>OU911095.1:16592200-19517200 GCA_918358865.1 Melinaea marsaeus rileyi | reverse complement strand
ATCGGGGAAAGCCACATACCCTTGCCGTAATCAGTGTACATAAGGATACGTAAGTCTACGTCTTGCAACAGTTGAGTGGCGAGGCGGTGCGAGACGTCAATGGCGGCCAGCAGCGGCGGCGACAGTTCCCACTGCAGGCGGACGGGCGCGGGGGGGGCGGGGCCCACGTCGCCCAGCGCCTGGCCAGTAGCCGAGTACCCGTGCTGCAGCTCGGATGATATCACGTACTCCCACAAATGACCCATGATGGGAGCGTCCGCCCTGCGTGGGGTTCTTTAGGTATTGAATTCCATTAATACTTAAGGCAACGAGAAGGTGACTGGAGTTGTGGCATTCTATGAATATGATACGGTAGTGCCAGTAGCAGAGCGATGGGACGGTAGCTTCAAGTCTGCTATTTCAAAGCACATAGCATGACTAAACATTATATACAAACAACAGGTCAAGTAGTAAGTACGTAATATATACATTATATTGATCTTTGCGATGCGACAAAGTATTAATATTATTTATCTCACCAGGTGTGCTCCGCGTTAAACCCGGCCTGTAAAAAAATCAAATAATATTTATTTGTATGTATATATTTTTTGTCAGACGACATTTAAATATTAAATTGAATCTTATCAGCAAAGATAATAAGAAAATCTATTTTCTAGTAACCACTGTTTGTGCTACGTAGATATGAATTTAGCCGAACGGCATACATAAATTATAGTCATAGTGGCGAATTAATACGTACGGAGCCGGTGGTACTGAAGCAGAGATTAAAAGACTTGTCAAACCAGCGGTCGTGTCCGTTGCCGTGCAGCAGCACGTGCCCGTATTGGTCTAATTTCGACTGGTCATCCTTATCGAAACCGTACTCGATGTCATCTGGAAACGACGAGAGGTTGATAAATGGACCGGCACCGGGAACAGACGAGCGAGGGCTGGGGGAGGTCGTACCGAGCGACACGTGGAAGGCGGCGCGCTCGATGACGTGTAGCGAGGTACGGTTGTGTCCGCGCTGGAATAGGGTCTGCCGCACGTGCGCCCAGTGCGAGCGTTCGCCCGCGGTCAGCGCGGCCAGGCGGACTTCGCCTTCTGCGCACGCGGACGAATCATCGAGAATCTGCTGCACTTGCAGCTGAATCTCGGCGGGGTTGAGGAGACGGCCGCGCGAGTAGACCGGCAGCTTGAAGTACTTGCCGCGATAGTGCACGCTTATATGTGTGGAGTCACGGTAGTGCACGATGCGGTCCGATTCGAGACCCGGCATACGCACGGTGTTGAACAGACGTTCGTACTGCCACGAGCACAGGGGCACCATGCCTTGCAGCATTATCTACGCATAAAAAAATACTTAAAGAAATCCTTGTTAGGTCATTTCCAAAAACGATTCACGTAATATTGTAGTTACGGGTTCGAGCTCCTGTCGTTCGATAAGTCTCCGGAAACATAGACAGAAGTGTATGACGGTCGCGGCGCGGGCGGCCTGCACGCTCGTGGGGCGAAACTGAATGTCCGTCCCGTAGAAGTTGGAGTTCACCATGAGTGGCGATCGCCCTCGTAAATACACGTATTCTTCCCACCAGTCCGACACGTAATTGCTCGACCACCTACAGCGGGCGTTTTAAATGTATAATAGGCACACATAAATGAAAGTCCCGGCACCTCCTCCGCGGGCACGGAACATACCAGGACTTGAGCACGAGGTACCGCTGCAACTTGATGGCGACGGTGCGCTCAAAGTCGTCAGCCAACGCTCGCACACGCTCGTAGTTCGGGTCGTCTAGCAGCGGGCGCACGCTGGTCAGGTAGCGGCGCGTGGTGTCGCGCACGGACGGCAGCGGCAGGCGCGGCAGCGAGCCCTGGAAGCTGTAGAGGCGCGGCTTGTTCCAGCCGGACAGCACGCGCACCACGCTGCCCCACAGCGCCGTGCGGAGCGACACGCGCGACCCCGGTGCTCGCGACTCGTACATCCAACCCTAATGCAAATAATATAATTCTATATACTGAGCCATCATATATTTAATTAATTCATTTTAATAAGTATATAAACAACTGCATTTTGGAAGAAAGAGATAAATGAAAATCCGCAAAATAAAATAAAAAACGTATTTAGCCTTAACTATGAAAACAAAAATAAATTAATAGACGCATATTGGGTAAATATATATTTCTCATACTATTCATAACTACTCTTCTTATTCTCGCATCAATTGGGTAATGTAGATGTGGACTGAACTTGGCACATTTTGTAACAGTCTATGAATATTTGGCTATTCTAAACATTAAATTTAATTTAGATGATTTAAAATTATTAGGTCTACAACTTTGCTCCCGCCGACTTTTTTTTTAATTTTAAAAATTATATAAAAAAAATTGTATCTTATTTATGTTTCAAAGTATTGTCCGTCACTTTCCACTACTTTAGCCCAGCTTTCAGGCAACAAACGAATCCCGCGTCGAAAAAATTCTTCATCCTTTGATAAGATCCAAGAATCGATCCATTCTTTCACTTTTTCAAAAGAATCGAAGCACTGGCCCGCCAGGCCGTGTGCCATCGACCTAAATAAATGGTAATCAGATGGAGCAACATCTGGAGAGTATGGCGGGTGAGGTAGAATTTCCCATTTCAGTGTTTCGAGGTACGTCTTGACTACTTTCGCCACGTGAGGTCGAGCATTGTCGTGTTGCAAAATTACTTTTTCGTGTGTATCAGCGTATTGCGGCCGTTTTGCTTTTAATGCCCGACACAAACGCATTAATTGCGTTCGATAAAGAGCACCAGTAATTTTTTCAGAAGGTTTTAGCAGCTCATAATAAATTACACCAAATACACAATATGACCTTGGATCCGTGAATATTCTGTCGAGGTGTCGCCGTAGGAGTGTGGCCGGGCAATCCCCATGATGTGCGTCGCTTAGGGTTGTCGTAGTGCACCCATTTTTCGTCCCCAGTAACAATACGATGAAGAAATCCTTTTCGTTTTTGTCTTTCAAGCAGCTGTTCACAAGCAAATAAACGTCGCTCAACATCTCTTGGTTTCAATTGATACGGTACCCAGTATCCTTGTTTTTGAATCATCCCCAGCTGTTCCAGGCGTTTTGATACTGCTTGCTGAGTTACTCCCAATGATTTTGCTAGCTGTTCTTGAGTTTGGCACGAGTCTTCATTAATTAAAGCCTCCAGTTCATCATCTTCAAAAGTTTTTTCTCTGCCACAGCTATGCCGATCTTCAACAACAAAATCATCGCTTTTAAAGCGCTGGAACCACTCGCGACACGTTCTTTCACTAATAGTATCATCACCATAAGTACTTGAAATAACCCGATGAGCCTCAACCGCCGATTTTTTCACGTTGAAATGAAAAAGTAAAATCTCCCGCAAATGACGTGAATTCGGTTTATAAGTTGACATATTTAATTAAGTGTAACTATATGACGCAAACAAAAATTAACTAATATCGATGTAAATTGTAAGGTTATATTTATAGATGTCAAAACTGATGGAAAACAACTGATTTATTTATTTGAACTACTACTGGCTACTAGCGCCATCTTTTGGAAAACGGCGGGAGCAAAGTTGTAGACCTAATAGTAACATTAATATTAACTTCCACTCATAGAATGGTTATTGCATATTACTTTTCTTTTAGTTTAATAATAATCGGCAAGTCACTGGTATCCCTCGTTGTAAAACTAATGGGGAATGAAAATCGAGCCTTAGGACACACGGTACACAGAAAACAGACACATAATGTTAAATACATTAATACAGGTATTTAAATGCCTATTTACACCGCCGCCACCATCCATGCACCGTGACATCGCTCACAAACAGAGCTTATGAGTTACACACAAGAGTGTGACCCTGAACACTTAGACTCGCACTGGTTTCGAATACTAAAGCGAAAAGGATACATAGGAAACTTTGGAAGACTTAAGAAAACGGTACACACACGAGGGATCAGCAGAACGCCGGCATTTCTGCCCTAGTTACGAGGAGTCACGGACAAACTTGGATCAGTACCTACTACAAAAATACTGCATTGCCTGTATATACTCCGACCTCGAATACAGTCGCCTTGGAAGTATGTGGTTCCTTTTCAAACACCTGGTGTCAAAGTGAACTGCGACTGTGGTAGTTACCACGTCGTACAGATCAAAAGAAAGAGCGCAGAAAGGATCAAGTTACATATTATGGCTTTGACAGCCATGATGAACCGGCAGATTAATAAGTCTAATTAAAGATTAAGAACTAATGGATTGAGTTTCATAAACCACAAATCCTCTCGACCGAACGTCCTTATGTTTTCCCGAAATAGTACGTGAAACAATTGAAATTAAGAAACATTAAAATTTTAACCACGAAGATGGATATACCTTTTCAACATCATGGAATCCATTTTTAAATCCACTATGGGTATGGACTTGCCGCGACTACTATGGTCCGTGCTGACAACATTCATCTGTGATCGTGATCGTGGTCGAAATGACGGGATACAAAAAGGTACCCTTAAATAATTTACTCTGCTTTTTTTAATAAGATGATCCATGTCATATAGATTAAGAAACACCGCTAAAGGAAGTTTATACCATACCGCCACATCTTTGTGATACATGGAAGAAAGTTCTTTAAAAACCGAAAAGTAGAAGATCGCTACGCATCCATTTGGTACGGCGTGCTGTTTGGTGGTGAAAATCGTCGGCAGATATTAGATCAAATAGCTCTTCGGAACACTCAACCTTGTAAATGTAATAGAAGTATCACAAAGAAGTCATCTAGCTGTTCACATAGTAGAGGGTTTTCAAAAACCAGAACGACTATCCTAGAACTAGACTAGTACGACACTATATTTTACGCGGTTGGGGGGCAGGCTGACATTGGGCTGACCCAGAGCAGAGAACACTACTCCATGTATGGCCGGCCCCTCGCCATATATATAGAGCGCTGGTTCATGATGACAGAAGAGCCTGGAGGGAATTGGGATAAGGGCAGATGGGTGATGAAGGTTGGAATCTATTAATCACTTGCAAATGTCAGAGTATTATAGAATAGAATAGTGGCGTAGGTATTATTCTATTCATCTTTAAGCACCAAGTTTTACCGGAATTCTAATTGGTTCTCCTGATATAGAGAAATTATGACTGTGATTCTAAAGTTAATACTGTAATGAATATAATAATAAAAATTATAATAAATTATGGAATGTTTATGTAGTTTCTTTTTGATTCTTGCCCATAGATTTAAACTTTGTTTGTTTGAATTTGTTTTTTCGAAAGTGCAATGTATGAAGCGGGCTCACCTTGTACATCAGTAGCAACTTGAGCAGATAGCGCATGAGGAAGATGACGGACAGCCACATGGCTAGCGCGGCCAGCAGGCACGCCGCCACCTGCCAGGGCGCAGACTGCCTGAAACATAACCATGCCAATTTGAAGGTTTCTTAGTTTGTTAAAACTTTTATACTATCAACTTTTGTCTGGCATTAGCTTTACCTTTCCATATAAAAAATATAAGAGCATTGAGCGTTCAACTATAAGGCAGCTGGTAGTATACTAAATAATAGTCACCCGGGCAGCACAACAAGCGCCTTATGGACGAGCCCGAAGGGCACATGGAAGCCGGCGAAGTGCGCGGCCACAAGCACCGTCCAGAGAAAGTACAGCGACTGCAGGTGCCCCGGATACACGCCGTTGTGGATGCTGTTCTGTGAGCACACGGACATGCCTCTTTTTACCCCATAATTGCATAAAATTTTTTAAACAGAATGAATGTTATATTTCCGTAAAACGTAACTTTCTTTATCTATGGAGGGCGGTTTACACTTGGAGGAGAAGAACGAGGCGTCTCCTTCTCTGCTCGACCAAAAGTTATTCCGGATATTCGGCTGTACTCTCCTATAGTTTTTGGAATTCTTTCAAAACGGTGAAAATATTAAAGTTAAAAGCCTAAAAATACGATATTTCAGCCAGAAATGGTACACAAATTAAAACATTAATCGACTGCGACCTGTCACCTCGTCCAATTAGAGTCCAACCTCTCGAACTAGAGACTTGATTATTAATGGGCAAACACTAACGTTCAAATAAATACACTTACACACTAAATCCACTGCGAATCTTAGAAATGACTGTCCCAAGTAGTCGTAGAACTTTTTATCTGAACGCAAATGCACTGATCCGAATTCATTGACTTCGTTACATACTAACTACAAAACTATTAGGCTTTCAGTTTTCAATGGAACTTGATTTCAAATGAAGCGTATTCAATAAACCAACAGAAGCAGCGACGAACAGATTTAGAATATCATAATTTACTCGTATTAGTTTAGTTAAACTTATTGCAAAATATTATAATGAATAATTAGATTATTTGATAAAAGGTATTTAATAATACTGCACCTACCACGTTAAAGATATATGTTAAGCTGTTCAGACTGTTTAAGGAGAAGACCTATTTTAGAATTAAGATATTTATTGCAAAAGGAGAGTCGTTTATGATAGAAGACGTTGTGACGAGAAACTTCTAATAATATTATACATTTTTAATTCTGATCGAACGCAGTACGTAAGCGATATAGGAATTCTATCCGAGATTGTTTTTCTCGAATTCGGATCGGCTGTTGGATTGTCGGATGCTAGAAGCCTACTGTTCTTCGTGTTATAATAAAGTCCGTGCGCCTTCGCAAATTGTTCGCAAATCGACAACGACATCCACATGCCATTCTACATTAACTAAGGGACTCAGCAATACCATGGGGTCTGCGTAACTGATGTTTTTACGCAATGGCCATCAATTGAGCAAGAGCCGATTAATATAAAAGTTGAAGAACGCCGGTGAGGATAAAGAATAAACCACCAATATCACTCGGTAATTCACCCCATACTTCTCAGAAAGCCCTTACCATTATCGCAATACAATAATAACCTCACATACACAGAAGCAAACGATTGCTTTTTAACTTGGGTCATAGTATAGCAGACGCAATAAAGTCCAAGAAGACTTCCGAGAAATCTAAAAGGCCTGCATAAACCACCATAAAATTTGTCTTTGACTTAATGCAATCTAGTTTAATTTATATCTAGGTCATATATACCATAAAATGAATAAAGATATCGATCGGATTTGGTGCGTACGAGCACTAATGCTCCTAGCTTATAGCCTAGTATATTTAAAATGACATGGGTATCTACCTACGTATCCTCCTTTCCAAACAGTGTTCAAACCATATTGAAGAAATGTCATCACTCATCCGTTTACCGCCGTAAAAGAAAAAAATATGGTATACAAGGAGCACAACCTTTTTAAGCAATGCAATTCCCGACCTGGGCGGTCTGTTGAGGTCACTACTCCAGATCTTATCGAAAAAATAATATTGGAGGATGTAAGTTGGAAAAAAAACTTACAGAAATGGTTGGAGCATCTAAAACTACCATTTTTAGATGCTCCGTAATATCCTCAATAATCATCTCGTCATGACCAAAGTCAGCGCTACGAGTGTTGACATGAATTTTTGAACCACTATAACGAAGAGAAGTAAAGTTTCTTGAGCGAATTGAGGACAAAAATTGGATTCATCATTAAGAACTTGAGTCAAAGCAAAATTCTATGCAACGGTATAAAAAGGGCACACCCCCACCTAAAAAGTCAAGGTGTCACAGTCGGCGGGAAAGGTCATGGCGAGTTTTCTGGGAGGCAGAAGGAATTTTGTTAATATATTACAAGGGAAGGGGTGTTTCAATAATTGTACATTACGCTTCCATTTGAGAGCACTTGAAAAAGTCAGTAATTATTTAAAATAAAATATTTTGAGCGACAATAATAATCAATAATAATTCAACTTTTCAATTAACAAAAGGAAAAACGTAATATTCACTATTATAGGGTCTATGAATTGTGTACAATATAGTTTTGTTTTGCTTTTCATTTGTTTAAAAAAATCATTTTTCCGACATTTAAAGTAACAGATTAAAATTCTTAAAAGTCAGCGAAAGCGATGGCAGTGTTTACAACAACTATTACGAGCTGGTGGTAGTTTTGATAATGATAAAATATTCAGTAAACTTAATCTTCCTTATGATAGAGAATTTCTGATTAAACATTTAATACAAAAATAAAATCAGCTTACTCTGAATCTAGCAAGACGTTTGTTCCAGGAACGCAATCCAGATTCCCACACGAGGTATAGCACCTCACGGTCGAAGTTCACGTCCCAACCGTCGTGCGTGATCGCGAACGAGAAGGCCACCGCCGAGTGCGCTTCCGCCATCTTGACTCACCTGCGCGCAACACAAAACCAAATACTGCTTTCAATATTAATAGAGAGTATGTTGTTATCAATTTGCAGGCAGGTCATATTTCTTATAACATATTTCACATATTAAATTGATAAATCTAAATTTTCATTTTATCAACATTTATATACTAAGACAAATCACAGCCTTTCCTAGGTGAATTTTGCACAAAGATTTGCACTTACTCCTGTAATATGCTAACACAGCCTCTAATCCTCTTATCTTCATATCATCATTTACACAATCACACTCTCTCTTTTGTAGCTTAACTCTAACCACTTACAACATACATTCACTCTTCTCTCTTTCATCTTATCTAATGCCCCCCAATATGATCCATACTTTATGGCAGGGTTAATCTCTAAGATCTACTACTAAAAAGACCTAACAATCCATCCCACATCGGTTTAAGCTGTAGCATGGGTTAAAAGGGATCTAAAAGAGCAATTTACAAACACTTAATTCATACATTTTTCAAAAGTTTAAATTATAAACCATAAAGTATATTTATAATTTGTTCGCTTTGCAATAAAGATGTATTTTAAACAAGAACATGTTATTTAATAGCAATGGCACATGGCTTCAAATATTTCTAATTAGTCAGCTATATTAAATTAAAATTTATATATTATCTCATAAGTTTCTAGTGTCAAGATAGTCTACCTTAATGATTTTCAAAAGATAAGTTTTATATTTTGGTAATTATTGATTGGTAATGGAAGCCAATTCATGATAACAAGGTTTAAGACAGACTTCTTTTATTACATTGAAGTACATTATTTGGATTTAATTTGTGATATTATCTGTATAAATGTAATCAAAAGCCAAATGACAAAGTCCTTGATAATTTGTAATCAAATATCAATTTAGATTCCAGTTTATAAAATATGCAACCATTTTTTATACACACGTTACAAAACCTTAGTAGGTAGTTGATATTGATAGCTTAAGAGAAATCGTTCTACAAACATTCGCAAAACCAGACGTACACATTCGCGACAGTGAGCACTGAGCAGTGAACAGATTGACGATGATTCGAAATACGCACACTACCGTTTAACCATTTAACGCAACGCACACAAGTTCATGATCCGCGCTGGTGTCAAAGTCTAATCTGAGAACACAAGTTGCGACTGGCGAGTTGCGACTGTTCTACATAATACATCGATATGTAACGTGGATTACTTTTTCTGTTATTATCGAAAGCTAGTTATTTTTAAACATGTTTATTTATATGATTACAAATTATGATATACAGGCAACAGGAAATCAATTATACGCAGGCACATTAATAATCAAAAAATTAAATTAAACCGTGCGCAGAAAATCTTTCTGAAAATAATAAATATGCAACTAACCTTTAAAAATAGAAGAGATGGATTATCGTAGGAGCCAACTTTATGTTGCAGTTAATAGTTCCCCAACTACTAATATAACTACCTCTGGGTTATTATTTTAAAGGACACCTCTCGGAAATAGTAAAAATGGTTTATTTAAAAATCGTTTTATGCAACAAATATTTAGGTTTAGATATAATAAGAGATCTCTGGTATACCAAACTACAAACACATTTATATATATATTTATATATAGCAACCACTACGTTTAACAGTAGATTCGACGAACTAACGAACCTAGTGTAGCAAAGTACAAAAACGACTGAAGTTGACCACTGAAAAAATGAATAGTGAATGGTTATGGAATCATTTATCACTTTAGTGTCACAGGGTGTCTACACTACACTACAACAACACTGAGCTGTCGTGTAGAACACTATTAGCCAGCTTTACTCTATGGTAATCACAGACAATTTAGAATAAATAACAAGAAAACATATTCTAAAAATCGTATGTTTAATTGTTATTTATTTTAACGTTATACGCGTTAAATATTATTTTAAAGAGCGATAAAATTTAGAGTTCACATTTTTTTTTATTTTATACTAATGGTTACAGTTAAATTTTACAGGATGTAAGAATGTGAGTGTGTCAAGGTGCTTTTAAAAATTTGTTGACAGAATTTTAGAAATGAAGAGTACGTAAGAAGTGTGCGAAAGACTGACAGGGACGACTTGAGTAATGACCGTATGAATAAGTGAAAAGCAAGCTGTATGAAGAATAGATGAGAAGAGCTGAAGAGGCAACTGCTCAGTTGCTAGAACTCATACAATAAATTTATATAAGTCACGAGGTGGTAAATATTTTTTTCTACTGTATAATTATACTTATTTTATTCGTCGTTGTCGATGAGGTTTGCATTTAATATTAATAATTACATATAGTATATTTACGAAACTGGGACTCTTTTTATGTAATGATCAATGCTACCATCTTTGTAAAACGCTAACAAATTTAAATATTGTGTCTTATGTATCCGACAGCCGGATGCTAAATGAAACATAAAAATATTTTTAATAAATGTTTTAATAATACTTTTTAGTAACTTTTAGTAGTCCGTTCTCTACTCATTTATAAGTTTATCTAAATTAGCTACACGATCTCGTAGTATATCGAGAATCAAGTCGTGAACTCTAAATGAAACATATACATCCCTGGCCAGTTCACTTTCACTGCACTGCTTGCAGTTGCTAAAGTACATGGAAGTTGTTCCTTTTAAATCAGGCGACGTCGCACAGTAAAGTATTGTGGCAGCCCCTTGCATCTTAAAATGAACATCTTTATTTAATTTATGTATTTTTATGTGTCAACACTGGGGTATACAAGTAGACAGATTAAATATTAAATAGTTCGACAAACTAGTCCGTTGCATAATCTTATATTTTTTCTTATAATAGTACGTACTTACTATAGACTTAGACAACGGAGACATCATTGTGTACAGCGCCTCATACACCCACCAGTTGTGACATAAGCCCGTTTTAATAAATGATCCCGGATGAGCACAGAAAACTGTTTTGCCCGTATTTGCCCATTGATAACCCAAATTGCGCATTAATAGTAAACCACATAATTTTGATAAATTATAAGATTTGATTGAAGTATATATATGTTTTGGCAGTGAAAAGTCTTCAATCATTGGTGCTAACGCACTTCCTACTGGCCACATTATATTTCTGTAAAGGAAATAGATAATTAAAAATATTGTTTCTCGTTGAGTGAAAAGTTTCTATGGTAAAGTGCATCACCTATAATACATTACCTTTAAAATACATGTTGGTACTATGTAGACAGATCGCAAGACCTACCTATGAGATTCAGAAGAGGTAAACACGACACGAGCATCTGGTGCCAGCATCTTGGTCAGACATAACAACAAGTAGTATTGACTCAGAAAATTTACTTGGAATGTCGTTTCCAGCCCGTCTTCAGTGAGGGTCCACGGTATGCCAAAAGTAGCAGCGTTAAGTATAACAATATCAATTTGCCTAAAATTATCTCATAATGTTTCATTAGATAACTGCTACTAAAAACATTAGAGAAGGCCACAATTAATAAATTAGGATCCTCACCTTTCATTTTTTATGATTTGATCGGCACACTGAGCAACTGATGCAAGAGAAACTAGATTGATTTCATAATGACGAATTCTATTTCTTTTCTCACATTGTCTCTTAGCAAGAAGACTCGCTTTGTAAACGTTGCGACAGACCATCAGGACATTACAGTTGCGTGCACTGAGACATCGCGTAATTTCCAAGCCGATACCACCGCTGGCCCCAGTCAATAAACAAGTTTTGTTAGATAAATCAATATTCTGAACTATCTGCAAGTTAAGTAACCAACATCACAATAAAAGATATTAAAAAGTCTATTTCTTAGACAAAACTAATAATAATCACGGATAACTAGAAACTTTTTTACGTTACAATATTAAAGATCAAACGGCATATGCTCGTAAGTATACTTGTACCTCTTCGGCAGTAGGTCCAAATACATCCTTAAAATCAAGATTCTTTTGAAATGCTTTCAAAATATTGTACATAGCATTATATTTCCAAGTAGAAGTGCTATAATTTGAATATAGGTAATGAAGATAAGAGCATTAAATAAACATTACTATTAATATTAAAACAAATTGAAATTAAATGTGACGATAACCTATCAGGTTATTACCGTAAAAGACTCCGGGCACATAATTTTAACATTGTCGGCGATCAATAAGCAATATTTAAAATGTAATGCACGTAATTACTATTACAATTAACCTAAATCTAATACGATAATAACTAAATTTATGTGGTAGTATATGGGGAATACTTTTAAATATATTGCCAATTCTTTACTACTTCAAAAATTATGATTAATTTTCAACATTTTAATACTACAATTGTCAATTCTCTGATATTTTTATTGTGAAAAAAGGTTTTTTGGATATTTGTTACAGCCAATAAGATTTCAAGCCCAATATTGTTAAGCAGTGCACTTTTTTACTACAAAATAAAAATAATCATGTCCCCAATTAGTTGAAAAGTATGGGACATCAACCATTTAACTTGCGTAACCTGTTATATATAATAAAGTATAATAAAATAGATACGAACGCATTAACTTTAATAGTATTCCCGTGAATTCCAACAATATATGTGCAGTATATATATGTAGTTAGAATTCACCTGCTAAGGAAAGAAACTCGCCTCGAAAATATGTTAAAAATATTTTTTTAAATAAGAGATTTGTAAATAAGATCCCAAAAATTACCATGCTAATACATCTTATTATGACTCTATCTATGAGAGTGGTGCGTCCGATAAAATGTATCCGATATAACTAAGCATAATAATTAATAATAATTAGGAACATTAATAAATTATTGTCCAAAAAATATCTGACATCAAATTTTAAATTGTTACGGTATATCGAGCTTGAATTACGGTAAGTATTTTTTTTGTATACTAAAACTGGCTATCGTTTTGACTTTTTACTAGAATGGGACGTCACAAACGTCATTTATGTTGGTTTCAACATATTTTGTTATAGCGAATCTATATGTGTATCGTCTATAGTACATAATTTTGATCTATCTTCTAAGTTTTAGGCAGCGTTTGCAAAATATATGCACAAAAACATATATTTTAAGTTAATTAAGTTTTTTATTACACTAAAACATATAAGGCCTACTTAGTTTTAATAGTTTTCCTATTTAATTCGTCATATGTACTTTTGTCATGAGTTTTTCCACTCTTTAAAAATCAACAATTTAGCTGGGGAAATGAGAGAAGCAACAAAAAAATACGCTTTAAAGCTTAGTTTTTTCCAAACGGATCTCTTAATGGAAAAACAGTTATCGCAGATCCAACATATTTTTACAGATTTAAAGATATCCTACATCATGAGGTTCTTGAGAAAAAAAAAACTCCACTATAAATATAGAGGAAATCATTTTAATTGTTTTTTTTCTATTACTTTGTAGACGTTGCTAATAGCTAATATGTATGTTAATTTCGAATTAGAGTTATGTAGTAAATCCTTGAGTTAAACTGCGGACAGACTGATGAACGGATATAACGAAACTTAAAGGGTTCTTAGTGAACTACGGATCCCTTAAAACTACCATCTCTATTTCGGACTTGCACTGCTAATAGATAGATTTTAACCATACCATTGCACTAGACAGGATCAGTAGTTTACGATGTGCTTTTGCACAATACGATATTAGTACTCTAAATGATTTAGTGTTCGACACATCGAATAATGAAGTTGCTGCTTTACATTTACTGCTACATTGTTACTTGCCAGTACGGCCAGCCGGTTATGGGAAATTGTATCATAAGTATTTTGACCCAATATATTTTTTAATGACGTAAATGATTACTTCTTAATGATTATTTTATCGATATTTTTTATTAATTAGATTTTGTATCTTAGTTGTAAATCTGCTTCTCGTATCCAAACTTCGATATTGTAATTATTCGATTCTTACCGTAAGTTTGTGATTTATATTTTTTGTCAGTAATTTATAACCTACAATTTATAAACTGGCTAGATTGTCCAAGTACCGAGTGCAATAGATTTCGATCTGGCGTACCAGGTATCAGCACAAATGATGGCTGGATCAGCATTACGACGGCTCATGGCCGAATATAAGCGTAAGTAGATGTATACTTATCAAAACAATCGTAATCGGTACATTATTATGTAGGTATTAGTGTCATAACCAAACAAATAAAAGAAAATTAACTTGGTTTGAAAGTTGTTAAAGAAATTCTATATTGAATCAGAAATCTTGAATTTAAAGATTGAATATGTATCACATATTTATATTTTGATAATGAGTGTCTTACTTTTTTGCAATCCTATTTAACTCCAGGACAAAATTTTGCGATAACTAATAGGTGAGGCTTATCATGTTCCTTACTTATACACAGAGCCCAGATATTGTTAGTGTTTGTGATTTTCTGATAAGACAATGACAATCTTTGTAATACTTAATAATCGCTGTTTAAATTTACCTTCACTGGTGAATAGAGTTGCTATTTGTTTAGCGACTATGTAAAAAATTTATTCATATATTTTGACAAAATTTTATCTTGGATTGTGCAGTTAAAAGAATTTAGCAAGAAGAGATTTGCTGCTATGGGCACATTGCAGTGGTCACAAAATTTTCTCCCCATTCCTTCAAAATTATGGTAGCACAATCGCTTCTTACCATTCTTGCGTATGCTGATGCAAGTTAGTCTAAAATAACTGAAGACCAACCTATTAAACTTGAGAGATTTCAAAATCATAGTATTTAATTAATATGTGCCTTGTCCAAATATGACCATGTTTCTGAATTTTAGTCACAACCCAAGTGGTTACTTATTTGTTTTTACTGGAATTTACAAATTTTTTTGCTTCTGAACAAGAGTTCTATCCCATCTTCTCTACTATACCTTTACTGTTTGTTTATCTCCTCACTCCACATCTGTCTTTAAAAACTTATTCAGTATACAAGCAGTTTTGCTATGGCATTATCACTAGTAATTAGACAAGCGAGTTCTTTGACAACCTTCAAAATGTTGGTCAAAGATCTTATTCTTTGTGCCAGTCCTGTATAGTTATATACTATATATTATTGTATGGAAGTTGTGTGTCCTATGTGATGAGCTGGAGTTATGTTGTGTTTACCTTTTTCCTGTTCTATTTTTTTCTATGTATTATCAATTGTATGTATGTATTTATATACTGTTGTTATTGGTGATGTATTTGTGTTATATTTTATTGTTTGTATTGGGTTTCATTTATGTATTCATATGTATATAGCATAGCACCATCCTGTATTGTTTGTCTTACCTTACCAGAATAAGGTTGTCTGGAAGAAATCACTACCTAGTGATAAGACTTTTTTGTAGATACACATACACATTGTTGAAATGTTATTTTTTTTCTGTACTGTTTTTTAAATTTTTGTGTTATGCAATAAAGTATAGATGGTTATATTATTTTTCAATCCGTCTGTACATTTATTTTTTTGAAAAGTTTTATCGTTAATATTATATTTATGACTTACGGACTCAAATTGTACTATTTAAATATATATATATATTTGTTTGTATTTCTTTCTCAAACTTAATACATCTGCATGGATCTTGACAATAATTAGTATGTATAGTAGAATCATGTGTTCAAATAATAGGCTGTATATCATTTTGGTAAAACATTAATTTCCAAAAATGTTAATTTTTTATCATTGTTTTCATATTTCTCTGACAGTCTGTTTTTCTCTCAGTAAAATATTTATTAATACACTCAGACAAAACTGCTGACAAAAGCAAGTATTGTTTATTTTTATATTAATCTTGTTTATTTGTGTTTTCAGAATTAACACTAAATCCTCCCGAAGGTATAATAGCTGGACCAGTCAATGAGGAAAACTTTTTTGAATGGGAGGCTTTAATAACGTATGTACTTAATGCAATAGAAGAAAAATTATGTTTATCTTTAAACATACAAAAAACAAATAAATGTGTAGGTTATATCGTTGGTTTCTTTCAGAGGCCCGGAGGGAACGTGCTTCGAGGGTGGTATCTTTCCAGCAAAGCTTATTTTCCCCCCTGACTATCCATTAAGTCCACCTAAAATGCAATTTATTTGTGAAATGTTTCATCCGAATAGTAAGTGTAGCGGCAACAGTATGTGGAGTACAATGTTATATTTCACATGGCAGTGACATGTCGTCGCATTGCAGTATATGCGGACGGGCGCGTGTGTATCTCCATCCTGCACGCTCCAGGGGACGACCCCATGGGCTACGAGAGCAGCGCCGAGCGCTGGTCGCCCGTGCAGAGTGTGGAGAAGATACTGCTCTCCGTCGTCAGCATGCTGGCCGGTACTTGTATGATGCACTCGGTCGAACTTTTTCGTATGCAACATATGGTCTCCTGCAATTGATTATACTTACATCAGAGCCGAATGACGAGAGTGGTGCCAACGTCGACGCTGCGAAGATGTGGCGCGAAGATCGAGAGCAGTTCAACAAGATAGCGGAGCGTCTAGTGCGAAAGACGCTGGGGCTGCCACCGCCTGAATAGTTAGACGTTGTACACACCATATATGCCTCATATTCACACTGTCCCCATCTCGTCCCTCACCACCCGCCGCCCGTGTACGGGCTGGCACGATGGGTCTAGCGATCCCTCCTCTTCCCTCCTCCGCAACCCACAGAATGTCGGCGTGAATTGACCATTATGGTTTCCTTATCTTGTATCCTAATCCTCTTCATTCCCAAAGTTCCTTAAGGGTGGTAAAATTTAATTCCTAATAACTTATTTCATACAAATATACTAAAGTTACTTTTTACAAATGTTTGGTTTCAAAGTTATTAAATTATCAAATTTCAAGCCACCCTTGAGACACAGTGCTTCTTTGTTTGAGATGTAGCCGTAGTAGGCCTTAAGTTAATTACGAAGTTAGGGGTAGTGAGGGTAGTCACCTGTTATGGGTTTGGGGTTTTATCTTTGTTGTATATTGAAGTTAAGGATTTGGTTTGCTAAATAAGACTTGCGGTTCGCTGGACAATAGTTTTTAAATATTTGTATTTAATTGACTGTACCTATCGGTACTGCATTTTAATCGGGATAGTATAGTAATGTTTATTTATCTAAGAATAAATTACTTGTTTATGATAACTAATAATATTTAGGAATAAATATGTTTTACAATGTTTTATAAAAGATAATTTAGTACACCTTCCTAGCACTTTGGCTGCGGCGAATAACTCACAGGGATTGCAATTCATTATTACCACTATGATACTACACTATGTGGCGAAAACGAACCGATGCAGAAACTACTTCGACATATTATGATCTACTATTAAAGGTATTACGTATTACGTGATCGGTAGAGATGCGTCACGCACGTCACGCACGTCGCACGACGCGACCTATATATATATATATATATATCCTGTGGCCTTAACCACCAGCGGGTTTGGATGTCCCACAGCATTGTCAAAGTAGGTTTTGGAGAGCCCCTTGAAATACTGTGCGATCGTCGGTAGGTGCAAGTCGATATTACGCATAAACCACGGTGCCCCAGTGGCGAGCCGCATGAATCTGTTCTGAAGCACCTGAAGGGGCTTCAGGTTCGCGTGAGCGAAGGCAACGCTTGCATAGGACATGACGGAGCGTATGCAGGCTTTGTAAAGTGTGACCTTATTTCTAAGGGACATTTTACTCCGCTTGCCTAACAGGGGATAAAGTCGCCCTACGATAAAGGCCGCTCTGTTGCGAACGTCCTCGATATGTGAAGTGAATACTAGCTGTTTGTCCAGCGTCACTCCTAGGTACTTGGCCTTGTTTTTCCAAGGAATCGGTTTGTTTCGTCGTCGTCGTTGTCGGCAATACACATTTTTGTATAAATTTTAGACGAAATCCTGTTCGTGGTATATATTCGTTTTTTAATTTTGTAAGAATGTCTCAAATTATTATTGAACATTTTAGTCGTTTTATCGTATATCGTTTAGTTATTATCGTAAAATGGAGAGGAGAACGAGGAGAACAAGCAGGACAAGGAGGACAAGGAATATATCGATGTGTCCTGTAGACGAAATGTCGGACATGCGTGATCTGAAAAACGAAAACAAAGTGGTGTTAGGTTCCGTAGGTCTGTAGATGTATAGGTGTAGCGCATATCACACGTTTTTTTTTTTTTTTTAAAGGCATATTTTTCCGTCAAACCAGAAAAAGCACTTTTTTCAGTATATCTATTATAAAAAAAATTCAAAGAAAAATCACTTTTCACACAATTGAATGTCACTGTGACGATACAGATGGAATTGGTGTGGTAATGAATATGAATACGGTCTCCATTGAGGGTCGAGTTCCACGGGGTCGCAAAGTATACACTAGTAATACTACTACTACTACTACTACTGCTACTACTATTACTACCAGTCAATATTAACGAACCCGAAGTAGTGTACTTTTCTCCACACTATAGTATTGAAGAGGGATACCTTAAATATTGTACCTATCTTGAATTTCAGTATTACAATACCTATTTTTTTTATTTCTTTTTTCTTCAAAAAGTTAATAAATTCTTGCTTGAGTGTACACATTTATAATAAAGTTCCACAAGCTATCTTAGACCTTCCTTTTCTTGGTTTTAAATCTAAAATCAAAAGTTTATTATTAAATAAATCTTATTAAAACGTTCAAGACTTTTTAGTGGCTCGAAATATGTGGAACTTAAGTAAGATTTATATTATAATGTATTTCAGATAAGATTGTTATATTTGTTTTAAACTGCTAAAAGTAGCAACTGCTGAGTTTTTGCCGGCTCTTCTCAACAGAGCAGCATTCCACTGGTAGCTTACTCACAGACTGACTACATTGACCTTTTAATGTAATAATTGGCAATTCAAAAGTGCGTTAAATGCCTACTCGAATAAAGATAATTTGAATTTATTTTACTTACAATGTAATATATACTTACAGAAAATTTCAGATGCTTATGTAGTTTGATCATGTGGACAAAAACATGTAACACGCTGCGGTATCTAAGCCTCTATTCCGAGTGTAGTTTGCGTGATGGCATGCATATCACAAAGGATATCATATCAGTTGGTATAAAATAATGTTAGAAAAAACCTATTAATACTGTTGCATGTATTTTAAGATTTGTGTAATGTGTGTGTTCATTCTTCTTGTTAAAAACGAATTCATAATTTCTGACATGCTAGGGATTTGGATGGATAAAATATATAAAAAAAATATGTAGGTTTTCTTTTTATTGTTTTAACCTACAACTTAATTCCTCCAATGGCAGACACTTTTTATAAAATATACAATAAATTTATCTAGAAGTGTATTATAAGTAAATATTGTTATAATATTATATATTATACATACCTCTGTTGTTGGAGAGGAGACTTCCACATCAATTACATTAGCAGTGCTTAAATTATTTTGTTGCTCCTAAAACAGAATAAAATATAAAATAGTTTTTCTTAAAAGTATATATTATAGACGTACTACGATGACTGCACTATTGTAATTAAAGGGCTGTAAGCATGGATTGTCCTCATTTAGATTTGTGTTTCTAAAAATTCTAAGAGAGCCAAATATTATTTACGTCAAATTTAACAAGTGGTTCATAAATAAAAAAATATATATTTGGATATTTTCCAGCAAAAAATCTCTTCTTGATTCTGAGAACGATGCATTTCATGCAATGGAGACTATGCTTTCTTCGTTGGGCTACAAAATTTGATAAGCCAGTTTTCTATAAAACAAACCTTAATTTATTATATCACGATTCTGGAGATGAAAGGAGTTGGTCTCCTTTTGCTATTAATACTACTCTTAGCCCTCGGAAACGCGTATTTTTTTTAAATAATATATTTGTTCGCGAATAACTTATTGTCATCTCTACTGATACTATTAAAGTATCAAGATATTTAGACATTTATAAAATAATTATATCCAATATATGTGTTATTATATTGGTATGGTATTACTTTAAAACAGAGCGTAATCCGTAGAAAAACTTTTTTTTGTTTCATATTGTCTAAATGTCTAATGTCAAACTTCGGCCATTTGACAACTGTGATTGAAAATATACTAGGGGCGCTAACAGACAGTGCCGTTCGCATATTGATTGAAGCGAGGCCAGTGTAATGACTCATCGTTTCCCATTGATTTTAATGGGATATTAGTTTTTTGACGATTATTCCTCAACAACATGACATTTCGCAAAAAAATTTTTTGAAACCTTCTAATGTTTGTCTTTTTGATTGCAAAATGTCATAATTTTCCGTCAAGTAGTTTTCGAGCCTATTCGTGACAAAGAATGTGAAAAAATCTCCAGTAGAGCGCTCCGCTCGCTTCGCTCAATTACAACCAACATACCATACGTTTGTGATGTTTATAAACATGAAGCCCTCTTTTTACTACATATACAATAATAAGTTAAAATGTTGTGTCAGGGATGTTTTAAATAAAAGTTTTAATTTTATTTATAATCTGTTTGACCCTTTAACATCTTATCTAATATTTGTATTCAACAGTATTCAACTCTTTGTGTTTAACTTTTCATTTTAAGTTCAGGTAAAACAAAGTTAATGTTCGTTTTAAAGTAAGTTGATAATACGCGATGTTATCTCTAGTATGTGGATGCTAGAAGCTATAATGTTAGAGATACTTACTTACCATAAACAAAAAAAAAATAAGTTATTTAATTTTGCACAATAGTAATAGTAAAATAAAATTTTGTTTATGGTTTACTTTGCCTTGTCAATTCACATTCATGTTAATTTTGTGTTTTTTAAAACTTATTGTAATAGAAAATAGTAAAGTTTAATTTAAATATTATTTACACACCGCACATCGAGTAAACAAACGCTTTCCTACTTAAAGTTTTCTCTATAAACATATCTATGATATAATTTATTGAAAGTAATAAAATACATGCAGAACAAAATGAGCAACGCTTAAGTAATTTGTATTTGTCATTTTATTTCATTTTTAATAGTAGTAGTAGTTTATTTTTATTTCTCATTTAAGGAAGCTCTTATTATTCAATATTAATGAAAAATTATAAGATGGCCTCAGACAACTCTGAAGTACAAGATCGTGGAAAGCTGTATAAGTTTACGAAAATATTGACATTGAAAGTAGCTCAAATTGTTGTTCAAAGCAGACAAGGAAAAAAAATATCGCACGATTGCAATCCAATTAAAGCTTCCGAAGATATCCTGCCCTGCTCGCCTCACTCATTGCAATGGGTACTGTGGTATTAATAACATTTTCAGTATATTTTGTTCTGTATTAAGTTAAAACAACTATTCTGTATCCTTATTTCTTCTTAGTTTAACTTATCCATACCGGATGTTCCTGAAATAAATAGAGACACTAAGAGAGTGCTCAATGGCGAAGTAATAGAAGCTTTGAGCAATGTGCTATGTATAGAAATTTTATTAAGGACTAGCGAAGGTGATGAGATGGTGCTGGAAGTGTGGACAGTGAGGGTGGCACCTGGAGGCGATGTGACACTCGGCTCCGTCTCCACCATTTACTACCGTATGAGCATCATGCTTAAATCCACTCTGAGCATTTCAAGAATTACACCAGCATATAAATTATCCAGATTACAAAATAAAGACTCCTACATAATTTCTTACAAAATTTATGGTGGAAAACCAAATTTGGACTTACTAGGTATGTATATCTTTATGACACCCAAAACATGGCTGGTGTTATGAATTCCATTACTAAGGTAGCCAGTGTAGCCAGTGTAGCCAGTGTAGCCAGTGTAGCCAGTGTAGCCAGTGTAGCCAGTGTAGCCAGTGTAGCCAGTGAATCATTTATGTCTCTTATTAAGATATATTTATAATATTTTGATACATATGACTGTCATGTACTATTAGAAGAATCATTAAATTATATTGTAATTAAGTGCTTTTATTATTATTATTGTATAAAAGATATTATAATTTAATTGTCTGTCTGTCACTGTCACTATTGTTTGAGTTTAACATGTAGGCCGGTCTAGTGCCGTCTGCTGTGTCATACAGTACAATGTCTAGCTTCATATATAATTTATATGCATATGTTGGTTTCTGTTTATTTATTTGTAATTTGTTTTAATTTAATAATTGCAGGTGAAATGCATAAAACAATTAAAGTGAGTGAGTTACACACACCCATTGGAACAATCCAGATAGACGTAGTGTACAGAACCAAGATGACCATACTGCCCGAGGACAGGAAGACCATAGACAAAAATGTACTAACCACCAGTGATCACATTATGGTCAAGAGTGACCACTTCCCTAAAGAGAGTCCAAGGTATGAGCGTCCAACCCGTACGTAGTGCGGAATGGATGAATGTAAAAAAAGAGTACATATCAGTTAATTATTATGTGGACAGGAGTTTTTTATTTTAAAGATTTGTTTTAGAAAAAACTATAATGAAAAGAAGGAATTGGATTTATCAAAACCTTTAACGGCGGGAGCTTTCGTAGATACGATTAAAATAAAAGAGCTGCACGACACCCTGAGCCAACGGCTGCCGCCCGAGTCGCCGCTCACGTGGCTCCTAGCCGAGAAGGATAAATTAGAGAAGGTTTATATTTTAATATATATTCACAATTTTCCAAGACCACATTTAAATAATGTAGCAATTGTTTCAGAAAATGAGACAAGTATCTGTATCTGCGGAGGGAGGAGGCGCGGGCGCGGCGGCGGGGGGCGCGGCGGGCCCGAGCGCGCGCGCGCCCTCCCGCGCCGTGGACGTGCCCTGCAGATACGCCGGCCTCATGGTAGTATGCTCTGTACTTGCAGGTGACATTAAAGTTACATTTTATTGGTTGACATTTTCTTTCTCAATTAATTGTTATTATTAGCCTATAAAATTATTGTAGTATCGGCGAACTTAAATAATATATAAATTTACTCGTCTGTTTATTTCTTCGACCCGTTGCGCTGTTTATAATAATTATTAATATTAACGTAACACTGGGTGTAACAAACCACCAAACCGCCGCAGGCCGCGTCTGTTATGTGTCTAACATAAAGTAATAGCATTTGTTATGTGCTATGCGAAGTTTATTCGAGCGATTTACCTCGTTTAGGTTATATATATACGTATTGACCGCGGTCGGTATGGTGTACGAATACTCAGTACCTACTAATAATACAGGAGTTCCCGTTCGCCGAGGGCAGCCCTATCGCGGAGCTGGCGAGCTTCTACCAGGAGTGCGTGGCGGCGAGGTCGGCGAGTGCGGCGTGGCCCGCCCCCTGCCCCACCCCCTCCCCCTCCCCCGCGGCCCGCTCCGCGTCGCTCGACCGGGAGGCGCTCGCCCGCCAACTGCAGATGTTCGAGGATGCCGTGCCCGAGTTCGACACCATGGTGGCGTCCATGTTCTCCGAGTGCGATGCCGCGGACAACTAATTGTTGTTTGTCTAGTTATTTGTTTATATAACTACTTAGGGCAAAGAACGGAACTGCCTTCGCGCAGTTCACGCGGCGGCATGCGACGCTTGACCTCTTAAACTTCTCCTTTTCTTGTGAATAGGATTGCGATTGGTATGATTAATGGAGTCTTCTGTTTTTATTATTCGAAATCAAATAAGTTTTATCGGTCTGATAATCTATATTGTTGTGATCTACGATCTGTTTGCGTACTCGTAATGGCGCTCGTCGTCGCCGCTAGTCGCGTGACAAATCCAACGCAACAGGCAACGCTCTCTGTGTACGAAACAAGACTTCGCCGTCTCGCGCTTTCAGAAAAAATAAACTATATAGTTGAACAAAAAATCAGAAAACAACCGTTCCTTAGCAAGTAAAGTGGGCAAGTCGTTAATATTTTTGTAATGCGTACTCATACATACATGTCACTGTAGAACTCTCGGTCGCCTCGACGACTCGTCGGCGTAATGGTATACCGATGTATGCACACATATACATACATTAGTATTGTTCTTCTGTGTGTCTGTTTGGTATTGGCCAAACTGTTTGATCAATTCGAGTCGTTCAAGTGTACATACCGTAAGTGCCATAATTGGTATCGGATACATTTTTGTTTCCCCGTAGTTGTTTAATATCTATGCTCCATATCTTTTCAATGGGACTTAGTGAGGGGTGGTGAGGGGTGGTGAGGGGTGGTGAGGGGTAACCGTGAAGTTGGACAGTCGGTACACGCTGACGGTGCTTAACCTTACGGACAGTTAGATAAATTATAAAAGAATAGGGAACAGGACAGGGATAGGAAAGATAATACAAGAAGTGACAAGACTTTTAGATGTAAAGGTACGAGGCGGATGATATGTTATGATGTGATGTGATATGATATGATATGATATGATATGATATGAGACACAGAAAGACATTGATCGTGAAACAGACAATGAATTTTTAATATGTGGAGGTCTTTTTTGTCACGAAGCTGTAACGGTCCACCGACATTACACATACATGGTACATAGACCGTTTGGAGAATGCGAATGGTATATTTGATCAGTGAGGATCGAGAGTTTATTAATGGGTAAACATAATTACTCTAAGGGGATGTGCCAACGAGGAGGCAAAGCGTTACTAATTTAAATAATTCACATCGATCGAAGAATCATACTATGACTCATTGCCGTTTGAAACAGCGGTGATGGTGTGTGTGTGTGTGTGTGTGTAAGTGAGTGAGTGCGTGTGTGTGTGTGTATGTGTGGAACCGCAACGGCGTTGCCTTCCTTCAAAACACGTTGATTGGCGTTTCTAACTTTTTTACATGTCTAGTCAAATTATATAAATAAAATATAAAGCAGTTACGCAAGATACGTTATATACCCGTTTTAATGTATACTGTCAAATCAGACTAGCAGAGAGAGGAGAGAGAGGAGAGAGAGGAGAGAGAGGTTCAAGGAACTGTAATAATAGTAATAGTAATAACAATTAGCAATGTGAGCGCGGTGGTGTACCTATCCTATACCTATCGTATTATATTTTAAATATATTACACTCAATATGCTTTCGCCCCGATAACGATGTCGAGTTGAACATTTTATTATAGATACTAGTGTAATATATAATAACGCATAACGCTTTTAACAAATGTAACAATTACAGATATTGTTGTCTTGGCGCTAATTAAATATATTTAATGTTGCTTTTGGAGTATTATTTCTTCTAAGGAATTTAAAATTCTTTATCAAGTATTTTTCTTATTAGAATATTTAAGGTGATGGGTGTACGTACGGTGCGACACCGCACATTTCGGCAATTCAGCTTTTTAATTGTTTTGCTACAAGTCATAATGGGCATACTTTCGGTTCACGCACACGCACGCACACACGTCCCTAGTTTACAGCCACTAAGCCACTATATACCAACATCTTTAAGGATGCAGAGGCCCGGGTTTAGAAGATCCCGGGACACTGATTAAACGGAAAACATTTTATCTGCCACTAATTCGAAACTACTTTAATTGTTTTAAAATAAAGAGTCAGTGTTATTTAAGTTACTTTATTATTTCCTAATCTTTCTTAGAATTAAATGATTATTAGAGTAATATATATAAAAGGTTTGTTTGTATTTTTGTATTTGTTATATTTAAAACGTAACTATGACACGATGGAAGCATCGCCCGGTGACCAAGTGTGACCTGGTGACGTAGTGTGACCTGGTGACGTAGTGTGACCTGGTGACGTAGTGTGACCTGGTGACGTAGTGTGACCTGGTGACGTAGTGTGACCTGGTGACGTAGTGTGACCTGGTGACGTAGTGTGACCTGGTGACGTAGTGTAGTCACACCGTGGGTTTCGCGACGCGTAATAATCTCGGAGTTACAGTCATATAAAAAAATATATCAAGTGGCAGGCTTTTATATTATGTTGGCATACAAAAAGCCTAAAATTTAGCATTTAGCGAGACCCTTGAGGCCACCACGCCACGCCACCGAATGAGAGACGATGAACTTGGTAAATTACGTCGGTGTTATACACGTTCAAAGCCACGTTTATTTCGAGGAGGCATACAATGCATTTACGAAACGCTTTTGTCTAACGGTTGAAGAAGTAGGCCCATTATGAAGAACATCCCAGAAATTTAATAATTTTAAAAGTCCCAGTAGTCCGTGTAGTCCGAGCAGTCCGTGTAGGCCGAGTAGTCCGAGTAGTCCGTATAGTCCGTGTAGTCCGAGTAGTCCGTGTGCTACAATTAATTGGAAGTAATTAATAAATATTTGTTCTTGATGTGTTTAATAAATATTTTTCATTAATGCTTTTTTAGAAAATTTGGATTACACAGGCAATACCTAGTCTGAGCTAATTTGATGTTGTATGATAGCAAGTCTCGTGTGGACATGGACGTGGAATGCACTGCACTCGCATCTGACTGACTGAACCACAAATTTACTTATAATTATTTCGCTTTCTTTGGAATATGATCATCGATATTTTTACCGTTTCTTTTTTGATTCCGGGGTGTTGTCAAGGATCTAAAAGTAGTTTAATGGATGAACCCCAAATATTTAAATACAGTTCCGATACATTGCAAACCTAATTCGTTTTGGCCTACTATAAGCATTCTAAACCTAATAAAAAAAGGAACGGTCATCATCCATTGAGATGAAAATAGAAGAAGTATTTGCGTTGTTCTCCAAAGTTAATAGGGGGATTTCCAAAATTAGATTTCACAGCGCGAGAATAATCTAATAATCTACAATGTTCTTTAGAGCACAGTCGACCTCAATAACCGGTCGACCTCAATAACCCAATCTTTCATAGATTACTTACTGTTCATCTACACAAAGACGGAGGTGACGATGACCCAGTTTGTTAATTTCATTTCATGAATTATCAAAATGTTTACTTAGAAACCAAAAGGTTTTCCAAAAGGCTCATTCTGAACAAATAATTAAAAAAACAATGGCCACAATGAACCGTGCTATAAACGGTATTAAGGCGATGGTCTGCTCCCGACAAACTCGTTTATGGTTTATATTTTATAAAAGCCTTTAGTAACGGACCTGTTTGTAAAAAAATATAATGTAGCCAAGTTATAAACAAATTTTCTTCAACTTTTCCTTAAGGTCCATCTCCAGTATGGCGTTTTGTTAATCTTATATTTATAATATTATTAGCATGATAACTGAAATGAATTAGGTTTTTGTTAATTTAAAAGCAATTTTATTGTATAGTTTTACATAAATTAAAGCAATATATTGACATTGGTATATTTCGATAAACTAATTGTTTTAAGATAGCAGATTCTTCGATACAGACTGTTCCTTTTGGATGCTACGCACTCGAACGTACTGTGCGGTTACATTCTGCAATTGATGATTGTTTAATTGAAATCGATTTAGGACATTTACAAAAAGGGGTACTATATTACAACTGGAGCCCTATTTGGCGATTCACAGGGTTGTTTGTGTGGTACCTGGTCATCGAGCGGCTGATGGTAGGTGTGTATAACAGTAGCGGGCGTGAGTACAGGTACGGATGCGGCAGCAGGAGCGGCCGATCGCGCCGCGCAACGCACTTGTCGAAGAGCGTCCAGGGCGATCGCGAGCCTCGTGCGACTCACCAGCAAGTACAAATTGCGCTCATCTGCCGTCTCCTACGCATACGATGACATTTCTTGTCTGTTCTCTTTGCAAAACATACAATAAAAACTTACTTTTCTCTCATGTCTTTCGAGCACATCTTCTTGCTCTCGTTTTATTACTTTTGCCCATCCTCTAAAAACAAAAATTAGTTCATCCTTTGAAGGCCGTGCAAGTTAGGCAGACTAATAAAAATAATAAGTTTGTTGATCAACCAACATTATACAAATATTAAATTTTAACAAAAATATGCTTACTTATTACATAAATTATTACATAAATTAGATATACAAAGATCTGTTGCTGCACTAGGAAACCTGCTTTTCAGCATACAACGTCTCTAAGGTAATTAACCTCCAGAGATAATTAACAAAGTATACACATATTTGATACACTTAATAATGAACCATCAAAGGAACCATCTTAACTATACAAATAATAAATTGATATTATTTCATTAATATAATACAAGGTGTCTCAAAATAAAGTTCACCTTTGTTTTGGTTATTGCGTGAACCTATTTCGATTTACGGGAGTGTGTCAATCGGTAGCCTGGCTTTTGAGAATTCATCTATTTTGCCGCCATGGAGCGTTTCTCAAACAACTTGTTTTCAGATGGAGCCATTTGTTCGTCGTAATGGACACGTTAACAAACAAAATTGCCGCTACCGCAGTGCAAGCAATCCAAAAGAAAAATTTTAGAAACCCCTACATTCGCCTCAAGTGAATGTACTGGCCGGCATGTCGGTGCGAGGAATTATCGGCCCTTACTTTTTTGAGGATGAGCTTTATGGGGAGATGTTAGGCAATTTCTTTGTGCCTAATTTGCAAAACTTTCCTGGTATAACCAAAGAACATGGGCCCAGCAGGATGGTGCAACTTCACACACGTTCAACTGGTTTCTGCCAAGAGTTCGTGAATTTTTTCCTGGTAGAGATGACCTAAGTTGGCCTCCACGTGGTCCCGATTTGACACCTATGGACTGATTTGATTTGGAACCTGTGGGGTTATATCAAATCCAAAGTTTACGCCAACAAACCGACTTCCCTGGCACAATTAAAGCAACATATCCGTCACGAAATGGCAATCATTCCGGAGAATATCTGCTGAATCGTCATAGACAATTTTAGTGCTCCGTTAAATGAATGTCGTGAACGCAACTGTCTACATTTGGACAACGTCATTTTTAAAAATTAAAATCCTAACCACTGCATTTTAATATATATATTTTTTCAATAATCTTCTAACTTTTGGGTTAATATTTTTTTTTAATGTGAACTTTCTTTTGAGACACCTTGTATGTTATAAAAATTGTTTCTTAATGTCTTATATAAATGGTCGTTAGCTATGGGTGCTGTGTTCACAATATGAAACAATAAAAATAACCATTTCTTTTTCAACCATAAAAAATGTATATTCAATTCAAAGTCTCATACTGGTTGATAGATTTTTAAAATGCAGTATACAATTGTTGTCCTTCCTTTGCATTAATATAGTATTTATAACAATATATAATGTTGAAAACTACTAAAGGGTACCGAAAAAACGCTTAGTTCTTGAACAAACGCTAACACTTGTGATGTCACAATGGTAATTTTTACTGATTGCACACAAATAATTATGATATTTGAAAAATTAATATTCAAGTCAATTGGAAAAAAAATAACTAGTGAGAATAAGTAACAGAAAACTTGTCGCGATAGTGATAGAAAAAATGAAGTGGAAAAGAATGGATTAAAAATGATGGGAAGGTTATAGGTTAAGGAAGGGATATATTATTAGATGTCATTCCTAATGAGTTGCTTACACTGGATGGATAAGAAACGTCTAAGGCTATATGGGATAAGATGAATAGATGATGCAGACAAGGTTCTTTTGCAGAAAGCGTGGGTAACTGATATCATGTTAGTCAAAAGCGCTCATGTCTTCATTTTAAATCACGAAGTAGTTACTTATTAAATTATTTACAATGATTTATGTGGGTCTATGCAACATGAGTTTCGTGCAGGAAATAAATATTTAATCACTTCTATTGTTTTTTTCATAAGAAATAAAAGTAATGTTTTAAAAATACCTATTTAAAGAATATAAAACATGAGGAAACATTTACTGGCAAGTAGACAAAAAATCTTCAATCTGATAGTGGTTTTGAAGATTTTTTAAGAAAGAAAGTTCAGAAGAAGACTGACTACCCAATTCACCCCTAAATAGAAATGAATTACTGAAATAAAGAATAGAATGCTTATTGCGATTCAATTATCTGAGGATCCGTTGTCCTACTACAGAGTTGAAGGGTGAAATATTGCTTACATTGTATATAGAGAAAAAACCTGATGCTATTTATATGCAAGTTTTGGGATCGAAAGTTTACTGTAAAGATAAAATTAACAATTAAATATGTTATTTATTTTTTTGTGTACTATAAATAGTGATAATGACATTATAACAAAGAAAATTTACACAAAGGATAACTTATCTTTTGCCAGAGATCTCTTCCAGAAACCCTTGTTTAATGGAGATATTTATTGATCTGGGATATAGGTACTTACTTACTTACTTACTTACTTATCGTCACGCCATATCCCTTGCGGAGTAGCCAGAGACGACGGAGCGCCAAACGCTACGGTCCCTGCATACCTCTTTCGCCTCGACCACAGACATTAACCTCTTCATACATGCCCTCCGGGGGGTCCTCATGCTTTTTACGTGACCTTCCTCCAGTATCGTAGCTACCGTGTTTTCGAAGGTCACTCGAGGCCTCCCCCTGTCTTTCTTACCGCTCTCTTTACCTTTATAAATCTTTTTTACCATTCTTTCATCACTCATTCGTTCGACGTGCCCAAACCACCTGAGCACGTTCTTCTTCATTCTTACCGAAACATCTTCGCTAGTACCTGCCATTCTGTGGATCTTGTTGTAATAGACGATTATTGTTAAGTATAAATATAGAGGTGGCAACACTATGGTGGCACTGCGTGGACTCAGAATAAATCAAGATGGTTGATTAAAGAGTAAGATATTGTACTCCGAAGTTTTTATTATAAATATAAAGCTCAGCCCCCTACTAGATAACATAACAGATCTCTTCATTGCGGATTCGGTCAGCTAAACTGACTCCGCATATTCGACGAAGAGATCGCATCTCCACAGCATTCATCTTTCTTACATTCTTCTTCTGTGTTACCCACGTTTGGCTGCCGTATAACAGCGCCGGTAGCAAAACTGCATTGTGTACAGCCAAACGTGCAGCTATGCTGACGTTTCGCCGTCTCAACAATGCAGCCAAAGCACCGTTGACTCTGTTACCGGCAGCAATACGCCTTTCCACATCCATTTCGTATCTTCCGTCTCTGCTAAACATACTTCCCAAATATACCGCTTCATTCACTTGTTCTATTATCTTACCATTCACGTTGATCTTACATTCTGTTCTTTCTTCATTTCTTTCAAATATCAGAACCTTCGTCTTATCTGCATTCAGGTTTAGACCATTATTTTCACACCCATCTTTCAGAGTGGTGACCAATGCCTGCAAATCGCATTCTGATGATGCAATGAGCACTGCATCATCTGCATAAAGCAAGCAATTGACCTTAAGGTCACCAACTTTCACTCCCATGTCACTGTCCTTCACGCCTTGGAGACAACTATCCAAATACAATTTGAACAACCAAGCTGACATAGCGCAACCTTGCTTAACACCCGATTGGATGTCAAACCAGGGCGACATGTCAGCTCCTACTCGCACACAGGCTGAGTGATCTCTGTAAAGAGACTTTACAGCCTGTAGCAAGGATCCGTTCACGTTGTATCGGGGCAGTATCTCCCATAACTTTTTTCTCACAACCCTGTCAAACGCCTTTTCCAAATCCATAAAAGCACAGAAAACCTTTTGGTTTAGGGTCAAAAACTTTTCCGTGATCATGCGGAGGGAAAAGATCTGATCTATACATCCTCTTCCAGGTCTAAAACCTCCTTGATCCTCCCACAACAGCCTTTCAGATCTTTCTTGCATTCTTCTCGCTAATATTTTAGCATAAACTTTACTGCCCAAGCTGATCAAACTGATAGTCCTATAGCTTGCACAGTCTATCTGTGAACCTTTGCCTTTATACAAAGGTACGATGACTGCACCTCGCCAATCGCCTGGGACTTCCCCTGATTTCCAGCATAAATTGCACAAAAACCAGAACAAGTCCCAGACGCGTGGCCCACCATATTTGATCATCTCGGCAGTAACTTCATCCGCTTCCGCAGCTTTACCACATTTCAGACTTCGAATCGCGCTCTCCACTTCTTCCAAACTGATTTCACCATCGGCTACATCCGGACTCAGCATTTCACTGGTGCTCAAGGTCGAGGCGTCCTCACTTTCATACATCTCCTTATAGAACTCCGCCCACCGCTGCAAAACGTGTGCTTGCTCAGATAAAATTTCACCGCTCTTCGAAAGCACCCCTTTCATTCTACAGGTTACCGAACAACCCCGGGAATCACTAACTTCTCGCCAGAAAAGCTTCGTATTTTCCCGGAAGTTGTTTGTCAACCTGTCGTCCCTTTCACGCTCAGAATTTTCACGCTTCATCTTTATAAGTGCTTTCGTTTTGTGCTTTTGCAGCTTGTACTCTCTTTTTCTTATCTCTCTCATACTTTTATCCTTACCCGAGGCTTTATAATCCAACCATGCTTTCTTCTTTAACTCTACAGCGTCTTTCACTTCATCATCCCACCATTCATCGCGCTTTTTTTACTAAAACCTCTTTTCCTTTTACCACATACCTCTGTCGCTACATTCACCATACCATTCCTAAGGTACTGCCAGCATACTTCAACACTTTCATTTCCTGAATCACAGCTTTCAAGCTTCTTGGAAACCCTTTCTTGATATTCCTCTCTGATCGGTGGATCTTGAAGCTTCCAGCTTCTTATGTGATAATTCGACTCCAACCTTGGACACGTCGTGCGGTTGCGCCAACCTGCAAACAGACCTCTTATTCTAGCAACGACTAGATAATGGTCTGTTCCCAGATCAGCACCCCTAAACACTCGCGTGTCCATAACTTGGCTTCGAATTCGCTGATCCACCAGGAATAAATCAATCATACTTCTTTCTTCCGCTCGCTCCCATGTGTACATGTGAATTTGTTTATGATCAAACATCGTATTTGCCACAAACAAATTTCTCTCTTTACAAAATTCCAAAATAAGCTTTCCAGCCTCATTTACTCTCTTATCACCGTACTTGCCTAGCACGCTTTCGTAACCACTTCGCGCGGTTCCAACCCATCCATTAACATCCCCACATACTATCAACTTTTCATTACTTCTGACACTATTTAGAACATCCCTGACACTCTCCCAAAACTACATATAACATAAATAACATATAGTGGCTTTCATATATCAATATATATATATATATATATATATATATATATATATATTTATGTAAATATGTATATATATTTACATATGTATGTTAACATACACACTACACACATACCCTTACATACAAAATTGTCTACACAATACATATAACTAATGGGTATATTAAAAGTAAATAAAGGATGCTGATTAATACGAGGAAAGTAGTAGTACTAGTAAAGTCTGTATAAATGAAGTAGTGAGTTCCAAAGTTGCGCTGCAAGAACAGAAAAGAACTTACGATAGAAATTTGTGTTGTATTTTGGCACTTCAAGAAATTTCAGTGCAACACAAGAGCGTTCAGGTCGATTTCTAGGGGAGAATAAATGGAAGCGTTTGTGAGGGTATGTCAGACGATAACTTTTTTGACATTGTATATAAGTGTTAGTACATGTATATTCCACCAATTCACGGCGACATTCAGTAACGTGATCGAATTTGCGCAAGCCGAAAACAAAACGAATGCTCAAATTCTGGAGTTGATCTAATTTATCAAGTAGCGCATCAGTCGCATCTAAATAGCAAACATCAGCGTAGTAGAGTAGAGGGTGATGGAGGGATTGTGATAGTATAATTTTAGTTTTAAGAGGAAGGAAATTGTGCAGTCGTTTAAGGGAATGTATGAAATGGTGAAGTCGCTTACTTATATCATTAACTTGAGCTTAAATGGCAGTATAACTAGGGGCGCAAACCTGACCCCGATTTTGAATCGCTGCGCTCGCAAAATCTCGTCAGAGTTCGGCGAATTGAGCGAACCGAGTAACCCATCTTCAATTCAGCGTTCAAAGCTGAAACCGACAGGCAAAAAATATAGAATAATCAAATATCACATAGCGAAATTTTTTACATTAAAGTCTCTGGGATTGTAATTTTTTGGTGATTATTCCTCAACATCAAGAGATCTTTTTTCACTTTTTTTTATAAACCATCGCAATAATCATCGCTATAAATATGCAAAATTTCATGAAGATTGGTAAAGCCGTTTTTCATGCCAACCCCGGATATGGGATGCACTCCGCTCGCTCCATTCGCTTCGCTCAATTAGTCCTAAATTTCTTGCATTGTCTAGGTACGGTATTAGAGTTCTATCATAGACTAGGCAAGGCAAGGTCCTGAAATCGATTTTGCTATGTAGTTTTCGATTTAAAAGTATTAAGTAATAGGCCATAATTTTGCGTCCAAGAGTGTATCTTTTCAAGGTCGACGTTTCTGGCAATAATTCAATAACCTCTGTTAGCCCAGATATGTTGACATGTCTATATAGCTGTAAATCATCTGCACAGAGATGGTAGTGAGAAGATATAATCATGGAAACTTCATTTATGAAAATTTAAAAGAGTAATGGAGATAGGACGCCGCCTTGTGGTACCCCAGCGGATAGATTCATCCAATCAGAGGAATGCTCATTAGATTTCACAATCTGCCGACGACCGAAAAGATATGTTTTAAACCAATCAATAACGGATGGAGATATCAAGCAAGTTATAAGAATATTGAGTATAACATCAAAGTCCACTGAATTAAAAGCATTACTGCAATCAAGAAGAACAAGTATGGAGAGTTTTTTATTATCCATAGCATAGATATCATCGGTTACTTTCAGAAATGCAGTTCTGGGTTCACGGTGAGGTCGAATACCGGATTGGAAAGGACTTAATAGATTATTATTGTAAAGGACGTCGGAATATTTATTTATTTATTTAGCTTCACGCCATATCCCTTACGGGATAGCTAGAGACGACGGAGCGCCAAACGCTACGGTCCCTGCATACCTCTTTCGCCTCGACCGACATCAACCTCTTCATACATGCCCTCCGAGAGGTCCTCATGGTTTTTACGTGACCTTCCTCCAGCATCATAGATACTGTGTTTTCGAAGGTCACTCGAGGCCTCCCCCTGTCTCTCTTACCGCTCACTTTTCCTATATAAATCTTTTTTACCATTCTTTCATCACTCATTCGTTCGACGTGCCCAAACCACCTGAGCACGTTTTTCTTCATTCTCACCGTGACATCTTCGCTAGTACCTGCCATTCTGTGGATCTCTTCAAAGCGGATTCGATCAGCTAGACTAACTCCGCATATTCTGCGAAGAGATCGCATCTCCACAGCTACCCACATTTGGCTGCCGTATAACAGCGTCGGTAGCAAAACTGCATTGGGTACAGCCAAACGTGCAGCTATGTTGACGTTTTGCCGTCTCAACAATACAGTCAAAGCACCGTTGACTCTGTTACCGGCAGCAATACGCCTTTCCACATCCATTTCGTATCTTCCGTCTCTGCTAAACATACTTTCCAAATATACCACTTCATTCACTTGTTCTATTATCATACCATTCACGTTGATCTTACATTCTGTTCTTTCTTCATTTCTTTCAAATATCAGAACCTTTCAAATATCAGAAGCTATCTTTCAGAGTGGAAAGTTGCTTGAAAACTAAGTCTCCAAGAACCTTGGAGAGAATAGGGAGTATCGATATAGGTCGATAGTAAGAAGGAGTGGTAGGGTTAGATATTTTTGGTAAGGGAATGACATGTGCAATTTTCCAGGCCATGGGGAAGGTATTAGTGTGTAAGGAAAAGTTTATGATATCGAGTGATTATGGGATATCAATTACGCTTCATTTGAACAAAACCTTAAGAATTGGAGCGGCTTGCCAGCGTCGGTGTTTTTCTCCGAGTATTATATGCGTGTCTTCATGCGAAAGTGAATAAGCTCTTACTAAAGGAGACCTCTAACAGAGTGACACCTTTCATCTTCTATAGACCAACGCCGTAAAGGTGTTATTGTGGTGAATATTTTAACCTAATATGTAAAAAAAAAGTATTGTACTATTGTTAACTAAGTTAATTATATTTAAACATAATACATAAAAATAAATATAATAAGAATTATATTAATATAAAAAGTTTTAAAAATGTTTTATATATATTTTGATGTTTATATTAAAATATTAGCACGTTTTAAACCATTTCAATTAATATTTGGTTTAGTTAATTTAGTCCAGTCTATTTCAACTCAGTGCAGTTCAATTTAATTTTATTAAATTTAAATTTTATCTTGTACCTCAGTGCTGATTATTGATAAACGATGTTTATGGTTTCTTCTTTTTTGTTAGGCGTCTGAGGTATAACTCTTAACGAATTCGAAGGCTATTGCACGACTACGACATTAAGCATGATTAATTTCTTACTTCTCTAACAAAATTCAGGGGGTTGAATTGGAAATCCCCTGGGTCTTCGATTGATATGGGGGTTCCTCAACGTTCACTTCTAGGTCCTTTTTTTTCTTGTTTATATAAATGAACTGCATAATTTTTAAGAAAAATGAAATAGTATGGTTTGGTGAGGATATGTCTTTGATATATATCGTAAAACGACACCAGGTAATGTGACATACATGATGTAAACCATTCTCTTTCTAAAATAGTCCATGGGTTTAGTGTTAACAACCAGTTATTCAACAATAAAAAGACTAAATGAGACTTACAATTGCAAAACAGGTGCCAACTAATATAGTTTTAAATGAGGAAACGATACAAGTGTACTCATATAGCTGGATTGACTAACAAACTTAGTTCTGCCGAATATGCTGTTAAACAGTTACTCACGAAACTATTGCCAATGTAGTTTATTACATTTATTTTCATATCATAATGTGGTACGGTGGTGGTAATCCTACTTTGCGGTAACGTTACCATAAATACCACTTTTGTTTTTCCTAGGTATCTGTTCAATTTTCAATCTGGGCCCTGGGAACTCTTTACGAGATAAGTTTAATACGATGAATAAACACGAGCTCGCTTTACTCGACTCAAAAAAGTAACATTCTCAATCATAGTTAGGCATTATTCGAATAAATTGTTATCTGAATAATTATTCGTAACTAAATTACCTACGAATAATTTATTCGTGATTTTATTTGTAATATTAAATATTTTTTTCAGATTATTTATATCACATTACCAATATTTGTAGACACGTGTTTTTGCGAATCTTTTGTTCTGTTGTATGTATAGAAAATTGGATGAGGCAATTTGGTACGATTAGTATTATGGCTACTATCTACTTAATTTCTGGAATTTGATGATTTTAGCGGGCAGCGGCATACAAGAAACATATTGCTTACAAAACGAGTAACCGAGACTTATTATATTATACGTTTGTATGTAAGAGTGAGAAAAAAAAGAGTATTAAAAAATCATCAATACCAAAGGAAATCAATCTTACCTTCGTCAAGTAGATTGTCTGACAACATGTTTGAAGAAAGAGTATTGATGAAAACAAATATTAACAAATAATCAATAAACTGTAAATGCTTTAAAATTCTGAACGAATAAATATTTGATTTGAAAACCATTATTCTTTATTTTATTTTTATTAATTAATAGTCTAACGAATAAAAAGAATATTCGCCATTCGAATATTTTTTCTTTGAATAAATTTAATTATTTTTTATTCGCGAATAACTATAGAAACAATTAATTAATTCGTTATTCAACATTCGAATAAATTTTGATCAACTCTGTTCTCATCAACCTCCCAGTGTACTTTCAGCTTTTAACCTTTAATAATTAAAAAAACTTGTTCATGAACATTTGTGTCCTAACGGATACTACAGTATTTCCGAATGTCTAGAACATAATGCACTCTATATATGAAACGTTCGATGCCAGGCTACTTCAAAATTTATTAGAAATGTAATTCAGGTTTTAGGTATGGCTTTAAAAAAGAGGAACAGACAAAAAAATCGAGATACTGACATCCACTCATCGGAATACCCTCTATATTTCGGTATTACTAAGCACAGTAGCGACACTGTGGCATGGCATGAGCCAGGCAAAATATTAAAATATTTTGTCTAAAATTACAGCAGACATTTATTCTCCGTGACCTAAATATGTAAAAGAATGTAATTAATAAAGGCGGTGGCCTTTACGGTGAGCATTGCCGTTGCCATAATGGTATCCACAGACGTTGTATGAGTCTTACGTTACGGCAAACTTACGTTGCAAAAAATAAAAACACAAAGAACAATGGCAGCTTTCCATACATCATTTTACCTGACATTTTTTGGAAGCGTCTAAATATAAAAAAATATTTAAACGATAGGGGTAACATTGCATAAGCTTAATCAGAAACAAATATTTTTTTAGAAAGCCACAAAAAAAAGATATTTCAGTTTTTGTTTAACAATAATTTGAGGTTACCTGTCAATACTAGTTGTCACTGATTGCAGGTACAATCTATACAAATATTAAAAAATGCGTAACAGATTTCTCAAATGATGTTTTTAATATTAGTTATTAGTTTAGTAAGGGGTTAAAATAAGTCTTGAACGGATTTTATCGCGTTTATTAACGCGAATATATATTCGCAATGAATAATATTTGTCTAAATATAAGAAAACCGATCTTTCTTCTTTACAATTACTATCTCTATTTACTAAGCTTATTTACTTACAATCTCTATTTACTAAGCTTCAACCTCTAACATTCCAATACTTGGCATAGGCCTCTTTCACCAGATAGGTAAAGAATCGTAGCTTAATCAGCCGATGGTCTAATGCGTGCTAGCAAATTACCTACTATCGAACCCGCTAACACCATCGTTTAGGCAGCACCAATCGACAAGCGCACCGCTATTCTATAGCGATCATATAGTATAGTATACAGATGAAAAAAAAATATTTTGTTTAGAATGATAATAAAATAATAAAATAATAAAATAAAAATAATAATGATGAATAAAATGTAGTTGTACATTTATTTAGATAAGGATAATATAGGACAGACATGTATAAAAGTCTATAAATAAAGAAAAATAAAAATAAATATAGGTATTTATAGTAAAAATAAAACAAGATGGTATTTTAATTACATAATATTTTAAACACTGCGTATCAATCTTATTGCAGCCAGGAAAGAGGCAATGGTTACAAGTATTGGCGGCTCCTATAATCTCCTCCTATCAGCTCCTATAATGGTAATGCTATAGTTCCATTCTCTGAATTCTAAATGCCTGAGGGCCTGACAATATCTTGCTCATGCGGATCTTCATGAGATTGGTGGTCCTCCAAAGATATGCCAGCTTTTGGCATTGAGATATACTCCACAACAGTAGACTCGTTAGGTGGCTCAGTATGTGAGACATCATCATCATCCCCATGTTGAATGGCTTCTTCAACTCTTAATTCATTAAGGCGATTCATATATAGGACCTCTCTTTTGGTTCGCAACCAACAGGCATAGCATACATTGTCTGAAGTTGTTACCTGGCAGAAATATAAGAAATCTTTCTGATTTTAGCATATAAAACACTTTTAATGTTATTCAGGGTAAATTAAACTTATAATATAAATGTATTTATGTAAGTCTCACAATCTGAATAATTGTAAAAAGATTAGATATTAAAATAAATAAAATTAAATGTGTATAGTAAAGTTCAATGTGTATAGAATACATAAAAATAATAGTATAAAACAGAACTTAAACTAAGATGTACACACCTGTTGTGGTTCCTTACGGCATTTAATTATTTCTATCATCTGCCGTTGTAGTTCAGAGGGATTATCTCTTAATATTTTCTCATTTTGCCTTTGTATGAGGGAACATCCGCATAAAATACAAACATTGGTATGACAACGCTGACTTTGTGTCGGTCCAGCTTGTAGTTCATTAGCAGTATTCTGTTGAAGATTCTGATTTACAGCATCTATAAAAAGTTTCCAACATGCTTCGCAAACATAATCCTCATCAGTTATCTGAAAGTAATTTGTAATAAGTATTAACGCATTATAACAAACTATGTTTGAAAGTATAAATAACGAGTTAATTTAATATAATTTAGAGATAAACACGAGCAATAGTGTTTTTAGGAACTTACGTTTTGTGGATAAACCCAGTTGCAGAGCATCGTACACACTTATATTTTGTTCTAAAATCAGATATCGGTGAAGAGTATTCACGCAAATATTACAATTCACGCACAATATGTGCTTGCGCTTGCTATTCATGATAAAAGAACACTCAGAACAGAAAGACACAATCGAAATCCGTTAAGACGTCCGAGAATGAATAGTTGCACAGAAGTCGCGGTGACAGCGTAAAACTAAATAGAAAACGCAAAGCTAGTTAAAATGGCTTTCAATAGTGTCAAAGTCAGTCAAACTATTAGTCAGTTGTCAGTCATTTAAATGGCCCTGTAATAATATATTTGATTAATTTTATAGTTAAATACATACAACAAACGCAATTATATAGTTTCTTTATTATGTAGCAATAACAACAAAGAAAAATTAATATTGCTATTTATCATTTTAAATAGTTTTTTATTTTTTAATTGTATTACACCGGAAATACGCAAAAAACAGAAATTAAAAGCTTATTAAATAAAAGTTTTTTTCGTGGCTTTCCCAAGTAAATCTAACACCGTGTAAAAAACGACTAAATAATATAATTATGTTTCGCTTTTGTCTTGTTTTTAGACGCTGCATAAAACGTTCAGGTAAAAAATTGCCATTGTTCTTTCCGCAGTGAAAGTGGTCAATAAAAGGTAACACATTCATTTCGGATAGGCTGGCCGTTGGTTTATGGCGTTCTGTTTACTGTATTTTAAAATTTCTTGTACCATTTTTCCCACAAGTCTACGTTGAAATTTATACCATGAAACATCATCGACCAAATAAGAGTAATTAGTAGGTTATAATTCGTTATTATTCGTAATAATTCGTTATTAAAACAATCGTAACATCATGAGGTTGTATGTAAGACAATGATGTGAAATGGTTAGAAGGTCCATACCTCCGTCTATACCTCCGTCGCACTTACGGGTATAATATATAAAAAAATGGCCATAAGTCATATTCACAAACTTTATGATACAGGTAGCCTTTGTTTTGGATTAATAATAGGACAACCTAACTCATACAAAACCAGTTCATTAATGCCGCCAACGCGCCCCCCGCACCAACCGCGTTAATTGGAACTCATCTGTTGTGCTAATTACACGTTTGTTTTCTCAACACTTCCAATTTTTAATCATTATTCTGTGCAGTTTCACGCTGTTGTGTTTAGTGCAGGCCTAAAATACTTCCATGGATTCTTCAGGCATGGGTATGTACATGTATTTTAATACATTACTAAACTATTACGAACACTTTTTCATTCATAAAATTTTAAAAGCAGTCATGACCATTTTTGAGTCAAATAATTCCCATTAAAATAAGTTTATAGAGTACATTTGTGTATCAGTTAAATAGAGTTAAGCCACATTTCTTATTTGGGAGTATTCAATGCACTTTTGACTTGCATTATCAAGAGAAAAACCTTCCGCAACTTTCCGCCTCCATATTTTATGTATATTTAATTAAAAGTGTTTTAGGAACAAATAGTTCTAGTATTTTAAGTTCTGTAATAAAAGCAATGGTTGTCTTTTGTCGGCAGGTCCCCGTGTTGAGTCCTTGATGACCATAGCAAAAGAGGATATGTTCAACATAATAAAACAGTGTAAAGTGAAAAATATAGACAAAAAACTAGACTTTCTTGAGGGAAAACTGACCGAAATGACTAAATGCCCCAATGATAAAATCAATTTACTCCGCGATAGTCTAAAGTCTTTTAGACACCATTACAAGTCCAAATGGACTGCAGCGAGCTACAAAGAAGACTGTTTTCGCAAAACAAATGAACAATGGCTTGAGGGTACAATCTCACTACCTAATTGGCGAGTCCATAAACCCGGCCGCCCTTCAAAGGAATTCCAGGAATGTAGTGATCGAAGCAAAAGGCGCAAAACAGAACACGTGAGGTCAGAAGTACCTCATGATGAGTTGACTTATGCTGCAGTGATGAACGAAAGAGCCGCAGGAAATAACGATCTTTCAAAGCTGATTAAACAGGCTTCAGTAACCCCGACAAGAGCCACCAAGTTTCGGAAAATTATTAGTTCAGCTGAAAAATGTTCAAAAAGTGGCAAACTGACTGTGACAAAGGCACTTATGAAATACGTGGAAGCTGACTTAACCCGTAAACAACACAATGACATTAGAAGTGGGCAAGAAAATATTTACCCGTGCTATTCGCTGCTTCAAAGAGCCAAAAAAGAGTGCTATCCTAAAGATGTGATTGTCTCTGAAGTGAAAGTTGAAGTAACGGTTCAAAATCTTCTCGATCACACCGGCGAACGTCTCTGCCTTTATCTAAAACAAGTGCTAATGACGGCAACCAAAACTGAGATGCAGAATATGACATTAATCAGCAAATGGGGATGCGATGGCTCGAAAGCCCAAGAATTCAAACAAATGTTTGAAAATCAATCCGATTCTGATGCCCATGTTTTTATAAGCTCGTTAGTGCCACTGAGACTGACAAGCAATGTGAATGACACACAAAAGGTTTGGTGGCAAAATCCGGCTCCCTCATCTTCACGATTCTGCCGTCCTATTAGAATACAGTTCGTGCATGAAAGCACTGAAGTGACCCGATTGGAAATCGAATATATAGAAAACCAGCAACGAAATATAATTCCTACGAAAGTTGAAATTAACGTCAAACTAATAAAAGTATCGCACACTCTATTGCTCACTATGGTTGATGGCAAAGTGTGTAACGCTGCCACTAGCACCACATAGATGTGGTGCTAGTGGCAGCGTTACATTTTTACGTTACAGTACAGTTACGTTTTTTGCATATGTAGCACCTTACGGTAGACCGTAAGGTGCTACATATGCAAAAAAAGTAGCAAGGACTTTAACTCGCTCGAAAGAATCGAAGAAAGTGCCATAGATGCCAGCACATTAAGATTTGGCCTATCTATTTTACATGCACGCATTCGATTCTTGGAAATGTGTCTGCACATTGCTTACAAACTACCAATAGGGAAATGGAGATTAAGCAGTGAAGAAAAATTAATTTCAGCTGCGAAAAAAAAGGAAATTCAGGAAGCATTCAAAAATTAATTGGGTTTGCTCGTAGACGTGCCGAAAACTGGATTCGGTAATACCAATGATGGTAACACGTCGAGAAGGTTTTTTGCCAATGCAGAAGTTACGGCCAGAATCACAGGCTTGAATATAGAGTTTCTAAAAAATCTAAAAGTAATTTTAGAAGTTCTGGCAAGTGGATTTCGTATTGACACAGAAAAGTTTTCAAACTATCTGCGATCCACTGCAGAATTATATGTTCATTTGTATAAATGGTACCCAATGACACCCACTCTTCATAAAATTTTATGTCATGGGTCTTTAGTAATAGAACATGCTATCCTTCCAATCGGTCAATTGTCAGAGGAGGCTGCTGAATCAAGAAATAAACATTTTCGTTTATATAGGCAAAACTTTGCCAGGAAATTTTCGCGAAAGGACTGCCTCCAAGACGTGATGAATCGCCTCCTTCTGACTTCAGATGTGTTCTTGAGCTGCAGCAGCAGAGCTATTATAAAAAGGATCAGGAAACCGTTCTCGTCAGAAGCATTATCCTTTTTATAAGCAGACGAGTACGAGAGTACGAGTACGAATACTGTTGATGAAGGTAGCGAAAGTGATGATGCTGATGATTATTAATAATAGGTAATATATTAATTTTAAAGTTCAAAATAAGTATAATAAATTAGAAATAAGGAAAATTAATAAATATTAATTAATAACATACAATACCTGTTCTTTTTATTTATTTTTTGGCATTTCATTATATTTTGAATAATTTTCTTAATAATTGTATTAAAAAAGTCGATGGAATTATTGTAAAAAAGCTGTAAAGTTATTTTGATAATGAAACAATTCCAAATCTACATCAATTAGGTTTTGGCCAGTTTTTTATGTAATATACCCCTATGTGCGTCGTTCACTCTGTACTCTGTATATCATTTAATAAGTATACAACACTTACTTGCTTATTTCATTACACTCATTAAAAATGTCTTCATCTTTTGGCAGGAGATTGATTTCTTGCATTCTTGTTTCCATCCAAGTTTCATTAAGTTTTAATGTCAAATAGTGAGAACATAATATCAATACAGTCTGAAATGTAATAAAATAGCTTTATGAGTAATTTTGATCATAAAATAGCCATAACTTCTTTTGAGAAACTTAGGAACCTCTTCCTCCGGTGTCAATATGATGTTCTTGTACATATTAAACGATCCATCCGCCACCGATACCTGGTATGCCAAATCCTCTGATAGAAGATGAAAAAGAGTGAAAGCCTAAAATATTTTTGAAATAAATGAAGGGACTTACAACGTTATTTTATTTTATTTAAACTATACCACGACGTTTGAAATATTTGCTAAAAATAAAGTATAATATTTTTAAACTAAGAAGTAAGAGCAGACCACGCCCTGAAAGTTTAATCTTTTAACAGAAAAGGCAAAGTCGTAATGTGGTCTCTTGAGATGGTTTACGTTACGCGTTTGTATCTACTAGACAAACGCTAATTCTTTTCACTTTTATTTATCGGAAAGCACAAAATTCCAATCATTAGCTGTGTTTTTTTTAAATTATAAATTGACATCCATAGACATTGACTTCGCAGGAAATTGTACACCTGCACAAGTTTTCGAAAGCTATTTCATAGTCTTTAGTAATTCTACATTATAGTTGCGTAAAAAGTTTGGTATAACTCATAAATTTAAACTAAGTTAATAAGTTATAAGAAGTAAGTCAATAAGTCCTCTCCAGATTATTTTATGCAGATATTCACTAGCTTTTTCATAGCATCGGAGTCACGGTGAAGAATTGCCATCTTGAGGATGTACTATATACGGTTACTGTCGGAAGTATCGCCGCCCCGCCTAATGAATCTTACAATGGCGTCTTCGTCGATATCCGTGTAGTATATAGATCTTTTTGTGTGTATTAGATATAGAAACCACGACGACACTAAGGTAGAAGCGACTTTATCGACGAACTAGGTGTTATCTGAACTCGCAGATTTAGTACGTTAACTACACGCTTTTGGAAGACATTAGCCCCAACCTATTGGGGAATGTACTTAGATATAGTTATCTAAGTACATTGCTGCAGATTATTGCTGGAATCAGTCATCAGATAAACATCGTCGGAGTATAGAATCTCCAAAATAAATATAAGAGAAGAAAACATTAGGTAATGGAAAGAAATAAAAAAGAAAAAAAAAATAGACTTTGAATTGAATAAATGTAAAATTAAGTAAAATATAAAGGTAGCGAAAAAGTGAAGTGTAGAAATTTTGTTTCAGAATGGGTGCTACAGAAAGTTTATTTTATTATTATTTTTTGTTTTGTGGTAAAATTTATGAAGTTGTAATGAATATAAATAGAAAGAATGCTGTTTTTAAAGCATGGAAAAATAATAGTTAAGCAAATAATGAACTGAAATGGATATCTAATAATTTTCTTTTCTTAGGTATCCATTACCTTTCAAATAAATTGGTTATAATACATAACCCTATGCCCTATTGAAATTAACCCATAACTTTTTTAAGTTATGGGTTAATTTGGTAAGATAACTTAAACCATTAACAAATAGTGGTTGAAGAAAAGAGAAATAAGGTGTAATGAGAAAGAAATAAGGACTATATTCAGCTAGTTTTACATATGCACCTTGGTTGCATGACGTTTTTTAAAGTGAGTATAAAAACCTTAGCCATTCGCGAACCGGCCATCTCGAACACGGTGTTCCGAGCGCCCGGCACCGAGCACGCATGTACGCAAAGCAATGGACAATCCAGACCTTTTGTTAAATGTCCATTAATTACACCTCAAAAACATCTTTACAATAATAGTTCCTAAAATATGATTAACGATTCATCTATTTTAAGTAATATTTATTAGTATGTAGTAATAGTTAGCAGTACAGAACTTTGTATGACGCCATTTTGGTCGAGCGACACACCATTTCTCATGCACTCGTCTCTAAATACAGAGGCGATGAGGCTGGCGATAGTGCCTCCACGCTTTACTACAAATGGCTTCTGGAATGAAAGTGTTTGATAAATGCATCTAGGCAGAAATATGTGTGACGATGATAAGCTTGTGCAAATAATAGAAAGTGTAACAATTGGTGAGGCGGCAAAACATAAAGGCAGCACCGCGGTTGTGGCTCCTTGTGGTGCGCGCCATGCGATCATCTGCGCCACCGCGCCTTCACCGCGCAGTGCGTCGCATAGCACCGCCAACGCCACGCATTGCACGCTCGCTGAACTCATCTGACAACACACAATATTACCATATCTAAACAGCCTCCAAGCCAGTATAAGAGTTATTTTTTAATGAGGGTTATAAAAACAATGAATAAATTATTGTTTATTTATTGGTTTGTGTAATCATAGAAATATTTAAATATATACAATGAATAACGGATTTATTTTGTTTTAAACTTTGTGTATGAAGAGCATGCCGTCCAAACTCAAATAATAAACCATTTATCATCACATGTATTATAAATAAAGTCGTATATTTTATGTTTTATTTTGATTATTGTTCAAATCAATTTGGAATAATTATTTTTAGTAAAAATGGGAGAAATTTTCATAATGAAACCCATCATGATAGAGACTGGTAATAAGATAAAACCAGACGAAATTTCATAAAAATACGAATAGAAGTGGTAGAGCTAGCTGTAGTTACTTTACAGCAGCTCGTTTTGGGCTGGCTTGACCGGGAAAAGACCAACCTCCCACAGAAGATCGACCTTTAGTAACCAAATTCATTTGGTTATGTTCCGTTAGTGAGTGGGAGAATCCGGAAGCTCAACCCCTTCCCCTGACTGTCAGGGTTGCAGCAATTGGCAGATGGTACGCGTATCAAGCTTGAGCTTTGTTAGTTAAATTAGTCATTAAGGATCCGAACTCTATAGGATAGTTTTGAAGAGGAAATATATACGTGCGTCTAGATTCTTCCAACGGCAAATCGTTAATGTAAAGTTCAAGCATGTAGTCGAAACCGGGGATCAGCTGGCAAAGAACCAGCCCGGCACTCGCAATTTCAAAGCACTTTCTAAAGCCCTTATGGGCAATTTTTGCCAGCCGTCCCTACTGCCTTTGCACATGGGGAATGACTTTCTGGCTCATACGGCAAAAGACAAATATGATCTCTTAGGTAGTCTTTTTGCCTCAAACTCGACTTTAGACACCGCTTACTATCCCGCGATTGCAGAGCTCAATGCCTGAAATATTTTTTCGGCAAAAAACTATCCGACAGTCACTATTTTCTATGGATGTTCATAAGTCGAATGGCTGTTCTCCATTGGTGCTACGAAAATGTGCCCCTGGGTTGACTCCAGTGTTAACACGTCTATTTCGGCACTCTTTCCTTAAAGGCGTAGTCCCGGTCTCATAGAAGTGTGCAATTGTCCATTCGATACCTAAAAAAGGTCATAGCTCGGACCCAGCTAACTACAGACCTATAGACATTATCTCTTTTTTCTCCAAAATAATGGACAACAGCATTCACCGACAGCTCCTAACGTACCTCGAGAATCGACAGTTGAGCAATGACTGGCAATATCTTTTTTGTCATGGTCGATGGGCTGGTAATCTTTTATTATATCTTACGCACCGTCGGGCAGTAGATATTGAAAGCAAAGGAGAGGGTCAGGCAGTTTTTCTGGACATGGCAAAAGACTTCGATCATGTATGACACAAAGAGTTTCTTTCGAAGCTTACCTCCTACAGGCTTCTCGAGAGTTAATGCAAGTGGATAACCAGCTTTCTCATTAAAAGGAACATCTAGGTCGTTCTCGATGTATTTTTCTCAGACCCCAAGCCCGTTAATACCCGAAGGCTGCTTGTTATCCCCAACTCTGTTCCTACTGCATATCAATGATATGTTGGATAATACCAACATACATTGATATGCGGATTATAGTAGTGTGTAAGCGGTATAATCCGGCCGTGCAGGACTCTCTCGGGAAAACGCCTCGCTAAGTATCAGTTACTAAGGACAGTTTACTGGTCCTAGACATTGTTAGTTTCTTAGTCTTTTGAGAGAGAAAGGCTAAGTTGGCCTTGATGAAATTGGAAGTGATCATTAGAGCGAGGCAGTATTTCAGGCCTGGCTAAAGACTTGCGCTCTATAAGGCGCAGGTGCAGCCACATATGGAGTACTGTTCTCTTTTCTAGTTCGGATCACCCCAACATAGGCTTCTACCGTTTGACCGTATACAACTTAGCAATTCGGGGGGACCCGGGGCTCTGCGAACGGCTGAATTCTTTGGCATTGCGTAGAGACGTGGCTTCTCTGTGCGTCTTCTACTGCACCTACGACAAGGAGTATTCCTAAGGGCTATTCTATCTGATACCTGCGACCGAATTTCATTACCGCACAGCATTCCTAGCTTCCAATACCATCCGTACCACCGTGTAAATTTTCCGAAGTTAAGTAAAGAATGTGCAATGTTGAATGGCAAAAAAAGTTTAAATATAATACAATATTTTATCAAATTCGACTACCTATTCACAGTCTGTCTGTCTGTCTGTCCTGTACTTAACGTAGGTAAGCGATACTTTGTAAATAAACAGCGAACTGTCGCAATCATCGCAATTCGACACAGTACAACAATCAATCGGTTAAATTACGTTACGCTATACGATGTAGTAAACCACGTACTGTAGTCAAATCCAGAAGATTGAACACACCGTTTCTGGATACAAATTTTTGTATGTATTCCTTCCTCCAAATAATTGCTTCCCAGATAAAATTTAATAGTGAGATGAGCCATCTAAAACAAAAATAAACGCTATTATGAAAAAAACAATCGTTTTTCGGTGTAAGGTTTGGTGTGTTAGTTGTTGTTTCTAAAATATATAGTGTTATACCGGTCGCTCACGATGTACTGTTTGTCAAGAGCGAAAAGTGCAATGTCGAGCATCGTTCTAGAAAGCGCCATCCCGGAAGCCGGCCAGGAAAGCTGCGGATACACGCAGCAGCGAAGACGCTCCTGCTGCCCCGCCGCACTTGTCAACAGTCGGAGTGCTAGCGCCGACACTGCCTGCGCGCGCTCCACCGGTGGACACTGTTGCTCCAGCAACGTATAGCACAAACCTACCACGATACTTCCAATATATTAGTAAATTTATAACTTGCTTGCTTGCTATATAAAATATTATAATAACTTTAAAAATAAAATTAGTGGCCAAATGTAAGAAATGAAATTACACGAGAGCGGCACCATTTATATTAATATTTTTTAATCTTCTTGTTGTTCTAGTAACGATACGATTAGGACGAGATTTGTATAAAAGAAAAAAATGTAAGAAAATCTACCGGAAATCAGCAAAAGGAACGGTGTTTTTATATATTGAGGTAATAAAAACATGTCATTAGCATCAACATAACCATTAAAATTAGACTGATATATGTCGAAATTAACGGATAAAACGGATGTTTGTGGCGAATGCACTCCGGCCATTTTGTGGGTTTACATTTGTTGAAACAATGTACTTTTTAATTCAATGCCATCTTTTTTTTAAATTTTAGAATAAGTTATAATAAAATCGATATCTGGGTCGTTTGGTGATTAAGAAATAGGAAACAATAATTTTATAATAACATGTCATATTAATCTGAGATTAAGATAAATATTTTAATACAGAAACAAATATTTTAATCTGGAAAATAAGACTTTTAATTGCATCTTTAGTGATTATGTCCACTGACTGAGTTAAAAGTGAACCAAGGATATCCATAAAAGATAAGGGTTTCCTTGGAACGCCGTCACACCCTAGACTTCTATTGCGAATTATATTCATACTACCACCACCCCTGTGGCGCATTAGGTGAGCTGCTGAACGCATTTTACGTTGCACCTGAAAAAATTTGAAAGTAATCGCGCAAATACCGATTCTACTAACGTGAGTAAACGTTTAAATATATTTGTATATAATAATGAAGTCAGTAGTCACGTGAAAAGATGAATATAAAAGCAGACTTATGAGCAAAGAAATACTCGTATGTAATTAGGTTTGTGTTATATTTAGATTTTGGATGGCTCGGTCTGCGTTTATTCAACCAGTCGCGTTCGATGTTCATTGTCTCAAGGATTATCTTTACGCATAAGTATTATAATGCCGTGGGTGTCAAACAAGTCACGGATGGAGTGCAGACGAGCGGGAGAGTGGTGGCCGGCCGTCGCCACCTGCAGCAGTCGCACACACCAATACAGTACTGGCAACTCGTACGGAGTCTCACAGTACCACTCTACGTACCACATCAACCTGATGAATCATACTTCATACTTTTATTACGGCTCGGTATATATTATTTATATCTATACGTTAAAAATATTTCTCATATAATTTTGGGAGTATTGGAGTAAGTATATTGTGTGACACAAATCAACAGAATACATAGAACATTGGACTAAAATTTGTTAAATTTTAGACGATGGAACTCAAACAAATCTCAAGATATTTCTTTTTATAAACCTTCCAATTAGGCCATACTCTTGAATCAGAGTATATCTCATCAATGGCAGAGTGCAAACTATAGCTTGCAATGCAGTTTTACGAATTTCAGAGAACAATGCTGAAGACCAGCGAGCTCTGAGGTGGCACAGTCCAGGATCCAACAAGAACATCAAGCCCAATAGCCAGTGCCGAGATTCAACCATCTGTTCCAATTATAAAAATATTCATGGAATGCCAACACAAAATAAAAACAAAAAATAAATAAAAATGACAGACAAAAAGGCTTACAAATTTGTTACAAGGATAAACTTTAAGAAAGGCCACAGATAAGTAAATTAATATTTTTTTAAACTGCACATCCAACTGAGTCGTAGTTAAGTTTACCGTTCTAGTCCAGTTCAATTTTGGTGGAATCTCAGTAAGAACTGACAGAGTCATTATATCTGAAAATATGGCTATTGTGAAATCGAATGATTATTGTTGTTATTAAAGCGATGATCGATTGATTTATTGAAAACTGACCTGGCATAAGCAATGTGGCGAAAACGGTAAGGCGATCGCGGAAGCAATGCAGCAGCGCTTGAGCTAGCGCCGTCAGCGTGATCCTCTCGTGGCGGTGCTCTCGCACGCGGCATTCGTAGCGGTACGCCCAGATGAAACACCTTATAATCCATTAAGATTATAAATAATACTATTCATTTGAAGATTCATCACATTAGTCACTTTTCGTGATAAACAATGCTCAAAACATACTTGTTTTATTTACATTATAATTAAATAAATAAAAAAAATATCGTAAAATATTTTCTTATTAATTTAATTTTACAAATAAACTTTTTAATACTAGTTGCGCTTCTGGTTTGTTTTTAAGGACATAATAATAATAATAATAATATTCATTTATTCAAAACACAGTCCACTTGTTAGTAATATAGAAAAACTTACAACTATGTTAGTATTTACATTAATACAACAAAAACACTAAACTTACTTACTTAGCCTCACTTGCCTCACCACCAACAAAATGCTGAATCGAAGGCTCGGCAAGCTTGGCACTAAACATTTTCAGAATTTTATTGGAGCTGAGCCACATTCTGTTCAATAAAGAAACTGTCTGCTTTCTCAAAATCGCCAAAAACTCGTCAGTACTCACTTTAGCAAACATTTCGGATGCACTACAGACGCTTCTCAGTCCCAACGAAACCCTGAAACGGCTTACACGCATTTCATCCCAAGCTCCGCCACATCCCGGCCTGTTACAAAGCAACCAATTCTGGAACTTAATACGTGCATCTTCATAAGCCTGACGCACACGTTCAATCCAACCAATAACCCGTTTTTTATTGGTATTCGAACCCTTGTACGTACAGCTATTCTATTCTGCAGCTCCACTCGGGATGGTAACCACCTGGCCATAAATATCAACTAGTGCGGGTCTATGATCGACATCATATCATTATAATGTCTATTTGGTCTAATCTAGAAATGAACCGTAATCTAACAGACCTATATTCATAAGCCATTGTCTAAAGCTACGATAACTTACTAACAGGTGTGTCTATAGTTTTATATTTGATAATGTGATGCGCAGAAAAATCGCTAGCAACAGTTATTTAAAAAAAAAGGGGCAGTTGAGATATTGATAATAACTAATCTATATTAATATATGAGGTTCTTGCATTTCCTTCGAACCATTTCATTTTCTTTGACATCATTATGTTTACAAAATGGAAATATTAGAATATGGAGTTATTTACGAAAATGAGTTTCACTACCGCACCGACGCTGCAAAAAAAACTTAAAGAATCAATGATTTGTATCAAAGGTTTGTACGATATGTTTTGCTTCGTACCTTTTCAATAAGTGTTTGTTGTAAATATTGACTTACAGAACAAACCCTGTAGATGTTTGGAGACTGAGACTAACTAAGTTGATAATGAAGAATTAAAGATGATCGTGCAAGCGAATCAACTGCAAATCACGTCAAAGCGAGCTGTGGCCGTAGGCTGCGGTGTGAGTGACAAAACAGAATAACGCTACGAGTAAACGGCGTACTTCACAAGGAGGAGATGCAACGTCTCCATTATCCTGCCATACTTCCCAGAACTCGCTCCAACAGATTAACATTTTTTTGTGTTCGTTACTTATAAAACAATGATTTCATACGGACGTGAGACATTAGCGAACGAGACCGGGGTGCTTATAGTCCCGGTGACTTAAATTTATTAACACCGAAGTGGATACCTAATTATTTTAAGGTTTGAATAATTTTGCATATTTATTATTGATTTAGATATATATACTAACCTTTGAGAATAATAATCCGGAGACGGAAGGACCCTACGATATTGGTCATTTTCATCCAGGAAATTTTTCATAGTTTTTAAAAGAATTAGCAACAAAGACAAAGTAGTGGACATGTGGATGCCGCTGTCACCTGCGATGACACGTTCACATCAAACAGGACTATTACAAATAACAATTATTAACAGTGAGCCAAGAGCTTTTAAAACTAAAGTTAGATTGAAAGCTATGTTAAATGTCAATATAATATATTTTACACTATTATAATATTAAATGTCAATACGGTTAACATTATTTACGTACCTAATTTTAAGTTTTGATCCTGAGGATCTATAGGATTCATTTCGTAATTTGGAAGACTTCTTTCCGGGTAATATGGATTGAAACGGTAAAATATATTTTCAATTATATTTGCCTTTATCATTTCAATACCTACAGGTATTATAGATGTCATTATTATCAATATATCTTAGTAGCTTTTTCTAGTGCAACCGAAGAGTAATTATTTAGTTAGCAATAATTACAGTTATCTTTAGATGCGGTAGCCAGTAGTAAAGCAATATGGAGAAATGTCGGAAAACGGTGTGGCGAGGCGAGGGACAGTTGGCTCACGGTGGCGCGGTACAGCGCGGGCGAGGCGGCGGCGCCCATCACGTGCCGCAACGAAACGGCGCGGGCGTCGCGGCCTCCCGGGGACAGCTGCCAGAGCAACCCTCGCGACACGAGGTCGAATAATTCGTCATCCTCCACACGCAACAAGAGGTACCCTGAAGATACATATCTATTACAATTTACAGTATCGAGATTGGTGAATACAACTCGTATTTTTTCTGACCTAAAATTAGTTCATTTTGATTATGCAGGTTAAAGTGAATACCTAAAAATCCTATATAACGTTGAAGCGTCACGAATTGAGTGCTGACGTCCGATGCGAGAGGTAACAAAATCGGTTTGTCCATGTTTTTCATAAGCAACACAATGCCCTCTCTCAAGTTAGGTTTTTGACCGATATTTTCAACTAAATAGTCCAATACGATACATAGACTATTTAATACGTCTATTTTCTGAAAAATGCTTTTAAGGAAATATGATATTGTGGTGAATTACGGATACAAATGCGGATTTCAACGATCTTTCATGGGCCGATAAGTAAACCCGGCCAAAACCGTTACATTGCACTAATGCTTCTTTCAAACAGACCAGCCAAACCAGCCTTGCTTCACTTAGTATCTCTCTCATCTCTCGTCAAGTTATTTTAAGAGATGTCTTATAAAAGTACAATTGAAATTGTATTTAAAAGGATACGTAACCGGATCGTGCCGTCCTTGCAAAGTCACGAAGATGAATTTCCAGTCTGTCAGTGTAGTGACATCCCACGGGATCATTCACCAGGAACTCTAAAGTTTTAGCAATTTCCCAACCGGATGCGGGACACTTATTGGTCCAGTTACGATCTGAAATTAGGAAAAATAGTAGTGTATATGTATGTTTGAATTAGTTTTGTTTTGAAAGAATTCGTGGAAAAATATAGAATTGAAATTAACTTAATTACATATCTAATTATCTTTTCTAAAATAAAGAATTTAACGATACAATTAAAATCACATTGGAATGTTATAGTAGTTAATAGTTAATATTTAATACTTCGTATCTTCTTGTTTCTTGTGACAGAAGTAATATTAGATCAAAATAGTAGTGATCAGAAAGTAATGGTAAAACTATATGAGGTCAAGCGATGACTGACTATACATGTCATCCAAAATTAATAGGAATGTAGGTTAAGGAAAGTGTAATTTCAAATGCAATAGAAGGGTCTGTGTATTACTTTTCCGAGTTGTACGTGTTGTCCTTTTCAAGACCAGGAACAATATTTTCTAATATCAGTATTATATTTTTGGAGGATCAAATTATTGGTGTTGAGGACAAGCTGAAGCGTGAAGCTAAATAAATAAAATAAATAGGATAGCAAACTCTTACCAACTTGTCGAGGATCTAGTTCTTTTATAAAATTTCTTTTAAGTTTGTTTCTCAGAGTGTATCGCTTGCCCCGCGGCCCGTGCACACAGCCGTATGTTTCTGACGTTCCTGATATAGATTCGGAATCAGTATAATTGCTTTTATAATTTTGTGCTTTTTGGAGAAACTGTGTTTGAGAAGAGGTCTGCGAATCTTCACAGTCCACTTTTGTATTTTTCCTGGGATCTTTATCACTACTCTTATCTCTTAGTCTATGTTTGGATAAAATATTATACGTTGGGCGTTCTTTATCCATTTCGACACTCCGGGATCTTGTATTCGCAGTTGTAATATGTGTATCGCTTTTATTCAAGTAATTTAAATTAATAAACATATGTCTTTTTTATATGACACTGTCATAAAACTTGATGTTATTCAATGCTGGTTGAAAATTATTACTCTGTGTAGTTTTTACTTCGATCTTTCAAAATATTGCAGAAGTTTTATTTTATTTTACATCTTTTACAAGTGTTATGAATGGAATATTATATTTCTATAAGAACCGAAGAAAATCGGTGAAATGTATGTCGGTTGAGCTAGTAGTGACTGCGCGAGCGCAAAAGGAACGACGCTAGAGGCGCTAGTGGCCGGACGGTTGGCCGACGGTCTGACTTCCACGCCTCTCTCCACTTTAGTTGGCAGTCCGCACTCCGCACTCCGCACTCCGCACTCCGCACTCCGCCCTCCGCACTCCGCAGTTGTACCCCAGCACTGCTCCGCCTCGAATGTATTACGCTTCCGCGCCGCATTCATATTAATCGCGCTCGTACTACAATTCATTAGTTTTCCCCGGGAGAAAACCAAGTGAAAAAAATTATTATTGCCTGGTCTTATGAGTGGATTAAACCTGTGCATTTTACAAAAGTGCCCTTACTTATTCGGTAAGATATATTTAATTGTAATATTGGTACTTTGCTCATTGGGTTGTTGACATTACGTGAGTTAATTTAATTCATACAATACGTTTCACAAGTTTTTATATAAGTTGTAAAATTATCACGCGCCCGCGCTTGCTTACGATTGAGTATTGAGTAATGTTAGTGATATGGCTTTTCTATATTGCCAATAACATAACTTTACTAATGTCAACGAAAATAATAAAATCATAACATATTACTTCCTTGAGCGGAACCACTGCTCAGTGCTCACAGATCCATTACTCATTGCTCATTGCTCATTGCTCATTGCTCTCTATAGTTCTGCTCGTTATAGTCTATATACGACGCCATGTATTGTTTGTAGCTAATAGCTATAAAACGACTTATTAGTCAGATGACAGGTGTGTGAATAGGACGACATGAAGGTGACACAACTTATCGAAGTTTAAAAAAAAAGATGGTGGTTAGTCATTCAATACTTTTGTTTTGAAATGAATACCTTATTCTGCAATAGTAGTTATTGTATAGATAGTATAGATGAAAATTGGTGGTTGTATTTTGACGTTTTTTATCCCTAAGAGTTTAAAATATAAATTTCAAATAAAACGTTTTTTTAGTATATTTTGAATAGGTTTGATACGATAATAATTTCCAATAACAATTCTCATCTTTTATTCTCATTCTCATATTTGAAATTGTATTCAGGGCAATTGAAATTGCACTACTAATATTAAAAGGTTATTGTTTTCAAGTTCAGTAAATAAGTAAATGTATAAATCATATATCACTCAAATATCGAATTATTAGAATAACATAAAAAATAATTAAGAGCGTTTTTAAATGGTTTTACAACAAATCTCGGAGACGACATTAAACATTATTTCAGTAAGTCGCAGTTAAGTTGCCATACAACATTGCAGTCACAAGCAAACACAAATTAAAATATTATATATGAAAATGAGGTTTGTATGTATAACGAATGCATTGAGTACTTATGTATTGAGAGACCCAGTCTGTGATCTGCGTGTCACAGTGCGCAGTGCACAGTGCACAGTGCACAGTGCACAGTGCACAGTGCTTCTGGCACTGCAGACATCATTGCATTAACATCAAAAATATATATATTTTAATTTTTTAAAACATTCAGATTTTTTGATATGTCAGAAGTTGTCTAAAGTATCGCGACATTCACTGGTAATAATTATTTTCATCTTAAGTACCTAGTATTTAGTACCTACCTAATGGTAGGAGATGAACAATGAACGCTTACGTTACGTTACGTTACGTTACGTTACGTCGTGTCCTCCTTGCTGTTTTCCCCTGACTATGCCTCTGGCCCATGTTATTAAATGTACTACGGAACGAGAGGTGCAGTTTCATTTTATTAATACGATGTTATAGACAATCATTTCTCTCTTCGTTTGAAATTATTAAATTTTAAAAACCGTTCCTTTTGTAATCTTTATTAGTGAAATAGCCAGTGATGGCGACTTCGTTAGGAGTAAAAAAATAAACAAAACAAAAACTATTGTTATAGTATATATAGTATATAGATATAGAACAAGTAACTATTAGTTAATAAATTAGAGATTTTACCTCCTTCATTTTTTATTACTTGTACTGACTCAGATGTGCATAAAGATTGCGCTGGCTGTAACGGGCTGCATCATGCGCGACTGCAAGTAGTCCTTTGTCTCTCGCACCCACAGTTGGTACATGCCACGTGATGCTGAGCGACTCGTTATCAGCACACAACTCACTTGTCTGCTTGATTGACGTGTTGTTTTTAGATTAGCGGCGATAAGGTGGAGAGAATCCCGATCTGTCATTGATAACGTATTTGCTTGAACACCAGCGCCTAAACGCAAAATATACTTTTTTTTACAAAATCTGTATTTTAACACAAAAGTTTAAAATTAATATTAACGCATCTATCGTCTTTTAATGTCGAATCCAATCCATATATTTTAGTTTCATTATTATAGTTAAATTATAATTAAATTTATAGCCCAACTCCAACAAAATTTTAAAAACTATTTGATTTGTCACGTATTTGTAAGTTGCAACATATTTGTATAAATAAAATTAAAAATGCAGATTTTGCGTCCTCACCAATATATATAGAAGTGTAGATATTTAATATCAAACATTTATATATTTTCCTGTTCATTAGAACTCATAAACTTTAGAAGCTGTTATATTTATGGAGTTTTAATTCCGTCACGCCGGTCCCACGCGTCGTCCCGCGCAGTCCCGCGCAGTCCCGCGCAGTCCCGCTGCGTCGCGTGGGCATTCCGCCGCTCCGCCGCCAAAACTGCTACTCAAGGCGGTTCAGTGATATTTAGAAGTATGTATTGCAATGTAAATTTTAATTAAATATGTACCTCAAAACTTTTACTGAAGCTTATTGGTATGCTCGTTCGCTAGCGGTCGGTATAATATATACTTTTGGATCCCGAAATTTTATTACGATATTATATCATTACGTATTAAAAAAATATTAAAAAACAATCTTTCATAAAAACTATAAATATTTTCATATGTTTTAAAAGCAATCAATTATAACAAGTAGACCTTCAGAAGGCACAAAGTTGTATCCAAATAGTAAGGTAAATTCTGAGCACTCAGAATAAATACAACGTAGTTTGATAATACATATTATTTTTATATGAAAATAGGTATCTAATAATTCTTACAAATGTTTTATTTTTATATATTAAAGTCGCTAACATAACAACAGTTCTGTCGAAGGGCACCTGTTCAAACTGCATTGACCCGATCACAACACTCGTACAGTGAACGTGTTACGAAACGAGTCGCAGACAACGAACAACGGACAACGGACAACGGACAACGGACAACGGACCGCGCCACAAGCTTGTCTTAAGCTTCTTTTGTCCGTTTCGTTAATTTCCTTTTCTTTACATTATTCATTATTATGTTGTAAGTTTGGATAACGATTTGTCCTTATTCAACGTGCTTCATTAAAGTATTATAGTAAACTTCCAAGTCGTACCACGCAATTTAATACCAACGAGTTTGTTTGCTAGCTTATTTAAAATAAACTGTCGACTGTAGAACGTTTGATCGTTTTACCTCACTTTCCATTTAATAATAATAATACGCGAAGCCGTTAAACTCAAACAGCTTTAGTAAGAATAGAGATTATAAAAATATCTTTGTTCTCGTACCTAGCTTAAGTTAGTTCCCCGTAGATACTGACAGTCCGATCTGATTTATTAAGACTATTATAAATTTTAAAAACTATGATAATAAATCCTTGAAAATGTGAATAGCGACTCCTCTGTAAGTGATACTCCGGTAGAAAGTTTTAATGAGATCGACGACGGTACTATCTGTTACCGTCACCGGGCCACACCAGGCCACACCAGGCCACACCAGGCCACACTAGGCCACGAGACCAATCAACGCCCCCACGTTCAAATGGGGTTACTAAAGGTGCCACTGTAAGCTACGCGTATACTGTACATCCGACTGCGCTCATTGTCTACAGAAACCATTGTGTGGTGGTCAGGAAACCGGGCTCGATTGTGTTGCCACATTTCATGCTAGGTTAGGTCAAACACGGCGCTTCGTTCACTTTTTACTATTACACTTGTTAAAATATTCATACGACGCCACGGTCATTGTGTTAAATCTTTTAGGGTGACTGTATCAATAATCCTCGCGTCAGGAGGAACAGAAACAAGAGTAGACGTCGCTCTTTCGCTATTGATACCTTTGTGCCGATTTCCACGAAGAGACGAAGGTGTTGAATTACATTACGGCTCGGTCTATAATTTATTTTATGGTAAGAAATGAATTCTAATCTAAATCCTGATAGATTTATTTTTTGTACCCCTAAATGCAAAAATACCATTAGCATTATGACGTTAATTTAATGATAACGACCTTTCTATTGGAGTCAATTGTCGGTCACACTAGCAAAAATATCACACTTAAGAATTCCCTTTTACAGTTGTGCTCTAGGTGTTCTTGTGCTAGAGGTGTTCCGTGCTGCACGCTTTAATATAACACCAAGTCTCTTTTTCTATTGATTTCTCTTTCTTTTCTTAAGTCTACTTCCTATATATTGAAAATCATTCCCATTGTCACCATCGACGCTCCGCAATCGGCAGATTTATATATTATTAATTTTTACGGAACACATAAAATTAGAATTTTAGTAGCGATAAAATGGAGTGTGGAATTCGTTCGTCATCAGAAAGAACAGGTGAGCGATCAGGTGATTCACATTCACGCTCACACTTGACGCGTCCGAGTTGGAGCGCGGAGTTCCGGAGACGTTGTGACGTTGACACGTTAACATTACACACACACACATTCATCCATACCGTATGTAATAATAGTAAAGGCTAGTTATAGTCCATTTATCAAAAATCTGTATTTTTATTTTTCTTAAGTAGAAAACGTCCTTAAAACTGAACGAAAAATAACATCCACATCCTCATCCACCACTTTTAAAGTTCTTTCTTCATCCTTGAGATCTTTTAAGTGTATAAAAAATTTGAAAACTTTATTTTATCAGTAAAGGTAGAAACATTAGCAAGGTCGGCGCGGCCTCCGGCGCTGTGGACGCGACAATTAAACTGAAAGGAAAACCTCTCTGATATTAATTTACTGATATTCATGAGCACTATATTCAAGGTAGCTCGTTATTGAAAATCTGCTGGAATTTTAACCAAGGCTTCACAACTCTAGGTAGTTAATAATTGTCCATGTCTGTTGATAAATACCAAAAATGTAATAAGTTTAACATAATGAGAGTAAAGTAATGCGACTAGGCACTGAAGCGTATCAATATCAATTGAGTGATCGCAATGAGATACTCGTATATTGATGCAGATCATTGCGCGAAAGATGAATCTCCGTACAATTAAGAGATCAACATTCATTTTTTGAGATTTGCTTTTGTTTTAACTATTTTATACAAAAATATTGGTAGAATTCAGTTACTAATTAATAGAAACAACCAGTCAATTCGCTTCAAACAGACCTACAGACGCTACAGCTACATGCACACACCAAAATGTAATCGTTATTCATTTATTCATTTATTGATTTATTGATTATTATATATATAACACATTAGTGGCTGCCTAGTGACTGCTAGCCACCAGCGGCGCCGGTGACCTTCTCGAATCAGTCGAGAGAGTTTTTTTACTTTTTACTGTCGACGTGAACCAGTACATGGAAGGTTGATGGGCCGAATACCTGAACCGGCTTGATAGTATTTAAATGCTCGTTGTACTAAAGTATCGTGAGCAGTCTGCCGAGCAATACTCAATAGATATAACATGAAACTATTGGACTAATTTGTTAAGGTTGTAACGAGTTGCCCAAATTCACTACACAATATTTTCTCCCCTTTTATTGGAAAATACAACAAACTAATTATGAGAAACTTGAATATCAATACATGTACCTACTATTGAGGTTCAGTAATCTTCTAAGTGTTTTGAAACAACTGGCGAGTGCCTGTTTTGATAACAAACTGATCTTATTTACAAATAGTGAAACGTTTATATTTTATTAAATTAACTTTTAAACAACTCTCTGGACTGATTTCTGAATGTACAAGCTTACGGAAATCTGTGATAATCACATGACAACGTGCAAAAACAATAAGTACCAAAATAATTAAACTGTACCTACAGCACGCCGTACATCGTGCTTAAAATCAAATCATCATCATCGTCATCATTGTTATCACTCAGCAAAACTAAAGAGACATTTCGTTAAGTCTGTGTATTAAATGTAAACAAAGATGTTCAAGGAGATACCAATTCATTATGGTGAATAGCTCCAAGTAAAATTTGAACTGAAGTCACATAAAAGGTTCTTTTCTTGGTTCATAACTGTTGACCCCGGTGAGCACCAAAGTGACAAGGAAGTTAAGGCAATCCAATCCAAAATTACTCGGGCAGGGTTACACAACTCACAAGGTCATCCTTTGATAGCCGTTCGAGAGAAGGGATTTATTAAATTTATTTATCAAAGAGCACGTAACTTTAATTTTTTTTACTGCACAAGTGAAAAATAATTAAAACTGAAAAATTCCAAGTTACAAACAATGTAAGTTACATTTGGGCAATTCACCGCACAAATAGATTAGATTAATTCCATCCCAAAAGTGGAGAGAAGAGATACGAGTATGTAATGTGCATTTAAACACAAATGGTAACCTTTATCTGGAAGTATATAAAGATAATGAAAAAGGTTAGTCAAAGAGCGTAAGATACGGTAGAGATTGTGTGTGAGTGTCTCCACTCCACACGGTTAATTGATTTAGCAAGTAAACAGGAATACATTTAAGTGTTTAAGTCTTCTCACGTGAACAATTGTTTATTAGATATTTTTAATTAATATATCAGGTTCCGTTATATAATGAGATACCTCTATTGTTTCCAAAAGTGGAGCTGCTGGAGTCGACTGGTGCAAGGATGCAAGGAGAGGCTCATTGTACATCATTATACTTTTCCATTGACACGTTACTGCGTGTGCTATCAACGACGCCATTAATTATATAATAATATTGAGGTTTTGTATTGGATATGTTTCTTATATATCATTGTAGTAAAATGTAATAATTTGCTATTTTATAACCTGTTTTTAAACCCACACATTCTTTTTGCCCGTAACTGTTATTCCAGCGGTGACACGTCTACGGGTTAATCAACTGGGCTCAAACCTGGCTCCCGGGGAGTAAACATCTGCTGTTTCAACTTATTTTTGCCCAGTTTTGACACGGACACAAAGAGGAATCCTGCATATATTCAGAAGAAATGCTACGACACCAGTGCACTCAGTTATGGGACGTGTACATGGCGGTACTCTATTACTTTAGAAACCCGTAGTCTATCGGACTGCTGACGTCACAACTACAACGCCCCACCAGTGAAAGTCGCTAAAGTGATGTAAACGCACGCTCAGATCTGCAATACTTTCAATATCGCTAATCGATTATTGATTAAAGAAGAGACCTAAGATTTTCATTATAATAATCATATTTTTTTAAATTATTAAGCGCTCTATCGTAATATCCACGTTTCCTGACATCATTTTGGCGGGAAGGAAACTCATTGTTCTTTAGCTTCAATTAATTTAAAACAAGGCCTCACATTATCAAGGACTAGTGTGAATTTTCGTCTTAAAAATGTAGGCTGGGACATTTAAGCGGTTGCGCAACGTGGAGGTCAGTGCTCGGGCTCACATTTCTCACATTTCTACCTCTCCGAATTATGAAACCGATCTCCTCGGTGTCGGTTACGACTGACGCGTGTGTTGTCATAATGTGTTGATAAATATTGCAATGTCAGCGCAACCGAGGTGACCTTGGTTCACGTCAATATCTTAAAAGATATTGATTTTTAAGTGCCCGTGGCTGTTATATTATTTTGATCAGATTCTCTATTCAGAGAAATATAAATGAATCGCCCAGCCACGACCCAAATGTGAATTACATTTTGATGGTGCTCAAAAAACAATGCCAATAAGATTTTATTTATTTATTTATACTAGATACTGACAAAAACTAGTGTCGTTATCAGTTGGACTCAATACTGAACGCCGCAAGTGCCTCCTTGTCATATGTCATATGCTTTTGATAATATACGAAGAGACTAACAAAGATACATTTAATGATCACCTCTACTGTTTCTCTACTACAAAATAAAACGCATCTCATCGGCGAGTTCTGAAAGCATTTTAGTTCCTGTCATATTTTTTATACTTATTATTTCATTTTATTAATTTGATTGGGCAAGTCGTTAATGCCGTCGTTCTTTGATCAAATAATTCTATGATATTGTATTAAGGGAGATGCGGTGTGGGATGCGGGGCGAGGTGGGGGGTGGGGGGTTATGTAACGGTCGTCGGCCGGACGGACTGCGGACAACATGACAGCCAAATCTTCCAACACTATCTCAGTTTCGACATGCCACTATACTAAATGCCACTAAATGTTTGAATAATTGTTAATAGAACTGTTTCTTAAGACACCAAAACGGTTTATTGCTTCTTTAAAATATGATTAGACGCGTGTCATGTTGCGAACGATTAAGTAGGTACCAGCTAATTGCTTTCAATATTATTAAACAAAATATAAATTAGCAAATCGCATTGAAATCCATATCACCTTCGTTCAATTTATTCAAACTCGGTATTATCGGTATATAATCTAAACATAAAGCAGCTTTTGTCCGTGTTAAATTTGTTTCTTTTCTTCCACCTCGCGCAGCACCTCACCCCTCACCCAAACGAACGCCGTACTGCACTATTTTTTTATTGTTGTAATTTCTAATATATTATTTTCAAAACATGTAATATAAAAGGTAAACCTTGTCTGTTTTAAATATCAAAAGCGCAGAGGGCAGACTTTTCTTTGACTTTTATATTTTTATATATTTTATATACTTTTATATATTTTATTTATATAGTATATTAAGTTTTTCAAACGTCACAGTAAGAGGGAGATCTATTTATTTATGTTCACATAACAATATATTAGTAACCGTCTATATCTTCCCACACAAGTGTAGTGTTTACTGGTACCTGATTGTACGTTAGCTGTACGTCAAAAGGGCTGGTGCCGTTAAGACCGAATAGTTTGAGAGAATAATTAGAATTATAACTACACTATATGCATGTTGCATGTTTAAACCTCTCATTATCATAGCTATCCTATCCTACCGAAGCTATCGTTAGTTCATAACTAAGTTAAACCTACACTATGAAATGTCGCAATTTGTGCTTAAAAATAATTTAATTAAATATCGTAAGCACTTGCCGTCTCTTTAATGTATTACAATTGATATTTCAACATTTTTTAATAGCTATAATTCTGTGGTTTTGAATGTTTCAATTTCCATGATCGGCGGGTCTGTGTGTCATAATTAAATATATAATATAATAAGGTAGCAGAGACTAGGTCTAACCCAGCCGTCCGGCCTAGCCGTCCGGCCTAGCCATCCGGCCTAGCCATCTAGGTTGGATGGTTTTATCACGTAATGTCGTCGAGTTGCAACTGTTCAAAAACGAATGTACGAATATCAAGAGCATTTCCGGTTTCGAGAATTGGAACTCATTAAACCTTTTTTTTTGTTGTGAACCTAGAAATAGTTGATAATTACTTTATTAGGAAGTATGACTCGCCAAATTTGATCTTTGAACATCATCATTGTCCTAATTATTAATTATTTTTTAATTGACAGTGCTGCTTAGTAAACCAATAACGTACGAAATGTTTTATTTGTTCAGAAGCGTCAGCGGCAGCGGCGAGAGCGGCAGGAGAGCGGGCGTCGGTGATGCGTCATCGGAGTTGGGCGCCGAGGCCGCGAGCGCCATGAGCCGGGAACACGTGTCCACTAAGATAGCGGCCGGCATGGACCGCTGGCAGACCACTCTCGAGGACATGATCCACCTCCGCTCCTCAAACAACCACGCCTTCAAGGACAATTATTGGGTATTATATACAATCACTTTCATTTGTTCTTCGTTCTTCTCTAGGGCCCTGAAAACCTTAAAGAACCTAAGTGAAAAATTGTTGCAACTGAACGATTAATTATCTACGGATAAGATTAGCCATAATCTTCGTTATGTATTTTAAATTAATGAATGTTCAGCAAATAGGTTATTTGTTGAAAATAACGTTCAACCTCACCAATGTCAATAAGACCTCTCGGCCATAGCCAGCCATATACAAGTATAAATATTTAACGCAAAAAGAGGAATTAAATTGAAATCTGTAGGTACTGTGGGGCTCGTTGATTACGTAACCGTAAAAAAATAATTAAATCCATTATTGTTCTCGGCGCCGCGACGAGTTACATCTGTGCAGTGAAAGTGAATTAATTGGGGTAAATCAACGAAATTTTAATAAGTGAAAGGAATTTCGACATGAGATCGTTCAATATGTCAAGGGAGTCCGTTAAAATACATGATAAAGATACACAGTTACAACGGAGGGCGTGCGAAGCAGTACGAAGCAGTACGAAGCAGTACGAAGCAGTACGAAGCAGTGCGAAGCAGTACGTCGGCATGTTATCACTGTGCACTGACATAATTCTTAAAACACACCTTATGGAACTTTTTATTTGGCCATAAATCTAATAATTCGGAATTGCACTATTAAAGTGACGGTAAAGGTAAAGGTAAAGGTAAAGGTAAAGGTACAATAGTTTTAGAAATCATAACATTGGTTACATTTGTAATAAATTTAAAACAATAATTATATTTTTACAGTTTAGACAGTTTGCCAAGACATTCCTCGTGGCCATTCCATGGTGAAAGTAAATCGGACCTATTGGAACATTAAAAAGTAGAGCACGGAAGATTCAGAGTATAATGTAGAGACATTAGTTTAAAAATAATATATTCAAGGCCTACTCGAGTACCACGCTTCTTACTTAAATTTAACACACATTGGTGATTTATTAGCTTTTGTATGCAGCGCCGGTAGAGGGGACATCTACGTGACAGAAAGAGTCCTACTAATAAATAATAATGAACCAAATAATACTTTTGCTATTATTCCCCTCGGCGGTCCCTCGGCGGTCGCGGTCTCGCCCGGTAGGCGGCGCGTGCGGCGCGTGCGGCGCGTGCGGCGCTCCTCTTCATTCAAATAATGCACGTCTAACACGGGTACACTAGTTTCAACCCTAGTCTTCATAACATTAGATCACCTTTTGAATGGTCGGGAAGCGGTCATGTGAAGAAAGTTATTGTACACGTTGTAAATAGCCTCATTTAATCCACTGATGTGTACCGTTGTGGCGCGTGACCGACCGATTTGTTGGGAAGGATGTGAAGTAGTTACATTATTAAACGGAGAAATGTGATTGAACGTGTCGAAATCAAGAGGTCGAGGATGTGAAATGTATTTTTCTATACTACGAGTGTAAATACATCCAATAAGTGTATAATATAACCGGCAGTAGTAATATTACTAATAGAAAGTATTGATTGTAACATTGTGAAAGCAAAAAAGTGAAAACAAATTTTGCAATACAAATAAAATGTACATGCTATCCGAGATCATCGTTGCGGTCTGCGAATCACACTTTAACTGCTTCACCATTATTAACTTTAAGTATATCATAATTATGTTTAGGAAATTGTCTGTTTGTAGTAGTTTTCTATTGTAATGGCTTGTCAGTTAGGTATTACAAGTCGTGAGGTGGTTTGATTGATCGGTCAGGAAAAGAACTAACCTAATATTTTGAAACTAGAAAATACTATTATAATCTATATCTACAAATCATTAAATTATAAAATATTCTAAACTTTTACATGGAGGTAACCAATTAAAAAAAAAATTGCTGCAAATGTAATGAAAGATGTTGGGGTCGCGCGGGGAGACGATTCGTTAACATGTAATTATTTCTCACAGCCGAAGCGTTCTCGCGTGCAATTAATAGCTCCGATAATTTTACTGCGTTGTTTTGATCTCCTTTTGATTCATTCCACGATTTCTTCTCATTAACATAACGCTTACAATCCGTTGCAAGTTATTTTCACCATAAGAAATATTTTAACGTACCTATGCCTGCCACTTGTCAGAGATATAAATGCTCATTAAGGTCTAATTGAAAAACTATAGGGAATATCCACACCTTGTCATCTACCTCCGCGTTTAGTATTTAATAACATTTAAGCATTCAATTAAATAAAGACTTTTGAAGTCCTAAATACAACTTTTAACCGCTTTTATTATCCTAATTTCTAATGCATCAAGGTCATAACGATACATTTAGATCTTAATAATAATACAAATTATTACAATATATAGAGTAGCAAGTTGTACTTAATACGTTCTTGTTGTCGTAAAATTGACGTTGCAATTGACAGGCGCAGAACGGCTTCGACGAGTTGCGTCGCTACATTAAACAAGGCAGCGACTTCAGCAAGGAACTAGCTACCATTCTGCAAGAGAGGTGAGCTTTACTAAATAGTCCTATCCTACACATTATTGGTTACAAGTCATGTTCTGGGAGGCATTTATTAAGGAATACCGTCCTAGATTAGGTATTAACATTATAATATTTTATTTATTTATATCCTTTCCACTTTGAATCAATACCAGTGATCACCTGTGTACGTCAAATGAGAGGGTCTGGTCAAACATTATTACACCATTGTACATCATCAATCACTGATTGCTTCCTACTTGTGTAAATGAGGAACGAGAAAGGTCCTAATATGGAGCCTTATGACGAGCCCGTTGTGATAAATGAACCCGGGGAGCGCTTTCCATTCACATCTGCTCTCTGAATTCTTTCATTAAGACATGATCTACTCAGATCAAGGGTCTCATTTCTAATTCCATAATGATGTAATTTTCTAATTATTTTCAAGTTTCATTTGGTACACAATCTAACATGTTCGATAAATCACGGAAAATGCCAAGCACATATTCTGACTCCTCCCAAACCTCGAAAATTTTCCGCAATAACTCAAAAGCAGCATCTTGCAAATAAGAAGTTGAGTGACCGGGAGTGAAATCAAAGGTGTAACTACTTGAATAAAGAGAATTTTTTCAAAGGTATTACTCAATGTAGGTAATACTGAACTTGATCTATATGTTATTTAAATTAGTGGCTTAAGTATGTCAACGGATACTCCCCATATACCATTTAGTCTTCTTAGGACTGATTAATTTAAAAACATTTATTATGTTTTGGGTATTAACCTTTCTAAAATCAAAATTAAAGTAATGTCAGTGCTGTAGCGGTTTAGGAATTAGTTTAGTTGATAAGATTTAGTTGCAGTAACTGGAATATCATTAAAGAAATTATCAAAATCAGTATAGATTCAGCTCTTCCTGCATACAATAAATACAATTACTCTTTATTTTTATGTAACTCTGATTCACAGGATATCAATTTATCAACGACAAAGACCGATTCAGTGCTAAATACTAAATAATTTAATGAAACTTACAAAAAGTAAACTTTGACTATTATTGGTATATATCTTAACGATACCTTTATTTTATTTAAAGATAAGCAATCTTATCGCCAGTTCGTTGTAATTCTACTTTCTAAAATCGATGCAATAATACAATAGAACCTCTATACTTTATTGTTTAAAAAACTTACATATTTTGATAGCCCCCTAATATACTCGTATCTCTAAACAACATTAAAAATAATTCTTAATTAAATGATATTACAACGTAGTCTTTGTTTTTGTAAATGGTTGTCTTGAATGGAGAGTGTAAGTATGGTACGGTTAGAGTAAGTGAGTCGACCTAACCGGGTAACCGGGCCACCTGGCACACTTCTGAACGCAAATAATCAGCACTTTGTTTGTTATTGCTTCCTTATCTACTTTCACTAAAATCACTATTACCAACGGCTACATACAACTTAATAAATCTGTTGTCGTATCTTAGTTATAGTTATAAGCTATAAGACTTAACCGGTGAATATTATCACTGAGATGTATACATAGTGCAATAAAATATTATGTATTTAAGTAAGAACGCGAAATAAATATGTACCTAAACATAATGTAGCTATACTTTATCATAAAAATAATCATTTCCAGAAGAATGCACTTAAAATTCTTTAAATTTAGTTTGAAAGAAGGAGTACTTATCGGGATCACTTGTGTACGTCAAATGGAAGTAACCGGAGGGCCTATCCTAATACCACACTTATCGAAATAAGACTTTCTGTAAAGACAATTTCCAACTTAAAATGAGATTATGGGGTTTCCAAACGCGCCCCGGTCTGCAACAAAAACAAGAGAACAAATTCAGGCGGATTTTTTTATTGTGATTACTGTTTCACAAACGTCAATGTATTTAGTGATCAATTTACGAACAACTAGAACAATCGCAATCAACTCGATGAGCCGGCTTAATGATAAAAAGAGAAGTCATTGGCCAGCGAGACTGCACTGCCGGCGGCATCCAGTCCCGAGCATAACGAAAGAGTCAGCCGTCACCCCCTTCGCCATATTGGAGAGAGAGAGAGAGAGAGAGAGACCCACGGCGCTACAGCAAGTAATGACTTCTAAGATGGTGTTGTGATGCGGCCAGTAGACCTAACAGGAGTAACAAACTGCGTAGTTAATCGTTAAATACAATTTGTTCTCAGTCCACACCGTCGTTAATGTACTTGTGCCCTCTTCTGCAGTACAAATACAGTACCCGTCTCTGTTGCATTAACCCTCACCAGTGCGCCCAATGCTATGATACTGTAAAAGTAGCTAAAATAAACTATTCTACTTTAAATAGTAAGCTACAAAAGATAATGTTTTCGGTGGTGAGTTTTAATGGTTTTTTTGGATGGACGTTGTAGTGAGGTTATAATTCATTGTAGGTAATTACTTAGTTTGTAGCTAAGGGTTTTTTACTCAATAATCTTCTTTTAATGCTTTCCTCAGTATTTTCCTAGAACCTCGTACCTCTCGACGTCTTTATATACAGTGGTAAAAAAAACTGGTAGAATAAAGGTCGTAACGGGTAAAGATATAGCTAACTAGAGATATAGATAGCTAGATATAGCTAAGGTTAACTTAAAAATACTTATACCGTTTATCAATTATGTTTACAGAGTCGAAGCAGAAAACTACTATTCAAAATGTTTAGCTAAATTAGGCACGAAACTCAACAAAGCCTGCAAGGAGAGCGTTGGGTCTTGCACGGAGGCGTGGAAGCACGTCGCCTCGGAAATGGAGAAAAGAGCCGAAATACACCGGTTCGTTGTCACTATCTGTATTAAAATAATGTTGACGCAATTAAAAGTACATTGTGTTTTTTTTGCAGAAATTATTCCAGTGCGTTAACAGAGGAGCTAGTAAAACCAATGAAACAAGTTATAGACAGCCAACTTAAGTTAAGAAAAAAGGTATAGCATTGAATTCAAAATTGAATTAATTAATAAATTAAAAACATTAATTTTACCATTATACTTCCGGACTGTGAAGGTGTCGTATCTTTATGAAAGGCCGACGGTTCCAGATCGAGGGTAACGTGGACAAGACAACGCGCGCGTTGTCGGACTGGAGATCGGCCGAAGCCAAGTCGAAGAGGCAGTCGCATGCGGCAGCTCGCGAGAACGAGAAGTTACAGGATGCCTCTCTAGAGATTAGGTCTGCACTCGTCTAAGAAAACAACAACGCCGATGACGATGATCTATAACGTCCTATCCGTTTCTTGTTTAACTGTCTTGGGAAGGATCCTTCAATTGCTTTGCGAAACATACATTTTTGCGAATTTGTAAATGCTCTGCGATGATCGAAATTTGTTTTCATGGGAAGTCACAATTTATATACATTCATTGTTGACAGCCGACTGTCGCGCAGTTCGAGCGTGGGTCACATTCCCCATTCCATCCTTAGTGCTGCGCGCATCGAGCGCCTCGCCGCCCCCGTCAGCGAGCGCGACGCGGCAAAGCTGCAAGTTAAAAAGAGAAAAACGGAAGACGCCGTTAAAAAGACTGAAGTAGACTACTATAATGTCTGCGTTCAAGCAGAACGCTCCAGGTAAGTAAGAGAGTCATCCTTTCTTTACTTTAGAGACCCGCTAATCTCCGTTTAATGCAGGCTAGAGTGGGAAACGAGCGTGGTAAAAGGTGCGGGAATGCTCGAATCCCTCGAAGAAGAGAGACTCGAGCAACTAAAAAGCGCCGCGGACTGCTACCTGCGGCTCACTGCCGCTGTACCACCTCAATTGGCGGAGGCGAGTAGCGATCGATGAAATCTAGCTAACGAGCGAATATCGTAAACATTCGTGGAACAACAATGCGAACGATTAAATATTGCAGGCGACAAATGCTTTGGTAGTGCCCATTAAGAAAGCCAATGCGAACGTGGATATGCGCGTGGTCCGAGGAGTGCGCGGCGCGCCGGCCGGCGCCAGTGACCAGCTGCTGCCCGACTTTTACTGCGAGCACACCACACTAGCCATGAACAAGGAGCGTCGTAAACAAGTTAGTTATCACATTTTTCATTTTAAGAACACTAAATACTATTCGATGGCGAAATTTAACGGTGTATTTGACATGTCATCTATTTTAAGGCACTGTTGAAGATTCTTCAGTTAGTAAAGCAAGATATAGATAAAGAGCGGAAATCTAAACAGGGTCTGGAAAAACTTTCTATGGCTATGAAGCAAACGCCTACTTTTGGTGGCGATGACTCTCAACAAAATGTAGCCGACAAACTTTACCACGTACGTATTAATATACACGAATCGATATAGAGGACGGCACGGATTCACACGAATATTCTGAACAGATGAGATCGATGCTGACGTACCTGGAGGCGGTGCGTTACAAAATCGGCACCAGCCTGACCGAGCTGGACAACCGACCGCCCGGCACACACCCACTCGCCACGCACATACAGGTCATAAGAGATAAACAAGGCCTGCAGCAGAGCATACTTAAGGTAAGATTTAATCTCCTAGCCCCTCTCCGAGTCCCACCTAATGAGCCGTATACTCCATATTGTATACCGCACACCTATCAGTTCTATAAGTAACCTTAGCAACCGTATTCTTTAACAAATAATTTTAAAACAGTAGAACCTCTAATAAGTGGGTTATCAAGGAAGACGTCGGGCTCTCTTATTGTTGACTAAGTATATTAATTTTTTATACGGTCACGTTTACATGAAAATGTAATATAATTACATTTATTGACGTTCAGTTTGAGACGGTGTTAGAATGAATAATGATAAAAACAGTATTATAACTTACAGTACAACTTGTATTCTATTGTATCTAAATCTTTTTGGAGAACTTAACGATCTTCAGATGTTTAAATTAACAAGTACCCACTTAATTAGCACTCCTGAAGAGACTCAAACAAAAAATGAACAAAATCTTTTCATTGTCCCACCTGTAACGTCATACGAGTAGCAACAAATGTTTTCATATTTATTTCTTTCATTTGAAAAGACCACGATAGAGTCTGATATAAAAACCTGAATATTAATAAATTTTAATATCGTCGGCAAATATGTAATAAAGAGAATAGAGTCACGGAGGTAATGAAAATAGCAAATACTAAGGGAGATGACAGCACCCACCGGTATGATAACAGTTCATCATCGGACTAAATGCGCCGCCGACAGCTTGAGGGATAACTTTGAAACCACTGTGCAGAGTGCGCTGGAGCACCGAAGTCGTTTAAGAAAAGTTAGTTTGATTGCGGAATTGGATTCTACACATATTCTACATGGCTATATGGAAATGGACGCCAAGTGGTACCCGAGTATTGAAAGAAGAGAATTAAAAGACATTGTATTTATAATTTATATATAGTTTTGACCAGTTTTTATGGTTTTCTATGATAATAAGCATTTGTGGAACCGTTAAGCATCTTAAATGTCGACTTAGAAAAAAATTATAACATTGCATCATATCATATATATATATGTAATATGATGGATGATACCGGAGTAAAAAAACACACAATTGCATTTATCTAAAACAGAAATTTAATAGTATTATAAAATTAAACATTAAAATTAATTAAAAACAAATGTTATCTACTAACCTAAAACAGAAAAATCGACAATTAAAGGTTTTTACTTCCAAGATTATCCAGGCAATGAGAGATAACAATTATATTACTTGATGAGCAGGATTAAAATCTCCATATGAAGTCCGCTGTCATTGTCATTTGTTAATTGCCATATCATAGATATTAGGCAGCGTTCAGATACTCGTACATTAGTCCATGTACACAACATACAATATACAAAGCTTACATCTCCCCCCCTCAAAAGTGCAAATTAGCTGGGGTTAATTTGAGTCATCAAACTGGGGAATGAGCTTTGTCACATGATATAATCCCAAGGACTTTTTATTCTTTCCAGTGTTGATTTTGCATAGAGAATCTGATATCATTTCTTCTATCTCAAAAGGACCAATTCTAATTTCATCCATTTTAGATCTGTTTAACTTATTACAGTCCGTTATGTAAACCATATCACCTTTTTCAAACTTGTAATCCATTCTATTTTTGTCAAAAATTTCCTTGTTCAATTCATGTGATTTTTTTGATCGGAGAAATGCTGTATGTCGGTCTTTTTCCAGTATTTCAGGTTCCATTTGTTTTTTTCTTAGGTCCATTGGTAATACATCAGTTTGCTCTCCATTTAAAAGATACAGAGGCGAATAACCTGTCACAGTGTGGTTTGTTGAGTTGTAAGCTTTCACACAATCCATTGCAACGGTTGTCCAAGCTGTTTTTTTTTCTTTGCTATTCAAGACACATCTAATCCTATTTACTAGTGTCTGGTTCAACCTTTCATTGTGACCATTAGAAAAAGGAGCATCCACTGCTGTAAAAATTAAATTGACAGAGTGGTCCTTTAAATATTTTTTAAATTCTTTCGAATTCAGGGCTGGATATTGATCGGAGAGCAATATCTCAACGTCATTGTCCTTGATCACTTGATCTAACAGTTTTATAAAGTCATTAGCCAGTTGTGTCTTTGAGCATGAAATGTAAGCATAACGTGTGAAATGATCAATTAATAAATGTAAATACTTTTTTGAAGACCTGTTACCACCGAATCCCCCTACCGTATCTATAGACATGATTTGGAAAGGTTTTTCTGCCGGTCCTAATTGTGACATGAGTCCATAATTTCTATTTAATCGTGATTTGTTTTTTATACATACTTCACATTGCCGGCAAATCAATTTTATATTATCCAGTAGCCTTGGTGCTGTGTAGAAAGGTCTTATTTTTGACTCAATCTGATTTATTCCTATATGACAGAAATGCTCATGTACCTTTTTTATTAATGTCTTACTGTAGTCTTCGGACAAAACGATTTTTTTTTTCTTTTTGTTCCATTTGTAATATATACCATTTTCTCGAATAAAACTATGTTGGTTCTTTATGTTTGGATTTTTGTTCTGGTCATCCAATATTTCCTCAATCTTTACAATATTTACTGTTTTCAAGTTATCTTCTTTGTTTTCGTGGCTTTCATACACAGGATTTCTGCTTAAGCAGTCCGCTTCTGCATTGTTTTTACCTGGATTGTATTTTATTACAAAGTTGTATTGTGATAGGTAATGAGTCATGTCTCCTAATTCATCATCTGTTCTGTTTTTTATGTTTAAATTTTCTAGTGGCTTGTGGTCCGTATAAATTGTAAATAAGTTTCCTATTAGCCAGTGTTGCCAAAATTTTAAACTTTCTTTTATGGCTAAGCATTCAAGAAATATGGCTTTCTTCTTTTTTTGTGATTCATTCAACTTCTTTGAAAAGTACGCCACTGGTTTGATTTCTCCACATTTTTGAGTTTGTTTTAGTATTGCACCGATTCCTTTTATACTTGCATCAGTGTATATAAAAGTTGGCGCCTCTCGGTCGAAAATAGCTAGAATTGGAGCAGAGCATAAATATTTTTTTATTGTCTGAAAAGCTTGTTCACAATCAGGCGACCAATCGAAATTGACATTCTTTCTAAGTAAATTGTGAATTGGATCAAGAGTTATTGTAGCATTAGGAATATATTTATTATAAAAATTTACTTTACCCAGAAATTGTCTTATTTGCTTCTTGTTTTGTGGTGCTGCAAATTCTGCTATAGATCTGAGGTTATCTTTTAAAGGTGTTATTGTATTACCTTTTACTATATGTCCCAAGAATTTTACAGACTGTGCTGCAAATTTACATTTTGTTAATTTCAGACGGAATCCTTCTTCAGCAATTGCATCCAGCAGTTTCGATAAATGGTTAATATGTTCACTAAATGTTTTTGAAAACACCATAATATCATCAATGTAGTTCATTACAAAATTTGACAGGTTATTTTTTTTTATTATATTGGTCAAGATTCTTTGAAAAATTGCTGGGGATGTTTTCAGTCCAAAAGGAAGGCAAGTCCATTGATAATGACCTTCTTGTGTAACAAAGCCTGTCTTTTCTCTGTCACTGATCCGCAACGGTATAGACCAAAAAGCAGAGTTAATGTCAAGAGTAGTAAAATACTTACAGTTTATAGTCCTTACCATTAGATCTTCTATTAAAGGAAATGGCTGTGGTTGTGGGATAATAATCTTATTAAGATCTCTAAAGTCAATACATAATCTCGACTTTTTTTCTTCATCCCGTTTGAATGCCAATGTTACTGGTGCTGCGAAGGGGCTGTAAGATTCTTCAATTAATTTATTTTTTAGCAATTGTCCAATTTGCTTCTCGATTTCTTCTTTATCATCTAAGGAGCATCTATATGGTCTTTTTGAGCAATATTTCTCTACTTGGAGATCTATAAATGCTTCATAGTTTTTTACTTGGCCGACATCATACTTATCTTTAGCAAATATATGTTTATAATCATATAATAATTCACTAATTTTTATTCTTTGGTTGTGTTCCAAGTGATTTGTATCTATATTAAATTTATTCACATCTATGCCCTCATTAAAATTTATTTTATAATCAAATATTTCTGACTTAAACTCTTTGGTTTCAATTTCTTGATTACCATGTTTTTTGTCTTCATTAGGGCTGATATATTCATTTGCAATTAGGCTGTAATTTTTCTGAAGTTGGATGTTTAAATTCCCATCATGGGTCAACCCAAACCGCTTTATTGTATCCAGTCCTAAAAGCAAGTCATGGGTAAAATTTTTATCATTACAAATAAATGCATTTATTTCCTTTTCTATATTTAGTATTTTCCCATTTAATCTTATTAAACCTGTTGTTTTTCCCCCACCACCAATTGTGTTGAATTTATTTTCAAAATAATTTTTCTTTGAATTTGTTACTTTTATTAATTTGGAATTTATTAAGGTTATATTTGAGCCAGGGTCATAAATACCTGTGCATTTCAATGTGTCATTTAGTATAACTGTAACTTCTATTAGTGGGGGAATATCTAGTTTTTTGTATCCTGAAATTGATCAATTTCTAACATTAAATTTTTGCAGTGTTTTACACTGTCATTACTGTTCTTGTCTTCTTTGAACCAGCACAAATTTTCAGAGTGAAATCTGTTTTTCTTTCCCATTTTGTAACATATTTGACAAGGTGTTTTTTTTTTACATTCCGTTTCTGATTTAGTGGAGTTTTTCTTCTCCGTAAAATGTTTTTGTACATTTTTATTCTGATTTTCATGTATCCGTAGAGCACTAAACAGAAGAGTTGGGTTTGTCACCTCTTGTCTATCAAGTTTACTTGTAATATAAGTTGGCAATCCTGCAACAATTAAGTCAGTAAGAGTTCTGGTATCTATATCACTGTTATACTCTAGTAACAATCTCTGCTTTTTCAATGCATATTCTAGCAGAGAGCCATTTAAATGTTTGAAACTGAGTGCATACACTACCGTAGACCAACTTTTATCTGCAAACGTTTTAAGAAAACTTTCTTGCCATATTTTCCATATCGAGTTTAAACTATGTTTAATTAACATAGACCCATACCAGTCACTTTCTGTGTCATTCAAAAATAATCTCAAAGCACTAATTTTTTCTGTATCACCATTTAAATCAAATCTAGTACATTCACTTTCAAAACTTTGCAACCATTGTTTGGCATTAGTGTTCTTGTTGTCAAACTTTTTTAAAACAAACTTTTCATTTAATTTGCTTAAATTATTATGTTTTTCTTTGTTGACATTAGATTTTTCACTTAGTTTCTCTAAAATTTCCAATAATTTTCCATCTATAACCTGGCTTGTGACTTGAGTATTTTCTTGTAATAAATAATCATTAAACACCATATTTCCAGCATCATCTTTGTATAGTGCTAAAACATCACATGGCATGGACATCCACACCTTTCTATTATGACCTCTTCTCTGTAATGTTTTTTTTATTTTCAAAAATTCTGGTAACTTTGTCAATTGAGGGTGGTGTTTTGTTGCTTGAAAACATGGCGGTATGAGATAAGATATTCCATCCTCTTTTGTTACTGATTTTATAATTATGATGTTATTCTTCGGATCTTCATCTGCTGCCAGCTCAACTTCAAATTGTAATCTTGCCATGATTATCCAAACAAACTCTGACAATTGTCGATTTGTAATATGATGGATGATACCGGAGTAAAAAAACACACAATTGCATTTATCTAAAACAGAAATTTAATAGTATTATAAAATTAAACATTAAAATTAATTAAAAACAAATGTTATCTACTAACCTAAAACAGAAAAATCGACAATTAAAGGTTTTTACTTTCAAGATTATCCAGGCAATGAGAGATAACAATTATATTACTTGATGAGCAGGATTAAAATCTCCATATGAAGTCCGCTGTCATTGTCATTTGTTAATTGCCATATCATAGATATTAGGCAGCGTTCAGATACTCGTACATTAGTCCATGTACACAACATACAATATACAAAGCTTACATATATATATATATATATATATATATATATAACATAATTCAATAAACACCTAACGTATTTAATATAAAAATACTCCAAGATGTTTAATTACAACTTGTGAGTTTTCTTCTCTGTAACTGATTCTGTGTACGTATATTTATTTATAAAAAGTAAATCTTTGATAAGCGTTTATTATTGATGATCTCTTTTTTAAAATAGGTCCCACCGTGGCTGCAAGCCGACTACCAGAACGAGGTGAATAAGAACTTACAGCCCAACTACACGGCGCTCACGAAGAGTGTCAGCGGAGGCGAGGATCGTGAGCGGCGTGATTCGGTCCTGAGTCGCGCGTCTAGCAAACTGCGTATTGAGCACCTTTCGTTCCGCCGCGGGGCGACCGAGCATCGCAGCGCACCGAACACGCCCGTGTCCCCCGCCTCCCCCGCACCGCCCTCCCCCGGTCCGGACTGGAACACTAGCGAGCGGGGCGCCGGGGACGGACTTTCCAACCGGCAAGACAGTGACTTCGGTAATTTACAGCTATCAATCACTATACTGAATATTTAAGTGTGGACGGTAACAAACACGTTGTTTGTTTTATGTAAGAGGAGGACAAACGAGCGTGCGGGTCAACGATGAGAGGTGTTGCAACATCCTGGAAATCGCTGGAGCGTTGCCGGCCTTGAAAGTGGGAATAAATGCCTTTCTTGAAGGCACCCATGTCGTATCTGTCCGGAAACACCGTCGAAGGAAATTCGTTCCATTCTTTAGTAGTATATGGAAGAAAGGTCCTCGAAAACCGTACAGTAGAGGATCGCCACGCATCCAGGTGGTATGGATGCGTGGCGTGACCTGTATGCTCCGCCCATTTAGAAAGCTGGTGATCTACTTACATAAAGTCTCGGGAAGTCCATGGGAGGGTAATTTCGAAAAAAACTCCTTGTGCCATACACGATCGAAGGCTCTCGCTATATTAAGACGAACTGCCAGACCCTCCCCCTTGCTTTCAATAATAGCTGCACAGTGGTGCGTAAGATATATCAGAAGATCACTAGCCAACCGACATTGACAAAGGCCATATTGCCGGTCATTGATCAACCGGTGTTCCTAGAGGCACTTTAGGAGCTGTTGATTGATGATGCTTTCCATTACTTTACAGAGCAGAGAAGTAGGGGCAATAGGTCTGTAGCTAGGTCCGAGGAGTCACTTTTTTTAGGGATCGTGTGGACAAGGACAAAAAGGTGGCGTACCTTTTTACGCCTTTAAGGTAGGAGTTCCAAAACAGACGCGTTAACACTGGTGTCAACCTGAGACACATGTGCGTAGCACACTTTGAGAAATACCATCTGGCCCACTCGACCTATGAACGTCTAAGGATAAGAAATTTTCAGGTGATTTTTTGCTGAAAACCTATTTCCGGCATTAAGCTCTAACACCGCGGGATGATAGGCGGTATCTTCCCCGAGTCGTCCACAGTCGAATTTGAGTCAAACAGAGTGCCCAAGAGATCGCCTTTCTCTTTGACTGTGTGATACAGAGAGTTATTCCCAGTGTGCAATTGCAGTAGGTATTAGTGGCAAAAGATTCCCAGAGTGGCTTTGCAAAGCGCTCAGAAATTGCGCGTGCCAGGCGGATACCTTGCCAGGTGAATTCCAATTTTGACGACATGCTTGAACTTTGCTCTTGCAATTTGCCGGTTGAAGAACCTGGAGATACGATTTTATTTCCTCTTCAGAACTCTAGAGTTCGGATCCTTAGTGACTAACGCATTTTCCCAAGCTTGATAAGCCTGCCGTTTGCCAGCTGCTGCAGCCCTGACAGACGCATCAAACCAAGGCCGCGAATTGCCACCAAGTCATACCACAGAGGTTGGTACAAATAATTCCATCTCCTGTAGTATCACATCAGATACAGGCGCAGCGCAGTCACTCAATCTGCTGATTTTCCAAATGCCAAATGCGTTGAGTGCCAAATGCGTTGAGTCGCAGGTCTTGTGCGAGCCGAACGTTGAATGGGCACTGCACTCCGTACCAAGCAATGATAAAAAGACCCTAAGAGAGCCTTAACAGTGACCTGGTACTTTCTGGAATGTATATTCAAAAAAGATCCAACAAAGAGGGCATATGGCTGTCCACGTCCGGTAGACGATCGTTCGTTTTGACCAACTGGGACAGACCTTTTGCCAGCGCAAAGTTAAACACAGATTTCTCCGCATAGCACATGACCCTAGCCAATCGGTATTGTGCGCGTTGAAGTCCCAAGCAGATCTTCTGTATTCGCCTGGACATGGCCCAAGAGATCATCCGTTTCTGTGTTACCATTATGGGACCATTAGAGGCACGCGTAGACTCTGTATCATGTCACTGGCTTCACTTTTAAAGGCGTCTTCTCTTGTTAAGCTCCGTTCTTGTCGTTGTAAATATTGCCAGTGACTTGTTAATAACTATATAAACTATCGCTTAATGACCCAAGAATATAATTAATAATAATAATAAAAAATAATATTTGTTTCCAGACGAATTTTCATCTAAAAGTGACAGTTCAACGGATCTTACCGAGATGGGGAAAAATAACAACCACGCCGTTGACGTTCAAAAATACATAGGAAAGTGTAGAGCGTTGTACACGTACGAGGCCAGACTAGACGACGAGCTGACGCTTTCCCCCGGTATAATCTAATAATAGTAATCTTCAAGTTTAGAATTCATTAAATGATAATGGTTTCTATAGTAGTTATAGTATCTCTTACGCGTTATCTGATAGTGATATTTATTTGAATGTAATTTGCTGCGGTAGGTGATGTCATCAATATTTACGAGAAGCAGGACGACGCGTGGTGGTCGGGTCACCTCAACGGCTGCGTCGGCATCTTCCCCTCCTCCTACGTAGAGGAGATCACCTCGTGCATATAAATAATATTAACTTCATCTCTTAGTTCAAGATAATATTTCATTTCTTTTAGCCGTTATTAGTTTAAGCGAGCTTCGTACAAGGAAGCGCCTTGTATGTCGTTGTTTAAGAAAGATTAAAAAGATATGTGAACGACGATTGGAAAATAGATAGTTACGGCATCTTGTAGTCTACTAGTCTACTAGTCTACTAGTCTGTCTTAAGTTAATTATAATAGTACCTACTTGACGTCGTGTGTATGTATTGTGATTACTTGTATTGTAATGTATTGTAAAATATGCAAGTCTCTCAAGAGGGCCGCCTCTGCATTGATTGATTGATTGATTGGTTATTTTTAAATGCAATACTATGTAGCTTTAGTTGTAAATTATAATGTTGATAAGTTATGTATAAACTAAACCAAAGTACTTCGTATAATAAATAATGTGGCAATATTACAACGTGCAGTTTAAATGGAAATAAAACGATTGACGAGATGACAACAAATTATTTATTAAAATAACGATCGTAGATTACAGTATTGGCAAAAAGGACAACGGTCCAAAAATATCTACGACTAAATTTAGTTTCTTAGAGACACGGTCTCGCTAGTTGCGAGGAGCGGCGTAAATTCTATAAAATATAGAGTAAAAGAGACATCAACACGGGCCGGACGCGAGTCGGTTTGGGAACCCGGAGGTCGTAGGTTCGGGTCTCGCCCCTTGATGAAGTTTTCATTCTATATATTTTTTAAATTCATAAAAATTGTTTCTCATCCTTCCGACGGTCTCATAATATTATTGATTCAAATAAGCATTCAAAGTCTAATGCGATAATAAAATTAGTATTAGTAGATGAGACAAACGTTATCCACAACTTCCACAATCCATCGAGTACAGCCAGCGTACAGCCAGCGTACAGCCAGCGTACAGCCAGCGTACAGCCAGCGTACAGCCAGCGTACAGCCAGCGTACGGCCAGCGTACGTCCAGCGTACGGCCAGCGTACAGCCAGCGTACGGCCAGCGTACGGCCAGCGTACGGCCAGCGTACAGCCAGCGTACGGCCAGCGTACAGCCAGCGTACAGCCAGCGTACGGCCAGCGTACGGCCAGCGTACAGCCAGCGTACAGCCAGCGTACGGCCAGCGTACGGCCAGCGTACAGCCAGCGTACAGCCAGCGTACGGCCAGCGTACGGCCAGCGTACAGCCAGCGTACGGCCAGCGTACAGCCAGCGTACGGCCGGCCGTACGTACGTACGCATGTGAACGAATTAGACGTAGACAGACACCTCGCGTAACACAACACAAGCCTCAATGTAAAGAGAATACAAAATATATACATAAATAGTGTATTCGTTATTCTGAACTTATCAATAAAAATGTAGTTCTAAGTGACGGAAAACTAGTAAATGTCGTTGGTAGAGCGGTCCCGTGCGGTGCGCGGTGCGCGGTGAGCGGTGAGCGGTGCGCGGTGAGCGGTGAGCGGAGCGCGCGTCAACTCCGACGTATATTTCATTAGATATTGTATTTACTCGAGTCTTCTCTGTTAGATTCCCTCGAGACGCCGTTCGCTGGACACAGTATATCGACCATTTCTTAAATTTAGTTTTTGAGTTACATTTTATTTTTGTAACATTTGAGGGTCCCGTAATAAGCAGTCTACCGCCCGCACCCGAAGGAGAAGTCAAAGTGTCTCCGCTGGAGCTACATGATATTGTGATATATTATACACGACTACGCCAGCATGTCTTAGATGCTTACATCTTTCACCGCAAATACTATCCTATTGTCTTTCACAAGTTTTTACTGCGCCGTCTGAGACGCGCCTTGCACGTCGTTCTAGAAGTAATATTTATACACAAACTACTAAGACCTCCATCGACACGAGGCACGATAGAAAACTAAAACAGAGATATATTGGATATGGAATATTAGACATAGAAGAGAGCAGCGTTACGTGACTTACGGTTACTCTTATCAATAAGATATTCGATTGTAACCATTATTGCCGGAATTACACCAAAATATTATATTATCTTGATCATCCACGTATTTACAAAAAGCACTACTACCAGATACTAGATCCAATCAAGCCGCCCGTGTACCATATACTTATCACTAATAACCCGGGGACGCGATTACATATCAGGGAGCTCTTACACTCCCTACACTCCCTACTACACGAAACCGATACAATAACATGTATAACAATGTTCATCTCATTTCATCATCAAGTGATCATTGTCACTGTGCACTGGTGAATGCCATCAAATAATATTACAACGGAACCGGGCGGAACCAGGCGGAACAATACTTCAACGTGGCAGTGATAGTGGCCTGTACACCTCTACACCTATACACCTATAGAGATAGGACGAGCGTCGCCGCCGTCTTTAACTTGTAACAATACCAGGTAAACTAATAAAACAAACAGCCAACACACAACAACGGAATAAAACATTTATATCAAATAAAAGTATAATATTAATCTCCGATAACAGACTCCGACTCCGCGGGTTAAATAATAATAATACAACGAATAATACTTGGTACCGACCCGACCCAACCCATACTTCCGACGGGTACTACAATGTTACCTTACTGTATCTTTGGAAGGACACGACACGACTAGCAATTGAGCGACACAATTTACGAGTAGACAAGAGACGTCCACTGGCGTGGGGGGTGCGGGGGTGCGACTTCCCCCCGCCCCCACTACGGTAACAACGGATAACAACAGCTACCTAAATATACTTGCTTGATCGTACAGAGGAAGATAATAACATTGCAAGTGATCAAAGTGTGCTCCGAGCACACTAACAACTTAAATAAACTTTGGCCCTATTATAAAATACTACGATAGACATCGCACGGTGTGTGTGTGCGTGTGTGCGCGTGTGTGTGCGCGTGTGTGACACAATAAACACAGAATAACATACACTTACACCTACTACTTATTATATAATGTATATTGACGATTTTTGGGTCAATGTAAACTATTGTTTTGCTTTTATAATTTGAAAAATGAATTAAAATCAGCTCAGAGTCGTTAACCTGACTCCTGTCCTGACTTAGGCCCTTAAGAATATAAACGCGCCACGAGACCCGTGGGACACGTCGCGAGTCGCGGGGGACGGACATTTAACATAATTTAACTTCCAAAGCGCAAGTACAATTGTGTCGACGGAGTCCCCGGGCGTTCGCAGGGCGTCGCAGGGTCTACTCGGGTACTCTATTAATATGGCAGTGTTGGTACGTCATACGTCATACGTCGCGACCAGCGCCGACGTCGAGGGCACATCGCCTTCCAGAAACAATGAGTGCACGTAATGTAGTTTAACACTCATTATGACAATTTAAAAATATACAAAACTACGACACTGAGGGACCCACATCGACGTGGACACGAACATTTGATGAATGAGGAGGAGGAGCGGGGGTTGTGAGTTGAGACGCCGCAGCGCGAGTTAGTGCGCGGCGCGGATTTGGTTGAGGTCGTCGTCGGAGTCGGTGTGCGGCGCGTGGTCGGAGCCCGCCAGCACGGTGAGGTGAGTCGAATCGCTCTGCAACGTGCTGCACTCGCCCCCGCCCCCCCCTGCCCCCCCGGCCCCGGCTCCCTCCGCCCCGCACGCGCTCCTGCCGACGCCCCAGTTCCCGCAGTGCGCCTTCTTCTGCAAGGCTTGCACGTACGACTGCGAGATGACGTCCCCGTGTGCGGTCCGCACCTGGTAGAGGTAGCGGTACTTGCGCTGCTTCATCTCGGCGCGCTGCTCCCGCGTGGGTGGGCCCTGCAGACGGCGCTTCTGCGCCCGCAGGCTCTGCGTGTGGTGCACGGCGGCGGAGGTGAGCGCGGCCTGCGCCACCAGGCCCACGAGCGCCGCGGCCGGCCACGCCCCCAGCGCCACCCACGACAGCGCACACGGCGGCGCCCGCACCGCCTCCAGCTTCGCGCGCTCCCACACCCACTTCAGCATCACCATCCGCTCCAGGAAGTAATCGAGGCAGGTGGCGATCACGGCGCCGCCGTACACGCTCGTGCCGAATATTGTCAACACTGGAATGCACACGGCTTTACTCTAATACCGCCTCAAACCTCCAAAACCTTAAACAGATACAGTATACTATCTGACCTTTCTTCCAGTACAGGTTGATGACGGCGAAGAAGATGCCCGACACGAGCAGCACCACCACGCACAGCCAGTACTGCGACATTACATTCAATGCATTACTTTACATAGGATCCATGGTTATCCACCATACGTACACTCGCAGACTTATTTAGATCTATTTTCTATGGATCAGCCAGCATTTGCAATATAAGGACAATATTTGCAATATATTAATAATGTACATTTTAAGTTAACCGTAAACTGCTGAGGCCAACTTACTGTAATTCGTTATAAGTAACTTGTTTGGCGAAGTTTAGAGAGCAGTATTAATATGAGGCAACTGTTACAAACTACTTTCGCAGTGTTCGCAGTGCACGCGATCGAGTTATACACGAGACAAATTCTCTCCAACGAGACATACAATTCTTTTCAGTGCAATATTTTAGTGTATATTTGAATTACTTTAATTCGCTTCGCATTATAAAAAGAAACAATTTTATTCATTCTAATTAAGAAAGTCAATATTCATTAATAAATTTTAAATATATTCAGCGCAGCAAGAAAAACGCATAGCGACATACAAAAAAAATACAAAAATAAAAGTTATTTAAAATGATAAAGAGAGAACTCGGCGTTTCCGAGAAGGTATGAAGGTGTGCTTTAGGTGTCACTGGTCTTAAAACTAGGATGGCTGTTCATCCATCAGAGAAGCGCTAGAGCGAAGCATAATACTTATTTTTATTTTAAAATTCAAATATGGCGCTGGTTACAGAAGGAAATCATTCATAATTGTGTCACGGACAACGATCAGTAAATAAACTTGGAACTAACTACGGCCGAGTACCTACCGCACACATGCACGCATGCACGCACGCACGCACGCACCGCACGCACCGCACGCACTCGGGTCTACGAGAGCACGAGCGCGCCGGCGAGCTTACTTGCTGTGGTAACATTGTACTGCGAGTGCCCAAACCCATAACTATATAAACGGAATTCAAGCCCACCTTTAAGACATGATTACAATAGAGCCTGAACATTCTCGTGTCGGTACCAAACTTCCAAATATACATTAATTCCTAATTAGTGACCCCTAGTTGACACATTAGTTATGACACACGTTTAATTGCTAAAAAACTTTCCTGTTTCTCTTCGTTCTTCTCACTTTACATATATTAAAGTGAGATCTGTGTCAATTAATAATTGGTAAATAATCGAAAGGGCCAGGGGTCGATCACAAATACAAATACCTTTATGTTTACATTCCACTTTTCATAAATACAAAAAAATATATTCAAAATAATATTTAAGAATTGTGTGCAAGTGGGGCTTAACTAGATGCATTCTAGGATTTCACCACCGACTGTCGGTTCTGCTACACTACTTCACTACCTCTCTACTCTCAAATCATTCACGGGTCATTAATTATCAATAAAAGCAGATGTCGATTCTTTAACCACAGCAAAAATAGCAAAGCAATTATTTTTCATAATTTCTAGAAGATCTTTGACGTGAAAGAGATATTCTTGACCTAATTTGTTTTTATTTACGACAAGTGCGGCGTCACCGAGTAGGGTATACGAGCATAAGGATCGCTTTAAGTGCTTTAAAACACTCGGGCGCTACGTAAGCAATACACACAACAACAACGACAACAAAATTAAGGATAATAGAGTAGAAAGAAGGCTCACGGTGTTCGGTCTGGCTTCGAGGAAGTGGTCGTATATGGCGAGCCCCGCCACCGCCAGCAGCAGCCCCGTGTGGAACCCCGTCACGAACAGACCCACGTACTGGATGAGCATCGTGATGAGTCCGAACAGCAGCCCCGCGCACACGGCCACGCCTGCGCCCCGACAATCACACTCTAACAAACTACTATCTAACAATACATCACTTGTTGTTCCCATACATTACATACATTACAAGGCACAGAACACCAATCCTAAATTAAATAAATATTTAAATAACAAAACATTAAAAATATTTTTAACACCAAACTAAACAAGTAGCATATTTACCGACATTGCCGTAAGGCGGCATTAGATATTCCTGAAGACAGATGAGGTAAACTATAGCAGAACCAAAAGTGAAGCCTGTCAAGAACATACTGGCTTTAAAGCATCGGTACCCTGCAACAAAATAGTATCACAATATATATTAAAACATCAACATTCTACACTTTAGAAATACAGAAATTACCAATTGTACATTTTTAAATCCAACACTTCAACTCACCAAACAGGGTATAAACAATGCCAAAGACAATGTACATGGCACATATGACACTGACGGCAGGGTCATAGTTGTAGTTGATGAGGGAGCAGTAGGACCCTTCGATGTGAGGTCCATTAAACCTCACAGTGGTATTGAGCGGGCCTCGAGTCACCTGTGGAACCAGCTGCCCCACCGAAGACATTGTGATGTGTACTTTACAGTCAGATCTGCAAATGGTATTCATCTTTACTGATTAACTATTTATAAATACTGTATTTATAAATGCTGTAGATAAGAAATATACTTTGATATTTTATGGAAAAGTTATGGAATAAACTAAAATGTTGTCAATGTTATTTGTTGTCCATTATAAGTAATAAAAAAAATATATTAAATTATTTAAAATAAAATTTATTTCCGTACTATACTAATTTTTCAAATATGTAATATACTTTAACTATTATAATACTTAAATTTAATAAAAATAATAAGTATACTTTCATAATACTGTTGTTTTGTTATATGTATCTATATTAGAATGATATTTTTATATATAAAATGTCTATTTACACGAAGAAAGAAAGAAGAATTTTTCTTGTTAAATATATGTGTAAACAAGGGCGAGAAAAGTCGAAATGCACTTATTTTAAAACTATTAACATGTGCAATCATGTTTTTAACAATGTATTTTACATCAATAATACTAAGATTGAATAAATAAGCAAGTTGAAGAGGAATATACACCCATCTGCACAAAAAAGAAGATGCCGACGACAGACGCGAATGTCGACTCTAAAGGCTGAACACATCATACAATTTAGCGTTAAGTTAAATCACTTTCACCGTTTTTAATACTAAATGTACTGAATGAATGAATTAATGCAGTGATAAAGTATATAAGTTCGTCTTAACCATATAACATGCTGATACTATGTATATGAAAGTACTTAAATAGTATTTATATTATATTAAAACTTACCATTATAGATCAGGCGTTGATTAAACGATTTCTCATTGTAATTTGAAATGACAAAATTGCCATGACCTAGTCACTACACACAAAACTAAAACAAAGCAGTTTTAGTATTATGAAACATTATAATTTATTTAATAGCAATATAATAAAGTTTTGGGGTTTGAAGCTACCTATCTACAAAGAAAATTAACAACAAAGGTTTTTCTGGAATTTCCTCTCGTCACTTACTTTTTTAGTGATGTGACCAACAAAATTCAGAAAATCGAATATATTATTTTCTGTTACCGTATTTGAAGGAATTTTATATAATTCGTTTCCCTTATAGTTTTCTAGTAAAAAAGTAGTATACTTATTATTATTATTTTATTTATTAAAATATATATATTTTCTATGTTTATTAAAATATTTTTTTTAGATGATTTTGCCTCTCATACCTATCCAGAATATATGGCACATTGATTTTTATTCCGATTTCTAGTATCGATTATCACAGTTATCCCTTTTTTAATTATCAAACTAAAATATCAAATAAAGAAAAAAAAAGTTTTTAGTTAAGTATATTTTGAAACTACTAATTCGGTTATCGCTACCCGTTCGCCTAAAAGATCGGATAGGATCGGCGCATCCCTACTAGCCACTAAGCAGACGCCAGAGCCAGAACGCTACCTTCGCGAAACTTGGGATTTAATCAATCAAGAACAAGTTATATTTGTGTGTGTTTTTCGGAGCGAAAACCTTTGTTTTCCACAACGCTTTCATATCATACAATGTTTTGGACAGTCATTCCCCAAATATAAATAACACGAACCATCTCTGATCTAAACAGTTCACTTTGTGTTTGCGCATCATCAATAATTCACGATGAGAGTTAACGTCACCACCCTTAACGACGAATTGTTCGTTCTGGATGTTTCTGAAGACCTAGAATTGGAAAATTTCAAGGCCTTTTGTGAAATAGTATCTGGTTTCCCCGCTTCGGACATTACTTTAACTTTCAATGGAAAACCAATGCGACAAGATAAGAAATCACTGAAAGAACTGGGCGTTGAAGACGGAGACGTCCTCGTAATGCTACGGATGGTGCAATCTGGTTCATCCCACCTAAAATTGACTGATGCCAATCAAGGTCCAGCACACAATAATATTTTCATTTTAAATTGCTTTGTCATCATCGATTTTCATTTGTTGTCGTATTAATGACAGTATATAATATATACTACCTATAATTGTCATTTCTCGTTTTGCGACACGAGTAGCTTTGAAAACTAAAAAATATTAAAATTAGAAATGTCAGCTGTCAAAAACATTTAACTTATACTTATTTTTTAAAAAGGAAATAAAGAACCCGTCTGTTTTAGTGCAACCTGAAGGTTTGTCCACAATTGACTTCAGCAGTATACATGTTCCTCCAAGCACTTCAATGGATGGCAGGAATCCAACAATAGAGGAAGATCCTCGCATTATTAGAGAGATGTTTCTGGCAAACCCCGACCAGCTGGCTCTACTTAGACAGAACAATCCAAGACTGGCAGATGCGCTACTAAATGGCAATCTTGGTATTACATCTAAAATAAAAAATATTTATGTGTTATGAAAGAGTAAGTTTTCATTGAATGTTTTTTGGAAGCATTAAACTTTTAAATTCACTATTTTCCATAGATACATTTGCTTCAGTGCTTCGAGAACAAATTTCAGCTAGAACTGAGCGCCAACAACAAAGAATAAGGTGACTGTTGAATTGTAGACACTTGCTTGTGTGTTGGTTTTCAAGGCTAGCATCAAGGTTTCTTATTGGCATCTAAAAAGGATTTGGTGATGGTTTAACACCAAGAGTGCTGTAGGAATTGCTGATATAATTTGGATAGCATTTTTATTTTTATTTTTTTTCATCAACACTTAATGCTTGCAATGTATATGTTGTGGTGTTGTCTGTCAATGAAGTCATCGTTTGACAAAAGCATGATTCTGCATGGTATGCCTTTTCTGGCAAAAGGGTTTAAAGGGAATTTTAAACAGCATATTGTAATGAAGGCTCAAATGAATTTTCTTAGGATGATGAATTCAGATCCGTTTGACACAGAGGCCCAGCGCATGATAGCGGAGGAGATCAGGCAAAAGAATATTGAAGCCAACATGGAGGCAGCTATGGAGTACAACCCGGAGACCTTTGGAACCGTGGTCATGCTCTACATCAACTGTCACGTCAATGGGTAGACAACATTTTGGAAATTTAAATCATTATTATTGTTGTAAGTGGGTAAAGTGCTAATAAAATATTTTACTATTATTTAGTTTCCCCGTGAAAGCCTTCATAGACTCTGGGGCTCAAACCACAATAATGTCAGCAGCCTGTGCAGAGAGATGCAACATCATGCGACTTGTTGACCAGAGGTGAGGTTAAGGTTAAGACTAACTATTTACAACCTATTTCCTAGAAATAACATTTTTCCAAATAACTCTCATTTCTGACTTTGGAGATAAATGGAATATATTAATTAGATACATAGTCATTTTCATGGCCATTCAAAGGTGGACTGTGTGTTCTTATATAGTAAACTACTACTTCTTATACTTGTAACACTTGAAGAATTGTTTTAATGCTACTACTAGCTGTTTGGTTTATAGTCTTGATATACTAAACATTCCACAGTGCGTCATTTTTTAATAAGACTTTTAAGATATGTAGTCTCCGGGAGAAGAGTAAGTTACAAAGTTGTAAACTTTCAGCTGAGTTAAGTAACTTAACAAGTTACAAATTTGTTACGTTTCTAAAGATTGCTAATTATTTAATAATCAATATTCATACACCGTCTAATTAAAGTTTTATTATATTAGCCTTTGATTTTAATTACTTCTGCCTTATTATTATTAAGATTGATGAATACTTGTAGGTGGGCGGGCATAGCCAAGGGCGTGGGCGTGCAACGCATCATCGGCCGCATACACATGGTGCAGATGCGCATCGAAAAGGACTTCCTCACCACGTCCTTCTCTGTGCTCGAGGAGCAACCCATGGACATGCTCCTCGGACTGGACATGCTCAAACGGCATCAGGTAGCATAATTACTTTAGTAGTATATTAGTGTCGTGTGTATAGTATATAACGACGTGTGCGTGTGTGTGTGTGCAGTGTAATATCGACCTGAAGCGCAACGTGCTGCACATCGGAACGACGGGCACGGAGACTCCCTTCCTGTCGGAGGCCGAGCTGCCGGAGTGCGCTCGGCTGTCCGGCTTCTCCGAGGAGGACCTGGCCGCCCGCGACGAGCGCCTGCTGCGCGACGCCATCGCCGGCTCCAAGCGAGGTTCGAGACGAGACAAGTGACCCCTCTCCCCCCTTCATCTCGGCACGCACCAGTCACTGCGCAAAAATAACTCGTGACCTTCCCAGTAGAGGATTAAAATAGTGTTCTAAAATGAATAAAAATTGTAAAACAATGTTTTGTTTGGTATTTGTCGGCTGCGAATGGTATATTTCTTATGACTAGGCGGGTCATTGCTTTTATATTATATTATATTATATTATATGCCGTAGTTGTCGATGTGATGTGAGTATTCTGAAATGCATACGTGCTCGTGCTGCGAAAGACTTATTAAAACAGTATTATTATTAAGGTAGTGTATTAACCTTGTTGTTTGAGGACAGAGATGGCGGGCCCGTCGTCTCCTCCCGCCCACGCGGCCATTACTCAGAGACCCGGTACTGTACATTTTAGTATTTTATTATTATTCCTTATATATTATATTTCGATATTTAGAACATGAGACTAATTATTATTTTTATACAGGACTAAACACCACAGGTTTCAGGATTCTGGATTCCGACAGATTTAGCGAAGCCGACGTTGAAGAGATCGTGGGTTTGGGCTTCACCCGGGCACAGGTACTACAACTGCCTGTACAACTCTACTCAAAGAGCTAAGACAAGCTTATTCATTATTTTATCTCATCCTCGACATTTAACCTAACCTAAACCTCAGACATTTTGATATATTTTCAACCTATTAATACGCTTAGTTTAAGCTTAATTAAAGTTTGAATCGACAGGAGTCAAACCTCCAGACTGATCCAGGACCTCCGGACTGATCGTCCCACAGGTTGCCCTTTAAAAGATTTAACGTAAGTGCCTGCCCGCAGGCGGTCGCGGAGCTGCGGCGCTTCGACGGCGACAAGACGTCCGCGACGGTGGCGCTCTTCGCCAAGTCGCTCAAGTTCTAGGCTCCTGCGGCCGAGGTTACATATAACTATCATCATTACTATATCATTACTGCTAAGAATATATTGTTAAATATAATTTGGATATACTACACGTTCACTCGGATTATATTCTTTAAGTGAGTTGTAGTCTTCATACTGGCATACTGGCATAATGGCATAATGGCATAGACGGGTAGGTACGCAGCTACCTGTGTGTAGTGTGTGTAGAGTATAAGTATATATATTGTAGACTAAGATAAGTAGATTAAGGGTGTGGGCTGGACGGTCACTGTCCGACGGCGGTTTCATTATTTAATAATATAACATATAGTTAAGGAGGGGAGGAAGGGGGTGTTAGGATCCAACGCACACTGAATGTCATCTGGTATGCTTTTTCATTTCGTTTGTATTCCCTGCTAGTACAGGTACAGGTATTCAATGTCACTAAATTGTTTGGATGTATTTTTTGTATTGTAATAATACATTGTCCCGTGGGCGTCAAAGTGTATGGATTTTGGAAGACCTCGATAATATTGAATAAATATCTAGGACATTAACCTTTGTATGAACTAGAATACTGTGTTTGAAATAAGTACATAGGTACATACTGCAGCGACGTCGACCACTACGCGACCTCGCTTAAATAAAATGTTTTAAAAATAATTAGTTTTATTTAATAGGGCGCTTCGTAATCCTCCCTCAGCGCCCTGTCACTGAGGTCACATGTGGGATGACTTCTATTTCACTTTATACTGCAATAAAATTAAAAATGTATGTATTCGTACGTTTTAAATAATCATAAACCGGTTCATGATATATTATATGATATTTAGCAGTCAGTCTTGTATTTGTATGACACTATACATATATATACTATAATATCCGTAGCATTATAGAGTCTGAAGTAAGAAATATATATTTACTTGTCAATCAATTTATTTGTAAGAACAGCGACCACTAAGTATAGTATCTACAGTCATACGGCTTGGTTTGGGCAAATTGTGTCTTCATTAACGTACTATATGTACGTGTACTAATTATAAAATAACAATTAAAATGCTGTACTGTTTAATCACTTAAAGGTTGCAAGACACGTTGCAGTGTACACGCAGACAACACTGCGCCTTAAGAAAGGCCTTCCATCTTTATATAAATCGTATAAAAATTAAGTGTTTACAAATATAAATACAATTACCATCACACAATAAACATTGGTGGGATTAACTCGATAAATTGGCTAAACTGGACTCTTAACAATTTTATAGATTTTAGAAAACGAATAAAAACCTCCAGTTTTCCAGTCTAAAACAGTCTACAACTCCTATTGTAGAACTAAGTATAAATTAGGAGTATGAATTGAAACTTTAGAGCTAGAGCTTGGAGCTGAGACAACAATGTTTTAAACGGTACTGTCGCGTGACACCTCGTGTCACAACATTCAAGGAAGACACGTCAATGCTCGTTTACACAAAGGTAGTGTTTACGCATCTAGAGCGCGTCGTCGGCGTCGGGGGCGCGGGCGGCGAGCTTGGTGGCCATCGCGCTGAGCACGTCGGTGAGCCGCGCGAAGCGCTGCAGCGCGGGAGAGCGCGCGCCCCGTTCGCCCCACAGGAAGGCGGCGTGCAGTTCGGTGCGGAACAGGTCGAGCAGCGCGGGCGAGGCGGCGGCGGCCGACTGCAGCACGGGGCGCGCGCGCCGCCGCAACACCTCTGCCTGCGCCGGCAGCGCCCTCGCCGCCTCCAGGTGCGCCGCCGTCGCGCCGAAGTCGAACTCCAAGCTGTTCATGAGGCTGCTCGGAAATGTGTCGTCGGCCTGCAGCAGACCGCCGCCCTCGCCGTCTGCGGTTATGGCTCATCAATATATTTCATTGTATATATCACCCTAGCTGACTGTATAGATCTTACCGAATAAGTGGAAGCACAGCACGGGTGGTATGATGTACGGCGTAGTCGTGTTGGGGGGAAGAGGGTTGGTGCCTTCGTTCATGCTCTTAAAACACGGCCGTAGTTTCGCCTCAAACATGAAAGCGTTGTCCGTGTATAAGCGTCTCAATATATTCCAAGCATTCTCTAAGCATTCCACCTACAAAATACAAAAAAACACTTGTTAATGTATTATTAAATGAATTTCCACACGCAACATTAGTCAAAACAAAGTTTGCAACGTATTTTTGTGTATTTGTCTGTTTGTTTTTTATTCAAAATCACTCTAAATTTCTGTACGGATTTTTGTCAAATTGTTTATAGTTGATTGTCCTGTCAACATTTAGGATAATTTTTACTTTAGAAAACTCATTTTCACGTGAAAACACAAGAACTGATTTCGACTGTCAAGATAGTACAGTAAAACTTCTGAATGGATCTTTATGAAATGAGGTGTATTATAAGTCTACGTATAAAATACTTTTCACTTCTAGCAAATTTGTCAAGAGAAACAACAAAATGGGTCTGTACTGTAATTATAGTAGACTGTTAGTAAACTTAAGTTTATCGTCGTATTTTCGTCGTCGATTTCGAGAATGAAAAAGATGTTATTTGAAAGGGATTGGTCGCCTTTTTTTATTAATACCACTCCCACTGTGTAAAAACGCCTACTTTTTTATTATTGTGTTTTTTACGTTCGCGTCTTATTATCTATAAACTACTGAGTGACAATATCACTACTATAACTTAGAACTGAAGTTAAATATTTAGTACTTTTATTTAAGTAATAATTTGCTTTACCTATCCTAAATTACATATATTTTCAAAAATGTGTTTTTTGCAAATGGCTAATATTGCAAATAGAGAAAGGCTGGCTGGCGTCTCTGGCCATAGATAGTACAAATATACATTGTTAATCAAACCTGCGGCATGCACAACCCAAACATTATTGCCGAAAAGCCGTAAAGATTTCCTAAAGCTGTTTTTGTTTCGATAGCTAAGAGAATCCAGTCATTGATGGTGTCTGCTCTTTGCCTGTCCGTTTGACACGTGAGAATGGTCACAGCTACTAAGAGGCGAAACGTTTCAACTCTGAAACAAACAGGCGTTACGTCATCGATGTCCATTTACAAGGTCGAATGAAAAAAAAAATTACCTCTCAATGACATCCAAACGTAAAGAGCGTCCTTGAGGTAAAAAACATAACTCTAGTCCGGAAGCCATTTTGTCTAGACCTTCTATTTGTATCGATTCATCCAAAAGAAAATGTAAATCGATTTTTGTTAAGTGGTTTGCTAAAATACGAGGTCCCGAAGTTCGAAGCAATAACTTAATTGTATGCAATGTTTCGGATTCTAAAGGTTTTGTAAGAGATGCTGATATTATCTGACTCTGAAAGTTTTCAAGGTTTATTCGGGACTCTACGGTAAAATTTAAGTTTTCCATCTGTAAAAGCTTTGCTTCGGTCAGCTCGTAGTCGAAATGTTGTTTTACGGTAGGCGTATTAACGGAGTTAGAGTCAGAATCGCTTCTAGATTTAGCGTCGTGTGCAGAGCTCTGCGTGGAGTCTCCGGATCCGTTACCCGAATCAGAACCGGAGACGTGATAGAGACGGTGCAGGTCGAGACGACGGTCATCGGTTTTCGGGCCTTCGTACCGCGCCGGCTTGGCAGGAGGGCTGGTGGGCAGATTTGCGTCCCACGTGTTGGAACCTGAGCTCGTTTCACTTGAAAATATCTTTGCGTGCTTATTTGTTTGACTTTGGATTACTCCATCAGCGCTAGCGCTTTTACCGTGTGTCACGTGTTGGGCCAAGTCTATCGGAGTTAATGAATGAGATCTCTGTTTCTTGAATGGCACTCGCAGTTGTACTCCTGGCTTGGCTGCAAAATGACTGTATAAGCTATACGCGTTGCCGTAGTTGCTTTCACCGTTCGGCGATACAATGTTACTACTATCTTCGCCCGAAACGTAATTTGTTAAGGGCACTAAACGATTTGCCGGATACTGTATACGAGCCCCAGACGCCGCAGATATAGGCTTCCCCGACCCCACGTAAGATGTGATGAGGTCCGCGACTGTATCGTATGCCTCATCCTCGAACTGATATTGATACCTCTCAAATACCGTATCGGGATGAACGATAATCTAAAAACGAAAAACAAATTATAATTTGAAACTAAGCGATTGGTATGTAAGTGCAGCTCATATATTCGGTAAGACCATTCTGTTGCCGAGAGTCGACCAGAAGTAGTTGTTATGTTTAGGTACATTTCGTATAGTGAGTGAGGGAGCTGGATCTCAAAACTCTTCTCAGTTTTTAATACACATGTCCCATATGCAAACTTTTCATATTCACAAATATCCATTTGTGAGGCCAACAGTTATCATAATGTTATAACACCAATTAAAATACAAACCCTTTGTATCACAAAATGCAGATGTTGCCCATTGGAGCGGCAGCTGAGTACGTAGTTGTCAGGCTGTGAGGATGAGTCTCGGACCAGGAACTCTCTATCCTGCTGCAGCAGAGCCTCGGCGGACGCACGGCTCAGAGCACCGTGGTACCATCCGTGCGAGACGATCTGCTCAGATGGCAATGATAACTCCCACTCTAGGAGCCCTGACGTAGTCATCGTATTCTTATCCTTAAATTTTGGTTTCACTTTATATTTTTAATGAAGCAATGGAAAAAAGAGTATACAACGCACATATTAATTTATATACAATGACAGTTGTATTAATATTTAATACTAGTTTTCACAAACAACGTTCCTTTCACGAGTATAACTAAAACGTATATAATTTATTGTTAGCAAATTACCATTTTTCATAGAGTAATATAACCTGTCCTAAGGTTAGTTTTGATCCATCGGTAATGGGCACTACAATGACTTATAATACAAGCGAGCAGTCGAGAGCGCCATGTCAGGGAGCCGGGCGCAAGTGAAGGGTGACTTGGATCAATACCGCTAGCCCGCCCTTTATTTTAATGTTGGTTAACCCGGAATAGGAGAAATGCTATAAAAGTATAATACGACAACATTATTATAATTATTATCGAGACGAAATTTGCATTTGCATTAAATATTGTTTGGGAAAAAAAAATTGTACAGTGTTGAATACAAAAGATGTAAAACATTCGTTTCTAAAATTGTGATGGTATGTTTGTTTTTTCCCTTATAACGTAAAATGTGCTCGATGCGATGCTGATGATGATGATGTATGATAACCGACATGTAACCCACGCACTTACTGCAACTGTTTTTCTGTAGTCTGTAAGGCTCTGGAATGATCTTCCCTCGGCAATACGAAACTTACGTTATCTGTTTTTAAATATTGTTTGTAGCACAATATTATTTATCTGTAAAATATGTATATATTTTATGAGGTATGTAAATATATAAATATATAAATATATATAACCACAATTCGTTTTGGTCTCTTAATGATCAAAGGTTTTCTGTATGAGATCATTTTTTATATCTGTTTTTGTTTTATTTTCTATTCTTGTAATCTTTTTTATTTTATTTACAGTGCAATAAAGTGTTTAAATAAAAGTAAATAATATATTTATGTATCTATAAGATTTGTCACTTTCAACAAATAGAAAACTCTCAACTCGCGCAGATTCTATCAAAACAAAAACTTCTCAACAAAGTAAATACCGAGTGACGAAAGCTAATCCACTGACACAAAACTCCTGATATGAATTTTGCGACGAAAAAAATCACGAACATTTTTATTCACAAACGTAAACAAACACAAAAAATGTGAATGTGTTCGGAACATTGCACAAATTGCATTTTTGTTTTTATTTTATTAGATTGATCAAGGCAAGTCGTAGAACAAAAAAGTTTTAGTTTTTGATGTACTTCAATCCCTGAAAGTTTGAACAAAATCGGTTGAAACTACGAACATACACACAAACAGACAAAGTACTTTCAAGAAATCTTCGATGGAGGCGCCAGTCAACATTTTCAAAATATCATATCTCATGAACCGGTGGTCGGATTTTGGCGTTTTTGGGCTTGTTGGAAAGGTATCGACGAGTACCTTCAGGAAAACCGTTCACCGTTTCAAGGTGGAAATAATGATTTTATACTGGTGCGGAGCCAAAAACTAAATTTTTGTCTCATTTTTCAAACGGTCGTAGAGGTGGAGGCGGTGGGTTTATTGCTAAGTGTAAATGCATTTTCTGGGTCTATGGGCTAAGAGCTTTCTAATACCACACTGATACCAGAAAGTCTCCTGTATAAAAAGTTCGATATTGCGCGTATATATACCCGAGTTAGACTTTCAGCACTATGGGTGCTTTCGTCACTCGGGGCTAGCTGACGCCCGCTTTGATAACCAAAATAGGTTTGGAAAAGAATTGGATAATTTTTAAAATAAAAGCGAAAAAGGAGGCAGGCAAAATATACATAGGTATATACAGAAAATACTAAAAAGAATCTAGTATAGTTTCATTATTAATATTCACTTTTAGACATTTATCGTATCGCTGCGGACTATCGCAAGTCTGACCTGTGTGTACGTTTAACAAATTAGTCCTTTTAAAAGTAATTATCTTTATTATTTTAATGTTATGTTTTTATTATTTAAAAATAATGTATAAAATAAGAGGTATATATGTATAAAGTACTCTGCACTGAGTAGACCACAAACCAAATAAAGACATTTCTAAAGATCTTGGTTTAAAGGTGTTTGTTTGTATGTAGAGCACTTTGTGAATCTAAACAATGGAATCAGAATTCAAATTGATGAGGAAGTAAGGTGTTTGTTGAACTTTAGTTTTTAAACAACTGTGAGTGGGACTGTGAGCTGAGATACTCGTGTACAAACAGTTCACCAATGTTCACACAAGCCACATAATGTTCACGCAAGCCAAACGTGACCGCTGCGAACTAATCATATTATTAATTATCGCCTTCAAACTTTTGGACAGCCAGTGTTATGAAAAAAGTACTAATCATATCATAATACATCAAAATGAAACGATAGTAAAATGAATCAATGAAATAAAAAATTACTCTTATTACAGCTCTACGAAAAATTGTGCGCAACCAGTCCAAGATGGTGCAAAGACCTTTTAGTGAAAACAACGCTTTGAGTTTGGTCAACAACTCACAGCTCAAGCAACAACTTTTTACATATCCGGGATTTGCGGTAATGAAATCCGTTATACACAAGATGCAGCGTCCAAAACTCTCTACGATTCTATCATCAGTGGATGTAGGAAGAAGTAAAACGTACAGCAGAACAAATGTGGCGAAGAATTACAGCATTCAACCATATGAACTTAGATTGGCTAGAAATACCTTCAGTAACTTAACAAACGCTTTAAGACACAATGATGACAACTTATTTTTTCCTGATTTAAATACTCTGGAACAAGCTGACAACTATAAAACAGCAGAATTTTCAAAAAACCTTATTAATATGATTCCCACTTCTAGATTTTTTCCAATCATTCAAGAAATGCCAGCAGAAACACAAACTACCAAACAAGAGTCGACGACCAGTGAGCGGTCCATTGTCATTCCCTCAAACCCAGACATCAAAGATGACAGCAGAGTACACGTTAAAAGTATATTTACCTGTAAAGTAGACAACACTTCGAAAGATATCATAGACCAAAAACAAACGTTTTCTGAAACAGATTATGATCCGGATCTAGAAAGGGCAGATTTTTTCATAGAAGAAATACCAATCCCGTCTCAGACATATCCTTACAGTCACAAAACTTTACCTCCGTACACTTGCCTTTTTAATTGTGAAGCTAAAGCCGACATCAATGCCCAAGAACAGTTTTCAAAATTTAACATTGAGGTAAGTATTTAGTATTTTAGTATCAGTATGGTATCATTTTAATACAGCAGACAAACTTTTGATTCTTTTGCAGCCGTCGTGGATCAAATCAACAAAGTTTTGGAACCACATTTACGAAAGTCGTTATGAATCTCTCATGAGGAACCCAAATTGGCCGCCATTGAGAGTAAGTTAATCGTATTAGCACATATTTATATTCTGAGTACTTAGCTCTTCGAATACTGTGTATATTTGTAATCAAATAACGCTAAAAAATATATATTTAGGTAATATTAGTGCCACGATCACACGTTGACACACTTTGGAGGCAGCCATTCCAGAAACTACACAACAACTCCGTTAGATTTATTATATCCAATGTCATAAAAAAGCTACAATTTTATCCTAATCTTACATTTACTTGGAACGAGGTGTCTCACCTTAGTCAGTGGTGGAAAAGTGCCAGTCCAAAAAGCCGTTCGGTACGTTAGATACCAGTTACTCCATTTAGTATTTTACTAATTAGATACATAATTATTTATCAATAACATTTTTATAATACAGGCTGTTCGCCATCTGGTTAAAGAAGGAAGATTAGAAATAACAACAGGGGCGTGGGTAGAGACAGATGAAGCAACCTCACATTTGTTTGGTATTGTACACCAATTGATGGAAGGTACACATAAAACTATATATCTATTTATGAAACTAAACGTAGAACGGAATTAACAATAATTATATTTTAATAGGACACCAGTGGTTACAGCGTCATTTGAACTACTCGCCGGATGTGGCGTGGCTGACGAACAGTGTGTCCCACGGTCCGACATTACCCTATCTTTTATCGGCTTCTGGAATATCCAATTTAGTTCTTACAAATTTACATTTTGCTTGGCAACAATATTTAACTGAATATCAATACACTGATTTTGTGTGGATACAAAACTGGGACAATGATAAAACGACTCAAACTAGTTTAAACGTAGCCCTTAACAGAATCGGAAATGAGAGATTACCGAGACATTCGGTCCTTACTCACTACTTGCAATTCAACTCTGCCGGTTTCAAAGCCTGCGGGCCCCAAAACGACATTTGTAAATCCGAATTTAACTTTGCCAATACTGATAACCATCTCGATATAAATACTTTTAATGTTAAAGAGAAATCAGAGAAACTACTCGAACAGTACTCTAAAACAGGTACGACTTCAGTACACAATGTGGTTATAGCACCTATAGGCGGACCCTTCAGTTACGAATTGCAATCTGAATTCGACTTCCAATATAACAACTATAAAAAAATTGCAGACTTTGTTAATGTAAATCAAGATGTCTATAAAGCTAAAATTGAATTTGGAACGCCAAAAGATTATTTTAATACAATTTTTTCTAGACAAATATTGTTACCGACTTTAAAAGGGGATTTTTTGAATTTTGCTGACATAAGTGACGGAAGTCCAGCTTATTGGACAGGTTATTTTACTTCCAGACCTACGTTTAAAATATTACTAAAGCGCCTTCAGGCGACCTTAAGAAGCACGGAAATTCTTTTTTCGTTTGCATTGAATTACGAAGCTTTGAAAAAAAATGAGGTGTCGAAATTATTGGTGCGTTTACTGAATGCTCGAGAGGTCGTGGCTCGCCTTCAAGACCGCAATGTAGTGAGCGGAACGCTGACCGCCGTCGCGCTGCGCTACGCCTACGGGCAAATTGCTAAGACGGCCCAGGACTGCTGGTATATACAAGAAGTAGCCGCGAGTCTGCTCAATTCTAAGCCGGGACGAAACACTACATATCTGGAGAAGTATGTTTATAGAGAAGGTGAATTTATATCTTCATTGAAGTCAATCATTCCGGGAGATCAAATTATAATATTTAATTCTCTTAATCATGAGAGGACCGAAGTTGTTGAACTCATAAGCCGGCATCACACTATAAGAATTTTAGATCATAATAAAAGAGATGTGATCTTGCAGATAAAGCCATTGTGGCAGTATAATTCGGAAAATGTATTAAAAATGTCAAGACAATTTTTTAGAATTATTTTTGTTGCAATTATTCCACCGCTGGCGTTCGAACTGTTTAAAATTAAAAATATTTATGAAGTTGCACAGAGTACTTCTACGATATATTGTACGGCGTGTGAGGACGAAGATGATGATGATGATGCTCCTATGTCTCCTTTCAAGGTACAACCTATAGAATCAGGCGACATACAGTTGGAGAGCTACAAACATCGCCTTATCTTTGATGAATACACTGGTTTTCTTAAAAGTGTAACTGAAAAATCTACAAATATCGAAAAGCAAGTATCCATTGAATTTGGAGCTTTTAGAAGTTCACATGTAAATTCTGGCATGTTTTTATTTAATACAAATATTTCTAAACCACTAGAAGATATTTTGTCTCCGTATAGATTGAATTTAAATTCAAAAATTGTTATGATTATAACGGGACCAATTATTACAGAATTTATCACCATATATGGACATTTCATACACCATACTATTCAAATATATAATCTCATGAGCAGTCCACTGTCTAACGTTTTAAAATTAGAAACAAAAATTGACTATGAAATTTCACCCAAACATAGGGAGTTAGAGGTATTCATGTCAATTCAGACTGACATCGACAATGGGAACCCTCCTGAGCTATTTATTGATAATAATGGTTTTCAGTACACACCACGCACCATCAATATAAGCAGGCGCATAGAGTCAAATGTGTATCCTGTGACAAATATGGTATTTATACAAGACCAAAAAAGGCGTTTGACGATTGTAACTGACCACGCCCAAGGAGTGACTGCACTACAAGAAGGTCAGCTGGTACTGATGATGGACAGACGGGTACTCTTCGACGACGGACGAGGTTCCAATGAGGGGGTAGCAGATCACAGTGTAGCGTGGCATTCTCATTTTATTCTACTCGAAAGCTTTAGTAAACCAAGTAATGTAAATTCTAACGAAATGATATCACAGACGTCTCGAACGTTGCCAAGTCTATCTGCTATAAATTTAGCAAACACATTGAACTACAACCTAGATGTTTTTTTCATAGATATTAACGAAACTCGCCATTGTCATTATACTTTTTTGCCTCTACTTAAAACATCGTTTCCTTGTGACGTCACTGTCCTTAATTACAGAGCCGTTCTTAACAGAGAGTATCCTTCTAAATACACTTCAACGTCTCTTCTATTAACGTTACACAGACAAAGTTTCTCTTGCTTCATAGCACACGACAGTTATATGAATTGCAGTAGGGACAGCCAGTTCAGTATACAAAAGATTCTACGTAATGCCCGAGCAGTCTACCAGACAAATCTCGTGGGTACAACGGAAGGAGTCCCCGTTAGTATTTTAAATAAATTAAACTTTCCACCTATGGAAATTACAACTTTGAAAATTCACTTTTAACTTAGCTATATTAAGCTTTAGTCATTTAGAGGTTTGAGGTTTCAATATAACTTAAAGTATTACTTTGATATGATTCCTACTAACAGATTTCGACAATGTAACCCAATCCGGACAAGTGTTAGTGCGACCTACCTAAGTAAATTATTTACACTTTACATTGCTACCTTCAGTATCTCTTGTTGCTGAAATTAAATTATTCTAAAAAGTGTGGACTATTAATTGAGTGTTCAAAATCATGTACCATTTGCTTATTATTTATATGAAATGTTTAGAGAATAAATAAAATAAAAGATCTTTAAATTAGTTTCCTTTTCTTTTTTATGCTTTTCTTAGCTTACGGCTTATGGTACTTAGTCAATCATCACGAAAAACAGATTAAATAGAAAGCAAAAAATAATTAATTGAAATAATAATAATAATAATATATAATTTCTTCAACCTCGTCTGCAGTATTAAATTTTCGCGCATTTTTTAAGCGTAAGAAATAAAAAAAAAATTGCATGGAGCTAAATCTGGGCTATACGGAGTATAGGGTAACATTTGTACCCTTGAAGATATTAAATAGTAGACGGTTCTAGAATTTGTTTTAGCGGGCGCGTTATCTTGGTGGAAAAAAATGCCGGGGACGTCGCTTCTCGGGCGCTAGCTATTCAAGTCTTCTATTGGAATTATAATTGCTGGTCCACTGCGTCGAAAAAAATGCCGTCGAAAATAATTTTTATTAACGCTCCGACTGGGCATAAGTGACAAAGAGGTGACAGTATTTAAAAATATTAATAAAATATATATCCGAGTGGCGAATGATGTTCATCAAGAAGTCTTATAATTAAATTAGCTGTCAGATCAAAATAGTTCTTTGAAAATAGAGATTATATTTAGTTTTTGACTATAAATTTTCGGACCCGCTCTTATAATTACTTTAATTCATGTTTTTAAATCATAATCGTGAGTCCGAGATAAGCATACGATTTTACTCATAACGATTTTGTCTGTATACTATTTTATTTTGATAAAAATTGCTAGTTGTTATTTTAATTTTAATCAAAACATAAACTATAATTATGTAATTTTTAAATATTTTATTACCAATCATACACACCTAGCTGTATATGGCATATGTTATGTTACATAATACGTATCTGTCCGAAGTCTTTGTATCTTTGACAGATCTGTCTGGTGTCTAATATCATTATATTTGTCATTTAATTTGTAACAAACGAGTACAGTATATAACTATTTAGTTTATAGAGATATAGAGATTTCATATTTTAATAAGTTAATTTTGACGTAGTGACTTTGTTAATTATGTAAATTTGTGTTATAAATTGAATAAGTATAAAATCCGTTGACCTACTTTCAACAGGTGTATGGTATAAAACATTTCTTGGTCGAGAAAAAGCAATTACACGACGCCTAACATATTTTTATAAAAAGGATATACTCCTATTGTTTAAAAATGACTGCTTCTATTTGAACAAACACGTGATTGTTGAATCTTTGTTTATTAACCTAAGCAATAAAGTTTAAACAAGATACAATAGCAATTATATGGACAAATACACTGACGATGTCAGTACTATACAGATACTAAATTAAGTACCAATCTTTAATCTGTACTGTGTTCTTGTAAAAACTACAATGGGCTTACTCATATCAAAAATTTGGAGTTTATTTGGGAATGAAGGTAAGATATTGTAATATTAGCTTTAACAAAAAGATTAATTTTGACATGATAAGAAATAATCCAGCATTCGCGTGGATACAGTGGGGAATATGTTGCCTTAATATCCAGTACAGACAACACAAGTATACAACAAATCTATATAAAACTTTACCTAAGCAGAGATAAAAGTTACATAAATATCAATAATAGAATAATGCAAAAAAGATGTTTGAAACCTAAAACTAAATAATTGAAGAACTACACTATATTGCTTTCAGAACACAAGCTGGTCTTAGTAGGCCTGGATAATGCAGGTAAGACCACAATTCTCTACCAGCTGTTGCTGGGTGAGGCTGTGCATACTCGACCCACTATTGGCTCCAATGTGGAGGAAGTGGTATGGCGCAACCTGCGCTTTGTTATGTGGGACCTTGGTGGTCAGCAAAGCCTTCGCTCGGCGTGGAACACCTACTACACCAACAGTGAAGTGAGTACTCAGATATTCAAGTTGCTTTTCTTAATCAGAAATCTTAATAATATCCGAACAAAATTAATTAATTACTAAAATGAATAGGTTAAAATGAATTTGTCTCTCTTCTATGCTATTGTCATATATTTTTATATTTAAGATTGTTATTGTGCTGTTGTAATGTAATTTGTTTCTGCTGCGCGAAAGATAAGGTTTATGACACTACTTAATATGTATAAGACTAAAACTAAAGCTACTTACATAATTCTTCAATAGTTGTTAATATTTTGTAAATGGCATCCGCACCCTACTTGCTACCTCTGTCAATATTATCATGTGTATAAATGCTTTGCCGAGTTGTCACTAATGCAATATTAAATATTTACTATGGAATAAGAAACAAAAACATATTTATGTATGAAGTTACATAGTCAATCAAAGTAGGCACCATTATTGTGTAGTCATCTTTGGCATTTTAATGATAGTTACTTAATTCCATTGTTGAAAAAAATGAGAGAGTAAGAATTGATAAAATATTTGAAGTTGTTTTGTACTGCCCGTACTGTACTGGTAAGTGAGGGAGACATTTTGTGAACATTGTGATGTCAAAGAAAAATGCAATTTTCTAAAATGAATGAATAATTCACAAATATATTTCAAATGTACAACCGTTTCGAAATACGCGAGTCTAAATAAAAGGAATTTAATACATTTTATTTTGGAATTCTAACCCGAGCGCCATGTTAGGGTCCTATAAGGTCCATGTAAGGTCCTAATATAATCGATTATATTTGTGTACACGAGTTTGTAGTGTAGAGATTAACTCATATAATTTCGTAATTATACAATTGAAGTGATGGCGTTACCCGTCTCTCACCATGTGCTTAGTTGTACTCGTGAAGGTGGTTAGAGCACAAACACAAAATACTACTTTTAGTGGGTTTGTTGTCACTGTGTAGATACTATTGGCTGTAACTCTTGTGATGTGTGTTGGTTGCAGTTCATAATAATGGTGGTGGACTCGACGGACCGCCAGCGTCTCGGCATCAGCCGCGAGGAGCTACACCGCATGCTGGGCCACGAGGAACTCACCAGGGCGTGCCTCCTGGTCTTCGCCAACAAACAGGTTTGTTACAAAACCTGCTTATCTGCCTCGTGCCAACTATTTGTTATGTACATTACAATAATGTAACTTAATAAATTGATTATATTCCCCGGCCCGCCCCACTTGATCTCAATAACATTCATACGTCACTTAATAATAATTGTAGGACGTGAAGGGTTCAATGACCGCGGCGGAGATCTCCCAGCAGCTGGAGCTGACGTGCATCAAGCAGCACCCCTGGCACATCCAGGCGTGCTGCGCGCTCACCGGAGAGGGGTCTGTTTAGAGCGCCGCAAATTATAATATTTAGACTCTTTAGAAGAATATCGAGCAAAAAATATATTTTATGAACTAGTGCTGTGAGAGAGACTTACACGGAGTCACTCAACTGAAAGTTGTTATAAATATTCCAAGTCTGTCTCACTGTTGCAGGCTGCACCTCGGGCTGGAGTGGATCGCCAGCCGGATCAAGAAGAAATGACTCCTCCTCCGCGCGTAGGCTGTACGCGTGTACTGTAACGAAACTTCTAAATGTATTGACTTCCGGTTATTTTTTGTATAAGTTAGAATCTATTTTGACGCAAGTATTGTAATAAAACATTTTATTTGTAAGTTATAATTTTATTTCAATCTTAATCAAAACAATCTCAATTCAAAACTCGCATCCGACGATAAAGGACATTACAGCGACTCGATGTACACTTTCAATACTTGGATGGTAATTGTGACACTGATATATAGGGTGTAGGGTGTAGGGTTAAGGGTGTAGGGTGTGTAGGCGATGTACGACGACGCGACGACACGATGAGACGGCAGTCGCCTACGGAAGTGTGTTTGCGTTTTCTATAACTTAAAGCTAACAAAAAATATTTACACTTAAACTTATTCAAATAAATAAAAACCTTGTTTACTTTTATTATATTATCATAAACAACAATGTCCAAATTGATAACTGTTGGTGCTAACAGGTAAGAGGCTCTACATTAGATTACATACATTACATTGTATACCACATCCTTCTCCTTCTCCTTCTCCTTTCACTGCAGTTCACATCACAGTGAGTGAGACGACACATAAATAAAGATTCCATTGGCTTATAACTCTTCACCCGTTTTTTTACAATCTTATTAACTACATGTTAGGAAGAAGAGCACGGCGTTACAACTGAATTAAATACTTAAAGCTATAAATATATATATAGCGAACACAACCCGAGCAATACTACCCCTTTAATAGAAACTAAAATACAACAACATTTACAACATTTGGCTAAAGAATGATCTAACTATAACTAATACGAAGGAGGAATTTTATACAGAGCGCGGTCTGTGTAGTGTAGTGTAGTGTGAGTGACATCCACCAACGACAATACTCGTATATTCTGCAAGAGTTATACTTAAAAGAGATCAGATATTGACAATATTGGATAAAAGTTTAAACTATTAATATGACAATATCAATATTTGATATAAGATATATAATAAAAAATTCAATATAACGTTATGTGTAGTTACCAAGCTCACTTTGATTTTATAGATTTTATAGAGGTAGCGTTCCAAAAGACCATCTAACTAATTATGGATATGTTGTCACACAATTTAACATATATCCATATCACAGATTAACAGTAATGTGGATAGATATTAAATTGTATGACGTACGATATATGCATAGGATAAATAAACACACGGTGGTGAAAGGTGAAAATAATCCGCATACATGACGCACGCCGCCCACGTCCCGGCTCACTAACAATGTAAACCGGCCGTCTAAACTTAATTCTAACAGTCTTTAAAACCGTATTTTATACGTTTTGATCTCGAATGGCTCGATTTCAATCTCGTGTAGGCCGGCCAGCATCTCGAGCGACGCCGTGCCCGTGAGGCTGACTGCCGTGAGGTTGGAGATTCGCAGACCGGGAAAGCTGGCGGCGCGAGAGAAGCGTGCGGCAGGCGGTACAGGGGGCCCGGATGGTGCCGGTGGAGCGGGCAGGAGGTCCGCGGGGGAGGCGGTCGCTGCCACGGTGCAGCTGCGAGCGGGGCGGTGCAGCACCAGCAGAGCTTCTGTGCTCGGCAGCTGGTCTAGCGCCGGGTCCGACATCGTGCGCAAAGTGAGGAGGTGCACGTCTCGCGGGAAACCCTCAGCGAACACGTGCTTGGGTAGCGTGCTCACCTCGCCGCCCTCCACCTCACTCGAATCCACCACGTAGGCGTTTACGGGGTAGTTAAGGTACCGACTGAGGCGCTCGGCGGTGCGAGATGGCAGTTCGTACTCGTTGACTCCCCGTCCGGGTCGGAAATGTCGTTCGTTGAGAACGCTAGAAACGTGAGCCTCGCGCTTAGGGCGGTCGGTATTAGCGCCTTCACCCGGGCCGGAAGTGGGTTCCACGAGTAGCCAATTCCGAAATAACGTAGGTTTGTTGTCGACGACGCCCTCGCCGATACCGCGGTGGTCGTCATAGAGTGTACGGCGGTCCAGCATCACCTCGAGACGCCCGGGTTCGAAGCCTGACGCGCCTTGCGCGTGATCTGTAACCAACGTCAGTCGGCTCTCGTCATCCTGCAGCCACGCCATTGTAGTTATCGGGTAGTAGTTGGCCTCGATGCCCAGTTTGTCAACCTTAATTCGTTTTTGGTACTGAAAGCCGTTTTGATCGGTATAAAACTCTGGTACCTCCCCGTTTTGAATATTTGTTTGAAATCTCATAAACAGCTCCGTTTCCCTATTTTTAGGAGGGCTTTCAAAGTCAACAATATTCTCAATTTGCACAGCATGTGATAACGTAGGATTATCAACGTTATATATTCTAAGAGTATGTACCAAAAACGGCAAATATAATGTTGTTATTTCAGTAGAGATCGGTCCCGAAATGATTACAATGTTATCATCCTGCAAGCTGTTACCGTTCGAATAAGAATGCAAAATGTTTTTCTCGGGAGAGTCGTAGTCAGGCATAAACAAGTAAGCTCCCGAGTGTCGTTGGGCACTTTGGTACGCGCCAAACTGTATCTCTACTACATTTCGTTTACGTATGTCTTTTCTGTAAATTTGTCGAAGTAATCCAGAGTTTCTATCTATTAAAAGTTTCAAGACGGAGTTTTCCAATTGAATATCGCCCGGCATCATTCTTTTATAGGCAAAGTTGGAAGGCCGCTCGGAGTTAGCGCGATGATCGCAGTTGTTACAGAACACAATGGCGTGTTTCGACATATTGCTGTGCTCCTCTAGACGAAATGTGACGGCCGTCAGTGCTGGTATCGTAGCCACAAACACTATATCGAAATTTACATCACTGATACCAAATTTGCTGTTCTCACGGATGTCTATATTAGGTGTAATTTGGTACGGAACGTATTCCTTTGTGTTGGTGTCGTATACGCGTAAGTTGGTGGTGTTAGACTTGACGGACATGATATCCGTTCTATCTTCTGCGAGTGGATTGAATAAGACTATCTTCTTTTTATCTACGTACGATACTTGCAGTTGTCTCGGTTGCTTACCGTATGTTTCCCATTCTAATGTACTTTGCAGAATGCTTTGATAGTGGAGTGACTCGTCACGTAACATTATGGTGGTAAGCGCTATCTCCTGCAAGCGGATGCAATGGTAGATGCTCGTGAATAGCTTGGTGCCGTAGTCGTGCATGACTAAGGCTTTAGACGTACCTGTGATCGCGTCATGGTGTTGAAAGAGACCTAGGTTTCTTCGCGCGGTGACTAGTTGCTCGTAGTGCTTCTCTAGTCGTCTCTCGGAAGAACCGAGCTTAGAGTTTTTAGATTGTGCGACATGATTTGAGACAAGTGTAAAGAGGATCTCGGCCGTCCGCAACTGATGTTCAAACTGACGGGCTAAGATCTTAAGATAAGGGCGCGTTGTAAAGTATCCAGACCAATACGCCGGTTTGCCCTCGCTAAATATATCAGAATAGACGAAGAAGTCGCCTTTCAATGTGGGAATGTTGTCATGCCTCTCCTTCATAGCGTTAAAGTAGTCGAGGGGAGTTCCAAATGAAACATCGGCATTGAAAATATCTTTGTGTTCGTTAATGTAGTTGAACATCTTCATGTAGTTTGAGTACTGAGCATCAAACTCTGAGGCGTACTCGTAGCGGAAATCGTCCCCCAGCGGAACCAGTGCCACGTTGTGCGGCGTGAGCGAGCCCACGCGCTCGTACTCTTCCAGCAGCGTGCGCGCTTTACTCTGCAAGTTCTGTTCCGTTATCTCCTCGTACTTGGCCGTGTACTCGGAGTACTCGCCGGGGATCTTGCGGAAGTCAAAGCCGAGGCAAACGGCAGGATGAGGGCCGCAGGTGCTCTTGATAGAGTAGATGTCGAAAGGCTGGTTGTGCACGATCAGCGACGGTTTGCGTGACGCCCAGCCCGGCGCCCAGTAGAACTCTTCGATCTGGCTTCGCGCCAACCATTGCTTCCAGGCGTAGTGTATGCGTTGGATAATGGCACCTTCCAGCCCGCTCAGCTCCAGCAGATGAGGCACAGTAGGTCCATGCCCGAACGGATCGATAGACCACCCGATGCGCGGAGTAACGCCTAGGTTTGTCTTGACCCATTGGTGCCCTGGGGTTAGAATTAGAAAAATATAATCAAATATGCAATTTTATTCAAATTCAAATTATTATTTTTTTAAGTAGGCATTTACACGCACTTTTGAATCGTCAATTATTACAATACAAAAAAAGGTCAGTGTAGTCAGTCCGTAAGTAAGCTACCACCGGCTCGGAATGCTGCTCTGTTGAGAAGAGCTGGCCAGAAACTCAACAGTTGCTCTTTTTAAAAAAATATATAAAAATAATATAAAAAAGTAAATTATAATATAAATCCTGCAAATGTATCAACAACTTAAGTTCGACATATTTCGATCCACTAAAAAGTCTTGAACGTTATAATAAGATTTATTTAATAATAAACTTTTGAGTTTAAATTTAAAACTAAGAAATGGAAGGTCTAAGATATCTTGTGGAACTTTATTATATATGCGTATACTCAAACCCATGAAGGATTTATTAACTTTTGAAGCCGAAACTTTGGCGTTACGAGTTTGTTTTTATTTCTCGCATTTATCGCGTAGTTGTCACTGTTTTTTATTTAAATTTTGACGTATATATAATATGTTATTAAATATGTATTGCGAAGCGATTGTAAGAATACCTATTTCTTTAAAAACATCTCTCAGAGAATCTCTAGCTTTTAAGTTATATATAGATAATGATTGCATAGTTTAATAGTATTTGGAGTACCTTCGATAAACTGGTCGACAAGAGCATAGATATGAGTGCAGGCCTCATCAGGCATCACCCAGCCGCCGCTCGTGATCTCCAACCGACCCTCTTTTACTAATTTCTTTAGGACCTGAGAGTAATATTAATTTAAGTTAATTAAGATAAAGTAAGTTATAATCTTATACGTTAAAATTATATTTACTTTATTTTATTATGAGAGAGGAGGGCAAACTAGCGTGCTGGTCACAAATGATAAGTGATCGCCGTCAGCAAATTTTTCCTACATCCGGGGTATAGCAAGAGCGTTGTCAGCCTTAGAGGTCGGAGTATACGCCGTTTTTGAAGGTATTTATGTCGTTTCGATCCGGAAATAGCGCGAAAGAAAGTTCATTCTATATATTTGTGGAACGAGGAAGAAATTTCCTTGAAAACCGTACAGTAAAAGTTAACCATGGCTCCTTTGAGAAAAAGTCGACGAGTGCTGAAAGAAACATGTGGTTTCTACAGATATCTCTTCTTGAATGTTCTCCATATGAGGTGATATTTTATGGGAGGACCTCTCCTAATAATGGTGGGTTAATGGTGGGTTAATGGTTAGTGATCCAACGGAATCGCAAGGGCGTCGCCGGCCTTGGAGATTAGACTATACGCCTTTTTTGAAGGTACACTAGTCGTTTCGATTCCATGCATCCAGTTGGTGACGTAAGCCTTGACGTGCTGTGCAGGGATAAAAATCGGCGGCAGGGATCATATCAAATTAAATTTTTCGGAATCTCTACTCATTGTCCCTGCAATCAATTTAACTTTAGCATAACTTTATTCAAGTAGGCTTCCAATTCGTCGATTATTAAAATAAGGTCAGTGTAATCAGTCTATGAGAAGACTACCACCGGCTCTAAGAGCTGCTCTGCTGAGAACAGCAGGCTGAAACTCAACAGTTACTCTTGTTAAATAAAATTCAACAATGTTTCATATACACATTATAATATAAAACCCTGTAAATGAGTCAACAACCTATGTTGTACTTATATACTTAAAATTTTGGCGTATAAATATTATATTATTAAATATGCATTGTAGTAAATGACAGTAAGAATAATAATTTCATTAAAAACATCTATTAGGCAATCTAAAGCTTTTAAGTTACAAATAGCCCGCACTGCTCTTTATTGTAAAAGAAATTTAGAATTATTTTCGGCAGCACTGCCCCTAATAAAGTACCCTAAGACAAAATAACCAAGTCGAGCTGCACTATTTCACTCTTTCCTTGGGCGCCCCTAGTGTTTAACATCATTGATTTTTAGTTTAAGAACGAAGTCAAATTATTATGTAATGGTATAGCTGGCCGGTGTGTGGAGTAAGGTAGTTGCTGACCACAATTTTATTAATTCTTTTTAAATTTTTATCTTTATTGCTATATACGAGGGGAGGTCCAAAAGTTCGTGGAATGAAAGGGATCTAAATAAAATAAAACAACAAAACTATTTTTCCTTTTCAATATAATCACCCTTAAGCTCAATACATTTATTAGACCTATAAATTAATTTTTCTAAACCACTATAAAAAATGTTTTATCTTTTCCGTCAAAATGAGCCGAAATTGCCTCCCTTACCTCATTGTCGTCGGAAAATTTCCTTCCCCTTAAGTCTTTTTTTAAATTGAGGAGTAAAAAAGTCACTCGGGGCCAGGTCTGGACTGTAGGGTGGGTGAACTAGGAATTCGAACCCATGCGTGTGCAGAGCAGCCATTGAAATTCTGCTCTTGTGAACCGGCGCGTTGTCTTGCAACAGCAACGCACCCTTTGTTAATTTTCCTCGCCGCTTTTCCTTGATGGCATCCTTTAATTTTTCTAATATCGTTGCGTAGTATTCTCCGGTTATAGTCCTTCCCTTTTCTTTGTAATCAATCAAGATTATCCTCTCACAATCCCAAAAAACAGTAGCCATCATCTTTCCAGCCGACTCCGTCACCTTGAATTTCTTTAGCGGTTGTGTCCCCTTTTTATGCCACTGCATGGACTCTTGTTTGGACTCAGGCTCAAAGCGATGAACCCATGTTTCATCTCCCGTAACAATTTGGTCTAAAATCTGTGCAGGTTTATCTCCACACAACTCCAAAAAATGCTTTGACGCATCGACGCGCTGCTCTTTTTGAAACGGCGTGAGCATTCTCGGTACTCATCTTGCACTGACTTTTGTCATACCCAGATGACCATGTAGGATTCGCAAAATGATGGTATCTTGTACTCCAACTAATGCAGATTATTGTTTTTTCTTCAAACGGGCATCCCCTAGTATAATTTTCTCCACTTTTTCGACGATGTCCGATGTGGTGGCCTCAACTGGCCTTCCTGAGCAGGGGTCGTCTTCAATTGACTCTCGACCATGTTTATAAAGACCATGCCAATTGTAAATCATTGATTCACTAGGGCACTGTTCCCTATAAACGACTCCCATTTCATTCAAAATGGTTTGAGCGTTCTTTCCTTGCTTGGCATGGAATTTTATCACAGCGCGGTGTTCAATTTTCTCCATAGTTTCAGTTTTCTTCCGGATTGACTTGTTAAACAGGCGACTGTTCGTAAACGAATGACGCAATCGGGTTGAAACTCGGTATTTATGCTAATGATGAGTCTCCGATTCGTATGACACCAAGCTCCCCTCGTATGTACTACCGTCCAAAAGTTAGGAAGCAGCGAGGTAAAATCAAATAAAACAATATTTAACGATCCTTAATTGCTTATATTGATATAAAATAAAAAAAATATCAAAAAGATCAAAGAGAAAATTAACAAACACTGGGAAACATAATCAAATTTTAGCTTCATTAGAGTGACCTTGTGCTTTAATGATTTCGGCACAAATTTTAGGCATTCTATTAATTAACTTAATAAAATAATCTTTAACTAACTTGTTCCATTCACTCTCTAATAACTGCCATAAATATTCTAAGCTAGTAGGAGAGTAATTTTTCACTCTTCTATCGAGTTCATCCCAGACGAATTCTATTGGAGGCAGATCAGGTGACTGCGATGGCCATTTCATGATTTTTAAAACCATTTTCCTTTAAAAAGTTTTGGCACAGTTTAGACAAAAATGCATAGGATCATTGTCTTGCTGAAATGTAAATTCAGCACTCAGCAGATTTAGTCCACAGGGTAGGGCCGTGTCCCGAAGAATTTTTAAATAACCGACTTTGTTTTACAGTTATTCTCACGAGAAGATTTATTGTTCCCGAAACATCCCCAAACCATCACACTACCACCACTATGTTTCACTGTTGGTAATGTAATTGCTTCGGAAGTTCTTTCTTCTTTTGATCGGCGTACAAGCACACTTCTATTGGATCCGAAAATCTCAGATTTCGATTCATTACTAAATAGAACATTTGATTGATGCCATCCCATCCCATGGATCTGCAGTCCAATTTTTATGTGTCTTTGCCCATTTTTATCAATTTTTCTTGTGTCGAATTGTTAATTTGGTGTTTGGTGGTGGTGTTAGCAGCAACACATCCCCTTAGAACCCACAGCCAGAAGTCATCGTTTAACAGTTGTTACTGAGAAGGGCGTTTCTCGCGTGCTATTAACTGTTGCAGTAATTTGTGGCGCTGTTAAGCGTCGATTCCGTTTAGACAGAACTCTTGAGTAGTTGTGGTCTTAGTTGTGGCCTGCCTGTCCTTTTTCTGTCTGCGTTTGTCCCCGTTTCTTGTTTTCTTGCAAGATTGTAGTAAACACCTTTGCAAGAAATTTTAAGAATTGCTGCAATTTGACGTCCACTGTATCCTTCCACAGGAAGCATATAAATAGCACTTCACAGTTCAAGTGTGATTTGCTTACGTTTTGCCATTTTCAGAAGAAAAAATGCGGGAAAAGCCGTAGTCAATAATTTCCGAATACAGATAATGTTAATGTCACAACTTGCGGTGCCAATAGTCAAGTGCGACTAAACGGGACCCAAAAAGTTAAATATAAAAAATAACACCGACAGAAACTCTTCCAACCACAAAAGAATGCAACCTCAGTCCTATGTCATAAAACAACTGTTAGTCCAGGCATATTAGGGGTTTAACCTCGGAATGAGAGATAGTCGGCTATAAACTTGTATAAACCTTTATTTCAACACCCTAAAACTTGTCTCAAAACCTACTTATCGTAGGGTGTCCGCGTCTACAGATATTCCAAGGTCAAAGATCAAAAAATCGATTTTTTACACATTTATTGCAAATATCTCGTTTCCTATGAGTTTTATGCTATTTGTATGTATGATAAATATTGTAGAGGATTAAATTCTCTACAACTTTTGTTTAAACATTTTCGAGATAGAGGGCAGAGCGCGCGCAGTGTTTATCTATATACAGTATCTTTCGATGTCAACCTGTAATCCCGATTAAAAACACGCCGTTAAAGTTCTTAAATTATTAATAAATACATAATTATAAATGATTGGCATTTTTTGTTAACTATTACATCATCATTAATCTTTTTTTTTCAATAATTAAGTGCTTATTCATTTAATAACACTTACCTGCACGTGAAATTATAAAATTATTAAGTAAAAGTGTAAAATCCGTATAACGAAACTCAAAGGACTGAGCATTTTTCTAAATCTAAATATACATTCAATTTTAATTGTGGAGTCGAGGTTAAAGTCATGTCTGCCATCAACTTTTTTCTTTCTCACAGGATTCCAATTAATTCGTAATGATAATATTGGCCAAGTTAGCGGCGGTGTAGTTATTCACTTACCCTTACATCCTGTTCAAGATTATGACTATTCTGAAACTCAGGTCGGTGCATCTGAGCACCTGTTTATAGAAGTAATTTTTGGTAACATTAAACTACTCTTTGCTACAGTCCACAGTATAGTCACACAATCTTAATGAGCGATGTTTACTTAAAAAAGACCACCGATCCTCTCGTTTGAAGAATGTAATTGATGCGTTAACCTGCACATACATCCATCAATATAAAATAGACATTTATGATGTTAATAAAGAGAAAACAAGTTTAAAAACACAACATCTATTACTGACTTTAACGCTTTTAGGAAATTCAGCAATGGCGTCACATGATGACGGACTAAAATTACGCGACACTGTTATTGGAATTTCAGTTAAAAATAGCCGCCACATTTATATCTGTATTTATTTTCATTTTTATAAATTTTTAACTTTAAGGTCCATTAGTAGCACTAGTTTCCCACTAGCACTAGATAAAACATCTCAAGTCAAATGAAACCTTCATTTTATCTTCTAAATTAAAGGTTTTATTTCTAATTTTTAATTTATTTCGACTTTGCTTGTACGCATGTATTAATTAAAATATTTAATATTTAAGAGAAATTCCTAACTTTATTCAAGATCACCGGATCATGATTCCATTGTCACTACTGTATAAATTTTATAACTTTTTTTTTATTTCTATATGTATATTCTCACAGTTACCTAATTGCTACATTTATGTTTTATCATTGTTTTTGACTTAAAGATATTAAATTTCTATAATAAATAAAACTTCATTATATAATTTTTATGGATTATCGTGAGTTAAGTCTACAGCACCGCACTTTCAGGGCAACATTATTTTTAGAAGTAAATATTCTATGTTTGTTATGGTCTGCAACTCATTTTTTGGAGTCTTTCAATTTCATGATTAATTAATAGGGAAAACTTTTGAACACTGTGGTCTGAACTTAAATCTGACATTATAATTTCTTCATAAATGTTACAATGATAGAACACATTACTAAAATAAGTCGCGGCAACACTTGTAACACGAGTAACTTCCGAAAAGACGACAGAAGACTTTCGCTATATTCTAGCTCACAGATATACCTTCTGCTTGACAGGGTGAGAGCGCTCCCACCAGGCGTTGAGAAAAGATATCTCGCTCCAGATGAATGTCATATTCGGGAACTGCTGCAACTTGATAACTATATTGTTAATGATGTTCTTGGTCTTCCATTCGAAATATTGCTCGAAAGTTTTCAGCCAGCCGGGGTCGTTGTGTGAATGCGGAACCACGATAACCTGCGACGGAGTACACCAGAGCATGACTACGCATAATACAAAGGAATACATACATCACTCCCTCCACCTCCCTGTCAAATCAATAAATCGCTTTAGCACAAATACAAAATATGTAACTATTAAGTTATAGATACATTATTTTTCCAATAGCTTGAACTGCCACTGCCAAAGTAGTAAAAAAGTAATGAATCGCAACAGCGGGATTTGATTACATTTTGTAATGCGATAATACAAGTAAAAGTGACAAGCGGCGATGTCCTTTTATAGCATTAAGTCTTCGAGTCACAGACGCTTTTGATATTATTTAATATTCCCACGTATATGTATACAATTATAATTCGCAAGCTTTTAAGAAAAATACAAAATAAAACGTAAATAGCGTCTCATCTCTCATCTCGTCGTTAAAAACCAAGAAATTACCAAAATCAGTGAATCAAATGAGTCACCTTGAGCCTCGGTCGTCGCGAATCGTTTCTCATCTTCTCGTAACGATCCTCGAAAGATTTATCCCAAAACTCCTTTGTTCTTAACCAACTCGGCTGAAACAAACATTAAAACATGGGATAAGAGCAAGTGAAAGGTGATATAAATCGATATATTTGTATACATAATAACATAACCCAACTGTAATAATTTCCCAAAGCATTCAAACTTCAGAAGCTGATGATTATTTTTACATTATTTTTAACGCCTCCCCACACTCCTTATGGTAGGTGAAATTCATAAAATCCGTTCTTGGAAAAATTTTAATACGCCAAAAAGAATGAGTCGATAACAAAGCATTATCAATGCAATGTAGATGCGTACAACTGTTTCATGCATCATTTGAAGAGTTCCAGCATACCAGTGTGAGCGAGTAGAATAATTATACTCGTATGAAGGCTTACTATGTTACTATGTTCTCAGGGTGACTATCAAATAGCATCGAATATCAATTGGAATAAAACAACAGTTGACCTGTGACCGCGTTGCCAAAAAAATTGATGATATACTAATTAAAGGCCCATATCCAGATTTGAAAGTATATTCGCTTTGAATATATTAAGAAAGATCAAATTATTGGATCACGAAATTAGACCAAGTAGCACAATCCTAAAGGAGTATTCAGGAGTTCATTTATCTAGCCTCGAGGAAGTACATTGTACTCTAGAATGCACTCTACTTTCAATGCTCACTAAACAGACATAAGGATATCATATATATACTCATTGGTTGGACGATCCTTTATAAATAGGGACGGAATTAACACTGGTGGTGCAACAGGAGAGCCATCCTCAAACGAGATTTCAACTTTATAAGAGACATGGATGCAGCAGTCAGTACAGAATAAGAGTGCCCGTTGCCTGATTATTCATTATCAAGGTCAATGTGTCAACATTATGAGCTATGTGGCGTATCTCGTTTAGTTCCTGCTGCCTAAAAGTTATGAACAATAGCACACAAAATATCATGTAGAAATAAAGCGAACTCACAATCCGGAACTACATTCAACACCAGCTTTGCCAACTTGGACACTATTGGCGGTGTAACAATGGTGAAGATAAAATCGGTTCCGTTACAGTCATTATTCGTCGTTACAGTCATTATTAGTCGTTATTAGATGCAGGTATAATCTAAGAGTCCGAGTCCGAGTTTGCTTCTCCAGATATTCTTGGTAAGAAAAAAAACATGCTACAAGGGGCTTTATTGTGACTACCGAGCATTTAATGCTATTACAGTTAAAGATAGGTTAATTAAGGTTAAGTACAGTAAACATTTTTACTTAAATTCTAAAGAGTCTAGATTTAGCATAAAGTTACCAACAGGTCAAACTCTATCCAAATGACATTATTACGGCGTGAACACATACGTGACGTGCGTGATTTATAGATTGTAAATGATTATTATCCTGCTGTTTTATAGTGCATATCATATAGTGCATATCTACGTCTTACATTTATACTATTTCTGTTTTTTAATTCATTTATAAAGTTCTAAATGACGTACGAACAGACAAAAAGATAAAAGAATCTAATTTTGACAAATGTCACATTATTTTTTCACCATTGTCCTACAGTATTTTTTATCAAATGTTTTTACCCGTTTTCAGCTTCTTATGAACGTAGCCTACCCTTGTCCGGTTCTATTCTACAATTAATTATAAATAATATGTGTAGACAAAGAAGGCTCGATCCGGGGTCTTTAGTTGCGACCTAATGGAAGTCAATTGAGCGCTTCCCTCGTCGCAGTGCTTCAGGAATATGTTATTTATTAATACTTGTCCCTAGAGGGCAAACCGCGGGTACATACTATAATTACGTTTTTCTTCTTTCATAGCTCCTCCTTTTTTAAGAAAATTTTTAATCTAGTAGACTTTTATCATATTTATCTTAATATATAAAACACATAGACACTCACTCACTGACTGTCTCACTAACTCTTTCATCGCTCTACAGCCCAAACCGTTATACCTAGAAAGCTGAAATTTGGACACAAGACTCCTGACATATTGAATAGGTGCAATAACAAAGGATTTTGCAAAGGTCCAAACCGTTCCAAAGTTACAGCTAAAAAACTGCAAAAAATATAACGCGCCTGTTTGATACCTCCTAGGTGGTGTGGAAATTCAAACAAAATTTGAATTTGAATAGTTTGATCACTTTCGCCGTCCGTCGCGAAGCACGGGTAACCTGCTAGAATTCTAAAAAAACTCCATTGGCTTTAAAAATTAATAATATGGTATCACGATATCATAACGTTGATATATCATACACGGGCAGTGCATAACCCGCGTCTGCGTTACAGAATACAGCCGTAGCGCTCCACCAGACACCAGACTGTTCGAGTCCAACTTCGAAGCCGCCAGGGCTCAATACTTTACGAAACTGAAGAGATAAATTCATTCGTAACTTATACTTTCCTTAAGGGGGGAAGTCCATGTAAAATTTTCAAAAAATCGTTTTTTTTTTTTCTATAATCTGAAAGTATGGTATATTGAGCGTGTACTGACAAGAGGGGGAAATAAAATTTTGAATATTTACTGAGTTATAGCTATTTGAATGGAGCAAGCCGGAGCGCCTACTGTAAAGTAGAGACTCAGGTAGTCGGACCGCTCCATACAAAAGGGTCCCTTCTATTGTAATGTATGTATTCCTTTTGTACTATAACTGGAAATCGACTATTGACTTTTTCGTTTCTGTACACGTGTAATATTACTACAGTAATAAAGTTTAGTCGAGAAATATAGTTATTCTAGCCTGAATATTCGTAGCGTTCAGTCGATTTTAAAGTATAAAAATGCCGAATTATATTGCACGAAAACCTAATAGAAAACGAAGTTATCAGGGCAATCAGTTTATGGATAAAGAAGGTGAAAAATTCGAAGCTAGTACAAGCCTAAATGAGAGTGCCAGCGGAAAAAAACTCCATACGCGTGATATGGAAGATATAATTATTAATCCTTTGCACGGGTACAGAATAATTGAATTTTTTACGGTGTTCACAGCTTTATCTGAAATTGTGAAGTGCTCAGAGTGTAATCAAAAGATAAATTTCAGTGAGAGTGCTTGCAGAGGTCTCGGGTTTAAAATTGTTGCCAAGTGTCCATGTGCTAATAGTTGAAATCTCAGCATACATGGCTGCTGGGATATTCAACGAAGGTTTCAGTTCAGTTTTATAGATAATGAACCGTCTAAACTTGACCGTTGGCAATTGTGCAAAAATTTTTGCTTTCAACACAGACGAGGCGCGAATATCCCGACAGAATCACAAAAGCCTTTCAGAGACAAAAGATGCTCGTACAGCTCGTAAACAACAGTTATTAGAAGAAAATCAGCTTTTTGAAGAGGAGGAAGGACTATTGTATGGACCTGGCATTGCTGATTAATAAGTAAGTAATAAAAACTAGTCATTTTCCTGTCCTAAAACTTTAAACGCGATTATCTCGAACTGTATTTTTAAAAACTGCTCGTGTTGTAACTCAAAAAGTTATCGACCGATTTGCTTGAAATTTGGTGAGGCCTTTCTCTACATTACTACCGGAAGGACAAACCTAAAACTTTTGATATTTCGCATTGATAAATCACTTTTTAAGGATCAAAAATGTCACAAAAACAGCCCTAAATCGTAATTTTTTTTTCAAAGGCTTATTTTTTAATGAATTTCATTAATTTTTTTAAATTTTTTAGGTTTATCCTTCCCGTTAATATCTTATAAAAAGAAAACACTTCAGTTTTTTTGTTTCAAATCTAATGTATCAGTATTGTTTAAAGGTTAAATAAACTTGTGTTGAAAATTTCAAAACATTATAATTATTTTATCACCTTTAAAAATACGTTTAAAAAATGACCGATTTTGAGGCTTCTACATGGACTTCCCCCCTTAAATATCTATCTAAAATTAAAATATTGTGTAATTTTATTTTATTTCACTTACAAACTTGTAATTGGCGTAGTGGGTATAGAAGTCCGATTTATCGATAAATATATTTTAAGGAAATTAAGAAGCATTATCTCTCGATTGCTTACAAATTTAAATCAATATGCGATTTATATTTTTATTATCTATATTTATCGGCTGCAGCGACATATGCTTAGGTAGTTCCATGTTATATATTTATTAATTTCTAAGTTAAACAATTAAAATATAATATACACACATTATTTGTTGATTCAAAACTATCTCATTTTGTGAACTTTAGAAAGGCTACGACTTTTTACAACTTCGTAACTGAAGATGAAAGTGATCAAATATTATACAAATCAAAAATAAAAATATATTTTAAACGATATGATTGGCAAGAGTCGCACCACTAATTAGCGGCGAAATACAATGACTGCGACCTTCGGTGCGCGGATCCATCATTACTAATCTAAGGATGACCGTTGTATTGAATTATACTATTTTTTGTTCTTATTAACTATATTTCCATTTATAAAAATGCAAAAGTGTTCAATTTGTAATACAGCTCCTAACATACTTCGAGGATCGTCAGTTTATTTATGACCGGCAATATGGCTTTCGCCATGGTCTATCGGCTGGTGATCTTCTATTACATCTTACGCACCGTTGGACATACGTTATTGAAAGTAAGGGGGAGGGTCTGGTAGCTATTCTAGATATGGCAAAAGTCTTCGATCGTGTATGACACAAGGGATTCCTTTCGAAGTGAAAGTTTATGCAAGTGGATCACCAGCCCAAAGAAACCTTTAAAGAGACCTCCCTGGGTATGGTCTCAGCTTGGGGTAACCTCGTTCAGTTTAATTCCCAAATGGCACGGGTTTTTCGTGTTTACCACTAAAAAAAAAGCTCGTTTTTCATAAAACAACTCTTCGAGAATACTCCAATTATTGTCTCGCCAAGTATCAAAATACTGGGCCTGGACATTTTGTGCGACTGCCAGTTTCGTGGTCATTTGGAGAGCAAGGGCAAGTTGGCCTCGATGAAATTGGAAGTGATCAATAGAGGGGCCACACATGAAGTACTGTTCTCATTTCTGCTTCTTTGACCGCGTAGTGCGTACAACGGAGAGCCTTATTAAGAATTATAAAAAAAATCATTACTAAGACGTCACATCTAACGTTAGTAGATACCTATCGTTGCTGAATATTAAAATATACAGCAATTAAATATCTATTTTCAATAAAAACATAATTTAAGTAATTTATATTTTTAAATAAATTATATCTTTCAGAAAAATAGAATCTGCTTTAAATCTGAAGACCCCTTATCTCGAGGCTTGAAGGCAATGTTTATTAAATACTTTTAAACATACCGTTCAAGGCAAAGGCTAGATGACACACCATCGACATATAATTTCAATTCAATTTTATGTTTAATCAGCGACATTTATCACAAACTACTCACCTGGAACTCGAAGGCGGGAAAAACGACCGTGGTATCAATGTCCGCTGCGTTCTCTTGTACAACTACGCACAGCTCCGCGTCCTCCTGCCGACAACACTTTGTTTACAGACAGAGTTTTAAAATTTTTTCCTATTCCATAAATGGATGGATCTTTTTTTTTGTAATTTAATTACCCATATAGCAGCGTTGCAAGATTTTTCGTTGCTAAGTCAGGATATTGAACCTTTTTGATTTAAAAAAGCGGGATACTTTATTCGAAACCGGGGTAAAAACGGGAGTAAATATATATATATTGTAGTTATAATCTCTGACAATAGATAGCAAAACGTAGCCATAGAAATGTATTTTGATAAAAATATGATACTTTAAATCAGATTCACCATATCGTCAGGTAAGCTATAATATTCTTCCAAAATAAAACAAAATCAGTATTTCAAATACAAATACTACTTAGTACAATATAGTGTTACAAACTGTAACTGAACAACAATGAAGGATTAATTATTTGTAAGAGTTACTTATTCATTATATTTCTTAATTCGTAATTCTGCTTTTATCAATTTTGGAGCATTTGTTTCTGGTATCCGGCCATTTTAAAATTATCTGGGAAAAAACGCGTTCAGGAAAGCACTTTGATGTCAATGTAGTCAATATGAAAGACACCAGTTTAAACATAATCCTGGTACCTTTCTTCAACAAAGAGCTGGTATCATATCAGTCCGAATTTACGATTTCCCACTAACAAGTCCAAGGCTAATTTCAACAAATTTATAAACATAGGAAAAAAAGTAAAGAGTGAAAGAGAAAGAGAAAAGGTCGCGGCCATTCGCACCGATAGCGTGACGCACCGCACTCGTCTCTCCCACGAGTCCTTCATCAGGGGCGGGCCGCCAGTCCACACATCCACACATTCTATGCCGCCTCACCGAGCTTTCGAAAGCGGGACATTTAAGTGTGATTTAAAAATAGTGACGTGCCGCCAAAAATGGGACATCCGGCAACGCTGCCTTATAATGATTTAAATCCGAAAGATGATGGCGATTAAAAACAAGAGACCTGAGTGCAACGACCGAACGATCCCGTGCAGTCCACGGGACACCACTTTGATAATATTGAATATATCACTTTTAAATTTTATACTTGGTAATAATCTCTTTGCAAAACGAATGGTAACTTTCTTTTTTCCGTTTGATTGATATGCGTTGTGTGCTGAAGATATGTATGTATGTGTGGACAACCAACTTATTAAATTTCGAAATTTTGTTTAAGTTGCTAAGACCAATTATAAATACTAATATTTAACTGAATGTTCAATACAAAAGCCAATTTATAGATTACGACATATTCTCTGCATCCCCAATAAAAATCGTTCTTTTTGCCTCTCCCAAATAAAAACGATGATGACACTTTGTGAAAATATATCTTTTGCGACAACGTTCAACAGCCTTTGGAATAAATACTGTACCTACTGTACCTTAAATTGCTTTTTATTTAAATATAAAGTGTTAGATTAACAATAAAGTGTAGTTCACTCACCAGATGGCGGTGGTCGCGAGGGCCGTGCGTCTTCATGTCCGGGCCCGCGTATGGGAGCGCTCCGCCTGCGATTACATTACTAACTGAGCATACAATTATATACAATTACATATTATGTACTATAGATATAACATTTTTATAGTTTATAAAAGACATATTGGGGCGTACTTTAATATCTATAGTAATAATTTAAGAAAATGGATATTGAATACAATATCGCAACAACTAGCACTAGTGCCGGTGCTAAACTAAATAGTAGTAAACTGGGTGGGAGTCCATTGGAGTGAGAGCGTGGGACCGGGCGCTAGTAATAACACAACACATATATTATTACATACATATACATGTATTATTTTTAATATCTCTCACACTTTTTTTTATTGACGGAAGGACGAATGCTGAGCGTAGCGAAGCGATTGTCCGTATGTATTTCAGTATGTTTGTTCCGGGGTATTTTTCATCCTATCGTCACGAAAATTGGCAGGCGTATTCTTTGAATTATTACAATTTTTATGTCGAGCCGTTTTTTTGATTGGGCGAAAAAATCCAAAATGGCGGCGTTTTTTAGTTTTGTTTTTGGCGTAGCAGGAGCAATTTTCAAACGATCGTCACAAAAATTGGTGATCATGTTCTTTGAGTTATTATTTTTATTTTGTCCAGCCATTTTTCTTACTCGGAGGAAAAATCCAAAAAGGCGGTGATTTAAGTTTTTGCTTCGGCGTAGCAGACGTATTTTTTATGCAATCGTCACGAAAATCGGTAGGTGTTCTTTGAATTATTTAAATTTTTATGTCGAGCCGTATTTTTGCTTGGGCGAAAAATTTCAAAATGGCGGATTTCTGACCCGTACCACAAAAACGAATTTTGCGGCAGCTAGCGGGCTGAAATTTCGTCTAAGTATTCTTTGCCGAAATTTAAAGTGTTTTTTTGTTATTTTTAAAGTCCAAAATGGCGGCCATAGCGAATTATCAAACATTTTAAAGTTGAATAACTCCGTTGTTATTTGGTGGAGCCAAATTTCGTTCGGTAGTTATGTACCTACATACATACATAGGTATACTTATTCCTTTTTGGAAAAGGCACTTATAACATTGTCTCCTCCCCTAACGTACTGAGGTCTACTGTTCACAGAACGACTAGTATTATATTATGTTTAATTTTTTATTCTGACTAACAAAATACTAAAATGGAATGAATAAAAGAACCGGTTTCATTTATGAATGTCGGGATTTGTGAATGAAAACCATATACGTACATATGGGCGCAAATCATTATGTAATAATTATATTATTTTAAAAATTCCGTAATTATTTATAATTAGCTTTTAAAATAATCATTCGTAATCACAAAACTGGTATTTCTGTAATTTCAATCTCCTAAAGACATTGTATTGACTGATTGGTTGGTGATTGGTAAATTTCACATCCAATCGGAAAATTTCACATTGAATGTGAAATTTATTATTAAATAATTCATATTGTTGCACCTTTTCATGTTAAACATTTAAAGTAAAACTAAATTAGATTTATTATAACTCCAACATTCATTATGTTATTAAATAAACCAAACTTTATTTAATTTGCATCCTACGTGGTGCGCCATCTGTTGAAGATTCATGTAAACTTGTAAGAAATGGAGTTTATAATCTTAAAATAAATGTAATTTGTAAAAAATAAATCATTTAGAGTTAGATAAAATTCATTATAATATCAATTGTAAAGATTTAACTATATTTGAAGATTTTATATACAGTAATTTTAATATTTGCTTTAAACAAATTTTGATTGTCTTTAGAGTTATATAAAACTCATTATAATATTAATTGTGAATATTGAACTATATTTTAAGATTTTATATGCAGTAATTTCAACTCTTGCTTTAAAATAAGTTTTGATTGTGACCACGCCACGCCACCAGAAATAAGTATAAATATGGCTGCTATTATTCAATTGCGTCATTCTTGTTACTAGCAGTTGTGCGAAAATAAACTATACAAATTCTAAGTGAATTTTCATTATAATGGACAACGAACACGGAATCTCTGACCTATCGCCGACATACACGAACAATCAGTGAACCTCAGTATAGTATACTCGTAACTTCAGAACGACACCATTTACGCAATGCTTAAATAAGATGACATTGACATGACATTCATATGCCTACCTAACCTGACCAGAAGAGACTCCGGCCCCGGGAGGGTCAGTGTGGTAAAATGATAACACTGGGAATAGATATACCAAGCACCAAGCACCATTGCCACAGTGCCATTTGGTGGAAGATGGCGGCCTCATGTTTTATACGAGCGTCAGAACTAGGTGCTGTATCGACTGGCACATCGTTCCGGGCCTAAGGTACTATTTACCGAGAATCTTTATTCTACAGTTATGAAGGGAAAGATGATAATTTTGAGTAAAAATAAAATAAAGAGAAAGTCCATACCAACACTCTTTGGATTAAAAAATCATGCAAAACTTCACCCTTTTGGCCTTCTCATATCACACGATTTTATAGATTTTCTAAAACCGTTCGCTATTTTGCCAATTTAAAAGTCAAAACAGCCCTACCGAATCAACATTATATATTTTTTTAATATCGTCGATGTTTTTTTTCGACCTTTTCCTCCTTCCATTTTACTATTCGAAAACTAGATGTAATAAATTTAAATATTTTTTTTTACTAATTTATATGTCAATATTTATAATTTGAGCCCACGCAATAAGATCAGGAAAATAGCCTCAATTAGGGGGGCTTCTTGAGCTGACTGTAATGTGCAATAAGCAGCCCAGAAGATGCTTCTTAAAATAAGCCTAGAGTACTGATTACGTCTCCATTGTTATCAGTGTTTATGTGGAAATGTAAAGTGCAAATAATACTTAAAATTGTTGGTTATTAGTTGTTGTTGTGGTAAAACGTGTTAACGGGTCGTTTGTTTAAGTCGATGACGCGACGCAACGCGATGCGATGACATGACGATGATGGTTATGATGATGATGGTTATGTTCCGTCGGTGAGTGAGAGAATCCGGAAGCCCAACTCCCCCCCCCCTGCCAAACATGATAGCGATCCCTCCAAAAAGTATACCCCAGGAGGGTACCGGCTTTGATGAAGCCGGGGACCCCCTCCCCGAGCAAAATCGGGGGAATGATCCTCGGATTTTGCTCGGGCTGCCCGTCGTATCTGGGGCGGGCAAAGTATCGCCTTTTGTGTTTTCTGAGGGCAAACGACGGCAAACAGCGGCACCCCGCTCCACTCTAGATGTGGACTTTTGCAACATTCGGGGGTTTCACTCGAACCTAAACGCCGTCCACTACCACCTTGAGACGGCGCAGCCGGCCTTGTTGTTTTTGACGGAGACGCAGATATCTCAACCTAGCGACACAGCGTACCTGTCATACCCCGGGTATAAACTAGAACATCATTTTATACCACATGCCGGGGTATCTGTGTTCGTAAGGGAGGATATCTGCTACCGTCGCCTTCAGGTTTTTGAAGGTCGGGACCTGTCTGTACTCTGGCTACGCGTGGACATGGACGACCGTGTCAGAGTCTACGCGTGCCTCTACAGGTCCCATAGTGGTAATGCAGAAACGGATCAACTCTTGGGCCATGTTCAGGCGAAGATTGACGATCTGCTTTCACAGACTCCCTCCGCCGAAGTCGTAGTCCCCGGGGACTTTAATGCGCACCATGCCGATTGGCTAGGGTCACGTGCCACCGACTACGCGGGGAGATCTGTGTTTGACTTTGCTCTGGCAAATGGTCTGTCCCAGCTGGTAAAGACGCACACTCGTCTACCGGACGTGGACAGCCACACGCCCTCTTTGTTGGATCTTCTGCTGACTACACGTCCAGAAAAGTACCAGATCACTGTCGAGGCTCCCTTAGGTTCCTCTGATCACTGTCTGGTACGGAGTGTAGTGCCCATTCGACGTCCTGATCGCACAAGACCTGCGACTCGACGCGTTTGGCACTACAAGTCAGCGGATTGGGATGGAATGCGGTCCTTTTTTGCATCCTACCCATGGGGGCCGATTTGTTTCCCTTCCAATGATCCTAGTGACTGCGCTGCGGCTGTAGCTGATGTGATACTTCAGGGCATGGAACTATTTGTACCAAGCTCTGTGGTACCGCTTGGCGGCAGATCGCGGCCTTGGTTTGATGCGTCTGTCAGGGCAGCAGCAGCTGGCAAACAGCAGGCTTATCAAGCTTGGGCTAATGCGTTAGTCACTAAGGATCCGAACTCTAGAGTTCTGAAGAGGAAATACAACCGCGCCTCCAGATTCTTCAAACGGCAAATCGCTAGAGCAAAGTTTAAGCATGTCGTCAAAATTGGGGATCAGCTGGCAGAGTACCCGCCTGGCACGCGCAAATTCTGGGCGCTTTCCAAGGCCACTCTGGGCAACTTTAGCCAGCCTTCCCTACCGCCGTTGCACATGGGGAATGACTCTCTGGCCCACACGGCAAAAGAGAAAGGCGATCTCTTGGGCACTCTTTTCGCCTCCAACTCGACTTTGGACGACCAAGGGAAGACACCGCCTACCATCCCGCGGTGTCAGAGTTCAATGCCGGAAATAGTTTTTCGCCAAAAAACTATCAGGCAGTCTCTATTTTCCTTGGACGTTCATAAGTCGAGTGGGCCGGATGGCATTTCTCCATTAGTGCTACGAACGTGTGCCCCTGAGTTGACTCCAGTGCTAACGCGTCTATTTCGGTACCCTTAGACGCGTAGTCAAGGTCTCATGGAAGCGTGCCCTTGTCCATCCGATCCCTAAAAAAGGTGATAGCTCGGACCCAGCTAACTACAGACCTATCGCCCTTCTCTCCAAAATAATGGAGATTATCATAAACCGACAGCTCCTAACGTACCTAGAGGATCACCAGTTGATCAATGACCGGCAGTATGGCTTTCGCCATGGTCGATCAGTTGGTGATCTTCTGTTATACCTTACGCACCGTTGGGCAGCGGTTATTGAAAGCAAGGGAGAAGGTCTGGCAGTTAGTCTGGATATGGCAAAAGCCTTTGATCGTGTATGGCACAAGGGGCTTCTTTCGAAGCTACCTTCCTATGGGCTTCCCGAGGGTTTATGCAAGTGGATCACCAGTTTTCTCACTGGGCGGAGCATACAGGTCGTTCTCGACGGTTTTTGCTCGGACCCCAAGCCCGTGAATGCTGGTGTACCCCAAGGCTGCGTGCTATCCCCAACTCTGTTCCTCCTGCATATCAATGATATGTTGGATATTTCCAACATACATTGTTATGCGGATGACAGCACTGGGGATGCAGTATATTCCGGTCGTGCAGGTCTCTCTCGGGAAAACGTCGACGGGTGCCGAAAGAAACTTGTGTCTTCAATAGAGACCTCCCTGGGGATGGTCTCTGAGTGGGGTGAACTGAACCACGTTCAGTTCAATCCCCTAAAGACACAGGTTTGCGCGTTTACCACTAAGAAAACCTCATTTGTCGTATCACCGCTCTTCGAGAGCACTCCTCTTATTGCCTCGCCAAGTATCAGAATACTAGGTCTCGACATTTCGAGCGATTGTCAGTTTCGTGGTCATCTGGAGAGCAAGGCCAAGTTGGCCTCGATGAAATTGGGAGTGATCAATAGAGCGAGGCAGTATTTCAAACCTGGCCAAAGACTTGCGCTCTATAAGGCGCAGGTCCGGCCTCACATGGAGTACTGTTCTCATCTCTGGTCCGGATCACCCCAATATCAGCTTCTACCATTTGACCGCGTACAACGGAGAGCCGTTCGGATTGTCGGGAACCCAGTGCTCTGTGAACGGCTGGACTCTTTGGCATTGCGTAGAGACGTGGCTTCTTTGTGCGTCTTCTACCGCATTTACAACGGGGAGTGTTCCGAAGAACTATTCGATCTGATGCCTACCGCCGAATTTCACTACCGCACAGCTCGCCATCGCCTCCTTTATCATTCATACCACCTGGACGCGTGGCGATCTTCAACTGTGCGGTTTTCAAGGACTTTTTTCCCACGTACCACTCAAATGTGGAACGAACTTCCTTCGGCGGTATTTCCAGATCGATACGACATGGGTACCTTCAAAAAAGGCATATATTCCTTTCTCCAAGGCCGGCAACGCTCTTGTGTATCCTCGGATGTTGCAAGAGTTCATGGGCGGCGGTGATCACATACCAACGGTGACCCGCAAGCTCGTTTGCCCTCCTCTAACATAAAAAAAAAACCTTATTCGCAAGTACTTCCTAGAATTTCCCTAATACACATTTTATTCAGATATATATCCTATTTATTATAGGTATATATATTTATTTTTATTATTATTATTACATATATTTATTTAATTTCACTCAGTACTACTTTTATTTTGAATTTTGCTTTTGTTACGCCTACCGCAATTTCTCACCATCCACAAAGGTTAGCTGGTAGAGAATGCCAACAGGCATTAAGTTCGCCTTTTGTAATATACAATAAAGGGTAAATAAATAAAAAAAAGGAACGAAAGCACGTAGACACAGTCCTACAGTACGGTACTATATATACTTCTATATCAATAATTGTAGTACTACCCAAAATTGAATAGTATACTATAGGTATACTAGAACGAAGATGTAGAAATCGTCACTTAATGAAATGCCTTATTTTGTGAGTGTGTGCGTGCGTGTATCCCGCTCTACATACAACAACACAGGGTGTTTTTGTGTGTTCTTAGATCATACATGAATATTGTTAATTATTGCAATTAAGTTTTATAAATTGAAAGCTGCAAATGTGTACGATACAGATTTAGAAAAGTAAGTTGATAAAGTTGTATAACTTGTATAATAATATACATGTGTTTACTGTTTACATTTGTGATTTGATATTTACTTTATTATTCAGATTGTTGAGACACAATAGTGACATAGTTTTCAGAAGCTAATAATTTCTATGATAGAAAATAATGATGAGATTGAAAAATTTCTTATCATGTATTATTTATCTTCATATAATGTATAATTTCCAAATTTCTATATAATGACTTAATAAGTTTATGATTTCTTTTGTTATTTTAGATTATTTCTCTTGAAAAATAATGTAAAATAATAAAATAAAATATACAGATTTCATTTCGAATTATAGTTAAAGTTAAAGAAAAAACGTAAGGAAGTTTTTTCCTGGCGGGGGTCTACCGCACTATTTTTCTTGGACCGCACTATTTTGAAATAGTTGGAATTGAACTGAGAACTAGGAGTATATTAGGCAACAAGTATTCGGCTTGCTCTTCTAGCAATAAAAGAAGATTGGAAAAAGACGTCTCCACCCGTCTGGAAGCAAACATTTCAAGACATTTTCAGGTTGAATTTAATCGAGATAAATACTAAAAATACGTGAGGAGGGACACTCCAGTTCACAGAAGTTACATCTACCTAAGATTATCATTGGATTTACTACGAGTAGTAATGGCCCATTAGTTTTTACAATCAAATAAAGTATATTACTTTAACCTAAGTTTTATTTTATGTTATAAAGTCTATTATTTTAATAGTATTACAAACCCGCCGACAGCCTAGAGAGTCTAGCCGACAGTCTTGAGAGTCAGTGTAGTGTCAGCACTTAACCGGTCGAGAGTGAACATGTCGAAGTAGTCGACAACACTGTTTAAACCATGTGCTCTCAACCACCAGCAGGGCCTTCTATCAAGAAAACGAACCTCGAAGAGGTGACCTTAAGTTAAGTTAAGGCGCTTCACGGCAAAAAATCGCCAGGATCAGATAGGATCACCAAGAAAGTGATCAAACTCCTTCCGCCTCGTTTGCTTTACCTAATGGTTACAATCTTTAATGCTCTACTGGCTGGTTGCTGGTTTCCGGCCCATTGGAATAAGGCCATAGTGATAGGCATTCATAAACCGGTTAAACACCGGAATCTTCTCAGTAGTTACCGCCCAGTTAGTCTCCTTAGTTAGTTACGGAAAATCTATGAAAAGATCATCCTCAGTAGACTCAATACCGAAGTCGAGAGACTAATCATCATCCCAAATGAGCAGTTCGGCTTTGGAGCTAATCATTCCAGTACCCACCAGGTGCAACGCCTCACGGAGCACCTCCTTTCTGCATTCGCATTCGACAGGGTCTGGCACTACGGACTGGTGTACAAGCTATATCAGTTCAGGGTGTCTGACAGACTCCTACTAATCATACGGGACTTCCTGTTGAATTGCTCCTTCCGTTACAGAGTGGAAGGCGTAATGTCAACTCTCCGCCCCATCAGTGCGGGCGTCTTCCAAGGTTTAATTCTCTTCTCAATCTACTCCAGCGACATGCCTAAGCCGCGTTCTAACGTAGAAGTATCAATGTTCGCAGATGACACCGCAATTTATACATCGTCAAGGCATCCTTATGAGATCTCTCAACGCCTCCAATCCGCAGCCGACTCCTAGTGAACAAACAGCCTAGTGAACTGGTTTCTTAAATGGAGGATTGAGGTGAACCCGGAGAAGAGCACCGCGGTGCTTTTCAAAAGGTCACGGTCCATAAGGGGTCCGGAAATTAAACTTTTTGATAAACCGATTCCTTGGAAAAACAAGGCCAAGGACCTAGGAGTGTCGCTGGACAAACAGCTAGTCTTCTCAACTCACATCATGGACGTTCGTAACAGAGCGACCTTTACCCTAGGGCGTCTTAAACCCTCTTAGGCAAGCGGAGTAAAATGTTCCTTAGAAATAAGGTCACACTTTACAAAGCCTGCATACGCTCCATCATGTTCTATGCAAGCGTTGACTTCGCTCACGCGAATCTGAAACCCCTTCAGGCGCTGCAGAACAGATTCATGAGGCTAGCAACTGGGGCACCGTGGTTTATGCGTAATATCGACTTGCACAGAGATCTAGACCTACCGACGATCGCACAGTATTTCAAGGGGCTCTCCAAAAGCTACTTTGACAATGCTGTGGGACACCCAAACCTACTGGTGGTTAAAGCCACAGGATATACGGCCCGTAAGACTAAAAAGGAGACCCAAATCGCTACTTTTCGACCCCGATGATGTGATTACGTTAGAAAACGCTACATAAAAGCGGCAGAGCAACATAGACATCACACAAAACACACACACAGCGGCTTCGCCTGCGAAGACGAGGACCCCTTCCAAACACGTTGCTCCGGCATTCTGCCGTCGAAAGACGTTAGTGTCATTCCCCAACCCTAATCTACCCCTCGCTTCCTGACTAACAGCGTCCTGAACCGTAGTCCGAGCCCCACAGGAGGCGTCCTCAGGACGTACGTTCCCCTGTGGCCCTGCAGGCCCCCTTTTTCAAGAGCGGGTCTCTGCACCTCCCTCTTCCACCGGTGATGCTAACATGGCCAGTAGGCCTAACAGAAGACAATCACAAAAAAAAACTTGTGTGTGTCAAATTAACATTCACTCTCTAACTTAAGATTAAGGCTACGAGGGTTTCAAACACGTCCTGGTCTGTGACGAACCACACCACAAACTCAGGAAGGTTTTTTTATTGTGATAATTGTTTCACAAAATAAATATACTTAGTCATCAATTTACGATCAATTCGTTAATTATTAGAAAAAAGCAGTTAGTAATTAACAAGACGATCAGTCACCGCAAGCAGCGCCTGTTCACGAGCAAAACGCAAGGGTCAGCCATCATCTCCTTCGCCATATTTGAGGGAAGGGGGCAACCCGGCTCCCGCTGCTACCACAAGTAATGACTTCTGAGGGAGCGGTGTGATGCAGGCAGTAGAGCTAACAAGAGTAACAAACAGCATCAGAGAAAGTGCGTAGGCACTCGTTAATCGCTGAAATACAAGTAATTCCCAGGAAAAACCGTCGTTAATGTCATTAACAACAAAAGCATTCTTTTCACTTTAATAACGTTAGTTTAAAAGATTTCTTTCAATGAATATTATGATGTTATTTAGTGACAACTTTAAGACTTTACTGAGAAGATTGTTGTAAAAGCGTATACAATTAACCCCAAAGGAATTACGATAGACATGTCAAAATTTTACTTTGTGTTCGTCAGTTACTGAATCTAGAAAATTGTAATTAAGGCTTCTGACGACTCAGGGGTAGTAACTGCAAGCATGAAAAAGTTGTAATCACCTAAATCGGCAGCACCACTCTTCGTTATTTATGCACCTAATATTATTCTTGATATTTTTTTATTAGATTCGTTCAGTGATTTATAATTTGTATAAACTTATGTATTTGTTTATACGAATATTTCAATATAATAAAATGGCTGTTTATATACAATATTATAGACATATTTGTATCAATTTAACGCATACATATTATAAGGTTGTGTACTAACCAATTGATTATACCAAAACAAGATGCTGGCCGTAGACGATATTAAGTTTGTAAATATATATTTTTAGAACGCAATATTATAACCAAACCTCACCGGAGCACAACAACTTTACGTGACGTAAAATGAAATAAAAAGTTTATTATAATAAAATTGAACAATAGCCTCAGATGTATCGTTACTACGTTAAACGTTATGTCGACGCAAAAATGTTGCTCTTAATTAAAGTGTATAGAATTCATTATATTCACATACATATACTGTTATATGTAATGACAGAGGAAGTGATTGATTTATACATCAGTTACCTAGAATAGATGAATTTACAACGAAACGTTTTTTCTTATCGTTAGCACAGAGATATGTGATCGCCGTCGGAAAGTGTCAAGGTCGCGATACTGTTTGTAAAGTGATAAAGCGGTGACCTCTGCCCGCCGCGTTACCGTCGACCTTGAATCATGATTTCACTTCAAGGAGATTTGCCTCAAATGTACATTCAACTGGAGCTTGCATTGCAAATTAAAGTTGCGTTCCGTTGTGCCAGTGGTCATATGTGTCTAATTGTCTATAAGACATTACTTATAGTGTACGTACACTGATAGCAAAAAACTTTTGATAGAATATTTTAATTATGGTTAATTAAAGTTTTAAAAGGAAATATGGTTATTTGAAGTTTTAAATAATTGTATTTCCTAAAAATATTATGCCACGCTGAATTACACATTTACTTTTTCGAGATAAGAATTTAATGATCAATACTCGAGATGCGTATTGAAATCAAATAAGACAAGCCTAAATCCAATACCTATCAATAAATCTCGGAAAGGTTTTTATGTCAACTGAGGGACCCAATCAACAAACGTATCTCATTTTGTTTACGTGGATGATATTAAATTCAAATTAGGACGCAGAAATATTCATTTGGAAATATTAAATGGACTAAAACAAATTAATAACATTGTAATATAATAACAACCACAACTATTCTCACCAAACAATTATCTAGATCCAAATTAAGGGGGGAAGTCCATGTAAAATTTTTAAAAAATCGTTTTTTTTTTTTTTTCTATAATCTGAAAGTATGGTATATTGAGCGTGTACTGACAAGAGGGGGAAATAAAATTTTGAATATTTACTGAGTTATAGCTATTTGAATGAAGCAAGCCGGAGCGCCTACTGTAAAGTAGAGACTCGGGTAGTCGGACCGCTCCATACAAAAGGGTCCCTTCTATTGTAATGTATGTATTCCTTTTGTACTATAACTGGAAATCGACTATCGACTTTTTCGTTTCTGTACACGTGTAATATTACTACAGTAAAGTTTAGTCGAGAAATATAGTTATTCTAGCCTGAATATTCGTAGCGTTCAGTCGATTTTAAAGTATAAAAATTCCGAATTATATTGCACGAAAACCTAATAGAAAACGACGTTATCAGGGCAATCAGTTTATGGATAAAGAAGGTGAAAAATTCGAAGCTAGTACAAGCCTAAATGAGAGTGCCAGCGGAAAAAACTCCATACGCGAGATATGGAACATATAATATATATATATATATATATATATATATATATATATATATTTGCACGGGTACAGAATAATTGATTTTTTTACGGTGTTCACAGCTTTATCTGAAATTGTGAAGTGCTCAGAGTGTAATCAAAAGATAAATTTCAGTGAGAGTGCTTGCAGAGGTCTCGGGTTTAAAATTGTTGCCAAGTGTCCATGTGCTAATAGTTGAAATCTCAGCATACATGGCTTCTGGGATATTCAACGAAGGTTTCAGTTCAGTTTTACAGATAATGAACCGTCTAAACTTGACCGTTGGCACTTGTGCAAAAATTTTTGCTTTCAAAACAGACGAGGCGCGAATATCCCGACAGAATCGCAAAAGCCTTTCAGAGACAAAAGACGCTCGTACAGATCGTAAACAACAGCTATTAGAAGAAAATCAGCTTTTTGAAGAGGAGGAAGGACTATTGTATGGACCTGGCATTGCTGATTAATAAGTAAGTAATAAAAACTAGTCATTTTCCTGTCCTAAAACTTTAAACGCGATTATCTCGAAACTGTATTTTTAAAAACTGGTCGTGTTGTAACTCAAAAAGTTATCGACCGATTTGTTTGAAATTTGGTGAGGCCTTTCTCTACATTACTACCGGAAGGACAAACCTAAAACTTTTGATATTTCGCATTGATAAATCACTTTTTAAGGATTAAAAATGTCACAAAAACAGCCCTAAATCGTAATTTTTTTTTCAAAGGCTTATTTTTTAATGAATTTCATTATTTTTTTTTATTTTTTTAGGTTTATCCTTCCCGTTAATATCTTATAAAAAGAAAACACTTCAGTTTTTATGTTTCAGATCGATAGATTAAGAGCTACAAATGCAGCAGTTTGGGACCTCGCGCCGGAGGCAGCCGACAAGAAATGATCCTGAGCCGCCATTTTGGAAAAAAAAAATAATAATAATTTTTTTGTATTGTTTAAAGGTTAAATAAACTTGTGTTAAAATTTCAAAACATTATAATTAATTTATCACCTTTAAAAATACGTTTAAAAAATGACCGATTTTGAGGCTTCTACATGGACTTCCCCCCTTAAGTAATAGAATGGTTAACTTTAAGGAGAAGAATTTAATGCAGGCAACAAATATACCCACAGATACGATGAAAAAACAAGTTGTACATGAGGCAATCGTAGATAATCATAATAATTAACACACCTTTAAGTCTCTTTAAAACAGGCATTTCTCTAGATTCCGATAATATCAAAAAACAAAATACAGTCGGATGAAGACTCTGACCATATTATAAATAGACACAAAAACTTGTAATAGATAAAAAATCACATGAACTTTATTATGATCGCCATTCTTAACAAAATATACAATTGGCCCGATATGACTACACAATACATAGTAAATAAAGTTGTATACCATCACGGACCTACAAAAAGAAATATTTCGAAATTGGACAATGAATAAGGTATATTGAGTGTCAGTAGCAATAACAGTAATAGAATTATTCGGAATATCTACCTCATAGTAATTCAGCAGACTGGTGATCCACTTGCATTAACTCTCTGGAAACCCACAGGAAGGCGACTTCGAAAGAAGCTCCTTGTGGCGTACCTTCTTGCTTTCAATAACCGAAACCCAAGGAGTAAGAAAAATATAACAAAATATCACTAGCCGATCGACTATGGCGAAAGCCATTTTCTTGGTCATTGATCAAATGGGAATAGTTAAATTATATGTATATTCCCTTTTTTAAGAATCATGAGTAAGAAACGGATAACCATTGCAATTCAGACAAACAGTGGTGTTGTTAGAATAAATTACAGCTTAAGTAAAAGGTAACTGAAATTCAAAACGGAGCGTACCGATTATATTGTCTTTTTCCGATTATCGCGTTAAATGGGAAGCGACCCCGTTTGTGTCAAATGGAACTCAGAGCGAGGATTAGGAGCTATGGACTTTAAAGGAGATTTTAATTTACCCGTATGAGAAATATGAATACTTTTCTTTAATAAAGAAATAAGCTAATAGTTAATATAAAGTTAAACTAACTACGTTTTTTGTTATCAAGTAGTCATGTGTCGGATATGGTAAATTCAATCATTTTTTTAAATAATAAAAATTAGTTGAAAACAAAACAAAGTAATATACTCGTATTTACAAACCTCTTAAATACATCAATGTTCCGACAAAGAGAATGCATTTGAGAAATTACTGATTTTCAATTACCTGCGGTAATAGTGCTTGGTATTAACAAACAATGTTGTTAGTGTTAGCGACCTTTAGAGGTCGGCACAGTCGACATTAACAGCAATTGTAATATCTTGTATTTAAGAAAGAATATTCTCGTAGGTTATTGTTAGGCTCAGAATAATGACAGTCGTAGAAACTATTGTATTCTGTTTGTAAATTTTTTTCTAATCTATGGGAAAAATACTGTCAATTAATATTACCTTTATAAACAATAAAAATTATTAAAATTAAACTATTTCCTAGATATTTTGGAATGATAACAAATATACCTTCTTCGATTCTTATTTAAGTAGATAAATACAGGATGACTATGATGTTAAGATTATATTTTAAATTAACAGTAATTTAAATGTCCTTGTTTCTGGTTAAAAAATATTTATTTCTCATGATGAATATACAGTTTAATTATACCGAGTTTGAGCTCATACAGTTAAGTTAGTTTTTATTACTGTTATGGCAAAAACTTCTTTAATAATATTTTTATCCTGGGAATTAAAGTAGACATCTAACTGTGTAATTTTAAAACAATAAACCTTACTTTAATATGTTTAAGTTTAAGGCATAAATACCCTATTTTTGGACATTTACCCAAGGCAAGGATAAATACCCTACACGCTACTCACCCCAATAGAACTTAGAGGTACAGGAGGATACAGGCTTAAAGTTATATAATATAGAGTGAAATATAAAATTTTGTAACAAAATTCATAGGATTGTAAAGATTGTAGCTACCAAACCACTCGATAGGTTCTTTTTCTAAATGTTGTCAGATTATCAAATTTATTATTACTATTGTTAAATATGAATGTAAATATCTTATGGTGGGAGTATTCGCTTGTGTAGAAAGGGATTAAACTAATAAGTGAAGTAACACAACAGTAACTCCAATGGTTAGTGAATACGAGAGCATCGTACAATCCATAATGACGTAATTAGTTATTCTAGTAATACATATCAATTAGATAGTGGTAATAATTGTGGTCTCTATGTGTATACCACACACACACGTTATTAGACTGCATGTTTGGTTTGTTTGTTTGTAACGGTTCATTAGACGGTTATCGCGGTTATCAAGTGAGCCCATAAATGGCTATGGCTATTAACTTCGCTGGCACTATTTTTATTTCACCTGTTATTTAACAAGCATGTGTAAAAAGTCTATTTATATGTTGTATATTTAACAAAAAAAAATTGTATTAAAAATATAATTTTGAAGTTTCTAGATGATTCAAAGGAGATAACAAATGTGGTAAATAACATGCATTTATAATAATATGTATCACTTTTTTGAAGAGGAAAACCCAAGAAAAGCGAATTTAAATGATTTACAATGAACGCTTCTCCGTCGCATCTCATCTATCTTGGCATCTCCATTTTGAGCTACGAGGTCGGTCGGAAAGCTTTTTTGGGCATTTAAAATATTAACACAAGTTAGCTTCTAGGTCAATTATTAAAAAGATATAGTAATAGTAATCAATATACCAATCAATCAACCTTGTCTGAATCCTCTAATATTAGAGTCAGATAGCGATTTCTGGATTAGATTGACGGCACTGGAAAGAGCTCGACTATCTTAAACATTACAGGTCACCCGGCGCCCGCCTATATAATGAGCGCAGGGAGCTTGGATATGAATATGGACACATATTTATGTAAAAATACGAAAAAAAGTAGGAAAAATGTGTTGTAGGAATGGATTTTAGTTATGAAAAAATAAGTTCGAAATTTAATAAATTCTTCATGGGCTTGAGTATACGCATATATAATAAAGTTCCACAAGATATCTTAGACCTTCCTTTTCTTGGTTTTAAATCTAAAATCAAAAGTTTATTATTAAATAAATCTTATTATAACGTTCAAGAGTTTTTAGTGGCTCGAAATATGTGGAACTTAAGTTGTTGATTCGTTTGCAGGATTTATACTATAATGTACATCACATAAGATTGTTATATTTCTTTTGAAAAGTGCAACTGTTGAGTTTCTGGCCGGCTCTTCTCAACAGAGCAGTATTTCGAGCCGGTGGTAGCTTACTTACGGACTGACTACACTGACCTATTTTTGTATTGTAATAATTGACGATTCAAAAGTGCGTGTAAATGCTTACTTGAATAAAGATATTTTGCATTTGAATTTGAATTTGAAAACCGTTGTAGAATACGAGGTGCGGCTGATAAGTTCGCGACTCAAGGTGTTTCGTAGCTACTCATCATCTCGACAGTGATACTACCAACTGCGGCACTAAAGATAATATAAATATGACCATTTTTTTATAATTTAATGCATTATTAATTGAACTATGGATCCAACAACAACAACATGTGAAACGAAACTGGAAATTCATGCAATTTGGACCACCGCCTGGGCCTTCATATACAACACTGAAAAAATGAGCACGGTTATTTTAACAAGGACGAGAGAACTGTGAAAACGACCTTTCCGGCTCCTTCTGGCCAGGTCAGGAACCGCAGCGACCTTAGAAAAACTAGTACTGGCTGACCACAGAAGTAAATTCTGGTAAATAGTGGAAGAGTTATTTGTTATTAAAGAATGAATTGGTGAAATTTTACTCACACATTTTGCACATGAATAAAATTTGAGCACGTTAAGTACCGCGAATGCGTCAGTATAATCTATGCCTTAGGTAAAAACAGGATAAAGGTCGCCAAAAAAATTCAATGTTGAACGATCGGCGACCAATAAAAAAGGAGTTACGAAGCCGAAGGTTTTCAATCGACAGTGAGATAGAGGCGGCCGTAGAAAACCAGCTTGTAGAGCAAATAAAGGAATATTATTTGTATGGTTTAGAAGCATTATATTCGCGATACGAAAAGTGTAACTCATTCGAGGAGGACTATGTTGGAAATTGTAATACATAATACCTAACTTTTATTACATGGTGTTGAGCTGAGCCCCTCTCCTTTCTTCTTTTCTTGATAACTTTTGAATGGTTAAACATTTTTTCAATCTGTTTATTAATTATCTCATCGCATTCTTAAGACAACTAAACACAAAAAAAGGTCTCCCAAACGGTTAAGTTCCCAATTATTCACCTTCGGCCGCAAACTTAAAAACCGCTTCCGTATGTTAAAGACATGGGAATATTAAAAGCTCATTAACGGTAGGAATTTGAAGTGTTATGTATAGGATTATTTGTGGCCAAACACAAGCCAGACAATATCGTGCAAATTTTTTCGTTACATATTTATCTCTGTTCTCCATATAATTACTACACACACAGCGCTGTAACAAACTGTGTGATGTTAAGTTTCGAGGCTTTCCGAGGCTCGCCGCTGTGCCGCCGCCGCCTGTCAGCTTGCGCTTCCTAAGCACACTGCTGACACTCCTCTAGCGTGTCCTTTCAAAGCTAACGCGGTCAAATTGCCTGCCACCATATAATTTTGTTGATTTAACTTAGCAACGAACGCTCAAAGTCAATTACAGAAACAATAAAAAAATACAATATATTGTTACTAACGTTAGTTAGTTAGTAGTTGTTAGTGTTATAAACAAATAACTAATACATGTAAGTATATGTAAGTCTATTTATTTTGAAATCTATATTTGATAACAGATGTGAAAACATACGACAAGATGCGTTAAATGGATTGATAGACGACAATAACTGTGTTAAACTATAATATAAAGACTAAAATTTTTGATTTTTTTTTTAAACCTCACCTAATGTATATCTTTTTGATTGCAAAATTTCATAATTTTCCTTCAAGTAGTTTTCGAGCCTATTCGTGACAAAGTCATCGTTCCTGAGATACCCCCTCCCTAGTCGGCTGTGCACTCACAGGCGTCGAACACGCAATCAGGTACGTGTTAGAGTAGAGTCACTACATACACTATACAATTCAGCTGAAACCGATATAAATTAGATTTCAAATTAAATTTAGGAAGGTAGAACTTTAGGGATACTTATTTACCAAAGAACTAAAAGTTATTGAGGTAAATAGTAATCTAATGATAGTATTTCCTGAAGTGGCACTGGCAGTGGCTAAAGATAAACTAAGACCCCAACTAAACTATTTAAAATCGCTTATTCCGAATTCGACATACTCCAGATCCGTCGTCAGACAGTCGACTCCTTACTAAAATACAACTTGTAACTTAACGGATTAACAGATTTAAAAAAAAAAAAACGTTTCTCAATTCGACCGTCTGTGTGTTTTTTTCAGATTCAAATCTTTTATTTATGTCTAACACAAATAAACATTATGAGCAAAAATTCAAATTCATTCAAATAACGAACACTGTTACTTTCAAATAACGAACATCGTCGCCTATAAAAGCATCGAGTGGTATAGACTTTAGTGGCCACTGACCGACCAGAGCGCTCCTTGCTCTGACACGCGTCGGTCGTCTCGCCGGAGGTTGTCTACGGCATAGTGTCATAACGTGCTTAAGAAACATTGTATAACTAACTCGTTGACGTTTTAAATTCATTATGAATTGATGGTTATTTTGCTTGGCTAATTTGTTTAGATAAGTTCCTTGTACCTCTTTGAGTTCTTATAAAATAAGTAATAATTGTAATTTTTGTGATTTGTTTTTATTTTTAAATATAACTCGCTTCCGATTGCTAAAAATAAAAGGGAAATAAAAACAATAAAAAACAAAAAGATAACGTCATTAAAATGCAGTTAACAATAACAACAATAAAAATACATAGAAGCGAAAGGAATCGTATGCTACTCGTATATCAAGATATGCTAGCCTACCAGTAACACTGCATGGAGATGTGACGACAGCTATTGTTAATTAATGTTTTATGTGTTCGTTAATAAGTTTCTTCATTTGAAAGTGTAAGCTGGTCCCATTTTAATTTGGTAAAGTGATCATTGAAATTATTTAAAGATTCGTCAAAAGATTACAGCAGATGTCTGCAATCAAACAATTGCTGCAATCCCTTGTATGTATGCTGTATGTATTGTACGAGGGGAGGTCCAAAAGTTCGTGGAATGAAAGGGATCTAAATAAAATAAAACAACAACTATTTTTCCTTTTCAATATAAGCTCAATACATTTATTAGACCTATGAATTAATTTTTCTAAACCACTATAAAAATATGTTTTATCTTTTCCGTCAAAATGAGCCTAAATTGCCTCCCTTACCTCATTGTCGTCGGAAAATTTCCTTCCCCTTAAGTCTTTTTTTAAATTGGGGAACAAAAAAAAGTCACTTGGGAGCCAGGTCTGGACTGTAGGGTGGGTGAACTAGGGGTTCGAACCCATGCGTGTGCAGAGCAGCCATTGCAATTCTGCTCTTGTGAACCGACGCGTTGTCTTGCAACAGCAACACACCCTTTGTCAATTTTCCTCGTCGTTTTCCTTGATGGCATCCTTTAATTTTTCTAATATCGTTGCGTAGTATTCTCCGGTTATAGTCCTTCCTTTTTCTTTGTAATCAATTAAGATTATTCGCTCACAATCCCAAACAGTAGCCATCATCTTTCCAGCCGACTCCGTCATCTTGAATTTCTTTGGCGGTTGTGTCCCCTTTTTATGCCATTGCATAGACTCTTGTTTGGACTCAGGGTCAAAGTGATGAACCCATGTTTCATCTCCCGTAACAATTCGGTCCAAAATCGGTGCAGGTTTATCTCCACACAACTCCAAAAAATGCTTTGACGCATCGACGCGCTGCTCTTTCTGAAACGGCGTGAGCATTCTCGGTACCCATCTTGCACTGACTTTTGTCATACCCGGGTGATCATGTAGGATTCGCAAAATGGTGGTATTTGGTACTCCAACTAATGCAGATACTTGATTTTTCTTCAAACGGGCATCCTCTAGTACAATTTTCTCCACTTTTTCGATGATGACCGATGTGGTGGTCTCAACTGGCCTTCCTGAGCGGGGGTCGTCTTCAATTGACTCTCGACCATGTTTATAAAGACGATGCCACTGATATATATATATATATATATATATATATATATATATATATATATATATATATATATATCATTGATTTACTAGGGCACTGTTTCCTATAAACGACTCCCATTTCATTCAAAATGGTTTGGGCGTTCTTTCCTTGCTTGATAAGGAATTTTATCACAGCGCGGTGTTCAATTTTCTCCATAGGATCAGTTTTCTTCCGGATTGTCTTGTTCAGCAGGCGACTGTTCGTAAACGAATGACGCAATAGGGTTGAAACTCGGTATTTATACTAATGATGAGTCTCCGATTCGTATGACACCAAGCGAGCGCCCCTACCCCCGCTCCATCCTCTCCATTCCACGAACTTTTGGACCTCCCCTCGTATGTACCATTTTATAACATAACACCATGCCTGGATAATATCGTACCAAAAACAGTCATTTCACAAGTGTGAAATGACGGTATTAGGAAGTCCGGAAGAGTTTCCCTCGTCAAATTATTTTATTCATTTTGAAGGCGGTTTTACTTTTCTAAGCTTCATAAAGTAAATTATGAAAATATTAAATATAATAGAAATTACAGAGCCTCGTTTCTCATAGGTCCGCCTCGTTCCTGTTAAAATGCCTTGTAAGAAGGCGCTACAGAACCATGGTCAAATTAATTTCCACACACTAGAGAGTTCGCTCTGCCACTGACGCTTGCGATGGTCATTGTAAAACATATATTTGATGCCTGGACAGAATCACAGGATCCTCTTGGTGTATGACGTTACCTTAGTTCGTTAGAAGTTATTCGACTGTGTTGATGACTAATGTTTCATCACATTAGTATTAGTCAACAAATTGTAGAAGAAATGAAGTGAGACGATGTATTGTGATGAGTTTTAGTTGTAACAATCTCTTATTTAATTATAAATTGTTAAACTTCTCACACACACAACTCCAAATATAAAACTGTAGTGTTAATTGAGGAAGCGATAGAAGTAGTTGACACTAGTTTTTTTTGGAATTAGGGTATGCAAAATTACAATTCTGTCCTAATACCTGGTTTGGCTATTTAACTTTAGTTCTGCAATATATGCTGTTAAAAAAATAAGAACCCCTAACTGCCGAGACTACTGCCATGTTAATTAATAATGGTTATTTAAATAGACCGGTCCATTCTACTTCCAAGAGCGATGTAAAAATCAACAATACTAATATATAATAAGATTACTTAGACTAGCCGGGCTTTTGAAGGATGCACATCTTTTTCGGGTGGATCAGGCATCAGACTAGCTGAACAGAGGTCTCCAAATTACGAAAAGGTATCCAAAAGGTAAAGGTAGAGATAAGATAAACAATAGCAATTTGCAATTAACAAATAAATAATTAATATTTTACAATCATATTTTACAATGTTTTTCAAACCAAGCTCGATGGTTGGTAAACTTCTTTTAATAACTGATGTTATGATTATGATCTTCGTGAGGTTGACAAAAAATAATAAACCACGTGGAAATGAATTATTATAAAGAAATAGCGCTGCCAAAAACTGGTTGCTGCTTAATAAAAAAAAGACAAGTGAACAACTCGTTTACCAACAACCGCTGTGTAGTAGGCACATAGATCCATTGTTATTTATGATTATAAATGAGAATCAAGTATTTTTTAATTTTTACTTTTAAAATATCGACGGGCCAGTGGTGATTTAATCCAACTTTGTGTTGCCGTATAGCAAAAACTGCTTCATAATGCTGCAGACCAATGAGAATGTATGTTTAAAAAGTTATTTGAAGTATTATATACCGTATAAGTATTTTGTATTGATATCAAAGGCCAAAGATAATTGGAATCGTACAATATATTTCGATATTAAATTTTAAATATCTGTTAATTATTTAAATAGGATGGAACACGCGCTCACGAGGCGGGATGTTAAAGTAGTAAGCTCTAGTAGGTCTTGTCTAATTTGAAATGACGCGCCCCACTACTTAACTAGTAGATATAAATGAGTGAGTGCTAATATTTACAACGACATCAAACACGGACACTGGACAGTGTTTGAGCATCAACCTTGTCGTGATCTACGATCTGTTTGCGTACTCGTAATGGCGCTCGTCGTCGCCGCTAGTCGCGTGACAAATCCAACGCAACAGGCAACGCTCTCTGGTACGAAACAAGACTTCGCCGTCTCGCGCTTTCAGAAAAAATAAACTATATAGTTAGTTTAATGTGTATCACACGCTATTATTAATGAATGCAACAGTTAGTTTTCCAACTTCATTCTCCGTTTCATATTTAATTTGGTAGGAAATTATCGCAATCATTTATTTTTCCTACTAAAAACATTACCAGTTCAAATCTACATAACTTGTAATAATAGTTTTTTCAATACATAATAACAATACATAAATAAGTAAAAAATAGGTTAAAATAATAAATTCCATAAATAATTAGTGATATTGGATTTCTCCGACTCCGACGGTTTTAAAAGTACCGTCACTTTTAGAAGGAATCAAACCCGGGGCGGGTTTGGATCGTTTCGAGTCTAACCATCTTTGTGTTTATATTTGTGTTGCGGCAATATTTATTATATATAATAATTAGTTTGCTGCTTAACAACGAGAGTGGGGAGCGTCGTTTTAATTTAGACAAAGTCTACAAATATTTTGATTTTACTGTCTAAGTACAATACGAGGGCCAAACTGAAAGTTTTTAGAACTGGCCACTTAAAAGCATTACATTAAAAATTTTTTTTTTAATTTTGAAAATAGAACTCTTTACCAATATTATTGAGTGTACATTTCATTCATTTGTCATTTGTTTTACGATTTGGCGGCAAATTGAAAATTGTCTGTGCACGTCAGAATGAATTTAAGCCGAGAAAATTTTCGTGCAATGATTTTTTATGACTTTCGATGTCATTTAAGTCAACAAGAAAGTTATGATAGACTTCGATTGGCTTTTCACGATGAAGCCCCATCTCGTGCCACAGTTTACAACTGGTTTAATGAATTCAAACGTGGTCGATCTAATCTCACCGATGATTTGCGTGAGGGACGGCCTTCTACAGCGACGACTGAAGATAACATCAGTGTTGTGCGGCGTATGATAGAGACTGACAAAAGAGTGACCTATCAGCAGATTCGGACAAGTCTAGGCATAGGTATGAGTCAAGTGCACAAAATCCTCCATGAACATTTAGCGGTCAGGAAGCTTTGTGCCCGCTGGATACCGCATAATTTGACCGAGGCTCAAAAACTCTTCCGTGTTGATTGGTGCCGAGAAATGATCCCAAAATTTTACGGAGGTGACTCAAATGCTGTGTTCGACATACTAACGGGTGACGAAAGCTGGATTTACTGTTATGATCCGGAAACCAAAAGACAGTCTGCTCAGTGGGTGTTTCCTTCCGAAGAGTTGCCAACTAAAGTGAAGAGAGGTCGAAGTGTTGGAAAAAAGATGGTGGCCTCGTTCTTCGGAGAGACAGGTCATTACGCGACAGTAGTCTTAGAGGATCAGAAAACGGTTAATGCAGAGTGGTATACTAACAATTGTTTGCCACTTGTCTTGGAAAAAGTTCGAGAGAAACGACCTCGCAGCAGGATCCTCCTTCATCACGACAATGCCTCGTCGCACACCGCCAGGCAAACGATCGACTATTTGGTGACCTCAGACGTGGAATTACTGGGTCACCCGCCGTATAGCCCCGACCTCGCACCCTGCGATTTTTATTTATTTCCGAAAATAAAAGAAAAACTTCGAGGAAAACGTTTTATAGACGCCGAAGAAGCAGTGGCTGCCTAAGGCAACATTTCTATATTAATTTATATAGGTTAAGGGAAAGGCGATATCAGTTTTACTATGACGTTTCCGGCGAGGCGCCCCGCGGAGACTATTGTATTGTGTATAGGATTAGTTTGTATTAGCTTGTGGTTATTTGTGTAATTGTGATCACAAGTCTTATTCAAAGTTTATTACGCAATATTAACTGAATCTGTAGCTCTGTCCGCGTGGCTTTACTTTGTTTGCAAGGAACATTATCCTTATCTTGCTGCACGAGTCTTCATTTATATGTAATGACAAACTATTGATATTGGCTTCGTTCGATTCTGTGCTCGTCTTATACAAGAGACGTTGTTAACGGAACGAACTTATATTATATAGTATTTATTAGGTGAAGATTAAAATACAGATACAGACTTTTAACTACGATACGATACGGATCCGAGAGACCCACACACAACACTGCTAATGCTGCAAACCATCTGGAACGTCGTCAAATATATCAGAGATCCAAAGAAAGTCCGTAAATATAGTTTTGGTCGTTTACAGTTCTTTAATTTACTAAGGCACCGGACACCATAGAATTAAATCTACTAACTACTAACTAACCTTACTTTTCCAAATTTTTTTCTTATGATTTCTAATAATTAATCGTTGCAGTGATTCAATTACGTAGTAAAATGGTCCCTTACTATCTGCTATCACAATGACGATGGGGTACCCTTATCACATACTTTAAAGGTACTCACTTGGTTTGGGGAAGGGCGGCGAGAGAGTGTAGTAGTAACAGTACACCCCCACGGCCAACACGAGTAGCAGAAGCACCAGCACTCGCGGTGAGCACGGCCGGCAGCGCAGCACCCGCAGCGACCGCATGCTGACTCCTGCCGCCTGCACGCAAGAGACACATTGCGTAATGATGCCAATGGTATTCCTCGCGGAATATCTACTCTCGAAGTGAATATTAAAGCAATCTTGTGCGAACAGTTGCAAATTCCTTGAAATTGGGACAATATTATTTTTGTTAATCTTTAATTCAGTAATATTCAAGACATTTGGTATTTTTGTATTTTACTCTGAAATCTGTATTTATTTGTGTAACTGCTGACGTAAATTATGAAAAGAAGTATGCCTTTAAGTGGTTAGCATTTTTAATTGTTTGTTGGCCAGAGACAATCGTCCAGCTGAAGAGGGCGGGGCGGGACGAGGGGGGGATACTTGAAAATAATACAATACTAAATTTTAAGGACTTGAAATAAGCACAAGTTTCTATATGTAGTTTTTCTATACAATATATAGTGTATAATAAATATGTAATCCAGTACCTATATATAAAAACAAATAGAGCGCTATGACAATGTCATACTTGATAACTAGTTTTTTGAGCTGAGCCTAAGCCAAGCTCTTAACCGTTTGGGAGACCTTTTTTGTGTTTAGTTGTCTCCAGTATGCGACGACATAATTAGCTAAAAATTTTCTCATGTGTGTTTGAGCCAAACGCAGATGTTATAGCAAAAACAGATTGAAAAAATGTTTAGCCATTCAAAAATTATCAAGAAAAGAAGAAAGGAGAGGGGCTCAGCTCAACACCCGCTTGGCGGACCCCAACTCCGTTGGCGGATCCTAGTATAACAACACAATGTACGGAACTGGATTTCAAGATAATTCTATAAATAAAATAATTCCCAAATTTCATTGAATTAAAGAAAGTGGTTTCAAAAAAAATATAGAAGTTATTTAGTATTTCAAAGTGTAACAATTGTTCCTTGAGATAGTAACATCTGTTCCCTGACTGATGACTGATGACTGATGGTATGGATAAGCTTCAGTCGCGGCTACATTTTACACTACTTTATATATTTTAAATAAATATGTTACTTACTTTTAGTTACTTTTAGTATTTTAATTTCATTGCCGTATCTACACTCTGATGGCTAAAGCCATAAATAAACATATCAACTTTGCACCAGTGAAAATTCTTTAAAATCGGTCCAGCCCTTTTAGACATTAGCTGGACCAAACGGACAGAGACGTGAGTGCTGTTTATACTTTAATATGTAATTAGTGAAAAGGTGTCAATTTGGAATTACAGAAAGAGATCTTCAATTGTATTTATATGTATCAATGTATAGACAAATAATGTTTTACTTTTAATGACATTCAGTGCAACCTCAATGTAGCAAAGTCAATGTAACAGAAGTCAACTTGGTCTACTATTTTATTAATCTAAATTTTACATAGTTACAAATCTCCTTGATCCCAATGCTTGCAATATTGCAATATGCTATAGCAAACCACTTCCATTAATAATAATGTGTTTACATTTGTATGTTGCAAAGCATTTTCTATTTAGAAATAGTTAACATCAACTATGTCTCTCACAAACAAAGTCTAAGCCTCTTGAGAATTATTGCTTGTCAAAATTCCTTAATGGGAAGTAAATAACACTTTGTATTAAATTCTACAAAAAGATAGCCCTTTAGATAAATGTATTGGACTGTAGGTTGTATATTCAAAAATAAAGTTATTTGTTTTATAGTCAAATATTAATAAAATTATTATAAATGTTCAATATTATGTGTTTTCATATTAATAAGTTATAATGGTTTAAAGTATTAATAATACATATAAGAAACTTTTAAATTAAAATAAAACCTATCTTGTTTTTCAATAGTTATTTAGTGAAATTTAAGAACATAATTACATTGTTATTAAATCTTACTTAAATTCTATTTTAAGGGTACGTATATAAAACTTCGCTTTAAAAATAAAAATAAAACACTGTCTCCTACAATCTTCCAAAGTTGTTAACATGTAAACAAACACGAAAGCTTTTCTTTAATAAATTGATACTCACGTTTAAAACTTATTTCAATGAAACTGAGCAGATTTTAGCATTTTTCCAAGATAATATAATAAAAGCACGTTAAAATGATTTCCGATAAATTAAAGTCCGCAAGCGCGTAAACAACACCGCCACTATAACTGTATAGTGTATAAACCGAGTGCCACAGACTACAGAGTACAGAATACTTCAGAATAGTGACTACTGACTAGTGAGTACCATAAACCAGTGCACAGTGCACACGGTACAATACCGATTGTTAGAATTACGCTTTAGGGTTGCCATGTTGCGCTTGTTCAGTTACTAGAACCTACCGAGAAAAAACAAACCTTTCAAAATAATGTTAAATAAAAAAAACATTACATCTAAATGGATATTGCAATTTTTATATAAATAATAGATATTATATAAATATACTTAAATCCTTAATTTTGATTAGAATCCGACTATAAACTATTAGTAGACTTTATAAATCAAGTAATATATATCTAAAGAACGTTCAAAATAGAATATATATAGTTGTAGGAATTGGACTTCAAGTTATGTTAGACATAATCATAAACTTATTTAATTTGAATTAACATTATTAAAAATATAATTTTATATATTAAATATTTATCTTTCGATTTGTACTCGTGACAGCTGATATAAATATGATTTATTTTATATTTTAGACTTTAGTTAAGTGACGATAACAAGTTACTTTTGTCTTTCAGTTTATATTTTAAGACTTTGAATTGAAATAAGTTCGGCTATTGTTTTATTTAAAATTTAAAAGTAATAAAAGAGACCTATGAGAGAACTGTGTGGTAAATAAATTAAATATTTATAAATGAGTTCATATAACTAATATTTTTAAGTAAATAGAAGAAAAGGGCTAATGTAAATATTATACTATTATATTAATGACCATAAAATATTACGGAAAATATGAAAATTTAAATAAAAATGTAAATTTTAGATTTATAAACAGAGTAATTATAAGTAGTCTTAAATAAATATTATAAACACTAAATATTAAAATTAATAAGAAGCAATATGTTGTTACAAGAAGATACTTCTCCCTCATTGTCAAGTTGTGCAGGTAAGTGTAGCTTATACTAATTTGAATATGGTTTGATTATGGTTAACTAATTTAAAGAACAATGGCAGCTTTCCATACATCATTTTACCTGACATTTTTTGGAAGCGTCTAAATATAAAAAAATATTTAAACGATAGAGGTAACATTGCATAAGCTTAATCAGAAACAAATATTTTTTTAGAAAGCCACAAAAAAAAGATATTTCAGTTTTTGTTTAACAATAATTTGAGGTTACCTGTCAATACTAGTTGTCACTGATTGCAGGTACAATCTATACAAACATTAAAAAATGCGTAAGAGATTTATCAAATGATGTTTTTAATATTAGTTATTAGTTTAGTAAGGGGTTAGAATGAGTCTTGAACGGATTTTTGTCGCGTTTATTAACGCGAATATATATTCGCAATGAATAATATTTGTCTAAATATAAGAAAACCGATCTTTCTTCTTTGCAAATGTGTCAGATAACTATCTCTATTTACTAAGCTTCAACCTCTAACATTCCAATACTTGGCATAGGCCTCTTTCACCAGATAGGTAAAGAATCGCAGCTTAATCAGCCGATGGTCCAATGCGTGCTAGCAAATTACCTACTATCGAACCCGCTAACACCATCGTTTAGGCAGCACCAATCGACAAGCGCACCGCTATTCTATAGCGATCATATAGTATACAGATGAAAAAAAAATATTTTGTTTAGAAAAATGTAGTTGTACATTTATTTAGATAAGGATAATATAGGACAGACATGTATAAAAGTCTATAAATAAAGAAAAATAAAAAATAAATATAGGTATTTATAGTAAAAATAAAACAAGATGGTATTTTAATTACATAATATTTTAAACACTGCATATCAATATTATTGCAGCCAGGAAAGAGGCAATGGTTACAAGTATTGGCGGCTCCTATAATCTCCTCCTATAAGCTCCTATAATGGTAATGCTATAGTTCCATTCTCTGTATTCTGAATGCCTGAGGGCCTGACAATATCTTGCTCATGCGGATCTTCATGAGATTGGTGGTCCTCCAAAGATATGCCAGCTTTTGGCATTGAGATATACTCCACAACAGTAGACTCGTTAGGTGGCTCAGTATGTGAGACATCATCATCATCCCCATGTTGAATAGCTTCTTCAACTCTTAATTCATTAAGGCGATTCATATATAGGACCTCTCTTTTGGTTCGCAACCAACAGGCATAGCATACATTGTCTGAAGTTGTTACCTGGCAGAAATATAAGAAATCTTTCTGATTTTAGCATATAAAACACTTATATCTAGGATTAATGTTATTCAGGGTAAATTAAACTTATAATATAAATGTATTTATGTAAGTCTCACAATCTAAATAATTGTAAAAAGATTAGATATTAAAATAAATAAAATCAAACAAACATTTTAAAAGAATAAAACCTATAAGTTCAATGTGTATAGAATACATAAAAATAATAGTATAAAACAGAACTTAAACTAAGATGTACACTCCTGTTGTGGTTCCTTACGGCATTTAATTATTTCTATCATCTGCCATTGTAGTTCAGAGAGATTATATCTTAATATTTTCTCATTTTGCCTTTGTATGAGGGAACATCCGCATAAAATACAAACATTGGTATGACAACGCTGACTTTGTGTCGGTCCAGCTTGTAGTTCATTAGCAGTATTCTGTTGAAGATTCTGATTTACAGCATCTATTAAAAGTTTCCAACATGCTTCGCAAACATAATCCTCATCAGTTATCTGAAAGTAATTTGTAATAAGTATTAACGCATTATAACAAACTATGTTTGAAAGTATAAATAACGAGTTAATTTAATATAATTTAGAGATAAACACGAGCAATAGTGTTTTTAAGAACTTACGATTTGTGGATAAACCCAGTTGCAGAGCATCGTACACACTTATATTTTGTTCTAAAATCCGATATCGGCGAAGAGTATTCACGCAAATATTACAATTCACGCACAATATGTGCTTGCGCTTGCTATCCATGATAAAAGAATACTCAGAACAGAAAGACACAATCGAAATCCGTTAAGACATCCGAGAATGAATAGTTGCACAGAAGTCGCGATGATAGCGTAAAACTAAATAAATAGAAAACGCAAAGCTAGTTAAAATGGCTTCCAATAGTGTTAAAGTCAGTCAAACTATTAGTCAGTTGTCAGTCATTTAAATGGCCCTGTAATAATATATTTGATTAATCTTATAGTTAAATACATACAACAAACGCAATTATATAGTTTCTTTATTAAGTAGCAATAATAACAAAGAAAAATTAATATTGCTATTTATCATTTTAAATAGTTTTTTATTTTTTAATTGTATTACACCGGAAATACGCAAAAAAGAGAAATTAAAAGCTTATTAAATAAAAGTTTTTTTTCGTGGCTTTCCCAAGTAAATCTAACACCGTGTAAAAAACGACTAAATAATACAATTAAGTTTCGCTTTTGTCTTGTTTTTAGACGCTTCATAAAACGTTCAGGTAAAAAATTGCCATTGTTCTTTGCAAAGTTAATAATTGTGTTTAGTCTCTTTAGAAATTAATTTAAACTGTCACACCATGGATGGAATGGAATGAGTAACTCTCAATATATCATATCAATATCTGATTATAGACAACAAAGAGTTAATTATAACATAGCAAGAACTTTATTTTGACTTTATATTTAATGAAATTAAGTCATTGTCCCAATAGTCCGGTAAGAAGCTAATTTTAGTCCAATAAATTTTAATTAATACAGAGAAAATTATAATTAACTGACGAAAAAAAATTGTTGTTTGCAAGTACAGTAAAACAACACTAACAATGCTTTGTGTGTACTTTTAAAAAATCAAAATTTCACAAAACATACATATAGATGGTTATCCAATAATCAAGCATCTTCAGTAGTCACGAATTCAATCTTATCACTGTCCTTTGTAACATTATGATGATATAATGATGAAATTTTGGACAATCATAGACTAGGACTCGGAGCCAGGCCATGGTTCCGAAAAGAAAATGAACTACTTTATACTGACAAAGTAACCAAAACAAAAAAGGCGTAGGCACAATTTAACACCAGAGGGCGTGAGGGCGCAGTCACTGTCCGTTACTGCAATAATTCGTTTTTTTATCTATTACCTTAATGACATTTTAAGTTTTCATTTCTATTAAAGTGTAAGTTCTTTTACTGTCTTTATAATACAAACATTAGCTATTATTATTATCACTAATGGTGGTGAACTGAAGGCAAAGTAACGAATTCTTCAGCATTACTAATATTATGTTATTAGTAAAGATACTCTTTTAGAAAACTATAAAATTTAGGTTTAGAATCAAATGAAAGTCCATCTACCCTGTTTCTTTAACAACGTGCAAGTACATTTAAAAGAACAATGTCATTTCTAAATAATATAAATAGAAATAAAACGCCATACCGAAATATGTAAGTAATATTGACTCTAAATATTGATTGGCCCCGAATTGTATTCAATTCTTTCATGATGAAAATTTAAAGATATTTCTTTTTAATGACTTGGTAAAAATAAAAAGGTTATTTATATGTGTAAATATATGTGTTCTATGTAGAAAGAAAGAAATTTAAAATCAACTACAAAAGTTTTTTAAGAAAAAAATTTAAACTACGCTTCTACAAAAATCGTAACATGTTGAAAAATTAAAATACCAAAATTTTTATTTTCCATCAATGAGGTTATTATTTCTAATGACTCCGCAGAAAAAAAACTAACACAATATTAAAATAAAATATAAGAAATTAAAAAAGGTACATATCTTAGAGTGGCATTACATTTAAATATATGACTTTGGAAGAGCTTTTCTCCATTTCGTGCCCCTCTACTGCGGAGACCGCGGGGCATTGAGCTGAGTATCATAGTTAGTAAAACGTTATCTTATCTTGCTTCTACGAGGGGAGGTCAACTGTCGACTGTTTGTAAACGAATGGCGCAATCGGGTTGAAACTCGGTATTTATACTAATGATGAGTCTCCTATTCGTATGACACCAAGCGAGCGCCCCTACCCCTGCTCCACCCTCTTCATTCCACGAACTTTTGGACCTCCCCTCGTACCTATATCAAGAAATATATACAAGGTCTAACGTATATCAGTCGTTATAATTCCCAAACTATTTGTAGCTCCTGCACTTTTTATATATTCTAAATAAATTAATATTTAGTAAACCTGTACTCGATTTAAATAAAATGTTCCATTATTTTAGCGACGGTTGTAGTGTAGTTAATGCAATGTGAATTTGTAAGGATATTGGGGTAAATCCATTTCTTTGGTTTTAAACCGTTGCTATGGATGATTAAGTTTTTCTTGATTTTATAGAAGTAGGGCGTATAACGTAGTATAGCGAGGTACCTATAAATTGTGTAATTGTGTGATATACTGGTATAGAAATAATTACTTAGCGGATTTAGATACACTTTAGGTATAGTTGGTCCGCCCCATCGAGCGTAGGTATCACCTACATAAGTTATAAAAACGGTAATTAAACATTTTTTCATTGTTTTCAAACGATATATATAATCAATTTGATTCGATTCGGTTAATGACGTCTTCTAATGTAGTGTATGTAACGTAATAGATAACTACAGATGCGTATGCCTACATACTCCAGATTTTTGAGTAATCTTAAGTTTTCGTGCAGTAGGTAGGTACTTTCTATTGATTTACTATAAATTAATTGAAACGAAGCATGACGTCAGGTGTCCACAAATTGCCCATAATGAAGTATAAAATACAGTTCTATTATTTATACCGATTAAAACGGTTTATTTGAGATTTAATACCGGTAAAATTTGGTTAAATAGGAATTAAGTCTATAAGGAACAAACAGAGGAGCAATATTATTTGAAAAAGATTGTAACCTATTAATTTCGTTCCATACTATGGAGGAGAGAGAGCAGAAATTTTGATATTGTGGCCTATTGCCGCTATTATTGGAATAATTGATTTTTATTACAGAATTACATTTTAGTTTATTTCTTTGTATATTTAAATAGTTCAGTTATTTTTTATTATTATCCACATTGTTTTAGTAGACAATTGTAACTAACGACCGGCTGACTGTCTATTGTTCTCAATGATGTGTCTCCGGTCTCCCCACCCGCAGGTTTCTACACTTCTACAGATCGTCACTCGTCAGTCAGGAATCAGGATCGGTGGTCAGACTACAATCGCAGTCTACTACATTAAAATTATTTATTAAGATATATTAAGAGTCATCATATCAACAAAACTTAAAATATATATTTAAAAAGCGATAAAGCGATTGATTTTTAGGATGAATGCTACTAAATAATTTTCATATTTGAATAATACAATAACCTTAAAATCACTGATCATTAATTTCTAGGTCTATGTTTTCGACGACGTCTCATTACAAAAAAACTGTCAATGTCATGTTCAATATTTATAAGTCCCCGAGTCCCGCGGTGAATTATAGTCAATAACAAAGAACCTGAAGTGTACATCTATTTATTAATTAATAATCATTCATCTGTATAACCGATTGTCGAACCGAAAAGTCTCAAGTTCGTCCATAGTTAAGAATGAAGTATACACAGCTGGGAACCACCGACCTCAAGGTCTCGAACATCGCTCTCGGAGGAGCAACTTTTAGCAATATTTATGGGTACGTAGATATACTAATTATTTATGAATAATTCTGAATATAATAATCTGTATTTTTTTATTTTTATTTCTGTAATGTTAGCAAATGCTAAGTTAAAATAGTATGTTCTTTTCTGCAATTTACTAGCAAATCTTTCAAAAAGTATGAAGAGGTATTTTTTAAGCACGTAGATAAAACCTATCATGCATTGATAGATATTGAGTTTAGAATAGTAATATAATATATTTGCTAGTGTATCATTGTTGTTTATATTATTTATTCAGCTTTATTTATTATCTTATCACTGGTATAATTTATGTGAAAGTTGATAAAATATAATTATAGTTTCTTGCAATTATATCAATTTAGACTTTGTTAAGATACAATTACACCTCATAATCTCTATAATCTAACAATATTTTGGTTACCTCATTACAAAACTTACTGCCTCCACCTAGGTTTGCTTGCTTTTGACCAATTAGCAGAAAAGTCTATTTACTAAGTTTGTTATACAAAATATAAATAGTTATATAACATTTAGAAGGTAAAGAAAACATATATTTCCTATATCTATACTTATTATTATAATTAAATGGTAATTACTGTTGTTTTTTGACATTTGTTGTTGACATTATATTTTTTATTCAGTTTTAGACTATATTTGTAAGCCAAAATTAATTTGTTTATTGTTTTTAAACAAAAAAATATTTTTAACCGTCTTTTGTTGATTTGCTGGAGTTGAATGAAAAAATCAAAATTGTCATTATCAAATTGGTTGGAATAGTTATTGCAAGAGACTCGAGAAGATGGTGCCAGTGACGCTAATTCTAAACTACCTGTTTTTAAAGTGCACTTATATTGAATAACTATTACAATTCATATAAATGAAAAAAAAATCTGTGGTTAGCAGCAATACACTTACACCTAGAGAGCATCCCTATATTTCAGAGTTATCAAGAAAATCAATTTGAGAATAATCATAAAGTAAATTTTTATCTAAAATATAACATCAATACTAAACAACTAGTTTATTGAGACAAAAACCGAAAATAGTAAATCCTATTCCAAATTACAGTGAAAAAAAATTAAAAACCCTACAATGACCAGAATTTTTAAATAAAGAATAAACACTATTAAACACCAGAGCCAAATAACAGCAACCCATACAACAATATAAATGAAAGCTGGTATCAATTATTGTTGCGAGTAACTGAATAATATTTTGATATGATGAATATTTGCAGTCAGGTTGTGGGAGCAGATGAAGTTACTGCCAAGATGATCAAATATACCGGGCCACACGTTTTCTTGGACTTTTTCTGGTTTTTGTGCAATTTATGTTGGAAATCGGGGGAGGTCCCAGACGATTAGCGAGGTACAGTCATCATACCTTTGTATAAAGGGAAAGGTACACAGATAGACTGTGCAAGCTATAGGACTATCAGTTTGATCAGCTTGGTCGGTAAAGTTTATGCTAAAATATTATCGAGAAGAATGCAAGAGAGATATGAAAGGCTGTTGTGGGAGGCCCAAGGAGGTTTTAGACCTGGAAGAGGGGGTATACGTCAGATCTTTTCCCTCCGCATGATCATGGAAAAGTTTTTGGCCCTAAACCAAAAGGTTTTCTGTGCTTTTGTAGATTTAGAAAAGGCGTTTGACAGGGTTGTGAGAAAGAAATTATGGGAGATACTGTCCCAATACAATGTGAACCGACACTTGCTACAGGCTGTAAAGTCTCTTTACAGAGACCACTCAGCCTGTGTGCGAGTAGGAGCTGACATGTCGCCCTGGTTTGACATCCAATCTGGTGTCAAGCAAGGTTGCGCTATGTCACCTTGGTTGTTCAATTTGTATTTGGATAGCTGTCTCCAAGGCACGAAAGACAGTGACATGGGAGTGAAAGTAGATTACCTTAAGGTTAATTGCTTGTTATATGTAGATGATGCATTGCTCATTGCATCATCAGTGCCACCACTCTGAAAGATGGGTGTGAAAATAATGGTCTAAACCTGAATGTAGATAAGACGAAGATTCTGATATTTGAAAGGAATGAAGAAAGAACAGAATGTAAGATCAACGTGAATGATAAGATAATAGAACAAGAGAATGAAGTGGTATATTTGGGAATTTGGTGTGTTTAGCAGAGACGGAAGATACGAAATGGATGTGGAAAGGAGTGTTGACGCTGGTATCAGAGTCAACGGTGCTTTGGCTGCATTGTTGAGACGGCAAAACGTCAGCATAGCTGCACGTTTGGCCGTACACAATGCGGTTTTGCTACCGACGCTGTTATACGGCAGCCAAACGTGGGTAACACAGAAGAAGTATGTAAGAAAGATGAATGCTGTGGAGATGCGATCTCTTCGTAGAATATGCGGAGTCAGTCTAGCTGATTAAATCCGCAATGAAGAGATCCATAGAATGGCAGGTACTAGCGCAGATGTCTCGATGAGAATGAAGAAAAACGTACTCAGGTGGTTTGGCCACGTCGAATAAATGAATGATGAAAGAATGGTAAAAAAGATTTATATAGGAAAAGTGAGCGGTAAAAGAGACAGGGGAAGGCCTCGAGTGACCTACGAAAACACAGTATTTATGATACTGGAGGAAGGTCACGTAAAAAGCATGAGGACCCCCCGGAGGGCATGTATGAAGAGGTTGAACTCTATGGCCGAGGTATGCAGGGACCGTAGCGTTTGGAGCTCTAGATAAGCAGCATACTAAACTAAGAGGCCATTTGGCTGTCTACGTCCGGTAGTCACGTGTCCGTCTTAACAACTTACAGATCTGCCTATACTATCAGTAGCACGCCACTGTAGCCAATCGACATTGCGCGCCTTAAAGTCTCCGAGGACTACAACTTCGGCGGAGGAAATCTCTAAAAGCAGGTCGTCGATCTTTGCTTGGATGTGCCCCAAAAGTTGATTCGTTTTTGCATTTCCACTATGGGACCTGTACAGGCATGCGTAGACTCTGACACGATCGTTCATGTCTACGCGCAGCCAGAGTACTGACAAATCCTCTTAAACCTTATTTCCAATCCTAAAAATTCTGAAGGCGACAGTAGCAGATATCCTCCGTTACGAACACAGTTACCTAGACGTGTGGTAGAAAAAGATATAATTCAAGTTTATGCCTGAAGAGATCTGTGTCTCCGTCAAAAACAACAGAGCCTGATGCACCCTCTTCAGGTGGTAGCGGACTGCATTTAGGTTAGAATGGAAACACCGGGTGTTGCAAAATTACAATCGGGAACGAATAGATGGTTGTAGTAGCCGTAAATTCATAAAAAAAAATATTAATTGGGCATCTGAAAAAACGAATTCTAGTTTCATTAGAATGTAATTAAAATTATATTTGTGATAGTTTTTGAATTTCGTATATTTCAGAGAGTGACTAATTTAGGTATTTCTAATAAAATAATCTGTCAATTGTGCAATTGTCCGCCAAATCGGGTGAATCCAAAGAAACCCAAGAGATTCGGTACATTTTAAAGTTTAACTTTCAAAATGACGAAAATACGAGTGTAGCGTGGAAAAGTGTGGGATTTATAGACCTAATATAGAAGTAACACAAAATAGTTCAGATAGTAAACTTTGGTGTCGAAGATGCATCTCGCTATGGTTTTGCATTAACATAACTACATCTTTAAAAAGTTGAACAAGATCGACATGTGAGGGATTGTTGAAGTATATTTAAGGAATTCAGGGGTGTAGATTAAATATTATAAATTTTTACTACAGACACTTTGTAAATAACTTAATCTTATCTAAACTGTCTGTAACGAGTTTTTGCGAATAATATTAATATGTAGTAAGTACGGCTCTTGAATATTTACGATACAGCAGCAGAAGAAAGCGGCTAGAATTGATCAACAGAAAAGGTGTCATCTTTCATCACAACAAGGCCCTCTATGTAGTCTTCAGATTCCCATCTGTTTAGGTAGTGCAAGTTTTACATCATGAAAGGACTGTCAAAACTACTTGTCTACTACTTTTAAAGGTGGTAGAACCTAGCTACTTATTTGACTGCAGCTCGTCTGGGGCTGGCTCGACCGGGGAAGGACCATGCTCTCACGGAAGACCGTCGTGTAGTAACTAAATTCATTTGGTTGTGTTTCGTCAGTGAGTGAGAGAATCTCAATGCTCTCCCCCCCCCCCCCCCTTCCCGCCAAACATGAAAGCGATGCTTCAAAAAAATATACCCCACGAGGGTACCGGCTTTGACGAAGCCGGGGAACCGCTCCCCGAGCAAAATGGGGGGAGCGATTCTCGGATTTTGCTCGGGCTGTAGCTGGGGCCCGGGGACTTCATTCCAACTTAAACGCCGTCAATTACCATCTAGAGTCGAGTTTCGACGGAGACGCAGTTATCTCAACCTAGCGATACAGCGTACCTATCATACCCCTGGTATAAACTAGAACATCATTTTATACCACAAGCCGGGGTATCTGTGTTCGTAAGGGAAGATATCTGCTACCGTCGCTTTCAGGTTTTTGAAGGTCGGGACCTGTCTGTACTCTGGCTGCGCGTGGACATGGACGACCATGTCAGAGTCTACGAGTGCCTCTACAGATCCCATAGTCGTAATGCAGAAACGGATCAACTCTTGGGCCATGTCCAGGCGAAGATTGACGATCTGCTCTCACAGACTCCCTCCGCCGAGGTCGTAGTCCTTGAGGACTTCAATGCGTACAATACCGATTGGCTAGGATCCCGTGCCACCGACTACGCGGGGAGATCTCTATTTAAATTTGCTCTGACAAATAGTCTGTCCCAGCTGGTCAAGACGCACACTCGTCTACCGGACGTGGACAGCCATATGCTCTCTTTGTTGGATCTTCTGCTGACTACACATCCTGGAGAGTACCAAGTCACTTTCGAGGCTCCCTTAGGTTCCTCTGATCATTGCTTGGTACGGAATATAGTGCCCATTCAACGTCCGGTTCGCACAAGACCTGCGACTCGACGCGTTTGGCACTACAAGTCGGCGGATTGGGATGGAATGCGGTCCTTTTTTTAATCCTACCCATGGGGGCCGATTTGTTTCCCTTCCAATGATCCTAGTGACTGCGCTGCGGCTGTAGCTCATGTGATACTACAGGGCATGGAACTATTTGTACCAAGCTCTGTGGTACCACTTGGTGGGAGATTGCGGCCTTGGTTTGATGCGTCTTTTGGAGCTGCAGCAGCTGGCAAACGGCAGGCTTATCAAGCTTGGGCTAATGCGTTAGTCACTAAGGATCCAAACTCTAGAATTCTGAAGAGGAAATATAATTCTGCCTCCAGAGTCTTCAAACGGAAAATTGCTAGAGCAAAGTTCAAGCATGTTGTCAAAATTGGGGATCAGCTGGTAAGGTACCTGCCTGGCACGCGCAAGTTCTGGGCGCTTTTCAAAGCCACTCTGGGAAACTTTTGCCAGCCATCTCTACCGCCCCTGCACACTGGGAACGACTCTCTGGCCCACACGGCAAAAGAGAAAGCCGATCTTTTGGGCACTCTCTTTGCCTCAAACTCGACTTTGGACGACCAGGGAATGACACCGCCTATCATCCCGCGATATCAGAGCCTAATGCCGGAAATAGATTTCGGCCAAAAATCATCCGAGAAGCGCTTTTTTTCTTGGAAGTTCATAAGTCGATTGGACCAGATAGTATCTCTCCAATTGTGCTACGAACATGTGCCCTTGAGTTGACATCACTGCTAACGCGTCTATTTCGGTACTCCTACCTGGAAGGCGTAGGCCCAATCTCATGGAAGCGAGCCCTTGTCCATCCGATCCCTAAAAAAGCTGATAGCTCGGACCCAGTTAACTACAGACCTATCGCCATTACCTCTCTTCTCTCCCAAAGTAATGGAGAGCATAATCAATAAACGTACCTCGAGGACCACCAGTTGGTCAACGACCAGCAATTCAAAATTCAAAATATCTTTATTCAAGTAGGCATTTACACGCACTTTTGAATCGTCAATTACTACAATACAAAAAAAGGTCAGTGTAGTCAGTCCGTAAGTAAATTACCACCGGCTCGGAATGCTGCTTTGTTGAGAAGAGCCGGCCAGAAACTCAACAGTTGCTCTTTTCAAAAGATATATAACAATAGGTGATGTATATTATAATATAATATAAATCCTGCAAATGATTCAACAACTTAAGTTCCACATATTTCGATCCATTAAAAACTCTTGAACGTTATAATAAGCTTTATTTAACAATAAACTTTTGATTTTAGATTTAAAACTAAGAAATGGAAGGTCTAAGATATCTTGTGGAACTTTATTATATATGCGTATACTCAAACCCATGAAGGATTTATTAACTTTTTGAAGCCGAAACTTTGGCGTTACGAGTTTGTTTTTATTTCTCGTATTTATCGCGTGTCTGTCACTGTTTTTTATATAACTATTTAAATTTTGACGTATATATAAAATGTTATTAAATATGTATTGGGAAGCGACTGTAAGAATACCTATTTCTTTAAAAACATCTCTCAGAGAATCTCTAGCTTTTAAGTTATAAATAGCCCGCACAGCTCTTTTTTGTAAAATAAATATAGAATTAATTTCGACAGCACTGCCCCATAATAAAATACCGTAAGATAAAATGCTGTGAAAATAACTAAAATACACCAGTCGAGCCGTATTTATGTCCGTTAATTGTCTAACTTTTCTAATTGCAAAGACGGCGGATCTGAGTTTGGCTGCGAGTGTTGAGAGATGGGGGTTCCACTGGAGCTTTTTATCTAATGTTAAACCTAAGAATTTTGTTGAGTCAATCAATTCTAACACTTCATTGTTAAGGAGCAAGTTACAATTTTTACTTTTTACATTAGGAAGTGTAAACGCATTTAGTTTTCTTAGCATTTAACACTAAATTATTAATTTCGAACCAATGCAGGACACGTGACAAAGTACTGTTTACTTCGTCATAATTAATCCTATCACGCTCAACTTTAAAAATAAGCGAGGTGTCATCAGCAAAGAGTACAATGTCACACAGACCCTTAACAAAAAAGGGCAAGTCATTAATATAAAGTAAAAACAAAAAGGGGCCCAGAATAGATCCTTGTGGAACACCCATCTTTAGGTGAGAACCAGACGATTTAGAATTATTTACGTAAACTGTCTGGATTCTTTGATTCAGGTAAGAGGCAATAAGATCAAGCGCAGCGCTACGTACACCGTAGTGGTTTAGTTTGCATAGTAACGTCCGATGGTCCACACAATCAAAGGCTTTGCAAATCGCAAAACACCCCAATTGCATTCTGCGACTTCTCCCACGCGTCGTAAATGTGCTTAAGAAGCGCTGCACCCGCATCAGTCGTTGATTTGCCTTTGGTGAAACCATATTGTTCACTATGCATGATCCCACTGCTATACATAAACTCTGAAATCTGATTTAAAATAATTTTCTCGAAGACCTTACTCAAGGTCGGTAAAACCGAGATAGGCCTATAATTTTCGGGATCCAATCTATCGCCACTTTTAAACAAAGGAACTATTTTACTGTTTTTCATCAAATCTGGAAATATACCGGTTTCGATACATTTGTTAAAAATAAGGGATAATTGAGGGGCAATATCATTTATAATAGTGCTAAGCAATTTAACTGACATACCCCAGAGATCACCGGTTTTCTTCGAATTTAAGGTTCTAAATGTGTTAACTATTTCATCTGATGAAACAGGTTTAAAAGCAAAATATTTATTATTGACTTTAACATTTTTGTTCAATTCCGCGATTGCAACAGATGATGAGGAATTTAAATTACGTGTGACTGTTATTGGGATTTCAGTAAAAAAGGTCTCAAAAACAGCCGCCACCTTTGATTCTTTATTTATTTCAATATTATCAATTTTTAACTTTATAGGTCCATTGGGAGCCCTAGATTTTCCAGTAAAACTAGATAAAACATCCCAAGTTGCCTTTATTTTATCTGCTGAATTTAAAATTTTATTTTTTATATAAATGGACTTGGCTTGTACGCAAACGTTCTTAAATATTTTAGAGAAATTTCTGACTCTATTTAAGAACACCGGATCATGATTCCATTGCCTCTCACCATATAAATCATATAATCTTTCTCTGCTTCTATATATTCCTACGGTAGCCCAATCACTAAATTTAATTTTAAAGTATTTCGTAAACGTTTTTGGCTTAAAAATATTATTAAATTCAATTAACAATAAATCGAAAACTTTATTATATAAATTGTTCGGATTATCATTGGTTACATTTTCTTTAACCACTATTTTCGCAACATTTTTTTTAAAAGTGAGCATTCTATTTTTTGTTATTGGTCCACAAGTGAATTTTTGGGGTCTTGCAATTTCATGATTAATTAAGAGAGAAAATTGTTGACCACAGTGGTCTGAACTTAAATTCGATATTATCCTCTCTTCATATACGTTACAGTGACAGAACACATTATCAATACAAGTCGCGGAAACACTAGTTATTCGAGTAGGTTCCGAAAAGACGTTTAACAGGTTATAGGATTTAAACAAATTTAATAAACGAACACTACACGAAGTTACTTGTAATATATCTACATTGAAGTCGCCGCACACTATCACCGATTTGTTTTTATTACAAAGTGTTGTTAAAATATCCTCCATTTTATTTTCAAATTCATCAATGTCTCCAGAGGGGGGTCGGTACACGCATAAGATAATATATTCATTGAGCTCAATGCAGGATAGCTCAATAATTCGCTCGACAGAGAGCGCCACTATGTCTGAACGAGACTTAAAAACTACATCACTACGAGCTAAGATAAGTGAGCCACCGCGAATAGCTTTCTCTCTACAGAACGAACTTGACAATTTATAATTTTCGATATTTATAATATTGTTGCTCTTTGACAACCAGTGCTCTGTAATGCACAATAAACTAATATTGAATTTTTTAACAAAAAGTTCCACTTCCGACTCCTTGCCACCTAAGCCTTGTATATTTTGATGGATAATATTAAATAGCTTAGGCTTTGTCGTATTATTCAGTTTAAAGTGGAACGATTATTTTCTATCACAGTTATATTATTGTGATTAATGTCATTTTTCGTTATATCCCTTATAACGAAGTTTTTTTATATTAAATGCTACTAAAGTAGCAATTTGTTTTTTTATAATACTGAGGCAGATACATTGTACCTTTTGTCATTCTAAAACTATTATAAATAAATTTATTTATGTCAAAATAAAGAAAAGCGTCGCTATGACGGTATGTCAAATTATACAATGTCATGTTAAGATTATAGATGTATTTGTTCTGTTTGTCCAAATAAGATAATGAATATGGAAATGAGCACAATACAAATTTACAATTATTTTTGCTATTTATAATTAATAATTTTTCCATATTTTTAATAATTTCACTTTTCTTAACGGACAAACCATCTCCATGTAATAATGTAATAATATGGCTTTCGCCATGGTCGATCGGCTGGTGATCTTCTGTTATATCTAACGCACTGTTGGGCAGCTGTAATTGAAAGCAAGAGAGAGGGTCTGGCAGTTAGTCTGAATCTGGCGAAAGCTTTTGGTCTTGTATGGCTCAAGGGACTCCTTTCGAAGCTACCTTCCTATGGGCTTCCCGAGAGTTTATGCAAGTGGATCACCAGCTGCTGTCGCATCGCTTATATATATATATAAGCGATGATAGCTCAGAAGCGATATAATCGCTTATATATATATATATATATATATATATATATATATATATATATAATTTAAATACGTATTAAAACATAAGAAGGACATTGCAGGATATTCGAAGAACAGAGTGGAATAGAGCTAATAAAAGAGACACTGAAACGAGGCATCAACTATGTGGAAACGGGACCGTGGTATGGCCAGGGCACTTCTGAGAGAACCATAGGCAAAGTAAGTAACTTTTCTTAATTAGAAAACCAAATTCTTCTCAAAAGACAAAAAATAACTGGCAAAATTCAATTTATTAAACTACGAGGAGAGAACCAAAAGTAATCTACCTAGATACGATAAACGCGTAGTGATAGTAGATACTTGGTATTAATTCAGTAGCGCATCAGCTATCCTAGTGAGAAGTCGTTAATTGTGATTAGTTGCAGAAAATATGGAAAACGTTAGTTTATAGTACCGTGCCGTCATCGAGTTTTTAGTGAAAGAAGGAAATGGGCTAAAGACCATCAATGACCACAGTATACTCTCTCTTCACCTTTCTACATCATAATAAAATATTGGGCTAAACCGTTCAAGTGGTCCATTGAAGATGACTCGCGTAGTGGAAGGCCTGTGGAAGCAACAACACCTGAATTCATGGTCAAGGTGGAAAGCTTGTGCGTCAAGACCGTCCTTTAAAAGCTTCTCAATTATCTACTTAAGTTAGTTAGTTAGTTTTGAGAATTCTGCTCGAACCTTCGTTCATGAACAAGGTCAGTGCATAATGGGTCCCCAGACCAGATGTTGACGCCCTTCCAGAAGGAAAATCGTGATCTGATTTCAGAAGAAAATTTTGACCTATTTGAGGAAGGGAGTGAAGCTTTTCTGTCTAAGATAGTAACGGGTGATGAGACATGGATTCACCATTGGGACCCTTTTTTTTTTTTTTTTTTTCTTTTTCTTTGGAAAAATCCGTTACGGATACCCGCCGACCAAGAAGGTGATGGCCGGAGGGTTATGTGGGACTACCCGGCAGCATAGAGGTCGCTGCCATTTTTAAGGTTACCCACTAAAAAACCAACGGTTGCACTCAACGCCTTAATGGGACGCCACGGGATCGCTTGCGCACTCACCGTGACGCTCCGGCGGTAACCCCCCGTGTAAGGGTGCTCCGAGCAACTAAGAGTACCCTCACGACGTAGGCCTGTAATAGGTGAGAGAGGTCACCCTCCCCTCCCACCAAGGCACTACAGCTGGGGAAGGAAGCGGCGGGCGTACTCCCGCCTCCTTCTTCCCAGCCTTCCCCTACGGAGTGGGTCAGCGGTGGAGGCCTGCTCCCTGACCCGCTCCGCGGCCTCCTTTGCGGCGATGACCTGCTCGCAGAAGGAGGCCATTGCGACCCAACACCTCTCGCTGCCGATCATTGTGCCTATAAGGCGCGGCAGCGAGAGGTCCCCGCCCACCACGGCCACCAGCTCAACACGCTGGTGGTCCCAGGCTGCGCACTCTGCCAAGGTATGACGAGCCGTGTCTACGGCCTCGTCACAGTGGTGGCAGGATGGGGTCGCCTCCCTTCGTGCGATCTTGTACAGATACTCCCCGAAGCACCCATGCCCAGTGAGCACCTGCACAAGACGGAACGTAAGCGTTCCATGCCGCCGGTTGATCCAACAATCGAGGTGGGGACGGATCGCCCCCACAGTCGTCAGTCCGGCGGCAGGGGACCCTAGGTCCCTCTCCCACCGTCGAATCAGAGCTCGGTGAGTTAGAGCCCTGACCCGAGCCACCTCGGGCCTTACCCCCCTGGCCCTGGCTTCTGCCCGGTGCCAATACACCTCGGCGAGCACTTCCGCCTGTAGCTCCCAAGGCGGATCACTCGCCAAAAGCGTGGCCGCAGTGTACGACACAGTACGATACCCCCGAATGACCCTTACCGCAAGAATCCTCTGCGTTCTCCGCAAGAGGGTCTTGGAGTCGGCGGTAAGAACTCCCGACCAAATTGGGGAACCGTACAAGGCCATGCTCCTCACGATGCCGGCATATAAACGCCGGCACGGAGCCTGCGGCCCACCAACGTTAGGCAGAAGCCTCCCCAAGGCAGCTGCGGTGGATACTAACTTCGGGGCCAGAAGGGAGAAATGAGCCCCGAAGTTCCATCTTCCGTCCAGGGTGAGGCCCAGATACTTCATCTGGGTCTCACCCTGACGAGGGGGACCCCGGCGTGGGCCGTGAAACAGGATGGCCTCCGTCTTTGTGACGGATACCTCCAATCCCAACAGCCCTATTCGGTCCGCTACCAACGTAGCGCCGACGGTAGCCAGACGGGCTGCCTCCGCAAAGTTCCTTCCCCTGTAGGTGACGAGGGTGTCATCCGCGTAACACAACACCCTCATCCGGGGCAGGAGAGGACAGCGGAGCAGCCAGTCGTAGCCGAGGTTCCACAACACCGGTCCCAACACGGACCCCTGTGGAACTCCACGGCATACGCTACGTCGGTAGACCCGCCGGTCACCGCCTTCCCATAGGACCTCCCTGTCCTGCAGGTAGACCCCCAACAGTCTACGGAGATAGGGAGGCACTCCATGGAACCGAAGCGCCTCAACCAATGTCTCGAACGGTAGACTGTTGAAGGCGTTGGCGACGTCAAGCGAAACCGCTAGGACGACGTCCCCCCCGCGAACAGCCTCCTGGGTCAGGTCTCTCAGAGCTCCCAGGGCGTCGATCGTTGAACGACCCGCCCTGAAGCCGAACTGAGCCTCTGAGAGATCAGGACCCACCTCTTCGAGGTGCCGGACAAGACGTGCAGAGAGGATTCTCTCGAAGAGTTTACCCGTCTCGTCCAGCAGCACGATTGGCCTGTATGCGGAAGGGGAGTCGGCAGAACGACCGTCCTTCCTCAACAGGCACAACCTGCCCTCCTTCCAGGCTTTCGGGAACTGTCCAGTGCGCAAGCACAGGTTGAACAGTTCCCGAAGCCTGCCTCCCAAGTATTCCAGGGCGAGGAATAGAACTCGCCCCGGAATACCGTCTGGCCCCGGCGCAGTATTGCGGGCTCGAAGGCGATTCAGCGCGACTTCCAGCTCGGCCTCCGTGATGTCTGGGACACGACCCACCCCCCCATTAGGAGAAGGGGGGGCCATCACGGGAGGTGAGTGGCCGGTAGACTCCGGGAATAAGTCCCCCACCAACCGCTCGAGGAAATCCGGCTGAAGGGACTCCATGACCGGAGCGCACGCGGCGCGGAGTTTATTCCGTGCGACGCGGTACGGACGTCCCCATGGGTCCCTATCGAGACCTGCCAGGATCTCCTCCCGAGCCAGGTCCTTTGCCTTCCGAATTGCAAGCCGCAGAGTCGATTTCGCCTCGTGGTATCGACTCCGCAGCTGGGCCTCCAGAACCGGGTCGAAGCCGTGACGACGGCGACACCGGACGAAAGCCCTGCGAGCCCTGCAACAGGCCGCCCGAAGTTCGGCAATTTCGGGTGACCACCAGTACACTGCTCTGCGCCGGGGCCTAGACCTCACCCTCGGCATGGCTGCATCGCAAACCCGTGAAAGTGCTTCGCGCATGCAGCCAGCTCTTTCCTCCACGTCGGTCTCCTCATTGGGCGGATCGGGAAAGGCCCATCCTTGTACGATGGCAGCCTCCTTTGCCATTTCCCGATCCAAACGTTTGATTGCCCAACGAGGAAAGCGACTCCCCTCCCGCGGTGGCCTGGCCAGGATCGGTCGGGAAGTGGAGAGGTCAAATCGGACGTAAAGATGGTCCGATAGAGTCTCCACCGCCGTCTCGACTCTCCAGTCGACGACCGTGCGAGCGACAGCTGGGGTGGCGAACGATACGTCCACCACGGAACTCCCTTGCTGTCGCACGCAGGTCGCATCGGTCCCTCTATTGAGGAGAGACAGACCGGAGAGGAGCGACCAGACCTGGACGGCCCTACCTCTAGCGTCCGTGGCGCGGTTCCCCCAGGCCGCGGATTTGGCGTTCAGGTCGCCGAGGAATATGAGCTTCCCCGACGCCTGTCTTCCAATCGCCGCACTGATGGAGTCGAGGAAAGTCTCGAACTCCGCCAGTCGGCGATTGGGGGAGAAGTACGCGCCGATGACGACGTATTCGCCCCACCTCGCCACGACCAAACCCGGGCCAGTCTCCAAGGTGGAGAAAGGGGGACCGGGACCAGAACCCGCAACCACAGCCACGGAACCGCTAGTGTCCCCCGCCCAGTTGGAAATAGGGGGGACATAGTAGGGCTCGCAGGCCACCGCTACACTGATGTCCCACTCCACCATGGCCTGGATGAAAAGATCCTGGGCCCTGGAGTGGTTCAAGTTCGCCTGTAAGAAGCCGTGTCGCCGTCTATTCATGACGACATGGCTTCAACTTGCGCCTGCAGGCGCCCTCTGCTTGGGGCAGCTGGGGTGAAACCAGCTGTCTTGCCTTTTTTTCGGGGAGCCTTGCAGGAGCGGCTCCCCAACTCGTGCCCTGCCGGAAGTCCGAGGTCGACACAGACGGCGCAGCGAAGGACCGCCGCCTCGGTCTGCAGTGTAATCATAACTGTAGGTGACCGAGTAGGCGGTAGCTTAGGTTGGGGCCTTTGATCCGGCGAAGTCTTCCCGACCTTTTTACCCCTACCCTTACCTCCCCTTTTGTTCTTCCTCCTTTGTGACTCAACTGTTGCCGAGTGGATTGTCCGTTGAGCCACAACTGGAGCGTGGGACACTAGAGGAGGAGCCGCCGGCCTTGGCTTCGCCTTGCTACTTCTCCTCACCACCGAAGACCACGTCTCCGTTGTTCTGGGAGCCGGAGTGGGGGCCGGTGGTTTGCCCGACGTGGTCCTCGTCACTCTTTTGGTCGGCGACGGCAGAAGTGGCGAGATAGGGCTTGCGACTCCCGCTGATTGGCGGGATTCGGCAACCGCAGCTTCTTTCATCCCACGGTCCGCAGCCAGAGGCGGGCGCAGGACCCTCTCCGGGAGAAGGCGCTCCTCAATGTTGGCGAAGCGGGCGTTAACCATAACGCCCACTGAGGAAACGATAGAGCGCCTCAACTCCTCAACCGAGTCGGCGTCCCAAGACGGCGCTGTCGACGTAGCGGCAGTCGCCTTGACCGCCGACGCCTTCAGCTCGGCAAACTCCCGCCTGTGAACCTTGAGCTCTGCTCGAAGGTTATCCACCTCGCGGTGGAGGCGCGCGTTGTCTCTCGTGAGACGACGCGTCTCCTCGTCCACCGAGCGGCTGGCCAGGATCTCGACCGTCTCAAGGAGACCCTTGGCGGACTCCTTGAGGATCTTAACCATGCCACCCTTGAGGTTTTGGGATTTCCGACAAACCTCAAGAATGGCTGTGGAGCTACGCCCGGCCACTGCCCTCAGCTCCTCGACCCCCATATCCTCAGAATCAACCTTTGGCAGATGCTCGAAGGGATCCTCTTCGGACGTCTCGAGAATTTGGGAGTTTGCCGCCTTGCGGAAGGCGCGTTTCTCCAACTCCTTCTCGAAGGAAACTTCTTTCGCCTCCAGAGCAAGGGGCCCGTAGATCGGCTTTTGCCCGTGCAAGGCCACTACCACGTGAGGTGACGCGTCCACGACGAGCGGTGTTATATTTAGAAGATGCAACACCAAGCTCAGAGTCGCTTCCGGACGCGTCACGCTGAATAAACAAAGCCTCAGAAGAAGGCCGCTTTCTTCTGGCGCCAACTTCATGGTCGGACATCTCATCCGCACCACGAGTCAGCGCCTTAGTGCCCTCAGACAGCACATCCTTTCCAAATGGAAGTTCAAAGTCCTTTCGCACGCAGGGTTCGTTTGCGGCAGAGGCGACCAACGGGGCCGTCTCTTCCGCAGCCAAATCGTTATCTCGTCCATCAGTGAAATCAGAGTCCAAAGAAGCAAAAGCATTAGTCGTCGTCATGATAAAGCGGTCTTTTCCCCCCCGGAATACGTGGGGAAGACGAAAGCCGAAGCTTCCGTGAGGGATTCCCGGCCTGCAGAGCAGCCACCGGTACCCTCCCGGGGTAGATTCTCTTTTAGATTCGCTTTCATGATTATTTTTTGGGGGGCGCCCTAGTCCTTACACAACCCCTCGGCAGGCGCCAGACCTCAGAGTTGACAAAAAGAAAGGGAAATAGAAGAAGGATAGAAAAGGTAACAAAGCGAAAACAAACAAGGAACTTAACAACACCAAGCAAAGGAAAAAAAAAACGAAGAAGTGACAAAACAAAACAAAAATACGAAGAAATGACGAAACAAAACAAGAAAACGAAGAAATGACAAAACAAAACAAAAAAAAACGAAGAAATGACAAGACAAAACAAAACAAAACAAAACAAAACAAAAAAACGAAGAAATAACAAAACGAAGAAATAACAAAACAAAAAAAAACAACAAAAATCCCCTTATTGTCGGCTATATACCGGGCATAAACCCCATAGCCGACCAAGGTTCCCAGCGGTGGCTGGTACCGGACACATGTTCCGAATACCTGCTCCCGTGTTCCTACGCTGTCCGTACCAATCCGTACCGTACCGGCCGGTACAGGCCAGTACCATACGGGTCCAAAGAACCCATAATGGTAACAATAGACAAGCGAGAGCGGAGCGCGCGCGCACGCGTGCGCTCGCGTCGGCTGTCGGAGGACGACCCCTCACCATTGGGACCCGGAGACAAAACAAGAACCCATAAGAAATAAATAAATAAATAAACATGCAATAAAAATACAAGTTCTCCGCCGCCGAAGAAATTTCGCATTCAACCGTCCGCCGGGAAGATTATGGCAGTAATTTTCTGGGATATGGAAGGATTGCTATTAATTGATTACCTTCCCCACAAGGAGATAATCACAGTGTGAAGTTTTGAAAAGCTTGAAGACAGCGCCCAGACCTGTTTCGACTTTTGGAAAAACATTTTTCACAGAGCAAGATTCGATTATTTTTCTGACGGTATCAAAAGACTCCCATCCAAGTGACATAAATGCATTGAGTTAGGACGTGACTATATTGAAAAATAATAAATAAAATTTCCCGTGAGGCTTTTCTTTCATAGCTAGGTAGATTACTTTTGCATCTCCCTTAGTATTTTAGTTGATTTTGTCCTAAAAGAAAAAAATGATGTTTAACTTAAATGATAGTTTATTTAATAATTATGAACTGTGATAGATGCTAAAAGCTTAAACTCCTATAGAAGCACTTTTCCGAACCAAACGTATCAAAATATACCTTTGTAAAAAAATGACTAGCTAGCTAGGTAGACTATATTTGGGAGTCGTCCTCCGACAGCCGACGCGAGCGCACGCGTGCGCGAGCGTGCGCGCGCGCTCCGCTCTCGCTTGTCTATTGTTATCATTATGGGTTCTTTGGACCCGTATGGTACTGGCCTGTACCGGCCGGTACGGTACGGAGTGGTACGGACAGCGTAGGTACGCGGAGCAGGTAGCCGGGACATGTGTCCGGTACTGGCCGGTACGGTACGGAGTGGTACGGACAGCGTAGGAACACTGGAGCAGGTATTCGGAACATGTGTCCGGTACCAGCCACTGCTGGGAACCTTGGTCGGCTATGGGGTTTATGCCCGGTATATAGCCGACAATAAGGGGATTTTTGTTGTTTTTTTTTTTTGTTTTGTTATTTCTTCGTTTTTTGTTTTGTTTTGTTTTGTCATTTCTTCGTTTTTTTTTGTTTTGTTTTGTCATTTCTTCGTTTTCTTGTTTTGTTTTGTCACTTCTTCGTTTTTTTTTCCTTTGCTTGGTGTTGTTAAGTTCCTTGTTTGTTTTCGCTTTGTTACCTTTTCTATCCTTCTTCTATTTCCTTTTCTTTTTGTCAACTCTGAGGTCTGGCGCCTGCCGAGGGGTTGTGTAAGGACTAGGGCGCCCCCCAAAAAATAATCATGAAAGCGAATCTAAAAGAGAATCTACCCCGGGAGGGTACCGGTGGCTGCTCTGCAGGCCGGGAATCCCTCACGGAAGCTTCGGCTTTCGTCTTCCCCACGTATTCCGGGGGGGGAAAAGACCGCTTTATCGTGACGACGACTAATGCTTTTGCTTCTTTGGACTCTGATTTCACTGATGGAGGAGATAACGATTTGGCTGCGAAAGAGACGGCCCCGTTGGTCGCCTCTGCCGCAAACGAACCCTGCGTGCGAAAGGACTTTGAACTTCCATTTGGAAAGGATGTGTTGTCTGAGGGCACTAAGGCGCTGACTCGTGGTGCGGATGAGATGTCCGACCATGAAGTTGGCGCCAGAAGAAAGCGGCCTTCTTCTGAGGCTTTGTTTATTCAGCGTGACGCGTCCGGAAGCGACTCTGAGCTTGGTGTTGCATCTTCTAAATATAACACCGCTCGTCGTGGATGCGTCACCTCACGTGGTAGTGGGCTTGCACGGGCAAAAGCCGATCTACGGGCCCTTGCTCTGGAGGCGAAAGAAGTTTCCTTCGAGAAGGAGTTGGAGAAACGCGCCTTCCGCAAGGCGGCAAACTCCCAAATTCTCGAGACGTCCGAAGAGGATCCCTTCGAGCATCTGCCAAGGGTTGATTCTGAGGATATGGGGGTCGAGGAGCTGAGGGCAGTGGCCGGGCGTAGCTCCACAGCCATTCTTGAGGTTTGTCGGAAATCCCAAAACCTCAAGGGTGGCATGGTCAAGATCCTCAAGGAGTCCGCCAAGGGTCTCCTTGAGACGGTCGAGATCCTGGCCAGCCGCTCGGTGGACGAGGAGACGCGTCGTCTCACGAGGGACAACGCGCGCCTCCACCGCGAGGTGGATAACCTTCGAGCAGAGCTCAAGGTTCACAGGCGGGAGTTTGCCGAGCTGAAGGCGTCGGCGGTCAAGGTGACTGCCGCTACGTCGACAGCGCCGTCTTGGGACGCCGACTCGGTTGAGGAGTTGAGGCGCTCTATCGTTTCCTCAGTGGGCGTTATGGTTAACGCCCGCTTCGCCAACATTGAGGAGCGCCTTCTCCCGGAGAGGGTCCTGCGCCCGCCTCTGGCTGCGGACCGTGGGACGAAAGTAGCTGCGGTTGCCGAATCCCGCCAATTAGCGGAAGTCACAAGCCCTATCTCGCCACTTCTGCCGTCGCCGACCAAAAGAGTGACGAGGACCACGTCGGGCAAACCACCGGCCCCCACTCCGGCTCCCAGAACAACGGAGACGTGGTCTTCGGTGGTGAGGAGAAGTAGCAAGGTGAAGCCAAGGCCGGCGGCTTCTCCTCTAGTGTCCCACGCTCCAGTTGTGGCTCAACGGACAGTCCAGTCGGCAACAGTTGAGTCACAAAGGAGGAAGAACAAAAGGGGAGGTAAGGGTAGGGGTAAAAAGGTCGGGAAGACTTCGCCGGATCAAAGGCCCCAACCTAAGCTACCGCCTACTCGGTCACCTGCAGTTATGATTACACTGCAGACCGAGGCGGTAGCTAAGGGAGTTACGTACGCCCAAATCCTCGAGCGCGCCGCTGAGAAGGTTGATCTCGGCGAGATCGGGCTCGAGGGGGGGCTCAAGATCCGGCGGTCAGCTACGGGGGCCAGACTTTTAGAGTTACCTAAAGCGGCCCCTGAGAAGGCGGACAAACTCGTCTCCTCCCTTCGCGTGGTGTTGGATGGGGTGGCAGACGTCGTCCGGCCCGTTACGCGAGTGGCAGTAAGAGTAAAAGGGCTGGACGACTCTGCCACAAGCGAAAAAGTAAAGGCCGCAATTTGCCGCGTCGGTAATTGCTCCAGCGAGTCTGTCCTGGTTGGAGAGATTCGCTGGGGTTACGGGGCTATGGGCGCCGTTATTGCCCGGTGCCCCGTCGACGTGGCAAAGGCGGTATTGGGTGGGGGTCGCCTGCTGGTGGGCTGGAGCTCGGCTGGGGTCGAGCTCCTCGAGGAGAGGCCCATGCGGTGTTAACGGTGCCAAGAGCCCGGTCACACGCGCGCGGCCTGCCCTTTCGAGGTCGATCGCAGCGAAGTCTGTTTCCGGTGTGGAGTTGTGGGCCATTCTCGCAATAACTGCACCGGAGTCCTTCGCTGCGCCGTCTGTGTCGACCTCGGACTTCCGGCAGGGCACGAGTTGGGGAGCCGCTCCTGCAAGGCTCCCCGAAAAAAAGGCAAGACAGCTGGTTTCACCCCAGCTGCCCCAAGCAGAGGGCGCCTGCAGGCGCAAGTTGAAGCCATGTCGTCATGAATAGACGGCGACACGGCTTCTTACAGGCGAACTTGAACCACTCCGCCAGGGCCCAGGATCTTTTCATCCAGGCCATGGTGGAGTGGGACATCAGTGTAGCGGTGGCCTGCGAGCCCTACTATGTCCCCCCTATTTCCAACTGGGCGGGGGACACTAGCGGTTCCGTGGCTGTGGTTGCGGGTTCTGGTCCCGGTCCCCCTTTCTCCACGCGCCGCCACGGACGCTAGAGGTAGGGCCGTCCAGGTCTGGTCGCTCCTCTCCGGTCTGTCTCTCCTCAATAGAGGGACCGATGCGACCTGCGTGCGACAGCAAGGGAGTTCCGTGGTGGACGTATCGTTCGCCACCCCAGCTGTCGCTCGCACGGTCGTCGACTGGAGAGTCGAGACGGCGGTGGAGACTCTATCGGACCATCTTTACGTCCGATTTGACCTCTCCACTTCCCGACCGATCCTGGCCAGGCCACCGCGGGAGGGGAGTCGCTTTCCTCGTTGGGCAATCAAACGTTTGGATCGGGAAATGGCAAAGGAGGCTGCCATCGTACAAGGATGGGCCTTTCCCGATCCGCCCAATGAGGAGACCGACGTGGAGGAAAGAGCTGGCTGCATGCGCGAAGCACTTTCACGGGTTTGCGATGCAGCCATGCCGAGGGTGAGGTCTAGGCCCCGGCGCAGAGCAGTGTACTGGTGGTCACCCGAAATTGCCGAACTTCGGGCGGCCTGTTGCAGGGCTCGCAGGGCTTTCGTCCGGTGTCGCCGTCGTCACGGCTTCGACCCGGTTCTGGAGGCCCAGCTGCGGAGTCGATACCACGAGGCGAAATCGACTCTGCGGCTTGCAATTCGGAAGGCAAAGGACCTGGCTCGGGAGGAGATCCTGGCAGGTCTCGATAGGGACCCATGGGGACGTCCGTACCGCGTCGCGCGGAATAAACTCCGCGCCGCGTGCGCTCCGGTCATGGAGTCCCTTCAGCCGGATTTCCTCGAGCGGTTGGTGGGGGACTTATTCCCGGAGTCCACCGGCCACTCACCTCCCGTGATGGCCCCCCCTTCTCCTAATGGGGGGGTGGGTCGTGTCCCAGACATCACGGAGGCCGAGCTGGAGGTCGCGCTGAATCGCCTTCGAGCCCGCAATACTGCGCCGGGGCCAGACGGTATTCCGGGGCGAGTTCTATTCCTCGCCCTGGAATACTTGGGAGGCAGGCTTCGGGAACTGTTCAACCTGTGCTTGCGCACTGGACAGTTCCCGAAAGCCTGGAAGGAGGGCAGGTTGTGCCTGTTGAGGAAGGACGGTCGTTCTGCCGACTCCCCTTCCGCATACAGGCCAATCGTGCTGCTGGACGAGACGGGTAAACTCTTCGAGAGAATCCTCTCTGCACGTCTTGTCCGGCACCTCGAAGAGGTGGGTCTTGATCTCTCAGAGGCTCAGTTCGGCTTCAGGGCGGGTCGTTCAACGATCGACGCCCTGGGAGCTCTGAGAGACCTGACCCAGGAGGCTGTTCGCGGGGGGGACGTCGTCCTAGCGGTTTCGCTTGACGTCGCCAACGCCTTCAACAGTCTACCGTTCGAGACATTGGTTGAGGCGCTTCGGTTCCATGGAGTGCCTCCCTATCTCCGTAGACTGTTGGGGGTCTACCTGCAGGACAGGGAGGTCCTATGGGAAGGCGGTGACCGGCGGGTCTACCGACGTAGCGTATGCCGTGGAGTTCCACAGGGGTCCGTGTTGGGACCGGTGTTGTGGAACCTCGGCTACGACTGGCTGCTCCGCTATCCTCTCCTGCCCCGGATGAGGGTGTTGTGTTACGCGGATGACACCCTCGTCACCTACAGGGGAAGGAACTTTGCGGAGGCAGCCCGTCTGGCTACCGTCGGCGCTACGTTGGTAGCGGACCGAATAGGGCTGTTGGGATTGGAGGTATCCGTCACAAAGACGGAGGCCATCCTGTTTCACGGCCCACGCCGGGGTCCCCCTCGTCAGGGTGAGACCCAGATGAAGTATCTGGGCCTCACCCTGGACGGAAGATGGAACTTCGGGGCTCATTTCTCCCTTCTGGCCCCGAAGTTAGTATCCACCGCAGCTGCCTTGGGGAGGCTTCTGCCTAACGTTGGTGGGCCGCAGGCTCCGTGCCGGCGTTTATATGCCGGCATCGTGAGGAGCATGGCCTTGTACGGTTCCCCAATTTGGTCGGGAGTTCTTACCGCCGACTCCAAGACCCTCTTGCGGAGAACGCAGAGGATTCTTGCGGTAAGGGTGATTCGGGGGTATCGTACGGTGTCGTACACTGCGGCCACGCTTTTGGCGAGTGATCCGCCTTGGGAGCTACAGGCGGAAGTGCTCGCCGAGGTGTATTGGCACCGGGCAGAAGCCAGGGCCAGGGGGGTAAGGCCCGAGGTGGCTCGGGTCAGGGCTCTAGCTCACCGAGCCCTGATTCGACGGTGGGAGAGGGACCTAGGGTCCCCTGCCGCCGGACTGACGACTGTGGGGGCGATCCGTCCCCACCTCGATCGTTGGATCAACCGGTGGCATGGAACGCTTACGTTCCGTCTTGTGCAGGTGCTCACTGGGCATGGGTGTTTCGGGGAGTATCTGCACAAGATCGCACGAAGGGAGGCGACTCCATCCTGCCACCACTGTGACGAGGCCGTAGACACGGCTCGTCATACCTTGGCAGAGTGCGCAGCCTGGGACCACCAGCGTGTTGAGCTGGTGGCCGTGGTGGGCGGGGACCTCTCGCTGCCGCGCCTTATAGGCACAATGATCGGCAGCGAGAGGTGTTGGGTCGCAATGGCCTCCTTCTGCGAGCAGGTCATCGCGAAGCATCGTCATCGAGGCCGCGAAGCGGGTCAGGGAGCAGGCCTCCACCGCTGACCCACTCTGTAGGGGAAGGCTGGGAAGAAGGAGGCGGGAGTACGCCCGCCGCTTCCTTCCCCAGCTGTAGTGCCATGGTGGGAGGGGAGGGTGACCTCTCTCACCTATTACAGGCCTACGTCGTGAGGGTACTCTTAGTTGCTCGTAACACCCTTAGACGGGGGGTTACCGCCGGAGGGTCACGGTGAGTGCGCAAGCGATCCCGTGGCATCCCATTAAGGCGTTGAGGGCAACCGTTGGTTTTTTAGTGGGCAACCTTAAAAATGGCAGCGTCCTCTATGCTGCCGGGTAGTCCCACATAACCCTCCGGTCATCACCTTCTTGGTCGGCGGGTATCCGTAACGGATTTTTCCAACGATAAAAAAAAAAAAAAAAAAAGGTAGACTATATTTACTCTACATGGCGGTCCAAAAAGTATATAAGTATTTCAAACTGATATATTTAAACTAAACTATCGATAGTAGCGGTATGCTGCGGGTATCGGAGGAACGAGTACATTGTCTAGCTTGTGTCCATGTCCGCGAGATGTCAGTGTTGCTTGGTTACAATGACGTATTCACAGTTTTTGTAAAATGGCTACTCCACAGCACTAAAGCTTTTGTATCCTTGAGCTTGCGAAGTGTAATGATTACAGTGCAAAGACGTATCCGCTTGAGGTACCAAATTGATCCTACGAATGGATGGAACATTCGCAGATGGCACGGTCAGTTTGTTGACACGGGTTGTGTATGTAAAGGAAAGAGGGCGGCCGCCCTTGTGTTTCTGAAGATAATGTAGCACGGATTCAAGCTCCTTACCAACGTAACCGTTCAAAATCAACACGTCGTGCCAGTTGGGAATTGCAGCTGCCTAAAACAACAGTTTGGCGTGTTTTGAGACGCAGGTTAGTTATGAAGTCGTACAACCGTACCGCTGTTACAGCGGTTACGGGCTCTGAATAATGATGACAAACATAAATGTGTGAAATTTAGGGGCCAGATTCAGGATGTTATTGACAACGATAACAATTTCACAGAACAGATCGTGTTCAGTGATGAAGCATGCTTTCACCTCAGTGGGAAGGTGAACAAGTAGAATGTTAGAATTTGGGGCCTATAGATTTTCGAGATTCACCTAAAGTGAATCTGTTTTGTGCTATCTGTTCCTTCCTTCTCATCTGTTTACGTCCCTTTTTTCTTTGATGGAAACACGGTTAACGGTCCGCAGTATCTTCATATGTTGCAAAAGTGGTTGTTTCCGAGGCTGACCAAGGACAACCGGGGTACCCCCTCACTGGAGTCGTCAAGTTTGTCAGTTTCTGAATGAAACTCTTGCGAACCGTTGGATTGTATGTCAAGGAGCTGACGATTTAGCACTTCACTGGCACACACACTTCACACTTCAGCTGGCCTCCACGGTCACCGGATTTGAAGCCGTGTGATTTCTCCCTGTGAAGTTTCATCAAGGACACCGTCTATGTTCCTCCACTACCACAGAACCTCGATGAGTTGAAGAACCGAATCCGTACTGCCATTACATCAGTGACACCGAACATGCTTAGTCGAGTATGACCGGAATTTGAGTATCGGTGTGATATTGTTCGTGTCGCTGGTGGAGGACATATTGAACACCTGTAATCTAAACTGGAGAGTTTCATAAATATGTGTCCCAAGTTACATAATTGTATGTCTTACTTACTTACTTAGTTTATTAGATATATCAACTTGAAATACGTATTCTTTTTGGTCCGCCCTGTATTATAGATTTCTAATATATTAGGACACTAAATTGATTGTCAGTAATGTGTAAGTTAATAAGTTAACAGAATTTACAGTACTAAGGGAAGAACACTTTATTAATAAAGAATATTTTCTGAAGATCCGTTTTATTTTATAGATAATGTCTTTTTCTTACAAAAATTCTTACTTCTTATTAGGGAGATGAGTAATCTTATGAAATCTTGCAATAACACTCGTATTGCAAAGTGTCAAAATAGCCTCCAAAACGGTTTACGTAATTTATGAAAGACCTGAAGAATTTGTTGTATGACCTCAATTATTTTGTACTTTCACAGGCTCTCAAAGATGTACCGAGGGACACGTATTACATCGGCAGCAAAATAGGGAGGTACGAAAAAGATACAGCAAACATGTTTGATTTCTCAGCGGAGAAGACCGAAGCCGGAGTAGACAGTACGCTCCGCCGCCTGGGGCTGGACTACGTTGACTTGATACAGGTCAGCTCAAGGGACTGCAGATATTCAACTTTATCTACCTTGTACCCGAATTGAGTTTCCCTAAGTATTGAGAGATGAGGGTTCTACTGGAGCTTTTTATCTAATGTTACACCTAAGAAAATTATCGAGTCCGTCAGTTTTAACACTTCATTGTTATGGAGCAAACTACAATTTTGACATTAGGTGGAAACTCCATGCATTTAGTTTTGCAATATATATAAGTAAAGAAAATTCATATGATTTATACGGTGAGCGGCGGTGGAATCATGATCTAATGTTGTTGAATAAAGTTAGGATTTCATCTTAAATATGTAGGAACGTTTGCGTTGAACGTCAGGCGAAATCATTGGCAACACCTAAGTAATACAGAAAACTTCACCTTGAGTTGTTATAGAGACTAATAAGTATATAACCCGGAGCCGCAGGTGCACGACCTGACGTTTGCACCGGACGCGTCCGTGGTGCTGAGGGAGACGCTGCCGGCGCTGCAGCGTGCGGTCGCGGACGGGCGCGCGCGGTACATTGGCCTCGCCGACTACGACCTCGGCCTCATGCGGGAGGTCGTGGAGGACTCCGACGTGCACATATCCACCGTGCTCTCCTACGCCAAGTCCACTTTGTTAGACAACCGCCTGCAGAATTATATTGCCTACTTCAAGGTAGCCTAAGAGACCACTTTATTGGTATTAACCAGAAAACTTATCTTAACATTGGGGATCTATTACGTGTAATCACCAATAAGGTGCCAATAAAGTAGTTCTTTTACAAAAACTTACTAAAAATAACATTTTATGCATTGCTTACAATTTTACTGGAAAACGCAGCCACGAGAATATGAAGCAAATTACACCGATTAACAACACTCGACGGTGACGTGTGTGTCCAGAGTAAAGGCGTCGGCGTGATCAACGCGGCGACGACGGGCATGGGCCTGCTGTGCGGCGCGGGTCCGCAGCCCTGGCACCCCGCCTCCGCCGGCGTCAAGACGCTCTGCAATCAGGTCGCCGACTACTGCCGGGTAGATATCTCAATATATTGATACATATTTATTAATTCGCTACCACTGAGCTTCGTAAACTGAACCCGTTGACATATCGCATTACACCGAGGCCCAAAACGTGGAGCTGGCCCGCCTGGCAACCTGGTTCAGTCTGAGCCAGCCCGGGATCGACACCACCGTGTGCGGGTTCTCCTCCGTGCCTCAGCTGGACGACACCGTGGCCGTTTCCGAGCTGGGCCTCACCGACCACGAGCGGGACGTGCTCGAGGACCTCAGATTCAAGTACTTAATACAAGTAAATACTAAAATGGCTACTTTTATGTGCAACTAGTTATTTTAGTATCTACTTCTACACTTGAATGTCTACCAAAGACAATATATACATGTAAATAGATTTTTTCTTCAAATTTATTAATATTTTTAAGGTACTTTGATAATATAACTCTGCACTGGGACAACGTCGAGTTACCGATATACAAAGAAAAACTTGAAAAATTAAAGACTCAACCAAACTACTGAGATATACGAGTGTGTCTGTTTGGTGGTGGTGATGGTGGTCGTGGTGGTGATGATGGCGGACGTCGCTAGAAACTAAAGAAAATAAATGCTATTGTAAAAAAATAACTAGTGCAAATTGGTGATTGAAGGTGACAATTAAATGAGGCAAAGGCTTCAATTTAAAACAGCTGGGAATAGTTTGAAAAGCGTCAATCCTTGTTTTTATTTGGAACCACGAACGAAAAAAATAAATAAAGTTTGCGCTAATAGGAAGGTTTAAAAAATAAAATAATAATATATTTCTACTTAATTAAAAAAAAAACTTTTGGTGAAGAAAGTCACAACAACAATTTATTAATTAATATAACTTTAATAAGTGAAAAGTGTTGTGGACATCGAGCAGCTCTTTTCCTCCATTAGATCTCTGATCGCCCATTTATATAATCTGTAATTCTTTTCAAGGAATGGTCCGTAGATATAACGAAAAATTATCAAGGTTGTAACCATTCCTGTATTGTTACTCATATTGGATCCAACGTCGTGACTAGTATAAACCAACTCTGTGGTTTTGGCCGCCATATTAGATTTTAATCGATTCACAAAAGTATACCTTATGGATTTTGGATAAATATATCCATACATTTCATTTTAGGCGTTAAGGATCTCATTCAAAATTAAGGTCTGTTTGCTTGCCATATTGGATCCGACTTCGTGATGCTTTGATGTGACCTCGATATCACCATTTGTCACGTGGTTTTTGCTTCCATATTGGATTTTACTTGATTGAAGAGTTTTACTACATGAGTTTTGAAAGTAGACTTGAAGACCTTTCGTCCATCGACTACAAATAAGCTTTTAATAGGCTAAACCAATTTTGTTAGATATACAGACATTCGTTAAAAAGAATGACATACATGACGTATATATATTTAAAATGTATATTTTCATATATTTGTCCCTACATATAAAATGTATGCCGGCACATCAACAACATAGACACAGGGGACTTTGTAATGTCGATATATTTATTAAGGTTACTTTACGTGTTAACGTTGTCTGATATATCTTTGAAATAAAAACTTAAAACCCCATCCATATCTTTGTTTCCAACAGCCCCAATGCAAATCAAATCAAATCAAATCAAAAATGTTTATTGAAAATAAGTTTCATACAAAACATTTTTTCATTGTCAAAGCTACCACCAGCTCGGAAAATTATTTCCACAGACCTTACCTTTTTAAGTCGAGTAACAGGTAGCGCGAGCTTGTGTTTGTTCCTGGTGTTTATAGTGTGTATATCATTGTGCTTAACAAAATTGACAGTATTTTTATGTACATATTTAAGATTTTCAAAAATATACTGACTGGCGACCGTAAGTACATTAATTTGCTTAAACTTATCTCTTAAAGAATCTCTAGGGCCCAGGTTGTAAATTGCACGGACAGCTTTTTTTTCTAAATCGAAAATGGTATTTATATCACTGGACTGGACTGGACTCAGCGACTCAAGAGAAGAAATTAAAGAAGAAGTGGTAGAAGTCGGAATTTTTTTTAAATAATTTTCAATAGCAGAGGCAACCTTATCTGATTTTATTATTTGATTATCTATTTGAAGAGAAAATTTGGAGTTGCGAGCTTTGCTTTTACCAGCTTCGCACTTTATAATATTCCAGGTCATTTTAATTTCATTTAAAGAATTACTAATTAAGTTTCTAATATGTAATGACCTGGCTTGTGAATAAACTTTATTAAATAATTTTGAATAATTTCTAATATGTTGAGCAAACGAGTCACTGCGATTGAGCTCCCTCTCATTGTAGAGATCAAACAGTATTTGTCTACACTTATGAATTCCTGGGGTCGCCCAATCATTAAAAGAAAGGTGATTCCTCAAAGTGCAAGTTTTAGAGGAGTATGTTGATTCGAATTCAGTATTAATAAGTTTGAAAAAATTATCAAATATTTGTGAAGGATTTTTATTATATTTCAGATATGAACATTTGGCCAAAATATTATTTTTAAACTTATCCTATATTATTATTATTATCGTTGGAAAAATCCGTTACGGATACCCACCCGCCGACCAAGAAGGTGATGACCGGAGGGTTATGTGGGACTACCCGGCAGCATAGAGGACGCTGCCATTTTTAAGGTTGCCCACTAAAAAACCAACGGTTGCTCTCAACGCCTTAATGGGATGCCACGGGATCGCTTGCGCACTCACCGTGACCCTCCGGCGGTAACCCCCCGTCTAAGGGTGTTCCGAGCAACTAAGAGTACCCTCACGACGTAGGCCTGTAATAGGTGAGAGAGGTCACCCTCCCCTCCCACCATGGCACTACAGCTGGGGAAGGAAGCGGCGGGCGTACTCCCGCCTCCTTCTTCCCAGCCTTCCCATACAGAGTGGGTCAGCGGTGGAGGCCTGCTCCCTGACCCGCTCCGCGGCCTCCTTCGTGGCGATGACCTGCTCGCAGAAGGAGGCCATTGCGACCCAACACCTCTCGCTGACGATCATTGTGCCTATAAGGCGCGGCAGCGAGAGGTCCCCGCCCACCACGGCCACCAGCTCAACACGCTGGTGGTCCCAGGCTGCGCACTCTGCCAAGGTGTGACGAGCCGTGTCTATGACCTCGTCACAGTGGTGGCAGGATGGGGTCGCCTCCCTTCTTGCGATCTTGTGCAGATACTTCCCGAAGCACCCATGCCCAGTGAGCACCTGCACAAGACGGAACGTAAGCGTTCCATGCCGCCGGTTGATCCAACGATCGAGGTGGGGACGGATCGCCCCCACAGTCGTCAGTCCGGCGGCAGGGGACCTTAGGTCCCTCTCCCACCGTCGAATCAGGGCTCGGTGAGCTAGAGCCCAACCAAGTGGATACCAACTTCGGGGCCAGAAGGGAGAAATGAGCCCCGAAGTTCCATTTTCCGTCCAGGGTGAGACCCAGATACTTCATCTGGATCTTTACCACCACCTCCGAACCCTGGACGGAGATGGACGCACGACGAGGGGGACCCCGGTGTGGGCCGTGGAACAGGATGGCTTCCGTTTTTGTGACGGAGACCTCCAATCCCAACAGCCCTATTCGGTCCGCTACCAACATAGCGTCGACGGTAGCCAGACGGGCTGCCTCCGCAAAGTTCCTTCCCCTGCAGGTGACGAGGGTGTCATCCGCGTAACACAACATCCTCATCCGGGGCAGGAGAGGACAGCGGAGCAGCCAGTCGTAGTCGAGGTTCCACAACACCGGTCCCAACACGGACCCCTGTGGAACTCCACGGCATACGCTACGTCGGTAGACACGCCGGTCGCCGCCTTCCCACAGGACCTCCCTGTCCTGCAGGTAGGCCCCCAACAGTCTACGGAGATAGTGAGGCACTCCATGGAACCGGAGCGCCTCAAACAATGTCTCGAACGGTAGACTGTTGAAGGCGTTGGCAACGTCAAGCGAAACCGCTAGGACGACGTCTCCTCCGCGAATAGCCTCCTGGGTCAGGTCTCTCAGAGCTCCCAGGGCGTCGATCGTTGAACGACCCGCCCTGAAGCCGAACTGAACCTCTGAGAGATCAGGACCCACCTCTTCGAAGTGCCGGACAAGACGTGCATAGAGGATTCTCTCGAAGAGTTTACCCGTCTCGTCCAGCAGCACGATTGGCCTGTATGCGGAAGGGGAGTCGGCAGAACGACCTTCCGCAACAGGCACAACCTGCCCTCCTTCCAGGCCTTCGGGAACTGTCCAGTGCGCCAGCAGAGGTTGAAAAGTTCCCGAAGCCTGCCTCCCAAGTATTCCAGGGCGAGGAACAGAACTCGCCCCGGAATACCGTCTGGCCCCGGCGCAGCGTTGCGGGCTCGAAGGCGATTCAGCGCGACCTCCAGCTCGGCCTCCGTGATGTCTGGGACAGGCCCCACCTTCCCATTAGGAGAAGGGGGGGCCATCACGGGAGGTGAGTGGCCGGTGGACTCCGGGAATAAGTCCCCCACCAACCGCTCGAGGAAAGCCGGCTGAAGGGACTCCATGACCGGGGCGCACGCGGCGCGGAGTTACTTATCCATGCGCCTTACAGTTATAGGCACAAACACAATTTTTTGTTTTTCGTTGCTGAATTTGTAATTAAATGATATTATTTTGCCCACAGTGATCAGAATTTAACCTTTCAATTATTTTCTTATTCTTCGGTATAAAGTCTGTGAAAATATTATCAATACAGGTAGAAGTAGACTCAGTTATTCGAGTGGGCTCTAAGAATAAGTTAATAAGGTTATATGATTTTAACAGTGATCTGAATCTAATAGTGGTAGCGGAGTTATATCTAATAAGTTTATCTAATAAGTTTATGTTTAAATCACCACATACAATAATATTTTTATTAGATACAGACAGTTTTAATAAAACATTCTCAAAAATACGTTCAAAAAATCATATAACGTCTGTAGACACTAACAACAATGAAACGTTCAAGCTCTGCACAGGCTATTTCAATAGTCCGCTCTACAGAGAGGCTCACAATATCTTTACGTTCCTTAAATTTTAAATGATTGTTGACAAGAACTAAAGAGCCACCGTATAGCATTCACCCTGCAGAACGAACTAGCCACCTGGTGATCCTCAAAGTTAAACAATATTTCATGGTTTTTAAGCCAATGCTCTGTAACACACATTATATTAATTTCATTACTTTTCAAAAATAGCTCAATTTCAATTTCTTTATTCATAACTCCTTGAATATTCTGATGCACCAGGTGTATTAAATTACTAACATTATGATGGGCAATGCACTGATTACATGATTTAATGTTTTTATGTAAAAGATTTTTTTATTGCCAGAGAGTATCTCCTTTGTCTTATTTTCTAATTTAAATGATTGGATTCCAAATTCAATGTCAAATTATTAGATGTCATTATATTATTATTCTGCTCTTTAATACTTTCAGATTCTTTGAGTTGCCTTCAAGCAATTAAGCAAAACCTTTTTAAAAGTAAAATTAGATTTCCAGTTATTTTTCAGATTCGAGAAGCATTATTTTCCTGTCAACTAAAACAACTTAAAATTGTATTAGCCTGGATTCCAGGCCACTCCGGCATAAATGGTAATGTATTTGTAGATACATATGCAAAACAAGCAGCTCAAACAAGTGCCATCTCTCCTCTTGTAAACTACACTCAAGATTTAAATGCCCTTGCTAAAATCCATCTTCACCAAGCTTGGTACTCATTTTGGTTATCATCTAAAGTACTGAAAGGCAAGCATTATGCTTCAATTCAAATAGATATCCCTAGTAAACCATGGTTTTTCCTATATGGAAAGGCCAATCGTCACATCACGTCAACTATTTGTAGATTAAGACTAGGTCATGCTTGCACTCCAGTGCACTTAGCAAAAATAAGGGTTAGAGATCATTCATTGTGCGAATGTGGTTTAGATGAAGGTACTATTCCTCATATTCTTTTCTCTTGTCCCAGAAACAGTTATCATTTATATGATGTCCTTCCTTCTAATATTCCTCGTCCCTTAAATATAGAATGTTTTTTAAATCTTGTTTTTAGTCCATTTGCATGGTGTGTTTGTAAATTTATTAAAATTAATAAAATTAAACTATAACTTTACCTATTAATTATAAAAATTGAACTTATACACAATATTTATATTTAATACTAACTTTAATTATTTGTGTTGTTTTAGTGCGTGTCAACAATATAACTGAGGTCTTAAATATTTATTTATTGTACACCACAATACATATATCTACTAATATTTTTAATTTTTTCTCTACACTTTATATTTATTAGTCTACAACTACAACTCTCATAAACTTAAACTTGAAATTGGCTAAATATTCCAAGCATTTTTGTGAATGAAGCCATAAAAAATATTCTGCTCAATAAAAGCAGTAGTCTTATTAGCCAAATATTTGGCTGAAATGCGTTATTGTATCTTATATATTACTAGAGGTCGCCCTTACAACTCTTTGTTACTAATTGGCACTGATTTACATTCACAATATAAATGTAAGAAACGCGTCTGTATCGCTTGATAGTGTGTGTAACATTTTGTATTATTAATTGACTGTACTTTTAATGCATTATTATTATTATTTAGCTACCAGCCATATCCCTTGAGGGGGTAGCCAGAGACGATGGAGCGCCAAAGGCCACGGTCCCCGGATACCTCTTTCGCCTCGGCCATAGACATCAACCTTTTCATACATGGCCTCTGGGGGGTCCTCATGTTTTTTACGTGACCTTCCTCCAATATCTTAGATACTGTGTTTTCGACGGTCACTCGAGGCCTCCCCGTTTCTCTCTTACCGCTCACTTTTCCTGTATAAATCTTTTTTACCATTCTTTCATCACTCATTCGTTCGACGTGCCCAAACCACCTGAGCACGTTCTTCTTCATTCTCACTGTGACAACTTCGCTTGTACCTGCCACTCGGTGGACCTCTTCATTGCGGATTCGGTCATCTAAACTGACTCCGCATATTCGGCGAAGACATCGCATCTCCACAGCATTCATCTTTCTTACATAATTCTTCTGTGTTACCTACGTTTGACTGCCGTATAACATCGTCGGTAGCAAAATTGCATTGTGTAAAGCCAAACGTGCAGCTATGTTGACGTTTCGCCGTCTCAATAATGCAGCCAAAGCACCGTTAAGTCTGTTAACGGCAGAAATCCGCCTTTTCACATCCATTTCGTCTGTGCTAAATATACTTCCCAAATATACCACTTCATTCACTTGTTCTATTATCTTACCATACTCGTTGATCTTACATTGGTCTTTCTTCATTTCTTTCGAATATCAGAACCTTCGTCTTGTCTGCATTCAGGTTTAGACCATTAATTTCACACCAATCTTTCAGAGTGGTGACCAATGCCTGCAAATCGCATTCTTATGATGCAATGAGCACTGCATCATCTGCATTTAGCAAGCAATTGACTTAAGGGTCGCCTACTTTCACTCCCATGTCACTGTCTTTCACGCCTTGGTGACTACTATCCAAATACAAATTGAACAACCACGCTGACATAGTGCAACCTTGCTTAACATCCGATTGGATGTGAAACCAGGGCGACATGTCAGCTCCTACTCGCACACAGGCTGAATGATCTCTGTAAAGAGACTACAACCTGTAGCAAGGGTCCGCTCGCATTGTATCGAGGCAGTATCTCCCATAATTTCTTTCTCACAACCCTGTCAAACGCCTTTTCCAAATCCACAAAAGCACAGAAAACATTTTGGTTTAGGGCCAAAAGCTTATCCGTGACCATGCGGAGGGAAAAGATCTGATCTATATACACTCTCTACCAGGTCTAAAATCTCCTTGGGCCTCCCACAAGAGCCTTTCAGATCTCTCTTGCATTCTTCACGCTAATATTTTAGCATAAACTTTACCGCCCAAGCTAATCAAACTGATAGTCTTATAGCTTGCACAGTCTATCTGTGAACCTTTGCCTTTATACAAAGGAACGATGACTGCACCTCGCCAATACCATTCTCTCTCAGAATTTTCACGATTCATCTTCATAAGTGCTTTCTTACCTTTAATGCCTCATATTATTAACCTTTCCTTAACATCTGGTGAAAATCCCAATATTTAGAAAAAAGCTTTGGTGCGTCTGGAACTGAAACTGGAATAAATAAACTTTCAGATGCAATTGATACCATTAATCGCAACTTAAATCAATTGAGTTTATGGTCCTGCCGATTTGGTGTTTCTGTTAATCCTAACAAATGTACAGCTGGTCATTGGAAGCTTAAGATTGCTGGTCAGAACGGATTTTGACAGCATGCCAGCCGTCACATATAATGGCAATGTCATACCAGTATCTAAAACAGTAAAAAACCTGTGGTTTTGAATTGACTGTAAAGTGGATTGGCGCAGATTAACGAAATATGCCGCAAAGTCACTGCCGCATTACAGTCCTTATATCGAACGAAACATTTCCTCCCCATTAAGACGAAAATAATGCTAATCAACTCTCTTATCTTACCCCTTACTGATTACGCAGATGTCTCCTATCCAGATCTAAACAATGATCTTCTCAACAAGTTAAAGCGCCTCCTTAACAACTGTCTCTGCGGTAGCAGTTCGGTTTAGTAAGTATGATCATATTTCTCAATTTCGCACTAAACTTAAGTGGCTCACTATTCGATAGAGGCGTAGCTCTAGAATACTTAATTTCCTCTATTCAATCTTAAATGAGCCAAATACGCCTCCATATCTAAAGGAAGAATTCCAATATCTTCACGCAACACAACAAAATGCTTCGATCATCTTCCAACCTTAAAATAGCCACTCTACGGCATAAAACTGATTTTATTCAGAAGTCTTTTAGAGTTCAAACTTCTATACTCAGGAACAATATTCCTGAAAATATTAGAAGGGCACCTACAAAAAAGTCTTTTAAAAACCTTATTCGCAAGTACTTCCTAGAATTTCCCTAATACACATTTTATTCAGATATATATCCTATTTATTATAGGTATATATATTTAATTTTTATTATTATTATTACATATATTTATTTAATTTCACTCAGTACTACTTTTATTTTGAATTTTGCTTTTGTTACGCCTACCGCAATTTCTCACCATCCACAGAGGTTAGCTGGTAGAGAATGCCAACAGGCATTAAGTTCGCCTTTTATAATAAACAATAAAGGGTAAATAAATAAATAAATATTGACTGTTTTAAAATATGGAGATATAATCTTATAGCTTAATTATTTCACATCTTTTTACTTTATTAGTAAAAACAATAACTAAGAGTTGACTTTATATTAATTGTGCTAGTGCAAAAGAAGCTCACAGAGACACAATCCATATAAAACACTTCTGCACTAAAAAACATTTACTGCTGTTTTGACAAACTATTATTACTATATTAAAAATGTGCTCGCAAGCACGCCGTCGGTTCCGGGTACTCTTCATCTGTCTCTTCTTCAAAACCTCCTCAATCTGTTCGAGAAATGTTCGGCTAGGTCTTACCTTTCTGACCTTTCTTTCCACACATCCCTTATATGTATATCCAACTTGTCAATGTCGTTTCGTTCATCCTCTCTGCATGACCAAACGATCTAAGCATTCCTTTCTCAATCCTAGTACATCTTCTTTCGAATCTCACAGCTCCTTCTTTTCACGATCCCTTATCTTACCACACAATTTCGCACCTATCATGCTTCTCAGGGCTCTCATTTGACAGCATTCATTCTTCTTCTGCAATACCCAAGTTTACATCCCCCTATGTACATTTTGACAATTTAGAAAGGCATGTAGTGGTACATTTACCACATTACCAGCATTCCCTCTCCTTTCAATATCCTTCACATTTCTTCCATTTCTTGTATGTACCTAAGGACGATTGAATGAGATTTGAATGTTAAACCATCCTAACCTAACCACGACTCATTCCTAATCACTAGATCATAGACACTTTGACTTTTAACCAAGAGCGACAAATGAAAAAACTATGACTATAATGTTTAATAACAATGTGTCAGGCCGCACCCGCGATGCATTACAAATGACACAACGCGATAGCATAGGTAGGTTAATATCTAGGATGAAGAAATAAGGATAATATTATTAGTATTTTAATAAAATGTGTAAATTGGATCTTTCCTTTTAAAGACTGGTTGTAATAGATGTATGTATTCGAGGGATTCTGAGGCGATTTAATAATGACGATGGACCCCTACTAGATAATAATTAACTTGACAAACAAATTCGACGAAGGACAATAATAAGTAACAAAATATTATTAAATACTTAATATAATTAGTGGCGTAAGCGTCGGCCGGTCCCCGAGGTACCGAGGCACCGAGGCAGTAACGCAGGACACACGATGTGTACAGTTCAATCAGTTGTATTGTTTATATTTAAGGGTTTATGTTAAGGCCAAAACACACACTCACGAGACAAAATAGGAATGACATTTATTAAACAGTAAAATAACGAGTAATTAAATAATAACGAGATAATACAGGCCACAGGCAGGTGTGAAAATATAAGATAAATTACAAGAGCAGATCCATCGATTGTTACGTGCATTATAGTGCATCAAAATAATAAATTAACAATTATTTACATACAAAAAAGGCACAATTTAACATTATAATGTTCAAAGTACACCTCGACATCGGTAACTACTACTATTGCACTATTGCTAACTTAAAGAATTAAAACAAATATAAACAACTCTCTCTTATCATAGAATTAATGAGAACATAGAACAATAGTACATGTATAACCAAGACCAGAAGCACGGACGTGCTGACCAATAAAGTAACCAATCACATCCTTATTTTAAAACAACAACACCCGCCAGGACAGCGTCAGTGCCGATCCAGAGATTTAATATTTACAAGGGTACAATTTTTTGGTATCCGCTCCATTGTTTTGTAAAATAAATACTTTTGTAAATTAATCAGCAATGTGCAATGTAATCGGTGCGGCGAAGACACACACACACACACACACACACACACGCACACGCACGCACGCACGCGCACACATACACGCACGCACGCACGCACGCATGCACGCACGCACGCATGCACGCACACACACGTCACCAGCTTCGTCAAGGAAAAATGTGATATAGGTAATCTTGTTCTTAACAAGAGAAAGTCTTTAATAGACCACCAGTGTATTATGGAGAGGGCCGCCCCTCGCGCTGCCGGCGCTACGCTCTAATGTATACGTATATATTCTTGTGTTAAGTAAAACCTATCTACTTCTATCTACGATCACATTAAGATGAGTAAATTTCAACTAAGTCTTGTACTTACGCCACCCGCTGTAGTGAAGTCCATCTTAAGATTATATTATTTTAGTGGGTTCGATTTATTGTCTTTTGATCGTTTTCGTGTCTACATTATCTTAATTTATATTCACAAGATGACATTTTTATTGTTCCAGCGATAGGTCACATTAAATAATTAATTATCAGACCCTGCTGCGACGATGTTGATGAGATTCATAAACTTAAATGAAGTGTATTGCAGAGTTGACTAGCCCACGGTCATCACAGGGCCGGTTCACGAGGTCACGAGTCGGCCGGGAGTTACAAATCGGCCAACGCCTCGAGCGCCTTTCCGTTGTGAGTGACGAAGGACTTGATGCCGGAGTCGGCGCTGATCTCCGCCATGCCGAGGCCGACGGTCTCCTCGAGCAGGGGCGCCAGGTTGTGGTACCGGGGGGTGGTCCGCAGCCTGTTCAGGTCGACCTTGAGGGTGGGCCTCCCGCGCTTGAGGGTCCTGGTGTGCCAGACCAGTACCCTGGTGCAGTTGTGCGCCAGAGGTTGGATGTCGGCGAGCTCGAGGCCGAGGCTGCGGAGGAAGCCGTCCTCCTCGTGGCCGGCCACGTAAGGCATGCTGGCGCCGGCGCGGAGGAACGCCACGTTCACGGCGAAGCCCGCCATATCTACGGGAAACAACCGCGCGCCCGGCCACGAGTCGAAGAATCCCACCACCTGCGACGTCCACGCATTTGCATTACTTTAAATTAATGCATAGAATAAGTGTTTTTGCTTTATAACATATTTCTACCATAAGGTAAGTTCGTTACTATTAAATAACTACCAAAAACAAAACAAAGTTGCTCTTTCTCTACCTCTTTCCTTCTCTCCCTATCTCACTCTCACTACATATATAAATACTCTAATTCTTTTCCAATTGGTCCTATTTCTTATGAATATTCATCGAATAAAATCCTACTTTCAATAATATTGTCGTATTAACGCAATTCATATTCTGAGCTAAGAGAGCTCAGCGCCACACAAAGATATAGATAAGTAGCGAGTATTGCTCACTCGAGCGGGCCGTGTGGTGTTGTTGTTGGTGTTGTTGGTGTTGTTGGTGGTGTTGGTGGTGTCGGTGGTGTTGGTGGTGTGTCACTCAACCATATTATAAAATACACAATACAATAAGGTGAATGTCCATAATCACTATTGCATATGTATAATAAAATTGATTTTAACTCATCTTTCGTTAAAGAGAAAGGTGAAATAAGTAAGATGGACTAAAACGTTAATCACCTTCCCCTCCTTGACTAGGGGTGAGGAGACACCATAGTCCCCGATGAGTCCGACAGGGAACATGGACACCTTCTTGGTGGCGCGGATCTCCTCGAACAGCTGCAGGTCCACGGTGTTGTCGTCGTCCCCGAAGTACAGCACGCCGGCCGACGCGTTCTCGTGCAGCCAGTCCAGAGCGGCTCGCCGGTTGGACACGCCGCGCGGGAAGTTCGAGCTCTTGTAGATGAAGGGCTTCGGACTCGAGATATGTGTGAATGGGAGACCGGTGCTTCTGGAAAGGTGGTGTTAATACATGACAAATATATTAAATTATCAAATTATTTAAAAAAAACTACCTTAACAATGTTAAATACACTATTTAACGCAAGGAGTAAGCTGACGCTGGACGTATTGCTGACGGAATTGAGAAAATACAAAGGAGATATATGCAATGATTCTAGAGGTTTACTTTTTGTTCAAACCCTCATAAACATTCAGACTTTGATTTATGGTCCAACTTGGGCCACTTAGTGCCATTAGTACCTCATGATATCTGTAGAATAACATGACAATAACATGTTTTTAAAGTCCTCTATTTTTAAACATGCTAGTTATGGTAAAGTTCTTGAAATAAATTTATTATTTCATATCTCCTTATTGAGAAATGTTTGAAAAATAATAGTTATATTGATTGATAATGATTTGTTGAACGGCCTCAGACTAGAAAAGCTTTTATAAGTTAGAATTGTGTAAAACAACAGCTTATAGTAAGGAAATAATTACTCACAGCCTTTGAATATAATTTTAGTTGCGAATAAATAAAAAACCAATGTTATGTGTTCAGAACAATTAATACAGAAGGAAGTATTAAAGAAACGTGTTTTATTGAAAACATACTTAAGAATGTTCAAAACCCTGTTGGAGCACAGTGGCTGGTCGTCGGCCACAATCCAGTGCAGGCGCGGCACGTGCATGAGTGTATGCGCTAAACGAGTCAACTCGGGTGCCTGCTCCGGGCGTGGGTATGTGGGCGTTATATAGTAAATCATCTGCAAACTACGGTTGCCAATGTGTGTTCGATCATCTGTGTGTTTCTCATAGCACAGCTTGTTCTTCACTGCCACAGGAATGCTTCGGAGATCATTTGTGTGCAAGCTGAAAGAGATACCAGAAGGAATGATGATAAGAAATTTTATATAACTACTGTTCTTTCTGGAACCATCATGTTACGCTGTCTACTGGCCAACAAAAACCTAGACAATGATATACGGTTTTGAGAAGATGCTTTAAAGAAACCTCCTTCATAAAAGATAATTTCATTATTCATTCTTATTAATGAAAGTAAATTTTGTTAGTTTCTTATCAAACCAATAAATAAAGCAGGTTTAAAAATATATATTATTACATGAAACAATTTTTTTGAGCAATCCTAAGTTACAAGCATATGTCAAATCTGCATAAATTATTATTTTTTTTATTTGTACACTACATTACGACTTAATGATTTCAATCTTTAAATTATTGTTGAAGAAAATTTAAATCGTCAATGTCTCATTATTAATGCTTCAAAATGACTATATCAGGATATACTGTAATTACCTTGTAATTTGATTATAAATCACCCGTAATTATGGTGAAGTAATAATACGATAAAATTAAGTAATGACAACAAATAAATAGTACCTTAATATGCCCATATTACTCCAAGTAAATAGTAACCACAATGCAGTTAGAAAGAAGGCCATGGCAAATATATTCTTAAATAACTTAAAATGTTTCATTTTTATTTAAATACATGTCTACAAACAAGCCGACTATAAGTCTGTCAATTGTCGAATGCGAATTGCGAAACGAGTTAAGACTTTCGGGCATATACATTCCGCATTCAAGCGCTAACTAAAGACGCTATGTCGAAAATATGCTGAAACCAACATTAATGACGTTGTGACGTCCCAAGCAGGCAAAAAGTTAAAACGACAGACTGTTTATAATATACAAAAAATATCAACTTATAATTTTTATTTAACTAATGTTAGTTATTATTAACTATTATATTGAATTATATCGAATACATTTGATTTTAAGAATATGGTGAAAACCTAAAAAGAATTTAAGAATAACATGGCAAGTTCTATTTAATTGACTAGAGTAAGCCATTCACCATATTATCTAAAATGTATTCCGCAGTTTTGCTTGAACTCTGACGCCGCATTCATGCAAACCATAAAACCAATGTTGGTTTCAAAGAAAATTATATTAATGTTACTAGTGTGTATGCTGGAGGAACGTTAAGTTTATTGTACTCTGTGGTTAAGAATAAAGACTAAAGGAAGTGAAAGACATCAAAAATGAAAAAAAAACTAAACTCGTAGTTTCTATGTACCATGTTACAGATAATGTACAGATAAGTAAAATTATATCTATGGTTTCTTTATTTATTTTTTTTCAAAAGAAAATAATAAATAACTAAAAATTATTATGTTAAAAACCAAAATATTACTTAATATTATTAAGATGTCTCAGTTTAATCAGGTGTGTAGTCTGCCGGTAATCGTGGGAATAATACATTTACATTCTTTCAAATTCCTGATGATTATAGTATATTAAACATCTATGAAATCACTAACTTAATTAATAAATAAAATATAATTACTTGTCCATTGACCACATTTCCTTATTGTTAAGTTACTCATTCCTCAACATGATAAGGGTATTCCAGGGGTAATTTAATTTCTACAAATATTGGAATTGTCCACTTATTACATAATTAAAAGCTTAAAATAAAATAGGTTACCTACGATCGTTAATAATAAATAAAATTTACGTAACCAACGACCAAGTTATTAATAAGCAATTGGACTAGTATATTGCACATTGTTCGAAAAATTTTCGGACAAATAAAACTAAAACCTAAAACCGAAACTCATTTTAATTGTATTATTTAATTGTTGTAAAAGACACCACCCATTATTTATTTAATACTTTAAACTGAAAATTATTTAGTATTTTTGACAATATATATTGTTTCCGGTCAAACAAAAAATTAAACCTTATTCATCATCATTATTAAATCATGTAAGATGTTTTTTTTAATCCGCTCAAGCAATAAATTAAAACAAATCTTTTAATATACAATTTTTTATTTCCATTATGTTAGTTTTGTATTTGTATAAAAATAAACATTAAAGACAATAATCAATTACAACAAATACCTTTATAGGTATGCAATACTCAAATCACCAAACTACAAGGAATAAAAAAGTATAATAATGAATTCAATATATTAATTTTGAATTTTTCACTTCTATATCTAAGGTTTAATGAATTTTCCACCACCAGAAAGAATATATATTATATGCTCTTATTTTAGACGAGTAAAACACTATTTAAATATACATGTCTCTTTAAAATATCTACTTCCGTAATGTATCTTATATATTATTTTATGAAATTACACAAGCATATTGTAATAAAATATTGTATTATCTTTTATTTAAAGAATATTTTAAGTTAATATAAAAATATACGACTTTCATATCACAACTTCTTTTATAAAAGAAAGTATTAAAAAATCAATACTCGTGAGACATGCGTAGAGTGGTCCAGTGATATTTGGCGAAACGGTATCTTCGACCATATTGGTTATTTTAAAACTAAGTATTTAACAATTATCGTTACGAAAGGGTTACTATTAAAAGTCTTTGTAGATTAAGTGCAGATATCTGTACGATAATATCATTCTTTCTTATATTATGTTGGCTGTATTGATTCGGTTGTCAACAACTTCAGAGTGAAGGTGCGAGGTGATTGCGCGTAGTGTTATTGTTTTGTGGAAAAAATTGTGAAACTTAACTAAATTCTATTCAATTTCTTTTATATACAATTGCGGTTTTCATTCTTGGTCTTGTATATTTATTTTCTATGTGGAACATGCCATTCTTCAGTTCGGTAAGTTAAAAAAAATATGCTACATCAACATCAGCAAAGGGCGGTACAATCGTGTAGAAATTGACAGCATTTTTCTTTGATTTAAGCCTTTCATCAATAAAAACCACAATTTTTCATAAAATAATGTAATAATCATATTATTTGGAATGTAGTTAAGCTATGTATTCTAATGTATCTAACGAAGAGTATTTTAATGGTGTCGGATAGGCATCCTCCATATTTTACTGCTACGTGCATGGTACCAACTACACCATATAAGTATTTATAGCAAACACTTTTGGTTCAATTTATTTATTTTGTGTATAAACCGCTGAATTGTAACGATTTGAAGGTTCTGAGAATTGTTTTCGAATGGGATTAGCAATAATAGGTCGACAAAATTATCGTGTAGATAGAATCCTCCATGTTAGGTCAGGTGCACACTAAGTAGTTATAACAGTTGTCTTTGTAAAGTATACTTTGATTAATGATAAATTAATTACTGTTAAACAGTTACATAACTAATTAGGAATTAAAATATATTAGACACAAAACTGTTGATAAATATGATCTATTGCTATAAGCCTTGTGAGGTGGATGGGGTGGATGAGGTGGATGTTGATAAAATTACATTTGAGGTGTATTTACATGTTGGTGTTTTAAGATGAGAGCACATCAACGTTTAAGTCACTATATAATTGCAATGGGTTAGACCTGCACTAACAAATTAATGATCAGCTTGTGATAGTCTTACATCACATAAATGAAGCCTTGGTTGTTGGATATAGTCCTTCACCCCTCAGTGGTGGTTGGCTGTCATTTACACATGACACGGGATGTCTGTTTTTTAACCACAAATTGCAATTTAATAATAACATACCTTGTTATTTGATAATAATAAAGAAGTAAATTTAACTAAATAGATATTGATAATGATCTGTAGTCAGAGAAATTACTTTGTTACAGCATATTTTAAAAGTAAATGTTAAAAATTTATAAAAATGGCAAAATAACACAAATTTATGTATTTAAAATTAATAAAATTGTACAAAAATACATCACAAGTACCTATTAAATGTAGTATTTCAATTACACATACATACATGTACTGACTCTTCTGACTCGTCAAAATAAGTAGTAAGTACATAGTGAAAAATTTTAATTAAGATTACTTATAGAAATGTCTTTTCATATATTTAATAATGTTCTTCTTACCCAAATACCCAGTATATAAAATACCCAGTATATAAAACAATATACAAAACAGAACAACAACAACAAACAATTTTAAAAAGGGGAGTGTCTACTTTTTAAAACAAAAACATGATCAGAATTTAAAGAATATCTACATAGTACATTTATTTAATTTTTAGAACAATAATATTAAATGTATCTTTCCACAGTATTTGCTAAAACATTATGATTATAACATTTGACTGGATGGAAAGAAATACAATAAGACAGGTGATAGTACTATGTATGTAGTATGCCCACCGAAGCTGCCAATTTCAAACTGAATTATTTGAAATTTAATGTATCTATTTAATAAATAAAGTCATTAGCATGTCAGCATGTCAGCATGTCAGTCACTGATCAAATACTTTTCCAAAGCACTGCTGTTCTTGGTTGAATCTTAAGATTTTAATTATAATAATCAGTAAATAAAAATAAATAAAAAATGAATAAATAATCTGAAATAAATAGTTAATAGTTATGGTGCTATGCAAATGTAGATAGGTTGTACTTGTACTTGTAAATGTCCATGGAACGGGAGAGTCCATAGAGAATGTATTTATTTATTATGTATGAGTGTAGTGTGTATAAATAATATACATATAATGGTTGGCAATGTTTGATAAATGTTGTTGTGTTGTTGTTCCTGCATATTGTACCTCTTTTGTAATTACAATATTAAAATCTTCCTTCACAAACTGATAATATGTAAGTTAAGTAAAAAGTTATTTTATTATTATTAGTATTCTGAAGTCTGCTGAAGGCTTAACTCCCAAAACAGTTTCAAGGCGGGACATAGTCAAAATATTTATTGTGTTTTATTTGCTACTATTACCAATATTCCATGTATGTAAGTATGTATTTATCTCTCCCTATTTCCAAACATTGTGCAGTCTAACTTACAAAGTGGACATTGGCAGGGTTTTTGCATATAGCTAAAAGGTCCCCGAACACTGTTGATTCTTTCTTGAATAAACAAATATTAGAAGGTGGACGCAAGGTGAAGCAGCTAAGCCGGTAGCAGTTTGAGACATCAGGAAAATTTATTAGATTTAACATTGAAATTTAAACTTCTCTTCCCTCTACCAGAGAGTGGAAAAACACTTTTGGTTTTAGTGATTGAGAAGGCTGCAAAAGTAACACAAAGAATTAAGGACTGGTACCGATGCCTACAGGTATTATTTACTTGGTTCAAAATGATGAATGGCATCTTTTTATTGTTATTTTAGTTTATAAATTAGAATCCGCCACTCTCCGTATTCTAGTATTCTAGTATATAGTACAAACAAACCAAAAGAAAAAGAATATTAATTAAAAAATCATATTATGTTGTTAAAATTTAAATTTGTTCCTTATTAGGTGATTTGAATGCGTCTGGAGAAAAATACTATAATTAAAATATTCATAGAAACCCAAAGATGTGATTAATTAAGAATGAGTTTAGGTGTGAATAAGTTTAATTATACTAATTTATAACTTGACATTTAGATTTTTAGTACAATAAGGAGCAACGATTAATTTATATAGGTAATTTGTGTAACCGCTCAGTAACCCATTGAAAATTACGCTATTTTACCTTTTTTTTCTGGAAGAGGAGGGCAAACAAGCGTATGGGTCTGTAACAACAACAAGTAAGAACTGCATATGTTTGTGGTACAAGGAAGAATGTTCCTTGAAAACCGTACAGTACAATATAGCGTGATAGGAATGGTATTGCAGTACTGTGCAGTGATGAAAATCGGCAGTAGATATCAGATCAGATAGCTCTTCAGAACACTCCAAATTGTAAATGCGATAGAAGATGCGGAAAGAAGCTACGAATTGCATAAAGATATGCAATTCCAAAGACTCCAGACGTTCACAGAGCACCGGGTCGGCCGGCCGAGTCCTGCACAGCTGCACAGCTGCACAGCTGGAGTATATTGTATCCCCCGTGATATCACTCCAACGTATCATTGATGTGTAGGAGGAACAGGCTTGGGGACAGCATGCAGTCTTGGTCGTCTTGGTCTTGATATTCTAGCGTTTATTCCGGTTTTGCGGTCCGAGCAAAAACCACCGAGAACGATCTGTATGCTCCGATCAGTGAGAAAGCTTGCAATCCATTTGCATAAACTCTCTGAAATCCCATAGGAAGGAAGGTCTTGTCCAGATTTACTGCCAGCCCCGTTGGTCAGTGCGTATGGTATATGTATGACAGAAGAAGCCATATTGTCATTAATATATAAATATAAAGTCATTGAGCCTCGAGCTATGCTATAGCTATAGCTGTCGGTTAGTGATGCTCTTTATTATTTTGCATGGAAGAGAGGTAAGGGCGAACAACTAAGCGAACTTTGAGACAAGTGCAAACTATTGATTCCTAATTATTGTTTTCTTTGTATAATCACAATGTATTTGTTACGAAAAGGTCGGTATTGTATAAATAATGTTCTATTTTATCTTGAAAGCAGTAGAACACAAAAAGAGTTTCAGGAATTGGTCCCATTATCATTTTGAATACTGGGTGTAGTATACATATAGTTCGTTCTCAATTAAACAAGTGCTAGTCAGCTGTTTCAACACCGGTGACGTCAATATTATAAATTAGTGTCTTTGTTAAAAAATTACAGTTTGACTAAAATAATAAATACGCACGCATCAAAAATGACAAAAAATAAGTTTAATTCCCATGTGTTTGCTTGTCAAGTGTGTGCTTAGTACAAAATATCTTAAATTTTTAATAATGCGTTGCGTGTTATCATCTCTGACGAACCCTCGCCCTCTAACACTATTAACACTAAACCTACCGTTTAAACGTTATAATATCGTTATCAAACTACATGACAATTCTTAGAATATGCATATAATATTTTCTGCACTCTTTACTTTCTTTATTACCTGCGTTATATAATAAAATAACTTTTAATTACCGGTCAATTTGACGGCGTGCGGTAGCAACAGGTATACAAAAATTGTCGGTAGGTTTAGTGTTAATGTCAGATACCATGTTCTGCTGTTGTATGCTGGTTACTATCAGGCACACCAACCAATCAATCAACGATAATTTCAAGATATTTTCCTTTTTATATCAAACTTTAGTTCTATATATTCTACTTATAACTTTAGTTATATATATATCGCAGTTATTTATTTTTATTAAATAAAGAGTAACTTTCTAGTCGTTCCGTCGGTTGTCATCTAAAGCTTGCGGTTACTGGTCGTCTTGTTAGCCAGGACCAGGGCGCGTTGGGAACATGAATAGTCAAAGTTGGAGAGTGGGTTTTCGATAAGTATGGTATCACAATAGATTCTCCTGCCACTCCCATTTGACGTGCACAAGTGATCACTGGTGGTGATTCAAAGTGGAAAAATTATAAACAAATAAATAAATATTATAAATTAAGCTTTCTGAGTTACTACTTAGAGGTACTTTAAAAACGAGTTATACTTTCATTTAATAGTTTTAAAATTGTGCACATAATTTTATTGAATCGATTTAGTCAAGATATTCTTTAATTCGGATCTAAAGTGTAAATAGTTAGTTATGTCTGGTATGTACTCTGTCTTCGTACGTCTTCGTACGCCGCCGTGATCACTAGTCATTACACTAAATATACTTCCACTCATAGGTGTAAGATCTGTGAACTTTGCGTAATTCCTTTTACTCTAAGTGTGAAAAGCATGAACTTATTTAAATTAATGCTTTAGCCGTTTTCTTTCCTAAAGCTTTGTTATGGTTGCTTAAAGTATAGTATATATACAATAATAAAGAGTAAAACCAGTAGTAGATGGTAGTACAGAAGAACAGCAAAATATAGCCATTAGGGCTACGTTTCGTTCGGTAAGTGAGAGAGCTGGATTACAAATTTCATATTTGTCTTCAAAAATAAAAACGGATCTCGAAATTTATCTTTGTTCTAGCTATTGTCATAAAGTTGATGATGGTTTGTTTGTTGTCTTTACATCTTCTATATAAAGTCATCACTACCTGCTTGCATACCCATGAAATAACGTTTTAAATGACCTGAAGCAACCAGCTGAAGCAGTGTAACCACATTACATGTACACGCTGTGATTTGTAAAACATTGATGTTTTACAATATGTGATCAGTAGTCCTTTAGGTCTTCCCGAGATTGAGACTTGTCACATAATGCTCCTCTAACTAGAACAGGAAGCAGTAAGTTTAGATATTTTTAAAATAATCATATCTTTAACAGCGGTCTCTCTCTCTCCCTCCTCCCTCTCTCCCTTCTCTCTATCTCCCACTCCCTTTCCCTCCCTCCCTTTCTACCACCCTATCTCCTCCCTCTCCCTCTCCCTCTCTCCCTCTCCCTCTCCCTCTCTCCCTCTCCCTCTCTCTCACACACATTTTTTCGCTCTATCTCCCCCCCCTCCCCTCCCGCCCTCTCTCTCTCTCTCTATATCTCCAACTCTGACCCCCTCCCTCTCAGGTCCACCGACAGCTTCGACACCGACCCTCGTATAGCTTGAGTAGTGTTTTTATTACAAATTGAGTAAATGAATTATTTCCCCTCACTGTCTTACGCTGATGTTGGTGATGATACTGGTCGACTCCGGGAGAATCCTCCACAATCCTCCACTTTTGGTGTCGCACGAACTGGATAAACATACACGTATGGAAATTACGATTAATCATCATCATAAATAGTAATTTAATTGTCAATACCCCATCGATTTATTTAAATTACTTAATTACTATATATATCCAAATTATTAGAGTGGTGTTCTTAGAAAAAAAATATATATTATTATATTTAATTTGATGAAAATGAATAATGATTTAAAATAATTTAATAACAATTAGTTATTACTCTCTCTCCCTCTCTCCCTCTCTGCCTCGGTCGTGAAGTATGTAAGTCATATTAGTGGTGTAAGTGGTATCCTCGTAAATTTATTTTACATATTTTTTTATTGGTTATGATAATTTGTATATTATATCACTGTCTGAGTAAAGTACTTTACTAGACGTTCTAGTGAGGAGGTGCGTCGTGCTCTTCAATGCTATTTGGAACAGTACTTGCGTCCAAAATATTTGCCAAGTAGTATTTTATTATTTGATCAGGAGCTCTTTTCATGCACTTGTATAGAAATGTTGGAATGGCAAATCGTTGATCGTTACGTGAATTTAGTTCTTGTTATTTTGTAAAAAAAATATATAAAATACGTTAAAATTTCCGTCTTCCTAATTATATTACAAAATCTTAATAGTATATTTTATCTTTGACTGGATTGGATTAAAATGAAATCTAAAATCCACATAAGGAACTCTGATTGATTTGATTATTATACTTCTCTCGACATCTCGACGCGGTGCACTACACACCGGTGTCAAAGGGTGTCGTTCCCTCAACCTAGTATAGATTAAATCAAAATCATTTGCATTCAGTAACATTCAGTAACTACTCGTAACTAACCTAACTGTAGCTTATTGCTCTGAGATGTCTCACGATAGTGACGTACACAAAGTGCGCTACTAATAATTGTTAGAGTATTGTACTCGTATTGATATCATAAAGGAAGTAGAAGGCAGAAGGTAGAAGGCGTACCGTATTCGTAGCGCGTAGTAGACTTGTTGATGTTTTAATATGCTACGTATTAGAGTTGACAATTATATATTTTGTCATAGTCGATAAGACACAGATCTTTTATTTACTATCAAGCTGCTGACTTAGGAAGCATTCACTTCAAAGTTTCTAAATATTTATTCTTAAATCCGTCTTTGTCAGACTTAGGGCATTAGGAAATCATCATCAGCATCTTCTACATATAAATAGAAAATACATGAGAAAAAATATTATTTTACAAAAGTCCTTTTTACATATTGGGGTAAGTGTTTACGTACCTTTTCTTAAAACACCAACTTTAAGACTTTCTGAAAGACCTCGTCTCAATGACCGTATCACGCTGAACAATAGTTTATTACATCACATTAAAAATAAGCAAATTCATTTGAGTTGGATATTCGGTGCGTGTGGCGCGGGATGAGGCGGCTGTGCCAAATCGCAACCCATGGTGGGTTATATGGATCATATGGATGTCGGTTCAACACCTCGTCTTAGAGGCAATGCAATACCGACGGCGGGTTAAAGTATACTTGTATAACTTTGATAGTTCGTATTTCTGTAGCAGCTACCCTGTTATGTTCCTCCTATTTGTTATTATTAGTTTTCGAAAATGGATACGTATTCGAAGCGGCTATTATAATAATTTATCCTGTCTAGAAGTAAAAATTGTTAGTTTTCACTGAGAAGGAACAATAGAAGAAATAAATATTAGCTACGCCTAATATTGGGCATGTTGAATGTTGAATGTTGAATGTTGTGCGTAGTTGCAGTTGAGGCGGCGCTCCTCTCATACATTGACATCCATGCGCAATGCAACTAATCGATATTGCTTCTTTACACCCGCCCCGCGACAAATACTTCATCTAATTCATTCAATCATTTATAACGACTACTCACGACTAAATTATACCATCCGTATCCGCATTTCTAATATTCCTCACCAAGGCTTAATAAAATTTCCTTTTACTAGGTGAGATTATTTCGGTCACGGTTCCGTGATCCGATATCTAAATCATAAAAGACGGCAGGTAACGGTCGGTGTCAATGCAAGTTTGGGCGGGGCAAAATGAAAAAAAATATAAATAATTTCGCTCGTGCGCCCCGAGGCTAGTAGTTGTGTAGTATATCTAGGTGGGAGGCCGGCCTGCGCCTCGGGCCTCCCTCGCCCGCTCCGGTGCTCGCGCCCTCACCTCGCCGCAGCCTCCCGCGCTCGGTCGCTCCGGATCTATCATATATCACAGACCCCTGGCCTGGTCGCAGTCTGCAACAAGTCGCGACCCGCCCGCGACGTCCGACGTCCGACGTCCGACGTCCGCTCGTAGGTACACGCTCATCGCGTTCATCTCATCTCTCTTGTTTACATTCGCTCCTCACTTATTATAAAAACTGAACATAGCTTTTCTTATGACTAATACAAATTATTTGAAAATAAGTGACTGTTCTATTCATTAAAAATTTGCTGTCAATTTCTAACGATAACTGATATGGGAGTAGATCGCAGCAAAACACTTGGTTTTTAAGTTTTGTTTTTATTATTTTTTAGTTATCTACATTAGTTTGTGAAATAAAGGCAGAATAGTTGATGATGATATTGGGGTCGTGACAGTAACATCAGCCGAAAATTGCAGGTGGTTCTGACTAACATCAGCCAGGCGCCGCGTCAACCTGGCTTGTCGTACGCGCTCCCACTCTAAAGTAATTACTAGCGGTTATTTGAATATTGGTACCAGTGAGGAGAAGGCGCCACGTGCGGGCCTGCGTCACACCGGGGGCGGGCGCTCCGCGCCGCCCCACATCTGTCTATGTAAGTGCAGAGCCCACCACGCACCACGCACCACGCACCACTCACCAGTACCCATTATCATTTGATTCTTAATTTGTATATATATATCTTTAGTGATTGCTCGTAAACTGTTAGCATGAGAGTGTTAGTTAGTTGTTAGTGATTGGAGAACCTGTTGCTCGCGCCCGGCGCTTCCTCGTTTGGTTCAGTTTCTTATGTTGTTAAAAGCTTGGCTACTGATTCAGTGATGTATTGTTGTTTGTATGCGAGGTTACTCTTATAGAGGTCTCTTTTGTATAATATAGAATCATGAACGACTGATGATCTTTAGATCCGCGAAGTATTGTGAAGTATTGTGAAGTGATTTGCGAGTTAATGCGTGTACTACTAATAATAATAACAACTGCGCAATGCGATTTTAAACTTGGAAGGCACAATACATTTAATGAGACAACTTATATATATCATATATATATATATAACATATAACATATATCTGTTTGTCTGATCTGATCTGATCTGATCTGATCTGATCTGATCCGTGTATACCGTGCATATTATGCATTATCTAAATAAAATAATTAGGTCGTAGCTACTTTTAATATAACTACTTTTAATGATAGACTCTGACCTGCACCACCTGCACCACCTGCACCACCTCGCTCTATCTTCCGTCATTACATTATTCTATTACATACATATACCGATTTGATTTTTTTCAATTATAATCTATTATAACGTAGTAGTAGATGCATCTCTGGGTGGGAGAGGTGGTGGCCGCGAGAGGGGGAGGAGTGGGATGGGTGCTAGTTGAAGGGCGGGGTGGAGTGGGTTTTGATTCTGGAGCTTTCTGTACCCGTTATTTATAAAAAAAAAATCTGTTTATTTTTCTAAATAAATCATTGTTTTTTCCTGCTTCTGTAAAATATTTTTTAATTCCCGCCGAACATTCTTTTGCTGCACTAGAATTAATTTGAAATCTGAAAACTGCACTGCGAAAATAAGCTATGCATTGCGATTTTGATTAGCCTCTGATATAATGTCGAAGTTGAGTCGAATGTCGGCGTCCTGACATCCTGTATAGATAGATATATAAAGTAAATAACCATTGCAATTATTCCCTTAGATCCCCGTCAGATGGTTTATTGACATTGGGCCTCAAGCATGACGTAGAGCTGGCCGAGTCGTTCGCATCAGACGACTGTTTCGATGACTTCTCACCCGAAGACCTTTACTTTCTGACCGCGTGAGTATTATATTTACTCTTGAAGTTCCTTAGGTACAATATTTTCCAGTTACTCGTAAGTTATGTGGAAAAATATATTTGAGATATTTAATTCAACATTATCTTTATTACGAGAGACAATCAACTTCAGACTTAATCATGAATACTGATATACTGATATACTCTTACCGACCGACCTGTATAACTGTAGGGTACGCGTGACGTAGAGTAACACGTACGAAATAACAACAGCGACCGTAACGAAAAAAATATCAATTAGAATAATTTAGTTTACATTCAGAAAAGAGTAGAGAGTAAAGTTTAAAGAATAGCGGTTAAAACATGGATGCAACAAGGATTGGTTACGTGCAATACCCGTGTTATATGTAGCCGCCGTATTACCCGTCATTGTGAGGCAGCTACACGATGACGGGTACAACTTACTACAATATATTCACACGTTCGCATTTAGTCTCATGCACGGTACTTACAATATTGTTAGATAATTTGGATGCCGGCCTCAAAGGTGCAGTACAATACTATACACTAAACTAAGGAGCGACTTCCCTCTCGGCCGTGACTCGGACTGACTCGCGACTGTTTGTAGTCTGCAGTCTGTAGTAGACCGTACAATGAAGATACGTTGAAACCAACATATTTGACGTTTGTGACGTTTTTTGTATAATAATTATTATTAATTACCACATCCTGAATTATATTGGTAATTAGAAATATACCAAGGTAAACAAGGTAAAACACCTGTACACCTGTTGCAGCGGACAATCCAATTCTTAAGTACTATAAATTATTCAATTTCTTTGGCCACAAAGTGTACAGGTAAAGCTGCCCAGTTGTACATCGCACTAAAACTTGTTAGGCAGGCGCCGGTTTAAAGTCCTAGTCCTTACAGATATCCCCAAGCTTTGAAAGTATCTGTGTCTGAATAGTTAAATCATTACAGTTTACAGTTACTATTAATATACACTACAATACACTTTTAAACACCACTTTGTCGTCTTCTTTTCAAAATGTATAACAATAGGGTAATTGACAAAAGTTGTTTTTTTTTTACTTAATGGACATACTATATATATTAATATTTGCGTTAAGTACATTATATTTTATATTAAAAAATAATTAAGTTTAAATTTATAAATTCGCGCCTAAAATGCCGTCTCTGTGACGGCGGCCGCCAGGTGATTCGTGTGACGTCATACGATAGTAAACAACAAGATGTAACTGCAAGTGCTATAGATATTTTTGATATAGCAAATTTTGTATAAATAGTGTAAAAAATACAAATAGTATTATTATTATTGTTGTAAGAAGAGAGTACAGTTATCTCGGAGATACCCAAAGAGAATTTCATCTCTTTCTTCTTCAAGTTTTCTGTGTAAAGATGCTGGTTGTATACGATTTTGTAATACATAATTTTAAACAATTTTTATAAAACAAAATAACACCTTTAATAATAATAATTTAGAAATTTAGAAGTAAAATATTGTTTGTATGCAACGTAACGTAAAATAAGATTTTTTATTTTACTTGTCAGTTAAATGCTATAAATATTGTGTAACTACAAATAGAACTACATTATTCACACAGCGGCGTGTGTGTGTGTGTGTGTGTGTGTAAATAATGAAAAACCACCGCCGCCCTTAGGTGACACGGGAGACGGTGTTTACTGTCATGTGACGTCATCACAATAATTAAATAATTACCATTCACAGAGTTTCAGTAGTTATTATTTAATATGATATTTGTAATAGTGTCAAAAGGTCAAGTGGTTGCTTAATAAATAACAGATGTACGGGCGGGCGCCGGCAGTAGTGATTTTGTAAAACACATGCCACAGTACCACAGTACCACAGTACCACAGTACCACAGTAGGAACAGCGGGCGGCCTAATTTGTCAGCGACAGAGTACCGAGTACCGAGTGACCTATAAACAGAGTGAGACTTTCTCACACAAATAACTAGGCTAGTTTACTACCATCCTTTACACAATTATGATGCACACGTCTACCGTTCTACGTGCAAGTTGTAATAAAGAAAACAAGAACGCGCAAATACTTAACTATAATATAATGATCTGTGGTTTACAAAATAATTAGGGTTTACACTAGAAATACGTAAAGAATGCTTTTTAACTCGGTTAGGACTGCGTACTATTGTAGTATTGTAGTATTGTAGTATTGTACGACTGCAGCGACGTAGTACCTGATGCACCTGATACCTCAACAACTGATCCGAACTATCACCACGTATTACACGTTTATTTATAACATTAAAGTGCAATCAAGTGAAGGAACACACATAATACCATTTGGTTAGGAAAAATAAATTATTGACAAAGTTTACCAACGAATGAAATATGAAGCGCAGAATGGAGTTGAGCTATCTTTAACCACCCCAGTTTTAAAAACCAACCCTACTTCTATCTATCTTTGTCACTATTTCCTTGCTTTGCCTTTTAAATTTTATGTCCTAATTATTAATGTAACGGGAAATCATACTTACTAAAAAATATCTATCATGGGTCCCACCGCATTCCAGGGGAGGAAGGCGGTGGGTATGTGAGACTCCTACTCACTAAACCAGACCGTTGCCGTCGCCGTCATGATGGGACACCACGGGAACGCTTGCGCATACAACCGCGGCGCCCCGACGGACACCACGTAGAGGGCACCCCGCAACGAGAGGCCCCCTCCATAGTCGGCAGGCTTGATAGATCGCGGGGCGGTCCCCTCCCCCCCCTCCCCAAGCCCACCTTAAGAAGAAGGCCGAAGCCCTCTTCTAGCCAGGCCCGGTCCGGAACTCAAACGCCCGGGGGAGTCTATGCTTAACCCCAAGACGCCTGAGGACCTCGTCCAGGCCCAGCGCCCTCGGCGGTGATCTCCCCGAAGGAAGACCACCGTTCGGACCCCACATGAGCGGATAGCCAAGCACGACCCGGTTGGCAGGCAGGGAGGACTGCCAACGGACCGCCGCCGCGCAAGACCACCACTCAAAAAGGGAGCCCGACCTCGAACCCGACAGGCCTCTACCGCCGAACACGGTGGTCAACCGAGTCCAGCAAGAAAGAGTCATAAGTCGGGAACCCACCAAGCCGGGACTAACGATCGCCGAGCAAGACCGTGGTGTCACGCTCAACGAAGGTTAATCCGGGCACCATCTTTTGCTAGGAGAAACGACCGGCCGAACCGCTCCTTAGAGAGCGACTCGACAGGAAGAACCCCAAGCCCTAAACGCCCCTAAAACCCCCGCAACCACGAGGCCACCCCAAGGTCAACTCTGCAATCAGAGAAGTACCCGGAATGACCCCGCGGCTGTCCCCCGGAAAAGAGGGCCAGTGCCCTCCCACCGAAATGCCCAGACCCACTTTCCAACGGCTGAGGCCGAAGGAAAGGGGCCCGAGCCCGCCGCCGCAGACGGGCCACCCCTATGGGCAGACCGCCGCGTGAACCCCCCTTGTCAACCATGAGCCAGACTCGGGCACCTCATGGCTGACAACCCCGCGCTGGACATTAGCAGACGGCTAACGCGATCCCGAAAGACCGCATTAACCGTCCCCCAGGGAGCACCGGCCCGTACCGCTTCCAATCCCGCCGGACGAATCCGGACAACATTGGTAGCGGACGGGCACACGAGGAGGTTTCCCAGCATGGCCCCCCATCGTTAACCTACCTAACCTAACCTAACCTAACCTACAGTCGCTTAATATTGTCATGACGCCTTATTATAATTTATTACAAAATGGTACAACTTAACACACTACTACACACACTACTTAACACTAACACTTTATTTTTAAATTTAAAAGATATCCAGTTTAGCTTTGGAGTACACCCGTACCTCGAGTTGCGTCGCTGCTTATTTAGTACTCATTTATGTTCACGGTGCGTCGTTAGATTTTACATGTTTTTTTTTATTTTCTTTTTTTTTTCTAAAAAATGTCAACCCTTTCGTTTCCACTAGCGCTCTGCCATCAAAACTCGGGGATTCCTTTTCTAACTAAAAATCAACGCAACTTTAATACAGTTTTATTTTGTTTTGCTAATTTTAGAGTTCAGTTTCCATTACGCAGTGTGTAGTGCTTTTTTTAAAAAGATAATTATACGTTAATATAAATTTTGACGTGTTGTTTCTGGTTACAAAAAAGGTAAATATTTTTCCAATTCATTTATTGGCAAAATGTTTGCTTTGTTAAATTTTATTTTTAAAATGTAGTATTTTCGTAACCCTGTCCCCTTAACGCGCAGAGCCGTATCAAGACCCGTACACATACGGCCCGCGTCGCTAAAATGTTCAGATTCGAATATATCCGGGCATTCTGTATTGTAAGCTTTTAGGGTGACACTCATAAGCATTTATGACCTCTAATTAGCACTAGCGTTGGCACTTTTGTCACTTTTACTCTCCACTTATCTCATTCAGGAATAAAATATGCACTTTTAGTGTATTACAGTAGTGTGTGTGTGTGTGTGTGTGTGTGTGTGTGTGTGTGTGTGTGTGTGTGTGTGAGAGCAAGTCGTGAAGTAAAGTAGACGTTAGACGTAAAGTTAATTTATTCAAAGACAACTGTTTTTATTTTTTACCAATATTATTGTATTGTATTGTGTCATACAAAAGATAATCATTTTTTTATTGTGCATTAAGGGGTTAATTAAAGTCTTAATTATTTTTATATGTGATGTTTGAGTTCCGAGTTTGGTATTATTTGTACTTTTTGTTTTGTGTTTTGTGTCTTTTTAATTTTGCTTTCTATATTTCTTTTCCAGGTAGCACCAGAGCAATAAGTTAGATTTAATTTATTGGAACAAAATTAAGACCAAATATGTACTAATTAGTACATTAGTATTTTACCATTAATATTTTAAAGGTTCAAGCCTTTGGCCGACAGGTTGGTCGACATACCGACCATTGGATCAACATATCATTACTATCAATTTTGTTCAATACAATTGCACTAAGTCAGGTATTAAGGCAACAAAATATATTATAGCATAAAGTGGATTTAAGATATCTCAAATATCTTGTTTTTTCCTAAGGCAGTTTTCTAACTTCTAATCTGGAAAATATTATACAATAACAAGTGCTTACTTTTAGTGAATGTACAAATGCTATTAATATATTTTTAGGATTGAGGAACCGCACACGATGCTTACGGGTGAAGATGAACCGTCTTCTGGCTTAAATGCAAGGTTGAGACCCCGAAAGTCTAACATCCCCAGTCCCCAGACCATTAAGACTACACGTAAAACGGACCCGAAACCTACTCCGGAGAAACCCAAACGAACTAGCACCCCGTCCAAAGCATCTCCAAATAAACTAGATGATCTCACAAGCAAGTCTGATTCAGCCGTGTTGCACATTCTCTGCCCTTACTGCGATAAGACATTCTTTACCAAACAAGCCATTTCTAAACACGTGCGTCGTAGCCATATCTTAACTCCAAATGATTACGTCATCAACTGTTTATATTGTAATCATGCCGAGCCGGATGCCAATGATATAATACGGCACATGGTCGACAATCACCCCAATCAATACTTCGCTTGCTACGACTGCCATACCAGATTTCCATCGACCACGGAGTTAGCCGAGCATAAGTTTAATGTTTGCGAGAAACAGAAGTTACCATATCGTAACAAATTGCGCCCAAAAACTACACCTAAAAAGACTTTAAATACCTTAAATATCTCCACTGGGAGTGAATACGATGAGGCCGAGAACGAGAACGAGAACACCGGGGGACATGAATTTAACGGGCTGGTAATTTCTTGTGAGCTTAAATCTTCACATGCGCACGAGGCCGCCGACATTGAGGATAATATAACGACCAATTTTATCTTACCGCCAAACAAAAACATACCCAATTCCAATTCCGCAGTTATTGAAAAGAACGCCGTTATTATTTTAGATGACTTACAGTGGAATAAAAGGATGCCGGCAAACTTTTCTTTTCATAACACCGATGCTGATCAAATACTGTCCAGGCTCGGAGTCGTCCACAGGTCTCCGCGGGCGGGCGAGTTTAATAAACGAGACTGGTTGAAGAACATGGATGAGTCGAACCAGAAGTTTGAAAAGTGTTTTGACACCGGTTTTTATTCAAAGGTTGCTAGCAATGTTCAAGAAAATTTGTCAAAATTTTTAGATGGTTCATTTAACTTCAACCCCGATCCCGAGAACACTATGAAAACAAGGAGAGCCAAGAATAGTGTGGCTATCAATACTGTCGAAGGCTTTCCAATTCTTTTGGAATGTGAGCAGTTTTCTAGAACTCATTTTGATAGATATTTGCCCCGAGCCTTGGCCCCAAAACACAAGTGGAAATGGGATACTCTGGAAAATGATAGAAATTTACTGAACCCCGAACAAATTAAACGAGACTCGCACACAAACAACTGCATCATTTCGCTAGTCTCCAGTCTCGATATATGGACGCAGTTGTGCATGAGACAAAAGTTTGAAGAAAAATTTAATAAATCGCCATTAGAGAAGAAAATCGAAAAACAAAACATAATAGGAAAAGAGTTGAAAGAAATACTCGAGAGTCGCGAGCTACCAACTTCATCTTCACAAATCGTCAAATACACTGACTCTACTCCACCGACACGTGCTGACGTCGACTTTCCCGCTTCTCTGGGTTTAATTCCTGCAGCGCCGTCGCACAATGTAAAGCCCGCCGTCTTAAGCGGCGAGTGGGTGCGGCCTCGGTGCTACGTGTGCTGTGCGTGCGGAGCGCAGACCCGCGATTCGAGAGCTCTCTCTTCGCATATCTCGGCTCGACACCCGAATGCTCAAATTCAACATTATGAAATTGTTGGAGAGGTACTTCTTAAATCCGATATTTTAAAACATTTATACGTGCCACCGAGCCAACTTAATAATCGGACGCGACCTCTGAGAGGAATTAGAGAATGCACAAAGTGCAAGAAGTCAATATCGTTAGAAGATTTGCATCAACATATGCTAGATTGCGCTGGAGATACTCCTGCCGTGAGAAGAAAGTGCAGGTATAGACCATTTGGAGTTCGCAAACGACGCCCTCGACTTCCCGATAACACGATCCGTAGAGAAATGCGCAAAGACATTAGTACGCAACATAATCGCAAAAATCATATGAGACCGAGACCAAAGATACGGACTGAAGTAGGTGATGGTTAGTAACTATTTTTTCTTAAAGATGTTTTTGTTAATGCTCTTTTATTGTTGTCTATTTATAATTTTGTTATTTGTTTTTTGCAGCCGAAACAATACGAAAAATGTTAGCAGATTTGCCTGCGAAGCGTCACCGAGTTACAGTAAACCCGTTGAACCCTATCTTACGACCTCGAAGAAAACTGAATTCCCAAAGAAATAAATTACTGATGAAAAAGAGGCCAACGGAAGAAATGAAAAAGAAATCATTTTTAAATACAGAGCCCAGAGGTACCGAAAATGAGACTTCAGAGAAACGATCTTCCGAACTTGAAAGCAGCCAGAGTAACAATATCACTAACTCATATAACGACCAAGTGGATACCAAAATATGCCATAATGAAACCTTGAATAAGAAACCTACTGTGATTAAAAACAAAAGAAAAAATATTCCACATAAGGAACCTCAAGATCATTGCCACACTTCTGATATACCTGACATGACTTGTAGACCTCCCGATGTTCGAGGCGGTATTCAAATTGAGCAGCTCTCGACACAAAACAATACAGAAAGAATAAGTATTAACAATGGTGGTGGTGGATCTTACAGAGAACACGGGAATGATTCCAATAATGGATCCTCTAACAGAGACAATAACAACTCGGGATACGGCGGACAACACAATAATTCTAGAGACTCGTTTGGGCCATCTCAAAATATTCCTTTAAAACATTCTATTGCCAGCTTAACAGCCAGTTCAGAGACACATGACAAGTCGGTTCAATTTCACCATTTATTCTTAGTGCAACAGGAATGCAACAACGTCACTAGCCATGTACCCTCTGGACAAAGAATACTTTTTGAAAACGAAGCTGTTGTTAGGAAGTTAGACAAACCCCCCTTACACTTTAATCACCGAGGATATATGGATCCCCTACTTTTTCAAAAGAGCAAGCTTAATAAACCTCGTAAAGGATTAAATGACTGCATTGCTATGCTAAAAAATAAGCTCGAGGATCCAAGCTCAAGTACTTTGCCATTGCATGTATCTGTTCAATGCGGCAGCGATGAACCTCTCGGGCCAGAGCCGGTCATTATAGAGCGAAGACATTCAACAACTGAATCAAACAACGAATCTACTCAAAGATCATTGCAAATGCTATATCCGGAAGTCCCTACACAAAACAGTGTCGAGTTTCAAAATATCCCCAAACGACCAACGCGACGTAGATCTACAACCACTCGTCAAAGACAAAACTCTGGTAGAGATAAATCATTTGAGCTACTTACAAACAACGATTATATTAATTGGAAACAGTATTACTACGAATCTCAAATGTTGTCTGCTCAGAGCAATAAACGTCAGCCATCACGGCGAAAGTCAATCACTCCCGCCGATGACTTGTTTTTACAACATGCGTTTAATATCGAATTATTAAATAAAAGTAGTAGGGAATTACAAAATATATCGGAATATCATTACTCTAATGTAACAATGCCATATAAGCCAAGTAAAAAAAAGGCTCGAGAGAACACTCAAAAATCGAATTCTAGAGGACGAACTGATGTTGAATTGCAAAAATCCAAGAGTAGAGAAAGTCCAAAAACACGTGAAAAAAGTCGCCCAAGACGTACGCGTGCTAATTCTCAACAAATGAACCAATTTAATGTTCCAGATACTAATTGTATTCCTGTGATAGATCGTAATGATCAATTCATGAACCAGGTGCCCGTAAGTTGCACGTATGCTCCAGGACCAGAAAAAAATATAGATTGTTGTACGTTGGCGGCAATTCAAGAAGAAAATATAAATATTTGCTTAGAACGTGATTTAACACATTCAAAGGTAATCGATGAACAAACGCTGCATCATATAAACCAACAAAATCCACCGGTCGTAGAATACACTACTGATAACAGTATACACCAAGCACCTTACACTATTCCGTATGAATCGAATGTGATAGCTCCTTTAGATTTGTCTCACAATATACAAAACAACGATAATTCTTTTCAATATTTACCTCAATCACAGCTGTGTGCTGGTAATTATGAAACGTACGAGACGTTGGACTTATCGAACAAACATGTAAATAACGAAACTGTCAAAGAAACTGAAGTGACCAATGAAGATGTTGTAGATTTGAGTTTGAGATTTTCATCTCACCAGGCACATGAGATTAGGCCATCGCTCATACTTTCTGATTTGGGTGATAATGATTTGGAAGAAGGACCGACTGATCTATCCATAGTTCGCGTTGATAACTATATACCTACAGACTTATCCGTAAAGAGAAAGAAATACCCATTTCAATCATACGAGAGGACTGTTGAAGATATCTCACAAATTAATTATATTCAAGACTTGTCGCACCCTATGAGAAATTTGGAAAATGTTTGTATATTGGTTCCTTTAAGAGAAGATTCAGAAGTAACCGAACAGCCAACTGACCTATCTAGAAGTAAACCTACAAGCCGACCTGATGTTACTTCCTTATGCCTAACAGAGCACCAGGATATGTACCTAAATGTATTTAGAAACAATCCCGTCTCTGAAGATGATAATATTCCTTCAGATTTATCTGGAAGAAGTAACGATGTTCAGAATGTGCAATACCTAGAGACACAGGATATGAACGTTAACGAAGGATTACTTTTACCTAAAAGCATAAATAGGCAGTCATCTCATGGTCTTGATAACAATCAAATCATAAATCTTCATTACAATTCGGCGTATCGAACTCCTCCACAAACATCGTATTCCGAAGATTCGGATAGGTTTGACAACAGAAATCACAATATGCCTACCGTAAATATAGTATCGCCGGGCACTGTAATACATGATTATTCCAATAATAACCCATCTTTGAATGATCACACTGTGTCGCATTCTAATGAAATATTATCATACACAGATAGATATTCAGATGAACCTTTGAGCTTAACAACTAAATCCGCTCAACTTGAATCTAATTCTAAAGCTGTAATTGTGTGTAATATCATGCACTGTACTACTGTATCAGAAGCTTCTAACTATGAAGTAAATACTCCAATTTACTCATTGCCAAATGAGCGAAACTGTAAATCACCTCTTGTTGTTAAATCCCCTCCCAGGGAAAAAACATACAACTCTCCTGTTTGTAATAACGCTGAATGTTCAGAATTAAAAACATCTGCATTTCCTGTTGATACGGAAGAAGCCTCTAATTCTGATAGCAATGATACAAAAAAATTGTCAACCAATAGCACCCAAATCTGCAAAGATGACAACAGTACATGTACCAATTCTCAAGAAAATTTAGAGCAAGATCCAGAAACAGCTAGGAAAATTGCTATGTTACCTAAGGAGCTGGTAGAGATATTAGGTACCATGCCAATTGATCATCGTAATCAGCTTTTAAATGTTCTACCTCAATATGTATCAACATCGGCAACTGAGCCTAATTTAATAGAAAACACTCGGCATAAATCTGATGAGGAAAGTTGTACGCCTCTTATCAACCGAAATGTTACAAAAGGCGATGTTTTAAAGCATGGTACTACTCAAGATAAAAACGATTCCAATGTTATGAATAATTTACCTTGTCAAATGTCAATCTGTCCGGATGCTCCCCAAATATCTGTATCAAGCTCAGTACTTTTAACTCCTCCAACGCCTCAATTGTCAGATCGACATTCAATTCAGTCTCAAGATAATGATGAAGTAAAAATCGATGCGATACAGATCCAATTATCGACAGAAGACAGAACACATTTTGATGTTTCGAAATCACATAGGCAGATAAAACATGATATAAATATGTCTATTGTCAAAAGATTAACAAACTTAGAAAGTGAAATAATAGAAGATCGTATCATTGACTTAACTGGTGATGATTATTTGCCCCCAAATGAATATGAAAATAATTCAGAAAGTACTAAACGTTTGAATGATATTTTAAGAGATCATTCTAGTTCAAATCTTTCATGCAAAACCAGCTCTCATAAAATAAATAATGATAAAACAGCTAGCTTACGGGCGGTTCGAATTAAAACACCATCCGAAAGACATCGTTCAATATTAACAGATAAACAATCAGTAAAAAATACCATTGAAAAAACAATGAATGTAAATGAACCAGATCCAAACAAAAATTCTGAATTACAAAAGCCATTGGCAATACAACAAGCGGAAATCAGTAGTACACAACATAATAAAACTAATAATACTAACAATACTCAATTAAGTAAATGTTCAAAATTTCATTTAAATAATGCATTAAATCAATTACCACAAAACCAATCAAAATCAATCGAAATTACGGATAATGCACTTAAGGATAAACGAAACATGACAATTGAAAAACTCAATTGTGTCACCTCATCTATTCCAAAAGATGTTAAGTCTGAAGCGAAAAAAGAAGTCATTTCTATTACCGACAAAATCGAGCCTGAAAAGTCTAACATTACATTAAAAATTACATCTTCAAACAGAAAAATTTGTGACTCGGATTCAAATACATTACCTAAAAACATTTATATTGATGTGTTATCGAAAGAGAATATAGAAAATAACAAATCCTTATTAATAAACGATAAAAAAGATGTTCATAATAAGGAAGACTCTGAAGATGATCCTATTTTATCAGTTATAACCAACCAAAAAAATTGTGATTCGAAAATTCTACTGGGAAACGAGCGACGACTTTGTAACGAAGAGAATCATGTTTCTGACAACGAAGATCAGTATCAATATAATAATAACGATATTGAACAATTGTCTACTAAGTTGCCTTACGTGTCAGAAACAATCACAGAAAATAAGCGTATGATCGTTTCGAAAGATTGTAGTTCACATAATTGCGATGAATCTGTCAGTTCTAAAACCTCAAATGTTGTAAGTATGATAAATCAAGAGTCAGAAAAGCAAAATAAGTCGATTGAAAAAATATCACATAGTAAACAAAAAGGCAAAAGAAGTCGTCGTCCTGAATGTGTTGAAATTAACGATCAAGTCTCTAACCAGTCAGAAATATACAAAAATGACATTAATAAAGAAAATTATTATTATTCCGATATTACAAGTAAAGAGAAATCTAGTGAAGATTCAGTTAAATCAGTAGTTACAGAAATAGATAATGATGCAATTTCTGCCATTAACGCTAAAGTGTCGTCTAACCTCAAAGAAAATATGGTTGATAAATCGATAAGAAGTGAAAATGTACAAGAATTTTTAGACAATGACTCTGACTCATGTACCTTTAAAATCAATGTCTCCGTTACCATAAAAGAAAGCGAAAACTGTCACGATCAATTACAACCAATAATCAAGCAGACTGAAAAATCTTTGGTTACGCAATATTCCACTAAAATTGAAGCTGATGTTTTGGAAAAAGAATATTCAAAGCCTAAAAACTGTGACTTATATGATAATTATTCAAATCTAAATCCTAAAAGTGATCATAACAAAGATAATTCGGAGAAAGCAAACGATTTAGGGTATATTTTATCCAATAAAAGTTTAGTAAATCCAAAAGAAATACAAGTTGTGGACATTTCTTCAGACGTTGAGGAAGTAAATACGACTCCGGTTCGACGTAGCAGGCGTGGAAAATCTGTAAATATGCATAAAAATAATGTTGAAACTGAAACGATCATACACCAAGATACCAATGAGCCCAGAGCTCCTTTAACGAAAAAACAACTAATATTTTCAAAACTTTTGTTAGATGAAGAAAATCACAATAATAATATAAAATCTAATAATGATCTTAAAGTATCTGATAATAAAATAGAGTATTATAAGTCAACTAAAAGTTCAAAAAATGACGAGCTTGACATTCAGGAATTAAGCCCTAATAAAATTAAGGGTAATAAACGTAAAAAGTCTCCTCAGTCTAAAAGGAAATCTAAGAAGCAAAAGGCTTTAACATCCTTAAAAACTAAAGTAGATATTAGCACTGACAAGCGAGAAAAAGATTCCAAAAAAGAAAGCTTAGCAATGTTTGTTGCAAGTTGCAATACTATTGAAAATGATAAGATAACAGAAGTACAAGACATAAATAATATACGTTTATCCAAACTTGAGTGTATATCCAAACCTGTGGCGAATAGTAAGCATATAAAACAAAGAGTTTCAATTGAGAAGCGAAAATCTAGTTCTCCGCCAAGACAAGACGTAATTCAAAGTTCAAAACCAAAGAAATGTAAGCTAAATATTGATGAAAAGAATATTATTGAGTTATCTGATGTTAAAACAAGCGAAAAGAAACAGCAGACAGAAGCTGGTATGGTTGAAAATAAAATTATTTCACCTACTTTGCGAAACCCAACTTGTTATAATAAACCAATGCGTCGAGTACGATCAAAATCTGTTGTTGAAAAATCTTCAGGATCAAAATTGTATGATCCATACGATATAGATTTAGAAGATATGGTGGAGAAAACTGAACCGTTTATAAGAAAAGAGAGCCTTACTAAAAACATTTTTACAGATTTTAAAACCTCAATTATCGATAAAACTCGTAAATTAATGGTACCATCTGCCGATTCAGAGATCTACCATTCTGATCATATTAAAGCCACATCGTCGGAAAGTATTCCTGGAGGCAATGGTACTTCAAAAAGTAATATTAAAATTATATCTATATCTGAAAATATTACGAAAGATAGTGACACAGACGAGTCTTCTAAAAGCGATGAACCACTAAAAAAGTATGCAATAGACAAGGAGAAACGCAAACCAGTTTCATCCTCAGACCGAAATAATATGAGTACCCTCAGAACAGAAACAAATAATGTTCGAGAACAATCAAAGACTCGTGGTAGAAAGAAACGAACTGTTTCATCAAATATTAAAGACGAGCAAAATGTTCAGAATAAAGACAATGAAGAAGAGTTGCGATCAGAACAGTTTATGGAAAGCTTTGGATTTTTCTCTGAAAGAAAACCACGAAAATCTAATTTGCTTGCAACTAAGAAAATATCAGAAACATTCCATATAATAGCTAATGAGAATGATGATGCATACTTTTCATCTTTAGATCGGGTCAATAAAAAAGTTGTACCTCTTAGTAAACAAACTGATGAAGTTGAAACGATGAATTTAATAGGTACAAAGAAAGTACCTTCCAAACGTGGTAGGAAGAAGAAGAGTCCACCTCCGCCCGAACCAGCATATTGTAACGTATGTAAAAAAACGTTTCGAAGATCCGATAATTATACAAGACACCAGATATCATTATATCATATTTCAAGATTGTCGGAAGTTGAGCTAAACACAAAGACAATACCCATAGAAGAGGAGCCCAATTACTTGATAGTATTTAAACAGCAATTAGATCGACTAAAAATAATGCAGGACAAAATAGCATTCAGAAAGAAGAATTGTTTGTCTACATCTCATTTAATTTTGCCAACGTTACCAGAAATTTTAGAAGATGTGAAAAGAACTATAAGGGAGCAAATACTTGCTAGGCGTGGATTAAGTCGAGATGAGGCTTTGTTTGTGGATTGTTGTGAAATGTTAAAGGAATCACATAAAAATGATATTACCAACCGTCGTCGTAATTGTAACAGTTTTAATTGCTTACAAGCATGCGAAGAAGAATTAGTTGCTTTAGAAAAGAGCATTGATGAAAAATGCGATAAATATGATGGTGTGGTAGATTCCATTACCGCCCAGAATATAATGGAAAGTGAAGAAGTTCGCAATTTAGAAAACGATTTGATATCAGGACTGAAAGAAGCAAACGGTTTAAAAGGGGCTAATATAAACTATCGTTCATTAGATAACATAGAGGGAAGTGGAAACAATGAGAACATCATGCACATTTCTAATTTTCAACAAGTTGACGACTTTGATGAAGTAGATGAGCCTATTACGATAAAAAGTAAAAGAAACTCTGAAGTGAAAGACAAAATGTATCCCGATGTTGTTGAAAATATAGACATGTTTGAAGATAAATTTGACAAAATAAAAAGAAAATGTAGATCACAGGCAGCCGCTGCAAAGCAAATAAAGACACTAGCTGATATCAATTCCAGGTATGATTATTCTATCTATACATATATATATATATTTATATCAAATTACAATTTATTATGATTTATTCATAGCACAAAATGTATTACAATAGAAATATATCTGTAATAAGTTCATTCTCATAAACAATATTTCTGTGGAGCCGTACTCGTTTTCGGTCGTCCTACACTAGTGCGGAAACCACGACAAGGCATGTTAGTTACGATGATGGATATTATTGTGTTTGTATAATAGGTTTTATGTATATATTTACTTTGTATTTAATTTTACAGTCATAAGAACCGTAAGAAGTCTGAAAAAAAGAAATCTAAACGAGGCTCTAAACAGAATCATAACACCGTTCCTACTAAAGGAGCTTTAAAGGGTTTTGATGGCATAAAGGTGTCAATTTCAACATCGGACATAAATATGTCTGCTATTGTTCCTTCAGTTGGAAATTCTTTTAAAAGAAAGAAAAAGAGCGGCTCCAAAAATAAAAGGGAAAGAAAAAGTTCCGATGTTAGTAGTAATTACGACAGCGATCACCATCGCAAAAATAATGAGTCACCTGAGAAACAAGTTGATGTTTATGAATTTATGGATACTGAAGATACGGAGTTATTTGAATTCAGACCATCCACTCTAATGGAGAGATTTAAAAGTATAAGTAATAAAGAAATACCAAGCACGTCTAAGACATACACTTCAGCAGCAGCTGATATTTCCAGCGAAAGTGGATCGGACGGTGATGACTTTGTTTATATGTCGGACGATTACGTTTGCAGCGACGATGAAACTGAAAATAGCCTTCTGTCTTGTGAGTTCGGTAATGTTAAAGGTGGATGTAGTGAATATAAGAAACCTTCATCTCCACTCAAAAGAAAAGATGTAATCGAGAAAAATGCCGTTATGGGTAAGATATTTAAAAATAATGCCGTTCGATCGGAACGCAGGAGATCAAAGAGTAGAGAACCGGTTAAAACTCAAGCTAATATGGACCAGTTATTTGATAGCTTGCTTGAAGATGAACCTAAGTTTTCAATTTCTCCTAAAAAAGATAATTCTCTATTATCGCAACGATCGACCCCACCTAAACAAGACAAACTTATGGTAAAGACAGAGCACAATCACAAAAAGCGGAATGAACATATAGTAACAGACTATAAAGATAAGGATTTAATGCCAAAATACGACGCACTTCCTTCAACATCTACTCAGGCTTCGACTTCTGTTTTGGGATCATCTTCTAAAAAAAGAAAATCGATAACGCCGCCTAAAAAATTAGATCTCAACGCAGTACGCGCTCTCGAGTATAGTCTTTCCTCTGCCAAGAACGATGAGGACACGAATACGTGTAATGAGAATTTTGACTATTACGCGCGATCATCTCAAAAATTGCAGGTAGTTTCAAATAAATTTGCATCGTTGGAGGACGACGACTTTACCGTGCCGAAACTTAGCCACATTACAGTTTCGCATTCTAAAGGTGAAGATGATAACCACATTAAAAATAGACCAAAAGACAAGGTTTCAAAGGAAAAATCTTATTCCAAAAAGAGAACAGAGGACGATAAACACAAACCTTACAACTCCTGCTCCGAGTCATTAAATCGGACTTTAGTAACCGAGGATACTGGCGTAGCAATGCAGCGAGCGCGCCGAAAGTGTACGGTCGGAAAGCAAAACGTGCTTGCCGAGACGTGGAGTTCGGAATCCGAGCCGGACGGTGCGCCGCCGCGGCCCAGCAGCGTGGAGTCCGTAGTGCCGGGAGTTGGGCGCAAGAAGAGGGGCAGAAAGCGGGACGGCGGGACGATAGCATCCCGGCGAGGCGGGACGGTCGTAAGGCCCGCGGCGCACGCGCAGGCCCGACCCAGGCCGCCCTCCTACTGGTCGGAGGGCGAGGAGGAGCACCCGCAACAGCACGGCTGGATCGTGGGGGACAGCCATAAGAAGCTGGTGACGATGCTGGCGCACGCCAAGGGCCGCAAACGCTCCGGCGATGACAAACGCACCGCAGTGCTCGAGTAACCAGTTCTAATCTTTGTAAATATCTTGTACATAATATACTAGTTCTTTATGGATGTCATTCTTATGGCATTTAGACCAGAAATCTTTTATCTCTAAATTTTAATTAAATTCAGTTCTGTAAATACTGTATATCTTTTATAGTATATTTTAGTTAAATTTTTAAGAGCCTACGGGCTGTGAGGTCTATATTAATTCAATTAATTTACGGCGGCCCTCGCATCTAGCTGAATTTTTTAGTGTATTATATTTTATTTTAACTTCGATGTGACCTCTTCGTTATGATTTTACATTTTATTTATCAAATAATAATTGGAAAGGTTTGGCGCATTATTGTAATTTAATATAACATGAGCTGAAAGCATAGACGTTTTTAGAATTAGTCGTAGTTGTCAGCGCTAATTTAATGTCTAATAGAGGAAACTTTTACGAAATATATTCTCTTTAATCTTATCAGCGCTTTTTCTGATGAGTTTTTAAGGAACGAAAGGCGAAAGTATTCTTTAAATCGCGCTTGCAATCGGTCCAATGGCAATGAAGTATCAGAATTTAATTACATGTATCGGTCTAACTTCTTTTAAGTTGCAGCGTCATGTAAATAAGGTAGATGTGAATTCCACTTTTAATATGACACTATAAACAAACGTATATGTAAAGGTGTAGTCTAAAACGCCCTTGCCAGTCGAGGCGGGAGCCGGGAGCCGGGAGCCGGTCGAATCGCACCCGCGGATTGGATTACTATACATACAACTTGCAATGTATTTTATGCTTTTAGTTCCGATTTAAAGATATTTATTTACATGACTCCTTTTTAAAGTTCGTTGTGTAGAGAGAATTTATGTTCGAAAGTGTTCGCGAGGGGCTGATAAAGGGGCCTGGGTGTTGTGTATTTTTTGATTTTGTTAACTATTTTTATACATTAGATTTTGAGTAGTCAATTAACACACGAAATCTCAAGCTTTAGTTATCGTTCGTATCTAGTCCAGGGGTAGAAGGAAATTTTATAGCCGCCTTATCAGCCTCGAAGCAATGTGATGTTCTTTCCATTATATACCAAGACTCGCCGGAATACTTGTATACTTGTATCGTGTTTATCGATTGTGTCTGATGAATGAAGTAAGTTAAATTTCTTGAAATAAAGCTCAATGTTGAAAGGTATGGTTTAATTTCCCCAGTCGGTCGGTCGGTCGGTCGGTCGGTCGATCCGGTATCTCTTACTTGTCAGTGACGCGTTCTGTAGCCTCCCAAAGTAAATGTACTAGATGTGTAAGGTAAGGTAGATTTATTTCAATTGTCTAATTAAATTACAATTATATTACCTTCAGCCACAATAGAGCAATTGATGTCTACGTGTATGTTAAGATTCGGTGTAACTTTTAGTCGTCTGTGAATTCTTAACCTAACCTAATGTACCCACTGTTTGTACACGAGATTTGTCTGTTTGTCTCATTTCAACAAATCAGTTGTTCTTATGACATGCAGTGTCTACTTTTAGATCTTATTTTGGTGCCCAATATGAAGTCTAAATGTTTATCGAAAGTCTGTCATTTCTTGAACTAATTAAGAGTTACAATATATACTTTTAAATATATGTGGTATACCAATAAAAAGTCTTTCAATCTTTTGCGGACGATGTATTTTTTTCCTTTTTGAGTTAATTATAAAGTAAATTATGTTTTTTACCCCAAAACAGAGAAACTAATAACAATGAACTTTACTTACACAGAAACCATTACCTTTTGTTTCATTTCTTAGCGAATCTCGACATGACTGCGGGTCAGAGATTAAAAATATATTTATTATTTTACATAACTTTTAAAAGTTGCAGCGGAATAACATTTAGGCAACCTCATTTACAAATAACATTTTCCGTTAGATTATAATGAATCTGAAGCATCGTTCAAGTAAAAGCCGTATCGGGCATTTGTTATGCATTATTACACATATAACAAATATAAAAAAATGTATTTTAACGTATTATATTGTAACGTTTTGAAATTATTAAACCTTACTAATTTTATAACAAATAGTTTCTATCTCGTCAGGACGAAGGATTTTTTTTTAGTTTTATAGATCAAACCAGACGATGATTAATTCACAATATAGTTATTTTTTTGCTACAAGATAACGTTAGTGCAGTGGCACATCCTCCCTCGTTGCAGGTTTAGAACAGAAAAGACAATTCTTAAGCCAGTTTCTTGGTTATGGGTCTTGCATTATACACAATATTAGCAACTTTGAACCTCCCCCTCCCCTGGTAATATTTGGCTAGGTTTTAAAACGCCCCTCCATCCCTACCCAAAAACACGTGCATTTTAAAATACAAAGAACTTTAATATTCTTAGAATATTTGTGTTGTTTTTAGAAATTGTTTTTTCAAAAGATTGCATATTGGCTTATAAATTATAATTAACTACACCCAACTCATTCCCCTTGTGATATTTCGTGATTCTTCCTTCGTGCAACTCCTCTGCTCCTCTTTTGAGTCTCACGTGATTATGGACGTTCCGTAATACAAAATTGCGCACTAATATTACAAAGTATGTAGCAAACTGAATGATTAAACCAATATATACAATAGGGCAGTGGATACCTCCACTACGGTAGTTACGGGTTAGAGACCAAACACAATATATTTTTAAAGGAGATATTTAATTATTTAGATATATATAATATACACACAAACTTCTTACAGTTTATTAACAGTTTATACTTAAAATTTTGTTTACGTAATATCAAAAAATATAATATATAATTGCTTAGATTTTCATAAAAATATTTTTGTAATAAAATGTGTAATTACCTATCAATTAACAAACATCTTTTATATATATTCTACTACCAATAACTTACATAATATGAATCTATTTAGCATTAGTATTACTTAGAGTAGGTATAGGTAGGTCATATGGTGCTATTCCGATACTGTTCTTCCGGACGAACCTGACACGGAGAAGGATAACCACTCCGAGCAGCACCACGAGGGCGCAGGCTGCGATGATGACGGGCACAATGATGTCCACCAGGCGCAGTCGGTGCAGCAACCTTGTTGTCAACATGTCTACATAATCTGGTGGTAACTGCATGCCCTGTTTAGAAAAATATTACAGATAATAATAGTTTGCATTTTATGATAGGACCAATGTTTGGTTTTTATATAGTGTATACGAACAATATAAAACAATTATCTTATCTTTTTATAAATATAAATTTTTAAAAGTAATGGTGAATATGTATGTGGGAACTTGAATCTATTAATTAGATAATGTTTAATAATAGCAAATAATGAGACAAAGATACCAGAGTCACTTGGTTTCTTGTTCCTAGCATTATCGTTACGAGTATCGCGCTTTATTGTAATATACGGAGGGTACCTCTTCAATCCAGAAAATCGGCATGAGCGTGGTCCGCAGTGACTGGGTAGACGGGATGTTGGTCACCGGGCGCATGAACACGTTGAACTGCGCGCGCTTCATCCCTCGCACCACCGTCCCTGTATTCTGTAATGGACAAAAAGCTGACTGAAGCTGAACCGAAATGTTGATTAGGTAGCGACTACGGACGATTACTTCAGAGTATTTCAGATACTTTTTTTAATGTAGTGCATGCTACCGGCATACTGAAAGTAATTATCATAAAAAATACAAAAGTATTGTTTTCTTGTTTGACATATACTCGTAAGATGCCAAACTGATATAGATATTAAGAATTATTATTCTGACCGGTTAACGATATTTTGCAGCTGCGAGGTGAGGCGAGTATTTGGTCTATATCGTTACCAAAAAAGAAAGCAACTAAGATGAGGTAAAAATTTTAAAACCTATTTTAATCGCGGAATTCTTTCAAAAAATGCATAAAAAAGAAAAGGCTAATCCAAAAAGTAAAGTTTGTGACGAAGGTGAACCTATACTGAACTACTATACCTGAACCTGAACCTATACCTGAACCTGAACCTATACCTGAACCTGAACCTGTACCTGAACCTATACCTGAACCTGAACCTATACCTGAATCTGAATTTGAATTAATATGGATCATTTAGTCCAATATTATTTAGGAGCCATTACGTAAGCTTAATAGTAGTAAAAATATAATCTACATAGTATCTATAGACCTGTGATGTCTGTGATGTAGTATCTATGTTTTAAACGTCTTTAAGCATTTATAAAACAATTAACAGTCACACATCTTCACTCAATATATGTTTTAGAGGGCATGTGTGCAATCTGTATAAATTAGAATATTTTCCTTAAATCAAACGACAACTAAAATAGATTATCAATTAGTGCCTTTGTATTTTTGTTATTATTTTAAACCAAATAAAAATGATTATTCTATTTTATGATTACCAAATATATATAAATACATTTTTCAAATAAATTACACGTACATGTGTGCCTTAATTTTATTTCATGGTTAAGGCATGGAAGGCTGCAGTATCTACATGTATGAATGTTGTAGAAGAAAACGTATCTCTTAATAAACATTGATTATCGTTGAAGTGTATTTGTTATTTTTAATAATCATACTACATTATGTACATAATATATTATCGAGTTTAACTGTATTTCAGTCAATTTACATAATTGACGAACGCTGAGCGCAGCGAAGCGTTTGTCCGAAGGACTACGTTCCCACTAGATAGGCCCATTCTGCTATTTTTCCGTATGTATGTATTTCAGCATGTTTGTTCACATCATCACGAAAATTGGCAGGCGTGTTCTTTGAATTATTTGAATTTTTATGTCAAGCCGTTTTTATGCTTGGGCGAAAAAATTCAAAATGGATCCGCCATTCTGCTCCGCCATTCTGATCCGTACCACAAAAACGGACTTTGTGGCAGCTAACGGACTGAAATTTCGTCGTAAGTATTATTTGCGGAAATGTAAGGTGTTTTACAGTGTTTTCATTAAAATTTATGTCTCACTTGTAAGCTTGTTATGTTAAGAATATGATGTTTATATTTCTTTTGTGAAAACATGTGTTTGTAACACTTTTTAGACAATCATTTAGGCGTATTAATATTTACGTACTTTTGACGGGTATATCAGTTATTTAAATTTAAACTTGGAAGACTCTGTTGCTTAAATCTTACCTTTTCAAATTCCTTACTCGTACCGGTACCACTTAGGTATTAAGAAAATTATTTAGTAAGTTACATCATCATTTCATCAGGTAATAAATATGGCGAAGAGAAAGTATAATACTGGGAAACGAGAGGATATGAACGAAGCTTTGGAAAAACTTCGGAATGGAGAAATTGGCTTAATGAAGCATGCAGAAGATTTAACATGCCGAAGCCTACCCTGCGACGGCATTTAAAAGGATTAAATAAAACGAGAAAATTTTGGGAGACCTAACGATATGACTCCAGACATGGAAGACTTAATAGCACAACATTTGATTCATTTGGAGTCTTGTTTCTGTGGACTAACCACTACTGAGTTCAGAGAACTTACCTTCGAGCTTGCCAAAAATTTCAATTAGCTCATCGATTTAATAAAGTAAAGAAAACAGCAGGCAAAAATGGTATTACAGATTTATGAAAGACCATCCGGATTTATCCTTGCGTGTTCCAGAACCAACGTCGATGGCTCGAAGTAAAGGTTTCAATAAAAAACGTGTTTACTACTTTTTTGATGTGTTGAGATTTGATCAACTGACAGCTGACAAACGCAACCTTGACCCTATCCTTTTCCTAATTGCGTATTGTTTTATATAGAGTCAAAGTTGGTGAATATGTAATTTCATATTTTTTTTAAGCTGGCAAGCCATAACATTTTGACAACTTCTTGTAATTACAAGAAGTGCCGGAAAGGAAACAGATGTCAAGACAGATAACGTGCTCCGAAATTGTAATTGAATTGTTTAAAAGTATTGTGCAACAATCCGACGATTGTTTTTTTGTTTATCAAAACTAGCATTGTATATTCATTCAAAAGGTACTTTTTGAAGCCGGTTCAATAAATTGAACTCATTGTCAACTTTTGGACTCAATTATTTGCCACCAAAATTCAAAAAACAGCATTTAGTTGTTCAAAGAATGGTTGGATAACATCAGAAATTTTCGTTAATTGTCTTGAACATTTTATCAAGTGCACGAGATTAGAAAAAAGTGACTGAAAACAAACATTGCTTCTGCTGGATGGTCATAGCACACATAGCAAAAATCTAGAAGCAATTCAGATAGCTCGCGACTAATGGCATAGTAATGCTTTCTTTTCTGCTCATACAACACATCGCCTACAGCCGCTAGATAGATCATTTTTTAAGTCACTGAAAAGTTGTTACAACTTAGCCGCATTAACGTGGTTACGCTCAAATCCTGGTAATATCATAAAACAAGCTAATGTTGCAGAGCTGCTTGGTAAAGCATATCCTAGGTCTTTTCGCATGAATATTGCCTTGAACTGTCAGAAAGGGATGTATGGTCCAATAATTTCAATATCACTAAATAATACAACACCACCCTCAGCACCCAGGCATCCATCACCTCCTATAATTCAACCTATTGAATTAATTTCTAATTACTAATTTATAATTACTAAGGCAATACTCTCTCTTAAAGATAACCGTATAAGTTTATATAGAATCTACTTGAAGTTGATAGAACTAACTACAAGACAACTATGAGTTTGTAAATAAGTATTTACTGGCAGACCTCTCTGTATTCCTAATCGGTTAAATTAATTTATAGCTTTAATTAATGTTGTTTCGACACTTACGGGTTCTAAGTCTACGAATATCCTGTGTTGTTCTTCAAACGGATGCATTCCAATTATTCCGTTTCTATAGCTGAAGTCTGCGTAAAGAAAGTGTGGGTAGGAGAGCACCAGAAACGCACCTGTAATGAAAGAAAAAGAAATTCAAACCATATTACAAATGGGTTTAAGTAGTCCAGATAATTTACAAGAGATGATGATTATATAACAATGTTGGTAATCTTCAATCAACAGGACCCTAAGAACAGGACGTAATTTAAGTATTGAAAATAGTTTAAATTATTATTTGATAGACTAGACTTAATTTAATTTGTAAATAATCACACACATTTTTTAATATTTTATCAATTAACCAAATAAAACATATAAGATCATATTGATAACTAGGGGCGCCAACAGATCCTCAATCTTGGGTGCCGTTTATATATTGAGCGAAGCGAGCCCAGTGTAATGACTCATCGTTTCCCATTGAATTCAATGAGATATCAGTTTTTTGACGATTCCTCGACGACATGACATTTTTCAAAACTTTTTTTTAAAACCATCACCTAATGTGTCTTTTTGATTGCAACAGTTCATAATTTTCAGGCCTATTCGTGACTAAGAATATGAAAAAGTCTCCAGTAAAACGCTCCGCTGGATTCGCACACATATTCGGAAACAGACTCAACCGTATTATAACATGTTTATTTACTTTAATTATTGGTTTAATCACCCAAATTATTACTACCAATAGAAAATGTTAAATATGCTGTATGATTTTATAAAAGATAAAAAGATTTGCCTTATAATTGATATTATTAACATAAAAGTAAATCAAATGCAGTTGGGAAATGCAATGTCATCAAAGGCGTTTAAGCATCTTGTTTCTGCTTAATAATAATATAATTAATCAACCATATCATCATATTTATCATATTGGAAAACTGTTGCTAAGAGACTTCATTGAAATAAATACTTCACTTTACTCATAAAGAAATTAGAAGCATAAATAGTTAAAAACTTAATTTTTAATTAATAGGGTAAAAGTATATGAATATGTTTTCTAACTGAGTCTGATATGGCATCATGGCTCCCAAACGGTTGAACCAAATTGACTATTCAGTTCAAATTCAAATCTCCGTCAGTCGAAATGGTGCATTCGTTCAATAGGTTGTTTGAAAACGAAGTCAGTTACCTCCAAAATATTCAGATCTCATTGCAACTGGAGACTAAATGTAAGGCAATATTGAAGCAAATAGATCTAATTTTAGGTTGAACATGTTTTTTCAACTCTAAAATCTTTAGTGAAGCGATCGTTGGCTAATTAACAACACGACTGTTAATTTGACAGTTAATATTTCTAAGTAATTGAAATTTAATGGAAAATTTATAATGAATAATGATCCCAACAAACTGATTTATTCTTGATGAAGGTGATTTTCTGCCAGGCATCGATGGAGGTATCTTTGTAACTTCAAAAATAAGCCAAAAGGACAACACCGCTGCCTACGATACTGAATAATACAGCAAAATGCCAAAATTAACCAACATTTTTTGTTGAATTTACTCCATATATAATAAAATTAGAATATAGTAAAGTAAAGTAAGTAGTAAAGGGATAGTACTTATGATCTTATAATCTTTTGAATAATTTTAGCTATGTCCTATGGCCCTCCTCTCGGGCGAAGCGAACTTTTGATAAGTTTGATCATACCTCTTATAATACATCAGCTGAAAAAACCGTGCTATTTTATAGTAAACTCAAAATTTGTGCAGTTTAGTTTTATTTATCAATATTGTCTTCGACTGCGATACAATGAGTAAAACGATTTGCAATCTTTCAATACCATTTTTGTAGTATCAAATTTCAATACCAATGTTCGGCTTGTCCTCAAAATAGGCTTCTGTTTCGGCGATTACTTCTTCATCGGTCTTAAAACTCTTCCCGGAAAGCATTCTTTTGAGGTCTACGAACAGGAAATAGTCGCTGGGGGGCAAATCTGGAGAATATGGCGGATGGAAAAGCTATTCAATCCAATTCATAGAATTTCGGCATTGTTTTCATTGTCTTGTAACACGGTGCATTGTCTTGGTGAAAGCGCACTTTTTTTTTCTTCAACGCTCCAACAACGCAATGTAATAGTCGCTGTTGATAGTTTGGCCCTTTTGCAGATAGTCAATGAAAATTATGCGTCCCAAAATACGGATGCCATAAGCTTGCCATCCGCCTTTTGTGTTTTTGGTCGTTGTGAACGTTCCTCCACGGTTCCTCGCCTGCTCGCCACTCAGCTGACTGCCTAATTGACTCTGGTGTGAAGTGGTGGGTTTCATCCATTGTCACATACCGATGCAAAAATTCAAATTTATTGCGGTTGAACAGCTTTAAACACTCCTCTGAATCATCGACACGTTGCTGTTTTTGATCGGCTGTGAGCATTCGCCGCACCCACTTTCAAGAGAGCTATTGCATGTCCAAATATTCGTGTACGATATGTCCAACACGCTCTTTTGATATTTTCAAAGACTTAGCTATATCTCGATCAACTTCACTTAACGGTCATTCAAAATCATTTAGTAGACTGTTTAATGTTTTCGTCTATAACTGCCTCTTTTGGACGTCCACTGCTTGCATCATCTTCGGTGCTTGTATGACCACTTTTTTAATTTTTCAATCCATTTTTGAACGGTTCGTTCTGCTGGTGAAAAGCCCGGGTAACACTTATCAAGCCATTTTTTTGCATCGACTGCATTTTTTTCCATCAAATCGCAGAGATAAATCAATACACGAAATTGCTTAGAATTCATTTTATCACATTAACAAAAGTTGCTTCAGTTACAATGCTGTATTTCACGATCGAATTGTCCGAGAGTTGTCAAGTTTATACATGTACCGTTTGAAGGTTGGTAAAAATGAAAAAAATTCTAGCGGCGCCCTCTCTTAGAAACGGCAAGGTCTTTTCAGCCGTTGTGTTAGAAGCGTTTAACAATGTTCGGTTTTGAAAAATAATAATAATGTACCTAAGTTAAAAACCAAATTTTTTTCAACTATTCCTTAAGGTTTGTTCTTGACTGCTTTAGACCCATCTCCCTTAGGTAAACGACAGGGCGTAGTCGGTAAAGTTTATATTGGTCGTTTAGCATGCATGCATACATAGCATACACTCGGTGAAAGCGAACGTGTTTCATAATGGGTTTGAAGCTGTTTATATCATTATGTATCTTGAAAATAGAGCGAAGTGGTACAAGCGTTACGACCTTTATACAATATTTTCAATAATACATACACATTCCGATATAGATAGAATTGTAATGTTTATCAGCGTTATAATAATTATTAGTTGTGCCCGCAATTTCATCTATCTATCATTCTAAATATTACACTACAAAGGCAATCCGTAATTATAGAGTTAGTTAAAGTATCAGGTACTTCAACAAAACAGTTTCTTGTTAATATTTTTATCGAATGTAACGAAAAGTAAATTTACATATTTATTTTAATTTTCACAATTTTTTTATTTATAGACATAAAGTTTAAATTAATGTTACCACAATATCTCCGTCAAAACCGCATTCAAATCCGATAAATTAACACAGAAACGGACAAAAATTGGAAAAACTATTGTTTTGGGTTATTATCGTTACTAAAGACGGATGTCTTTGTAATGATTGTTCCCAAATATCATCTATCTAAAGACAGCATTTAGTTACAGAGCTATTATATGTATAGATTGTACAGGATAATAATATCAGATTAGCGTCAAATCAACTATGGATGTAGCATTGACTGACAACTAAAGTTAATACAAAATAGAGAGTATGAAATATAATAATTCTAATATTTTAATTGATTATTTTTAAAATGGGAACAAATGATAAATATACATTATGCATAACACCTATGTTTATTGTAAAATCTTTATACATAAAATAGCTTTTGTAACACGCAGCGGTGAAGTTCAGTATTCGTTTGTGACACACCACTCAGTGACTCGACTGTATGTAACATACATACGAGTAACAATCAATACAAACATGAAGATGGTGCTGTCACATACACGTCTGAACAGAAGCTACTATTATTATTAATATAATATGCGTCTATAACGCATTCATGATGATTATATGAACCATCGAAATACAAATTAATATTTATTTATTTATTTATTTAGCTTCACGCCATATCCCTTGCGGGGTAGCCAGAGACGATGGAGCGCCGAACGCCACGGTACCCGGATAGCTCTTTCGCCTCGGCCACAGACATCAACCTCTTCATACATGGCCTCCGGGGGGTCCTCATGCTTTATACGTGACCTTCCTCCAGTATCTTAGATACTGTGTTTTCGAAGGTTACTCGAGGCCTTGAGGCCTCCCTGTTTCTCTCTTACTGCTCAATTTTCCGGTATAAATATTTTTTACCATTATTTCATCACTCATTCGTTTGACGTGCCCAGACCACCTGAGCACGTTCTTCTTCATTCTCACCGTGACATCTTCGCTAGTACCTGCCACTCTTTGGACGTCTTCATTGCGGATTCGGTCAGCTAAACTGTCTCCGCATATTCGGCGAAGAGATCGCATCTCCACAGCATTCATCTTTCTTACATACTTTTTCAGTGTTACCTACGTTTGGCTGTTGTATAACATCGTCGGTAGCTAAACTGCATTGTGTAAAGCCAAAGGTGCAGCTATGCTGACGTTTCGCCGTCTCAACAATGCAGCCAAAGCACCGTTAAGTCTGTTACCGGCAGCAATACGTCTTTCCACACCCATTTCGTATCTTCCGTCTATGCTAAACATACTTCCCAAATATACCGCTTCATTCACTTGTTCTATTATCTTACCCTTCACATTGATCTTACATTGTTCTTTCTTCATTTCTTTCAAATATCAGAACCTTCGTCTTGTTTGCATTCAGGTATAGACCATTAATTTCACACCCATCTTTCAGAGTGGTGACCAATGTCTGCAAATCGCATTCTGATGATGCAATGAGCAATGCATCATCTGCATATAGCTAGCAATTGACTTTAAGGTCACCTAATTTCACTCCCATGTCACTGTCTTTCACGCCTTGGAGACTACTATCCAAATATAAATTGAACAACCTCGCTGACGTAGCGCAACCTTGCTTAACATCCGATTGGATGTCAAACTAGGGCGACATGTCAGCTCCTACTCGCACGCAGGCTGAGTGATCTCTGTAAAGAGACTTTACAGCCTGTAGCAAGGGTCCGCTGACACTGTATCGAGGCAGTATCTCCCATAATTTCTTTCTCACAACCCTGTCAAATGCCTTTTCCAAATCCACAAAAGCACAGAAAACATTTTGGTTCAGGGCCAAAAACTTTTCCGTGACCATGCGGAGGGAAAAGATCTGATCTATATACACTCTCTCTCAGGTCTAAAACCTCCTTGGGCCTCCCACAACAGCCTTTTAGATCTCTCTTGCAATCTTTTCGCTAATATTTTAGCATAAACTTTACCGCCCAAGCTACTCAAACTGATAGCACTATAGCTTGCACAGTCTATCTGTGAACCTTTGCCTTTATATAAAGGTACCATGGCTGCACCTCGCCAATACCTACCAGCATAAACTGCACAAAAACCAGAACAAGTCCAAGGCCGTGGCCCACCATATTAGCCAATCTCGGCAGTAACTTCATCTGCTCCCGCAGCCTTACCACGTTTCAGACTTCGAATAGCGCTCTCCATTTCTTTAAAATTGATTTCACCATCGGCTACATCCGGACTCAGCATTTCGCTGGTACTCAAGGCCGAGGCGTCCTCACATTCATACGTCTCCTTGTAAAATTCCGCCCACCGCTGCAAAACGTGTGCGTGCGCCTTGTAAAATTTCACCGCTCTTCGAAAGTACCCCTTTTAATCTACGGGTTACTGAACAACCCTAGGAATCACCGGACAATCATTTTCCCGGAAGTTGTTCGTCAACCTTTATATTTTACCTCATCATACGATTTTACCTCATCAGCGATCAGTTGTCTTTTATTTTCTTCGTTCTATACAAACTAGTAAACCACTAATGGATATGAAATTAATAATTAAACCGGCTCTGCAGCCACCTCACTGGCCATTACCGACATCAGTGAGCTCGAACTATTGGTTAATGAGGTTTATACTAACAATAATTAATACTAGGGGCGCCAACAAACCCTCAATTTCGACTCGCTGCGCTCGCGAAATCTTGGGTGCCGTTTGCATATTGAGCGAAGCGAGTCCATTGTTGACTCATCGTTTCCCATTGACTTCAATGGGATATCAGTTTTTTGACATGATATTAAATTTTTTTTTTTTTTTTTTGTGGACATTCTTCAAATTTTTTTTTATAAGAACCATCACCTAATGTGTGTCTTTTTGTTTGCAAAGTTTCATAATTTTCCGTTAAGTAGTTTTCGAGCCAATTCGTGACAAAGAATGTAAAAAGTCTCCAGTAAAACGCTCCGCTCACTTCGTTCGCTTCGCTCAATTAATTATATTTGATTCACATTGAAGTCGGGCAGATGTAGGTGTACATGTACTCGTAGATAGACAATCGCATTGTGACACCACCGCCGCTGATTACTAGTGATCTGATTACTACTGATCAAAGTAATCTTATTTAATATTTTTTGTTAGACTATGTATGTAATGAAAATGTACTATGGAATATTATCTTATTTTTCTTTAATTGCTTTTTAAAGATAGGCTAACAAGTCATGTTTTCGTAATAGCTTTGGCTAAAAGTTGAAAATCGATTAAAGAAGGTTTCGCCGGTTGACACAATAGTAACAGACTTCCAAATAAAATTTACTAAGATAAGTTTTTATAAACAGCATAAAAATAGTTACCACAACTACAATGATAAAAAAAACTTTAATTGCTGGTGTAATTATTTCTACAATTGAGCCAATTAGACCATTGAGACGGCAATTCGAGGCCTCCGCTGAGGCAAGTTAACGGGACTCGATAAAACCGAACTCCCCAGATAATCTGACCAGAGGCATTATTTTTCGAAAAAGGAATTTAACATAAAGTGAATACAAAATTTACTTTACGTGAGGACTACTTTCTTAGGAAGTATATTATGTATAGCACAATTATAGCGTACTTGTGGCCAGTATGCCGACTATCGGCAGTAATTTTTCAATGTTTATTTAAGATATTACCTCTGGCGACAAACTATTGTTAACGACTATTTGACATTAGCATTACTATCTTACTCGTGCAATTGTTGTTGACAGTGTTATTTGTAATCAATACACACGTCACGTGCCGTTATGGGTATGCAACTGCAACTGCACAGCGTCACTAGTAAGGTAGGCAGGAGGTGAATTTTATTTATTTTATTTAGTCGTGCCTTTGTCTTAACGGCTGACCAGACCATTTATCTTTCCATATGTTTACAAGATATGCTGTTCTAATCTCTAACACATTATTCTTAAAATTTCTTCTCCGTAATACTCCTAAGCCAGCAAAGACTTAAAAAAGGATATACAATTTGTATTTATGTTTTAATATATAATAATATAAAGTTTGAAACAAACAAAACAGAAGTATCATAAAGTATATAAAGTTTTAAATTTATTACGATTAAGTTGAGGCAAAAATTCCTTTTTAATATTTTTTCTTGCGCCGAGTATTAGGTACTCACGGCAGGTTGAAGTGTCGCTCATCTGTTATGTTGTCGATGTTTTATTTTGGTAGAAAACTCAATACTCTAACTAACTACTCACAGCCTTCTGCAAAAAAACACTTAGAATAGAGACGACGCGAAGATTGGTCAATTACCATTGTAATTACGATCTCTTTAAGATGATTACGAGTCTTTAATATAAATAAATAAAATAACATATTTTTATCAAATACAAAATCATATAATACCGCATCACAACTTAATATTACGCGCAATGATGTCTTCAACGGAATGAGAACGTTTAGAAATCCTAATTTTGAGTAGATGAATTGGAAAGAAACCAACAACTCATCATCGCATTACAACTCTCAAACACAAAAGCTCTTAAATAAAATATGTAATTGTAACTGTAGGTATAGGAGGCCCGCGGCGGGTCAATTAAAAGTACCGTACTCGATGGGGAGAATGCTTATGTGTAAGAAACAAAATGCGCTAAATATATGAGAATTTTATTTGGTCGGTTGTTGACACCGGCCGCCAAAGGGAAGGACCTCTTCGGTGCTGTTTGCAGGACAACTTCCATTTTACGGTCAAATTAATGAGCTCTTTAGTTTTTTATTACTTCGATAGACTATTTCCTATCACCATCATATATATTATAGTTCTACTTCTTTAAAATAAATTTTGCTAAATATTAGTGTAAAAATAATTGAAATACTATAATTTTCGTTAAATGATTCTTGAAACGTAACATTACGAATAGGAAGATAAAACAAACTATAAAAGGCACAAATAAGATATAAAAATAATATTACTATTAGTAATAGATATAAAAAATATAAAAGAATATTAGTAATAGATATAGATTTATAAAATAAAATTATATCTTTTTTTGTCTATATTTGATAAACATAAACAATTAGTATACATATAACAGGTTTAATAATTGTTACATACTCATAATGTAATACATTATGAGTATGTAACAATTATTACACCTGTAATACAGATGAAAGCTAGTATTCATTTAACAATATTCATCTCGAAAATATAAGAGATCTATAATAATGAAGTGAAAGCATTTTTAAATGCACAGCATAACGCAGTAACACTACAACACAATCACAGGAATACAAATAAAAAAATATATATTATACGACTTACGATCGATGCTGTTATCGGACACGCCGGCGAGACCAAACATAAATTACATTTAGAATAATTGAGCGAAGCGAGCGGAGCGCCCTACTGGAGACTTTTTCACATTCTTTGTCACGAATAGGCTCGAAAAGTACTTGACGGAAAATGATAAAATTGTGCAATCAAAAAGACACACATTAGGTAACGTTTTTTAAAAAAATATATTGTAAAAAGTCATGTCGTTGAGGAATAGTCGTCAAAAAACCGATATCCCATTGAAGTCAATGGGAAAAAAAATCGCGCAAAAAATGTAAATTTACAATGAAAAGCGTGTGATGAATTTTTTTAATCGATTTGTATTGTTCCCTTCTTGGATTTTTGAGGCCTATTTCCGGCGGAATTAGACATTACTTCCGGTCGATCTATATCTCGAAACATTCACGAAGTTTTAGGCATGATTCACGAAGGTTTTATTTAAATATAATCTTACTAGCATTGGTTCAACCCTAATTGTCGTGTTAGGTTTGGTTTGGTTAGGTTAGGTCTAAATTGATGGCTTGATGTTGGTCGTGGCGCGATTGTCAGCCTTATCTGAAATCTCCTATATTACCGATATCGTTCACAACAACGAGTCATTACACTGGGCTCGCTTCGCTCAATATGCAAACGGCACCCGAAATTTCGCGAGCGAGGCGAGTCGAAGTTGAGGGTCTGTTGACGCCCCTAGCTTAATATAAGTTGGCCTTGAATCCATAAGTGTAAAGCTTTCTGTTCATAGACATTTAATAATTATAATTTGTGTACAAAGGATTTAGGGAGGAGAGAACTATGTACTTATAGGTACCAGTGGCCTAATTCATTGCCCAGTTGGAATATTAAAGTATTTGTTAGTTCATATATAATAACATATGTATTTATAAATATTTTATTATCACGAATTACTCTTCTTAGCGTTAGAGTGATGCTAAATGTAGTTCGAAACTAATCAGAGCTGCGGTAAAGTGTGTTATGGAGTTTAGTTTAAATCATATCCGTACTACTCCTATGTAAACTTTAATGGATGACGTCATTGTTTAAATATCATTTCATTGGAATTGACAGTAAATTGTTCTCTACAGTATATTCATGTCCCAACGTGCTCGTGTTCCTGAATGTGACGGGGACCGGTGAGGGAGAGTGGGGTTGGGCACGTAGGGGGTAATAATTACATCAAAGTTGAATAGACTGCTAACCGACTTCTAAATATTACTTACCGTATGTGATGTAAAAAATACCAACGGAGCTCAGAGTTGAACAGTGATTTTACACTATTATCATATTCAATACTATTTTTAATTCAATTAAATTGATAAAAAGGACGAGCTTGTTACTAATTCTATGAATATATGTATCTAACTATAATGAATATTTATTTTAGAATGACAAAATTTAGCTTTAACGACATTTCAACATGTATTTCAGTCATCATATTTATTTTCAACACAAAATTGTTACAGAACTGCTTACTGACATCTATCATCAAGTAAAGACATATACAAATATTACTATATTAAAAGATAAAGAATCTAAAGCGCTCGCCTTATGCATATTGGTATCTTACTTTATCTTGTAACAAATTTTTTGGTTATTCAGAGCTTAATCGCCCCTTTTGTGAATTTTTCGAGTTGTTTATTTATTTAAAAACGAGTCGCTCAGACCTATACCAGACAAGCTTACCACATCATATAAAGTTGGTATTTCAGAGAAATTTATAATTATTTACTTCTGGCATATTTTATTACACAATATGTTTAAGTAATATAAAGCACCTACCAGTTTCATGTATGTATGTATGTCACTCGAAATATATGGTATTTTAATAGTAATAGTAGTAGTTCGATTGAACACAAAAACTAACATGACAACACAATTTTACATGAGACCAAAACGGAATTTTATACAATTAGTCATTTCAAAAAGCTGCTCCAAGCGGACGTTGTAGGTATTCAGAGAACAAATAAACAGGAGTTCATAATGAAATAGTTGCATTGAAAAGAATGCCGTCAGGAAATTTAATATGACCTAATTGAACAGAAAAGCGCAGGAAATATGTAATAGAGGTAAAAGTTATATTATCACAGACTTTGTATAGATCCGGTTTTATAAGAAGCTGTTGTATTTTTTGTGTTGTTAATATGTACAATTAAATAATCTCCTGCACCTGTTCTCATTTATATTAATTACTTTTATATTTATTGTTTCTGTCTAGATTTTTTATTTTAATATTTAACTACTATTCTAACATTTAACTACTTAAATCTTCGGCGTAAAGGTAATGTATTATTTTGAGCTGATCTTGTCAATATCGTATTTTATCAAAATTATGTATAATATTTTTTTAAATACTTTTATTAAACTATTTAAATCAGTATTTACGAACGAAATCTATCTTTGTTACTGATGCAATAGTATTTAGTGAATGGGCAACAGCAGAGTTACATAATAACAGAAAAAAATTATATCAACTATATGCGGAAAGGCAATTTAATATCAGTGAAAAGTATAATAATAATGTAAAATTATTTTCTAGATCTTTTAAAAAAGAATGTAGCATTGTCAAATCATTATATACAACTAGGAAAATTCAAAATAGCAATAATAAAGTGAAAACAACTTGGAAAATAATTCATGAGAAACTGGAAGAGCTCAATCCCAGAGAAGCGATCTCAAGTTAAAAATAATATAAACAATAAATGTGTCAGTTCTGACCTTGAGGTTGCAACAGCTTTTGAAACTTTCTTTACAGATATTCCAGTTACCATTACTAAATTTTTAAACTCCTCTACCGCTACAGCATTGACATTACTTGCGGAGAATGTAAATACATGTGATATAAAGTTTTATTTTAAAAAAGTTAATGCTCAAAAATAATATATTTTTAAAAAAATAATTAGTGTTAAGAAGACAAGTGATCTATGGGGAGTATCGGTTAACATACTTAGGCCACTAATAGACATTGTTGCACCACAATTAGCATTAGTTTTCAATAACTGTATTGATTGTGGTATATTACCTGATCTAATGAAACATAGTATATTAACACCATTATTAAAATCCCGCAGGACATTAGATTCAACTAACTATAGACCTATTTCAGTATTACCAACGTTTAGTAAGATCTTTGAAAAAAATATTCTTTGTCAACTAGTTACACATTTTTAATAAAAATTACCTTTTGCATAATATACAATTTAGATTCACTTCTGGTCGATCAACGACAGATGCAGGTGTTGAGTTATTGCTGAATATTTTCGAAGCCTGGGAGGAATCATAAGACACGCTTGGCGTTCCCTGTGATTTATCGAAGGCATTTGATTGTGTTCAGCATGAAACTATTAGAAAATTATTTCATTATGGTATTAAAAACAAGGTCCTTGATTTGATTAGATCTTATCTTACTGAGAGAATTCAAAAAGTAGATGTAAATGGAAAGCCTTCCCCTGGTTCACTTGTTAAAATGGGCGTGCCACAAGGTTCTATATTAGGACCTTTCTTGTTCCCCATTTATATAAATGACAAGTCATTTATATAAATCCTTACCTTGGGAAGGACAAACATGAGATTGTGTTGTTTGCTGATGATACTGCTCTTATCTAAAAATTAATAGACAATCAGTAATGGGCGATGTAAACAATGCTCTGATGTTGTACAATGGTTTAACGCAAATAATCTCCGACTTAACGAAAAAAAACAAAATGCATAAAATTTAGATTACCTAATGAGAAAAAAAGTAAAAATCAATGTAAAATTAAATAATGCAGAACTGGATTTAGTTGAAACAGCTAGAATAGTTTACTTGAGCTACTTTCATAGTGTTATGTCATACGGCATACTTTTATGGGGTAATGCATCAGATATAGATACGATCTTTGTATTGCAGAAGAAGGCTGTTAAAGCAATATATAATATAAGGCTTCGAGAGTCATTAAAAAATAAATTCAAAGAATTTAAAATTATGACTGTGTACAATTTAAGAAAATTTTGTTTATATACATAAAAATATTTCAAAATTCAGTATCAATTGTGATGTACATAGAATGAGTACTAGAAATAAAAATAAACTTGCTATGCCCATCACTAGAGTCCATAATAGGTAATTCTTTTAAGGTTAATTGTATACGTTTTTACAATAAACTGCCCAGTAAAGCCTTAAATTTGTCTCTAAATAGATTCAAAATATTCGTTAAAAAGAATTTGATAAAAAAGTTATTATAGTGTAAAGGAATACATTAATGACGGTAAAGCCGGGGAATAAATTGTATTTTAGCGAATAACTAGTGCCTAAGCAATTTTTTCTGACGCTGTTTGTTACTCTCGTTCAATCTACTGACTGCATCATACCGCTCCCTTAGAAGTTATTATTTGCGGTAGCGGTGGGGGCCGGGTTGCCCCCTTTCCTCAATTATGGCGAAGGGGGTGATGGCTGACCCTTGCGATATGCTCGTGAACGGACGCTGCTTGCGGTGACTGATCGCATTGCTAGCCACGGATTTCACTTTTCTTATTATTAATTATCATTAGGACGGCTTATCGAATTGATTGCGATGGTTCTAGTTGTTCGTACATTGCTCACTAAATATATTGACGTTGTGAAAAAGTGACCTCAAAGTAAAAAATAAAACCCGGCTGAGTTTATTGTGTGATTTTTCTCAGAGCAGGGCGCGTTTGGAATCCTAGTAACCTTATTTTAAGTTGTAGAGTGTTTTTACAGAAGGGCTTATTTTGATACATACGATATCAAAATAGGCCCTCCTGTCATTTCCATTTGACGTACACAAGTAATCAATGGTATGGATTCAAAGTGGAAAATATATAAATAAATAAATAAAAATAAAAGATCAAGTGTTATCACCTTGCAGCTTCAACGGTTCCCTCGTCACCAAATTAAAATTATCAATATATAATAACTGTTGTATTATTAATCGCAGCAGAAGCAGTGTTTGCCTCATGCTCTCACTTCCTTACAAATTTATCATTTAAGATGTGATAATAGAGTTTAATTATAGTTATAGCCCAATACAATGATTAAGTAGTACCCTTGAGAATTATATAACTTTCTAAAGTAAAAATTATACTAAAGAATACTAAACCAAACTTCATAAAAACCGTAGTGTAGTTATATTCTAATTAAGCTAAATAAGTTTTTGAGTTGACCGAAATGAAAAGTATCCTGTATGTTGACTGAGACAATTATATATTAGCAAATTTTATCAAAATCCATTCAGTAGAGCATTACGTAAAATCTAGAAACAAGTCAAACATTTTTAAAACTATTGTTTTGAGCTATATGTCATGTACAGTCCGCGCAAGAATTTATTTTTTCAAAACCTATTACTGTTATAATATATGTACGGATAAAACTATGCCTGAACGTGGCCTGGTGGCCGAGGTTATCTTACTGGAAATAAAATAATCGATAATGAATAAGTAACCAAATACAACGGTGTGTGTAAATACAAGATTCCTTGACATTACTTCTCGCTTTTATCGGACCTTGAGTATATACTGCGTCCATATATTTGTCTATTTGACATACGAGTATATATACACTAGATGGGTATTAGGTGTGTGTATACTTTAAGTTTCATCAACCGAATAATATTGCAATAGTATATTTTAGTCAGTTCTCATAAAGATAACATAACATAACGAACACGTGCGTGTGTGACCGGTGTGACGAGTCGTCATTGACAAACAAGCCCGGCTGAATACTAATTTACTTGTATTAACCTTTAAATCCACGACCGACAACTGAACAAAGGTCATAAAACGGAATCATCTTACTTGAAAGCAGTCATAACATGTTAAAAGTTTGATTAAATGAAACAAAAAATAATTTATTAATTTTAATATATATAATATTTTAAAGGTCAAATGGTGTTTTATGAACTTTAGTTTTTCCGTATATAACCAGTTATAACAAATCACTCTTAAATTAGCATGCGATTGTCTATGCTGAGATGTACTAATCCTCATCAATACCAATATTAACCTACATTTAAGAAGAAAACTAGAAGCGCACTGCATGGACGGTGAATTGCCCCCGAGCTTACTTCAAATTTAATTTCTTTGGATAGAATAAGCTTAGCTTATTAGAAGTAGTCAAGTGATATGTGTAAAAAAACTTATTTTTTAAGTAATAGTATCTTTATTTAAAACCATTATGTCTAATTAAGTTTTAAATAATAAATGCTTTTCGATCACTTTTAAGAAAATTATATACTCATATTTCTAGATTTTTTTACATACCATTTAGTTTTTAAGCGAGGCAGTGTTTTATATTTTAGCAATTTAATACTAATTTCATATATTTATTTCTTTTTTTTGATAAATAACACTGTGTTATTTTCCCCAACTTCCCCGGAAGGCGAGGCAGTAGTTCCTCCGGCAAATATTCGAACTCTGTACGGATTTTTATTAAATGGAGCAAAACTGAAAGGTTGAAGCTTAGGGCTCCTGGTGGGATTTAAGTACACGTCAAATATAGATTGCGTCGTGGTTGTCATCGATTTTTTTGAGTCACGTTTGGTGGTTTGCAACTCTTCGATGCTCGAACTCGGCGAACTAAATATCGGTCTTTGTGTAGTTGTTTGAATGTTAAGAGATTTTCCTCGCGATGAAGGTTCGCCGGTAGCCGGACGAGAGAACGTCGTAGACGTTAATGCTTTATTAGTCAGATCTTCAGCAATTTCAGAGACTGTACTCGATTTTGTAGTATTTACGGTAGACTCATATTGCTTACTTTTTTCACTATCATTTATTATTGATTGTGTGGTTGAAGTTATTTCATTGAAATATATTTTACTGGTTATATTTGCACTGATATTGCTTAAAGGAGTACGTTGTTTGATATTTGAAGGTTGTAAAGTTATATTACTACAACTCTCATTTCTTTCTATCACATGGAACGTTATGTTTGTGCCTATTTGTTTCTGTGTAGTCGTTGATGTAGAAGATGATGAGTATCGTAAAAAATTACGGAACGTTTCGTTTCCCTTTCGGGGTGTGATGGCTCTGGTAGTTGCAGGTTTAGCTGTTGTTGATTTTTGTGTTCCTTTATCTGTAGCCCGTAAAGTTGTTCCTGTGGTGGGCTTAGCTGTAGTTGTTAGAGTAAAGAAATCGCCCACAAAGGTTTGTGATGACTTCTCCTTGACAGTCTTTTGCGGTGCGACAGTATTAACAGCACTTGGCGTCGTCGTCTTCGTATTGGTTGGTACCCCTGGAGATGTCTTAGTTAATGATAAATCATAATTAGAGATTGTAGTTACAGTTGTTGACAAAGAAGGTGGCGTACTAAGTTGAAGTACTGTGGACATTTTAACTAAACTATTATTTTTGGTTTTATATGCCTCCTGGTCTAATTTCATCTTCCTTCGACGGAACTGGTTTGATTCTATCTTCCGTGGTGATGGAGGTTTTATACCTATTAACGCGGGTTCCAGTGTTATCGTATTACTCACAGTGGTTGTTGTTGTATATGTAGTCGCTGGAGGTGGTGTTGCTAAATCTCCATGATGTCGATTGTTTGTTAGAGGGAGTTTGAGTTCATCTATGTTATCAATTTTAAAATTTAGCCAATCGAAGTGTCGCTTATTAGTATTATAGTAATCTCGTTCAAACTTTTTAAAATTAATCCTTTGAATTAAAGCATTTACAGCTAAGTATCTCGGTCGTGGTCGATTATTTAAAAACTGTGTCTCAGTAAAATTAGGAACATCCAGTTCTAATAAACCCTGGCTTATATTATATCTTTTCTCAGAATAACTTTTACTAAGACGATTACAATCTTTTAAGTAATTCATGTTCCCTCTACAGTATTGTGGGTAAACTACCCAGGCCATGAAGCCATCTCCTTGAAGTCGCGTATGTTCTCTATATATTCGTAATGCACATTGAACATCATCGCTAATATCTGCATCTCGTAAGGAGGAGCAGGGCACGCCGCACGCCTTCCCGGGCCCACACCAGTACAGCTCGCTGATCTGCAGCAGACCGTGGTCGCCACTGCGTGTGTTCCAGGCCGCCGTGTTGAAGCGAGATTCGTGAAAAGCGATGCACACCCACGTGGAAACTTGGTCCCGCGACACACCGAGCCGCAGAAGGTCGCGAGCGAGCTCACAGCGATCGTAAATGCGCGCGCCGGCAAGCGCGATCAAAGTACTTGTCAACAATACGGCGGTCAACATTTCTGTATGCGTTTGCGCATCCAAGTTCTGTGCACGCTATTTTACTTATACCTCCCGCCGCGCGCCCGCTCCAACTGTGTCGCGCCCGTATAATAACGGCAATCAATGGCAGGTGAAGATTCCGATCATTTTGGAGCAATGATACTTATCACTCACTGTATCCCACGGCAGGACTCAATTTTTTTTTAATACCTATTTGATATTAAAAAATACGTGCGTATCCGTCTATTGATAGTACAACAGTGCGACGTCTCTTAGTTTTAAATTTGTAATGAAATAAGTCTATTTATAAATGATTTCGCAGAAAATCAAAGGTCAACTGGTAACAAGAAACTAAAACGACAAAAATTAAGCTTTATACTCATACTATGTGTGGTGGTGTGGTGTGGTAGTATGTTTACTTTCCAAGACTTAAAATGTGTCTCGACGTACTCGTGTGGTTTAAATGTAGCTGGAGGTAGGTGCGGGTGGCTGAAGGACGGCGGCTGGTGTTATTTCCGCTACGGGTCAAGAGGTGAGATGTCGGCCTCTGCCTCTTTTAGAGAGGACCGCTGGTTTATTCATGATACCTACGTCATTATTGAGCACTTCTATTTTTACAATGTAAATAAAATACAAGTTACACATCACATATTTAGATCTTAAGTCATTAACGAAAAAATAAGGTAGACAAACACCTTACAATCTTTTTATTATATATTTTAAAGTTATGTGAATATCAAAGGATATCATATCTTGAATGATTTATTTACAATTTAATTACGTTTCCTTATGACCGAAATGGTAAAATACTACTACTACTTATGTAATTCATTGTTTATTCTCGTATGACTTAATTACCGTTGCGTTACAATAGCAATATCTGTGAAAATATAAACTAACTTCTATCAATCGTTAATATCCATTTTGTATTTGAAACATGAATAAAGATAAATGTGATATAAATATAAATTGACCCTTAAAAATACTACTTGATAATCATAGACACACACAAATCTTGACCTATTTTTATCTCGTTAAATAATATTATATGTGTCGTTTATATGTTGCCTTGCATATTAATTAGAGCTTGGATTAAAAATAAAATTTGATATTTTGGAAACTAAATAATGAGGAGACTACTATTATACTCACACTGAAGTTGTAGTATGGTCTAATATGAGTACTACGAGTTTGTGTACACAGATTTAATGAACTAACTAACTACAGTTGAAATACTCGTATAGTGCGGTACTCGTGGTACTCATACGAGTATTGTATGATGGTGACACAACATGATGTTGACCTGTGCACTGCTGCTTATTTTGATGGAATTGTTATTCCCTTGGGAATTTAAAACAGATTTACAATTTCTTAGTGATTTATAAAAGGTTCGGACACCGACGAAGCTTTTAATTATGATTATTTCATGGAATGCTCATACGTGAATATTGATCACCAGACTGACACTGACTGAATCGGAAAAAGATAAAATGGTTTGCGTTCAATTTAAAAAACAGAATCCCATTTAAAAAAATCACTACTAATTATTTTTTAATTATATAATTCTTAATCGAAAATTCCGAACACTTGGCATTTGTTCCTCTTGGCCTTGTACTGTATTCTCGGCATACTCGTTGTAAGAAGTACAGTAATCAGCTGACCAGACCCAAATTGATAAAATTAATTTTTGGTATTTTAAAATTTCTAATACAGTATTACTGAGAATAAGTTGATCTGAACTCGTTGAACACATACTAACATAAAATATTGAATTAAATTATTGGAATAAATGAGCATAACAACTTATATAATATTACTTTATTTTTATTTATTTATATTTCTTTGTCCTTTTTGTTATTTGTGAGACGCACAGTCAGGTGTGCTAATTGAATTATAGAAACAAAGGCTTAGGTAAATAATCATTACTTAACTACTTAGGTAAACTGTGAGAGACACGAGAATTAAGTCTATTAAGTTTTTGAAACTACTTATTAATTTAATATTACTTCTTTAATGTGGTGACATGGTGACATGGTGACATGGTGACATGGTGACATGTGACCTAAGAGAACATAACATATTGAAGTTCTGGACTCGCGGGTTCCGTGAGCTCTAAACTGTCTATCGAAACTATTTAAGTATTTTTAAGTTTCTTAAATGTTAATAATAAAGTGTATATCCTAACCTAACAAAGCAAAACTAATATTTAATAAATATATCCACGAAAGCACTGCCTTTTACAGGAATAATATTTAATATAAACCCACATGATATTAAATTAGAATATCGGAACTCGGATTAGTTCCAGTCGATCGAATATTAAAAATATTTATGATACAAAATTTAATTTTAAAAATATTATTACGGAAAAATTGATATTCTAAAATGACACGGTATATATACATTATACCTATATATTCTTCTTTGATGAAATTTCCTTGAAGGTAAATTATATTTTTTTTAGTAATAATGGTAAGAGGTATAGGTATTTTCCTTGGAAAGTACTATTACGTGAACGGCAAAATATAAAACTATAATTACGGTCTAAGATTTGTTTTATGGCTGATTCTGAAAATACTTTACATTTTTGTTGTACAATTCGTGAAATCGTTAACATATAAGTAGTATTAACATCAAACTTGAAAAGTTGTTGAAAGATATCACCCATACATCTTACCTTAAAACATTTCTAAATGGTTTCTTGAGTTAGATTGTTATAATGGTGTATGGTATTATATAGCACAAGACAATGCGTTAGTCACTTGAATCGCTCTCTCAAGTGGTGGTTAACGCGTTGACGCGTTGACGTCGGCGGGCGGTCAACTTAACGGTCAACGCTCCTCGGTCTAATTAATCAAGACTCCAAAGTAGATAGATAATATTAATTTTCAAGTGAATAAAGAATATGTCATATATTATGGGAAATTATTTTATTTGGAAATAAATTTTTAAACCTGTAGGAGCTATACACTTAATGCAGGGGTAAGAATTACTATAGCAACGGTTACCATAGCAACGGTTATGACGACAACTTATAATATGACAAAGATTACCATAGCAACTTAAGTTCACATCCAAATTAAATTAGTGTGCCCAGCGAAGAGAGAGGAAATAAGCTAGTAATATTATAATTATATCTCTCCCCTGTATTATAATTATAGAAAAAATCAAATTTAAGGAACGTAAAGATATTGTGAGCCTCTCTGTAGAGCGGACTATTGAAATAGCCTGTGCAGAGCTTGAACGTTTCATTGTTGTTAGTGTCTACAGACCCCCAAGTTCGTTATATGATTCTTTTGAACCTGTTTTTGAAAATGTTTTATTAAAACTGTCTGCGTCTAATAAAAATGTTATTGTATGTGGTGATTTTAACATAAACTTATTAGATAACTCCGCTACCACTATTAGATTCAGATCATTGTTAAAATCATATAACCTTATTAACTTATTATTACTTAGAGCCCACTAGAATAACTGAGTCTACTTCTACCTGTATTGATAATATTTTCACAGACTTTATACCGAAGAATAAGAAAATAATTGATAGGTTAAATTCTGATCACTGTGGGCAATTAATATCTTTTAATTACAAATTCAGCAACGAAAAACAAAAAATTGTGTTTGTTCCTATAACTGTAAGGCGCATGGATAAGTTTAAAAATAATATTTTGGCCAAATGTTCATATCTGAAATATAATAAAAATCCTTCACAACTATTTGATAATTTTTTCAAACTTATTAATACTGAATTCAAATCGACATTCTCCTCTAAAACTTGCACTTTGAGGAATCACCTTTCTTTTAATGAGTGGGCGACCCCAGGAATTCATAAGAGTAGACAAAAACTGTTTGAACTCTACAATGAGAGGGAGCGCAATCGCAGTGACTCGTTTGCTCAACATATTAGAAATTATTCAAAATTATTTAATAAAGTTTATTCACAAGCCAGGTCATTACATATTAGAAACTTAATTAGTAATTCTTTAAATAAAATTAAAATGACCTGGAATATTATAAAGTGCAAAGCTGGTAAAAGCAAAGCTCGCAACTCCAAATTTTGTCTTCAAATAGATTATCAAATAATAAAATCAGATAAGGTAGTTGCCTCTGCTTTTGAAAATTATTAAAAAAAATTCCAGCTTCTACCACTTCTTCTTTAATTTCTTCTCTTGAGTCGCTGAGTCTATACTACAAAAAAAATGTAAAAAAATGTAATATTCAATTTTAATTTAAGAAAAATGAGTCCAATGACGTAATAAAATGTTTTAGGACCTTAAATATTAAGAACACTTCTGACTTATGGCGAATGTCAGTAAAGGTACAATAGTGGACCTCGTTGCGCCTTACTTAGCGACCATTTTTAATGACAGTATTTCTTGTGGAGTGTTTCCTGACCTAATGAAACATAGCAAAGTAATACCACTCTTAAAATTAGGCAATAATTCAGATCCTTCTAATTACAGACCAATATCAGTATTGCCTTCGTTTAGTAATATATTTGAAAAAATCATGCTTAATCAGCTGATAGAACATTTTAATAAATATAAATTGCTTCACAATAAACAGTTCGGTTTACCTAGAGGTAGATGTACTACGGACGCCGGCGTCTTTCTTATAAAGCATATACGTAAGGCCTGGGATCAGTCACAGAATGCTCTTGGAGTATTCTGTGATTTATCTAAGGCTTTCGATTGTGTTCAGTATGAAACATTGGTCAGGAAATTGTACCACTATGGCATTAAGCACTTTGATCTCAAACTCTTGATTTCTTACTTGTCTAATAGAATTTCGAGGTTAGAGGTGAATGGAAAAAGATCGGCTGGGTCTCCGATTGATATAGGGGTTCCTCAAGCTTCAATCTTAGGCCTATTTCTCTTCCTTGTTTATATAAATGACCTGCCTACTTTTGTAGACAAACATAATGAGATAGTATTGTTTGCTGATGACACTTCTTTAATATTTAAAGTAAAACGGCATCAGGTAATGTATGACGATGTAAACAAGGCTCTCTCTAGAATAGTGCATTGGTTTAGTGTTAACAACCTGTTGCTTAATAATAAGAAGACTAAACTTCTTAGATTATCTACTTCTAATATTAAACAGGTGTAAACTAATGTACTTTTAAATGAGGAAGCGATGGAAGTGGTAGAATCCACAGATTTTCTAGGAATCACTGTTGATGCTGAGCTACAATGGGGCAATCAAATAGCTGAATTGGCTAGTAAACTTAACTCTGCCGCGTACTCTGTTAAAAAATTAGATCCCTAACTGACGAGACTACTGCTAAGTTAGTGTATTATAATTATTTTCATAGCATAATGTCTTATGGTATCCTACCGTGGGGTAGTGCTACTGATATAAATACCATTTTCGATTTAGAAAAAAGAGCTGTCCGTGCAATTTACAACCTGGGCCCTAGAGATTCTTTAAGAGATAAGTTTAAGCAAATTAATGTACTTACGGTCGCCAGTCAGTATATTTTTGAAAATCTTAAATATGTACATAAAAATACTGACAATTTTATTAAGCATAGTGATATACACACTATAAATACCAGGAACAAACACAAGCTCGCGCTACCTGTTACTCGACTTAAAAAGTGAGTAAATCTTTCATGGGGCAATGTATACAGTTTTACAACAAAGTCCCAGCAAACGTTCAAGTATTACCATTTAACAAATTTAAGAGAATAGCTAAGGAACGTTTGTGTGCAAAAGGATACTATAATGTATCTGAATACTTAGAGGATAATGCACCGCGGGTATGAAGCGATTGCAGCCAGGCTGCTTCTAGATTATTTATTTAGTATTGTGTAATGTATTTATGTAATTTAGAATTTAAGAACTAATTAAAAAAAAACAAATCATGACAATCCCGCTGAGTTTCTGTCGCCAGCTTTTCTCAGGTCTGTGGAAATTTTTTTCCGAGCTGGTGGTAGCTTTGACAATGAAAAAATGTTTTGTATGAAACTTATTTTCAATAAAGATTTTTGATTTTGATTTTGATTTTTTTTTATTCGAATAGTTACTAGTCCCCGGTGTCTTTATCGATATATCGTAATCTCAAAATAGATTTAAAGAATTTTGCTCACCCACACAGCTGTACAGCTCCATGGCACCTCGCTTGAGGCACCCATTGTCCCTGGTAATGCCGGTCGTGACGTTGAGGCAGAAGCAGCCGTCGTCGTTGTCAAGGAACCACTCGTTGGCCGAGAACCTCGCCACCGGGATGCCTTGGTACTCCGTGTCATACTGATACCGCAACTCCGCTGATCTAAGCAAAAATTTTTATGAATATAAATCACTTAAATATATTAAGTTTAGAGAGAAGTTCAGTTCAGTGCACACAACTTGCACTAACACCACGATCCACGAACAATCCACGGCGCAAACGCATATATTACATTGAATACATACGGGTTGTATCTTTTAGTCTAGTTTCATATTTAAGTGATTTATATTCATAAAAATTTTTGATTTTATTATAATTAATTGATCATAAAATAAATATTTGTATATTCTAGTAATACAACAATAGTAAGGAATGTCCGAGGAGGGGAAGAACAGACATCAGAAGGAGAGATGATGTTCGACGCACGCGATGCAGACAGATCAATGAATCAATGCAGTCTTCGACGATGTAGTTCTTTAACAATTTTCAAAATCCCAATGGATATACTTACCTACTTCAAATAAACCACTCGTATGAGAAAATCATGATTTAAATGGCAATTAATTTATAAGTGATTGATTGTTTTACATTTAACATATGTACTACACATTCAGACGCAGTGTGAAATAGCGGACATAAATAAGTATACGCATTTTGGCATAATTTTATAAGTACGGGTATAAACGTTATGGGTGAAGAGGCTAGTGTAGATGTTGTGTTATTTTAGGCTGAATGGATCCGATTAAGGCTCTATATTAAACGGGAGCTTCAAGACCAGTAATCGTTATGAAAGGTGAAAAACTTATCGTAACATAACAAAAAAGGAATTTAATTATTATGTAATAGTAACATAATACATATGATATGAGGTATGTTAGGTATAACTTGTTATTATTACTACTTCATTTCATAAGCTATGGTGGAAGGGTTATCTACAATCATATCAATCATTGCACTGAATCACTGACTTCTATATACTCGTATATCCTATTAGTTACTTTATCATCTAAAGACGTCTGAGTATATTCAAGGATCGTAATAGCTGTATTAATATCGCGATTCAGATTGGCCTAATTAAAATTATAACATCTGTAAAAAAATATGATAACCGATAACTTAACAGTTGAATAAAAATGTTACATAACATGACGCAGCTAACATGAAAGTCATTACCGTGCCATAACATAAGATACATGAGATTAATTACGTTACGTTAATTACGTGACGAGTATTGAAGTAAGCATGAAGTTTATAAAAAGTTTTGTGAGTCGTCGTATAGGAGCGTATTAATATATGACGTCAGCTTAGGGTCACGTGTTGGCTGGGTGTAGTATCTTTAGTTACTTGTATATTGAAATGAAGATTACTTGCCTACATATATCCCCGTTCAGGGCAAAAGAGGGCTTTTCTCTATCTACAAATGGGGGAAAGACGCCGGAGTCGGTTCCGTTCACCATATTGCAAACACTCGGCTTTACTTCCCCATCCACCTCCTCGTTCACCCAGTTACTGAGATACGCGGAGTTGTTGAATGAAGATATAATACCCATTTGTCTTGAATCTTCCAAACCTCGGGAGACAATGTACGGCTCGCTGAGGCTGTTATCTTTCTAAAATACAGAAAATTAAACTTATTAAATAACAATACTCTGTTAGTTAATTTTTAGTACGTTAATAAATAGTTTCTATGGAGATACGTATAATGATATTCTACCAAAACGAGAATACCATAACACCTGTGTTTTACTTGCTTATAAAAGCAAGCTGACCACAGCCCACTTCGCCGAACTTCAAACAATTTTACTTCTGATGAAGTAAGTAATTTCGTGTTATACAAATCTACTGAATGTTTAGAATTAATTTTATATTTGTTAATTTCTGATCCTGTCTGTCTGTCTGTCCGATATTCGCGGACTATAACCGTAGGTTACATGGTAGTGATGCAGACTTGGACTTAATATTATTTATAATATTACCTAAGCATAGGTAACTTTAAAAATGTGTGTACTTTAAAGTCCCCGACTGCAGGAATAGAATTGATGATATATTTCAAAATAAAGGGTTTCCCTTATCTGGGTCATGTTGTATTTGTATCGTGCGATTGTGAAGATTGTTAAATTAAATGTTGTGTTAAATATTGTGTTTTAATATTTCTCATATTAAAACACAATATTAAACAACGTTGCGACCACTTTACAAGTTCTTCAAATTTAAAAAGTTTAATTAAATGCTGCAAGTACGTTTTACAAAAACTCTATAAAATTATTAATATTTTAAGAATGACATGCATCCTATAATAATGCCGCAGCAACCGATTGCACAATTGTAAACTATACGACAGAACACATTTGCGCTGTGTGCGCTGTGTGAGCTGTGTGCGCTGTGTGAGCTGTGTGCACTGTGTGCGCTGTGTGAGCTGTGTGCACTGTGTGCGCTGTGTGAGCTGTGTGCGCTGTGTGAGCTGTGTGCACTGTGTGCGTTGTGTGAGCTGTGTGCACTGTGTGCGCTGTGTGAGCTGTGTGCGCTGTGTGAGCTGTGTGCACTGTGTGAGCTGTGTGAGCTGTGTGCGCTGTGTGCGCTGTGTGCTTAGATATTATGTATTAAGTAAAGCTATAGATATAGATAGATATACATACTAAGGCATTGTAATCATTGCACGATAACATTTCCTGATAACAGTTCCTGAGACTTTAAACATTTCTAAATATGTTCATTTATTTATTATCAACAAATCGGTGTTTTAACAAATATAAATATATATATATATATATATATATATATATATGATATTTATTTAATATTTAAGTTGGAATACTCATAAATAGGTAGGTATACGCTTTTCAGTAAGAATAAATGTTAGATTTCTTGTTTGAAATTACCATAGAATAGAATTAAATGTTTTTAAGATTTTAATGAAAACGGAAATGAGGTATTATATTCTTACGTATTTCAAAACGGCGAACTTCAGAGAGCCATCCTCCATCTCCTCAATGTTTCTCACATTAGCGCCGAGCGTCCTGATCTGCCCACAGGCTAGTAATCCAATGATGCCCGGAGACTTGCAGAGAGGCACGCCGTCGAACAGCAGGTCTCCCACGCGCACCGTCATTATGGGGCCGGTGTGCTCCCCGAAGATACCCGACAGAGCGACGTTCAGACCCCACATCAGCCCAGGGAACAGTCGTTCTGCCATTTGAAGTATGCTCTGTAATCAATATATTCATTTAATAAAATATTTTTAATATAGTCCGAAGAGATGCAACAGGGGAATCTAAACTAAGCGGAAAAAAATACTATAATAATTATCATCGTAACATAACTTCTATAAAGCTAAAAAAAAGACAATATTTAATATAATAAGCGCCTCGTTAAATATTTTGGGACATCGATTCAATATTGTAAGTTAAACTATGAACCAATATTTGCGTGAAATGACGTAAGAAAGAAACTCAGTAATATATAACAACAAAACATTGTAAATCAATTGTGAACAGCTCCCGGTCCGAATAATTATTGCACTAATCGACTACTCGACTCTGCAGCTAAGTTGAACGCGAGCCTCCTCTTTAAAGCTTAAAGTGCTAAGTGTAGGTACTCGTAAAATACTCGGACTAACATTAGTGACTATATTTTGTTTTATAAATAGATATCTTTCTACTAGTTGCAGCTCAGTCGTCAGTCGTCAGTCGTCAGTCGTTAGGTCATATTTAGGTAATATTTGCAATTGAAACACGTTAATATCACCGAGACGCTGTTTTATTTGTATTCATTACAAAAATAATTACATAGTATTTTTTTAAACTCTGGAAAATTGCGCATTATTAATAAATTAAAGCAGTTGCTACTATAATTAGTAATAATATAAAAAAATAGTTTTTTTGTTTCCTTATTACCAACTAGAATATTTTAAAAGTCAAATGTAAATACTAGGACTGATAAGGTAATAAGTTTTAAATGTTTTACACACATGCAATGGCAGCACATCCACCGCCACCCTTACTCGTGCTGCCATTCCACACCCCCCTTCCCCACCCACATACTAACACCTTCGTCCCAGACGCCCCCATAATCCTCCTCATACACAACATACTTCTCACTAACCTTATGTACTCGTACTCGTATATATGAACTTGTTGTGTTTGTATCACACAAAACGCACTGACTGTTCTCTTCGATCCGGACGACGCGATTACGTTAGGGAACGCTACGTAAAAGCGGCAAAACGAACATAAATACTACATACACACACACACAGCGTCTTCGCCGGCGAAGACGAGGTCCTCATCCAAGCACGTTGCTCCGGCGTTCTGCCGTCGGAGGACTTAGTGTCAAATCCTAACCCACATCCAACCCTCGCTTTCCACCTAACGGCGTCCTGAGCCGTGGTCCGAGCCTCACAGGAGGCGCCCTCAGGACGCGCGTTCCCCTGGGGCCCTTCAGGCCTCCCTTTTTCAAGGGGGGGTCTCTGCACCCGTCCATTCCACCGGTGACGCTGTCATGGCCAGTAGGGCCAGAGACAAACAAAAAAAAAAAAAAAAAAAATACTGTTCTCTTAGGAGCTTATAATTTTAAAAGACTCTTAACATAATCAGTAACGAATTATTAGAGTTTTAGAATGTAGTAGCATAATCAATAATCTAAATCAAGTCTTCCATTATTTAACTTATACAGTATCTCTATGAAAATGAACTTTCAAAACCTTTATTGACGAATACCGAAGTCCCGAGATTTGTTGAAAACATAGGTCTCGGCTTTCCTTTGAAAAGCTCTTAGCTGTATCTGTGTCTGTTAGTTCTGTTTAATAAAGTTTAATAACCCCCGCGCACTCAACTCTACCTGCATTTCCTGACTCTGAGCCTTCATCTTCAACATATTTTGTTTGTCTTTAACTTCTTTCATGTTTACTTCTTTCGAGAACTACGATTTGTCTTATTTTATAAACAATAAATCTTATTATAAATATAGAGATGGATTAATGTAATTGATTTTAAATTACGAGAAAAGACGCCTTAGTTATTAAAATATGGGTACAAATGTCAGAAGAAGTCGATTGTATTTTTTGTTATAGAATGTTGATATTTTTGACCTTCATTCTCGTCCCTATTGGTAAGTACTTTGGCACCAAAGGAAGGACGGCAAGCTTTATTTTAGGTTTAATAAATAAATATATATTATTATAAACTACAAGCACACTGAATATCGTCGAAAGCCGACTTAAATGTGTGAACAAATATACAAATGAACATATAAAAAAAAGAAGAAATTAACAATAGGACTTCGAATGTTGTGAATGAATAGTTTTCAACGAATGTTTCCTATAGGCAAGTGCACTAGTAGCCTTTGCGATTCGCAGTACGTGTGCGTGGTGCGAGAATACAAATTAACATGAAACCCGCAATATTACTTTGTCGTAATATATTCATAATTAAATTGAACAACTGACAACATTCTGAAATGTACCCAAAGGGAAACAAAAACGATATTCAGACTCACGCTGCGAATAATACCGAAAAGAATTATTTAAGATACGTATCTCATATGTTTTATTTATTTTAAGTAATGACATTCTTCAGTACAAATAAGGAATGTGTTTGCTGCAATGACTCCTAAGAATTAGAGTTTATAACACGGTTCTAAATTATATTATAAGGTACGTAGATATATATAGTAATGGGTGATGATTATAATAAATTAAAAAAATTCACAAGTTTTAAAAATGTGTATAACAAAAAGATACACTTTAAAAGGTTGTATGTGTAAATATATTTGGGCCGTCTGACGTAAAACGTTTAGATTGAGATCCTTTTAAGTGCCTTTAAAGTTTAAGTAATAACCTTTTAAAGGAAGATGTGCAGAGCGGCCTAAAAGTCACACGAGAACTCATAGCGGTGAGTACAAATACACAGACACACAGATCAGTACGAGTATCGAGTGCCGGCGAGGCTTTTATTAAATAGCAATTTTAACAGTCCTGTACTATGAAAGCATAGAGGTTCAAAATGTAGTTGCGACTACTGTGGACGGGCGTTTCACACAAAACTGACTGACTGACTGACTGACTGTTGATGTTATGATGAAGACACAGATGTGGATCATTTAAGAATTAAAAGACATGAAATGACCTGTCATGGGAATGCTATAATGCCATGTTCCAGGTTCACAAATGTATTGTAAATAAACTAAATTAAAAATTTTAATATATTTTTTTTATAATTTAGTTTTGAATTTTAACAAAAAACTATAAAGAAACTTTAATAGTTTTATATATTCTAAAAATCTAATATTTTGTAATAATCAAAGTAAAGTATGCGACAACAATGAGCTTAATTGACAAACACAATGTCGAGAAGAGATTCTTTACTTTATTTACGGCCTCGTCTTTCTTTAATCAAAATTTTATTGAAATACTGGCCACTTGTACAGGCTGAGTGCTATATTACTTCTAATTATCAAGATTTTTATTATTTTTTCTGGTGTTTATTTAATATTAATAAAACGCTTAATTACTACAATTAGAATTGAAAAATTTCTACTTTTCACTTCGCTTAGTAATCATTAAATATTGTGCCAGAATACTAAACTTCGTACACAATTTATTTCTTCTTTTGAAATGGAAAATAATACTACGTTTAAATAACAGGTATGTGGAATATTTGTGAGAGACGCATCGAACAGAGCATTAATTAAGTAAACTCTTTAGCACTTTAACAATATAATATTTTACATGTTAAGGACCTTGAACAAGTTGAATTAGACTCGTATGCATACTTAATAAGCGGAATAACAGGTAAGGCCTTCTCGCACGTTTACACCCCACTACAAGCGACAGTTACATATTCCAGTTACGATCTTTTACTCGTGCTCCATAAAATTACTCTTTGAACACTTTTTATCATAAAAATGTTATGCGTAAATAGCGTTTATCATTTAATTACGTTACTGCGAGCTCTTATCTAAGATATATTTCAATAATGTCTTGTTCGAATGACGAATAAGACGACTAATTATAGACCTCCTATTATATTCGTTCAATCAATATACGCAAATGTGGAAAATGTTGGTGTTTCTAGACGTGATCGAACCTAGGATGTAATGAAGTCCTATAATGAAGTCTTATGAGTGTGATGTAATGACCTACTGGTCTATATCTTAATTATCTTAATCACCGCATTATGTTATCGCAACTTAAAGTAACTAGTCAAGGTGAGATTCAAAATTATCTAATTCTACAGCCCTACTTGTGATTTGGCATCTACATGGCGATAACATATACAATACAGATTATGTAACACTGGAAATTAACAGACGTTATTTTTATTTAGTTGACATTAGCAATGTATCTGCTTAGATTATTAATTCTTAACGAGATTTATAACATTTTGGTTACTAAGTCAATAGTTAATAATAATAAAAATGATTCAAGTATATATATATAGCAATATAGCAATATAGCAATACTGGACCTCCGCTATCTAGATCGCGCCGTGTGCTCTTATCGCATATCTTATCATAACTTATTGCACACATCATTATGAAATATGTGATTAATTTTAGGACTGTTTAACATCAATTACACTTAATGAAAAAAGCCTATAATAGTACGGCCCTCCTGCTTATTATATATCGGTATAAACGTGATTCAATCGACGTGGAGGAAGGCAAGGGATTTACAGTTAACCTTTTTGTTTCAGATCCAGGCAGGCGACTTAAATCGTGGCGTACCGAACTGACATTCCCATCACATAAATGACATGATTTCTGTTGAGTCTATATATCCTGAATAATGAAACAAAAAAATCCGTTTCAAGCTCCTCGCTTTTTTTTTAATTTAGTCCATATTTTTAAAACATATCCTATGTATTATGTATACACGCTTGCTGTTGTAGGTAGTTTATTTCAAAATATAATGTGTAATCGAAAAGTAATGCAGTAATGTAATATTATATTGTAAGCGAACAGATGATCTGCTTCGACGGACATCATCTTATTTCACGTGCCATTCGTGAAGCATCGATGCGCTTGTGGAGAGCTCGATCGATCGCCGTCCAGGCCGGCGCTGCCCCTGCCTGCTGATTACACACTGCACTGCACTACACTGCACTACACTGCACTGCACTGCACTGCACTACACTACACTGCACTACACTACACTACACTACACTGCACTACACTGCACTACACTGCACTACACTGCACTGCACTGCACTACACTACACTACTTTAGAATTTGATTATAATAAATTAATACAATATGTTTTTTAACTTCCCCGATTCTGGTATTACAATTAAGGGGTCTGAAGTGAAAATAAACCTGTCATTACCAGTTCTCTATTTTATAAAATATATTTTTAGTTTTCTATGAATGTTAAACATTCTGGCAACCTTATCAGATACAAATTTAAACAAGACATTTCTCGTTAATAAGTCTTCACTATATAATAAATATAATATAATAAAACTTATAATAAAAAGTTTTTACACAAGATAAGGCTTGTAGAATTTTATATTCTTGAGGTAATTTTTACGTTAATATCAAAACGTTTCAATCTGGCCTTAAAAAGGACTTTCCTACTTTAGTTCCCCCTCCGTGCCCACGTCACTCCTTCCTGGCCCATTACGGAGCGCTGTACGCATTTTATAAAACTAAACTGATTTGTCAGGGTTTTTCAAAAAGCCAAATGATCTGTTACATCGACAAAACTTGATAATTAATTTGTTTTGCCTATTATAGAGGACCTTTGTAAAGGCATCAGGCCATAAACTATTGCGTATTGTGTATATGCACCGCTACATGCCCCTGATAAGGTTTTATATATAAATGTAAAAATACTTTACACGCAAAATTTGTTGTAAGTATACAAAGAAATAAAAATATTATAAAAATATATAATTTAAGATTTGTACGAGTATAGATAGATAGATAGTTGTTGATATACTGTTAAGGTTCTCCTCAGGAAATATTCATAAACTTGACACAAAGTAATTGTGGTATTTAAGACGGCTTACAAATGTACTCTGATATAATTTATTCTATATTATACATAATCGAAGACACCTTTAACTATAAGTATGTAAATGAACTGGTTTGTGAAGCCGTCCGTAAGTTAAGTTAAGTTGTTAATTAGAAGTGATCGTATTAGAAACACTTGAGTGCAGTCGAGACTATTAACTTCCTTTGTAAAGGAAATACGATAGATTGCTTGTAATACCACGAACAAGGGTAAGAGTTTTAATTGTCACAGACTCCTTTTTATTCAGTGAAGGTTAGGTGAAAGCTTCTCTGATATATGTATTGTAAAAAGAAACGATCAAACAATCCCAATAATGAAAGAGATATTAAATCAATGGTATCTTTTGCTCCGATTATCAAACAGTATATGTTACATTATTGAGCTGAGCGTAAGCGAAGCTCTTAACCGTTTAGGAGACCTTTTTTGTGTTTAGTTGTCTCCAGAATGCGACGAGATAATTTTCTCATGTATGTTTGAACTGTTATAGCGAAAATAGATTAAAAATATGTTTAGCCATTCAAAAGTTATCAAAAAAAGATCACTCCTGCCATAGACAATACATTAGAGCTGCCCTGCGCGTGCAAGCAATGTGCTGTGTTAGAAGGTGACAATTAGTCCTAATAAATCGATATTTCCTGTAGCTATTCAAATGAAAGGAGAGGAGCTCAGCTCAAAACCCGCCGCGCACGGTTGGCAGGTCCTAATATCTAGACATTGTGACTGACAACGAACATTGTCACAGCCCTTAGGCGATCCTTTATTACCCACTTATTTACGAAATAATAATAGAATTAAGGTAATTAAATACCTTATTCAAGCTGTGCTATATATGATGTCTTGGAGTCCTAGTAATAACTTCATCATCCAACGGGTTATTAAATTGTTTAACGACAGTAAGAACTTTGAAATGAAGTCGTTTTTTCAAGAAAGTTTAGTTACTTATATGACTTTTGTGTGATTGTGTGATGTGATATAAAGGTCAAAATAAATATTATTAGGTCAGATTGAACGGACGGTCGACTAATGTCTCAATATATTAAAATATCAAATAAACTGAACGATACTGCAACAATGTGTGTTTTTATAAAAATGTCAATGAACTAAAACGGGCCTAAAGTTAATTTTAATTTCTTAAAAGATCAGAGGCAGTTTGTACCTTTGTAGCGTTGTATATAAATGTATACATATATACAATTATTATGATGATACACATGTAATTTATTCATTAAAATATCACCATTCCTGGAAGTCACAATATCAGTATAAATTCGCAATGCATTTTTACAACATCTAGAATTTCATAGAAATTTTATTTTTAAGAATTTAACGCAGGTTGATCGTATTAATATGTTATTTGCTATTTCTTATTTTTCGACGTTTACTTAATCAGTAGTTTTTTTTATCAAATATATGTAATATAAAACAATTTACTAATATTAACTTTCATGAGTGATTTCATTTACCGTTTTGGTTATTGTCGTTGGTTTTAGTTTTATTTTCGGTATCGATACAAAATGATTATTTAAAATATTAATTGAAGTAAACAGAAATAAAGGTATCACAGCCGGTACAGTGTACGCCGGTACTTAGTGAACGCAGCAAAGAATCACCAACAAAACCTACACCCCTACACCCCTACACTCCTACACTCCTACACTCCTACACTCCAAACATGAAACGACATTAAATTTTGTAAGTTAAAATTTCGCAAAGCAACATTTTCTACAACTCCTTTATTACTACACAATACGAATGTTATCATATTGTAATCATTCGCTAGGAACAATAACTTATTATTACAATGGACATAAAACTAAAGCTAAAAGTAATTATTATCATCTCCTCGTACTTTTTATGTCATAGTTTTGTGAAACAAAATACTTATCGATACATCATCACGTAAGTGGTTTTGGCTACGTAATATGTTTTCTTTAGTTCGATTTTACCACAATATTCAAGTTACATTTTGAAGAAGAAAACATTTTCGAATCTCGAATACATTTAATTCAATTCATCAAATTGAAACTGGAGTTGCATTTTTTAATCAAAGGCACTATACATAAAATACAGATATGTAGTTATAGTTATAGATAGCTCCTCTTATATACGGCGCATGATGTCATTGTCTTAATCCTTACTTAATCTATTGCGATGCGGTTGACTCTCTGGTAAGTATTATTTGTGATACAATCTGTTAGCGTGTATTGTTTGACTTATTGTTTGACTTCATAATGAAAATCACGACACTCTATCCTTGACGTCGAAAACAAAAGAAAAGCTATTAAGGTTATGAAGTACACTCTAGGTAATAGTCACTCACATGGAAGGCAACGTTCGCGATGGTAACTTGATCGTCCTCTGTGAGTGGGAAGGACGCCTCGTCGTCGAACTCAAAGTGGTCGCGGCGTCGATACCAGATGCTGTCGTCACTCATATTCTCAATTATGCGACTTTGATATAACCTGGTAAAAAAATCCTTATCTCATCCTCATCTCAGTGGTCACTTATTGTCACAAAATTGGTAATTGTGTTACAAAAACGAAATGGAAGAACTTCATATTAAAATTCTTTGTTTACATTTAATTATTACTGATACATTAACATATTTAATACAAACCTTAAACCATTGTATATTAATAAGTCACCTGTACACATAGGGCCCTGTCTGCGTGACCACGGGCACGCCCCCTTCCAGCACCTCAGCCCGGTTGGAGACGTTGAACACATACACGTTGAAGGTGAGCGGAAAGGGAACGTTCTCAAACCGCGCCAGCTGTTCCGTATTATTCACGAGCGTCACCTCCTGCAGTCAATCAGCACAAGTCAGAAACTTAAACTTAAGTTAATATTATTTAGTAGGTTCGATACGCACAACAGCAGACATTGCGTAAAATTTGTTGTTATCCCAATTTTCCGCGTCAGTGAAATATGTAAATTTTTACCAAACTCGGTTGTCATACGTATCTCACTCCACTCACTCTCTCTTTATCATATTCCACTCTACTCAGTACTTCAAAGCTATCTTAGCGACAAGAACAATGTCGCCTACAATAAGCATACATCTATCTACTTATTTTGTTTTAGGCCTTTTCGGCATCCATATGACGGTGTTTGGGCCCGAAGTTGGCAAGGAGCAATCATAAAATGTATGGTTCCTTATCATAACACATTGCCAAAACACTATAAAACCCAAAAACCCCTTTCATACCGTGTATCAGTATCAGACTGTAGTAAGTGTGTAGTGCGTACACACTTACTACATTTAAAATAGTATTTTTCAAAGAATTTTCAAAGTAACTATTGGATCGCAATACTTTTAACGCCTGTAACATTGATCTTTTGCCGGTTCGGCTAATTCTATTTATACTTCATTCAATTGAGTATTATTATTAAACAGTATTGTAAATGGAGCTTACATATACCAATCACTTTTATAATTTATTGAATCAACCGACTGTACCCTCCTAATCTATATCTATATCCATATTCAAACATTTTGTGAACCGTATCAGTTTGGTAAATATTACATATGATATGTCCCAGGCTATTTGTTATATTAAACTAATGTTGATATTTTGTGAAAATAATGTTTAATTAAAATATATCAAACATTTAATTTTTTATATACTTGTAAAGATCGAGTGAGATGAAAATAAGTGAATCGTGATCTGTTTTCCTCCATCTGATATTATATACGTACACTTTCTATAACACTGTCGACGACGCCGGGCACCACTCCGAAGGCCAGGAAGCAGCTGACGGCGACCAGCACCACTCCGATCGCCAAGCTCACCGCGCCACCGATCAAGTTACACATCGTGTCCGCAGTTAATTACCTCGCGCCGCGAATACAATAATGGGATTGTCAATATTATATATTGTAATTGTGATAGCTGCACTTTAATTCATATAAATTAATTAATACGGTCTAGGGTTCCGTAGATGAGATATTCACATTATATTTATTTTAATAGTTATACTTGCTCAATGGTGACGGTGAACTTTACTGAATTTCTATTTACCCAGCGCTTTGGTGTATTACTTTGCAAAATAAAAGGAAGTTACTTTAAAATACTATAACAGAGATTTGGAATTATATGGCTCACGCGATCCGTAGTACGGAACCGCGCAGCCAATGACTCCATATAAACGTTACCTCGGATTATTGTAATCAATTACAACATTAATTATTATTTGCTAATACCGATAACACGATTTATAAATCGATTGCTTAAGAAAGTGACACACTCTTAAAAAATAAAATAATAATAATATATTTGATAAGCGGTAAGCGTGAGCACTGCTGAACGTAACCAGGAATGATTATTATCGACTACAACATATACAATAATCCATCTAGGGATATAACCCTATAGGCATAAACAACTAATATATGCATGCGAGGCAATATCTATATCTCTAAAAAACAGTTATATTTTTTAATTTATATGATTTGCTGAAAAGTTCTAGTAGATCATTTATCAGATAAGAAGCTTAGTACGATCGTGTATGTACGGGCTGATACTGCGTCAAAGAAGGCAACATTAATGAAATAACAAACACCTTATCAATTATCAATTATCAATTCTATTGATTATCTACATAATGTTGACTGCTGGTACAACCGTTACAAAGTTCGTTTCGTCGTTCGTTCGTCCCTGCTCGGATGTCAAAGAGTGTTTTCCAAACCATCTCTTAGTTTTTTTTATCATTTGTTAAAGTTTTGGGTTTCATCCAAGCTATAATTGTCGTTTTTATATTTTTCTAATTATTAGAAAAATATAAAACTGTGAGACGAAGCTTCTTAGCATTCCATGGATTCACCGTGCGGGTGCCGGGCCCATCGCGTAGCAGGAAAAGGACTCTCCTTTTCCTGGGACAATGCCTGGGACTTGCGACCCAGGTGTAGGTTTAAGGGGCGCCTTTAGTTTGCGCATACACGCTCACCTTCACTGTTCACGCTCCTCACCCTACCTAACCAAATATCGTAAGAACCTACTAAAGCTGCCTTTGAAATACGTTCCAAAAATGAACTGATGATCGTTCTAGAAAGGCCGAGATCCTTAAATAAATTGTAGAGAGATTTTGCTGTTATACCTCTCGCTCCTACTTCTACAGCGTACAAATAACTATAAATTTATTCCTGATCAGTTCGTTACACAGTTCGTAATACTTGTTAAGCTTAAATGTATGATCTTTGGGTATGTTTGTTTCCCAGGGTACAGTAAGCTCCACAAGTATAACGCGCCTTAGTTGTTTTGAATACAGGAAAAAGTCCGGCCTAAATGACGAAACACAAACATCCCCGGGGATTTTGTATTGCCTTTCATACGTGTCCATCATGAGAGTCCAATCAGGAGACGCGTCCAAGATGGAATAAGGTTTTAATTTAGATTTTTTGGATGAACCTGCCTTTACGAACATTTTTTTATTCGAAAAGAGATTTTAGTTTTATGTAGATTAGAATTTCAATATTTTAGATTATTTGTCCATTACCGATTACCTTATTCATTAATAATCAACGGTTCTGATTTCGATTTGAATAATGATATTAGAATTGATTTTTGTATCTTAGTTCTTATTTAGGTTTTACTTTTCATATTTTCATTTGGAGTTTTGATTTGAAATGACAGCAAAACCAAATTACAATAACAATAATAAGATGAATGTTTTTAAATTATAATAGGATATCTGTTGTTTTTCAAATGTTGAGATTTTATTTTCTAAATAAATATCTAACTACGAAATAGATCCTGGATGTTTACCTTTATATATACCTTTATAAAGAATATATCCAGAAAATATACCTTTGGGTGTGTTTGTACCTTTGGGTGTGTTTGTACCTTCGGGTGTGTTTGTACCTCTGGGAGTGTTTGTACCTCTGGGTGTGTTTGTACCTTTGGGTATGTTTATGTCGAACTAAATTTAGACAGACAGAATACCTCACCGCGCCCGAGGAGCACAACGCATTAGCTTTTTATAAATTGGATTATGTAACTATATGTAACGTATTAACTATTATTACTAATACAATGTATAAGACAACTCAACCACACAACTTATATAATTATTGTTATTCAAAAAATCTGTTGGAATGTTATGGATTTGAAAGATTATATTTATAATAGTTTCTATATGATAAGAAGAATTAAAAGATCTTATCTACCGTCAATAATCACCTCCTACGGTTTAAAGAGCTATTAAATGATTATAACTAAATAATTGAAAAAATTAAAACAAGGCCAGTACACATGGGCGAGAATCAATTTCATTGTAAATATGTTTCCTTTCTCTCCAGCGAGGGTAGGTCGGATCCTTTTAATCAGTGCTCATCCACACTGTGTCCGTGGTTACAAACTGTACTTCACTGAACTTAGATTTTTCCGAAAATTCTTTAAATTTATTCTGATCTACTTTTTATTAAGAATAATATCCTGTTAAAAATAAATTCTCCGATTATTTCTTCTTCTCTGTATCTTTTATTTACAATTTCTTGTCGAGAAGGATTTCTTTAAAGATATCATTGTATTGGTGGTATACCAATATTATACACCTAGTATTGCCATAAATATTGTATATTATTATTACAGTGTGTTAGTTTATAAAAATATTAAAAATATATAAAGCTTATTCGAAGCGGTCTACATTGGCTGCAATACGGTCCTTTAAAAGTTGAGACCAGTTATCACTAGCAGCACGTACTCTTTCTATAGGAAAATATCTTACTATTTCGATACCAAATTCCAAACGATTGGGCACTGCAAGCGGCGTGAACTGACATGCGTAGACATGCATGTTGTAGTTGAATTAGACTATACTAAGTCTATGAGTAGCATTGATCCATTCAACTCTCGACTAAATACATATTATTATAATAATGCATTTAAAGAGTAACTATACGTTCGTTTGAAGGTATTTATTGTATACTCGTATCTAGGGGGTATTTTAAGTTCCAAAGACTATTTAATAAAGATTTAGTTATATTGATAATGTTCTTATAACTATTAAACTACCCGTTTTTTCCACTACTAATTTTCTAGAACACTCGGGGTTTCGCACAACTGTTACCCCGCCGTCCTTTTAGAGTAAGAAGAATAAAATATATCCACTCGTAGTGACCGCGTGGACCGTGTGGACCGTGTGGACCGCGTGGACCGTGTGGACCGTGTGGACCGCGTGGACCGTGTAGTGTCTCATTAGTAGACAAACACCGAATACATAACACATATATATATATATATATATATATATATATATATATGGTTTCACATTTTACTATTAGTGTTTAGGAAATATTCAGATTTCTGGGAAAATGAAAAAAATAAGCCCGTGACACTTAATACGTTTATTAAAGGTACTACAGAGTTTGGTAATTGACAGATATACGATGCGTATGCGTATGCGTGTGCGTGTGCGTGGAAGCGACAAGTAGCGATACACGTACATTACACTCCATATATATTAACGTCAATACAATGCAATACAATGCAATACAATAATATATTAAATAATAAATGTTCCAATCATTGTAAACAGTCCTTGTGCGTGGATAATAACAAAATAATGCAATGTAACGAGATCAAAGAGTTATATAATATTATAAAAAGAAGAAGCGATTGCAAGTGTAGAGTGATATACGGTCGAGGGTGAGATCACGTCGTCACGTCGTCACGTCGTCACGTTGTCACGTCGCTACGTCGCTACGTCGCTACGTCTTACAACTAGGCGGCGACCGTCCCATAAACATTACTACTCGTATTCAATCTATGTTTGAGCAATCGACCCTGTTACAGTTACTCGACGTGGTTGTGTCATTACATTTCAAAATACTTTGCAACGGTCACCGCGTTCTAACGATAACATAATAATCCTATACTAAACAAATTGTCAATACGACCAAGTACACCAACTATACGAAAAACTAAATTAAAACTATGCACTACAAAATATATTTTTTGGCAGATTACCGAAAATAACTAAAATAATATTTGTAAAAAATTGTGATTAAAACGACTATCGATAGTTGCCGTTGGGGTAGAGACAGTACAGTACAGTACAGTACAGTACAGTACAGTACAGTACAGTACAGTACAGGTCAAGTATCAACTATTACAGTGGAACAATTAAACATTCATTGGATTGGATTGGATTGGATACACTGAGTTTGCACAACATTCATTTACGACACTAAGGAACATTAACTAATTAACAGGCGACGAAGAATGGGTTAAAACATCACATGATAATCTAAAATAAATGATCTTCACTCAACACTCAACGCCCTATATAACTGTATTGTAACCAACGCATTCCAAAACCAACAAGTCTACAGACAATTTCACTTGACGATTATCTTACAAAGGCCAACAGCGTCAGCGCCAACTTGCTCCGGTGCTGCCATCTTATGACAATGACCCATGTTAACCCATGTTACTCACCCCTATTTATACATCTAGTACAAACGCAACAGTCGTAATACTTCAGGTCGTCCGTCCCGTCCGTCCCGTCCGTCCCGTCCCGTATCGTCAATCCGTGTGAGGTTTCGTAATATCATTTCTGTTAACCTTATATATTAACGTGTACAGCTATCTAACTTATAATGTACAAAACAAAACAAAAACAACCAGTGTCCTAGGAAAGATAAAAAAAAACAACATATGGCGTGAGCTAGAGCCGGTGCCGATGGTGGGGGGGAGGGTAGTTAGTAATCAGCGGCGAGAATGGCATCGATGGAGAAGTCATGTCTCGCGCGGCGACGCTGCTCCAACACGATGAATGCGCGCACAGTGCGCAGCGCACCCGGCCCGCCCTCTTCGCCCGCTTCTGCCGCGCCGCCCCTCTGGGCCACCTCCTCCGCCTCGGGCCCCCCGTCTACCCGGTTAGGCCGCCCCGTGCCACTCGGTCCGGCCGCCTCGCCCGCGCCGCCCGGCGGTACGTTTCAGCTGGGCTTCTGTTGCATCTCTCGCATCATCAGCTAAATTGAAAAAGAACGTCAGATTATATTGAGCAGTGACATTTTTAGAGTGATGTATCTACATAAAAGTGTATGAAATAATAAATACTATACTTGTGTAGTATAATACGGCACCTGGTGGCGGTCGTCGGCGGGGCGGCCGGCCACGGGCGGCGCTCGCACCGGAGCCCCGTTCTCGCGCGGGCCGCTCACCACTGGATACCATTCGATAGAGTTGGTTTTATTTTAATTTACAAAATACTACTGCTTTATTTTATATACTTTAATAACTGTGACGTATGCGGACTGACAAGGTTAAATAGACTGAATAGGTTAACTACTTACTGTTATATTTATTGTTGTCTAGCATGGAAAATGAGAAGATCATTAGTCATTGATGGACAATTCAAATTACAACTAAATATGGAAATAATACTCTCAATAAATAATGAACACGAACACGAACATGTTAAAAAGTTGAGATAAAGCGCTGTCCATTATAATAAACACAATACGATGTACCATGGTACATGTCTTTGGTCCATGGACATTTCAACTCCAATTCCAATATGGACTTCTGGACTGGATTATATTTGTAATATATAACATGTTTCTACCTTACACCGAGTCAGGTGTCTCCTTATTTTCGAGTAGGTTTATTAATTCTATAAATCACCCTCACCCTACCCTGCCTGGCGTTTTTCGTTCTTGAACTTAGCAAAACAAAAATAATAAAATAAACTTTATGATATTATAAAGCGTGGGAGAAGCGTCACAATGAGCGGGTGGCGGGTGGCGGCCGGGAGAGGAGACATGCTCGAGGTGAGTTAGGGATGATATTTATTTTGAAACAATTCTTTTCAACGGTTTACAGGGTCAGTTCACGCTACCATCTAAAGCGCACTACGTAACACATCGAGATAATAATAGTGTCAAAGTGAGGTCATACCGGGATGAGGAATAAAAACCTCCAGGCCGGTCCGTTCCGGTCTGGCGCACTCACCGGCCAGCGGAATGGCGAGCCGAGCGTTCACCGCCAGCAGGTGGTCGCGGCGCTGCAGCAGGCTGCCCACGTGCTCCTCCAGCCGCACGTTCTCAGTGCGCAGCTGGTGCAGGCACGACAGCAGCGACGCTACTACGCACACGCTACCGGGTTACGTAAACCACCCAACACACCCCACAAAACAAAAACAATATCGACAAAGCCAACCAATTAATAAGTGATATCGTTATATTATCGCTTCTTTATCGCAAATATATAAAAAATCCATATAATAATAATTCTATTCGATTAGCGCCAAAAGCCACTCGTCTAAGCATTCTATTCGATTACGACAAGTATAGCGAGTATGGAGCAGCATCAAATTACTGCACATTGGGCAATACCCAATTTGGTTATTCGATTATTTAATTAGCACTAAACCTACCAAGTACCGGTCAAATTGACCGTTCTTAAACTTTTGTAAAACTTACACATTTTTAAACGTTATAATATCGTTATCAAACTACATGACAAGTCTTAGAATTTGCATATAATATAATAATAGCGTTATATAATAATATAACTTTTAATTACCGGTCAATTTGACGGCGTGCGGTAGGAACAGGTGTACAAGATTTGTCGGTAGGTTTAGTGTTAGTGTTTAGTGTATTCATTATATTTAACTCTGCTCCATAAAACTTAAAACTACGCGCTAACTACAATTAATATAGATAAAGACATCACTAGGTCAATAGATAACTTTTGCATTACACCCATATATATTTATAAATATTCCAAGATAATTTCCATTGCAGTTAATACACTTAGTCAAAAGTAAAAACCAGTTATCAAAAAAAGGGAGGCAGTGTATGCTGCCTAATTGACTAATCAAAAATACAGCTATAATTTTCTCCCTCACTGATCGGACCTCACCTCAATTAACGGACTTGAGATTGCATTCCCCCGCTTTCAAACAACTATATTTTGTTTTTATTGTTTGACGTTCCGTTAATCAACGACTCGACTTTCCCTGTGTTCCAGACCTGATCTTGGAGCATCACTAACACTGAAGATAGATAACGGATGTGCGATGAGGACACTTTTCTTTTAAAATTGTAGCGAATAATTAGGCGTAACTCATCTCTCGGCTGAATGAGTGATTAATTTATAACTTTCTATTGCTGGTTACGAGTTTGAATTTTTAATAAATATATATGCATCTACCCTCTGTATTGCAGAACTTCTAATGACCTATGTGTATATCGAAAAACAATGTCTTAAGAAAGTAAACTCATCAATATGTAAAATAGTAAATAATTTTAATTTGTGGGTTTCAATTGTTAGCAATGTGAACTGAGCACACGACTTTGAATTAAATATATTGTTAATGTTAATGTCGACGCGGAGCGGATGTGAGCAGAGAATCACTACATTTTCAGTGTTACTTACTAGTCATCGTATGCATCGTATGCATCGTATGCATCGTATATCGTAAGTAGAAAACATTTTTTTGGTGAAATACTTTAGAATTAAAATATTTTCCTTTATTTTTTTCATTCGATTTATTTTTATATAAACGAAAAATTCACCGACACCATTCATTTAGAGGTTATCTTGCAAAACGTTTTTCTATTGGTGTCATCGTTCGTAGCACGAGTAGTGTGTAGTTGTAGTTGTGTGGCGGGGGGGGGGGCGTTTATTGGAATTCAGAAATTAAGACATCAATATTTTTATTTAATTACAAAGGAAAATATTTCTGCACTACGATCCTTCCAATTTCTAATGATTTCTTTTATGAAAAAACCGCTAAATAATAAATATTTTCTACAATTGTGTTTTTTTTCGTCGGGTGCTAAGTTCACACACACTAAGTTGCTCTCGGGACACCGTCGGTAAGGGGCTAAGCGGCTACTCGTACTGTAGCGGAGCTTGCTCTATACAGCTATGCAGCTATGCAGCTATGCAGCTATGCGAAGGAAGTGCGAAGGAGTGCACTCGGGGTGGACATGGATTATAAGACAATCAAAATGATGTTAAACGTCTAAGAAGCTCTTCAATTAAATGTGATTTAAGACGTCTTTCAGCGCTTCTGAAGCTTGGTTAACAATTATTAAGCGCGTCGCAGAGTACAATGTCATCTGGCGTGTGTCTAGGTGTCTAGGTGTCTAGTGAATAACCCGGGACGCGCTTTAGGCCAGCACTCAATCTGAACCATCATATGCAAAACCTAACTAAAATTACTCTAAGTATTAGGTTGTATGGTAATTTTATAAAAAGAAGTAGGCTATATTCTAGGCCTTACTGTCGAAGTGCTGGGCCTGTTCCATGAGAAACTGCGAGCCCTGCTCCCACTGACGCTCCAGCAGCTGGTCCAAGCTCTGCGCGCCCGATCTCTGAGGATGCAACTCGAACATTAAGGGGTGCAGTGGAAGAGAGGGTGAGAGAATGTGGGCGGTGGTGGAGGAGGTCGTACGGGTGCGGCCTTATTGATGAGCGGAGGCGGCACGGGCGCGTCGTGCGCGGCGGCGGCGCCCGCGGCGTGCGCGGCCAGCTCGGCGCTCAGCTGCTCCTGCAGGCGCGCCGCCGCCCCGCTCTCCGGGTTCAGCTCGTTGCCCAGCATGTGCGGCGCCACGCAACCCCCGCCCGCGCTGCGGAGGAACCCACTTCTTACTATCTACACACTCACTCGCAGCTCCTTCATAAATTATAATGTAGTTTCGCTTCGTACAATTTTTTTTAGTGTATCATACAACATTGGCTTAGTGGGTTCGTATTTTTGTTCAAATCCTGGTCGGTGGAGAACAACACCATGAGGAAAGATTATATATAGCATATCTTACAAATTATACAAATCACGATCCAGACAGTGACGATGGATGAGCATTTTTTTTCTTACTTTTCTATTTATTTTAGACGATATTTTTCAAAATTGTTATTAGTCACTTTTGTGGCTAATAAGTAACATAATCTTTACGTTATTACTCACTTGTGTTCCAATTTAGGCTTCAATGGTCTCTCGGAACCTAAATTAAAAAATAATAATATAAGCATGTAATGTCTGAAACTAACATAATATATTTTTATAGGTACAGTCACACACACACACCCATCCATCCATCCCCTCTCAATGTACATACCGGGCGAGCTGGGCGGCGAGTCCTTGATGATCTCGTGGTAGACGGGCGGCGGCGTGGGCTGCGGGGCTCGACGCACGCTCGTTAGGTTCTGCGCTGCGGCCGACTCTGCAAGGATTTATGTTAAGGTATAATTAATAATCAAAACCTTTCAACTCTCCTTCACTCCTTCTAATTACACTCAATTCCTGTATGAGGTTTTTGTTTCAAGTGGACTCTGGTTGAAATTAAAGACATCCAAAAACACCCCATGGTGTTCCATATACAATACTATTGTAGTATTGTAACTTATTATTATTTGATTGTATTACACTACCACCACTGATGTGATACGTACGCATGGGAGGCGGCGGGGGCGTGGCAGCCATGGACGTGGCCATGGCGGCTCGTTTCTTGTTCCTCATAGTGGGCGGGATGCCCATGGTGGGCATGTTGGCAATGTTGGAGCTCACGAGGGCCTCCTTGCTGGTGCCCGCTAAACCGCTAACACTGCCAGATCACGTATATTATTATCGTAAGTGACATAAAATAAATAATTTCGCATTTCGAACAGCAGTTTTCGGTTTCGGTTATTCATATGCAACCTTAGATATTCGCTACCCTCGTTTGTGTCTAAGTTGGCACAATTATTTAGCTTTGTAACTTCATCAGTAGCCATTTCAAAGTCTTTATTTAGTTTTATCGCAAAGCAACACGAAAGATCTAAGTCTCTTCTATGACACACACACACACACACACAGACACACACACTGCATAATATTTCCTTATACAGATATAATTTAAAATTATTTCTATAGTTTTCTACTCTCAAAGATTTCCCATCGCATAACACTGAACATGCAGTGCTTCGCTCAGCCGCTGACTCCACCATTTTGTGCAATTATATATAGCTATGTCTTCACGCCTTAATATTTACTGTTGGTATTCGTCAGTATTCTGTCGGTAAATGCATATCTATTGCATCGGGTGGGAGCAATGTCTAGATCCAGGTCTTTGTAAGGCAACGCAGAGCCAGCTCTATAACAATGTCTTATATATAAGACACAATCACACCTTCTAAATATTAACATCACATCACATCACATCATTGCTATCAGCTCTACGATAAATAACTGTTCATTTTAAAATTCGCATAGAAAGTGGCCACTTATATTTGAATGTACGGGTACGGGTAGATAATAAGTATATAGGTGAGTTACCTCGGTTTAGTGGGATCCTGCAGCTCGTAAGACACGTTGAGTCCGCCCCAGGCGCGCGCGTGCGGCGAGTGGCTCAGCCCGGGCTCCATCGCCGCCTGGCGAGTGTACGGGTACACATGTTATATAGTGTCGACTAACACATGCAATATCTTCAGAAAGATCAAATTGAAAACGACATAGTTCAAATCCAACGGACTCGTATCGTCTGCACGAGTGCGTTTGCTTTAAATCTGCACACGAATATACTTAGTTGGAGTTTTTGCTCGAGGAACTCGGATATAGCGTAGTTTTTAAAAACTTATATTTCCGTCAGGTCAACCAATAGAATAAATATAAAATGATGCACGATTAGACGTATTAAAATAATATATAGAACACCGTGCCGATTGTAAATAAATAAACACACCATGTACTAAATGAACTCACCATATTTATCAATAACAATATTAAATATCACAGAACGTCACGTGGTGAATAGTGAAAGGAGATCTCTAACATGCCGCGAGCAGATGTTCGCCCGGCGGCCGGCGGCTGCGGAGACTCGAACGTGAATGGCGATCAGGTAGCCGCCGCAGGTAGGGATGTAGGGTGCAGGGTGCAGGGTGCAGGGTGGATGCAGGGATAGATAGCTCGCTTCGCGGAACGAGCTTTGTGCAAGCGCTATTGTTTTAGATGCTTTGTGTATCTCGAGTCGTCGTTATAAGATATCTCGTTTAATTTAGGTTTCTTTTGTTCGTGTGTTGTTGCACTTGTCGGAAGTGATCATAATTTTTACAATCAGTTAATAGCAGTTATTTGCTTAGTTCTAAAACTAAATAATACTCACTTGATTAAAGGGCGGCCTAATTATTTTTACAACTCTTCAACAGAACAGCGCGCACGTGAAGTCTGCGTCTGATACGTACGCACCGTACGAGTACGCACACGTACATACGAGTGCAACGATTACGTCAGTTAAATCGAATTGTTTAAATGTTGATATTCAGCATATCATACATGATATTCGTTTAGCAGGTTTAGCAGGTTTAGCAGTTGGCCGTACCTAGTGCGGCACTGAGAGTAACACGGCCGCCGCGACGGTTCTTATACTTACTTGTTGCGAAACTTTCAGAGGGAAATCTTAAAAAGTCCTAACTTGTAAGCACCTCGTGTCTTCAAAAACGTGACTAAAAAACACGGACATTGATCTATAGGTAAGCTATATTATTTGTTGTTGTTGTTGATGTTAGGGTAGCGCCTCACCTACCTGTTTGTGTGCTTGGTGGAAGACGTGTCCCATCTCCGGCAGCGGCGACGGCAGAGGGATCTGGCACACAACACAACAACACAACATATATTATTATATTACTACTGCTTCACTTTAATAACTTGCACTGGGAACAATAATACCTAATCTCAACTCAACATTATAAACCCAAATTAAGAGGAAATATAAAAGAAAACAATAATTAAATTGAAATTGAAATAATGCAAAATTATATTCAGGTCAAACTTTAAAAATGATTTCTAAATTGTAATCCCACATTTTAGTATAAAACTAAAATAAAACAGTCATAGTCACTGCGGTAGCCGTGTGGACGTGTGTAACGTACGTTACATTAGAAGCATGCGTGTTAAGCCGTCCCGGTCCCGGTCCCGTAAGCTAAGCTGTTTACTTCAGCAATAACAACCGAGCTATGGGTAAATATCACCTTTACTTCATTGCATTCATTGATCGGGTCTCTTTACTAACGGAACGGTCCCGAGTTCATGACATGACTGACATGACGAGCGTTAGACACTAAGCCGCCGAGAACTACTCTCTGTATACTCACTTCAACTCTATATTATTTATATAGAGGAAATACAACTTTTGGTGACTCTCAAGAACACTCAACAGTTTCATAAAAACTTATCTTGACTGTAAAGAAGGAAACCCTAGATATTTCTTGAAGAGTTTTGGTGAAACGTAATGACGAACTTAATACAAAGAATAATAATTTGAATCAAGTCACGTTGTAGTCAACGAGGAGCCCGAAAAATAATTTGGGATCAAAGGCGTCAAACGTTGGTGTTGTTGTTACGTTACCTCAAGCGATATTTACTACAACACTAAAATGTTAGTGTAGTAGTTCAATTTATTTAAACATAATGATAGTAATTGAATAAGTAAGTGAGACCTGTGCGTGAGCGTGTGCGTGTGCGTGTGCGTGCGCGGACAGGTTGAGGCCGTGGCTGGCGGACGGCAACGGCACCGACACGAGCAGCGACGCCGGCCCCGGGCCCTCGCGCTCCTTCATCTACCAACCAACCGCAACGGCACCACCGTTAGATACACCACGTACACCACGTACACCACGTACCACGCTTCTTGTATATGTATATCTTATGGAATAATAACAAAGCTAACAAAACTCGATGCACTGTACGCATGTGATTGTTAATATCATTAACATTGTCTTGGAGGTAATTAAAATAGTGTATAATTATGTTAGTTAAGTTGCCGTTTAACATGAGGAGGCGAACAGTTTAGTGTCTCCCTCTTAGCGGACCGCACTAACATTGCACATAGCTGCTACATTACTGCTACTACAGTTGGTTTATAATTATCAACACATAACAAAGCGTTATCAACACATGCTGTAGTCCAAGCGTTCGGAAGCATCATACTGAAAAGCATAATATCGTAAATCCTGATCATATCAAATTGTTAAAATGGATAGTGGAGTTACTGACCTGGTGCTGCGAGGGCGACCGGGTGTTGGAGGGCTGGCCGAGGCCGCTGGGGCCGGGCATGGGGCTGGGGAGGTGTCTGCGGGCACGTACGTGTAATAGGGACTCAAACATTTTAATAACTCATCTGGAATTATATTTAGTGGCGGCTTTTGTTGCACGGTATACGAACTATGTTCTAGATTTATACCATATTATCACCAGCAACCATTTATTTAATATGTAATAAATACAATCGATTATCGAATATACATTTAAATGAAGGACTTGGGTCGATCTGAATGACGTCACGTGCATAGTGTAGTGTCCGTGACTCAAAGGCTCGATAGCTCAATATTACCGGGGGCTCTGCAGCGCGGCGTGGGCGGCGTGGGCGGCCTGGGCTGCCTGGGCGGCGTGGGCGGCGGGACTGTGCGCGGGCGGCGGCGGCGGCGGCGGCGCGGGACTCACGCTGGAGAAGGGTCCTCCCGCGCCGCCGTCCGCGACCTCCGTCTTGGCCTGCACACATACTCGGTTACGAAAAATTAATAACAATTATAATTTTAATTTCGAACTGAGTCTGTACCTTCTTAATGATCTTCTCGACCTCCAGGTTGGTATCGGTGGAGCCGTGGCTCGGTTGCTGCTCCCAGCCGCCGTTTCCACCCGGCGTGCCCAACTCTACCGGCTATAATTCAGTCCATTCATCATTTTATATATTTTATTACCTTAAATATTTCGGTCTAAAAAGAATATTTGCCAGTGTACTGACGGCGGGTGAGGTGGCGTAGTCGAGGGAGGCCGGGGTTCCGGTGACGGCCTTCCTCTTCTTGGTCTGCTTGCCGTCTGCGGCCTCGGTGTTGGTGATCACGGACTCGTACGCCTTCGACGTCTGCACCACCGTCGTCGTCGAAGTGCTGATTGATCATTACATTACATTACATTACAACTTAACAACTATGGTCAATGGACGCAATGGACTTATATTATTTATTATTACTTGTTAATAATGTCATATTGTGTCATGTTATGAATAAAAGAGACTACTTGTACTTGTACTAATTGCAATAACAACAACAGACATCTATATAAATATGAGATATATGTTAAAATATAAATATACCATATTTCTTAGAGAGAGCACTTGAATATCATAAAATATTATATTATATTATATTATAAATATGTAGTATGAAATATTAATAAATTAATAAGGAAAACCAGCTTTGAGTATTATCTCTGTTATAGTCTAAACTACTAAATGTAGTCAACAACTTGTTTCACACGACACACCTGGGCGGTATGGGGATGGCGGCGATGGCGGCCACGGAGCTGATGACGCCCTCCTTGCCGGGGGACTCCGGGGGGAGGGGGATTTTAGCCGTGCTGATTGGGGTCGAACAACCTAGAGGAGCGGAGTATGCTTGTACGAGTTTGTTTATTAATTATTAATTAGCCTTAGGATAGTGATAGCGAGTCGTGCCGCACCCTTCTGCTCGGAGGCGTGCTGGGGCGAGGGCGCCGGCGTGCTGGCCTTGCTGCCTCCCTCCGCGCACGACCCGCGCCGAGACGGAGACGGCTTCTTCTTATCTGACAACGATGACCGCGTAGGTCTATTATTACACATTCACCCAAGGTTATCAAAGCGTGCCTAATAACGGAAACAACTAAACATACACATATGCACACATTTCGTTATAAAGAAAAAGTCAAATGAAATAAAACAATGAAGCAAGGTTCACAAGTACCAGTACCAGTACCAGTACCAGTACAAGTAGTACAAGTACGGGGGGTAGCGTGGCGTCAAGTACGCTACAACAGCAACATTCAAACTACATCTACTGTTACTACTACTACTACTACTACTAGTGAGACCAACTTTTGTCGTAGTTCTTATTCTTTCGAGGCGTCGGCTCTAGGTCCTGACACGTCTCTGCGTCCAGTGATGGAAAACTTATTAATTTTATCTAACTTCACTAAAACCCACGTACGAATGTAAATAATAAATATTTTGGAACTACCAACTAATAAACATCAAAAAGCAGGTTTTGTAATTGGGGACTAATTATAATATACAATTCATTTTGCTAAAATACAAGTACAGTCCAAGTGATAGGAGAGGAGTCCAGGTAGCAGGTAGTAGGTAGTAGTTAGTAGTTAGTAGTTACCCATGGGCTGGCCGGAGGAAGCGGACGTCTTCGTCGAGTTGGGAGTGTTCTTGCCCGAGGCGCCGCCGCTCGAGTGCGAAGACTTCCGTCCGGGCTGAAATCGCACAACATCCAAAACATTCCAAATGAAAAACCACTAACAACATTCGATAAAAGCCAATAATATCAATATCATTGCAATTCGTAATATTCCATTTTACACATTAAAAAAATACTTTCAACGGAAAGAAGATTATATCGAATAAACCAGAGTACATGTAATCGGCTTAACTTAGCAGGGACATAGACAGAGAGCCCTATAGTTCATACTACCCCTCGCTTGCAGTGCGGCGCGCCCGGCGGCTCGACCTCCCGCTCGCTCGAGTCGCTGCGGCTATCGTGACTCACGGGCTTGTAGGGCGGGATCGTCTTCACGTTACCGCCTTTTTTCTGCACAATCAACAATTCCTGACTCCACTCTCCCCACTGGCCACGACTACCCGCACGACTACCCGCTAACCCCCACAAGCACGCTACCCACAAATACCTACACGCACGCTACCCGCCACTCATCCGAGTAATGGTCACCAGGAAAAGTCGTGCTCGTACCGGAGAAGGAAACAGGATGCGGTATTGATTACGGTCGTAGGTATAACGCGGCCAATCGTTTGGTTATAGTTTTTCGTTTATAATCTACTTCCTGTTTGTTAAGTATGAAATATTTTGTACCTTTGCGATGACGGTGACATCGTGATAGCACAACTAAAATTGCAAATGTATGATAATGACTTCAGCTGAGGAACAGAGGATAGGGTGAGAGAATAGAGTGAGAGACAAATATATAAAATAAAAACACAATCATTACACTAGAGATAGTCACGTCACACTTGACACATACGTCACGTCACGTTGTTCTCGCATTCACGCATTCTTACTACTGCGGAGAGGACCATTCGTGTACCGATGGAGTGACGACGTGCCACCATTTTAAAATGAACACTAACATGGTATTAATGTATTGCATGTATTCCCATTCCCAATGACTCGAAAGGAACCTTCGATGGAACAATGTTATCAGGATTGAGAGAAAGTACAGGGCAATTAATATAGTTTTGCTCTTAGTAATTTATGTTAATTACATAACTGAGACATAATTACAGTGAAATGTCAAAGCGGTGCTGTAAGCGGGTACTCCTACTCGCAAGGCGATCTAAGTAAAGCAGCGTTTACTTTGTGAATAACTTAAGATCATGTACAAGAGCTATTCTACCTAGGTACATCCTAGGTGATCAGTTACATATACAGTCAGTTCCTATATTATATACATTTCTCAATATGCGGTTGTGCAATAAGTTTCTTTTAGCAATTAGACTAATCATTATAAAATATGTACCGCACTGAAGGTCGTCCAAAAGGCGCTATGAGTTAACTGAACTCCAGCTCCTTTTAACACTATTTCACTGTAATTATTTCCTAACTAGGTACCTATGACTAGACTCCAATCATTTTCAGTCATCATTATCAGCCAGTGCTTACCAGTTTGCTGTAGTGGTGCTGGCAGTAGCCACAATACTTCACGTTGTCCAGGTAGTTTCCCGCTTCCTCGCAGAGCAGGCCCAGCGACTGGGCACAAGTCACGTGAAACTGCTGTTTACAGCCTGCGAGGAAACATATAACTTACAACTACACTATATAACAGTTAAATACTAACTATAGTACAAGTCTTTCGCCTGGTTTGGGGTATACCAGCATTCTTGGGCTTGGGGTCTAAACAAACAAAGAAACAACCGTCGAGAACGAGTTGTATGCTCCGTCCAGTGAGAAAGCTAGGGATCCACTTGCATTAAGTCTCGGGAAGCCCATAGGAAGAAAGCTCCATAAGAAGCCCCTTGTGCCATACTCGAAGGCTTTTGCCACATCCAGACTAACTGCCAGACCCTCTCCTTTGTTGCCCATTGATGCGTTAAGAAATAACAGAAGATCACCAGCTGATCGACAACAGCCAATGCCGTATTATTATTGGCGAACTGGCGATGCTCGAGGCTCGAGGCTCGAGGCCAGTTAGGAGCTATAGGTTAATAACACTCTAGTGAAGAGAGGTAATGGCGACAGCTCTGATGGACAAGGGCAAACTCCCATGAGATCGTTTCAAATTCAAATACAAAATATCTTTATGCGAGTAGACATTTACACGCACTTGAATCGTCAATTATTACAATCAAAAAGGTCAGTGTAGTCGGTCCGTGATGAAGTGATGAAGCTACCACCGACTCGGAATGCCGCTCCGCTGAGAAGAGCCGGCCAGACTGAACTGTGACAAACGGTTGTTCTTTATAAAGTTTAAAGGAAATGTAACAAAGTTAACACTGCAAATGGGTCCACACATTTCGATCCACTAAAAATTCTTGAATGTGATAATAGCATTAATTTAATACTACACTTTTGATTTTAGATTTAAAACTAGGAAAAAATAGGTCAAAGACACAGTACAAGTCGACGCAGTACGAAGGATTTGTCAACTTTTGACGATAGCACTGGTATCACCTTCATCAATTCAAATGTCATCAGGCCCGCTCGATTTATAAACGTCCAAAGAAAATAGATATGTTGTATGGTTTAGTCAGAGTATTAGCAGCGGCAGATTCAGATAGCAGATAGGTGTGGTTGTAACATCTCTGCCAAAACAGCCGTCTTTAGGTAGTAATGGATGTAATTTTGGTTAGAATGAACTCCCGAGATGTTGAAAGTCTTAAGTTTTATGTATAAATACTGTAAGGTTTACATTAAAAAAAATGTAGCAATATAGCAAAAAATTGTGGGGGTCGTGAACCCCTAACCTCCCTTAAATTACCGCGCCTGCTACAAGTCATCTAACCGTGACCACCGGTGTCTGGTGCACGTCAGAGGCAAGGTCTGAGGAGAACCACACAACAGTGAGTTGTGTTGCGAGATATAATATATAGTGAGACAACAACAACAACCAACTAAAAGCTTAAGCCGGCCACGCCTGTACCTAAAGTTCTAAAGTTCGCTACTACTTCATAGGGAATGCCTGTTAGCGTTAGCATCGAGTAAACTTATTAGGAAAGGATATTTCTATATTATTAAAGTAAGGAATTAAATTTAATGAAAACCAATTACCAGATTTGTTGCACTGCATGCAGGCTCCTGCGTTGGCGCGATGGGTTTTGCCAAGGTCTTGGCAGATGTAGCAAGTCTGCAAACATTATTATTAGAGCAACTATAGCAGCGGGGGCAGATACATATTAAAATTTTACATATTGTTAGTACTTATAAAGCGGGGAAAATAGCAATTTTTATTAATAAAGTGAACAAAACAAATATCCAAATGTCCAAAGCACCTTGTTGTATCTCTCCGGGGGTATAAGTCTTAACACAATGGGCTCCATGGACGTCACGTTCCCGAAGCGCACTTCTGGAATGTAGAGCGCGCACACCACGTGGGCCCAACCGCCGGTGTCCGAACGCTTCAGCGCCCCGGACTTAGATGGACACAACTCGCATCTCTGAATACATAACACATCATTAATTTAATGCATCCTTTTTAACTGTAACAATGTTACATGATACTCACCACTTTTCCTTTTGTCTCAGGACTTTCGCACTTCCTGCAGTACCAGGGACCAGTAGGTACAGCGATAATTCCGTAACAGGCTGAAAACAATTACATATCTACAATCAAATGTATGGGGATTAAAACTACATTCAAGCTAGAAAATCACAAGTCAGCAATGCAATCCATCCGTAAAGTCACCTTGATGAACTGCAACAGTACAGCCATTGCCGTCACAGTAGACCAGCGGGTTGTCAGGCCAACCACGCTCGTCGGAGCACACACAGCAACCACCAACCATCTCCTTCATCATCTCCTTCATATTGAAGGAAGCATTATTGCACTACACCTGAGAATTTATCAAATGTAATTAATCAGGATCTAGTGCTAATATTGCTTACTAGGATATTCTTTGAAAAAGACATTTTACCATATTACCTTATAAGAAAGGAATTTATTATTATTATTATTATTATTATTATTAGTATTTTGAGGCAGTGTGATTTGAATGTTAATTTTAAACAGATATTTATCATCTGTGACAAACAAAATTATAAAATGCATAAAAAGGCAGTAAGTAACAAGTAACATGCATGATTTTTGGGAAGACCCAACTTGGACATTTGGCATTCACATAACTGGATACAAATGCACAAATGCAATTACAAATCATCAATCATATAGTTATTGAAACTTAGGGTGAATGTATTATATATCTATTTTACAAAACAGCATGACATACAAAAATATTACTAAACTTAAAACAATTCTATCATAATGAAAATAGTGTGCCAGAGTTCAGGGAAAATGTTATAAAATGAAGAGCAGATGACCTAAAAAGTGACCAACATGATGGCCTAGGAGTACTGTATGCGTATACTGTATCAACAACAATATTCATGTACAGCCAGTTCAAATTGTAATTTAAATGCAATATGTCCTTATTTTCTCAATGGTATTAACTACTATTTTTAACTCTTATTTTATGAAGGGTTTATGTCACAGAAGAAACATTGATAATATTTCTAAACATTGATAATGTTTCTAACCAGACAGTAAGGACTATGTGAATCTATAATTGATGTTTTAATACATAACAGATAACATTATTTACAAGCAGAATTGTGTTTTGAGTATTATTATCCTTATTATCCTATATTAACCAGTAAAGTTACAATAATACATAATACTTTCATAATCAACTTATTCTTACTCATTTGTTATGAAATCTATTGTCTAGATAATTCAGGAGAATTAACAATGATTTGATCTGAACCTGCAGTCGAGTTCCACATCACACAAAAGCAAGTTCTTGTGATTAGATGTAATAAATAGAATAACTTACCTACTTATAAAAATTGCTAACAAATATATTCCAATATCTTTTTTTATCACTGTAATATAAGTTTCTCTTAAGTGTACTCACAACTGGTATCAGAGATTTTTTTTAGTCCAAGCTATATTATTCAACATTAAATTTCATAATTTTCAAATTTAAAAAAAGATAGAACACTAGACTGCCATTTTATTCTTCAGTAGGAGCAACTGTTGCTTGACATGTGCACAATACAAAACTGCATTAATCAATAACTATGGACTTCCAGACACACCTACTGCGCCGCTTCGTTATGTAACAGTAAGTAATACATGTTTATTGTAAGAAGCGTTGTTATACTATTAGAATGCCGTTTTATCATTTGCAGAAAATAATTACTTTTCTGATACAATCTGAACTGGCGTTCGTTTGATGAGCCATGTAAAATGATAACGATAAAAATACAATTGCCATCATACTAATAGTATTGTATATTTACCACGAAATAAAACACATCCTTTCATTGTTGAGGAATATCAAAATCCCGGCACTACTTATTCAATCATCTTTTCTTTTGATTAATGACAAGCATGTCACCTCACCTGCTCGTAGCGTTAACGAATAAAATGAAGACAACACTCTCGATACTAAAATATTTTTTAATAATTGATAACAATTAAAAAACTAGCAAAGACTGCAAATTGTCAAATTAGCAAGCCTTATTTATAGATTCTCGTTAGCTTCAACTAGACACTAGCCATGTTGATTTTCAAATGGCTAAAGTATGCATTTGCATTTTGTTTTGGTGTTGAAAATGCGCGCAGGCGTTTACGGAGGTAGCTAGAACGCAATAACTTCCGGGAAAGTTTTCAATAATAATAGCCTATTTAGAATTTGTAACTTATTTTGCATTTTTATCTAATGCTTACAATATATTGTAATAATATTTCACTGCTTTTTCTATCTCAGCGATAGTTGAAGCTGATACCCATAGAATCGGCAACCAAACCAGTTATAAAGTAATATTCAAAATGGATTATTATATATTGTAAAATGAACAGTTAATACATAATTAACTACTTATAAAAAGGATTATAAGAAATCTTTATAAATTGCACTTATTTGTTTACTAGACTCTCACTAGATGTCATTACTTGTAATACACAATGACAGTTGACACATAACATGAAGTATGTTGACAATATTAACATTTCAAAGAAATATTGATTTTAGAGAAAAATATACGTTGAAAGTTATCTAAAATTTGATAAATAAAAAACTTTTAATATTATTAGGATTTTCACAATGTGTGAAAAGCTAGATTTTGTTCAATGTGCTGAAGATTTTAAAAACAGTAATTCAACTCAAGAACAAGTTATTACCAACGGCATCCGCGTTCTTCTTTCTATATATGGAGCTCCTAAAAAAACGACCTGCTTAGATAAGCATCGATATGTATGTTTCGTTAAAAACACTAAAAATAAAAAACAAGTTCAATTAGCTTCTCTTCCTTCAACCTCAGTTGCTGCTCATCAACATTTTCTTGGGGTATACGAGTATTACCAAGTTCAAATGTGGCTTGGTTATCAGCTAGACCCTACAGACTGGGGTTGGAAGTTGGTCGACAATACATTGGAACCAGTTCAAACTTTACTCCCACCTGCACCGGAAAAACTGCTGAACACACATTTTTTGTAACTGCAAAAGTGGATGCAGTGCTAAATGTGGTTGCAAAAAAGTCGGACTGTTTTGTTCTCTGGCATGTACAAACTGTTAAGGCCGGTCGTGCTCCAATGTTGAATCACTAACAGAGGAGGATTCGTTTGATACCTACGAGGTTACATCGCTATTGACGCAATTTACTTGCACTCAAAATGAAGAAAACCAAGAAGAAGAAGAACGAGAAGAGTTTGACGGTTACAATTTAGACGAATAAAATTCACCACTTTTTTAATTTACATCACTTTTTATCTTTTCCAATATTTACAAATTTCCCTAATTTTGCAATAGTTCCAAATTAAACAGGATCACAACTGACCGGTGGAGTAGGCCTACTGGGGAAACCACGTTAAAAAAACGCGCTAAGCACACTACCTCATAGACGGCGTGGAAAGTGTGCATATTATGACGATTGCAATTTGTACAACTTTTTGAATCGTTATATCTCAAAAACGGTGGCTTGTAGGAAAAAAAGTATTGATACATTTTTAGTAGATTATTTTATGATCTACAATTTTTGTCCGAGATATTTTTATGATAAAACTTACCGTTTCGCTGAAAATAGCGAAAAACTCATTTTTTTTTTACCTTTGACCTTGAATAAAATTTTTTCCTCACAGGGGAAAGATGGGGAACTTTCAAATTTTATTTTTAATCATATTTTAAACAACCTTAATGATTTTCAGCTTGATGGGAATTTATGTAGCTTCGAATGTTTAAATTGACCGGACTATTAAAAGGAATATCGTCATGTCTCTGTAAACGACATCATGTCGTTATTCATTTAGTTTGAACTTTGTTATAGTTTCATGAATTGTTATTAATTTCTGGATAATATAATTAACTGATTTGCTGTTTATTGCTGGTTTTGTGACAAAATAAAACATCAAAGAATTGTCAATAATTGAAATAGTTTTATTAAGGCAAACAGCTCTATTTTGTTGTTTTGGTTTCTTGGTGTTGAAAGTTTCTTGCAAAAAACTAAGATATTTGCTCATTTCAGTAACAAAATGTAAAAACTTCATCGTAAGTGCATTTTTGTTAGTAGGTATTTTTTAACTGACATAAGCCTTTTTAACACTATATCAAGTAAAGAAAGCTATACTTAAAATAAATATTTATAAATTCCCAGATTTACATCATCTGTTATCTGTCATCTGTCATCTGTCACTGTGCGATTTAAAATAATGAACATGTACGAGCACATAGTCGTACATGTTTATTACCTGCAGAAAACTATGACTGACATCAGTTATAGTTTACTGCAGGTAATTAATTGTGTGTTAATCAAATTATTCTTATTATTTTAGTCACATATCAAAGAAAACCTCATAAAAATAAACTAGTGAATTCGTAGCTTCATTCACTTATCTATCACTATTGTTGGAAAATAAATAAATCATTAGTCAGGCGTTATCAACGTCGTTGGTGTGTTTTTTTGGACGAAAGTACCGCATTCCTTAATTTCTAATTGAGCCTACACGATGCGATATTTATGTAGGCGTGACGTCACAATTGGACTCCATGATACCATCAAGCGTTATCCCGTAATTCCAAGTTGTTGATAAGAAAATGCTCCCTTATTAAGCGGACCCTCGTTACATCATTATCAACCCCCCACTAGGGCAGCTCTTGATACGATACTTTGTTAAAACATTGAACTTATCTTTATTTGATGACTGTGTTGAAATTGACAGCTAATTTCTCGGAACCCAAGGTACCCACCGAAACGGATGCACTGAGGGACGCAAAGGGACGCAAAGGGATGCAAAGAGGATCTACGAAAAGTAATAAAAGTAAAGTAAAGTTTAATAACTTGGTCGCGCGACGTGTGCCGACTGCCGTACTCGAGCTCGTAATATTATATTATCGTATGTTTAGTGCTACGAGTAGTAGTAGTAACATTTAAATTATTATCTTTAGATTTTATGGTCAACCTTCTCAACGGCAGGTAACATTGGATGTAATGAATTCAACAAGCGCGGACACACACCACATCTACACTATTTGAGTAAGTCTTAATCATTTTCTTGTTTGAAGCCGACGGAACCGACAATTAGTTATGATGATATTTTTAGTCCTCAAGCCCCATGAGAACACTCCGTCGTGGCACGCTCAGTATTATATTATTACAAGTTACACAACCTACTTAAAACATAATAATGAAATAAAACACTAGGATGAATCATATTCAGGGTCTCTGAAAGTAATAAATCTTTTTTGGGCCCCATCTGTCAGCGACTTGCCTGTTTCTTTAAAGTTAAGAATTTAAATTATTCATGTTTTAGTAACCAAAGTTAAGAACCTGACGCAGTCATACTAACGTTAAGGCAGTTAAGCCTAACCATAATCAACTCACTAATCCTCGTAATGCTCCACATCTCCACATCTTAGTGCACTGGAACCACTTTGAGAGTATTATAGGTGTAGTGTTGTTATAGGTGCGACTAGGAGGACTTTTAATCTACAAATCTACACGATTTAAAGTCAGATATATCTATAGAATAGAAAAAAACAACTTCTATTAGACATATATAAATTATTAATTAAAAAATTAATAATTACATTTTTGGTAGATTATTGTATAGTTTTAATATTTTCCATCTCTTGAAACTAAATGAAATAATTAACTGAAAACAATACAAAAGCGGTAACAAGTTCGAATCCCTCCATAGATATACATACATAAATAAAAACAATATTAGATTCGATTTGAAACCCGCTTCGTGCAGAGGTATGAACTATGAATAGTGTGGTTTCATACTACACATACTCGTATAGTCGGCACTTTTATCAACTTTAACAAAAAGTAAGTACGTAAAAAAGTTGTTACAGTGGCATAGTTACACATTATTGCTTTTTTTTGAAAATGTAATATAACCTATGTCACAATGGTTAAAGAAATCGGTCCAGTAGTTTTTGTGTGAAAACACAAATGTTTCCTCTTATAATATTATTTTAGCTCATAGCACGGTGATTGACAGTTGCCTATATTAGTATACCTATACCGATAATAATAATAATATAATATAGTATTACATATATACAAAGAAACACTTTCACCGCGAAGCGACGTATCGCCCACCTCTAATGGCAACAATCCATTACTATTGTATTCTTTGTCCAAAAATAAGGTATTTTATAATAGTTATTACTTTGACTCCTTGTGAAGCCTTCTTTTATGGATACGCTTTACTTCTTAACTATGGACGGCTCAACATTAAAAACTATAAAAAATATAGTAAATAAGACAAAAGGATATATAAAATTTCTTGTCGGGTCTTTTCTTTTTCTCTTTGCAGCCGTGCAACTGAAATCTGATATTACATAGGGGCCATATGTACTTAATTAAAATAAAAATCTTTTATTTTATTTTATTTGTTATTTCAGCTTAGGAGTAAACATTATGGTACAGAAATGAGTGAGAGTGAGGTGTTCTGAAAAAGGAGTACCAAGTAGTTCCGATTGGAATATTAGATGAAATCGATGAATGATGATCACGTTCAGCCCATCCATGAGCGCGGTCACGGCGGAACAGCCTTCACAGCGGCTCACGAAACTTTACCACTTTTAACGTATTTCTACATGTAGTTAGTATCCTGTTAGTAGTTGGTCAATAGTAAGCCGCAAAGTTTCTTTACTGTCATATCTTATACCTATATAAAACCGTAAAACTGTAAAACTGTACTCTGTAGGTACGCAATGTCAGTAAAGGATCCTATGTCAAACCTATACGCCATACTTTGTAGTAATAAAACATCAACTATCAAATAACCGATTACTGTTGGGTAGGCATTGAATCACATCAAATACACTCTAACAAGAACACTCACTGGCCAAGGGCGGTATAATAACAAAGGGGAACAAATCCTCACTTTACCAACATGACGGTATATATGTGAAGATAAAGAGATGAAGTTACGTGATCATTGGCAAGCGATGAATCTTGTGTCCTTCTTCCAAAATGGCAGAATATCAGATGATACATTTCAATAGCGAGGTTCTCGAGGTTCTCTGACGTCAAACCGGGATAGACGGGGAGACGCCGGTACATCGATCCGGCAGTCTCGGCGCCGCGACTCACAAACATCCTGGCCTTGAGAATAGAGGCTGCGGCTTGGAATACTTTTATACTTAGTTTCAATGTATTATAAAAAAGAACTTATATAAGCCAGCCCCATTTCTTTGTTGTTGTCCGAGCTAACAAGGGAAATGATATCAAGAATAATATCGCTTTAGACCAGGTAGCTCTTAGTAAAAGTAAAGTCGACCGGCGCGGATCCAGGGAGGGTCAATGGGCGTCACTATCTCTCCTCCTAATCCTGATTTGAAGAGAAGTTAATTTTGACCAAAACTTTTATTTTTTTATCGCCATATTATTCGCATTGTATTATTTGTATTATTCGCATTAATAAAGTATAAAAATTGAACATTTTACAACATTCATCATTCCCACTTTAATATTGACAATAGCCGTCGTTGTCGCAACATTAAATACCTTTTAATGTTGGTGTTGTGTCATAGCGAAGATAAACTATCGTAGAAACGAAAATGCCGCCATAACATAGTAAATTTATTGTTATTGCCTTATTGCCAGACTAACACGAATAAGATAAACGATCATCGGGTAGTAAATGATTTCACTCGCCGGCGAACTTTTGCTCCACCAGGAACTGCAGAGGAATTATATTACCTTTGCCGACTTTTGCGGAAGATTTAAACACCTTAATCTAATTCTTTTGACGGTCTTTGACTTCACCCCGAGGTTCTCGGGCGGTAGTATAATACTCTGTGTATTATACTATATGTGTATATAGTACACAGTGCTGTACTGTACTGTAGTAATACCCTCTAAATCACGCGACTTGTAAACTTTTCATGTAAATAGGGATCACCGTGGAGTCAGTTGCCTGAACACAATGGTATTGCGCTCTGATAGTGTAGGAATTTTAAGTAAACTTTAACATTACCGGAGAATCGGCTTTCTCATTTGCGTTATGAGCCAGTCTTCCATTCTTCAAGTGGTGGGAGAATTCACTGTTGGGAGAGACGGCTCGCAAAAATTTTGTTGAATAATTGGCGAAAGCGCCGATAGCTATAGTGTTCTTTGTCTTTGCTCTGTCGATTTCACGTGTAAAGAAATTGGAAACACTCTACAAAGTAAACTATACGTTATATAACAATATGTTCAAATATGTATATAAATATGATTTAATGAACTTTAGTGACCAAAAAATTCTAGTTTGAGTCCTGATTGACTAAGATTTCTGCAGTGCCCCATGTTTCTTTAAGTCGGTAACGGGGCCATGGGCGACGGACTAATTTAAAACCAAAAAGAGTTTCTGCTTTTATGTTAAATGACAACCTAATCAATAGAATCATTTAAGAACAGGAAATCCAAGACTAAAACAGTTTGCCCTATTAGATTGCCATATTATTATAAAAATTTAGATAAGGTTTCTGCATTCTTGGGCCGAGATGATTTCCAAATATTGAGAGTTTCACACAACAGTGATATATATATATAATGACAAACAAACAAACAATGAGACTATTTAAAAAAAGGAATCTTAGCACTCTACAAATAATAACCAAGTCCTAGTTAAGTCAGTGATTCACATTCAAATGAGATGCTTTATTAGCATGCTCTTGAAAATTTGGTATAAGATCATCGTTAAAAATACTAAATAAAGCATGGCTTTAAAAGAAACAAAGTCTGTATTTTTATATATACAATATTTATATATATATAAAAATATAGATATTTGTCGTAGCTATGAAGAATATTTCAAAGGATTCGTCCAGTAGTTATAGTGTGAAGATATTTTTTAACTCCATACGAGCCCCGCCGCGAATATTGTGTAGGTTTATATTATTATACAGAGCGCATTGTTGGTCTTTTTGTTGTCCTGGAAACTGCAAGGGGCTTCACCCTTTGATTATTACCATTATTACCTAATGGTAATACCCATTAGGAATATTTAAATTTAAGTAAACTCGTACTCGTACATGAATATAATCTGTAGATTTTTTGGTATAAAAATATTTTATAAAACGTTAAAGTCCGATTGTTAATTAAAAGTTAGTAAATTATCCATAAGTGATACGAATGTGATTTTATCATTAAAACATATTGTGCTACAACAACTACAAACAAAAAACTTTGATAGATAGTGAAGTTAGTTATATTTGTCAGAAAGTTATGACTTCAATAAACAAATATGACCATTACCTGAAAAAAGACTACTTTATTCCTCAATTACCATTTATCACCAGGAGCGCATATTTTACTTTTCTCAACTATCCGAGAGAAATCGCGAGGAAAACTGATCGTTAATGTTTAAGTTTTTCAGTAAAATTGAGGACACATCTTATCTGGTCCAGCTTCATTATTGGTGGTTAGTTGGTATAGCTAGGTGTTATGAGCTGAATAATGTTTGATAATGAGGACGAAGATGTGTGTGTGTGTGTGTACTGTGTGTAAGACGTATGGTTATACCGGGTATGCGTGAAAACAGACCTATTAACAAAGAAGACATGGGGCGACCCTCAGTGAATTACTTGAAAACTGAAAGGTCAGCGGGATAATGACCTGAAGCTATTTACTGTGTGTTTGAGGTACATTTTATAAAACGATAATTTATTGTTTTGTAAAAATCAGAAAAGAATCCAAGAAAAAATTGATAAATTTCGACGACGTTGCGTTGTTGTAACACTGACGAATGAACTTGAGAGACTCTTATCAGTCATCAGTCATACAGGAAGAATAACTGAAGTCTCATGAGTCAGAGCTAAAACAAGCACAGACACGCCTACTTGACAACGAGTTATCTATGGAATTAGATAATTTGCTAAGATAGCATCTGATAACCGCGAAGGAAAATCACTCTCACAAAACTGTGATACGCAATAAGATTATGTTATTTGAGATTGTTATACTATACTATACAATCACGGCCACAGGGATCAGTTTAATGGAGATATTTTATACAAATAAAAACTTATAACAATGTGTCTTTGTAACAACTTATAAAGATAACCTATAAAGAAATCTAGGTAGATCTAGTAAATAATAAAACGATACGTAATCAGAAGAGGAGGAGGAGGAGGAGGAGGTAAGGATACGACGACACGTGAATCATTTTGATTCAACGCCGACGCCCTGTCAGCCATGGGACGCTGCTGCAATAGTCTTTATATGTTTACTTTTGAATTTAAAGGTATACTTACAAGTATACGGTTTGTCAGGAAATAATAAGTGATTAAAATAAGTAAAGTAAAGTTAAGTTTACGAAACAATTCAAGGGGCTGGTGATTGTTAGTGTTATTACTTTATTGGCCCGATATTATAAGAAAATATGTGATATGTGCACTTTTCTTAACTCAGTATACGAGATACTGCAGATACGAGTGTTGTGTTGGAGTACTCGTAGATAAATAATAGGTTCTCGATAACGTTTAATAATTGATCATCATCTGACTGACTGACTAATAATAATTATAAGATAATGAAGCTAGCATTTATTAAAAGTTAAAAAAGAAGGGGTGCTAGCAAATGAATGACTGATTTTTGTATTTTGTTGTGTGTAAAATAAGAAAAATGTAAACTTGAACTTGAATAAGTATAAAATATTGGATATTCAATATTTTAATAATTAAACATAAACAGCAATACTAATATTTTAAATAAAATATATTTTGTATAGCTTTGATTTTTAAAGACATTGTCGTGGATAAAGATAATTTTAACCGCTCGCTGATATCGGAATTAAACTTTATTAACTTTATTATTATGACTAATTGTAAATCCTGCAACAGAGAACACTCGCTCGCTTGGAGTGCTGGTAGCAGGCGTACGCATTACAAGTATAATCCTTTATAAATTAAACGGCTAAGGATAACTGAACAGCTTTTCTTGCTAGTAACGTTGCAAGTTCTCATCCTTCGAAGTACTTCGTACATTCAACTTCATCAACTGTACTAATTCTTGGAGTGGAAAACTGAAGGAAAAGTTAAGGAAGAAGAATTAAACTGGATTTGCTCATTCCTCACTCTTTGACTCCAATGAACTCCCTAACGTGAGCAAATAGAAATGACACTTTTGTCTCTAAATATTTGTCAAATGCACAGACGTTGTGAAGTGAAGTGAAGTCGGTGATCTATCTTTGCTATCTTATTATTCTTCCTGCGATGTGTTATCAAAACTTCATCCTTATCAATTTGTTTCAGTGCTTTTTGTCACAAAAATAGAAGCACAACATTAACTCTGGTCGATTGACAACATTTAGAAATATCTTTAAAACATTAATCAAATCTATTTTTAAATCCGATTTATTGAATTTCACTAAAACCCATGTATAGGGTTTCTGTTACATCTACATATTTTCCAATTATATTATTATATTCCATATTGCTTGGCCATCGGGTCGAGGTGGTACACGTTCCGTTAGCATTGTCTTCAGTTTCATTAGCAGCATGAGTTAAATACTCATTACTCATCAAATGTATTACTTCGCCAGCTTCGTCTACACCAGTCCTTTGCAATATTAGGAAGATGAATCCAAGACTCTTTGCATATTCTATATTTCTGGTGTACTTTTAAAACCATCTTGAACTACAAAAATGTAATTGAAATTCCATAAAGACATCGTATTATGGATAATTGATCAAGACTGACATATAATAAACATATGCTTCATTTTAACCCTTCCGTTCCGTGTTCTATCATTAACTCTTGTTTACAGTCTTTTATCTTTTCTAAAGATTATTATATTATTTCTAAATTTGTTTATCTTTTATAAAGTTTAAGATAAGAAAAATATCCAATAAACAAACAAGTATTATAAATTTTCTTTTACTTTCAAAGATTATGTTACGGACAGGTGCAGAACAGACACACCCCATATGGATATGGGTAATAGATAAATAATACCTCGATAGTAGGTATACTCGGTAATATGGGTAATATGGGTAATATGGGTAATCGGTAAGTAGTTTTGTTTACTTAGTTTAGTACCATTGATAATTTTAAATTTCAGAACTAGATAATACCAAAAAACTCATTCAAATACAACAGATATTTTCTGTTTTGCTAAAATATATAAATTTATAAAGTTATGTTTAAGTCAAACACAAGTTATCGGAGTGCTTGTGACTCCCACGTATAAGAAACATGCACATTCATGTCTTTCAAGTAGATAATAAACAACTATACAAAGTAGATGTGTTAATGAACAATACAACACTCCGTAAGGTGTGATTTCAGTTTGTTCAGAAGAATGGTCTAGTTTTAAATAAATGCGGTTCCATTGCAGTGGTCATAGTGATGTGGACATGACATCAAACACTTTGTCATTAAAGTGAATACGATTTCATTAAATAAACGCATCATATAAGGACTAATCCAAAGTAATAGTAAACAAGTAGTATCTTGAAAGTCACTAGTTTCTACTATCTACTAATATTATTACTTCTTAACACTTTCGCTGCCACCACATTTTCAAAAATTGAGCCCTGTTTGCTGTTTAATTTTTTCATATAAACGTTTGCATAAAGGCATTTAAATAAACGGAAAAATAGTAAAAAAAATGTTGAGCCAATTAAATACTATAAAAAATTGACTTTTAATAGCTCCGTACATGCTATTGGCCCTGCTACTGGCCCTGGGGTGAAACACGGGGTGAAACTTGCGTCTCCGTACACGCTACGGAGCTGGCAGTGAAAGTGTTAACTTAACCGAGTGTACTCAATAGCTCCGAAATAATATTCGACCGTAAATCGGCCAGCGGGCAGACAGACTCGTGGGCAACAACTAGTTATGTACATGTCTGAATGTTATGTCAAAATAAAATGTAAATTGGTCAGTAATTAGTATGTTAGCATAACGTGAATAGTTCAAAGTCATCATCAAATATCAAATCAACCTGCCACAGTACAATAAAGCCACTTCCCGTAATAACAGTGATTCCTACTGGTGATGTAACAACGTATCGTTAGATAGATTTATCTTGGAATTGCGACGTCCTTGGCAGTTGCGTAACGTGAAGATTGAGGAGTGCGGACGGACAGACGCAGGTGTGACGGAGAGATCTTTTCTCTATTGTCATACGCATTTGAAGGTTAAAGTCGCGTTACATTTAATTGCAAACACGTCAAATACATTTTCTTAAGCTCATATGCAAAACGTGGTGCCAAAAAACATTTGATCAAAATTCATCATTCAAAGATGTGATCCAAAATGTATCAGTAGCACTGAAAGCCGCGAGAGGTGAAATAAAGAAAGGATCACATCATCAAGGATCACCGTCGACACGACACGACAACTTGCTATAATTATAACTGAAGGAGAAGCGAAAGACGTCCAATGATTAATCACCAACAAGTTGTTTATCAAAACATTGATTAACAAAAAAGAAGACGCAAGAAATTACTCTACAGAGTACTTACTCGATTTTCATTTACGAAAAAATCTCATAAATATTAATATGAATTGTATTAATTGATATTAATCTGTACGAAATGAGTTTTATCTAATGGTATTATATTTGAAGTTCCAAGAAAGTCTTTTGGCACATCCATTATTATTTACTAATTAGTTAAGAACTTTTATAATCTCCTCCGGTTAACAGAGGAAGATAAATGACTTCCCCAGCCTTGGTAAATTCGTGTTGCTTGACTTCGGCACCCTGGGATTTCCAAATAAGGTTCTACATGCACGGATCGAAATCCATAAACCTTTATTGTGATGTTATCTAGCGGCGACGGCGCGCGGCCGCCTCACCGCCTCACCGCCTCACCGCCTCTCCGCCTCACCGCCTCACCGGCCGACCCGCACGCAATGAATTTTAAAATGTTTTAATACATGTGCTATATTTTATAAGAGCTACTTATTATTCTTTGAAGGAACAATTTATTTAAAAACATGTTTTGTAATTCTATTTGAAACTAGTAAAAATTATTAAATTAAAAAATGTTTACAGAATCTTTGTAAAAAAAATATATTGTTTCTATAGTCATTTGTCGCGAGGGGCTCTTAAATGGCACGTTAGGTTAGTTAGTAAGTACCTACAAGTACCTACACTACTACTACTTCTCGATGACAATGCAATGCATTCATATTTTTTTATATCGCTTAAAATATATCAATTGTATTTGAAAACACGTTTCTTTTATTATGTCACGTAATAAAAATTTGCCATCTATACATAATCCTATATTAATTGTAGTTTTTCTCTTTGTTGTAGTTAAACATGACAATGTTTAAAACAGTAATGTAAAACTTAATTCCAAGTGACATACAGGTACAAGCTAGTAATATGAACCGCAAGAAGCATTATCGGAGTAGTGTAATTTGTAATTCCTTGTGTAATTTCTACCTGTATTTCATCGAAATTTGTTCATGTAATTACTTTTTGTTACAAGCTAACACTAACGCACACAAACAAGGCTTTCTTATAAAGAGGCGAGTAAACTCTATTTGTAGCTTATTAAGGTTTATTGTCCAATGTTTCTGTCTGAAATCTCTGCGTAGTCATAAAGCTAGTGTGCGAGTTTTTTTCTTGTAAATCTCATACAAAGAACAGAACTGTCTGTTCTTTGTATGTATTGGCCTTAAATCATTGTTAAAGAACATTTGTATGAGGATTTTATGGCGGCGTCGCCATCCCTCGACAGCAGTCAGGTAAAAACAGTTCATTCACCAATGTGATTCTTTACAAAAAAACTTACTTATTTTCCCAAGAATCTTGCCTTTGTTGTGATGTTCAAATCAATAAAAACTCAATGTCTTTATTTAATCAAAAAAGTCAATACCGAGGTAAATTAACTGGCTCCTTTATATAACTAAAGAATGATTCTTTATCTTTATCTTGCTTTATGAGGTGAGGTGAGTATGAGGTACATTAGCATGTAAATACAAAGTAGAATATCTCATAACATTGAGACTCCTAAAGTTTTCTGTAAATATAATAAGAAGTAACTAAAAGAATTACTAAAAACTTCAGGACTTCTAAAATAAACAATAACACCCTTCGTTAATAAAAATCCTTAATTTGATTTTAGTATTAAATAAAGTGAAATAGTAATTTCATGAATCATACTGATATGAAAAAGTGTTGCAATAATTGCGTGAGAGACGCACGTCGCACACCTAGTACCTACTGCCTGCAAGTTTCAACTTGTCAGAGGTGCGAGCGGCGCCGGGCGCCGGCTGTCTCGCTCCTTCTCCTCGCTCCTCCTCCTCGCCAGCGACTCTATTGCGACTTGCGAGTTAGAACACAATTTACTAATTCGAGTACGTAAATCAGAATCACGTTGCGATCGCAAGCGCCCCGCCCGCCGACTACCGCAGCGACCATAGCGTCGCCACTCGCCCGTCACCGGCCGCCGCTCATTGCCGATCTGACCGCTGTAGCAGAACCACGTCTCTTCAGACGCGGCTCCTTCAACTTTTTCTTCACGAACAGTGCACAAGTTTTCACTGGGTGGTCGCAGAAAAAAATTCAATACGACCGGCAGAATATATTTTGCTTTGCGAAAATATAATCGCGTCATTTGACGACGGTTGTATCACGCGAGTCTCTTCGGCCGTGCGACTCGTGAATTTCTTCAATAAAAAATAATATAGAGTAAATTCTGTTTTGTGCTAACTACAAATATCTTTAGAGCTGAGCCGGGAAGGAACCGAAAATGTCGAAAAAACATCTTCACAATCAAGCCGCTATACCGTTAGCGCCCGCGGTGTTTAAGGTAAGTCCTCTTTTTTATATTCTGGTATATCGCGAATTATATTATGATTTAAATGCCTTGCGATATTTTTTTTGCTATTTACACATAAATGTGTAAATCATCTTTGAAATTTATCCATAATTTTTAATACTACATTTGACAATTTTTTGAAAAGTCGTAAATCAAAAATATTCTCGTAAATAAAAGTATTTTAGACATGCTGTGCGATTCATTTACAAACAAAATATAACGTTCGATCGCTCTGTGTACAGACTCATATATTTCCTCGTGCAATCTTTTTAATAATCGTCATAGCGGTCACAGTTTATACAAATAAAGATTTAATTAAAAAGGCTCGACAGGCTCATTCCTGGTTAACCATAAAAACATTTTTTTCATTGGGAATGGTTTAAGCTTTTATTCCAAAAATAATAACTATATAATATTGTGTGAGCGAGTCGTGAACGCAAACCTCAAGCACGCTTTGCGATTCTTAATTTCAGAGCGCTTCTTCTAAACCTCCACTGTACTGGTCTGTCTAAATCTAATCTACCGAAAATACATTTCTTAAAAAAAAAATAACACTCTGCACTCAGTCATTTCTAACACTTCATCTAATATCGATTGATTGATTGAATTTATTAAATTTGGCCATAGAGTTGATATATTTGTTGTTTCCACTGACTACAGTGTGTCATGTGAAAACAATTCATTCACACATCTATCGTGTAGGATTAAACTTTTACAAATTGTAGACGCCTATTTATTAATATTTTGTCAAGCGATCGCCGATCGCTGACTAACTAGCTGTTCGTTTAGCTCGGCCATGGCGACGCACTTCAAGCACGGTAACTTCAAAAACTTGTAAGTCATCAACAATCCGAAGTGTGCCTCTCTCAGATATAAATTAAAAACAAGTCGAGAACCGTTTGACCGACGTTGGCAATATTTGTATGATCGAAAAAAATAAATAAATAAGGATGATATAAATCATAAACTTTCAATTCACTTGTTCTTTTGGTCTGTGGCGTACGTTGTAGTTGTTCGTCAACCTCAACCCCTGGTTTGGTCAGGCCGTGCCCGTCTCACGCTCTGGGAAATCTCTTGAGAATTAATACTAATTGAAAGTGAGATACTAGTACGTTTAATTATAATCGGATCCCGCTATAAATACACGCGTTATTATGTATATAATATACGATATGCACATTATATACAGTGGTAGTAGACTCACATTGAACGAGAAGGCTAAGGCTCTATGCATCGCTTGAAAGTGAAAATTAACAAAATATAATTATTAATAGCGAGTTGACCGAGGGGCATTTAATTATATTAATTAATTAAGACCTACTTTGAATACAACAATGTTGTAACATTTCTATAGAGGCCATTGTTTACATTGTTTATCAGCCCGGTGATGTACTCTGGTAACACTCTGTAATTAATCGCTTACGAGTGAAGGAATGAAAGCCGAGCTGTAGAACTAGTACGGTACGGTACGGTATAGTACAGGGATCCTTGAGATGAACCTTAGTCGTTTCTACAAAAGACTCAAACGCGTTCGTGTCAAAGGTCACATTTACGCCATGTTGTTTATTACATCACAGATACGATCACATAAACACGATCGAGATATACTTCATGCTACATGCTACATGCTACTGTCACTAAGTTTGGTCATATGAGAATCGTAAGATTAATTTGTAAATTATTAATAATCTCCAAGACCCTCACTAACACCACCGAATATTCCATGTTATTAAAACACGTATCATAATATCAATAAGTGAAAGAAAAATGTTGATGACGAACATGGAGGAGGATAACGTTTGTATTGAGAAGGACATAAAGTTAATATTTTTGTTATGCATTAAATCCCCATCCACACACGCACACACACACACGCACACACACACACACACACGCACGCACACACACACACACACACGCACGCACACACACACACACACACACACACACACACACACACACACACACACACTCATACACGCTGGCGTATGACAGATACAAAACAATTTAAAGATTTCAGCTTACGTTAAAACTGTCACTGTCGAAGATGACAACAGACATTAAAGATTAATTTAATATAGTATGATAAAGGAGTATTCCATGTCTTCAAAAACATTCAGAATTTGAATTAGTAAAATTTCGGTCCCCTTATCTATTTATTTTTATTTATTTTTTTCCACTCTGAATCAATACCGGCGATCACTTGTGTACGACAAAAAACCAATAATTTTATCAATTTATCAATAATTTTCCGCGACCGGTAGTTGCAGAGTTCCATGAAGTCAATAAATTAAATGTTTCATAGTTTTCCTGTTTAACATTGGAATTCACATTGTAGTAAATAAAATAACGAGAATTGTCAATATGTTAATTAGCACGTATAAACCTAAAAAGAGTAAATTAATTTCAGTGGTTTCATAATGCGCGATAAGTTGTAACTACAAACGTGTTCTTGAAGTAAAGGCGTGCTCAGTGCTCGCTGCTCGCTGCTCGCTGGTCGCGGCGGCGGCGGCTCGCACGCGGCGCGCTCGCCTGAATTAACAGACGTGGAAATTTCCACTCGCCCCTCTGCCCCCTCGCCTCTCGCCCCCCGGCCCCCGGCCCCGTGCGAACCGCACCTCGCCCGCACGGCGCTCCCCCCGCCGCACCCCGCCCCGCGACCGCGCTCCCCACGGATTACATACTAAAGGATACGACAAAGTCCGCGCTCGCGCTGACTTTAGGAACAAATTTGAATTTCATTTTATAACGTTGAAATCCATGGCATCCATTAATATTTAAAAGCTTGGGTGAATAGCGTTACACGCATATACGTTACTCGACGTGACGTAAGTAAGTGGACAAAGGCAATCGATGTGTCAGATAAGGTTTTAATTGCTCGATAAGCACTTCGTTATTACTATCTCTGGAAGAATGTAGAATAATTAGAAATGTGCATTAGCGGCACCTCACCGGTCCAACGACGCGGCGGCGGAGCGGCGCTGTGTTGTAGCGTTCCTTACTTTCGTGGAAACTTATTTTGACATTTTTCTCATCAAAAACCGGTTTATTTTATGATTTTTCGGTCTCCTTCGGCCTTTAAACGAAATAAATTAATTAGTTTCTATAATTAGGGCCATAATGTTCTTACAATTACATAATAATAATAAATAACTATAAAGCGAGTGAAGCGAGTGAAGCGAGTGAAGCGAGTGAAGCGATCACTTGCAACATGTTATCTCTTGTATAAATATCTTCGATTGCAGTCATCGTTATCGGAGGCTTCAAAAAGAAAAGACTTCAACGAATCTCTTAGAAACTGTTCCACGAGAAAGAAATGTTGTGTTGTCTAAAGTAATAATATAACTTCTGAAGTAACACGCGACACCGAAAGATTAACCAATTTTATTTTATTTTAGAAAACTAATAAAATGTAAGTTAAAAATAATAAAATATCCAAGTAAAAAGAGAGCAGGAGCGAGATATCCGAGCGCTTTCACGTCCATTGTTTTGTCTCACTCGAAATACCACTACCAATACCAATACCAGGTCGTGCGCGCCGTGATGTTTATAATATTGTACTTTATACGGTGACTACGTATACTACGACTACGTATACTACGACTACGTATACTACGACTACGTATAGACACAGAATATAAGAAGGGGAGTAGAAGATGAGAGGCAGTATTATTACAAGTAATGTTAACGTTGAAACTTAAATGATACGTATAACATTAATAAATAGATCCAGTCGTAAGGTTGTTGGTAGTTGGTAGTAGTCCTGCCTCATCCCCGGACCACGGAGGAATGAGAATAAGTGTTACTTTCATTTGTCGCTAACTTAAGGTTCACGTGGAGATCTGGAATAGTGTGCAAAAGAGAGGAGATCGCACGGGCAATGTTTTTATGAAAACAAATTGGAGCTCCCAATCTTAAGCTTTCTACGAAGGTTGAAAATAGGCAATTTATTTGAATCTTAAAAATAAATCAGGTTAAGAGATTTAGCAAAACGTTCCAATTTGTTAATAAGCTGTGGCTGTCCCTGTGGCGTCCAACTGCCAACTGGCCGGATGTTTTGGAGACACTTCCGTGAGTGTGAGTATTGTACTAGTAGTAGTGCACTTTGCAGTTTAACGGTTAACTTGGTTATTCCAAGATAAGGAATCCAGACTGCTGTTTAGGTTTTTAACGAAATGGAAAGAAATGATCAGAGTATCATTAAGAAATAAGAGAACAAGGGGTTGTAAGGAATACAGTTGATGTCGAGTACCCAACTAACGTCTGAGTTTTTACCGGATTCAGGAACAGTCCGTAACTCCTAGACAAAAAATAGACCAGTTCAAGATCTGAATAGATTGTGGTTATATCCTGGCTAGCATTAGCAATATTAAAATGACAATACCAATGCAAGTAGTCAGCATTTGAAAACTGGAAGAAATTACTTTAGTGGTAAAATGAAAAAATGTTCATGAAAGATAAAATCGACAATGTTAAAAACTCTTCTTATGACCAAGCGCACCCTGTCTGAGATCTTTAAAAGCTGTTCCGGTACAGCGATAGTCAATGAAGAAGACCAGCCAAAAAAGGAGAGAGAAGAAAAAAAAAATCAACAACTGATTATGAACAATCAGTTCCAGAATTTTAAAGAGAATAGGTAGTATAGCAATGGATTGAAAATTAGAAACACAAGAAGCGTAAAAATCTTTATGAAAAGGCATTATATAGGCAATTTTGTAAGCTAATTGATAAGTAGAACAAGAAAGAGAATAGTAAAAATGTGCTAAGGCTAGTAATAAGAGAGTTGAATGAATTTACTTTTGAGTAAGCACATAAAATATCAATAATAGTGGTGATGTACGCTTCGGCAGGGAGATAGTGTTAAGAAAAGGATGTTTTGTATTGGCCATGGGTAAGAACATGACGTTGATGACGATGATCCAAAAGTGAAGGGTTGCAATTGGCACAATGATGAGTGGTCGAGTTGAGGAATTGGTTAAGATCAAGAAGGTAATGAGCGATTAAAGGTTATGGGTGCGAGAAACCTTTTTAAGTATGCATGTATAATGATGACATAATCATAAATTAGAACGCAATACTTTCAAAAGTTGTTTTGGGATTCGAAATAATATATAATAAAAATAGAACTGACAAAAACTACTAATTGCTAATTCAGAATATCCTTTGTCTAATCTATCATTGCGGATGAGACCAACGATTGGTAAAGAAAATTGAAACGAGGGGCTCAAGGAAAGACTGAGGAATTATTAATGTATTAGAAATATTAACCAGATGTTGATGTCAGATAACGCTATCTGAGCTAACGTTACTAATAGCATGTGACGAGTATGAGAAACAACAGTTAAATTATGACAAACTGAAACTTTGTGTTACTACAATATATATTTATAATAATAGTAAATAATAATGCAATAACTGCAGTGTCTTTAAAAGTGCATTAAACATCATTGAAATCATAATATTAATTCTCCCTGAAACTTCAAACGGTCACGACTTCGCTGCGTCGATTAACGAGCAGTGAGCACGCACGCTGATAAGATAACGCGTCCTTGCTAGGTTTACTAATAACAAAAGTTGAGTAACTTCCTACTCTTTACCGCTCTGAATTTGTATGTTCGAATGAATAAGAAAAGAAGATTTCGTTAACTCTACGTCCTAGGTATGGTGTGCATTTGTTTAGTTGTTGTGTGCTCTGTAATCTAAAACTATATACGGGTACGACCATTTATTTTACCTCCTCGACCTCAGCGAGAACTGTGACATTCTAACTTTGTGTTTATATGTTCTGTAATATTCACAGATACTCAGTCGGTCAAGTCGTTGAGCACTTCAGAGTTCAGACGATCATAGGTCGCTCTAACGTCGTAAAAATCTTATTAATTTGTAAATTTCCATGACAATACGCCATTGGGGGCTCGGCTCGGAATCCAGTCGCTCCCACGTCCATCGCAATCAAACCAATGAGCATAAAGATTTTAAAACAAAATTGTAATATAATTATAATAAATAATCTAATAATTTAACAGTCAACAGCAGTTGACAATGCTTGGAGCAAAACTAACGAAACGGTGTTAAAATCTATCAAGAATTATTACAATTATTTGTAGGAGGTAACTAATTAATTAGAACGAGACTCGTCGACTCGAATAGTCTACAAAGTGTAAATATGTACCATGAAGGTATAAAACTATAAATTGAATTAAATTTTTTTGATTCAAATAAAAAAATGTAATTACATCACCTACAACTTTTAATAATATTCGATAAGAATGCTTTGAAAATTAAAGAGATTACAATTGCACAATAACACACACAGTACACAGACGTCCACTTATTTTATAATCGAAGAAGAATATTCTTATGAACCTTCAGTACAAGTTTATTAAGTTATTTCTTATCTGTCGATAATATCGTTTTGTAAAGATGTTTTCTTTGAACGCAGAATTTGAGTCGCGTCACCAGTAACGATGACGTAACCTGTAGTCAAAACCATAACGGTCGTTCACCTCGCCTCTTGGGCTCCGTCGTTTGAGAAGTATTTAGAAGGTTAAGAATAATTCGGAAACGTCCTCGTCTATCCTTTATTTGTTCTAAGATTTAAACCACAGAGTGCAAACGAAATAATAGACGGTGTAGATTTAGTTAGCTACTTTCAGGAATAGGAATATGCAAAGTAACATATTTATTTATAATTTTTTATATCATGGATTATTAAAAATAAATTAGAAACAGTAACAGAACAGAAACCTTTAGAACCGGTATCTGCAGTTTGTAAAGCAACGTACAAAGTACAACGATTCAGTCAATACCTCATACTATTTCAATAACTTGAATGGATTCCACTTAATTTAATGGACGCGAAATTGTAACGAGTCAAGAAGCCGCCTTTTTGTCTGTCAGGTTATCTTCAGTTCATATTATTAAAGGATACCTCGGACTCCAGCCGGCTCTCAATAAAATAACAATCACTACGTATTGTTCAGTGAAGAAAACGCGCATTAAGTGGTAGTTTTCACACTTTAACTTTCACAACTTTGATTCCTCACGATAAAACACATTATCAACACGAATTAAACTTTATCAGATACCTTCATATCTCAGATGATTCCAAGATAGACCGATCGATCCACCGATCACAAAAAGATCAAAAATATACGTTCAAGTTGCAGTTCAACCAAATTTTTCAAATATCTTTCAAGGTCTTTGCTCTAAACCGAATTGTTTATTATACAAGTATATATTATATATAAAGAGGTTATCAATATACACAGTGATGGCTGGTTGGTGAACGTGCACGGTTTTTAAGTTTCGTTCATTTGGTTATAAAACACAATAATTGAGATAAAGAAAATAAAATAACTTTAATTAACAATTCGATTTTAACGAGGTTGTAATTCATTGCGTAATAATTTAATTATAAATAACCGTTTATAAAATTGTTAAACACGATGACATACTGATAGTTGAGGTGAAATATAAAAAGAATCCTAAAATTAAAACAAAAACATAAAAACAATGTTCTGAAGGACTTTGGGCTGTCCTAGAATCTCCGCGAAACTGAGCGGACACGTAGAAGCGAGCATTAGAAATGCGTTTAGTATTTGCAAGTCCATGTGCTGGCTTCCTCTCGTAACCGGTTAGAACCAGTCTGTCAGTCGCGAGTCTGGTATTCGCTAACCAGCGGAGATTGCAATTTATAAACATGCATTGTCTGACCGTAACCGATGATTCGGTATTGCGATAAGGCGATACGGCCAGCGGGTGCAATTTAACACCGCCATTGTTTCAAGAATCGTTTCAGATACAGCTATGAAAAGAGTGTCAGCTTTTTAAAATATTGATCCTACTTCGGTAAGGTTTCTATATTGTTTTAAACAATAGTCATAGCTAATATTTCTAAATTCTTAAACAATGATACTATCTCGGGACTGCAAAGTGTATGAAATTCCTCTGAGAGCATTCCTTACTCGCTGTGTCCACTCGTTTTCTTAGGACCACCTTACGTTCTCATGGATGCGAGTTACCAAAAAACAATTAAAAATTGACTAATTGTTGGTTTATTGAGACTCGGACTCGTGACGGTAGTAGAGGTATTAGAGGTATTAGAGGTACTAGAGAAGGAACGCCAGACCCGCTGCTTTAGAGTTGGTCGTGCTGTGTCTAGTGCTATACTAATTTAACACGATGAAGAAGAAGATTGCTTATCAACTGTTCCGCATCTACCGCGATTAGACTACAAAGGTATTACAATAGAAACACGCATTTTAAACAAAAAAAGCATATTCATATTGTAATGAGTTTCATGTTTTGTAAATAGAAATCAAACTGTTAGATATTACCAAACCCGTTACATTAAGTACGTCAAGGTCTGCCATTGTACGCCATTGTACGCCACTCTACGCCACTCTACGCCACCGTACGCCGTACTGCCTCACCAATGACATTACTACATATTTAATCTTTTACGACTTTTCCGGTTGGCCAAACTTATATTTTCAAATTAAAATATAAGCGCTTTAAAATCCCATTAATTTTATTTCGTTAATCGCGCCATCTAGCGGAATGGAACTAAAATCACTAATACCAATATAGTTTAAGTACAAGATAACAATATCCACCGCAACGCAGTGCGTATAAACCATGATATAATAATAATATATTTATTATAAGTAATGAGTAGGTACTTAGGTACTTAACTGCGTCATTAATGTGTCGACAGTGTCGACCTGTGACCGTCCGTAGTTCGAGCATTCAAATTTCATTAAAGTTCACCTTATTACTTATATAAATAGTTTTGTATATCACGTGGTTGTACTGTTGTCGAATGTCGAATGTCGAGTGTCGAGTGTCGAGTGTCGAATGTGTCTGTTGAAGATGTTCTATCTATATATATATCTAATATACAATCTAAAAAACCATACTCAACCATTTAAATGACAATTATTAATATAAAAACTTTTAGTTTTTTTACTAATAATACACTTGATTACGTGTTATATGAGCCCTACTATCGTGTAGCATCTTTTAATATATTTTGCATAAAAAATATGCAATTAATAGTTATGCGATACGGTATACACACACACAGTAGTTATCTGCACTCACACATACACAGTGTATACGTTTATACATTTTTATTAGGTACTGGCATTTACTCAATCGTTTTATCGCTGAAATTTCTCTTATTCTTGAATGTTTTTTTATCTAACACAAGTCTCCTTATTATCCCTCATTTAATTTCATTAAATAACTTAACTAAGCACGAGCAGGAGTACTTACACATTATGTCGTATGTGAATCCTTCCTTGGCCCTGTGACCCTCTTCGACTTCCTTACTCGTACTTCTACAAATGTCTTTCAATAATGCTTATACGCATTGTTACTATATATCTAGATGTAGTCTATATAACGAGTGTAGCAATTATCATAATAATAGCATGTAGAATGTTACTTTCAAAACCCTTTATTTGTAACGTAAGTAAGTAACGCTCCATATAGCCGTTAACTAATCGATTAAAATATATAAATATAAATTAAAAATTAGCTTCGCCGTTCTTACAATTTATTTACTCTGAAAGGTGTTTCTCGCCTTTAAGCTATTGCGTCTCGTTGAAGCATGTCCGCCCGCACTTCCGCCTCGTGGTCCGGACAAGGTCCCTGATCCCTTATTTCATTTATTATACTTTATACTTAAGCCCAGATAGAGTCCTATTTTTCCCGTATTACCTATATATAAAATACAAATGGAGTGAGGAACCTTGCTAAATTATTTATAAACAATTTTTGTATGGAAATAGTGTGCAAATTAATCGACTTATCGAGTGACTGTGTTACCGACGAAAAGGAATACAAGTGAAATATATTAACATATGTATGTAAGAAGATAAGTACAGTAGTATTCCACCAGTATACTATGTACTCCGCCGACTCTGTGACAGCCGCGACCGCAGAACAGAGCGGCCCACAAAATTATATATAATATATGAAATGAAAATTAAACAAAACTAATATACATTTTTTTAAATTGTAATTGAAGCTGTAAACGTATTGTTTACAGCTGCTTACATATTCAAATGACGAATATAAACATACGATACACAATATACGAGCATGTCCTTCATATATCATTATCCAGTTCCATCTCCAGTTCTTTTGAATGGTCAGCTGTAAAAAATATATAATTACTTTTTTTATTATTGTTGTCACAACTTCGCTATTTTGTCTTATACACTGGCTATGATATACATAGATCAAAGTTCCTAATCTGAATAAAACGTAGTTAGTTACTTCACACTCCACCGACTCGACAGTGTTTTATTTGACTTAGCTTGCAATGAGGACAAGGACACAAAAGTTTGAGTGTGCTCGGAAACAGATAACTAACTACCTTTCACATTTAGTTGATGGAACTATCATTTGCCATTGAGGAGACTACAGTGATATTTATTTTTTATAGTCGTGTATCGTAGTAACAGAATGCACATAAAGTTGTTGCCGCTATAATAAAATCACTTTCTATTGCAATATATTTAATAGAAGAAAGCGAAAGACGTAACAACTCTCCTTTCGGAGTCTGTGCCCGCTACTCTTTGTGAGGGTCGTGTCGAGTCGCCGGGTGACCCTGTTTCGGCTGGCGGGCGCCGTCGGGGTGGCATCCAGACCGTGACGTCATAATCACTCTCCACCAATTCATACTCATATTTGTGAATGACAAAACATTTTCATAGAACAGTCGAGTAGAATCACATTATCTAATACTGAATTCCAAAGTTAATTCTGTGGAAATAACATTCTTAAACTAAAAATATTGAATTTTACGCCATTATCACTGAACGTGATAAGATTCTACGTAGAAACTTTGCCCCTCCATGGGTCTAATAAAGTAGTATATCGTGTCTTTTGGTCTCAAGACCATCGTGAGGTATTTTCAGTAAACCATTAACACGTCTATTATTAGAACAAGATCGTGTGCGTTACATCTCAGGTTAAATGATAAGCGTTAGAATTCCTTGAATTCATTATAATAAAAACAAAACTTGATATTATATACTACAGAATACTACAATAACGTAGCCCTATCCGGTCGTTTTGTATTTTGTCCAAACTTGACAACTAACTTTTAATAAGATATTTTATTAAGAACAATTTGAGGCTCGGCGTTAAAGTAAGATTATATTGTTTTTGTCACTCAACAAAGAGAAAAAATTAACAGGAAAAAAGTAAAGAGATGTCTTGTCACCGAAAAAGTTTGTTAATTGTCAACCACGAATCAATTTACTTGTCAGTGGTCTGCCAGTGAGGCGGTGTCGATGGTCAAATGATTCTAAATTAACCGATGCTATAGGAACAAGTGCACTGATTGTATCGACCTTCAGGCAACTAGGAAGTGTAGGGCGGCCATTGTGAGGCTTGGCATCCTGTATTCTCCGCCAAGACCTTTAATAAGGTTTTATCAAAAACTAATGGGTTGAAGCAGACACTCGTAATATAAATTTATTATAACATCGAAACGATATGTTAAAAGTTTAATCATTAGATGAATATCTGACAAACAAAAGTTATTTATCATAACTTAAACTATTTACGTGTAACTTAATCAAAACGATCGGGCCTCATTTTGTGTTTGTGATAAACATAAAACAAGATAAATTCACGGTCACAGTCCTAGCTCATTATAAAATACCGACTAATTTAAAGAAAATCTCCGACAGCTTAAGCGACATCTTCCGTCATTAGAAGGTCAGTTTTTCAGCCGCCCGCTCGCTGTTGCTCGTTTAGTTGTACCTACATAGCTATCTAATGCTATGCTATGCTATGCTATGCTCGGACAATGTTTACACGTACATAATTGTTTAAATGCTCTAGAGATTATTTTGTTAACTTCTGAACAAACAAAAATGTAAACGAACACACCTGCATGTAAACTTTATTTTCGTTACTGAAATTCCCACCATACTTCGGCCAACAGACTTGGCAGTTAGTAAATTCATAAAAAAAACTCTTTAAACATACTTAATTATTTGGGTACAATGGACTTACATAACAGAAAGTTATAAATGAACGTGTTTACATCTCTACGCCTCATTGTTGACAGTTGTTGAGAGTCCGGCATCACGTGCTTCTGTATATTTTTGGCTCAAGAGTCAAGACGCCACCTCCACCGCCAAAAATATGCCTAATCTTGTGTACAAACAATATTCATAAATATAGATAACAAGAACATAAACGAGAACTTTGTAAACTGTCCAAAGATGATGTCCCAATATTACTTTAATATTGCTCCAATATTCTACAATCAGTGAAATAATCATACCTCTATCACAAAGAAGCATTTTATATTTAAAACTATCGCTAGGAGGATGGACCTGGATGGAGGATGGAAAAACATTGTTTTATTATTAGAGCATGGAACTTATCGAGGACAAGTGAATCTTGGAAACAAATTACTAAGATTTATAATATTTAAGATACGTCACCCTTAAAAAAATAATTATTATTAGACCGTGAAGGCAGTTTTAGCCCCTGTGATGTTTTCATCGCCGTAATCAGATGAATTTGGAGCGAGTCCAAATTGGAACGTATGAAAATAAGTTTTCAACAATGGAATGACATTGCTGATGATGATTATTAATAGTCATGAAAATAAATAATTTCTATCTACATGAAGACTTTACTCCCTTAATTTTCAAAGATTTCTCAAGAAATAAAATCTATTAAAAGCTTGTTATAATTGGACAATTCATTACAAATAGTTCAGCAAGGCTAACTGATATGATATGATGAGTAAATTGACGTCTTTGGTTTCGTTCAAGGACCCCCGAGTCCTTGCCTGGCCTGACCCTCCTGACCCTCCCGGCCACCCTAGCGGGCCATAAGTGCTAAATGACTGTGATCCGGTTCTCAGACATGTACCAATACGTATACGAGTATATTAGTACAGCTATTCGCAATGGGATACACCGATTTCTCACAATTATCAATAGAGTTCAAGATGTCTGTGAACTCGAGTTTAGCCTAGTTTAATCTTAACACCTCGCATAACCGCATAACATCCTTATGCTGTTGTTGAAGAAAATACTTTTAGTTGTATTCAGTAATCTGAATACTCTTGAAAGCCCCCGCACCCCGTAAAGCGTTATATTGAAGTCGAAGGTCGACACAGTCTCTGTTAAAAAGTGGAGCATTCATTAAATGTAATCAATTTTTAAGTTAAATTCTATTAAGTTATTCGCAACGCTCAAACAACATTAAGCTCATAAGTAAACAGAATCAATTCAAACCTTCTAATTGCCCGAGCACACAGCGGTGAGGCTGACTTCGATGTCAGCGAATTATACACACATAGTTAATGAAGTAAGCCAATATGCAATTTGCGACTAACCATATTATTGTATTTCAACAATATGCTTTCGTACAAATATAATACAACACGATCTTGAACAATAGTTATAATATAAGACATGACGCGTCGCCTCGACATACCCGTAAAAGGTAAGGATTTTGTAAGGAAATTATAATTTCATAGAATTTTATTAATTTTATTTCTTGGTATTCAATATATCAAATTATATCTATTCTATAGCCTTTTCTTCTATGCGACTACTCGATCTTGATTAGCTTTGACAATTTTTTATCTGTTTCCAATTTTATCGAGAAAACGTGATTTTGTTATTTAACTTATCTATAAGCACGTGATCCACGTTATCAGTTTTTAGGATATAGTAAGATGAATATTTATCAAGACTAGTTACTTATCAGACAAGACAAGGACGCGGATGTCCACGTCTCGAGGGCCGCTTCACTCTCGACGATCGAATGGACATCGGCAAAAACAGCTTTAGAATATTTCTTCAAAAATACATGTACATTTTGGTGGCGAGCCAAAACTTAGGTTTTGTTACATAAATAATTTTGCGGGGTGCTACAGTAAAGGGTACGACCTTTGGGAGTTTGACATTTGGTTCTGGTTATTTATACAAAAATGCTTAAAGCATAATACACGACAAACATACAAATTAATATCAATATGGAGACCAACAGCACCAGTCAGAACACACACAGATTATCATAATAAATAAATATAGAAAAAAACTAAAAAAAATCTTACCTTTGAATTATAGCTACTTGAAGGAAGATGACAAGTTGTAACTGATAAACATACACTACTCATTACTTAATATATTAATAAATATTAATCTAAAGCTCAGTCCAGCAATTCAAGGAGTTGAGAACCATACATTAGTTTATCGACGTTGCAGTAAACAAACTAATGTAGAGAACACTTCCCGCGCAAACTCAACATGGGCCGGCACTCTTTTGATTTATCGGCGCCTGGTAGCTGAGAACTAGAAACAGTTCAATATCTAGATTCTAGGTGGTGTTAGCTTAATAAAGCGCATGTGTAGTTTTCTGCGCACTAGGTCTTGCAACCTCCTACCTGCTTCAGCGAGCCTGGTACCTGGCGCGGGATAAGCCCGGGCACAACGCATGCCCAGAGCGAAGTACAATATCTTTCATAGTAATTTTTACCTAAACAAATAAAACTTCTTTGAGGTTATTATCAACGTAGACACTAAGAAAAATTATCACTCTGGTAAAAATATGGCACTTTGATATTAGATAGATAGATAGATAATTCTTAGTATAAGAGATAAATTTATATTCTACTTAAAAATATTGTTCTGTGTAACATCTAGATTTAGGAAAGTCTCGAATGCAATATGTGCATACCGCCATCCCAATTTGAAAAACATCTATTCGTTTATGATCAATAGAATCAATCAATCAATAGAAAGAAAACTTTCCGTATCCAACATCTTTCCCACTTCTCTTTTTTTTCTTCTGCTCTCGAACATTAATATTCTTACTTTATTTAATTATTTACTTAGTCAGATAGATTGCATGTAGCATATTTTTGGAAAAATAGCATCCATGTTACTAGGCGCACATAAGTCTCTAAGAGAATAAACTGCATGGTACGATGCAATATCAATAAAATATGATTTCTCTTTTCAACACAAATGTGCACATATATAATGAAAAGGATGGAGACTTTTTAAAAGTAATATGTAAGGGTTGCATTGCGCATGTTACTTTCAATTTCATTTGCTGTGTACTCGTCGCACTTTAATGGACAGAATATATGCTTTTCACCGTACATTGATTAAGTCTTCGGAGCTTTAGACATCGCCTAGTAAATATCGCGCCCTGGTACTACAATCTATAATAAACTGTTAAAAGTTTTAGGGAAAAGATGTAGAAAATGATATAGACGATGTGAATGTATTGTATAAAAAAATAATATAAATAAATAATTTCAAATAATAAAAATGTAAAAAAAACTCGTGACCGTGTTTCAATCATGGACCCATAAACATTAGACGTCAAAAGGCGTGTCTCGAGAGTGAGTTGTCTTAAATAATATTAGCAAATGACCTTGAGTAGCGATTCAAGTCAAATGCGCATCATTTTACCAAACAATAGCTTCTTCTGTCGTCACAGATCCTAAGCAATATTAACTATTAGCGCCTCGTGACGAGCAGGACAATACAGAATACCATTTATCTGAGTCGTGCCATTCATGTAGACTTTATTTATAAATATAGAATAAATATTTAATAATCACAATTATCGCTATATCTACACTTGCCGGTAGGTATTCGGGTTACAAATTTAATTTAACTAGCTTGGTGACTTTTTAACTTAACTGTATAATTTTTCAAAAACGTAATCATTTTAGATGTGTTTTGTTGTTTTATCTCCAAAAAGTAGGAAGATTTTTAAACAACCAAGTCCATTTTCAGCCAAGTCCATTTATATAAAAAATAAAATTTTAAATTCAGAAGATAAAATAAAGGCAACTTGGGATGTTTTATCTAGTTTTACTGGAAAATCTAGGGCTCCCAATGGACCTATAAAGTTAAAAATTGATAATATTGAAATAAATAAAGAATCAAAGGTGGCGGCTGTTTTTGAGACCGTTTTTACTGAAATCCCAATAACAGTCACACGTAATTTAAATTCCTCATCATCTGTTGCAATCGCGGAATTAAACAAAAATGTTAAAGTCAATAATAAATATTTTGCTTTTAAACCTGTTTCATCAGATGAAATAGTTAACACATTTAGAACCTTAAATTCGAAGAAAACCGGTGATCTCTGGGGTATGTCAGTTAAATTGCTTAGCACTATTATAAATGATATTGCCCCTCAATTATCCCTTATTTTTAACAAATGTATCGAAACCGGTATATTTCCAGATTTGATGAAAAACAGTAAAATAGTTCCTTTGTTTAAAAGTGGCGATAGATTGGATCCCGAAAATTATAGGCCTATCTCGGTTTTACCGACCTTGAGTAAGGTCTTCGAGAAAATAATTTTAAATCAGATTTCAGAGTTTATGTATAGCAGTGGGATCATGCATAGTGAACAATATGGTTTCACCAAAGGCAAATCAACGACTGATGCGGGTGCTGCGCTTCTTAAGCACATTTACGACGCGTGGGAGAAGTCGCAGAATGCAATTGGGGTGTTTTGCGATTTGTCCAAAGCCTTTGATTGTGTGGACCATCGAACGTTACTATGCAAACTAAACCACTACGGTGTACGTAGCGCTGCGCTTGATCTTATTGCCTCTTACCTGAATCAAAGAATCCAGACAGTTTACGTAAATAATTCTAAATCGTCTGGTTCTCACCTAAAGATGGGTGTTCCACAAGGATCTATTCTGGGCCCCTTTTTGTTTTTACTTTATATTAATGACTTGCCCTTTTTTGTTAAGGGTCTGTGTGACATTGTACTCTTTGCTGATGACACCTCGCTTATTTTTAAAGTTGAGCGTGATAGGATTAATTATGACGAAGTAAACAGTACTTTGTCACGAGTCCTGCATTGGTTCGAAATTAATAATTTAGTGTTAAATGCTAAGAAAACTAAATGCGTAGAGTTTACACTTCCTAATGTAAAAAGTAAAAATTGTAACTTGCTCCTTAACAATGAAGTGTTAGAATTAATTGACTCAACAAAATTCTTAGGTTTAACATTAGATAGAAAGCTCCAGTGGAACCCCCATCTCTCAACACTCGCAGCCAAACTCAGCTCCGCCGTCTTTGCAATTAGAAAAGTTAGACAATTAACGGACATAAATACGGCTCGACTTGTTTATTTTAGTTACTTTCACAGTATTTTATCTTACGGTATTTTATTATGGGGCAGTGCTGTCGAAATTAATTCTATATTTATTTTACAAAAAAGAGCTGTGCGGGCTATTTATAACTTAAAAGCTAGAGATTCTCTGAGAGATGTTTTTAAAGAAATAGGTATTCTTACAGTCGCTTCCCAATACATATTTAATAACATTTTATATATACGGCAAAATTTAAATAGTTATATAAAAAACAGTGACAGACACGCGATAAATACGAGAAATAAAAACAAACTCGTAACGCCAAAGTTTCGGCTTCAAAAAGTTAATAAATCCTTCATGGGTCTGAGTATACGCATATATAATAAAGTTCCACAAGATATCTTAGACCTTCCATTTCTTAGTTTTAAATCTAAAATCAAAAGTTTATTGTTAAATAAAGCTTATTACAACGTTCAAGAGTTTTTAGTGGATCGAAATATGTGGAACTTAAGTTGTTGAATCATTTGCAGGATTTATATTATATTATAATTAATATACATCACCTATTGTTATATTTCTTTTGAAAAGAGCAACTGTTGAGTTTCTGGCCGGCTCTTCTCAACAGAGCAGCATTCCGAGCCGGTGGTAGCTTGCTTACGGACGGACTACACTGACCTTTTTTTGTATTGTAATAATTGACGATTCAAAAGTGCGTGTAAATGCCTACTTGAATAAAGATATTTTGAATTTGAATTTGAATTTGAATTTGACAACATGAGTTCCTTTTTACTTACTTAACTTACTCTGCATAGGTTAAGTAGAACTCAAACCCATAGGAACGTTTTCAAAGAAAGTACTGGGGGATAGCTAATTCCCAAAGTATTTTAACCAGTTCAGACCGGTTTATACCATTGATAAACCAATGATGATTCTTCAATACACGTTCTTAACCTCTTTAATTTAAAGTTCAAAATTGTTAAAAATATATGAAACTTTAAGTGGCCGGTTACTTGTAAACAACGAGGGGAATCAAACCGCGTTTAAAGGTACATAGAGCGCACAAAACATGTGCTCTGTGTCTCATCTGGTCTGTGTTAAATAAAATGTTAACGTTAGTCAGAACTTGGCATGTCTTAAAATATCATTTAATTTCCACTATTACTACTTACTTATTATATTAGTAACTTGAATTTATTTTACTTACTAGCCTTTTGTTTTTTTATTATTTTTTTGTACAGAAAATATCTAAATAAAAAGACATCTTCTCTGGACATTGTGAATTTGGGATTTTTTATTTTAAAGAATGCAATATTACATTTTTTTTCAAATTTTCCATTTAACATATAAAAAAGAACTTAAACATAATTTCCAATTTATTTTAAAGATATTTTTTTATTCTATTGTGTTTCTGATATTCCATATATAAAATATTATTTTAAAATCGGGGTTTAGGTATATTTCTAAATTTATATGCAAAAGCGAGCTTTTTATAATTCCAAAATCCAACGATGTCTGTCACTATGACTTTTATTTTGAACAATATAAGACGTTTAAGCGATTCGCGAGTTGCCGCCACTGCGCTCAGTGCTCACTGCTCACTGCTCACTGCTGGAGCGTTGTTTATAAATAGAGTACCAAAATAGCACTTGCGTCACTTGGTTAGGACGGACAGCGAGCCCCTCTGGGCCTGGCCGCGGAGCACGCACGCACGCACGCACGCACGTCACTTACGACGTCTTTCAATATTAATATAATATGCTCCCAAAATAGTGAGAATTTTATCCCAGATATTTAGCAAACACATCCACGGTTCACTACGATCGTAATTTTATAACTTCCCTTCTTTAAATATTAGAGAGGTAACTATTATTATATTTGAGTTAATTAATTATTATTATTCCAGAAACCCCAATTGCGGCCGATGATAGCCGAATATGATCCCAAGAAAAAAGGAGTCAAAAATGACTTGTCCGATGTCGTCATGGTCAAGTAAGTGACAATGTCTATCCAGCATCAGTCATGTATCGATCAGCTTTAACTGCCAATGTGTAAATAATAATTCTTCAGTTTGATCTGATACATTTTATGTTTTAACGCTTCTAAGAACAACAAAAGCATGCTTCACAGCTTTATTATTTTTGGCCAGCTGTTTTAACCATGGAATATGTATAGTTAAAGGGAAGAAAATATTGTAATAATATTGACATTTTTGTTCAACAGGACATTGAAAAGACTAGTCTTTTTACTATCAAGTTTAAGAAACGTAGTCGGTAGTAGTTTAAACCGCAATACCGGCGCCGATAGTGGCGTTGTGGGTCTATTCGATCTGACCTTTCTGTTTATATTGTATATGTTTTATCGTTAAAATGGTATTTTATATTGTATGTTGACTGTTAAGTACTTGCTCCTTATTACGAGCTAATAATTACGCCCGACGCCGTTCGGAGACGATCCGGGAAGACCTGAGCAGCTTCCACCAGATTAAAGTCGTTCCTCGACCTTGATCAACTTGCAATGGACTCATACACCGGTACATCATTCCATTTTATGGTTTCAATTTTGTTTATTTATTTTATTTGGTACTGGTAATTATTTAAAGATAATATGGTTACCTGGGAGTCGCGGCAGATGCACAACTCGTCAACGAGCGGAGTGCGGCCGCGCTCCTTGCGCCATCTCTGTTAAGGCCCGGGATTGGCTCTCAATCTCCTTTTTTGTACGAATTTGATCTAGCTTTATATCTACACCATCTATATTTATTGGCCAAAGTTATTTTCCTCTCACACGTTTATAATGTCCAATACAATGACAGTCATGCAATAAATAAATTTATTTTTATTTTTTTAAATTTACAATTATAATATTATTAACAAGAAACGTAAAGCTGTATTAAATTTTACGGTTGGGCCACATATTTGTAAATGCCGAGGCTTAACAGAGTTAAACGCAATATTAAAAACTTTACATTTTGGAGACCATAATGAATGTATCACACTTCACCCAAAAATACTTACACAGATACCACTAACCCACAATATAAAGATATTAGAGTATCGCGAGTAATGAATAGTTGCCACAACCTAACATTCGCGTTCAACATCAGATCATGTAAGAACCGCGCGCGCGAGAACACATCGTCCCACTCACACTCGGATTTTATCACCTCTAGGCTTGAAATGTGGCGCTTTCTGTGTTATCACTACAGGGCTACCATTACATTCCTGTGCTTGAAATCAGTTAGTGAATAAATAAAAACTACACTTTTATACCCACTCACTGTTAACCTACATCATATTTGGTTTAGTTAATTTATTTGATGTTGACATTTTCTATAACAGTGTTATATGACCGGATCACAGGTACAAAGTTGATCCCAATGAAATCCCGGTGGAACAACAGGCGGGGTCCACCTTACCGCTCATGGAAATACCGGGTCGGGATATTGAGGCAGATGAGGACTATAATCCCTTCGAACACAGGAAACTAGCTCACCCGACTTCGTAAGCTTTTACTGGCATCCATATATGTAATATAAGACTGGTTTATTGAAATGAACTGTAACTTTATTTTCTATAGGGACATGGATACGCTTATCCACTTGCTCAAAGGGTCTTTAGGTAGCGGAATATTGGCCATGCCAATGGCATTTATGAACGCTGGCCTTTACTTCGGTCTAGCAGCAACATTCCTCATCGGTGGTATTTGCACTTACTGTGTGCACGTCTTAGTAAAAACTTCTCACGAGCTCTCAAGACGGATACAGAAACCTTCACTGGGATTCGCTGAGACTGCCGAAGCTGCTTTCTTATCAGGACCACCAGCGATGCATAAATTTTCAAGACTTGCTAAGTAAGAAGACGCTGTTCTTTTCGAATTGTTCATTTTACATTTGTTCCAATATAAATAAATAAGAATAATATGACAAATATGTTTCTTCAACATTCTTTAAAATAATATCAATAATACAGTACAATCAAGTGATTGATAAATTAGCTGCCAATAAACTACTATTAATAAAGATAGTATACTCGATGTCATAACTACGTTATCGTAAAGGCTATAAAAGTAAAATAAAATCCATTTATTTGTTTCTCTTTTGCTTCGGATTCGTTTAAAAAATATACTATTACTCTTTTCAGGGCTATGATAAACTGGTTTTTAGTAGTAGACTTGCTTGGATGTTGCTGCGTCTACATTGTGTTTATTGCTACCAACGTAAAGCAAGTTGTCGATTTTTACGCCGAAAAAAGTGACTGGCTCCAACATGATCTGGATCTTCGTATCTACATGGTCACGCTACTTCCGTTTCTCATAATGATGAACCTTATCAGAAATCTCAAGTATCTGGCACCGTTTTCGATGATTGCAAACCTATTGGTCGGAACGGGAATGGGGATAACCTTCTATTATCTTTTCCAAGACATCCCAAGCATCAGTGAACGTAAAGCCTTTGCTGGAGTGGAACGTCTCCCAACCTTTTTCGGCACGGCTATCTTCGCTCTTGAAGGTATCGGTGTCGTGATGCCATTGGAGAATAATATGAGAACCCCAACACACTTCATCGGTTGTCCCGGCGTCCTCAACACTGGCATGTTCTTCGTGGTCTCCCTCTACGCTGTTGTAGGATTCTCTGGATATTTGAAATATGGCGATGCAACTGAGGGCAGTATAACATTGAACTTGCCTCAAGACGAAGTGTTAGTATTTTTTAATATTCAAAGAACTCATTTTGATGAAAATTCAATCGATATCTTTTCCTGAGCAATGTTTCACATTCTATTTAAAAAGGCATTTTATTGTTTTCAAATTCGTTTAAAATAACCCAAATCATTTGTTATTTATTAATTTAAGAAGGCGATGTTCATTCTCTTATTAATATAATCATGAATTAAAACATCACCTCATACTATTTTATTGCATAATATTACAGATTGGGCCAGAGTGTGAAACTAATGATTGCTGTGGCCATCTTTTTCACATACAGCCTTCAGTTTTACGTACCGATGGAAATAATCTGGAAGAACGTGCGCCACCTGTTCGGCTCCAAGAAGAACATAGCAGAGTACAGCATCAGAATTGGTATCGTTATCTTAACTCTCTGCACCGCCGTGGCTATCCCTAACCTGGGCCCGTTCATTTCTCTCGTGGGTGCCGTCTGCCTCTCTTTCCTGGGTCTAATTTTCCCTGCTGTTATTGAGACGGTGACATTCTGGGACCGACCCAACGGCCTCGGTCGCTTTAACTGGGTTCTCTGGAAAAACATTTTTCTGGTCTGCTTTGGCATTCTTGGTTTCCTCACGGGTTCCTATGTCAGTATTCTAGATATAATCAAGGGCGAAGACTAACGCGAAAGACTAAGATAGAATAAGGCTCAAATTGGATGTTTAAGGGCTATTTTTTTTTCATTAATTTGCTTTATAACTTCATTATTATTATTTTATACTATTTTATTAGAGATTTTTGGGTACTGCGAGTTCTTAAAAGTTCATGTATGGTTTAGATATATAATACCTAATAAAAATGTTAGTTCGCGCGAAGCGGGTTGTGTTTTATTATAATTTTATTTAGCCCCGAATCTCTGTAGCCATTTACATAGATTTAAGATAAGGTAGATATCCAACTTTATACATGTGTGAGATTTTTTCTAGTGCATTATCGAAATGTGATAAAATATTAGGTTACATAAAGGCATTCATTGCTATTTATATAAAAATATTTATAAATAATCCTTCTTTAGAAAGCTGGCAACGTAATCATTCTATGAAATATTTTAATTATTTTTTATCAGTATTGTATTCCGAAGTAGGTAATACTGACGCTACAAATATGCATTTGGTAATATTGAGGACAACGTTTGTATAAAGATTTATTTATGATTGTGCTATATGACCATACGTATTAACTTGGCAATTTGTCTTTACAATCCATTATGTTTGTGTCACATACACATCTTCCAGCGAGGACAAAAACTGTTAAAAATAAACAGGCCTGCATTACATTAAATGTGATACAGACCTTAAAGGAAGCCTTACCTTATATGATTAAATTTAATCATAGGTATATGTAATGTATTTTGTATCGCGTTTCACGTAACTGTTTAATTACCTTCTATAATGCGTTCTGAGTGCCTTTATATTACACTACCAAAAATTTGTTGGCTTTGATGGTTATTATAAATTTTAGAACGAAATGCTTTGAATACCTAACTCGATGTAAACGTTAATAAACTGAAGTGTGCTGATAATAGGTATGTGTTTCGTCTTAAGAGCACACAACTTTGTGATGGTCTTATAATATGCTATTTATTTTTGATACAACATCATTACTAATTTAAGTCGTTAAGTAATGGGCCCTTTTGCCTTGTTCTATATGAAAAGTTCCACTACGTAGTTAGTACGATACATTTTAAACACCTAATTATTTGCCTTTATTAATTCTTTAATGTATGGTAATTATCATAATTAAATTTACTTTCACAAACTTGATTCACGTATTTATTTTATGTCCGAGATTTGGGTTCTTTTACAATAAAATTGTTATAGTTATATAGGATACGTTTTTTATGATAAAATAAGATTTGAAAGACCAGGACAATACATAATACAACCCAAATATCAGACGTAGAATAAAAATGTCAATTAGACGCTTGTCAAGTTGGTGGAAGTAATATTGTGTACGGTTTGTAAAAAACTATTAAAATACAAATATAAAGATAATCAAAATGTATTTATCAAAGCTCTGGAAGTCAATTGTTTTTTTAATATATTCTATGTTACACTTCATATAATATATTACACTGCGGAATTATATTAAACGTGTAAATTTAAAGGTTTTCTTAATTTAAGAACATTATTCCTATGTAATATTTTTTGAGGTGGCGTCTGCCTTCCGAAAAAGTAGTGATTGTTTTGTTACAGTATTAAATAAATCAGTTTAAGGGAATTTGTGTTTTATTGTACCCTGTCGGTATCGCGATGACATCTAATGCTATCTAATGCTAGGCTGCGGTTGCGTAGCAATATTCTAATATCCAAAAAAATATATTTGACTATTTACAATTAAATATGAGTACAGTAAGTACCCGTGCGATCCCTCCCGATCCCTCCCAATACAGGGGTTCACTGCTGTAGGAAATAACCATTGTTTCAAAGAATATATATATATAGATATCTAAATATGCCTACAAAATTATGGTCATTCATAGTATGAAATATCCTTAAATGAAAGAAACGGCGGGAGGTATCAACATTTTTACACTACTATGATCAAAAAACTTTAAAAAATCTAACAGACATCTTGTATTGACGTTTGAAAAACTGATCACAATAAACAAAAACCCTCGTAGCTTTAATTTATGTTGGAGAGTGTTTTTACAGAAGTGCTTATTTCAAGTAAGACATCAAAACAGGCCCTCCAGGCCCTCCTGTCACCCGGTTGAGGTACGCAAGTGATCATTGGAACATTGGTACTGATTCCAAGTGGAAAGACGTAGATATATTAACAAAATAAAACATAATCCTAATAAAATAATATTTTAGAAAATTCAGTGCTGTCCTGGTTAGTTTGTTGACATTCATTATTTGTTTTTGATTGTTGTGTTTGTTTCAATAATCTGGAGGTAGACATTCATTGAAGTCCAGAGGACATGTGGTACATGCAATAACATTAAGTGTGTATTTTAAGGCAGATAAAATCAATATTTATTGAATGTAATTGAATATAAATGTATTGAATAGATAATATACATTTTTAAATTAATAAATTTAGTTAATTAAATCCTCTACGTATAAATATGTTTTTATTAATTTTTCTCACCTGACGATGACATTTCAAATAATGTCATCGTCAGTCAGTCAGTCTCGTGTCACTCGTCGCCCGGGCTGCTGTAACTGTGGGTTACGAAATCAAAATAAAAAAAGTTGGAAAATATAACTTATATATCTTTAAAATCTCTGCTGCTAACTATTACATACCTACGAGTATAACTAGAGTCACTTAACTTAACAATTGTTCGGGGTTGGGATCAAAGATATAGGATAATGATAATAAAATATTGTGACTTGTTGGCATTAATCTGTTTCCAATATTCCGATATTGTTTTAGAATTATTATTTTTTTGGTACATTGTAACGTTAGTATTGCCAAGTATAAGGAGAAACTTTTTTTTTTTTTTTTTGTGTCTGCTGTTAGCCCTACTGGCCATGACAGCGTCACCGGTGGAAGGAGAAACTTGTAACTACTACTTGTATACTTTTACCAAAAGACTAATAAGTTGTACTACATATAGACGGGATTCTTCGAACTCCGAAGACTAAGCCTAAGACCAAGTCACCGTTCATTGCACGGTACCTTAGAACGTCATGTTATCTTTACAAATTTGTATGTTTGCAGACAAAAACTAGTTCTCTGCGAGCTTAATGTTATGTCCAAAGAAAGAAAATAAAATCAACTCTAAATGTGTTAATCAACATTTATTTTCCGTTGACTACATAAGATACCTGTTTGTCAAAAATCTAAGATAAGAATTGGCTATAATCACACGACATTTACAAAAAAAGTGTCAGTTGTATTAAGTGCATCAAAATATTTATTAAATTAATATCTTTTATTATATAGTAGAGCGGGTTCGCCTAATAAAGACCTGTTGCAGACCCTCCCCAGCAACCAAACATAAACCCGATTTTCATTGCTTTTATTATGGCAATTCTATCAGTGGCTTTTTGTAACTTCAGGATCCATAGACGAGTGTTAATTTATAAAACATGCTGATTCAATTTTGGAAGGTTTTAGTAATAAAAACAGTTTATTATTAAAAATAACAGTTTATTGATAAAATTTTGTGATTTTCTTTACTAAAGGTAATATTTTTTTTTTCATTTAAGACTAGAAAAGTATGAGATGTAGTACATATACATTTTTAAGACGTTATAAGGGCCATCACACTAAGGTCTATGAATTTCTCTTTTATCATTCGAAAGTCATGCCAAGCGATTAAAAACTTAATAGTAAATTGAAGCTACTGCTTTTCTAAGATCTGCTTTTCCTGATAACAGCGTTTAAAACCTTGCCGTTTAATTATGAACCTTAATAAGAGCCTGTAAGGACCAAAGGAACACTTAAAAAAGATGGTAGCTTGTTTTTATATAATATTTTCTCTTTAAGTATAAATGATAATTATGTCTTATAAGTTAACACAGCCCCCGAAATAGATATAAGGATTTTTAAAAACTCATATATGTATATTATGATAGGAACAAAATGGATCTACCGGTGACGTTGTCATGGCCAATAACAATTTTATTTTTGCCACACAATATTCAAACATATATAACTAGTCGTTCTGTAAATAGTAGACTTCAGTACGTTTGGGGATGAGACAATGTTGGGAATAATAATAATAATAAGTATACCCATGTAGGTATGTAGGTACATAACTGCCGAACGAAATTTGGCTCCACCAAATAACAACGGAGTTATTCAACCTAAAATTTTTTTATAATTCGCTATGGCCGCCATTTTGGATTTTGATATAACAAAAAAACACCTTAGATTTCGGCAAAGAATACTTAGACAAAATTTCAGCCCACTAGCTGCCGCAAAGTCCGTTTCTGTGGTACGGATAAGAAATCCGCCATTGTGAAATTTTTTGCCCAAGCAAAAAAACGGCCTGGTACAAATCACCGCCATTTTGGATTTTTCCACCCAGTAAGAAAAATGGCCGGCCAAAAAAAATTATATAACCCAAAGAACATGATCACTAATTTTTGTAGCAATCGGGTGAAAATTGCTCCTGCTACGCCAAAAACAAAACTAAAAAAACGCCGCCATTTTAGATTTTTTCGCTCAATCAAAAAACGGTTTGATAAAAATGCGAATAATTCAAAGAACACGCCTGCCAATTTTCGTGACGATAGGATGAAAAATGCGTCGGCTACGCCGGAAAAAACATGCTGAAATACGTACGGAAAAATAACAGAATGGGCCTATCTAGTGGGAACGTAGTCCTTCGGACAAACGCTTCGCTGCGCTCAGCATTCGTCCTTCGATGAATAAATAATTACAGATACTATTTATACACAGTTTCAAAGTGTATATACATATTTTTTGTTCATTTATTAATAATTAAGAATATCATCAGATTATTTATATACGTGTATACGTTCCTAATAATTATATTTATGCATATATACAATATGGTATATTTTATTTAATTTTGTTATGACAAAGCATTTCAATGTTTTAATTATAACATAACATAACACTAATAAACGGCATGTAAATGATTGACACATTATTCTTGTTAATATATTACTTAAACAATTACACGGTTGTTTTATAAACAGCGACAGCATTTAAAGTATTTCAATTTGTAAATCCTTAAAAAGTATATGGAAGTTGAATCTATCAAAAATAGTTTAATCTAAATATATACTACATACTCGTTAAAATCTAAGACAATACTAATAAAAAACTGTGTCATCTGATTAAATTTAGACTGTATCTGACGACTGCATGTTCTTGTACTTATTCCTTAAGTATTAATAATACATAAGTATTAATACAAATTTCTGTAAATAATGATTATGATTGAAGTCAGAACTTGAATTATTTTATATTATTGTTATTATTGCGTTCTTCTTTTTGTAAGTTATTTGCTCTACATAAGGCAATGCGAAATAAAGATTGAGAGTGAGTAACTTAGTGAGGATACTTCAATTAAATTAAAAGAGAAAGGGAATCAATAAGATTACGTAAAAGTTTTTTTATTCTCTGGACTTTTGTAATGTTTGAATGATAGGGCAGGATAGGTAACAAATAAATACTGCAGGCTTGCCGAAAATGTGAGTTCTATTTTTTTATATGTTAAATCTCATATTAAAATGAAATCAAAGCAAGTTTTATACGACACATTTTTTTATTGTCAAAGCAGCCACCAGTTCATAAAGTGATTTGCTACAGACCTGAGAAGAGCTGGCGACCGTAACTCAGCGGACCTGTCTTATGTGCCCTTCTTTATAAGATACAAAGAAAATAATTACTAACTCTAACAAAAGATAGCTGCTCCCATAGATACTAGGGGAGATTCAGTCTCAACAGTCACGGGAAATTTTATTTATTGTTTTTCAATGTAGTCACCTCCTAACTCTATACATTTATTGCACTAAGATGGGAGACCTTTGAAACCGTCAGAAAAAAAATTTAATCTTGCTCTGTGGAAAATGCCGAAACAGCGCAAACATCCCCATAGGTGTTTCTTCAAAAGTCGAAACAAGTAGAAGTTGCTGGAGGCCAGATCTGGACTAAAGGGAGAGGTGGTTTAATTCTTAGAACCATACCTCACGCACAGCAGCTGTTGCAATGTTGCAGACTTGTGCACAGGAGTGTTGTCATACTGGAGATGTACCCCGCGACTGAACTATAAGTTTTTAAAACCGCAGCGTAATACTTCCCTGTCACCTTATGGGGAAGGTAATTAATTAATAGCACACCTGCCATATCCTAGAAAATTGTCGCCATAATCTTCCTGGCAGACGCTTCATTTCGACATTTCTTCGGCGGTGGGAAACCCTTGTGTTTTCATTGCATGTTTATTTATTTATTTATTTCCTAATGGTGAATCCACGTCTTATCACCCATTACTATCATAGACAGAAAAGCTTCACTCTCTTCCTCAAATAGGTCAAAATTTTCATTTGAAATCAGAGCATGGTTTTCCTTCTGGGGCGTCAGCATTCTGGAGACCCATCTTGCACTGACCTTGTTTATGAACGTTAGTGTAAATTTTTCAAAACCGTAGACTCTGAAACGCCACTTTCAGTAACTAATTGAAAAGCATTTAAACGTCGCTCTTGAAGCACAATATTTTATTATGAAGTAGAAATGTTTTTATTTACTCTATATTTATGAAATTTTAACCATATATATTAAATATACGAAAAAATATTATGTTCTCATTCAAATGTCTTCTATATTTTAAACTAAGAAAACGCAAACAGATTTACTACTAAACGCTCCTAAGTTCTAAAATGATCATTATTTAAAATACCTATGAGAGCATTTTTAGTAGCCCAGGTGTTTTACGGCTTGTCACGGCTACGATGACGAGCCGTTTGTTTTATTATTATCACCTTACCGTTACAGTAACAAAAATAACTATAAGAAAATAGTATTTAGTGCTTCATAATATTTTGTTTTGAAATATGATTGAAATTAACTGTATTGCAATTCATTGAAGGTCGCTCTTTGTTTGCTTTCATAGAAAGATCCTTTTGAATTCTGATCCTTCTTATGCCGCATTACTACAAGATAAATTTCGAATGTTCTACCATTAGGGACGAGGAATATACAAAACTGAGCGCTTAAATCTCCAAGCCGACTCCAAGACCGAAGACAAGCCAGCAAGGGGCGATGGTAACGCAAACTCAAAACTGCAAAATAATTAATATATAAGATATTTCTTACTGTACTGGATAATTATACCAGCCAAAAAGAGGATTTTTTTTTAGAAATATAACAATAGTTTAAATGTTTTATTTCCTTATAGCGCACGGTCTATTGTTTGTATTTTTTTTTATTTAAGAGGAGGGCAAACGAGCTGGCGGGTCACAGATGACTTGTGATCACCGCCGCCCATGAACTCTTGCAACATCCGAGGATTTACAAGAGTGTTGCCGGCCTTGTAGATAGGAGTAGACGCCTTTTTTGGAAAAAATGTCCTTGAGAACCGCACAGTGGAGGATCGCCACGCATCCAGGTGGTATGGATGGTACTGGAGGCGATGGCGCGCTGTGCGGTGATGAAATTCGGCGGCAGGCATCAGATCGAAAAGTTCTTCGGAACACTCCCCGTTGTAAATGCGGTAGAAGACGCACAAAGAAGCCACGTCTCTACGCAATGCCAAAGAGTCCAGCCGTTCGCAGAGCACCGAGTCCCCGACAATCCGAGCGGCTCTCCGTTGTACGCGGTCAAATGGTAGAAGCTGATATTGGGGTGATCCGGACCAGAGATGAGAACAGTACTCCATGTGTGGCCGGACCTGCGCCTTATAGAGCGCAAGTCTTTGGCCAGGTTTGAAATACTGCCTCGCTCTATTAATCACTCCCAATTTCTTCGAGGCCAACTTGGCCTTGCTCTCCAGATGACCACGAAACTGACAATCGCTCGAAATGTCGAGACCCAGTATTCTGATACTTGGCGAGGCAATAAGAGGAGTGCTCTCGAAGGGCGGTGATACGACAAATGGGGTTTTCTTAGTGGTAAACGCGCAAACTTGTGTCTTTAGGGGATTGAACTAAACGTGGTTCAGTTCACCCCACTCAGAGACCATCCCCAAGGAAGTCTTTATAGAAGACACAAGTTTCTTTCGGCACTCGTCGACGTTTTCCCGAGAGAGACCTGCACGGCCGGAATATACCGCATCCCCAGTGCTGTCATCCGCATAACAATGTATGTTGGAGATATCCAACATATCATTGATGTGCAGGAGGAATAGAGTTGGGGATAGCACGCAGCCTTGGGGTACACCAGCGTTCACCGGCTTGGGGTCCGAGCAAAAACCGTCGAGAAAGACCTGTATGCTCCGCCCAGTGAGGAAGCTGGTGATCCACTAGCATAAACTCTCGGGAAGCCCATAGGAAGGTAGCTTCGAAAGAAGCCCCTTGTGCCATACACGATCGAAGGCTTTCGCCATATCCAGACTAACTGCCAGACCCTCTCCCTTGCTTTCAATAACAGCTGCCCAACGGTGTGTAAGATACAACAGAAGATTACCAGCCGATCGACCATGGCGAAAGCTATATTGCCGGTCATTGATCAACTGGTGATCCTCGAGGTAGGTTAGGAGCTGTTTATTGATGATGCTCTCCATTACTTTGGAGAGCAGAGAGGTAATGGCGATAGGTCTGTAGTTAGCTGGGTCCGAGCTATCACCTTTTTTAGGGATCGGATGGACAAAGGCACGCTTCCATGAGACCGGGACTACGCCTTTCAAGTAGGAGTACCGAAATAGACGCGTTAGCACTGGTGTCAACTCAGGGGCAAATGTTCGTAACACAACTGGAGAGATACCACCTGGCCCACTCAACTTATGAACTTCCAAGGAAAGGAGGGCTTTTCGGATGAGTTTTTGCCGAAAAACTATTTCCGGCATTAAGCTCGGACACCGCGGGATGATAGGCGGTGCCTTCCCCTGGTCGTCCAAAGTCAAGTTTGAGGCAAAAAGAGTGCCCAAGAGGTCGGCTTTCTCTTTTGCCGTGTGGGCCAAAGAGTCGTTCCCAGTGTGCAATGGCGGCAGGGATGGCTGACAGAAGTTTCCCAGACTGGCAGACTTGGGACAGACCATTTGCCAGAGCAAAGTCAAACACAGATCTCCCCGCGTAGTCGGTGGCACGTGACCCTAGCCAATCGGCATGGTGCGCATTGAAGTCCCCAAGGACTACGACTTCGGCGGAGGGAGTCTGTGAAAGCAGATCGTCAATCTTCGCCTGAACATGGCCCAAAAGTTGATCCGTTTCTGCATTACCACTATGGGACCTGTAGAGGCACGCGTAGACTCTGACATGGTCGTCCATGTCCACGCGCAGCCAGAGTACAGACAGGTCCCGACCTTCAAAAACCTGAAGACGACGGTAGCAGATATCCTCCCTTACGAACACAGATACCCCGGCGTGTGGTATAAAATGATGTTCTAGTTTATACCCGGGGTATGACAGGTACGCTGTGTCGCTAGGTTGAGATATCTGCGTCTCCGTCAGAAACAACAAGGCCGGCTGCGCCGTCTCTAGATAATAGTGGACGGCGTTCAAGTTGGAATGAAGTACACTACGGTGTACGTAGCGCTGCGGTTGATCTTATTGCCTCTTACCTGAATCAAAGAATCCAGACAGTTTACGTAAATAATTCTAAATCGTCTGGTTCTCACCTAAAGATGGGTGTTCCACAAGGATCTATTCTGGGCCCCTTTTTGTTTTTACTTTATATTAATGACTTGCCCTTTTTTGTTAAGGGTCTGTGTGACATTGTACTCTTTGCTGATGACACCTCGCTTATTTTTAAAGTTGAGCGTGATAGGATTAATTATGACGAAGTAAACAGTACTTTGTCACGAGTCCTGCATTGGTTCGAAATTAATAATTTAGTGTTAAATGCTAAGAAAACTAAATGCGTAGAGTTTACACTTCCTAATGTAAAAAGTAAAAATTGTAACTTGCTCCTTAACAATGAAGTGTTAGAATTGATTGACTCAACAAAATTCTTAGGTTTAACATTAGATAGAAAGCTCCAGTGGAACCCCCATCTCTCAACACTCGCAGCCAAACTCAGTTCCGCCGTCTTTGCAATTAGAAAAGTTAGACAATTAACGGATATAAATACGGCTCGACTTGTTTATTTTAGTTATTTTCACAGTATTTTATCTTACGGTATTTTATTATGGGGCAGTGCTGTCGAAATTATATCTATATTTATTTTACAAAAAAGAGCTGTGCGGGCAATTTGTAACTTAAAAGCTAGAGATTCTCTGAGAGATGTTTTTAAAGAAATAGGTATTCTTACAGTCGCTTCCCAATACATATTTAATAAAATTTTATATATACGTCAAAATTTAAATAGTTATATAAAAAACAGTGATAGACACGCGATAAATACGAGAAATAAAAACAAACTCGTAACGCCAAAGTTTCGGCTTCAAAAAGTTAATAAATCCTTCATGGGTCTGAGTATACGCATATATAATAAAGTTCCACAAGATATCTTAGACCTTCCATTTCTTAGTTTTAAATCTAAAATCAAAAGTTTATTATTAAATAAAGCTTATTATAACGTTCAAGAGTTTTTAGTGGATCGAAATATGTGGAACTATGTTAGAGTGGGTGTATTTTTTTGAGCTGAGGGGTCGGCAACCTGCGGCTCGCGAGCCACACGCGGCTCTTTGGATGTGAAGCTGCGGCTCATCCCATACACAAATTTATATCATTTATATTATCAAAAAAAAAACATTTAAGAATCGTTTTGAATCGATTAACAAGGATCAGGCACCGATTCTATCTCTCAGCCACTCCCCCGCGACACATGTTGCTGTCGTCAGTCCGTCGTTATATTTTTTAAAATGTTGTCCATTGCCGAGACTGCGCCGCGCCCGTGCGACGTGATAAACCCGTTTTGACATGTCCCATGTTGACATAATAATAAATAATTGCAAAACTTATCTTCTGCTGTTTTGGATAAGTACCTACCTAAATAATATTTTTAATATTTTTTTTATCGCTTCAGCGCAAGCATGGCATCTACAAAAAAAAAGAGAAGAACTGAAGAAGAGCATCGTGAATTCAATCGAGATTGGACGGAGACGTTCACTTTTATATGCAACTCAGATGGCCTTCCAACATGTCTCATTTGCCACGAAAAACTCAAAACACGACAAACACAATAAGAAATCAAATTTAGAGAGACATTTCACTAGAAAACATACTGAGTTTTCTAGTAAATATCCCGCCGGAGAGGCACGAAAAAAAGCTGTCGACGAGCTCCAAAAACAAAAACAGCAATCAAGCTCTATGTTAAGTAACTGGACGCAATCTACAAGTAATGTTAATCTGGCAAGTTTCGCGGTATCACTAGAAATTGCAAAAAAAGGAAAACCATTCACATATGGTGAGTATGTCAAAGATTGCTTCATACGTGCATCAGAAGAACTGTTCCGTGATTTCAAAAACAAACCAGTAATCTTGAAGAAAATCAAAGATATGCCTCTATCCGCTAAAACAGCACAAAATAGAATAGCAAAAATGTCTTCAAATGTAACATATTTGCAGGTGGAAGATGTTCAACTTTCTTCTGCCTTATCACGGTTTGTCATGGTTTATCATGGTTTGTTATCGATGAGTCTTGCGACATAAAAGACACGGCACAAGTTGCCCTTTTTGTCAGGTATATGTCTTTGCAAGGTCCAAAAGAGGAGCTCTTAGGATTGCTGCCGCTCTCGGGGCAAAGTAGAGGGGAAGATATAGCAACTGCCGTGCAAAAATGCCTCGAAAACAATAGGATCGATTTAAATAAAATAGTTTCAATAGCAACTGATGGAGCCAAAAGTATGGCATATTTGTATTTGGATAGTTGTCTTCAAGGCGTGAAAGACAAAGTGACATGGGAGTGAAAGTAGGTGACCTTAAGGTCAATTGCTTGATTTATACAGATGATGCAGTGCTAATTGCATCATCAGAATGCGATTTGCAGGCATTGGTCACCACTCTGAAAGATGGGTGTGAAAATAATGGTCTAAACCTGAATGCAGATAAGACGAAGGTTCTGATATTTGAAAGAAATGAAGAAAGAACAGAATGTAAGAACGTGCTCAGGTGGGTTGGGCACGTCGAGTGATGAAAGAATGGTAAAAAAGATTACACAGGCAAAGTGAGCGGTAAGAGAGACAGGGGGAAGCCTCGAGTGACCTTCGAAAAAACAGTATCTATGATACTGGAGGAAGGTCACGTAAAAAGCAGGAGGACCCCCCCGGAGGGCATGTATGAAGAGGTTGATGTCTGTGGCCGAGGCGAAAGAGGTATGCAGGGACCGTAGTATTTGGCGCTCCGTCGTCTCTGGCTACCCTGCAAGGGATATGGCGTGAAGGTAAGTAAGTAAGTAAGTTGTTATATTATGAATGAAACCTATTTATTTATTTTCGATATAATAGTAATATTTGTAATATGATATATATTTCGGTTTTTTATTAAATGTTCTACCATTTTTGTAAATACTGATAACATGGGTACAGAACAATACGAATTTAGTTTTGATGGATCTTTGGAAGGTAGTGGCAACATTTTGAGACTTCCAAGTTATAGGAACATTGCTTGTCAGCATGACAGAATTAACAATACTCAAGTAATAACAGAAATCTTCGTCATCTAATTTAGTTAAAAAAGAATATTGTTTTCCATCTTTTCCTGGAGCAGAGTCCCTAACAATTAAGATTATATACCTTTAGTTCACTGACTAAGAATGGTGAATTCATTGTCGCTGTAGGTGGATATTAAGGTACTCATTTTGGAAAAGGAAGTGTTCCTTCGTTTACTTCTGACATTGCATTTCAATTTTTTTTAATTGTGCCATACAATGAATATTAAAATAAATATTTAATAAAATAGATAAGCAGTGCCGTCTCCAACCTAAAAACAGTTTTCATTCAGGATTTTTTAAACTCATTTATAGAGTATCAAAACACATATAGACAATATAGAATATCAAAATATATAAAGAACACATTATTATTAAACTCTGCATTTTTAAAATTTTTAAATGAAGCTGAGGAAATTTTATTTATCGGACCATTTGCGAGGAATAATTTGTTAACAGCTTAGCTTAGTAAATGTTTACTACATACAGTTTCCCTAAAAGTAACATTTGTTTAACTATTTAATTTAACATGTGTACATATAGTGTTACTTTTCCCAAACAGTATTAGCATTGATTCTATATTTCACTTGAGGTTTTTTTAACTTTTACTTCTTGGTTACTATTAATACTACTAATGGAAATTATTAAAATGGGATAGTGATCACTCCTCAATGTTGATGGAAGTACAGACTGTAAGATTAGAAGATAGATATGGAGTAGTTATGGATAGATTATTTGTACTAGATGTCTCATTGGGTTGGTTGGGTTCTGTGTGTAGGTAATTTTAATATGAATGTTATGATTATTTATCATGTGTAGTAATTGCTCACGATTTATTTAACACTGAACTATCCCTTGAGACATGTGTGGTATGCATTAAGGTTATTAGGTTATGATAGTGTTATCAGTACAATAATTATGTTTTTAATATAAGGGGGCTGTAATGTAATAGGTTTATTTATATTACCCGATGGTGAAGGCATATGCCATAATATAATTACAAATGACATCCTGGTTCTATCAGGTCTACCTGATCATATCATCCTTTAAATGATTTATGTGGTGATTTGGATTTGAGACAAACTTTTTTTATAAGATTTATGTTGTATTGGGTACCGCGTTGTGAGATATACTATGATTGAATTTTTGAAAGGTGGGTTGAGTTTTTATCCTTTAAAGTATGATATATTGTTTTCAGACATTAATTATTTTACTGGGACTTGTCTGGTAAATTCTGGGCAGTTTTGGCTAATAGTAAATTATGTATCTGAACAGTAACAACATGAAGCATAATCATGTTTCGTGTTACTTGTGTCACCAGTATGATCTTGACCACATTTACAACAATGAGGGCTAGACATGCATTAAACTTTAGTATGGCCATATCTACAGCAACTATAACACGTGAGTGGTTGAGTAAATGTATGTTTGAACATAAAGTGAAGTATAATAAATTAATGTTTTATTAAGAAGTAATTATCCATCAAATGGTATCGCAGTCGGATTCCAAATTGCATTACCATCAAAAGAAGTTTTGTAAGTAAGGTATCTTATTTTTTTTTATTCACCTCATCCAGTTGGTAATAAGATGTTATCAATTATATCTGGAGGGTACCATTTCTTTGATACTCCTTTTACTAGAATCATTAAACTTTCTTGACTACAAGTCCATCATGTTTGGTGATGAATTTTAATGAAGAACTGATTGTCTTACATCAATAAAACAACCTGGAAAGCGTCTAAACATCGAAAATGAATGACAATCACTCTTAAATAACTTAATACTAATGCGCTGAACTCAAATAATTAGGATAACGGATGGGGGTAATGGTTTTTTAATAAACCACCTTCTACATCAAAAGTCGACATGGTAATACTCCTAGACAAGTTTTATTACATATATTTATTAAGTTTTAATAAACCACTAATTCCTCCGATAAACGTTAGTCAATAACTGAAAAACACTAGTAGGCAAATTACTGTAAGCTTAGTTTTAGTGTTACTATACAAGTTCCAGTTTAATTCGTTCAAGAAAACCGCGAGCCTAGTATTTATTAACATTAAAAAATAAGAAACCAACATCTCTCCCTATGTATTTTTAAAGTAATATTTAAATGTTTACTTAATACAAAAAGATAGTCTCAATAATAAATGACTAATTGCTCATATACTATCTGGAGTCATTAATATGAGTACAATAAGTAACGAGAATCAATGAGCAATTCCTTATTTATTAGAAAAAGTAAGTTGTAATGAAAGTAAGAATATATATATATGAAGTGATTTACCTAATAGTTTATTACTCGTTTAAAATTTCCAAAATAATGCTAATAACTATCATTCCCTGTTATCATCGATACAGTATTACCGGCACCGCAACTAAATTGATTGAAGATATTGACGTACGGTAAGACCGATATCGAACTTTATTATGTTATAAACATAAGAGTTGGCTTATATATAAGACTCGAACATGATTTTGAAATATCTTGTCGTTACCCATTTTGCTGAAATCAGTGAGATTCACAAATAAAAAATAAAAAAATAAATACATACTACTCATAATAATAATTATCTACTAATCACAAAAAAAAACATTTATAAATGTATTTACAGTTATGATTTTTAGGTTGTTTTATAATTACATAAGTTTATTAATTCTTACCTTTGGTAAATTTGCATGTGAAGAATAAATGAATGAAAAAATCATTAAACCAAAGTGCCATTACGACAATCCGCTTTTGAATTTTTTTTTATATATTGGTAGCATTGATTGTTTATGGTTTTACTTCGTGCATGCGTTGACGTTCTTCTTCAATACATTTTGGTCGGCCATATTTCTCTGTCGCCGTGCGTGGTGCGTGTATCTATTATTGAAATTGAATCACATCTCTTCAACTTTGGTAATTATGATCTCATTTCATAATATACTTCATATTCTGTAAACAAAGCAATAAATGAAACGCAATAGTGAAGGGCTTTTTGAGTCTCGTCGTGATGAATATCTACCTGCCACCTTGACTAGGGAGTCTTGGATATGATGTGTTTCAATCTGTTGTATTCACAGTAAGCACGAGGCGACAACGATTCCTGTTTTGTGTGCTATGTCATCATAAATAACTTCAATATTAAGTTAAAAAGTTTATGTAATTTACGTCGCGTATTTTATAAAGAAGGGGAATTATGCTGGTGTGTTAATATCTAATTACAGGATTTCGTTGTGTTTTTGTTATTCCTTTATAGTCGTAGCCTATTATAATATTTTTCATCTTATGAAACATTATTGGTGGTAAACTTTAGAACGTGAGGTGATGTATGGGACCATACAAAAAAAAATAGTGTTTAGGTAGTTTTAAAGTACCCTCATTTATCCTAAATGATGTTTTCTTTTATAAGTGCAACAATATTTTTCAAAGAAACTAAGTATATGCAGCGGCGAAGTTATTTGGTATGTATCTTTTCTTGCAAATTTTTAAGAGCATTCAACATTTTCAAATTGATAAAAGATATATATTTGAACAGTATTTCAAAACTTTTTTAATGCTTTTTCAAATATCTTGATAGTTTCATTGTTACATTTTTTCTATAAAGATCCTTATTGGTATATTACATAATTTTAGGATTTTTGATAATTTTATATAAGACAAGTTAATGGACAGATGATGTTGATGATGTTGATTTGTAAATACAAGTAGTACCTAATACATAAGATAAATCATCTGGCATTATGATGTCTAATAATTAAAATGTATTGGTGTTTGTATTATTAGAAGTATGAAGTTAATAATTACCAAGCTTTTTGTATTGCGAATGTTTATTGCGAATTTTATTTACCAAGTATATTATTTTGTTTGACCTGATTGGTCATGTAAATGTATGTATGTTATGAAAATATTGATCTACATGTGATCTCACAATCCCATCACATCACATCACATCACAATGTGATGTGATGTGATGGGATTGTGAGTGACCAGAGATAAGTAGACAATCAAGAGTAGTGCTTTGCAAAAGCACAGGAAATATTTTATAAATATTAACAACTGATTACTACAGTGTTAACCAACCTTTGAGTAGCAACTAATAAGCAATTATGACGAGGAAACACTGAATTTTTGCAACCTACATTAATCCCAACATAATCTTAATTATCTTTGTGCTACTAACTTGTTGTATTGTTGTTTTTATTTTGTTCTAAAACCTTTAAATTCTGAAACTGGTTAAAGAGAAATAGTTTTACCTTGTTAACATAAATCTTGTCATAGTATAACATCTTGACTTGGATGCATAATAATGCATCCAAGTCAATTTGTACTAAGAATAGAATCCACAATATCTTTCACTGCTTTAGTAGACAAAACTATTTTTAATTCTTAATTTAGTGTTATTCTCAAGTCTTTAAAGTGAGTCAAGACAACATAAACATAATGGATTTTATAGAGTTTGTGGTGTGTAGGATACGGTTTGATTCCAGAATATGTTCTCATTAAGGTGATTTGGGCTATAATTACAATCCAACTAAATTACTAGAAAGATTTTAATAAAATTAGTTGTGGTGTTGACTTATTATCAAATTTTCATAGGAAATTGTAAATCAGATTTGGCATTTCAATACAGGGATGGATATTATTAACAATTTTTTGATAACATTTACAATTTAGGTTATTAGATATTACAATGTTGGTTTATTATTTAAACAGGAGGCAAAACATATTGACATATAATAACAATACAAATAAAAACATGAATCCGTAAAGATTTTAAGTGCCACTAGATTGCTTATAATTATAATTTGGACACAACTAGCTGTATGTGTATGTAATAAAGGACAGGGCACAAAGTTACAAACAACACTTTCAGTTTTACAGGTTTATGTGTTTTTATTTGCATTCTTTTACTTTTGGGATTTATGATGAAATGTTAATATGCAAGTTGTTGATGTCAAAATGTAGGATAGTTTATCATATCACAAAGACTGCTTAAATAAAAATAATAACTAGTAGTCTGGCAGTGTCATACCCAGGGTTCATCATGTGGTAGATATTTGAAAATATTATAATTAAAGGGTAAAATCTGAATGTTTACTACCACTACTACTGCCTCTACTGCTACCACTACTGCTACCACAGTTAATTAATTATTACTAAGTAACAGCTGATTTATTTGTGCGGTATGTTTTTGTAATTGCCATTCTTGTGAATTCTATCCACCCTCTGGTTAAAACAAACTTAACTCGGTATCTTTCAAATTTGATATTCAGTACTGTGCATGTTCCGCTGCGCTGTACTGTACTGTACTGTACTGTACTGTACTGTACTGTACTTACCAGACACATACCTACATACATTACATTATACATTATGCATTATGCATCGCTTCTCCCAATTATATATATTATATATTATATTTTATAACATGTCGCATTATAGATACACCTAGCGGAGTGGTACTTAATTGACAATGTCGGACGCACGACCTGTGGTAGGGTAGGGTGTAGGGTGACTCTGTCTAGTTCAGTTTTGATCGTCCATGTGTAAACTGGAATACTGGCAGTATTCCTCTGTAGAATATATACTCTTTATACTTTAATTTAATTCCATTACATCTTTATTTTAAATTTAAAAGAATCAAATTATTAAGGAGCTGCTCATGATGCTAAAAGCCATTCTTAGTTAATAATGTAATGAACAGTCACGGGCTCACCCCAACCCCCAATAAGGAGTAACAGTAACAAGAATCAAATGACTTCATAATTAAATAATATCTTATTCAAATTAAACATTGACTTTGCTAATGTGAGCGTATTTCACTTTAATTTATTCCTAGAATGGTAATAGTATTACAATTTAATATTATGTGTAAAAATCACTGGCTGTAAGTGTAAGAATATTCATAAATAAAAATGAAATTGTTTTAAACAAACGATAGAGGCAGAGAGATATCCCTGAATATTTGGTTTTACATTTAAATGTCTGAAAGCTGCAGCACAAACACCGCTCTGCTGCTCGGAGCGGATATTTATTATCCAATAATAGACGCGTTGATTACTGGAGGGACGCCGAATTAATTAGCATATTTCATACTTCGTTACAGTTGCTGCCTCCACCAGCGTTTGTTCTTACTGATTCAAATCCTAAGAAGATAAAGAGAAAAATGGGTGACCGCAACAATCCTATTAAGTTCGGTCCGGAATGGCTCCGCAATCTGGCACGCGAGCGCAGCGCGGGAAGGACAAATCCAAGTCAGAACGCTACAAGACCCGGTGCCCCTACGAACAATAGACCGTCGGGGTCGCAGGGGCCCGGCGGACCCGGCGGCCCCGTCTCCTCGTCGACGGGGTCCCAGGGGGCTGGTGCGAACGCGGCCACAGGCTCCTCGTCCAGCTCGGGTTCGTCGGGAGCCTCGCTGTCCACGGGACCCGGGGTTTCGGCGACGGCCGCGGGGGCGCTCGCCGTAGCCGGCACCTCAGGAACAAATGCAAGAAATACAAACAGTAACCAACACCAAAAAGTGCAGCTCGCTAAGTTAAGGTGCCTATAGTGTTTATATATATATTTTTTTATTATAAATCAACATTACACTGGTACTTTCTTTAATAATACTTTATTATATATAGTGAAGAGTAAAGTATTAAAATAAAAATAAAATAACTTTGTTGCTTAGATATGGCAGGGAAGAAATGTTAGCGTTGTACGACAGAACAGCGGAGGCGCCGGAAGAACTAAAATACTTCGACTTGCTGTATCAGCCGCGGGGGAAACCGCCGGTCGCGCTTAACACCTACGACGAAGAAACGGTGACTTCCGCCTTTTCCTTTATTATTTTAACCTTATTCGTAACATGAAGTTGGTTAACAATTATTTAATTTTGTTCTTTTACCGCTTCATTGAAAAGAAAAAAATACAAATATATTATAATTATACTTATATCGCTTAAAAGGTTTTTCCGGTAATAAAATAGTAACCCGTAGTGGTGTAGAGAAGAGGTCTTCTCTTCGTACTCGTTCTCTAGTTACAAGTTACACACATTGAAATGGTTGCTTCGGATTTTGACATGTGAATTAGTTGTGAGAGCAATGAAGCATGTTTGTGTATGTGCTCAATAAATATTATTTATATTGATATGCACAACGGGTGAACGGCGTCCGGAGAATGGAACCCGTCACGACCGTCATGAACGCACGCAGTGCAGGTTCTTTATAGCTATTAGTGAAGTTAGTTTGATCGGAGATTACAATGGCGAGGGCGCTGTTGCAGCGGGAGGCGCGAACGGGCGCGGGGGCGGAGCGCTACGGGGCGGGGCGCGGCCGCGGGACGCCGGTGGAAGTGCGCGGTCGGTCGCGGATGCCGTTCGTGAGACATGCATCCGCCGTCTCCGCCGGAAGGTATCTCCATGTTTTCAATATCTCGTCACTGATCTTCACTGATTGTGCTTTGACATTTGAAAATTATTTATTTAATTTAACCCTTTCGTGTTGCTCTTCTACGTCTTCAAGGTATGTGTGATTTTCCTTACTCTGTTATTACAAGTTCGAGTTCGGTTTTGGCGGTCCTGCTTTAGTTTTGCAAGTTAAGTATTAACAATTATTTATTACATATTTAAGAAGGAAAATAATGTAGCATTTAAAATAGGGCTATTCCTATGGTTCTTAATATAGTTACCTTGTCAAACTTGTCTCGTCGAGGAGAAGGAAGAGATCAAAAGATAACCTCAAGTTCTAAATATTTCGTAGACCTGCTACCGTCGCTGCCATCGCTACCGTTTTTAAAAAATGTTTAAAATATTGTTATCAAAACTAGTAATTAAATAAACAACAAATATTTTATTTCTAAAATTAAAATTTTAACAAAATGAAACTACTAGTTTATAGATTTTGAAAATTACATTACGTTACATGTTAATATATGGCATGTACCTACTGCCTAAACATTGATTTAAGACCACGGAGAGAGCCGCTTACCGCCTGTGCCGCCTGTGCCGACTGTGCCGACTGTACTTAGCAACTTAACTCAGACAATTAACGGACATTAATACGGCTCGACTTGTTTATTTTAGTTATTTTCACAGTATTTTATCTTATGCTATTTTATTATGGGGCAGTGCTGCCGAAATTAATTCTATATTTATTATTATATATAACTTAAAAGCTAGAGATTCTCAGAGATGTTTTTAAAGAAATAGGTATTCTTACAGTCGCTTCGCAATACATATTTAATAACATATTATATATACGTCAAAATTGTTATATAAAAAACAGTGACAGACACGCGAGAAATGCGAGAAATAAAAACAAACTCGTAACGCCAAAGTTTCGGCTTCAAAAAGTTAATAAATCCTTCATGGGTTTGAGTATACGCATTTATAATAAAGTTCCACAAGATATCTTAGACCTTCCATTTCTTAGTTTTAAATCTAAAATCAAAAGTTTATTATTAAATAAATCTTATTATAACGTTCAAGAGTTTTTAGTGGATCGAAATATGTGGAACTTAAGTTGTTGAATCATTTGCAGGATTTATATTATAATGTACATCACCTATTGTTATATTTCTTTTGAAAAGAGCAACCGTTGAGTTTCTGGCTGGCTCTTCTCAACAGAGCAGCATTCCTCCGGTGGTAGCTTACTCACGGACTGACTACACTGACCTTTTTTGTATTGTAGTAATTGACGATTCAAAAGTGCGTGTAAATGCCTATTTGAATAAAGATATTTTTGAATTTGAATTTGAACACGCGCCTCTCGAGGCCTTCACCTAACAGACGTGTAGATTGATTTTGAAATATCCTCACCTAACTTTTATTGTTGTTGAAGTTACAGTGAATTATAAAGTAAAAGAACCATTAAGAATTTAGTTTCTATGACAGATTAACGTTTTTTAATTGATATTAAATCCTGATGCACAGGGAGTAATAGATACCTACACACTACACACCACACACTTACACCCATTACTGTGGCGCGTCTGCATTCGAAATTTTGTTGCACCGTCGGGGTTGATGGAGCTAATCGAAAGATATTTAGTAGTTATTTGAACGCCAAGACTGCGTGCTATCAATGATATGTTGGATATGCGAGTGCCGACAGAGAGTTATGTCTTCCCTAGAGACCTCCCTGGCGATGGTCTCGGAATATGGTGAACTGAACCTCGTTCATCTGTGTCCCCAAAAGTCATAAGTTTGCGCGTTTATCACCTGAAAAAGCAGTTGTATTATAACTCTTTAAGAGCACTCTCCTCAACGTTTCGTGGTCACTTAGATAGTAAGGCCAAGTTGACTTCTATGAAATTAGGCGTGATTAATAGAGCGATACAGTATTTCAAATCTGGTCAAATACTTACGCCCTATAAGACGCAGGTCCGGGTCCTCATATCTGATCCGGGTCACCCCAATGTTTCTACACATTGACCGCATACAACGAGAGAGAGAGAGCATTGGTTTGTCAAGGATCCGGTGCTCTGTGAACGGTGTGAACTCTGGACTCCTTGGTATTGCGTAGAGAAGTTTCTTCGCTCGCCTTCTACCGAACGTCCGATTTTCACCAGCAATGACCATTATGAACAAATCATCAATGCAAATGCAATAGCACTCGTACCATCTGGATGCGTTGTGATCTTATATTGTGTGGTTTTCAAGAATCTTTTCGTTACAAGAGTTCGTAGACGGCGGTGATCACTTATCATCTCTGACCTTACATTCCTTTGGAGTTACGTGATATCTGAAGATATATCTAAGTTAGCTGAGACTGAGACTTAAACATTATTTACCTTAAAAAACTAACATAACATTAGGAGTTGAAAAAAAAGTAAGCAACTTCGTCTCTGCCGGGGTCCCGGAGCGCACATTATTATGGTTTTAAACAGTATTTTAATTGTTCAATTCTGGGATAGTTTATAGTCCGTTAGAGTAAAAATCTTTTATAACGATATTTCTATTCCTAATATTTAGAACAGCTGCTTTAGGTTTGTTATAATCTCAGCTGTCCCCGTAACACGAGTTACAAGTAAGTAGCATAAATAAGTTAATTGTCAGGTCAGTTGTTATATTCTATTTAAATGAATAAACTTAAGATAGCACTCCCTGCTAATGATCTCATGCCCTCTAGAGATTGGATTTGGTTAATGCTGCGCTTTAATTCAGTCACCACGGCACCACAGCACCACAGCATGGCGTAGTGCGTATGGACAAGTGTCGCATTAGTATGTCGTTTTATTTGCCGGGGTTATTTTTTGATAGTGCGTTTTATGATATCGCACTAAACTCAGCAAAGTGGCGGGCAAAGAGTCACCCCGCGACTTGAAGTGACTAACTTCCAGGTACTTTAACAAGTTGCTAAGTTGTAAATAGATCATAAACCCCAGTGGATATGGATGTCTTTATTTATCAGTCATTAATTTCACTTGAGATTCTACACAAGATTTCAAATACCGTACCGTAGTACCGTACTCCGGAGTACCGGAGAGTCTACGTTATTATTAGGTAGTGCTGGGTGTGCTGTGTGCTGTGTGTGTCGTGGACGGACTGGGTTTAATAATTAGCGACTGGTTTGGTCACAAAAAAAAAGAAATTGATACTCGCTATTAGGTTCTTATTTTATTATTATTTTTATTATTTGGATTGTTTTGTTTTCTTTTTTTATAATTTAGAGGGGCTACTTCATTGCATACCGGGATTCCAAGAATGCCCGGGTATAGCGGTGGGCTCGACGAGGAGGGCCCTGCCATTCGGCCCTGGAGCGGCGGCAATAATGGTGGGCTTCCGAACAGAACGGGGGGGGATCAAGGCGATTGGACTCCTAGTAAAATGTTTCGCAGGTATAGCATATTCAAAAAGGACTTGTGACTTAAAATATTATTTTATTACTGGTGACGAGATTTAATCTGAGTTTTTGGTTGCGGTTATAATTTTAAATTAAAAATGAAGTGGTAGGAGCAAGTAAGTAAATGCAAAATAAAGTTTATAATACTTATGTTCCGCTATTATTTATGTTTTATGTGTGTGATCTTCCAAATATTATTTACGAAATACTCAATAAATCTCAATAGCCGAAGAGTATTTAAATTGAATATTTTGAATATAATATTTGAGAGTTTGCACTCGGCACTTGCACTTGTATTAAGTTACCGCTTCTTTATTGGCAATTGTTAATCAAGACCAAGACCGTTTAAGATGATAATTTGTATAAATATTTATGTGTATATGTGAGCATTTTATTTTTCTTAGACGACAAGCAAATAACACGAATTGGCGACAGACATCTCGCGACGAAGGTGACGAGTGGCGTCAGGACAATTCGCGGGCGAATCCTAATCGTTCCAACGTGGACAAGTGGGGTGAGTGCTATATCTACCTACATATTTAATTAATTACTTTAGTGGGTTACTTCAGTGAAACCGAAAATTACATGACGTTCTAAATAATGTTTTTGATTTAACCTTGCGCGGTTTTATAGAGACGCTATTACAAAATCTTCCAGCGAGAAGAGTCGAAAGAAAAAATAGTTTTAACGAAAGGAAAGCATCAACTTACTTCATCAAGTTATTGAATCAAAATAGTAGATTTTGCATTTTGAATGCTCTGTTCTTGACGGTTATTTAAAGTATTTTAATGACGTCTACTAAAAAGAGTCAATCGATAGATGAGTTTATAATAGATAACTGTTGTGTAGATCGAGACTGGAGCGAGCGACCTTCTCAAGAGAGGCCGCAGTCGTGGAACCCGAGCCGCCGGCAGTGGGCCGGGGACTCGCAGAACAACGACGATAACCTACCAGAGTGGTAAGGCCGCATAGCCGTGACACATTTCCAATTAAACATTATGAAGAAATTAAATGATAATAGCCATTTATTAAAGTGTGTGTGTATCATGAGTTGTGTCATCATCATCATCAGGGCGATAGACAGTGCAGAAGCAGGAGCAGGAGCTGGAACGTTCGACTCGTCGGGCGCTTTTCACGGATACAGTAACGACGACTCCAACATACCCAAGAGTCAGGAGTCCCACTCCACATATCGTAAGATATAACAGAACAATATATGTCAAAATAATGTTATATCTTTTTATTATTGTATTTAGTTTAAATAATATGTTTGTTCAGCGTTAACTCGGTCGCACACACACGGCGGTAGTTTTGTTCGTTCAAAAACTGTTGAAGAGGGATCCGAAGAGTGGTGGGCTTCAGAAAAAGCTAAGAAGTTATCACCGAAACGGTTCGAGGCTGGCGATAGTCGATACAAAAAGGTAATGTGCTTCTATTGTTTCTTAATTTCTATTATTCATAATAGTAATTTAATTTAGTAGCATGTGGTTCGCAGTCTTTAAGTACCGGATCCGACGAAGCCAGTGGCGGGTCCAACAGCGCGAGACGAACTGGTAACTTGGATAAGAGTTTAAATGATCTGGAATCATCGGAAGGAATAGACACCCCTGAACCCGAACCTGACGCCAGCAACTCTGCTACGGACGTCACCAAACAGAACGATTTGAGACAAAAGTTCTCGGAAAGTAAAACTTTTGATGCGCTCATGCGCTCGGACATTGATTACACCGATTCCAACGACGACCGGGGAAACTTCCAATCCGTTATGATCACGCCTAACAACAGCTTAAGACAAAAGCATCAGAATATAGTGACGGCCAATAACGATCCCGCCATCAACCGGCAACACATGAACGCTTCGGGATTGCTACAAATGCTGCACGGCATTCCAATGAGTGCTCAGAATGCGGAAAAGTATGTTTAACTCTACCTATTTGCCACTTATTATTTATTTTCAATTTGATGCCTAAAACCTCTGCTCTATATGACATGATTTTTCAGCGAATCTGCCAAATCCAACGAGGACAAAATCGTTGAGGATTTGATGGATATGACTCTAGAGGACGGTCACATGCGATCCAACATGGGGCATCTCTCCAACGCTAACAACTCGGGAATGTTGAATCAAAACCAGCTGCTGCGTATCGCGAGCCCCGCCATGGCCCCGCAGCACGGCATCGCCCTCAACACGGGGCAGGGGATACAGAACGTGGGCATACCGAACCAGGCGCTCAATTCCTCGTTAGGCCTGACGATGGCCGCTGGTAGTAGCGGGATGGGGCTGCCCATGCAGGGGTTGCTGCCGCCCGTGCTGAACACCCTCAACCCGGCCATAGGCTCGGCCATGCAGGCCCGCGTCATGGGCGCCTACCAGCAGAGCGCGGGGATGCCAGTCATGCCCAGCCCCAATGTCGCCAACAGTTCCCTTTTTATGGGACAGAATAATCCTCAGGTACATTATTACTCTTCTCATTTGACCAAAACATTTATTGACATAAAGATTAAAACTATCAATAGTATATTATATTATTTTATTTATTACAAAAAACCTTGTTACCTTTTTCGATTGAAAATTGCATTAAAATATTGTTATTTATTTGAACAGCAACTACAAAACAACGACATGCAGATCTCGACTCACACGGCCCAAAGCAATATGTTCCCGATGCACGGGCTTCAGCACGCCAGTCCCGGGTTCAGTTCCATTTATAGCAACATTTTGCCGGCCACTAACCTCGGCGCCAACATGTCCGCCAACATGGGCCCCAACATGCCCTCGAACCTCGGCGGTAACATGAGTACTAACATTGGGGGCACGATTGGTGGAACCATTGGTGGTTCTATTGGCGGTAACATTGGAAGTAGCATCGGCGGTGCGATTGGCGGCGGGATCAACGCCAACCTCGCCGACCAGTGGTTTTACGAAGATCCCAAAGTAAGCACTGCACGCTGTAAGCAACACCCGCACGCATGGCTCCGCTCGATCACGTAGTAGTTGCATTTAGTATAGATAAATATATTTTGTTTATTTATTATATTTGGTATTTCAAATTATTTAGCTGATACAAGAGCCATCTAGAAATTTGTGCAATTTTACAATTAGGATGATTCCGAGACAGAGCGCACCGGCCGCACCGGCACGCTGGATTCACGCAGAGTTCAATACATCTTTGTATTGAATGTTGCATCTCAGGGACAAACAAGTTCGGAGAAGAGACTCGATTGTGTAACAATGGCTATTCAGTTCCATTGAGTGACTGACTACACTGACCGCGCGAAACGCATTTTTTAAAGTTTTAACTAAATGTCCTACATCAATCCAAATTTCGGACAACTCCAGCCGCAACTACTGTCATAAAAACTTTCATGGAATTTCATCTAAGATATGTAACGGATTTTTTTTAAGTAATATGTTATCGTCGAGGTAATATTCGAACCAAGGACAAAGGACAAGTGTCAGACTTGTCAGGCACGTGAAGCAGCACCGATCCCATCCAAACTTTGCTTGTATTGATTGACATTTAATCGCGATGCTTACACGACCAAGTGTACAACCCAACCCGAGTGTAGTGCTGTATTCGAATATATCATTTGTATATTACTTAAATAGTAGTCAGTAGATTTATTATGCACTTAGAAAAAGTATACGTTTCGATATTCTCAAAGTTCTGGAGCAGAAAAGAAAGATGTTCAGAGAGTGACAGTGAATATAGCTAGGGATTTTGTTTATGATGCACAGCCATGCAACTCGTCGAGAAGATCGGTACGACACTTAAATGGTTAAATGGCTTATGTGATATCTTATTGTATCTTCCAGTTAGCGTTTCAAATACAGTAAATTGAAAATTCTTATCTTGTCAAGAGCGGTTAAATATTATTATTGAAATGTAATAGTTAGTTACTTAGTTACTGCTACTACTACTAGACCACTACTACTACTATATACTACTAGGATACCTTTAGAAGTAGGATTCTTGTTTAGATAACTAAAAGTGTCAAATAGTTCAGCCAGTGTTAGAAGGCTCTTCTGGATGTCGTTGGCGCGATATGGTCGATAGTGCAAACGAGCTCCACTAATACTCCCACTTGGGGACCCCACTAAGTCACGTGTGTGCAATGTTATTGTTTCAGAAAGTCGTCCAAGGTCCATTCACAGCTAAGGAGATGTACAGCTGGTATAGAGCTGGTTTCTTTAGCCCTAGCCTGATGGTGCGTAGGGCCTGCGAAACTCATATGCGTCCCTTAGGCTCGTACGGTCCCGTCGTACCGTTTGCTCAAATGGTGAGTTCCTTATTTTAATAGCTATGCGATTTGTTTGTCGTTTCAGATTAGACGATGTAGGTAATGGTTTGAACGATTCTAATATTCTGGGGTCCATATAAGTATTCTGTAATCCGAGGCGCTAACGCTTGTTCCTTTGAAGTTTGAGAAGTACATGATGATATATATACTGTAGATGTAGGTATACTAACCTAACCCAACACGTACATGTACACGCAGTGATTGAGTGTGACGCACAATAGAGAGTGTGTACTTACTTACTTACTTACTACTACTTAACTTCAAATAACTTCTTTAACAATCTTCGGCACTCGAGTACTTCGTTACTCTACTGTACGTATTATATGTACTATTTAATTTGCAGCTTAGCTCGTATTGCTAAGTAAGAGGTAGTATCACTGTCTCTTTTCGGTCTTAAAACCTTAAGTTCGTAGAGGTTTTCGACCCAGTAACCCAGGCTGCCGAGGCAGGCAGGCAGGCATACCTCGAGGGTTTTCTGCGAATGTTGAAAGTTGCTCAGGCCCAGGCCCACGCCGCTTTACCGGCGGACTAATGTTGAATCGCGACAAACATACATAGATCCCTAACAGTACCGAATTTTAACGTGAGATTGCGCTCTTATGAAACTAAATTTAACAGTTATTTTATTACATTATGCCATATTTTTTTTGTTACATTAAAATGTTATTTTTGAAAGCATGTTGCTTTTACACATTGCAACGCTGTATGATATAGATCGTACCTGTAGTATTGCAAACGTTTCCTCTCAACGAATCGCTCGAGAGTGCTCATTGCGTTGCATCAAGCAGTCGGTTTCAATAAGTGTCTGTAAGTCTGTGCGCCTGTTTGTTTGTTTGTTGTCTGCTCGCATGTCTGTCCGCTTATCGTCCTCGTTCTTCTGGTAGCTATCTATCGCAGTTCCACGAGACCCAGAACCGTCGTCCTTTTGCGGAAATATTTAATATTTCCTTTTCAAAAATTTGTTAATAAATATATAATTATTCTTCATACAGGTTCAAGTATTCGGCTATTAGTTTATAAAGTTATATCTTATTATTTTGTAATAATGAGGCAGGTCTTTTATAATATGTGTATAATAACTAGTAATTGTACTTCTAGGAGGTACTGCCACCATACCCGATAACTGGATTTGAATCTCGTCCCCAAAACCATGAAATGATTAATCAGCAGCCCGCTCTCACTATGGAAGTAAGTCACATTCCTTTTGATTAAGTGTCGCTCTGTGATGCGCCGTGTTCCGTGTTCCGTGTTCCGTGTTGTTATTGAAAAGGCTGTTGGGACTTTATTTAAATTTATAAGATGTCATCTCTAGTGTAGATTTTATTTATTTTAAAGTCAAAGTAAAAAAAATGAAATGAAAGTAAAAAAGGGATAAAAAATAGGGTAAATGTTTTATTTTTGGTCGTTGGGTGTGCGATGTGTGGTTCATATAAAATACGATATCTTCTAATCTAAGTGTTTAACACTGAACATAGATAAGTGTTTGTAGTTGTCGGGTGCAGGTGCAGCGGAGGTCATCGGTAAATGTTTGCGTTGCGTCGCATGTGGAGGTTTGGGGATAACATTGTCTTTAGAAGTGACATTACTCATCGACATCAATGGAGTACCTTGTATTATCCTAGAGTTCCGTACGATTCGTTGGTAATTTAGAGCGGTATTTGTCAGACTATCAAACCTAGCGGAAGGCTCTCAATCATTTAAAACTTTGAAGGAAGCTAAAAATATTAAATAAATCCCTGTTTCGGTGGCAACTCAGAAACAATTGTTGAAGGCAGTGAAGCGAATAGCCATTAATTGATCGGACGCTCGCAGAACACGGGGAGTTAATTTCAGTACCTCTGGACCTGTAGGATGTATCTATGTTATTAAATTTGTTTAGCAGTATTATGCTACTAATGTAAATAAAATCACCAGATAGTGATATGGTATGGTATATTGTAAGTTTTTGTTTTATTTGCCTTATTAATGGAGTGGCAGTGACCTCAGTGGCACTGTTCTCGTCATCTGGTCGTATTATTTACAGTAGTAATGAATAACAGTTTGCTAATATTAAATGCTAACATATACTTTGACTACATTCGGTTTCCCCGTTCTAGGGAGCGTTTAAAACCAATGTCACTAACATACATTTATCGACCGAGCCCTTCATGCCACTTCAAGTTCCTCCGCACTATCCTCACCACTTTATGGTAATGACGTACTACTACAGATATTGTTTGTTTCCCTTCCGAAGCATGCTGTCTCGACGTACGGGAGACCAGTGAACACTTACCAGTGAATACGATTGTAGAAACTTATATAATAATAATAATATAATTGAAAATGAGATTTTTGATTGAAGATTCCCTTATCTGGTGAGGACCAGGTGTCGCAGGTCTCCCTTACAGGTCGCACCCGGTCTGAGTGTTGATGTCTTTATTTGTTCCTCTTTGTATCTGTTTCATATTGATATTTAAGTAGTTTATTACAGCATTTTTAACGTATTTTAGGACCAACCGAATATTTTAAACACTAATAGAAACGAACCGCCGCGGTTCGGGATACCGCCACCCCGCCTGCAGCGTCCGATGGTACCTATCACTAACAATTAAATACATACTATATTACATCGTTTTTTTGTTCAAATTGAGTTGCAACTTTGTTTCTGGCATAAACAGCAATTATTTTTTTGTCTTTTAGGTATACATATATGTTTTTATCTTTATGCACAAACGCTTGGATAAATCGCACAGTTATTATTTCGTATCCTTCAAAAAACCGTGCCCTAAACCTAGTTTTATCACAGGATTCTTTGTGGGGTCAGCCGGGCTCCAACCCCGACCTGATGTGGATGCAGCAGGCGATGCCTCGCGAGCGCCTCAACAACCTACCCATGTTCTTCTGGGATCAGGTATGACGCCTCAACTCACATCATCCCCATATATCCCTTTAACGAAAGTTACTTCCTCTCGAGAGAGCCCCGCGGTGCACTTTCAAAATTCGTTTAGAGTTAAAGATGTACACTAATCATCTCCTCGCCGTCTCTCGTAATGAATTTTAAAACGGCACCGCCATCTCACCGCCTATTCGAAAGTGTTATTCCTTTAACTATATATAACTAATTAGTAACATTAAACTACCCGAGATATATTTTTATATAGTTTGACAAGAAACTATATATAAAATGGATAAATGGATAAAGTTACAGCCATGACACTTTTGACTTTAATTTCATCGGAAATTTGACGTTTCTCGAACGCTTTTAAGTCGATGTAACGGTACTGTGTCGAGTACCTTATTGTAACCTTGTAACCCTGTAACCCTGTAACCCTGTAACACTGCAACCCTGCAACAGCTGCACTAACGACACAAACGTCAGGTTTCGCCTAACAGACCGCTTTCCAAAAGGAATCATGATACGTTTTATTATTTTTTTAAAGTATCTTTTAGATGAAATTATTTTGTAATTTTATTAAAAAAAATAGTTTGTCATTTTACATTATTTTTTTTCTTAAAGAATATTAATATCCTAGAGTTTATATTTAAAAGTACCCGATGTAGAACTAATCGGCGGTAATCGGCTGTAATCGGGGTACGGTAGGTACGGTACGCCCCTTATCTGTCACACTGACCCCTCGGAGATGTCGTCCTAGTACCGTGAACTGAAGGAGCACTAGAAGTCACTTGGTCGAAATATCACCAAAGTATCCGCTTATAACAGTTGTAGGTAGTTCTGATTGTCCGAAGACCTAGCGGAACCAATATATATATATATATCGTGGACCTTTGTATAAAATATAAAAAACAAAGTTTTTATTACAGCTTCTTTTATTTTGCACTATCTTTCATTAATTTCAACGTGCCTGGTTATCTGTAATAAAAGAACGCGGAGAGGACTTATTGACTTACTTTTTATAACTTAGCCTACATTTATGACTTATACTAAACTACAATAGAATTACTAAGTAAAAGACCATCAAATAGCTCCAGGTCTACAGTTTCATAACTAAAATGATGGCAATATTGTTTTAAAATTACAACGAGAGGTATGGACGATTGTGTGAATACCTTTGATATTGACTTATATTGTATTAAATAACACTGACGCAGTGGTGTCGGTTAAGGACCGGGACCGGGACCGGGACCAGGACCAGGGTTCCAATAGACCGTATATATTACTTTGCAGTAGTTGTGATTATTCATTTAACTGTTAGATACAAATCACGTGGACGCTTTGTTTCTGAGAGATCAAATAATTCTATAATACGTTGAATGTTGGAGAAGTTCATGATTCCTTCCGCCTTACGAGCCCTACTCGCCCTACTCTGCTTCGATAAGCGCACAAGACCACAGGTCGCGTGGCGCGTGGCGCGTGGCGCGACCCCGTGGTCGGTATCCTCTCTTTTATTATACTTATTAAATATTACAGGACATTACCCGACTTGATGCTTCTTATAATTGTCCAATACTGTTTATTCGTTTATCATATAGTATAGTATAGTATTTGTAACAACCATGTGTTGTGTCCTCGAGGATGTTTCATATACTGGCTCCATCGCAAACTACCACTGGTACGTACTACTCGGTACGTAGCTACTAAAATACAAAAGATGTATACAGCTCCGGCGTCCGGTGGTCATGTGGTGTAGCTGTAATGTGGAACTGTTTGGACAGTGCCATAGCGCTTTATTCTGTTTTATTGTTGTTTGTTGTTGTTCGAGACGGCAGTATGTAACATCTGCAATGATGATTGATGTGTGAATAAGACTAGTCCCGTCTTCCTTCACCGTTTATGCAAAAGGGGCTCCAATTCAACCGACATTGTCTTACCTTCCTTGTTAGTATGTCAATTTGAACTTTAAACATTGGAGAATACGAGAATGAATAATCTAAATATTGGAGTTTGGTTTGAATTGTTTAATAATCATTAACACAAGTACATGACATCTCTTTGAGTCTGCTATTAATATTAATAAGTATTTAGTATTAGTGTTATTTTTGCAATTTCGTATATAATGCAAGTTTACTTCAGTTTTCTTATAGTTTTTTACCAAAGTAACTAGAGTAACTTTAACTCGTAAGGTTTTATCCTAATTGTGTCTTAAGCGTAACAGCCCTAATGAGTACGGATATAAAGATAGTACCTTAAAAGACGAGGACGAGACGCGGTCGGAAACAAATTAACCTCTCCGTTTAACCGACCAACATCCGTCGTTGGGAACTCGAGCTACTTCATGATTCCTTCGTGGAACTTTCTGTTTTTACATCAGATATTGTATAATAAATTAATGAAGAATTATTATGATTACTTTGTTATTTTTAAATATTTCAGAATGAATAAACGAGGGAGCTTCCGTACCACAAACGTACTCCGTACTCTAATGTTACGTTTCTCTGTCCTCACGTCCTCACGTACTGATCTTGATACCGATTTCTACTGTTGCATTTTACGTATGTTACGTAGGGCCGTTTCTATAAAGTAGCTGTTTAGTAACCTTTCGGAAGAAATATACTTTCTTTAGTTTACATTTAATTTACATGTATATATAAGTCACCACTTCCAAGCTTCTACTTGACGTATTAAATTTCCTTTCAAAATGGCCTCGTTAGTTTATAGAACCGGTCCTTTTGATATATATTATGAAATGGTGTGCCGGCCGTCGCCGTGTGCCGCGGGTCAAGGGACGGTCAAGGGACGGTCAAGGGACGGACCTCTAAGCTCCTCATTTCTCTGCCGGTTGAGATGAAATCTTCGTAAGCGGAGGTGACGACTTCGGAGAGATGTCGTTTAAGTGTACCATGAATTATTTTGAATGTCTATTTTGTATATACAGAATTGAATATCTCGAGAGACATGTTAAATAAATAAGTATTTACCTGAACGTTTGGTCGGACATCTTTGAGAGGTTTAACGTAACGCACGTTACTGTAACCCGAGCGCCGGCACATCACGCTCATTATTAATCATAATAAATAATAAAAAACACATTTCCATTTTTCACATTTGTGATATATTTTATTTTGTTGTCATGTTAATGTTAAGTTTTTCTAAATATAAAAATCCAATGAATCTAATTCATTTTGGCTGTTATGTTTAAGACTGATTATTTAATTAAGATTGTCATTTGAAGAGTATTGTGGCAGTGATTAGTGATTCTGTGGATCGGTCGGCCGATGTGGTCGTGGTGTGTGGTAACCGAGAGTTACCAAACTGTTAGTTTCATTTCATTTTTAACTACTCTTCAATAAGTCTTCTGCTAAAAACAAACTTTGTATTTTGTCTTTTACAATAGAAATTATGGTGTAGTTGTATGTCCATGTATTTATGGATCTTAAAAATACAAGATATTTATGAAATAGAAATAATAAAACGGCGTACTGATTGACCTCGCGGCAAGTGTTGCCAGAATACAAACGTCTTCTTTATGGTGTGTCTATAATGATACCGATGTCTCCGCTCGCCCCTCTGTGGTACACCATGGTACAGCATGGTACCACACTAGCGGTACAGTAGAGTTATCAAATGAGAGACGGAGACACCGACCGCCGTGGTTGTTACTCACTAATAATTATAACTATTTTCATTTCCTTTATAATTTTACAATAAAATGTATGAAGAAACGATTATGCTATTTTATTCCTGTATCTTCTAAATCATTTTTTTCCATTACATATTTTAGGAACTACTTTAACTTCATTAATCATAATAATATGGTTTATACAGAGGGAATGGTACGAGGGGAGGTCCAAAAGTTCGTGGAATGAAAGGGATCTAAATAAAATAAAACAACAAAACTATTTTTCCTTTTCAATATAATCACCCATAAGCTCAATACATTTATTAGACCTATGAATTAATTTTTCTAAACCACTATAAAAATATGTTTTATCTTTTCCGTCAAAATGAGCCGAAATTGCCTCTTTTACCTCATTGTCGTCAGAAAATTTCCTTCCCCTTAAGTCTTTTTTTAAATTGGGGAATAAAAAAAAGTCAGTGGGGGCCAGGTCTGGACTGTAGGGTGGGTGAACAAGGGATTCGAACCCATGCGTGTGCAGAGCAGCCATTGCAATTCTGCTCTTGTGAAGTGGCTCGTTGTCTTCAAAGAGCAACACACCCTTTGTCAATTTTCCTCGCCGCTTTTCCTTGATGACATCCTTTAATTTTCCTAATATCGTTGCGTAGTATTCTCCGGTTATAGTCCTTCCCTTTTCTTTGTAATCAATCAAGATTATCCCCTCACAATGCCAAAAAACAGTAGCCATCATCTTTGCAGCCGACTCCGTCACCTTGAATTTGGCGGTTGTGTCCCCTTTTTATGCCATTGCATGGACTCTTGTTTGGACTCAGGTTCAAAGTGTTGAACCCATGTTTCATCTCCCGTAACAATTCGGTCCCAAATCTGTGCAGGTTTATCTCCACACAACTCCAAAAAATGGTTTGATGCATCGACGCGCTGCTATTTCTGAAACGGCGTGAGCATGCTCGGTACCCATCTTGCACTGACTTTTGTCATACCCAGGTGATCATGTAGGATTCGCAAAATGGTGGTATCTGATACTCAAACTTATGCAGATAATTGTTTTTTATTCAAACGGGCATCCTCTAGTACAATTTTCTCCACTTTTTCGACGATGTCCGATGTGGTGGCCTCAACTGGCCTTCCTGAGCGGGGGTCCTCTTCAATTGACTCTCGACCATGTTTATAAAGACCATGCCACTTGTAAATCATTGATTTACTAGGGCACTGTTCCCTATAAACGACTCGCATTTCATTCAAAATGGTTTGAGCATTCTTTTCTTGCTTGGTAAGGAATTTTATCACAGCGCGGTGTTCAATTTACTCCATAGTTTCAGTTTTCTTCCGGATTGACTTGTTCAGCAGGCGACTGTTCGTAAACGAATGACGCGATCGGGTTGAAACTCGGTATTTATACTAATGAGGAGTTTTCAATTCGTATGACACCAAGCGAGCGCCCCTACCCCAGCTCCATCCTCTCCATTCCACGAACTTTTGGACCTCCCCTCGTATATAGTATACTAACTACGTAACCGCCCCGTCCGGGCAGACCGGCTAAAGATTCACTTGGTTGGTATAATGCTTAACTCTAAATATTTAAATAATATCTTAAAATGATTACTAAATATGATGGAGTTATAGTTATAATCGTCGGACTGTTTTAAATATTTCATGTCAGGTTAATACCTGACTATACTAATATTGCTGAATAACTTATCTTGTAATCTATTTATATGCAAAATTTAAATATTTGCAATAAAAATAACCCGACATAAAAATAACAAAGCGCCTCTCGCCTGTCGGGACAACACACCTGTCACTATCACACACCTCGCTATCCTAATCGTTTATAAAACCATGTAACCACCACCATACCGTTATTAATAACATGATGACGTGAGTCAAAAACATTCATCGTTATTTCAAAATAATGTTATTAAATAAATAGTATTTAAATATTTGAAACACTTTGACAGATCTTTGACAGCTAGGTAACTTTTGATGAATGTTTTATGATCCACAATATTTCCACATCCTCGCTAGCATTTGATATTAACGAAATTTTCCGACGGTTGCAGCCGTCATCTGCTATTTCTTCAAATTCGCTATTGCCAGAGGAGATAGCCAAGGAGATGAAAACCGAGGATCAGATTTTGGCCCAGCTCCGGGCGTCTCAGAGCCTGCCGACCCCGGGCAGCTTCCTTAACGAAAGCCCAAGTTCCAGCTCCACCGTCCTGGCCGAGGACACCTACTCCACCACCGCCAACCCCACCCCAGATCTTAAACAACTCCAGAAGCTAATGAGCGCCGACAAGCTCACTTCCGTACCACGCGAAGCTAAAGCTTCCAGTGTGGAACGCGAGGTAATCAATTTTGATACGTTAAGAAGTTGTAAACATTAATTTAACTCTATCAACTTACAATACTTTTTAGAAACAGGATAAATCAAGTAAGAGAGAACCGACCCCGAGTGCGGAGACGTCTTCAAAACCTCAAGTGTCGGTGACCAAACAGGCTCACGCCGAAGCCAAGGCCACCAAGCAAACAAAGAACGAACCTGAGAAAGCTAAGTTTAAAGAGAGTACAGCGAAGACTAAGAAACAAAAGGCCAAAGATGAGGATTCTAAAAACAAGGACGACGACAAGGAGGTGCTGATATCTATAGAATAGTGTTCTATTGAACATATATATATGCTGTAGTTATAATTCATGTAGTGTAATATTGTGCTTTTTCAGAAGAGATCTCATGAAATTTCGCCCACTAAGGGAAAAAAAGAAGATAAAATAAATAAGAAGGAATTAGAAAAAGAAAAAAAGGTTGGAGCGTTAAATAACTATTTTGACATATATGATTATTTAGCATTGGCGTTAATAATATTACTTGTAAATAGGAATGGATTAAGGAGGGCTTCACCATCGTAAAGGGTTCCGAGAAGGGTAGTAAGGAAAATAAGAAGAAGCAGGAAGAGGCTAAGGCCGCCGAAGAAGCGGAACGAAAAAAGTTTGCCTTACATTTATAACATATTAATTTTAATAACTTGCTTTATGATTTGATTTTAATTAACATCTTCGTACAGGAAAGAAGATGAGAGAGTGGCGGCCGAGGAGGAAGCCAGGAAGCGGAAGATCGAAACTAAGAAGGTAATATTAATATTACAAATATAATTTAAATATAATTTTCAATAGATAGGTCGATATGTGATTCGTAATTCCAGGAGCATCAGTTACGGAACATGACGGAGACAAAGAAGGCACCGTGGTCGGCGCAGCAGAGCGGCCAGCACCAGGACGGGCTGCCGCTGGAGGAGATCCAGCGCATGGAGAGGGAGAAGAAGCTGGAACAGATCCGGGAACAGCAGCACATGATGATGCTGCTGGCGCAGGAGCAGGCCGCCGTAGCCGCCAGGGAACAGGTCATCAATGTAATTATGTTTATATTGATCTTGTTTGTTGTTGATCTTTATTGTTTCTCCGGGGGGCAGTTTACATCCCGATCATAATACAAATGATACACAGGACATGCAGTCAAATAATGTGCCTTGGACTAAGAAGAACGGTGAGCGACCAAGCAACGGATCCGGACAAAGCTTCGCTGAGATTCAGGTAAGTTATTCTTAGTAGTATCTAAATGATCTCACACCTTAGTTATGAAACACGTACGCAATAAAACTTGACTATTTACTGGAACAGGGTTGGTTACGTCTTTCCGTTGTGACCGAAGTGTCTTTAATTCGACTATGGCACCAGTGAATTAAAAAGAATACATCAATCTGTTTATTACATATAATTATTTAAAAATAATATTTTTATTGATGTTCAGTACTTAACAGAGATCTTAAAGCATAGGTGCTAAAATTTTTCCTGATTGTACCGAAATGTCGATGTACTGAAATCTACTAGACGGATAGTTATAAAATGTTGTGTGGTAGTAGTGTAATACTCTTAATTCAAGAAAACTGTCTCATGTCTAAAGACAAATACAAAATTATTGTAGTCCATAACAACAATGAAATTGAAAATATATTTATTGTGTATATATTAGGTGTGTTATGTATAATATACTATACGTCTATACGCAGGCGGAGACCCGTCGGCAGTCGTCCACGTCGCACTCGCAGGCTGCTGCGGCGGAGGAGGCGGCGCCGGGACCCAGTCACGCGCCCTGGACCACCTCGCACAACGGAGGTACTATATATAATAGACCCCTAACATACATACACCGAATAATTCATTTTAAATTTTGTAACAGAAATTGTGAACACGGGAGGATTCTGGGACACTCAGCCCAGTTCATCTAAAACAGATAAGGCTCAGGAAACATCTCGGCCGGAGAGCAGCAAAAAGAAGAAAGTTACCATCGCAGTGATCCCCAAGAAGGAGAGCACTCCTTGCGTAGAATTCGACACTTGGTCTTCTTCCGCGCTGTCTTCCTGGAGTTCTAAGATTGACGGTATTTTATTACATGTAGAAGTATATGACTCTATGATATTGAAGTTTGAGGTAGACCTCTACTTCAAAGAAGTATTAGAAGCATTAGAAGTATTTGGTGTTTTGATTTTTTGCGTGTGTACATTGTTTGCAGTGCCGACATTCGTTGGCTTTTTGAAGGACATCGAGTCTCCGTACGAGGTTAAGGACTACGTTAAATGCTATTTGGGCGAGTCTAAGGATTCCAGCGACTTTGCGAGGCAGTTCCTCGAGAGACGGTAAGTTTATATTAGTTATTAATCAAGAAGATTCGGATTGACCTTATTATATTTTATTATTGAGTGCGTCATCACGTTACTATACAATGAATACATTTGTAGGTCCAAGCTTCTCCGTGTGGGCATGGTGACCCCCTCCGACGACCTGTGCTCCCCCGCCATGGCCATCAACCCGCGGGCCTCGCTAGACTACCAGGAGGTACTCTTACAGCATTCACTGTACAGACTGATTACATTTTGTAATAAGGAATAATCCAATCAATCAAGGAACTAAACAACTAATAAATTAGATAATAAACGGCAAGTTATTTGCAAATGTAATTTAATTATCAAAAAATTGCAGGCGAAAGGCAAGAAATCAAAAAAGAACAAGATGCTGAAAGTGGACGCGCGCATCCTCGGTTTCTCGGTGACGGCGTCCGAGGACCGCATCAACGTGGGGGACATCGACACCGTTTGAGATCAAGCCACCGGCGGCCAGCTCGCATCCCGCAACAAGAGGAGGACACTCACCAGAGCACAACGTCGAGCCCGCGCATGCACCACCAGAACACCCGCCCCCAAGCGCCGCAACCGTAGGAAGAGACACCACTGAGCCACCCCCACTCCCTAAAGCGAATAAAGCTACTAGTCTTATACAATATAACCATGACTGTCGGTTGCTACTCAACCCCATTACTTAATGTCAATCATTCCCCCCTCTCCGTCCCTCCTCTACTACATTGCTAAATTCGTTAATTTACGCAATACTCATGACAAGTTACTAGTGTTACCAAGGTTAACATCAGTGCTGGTGTCTCCAACAAATTGGAGACGTACAAAACAAAGTACCCTTTTCTAAAAATATAAACTACAACCCGTTAGTTTATATATACTAGTAATAAGTAATAAATATTTAATAAATTAACGAAGGTCAGTGATCACGTCGCTACCTGGACATGGACATTGAAGATGTGTCACTCTCACTCAGGCTCACTCACACTCTCACACTCACACACACTCACACGCGTCGCCGCGACATCTACCACGATGTTAATTCAGTCTTCAATTATAGTATAGTATTACATATATATAATGCGGTGGCGGTCGGTCTTTATGATTTATTTATTGTATACATAATTTATACTTATATTTAGATTGATTTTATATTATAATTTATTAATTTGATTAATGTATAAAGTGATGACATCGCGAAGTATTCCACATAATTCCGCTTCGGAAACAAAGAGTTCACTAAGTGTTTATTAATATTTTTTTGATGTTTTTGTAGGTAACAAATCTTTGTTATTATATTTACATTGAAATGATATTTGTGCGGTGGAGTGGGAGCTCCGGCGGTTAGCTAATTTTATACACGTCATTGTGATTGCCACATGCAATATGATATTTTATAATGTCTACAATATTCTTCTAGTCCATTGAGAGTCAAGAGTCACTTTAGGAACATTATTGTCACATATAAGATAATATTTGACACATCCGAAACTAACGATTGAGAATAATATACAAAGTATTAATAAAGGACGTAAAGACGGCCGGGGCGTGGCCGGGGCGTGGCCGGGGCGTGGCCGGGGCGAGGCCGGCGCGATGTTCACGTGCCCTAACTAATGTAACTAACGTAACTAATGAACCGAGTGTACCGAGTGTACAAGGATAAGGATTTTGTTAGTGATTTATGGACGACTATACCTAACGTTTAATCATTTGTATATAATTTGTTTGGTTTATTATTTCTACTGTATGCACACGCACAGCACGTTGCGTGAAGAGTGAAGAGTGAAGAGTGGAGAGTGGACCGGCGCCCGACTCGAATCAGTGTGCGTGCTTACTCGTGAGATGATTCTTTTTCAATTTTCAACGGTAATTTTAAGAGTTTGTTCTTTGTAAATGATTTGTTTTAGAATCGTTATTTTGACTGAATGGTTTGACTCTTATTTAAAATTTTACTGAATTAAATTCAAGATCAAATGTAATGTTTTTCTTATTTATTACATTATTAGTGGTTTACGTTGGCTGGTGTCTGTCTGTCTGTCTGCGTCGCTGCGTCGCTGCGTCTTTCCTGGTCTAACTGTTGTAATTGATGTTTAGTATTAAGTAATTTTCTGATTCGAGGTGAGATGTATCCGTTAACGTTAAGGTTTATTAAAACATATAATATTGACTAGGTATCATAAAATGCAGTACATTTCAGTGTATATGCAATGCAGTTGTAAGACATTTCACGACTGTGTCTACTGTCCAATGTCTACTGTGCTAGTAGTCTATTATCGGTAATAGTGATTCAATCAGATTCAATCCAATGCATTTGAATGTTTTATAAATTTTAACGTTGTTGATGTCTAAGGTGGGTTAGATCGGGAATTTCGTTTCAAAATATTCATTTCAATGGAGGCGATGCTGTGTTCGATTGTAGTTATACTACTTATTAAACTACTTTAACGACAACATTTAACAGTCGAAATGTTGACAAGAGGTGTTAGTTGTTGTTATCGCCTTTGCTCCGTGAGTTGTCGGACTCCGTCTACAACAAGAACACAGAACAAGATAATAAACTTTAATCTAAATCAAACAAGTGCCTTTCAGATAGTCTCGACCCTTCTTGCCAAATTTTGTCGCCAATCCCAAAGAGGGAAACCCGGCCTGGAGTCCGATAGTTCTTAATTTTATTAATTTGTAATGCAGTTACTACCGCTACCGTCACTACCCTACAAGTAGTCCTATACTCGTATGTTACAGTTATAAATAAAACTAATCAATGTTAAATGTTTCGATTATTATATGATGTATGTTTTGAAACGTGTAAATATTATTTAGAGTTATAATAAAATAATTTACCACTCACCGCTTTTCATTCCAATAGTGTCAAAATACACTACCTACTTGCGATCATTATTAATTAATAGACTTAATTTGATAACACTCAAGACTTATCGTGTAACACTTATCGTGTAAGGCTTCACTCGACCTAAGGATCATCGCAGCAATATGAACTTTCAAAGCCCACTAATGCTGAGCATAACATACTTTTAATGCAATACTTGAATCTTTGTGCTGCATCGAACTGTTAAGGATATTGTAGTAAGTGGCGATAATAGGATATAAAGAATTGTATTTAGAGGAACACTGGGTACAATGGTTACTTTTCAACCCATTTGGGTTTTCATATAGTGGATATACACTCACCGGCACTTATAACCGCCCACCTTTATCATTCGTCGCCCTGTTTGTTGACGTTTATTATGGTTTATCAACTATTTTGTTTTTTATCAAGTGGGTACTGTAGCAATAAATTAAGCACTTATACTCATAATTCGTTTCCTAACTTTGTGTCACCGACAAGTTTTTGGAATTAAGTCGTTATTTGACGTTGTTGCCACTGTGTTCCCGTGTCAACATTTCCAGTTATGTTCTACCATAGTGTGTGAATATTGTTTAATTTAAGTTTACAGTGTTCGCTTATTGTTTGTAACTGTAAAAAATGCCACTCGATGCTAGTGGTGCAGCTAGGGCAATGGCTTTATCTGACGCCGGGTACAGCCAACGTCGCATCGTCCGTACACTCGGTGTATCTCAAACTATGACGATTTCGGGAGATAGGCTCATACACGCGCAGGCCAGGTCAAAGCCGATATCAATGCACTTCAGTTTGAGATGACCGCTTCGTTATCAGTAACGTGTTGAGAAGTCGCTTTTGCACGGCTACTGAAGTTCGTACGCGTCTTTTTAAGGTGAGAAATATCAGTGTGAGTCAACGAACAGTTGGGAGAAGACTGGCAGAAAGGAATCCGTGGGCTTTTCGTTCAGCTCATGCCCCACAACTGCTCCCATAACACTGTAGAGCTAGACATGCTTTTGCTCGAGAATATGCTAACTTGTCTGTTTGGGAATGGAAGGACGTACTGTCCTCAGGTGAGAGCAGAATAGACCTAAGAGGTCCAAATGGACGTCAGCGTGTCTACAGGCGCCAAAATGAAAGCTCCATTTGCTCCATGCGCTATAAGCGAAACAGTGGGTTACCAGGGCAGATAAATCCGTGATGGTTTGAGAAGGTATCTCTTATGAGGCTCGTACTAACCGTGTTGTGTTCGATATAGGCAGTGTAAATGCTCAAAGATACGTGGAAAAAGTCCTACAAGACCATGTCATACGTCTTAACCCAATTGAGCACATTTGGGACAACCTCAAAAGACATGTCCGAGCAAGAGTACCAATATCCCCCAATCGGATATCCCAGATATCATGGATGGAATGCCAACCGGCTACAAGAAGTCATTGGAGCCCGAAGTGGCAACACCCATTATTAATTTTAAATTTTCTTTTTAATTAGCCTACTTTTATCAAAATTGAAATTGTTAAATTTTTATCGAATTTTCCTACAATCCGTATTATCCGAATTTACCGTTTAATAAAACCCCTTTTTTTCAAGACCTTTAATTTAGCTTTCAATGTAGGTACCTCATAAAATGTTGTCTAAATTTGATGATTTCTGTAAATTGAAGGAAATACAAGGTGGGCGGTTAATTGTGCCTGTGACTGTATAATGAAGAGTTGTTTAACATTAAATGTAAATAGGAACAAATATGAGACTCACTTTGTGTGTCACATTAAATGTGTTAGTATAATGTAATTAGATATGGATGCATAATATATATCAGATTACCATTGACAGCGAACAGAGGCGTTATCGAGTTGAGTCACAAATTGTTAAAATGTATACCATAGCTTGTGTTAACACTGACTGCGGCCTCACGTTATTTGTGTAATTTTTAAGGCAAAGGCGGATGCGACTGAAACAAAAATGTGTGCAATGGAAATCTTTTTACTCTTAATATTTTTTTATATACGACATGAACTGATGGTGTTCGCGATAAGGTGGTATAACTTTCCAACGTTAGTGTCATGATTGCATCATATAATTCAAAATTAAAATTTTCCATAATCACAAATAAAAATCATTCCAAACCATTAAATTACAACATAGGTTTATTTCAAGGTTGTTGTACTTCTCCAATTATATTTAACATAGTCATCAATATTTTAATAGATAAATTAATTAAAAAAGAAAAGAAATGGGGTTATCGGTTTAAGTTTAACAATAAATACACAGAATCCATACTAGCTTTCGCAGACGATCTCGCGATACTGACACGTAATCCAAAACAATGTCAGCTATTTTTAAATGTTGTGGAGGATTTCTGTGCTTGGACGGACGGATTGAGGACAAAACCCAATAAATGCTACAGTCTGTGTCTGGGTAGGCGGTACACCGGATGTACCTCTTACGGTCCGGGTTTTATAATAGGCGGTAAGTGCGTTACTACGATTACCGACGCAGCTCCGTTCAAATTCTTAGGTAAAAAAATCGATTACCAAGGGCGCACTCCATCGTTGGATATAATAGCTTGGATATAATCGATAGCTTTTTGAAAGATCTTAAAAAGGTAGACAATCAACCAATAAGTAACATCAAAAAGGCTTGGATATATGATAATTATTTAACATCACGTCTAAATTGGCCTTTCCTCGTTTATGATTTTAATAAGGCCCTTTTGTTAAAGTTAGGTGCAAGCGTCATAAGGACATTGAAGTCATGGCTCGGGTTAGCGCATCCAGCGGACTCTTCTACCTTATTTAGAGACCGACACAATTTTTAGTTAAAATTAAAGAAACCATCGCAACTTTTAACAACACACCTAAGAATGACCAAAAGACATATAATCTCAAAATCGAATATACTGTAACATCTCTCCCAAAAGATAAAATTGCCACAGAGCTGGAGTCACGACTTCAATTCTTTAAATAAGTTATGATAGGTGCTCAAACAAATAAAGCAGGGTTAGGATCAAGTAGGAAAGAACAAGACATAGAAATAATAAAATCCTTTATTCGGCAAGATGAAAACGATAATTACCAGTTGCACGCGATGAGCCTAGTTTTGCAAAATGAATGGGTGACCATAGGAGATTTTTGTAGTCCACTAGCTTTAAGATGACGCACCCTGCTTCATGAGTGGTCCCCAGTATTATTAAAATTTTATCTTAATGCATTCTAAATGATTCTCCCAGTTCAAAGTAACTTAGATTTGTCAAAGCCACCGAAAAACCGTGCAACATCTGTGGGGAGGCAGTAGGAACCGCGAAACACTTGCTAGTAGGGTGTAGGATACTTCTAAATAGAGGTAAATACTCACGTCACCACGATAAAGTATTAGAAATCATACGAGAAGCGGTTAGTCCTTCTGTAGCAAGAGCGTAGAAGTGTATAACAACCACCAAAATATCAGTAGAGTTCGTAAAAGCAGGTTCGTCCAAAAAATCTAAACAAAAACCTTATTCCATCTTGGACGCGTCTCCTGATTGCACTCTCATGATGGACACATATGAAAGGCAATAAAAATCCCCGGGGATATTTGTGTTTCGTCATCTAGGCCGGACTTAGTCCTGTACTCAAAACGCGTTATACTTGTGGAGCTTACTGTACCCTGAGAAACAAACATACCCAAAGATCATATAATACATTTAAGTTCAACAAGTATTACGAACTATGTAACGAACTGATCAGGAATCAATTTATAGTTAATTTGTACGCTGTAGAAGTAGGAGCGAGAGGTATAACAGCAAAATCTCTCTACAACTTATTTAAGGATCTCGGCCTGCCCAAAACGATCATCAGTTCATTTCTAGAACGTATTTCAAAGGCGGTTTTAGTAGGTTCTTACGATATTTGGTTAGGTAGGGTGAGGATTGTGAACAGTGAAGGTGAGCGTGTATGCGCATAGTAAAGGGGCCCCTTAAACCTACACCTGGGTCGCAAGTGCCAGGCATTGTCTGTCGCACGGTGAATCCATGGAATGCTAAGAAGCTTCGTCTCAAGATTACATATTAATACATATATAAAATAATACCATGTTCTTATTTAAGTGTCATTTATTAACAAGGCCGCGTTTTGTTTGAGTGCTTTAATAGAGAGTTCCTTTTTAACTGCTTCTGGTGCGTTCAAAACAGCAATATAAAGTATATTATTACTGCACAAATGTTTTATTTTTATTATCTTTTAGTGGGTGCTCTGGTTTTTGTATTTTTGTGAGCTTCCGTTACATTAGAACAATGAAAGTCATTTTCAACGCTTAGTTGTTATGTTTATTACATTATTAAATCCAAAATAATAAAGGTTATCAATATTAAATCACATTCTTATTTGTGAAAGCTGTTTTTAGAATATTTCTGTAGGTATCTTTATTATGGGTTGCCGCTTAACCGATTACGTAATTACCTTTATTGTTGTGTATTACATATATGGAATGCATAAATAAATACTACTAATACATAAATAGATCATAAAAGTCGGAACTGATTCTACATTACTTCGTTTTGGTCACATAATGTAGTATCATATTAATAGGGAATACTTTATAAGTTTTTTTAATATTTGTGTTAAACCGCACAGGTGAAACTTTATGGTACCTACGTGTACGTATGTGTCCTACGTGTTAGCTCGCATACGCATTAGGTACGTTTCGATATACGAGTGTTATACTAGTTCGGTCTCGCCACTTTCGGCGTGTAGGAGCCGCACTGATGTAGTTTTAACGTTTTATGCACCGTGTTAAGTGCATAGCCAAAACCAAAGTGTTATTTTCATTTGTTTATCTCTTCCCGAGTTTATGAATGAAAAATATTCATAAAACAATATGGAACATACGCTTTTCCAAAATTCTATACAACATGCTACTGTATGAATATTGAAGACAACGTACAATTACTATTTACTACTATTGCAGTCTATTGTAATAGAGCATGACGCAGTGCCAAAGTGACATTGCGCTAATGCTGACTGTATCAGACGACACAAATATATTAATAGGGCAGAATAGAACCGGCTTAATTTGTAAATATCCTTTTTTTCGGGTCCAGGTGTTTGCAATATTTTAAATCAAATATTTAATTTCCATAATATAATATTAAAAAACTAAGTATTTACTTATTTGCTAATTCTTTCATTAGAGAAAACTGATCTTTAAAATGTTAGTCTCTATCTCACTCATATTACACAGTCATTCTCAGACACGATATAATACGAGTGGTGGCTGGAAAAGTATTCGGCCTGCCCAGGAAAATAAACACATACTAAATCAGTTATATTTTTATCTTTCTACAAAATCACCTTCAAGTTCGATTCATTTTTGCCATCTCTAATTCAAAGCATTAAGACCGTTGAAAAATACTAATTCTTCCTTAGAGTCAAAATATGCGACTACTGCTGTTTAGACATCGTCCTTTGTCGAAAATCTTTGACCTCCCAAGTGCTTTTTTCTTTTATTTCCTCTCGTAAACGACGTAGTAAGACACAGTAGTAATCAGAGTTTATAGACTGAGCCCTTTTAAGATAATCAATTATAATAACACCCTTCGAGTCCCAGAATACTGAAGCCACTACCTTATTTGCCGACAAAATCGCCTTAGCTTTTTTGGGGGTGGTGAACCAGGTCTTCTCCATTGTTTTGATTTTTGTTTTGTTTCTGGCGTACAGTAATGATCTCATGTTTCGTCATTGTAACAAAACGATGCAAAAAATCATCTGCTTCGGCATCAAATAACTCCAAACAGTCACTTGAAATAGTCGATCGGGTCCTTTTTTGTTCAATTGAAAGCAGTCGCGGAACCCACCACGCAGACACCTTGTGGAAACCCAATTCGTTGACTATGATGTCTTGGGTTCGTTCATAAGAGATGCCTACAATCTCGGTTATCTCTCTTATTTTTAATCTGCGGTCTCCCATAAATCAGGTACTCTTTAAATATTTTCTTCAATAGTAGAAGTCGAAGGCCTTCCAGAGCGGGGTTCATCTTTCACACTCTCTCTACCACGCTTGAATCCATTTTTTTGACGGATGAATAGGGCAGAATAGATTCCCCTAATGTACTGACCATAGTTCCATCTTATGGAGGTACTTAATGACGGCACGCTGCTCGATTTGCTCCATTTGCAGAAATAATGACCGATTTATTAAACAATTTATAAAATCACAATTAATTACAGCACACGTTTCGAACTTCACACAATTCTGAATTGAACTAAATAATGTGGGTGGATTTGATTTTAAAATTGAATGGATCTGTGTACTTGAATGGATCGAGTACTTCTCAATCCACCCTCATGTAACGATATTTTCTTTACTTGTAATATATTATAAGTAAGTTCACTGTTACTATCGAGTAAACTTACTTATTTTACGTCCTAATATAAGAGTATTGTTGGTATTAAAATAAAACGTCTTCGATTTGCTTACTCGTTGTATTTTATGTTATTCCGGAACAGATTGAGGTGCAGTCCAACAGTTGGGCACTTTATATATACAATACTTTTATTTGACTATAGTAATATTTTTCAGAAGGGAAACAAGTAGTACAATAACATTCCTACTCTAGTGGGAGGGGGATGCCGCCCATTCTGCTCCCCCAGCATTTCTTCCCTCGAGCCGTTTCGCCCGCATTGACTCATGGTCCGTAACATCCGCTCACCGAAGCCCTTTGGAGCCATCACCACGAGGGAGGATGATGAGCCGTCCATCGGCGTCTGTCCAAACACAATTATTAAAATTAAAATGGTTATAAAGTTCAAAAATCTTAGTTGTTTATCAAAGAGTAAAACATGTTTTAATATAATTAAATATTTATTGTAAATACGATGACAAAAAAAAAATATCAGCATCGGCATCCTCGTCTTTTCCGTCGACGTCGGCAGCTTCGACGTTTTCGACGTCGTCTGCTGCAACGCCGGCGTCGGCGCTTTCGCCAGCTACATAGCCCTCGAGCCAGGGTGGCAATATAACGCTCTCCGTGCCTTTCCAAAAATCCTAGATCTGCACTCCGTTTAAGAGTCTCCTCTGCTTTCATTGTCAAATTGTTTGTTCGCCAAACATCGCCAAATTTATCTTGTAAATGCTTGGTAATTTCGCTTGGACTGACCCCATCTTTGCTGTCTATTTTGTAAAATGTGTTCATTACTAGTTTGGCAGCATTTTCGTCTCGCTCCTTTTGCAACTTGTTGTAAGATGACATTTTATTATTTCACTTATACATTTATTAATATATTGCAATTTAATTATAAAATATTAAATAAAAGAACATAATGTATTACAGAATTTAGATGTTTCTGATCTTGGACAAAAGAAAATGTTTGGTGCTTTTGACAGTAAATTTATTTCTCTAATTTGATTTCGCTTTCAAGATTCTAAGTTACAGGTTTACTTAATTTAAATGCCAATCGATAATATAATAAAGTAAAATTTTTATCACTAAAATAAATTCTATTATTCTATTAAACATTATAAGAACTATGGAATTTAATTTTTAAGGATTTGAAAATTAGAAAAATGTCTTGTAGAAAAAGTATTTATTCTACAAATAAATTCAAACGATTTGTAAACTGACTTTAGCCTTCTATATTAAACATCACGTAGAAAACTGAAAACTAAAAGAAAATGTTAATCTGAATAAATCTAAGGTAATCGTCGACAAAATTGATTAAAATTGTGTGTAAAAGGTTACATAGTGCGATGACTGAAGAAAAAGCTCTGGATAACACGAATACAACACAATGTAATCCTGGAAGACTCATTATACGATATCTTCAAGAAAACAAAGGTGGGGTTACAATGAATGAAATTCTGCAGCATCTACGACATAATCATAGCACGGAATCCTCGAATGACTTGAATCAAACAGTGGAATCTATATTGGAAAGCGGAACAAATCTTGGTTTTCTGGAGAGGAAGGGATCGCGTTTTATGAATTGGGTGGCGCGTGAGATGTGTTGCAGAAGAAGACGTCGCAGTCGGTGCGGACGGCGACGCAGACGTCGCATCAGACGACGCCGTAGCCGCCGCCGACGACGCTGTTGCCGCCGTTGACTACCTGACTTGACTGACCCTAAACCTAGACAAGGCTTCTAAATAAGCGGCGGAAATATTTAATAGGAAATATATTTTGGTTCACCCATTAATAATTAAATATTTATTAGTTGCACTGTTTTGTAAAACACATCGTTTGGAAACAAAATTAATTTCTTAAAATGTGTACTCATTGTAATTATATTTGAAAGAAAAGACAGAAAATATTTTTATTTGATACACACAATTATTATAAGTATAAAAACATAATAAAAATTACAATATGAATTAATAATAAAGCGTGATTGAAATAAAACCAAAAAAGGGATAAAATGTAACTTATATGTATATCAAATGAGTTGGTGTCCGAATAAGGTGGTCTTCTGTTATATCGAAAGTAATCAGCTTCGGATCCTGATTTTCAGAGGTCCGCTAAATACGTCATCGATTGGCTGTGACGCAAATACTCAAAAAAATATAAATTGAATAATATGTTCTATAATAACATGATCATTATGGTTATAATAACAAGTAATATAAAGTAAGATTGTAAATATAAAGTAAGATGTAATATGTTGACGATGATGCAGTGCTCATTGCATGAATGCAATGAAGTGGTATTTTTGGGACGTATGTTTAGCAGAGACGGAAGATACGAAATGGATGTGGAAATGCGGATTGCCGGATGCTGCCGGAAACAGACTTAACGGTGCTTTGGCTGCATTGTTGAGACGGCGAAACGTCAGCATAGCTGAACGTTTGGCTGTACACAATGCAGTTTTGTACCGACGATGTTATACGGCAGCCAAACGTAGGCAACACAGAAGAAGTATGTAAGAAAAATGAATGTTGTGGAGATGCGATCTCTTCGCCGAATATGCGGAATCAGTTTAGCTGACCGAATCCGCCATGAAGAGGTCCACAGAGTGGCAGGTACAAGCGAAGATATGACGGTGAGAATGAAGAAGAACGTGCTCAGGTGGTTTGGGCACGTGGAACGAATGAGTGATGAAAGAATGGTAAAAAAGATTTATACAGGAGAAGTGAGCGGTAAGAGAGACACGGGGAGGCCTCGAGTGATTTTCGAAAACACAGTATCTAAGACACTGGAGGAAGGTCACGTAAAAAGCATGAGGACCCCCCGGAGGCCATGTATGAAGAGGTTGATGTCTATGGCCGAGCCGAAAGAGGTATGCAGGGACCGTAGCGTTTGGCGCTCCGTCTTCTCTGGCTACCCCGCAAGGGATATTTCGTGAAGCTAAAATAAAATAAAATATGTAATATGTAACTAAAATATTGGAACCAGAGCACGAAAACTAAACTAGCAGGCGGAGCGTCGCTGTGGCGTGACAACTGGTAGAACACGTCTAATTTGTGAACCGTTATCCACGGGCTCTGCTCGAAGACGTTTATATGTCTTATAACTCATATAGTTAAAATTATTATGCATTGCGAAGTTTTTTCTCTCATTAATGTTCTCATATCATTTAGTATCGTAACGGTTAACGAATCATTTTTAATAGTTAAATAGCGTGTACCAAGCATTTTTGAATAATACCCACTGAACTAATACTAAACAAGGAGTTATTATTCAATTGAATTTTCAATGAGCGCTACTGAAAATATAAAAAAAAGGATTTATTAGGTTTATTGGATTACATATTTTACATTAATAACTTAATATACTATATTGATTACATGTGCTATATTGATTATATTTTAAATGTGAACTTCAAGAATACATGTACAATTATGAAGAATATTTTAAATAATTTTGAACACTGACCTTGAATAGATTAAATAGTTTAAATACGATGATAGATTAAACAAGTTTACTACTGTTATTACTTTTTTTTAATCGAATAAATATTCTGAATATAATAGACATCAGTTTTATCTTAATTATATTTTTATATTCATAGCCAAGGTTTGTTGTTTAGGCTCCGAGAAGTCGTTTGATGGTATATCCAGGGACCGCGTAGACGAGCAGCAGGATCATGACAGCTACGATTATGATGATAGAATACCTCAGGATGTCCCACTTGTAGTTATGCCACATTATATATCGGATCGACTTTAGTGGGTTCAGGAACCACATAAAGGATGCATCCGGTCGGCTGGGAATTTTAATAATGTGGTTTATTCATTATATTAATAAATGCATAAAGTTTTTTTATGTATTTAGATAAATGGTTTTTAAATTTTACTAACTTTGGCTTATCTAAAGGATCTGGCTCGTTACGACCCAAACCAGCTGGTACCTTCTCAGCTTCTTCAGCGGTTAATAGATGGATTTCGGCTTCCACCTTTCCAGTGAGTTCCATTTCTTCAGTATCACGTTTGATATAAAAAGGCCACCAGCCCTTGACGCGTTTTTGTTTGAAAATGTTCACCATTGGTACAGATCCATCGTTGCGTAACATATCCAGAGTGCATAACTTGGACGATTTAGCTCCACGAGGGAAGCGGTTTAAATCCAAAGTTACAGCTCCTAGACATAAGGGAAGGATATTTGTAAAGGTATTTATTTATCTATTATCCTTACTATATAATAACGAGCTAATTGACTCTGTATGCACGCGCATCACATTTCACCCACAAATCACACAATAATGTGTAATACATAAAAAAAGCTATTGAATCAGGCTACAAAATAGAGTGGGTGCCAACCTTAAATGTGACGTTTGACCCTTTTCGGCCCGAAGGGCCGGGAAGTTCCCTCGTATTAGAATAATAGTTTAAAAAAAAATATGAAGAATTATACCCAAGAAATCATCAGCAGAGAAATGATCAGCGTCCCAGACTTGCAATTCAAGTCGAGCTGGTATCTTGCATTCAGTTTCATCCCACGAAAAAACAGATTCCTTACGGGAAATCACTATACGCTCTTCTGCTTCCAAATATTCAAAAGGATATATGAAACGCCAGTTGAAGTTGCCTTCTCCAGTCAAAGAGCGATAATGTATATCAGTGCTTTGACAATCATCAGGTCCTCGAACCCATCTTAAAAATATTAATGCATTTCGAATAATAAATATAAAATTCCCTTAAAATCAACATAACAATCAATTAAAAAGTATACCCTTTCACGTAAATATCGGACATTTTCTCCCCTGTAAAAAAGGCATCATCTTCTAGTACAACATCGTCAGTATTCCAAACAATGACTCTCATTTCAAAAGATTTAGGCTTGCGCGCAGATATATCTAGCGGCGGTCCGGGTAATGGCATATCCATGGGAAACATATCTACCCACATCTCAAGACGCCCTTGTTCAATTCCTGATTACAAAACGTAATATAAAATTAAAACGTAACACTTTATTAAATAAGAAGTATTAATTTTAGAACTATATGTTAGGTATTTAAAATTAACAGCATAAACGTCATAACCGAACATACCAGGCTTGTTGGGATTATATAATGCGCGAGTTTCAACGTGTTCGGTCACAAGTCGAGTGCCAACTCGCGGAACTTCTTGCCAGCGATGAAGAACCACCAGTGCCATTTGTTCCTCTGCGGTGTCAGAGTTTGAAAACAATTCATCATCATCCATGGGCATGTTGAAAATGGTTTTGCCAATTTTTACACGACCATAATCGTAAATCGGTGGATCTAATTTGCCATCTTTGCAGAGTTTAGCTAAAATCTGAGTAGGCTTCATGGCATCTCGCCAACGGTTGTATCCTTGCCTTGAATAAGAAAAGAGAAAGTATTAATTTTATTTTCAATAATAGTCTTATTTTAATTAAGTTAAATTTAAAAAACCTACTCTTCATATTTCACGGGTAATCCACAAGTCGCTCTGTGGCGACTGTAGAATCGGTTCTCTAGGTCAATTTTTGTTTCGCCAATCAAATCATCGGATCCTACCAAATCCCAATCTAAGACTTGAATTGTTAGCATGGAATCCTGTGGGAATGTGGCTTCGATTTCAAAACATTTCCCAAATACTGGATTAAGCTGCTTTGAGACATAGTTTTCTTTATCGCTGATCTTTTTTGAACCACATTGTAATGAAATATAGGGATCAGCTTTTCCATTTAAGTCCATGGGATGAAGATCAGTGGCTTTAACAATGTAAACTCGGACTAAAACATGTATGGGATCATTATTAGGAACGCCTTGGAAAAATCCATGATTGGGATCGAAGCCCATAACTGTATGATCATCGATTCCTCTTGGTAGAGGCCATTTATAAACTTTTATGGCGCCCTAAAACAAGAGTTACTCCTTAAAAAGTTTAATTTAGTAACATCGACCACAGAAACAGCTTAGTGTAGAAATTAGGTTTATTGTGAAATATAAAAGCAGATAGGGTAAGGAGGAAACACCAAAAGGAATCAACTCATAAAATACATAGAATAAAGAAAGAAAGAAGAGATAGTTGAGAAACAAATGTACAACACATTTAATAGTTTATAAGGTTCATAGGCTTATTATACCTTGAATACTCCTACGACACGATTGTCATCTTCGTTGTCATCGCCAGTCTTTTTACCTCGATATAATTCAAATGAGTTCAACCATTCCTTGAACTCGTCATATTCAGATACAGCCTCCAATTCATGCGGATAAACCTGTCAAAAATAATAATTTGAAATAAAACAATATTTATTTAAAAAAAAAAATTGAATTTCGGCTTTACCTTCATAATACAAAAGAAAAATATTTTATTTACCTTAGTCATGGCAGAGCGTGGTATCTCATTCTTTTTTTGTATTGCAGAAGGACTTGGTTTGACCTTTTGTGACGGTGATGTTAGTTGCCTACGACGCTCGCGATCAAAACGGGGTGATTGAACTTCATCAAGAGGTGAACATATCTCATTAACATAAGTTACTTGAGAAGGCTTTGCATAACCTTGACGTTCTCTCTTATTTTCTTTCGCATCTTCAATCATTGACTCAACAGAAGCAAAGTACTTAGTCCACCAGTCTTTGCTGACATCTTCATCATCTAGAACAGAATCGGTACTGGCCTTTCTCTTTCTGCTAACATCTCGCTTTATAATTTTTTGCTTCATAGGAGGCTTGGTGCTGGATCCGTAGGTCATAGTGCGTCCTTCTCTTATTAGTAAAGGACAATTCTCTCTTTCATTTTCAACAACATATACATCATCTTGTAAAATGCGGTTAGCTCGCAAATCCACGTTTTCAAGCTCTACAATGGACTTCTTCCGTTCTTCCATTTCCCTTTCACGCTTGCTCATTGGTGTGTATATATATTTGTGAATAGAGTTTATGGTATGAGTTCCTACAAGAGTTATTCTGCCAAAACTACGGCAGTCAACGACTCGAATCGTCAGAGGGGGCCTGTACAAGTCCTGATCAGGAAGTTCAACATCAATGTATTTTATAGGGTAATTAAAGTTGGGATTACGTTGAGCATTATTAATAACAGAAGAATAAACTATATTACCAGCGCATTCGATGTCAACTCTGGGTCTGTCCACCGTCAAAAGGTGTAGACGTTTCAGATCACGCAACCCCCAGAATAATACCTCGACCCTATATTTAGACAAAGTTGGGCGTATTCCTTTTGGAACGGGATAAGCTCGGATTTTATGAATTTCAGCTAGTTCTTTTTTCACGAATTCTTTTGGTTCAGGAAGTGCTGGTAATATTGAGGCATCACCTTTTGGTGGGATTTCTAGTATCTCAAATGTTGCTAATAACTCTCCGGCTTTATCATCACCTCTAGAAATTTCATGCCATTCTAAAATAGGTAGATTGTGTAGTCCAGCACGCGTGTCTTCATAAGACCTCACAGTTGGTTTGGCTAAAGTACGACCGATGAATTCAGATTTTCCAACTTTGTCTTGATCAAATATTTCAACAACTATAGTTGGAGGATCAGCTTTTATTCGTTCTATCGTGCTGTAAAGCAATATGTCGTCTAAGACTAAAAGCTCATCCCATGTGGGACTAAGAGTTTCATCAATAACTTGAGTAGTAGCAGAACATTCTCCAATAATTACTCTTGCAAATGGGTCTGACAATCCTGAAGAATCTGAACCAATTAAAGAGCGCGCTTGGTAAATGTAGGCTCGCATCTGGAAAGTCTATTGAAAGTATTTATTAGTGTAATGTAGTAATAAAATCCTCTTTAAATTATAAAACAATACAACTAACATGTTTTTCAGCGTAAAATAAGTTTTCCGGGGCAAGCGCTCTAGGTTTTTCTGCATTTTTAACTTCTTGAGTTAGTTCATAGCCGATAGGAAGCTTTTCAAGGAAATGTTTCTTATCCTGTAGTATTCCAAGCCATATAAAAACACTGATTTTAGCTGGAATAGCCCAGCCACTTGGAGAATTAGCTTTTTTCCCTGGCCACTAAAATAACAAAATATATGAGTTACTCGAAAATTGACGTTTAATATCACACATTATAAGAAAAAAAAACAAAAAACCTTCAAAAACAACGTTTGCATTTTCCCACATAATTTTCCAGATTCTTCTTGGCATTCGGAAAAAATAACATCACGAGCACTGAACCTATGATATGCTAATCGTTTGCCATTGCTTATCATCCAGATGAAGACGTCGGGCATTGCATGTTGAGGCTGAAAATTGACCATTTATTTACATTACAAACAATTATATGAATTAAATAGAATTATTATAGTTACTTACATCTTCACATAAGTGTTTTAGCCTATTTAGATAGGAAAACGCAGTACGTATGCGATCCTTAATTGAGTGCTTAGTAATTAACGCTTTGAGACCCTTTGTTGAAGCGCTCATTTGTTCCTAAATATAACAAAATAATAAATTATAAGTAATAATAAAAAAAAGGTCAATAATATTTATTGTAATCTGCATATTGAGATATTCTATAAATTTAACAAAATATCTTACGATTTCTGATAAACATAATCTGAGCCTCTCACGGTCAAGTTTCGTGTTTCCACCTGGAGGCACATTACTCATTTGTTCGACGTAGTTCATGCAATGTGTGCTCACAGAATCCAACACCGACTTTAGATACGCTACGCAACTGTTGTCAGGACCATCATCCATTTCAATTGCATTTTGGGCATTATTAAGACCTTCCTCCTGTCAAAAATAACACGTTTCAACTAATTCGGTTTTTCAAAGGTTAGTATTTTTGCCAAAAAGTCCAATAGAATGTGACATTTAATAGACTGATTACACGAGACTATGAAAAAATATGAATTCATTTAATAAATAAAAGATAAATTAAACTTACAAAATGTTCAATAATTCTAGCAATCATATTGGAGTTGTACATACGACGGCGATGATCTGGCCAAATAGTACGCACATGCATACACTGCTTCAAGTCCCAGTAAGGTAGAAAGTAATAGTTCTTATCGGTGGATACGGCTTTTGTAGGCAGAGATAAACTTTGCCAGTATCCTATATCGGAATTTAGGTCATCTAAAATAACATTATTTTCTCATAAAATATATATTTATTTTTCAATAATATATATTTATATATTTATTCAAAATTTATTTGCACTTAAATTAAATTTATTATATAGTATAACGGTATTAGATGTCTTACTTAAGTCAGGAACGTTTAAATCCTGAGGCCTCTTTACAGATTCTTTATTTCCATCAAGAACATTTCCTGCGTTTCCAATACTTAGTTCAAATTGAATTGGTTTATCAGTTAACCGTTTGTCAACCATGTTAGCGTCGAATAGACAGGCAAATAAGAAAAATTCTTCATTCTTCTCAAACGAATGTTCGTTGATGGGAATGAGGGGTTCAATTTCAACATCAGACGAGGTACTGTCAATGATGTCTATGATCTCAGTTCGAATCGATATAAGGATTCTAAAATTAGATTAATTAGATAAATTGTTAATTCTCAAAGGTTTTATTTTTCTTTGCATCGCCAATATTCTATTTTATCAACAACAAAATATTCAGGTTTTACCTTTTATTTTAAATTCATTAAATAATAGACTTAATAATAATCACCTTGCGCGATAGGAGACGCCCTCGCCCATTCCCGTATTTAGATTGGAATGCTGGTCCAGCAAACTGTAGTCGCGGGTGGAACCGTACAAGTTGACGTAAGCTGGTCCAAAGGTAGGCAAAAATCCTGACGAAAAATCAACTATAACGTACAAATAATGAAATTTTTATCAAAAAAAAAATAATGATTATTCGTTTACGCCTTATATTTTCCTGATCGAGTTATGTAATTACGATGTATCTTTTCTGAATTAGTTTATCGCACTCAGGCTAATCAATTGAAACAAAGTTTTTGCCGACACACACATTTCTTTTTAAGTAGCATTGAACGCAAGGTACGCTTACCTCTGTCTCCATCGTGCGAAATGGTCTGTAAGTCAATAAAGTGAGTGCCAATAATGCCAGCATGAACAGCGTCGTCATCTTTTAGTTGTATCTTCAGTCTCTGGCACAGTGGAGGAAACATCTCCGTAAATACTATCTGCTCGTTCCACACCGGCGAGTAACAGTTCTTCTTCACTGAAGTAGCTCCCTTGGTTATCAAAAAAAGTTACTGTTAAAATGTTACAAATAAAACTAAATATTTAACAGAACTCTTATTTTAGGTCTTAATGAAAATAATAAAAGCGCAACTTGATTTTACTAATGATTTTGATTTACTTATTTACATATCTATTTTGAATACTACCGAAATTCATTGAATTGTTCCGCGGCTCCAGGACAAACAAAAATATATTATAGTACTCAAACCGCGATATACTTTAATAATTTTGGGCAAGATACGAGTATTTACATTCACAACAATTATTTAAAAATTACAAGCATAAAGTTATTTAATGAGCGAAAATTACAGAAATGATTTACACTGTAAATTGGTTTCTCTATATATTTATATTTCATCAGTAGGTGCTTCTCGGTAAAATTCGAGGAAAATATTGCATTTTCAATTTCATTAACTACAGAGTAAACCACATAGCGTATTATCTTAAATGTATTCCAATATTTTTTGCTTGAACAGTGATGTCACATTCAGGCAGAATACAAATTCAATGTTGGTTGCAAAGTTAACTATGGTAAGTGCACGCGATAGCGTGTCTAGTAGGTTTAGGTTAGGGGTTACTCGAAGGGTTATTACAATGTTAGTAATTAGAAAATAACACTTCTTACTCACAGTCATTCCCGCGAACGTAACTTCTACGTAGGGATCCACTAAATCCAAACTCTCACCGGTGAAAGCCCGCTTCATATTGGCGAGGAGTGAGTAGTTCATCTTTGGTAGCCCGTCCGCTTTGTAGATTTTGATAATGAAACGAGCACGCTGACGCTCCACCGGCATCCCGTCAGGGAGAAGCAAGTTGCTAAAATGTTAAAGATATCTTTCAAATGTATATTGCGGGTAATATATAATATTTTCTGGTTTAGATTTTACACGGCTGAAACAAGGTAAACGAATCAAATTGAAATTAAAAATTCAAATGTAAAATAAACGAAATATTTGTACGATACGACCAGTACCTGGGATGAATAGGTATATAAATACAGTCCAACTTACCAAAAGGCCTGGAATGTGAACACCATAAAAACATAATTAGACAGGTTGTGCAGTCATTTCATTAATCTTTACCATTATATTGATAATTAATAGAATAAAATGAATAATTGATATAATAAATAGGTGAAGTAGTAGAGATTTCAGTAACACAAGTTATGTTATATTATATGTAGTTATGTTGTTGTATTACATAAAAATGCTATACCTAATTGTTTTGCATCTTATAATTTTATTAACTAAGTTTCGCTCTCGCACCTGTAAATGAACTCTAAACTCAAGATAAATACTTATATAAGTTAACTTATTGCGACATCTGTGACATATGCAACACAAAAAACACACACAACGAAGGTATTATATATAATATCATTATATATGATACTTTTCATAATACAACAGTATATCTCGTGTTATTTTTAATAAGGGAAGAATTTATTTCTAGACTGGACTTAAGTCTTAAGATGACTTTATAAAATCTGCGTTTTAATTATAACTATTCAAATATTATAAATTAATATTATTCTGGACAAAGGAAAAATGAAACTAAATAATTAATTAGATTTTTGTAAGTTACTCTGAATGTCTCTTAAGGTATTAAAAGTTAATCATGCTCGTAGGTCCCAATTATTCGAGAAAAGTTATCACATTGGACATGTTATTTTGTAGTTAATAATAAATGTTCAATATACATTTATTATTATTTTTATTATTATTATTTATTTAAAAAAAAAATAAGTAAAAAGTTCATCTACGTGTTCAGTACCTGTATGAACTTAGAAATCAAAAAAATAGTTTTACATTTTTACCTGTTTGTTGTTTCATTTGATTGCGCGTCACGAAAAAAAATTTACGGTTTTGATAAAATTTGGTAATATATTGCCACTGCAAACTTTTTACTTCGGCAAATTAGCACAAATTTATGGAAAGACAAAATTGATGAGACTGATTTGGAGTACAATTACAATGCAACAAAGCTCTTGGATGGATTTTAACTAAATGTGCTTGATTTAGTTAGCGAGTGCAACAAATATATATGTGTTTTAAGTGAACCGACTATCACTCTTATCAGTAATACTTGTACTTAATTTTCGTTATATAAATGTACTACTATCATAATATTTTTAGTCTCTCCAAAATCAACAATTTAGGGAGACACTTGAATCTAACTTAAATTTGCACCTTAGAGCTTAATATTATATAAAAGTAGAGGAACGGAGGAACGTAGACGGTCGGACGGACTGACATGACGAAACTATAAGAAACTCTTATAGTTTAGTGGATTGCGGAACTTTGAAAACAGATTAGTATCGGAAGTGAAGATCATGAATTATTATTTATATTGAAGGGTAGACGCTGAATGAATGAACTGAATATTTTATAACTTAAGTAGCTATTGCCAAACTGACAGTTAAATTCTAAAATAGACGCTTACTCTATACCACTATAATGCTTTACCAAACGAGCCAAGCGGAAAGACAGTTGTAAAGTGACCCGTGGCACTGGAAAGTTAAAGTTAGACAATGAACCTTTCAACTTTGACTGAGAGATTTTTGACTAGTTAGACCAAGATCGACTACTTGTTATTCTGTGAGAACTAATTATTAGTATGTACTTACGCCTCGATGTCATCTTCATCCCTCTCACTTTTGGGCGGTACCTTGATGGTGTCTCCTTTACCAATGACGCTGATGTCACACTTCAGGTAGCCCTTGGGGCCCGAGTTCACGTCCTCGGGGTCCGTTAGCAGAGCCCATTTGTGGTAGAATTGACGATCTGTGCAAAAAAAATTAATTGTAAAATAAATAAAATTATAAAATTAAATATACTATATAGCAGTGACAGACACGCGATAAATACGAGAAATAAAAACAAAATCGTAACGCCAAAATTTTGTCTTCAAAAAGTTAATAAATTCCACATAGGTTTGATTGAGTATACGCATATATAATAAAGTTCCACAAGATATCTTAGACCTTTCTTTTCTTAAATCTAAAATGAAAAGTGTATTATTAAATAGATTTTATTATTTTTAGTGGAGTTTTTAGTGGATCGAAATATGTGGTTGTTGAATCATTTTCAGGATTTATACTATAATGTACACCACCTAAGATTGTTATATTTCTTTAGAAAAGAGCATATGTTTAGTTTCTGGCCGGCTCTTCTCAACAGAGCAGCATTCCGAGCCGGTGGTAGCTTACTCACGGACTGACTACACTGACCTATTTTTGTATTGTAATAATTGATGATTTAAAAGTGCGTGTAAATGCCTACTTGAATAAAGATATTTTGAATTTGAATTTAAATTTTAATTCGGATACAGAGTGTAATTAAAATAACAAAGTGCTCGCACCGTTTCAAATAATCCGATTGAGAGATAACCTACTACATCTATTACGGGTAGGTACTACACGCAACATTACGGGTATAGTAGCGGAATATTTGTTTGTCCATTTGTTTGTGCATTCAAAATGTACTGGACAGATTTTTATAAAATTTCATATACCAATTACCAACTACCAATTGATAAATGCAAAAGTATTAGCTTATCTGTACTACGAGTACTATATAAATCTGTTGGTTCCGTCTGTACCTTTCTTTGTTTTATTTTTGTTTATAGTCTGAATATCTTTCTATGACCTGACAATTCTTTGACCGATTGTGAAAAAAAATTGTATATACTAAAAAAATGTGGTGTTGCTGTATAAAGATCGGTAAACCATATATGGTTTACCGATAACGGATCGTTATAAAATACTATAGTATAGTTATTCTGTATTTATGTGTAGTGTGCTGAAGCGAAGTGAGAAAGCTGGTGGTTGATAAGTTGACCGTACTGACCAATATTGTGGTAAGCGCGAACGATGCTGCAGGCATCTAATAAATCTGTCTTTACATTTTGCTAATAAATTGATCTCGTTCTGAATCACTACATTACACTACATCCATCGTACAAAATAAACAGTTATGTGATATTATATTATATATACTGTAAACATTTGAGATGTTGTCTGCCAAATATAATAAAAATATTATAGAATGACTTAGACAGTGTTTTATCACAGATGAATAACATTCGTTTTTCAGCACACAATCAAAGGTATAATGAATACCGGCAAATGATAAAAGGATAAAAAAATGTTTTTTATGAACAAAACATTAGACAATAGCCTTGTCTTTTAATATTGTTTTAGTCTGCTATATGAAGCATTGTAAGTACTATGATTTGTGACAAACACTCCAGGAGATTACTGCAAATTGATCTAAGTTGAGTCAGTCATAAGTAGGATATTTTAAAAAATGTGTTTTACGTAATCCTAATACTCACCTATTTCTTTTAATACGATGATGTAAATATGATGTCTTATGTTAATACTAGATGAGGATGATGTCGGTGGGTCACTGTTGTAAATTGCAAGTATAAATCGAACTAGGCATTTCATCTAATCACTAATAAACGACGTCATTTATACTTAACTATTTATCATATATTTTATAAATAGATATTTTTTTAACATTATGATTTGCCCTTTATAAAAAAGACGAATAAGGCGAAAAGGCAAAACAAGAGGTCCCGCAGCTGCTCTGTAAATCGAATTATTACATCGAAATTCTTTACACGTGTTCATGTGACACTCGAAAACATATATTATTCACATATTTGGTTTTATTATATGAAATATGTAACAATTTCATTGAGAGTGACGTAAACGTGTACGCGGAAATGATGTCCTATTGGTGCAGGTCTTTGATGATTTCCTTTGTGTCTGGGGAACATACGCACTTATTCGATAGCAAACTCTTATTAAACTGATGTTTATCATTAAAAAAAGTTTATGTTATTGTTGGTTTTATTTGGTTGTAAGGCATGTATGAAGAGGTTAATGTCTGTGGCCGAGGCGAAAGAGGTATGCAGGGACCGTAGCGTTTGGCGCTCCGTCGTCTCTGACTACCCCGCAAGGGATATGGCGTGAAGATAAGTTAAGTTAAGTTAAGTCATATATATAATATTAAATTTTTATTGCGTATAAAAAATATCAAGTTTAAGTTCTCCCGCTTTAATATTGTAAAGTTTATTTTAATACCAGCTAAAGGGAGTTGTGATACAGGAGATAAGCGCACATTTTCCTGAAGTGTCTCTTTGTTCTTTATTTTTAATACATACCTACAATTTTATAAATCAACAATTACCCTTCGCTGTTTATGTAATTTATAAAATAATTTTTGAAATGCGTCAATGACAGCTGCCGAGTTTCACAAGTTAGTGTAACATTGTTTAATGATACCTACCTAGGTTGTTCCGAAAATTGTTGTGAAATTATAGAAATGAACGGATATAAAAAGTCTTTGTTTACAGCTTTTGAAAATATTCACCGACAACCTTTACGCGTTAATGAATGCGGGTGAATCAGTTTTAAGCACGTCTCTCGCGACCGATCCAAACGCCGTCGGATTTCTTCGTCCTCGTGTGCGATGTTATATTTTCATCCACGAAGCATTTTTTAAACTATGGGAAATAAAAAGAAACTGCACGGAGCCGAGTCTGGGCTGTACGACGGATGGGATAACATGTCTCCAAATATGTCCAACAGTCGATGGTTTGATGGTTTTAGCAGATGTGTGATCTTGGTGGAAGGGAATGCCGCGAACGCCGCTCTTTGGGCCCTCCGAAAGCGTGAGGCAGACTAATTTCGATCCAGTCCACCACTCCAGTGAATAGAATAGATTACTATTAGTAACTGTTAATGTGCTTTTTGGATAATACAGATTATTTTTACTTTGTGACAATGTTTGAAATGTTGTCTTGTCAAATTATAATTTATTAACTGTCATTACTATTTTTAGTTTTATGAATAGCTGGAATAGATAGAATTGTTATCATTTATTTTAACTTTATATTGTTTGTATCAAAATATGTTTTGAAATACTGTTGTTCATCTAAATATCTACCGGCGTTATATTTTCTGATATGGAGTGTAAAAATTATTCCGAGCAACATAAGTAAGATGACTGCATTAAATGCTTTCCTTGTTAAAATATTTATAACTATTTTTGTATCTTGCTGAATTAAAAAGATGTTACCGATGAATAAAGCTCGTTGGAGATATCCTGGTTGTCAGTCTTCAGTCTTCGGAAAGCTAATTTTAGTTATACAGACTAATCACTTAGATTAAGATATTTAAAAAGATTATATCTGAGGAACTCTAAAAAGGTAAATAACAGAGTTAATAAGTGGTTTAGCAAAACAACATGGAACGTGTCAAAGCCATGATTTTGAACTCGAGCTCAGCAATTAAATATCCACAATTAAGGACCTCAAAGATAGCCCTGTTAAGGATGAACAATGGGTGCGGTGTTCTGATATGCATGGTGTATAGGAATAGAGTTTTTTTATTATCCCTTCGTAAACTAAGGAAGTTAACAGCGTTACGTAATGAACTTAAAGATAAATCCTGTAAATTTGTATTGCCTATTTCTTCTAACAAAATACTTAGCATTTAAAAATGTTATTAATATTAAACGTTTATTACTTATAAATGTTTACTTCTCGGGAATGTATCTCTGAACTGCATTTGATAATATGTGTAATGGCGTTGCATTTTTAATAATAGGTGATTCTAATGTAAGAAATGCTACATGCTACATTGCACATATAGACAATAGACATAATAAGAGTAATTAAATTATTTTAAATTATTCGCAATATAATCTTGTATGATTATGAATTTCGACGCTTTCCAACAATTTAATCACATTTTCAATCTTAACAGCAGACTGTTATATTTAGTAATTTTCTAATTTAAATGGTCAAATTTCGCGTGACTTGAATTTTTCGAATCAGCGCTTTTTATTAATATTTCTGTCAACTCAGTAAGTCTAGGATTAAAAGTTGGTTTCAAACTTAGAAGAAGTTATCTTAGGGCTGATTGTGATTATGATATGTGGATTCGAATAGTTCCGAAGTAGATTGGATTCAGGTTTTAGGTAACAAAGATATTACTCAGACTGTAGATACTTTTTATTCGTTGATTAATATGATTCTACAAATGTAAAATAGTGCTTAAGATTGACTCCGCATAACTCATCAAAGTTAGGCGGTGCAGGAGTACCTCAAGCGAGCAGAACACTCATTTTAGGATTATTTTTATTGTTTTCTCATTTGTTTTGTTTATATTTTTTACTTGTTAGTTTATTTTTTTCTCTACCTCTATAGTTTTTAGTGAAAACATTACTATTACGTTGGTTTTATGTAATTTTGTAATATTTATTGTCGAATGATGCTGTTTTTATTTAAAAAATAAAATAAAAATTGAGATGTGAAAATCAAGCATAATCTACGAGTGAATTAAGGTAGATTAAAAGTGAACCGATTGTCCAATTATTCTAAGCAACGTTAAACTAGTAAAACTAAAAAGTAAGTAGTAAGTAAAATATTAAAATAGAAAAATACACCTAAGGCAATAGTTATATGCATTTATATAAATCGACGGGTTTGTTTTATACATGATATTCTCAAATCACTATATCTTTTCGAGAGTACTAAAATAATACTTATATATATTTATGATATATATTTTCTCGATACCGATTAACGATATCGATTTTATTAAAAAGCTTTATTTATTTTCTGGACCAACGTGAAAACATCAATACACTACAGTCAGTGGTCTTAACAAATGATTATATATTATATTATTATATGGTGATTAACAACATTGGTTTATAATTTAAAGTCAAATTTAACCCACATCACTGAGTCGGGTCGGCGGTGTGTGTGCGGGTAATATACAATCACTAAAGGCGATGAGCTTTTAAATAAAATATACATACCTACTATTTACTACCTTTATTGTACGACCGAAACCGGGAAGCGGACTTTAGTTTATTTTAAATAGATTTCGATTTTTTTGTTATATTCAAACCGTTAAGAAAGTCTATTTCCATTTCTCATAGTTCATCTAGTTAGCACTGAGTTCGTTGTCAGTTCCTTCTTGTTTATTAAAATGTTGTAATTAATATAATACCAGTTGGGTAAAGCAAAATAAATGAAAAGTTACATGAAATGTTCTGCAGACGGCCACGGCCGAGCAAATGACCATTAACTTTTCTAGCTATTATATATATAGTATATATAGTAAATAAGGCAGTGTATTATTTACCCGGTTGATTCCACACTGTGGCTACGTCGAGCTTGAAATTTCCCAGTAGTTTGTTAGTGCGGAGGATGTGCCGCGACTGTAGCACCTGTAACCAATGCGGAGTGTGTTCGTATCAGGGCGGTGTACTCGTACGTGCATGTCCATTGCTGCAGCTTCCTCTACGACATTAGGTCCCACGAAAGGCCCTTTCATTTTAATGGAACATGCGGTTGCTAGACACCTTGAGAGTTCTCTCTGGCTAAAATAATTTGGTGAAATATTTTTTACATTACGGCCTTTGTATGTAGTAAGTAACAGAGTTGCCTTACCTCTACATTATTTGAGTATGGATGTTGATTTTTATTTCTTTTGTCTTTTAATATCATAAAAATATACGAAGATACTTTAATAATATGTATATAATATATACACACAAACACACGAAGCACACCAGGTTGGTACTTTAACATTATTCATTTATAATAGATTATTTTCTGTTCATAGTTATTGTATATTGTATATAACACAAAATATCTGTATTAATATATTTTTTTTGTTATTCGTTTTAATATTTTAAGGCATTAATTCTTATTTTCTGTCTTAGAAAGTTATAGTTGGAATTTGCTAACACAGCTCATTTATATAAATTCTCATGATAATAACCACGCAAAAAAAATTGTGCTTAAATTAAATAATTTAAACAATTTTATTAACCACTTAGTTTTTAATAATAAATAACATCTTTGGTGAGAGGCACCTCCGAGCTTCACCACCTGAAGTCAATATGTATCACTTAACATTGTTTGCAAATTAAATAAATATATTATAATTTTAATATATGTATATTTTTAAAGCTTCCGCCGCGAAGTCACAGCAAGCAGGATATACGAGTATGCGGTGATTCAGACGCTTAATAACGATTTCATTATACGGTTTGAAGACCTATCTTTTTAACAAATTGTTATCTGGAAATAGCTATCTTAGACCGCATTAGATATATGCTTTTAATTTTGCGATTCAAGAAATAGTTTTGAAAATACCATTTTATTTATAATGATAAATTAATTTTAGTAATTATAAGTATCTAAGGTATGCATTATAAAGCTACAGATCCTGTTCAGTTCAGTCTTCTTAGATTCAATAGCAAAAAGTGATTTTTGACCAATTTATATAAGTCATTAACTAATTCCTTTGAGACTCTCATTAGTTGGAATGTTGATTTCACGAAGGAGGAGAAGCCATTACTCCTTTTACATTCGTTTGTCAACGTAACAGTCTGTACTTTAATAGTATATGTTTTTCAAATATAACTCGTATATCTTATGCGTCCATTTGTACACCATAATAAGGTTATTTAAATTTACAAAATTAGAATCAAATACAAAACAAATCTATATCTTAATAGTACCTACAGGTCGGTGAGTTATGAGTTTTTAAATCTCTAAGTGATGGTAGACAGAGTAGAAGAGCGGGAGAACCTGAGTAGTTCTTAGATCGTGATACCGTATTTTAGTGTTCGTATAATATAATATATGCTACTTTGCTCAGGTATTCAGACTTAAAATGTATAAAATATTCGGCAGCTCAGATGAATTCATAAGACGCACTTCAGGGTCAAACATCGTCATCACTGGTTGTCGAGTTCGCAAGAAATATAATAAATTATTTCGCTTTTATTCGCTCGCAAAACACTTAAACATTATTCAATACAATAGCATTATAACAGCACAGCGCAATTCTCATAAATAGCTCAGCGTTTACGCTCCACATACATAACATGAGTTGATTAACTACATATTGTATATTAACTTTGCAAAACTAATCATATCTTACCGATAAAGTGATAATCTTGTCGAATAGCATTATGGGAGGCATGTGGAAGTCGAACACGAAGTACTGTTGACAAAAAAAAGTTTTAGTCTTGAGGAAACATCCTTCGGCAACTATTGCTTTCATAGATTTAATCAGTTCTTAAAGTTTATTAGAATAGTAAAAAGTATTAACGGTAAATATACAAAAAAAAATGTAAGATTGACAGAAATGTTATATAGAATAGACCAAAAACGTAATTTTTATCACAATTCTTACAAAATGAGTTTTCATTCCGAACATTCGAACGAACATTTTATATAATAAAAATCAGTCTAATACACATTCTTCGTTATATACTTACCTCGTTGTAATATGGGCAATTTGTACTATCCTTGATACTGGTGTACTTTCGAATTTCACCCACTTGAATGCACACTACAGGATCCATGTTAAGTCCAGCTAACTGGCGAGCTTCTATCACGGTCACGCACACTTGGAAATCAGTTGCTTTCATAGCGTTAGAACCGCTTGCATCTATTGCTGTCCGCCTGAAAAAGTCGTTTATTATAGTTTCTGTAAGATTCCAATAAATTATCTGATTCATTATCGATATGTTTTATTTTTTTTTTATGTTAGATGAGGGCAAACGACCGTGTTGGTCACTGTTGGTGGTTGATCACCGCCGCCCACGAACTCTTGAAACAACCGAGGACTTGCAACAGCGCTTATTTGAATGTCATATCGATCTGAAAATACCACCAAAGGGAGTTCGTTCCACGTCTGAGTGGTAGGTAGAAGAAAGGCGCTTGAACACCACACAGTAAAAGATCGTCATGCATCCAAGTACTACGGATGGTATTGTAGACTTACATTTTTCTTAATTTCGGCATATCAATATCGGTATTAGTGTCAACGAGAATATCGTCAGATGATACTGAAATCCTGCTTAAAGGTCGGTCTGGTGCAGAAGAAGGTCCCGGTTGGCACTCTAGTAAAGCTTGTTCTTCATCACTGCTGCCACAGCGACGAGCTCTTCCAAAGCGAATCAAGCTTTTCATTGTTTTTAAGGGGGATGTCCGCTTATATTGCGGCGAAGATCCCCTACGTTGAGGTGAATAGCCTTCTACTAATTTTACAGTTTTGTCGCCACCAAATGACAGTCCATGGCTAGAAAAAAAAATATATATCTATATAGTTATATAATATATATAGTTATTTTATTATATTATTGCCAACTTACCGCAAAATCCGCTTTCCCACGTTTTTAAATTTTTGAGTCCTGGTGTCAGTAGACTCGATGTCAACGACAACTTCTTGTGTTTGAATTGATCGCTGAGCTGCAGCAATATTACGCTCTAATTCATCCAGATATTTGGTATCTTCGTCAACTTCTTCAGAGGGCGCATAGCCCTGTGAGGACGTGCCGGGCACTGGTTCCACGATTGCCACCGTTGTTTGTTGTAGTGGCGCCGGCCTGCCTGTGTGAACTCCTGGTACTCCTCCCGCCGATCCTGGAGGAGCTTGGAGTTCAATCATCGGTAAATCATCTTTTTCCAAAGCGGTTTTTGTTATCACCGTCGCAGGAGCATTGTAGTAAACATCCATGTCTATGAATACCTTAACAAAAGAAGTAAGAAATATATAAAGTTTTTAGGACTAATATTCTTATAAAATATATATCATGTTAAAATAGTAAGTAGTGATTGATACTGATCACTGAATCTAATTCTTAAACATAATAAATATTCTTTTGGTCTAAAGAAATACATGAAAAGCATTATACTTTTTAATAATCAATGAAAAAAAATAATAACAAGGTTTTGTTTTCTTATAAATATTGCTGTTGTTCGTTTACCTTACTGATAAATAAGAGTTACTTGAGTCTCTATGATTAAAGATAATGCTCTCGGTAGTAAAAAATATAAGTGACTAATCGAGTATGGTGGTGGTGGTGGTGGTGTGGTGTTGTAATTCGTCGACGACCGCCTACGACGTGGTCTGAGCTATATTTTCATAGACCTTTCATAATTAAAAGTTAAGTATCAGCGGTACAAAGCTTTATACGAGTAGAAACATCAATTATCAATTATTATTTATCTTTATTTTGTATCATTGGGGAAACTAGTTTGATTCTTTGCAATTAATTAACAAAATTCACATGCATTATGTTAATTACTTCTTGTATGATTATAATTTAAGCCCATGAGACATGTAGCTCGCTGAAATAATAATTAATGAAGCCTGTTAATTATATCGATCAGAGACAAGGCGCTTGTGCGCTTGTGTGCTTGTGTGCTTGTGTAGCCGCTAAACAGTGTCCTAATCTATGATTTATAAGAACCAAACAATATTATTTGGTTCATGCATAATATAAGTAAAACTCTAATCCTGTAATCTGCCAATAAAAAACAAAGCAAAGCCCTGTACTTTCAATCGACCTTCACTAATAATTAATAAAGCTGATTCCGCGCATACATACACGCTCCGAGCATACACACCACCGACAAGACATATGGTAACAAAATATAATAAAAATGCACTTTTTGAACTTTTAATAATTATTTGAAATATATGTCAAATTACAAATGAAAATCAGTTTAAATGCAATGTCTTGTCGAGAATTATCGTAGCATCTCATAATGTACGATTTATTTTATGGCCGGATTGGATATGGAAATAATTAATAAAGTAGGGCTGTCTCGCTCACTCCCAGCTGCTTGTCGTATGTATACTGCACCCTTCACACCCTTGGGGCAAAGTACGATGAATTTATTATATTTCGTTTTGCTACAACTTGTTTGTCGTTCCTAAATAGTAGATAATTAGAACAAAGAAACATTACTATTATGTTTATTTTTGTATTCGTTTTTCAAAAGAAATTAAATCGAAGTCTTTATTAAAAGATTCTCGAAGCTCCCACCTGTATAGAGAATGATTTGCCACAGACCTAAGCAGTGCTGACGGCAGAAGTTAATGTTTTTTAATGCGCGGTACTTAAAACCTAAATTATATTTTATATAAATCTTGAAGTTGCCTGGCATCGATCGTTTCATATCACGAGTTCATCTACTACTACATATTATATATCCAGCAATACTATGGATATTATCCATCAGTCCAGCCACAACACAACATTGCATAACAACTTTTATATTTTATTATAGGTTAAGCTGAGAGGAACTTGTTGAAAAACTGTATACACTGCCGCACACCACCAATCACCGGTGAATCGCTGTCATGGCCGGTAGGGCTAACAGCAGAGATATTCACAAAAAAAAAAAAAGTTACTCATTTTCTTTAGTCAAGTAACAGGACCAGCGACCATGATGAGTATATTAGGTTAGTGAACTTTATCTCAGAAACAATCCTTAGGTAAAGAGTAAAATAAAAATAGTATTTCAATGAATAACGTTGCCCCAGAGTACGACCACATAAGTATAATTAAATATTAACGAAATATTACCTCCCCCAAGCCCGTGGCTGGTGTCCTCTAAGGCTGCGTACTATCCCCAAATCTGATCCTCCTGCAGATCGATTATATTTCCAACATACATTTTTATACAGACGACAGCACTGGGCATGCGTTATATTCCAGCCATGTAGCGCTCTCTCGGGAAAACCGAAAAGAAAAATGTGTCTTTTATAAAGACCTCCCTAGGAATGGTCTTAGAATGGGCTGAGGAACCTCGTTCAGTTTAATAGCCAAAAGGCACAGGTTTCAAGAGTACACCTCTCAATGCCTCGCCAAGTATAAGAATACTGTGTCTCGATATTTCTAGCTACTGTCAGTTTCGTATTAATCTGCAGAGAAAGGCCGAGTTGGCCTTAATAAAATTGGGAGTAATCAATAGAGCGAGACAGTACTTCAAACCTGGCCAAAGACTTGCGCTATTTAAGGTGCAATTCCGGACACATAGTGAGTACTGTTCACATCTCTGGACTGGATCACCCCAGTATCAGTTTCTTCTTTATGAACGCGTACAACGTAGAGCCGTTCAGATTGTTGGGGATCAAGTGCTCTGAGGACGGCTGGAATCTCTGGCCTTGCATGGAGACGTGGTCTCTTTGTGCGTCTTCTATCGCATTTACAACGGGAAGTGTTCCGAAAAGCTATTTGATCTGATACCCGCCGCCGAATTACATAACCGCACAGCACGTTATGTCCTGCAATACCAAAGCTTTCTGGTCTGGTCTGGTCTTTGAAATCTATATAAAGTGATCTTCGGTATTTTTAATATTTTTCTATAACAAGCTCCAGAGTGAGTATGTGGCATGTGGTTGAAAATGCTTTACGATAACCAGATTGCTCTGTGGGTTGTTGTGTTCCTAAAGTCAGTTATTCTTTAGTTTATTATCAAAGAGAAGAGTTTGTAAATAATGGGTAGGAGGCTTAAAGGTCTGAAATTATTAGGGATAGGTTAGGGTTATTAGGGTTTCCTTTCTTATAGGAGCAAAATAGAATTAAATTCAATTATTGCGCAGGTATGTTCACAGTGGTCAGAATAATAAAAAAAGAAAAAAGTTTTAATAAGTTTTTTTTTATATAAATAAATAACGTACTACTAAATGTTATTTAAGAGTAGCTGACATTCGTTTCACATGATTAACATTCAACGTTATTAATTTAATACGCTAAAAATGTCACTTCAATGACATATTATCCATTGTGTAAACAAGGATTAGTTGGTTTAGTTTAATTAAGTATGATTATTAGTTAATGAGTTTTACATGTAGATTAGCCTTATTAAAATTCTATTCACCGTTGTCCTTCACAAGAGTTTCGGGTCGAGGGCCAGTTACCTCGGCAAATTATTCTTACCACTAGCCCATAATAAAAACGCATATTTAAATATAATAATTTTCGATTGTTATTGAAATGTAAAAACATATATATATGTGAATTATTATTATGGATCAAAAGTGCAAAAGAATATATAACATAATATTTTGTAGATTTTCAATAGCAGTAGGATTCGGAGACGCCTACATATTATCTTTCTTTGACCTGATTGGTGCAAAGCGTTCGAAACATGAGTTAAATCTGCGGCAAATACTACTAAAATTAAGTACAAGAATCTTAGAAATATATGATATGTGATGATTTGCTAGGATTAAAAGTCTTCAGAGGAACATGTCACATCAGAGAACGTTTGAAGTACAAAAGCTTTTAGTGTTACATTTATAACAAAATTCTAAAAAAGGATTATAACATTTTGGAAACGTAGTTTTGGTCAACAATAATTAAAATATACTTCTTATAATTAAAATATACTTTTTGTAGTACATTTATGAATGCATCGTAACTCAGCGAAGTCTCTGGAGATATTATATTGAATAGCAAACGAAGTATAACTCAACGAGATTGACATTTTCACGGTCCACGGTATAAACCAACAACTCGTGACAAGATAAGTTAAATTGCAAATACAATCATGCCGTGTACGGAGGCTTCAGTGATAAAACGGACAGGCGATTTTTGATGGCAGATGACTGAGTAAAATCAAGGGAGGGATCAATATCGTCAATTCATTCGAAGTTACTGTTCATAATAGTAGTTTGTGATTTAGTGTCTACATGCCACCGTGTGTGGATGGTGGTCTGACATTATATTAAACATTATTTTTATTATATTATGTTGAAAATAATACCATTTAGCAAGCTTGTTTGCTTCAAATTAAATCTAAAATTATGATGGATTTTGTTTCAAGAGAGCACAGCACATTACTTTTTACCAAAAACAAATCTCAAAGACAATTGAATGCCTCGGGCGGACTGGTTTTCATAAACATGACCCAAACTTGGTCAATTAGTGATCGGCGGACCGTTATTCAGAAGTTATTTGCTGAAAAGTCGTATTATTTCTCCTTTTTACATTTTTTACCTATTTTAAAGTAAGACAAGAGTAAAGTTACAAACTATTCCTAATTAAAAAGACTGTTTAAGCACATACCTAATGCAAATTTTAAGATAAAATATTTTTCTAAACGCAATTATAAACATGGAACTTCTCCACAGCCATCTGCAATAACAATCCAGCATTCTAAATATTTGGAGTTCTCTAATGTGCAAAGTTCTCAAAGTAATGGAACGGGACTCATATGCTCCAGCCCGCAAATGCAATCAAACTTTATTGGGAAAGGTAAATTAATTCCTAGGGGCAATTCCTGAAGCCAACTAAAAGCTTAGATGTCTGGTATCAAAGATCGTAAACGACCTTTGAATTAAAATACTGTTGTATTATTATACATTTTTGTCCATTTGCTTTTTTTGTCGATCTAATTTATTCATTATAGTATCTCTCGATGCACCAAAGTTAGATATAAAAATAATATCAATTATGGTTGAGTAATAACGAACATAATTATGTATCGGGTGTATAAATATTTGGAAACATAGCAGTTTCTTATAGATAATTAATAATATAAATATTGCGATCCCGGCATTCATTCCTTATTTTTATTATTATATTACTTCTAACTTTTACAATGAAATAGATTGATGGATTTTGTTTGAAGAGAGTGCTCTCTTTAGCACATTACCTACAGTTGTAATTTATTAACGGCGTTAATATTAATTTTTATCACTAATAATTACAATAATTACAATTAAATCATTTGTACAATGACAATGAGACTATTTTCTATTTTATTTGTCTATTACTAATATTATATTTTAATATAGCGAAACAGACCTAATTACCAATATCAGAATTATAGGCAACATTTCCGTTTTTACTATTATCTAATATCTTTAATTTATATTTTATAAATTAAAGATATTACATTTATCAGAATATTTGATGTAAGCTGCCTCGGAATTGTATGTGTCTGAATGTTCACCGGCAGCAACGTTGGTGCTGTCACGAATAACTACTAACTACTTGACACACTTGACATGCAATATTGTACCTATATTTTAAACCAACTTCTACCCTAGTAGTATGAATTGAAACATAGTCTTAAGTGTGAACTGTAAATAATTAATAATTTAATTATCCACAGATATTATTTGATAGAACTAAAATAGTTAAAAATTCAATAAAGCGGAGTGTTTTCCACATTCCTTTCCGAAGCGCAACACACGGGCGAGGGGCGAGGGGCGAGGGGCGAGGGGTCTTCAACGCCTAGCACACGGATATTTGCCACTTTGGGAATTTGTTGAAATGGCTGACTATATTGTATCGTATATTTTTGAATAAAATACCCTGTTCTTCAAAATTCACAAGTAGATGATTCATAGCAATGTTTGTAATTTTCACTCCATAATATTACAAACTTTCTACATGAACTACGGATAGAAATAACTAATGGTGACGGTCTGATTAACAGTCTATGAAATTGTATTGTGTTGTACTGTGTGTGTGTGTGTGTCGTATGTCTTTAAAAGAAAGATAAATATCTAAAAAAAATGATTGATAAGATTGTACTGAAGCTCGTCCAGTTATTAGTTAACTCTTATTAGGTATACGAGGTATCCACCTAAATACTTTAAAATATTTAAAGTGGTATAAACTAAAAACTAATATTTCACGTAAATTTTGTTAATTTTGTAATAAAAATGAAATATTTGTAGATAAGTTAAGACATTATAACTTCAGTCTTGTTTAATATATTTAAAAAATATTTTATACTAGAGTCCGTTAAAGTCTTAGAATAGGGTAAAGTTTGAAGTCACAGTGTAAATAAGTTATATGTTTTCTGAATAAATTCAACTGAGACGGTTTCACATTCGTGAACGAGCCAGGAATGAAACGTGTGGCCTTTGTGTAACAGTATGCAATAACGATCACACACATCCGAAATCATTGTAGTCGCCGTACGTAGTACGTAGTATGTAGTCTGTAATACTACATACGTATCATTTTATTAGACCAATTTTGACCATTACTTAAATGAAATATACTGAAATGTCTAATTGCATTCGACGGTTGCGACTCAATCCAATAAATCAATCAGAAGCCGCACCGTTAAATATTTACAAATATCATTTTGTGCTATAAACTATAAACCTAAAACCTTATTGAAATACTTACAAGATTAGAATCTAAGTTAGAGAAATGAATATTAATATAAAAGTATTCTGAACACCTGGTGCGTTTGGATGTTTGGATGTTTGGATGTTTGGATGTTTGCCAAACACATTATCTGAGAGGCGGACGCGCAACAGCCTGCTTACGATGAAGTAAAGTCTATTATTTATTTCACTTTGGATAATTAAATCATATGAAACATCAATATCTTTTAGTTGAACCGACCAATACTTTTTTACTTTTGTATATACACTATTTACCACTTTAATATTTTTAATTTAGACTCATATATTTGGCATAAAATATATAAAATATAAGTATTTTAATGTCATGAACTGAAAGCGTGTTGATAAAGGAAGGGTTCGTATACAAATTTATGAAACTGGATACTGTAAGCAGTGAGGCGGCGACTGTTTGTGTCAGTGCGAGTTAAAAATGCATGGCCATTGTTATACAGAAGCTAACTAACTAACTCTTTGTCACTTCTTCGCTGACAACACGATAACATTAAAATATGAACACATACCAAGTTGTAAAGTTTTGATTTGTTTTATTTTGACACATTTGTACAAAACCCAAGGCACCCAAGTACCTTTTAGGATACATTTCATTGTTACTACTACTACTACCACTACTACTACTACGTATGACGTTCACGTTCATTATTTGAATATTTGCAAAAAATTATTATATTTTTATTTATTTTTTATTTGTTTTCGTTTAATCGTATTTCCTTATTATTGAGCTCCGAATTATAGCGTTCCTTCAAAAACAACAACAAAAAGATCTAAAAGACTAATTAAATTAAAGAACATATTTTTCATTAAATTGTATAACTAGGCAATATCAAAACCTTTTTCTAAATTAAAAAAGGTATGGCATAACAGTATTACGTTATAACATTATGGTTTCTTTCTAAAGAGACAGGCGAGATGGACTTTTGTGTTTTGTATTTTTATTAAATAATGAAAAAATACCAGATCCAGAATTCCGATACGGCTTCAAGGCGACTTCGTCTGTTAATTAGAAAGGGAGCTTTTTCGTGCTTTTGTGTGCAAGAACATAATCAATTAAAATGTTATTGTTATGTTATTAAAATACCCATGCCAGCTGAGCACATGGCTTTATCCGCGAGAGCTATGTGAAAAACTTAACAGTATGAACCTGCATGGCGCCATTTAGTTACCAAATATTGGCTTGTTAGGTTTTCCTGGAGGTAACGCATTTTTCCGATGTAAAAAGTAGCTTATGTGTAACTCTTTCAAAGAAGTGATTTTCCTCTTTTAGGCACACTCTTTTACTCTATGAAAATAAAAATAAATAAAAATTAAAAGATTAAGTTGAAAATAAAGCCAACGTGTTATTTTGAATCAAATAAAAACATAATTAATGTGCAACTAAAGCATTAAATTTTGAGTGTACATACTCGTAGAGAAGAGAACGAGGAACGGCTCGTCTATAACATTTTTATATTGATATATCTATCTATAACTTCGAAATTGACACGTATTATGAGCATTTAATAATTAGCTACTACCTGCACAACGAATTGATCTGTTTTAATGAGGAGGATAGGTAGGATAGGTAGGATAGGTAGGATAGGTAGGATAGGTAGGATAGGACGTTAGGATTCATATTATCACACGACAAAATGCATTGAAAGTATACAATGGTCATTGCATGATTAAATTTAAAATTGCTTTTTACAATTTAGCTGTTACAGATAGATATGAGCTCTCACAAACTTCTTTGTAGATCTATTTACTCTCCTACTTTTTACCGTGTATAAGTTTTTTAAAAATAAATTATGACCTATTGTATTTCCTTTGTAGTTTTCTATTTGCAAATAAATAAAAATGTCTTTCCTCTTTATAAAATAAGTATAGATAATTTAAATTGAACTAAGTGTAGGTTAAAAATATATGTAATGGCACCGTCCCGAAAACTAGTAACAGTCCGCTGAACCCAAAGCCCACCGGAATCAATTCTGAGTACACATCCTTTCCGATCACTTTATGAAAACACGAATAGAACAAAGATTATCTCTATAACTAGTATAGGAGTCGTTACATAACAACGGGTATAATTGTGTGTCGCAATTTCATTTACGAATATAAGAATACTTAGATAAAGTTCGATGTCTTATTTGTTTATACGTCCGTCCGTATTCATGTATGTATGAGCATGTTTGATATCGATGAGTGTATTGACATGCGGTACAAGGAGCCTCTCAAGTTTTATGAGACTTTCAGCGCACTAGCGCACTAGCGCACTAGGTATATTCAAAGATTTTTGTTATATTAAATAACTCTTGTCCTTATAAAAAAGATATTGAATGATGAAGAATGTTTGTATTTCTTTCATAGTAAAAAATTAATATTGATCCTAATAATATAAAGTTATATAAAAAGTGTTTGCATTAAATATTGAACGTGTTAACGCATACGATTCAGTGAACGTGTCGTCGCAGTAGCGGAGCGGGTCATATGTACGAGTACTCGGTACACTATGGAGTGGAGACTTTGCAAATAATTCTCACAATATATATAATATATAAATATCAATTTACCGTCGACATCAAATAAAAAACATTTAATTACTTACTGTGAAACACAATGGACCTTAATGATATATAAAACGTAAGACAACTTTACTACGACATAAATATGCCCCCGTTTTTTATAATTTGTACTTTAGGAACGTAATGACTTTCAAACAAATGTTCTGGCGCTTTGATCGATACACCATTCCGGAAAATAACACCTGTCCTAATTGAAAAATCGCTCATTATAAATATATATATTATTTTATTATATTAGTTATAATGTTATAAAACACAGCCGACAAACCGACAGCCTTTACATAATTTATACTTTGCTTGCGTAATGAAGATACTCATTTTCCAATGTATCTCATAACTGAGAAGGGATTGACAAAAAAAAATAAAACGTATACAAACAAGTAATTAGACCGGCAGCGGTCGCGCAGGTCGACTCAACAAGCCTTGTTGGTTGGTGCCTTCATAGTATGGTTACACAAACACGGCATGTGGTTTACATTTACATTTATACATCAAATACATTTAAACAATTCTACTCGGCTTATTGAAAGTCATATCACCCCCGCCGTATCTCAGAACTTAGAAACTACCAAATATATAGTATTAAACAAACAACAACGACGTCAAAATTGCTAAATAAAAAAGAAAATATAAAAATGCTCCAAAATAAATTTAATTCTCAGGAAACCTATAGAGGACGGCAAACAATTAGTACCAAATTATACTCTGATACTTTTAAATATTGAGCGTCCCTTAGACACGCATTATTGATAAATTAATCACAATTATATATATCTCGATGTCAATTTGTTGTATTGTGTACAGTAGAGTACCACTTCACGCACTTTACACTCTTGCGGTTCTCCGAATGTTGTAAAAGCCCGTGGGCGGCGGTGACGACTTGTGACCCGCAGGTCGGTCGGCCGTTTGCTCTCCTCCTCCTCTTTTATAAAGAAAATAATACCACTCCACTTATAAATAATGCTACTTCAAAATTACAATAGAAGACCCATTTCTATGATAACGCGTATTTTGGAAGAGTCATATTGTTGAAAAAATGATATATATTTGAAAAAAAAAAGCAAATAATGCAATAAAGATATATCAAAAAATTAAATTGTTTTAGTAATATATATCACCTTATCCACATACATATTTATTTAAATAAAGAAGCCGTCAAAGAAGCCCACAAAGAGGCCTTAGTCTAACCATGAGAGATTTACGGGTGGATTCGTATATTACTTAAGATTTAGGGTTGTGTACAAATAGTCCTTCATTTTGAATATTTTAGCTTTAGGCCGTTCATTGACTGGTTTCTATATATACTCGTAATAAGTACTAAGTTACACTTGCCGAGTCGTACGGTGGTCGTTTATGTTACTTCTATTGTGTTATTACTACTCATGTCGTGTAGATGAAGAGGTTTTATCTGTTCTCAATAACTTATATACCGATATAAGTTACCGGTATTCATTAGACGATGCAGTAAATTAACTTTTAATCAAACCAAACTAATAAACATCCAATTATTAGACACAATTTCAATTCTCGTATCAAAATCTCAAATGCAGTGCCTATTTCTCATTATGTCATAACGGGAACCTCTCCGAATCCTTTTTTAAATAAAGACACTTTTTTAAATATTAAAAATAAATCATTACAAGTAATAAAAATGTAAGGACTGCTTTCACGAACAATAAAGATAACTAAAATAAAACCGGACAGTTGCGAGTCGGAGTCGAAGGCTCATCACATCGCCTTTGTACTATATATAGGTATATATCTGCTACTTATACTTTCGTTACGAATTGCATAACTTAGTTTGTTTGTCAAAGACTTTAGACATTGTTTGTAATTCTACTGCACTGTACTTGTTGGAAATATCACATTGCATTTACTGTGTAATTTTCTTAAAAATAAATTGAGTGTAACCATTTTGGATTTTTCGCTTCACAAACTTCAGAAACAACGTGGAGACGGCATTTTTTTATATTTTTCACTTTAATCGTTAAAAATTAATAAAATATGTTTTGTAATCCTCAGCACGCTCATCCGATTTGTTATTAGTTTAAAATTTCTACTAACACTATATTTTTTAAAGATTTAATTACAAAATATAAATTTTCAGATTTTCCTTCATCCTATACCATAGAACGGTGTTGTTTGCCGATTATCATAGCTCTAGGGCAACGGCCTTTTGATTTTCTCCATAGAAATATTAATTTTTTTGTATGCATAAACAACCTTATCTTTTTTTTACGTTATTTTTAGAAGTTTTTTTTCCCTATACCTTCAAGTGGCTGTAGGCCATGGGTATGGCTTAGAATATGGTTTTAATTTGAACTTCATATTTCCACGACTCGCTGAAATTAAAAACCTTGTCAGACATACGGACGGACGGGCAGGCGGAAAACAAACTATGTCTATAAAGTTTCCGTTTTTCCCGATTAAGATACGTAACCCTAAAAAGTAGTCCCGCACGAGTGTACATTAACGCAACAGAAAGTTTTTAAGTTTATACGAGTATCGGTTCGCTTGTGTAGTCATCATGCTAACTACAAAAAAGTACTGGACAGATTATGATGAGATTACTTTTGGTTATGGTCTATGGTTAGAATACTTTTGCTTAGTATTATTCTCTAATTTTCCTATAACAACATGAAAATAGTTTGTGCTATACCTCATAGGTGATGTGGAAATCTGTGTATTCACTGGCTGGCATTATATTTAAATGTTAAAAATTTAAAAAAATTACACTAAATATAAGATAAAAATGAAACATTTTGTCAATACAAGAAATCTAAGTTCACCTCCAAATTAATAGTGTGCACAGCGGAGCGGGCGGGAAACAGCTAGTAATTATATAAAGTAGCCCAATACAATGATTAAATATTTAATTAAACTGTGCTTAGGTGCTTGCAGTTTATAAATAACTTAATCTTAAGTTACAGGTTAACCTGACCTACTAACTAAAAACTAAGTGCTACTTGTGCAATATCGCGAAATGTTTTATCCTTTATCATATTACGATTGTCATAAATCATTTCTACTATTTCGATTGCTTCACGTCAGTACTGTTTCAGATCTATACAAGCTTACCAATTGTTATGAACCGCTTTTCAACGACACTTTACCGACATAAATAATATTAGGTAATGTAAATAGCGAAATTATCTTTCAAAGCATGGCCAGTTTGATTAATTAGGTTAATTAATCCTGTTTTTTTTTCTTCTCATAAGCGGAATGTTAAGGTATTTGTACCTGGTTGTTGTTGTTGTTGTAATTGGTAACCCGTATGATAAGTAGATAATTAAGATTAGTAAGATATTAAAACTTTACCGTAATACACACACTGGTATAGTACCATTACATAAAGAATCAAACTATCCAGCGTATACGCTACACCATACCTTACCTTACCATCATTACCATTACCATACGTCATCCATACCATCGGCAACATTATTCTGACAATAATAAATTTCAAGGATTATTTTGAGTACATTAACAAACTGAAACCCATGAAAATTTGTTATGAAAATTGAGTACGGTTATTTCCTTTAAATTGTCTTTATTTTTCTTTAATTTTCTCATTGTATTACATCACGATAAAACACGGTTACTGTTAAAGGATGTCGATGAATATTACGGTCCTAAGAGTCGAACACTTAAAGGTTTATAATTGAAGTCCCAGATCTGTGGCTTAGATTAAAACATCAAGCTTTTAAAATAAAGATAGAAGATAGGTGTCAACAGTGAATGTCAAATGCGTTTCTTTCTTGACTTCATAAAATGCATCACGGCTTGCGTAAGAGCCACTTCTCGATAATCATATATAATTCACAGTAAGATAACTTTGAATATGGTACCTCGTCATAGTTCAACGGTTTTAATCGCATGAGATCAACTTTCGCAGTCACACAAACCTAGTAACCTAACCTAGCTTCAAAGAAGTTCCGGATTCCTTTGGATGAATTTTTCTTTATAGCAAAGGGAATGGAATTATGTAAAAATAAAATAAATATCACATAATGTCAGATATTTTGTAAAAAATTAAGAAAAATGTACAACGTAACAAAAATAAAATCACTTGATAATTAAAGAGACTGAGCACATTTTAAATTGAGGATAAATTAAATAACTCCCGAAAGTAATTTAAAAGCAATTTAATATTTCTCGACAGATAATTAATGTTATTCCGAATCACCTAATTTGTCCGCGGTGTTAAGTAGAAACTCTATTAATAAGGTTTAATATTGTTATTTTTAACTGTTCCTGCTTCTATTTAAAAAATAACATTGTTAACAAAAGAATTGGTACATGTACCATATCAATTAAAAGGGGCTTGTGTTGTCTCTTTGATATTACGGTATAAAAATTATAGAAGTAGGTAAATATAGTATATAATTTAGCTCCCCTGAATCTGTTTATCGGTTTATATAATAGTTTATGTGAGATTTTTCAATATTTTTTGACAAATTTACGGTTGGTTAGTAGTAAAAATCCTGCGTTTTGAGTCATTGACAACGCCGTCAGATTCCTTTTAACCAATACTTGCTCAATGTGTATTAAATATTGTTAAAACATATCCATAGAAATATAAACAACTATTATAATGATAGAACATAAGGTTTATTGAATGCGGGTTTATTTACCATATATTTTCGAAGCTCGCTTGAAAGTAAAAAGAGTTGGCTCAGTGCTTTTAGATTAAACCTTTGTCACTGTCAATGTATTCCGATATTAACAGACTGGTATATGGAATGGTATTTATGAATCTTATTAAAGCGTTATATTATACTAGTGTAACTGCAACTTAATCCGTCCATTATGAAATATGAAATCAATAAAATACAAAAAATATATCTTTATTACCATCACAATCATTTTATTATTGACATCATATGAATGAATTTCTAAGGTTTTCGTACAATATATTGAATATATCTCGGACAACACTCTGATGCCAATAATTTCTAAACAAAGGAGTATTAAATTTCTTTTGAATTCCTAACATATACTTCTAACAATGCGTCTGTCGCAGTCGGTCGTTATCATCGCAGCCACAGTTAAATATCAAACAAGTTTAAATACAGGGTCAGATTTACTTTATTTTACTATGTATCCCTATCATACTCGTATAATCTCTTAAGTCTGTTCTGAAGAGGTACGGTCGTACGGTGCCGCTGGGAAATAAGAGATGTTTTCCTTAAAAGTAATGGTCCTAAATGTAATGTAATACACCTGCTAAGTTATTAGTCGCCAACTCTACCATTCTCAAAACCAAATATTCTAGAAATATATAATTCATCAATCATCAATCAATCAAATATACTCCTAAGATAAATGATGTTGATCAAATGTAGATAACTTTAAAACGCTCCATATTATTGTATCAATAGTGTTTTATTACTTGTCGTATGGTGTGTGTATAGTTTATACATGATGCATGTACTATATGTCAATAGGACAAATAATCTAATCTGTTCATCCAATATTCTTTCATTCTATTCATCCAATATTTCAGCAGCGATAGCAGTTATTTAAAGTGTTCTGGTTTCAAAATCCATTAAATTTTAAATACATTGAACAAACTCGACTTCTTCATTATTACAAACATATGATTACTATCTACGCTTGTCATAGTCTGTTTAGCTTATTTAGTGTAATGCTTAAATTATTCCATAGAAAATATGCCAATATTGCACGCTGCATATATCATATCATATCATATCATAAGTTATTACTTAACAAATTTATTACTCATTCCCACCAAAATGTGTCTGAATGCCATGTGGCATATGTATGTTTCGCGGTACTTTCAGCCTTGAACGATGTATAGCATCCGGGGAATACCCACGTTATGGTTTTGATGGTCGTTGCGCTATATTTCTTCAAAAACAGCAAAATATTTCCCGTAGTTTGTTATATCACAAACTCCTGTAGAGAAAAGATACATTGCATAGTTCTAGTAAAGGTTGCTATATATACCAGTCATCGCTTCAACTGTTTTCTTTAAATTTTAAATCTAAATCTACCCCGATAAGTTCTATATTAAAATTAAAATTATTAATTAACTAAAAATAAACAAAAGAAGAAACATGATTATTTTCTGTGATAACATGTTTATTTTCAGCTTCAATTTATGTTTTGTGAAATGGTATGTTTAAATGTGGAATGGACTGGGTGAGTTTGCATGTGCGTTTGCATGGTCTTGCGAGTTCACTAGTGTAGGAGATGTGGAAGTTGTACGTGTAGTGTGATGAAGCTTAAGTAGAGAGATGTTTCTTTTCTCACTACAAAGAATAAATTCTCTTTTAATGAAGATTACCAAAATTCATAATTATAAAATTATGGTCCGGGATGTGGAAGGTGGTCTAGGGTAGGGTGAGTGTAATTAAAGGTGTTCTCTCTGCCTTTTTATAGAATTTTATATACTTTACCTTTACTATTTATTACTTTGCTTCATCTTATTTTCAGCCTTATATAAAGGTTAGCTTTAAACCTCATAAGTCGTGTCTGCTAGTTCCCATTTTTTTAATTACAAATCTTTTATTATATTACTATTTTTATTGATATCTGAGCAAAAGACAATAAGCTAATTTTTGTGATATGTTAATTCGCAGTCATCAAAGAGTTCTGTAAATGTCACTCACCGGTACAGATTTGTTGTGATCATCTACCAGGCTGTCAGTGACGGTGAGCCGGCCGTCGTTGACCAGAATGTGCATTCCTAGGCGGTAGACTCCCATGAGATAAGGGATTCCGAAGCGACCGCGCATGATGAGGTGCACCGTGAGCACCTCCCCGGGCAGCAGCAACGTGAACATCGGCCATTCGAATGTCTATAATATACAAAAACTCGAATTAATAAAATATTAATGGTAATGTCTAAATTTGCATTGGAAATTTATTAGTATTTTAAATATAATATGTGTTTAGTATGTCTGGTAACACCCCTTCTGTTTTTAAAAGCATATTTTGTTTTCAAAATAGTTATCTATAAAAATATAACAAAGCTGAAGAGTTTATTTTTGGTTTGAACTAATCTTTGAAACTTCTAATCAAATTTACATTATAGCAAATTGATTTTATTGATCAGTTGTTAGACCTATCATCAGATTAGGGAGTTTTAGAAAATAGCTTGAAAACAATGGCATAAAACATAAGCAATAGGGTGATTCAAAAATGCATGTGAATTTTTTAAAATTTTCTTTTTAAGAGGGCACCCTGTCATTTTGTTCTATTGGTTAAAAAACTTCCACCAAATTTTTTTTAGATTTTTAAAACAGGTTTTAGGGGTCGCTACCAGGGATGAAAAGTGTTGGGTTCTATGAACGGGTAAAAAATAAGTAATAACCTATTTTATTAAATAACTACAATAAAATTTTAAAGATAACTACTATTATAACTAAGACTAGTAACTTAAGATGTTAATGTAGATTTGTTACAATCGGGGAATTTTCGCCTAAAGTCTTTGACCGCCAACAATAGGTACTGTTTCTGGTCTTCGTCTGTCGTATGAAGGCGATTGTACTCTTCAATAAACGATACTCCCCTCTTATCTGTATCGTTGATAACTTTTAGACCCTTTACAACAGTCACACATTTTTTAAACTCACAATCGTCCTTCCAGGTCTGCACGTCCTTTTTTAAAAAATCGCAGGAGATGGAGATACTTTTAAAAAACGCTAATGTGTAAGAAGAGACGAAGTCCTCCAGGTTTTTTGTTGCAATAATAATGATCCAGGATGGCTCGCTTTGGAGAATTTTTTGACCATTCTATTTGAAGAGCAGCAATCATCTTTCGCTTAGTTTCCAAAGAAACTTGGTCGTCAGAGAAGGCCAAAGCTACAAGTTTTTCTGATAGGTACCAAAGGTGCCCCAACGCTTGTTTCATAGCAACTTTTGAAAGTGATTCATTCACTTTATTGTAAGCTAATAAATCCTTCAAAAGTTGTAAGTCATTCCTTGGCGCAGACCATGCGCAAGGAGCTTGCTACCAGTATTTGGCGTAAATTCGTACAGTAAAAATGCAAATTTCTTTGATTCCTTTAATTTCCCTCTTAGTCAGTTTTAGTTGTTCCCGAAAAAGATATATTTTAAAAGAATAGATGGCCTTTGTCATCCACCTTGCCCAGAGACCAGCAGGTTGCTCGAAAAGATACACCTTTCTCAAATGTTCCTCCCAAAAATATGAGTATCAGGTTAATCGTCTCGTGGTTGAAACCCGTTAAGCTGGCTTTCAGCAAATAATGTTAGTTTCAGGGTCCGCAGTAGCTGCCCTAAAGTTGTCTTTTAGTATTTTAGGCCAACGTTTTTGCAGTCTTTTGAAGATTTGTATATCTGGCCAACTAGAAGCATTAGTTGCTGAAACTACGATGGCTTCAAGCACAATCTCTAAAATGTGATGCCTGCATGGAAGCCATAATAATTTTTGCTCCAGCTTATGCTCTAGTAAGGTACAAGCTCCATTGAATCGACCTGTGTTTGATGCTGTGGTATCAAAACACATCGATTTTACTTTTTCATCCAAGTCCCAGGACAATAACATTTCATAAACAGCTGAGGCCATCGCCTGCCCTCTTCCATTCGGAAGTTTTGGAACACCCAAAAGCTGTTCCACTCCCTGTCCTGATACTATAACAGGCAAGCGATCCACAACCTCATGTCCCGTTGGCTATGTTACTACTTACTTAAAAACTAGCGCACACTCTATTGCGAAATTACAACTTTAATCTTTAAACCCTTTCTTTAGCTTAATAACCTGAAGACTGAAGAGGTTAAAAAACGTGGATAGAGGATATGTACCAGGTACCTAATGTACCTTGTTTACACTCAGGTACAAAAATACACAAAGGCACCGCCATTTTGGTTCCCAAGGGATGCAACCTTATTACCGTATGTAACGCATTTTTCAAAAACTTTAATGGATGGTAGCGACCCCTAAAGTTGACTTAAATTAAAAAAATATATATATGGGTATATTTTTTTTCATATTGGAACCATATAAGACGGTGCCCCCATAAAATTTTAAAACTAGGATTTTTTGAATCACCCTAATAAGCAAAGCAAAATAGGATCAATGTTTCTGAACTTAAGTTCCGAAAGTGAAAGTTAATCGATTGTCTTTTAATAAAAAAACTTCTAATCCTAACATTGATTAAACAAGTACAATAATGTCTTTTATAATATGTTAATAAAACATCTTATCTTATCTTTGTTTTTGTTTACACCTTTTAAGATGTTTTGAATTTACCGTGACTTGTTAAAATTTTACAGTTTTGTATGAATTGAATTGAATCGAATTGAATGATTAATTTTTATACATCAAACTAGGAATTTGTTGAGATGCTAAAACGTTATTAAAAACCGTTTCTTTTCATATGTTTCACTTAAATGTTTGTTTAACTTCTATCTTATTTTTACATTTAATATTTAAGCTATATTATACCTTATCATTCTGAGAAATATTTGTACAATAAAATATATTAAATAAAGACCAGAAGCATTGGAAATGAGCTACGAAACAAACATCTGTTTTTTAATCTGTAGCTGTATGTCCAGCTTTCGCCCCAGATATTATAAAACTCATCTCTCTAACTAACACTGTATTAATACAGCTCTGTTTAGTGACTATATTTTATAAGATCGTAATCTTATAAACTTAATCTACATCGACAAAGTGAAAGTGAAGAAAGTGAAGACGAGCGAAACGACAAATCTGTCTGTAGTTTCTGAACCTCTTATAACATGTTATACTTATCATATTTTTTTGATTATGATAATTTGATTTTCATCAGAAATTAAATTCCATTAACAAATCTTACAATAATAAACCAAATGTAGGTTTTTTTGAATATAAATCACACTCAAATTCCTGTTTCAAATGATAATAAACGTTGGAATGGTGTATCTGATGTTCACAAAAGCATTGTACATATTAGTTAGTGTATATTAATCTCCCTGCAGCGGGCGCTTTCACGCTGAACTTTGTTCGTGTTTCGGACGGATTAATAATTTTGGGACAGGACTCAATGCATAGCCGAAAACCTCAATGAATAGCCATTCAAATTTATTTTGTTACTAAAATGCTCCTTTTTTTCCGAATTAAAACTTGCCACATCGTACAATATCTGAGCCGCAAGCGCTGTAACTTTAGGCTAAACGCAGTTTTTCGACAATATCTCCTTTTTTCCAGTGTCATTTTAGAATCTAAATATTTATATACTAAATGAAACTAGAGACAAATTCCTCCAAACTATTTAATTTATTTTTTTGTCAAGTCAATATGTTTTGGCGAACGGGAGCCGAGAACTATTCATCTACATCACCGCGTTTTTTTCATATATTTTTCCAAAATAAAAAGAGATACAAATTGAATATAAACAGGTTGTGACCAAAACTGAAGATGACTGTCGTAACCAGTGACCAATGACCAATAAAAAACAGTGAAGGCACAATTCCCGTTAAAGAGAATATTCCCTCCAGGGTCTACGAGACAAAACGACCTAATTTTTTTCAAGGTTTTAAGTCAGATATACCTGAAACATTCACGTTTTTTTAGATACAATTGTTTTCCGATATGGCAGCTTGAGCGACAGACACGAGGTGGTAAAGTTGAAATTCGCAATGAGCTTTCACATCATAATCTATGACCATTTTTAAATTAAATTTTCCATATAAAAATAACCAAATAATTGTACTACTAATAAGACGTCATATAATATTGTTTACTCTTAACAACTATTAGTAAACTTACTGTGAGATATATTTTATTGAAGCGATATTCTGAAAATGTGATTGTTAGTTATTAGTGATTAGTAAATAAAAAAGTGTCATTTTATACTTTTTAAAAGAAATAATATTTATCAATGTACTAAACAACAAAGAGTCGCACCAGGGAATAACGGGGTCTTGAAACCTAAAAATCTATAAGCTTAATTCCTATGAAATTCCTAATAAAAAACTTTATCTTTTATACTTTTGTTGTAAATGTAACCAAATATAAAAATTTGTTTAAGTTGTTACGTGATAAGAACCCATATGTATTATACGAAGATAATAGAACTTTTGTTTTGTTTCTCCATTATCATAAAACCCGCAAAGTTTAAGTAAGTTATCGTTCGTGGCAGAACCGTTTTAATACTAAACGTCCTATACTCCGCAGCATTCAGTTTGTATTACAAAATAAATATGAGACAAAACATGACCCTAATGGCCCTGAAACTACGAGTACCTTCATAATCTGGAACGGTTATTTCTGTTAGGTTAAAGGGATATTGTAATGACTTTTGTCTTATTGTTTTTAGGCGCTGGCTTACTTAAATAAGTGTTCATTCGAATACAATAGTGATGTTTATTAAGTATTTACCTAAAATCCCTATTGTTTTCTTTTATATATTAGTATTACTATTAAAATATGGAATAAACTCGAACACCATCACAATATCTCAACCACCACGTTTGACTCGCGACTTGAATTATGGTAAAACAGTAACAGTATCGCACATACTCGTAAGACATGACAAAATGACAGTACTTGTATTTGACATGGAGAATGACAAACATTATTCATTAGTTCTGCTATCACTAATGAACTAACTAACTAACTAACTGAATGACTCTAACACTCACATTTAACCTAACCTAACATTTTAATCAAACTCTATTTATCTACTATTATCTACTTAACAAGTACATAATAGGAATACCTAACACCTGCCCGGTGTACATATCATATTTTAAATCTAAGTTGAAGTACACAAGTGAAGAACAGAAAACAAAGAGCCTCTTCTGCTTAATAATAAAAGCATAGATTAGCATCTGCCGGCGGGTTTACACGCTAACTTAGAAACTACAAATATTTCACAGTCTATGAGTCTTATAATCTGTCATATGAATGTCATATGTCAAGGGCCGGAGTCCAGTATGAAGTATGAAATATATCGAGAGCTGAGAGAAAGAGTGTTTCACGTAGCGGGTCGCGTTTCATCAATCAAAACTATTCACTTTTGTTTTATGTCTTTTATTTGATTTCTCCTTGTCCTTCTAAATATTTAAAACTAATTAACGATTAACATATATTTGTTAAATTAAAAATATTGTATTGACATCTGTACTATCTGTGTTTCTGAAAGTTCTTAGGACACATTAATGAATCTAGAATATTGATAAGAAGATGATACAAATAAGTTAATCGCCAAAGAAAGAAAAGGTTTAAATTATATAATTAAAAGTTCGAAAGTCTCGACTCATGAGAACGGTATGTGTCTTAGCAATCACAAGTTTCTTCAAGTATCAATAAAATATTTAAAAGGCTGTTCCTTTTAAATATTTTTAGTGTTAGTATCTGTTAAGATAAACCAGCGTTGTTTGCTAGATATATTGTACTGCTACTAAATCTCTAAATCCTTAATTCTCTATATAATTACAATATTCACGGTGCTGAGTTCTTGGCATACATCTCGCTCTTACCTCATGGACGAAAAGGAGTTCTTCATGGCTCTTAGCAATGGCGGTATATTTTTCATAACCTGAAGCAAAACACAATAAATTATAATTTACAAATCACTCGAGGCTTATAACATATGAGCTTAATTATAATGGGCTAACTACTAAATGAACACTACCAAGAGGTTGAAACACTTGTTAGTAAATATAAAATATGATATAATAAATAAAACACTCTTATTAAATTATATAATTGGCGAGGAATACCATTCTCATCGTAGAGCCAACGTCAGTAGAACAACGTCAGTGCTACTTAACGGCTTTGTGGTAACGGTTACGTGGTAACCAGTATCTTCAAATTATTGTACAGCATACAATTAGTTCAATGAAATCAAATCAAATATTCCGAAGAATAATAAATTTTCTTGCTTCTATTTATATGTCTCTTTTGTAAATATTAAAAGTAGGAGTAAATAATGAAATGCTTAATAATTAAAGAAGTTAATTTTATTTCTTGAAGTTCAATAAGTAAGAGAGAAGAGAGAAGAGAGAAGAGAGCGAATCCACTTTCCAGTGTCGTGACTTTAGACGAGCTATTGCCGTTATAAAATATATCTCGTGCATTTTATTTTATTCATTTACTGTTTCTATTTTTGCAGCGTAATCACATACTGAATCTACATTTATATAAAATGTAACTGCAACTCAAATTAATTTATTATTTACACTAACATCCACATCAATATCTTCATTTCGCAAACGCACCATCAGACTGACATATATGAATAGTTTGAGAAATGACATTTTATAAACGCACAAGAATTGTAATATACAACAGATATGCAAAATAATAGCGAAATCTTGTTAGGAATGCTAATTGAAGGTGGCTTAATGAAATATGCTCGCACTAGTTTTTCATTTCATTTGCCAGATATAATTGTATAGAGGAGAGACTAGAGGGATATATACGTAATGGATCCGTCAATGACATAATCCAATCACGGACTGCACGAGTTGCGACATTCAAATAAATGACAATAAAGTTAAAAAGGCAGAACTTTATACAACAGAGAGAAAAGTGGAGATCCAATGTCATTGGATGGTATTCTGAGGGGAGATCTTGTCTCTGTTATATTATTATTGGGTTTATTGGGTGTCTCATAGAATTTATCAATTAAACTTTGTTGCACGTTACAAGGATAGCACAGAACTCGAAAACATTACTGATGACTTGTTATAGTATCGATATCGAATCGAAATACTCGTACTACGCTACTAACAATATCGATTCCAGTGTCGTTACTGGAAAATTAACTATCGATAGTCGGTAATACTGAAGTGGGATCTGTTCAATCTAAACATTTTGCGAAATCAATTTATTCATGCCAAATTATCTATATCCAGACTATGTATTATGTAAATCTATTGGTTCTGCCTACATTTGATTTTATTGTTTCTAAATTATGTGATAAGTAATCGTTTTATGATGTACTTATTCTGAATTGCACTATTAATTTTCGTTTTTGTCTGTCTGCCTTTCTATCTGATCGATCTTGATAAAAATTCGTGGTGACTGGCGCATCGACGCGAGTTAACTTATAAGTTACCAACCAATGTCCACCAAAGTCCACCAATGTCCAAACGAACGTGAACAACAGCCACGAGCTAGTATATTATATATTTTATTTCAACATATGATTAAATTAGATAAGTTTCCATACAGATTGTTGTAAGTACATGCATATATGCATTCCATTGTTAAGAATTATACCTTTAATTATAATTATTTTTAAGATACTGCACATTCTGAATAAATCGAAACCATATAAAAAGTTTTGAAAATAATTTTAATTTTTTAAATAATTCGACTACTGATATAATATATAATATATTACGGATAGTATACCTTTATGTGCATACTTGAATGGTTTATAGTGATAGGTATATAAAGAAATATAAGGTATCCTTTTATGACAAAGAAGAGGAATATTGAGTATTATCATGACTTATGCATGTAAACATAATGGATGGATGGATGGATGGATGTAGGACGATCTTCTGATTGACGATGAAGTGTTCTCTGGTTTCACAATGTTTATGTATCTTTTTTTAATGAAGTCAAACTATCGACTTCACGGTACAGAAATAAAGAAATGTAATTTAATTTTGGAATTTTCATTTTGACAACATTTTAAATCCTACGTCAAAGCGATTGGTTTCACTTTGAATCAAAGAAAAAAATCCTGTATGTTTTGTAAAATATTCTTTCCCTCGAGCTCGCGTTGAATGCATTCACGCTGCAGAAATATAAAACATTATACAAATGTTAAGTCAATGTCAAGGCTAAATTAGTATTGTGTCTCCCATTGAGCCAGGTTTTTTCATAATTATCATCAAATTGAGATGTATTTATTCCCTTGCCCAAACATTTAAACGATGTGTGTTCGGTTTGGTTATTGTTTATTTTTTCTCTAAATATTATGTTATTTGAGCACAGTGTAGTTAATGGCTGCTTTTTATTATATTTGTGTGATTAAGACTACACTAATCCACCTTAGTACATTTAGGCTCGCAGGTAAGAAATGTCTTGTAGCAGGAAATTAACAGGCACTTGTTGTGTATATCAGATTTACAATGTCGCTAAGGTTTTAAATAATTAGTAGATTAGAGTAGTATTTAGTATCGAGAAAATGTTCAAGAAAAACTGAAAATTTCAAAAGAAATATTGCTTTGCTATTGATAGCTGTCAAGATAAGACACATAAGCACGTCACAATATTATAATTCATACGAATTATAAATTAATAAAATAGTCGTATAAAATGAATTCAAGTTCATATCGCCATCTGGTTCAAAAACATTATTGTTATTTCAATTCTTGCCATCTCTAAAATTCCATTCAATTATAATTGAAACATACGTACAGACGAGTAGTATTACATATGTAAAAGTACTGATGACTATTACACGTACAGAACAATTATATATATATAAATATAGTTATATCATTTCAAATTCTATATTTATATACTTTAGGTTATGCAAACCTCAACACACTCTTGTATGATATGCATCCTAAGCTCTGTGCCCGGCAACTAAGAAACTTAGATCTGACTGACACACTGACACACACACATTGTAACTGTCTAAGTTTATTTCATCTGAAACACATTTGAGAAAGTGTTACTCTCGCCATGATTTTAAGAATGATACTTTATTAGGTCCACATTAGTTACTTTAGTAGGATGGCGGAGTATCGAATGAAGTATAGTGTAACAAAGTATCCTAAGATATCGCCCTTGAACTGAACATTAAATTTCCCTCGAAATAGACCCGAGTAACTCGATTCAAACTATAAAGCTAGTTATATCTATAAAGGTATCGGTGTTACCCGCATTAATATACTTGTAAACAAGTTGTAACTTTATTATACCTATCGTGTTATATATTACTATTTTTAAATATTTATCCATTGTACCTGTGCATAATAGGACGGATTTCACAATCGCCAAGAGGATTACTTCCATGTTTATTCTTATCCTATTATCCTATTGATACATTAAAGAAGATAAGTATATGATATGATAAGTACAGTCTGCAGGTAAGTCTCAGGGGAAGAGGGACAGACAGAGTCGGCTCAGAGTCGGTTCTTATGCGCTAATATGTATAAATTATAAGATGATGTTCAATGTATGATGAAAACATTAAAGTAAATACTTATGAGTTGAATATAATTATATTTTGATATTTAACATTTATGTTGAGTCGACACAGGCATCCGAATACAAGTATTCCAATAACATCGATTTTTCCAAATGAAGACTCTATTGAATGTAGCATTTTTACAGCTTCAGCAAAATAAAAAATCTAAATATACAAATCTACTGCAAAATGGTTAGCTTGTGAAATCTCTATAAAACTACAACAATTCTGTTTTTGAAACTTCACAAAAAATAACAAGTCTGTGTGAAAAATCTGTACGTCGTTAACCTTTTTAACCTTTTTTAACGTAACATTATTGATGGAATTTGTGATAATTTTTGTTTTACCAAGTAAATCGAAGGAACCTGTGTATAAAGATAAGGCTCAGCTATAAATATAATAATATCAGTAAATGAATTTAGAAGTACCGATCGTACCCAAGACTCAAAAGATATATACTTTGATCAATCTGATAGTCCTGACATCAGCGCCACCAATCAATGAAGTTGTGTTAATATTCAATAGATGGCACAAGTAGGAAGTAAAGTTCTTATATATATATATCTGTTTGGTGTAAATGAAATTGATATATATTAGAGCTGGCAGTGAGTGGTAGCTTTCTCATTATACTCGTAGATAAATAAAACATGGTATAAGTGTGGCATTATCATCATGACAAGGACGTTATTATTACAAGTTTGCGATATATCAATTTTCAAAACAATAAAAAAAATACCTTAACTATTTGTTACTAAATATTAACTATTAAATAAATATTATTTAGCCATTTCGGAAGTATCATTCCCGAATCGCAACTCCACAGCATTCATCTTTCTTACATTCTTCTTCTGTGTTACCCACCTTTGGCTGCCTTATAACAGCATCGGTAGCAAAACTGCATTGTGTATAGCCAAACGTGCAGCTATGCTGATATTTTGCCGTCTCAACAATGCAGTCAAAGCACCGTTGACTCTGTTACCGGCAGCAATACGCCTTTCCACATCCACTTCGTATCTTCCGTTTCTGCTAAACATACTTCCCAAATATACCACTTCATTCACTTGTTCTATTATCTTACCATTCACGTTGATCTTACATTCTGTTCTTTCTTCATTTCTTTCAAATATCAGAACCTTCGTCTTATCTACATTCGGGTTTAGACTATTAATTTCACACCCATCTTTCAGAGTGGTGACCAATGCCTGCAAATTGCATTCTGATGATGCAATGGGCACTACATCATCTGCATATAGCAAGCAATTGACCTTAAGGTCACCTACTTTCACTCCCATATCACTGTCTTTCACGCCTTGGAGACAACTATCCAAATACAAATTAAACAACCAAGCTGACATCGCGCAACCTTGCTTAACACCCGATTAGATGTCAAACCAGGGCGACTTGCCAGCTCCTATTCGCACACAGGCTGAGTGATCTCTATAAAGAAACTTTATAACCTGTAGCAAGGGTCCGTTCACATTGTATCGGGGCAGTATCTCCCATAACTTCTTTCTCACAATCCTGTCAAACGCCTTTTCCAAATCCACAAAAGCACAGAAAACCTTTTGGTTTAGGATCAAAAACTTTTCCGTGATCATGCGGAGGGAAAAGATCTGATCTATACACCCTCTTCCAGGTCTAAAACCTCCTTGGGCCTCCCACAACATCCTTTCAGATCTCTCTTGCATTCTTCTGGCTAATATTTTAGCATAAACCTTACCGCCCAAGCTAATCAAACTGATAGCCCTATAGCTTGCACAGTCTATCTGTGAACCTTTGCCTTTATACAAAGGTACGATGACTGCACTTCGCAAATCGTCTGTGACCTCCCCCGATTTCCAGCATAAATTGCACAAAAACCAGAAAAAGTCCAAGACGCGTGGCCCATCATATTTGATCATCTCGGCAGTAGCTTCATCTGCTCCCGCAGCCTTACCACATTTCAGACTTCGAATCACGCTCTCTACTTCTTCCAAACTGATTTCACCATCGGCTACATCTGGACTCAGTATTACGCTGGTCAGACCACACAGTGAAGACCGAGGCGTCCTTACGCTCATACATCTCCTTGTAGAATTCCGCCCACCGCTGCAAAACGTGTGCTCAGTTAAAATTTCACCGCTCTTCGAAAGCGCCCCTTTCATTCTACAGGTTACCGAACAACCCCGGGAACCACTAACTTCTCGCCAGAAAAGATTCGTGTTTTCCCGGAAGTTGTTCGTCAACTTTTCATCTCTTTCTCTCTCAGAATTTTCACGCTTCATCTTTATACGTTGCTTTCGTTTTGTGCTTTTGCAGCTTGTACGCTCTTTTTCTTATCTCTCTCATACTTTTATCCTTACCAGAGGCTTTATAATCCAGCCATGCTTTCTTCTTTAACTCTACAGCATCTTTCACTTGATCATCCCTCCATTCATCGCGCTTTTTACTAAAACCTCTTTTCCTCTTACCACATACTTCTGTCGCTACTTTCACCATACCATTCCTAAGGTTCTGCCAGTATACTTCAACACTTTTATTTCCAGAATCACAGCTTTCAAGCTTCTTGGAAACCCTTTCTTGATATTCCTCTCTGATCGGTGGATCTTGAAGCTTCCAGCTTCTTATGCGAGAATTCGACGCCAAGTTTGGACACATCGTGCGGCTGCGCCAACCTGCAAACAGTCCTCTTATTCTAGCAACGACTAGATAATGGTCCGTTCCCAGATCAGCACCCCTGAACACTCGCGTATCCATAACTTGACGTCGAATACGCTGATCCACTAGGAATAAATCTATCATACTTCTTTCTTCCGCTCGCTCCCATGTGTACATGTGAATTTGTTTGTGATCAAACATCGTGTTTGCCACAAACAAATTTCTCTCCTTACAAAATTCCAAAATAAGCTTTCCAGCCTCAATTACTCTCCTATCACCGTATTTGCATGGCACGCTTTCGTAACCACTTCGCGTGATTCCAACCCATCCATTCATAACTCCACATACTACCAACTTTTCATTATCTCTGACATTATCTCTTAGAACATCCCTGACAATCTCCCAAAACTCCTCGAGCTCGCTCTTTTGCGCTGAGGATACTGGCGCAAACACGGCTAACAAGAATACTCTTGTTATCCCCAGCTTAAAGCGAACCCAAAGAAGCCTCGGGTTGATCGCCTTGTATTCTACCATTGCATTAACCATTCGAGAGGACAATAATACGCCTACACCTTGGCAACCTCGCTCACCCTCTGGAACCCCAGACCAGAAAGCGACCCGGTTGCCAGGCAAATCGGTCGTATCATTGCGTTTTCGCTTAGTCTGAGACACACAAATAACATCCAGATCTTTGTCATCCATCACATCTAATAATTCATTCATCTTCTGTGCCATTCCTCCTCTTACATTCCACGTAGCTATTTGTACCTCCGTCCTCCACCTTCCGCCGTTCGAAATATGGCGTGTTGGTTGGCGGTTCCCAACTGTTATTATATATTTATATAATAACAATATATATATAATAGCAGTCAACGATATACGTACAATGCATAAATGGTGTTATGTTTAATGTACAGCAAACATTCGTTTAATTTATTTTTTGTAATAAACTAATTTTAGTGCATTGTTCTGTCACATTGAAGGACCTGATTAGATAATGAACGATAAAGCGTCCATTACAAAAGGAAAACAGCATTGATGTGTTCATTTAGTAAATAAATACGCTTAGTGTTAAATAATTAACTATTGACATTAGATATAGAACAAATTTAAATGACTTAAATGAAGAGTCAAAGAAAACGACTGCGTGTTATTATAATTATTTTAAAATGCTTCTTCAGACAGTTGAAACGTCCACACACGTACGAGTGTGTTAAAGATAAGATGATTGTAGAAGTAAACCAGTAAACAAAAATGCAATTTTAACATTAGAAACCGAACGTAGACATAACTCTAATATTATACTGCAAAAAATATAAATAAAACGATGGAAAAATCATGATTGAGACAAAGAAAATATTATTTATTATGTGTTATACCAACCCCGTAATAATATTTTAATAGAAAACACGTTTCTAATTTCTTAATAAGCCGCTGTTGCTTTTCGGGTACTCGGGTCGGTCGGGCTCCGTAAAAAGCTTCATCCTTTGGTCAAAAGATGTGTTTAATGTAATGTAATGAAATGTGTGATTTATACCAAATGCATAATCTGCTAAATGAAAACAAAACATAATCGAAATTTATACAAAACTGGTAGTAAAAATCTTTTTGCTATTTACGATTGCTATGGTAAGAAGAATAAGTCCTTTAACCACGTACTTCCACTAGCAAAAACTACTCTATTCCAGTGAATAGAGTAGTTTTTGCATGATATATGCACAGACAACTGTTAGTGTTTTATTAAATATGACAACGGTACAGTTATTTAATGTTATCGAAGTGAAATAGTTCCAAAGAAATTGTAAATATTATTGATAAAAAGATTCATAATAACCTAAGCGAGAAACGGGCACAGGTCTCGGTATTGTTTTCTATCGATTCCAAAAACAACTGAGGAGCATTTGTTTAAGCAAAGTAATTTCAAGAAAAAATCAAACATTTGTAAATGTATAAAGCCTTATTTGTACTTATTATACTTATTGTCTTTCTTTCTAAATAGAATGTTATAATATGAGCCTATTACATAATTTGGCTTTAAAAGCCTCAAAGTACAAGAATTCATTACAACTTAATATAATGTACTAATGTACTGGCCGGGCTTGAAATAGCGACCTTGAATTGATATAGTTGCTCTCCTATCTTGTTATTGTTATGGAGATGAGATATTTGCAAGTTTATGTTGCTTTGGAGCTGAAATTGCTTTCTAAATTATGAACTTTAAAATCGTCAGATAAAAATTAACTTCGATTAAATATTAATTCGATTACAAAGTTCCATCTTTCCTTTTAAAGTAAGAAAACTCAAAGAAATATAAAGCTCAAAGAAATATAATCACGAATATCTATTTTATTATTCACACAACAGATTTAAGGAATGATTTATGCGTTACTCTGGGCAGACCCTACCGAAGTAAGGTGTATCCGACATCCCCGCACGTAGTCACTACATAATTTGAAATTAAATTAAAAAAATGACATTCGTAATATGATTTGGAAACCTATCACCCGTAATCAATTAAATTAAACCAAAGGTTGAATTTAATAAACGAATTAAATTTTTAAGACAAAACAAAACATCGCTACGTATTTAATAAGATATTATAAATTAAGGACGGAAATGCTTTAAAAGCATCCCTTGTTATTGATTGTTCCATTTCCGCCTCAAATGAGCGTAAATTGTAATAATCGCGGAACGGTTGGGAAGCTGCACGTTGTATCCTTATATCCCTATATACCTATTGATCAATTGGTTTATTTTAGAGCTGCATTGAAGAATCCTGCTTTTAATGTTCCTATTTTGGTTCCATTAAAAACACATGGAACGGGTTGAAGGCATATTGGCTTTTAATACCTAAGATATTATTAAATTATGACATAATGCACAGGTTGCAATACATATATTTATATTAATAATATATATATATATATATATATAGATTCTAACAAACAGTTATGTATCTTTAAACAGTATTCTTGACGATTTAAAGTTCGCTCAGCTTACTTTTATTATCAGGAACGTATTTTACTTTAAAAGTTTTAAAATTACGATATTTTTACCATTTTTTTTAAACTTTCTTTGTATTTAAAAAACCAAATATTAAAATATAACTGGAAACTTTGAATTCGCAATTGCACAAGAGTTTTACAGTTACATAGTATATATAATAAATCTACTCCGACGGCAGCCATAACACCTCATAACCTACAAAAGAAACCTCCTTAATCTCGTAGAAGACATTTGTGCCAAAATTGCATCTGCATCTACGAAAATTAATATAAGAAATAATAAAACTTACCCCTAAACTCAAGGCGGACGAACTTCTCGTTCTTACTTTGCAGTACTTTAAAACGGTTTAGTTTAACTATGAGCGACATATTAGATCTTTTGTATCGTTTCGCGGCATAACAATTAATTTGTGAGATCAAACACTTCGCGGTTTACCGTGGTAACTTGAGTTTGTCGCGAACAAAGGCTAACTGGGACTGTTAGTAGCGTGCGTTCACCGGGAACGTTGCGGATGGAATGGCGAGGGCGAATCCCGGCCCGGGTTCCCCTCTGCCTCCCCTATCAGCCAGGATAAAGCGAGCGCTCTACGTTCTCTTATGTACATTTCCGGCGCATTCAAATTTTAATATGGAATCAACAAGTAAGCGATATTACAGCCTGATGAATAAATTTCCTGCGGATTTATGGGGTTCATGGTAAGTATAGTGAAACAAAGAGTCTACTAATATAATACAAATTAAATATAATAAAATGAAGCCGTATAAATTATAAATTCTAATGCTATATTTAAAATTTACATATATTGATTAAAAAATGAAATGGCACTACCAGAGCTTACTACAGGGGAAGCTTCTTTTTAATATTCCGTAGCCCTGCTACGAAATACAACAAAGGCGTAGCATTTACCTCGGGAGGATATTTACGTTGCATGTAATAGCAGGACGGAGTAGTAGGTGGTGGGTAGGAGTGGTAGGAGTAGGGCTATATTTACATTACAATAACAGGTTACATAAAGCTGGTCTTGTTAACACAATTACCTTATTATCTGAAACAATAGATACTTCTCAATCAAGATTTTTTTACGCGAAAATGCAAACAAGGAATCGGCCTTTACTGAAAATATAAAGATTCGTATTAATTTTAAAGTATTTTATGCCTTAAAGTTTGAGTCGGGGCGGGGGAATCCTAAAAAAATTTGAAACTTTTAACACTTCTATTTTGTCAGCACGCACGCCGACTCGGATCCGGAGTTAATTGCAAGCCAGCGACCCCAGCCTGACCCACTTGTAGTACATAAGACTCAAGGCGTGTACAATTCATTGTTAAGTCTTACCTATCTGCCTTACTTATTTTTTATTTTGTTATCATTATTCTTCAAGACGTGAAAATAAGATCTGTATGAGGAGTACCTTTAACAACGTTAGTAAACGAGTAAGTTGGTTTTGATTGGTATGATGATATGGTAGAGATTTTAATAATTGCTAAATTATTATCATCTTGTTTTGCAGTATAATGATAGATCACATCCTAAAGCTCGATTTCGAGACAAGTCTAAAATCACAAATTTGTTAATTTAGTAATAATAATAGTTGTAAACACGTTTAGTAGCAGCTGAATGTAGGTGTACGATAAAATGTAATTCTCCGTGTCTTTGGGGATTTGTATTTGTATGCAGTTTAAATATTTTTCGTTATTTTTACACATTTTACCCCTTGAAAAAAAAACATTTTTAGTTTCAAGAAACCTTAAAATAAAGTTTAAAGTTTAGACTTTTTTCTAACAACGAATAAAGCTACGAAAATGCGTAAGGCCCGAATTTGCAAACTAAGTCACTTAAAAAATCCGAAAACAAACCAGTATCGCTTTATTATTTTAAGACAAATTGTTTTTCGGTAAATATTTATTGAATTTTTATTTTAGCTTTAATTACATTTTATAAAAACATTATACTCCATATTATCCAGAATATCTGTCAATTATTAATTGGAAAAAAAAATAAAATCAAGTTGTTTATTTCACTTAGAATATAAAAAGTAAATAAATATTTCAGCAGGAAATCCAGCCTGAACAGCTAAAAAAGTAATTAAAAAAATAGTAACTTTTACGGCCTTTGTAAAATACAATAGACGTTAATTCTTGGAGGACGTTTCGACTTATTTGCTTCCTTGAAATTGTGTACTTATTTTTCATATCGAAATTATCAATTTTCCGTGAAATCGAACGTTCTTTATTTTCAGAAAAATCTTGGTTAAAGTGAATTAGGCTAAATTTTTATTGTTACAAAGACAATCAAATCACTTAAGATTCTCTACCTTAAGTGATTTGATTGTCTTTGATTTCAGTGTTTATTAATATTCATTGAAATCAAATTAAATGTTTAATGGGCTTCCTCACATGTTGAACGGGGCGACGATCAACAGGCGACAGGTAATGATAATAGTCGTATCGGTACGTCCGGATCGCGTTCGAAAGTCACTGAAAATAAAATGACTAGTGGATAGGTTGAGAATACATTGCATTCATATTCAATGAAATATATTGAATATGAGTGATAGTGAGATGCCATGAGCGTTATTCTATTGCAGTGAACGACATCGTCCCTTTGCCTTCCTCAATCCTAATGTTTATATACAAAGCAGCTCAACCCCACCTGCCCAGTTGGGCTTATAAGTTGAGCCGCTATTCATGTGATCCAGGTTTTACCCCGGTCACATGGATCATTGTTACGGCAGATCTGACCCCCGAAGTCATCCGACAACGGCACTATTAAGCCTAGTAAGCTCGCAAGGCTATCGGTCATAGACAAGTCCAATCGCGACCACCCTGCTACCTTTTTTCCATGAAAGGTTCCGGAGCTGTAATGCTCGCTCACTTCCCGTGTGATTTCTCACACTAGCAATAACTTGCTGAGATCGTCAGAGAGGCCAACTACCAGTTTCCTAGCTGGTGCCGGAGCTGTATTGCACGCTCACTTCCCGTGTGATTTCTCACACTAGCAATATCTTGCTTAGAACGTCAGAGAGGCTAACTACCAGTTTCCAGCTGGTGCCGGAGCTGTGGGCGCGCTCACTTCCCGACAGGCGATCGGGCCGCAAGTCTACCCTATACTACAGTCGGGTGACCGGATAGATGCTAGCTCATCCATCTAACCTCTAAGCAGGAGGCTACCCGAACTGCAGTGACCCCCGAAGGGATCTCTGCTTATGGACCGTTCCAAGCCCCGAAGAAAAAGACCGCAGCAGCCCTTCGCCTTAGGCAGGTCAATTACTTCTCGCTGCGCACGAGACCAGCGAGCCCCCGACAACTGTGGGAACCCAGACGAACAGCGCCGAATCTCTACAGCTAACCACATTACCACTACGAATCCAACACCAAAACCGGTAACCCGGCAGTTTACACGCGCAAGCGCATGCATCGCTGCCGGAGGGCTTAGGTACCGGGGTCCCGTAGTACCCTGATCTTAGCAGCTGACCCGTAGTTCAGCTGCAAACTATCTACCGCCGGGTGTCTCAGTAGATAGGGTGCAGTGAACGACAGTAGAATAACGGCTAAATAGAAGCTCATCAGAATCATCAGTGAGTGAGTTATCAAACAGTGAACAGTAATAGGGAGTGCCGGCCGGCCACTTTATGGCAGGCCACAAATATGACTACGATGTATTCATAACATTAGATATTAGAAAATATGGCCATCCGGAACTATTCATAACATAACATAACATAACATAACATACACACTCCTGCGAAGAACCCACATTTTTCTTTACAATCTTGCGACTGACCTATTTGAATATTTATATATATAATTATTTTATACCCACTGACGTTATCTCCTAGAAACCCATTTAATATTTATCTTAATAAGGGTATACATTTGCCTTTAAATGGAATAAAGAAATTAATAAAAAATAAATATCATGAACAGTCTTTTTAACCTAACCTTAATCTACTTTGTATTTCATTATAAAGCAACCGGTGGATGGTCAAATTGGTTAACTTATTGTTGGATGTACTCGTACTCCGCTAACTGACAGAATTACATTTAATGAGTGACAGATTGTCATTTTTGTTTATGACTACATACATTTATTTTATTTTAAACTGTATAACTCAGTTAATCAAACTCATAATAATTAAAATAAAAATGAAGTCCACCATAATACAAAAACCACTGTTGCCTAAATGTAAACATACATACATTCATCTCTGAAATTTATATAAATAAAATAATTCTCAAGTAAAAGAAAATAAAAAGTGAAAGTGAATATAAAGAAACAATGTATTTTTTTTTTATATTTGAAAATCTAGATTGTAGATAGATATAGATAGTCCTCAGTGCGAACATTTAAAGTGGACCGAAGGTGTTAAGAACGGCGGACGTCAGGGAGAGGTTAATAATCCACAATACCTTTCTTGCAATATAATAATTAAAGCCCATAAAAAATACTTCAATAATAATTTTATTAAGCAAAAAACTATGCCAATTTATTTCAATGAGATAAGTTATAACAAAAAAAATCGGTGTTTTTTAAATTCAGCTCAATCTTTTTATAGGACAATAGAGTGTGTGTGTTTTAAACCGACAGCAAAGAAAACCTCTGCAATTTCTTGGAATTGCTGTTACTTTTGAAAGAATCTTCTTCTAAGTATTAGTCTTATTATAAGAACGCCTAAAGATGAGCACCGAACGTGACAAACCTAACATGTACGAGTATGTATACTTTTATATGTGCCGTCATCAGTTGCCGATGTTACTATTGTGAACTAAGGAATATGAGATTTCTTTAAATGGATTTTTTTTAATGTACATTGTATGTATATGTGTATATGGATATTTCTTATCTGCGGAAAAATTCCAAGTGAGATCTATTGGAACTTCTCATTGCATGAAATTAACTAACTAACGTCTATAACACTCAAGAGTTATTTTTCAACTGAGCTAAACAAAGTTCTCAAATCAATAAAGTACGAAACATTAACCAGTCGAGATCGTTTGTACTCGTATATTAAATTGTAGAATTCACTGGTTTCGAAACCTTTATTAATATTTGTCCCATAACATTAGATAAAAGTTTTTAAAACGCTTAAATAAAACAGTAAATAATAACAATAGTTTTTAAACGAAAGCAATACCTAGAGTCAACGTGTAAATAGTAAATAGTGTACGGTGTAGGATACCATATGTGAGTGCAGTCTAGTTACTTTCCTAAGTTTATACTCCAAAAATGGTTGATTTTAAAGAAAAATTTAAATGTAGTTTTTTTTAGATAAAGCAGTTTCGACAAAGCAGTAATTTTGTAGTTGTTTTTTGCACGTTGAATAATTGTTATAATTATCTTTCTACTGAAATCTAAACAATAACACGCGAGATATTCAGAGAAAACTATTTTTCCTCACCTTTATAATTTTTTCCGCAGATGGAATCTCAAAAGAATGGACTATGTTTTTCTTTTCAACGCTTTATAGGGTGATTAGAAGAAAATTTAGAAGTTCAGAAAACGACGATGACCCATTAGGTGACCATCTTTTAAATAATCAAAGCAAAATAAGCAAACTTGCATCTTTTGGGGATTTAACTGAACGAGGTCCAGTACATCCCACTTTGAGACACAAGTTTCTTTTGTAACTGGTCAACGTTTTCCCGGAAGAACTTTGCATGCCCAAAATATATAGCATCCCCAGTACGGTTATCCGCATAACAATGTATGTTAAAAATATCCCATATTACATTGATGTGCAGGAGGGACAGATTTGGGAATAGCACGCAGCCTTGGGGTACATCAGCATTCACAGGCTTGCGGTTTAGACAAAACCCGCCGAGAACAACCTGTATGCACCGCCCAATAAGACAGCTGAATCCACTTGCATAAATTCTCAGGAAGCCTATAGGAAGGAAACTTCGATAGAAGCCCTTTGTGCCATACACGATCGAACACTTTAGCTACATCCAACTAACTACCAGACCCTCTCATTTGTTTTTATTAACCGCTGCCCAACGGTACATAAGATGCAATAGAATATCACCAACCGATCAACTATGGCGAAAGCCATATTACCAGTCATTGACCGCCTAGCGATGCTCGTAGTACGTGGAGCTGGAGAGGTAACGGCGATAGGTCTGTAATTAGCTGTAGTAACAAATGAGTTACTGTAGTAACAACCGCAGCATAATCATTGGGACGCAGCATAATCCGCTGACTTGTAGTGAACAACGTGTCGAATCGCAGGTCTTGTGCGAATGTCCGAAATAGAGGGCCTGTGGCTGTCTACGTCCGATATACTAGTGTGCATCTTGACCAATTGGAATAGACCATTTGCAGGTTTTGAAAAACTAAATAATCATTTAAATTACAACAACAACAACATTAATTTGCATATATATCTTGATGACGGCATGTGGCCTACGGGCATTTCTTTCCGACGTTTTTTACATATGACGGGTAAAAATGATAGTCATCAAAAACTGACTGTGAGGCATAACACTGACAATATTATTGGATAGAAAAGGAAATGTAAGATTTATTTCATTTAATTGTAAGTCTCTCAAAAGATCTTTAGATGGAGCGAGAGATCTATGTGACAAGACCGACATCATAGCACTACAGGAGACGTGGCTACTACCTCATGAGTTACCCGAACATTTGCGGTGGACGTCTCAGCGGGCCTCCTTGCTGGTAGGCCTTATGGTGGAGTTGCTATTGTGTGGCGAAAAAGTCTATTTAGATCGGTTTCCGTTATCGATTGCGGTGATGTTCGTCTGGCTGCGGTTAAGATACAAGTGAGTTATTTATTATACTATTTAGTGTATATATGCCAACTAACTGTGCGGATAATTTGCCGAATTGTGTGTGTGTGTGTGCCGAAGTGCTTAAGTTCAATCAGTGCTATTGTTGAAGAGAATAATTACTATTCCGTAGTTTTATGTATTAGGTGACTTCAATGCGCACCCTAATGAACTTTTTTTTTAGACATTGATTGATATAATGAAATGGGTTCTTGTTGCGAAGGCATATGTGCTAACACAGAGCACAAATTATTTATAAAAAAATATGTATTTTAGGCTGGTTTCGATACTATCCGAGGCTGCTGTAGATACATCTAAAAGGGTAAAGGTACGAAGGAGAGGTGGTTGTGTTGCAGGGTGGTACAAATATGTTGCTTGTTACCACAGGGAAGCCAGGTTGAGGTTTTTGGCCTGGGTGGAAGCGGGTAAACCAAATACGGGTCTAACATATAGTGACATGAAAGATATTAGAGTAGGAAGTTGATTAAGCTGTAAGCTGTAAGCTGTAAGCTGTTAGAAGTAAGCTGAGGTGGTGTCAGGACAGACAAGATCAAATTAAAATGAATGCCCTGGCATCTCATCATTCGGCCAACAATTTCATACAGTTCTGGAAAGGATGGGAAATTTGAGCCGCAAGCCTGGCTTTCCTGTGAGTGTTGATGGTATTAGCGATAAACATATGATTGCCAACACATTTAGTGATCATTTTAGAGCAACACCGACACCGCGGCAGAACGCTAGTATATTTCAGACACCCGGTGCTGAGACCATTGGCCAGACTAAGGTTAATTTTTCTGAAAAGGATGTATGTCACATTATTAAGACTATGAGTAGAGGTAAATCCCCTGGATTTGATGGTCTTAGCATAGGGCATCTTAAGCATGCTGGAGTCCACTTGCCACGAGTCTTGTCCCAGTTTTATAATCTTTGCCTCAGCCACGGTTACTTACCTCAGGAATTAACTAAAACGATTGTAGTTCCCATTATAAAGAACAGAACAGAGGACATATCGCATCGGAATAACTATCATCCCATCTTACTTGCGAACATAATGGCCTAAGTGCTGGATGGCCTGCTTAATGACATTCTAATAAATCATATAAAATTGCACGACGCCTAGTTCGGTTTTAGGAAAGGGCTTTCCACGGAAAGTGCCATATTATGTCTTAAGCAGGCTGCACAGTACTATGTACAGTACATACACAGTACATGGGAAAACGCCGGTTTACGCGTGTTTTCTGGACTTGTCGAAAGCTTTTGACACAGTCCTATTCGATAAGCTTTGGGGAAAGTTGGGCGGGGCTGGTGTCCCGGCGGAAATACACTCACAGGCACAATTAACCGCCCACCTTGTATTTCCTTCAATTTACAAAAATCGACAAATTTAGACCACATTTAATGAGAGGTACATTGAAAGCTACCTTTAAGGTCTTGAAAAAAAAACAAAATTCTTCAAACAAGGAGTTTTATTAAACGGTAAATTGCAAAAATCGATTTTACGAAAATTTTCGATAAAAATTTAACAATTTCAATTTTGAAAAATTTGGTCTGATTAAAAAGAAAATTGAAAATTAATAATGAATGTTACTGCTTTGGGCTCCAATGACTTCTTAGAGCTGGTTTGCCATCCCATCCACGAAATCTTGGATATCTGATTGGGGGATATGGTGCCACTCCTCTACCACAGCCGTCTTGAGCTCTCCTAGTGTCGTAAGTGCTGGTACTCTTGCTCGAACACGTCTTTTGAGGTTGTTCCAAATGTACTCAATAGGGTTAAGATCGGGACTGCGTGCCGGCCATGGTAAAACTTGAATACCGACCTTATTAAGGTACTCTATGACGGAACTTGCGGTATGGCAAAGTGCATTATCATGCATTAATCAAAGTTGTTACCAATGAATGGTGCAAAAGGTATGAAATGGTCTTGTAGGACAGTTTCCACGTATCTTTGAGCATTTGCACTACCTATATCGAACACAACAAGGTTAGTACGAGCCTGATAAGAAATACCTCCTCAAATCATTACGTATCCTCCCTGGTAACCCACTGTTTCGGTTATAGCACATGGAGCAAACCTTTCATTTTGGAGCTTGTAGATACGCTGACGTCCATCTGGACTTCTTAGGGCTATTCTGCTCTCATCTGAGAACAGTACGGCCTTCCATTTCCAAACAGACCAGTTAGCATATTCTTGAGTAAAAGCAAGTCTAGCTCTACAGTGTTGTGGGAGCAGTTGTGGGGCAAGAGCTGAACAAAAAGCCCTCAGATTCCTTTCTGCCAGTCTTCTCCTAATTGTTCGTTCACTGACACTGACATTTCTCACCTCAAAAAGACGCGTATGAACTTCAGTAACCGTACAAAAGCAATTTCTCAACACGTTGCTGATAACGAAGCGATCATCTCGGGCTGAAGTACATCGATATCGGACTTGGCCTAGCCTACGCGTGTATGAGCCTGTCTCTCGAAATCCTCTGATGGCATCCCGTACCGTAGTTCGAGATACACCGAGTGTACAGACGATGCGGCGTTGGCTCTACCTGGCGTTAGACAAAGCCACTGCCCTAGCTGCACCAGTTGCATCGAGTGGTATTTTTTACAGTTACAAACAATAAGCGAACACTAGAAACTTAAATTAAACAATATTTACACACTATGGTAGAAAATAACTGGAAATGTTAACACGGGAAAACAACGGCAACAATGTCAAATAACGACTAAATTCCAAAAAACTGTCGGTGGCACAAAATTAGGAAACGAATTATGAGTATAAGTGTTTGATTTATTGCTAGAGTAGCCTCTTGATATAAAACAAAACAGTTGATAAGCCATAATAAACGTAAACAAACAGGGCGACGAATGATAGAGGTGGGCGGTTAAATGTGCCGGTGAGTGTAGTACTCTTGTTACAAGAATGGTACCGCTGTCAGCGTAACCAGGTGAGATGGGATGGAGCACTGTCCGAGCCATACGGCATGGAATGCGGTGTCAGGCAAGGTGGACTAGCCTCTCCTTTATTATTTAACCTTTACATAAATGATCTCATTGCTGGGCTCAGCAGCACTCATATTGGTTGTCACATTGATAACGTTTGTGTTAATAATATAAGCTACGCCGATGATATGGTGCTGCTGGGGCCGACAGTGGGGTCTATTCGCAAGATGTTAGATGTATGTGTTTCATATGCGGTGAAACACGGACTATCGTATAATACAAAAAAAAGTAAATACTTCTTTTAATGGAAAATTATGTGGACCCGCGCCGGTCTGTGTTCCACCTATTAAAGTGTACGGTGAAGAATTGCAGCGAGTGACCAGTTTTAAATATCTCGGGCACATTGTGACACAAAATTTGACCGATGAGGCGGATCTGGAGCAGGAGCGCAGGGCACTGGCGATCCGAGGAGATATGATAGCCCGTAGATTCGCTCGATGCTCCGTTCCTTAAAGCCTACTGTCAATCTTTTTACACGAGCAGCCTATGGGTGAATCATACCTGTCGGGCCGCCAGAGTCCTGCGTGTTCAGTATAACAACATTTTTAGGATGCTGTTATACTGTTATGCTTCTTTCTCTTAAAAATTATTCATTTTCTCCTTTTGCATTTTTATACCCGACTAAGCATTCCAAGAAAAAAAACGAAACTAATTACTGCCAATGTTCTATTAATTAAAAATGCTTTATAATTAATTAATGACTATTTAAATATCGAAGTTAAACGAATATTAATCCCCTAATTCCATAAATTAGTTAATTGAAGTGAAACTTCAGAGCGATCAAAATAAAGTGAACATAATCTAAACGTTATCCCTATACTTTTAAACGTAGTCACGCAACTACTGCAATTTATTTACTTAAAAATTCTTTATGAATTATTCACAACATATTATAAAATAATGACTGACCTCACACATCTTTTACGAAACATAAAGTAATATAAGTTTTGTATACGTGTTAGTCTTTGTATGACGCACTATAAATCTCTTACTTACAACTACCACAACGCTCTATATACATAGTCTCTTTGTTTAACTTACAATTTTGAAATATCCATTTTTTTTATAACAATAGAAACAGTAATTTTATCTCATCTTTTCTTAATGTTATCGTATTTTTTGCGTTTTTTATTTTAATTAACACTTAGCTAAAAATCAATAATGAATGAATCTTCTGATACAAAGGAAATTGTGCATCACTTAAAGAAAGATAAAACAAGACTTGTGAGCAATATACAACAACATAAACACTTCAACGATTACTCAGATCCATATTTGCTTATTATCTTATTTTATGAATTCAAGTCTTATTCTGTCGATTATAAGGTGTGTTTTTACTGTTTCCTTTCAATGAATTCGTCGCTCGGACACAGATGGCGTGCTGCGTCATCGTTCAAACGCAAGAGCAGGCCACGATCCGATAATACATCGTAATGTCACATTCGAGTCATTCGACGATCGACGAAATCATAGTCACTAGTCAGTCGTGCGGTGCTTCCAGTTCTAAGCGGTTGGTTACGTGTGGCAAAATGGACGACACTATTCGAAATCTGGTAAATAGCATGCAATATAAATATAAACGTTCAAATACGCTCCCGCGATGCGATGATGAATTAATGCAAGCGTGAAGCGTGCTTTAACTCTGATCCACCGGGTTTGTTATTAGTTATTTGCGATTTTATGCTTTAACAACGTGGCGACCATTTCATTATCCTACTCTAGTTTTATTAAATAATAAGTTGAAAACAATTATTAATCAATATGGCTTCCATTATCATTTATTTCTAAGCACGTTTTAATTATTGTTTGCTGTTTCAATTGACCAGTTTGTTGTTCCTTTGAATCAGTACATAGATAAAACATAATATCTTTAAACATAATATTTTAGTTTATTTAAAATGTATATATTTCTATATGGCTTCTACATTTAAATAAAATATTATTGATAATTAGTATCTCGTTGCGCAACTCGTCTAACCAGAAATACACAACTTTTATTATGTATTCCTTTTCCTTCCTTTTCCTTTCTTTCCTTCCTTCCTTTAATTTTTAGATCTTTAAGTTATTTTATAAATCATTTATTTTTTATTTATTTTTAAAATGGTTTTTCTGTATATTTAGCAATTTGACGTTGCAAGATGATTTGCGAAGGAGACGGACGTCTACCTATTCATAATAATGTATAATATTGTAGCGAGCATGCGTTTAATAACCATACAAGATACAGACATTATTGGGATTTTAGAATTTGCAGTAGTAACGCTGTTTCATGGTTGACATTGACTTTAAACAAATTACCTGGAAGTGACACGTATCAGGTGTATCGTACGAGTATACACAATACACAATGAAGTCAATGATCGTACGTCGCCTACTTCGCGAACTTACATTTAAGACACATCTTAAGACACACAAGCAATAAAATTTTGATAAGCTGATCAGAAACATTGTACCCCCAAATCAGATACTCCTATAAAGTGTATGGGAATATATGTCGATTTCTTAAATATAAATATATATTTTTCTTTATTTGTGGGTTACATGAATAAGAAATAATAGAAATTACAACTCTTATATTAAAGTGTATAAAAAATATTTTATTATTTAAGACATTGTTGAGGTTTGCGTATCAGTGGGCCGAAATATTTGTTTTTTAAACTTTTAATATCTATTGAAGAATATTGTGTCTGCGTCGTCGTTCCCTCTGTGTCAACAAGTGCGTTGTTAATACAGTAACAAGATGCGGAAGAGTCTAACCCTGTTATTTAAGTCTAAAGGGATTTTGTTCTTGTAACGTAATCATCTTGTGGTCTTGCTATTTATTGGATCGATATTATATTTAACTTACATTCTATTACCTAGAAAAAAAATTAAATGTGTAAAATATTTTCTCACGAATAAAGTTTTCCTTTATTTTAACATCTAAAAAATTTTAGGACGATTAATTTCAATAACATAAAATCAAGCAGTCTCCTAAAGGAGATAGACAAGGTAAGAACAACATTAGGTACAATAACTCGTCAGATACTTTACAGGAGTAGGATTGAGTAGGATTGAGTAGGCCCACTCCTACTCCTTCCTTGCAGGTGTCCGTGCGTAATGGACTCCTGGTTTTATAAAGTGGTACACTTACGATGTCCCTACATGACACCTAAACTGGACGCGTCATGATGACGTCACTAATTCATACGAGCAAACATGCTCAGCATCCAAAGACCGTTTTATTCACAAATTATTTTAAGATAATATTCAAATATTTTAATATGTTTATCTTATTTATACATTTGAGAAATGGTATTTATTATTATAAATTGTAGGCGGTAAAATCAACATGTAAAGTCTTGTGTTTATTATAGGTCTGTAATTGCGACATTGGTCCCTCTGTTTATATCCCATAGTTTCTCACTATGTGCCCAACGTCTGTCATAACAAGAGCCAAATATCGATTAAATTGTAATTCTCAAATTTATTAACACTTATTTTTTACTAATAATAATACTTCCAAGATGATTATAATAGAACTTTGTTCTGTGATATTAGCAGAAATCCATAATATAAAAGCAATTAGTTATTCACGTCTTGAAAGTTTAACAATTCTATATTTCCATATTTTTATTATATTAATATAATAATAATCCTGATAGCTACAAATGTACACACGTCTTTGACGGCGATGCCCTCCGCAGCGCTCAACATTGATCTAATCTTCTAAAAATAAGAATAGAGTTCACGTGGGGGCGGCAGAGCTCACCGCGGACCTAACACAAACATTTCCAACAACTAATAATCATTTTATTTTATTAAATATATTAACAAACTATTTAAAAAATATATTTAAAAGATTTACATACTTCTCCTAACATTCTTCGAGTATATAAATTGTTTTAGGAGCAAATAAAGATCATTCATTAAATAAAGTGTGTATCACAGTTGCAAATTGTAATCATTTTATTATTATTATTGTTAATAATTTTATTTTATCAATTATCTTATCATCCATTTTAAATTCTAAATGATTTATACAGCAGTGTGGGGGGGGGGGGTAATATAATATGTGAAGCGCAAGTACGAGTATAATGAATGTAAAAAGAAACATAATACATAATATAATATATTAGACATACATGTTACCAGTTATTACATAAAAGCCGTATATTTCAGTTGGAGAAAGATGGCTACGTGGTTCTCAAAGACTTCCTCCGTCCAGCGGAGTGTGAGGAGTTGGTAGCGGCCGGATTGGAACTGACCGAGAAGGCGGCAGACTGCTCGCATAAAGCTCTCTTCTCTACCCTCGATAACAATAAACAGGTAGCACACCTCGCCGAAACTTCGTATTTAGATTATATATAATAAACATATATGTCACACACAATTTAATATATTGTAATATGATACTCAGTTGTCGGTTTTAGTTTGAGGCACAGATCTTTTTAAAAATCCATGCAGATATTAAATTTAGCATAAGAGTTGTAGAAAATGTAAATGATTCTCAAGTTGTTGTCGTTGTGGTAACTGTATAACTACTATTTCAAATGAACTCCCTGTAGCGAAATAATATTAATTCAAGGTGCATTTAATGGAAAATATCGGTCTTCTGATTGAACTTTCGTGCTAATCGAAACTGCCTTTAATTATTCAAGATAACCTTTTTTTATTAACAAGCCTCTCCCCGTGACTATCAGCTATCAGAAGTATCAAATAGAATATAATGATTGTAGTTGAAAACAACTTGCTGTTTATTACATACCGAAATCACTTTTATCTGTGCAGAGTGACGTAGATAATAATAAGACAAGTGACTTGAAAAAATATCACCAAATACAAAAACAACTGACAACTTGTAACAACAAACTAATTATTAGCAGTGAAAATATAAAAAAAACATTTTATTTGTTTCAGCAACTGAAAGATACCTACTTTTTAGAAAGTAACGACAACATAAGTTTTTTTTATGAGGTAGATGCGTTTGGCCCCGACGGAAGCCGCAGAGTAGATCAGAGCGTCTCATTGAATAAGGTGATATCAATAATAACTACACTTGCCATTGCTTAAATAAAATTTTCCAAATTTAAAATTCTCCTTATCGTATATCAGATTACTAATATTTATACTTTTTTTCACTGCAATTTTTTTTTAAAGTATTTTTAAGATCAAAGATTTACCTCTTTTTTCCAATAAAATTGTTACGATAGTTTATTTGATTGTAAAGTAAGTTTCTCGTGAAATCCAGGTCGGTCACGCTTTACACCTTCTGCACCCAATCTTCAGATGTTATACATATAGTGATAGGGTCAAGGCCGTGTGTAGAGCGCTTGGCTGGAAGGAACCCGCGGTAGTTCAGAGTATGTACATTTACAAGAATCCTGGATTGGGAGGGGAAGGTAATATGTGTTCTTATTCCAATTAAAGTGTTTATAAACATAAAAATATTACAATACAGTATTCATAAATCAACTATTCAAAGATACTATTTAAACATTTGCAGTGGTGTCTCACCAAGACGCAACGTACTTACATACCGAACCAATCCCTGCCGTAGGATTTTGGATTGCATTAGAAGACGCAACTGTACAGAATGGCTGTCTTTGGATGGCGCCCGGTTCTCACAAATCTGGTGTTCACAGACGATTATTGCGTAATTCCGATAAAGAATCAACTCAATTTTTGAAATACGACAAGCCTGCTCCAGTTTACCCGCAGTCGAGCTTCACCCCTGTACCCGTTAGTAAAGGTATTGATTAGTAAGATATTGTGGGTATGGTTGTTAAGTGGAACAAGCAAGGTATAGGTATCTTACACACGTGACGCATTATGCCGGGTACCTCAGTGATGTTGTCAATAGACTAAGCATATAAATATTTTCGACAATTGCTAGAACCCTAAGGCGTGTGAACTCTGATGTTGAAAAGTCTGGTGGTTTAAAACTATGCGGACTCTCGGACAATTTCCAATATTTGTAGTTGGACAGATGATATTATCAAAAAACTTGAATGGTCTGTTAATATCTCCCTACTCCTAACACCGGAACACCTCATTATTAGTTTTTGTTGTTTACTACTACTGCGATATAAATACTCATTATGAATAAACTAAAACAAATATTTTTGTATCCAGGTACTTGCATCTTAATTCACGGACATGTGGTACATAAGAGTGCTCACAATAAATCAGAACACAGTCGCCCCGTTTACACCTTCCATGTCGTGGAGAGACATAACAACACATACTCTCCTGAAAACTGGCTGCAGGAGGGCGAGAACGCACCCTTTTGCAATATATATAATACTCCACAAATAATTTAATGTTAAGAATGAATTGTAAGAAAACTTAGGATATTGTTGTATCGTATCGTATCGTAAATTTATAACCAAAGCAAAGAGATAGCAAAGTCCACCAAAAGAATTCATTAATAAATCATCAGTATCCATTATCCATTTCGAAGTCAAATGCATTGATTTAAAATACGAATAGTTAGATTACGATGAATTCATATTTATTCTGAATATTCAAAGAATTTTAGCATAAGGACCATTTAGGACATTTTATATATATAATTGTATAATCGTGATGAGAACTTCTTGTAAACTTTATGAGAGTTAACTGACGCCTGTTATTTATCACACAAACCGGCAACATTACCAAATGCTAAAATAAGGAAAGAAAATTTAATAATTATTCACGAAATATGTAGATATTGTGATAAGTCGCTTTGTGATTTTCATTGTGATTATTTTTATTAATAAATAAATAAATAAATAAATAAATAAATGTTTATTTGAGTTTCTGGACGCTTTTATCATCTCCCTTACTATAAAAGAACGAACAGTTCTACAAAATAAGTAAAGCCGGCATAGATTCTCAATTTCAAAAATAATTTCAATTTCTCTACAACTGTCTTAATCATTAAAATGACAAGTTTTCGTAAACACATGTCAACATTAAAATCTAGAATATAATAAAAAAGGAATACATCGATTTGACAGCATCGGGTAAAGCATCGCTCATCGCATCTCATCGGACAGCACTGCCAAAAACTGAGTTTATTAAAATTAAAATGTAATCATTGTTGGTATAGCGCATTCATTTAGTAGGAACGTAATCACTGTCGCCTTAAAGACACGCACTTTATACTGGGCCCACAACTATCTGCGGTCTACCAGAGGAGAACCGTCACAACAAAAACCAACTCGTCGTCAATATGGTTCGCTAACGCAACGCACCTACGTCGATGAGTGGAAACCTAGCCGGTGGCGGCCCAGAGGAAAATAAACACAATCTTTTAAACTATAGTTTTTGCTTTATCAATTGATCCGGTAATATTGTTTTAACAATGATGGTAATTTAACCCTATATTCTTTCTCCACTTTTATTTTCAATATTTATCACCTTCATTACTACAAATTTAATTTCTCTACCTTCTGTATGGACAAGATATATAAATTTACACAAATGTAAAGCTTGTCAACATCAATACTGCAATTGCTTCTTTAAACGAAGACTTAAAACAAATACACGGCTGTAGCTTAAAGTTGGCTATGAACGTAATCCCTATTAAATATCGGGCCATAATAATAGGTTATTAATCTTCTGTGAAACCTTGGAAAAAATATGGAGGAACTTTAACTAGAAATGTCCATTTTAGTGATATTTGCTGCAAAGAAACTCATTCCCTGCCTGCACTTTAATATCGTCACATACATTTTCAGTTTATTCGGGTAAAAAACTTTATTAATGCAATAACTAATCCTACTGTTCTCTACCTCTCTAAGATCTCCAAATTCAACTTAATTAATTGGATCGTCTTCCCAACAGCTATTTGTTTTCCTTTTAATTATTCTAATTATTCTCTTATTCTTAACAATCCACTCTGCCCCCAGATTTTGAAATGTAAATTTCAGTTAGTAAGCGATACTCACTATACTGCACGATCACGATATCATATCTCCTTTTTGGACCAAACCTAGCTACTTATTTCATTTCCCCTTCTATGGTTTCTAATTCCTAGTTCCATAAAATTTATTACAACTACCCCCTTATACCCTACATTTAATTTGTGGCGGTGAGTACTTACATCAAGTAGAGCGTATCATTCGTCTCATGTTTCTTAGAGACAAACGGTATCTCAAGATTCAGCACCTACATGTGGTTCTTCTGGATCCCAAATGTGACTTATAAGTCATTTCAGATTTTTTTGAGCGAAGTGAGAGGAGCGCTCTACGGGAGACTTATTCACATTCTTTGTCACGAATAGGTTCGAAAACTATTAGTCGCTAAATTATGAAATTTTGCAATAAGGCGATAATTAAAAAAAAAATTATTAATGTCATTTCGTTGAGGAAGAATCGTCAAAAAACTGATATCCCATTGAAGTCAATAGGAAACGATGCCCCGAATAAGGACCTACTAGAGGGGGACCTTAAGTCCCTACTCCAATTAGGTAACGCAACCATTCTGGCCGGCGACCTAAATTGTAAACATCCCCGCTGGAACTCTAGAATCGTAAATACTAGAGGACGTCTCCTTGATAGGCTAAGCAACACGCCTGGTCTCAACTTTGAGATCATAGCGCCCTTGAGCCCCACGCGATACTTTGACTCGGACTTCCGACATGACACACCTGACGTGCTCGACATAGCGCTCTTGAAAGACGTAACGCTTCAGTTGCGATCAATCGAGACACTATCCGAGCTAGACTCCGACCATCGACCAGTCCTAATCCAGCTAGGACCCCTCCACCCTACGACACCCGCGTTAAAAACTATAATCAACTGGAGAAAGCTAGAAGAGCAACTCCACTCCCCCGCTTCAGTGCACCTCGACGAAATACCTGACCAGATCGTAACGGTCGAGGACGCTGAAAAAGCCGCGACGCGATTCACAAACCATATATCAGACATAATAGGAACGTCCTCGAGGGAGGTCCGAGCAACCTTCGATGGGAGCCATGCACTCCCTCCGGACATTAGGCACCTAGTTAACCGTAAAAACGCCGCGATCAGGAACCATGACACATATCCGACAGACGAACATCGACGGGAGCTACGCCGCCTCCAAAGGGAGTTGAGACAAGCTCTTGACACCTTTAGAGATGGAGGCTGGGACAAGAAGCTTTCAGAGCTCTCTCCTTCACACCAGGCTTACTGGTCATTGCAGAGAGCCCTGAAAGCCGAAACTGTCTCGGCAATGCCCCCGCTCGATAGACCTAACTCCACGCCCGCCTTCGACGACCGAGACAAAGCGGAATGTCTAGCCGACAGCGTAGAGAGCCAGTGTAACATTAGCACGCAACCGGTCGAACGCGAACATGTCGAAGTCGTCGACAACACTGTTCGAGTCATGTGCTCTCAACCACCAGCAGGTCCCCCCATAGAGGAAACGAACCTCGAAGAGGTAACGACCCTAGTTAAGGCGCTTCACGCCAAAAAGTCGCCAGGATCAGATAGGATCACCAACAAAGTGATCAAACTCCTTCCGCCTCCTTTGCTTTACCTAATGGTTAATATTTTTAATGCTCTACTGGCCGGTTGCCGGTTTCCGGCCCAGTGGAAAGAGGCCATAGTGATAGGCATTCACAAACCGGGTAAGCCCCGAAATCTTCCAACTAGTTACCGTCCAATTAGTCTCCTTAGTTCCCTAGGGAAAATCTATGAGAGGATTATCCTCAGTAGACTTAAGTCAGAAGTAGAGAGACTGAACATCATCCCAAATGAGCAGTTTGGCTTTCGAGCCTATCATTCCAGTTCCCACCAGGTGCAACGCCTCACGGAGCACATCCTTTCTGGGGCCACTTTGTGCCGCAAGCTACGTAGGACAGGAGCGCTCTTCCTCGATGTAGCGAAGGCGTTCGACAGGGTCTGGCACAATGGACTGGTATACAAGCTATACCAGTTCAGGGTGTCGGACAGACTCGTACTAATCATACGGGACTTCCTGTCGAATCGCTCCTTCCGCTACAGAGTGGAAGGCGTGATGTCGACTCCCCGCCCCATCAGGGCAGGCGTCCCTCAAGGTTCAGTCCTCTCACCAATTCTCTTTTCAATTTACTCCAGCGACATTCCTAGGCCGCGTTCTAAAGTAGAATTAGCAATGTTCGCGGATGACACCGCAATTTACACATCCTCAAGGGATCCTTATGAGATCTCTCAACGCCTCCAATCCGCAGCCGACTCCCTCGGGAACTGGTTTCGGAAATGGAGGATTGAGGTGAACCCGGAGAAGAGCACCGCGGTACTCTTTGAACGGTCACGATCCACAAGAGGCCCGGAGATTAAACTCTTTGACAAACCGATTCCTTGGAAAAACAAGGCCAAGTACCTAGGAGTGACGCTGGACAAACAGCTAGTATTCACTTCACATATCGAGGACGTTCGCAACAGAGCGGCCTTAGGGCGACTTTATCCCCTGTTAGGCAAGCGGAGTAAAATGTCCCTTAGAAATAAGGTCACACTTTACAAAGCCTGCATACGCTCCGTCATGTCCTATGCAAGCGTTGCCTTCGCTCACGCGAACCTGAAGCCCCTTCAGGTGCTTCAGAACAGATTCATGCGGCTAGCCACTGGAGCACCGTGGTATATGCGTAATATCGACTTACACAGAGACTTAGATCTACCGACGATCGCACAGTATTTCAAGGGGCTCTCCAAAAGCTACTTTGACAATGCTGTGGGACACCCAAACCCGCTGGTGGTTAAGGCCACAGGATACACGACCCGTAAGACTCCTAAAGTCAAAAAGAGAAGACCCAAGTCGGTACTTTTCGACCCGGACGACGCGATTACGTTAGGGAACGCTACGTAAAAGCGGCAAAGCGAATATAAATACTACACATACACAATCATACAGCGTCTTCGCCGGCGAAGACGAGGCCCCCATCCAAGCACGTTGCTCTGGCGTTCTGCCGTCGGAGGACGTTAGTGTCAAATCCTAACCCACATCCAACCCTCGTTGCCCACCTAACGGCGTTCTGAGCCGTGGTCCGAGCCTCACAGGAGGCGCCCTAAGGACGCGCGTTCCCCTGGGGCCCTTCAGGCCCCTCCTTTTCAAGGGCGGGTCTCTGCACCCGTCCATTACACCGGTGACGCTGTCATGGCCAGTAGGGCTAACAGCAGAGACAAAAAAAAAAAAAAACAAAACGAAAAAAAAAAAAAAAAAAGGAAACGATGAATCATTAAACGGGGCTCGCTTCGCTCAATATGCAAATGGCACCTGAGATTTCGCGAGCGCAGCCAGTCGAAATTGAGGGTCTGTTGGCGCCCCTAGTTATTACCTTCTTGTTTCATGATTTTTACAAGACTGGAATTTAATGGTTTTATTATTGCAATCTATATTTTTGGCTGTTTTTTTTTGCTCGGGATTTGTGATATTGGATAAATTGTCTTAAAGATTACAATCAATTCACTAATCAATTAACGCTCTAGTCTCTTAGTTTCCTTTCAGTCACGGATAATGCCTCATCCAGTCTCTCACTCAATAAGAACAAAGTAAACTAAGTAAAAAAAAAAGTTCCATAACAAAGTTGTAGTGAGTAGAGCTCTTGACCTGTTTTTTAAAGAATGGCGTGAATATGAATTTATTATGAACACAGGTGGCTCGGCAGGCAGTTCACATGCAACTGAATTGATTAATTGCATTAAAGGGCAATAAAGAACTAATAAAAGAAAATATATATGTACTATGCAGTCTATTTTATGAAAAATCCAAACAACAACAAGATACATTTACTTTTTATCTTTGTTAATTAATAACTTATTTGTATTGAGGGTTATATAACACTTAATAATAAATTGACATATTTAATATCTCGATTTGTTATTGTCTCTTTTCAATCGACTTTAAAAATAGTTCAGGTAAGCCAGAGAGGTACGGAGGCAGTCTGAACTAAATGTAATCATTAATGTAATGTTCATAAATAAAAAAGTAAATATAATAATAATGTAGGTAAATACTTCAAATTGTCCTTTCGATATACTTCTGTTATATGATAAGTGCATAAAATTGCCGTCGTCCTCTTGACCCACTGAGCTCACTCAATAACTAACTGAAATGCATTTTAATGATTCTGTATGTCGAAATAAAGAAAAGGAAAGGTGAGTGATAATATGTGATGTATTATCATCATCACCCGTATCCTGCGTCCCGATAAAGATGATTATGTGCAACGTTGTAATTGTATTTTATGTAAATTTATCAAAGCGAAGGAGGCCATATCCCAGAGGTCGCCCGCGTTGATACGAGTATGTCTTCCATTTTAATGGATTAAAGTTTCAAATATAAATTTGTTTGGTTTCATTTTACATCCTCCGATAACGAAACATACTCGTAACTATCAAGTACGTATGAAGACGTACTTGTTTTAAAATTTTAGAATGTACTTTTCAAGTTTGTTTTAACAAAACTTTCTCATCAATTCTATTAGTTTACTAACTACTGCTACTACTACTAACTACTACTACTACTAATCTAACACAAATGGACCAGGTTTTAAGAAAATAAAAATGACTAATGAAGTATGCTGAAGCTGTTCCTAGCTTTTTAACATTCTTGGTTACACGGTCCTAAGCGGCTTTGTTTGCAAAGTGGTATTCCTCCAAAAAACTAAGAGAGAGAATTAAAGGTTTTTAAATATATATGCCATTATTCCTACACTTCCTCTTAGATCAATGAACCATTGGTTCGTGTATTATTGTTTCCTCGTGATTAGTAAAACGATAAAAAAAACATTCGAGCACAGATAACAATATGATTACAATGTACCGCGTTCACGACGAACTACATTTGCTCACTTATGAAATATAATATACAGTAGTTGTTTATTATATATATCACTCTTATATTACATAATACTTGTAAGGAACTGTTCAAACGCAGGTCATTAGAGTCTTCCAAAAAGTAGCACAAATAGTATATTACGGCTGAAAAGGGGAAGTAAGTAAATTGCAACAGCACAAAACACACAAGAACTTTCATATATATATTTTCAATTTAAATCGCACTCTATTGACGACGCAGTTCTCGGAATATTATTTGTGGCATCGGTTGAAATGTAAAAGACTATCGCTGTGTTGTTATTATTAGTCTACAAATATATTAAATTATGTTTCACGTTAGACAAAATGTAATCTTCAAAAGCGTTTTACTCCGATAAGCATCCTTAAATATATTTTTACTCTTAAGGAAAGTTTCCATCGTTTCCGCGAATGCCTTAAGTTCTTTTCGTATTTATGAATTTTAAACGGAATATATAACATTGTTCTAATGTTTAGAACAGAGAAGTAATATATTAATTATTAAATTACTTTAATTTTATTTATTTTCATCTCAATCAATTCAACATATTTTACTTAGCAAGTGTTTACTTACTAGTGTACTCGTATTCCTAGTGTTATCTATCTATTAGTATTGTGATGATTTTATTGACAATGAAACAATCAATCATTATCGTACAATTTTCTTAAAAGAGGAAAAAAAACTCTGAAGTGAACCAGAAAAACATTACAGTAGTTCAAAAATAACTTTTTAAATGAGATGGAAAAACAAAATAAAATGTTTAATTAATTTTAAATTCTATATTACCTGGTCCCAAACAAGTGAGAGACGAGAGATCTAACTAAAGGTCGGGCGCTATCGGGCGCGCGGAGGCCTCTGTCAGCCCTCAGTGATCACTCTCACCGACAGCTCCTCAGTCTCCCAGCGCCTGCACCACGATGCGCCTGCACCTCGCCCTCCTCTTGCTGGTACTACACTGTGAGTCGCTGTGCGATTTTATTATTGTTTTTATAAATTATAATATTTAATTTTATAATTTAAATAGCTTCATGGATACGATGACATGTGTCTAGTAGTCTGTGTAGCCGGCGAATTAATTAGCTCTGCCTTATCTTATGAATTATTATATTTTATATATTAATAATTTATTTATTAACTTCAGATAATGAGTCTCTATTAATACTAGTGAAGCTTAATTTACCTTTCTGTATGTCTTTTTACCATATTATATTTCTTAGGTCTGTACACTTTGACGTTAATATTGCCCTATTAGATAAAAAAAACTATTGAGCCAACGGCGCTATTGAGAAACAGTTATCATATCACCTTTGTCCCTCTAAGAACATATCTGATATCATTTTCGGAGATCATTCTAAAGAATTTCTATTGGTTTCTAATCAGTATTTCATAATATGTTTATTTCTTTGAGCGCGGTTTATTTGTTATTAGCTTTGTTGTTAAGGGTTCATTGAACCGAAGTTAAAACAACAAGAACCGCATCCGTAACAGACGGTTTTATCAAGTGGTCTTGGTTAAAATAATAAACTAACACTAATACATATGAGAAAACCACACCAAGTCTTTACTGGTTTTAGAATTTATTCTTAAAAAGATATATAAAGATTACACTAACTAATATATTATATTATATATATATATATATATTTCAATATATATATAGATGGTAACCAGAAGCTTTGTTTTCTTTTCTACTAACTCAAGTGTTAAAGATAACGGCATGATGTAACGTGTCACTATGCGATAGATTTATCTGCATGTTTATATTTGAAATTAATTACAGTCTTCTGTCTCACTCAATACTCAGTGAGCCTCCCGCGCCGGAGGTACCCTAACTAACTAACTAACCTTCAGTATAGTGGACGTCATATATGTATATATAATTATATGATATGGTCACAACCATACTGGAAAATTTTAATTCTATGGCATAAAAGATAGCAGATAGCAAACGAAACTTTACTACGGAGGTTTGTCGACCCTCTTGGTCGAATTAAATTTAAAACACACATGGATTAGCTAAAATATAAACGAAAATATAAGTTTATATATATTTATATACCCTAAACATCCTTAAGGCGAATGTCAATAATAAAAAAACATATTTTAAATACATATATCTTTATTTGAAATGTTTCGTGTTGGATGTTATAAAGTGATAAGTCTTTAAACGGAAACCAAGAGATAAGGACATCCTAAAGCGGAGGAATGTCCGTCGTATTATGTTACAACATATTGTATTGTACGCATTGTACTCTTATATAAAAAAGTTATTTCCCACAAATATTTAATACAAACTCAAACAACATGTGGTGAGTCCGCAAACATCCTAAGCGATTCTATAATTTTAGTTGTATGTAAAATAACTAACACAGATGCACCACAAAACCCCTGGCAGAGTTCTGATCTCCCTCTTAAAAGTACAACCGATACCTAAAGATTACAAATTTCCAGCCTTTGAGTTCTACTTTCATTCTTTCTGAAACTTTCTCTGACACACTCCTAAATTCTTCCTCAAGCTTCGTAACCTATATAGCAAGTAATTACTTTCATTTTAATTTATTTGTCGTCAAAAAAGTCCTTGTTATTAAACTTAGGCTAATCAACAATATTAAAGAATCTTCAGGAAATCATCAGGTATAAAATAAAGTATTAATTCCAGGCTTGGCAGAAGCATGTGAACCAGATCAGGCACAAAATGGCTGCAAGATCTACGGTGCGACGTGCTCCTGCGGATACGGCTGCAAGACCGAGTACATTTACAGAACAAGAAGAGCCTGCTTGAATGCCTTGAGAGGTAAATCAGTATCACAGTAATTAAATTAATAATTATACCTACTCAGAGTTATTGCAACTCAAGTCGCTAAAAGTTTCAGACGTCAATTAAATGTTATAGATTTATAATGCATATTTCAGTGGAGTTTTTTTTAGATTATATTGTTGGTTGTATGGCACAGAAGTGATGATTGCGCCTGAGCCCCTCCGCCCCGTTGTCGTAGGATTTCAAAGGCTGGAGTCATTCGAAGGATTTTCGTATCAAATGAAACGAAGGAAAATATTCTTTATTAAAGTCAGTTTGACCAATCAGTTCGGTTTCTTAAGGCATTGCAAATAAATAGTACAATTTTCTACCCCCGTGCTTAGTAAGAATTGATAATATTTAATCTACATCCCCCACTCCCCTAAACTCCTTAGGTAATTTATTGTAACAGGCACGTCGTAATTGCAGATACAACAGATAGCGAGATGCAGTGACTAATAATAATAAACAGTGTATGTACAATTGCCGGACGCGGCATACTTACTCGTACCTGACCTACTATTGACTTAACCGTTACAATTTGATTCAATGAAATATGAAATACACACTGATTATAAATAAATCGACTAGAAGCTATACTAAGGCCAGAAATGTTATTAGGACTACATACAACACCTTACTATTTTTTATATATCTAATTAGGTGTATTTGTTTTCTAAATTATTAAACTACTCGTACCTATAAAATCATAGTTGCCTTATTTGTTATTTATCACCGAGTAATGGTCGTGTTTGTCGACAGAGCGGAGTTGGAACGTTTGTTTCAGGGTGCCTTGCATGAGAGGCATCTGTATACAAACTGTTAGGGATGCAGGATTCTCTTGTAGATGCGAGGGTACTGGATATTACGGACAGCGATGTGAGAAAGGTACTATAAACATGTAGATGACATATTTCATAGTCACTTATATGTACTCTGTACACTTGATGTTTTATTAAAGGTACGGGAGGCAGGGTTGTATAATTATTTGTTGTTGTTGTTCCAGCCTGTCCGACGGTCGCCGTCCGCGGCTTGGTGTTTCCGCACGAATGCATCGTTATTTAAAATTAACACTTAATGTAAATATTTATTAGTAGCTGTAGAAAATGTACCTTCTTTAGCCAGTATGCAAAATGTATGAAATATAGTGGATGATTAACAGTTTATGAAAATGTTATTAAAGCAACAATTTTTCCATTTAAATTATATGCTTACGTCAGTTTTTTTATTTTCCGTTTCACTCATTCCTATATTACTTCTACTACATGCTCGTTCACTCTCTGCAGTAAAATGGTAGGACTCTAATTATAATAAAGAACTAACAAACCCGTGTTACGTGTTACGGAGATAACAAAGACCTCAACAAAACAATTTAAATATAGTCTATGATTGCAAAAAAATACAGTTTTTTTTTAATTTCAAGGATCTGTGGCCCGTACACAATATGAATTACTTTTTAGTTAGCCTCACATTCGTCTAAAAAGAGAACGCAGCCACTGCTTATTTTAAAATATTGATTTTAGAACAAGAACTGAGAAAAACAACTTATTTATAAGACCTGTTCACGCCCTTCTATTGATATACTAAAAAAATATATTACATTTCGTATGTAGATAAAATAATATAAATGTTTTCATAATAGATCCCAAGAAAACAATCTCTTTTATACATAATACAAAAAAATGTAATATTTAACAACAGTCAGCTTTACCAGCCCGACAATTTTTATCATCACATTTTATTGATTTTCAGATACCCACGACAATGTGCCTCAACATATTTTTAAAATATATTTATATAAACAGTCAAACTAAATTGTAATAACACAAATTAAAAATATCTTTTAATATAGAAATAAAAAATATTATTTTGTGCTTTTTGTTTGGTATTTGTGATTAGATTTAATAGATTAGAAAGAACGAGATCTTTCTTCATATTTAATTAGTTACAGAGTGCTGACTAGATACAATACAGATAAAATAATATTTCAATAACACGCCATCTTGACATTTTTAACCTATCAAGTGAAAAGCGACTTCTTTGTTATTTATTATTGTATAATGTATTGATTTTCGTTTACCTACCTACCCACGCCGATATTGCCACATAAAATTATAAATTGTATAATTTAAATTGTCATAATCACAACAACTGAAGAAATAGTTAGTGAACTGGGAAAAAAAACACGATTTAAAAGAATAAACATATTTTAATAGTTTATATATTATGTTCGAATAATAAAAATTTTCATAAATTACAGATAACACATTACTTTAATATTTAACATTAGAAAATATTTTTTTTTATCAATTATTATTATTGACTTTAATAAAAATCTCAATATTTTTATGGAATACCACTAAAGAAAAACTATGATATCTTTTTGTTTATGACATACCAAATCTAGAAGATAACAACCCTAACCAAAACCGATCAATAAGTCCTTTTCCCGCTGACCATGATTGAGTCAAATATATAGTGCGATGCTGTAATCGTTTTATATCTTTTTAATGTTTTATAATTTTACTGTTTTTATATATTTTTAGTTAATTTGTCACTCAAAGGTAAGTCAATAAGTCAAGTTCATTTATATGCTAAACTTTCTTGTTTTTGTTACAAACACTTTTTTCTCGGAAATTCTTACAGGAATCCATTGTAAATATTATTCTTGGTAGTATTTTTTTTTTCTTTTTGTTACGCTGTAGTGCACTTGGTGAGATTTATCGTGTCAATACATATGTGCAAATCACGCTAGAACTTGTGGATTAATTTTAATGAAATTTAATAATTATTTATTTTTAATTTTTGTAATCTACGTGATGATGAATTATAAATTTGTAAATACCTTGATTATTTTTCCATTCTTATGTATAGAAATTATAAAATAAAGATAAACATTTATTTATAAATGAAATTAAGAACGAAACCATAAACTAAATATAAATTTTATTATTCAACATTATTTTTATGTCAAAAATTCTTTATTTTTCTAATATCAAACATATTTCTACGTTCGTTGTTCTCAATAGTCAGCATAGAGTACATACCGAATTTGTGGTCTGTTAGTTGTTGCATAAACTCTGCCTAATGATTATATACTCTGTACTGTGTGTCTTGAGCTTGTTTTGAGTGTTCAATGTTCATTGACTATCACAGAGTATAATAAAATATATATTGACCATTGTTCGACTTTCAAGTTTCAGGTAATTCGACGTTAGTTTAAGTAATCATTTATATTGAATAGTTATATTTATGTAGTTATTTCTAGTTATAATTTGTATTTCGTTGTTACAGTTGAGAAAGACAGACTAATTAGTATTTTCCAGGTGTATTAATTTGTCTTTTTGAAGTAAAACGTAAGTTTTTGTTTAAGTTCATAACATACAGTCGACATTCATAAAAGTCAGTACATGAATAGACAATGACAAAGGTATCCATACTGTTGTTAAAGAAGGTCTTATAAATTGTTTACTATGTTTTTTATGAAGGATCAAACTAATTCTAATACAACTATTTTTTTAGTTATATTATTGAAGTTCTTAGAAAAAATAGAACCAATTTTCCGATTTTATCTAACAGTTTTTATCTTAAGCTAGCAAGATGTGATGTCAAAATTGCATATTAAAGAAAATGACATTGCAAATTTGCAGAAAGCTTAGGTTACTAAATTGAAGACTTCCTTCTAGAATGGGGTGGACTAAATACCAACAATTTCTTGCCCTCATGATGGTTGTAACGGGATCGATAAACACACTTAGTACTAAATGGGCTGATAAGATTAATTCAAAAGGTTCCGATGGGGTGGTTCGGTTATTTCAGCATCCATTCTTACAGGTGAATAAAAATTATAAGGCCTGCTGCTTATTATTTTCAAAATTCTATATTAAAAAGAAAATACTTGTATATATATAATATATTTCACATTTTAGGCATTATCAATGTTTTTTGGTGAGATGATGTGTCTTTTGACTTTCAAGCTGGTTTATTGGTGGAACAGACGAAATGGCACTGAAAGCCACTTGATTCAGGGTAGTCAGAATTTTAATCCATTTATTTTGATGCCTGCCGCTATGTTTGACTTGGTATGTTTTGATATTTTGTATTTTCTTACTGTTACAAATACTTTTCAAAAATCTTTAATAAGGGCCAATCTGTTACCTCGATTGTGTTAGTGTCTTATTATTTTTTTTTCCAAATTATTGAGTGCTAACCATTTGATGACTTCACTTTTTGAGTATCTTAAAAATTAAATTACTTTTTAACTTGAATACTATTGCACCGTACTAATAACTCTTGTAAAGGTATTCAATATCAAATAGATCCCTTTGTCTATAGATTGGCACTTCAATCATATACATTGGTCTGACGCTGACCTATGCGAGCAGCTTCCAGATGTTCCGGGGCTCTATTATTGTTTTTGTTGCTTTGCTCTCCACAACTTTCCTGAATAGGGTGATTTTAAAACGAGAATGGATCGGGATATGTAAGTTTTAAAGTATTAGTAAATTTATGTATTAAAGAATAATCATTATTAACTGTGACATGGATCAAATATTTAGAGCTACTTAATACTTAATATTATATTATTATTATTATTATACTAATGATATTTAGTTGTAAACAAAAAGTTATAGCAACCCATTCTGAAGTTATCTGCAACCAATTATTTTACAGATGGCATTTTGTTTGATTGTCTATATTGATATAGACACAGATATGACAATATCTAATAATTTGATTACTCATCCACATGTGTTTTGTAAAACCAGAACAAGCAAATAATTATTGAACTTTGTAGCAATTACTGTACTCGTAATACAACAAAAGTCAATGTGCCAAATCAAAAAATTATGTTTTAGTTCTTTTTGCAAGAAATTTCATAATTATAATTCCATCAATATAAAAAGCACCAACTCATAATATGTATTATTTTAAAATAAAGAATAGAAAATGTATGACTTGTTGTTTATATACAAGTACCTACCTACCTACCTACCTACCTAAGGCATAAATTAAATATTTCCAGCTCAGTTAATTCTAGGACTGCTAGTAATAGGGATAACGGACGCCTTTTACCAGTCTCCGGATGAATCAAAGGGCAGGAACAGCATGATAACGGGAGACCTGCTCATCATTGTGGCTCAGATAGTACTCGCCTGTCAGATGGTGTATGAAGAAAAATATGTTTCCGGTAAGTATTTTGAATCATCAATAACCAATTAAAATTATGTTAAATCTCAGCCTTTTGAAGTCCAATTCTTCTCATTCCCATTAGTAGTGTGTAATAAATCACTAATTAATGTTATGACTATACCTAACAGGTCTCAACATTCCTCCCCTTCAAGCAGTGGGATGGGAGGGTGTGTTTGGATTCTCAGTTCTTTCCGTATTGCTGGTTGTGTTCTACTTTATTCCGGCTCCACCTCATTTCGACAACAATGCCAGACACACTATTGAGGATTTTGTTGATGGTCTTGTGCAAATTGGTAAGTTATTTCATATGTATTCAACTATAACTTATTATTATAATTGAAAATTTTAAACATTTCTATAATAATCCGTTGTTTCAGGAAATAATTCCCTATTACTGCTTTCTATACTGGGAACTGTGGTTTCAATAGCATTCTACAACTTTGCTGGCATTAGTGTCACAAAAGAAATGTCGGCTACCACCAGAATGGTTCTGGACTCTGTCAGGTATGTAATTATTGTCTGTGTACACAAAGAATTATGTTTAAAATAATTAATCAATACTATTATAGGACCCTCGTAATTTGGATGGTATCTCTAGCAGTAAGGTGGCAACTCTTCCACTGGGAGCACCTGATCGGTTTTGCAATACTCATATTTGGCATGGCTATATACTATGACATAGTGCAGCTGGGATGCCGAAAACATGCAGAAGATGAGACTCCAGTTGTCAATGCCGAGGCCGATAGACTTGAAGAAGCCTAGAGGAAACCAGAACCATTGACTATTTTGTTATACTGCAGAAGCAAATATTGTACTATTTGAACAAATTTGAGATGTTTTGAATACTGTTAAATTATTACTGTATTTAGTCACATTGCCTGGTTGTTAAGACTTGTAATGAATACTTTGTTACTATTTTCATATTAATCTAAGAGATTTACACGTAGGCACTTCCTGTACATATTTGACAATATTAATAAATCATATTATAAATTTAATAATCTGTTATTGTTCATGGTAACAGAATAGATGACAACAAGTATTGTATAGCGTAAATGGCCCGCTTTAGCAAAGAGGTGAGCTGTACTAGTTTTGTTAATAATTCTTCTTCATTGTGGCCGGTGAGAGCAACGGTGGTGCCATTTTGGAATGTCCAATTATAAAGTGTTTTTGATTATGCCTTTATTTCAAAAGTAATTATATATTTTTATATGTAATAAAATATATAAAGCATACAATAGATAGGGTCTGTGCTAAAGGTTTCTAATTATTGTCATGTCTTGGGTAACAAGTCTGTATTATAAGATTGTCTTATTGTATATTATATGTAAGAGTTCTTGCTTTACCTAGTACATAAACAATATTCCATAAATTATATATTTTATTGAAGTAGCTTTATTGGATAATATTTATGTACATAGCATAGCATAGCGTACCAACTACGACTATATAACGCGTTGTAGAACTACATATAAGTATATATTCCATATTAAATAGTTGTTAGACAAAGTTTTAATTTCCTTCAAATTATTGTAAGTTGTAATGTAAATTAGGATATTATTGGCATTTTCACCATCCGTGCCTCGTGGAGCACGTCACGTCATGCAGGGCATTGACCTTTGCTGTAGATACTTGTGGTTCACTCCAATGATAGTCCCTGCAACTCGACGAGCGGGTTTGCGTTAGTTTGAGCTCGTGCCGATGTAGAATCATGTGTCCAATTTATTTAAATGTTCATATTATTAACTTTTCATACCTTTAACTTACATTTAAATGGTGAGATGTATATCTTATTATAATAATATACAATATTGTACTGTACTTGGAGTTGCTCATTATTTCAGTCTGTCGTGTGTGTACTCTGCGTCGAATGTGATATAAATGAATTTCAAAGATGATTGTATCCTAAATGATGTAACATTTTATTTTATTAAAGACTTTATTCTGCAATGACTCGTTATTTATTATATTATGTAACCCTAACTTAAAATACAATCGAACATTTTCAATCACATTTATGTTTTCTCTTTCTCCGTTTTCATTTTTTCTCCCGCGGCTGCAAAAGATAAAAATTCTTACCAACCGAATACTATTGACACACCGAATGAAACCATGCGTGGAGCGGGCATTTCTCGCAATCAGGTAAACAGGTAAATAATCAGGTAAATTGCGATAATTTGGAAAACACTCATTTGATTTTTGTTTTTTTTTATTAATATTTTGTAAAACAATCTATTCTATCCGTTCAGGTACATTAGAAAATCGCCAGACTATGAAAAACATTTATATGTGATCCAATCTATAGTACTAGTCGATCAATAACGACTTAACATGCGATCCGACTGCGATGTGTTAATTTAACTATGATCCCAAGGGACTAATCACTAACTCACCCAATTGAACACCATTCATCCAGTAGAAAATTTTCACAAACGACTGATCTCTTTTCACTGCTTCATCCTTCAAACTGGATTTAAGGGATTTTCGCAATGTTTTTGCAGCGATATTTGAGTAGTTCACGTAACTGAAGAAATTATTACTTTAAACAAAAATAAACACCCAATAATGTTACACTAAAACCTTCATTCTCACTTCAATCCCGCCATTCGCCAGGTACTCATTGTAATTATCAAAATTACTATTTTACAATATTTTCACTTTCATGGTGACATTTTTAACTGTTTGAATTTAATTGTCATATTTCATATTATTTTTAATTTGGTACCCAATTAAACTTATTTGTGTTATTAAATGAGTAACTTAGAAACGGAAAATAACTAACGAGTAATAACCTATTATTGAATAATACCTTTCCTGAAAGTAATGACGTGTCCTTGTAGATAATAGGTAAGTACACCTATCCCCCGATTTACAGGGTACTTGTTTTACACGTTTTCGCTTTTACACGGTTTTCCAAATAAGTTTTTTTTTGTTTTTATCGCACTCTACTAAATGCTACTCTGATTGAACACGTGCGCCGTGTACACATCTCACGGGGAATGCCGAGGTTATGTGCTGACTTCTGACTTGTTGCACAGTGCACACGCACACTGTGTCTGTATTTCTTCGCATAAAATTAAAGTTTTATTTACGGAAAATTGTATTTGAGTGAAAGTTTCACAGTTTCAGAAAGATTTAATTTTCCATATTCGTACATTACAAGTGAATGCATAATTTAGATGTATAATGAAGTCCCCAGGGCGGACTTACTTTCTCTTTTTGAAGGAAACACATATACAGTTATGATTCATTATGTAGATATCTCTAGTTTAATATTAATTCGTTATTTTATTATTTAGGTATTTTAGAAGACTGCTTAAGACCGTTTGGTTTTATGTTGGCGATATCTACTAAGTACGAGTAACTTGACACACACACGTGGTGTGTGATAGATATTAACAATCTAAAGAAGTCAGAAACAGACTTGTTGTATTGAAGAAATAGTATTATTACACAGCATATTAGTAGTCATAAAGGACATTAGTCACATACCCGCTTATTTTGAATAGATAACCTAAAGGATTTGATTTTACATACAGCGTGTTAGCTAAATCTTAACTAAATCGAAATAATACTTATATCAAAGTCAAGCAAAAGCTTTATTCTAAAATTCTTTCCGAATCATTGAATCATTATACCGACCCAGTTTATAAATATAATATCATCATCATAGGTGCTGGAAATATTGACACCCAAAATAAGGAAGAAGTAAATAGAGTAAACAAAATATACAAAATTATCAAATTCTGCCTTTCAAACATTCTGTTGAAACGATTTCGTTATCTTCCTAAATATGGCCCGCTTCCGAGAAATCTTTTAATAAATATTGCAAGGAACTGAAATATACAAGCTAACAAACTTTGTTACGTGTACATCCATTAAATATTAAATAGCTATTTAATACTTTATTTTTAAAAATTGTGTCTTGGGCCCCCACAACAACAAAAAATGTGATTTTGACCGGTTCTTGCATTTTTACAAGAGTGCAAAATAAACACAAACACAATGACATTGTTATCGATATATCAGAAAGCCCTCATTGCAAGTTTCCATTTTTATAAAATCCTATTTGTAATATAATTCATAATTGAGGGCCTCCATTCCATCATTGCACCGGGGCCCCCAGACTTGTAAATTATTGAGTACTTTGTCTCACGGTCAAGGTGTGGTAGACGGAAGTCCAGTGTCTTATTAGGCAGCCGTAGGGACTGTTCACTTTAACCATCGACCGTCGAGTAGAATGTTGGATCACACAAACATTTGGACCAGTCGAAGTACCCACATTTTGTTTAAATTCTATAAATGCAAATATTTTAAACGTAGCGGTTACAATTGGATACCATTGATTTTTGAACGAAGTGAACACTAATAAAATCTTATCAAAAAGCCTTATCATGTCCCTATCGATGATCCACAGAATGCGACCGCTAAAAGTATAAATATCATAATTCGAATAACACTCTCCATTATCCTTATCAAAGAGTTAGGTAAAAACAACTTTAAAAATTATACATATAAGATCTTTTTTCGAGTGAACAATTTCGGGCATGCGCATGGCATCTAAAAACGAATTTGAAGGTCACCTTGGCCGCCGTGCAGTGTGCCTCAGCCGTCAATGGCCACACCGCCTCCACCGCTCATCAGTACGTGACCTGTTGCACGCAACGGTAAGTGCAACCACTTTCAACTTGTGAATATTTATATATATATACAGGTGAAATGTCACATGTCAAAGGCGGTAAACAATAATATGAGTTTGTTAATTAAAGTCAATGAACTTTTGACATATAATAAACTTTTTGAATTAAGTTTTAATGTTCAAAAATGTGTAGTGGTATATTGTATGTTATGAATTATTTTATTTAAATTATATATTATTTGCTTTATTCTATCTATCTATCTGTCACAGGGATTTGTAGTCAGACCCATTAAACAGGATATACAAGCACTGTTCAGTATCCATGTTTGTTTTAAATATTTTATTACGTTCTCATAATATAATATAATATATAATATCATTTCCATAACTTTTGCTATTGTTTATTGTTGGTTCGTTTATTATTGTCTCTTTATTTTGGGAGTTCTTTAAATACCAAATATTTGTTTACGCTCGTGATTAAATTACAAAGATATATACCAACACGTTACCATTACTGATTACTGTAAAACCACTTTAAGTGTTATTATTATTTTACTGTTTATGGTCCTTTGACCTTGATATGTGATATATGTGCGCCGCATTCTTCTAATATTGAAGCCAAATATAGGATAGAGCATTTGCGAATATCCAGCATATTCAACAAGGAAGCTCCACTTAACACAGATTAATAATAAATGACTTAATAGCTAAATAATATTGTTTCATATTTTCACTAAAACATAAACTACACTATTCTTAGTAACTTAAGTATTGTTTGCTTTTTATTTTTGTCGAGTTGACTACGCGTTTAACAAAGACCTAGAGTCCACAGTAGCACCTCGTATTAAGTATCAAGACTCAAACAAAAACCAGCATCTTTTGTTTTTCCTTGGAACCTGAAACCCTCGAAGGCCTTAAGTTTCTTCAAAAATCCAATACAAAGTTACAATTACATACATTAACAATTAATAAGTTAAGTTAATTAAACATATCGAAAGAAGTATTCTTTATCCTTATAGTTGTCAAATTGTAACCCACATGTCATAGATCCATATTTATTGTAAAAAATAGTTCACGCAGACTCCAAAGTCCAAACTTTCAAACTTTCTTCCATTAATAAAACCTCGTGCCACACGCCAGGAGTCATGAGGAAGACAGACATATTCCTCTTCGGTCAATACGTAATGTTGTAGCAACAACAAAAACCTCGGATTGTTGGGAATTATATTAAATATTATAGTTGGAATATGTATTATAATCTAACAGACTAAGTAAACTTTTTTTGTATTTACTAATGTAATATTTATTATCTTCGACCTTGACAATGATCTCACGAGAGACCTATTTCTGCTCCTGTCTATATCCACTACGAGATTTATTATTAACAACTGGTCTTCCAGTTTTTGGTAGAGAACTAATGTATACTTAGTGGAATTTTAAAAGATTTTTCTTTATATCTGTACAGAATAACATAAAGAACACATTTGAGTAGATATTTTTATTTTTACTATCCATGAAGGTCCCAATCTTCTGCTCCTTTGAATATCTCACTATCGAGATTTGATATTACAATATATTTACCTTGTTACCTTGTTACCTTGGGTTCATTAAAATCTCTCTAGTGATTATTAATTTTGGCGTGCGTAAGGAGCAAGTAAAATAACATATATTTCTTTTCTCTTTTCTCTTCCCGAGGTAATAGTTCATATTGCTGAGACAAAGTTGCTGTTGTAACGTATTTTTTAGGAAAACAAACGAACCTCGAAATTTAAAAATACCGTTAATATCTTTCATTATGAACAACATATAATCACACAACGCGTCATTTATTATCTGATTGCATTATATTACATTTATGACTAATGAGTGAATGAAACTTCTTTATATGATTTCCATGCAGGATTAGTCATTAACAGTGAAATAAATGAAACGTGCACTGCAGCATGTAGTCAGTAGTGACCGCCCGACCGGTAGGAAACTAGAATTTAAATTTGGAAAAGAACCTATCCCCACTCCTTCCGATCACGTACATACATACATTTGGTTTTCTTAATGACATAGTATCACTTGAAGCTGAGCAGTGAGCACTGCGGAGTGCACGTGACCGCAGCGGACACGCAGACGTCGTGAATTGTGTTTAAAAGTTAGTTATTAAAATATTTTGTGATCAAAGTTCAAATAAACCCTGTTACAATGAGCGCAATGAACGGCAACGGAGTTAATAGTGTAGGATATAGAGGTGAATATATATATATATATATATTTATTTCCTTGTATATTTCATTGCCGGCGAATCATCTAAGCTTAAGCTACGTATCATTTATGTATTTACAATGTTTGTTTTACGGACAATTTCGTTAAGAGTTCGTTTAAATAGGTTTTATAGAGTTACAGGTAATTTATTACTTTGTACTATTGTATATGTTCTCGTATATGTCTCGGTGCTTTCGTCCAATTGTTATATTTAATATTGGCAAAATTGGTTTATTTTCCTATTGATAACTGAGGAGGAATAATACAATATTTTATGCATTATATATGGTGTTTATGTTTCAGTTATATAATATTTGTGCTGTGCGAATGTTGTTCTCAGATTAATATATTTTTAATATATTGGTTTAGATAAAATGGCAACGTTAGAGCAGCTGTTCCAGCCAGTGCAGCCGAAGACTGATGCCACCGGGACCAAGGTCACCGTGGTGGGGACCGGCCAGGTGGGCATGGCGGCCGTCTTCTCCATGCTCACACAGGTATATATTACCACCACGTATGTACGTTTTAATCTCTTTCAATTTCTTTAGAATTATTAGGTACGATAAAATATTATTTTGCCTGTATAAATATCAAAAACTTATTCCATGAGAATGCGCAATAAATTAAATATCCCGTTTTACTTATTTAAGCCAGAAAGCATAGAAACCACGTACCTATACTCGTGTATATATATATATATATATATATATATAAATATATAAATTAAAATTAGGTACAGCTCAGGTATTTGAGAAGTGCACGGGTGTATTTACGTATATACCTCACTTGCCTTTAACATCAATTAAAAATTACTAAATCATCATATAATAATATATAAATTAATAAAAAATGTACGTATTAGTAATTCATAAAGTATGAATGTACTTTATATAATATGTAGGTACACTAGTACACTATTTCAAGTCCTATTTTTCCAACAAAAAGAATCAGAGATTTTTTTATTATCGCATTTACCAAATTTCAACGAAACATTGCTCTATTTTAAAAGGAAAAAACAGAACCCTTACAGTACCACTTTGTAGTCTGTCAAAACCCTTAACTTTGGGAACGCACCGAGATATCGCATTGAAATTAATACCGTATAGGTACTAGCACCTTGGAGCTGTTGTACATGTTAAAAAAACTACCCCACAAAAAACACACATTTCGACATTGAATGGAATCAAATCCCGTTCACCTTCACCTAGAACTATTAAATCGAGTGAAGTACAGTTTACATTATAAGTACCAAAAATATAGTTGAAGTGAGGTATGTTATATTATTAGTACCACGCGAGATGCGACGCACTTGTGACGCACGTGTTACGAACAAACAGACACAGGACAAAAAATAGTTTTTAGGAATTTTTGTCGTGTTTTTAACATATAAAATTTATTAAAGTAATGTTTAATGCACACATTTGCCCGTAAAATGTGATGACAACGGTACGATGGTATTTTTAATAATATATTATTAAAATTAGATATCAAAGATGAAAGTGTATAGTGTAAATGTAACAAACGCACAGCACCTCAATGGAAGCAATTAGTGACCTGTTGAACTGATCTCATGAAACGAAATACACTGAGTTAGTTTTAATCATCTTATTTCACTCCCTCACTTCCCATCCTTTAGTGTTGTCCTTCATAGTGTTATCTATAAATGGTTTATTTTCATACATATTTGGTCGGTTCAAATATTATAAAATTTCCTCCTATTGCGATATCATTTCATCAGACCGTTCAGAATAATTCAATAAATACAATGTCGTGCAACACTTACTTTAAGTTATTATAACTCTTGAAAATAAGTACTTAAATATTAGAGAAAAAATATAAAGTATTTTAGAACACATCACAACAATCATTCACAAAAGATACAAAAGAAAATAATAATAAAAGACCAAATTATAAAGTATACCTAATGTTGAAACAACGCATAAGGAAAATGACTTCTTAGAATATAAAGTGAAGTAACGGAGTTGCACAACATAATTAGTGTCTTACATTGTGTAGTTACGACTGGTAAAAAAGAGTCGTAAACTATTCGATTATTTGGGTTGGACAAGACAACAAGACATCAATCTGACCTCTAGGACTTGGAGGACGTGGAATACACGCGATACTCTAAATTAGGCACATCGACATCAACATCGACCGGCGTTGAACATTCCTAATTGTAAATTAAAAAATTTATTAACGAATATTTATTTGGGAATGGTTTCTAGTTTGATGAATTCTTTATATTAATAAGATAATCCAGATAAAATAATTGTTGTGGCAGCAATTAGCATTTTTTGTTCTCAAAAACTACTAATTACGTAAAGGTACAATCATCATAAAAGCAATCCCTTGTGTTACAGGGCGTCACAAACAACATAGCTTTAGTGGACGTGATGGAGGACAAGCTGAAGGGCGAGATGATGGACCTGCAGCACGGCTCCGCCTTCATGAAGAACGCCAGGATCCAGGCCAGCACGGGTATCTTAAACACCGCTTAATATCTTTTACTATTATTGTTACTAAATATTCCAATGTCATTTCTGTGTGACCCATCTTGAATTATTTATGAATTCAGACTATTCGATCACCGAGGGTTCCAAGATTTGCGTGGTGACGGCGGGCGTGCGGCAGCGCGAGGGAGAGACCAGACTGGACCTGGTGCAGAGGAACACGGACGTGCTCAAGATTATCATACCACAGGTACTTGGAGATTGAGATACGAGCGGTTACATTAATGATGGCTATTTTATTTATCTTTTAAGGGGTAGCCTTCATTCGATGATATCTTTATGTGATACGAGTATCGCAGTGAAACATTTTATTATTCTCCATTATTGACACAAACAATAATAAAATAAGTCTCAAGCAGTTTTACTTAAATTATTCCAAGATAATAATGATGGGATTCATAGAAACCATAACTAGTATAAATGCTCAAGTCTCTCAACGCCGTTAACAGTTCAATCCAGTGGAATCCAATCTAAACCATTCGGTCGGCCAATTCATTATACCTACCTATCAGGGAGCAGCATCCAACCACTTGAGTGACAAAATAAGGGAACCTTGACTATATTACTGGTTTAAATTAAATGTGCTTTGGAAATATATCTCAAACAAAAATCAAAATCAAAAATCTTTATTGAAAATAAGTTTCATACAAAACATTTTTTCATTGTCAAAGCTACCACCAGCTCGGAAAATTATTTCCACAGACCTGAGAAGAGCTGGCGACAGAAACTCAGCGGGATTGTCATGATTTGTTTTTTTTTTTCTTAAATTCTAAATAACATAAATACATTACACAATACTAAATAAATAATCTAGAAGCAGCCTGGCTGCAATCGCTTCATACCCGCGGTGCATTATCCTCTAAGTATTCAGATACATTGTAGTATCCTTTTGCACACAAACGTTCCTTAGCCATTCTCTTAAATTTGTTAAATGGTAATACTTGACCGTTTGCTGGGACTTTGTTGTAAAACTGTATACATTGCCCCATGAAAGATTTACTCACTTTTTTAAGTCGAGTAACAGGTAGCGCGAGCTTGTGTTTGTTCCTGCTATTTATAGTGTGTATATCACTATGCTTAATAAAATTGTCAGTATTTTTATGTACATATTTAAGATTTTCAAAAATATACTGACTGGCGACCGTAAGTACATTTATTTTGCTTAAACTTATTTCTTAAAGAATCTCTAGGGCCCAGATTGTAAATTGCACGGACAGCTCTTTTTTGTATAACGAAAATGGTATTTATATCAGTAGCACTACCCCACGGTAGGATACCATAAGACATTATGCTATGAAAATAACTATAATACACTAACTTAGCAGTAGTCTCGTCAGTTAGGGATCAAATTTTTTTAACAGCGTACGCGGCAGAACTAAGTTTACTAGCTAATCCAGCTATATGAGGGCCCCATTGTAGCTTAGCATCAACAGTGATTCCTAGAAAAACTGTAGATTCCACCACTTCCATCGCTTCCTCATTTAAAAGTACATTAGTTTGCACCTGTTTAATATTAGAAGTAGAAAATCTAAGAAGATTAGTCTTCTTACTATTAAGCAACAGGTTGTTAACACTAAACCAATGCACTATTCTAGAGAGAGCCTTGTTTACATCGTCATACTTGATGCCGTTTTACTTTAAATATTAAAGAAGTGTCATCAGCAAACAATACTATCTCATTATGTTTGTCTACAAAAGTAGACAGGTCATTTATATAAACAAGGAAGAGAAATGGACCTAAAATTGAACCTTGAGGGACCCCCATATCAATCGGAGCCCCAGCCGATCTTTTTCCATTCACCTCTACCCTTTGAATTCTATTAGACAATAAAGAAATCAAGAGTTTGAGATCAATGTTCTTAATGCCATAGTGGTACAATTTCCTGACCAACGTTTCATACTGAACACAATCGAAAGCCCTAGATAAATCACAGAATACTCCAAGAGCATCCTGTGACTGATCCCAGGCCTCATATATATGTTTTATAAGAAAGACGCCGGCGTCCGTATTAGAGCGACCTCTAGTAAAACCGAACTGTTTATGGTGAAGCAATTTATATTTATTAAAATGGTCTATCAGCTGATTAAGCATGATTTTTTCAAATATTTTACTAAACGAAGGCAATACTGATATTGGTCTGTAATTAGACGGATCTGAATTATTGCCTAATTTTAAGAGTGGTATTTCTTTGCTATGTTTCATTAGGTCAGGAAACACTCCACAAGAAATACAGTCATTAAAAATGGTCGCTAAGTAAGGCGCAACGAGGTCCACTATTGAGCCAATCACCTTTACAGATATTCCCCATTAGTCAGGAGTATTCTTAATATTTAAGGTCCTAAAACATTTAATTATATCATTGGATTCAATTTTCTTAAATTTAAAAGGAATGTTACATTTTTTTTCATTTTTTTGTAGTAATGACTCAGCGACTACAGGAGAAGAAATTAAAGAAGAAGTGGTAGAAGCTGGAATTTTTTTAAAATAATTTTCAAAAGCAGAGGCAACTTCCTTATCTGATTTTATTACTTGATTATCCATTTGAAGAGAAAATTTGGAGTTGCGAGCTTTGCTTTTACCAGCTTCGCACTTTATAATATTCCAGGTCATTTTAATTTTATTTAAAGAATTACTAATTAAGTTTCTAATGTAATGACCTGGCTTGTGAACAAACTTTATTAAATAATTTAGAATAATTTCTAATATGTTGAGCAAACGAGTCACTGCGATTGCGCTCCCTCTCATTGTAGAGTTCAAACAGTTTTTGTCTACTCTTATCAATTCCTGGGGTCGCCCACTCATTAAAAGAAAGGTGATTTCTCAAAGTGCAAGTTTTAGAGGAGAATGTCGATTTGAATTCATTATTAATAATTTTGAAAAATTTATCAAACAGTTGTGAAGGATTTTTATTATATTCCAGATATGAACATTTGGCCAAAATATTATTTTTAAACTTATCCATGCGCCTTACAGTTATAGGAACAAACACAATTTTTTGTTTTTCGTTGCTGAATTTGTAATTAAAAGATATTAATTGCCCACAGTGATCAGAATTTAACCTATCAATTATTTTCTTATTCTTCGGTATAAAGTCTGTGAAAATATTATCAATACAGGTAGAAGTAGACTCAGTTATTCTAGTGGGCTCTAAGAATAAGTTAATAAGGTTATATGATTTTAACAATGATCTGAATCTAATAGTGGTAGCGGAGTTATCTAATAAGTTTATGTTAAAATCACCACATACAATAACATTTTTATTAGACGCAGACAGTTTTAATAAAACATTTTCAAAAACAGGTTCAAAAGAATCATATAACGAACTTGGGGGTCTGTAAACACTAACAACAATGAAACGTTCAAGCTCTGCACAGGCTATTTAAATAGTCCGCTCTACAGAGAGGCTCACAATATCTTTACGTTCCTTACATTTTAAATAATTGTTTACAAGAACTAAAGAGCCACCGTATAGCATTCACCCTGCAGAACGAACTAGCCACCTGGTGATCCTCAAAGTTAAACAACATTTCATGGCTTTTAAGCCAATGCTCTGTAACACACATTATATTAATTTCATTACTTTTCAAAAATAGCTCAATTTCAATTTCCTTGTTCATAATTCCTTGAATATTCTGATGCACCAGGTGTATTAAATTACTAACATGATGATGGATGGATGATGGGCAATGCACTGATTACATGATTTAATGTTTTTCTGTAAAAGATTTTTTTTATTGCCAGAGAGTATCTCCTTTGTCTTATTTTCTAATTTAAATTATTTGATTCCAAATTCAATGTCAAATTATTAGATGTTATATTATTATTCTGCTCAATAAAAGCAGTAGTCTTATTAGCCAAATAATTGGCTGAATTAAAATGTAAAATTCTGTCTATATAACACCCTCTTGGTCACTAAAAGTTAGAAGTTTCTAGACTTTAACAAAGAAGTTAGAGAGGTTTAAAATGGTGGCTTTTGCTCGACCAGGCGACTGTTCCTATCAAATAGGTATATGTAACTTTTTTGATATTATTAACAAATTTGAGACTGTGAAAATGTAATTAAAATAATGTTTTCATAATAAAAAAGCCGTCTAATAAATTTTACTAAGATTGTAATAATTGTATTTTTAACAATTAGTTTATACTACTGCAGATCTATGGATCTATGTATGTCTAGAGTGTGTCCTATACTCCACAGTTAGTGAAGTACAGCCCGGAGGCGATATTCGTGATCGCGAGTAACCCCGTGGACATCCTGACCTACGTGACGTGGAAGCTGAGCGGGCTGCCCAAGCACAGGGTGATAGGGTCCGGAACCAATCTGGACTCCGCCCGGTTCCGGTACCTCCTGTCCGAGAAGCTGGCCGTCGCCGCCACCTCCTGCCACGGGTACATTATTGGGGAGCACGGGGACAGCAGCGGTATAGCTATTGTCTTACTTATGTATATAAGTTTATTTCTGTCCTGTCCTGTCTCCGATGAAATTAAATGAATACTAAATTACCTATCTGAATATGCAATAATGTACTTCTAAAAACATTTTGTGTCATATATATAAATGTATATATAGCAAGTACATATTAAGTTGTGAAAATTAGAACATATTTCTATTATATTTTGACACGAGGCATAGCTCATAAAGTGTGTGAACAGATAATAATGAGACGATAAAATAATTCCTAATCGAATTCCTGTACTTCCAGTGCCAGTGTGGTCAGGAGTTAACGTGGCCGGTGTCCGTCTCAGCGACCTGAACCCCAAAATAGGCACAGATCAGGATCCAGAAAACTGGAAGCAGCTCCACGAAGACGTGGTACGAAGCGGCTACGAGGTGATACGCCTGAAGGGGTACACATCCTGGGCCATCGGTCTCTCCCTGGCACAACTCGCCCGAGCCATACTGTGCAACATGAACAGTGTCCACGCCGTCTCCACCTACTTGAAGGTGCAACTAATGAGCTATAAAACGATAAGATACATTGATAAATCTATCAATTGATTAACAAAAACAATTATTGTATGACTTTGCTCTTGAATGTGTCACCAGGGCGAGCACGGTATCCAGGAGGAAGTGTTCCTGTCCCTCCCGTGCGTGCTCGGCAACAACGGCGTGTATGACGTCATCAGACAAACCCTCACCGACCAGGAGCTGAGTCAACTGCGGAAATCAGCACTCCTCATGTCACAAGTCCAGGCCGGCATCAAGTTCTAAATAATTATAATTACTTCATAAATACAGTAATATTAATTCTCAGTTGAATATTACCGCCACATTAAAATAGTATTAAAAATATTATTTAGACAAAGGATCTCATTGAAGATCCTATTATTTTACGTTTTTTTTTTCATCTTAATTAAATAAAATATAATTTAGAAAGTAATATTTATATACTTCAAAATAATTTTGAGCATTTAATAGTAATCGGTGTTCAACAACAACCGGTGTGCAGCCACGGCCAGCCAGCCGACACTTACGAATTTATGATCATTTATAATATAGTTCACCGTGCGTGTATTTTATAATGGTCTTGCATTTTATTCTTATAATATACATATACAAATCTATCATCAAAATAAATAATCCTACAAGAAGTGCTTTTAAGGAAAATATTTTGAAAATGTTATTTACAAAGTATACTTAGCTGTTGTCTTTTGTATGTTTATATGTCGTCGTGATTATTAATTAATTATTTTAACATCGGAACGTAATAAAGGTTTATTATATTACCTTTAAACGAAATTCATTTATATATCCATCCTATATAGTAAATAATAACTAGCAATAAATTTAAACACGGTAATATAAATAGTAGTTGATTTTTTAATTATGAAACTGAATCAGTATTCAACAGGTACTCGTATACCTGTTGAATCCATTTCCTTTACTCTTCCTTAAGCAGTAACATCAGCGCCGAACACGGCGCCCCGCTGTCAAGTATTTAATATACAACTGATCGCACCAGGTGAGAACTAAGCCCTACGACTCCGTCTTCATCTCCAGCTCACCGCCTGAGCCTTGAGTATTGCACTACGGGATCGTGAATGGACATTTTTTACAGACTCCCGCTATTAAGTGGTAGTGCCAAATCTTGACCGCGAGTGTTATTGGACGTCTTCGGAACTTTCCAGTCTCTTTTTTCTACAGTATATTGCTCCCCGTAAGCGTTTCGAAAGATAATAAAATTGTGTTTTTGGCGCTACCAAGTTCCTTATCCTCAGTTCAGTAAATAGTGTTGTGTATTATAATTCTTAGAAACTCGTGATTTTTTTTTTAATTTAACTACTTGATATCTAAATGTTAAAATGTTAGGCTAAAATCAATTAAAGAAAAACAGCTAGATATTTAAAAATATATACTATTCATGTATAATATGATACAACAGACTTCATCAAATTATATGGTATATGTACAATCGGCCTCTATTAATTTATTATAATTATTTTGAGACGTATGTCAGGTCACTCCATGTATAGTTTTTTTTTTCAAAAAGAAAATAACACATCGCGTATGAATATTGGTACGCCGATCCATAAGTTTCACTCTTTCAAGTTAAATTATTATTTAAGCTACAGAATTATATTTAAAACTTCACCGTTTTCTTGTGAAAGTAAAATATTAACCTTATACCTAGGATTATAGGTTTTACATTCACGAACGTAATTTAGCTACCAGAGAGGCGCTAGAGTCGCATCAATTTATTATTATATGGGTAATTAAAACCCCAACTGTTTCTTAAATAAGAGCAATCAAAATTTGCTAAATTTTAAGGGTATTTTCTAAATTATAAAGATCCTCTTTCATTTATCACTTTCTAAATTTATGCCTTAATTTAACAGCAACGCTATCACTTTGCACCTGAAGATGGTATATTTGACTTACTAAGCTGGTACGCCTTCCCTCTACCTGTATTATTTAAATACTATTTTATATGATTGTCTTCGATTAGATTACCATTAGAATAATATTTTATCATTTAAAATAAATATTGAAATAAAAACAAACTATGTTAAGACTTTGGTCAAGTTATCTTAGTTTGTTGTATTTTGTAAATTATTAATTTCATTTTAAATATATGTCTTTTAAAACAATTATTAAAATAAAATAAATAAAACATTAAAAATGAACACAGACTTTAATCTTTCAGCTAAATCGTATATAGAATCGTGTAGAATAATTTTAGATATTGAAAATATTATCTTTATAAAACATTTACTTTTTTTTTATTTTATTTTAGCGCGTAGTTGAAGTCAAGTACAAATAATTGTTAATAATCTGTACTAGGTCATTTTACTTGGAATAAGGAAAGAATCGGTTAGATTTCTCTTATCTATGTTTATAATCGATTAACTGAATAATGGTATCGAAATCGAACATTAGTTCCAAACAGTGTTTTTATGTTTGGGTCTTTGATGGCCATCCCTAGTGTAAACATATTTAAAAAAAGCAAACATGCCAGACAGGATCAATACCTAGACGGAAGGAAGAGAAATTGTTTGGTACCTATTCGGAATTCTGGTGTTTGACGCCGTGTTTTTTGGTCGTGTTTTGAAAACACAGGTAATTTATTGGTGTGTTTATTTATAAAACAAAAACAATTATTTAAGCTCTTTTATTTATTTAGGTTGTATAAATCATTAATGGTTTATAAATTTTCACTGAGTGGATAATTAAGTTATTATTTAGAGAAACATAAATTTAGTGACCAGAGTAAAAACACGAAATTGAATAGATAGCAGAATATTTTCTTGAGCGGTTTAACAATTTTTTAAAGGAAATGCCATCAATATTTAGCCGGTTTATAATATTGGCTGTGACGGTTAATAACAAATTGAAGGAATAATTTTGACAAGGTGTGAAACTGACAAAAGCAATAATCATCTTGGTATTTTTATGATAAAAAACAAAGTAAATAAAAGAATAATAAATCCTGTATATAAATAAATAAAAGTTAAAACTGCTCTGGATTCAGAAATTTTTTTATAGATCTTATGATATAGATAAATAGCTATTAATTATGTTATAAAAAGATCACTTTATATTATAATTGGTTTGATTCATTAATGTATTTAAATAATAGATTATTTTAATAGGTTGTAACAAAGACATGGCTATAGCGATGAAGACCTGAGCACATAAGCTGTGGATATCTGCAATTGTATTATTTTCTACACTTATATTATGTTTGGCAAATAAAGCATAAAATAAAAAAATAATGAAATATGTTGGAATAACTAATGATACTTTTAAAAGCAGCCGTGAGGACTTTTTAATGTGTTCATTCAACACTCAAAGACACATATAATTTGGAAATAATCACTTATTGTAGTTCGGACTTTGCTAACAGTTTTTCATCAAAATCATAAATCAGATAATAATGGTTATTAGTAAGTTACTTTATATTTTTACAGATATTTTATCACTGTAAAATGGAAGAGATGGAGCAGTTAACTCTCACTGAATATGAAGTTAGATCATCATACTGGGTCAATGTGACCCACATCATTGATCCATTAAACTTTTTTGTCCGCCCAACGAAATATTGCAATTTTATTGAGACCATTGAAAGAATACATCCCAAGGAGAAACCAAATGCTATAAATACATCAGATTTGATAATTTTTAATTCTGATTGGACCAGCAGCGTCCCAAAATTTGCAAGGGGACAAATATTCTTCATTGCAAACACAAACAATGTTATAACTTGTGACATCCTGGCCCTTGATTACGGGAACTTGGTAAAAGATGTTCCTCTGTGTGAGATTTGGAAATGTAATGAAACATACAGGAACCTCCCTCCGTTAGTTGTGAAGTGCCAACTGGTATTCTGTTTCCCGAAGAGGGGGAGTAAAGAATTTGACCATGAAGCCATTGAAGCTTTTAAATTCTATGTTGGAACTGAGAAAGCTATGATCATCGTTGAGAGCAAGACAGTAGAAAAATTGACAGTGGAGATGTATAACTCATGCCCTGATGATATATCCACGCTGCTAGCTCTGACCGAGTACACCAAGATGGGATATGTGGAACCTACTGTTAGCAAGGTGAACAATGATATGAAAAGAAATTTCGCCTACTCCTTCAGGCAGTACAAGGTTGGACAGACGGTGCACGTAAAAGTGCTCAGCGGAGATATATACAAGGCATTTTATGTGGGAGAAGTAAATGACTTCCAGACCTATAGACACGAGTTGGAGAACTTTGCACATTTTGCAAACAGGGGCGACCCAGTGAAGCCTAAACCTACAGATTTGGTGCCCGGAACTCCGGTATTCGTCAAAGAGAATGAGATCATCTACAACAGAGGCATAATCAAGGAGGTGACGGTCCCTTACGTCGTGATCTACGTGCATCTCGTCGACGTGGGCAGGAACTACCAGGCGCCAGTGTATCACATGAAGCACATGGTCAGGGAGTGCATCGACATGCCCCCACTCTCCATATTCTGCAGGGCCAATGAGAAGCAGGCTCAATTCAACAGCGGATACTCGAAACTCATTCAACCCGGGAACGAATTTCTCATCACGTTCGAGAAGTTGGGGAACGAGTACAACACACCTCACACGGTCTTCATATCACCCTTGGAGAGGACTTCTGAACCGACGCGCCCGCGAAGAAGCCGGAAATAATTTTATTTAATTGTATTTTATAATAATTTTCCACTGATTTTATTTAATGAGACTGCTTTAATAAAGATTGTTTGCATTTTTCCACACGCGGTACACGCGGTACACAGGGATAAGCCAAAAGTGATGATCAGCCACACTCGAGACATCTCAAATGTAACCCGTATTCATCTACATGTGATTAGTATTATTAGAGACTAATATTAATATTAATATATTTACATGAACGGTATGTAGTATTTTATATTCGTAGGATATTTAATAATGATACTTTAACGCCTAAGAGGTGACTGTTTAGACCTAAGACATTTTGAACTAATAAACATATTTATTAATAATAATAAATGTATTTCTGTTCACTCACACATTCACACACACCACCCACTAATAAAGTATTTTTAATTCTTATAGTAAATAGTTATTAGTATTAATTATTATTAAGTATCGTTGGCGTTGTGATACCTTGCTTGATATTTAATAATATATTAGATTATTTTTAAAGTATTGTAAATAAATATATATAAATAACAAGTTAATTTCATAGTTTCAAATATGCTATTGTTGTAGATAAGTCGCAGGTGCCGTTTATGTACGAGACACGACCTGAAAAGTGTATTTCTTCTAATTGTTACTTCTTTCCAACTAGAAATAGGTAAATACAAATTATTTTCAATGCATCTCCTAGTTGCCATCTCTTATTTGGTTGGTTAAATACATACAATTTAGAACTCCTACCGTTTTTCTTCACTGACCGAATTTTCCTCCCAATTATAGGACCTCTCCAGATAGGTTTTTGGCTATCTGTATGAGAACAAAGATTGAATACTTTTCATGAATAGTCCAGAAGTGTAATAAATGCATAATTCTCTCATAATGTAGATATCCTCGCTGGTGTCTATCGAATGCACGTGGGAACTAATTAAAGAAACGTTGAAACCATCTTCATTTATATTTAAATAAAATTTTGCTAAACTTTAAGCAATAGGTTTAAAAAAAATGTTTTAATGCTTATTTTTAATTATTATCTAAGACCACTTCAATGAAAATATAATACCAGAGTTACATATGTCATATGTGTGTACGCTATACGCTTTAAATTACCAAATTATAAACAAATACATTACAGTAGTAATAAGTAGTTTAAACTTTTAGCTTAAAGTTAACAGTGTGTGTGTGTGTGTGAATAGAGTGCTATTTATAATAAAATCTCCTGTATTATTCGCTCTAATAATTTTATATATATATATAAATTAACAACAGTTATTTTAGTTACCATGTTCTGGAATATTAAGTCTACGCCTTTAGTTTTACAATATCAATAATAATCATGACATCAATCATCAATTTTTAAACCAAAGACTAAAATATATATCTAAGTTTATTTTACAATTATGTGTTGTTGAGAAAAATTGTTCACATAATTTAGAAGAAAAAAGAACAAAAGGAACTAAAATTGCAGACTGAAAAAATTGTTAGCGATTGATTTGGGCTTTCCAGTGCCGCGGTAAGAATGCGCGCGCACCGAGTACGAGTACTATGTAAGGTATCGGACACCAGTGAGGGAGGGAACGTGGAAGAGTGACGTTCACAGTGAGGAGGTAGAATCGTTACAAACTGTGAGTAAGTGTTCTAAATATCAAACTTTTTAACATTGTTAAATGTCGAAATAGAGACGCGACTGCTGTCTCTGTTCACAAACAATTTATGTGTTGTGATTTTCTTATTTTATGTAAACCTATCCTAACCTAGCAAGTTAGTTTCCTCTTTAAGCTTGTAACTGCTAAACACTTCGTGGTTCCTAATTGTTGTGTTTTTTACTTTTATTAAAAACTTGCGTTCCAAATTCTACTCGTCCTCTTAGAATGTAAATACGGATAGACTTTGAATCGTATTGCGCCAGCGAATGTTCTGTCTTATTTTAAACTTAACTATATTAGATACTTAACAAATAAGAGTTGAAAAACTTGTGATTGTCGTACACCAAACCACCCAACCCAACCCACGATGCACATAAAAAATATCATTAGACGTACTTTATAAGGATTAATGAAGACGGCTAATGGATGGATGGATGGATGGATGTCAGTTACGTAAATGAACTTCCTCTTCATTTACGTTTCTATGAATACACTTGATATAATAATGTATTCATATTTTTTGCGACTTGTTAGTCTTAATCAAAAGTGTCATTGAATTGTGTTTGATGATTTGAGATGCCCTTATAAACCCTTATAAACTAGGACACTCTTTCAGAGTAACCATTTTATTTAAGAGAGACATAAACAAGTGTCTTTATATAAATATTAAATGTAATATTAAATGTAATAATAGCTCCTATATCTCGACCTCGACGCGATTGCCGATTACACGACCAAGAGATTATAACGTGTACAATATTATTATTATTATTATTAGTTTCATTTCTAAGATTCAATACTTTATATATAAGTGTTATAGCTAATTAATATAGTCTTTTAAATTGCTAATTTGCAAAACGTCAATTTGCAAAACCTCTTCTCCCTCGAGTATAAAAATTTATCACTACAGTTGGTACACTACTTGACAATGAACATAACAGGCAGTATTTGCTTCTCTGAAAGGATTTTATTTAATCCTTTCAAATGTGGGAAATTTCTTTATTCAGACGAATATGGTAAAAAATGATTAATACAATTTTTATAATATATTTGTTTTATTAGAAGGGATTTATTTTCTGTGTATCGAGCTGTCGTGTGTAACCTACAGGTGGTGTTTATAAACTCATTCAATTCTCAACAATGTGACAAACAATCCGAACAATCCCGAACAGACGCTCTCTTCGGAGAATTTATATAGATTGATGATTTATATCTTTATCGTCGGTTGAAGTAAGGTAAAGTTTATTTTGATCTTATTGTAACAGTAGTATAACCAGTGACAATCATTAGTAATACTCTTCATACTAGTCAGACTCTTCATGAAGATTTAGGGTAACTTATATAGAAGAACTCTGCTTTTATAAGAAGGCATACGGAGCTGTTAAATTTGTAACAAACCATCACTACAATTAATATGTAAGTATATGAAAAAAAAATCAAGTATTACATATGTATTATGTATATAATTGAATTTTCTGCTCATTTTTAATTAGGAATGCCAAAGTATACAGCAATAGTGGTTATCGTGCGATCCCTTATTATCGGTTGGATAGCGGTACGCCGTGCTGCTCGCGCTGCTGCGATAAGCGAATACTTCACTCAGAATATTTCATATACTCTAACAGTTTATTCACAGACAGACGCCAAGTCTATTGTCAAATCTTTGTGTAATATTGATATATGTATTCTACATATTTTGGAAGTCTGTTTGTGAAGTCTGTCGTTTTGCTTATTACAGCAAATCGTGACAAATTGTGTTTTCCACCGTGACAAAGGTGTCTCGTAAAATATTTGCAATATAAAGACAGTGTTGTTACCGGCCCGTGTAATATTAATTACGCGGGATCTAAGAAAGGCTAAGAAGAATCGGTATAAAATAGTATGATTAAAATTATGCGCAGTAGTTAATATCGAGTTAAGCGTTATGTTCCGATGCTAACTTCTACTTTTAACATAAAGTTTTTTCCATTGGTTAGGACATGTCTTATGTTCGACCTTCGACATAACACAAATGTTTGAATAAGGTTACTATTTCTTGCTTCGCACACGATATTGGTTTTATTAGCAAGTCAAGCTAAGCCCCACTGTTGTGAATCTATCACAACAGACGGGCGGGCTATTTACGGATATCGTCACGACTAGGAAAAAAATGATTAATTCTCCCACACACCCCATACGATTAATAAACTTCAACAAATATTAAAAGAAGATAATACTAACTGTAAAAATATAGTATAGTAGATAAGCAAATAAAGATAGGGATTTGAGAAATATCATTCACTTTCTTTTCCTGTAAAAGCTATTCCGGGCGACATGAAAACCGTTTCAAGCTCGAAATCTATTCGCGTTTATAAAAGTACTTCTTAATTCATTAATATTAAAATATTAAATGAACATAAGTTTGTTTGAAGTGAACGTAGTATCACAAGTAAGTACCGGTGCAGTACTCGGGTGTGGGTCGACACCAGTCTGTGAGATAGTTCGTGTGGGGGAAGATGCTGGATACACGCTAGACACGCATGACGACTGATGTTACTCACTGCTACTGATATTTTATTTGAGAAATAATATCCTTTCATTGATTTAATTGCGTGTTCTAATTTGATTTAAGGATCATGTGTTTCAGAGGAAATACTTTAGCCGTTAAATAAATAAGTTAATGTTTGATTTATTTTTACACACACAGCCAGCGAGCTATATTAAACGTAGATTATGTACTCGTAAGCTACATTCAGAGAAGAAATGTTTAATTTATAAACGCAGACACGCCCAAAATCTATTTAAATAAATTTGTAACTAACAATACAAATTCAAATTAACGCCATAAATCTCGAGAGGGTTATGTTATCATCATGTTAAATCATATCAGTGAGTGACAGCCTTTAAAAATAGATTTAATTCACATGTTTCGGGAGACGGGATGAAGGCCTCGAGTATCCCGAGTGGTCGCAGTCAGTCGCCACAAGTCGGCGTCGCCGGCGGTGTAGAGACCAACATACTGCCGACTAATACCAACTACTAACCATCACGCATCACGATTGTTATCTCGATCTTCTTCGTTCTTAAAGTGAATAGTGCTTAAATTAAAGCGACTGTAAGTAATTCAGCGAATTCAATGATTTATATATGACCGATATCCTTGCATACGCCATTTGGCAGTAATACCTCTTCCCTTCGCTTCCTCTCACGCCCACGGCCCCATTTGCTTCTTGAGCTTTGCGATCGTTTTTGTTATACCTCAATTCATTCATTCAATTCGTCGTCGGTGAGTTTTAAATAGCACGCGGGATTTACATAACTAGGAGTGCGTTTGTGTTATTGTACACTCAATTAAAACACAATAACGCTTTAAACTTGTGGCTCTGTGTGCGCATCCACACATAATTCTTTAATTACACTAATAAATGTTCCGAGTGCTTAGTGCATATAATTCATTGTTAATTAACAGCTTCTTTTATGATTTAGAAGGTACGGAGTTATTCCGTTAACATTGAGACTGTGAGTGTACATACTGTGAGTATTGGAATACAATTTCGTCTAGTTTAATGTGTGTGTGTGCGTGTTTGACATCGGTGAAGTTACTTTGTGTAAAATCAATAGACATTTGAAATATATTTACGGAATAACATACATCATTCACCTAGTTACATTATATTTTATAAGGACTACTGTCTCCTTACTTACAAACGGGGCGCTTTAATAATGCATTATTTGATTTCCTAAAAATGTGATATCAATGATATATTCGAAGGTATAGTTTTATGTAAGTGTATGTGGTTATTATTGTGACTGAAGTTGTAAGTGCTTCTACACTAGTATACCTATATAACAGTCGATATCAATGATATGTCATGAACTTATAAAAGGATCATACATCACTACAATGATGTGTATGAAGATGAAAAAAGATCAGCATCCAGAGCTAGAAGCGATGTCATATATGTATTGTTTATATATTTTATTTTTTTAATATTTGTAGTAATAATCATCTAGGCACGTGTACTTATATGTACATAACATGTATCGTTCATACGAGTATAAATTTAACCAGAACTCAATAGAGTTTTTCGCTAAAGTGTTTACTGTACTCGAATCAAAACTTTGCTTGATAATAGGTGGCCTAATTTGAATTATTTAATTATATTTGTTTCACAATAAAATCCAGATTACAAATATTATAACTTCTTTTGTCATACATGACATTGACTATAATATTGATTGTGTATCACTAAATAATGGCTACAGGCGTAGAAGAGTGATCTAACAACATGGACGAGAGGGGAGAGACGGTGCATCTCCAGGCTGTGCCAGACTCCGTCGAGAGCACTTCGCCTTTACCCACCAAGTTAGTACTTCTTACTTCTAAATGAGGTTGCTTCCATTCTAGTATTATTAATATATAATATGCTTCAGTTAAATTCCAACAAAGATAGTTATTTATTATCTTGGATAAAAAATATTAATCAGTTATCAATGCTTACAATAAAGTTGAATAGTTTTTGTTTTAACACGCCAGTCTTTGGAACTATCAAATGAATTTAAAAACATCTTTTTTCATCGTTTTGACCGATGTTAGAGAGTGCCTTCAAAATACATTTTGTTAACAGTCGGTAATTCTACAAAATATAGTTCGGGCAGTAGTACTATACCTATAGCATTTTTCATAAAATATTTTAACATGAAAAAAGGACTTCATTAATAACAAACGAAGAAATATATAAATCGAGTTGCCTGTTTTATTTTCCAGAGAGGACTCGGAAGAGGACTATGATCCCCACGAACACCGACAACTGGCAAAGCCAACCAAGTGAGTAACAAACTGTAGACTCGAGGTCAATTGCGTCGGAGGCAAATTGATACCAATCGTGCTACAATTGGTCTCCACGTCAGTTGTCACGTATTTGACACGCCCTCTGACGTAACTACGTCAAACTTATTAAGTTTACCCTCAGTAAATGATTGGAACTTTATATCCGATTACAGTTGCTCCTAATTGTGTAATTGACAAGTGGGATTCGTAAGCAGTTAATATATGTCCCTTGGATTTACTTCTATACAAAGCATGAATGACAACAGATAACGGAGTTAGCTGCCCAATTTAGTTTAATTTAATTTATAAAGTCTTAAGCGGTTAAAGATACTTCAACTTTGTTAGTGAACGAAGTCTTATTTCAGCAATGCAGAGACCCTGATCCACTTGCTCAAGTGCAGTTTGGGAACCGGCATCTTGGCGATGCCGCAGGCTTTCGCGCGAGCTGGACTCGTCACCGGCATCATTGCCACTGTGGTCGTCGGTATCATAGTCACGCATTGTCTTCATGTTCTCGTATGTTGATTTCAATTCCGTAGCAATATTGTACAACTATATCAAAATTACATCATCGTTGAAGTAATTAAGGGTAAACAGTAGTAATACAATTTTATTTTCATCAGGTAAGGTCTCAATACGCGGCGTGCAAGCGTCTCCGGGTTCCTCTCCTCTCGTACCCTGAGTCCATGGCGACGTCGCTGGGATGCGGGCCAGAGTTTCTACGTCGGTTCGCGCGTCCTTCGGCCCTGACTGTGGATGTCTTCCTCGTGGTGTATCAGCTGGGCATCTGCTGCGTGTACATTGTGTTCATCGCAGATAATATTAAGCGGGTAAGTTAATTCATCTACAAAGAATAAAAAGAAGTTAAGATACTAACGGATGGAATTTCCACTCGATAATATTACCCATTACATAGTTGATACTTTTAGTTATTGAATATAAAAAAGCACTCCGCACTCCAAACTGCACTACGGGTCCAATATTTCAATATTTCATAGGTGTATCCAAATTACAATTATCGTAATCGTAAGGTTCGTCGATTTAGAGTATGCGTGGTCTGAATATCCAATATCAATAAGTGACAGTTTTATACAATTATTAAAGGGAGGATATTTATGACTCTATAGCTCAGACATGCTGGGTCAGTTTGTAGTCCTAAAGTATGTCAATCTAAAAGCATTTCATCATACCAATAATATGAATGGTTTATGTTATACGTATCTCGTCTGACCCGCGACTCGCAGCCGCCGCGCGCTCATTGAAACCAATTGCAGGACCTTGCGTCATCTCATAACTTACGGGAAGACCATTGAGTCTACACAACTATAATAGGTAATGGATATTCTAGGTCGTACGTGTTGTAGTGCGATGTTGACACGTCTTCGCGATTGGACTTTATTTATATTTTTGTTTTGAACTACGAGTATGTTTGTTAATGTCTATAATATATCTAGTCTCAGTATAATGAAAATTTTTAGATTTCGCTTAAAGAATTCATAATCATTAAATTATTTATTTATAAATTAACTTTACAAAAGGTCAATAATATTGATAGTTGCTGCTCTCGTTGCTGATCTACAAACACATTGTAAGGATGATTCTCTTTAAATATTTCCAGGTATGTGATCCGTACTACAGCATGGCAGTTGAACTGCACATGCTAATTATACTTCTTCCCCTGATAGCTTTCAATCTGATACCAAGTTTGAAGCTCCTGGCGCCGTTCTCAGCTCTGGCTAATGTGATGACTTTTATTGGACTGGGCATCGTGGTGTACTACCTGGTCTCTGGGGAGAAGAAGTCGGATTCTCCATTAGACTTGTGGGGTTCGAGCGCCACATTTCCCTTGTTCTTTGGAACTATACTCTTTGCGCTTACGGCTGTGGGGGTGGTGAGTAGAAAATATTTCTTTTTATTTAAAAATACATACTTACTAATCATCATCACCTACTTTAAAATCAATATATCAAATTATAAATCAAACATATTAGCTTCAAATACTTATTACATGTACTAGTACCAATACTACTTACTAAAACAATAAGTAGGTAGAGAATGTGTATTCATGAATGAATCTAAATGTTTTGAACTTCAAACCAGGTGATAACAGTAGAGAACAACATGAAGACCCCCAAGGCGTTCGGGACCCCCTGCGGCGTCATGAACTCGGGGATGTTCATCATAGTGCTGCTGTACGTGTCGGTGGGGGCGCTGGGATACGTGTTCTGCGTCGATAAGTGCAGTGACTCTGTCACACTCGATCTCCCCAAGAACGACCCGTGAGTTACTTTACAAAATAAGAATTACTAAAATAAATTCTTTGTTTGAAGGAGAGCTGATAATTGTCTAAACCATATAATTTAATTTCAGACTAGCAACAAGTGCGATAATAATGTTCGCGGTGGCCATCTTCATCAGCTACGGCCTGCACTGCTACGTACCAGTGGAGGTGTTGTGGAAGGGCTACCTGCTCCCGCGCGTCGAGCGCTCCGCTCCAAATAAGACTCGCCTCTATGAATATGCGCTTAGAGTGTCTTTGTGTCTGCTTACATGTAAGTTCAATAATATTTATTTATGCATACAGAGACTATAAGTCTTTAATAAGAGCTACAGTATGTAATATATACTTGTAATAATAATAATAATAATAATAATAATACCGAGGCCAAGTGTACAGCATTTAATATCTTTGAAAACAGTAATTTCTATCTCTTAAATATACAATGAAGACAATTTTAAAGATTTTTATAAAAAAATGAAGAATAATTTGATTTTACCAACTTTTGTCATCTCTCTCTTCAAAGACTGAATTAGGCATCATCGAATAAAAATCTTTGACTTACGACTTGGCCTATCCAAGTCGTTAGTCAGATGTCTAAAATGACGTATATTATAAAGAAGCTAAAAGTACCATTAGAATAAGAAAAAAAACAACTTTTTCGGAACATTTGACGATGTATTTCTGTTCACACGGAGTCGCGGTCAATTGATAGTATTCTAATAACAGTATAACAGTATACGTTGGGAAAGTTTTATTTTTTAACAATAAACATAACTTATCACTTGCTCGTGGAACATAACATTCTGATATATGATATTTAAATGATTGTCTAATGTTAATTAATATAATATAATATAATATATATGTTGACAGTCGTGTTAGCGGTCGCGGTTCCTCGCCTGGGTCTGTTCATATCACTATTCGGGGCTCTTTGTCTCTCAGCGCTGGGAATCTGCTTCCCGGCTCTGATGGAAGTGTGTTTGAACTTTACGCAACAAGCCAGCACATCCAGGAGCGTGCTCTTCACCAAGGATGGTATACTCTTCATTATCGGCATAGTGGGCTTGATAGCCGGCACCTACACTGCTTTGGACAGCATTGTTCGTTCTTTCGCATAGGCAAAACACTATTTCAGTAGACGATTCTTAGATTCTGCAGTTGTAGCACAAAGTAAGTTAAACCTGAATATATCATGAACTTGATTTTATTTTTAATGCTAGTTTCGATTATATCTAAAGAAGCGAACGATAGGCTTTGATGAATTCGACAAAGTATAAAATATGACTTATGAAACACCGATAGCCTTATTTGTTGCGGTGAAACCAATATCTCTATGTTCCATGGTGAGCTAGGATAGTTTAATATTATGTAAAGGTTGTGTCAGATTTATATAATAGGTCGGGGAAGAAATTTATTCGTATTTTATATAGAAGTTTAGATTTATATACATTTTCTGACTTCTCAATAAATAACCGCGAGTTTTGACAGTCCTCTCACGATGCAAAAATTACACTACCTCGAGAATTAATAATATATAATGAATAATACCGAAGCAGATAGGAATCTGAAGGCTATACAGAGGATGCATTAAGACTTTCCAGTCTAATTCAGAATTTTTGACTTGACCTAAGATGTACTTGTATGTCGTCGGCGTTGTTGTGATGAAAGATGACACCTTTTCTGATCATGATCAACTGATGATCAACTCTAGCCTCTTTTTCTCAATTTCTTGCTTAAGTCTCATTAGCTAATGAGATAGTAGAAATCTGGAACAATGGTTTTACCCGGTGGCAATAGTTCTTAACACATGATGCCCTTTAGCCGTATTTTCCCCTTTTTTAGAGTAATAGTTGAAAATGTACCAAATTTCTCCGTTGGATACATCCATTTTGGCGAACAAACAAAGAATTGAAAAGTGGCGGGAAATTGTTTTTTACTTTTTAATTTCATATTTCAAAATGTTACCTTTTAATAATATTAAAACCAGCCACTTAATACATCCAAAAAGATTTTATTACAATTTTTTAGGAGAAAATACGAAAAGACTATTTCCCTGACATATTATTTACCTACTTTTATTGAAAATTGTCTATTGAAGTAGAATAATATACTTAAGTCCCGTGCCTTTTAAAAATCTGCCATTTGCAATGAGATGGGTATCTCTATGATATATTTATATTATAGATGTAGACAGGACAATATTAAAACTTTATTTTATTAGCAAAATACACTGTTACGTATGTTACTTGTAGTTATTTATTTATGTAACCACTACGGTTTGATGATTGATTGATAATGGCTGTGCTCTGCTCCCGCTGCTGCTGCTGCTGCTGTTATATGTTCACATTCGTCAATTTACATTTCAATTATACAATTTTAAAGGCACTAGTCTCCACCATTTTGAATTTAAATGTAAAAATCAATGGAAAGCTCCAGATCTGGGGTCACACGAGTGTAAGTAAATTTGAATAATTGTAAAATAGTCCCGAGGAGTAGTTTTGCTCATGTACCTATTTAAATTGTGACATTTATTTGCGTAATATTGTATTGTTAAATTATAATTTGTGTAATTATTGAAGCGCAGTCTGCTCCTGAGTGATTAACGATTATTGTATTTGTTATAAATTAAGTTTCATGTAATCTTTTGTAAAATAAAATTTATTGATATTTATTATTTGTTGTTTATTTACTTCATTGTGTAGTGTCTCTGATAACCTACACTCGTACCTAATTACAACAAAAGAACATCGGACAGACATTCTTTAGAAATACATTGAACTGTAATATTTCCCTTTACACGTCACACACACACGTGTAAAGGGATCGAGGGAAATATTAAAAACAGCATCATGAAACCAGCAGTGCTAATTTGGTAGTGAAATCTATGGAGAAGAAAGCTCTCTGGACTTTTACAACATGTATTATAATTCATCTTTTAGATTATAATAAAAGAAAAATAAAACAAATGTTAAAAAAAACGAAACAAATATTTGTTTTAAACATAACCATCTTAGTTCTATACAATTCCGCTTCGAGCAGTTGGACCGGACACATGTCCCGACTACCTGCTCCCGTGTACCCACGCTGTCCGTACCACTCCGTACCGTACCGGCCAGTACCGGCCAGTACCATACGGGTCCAAAGAACCCATTGTGTTACATTGTGTTTGTACAAGTGTCAGTGAAGTGAAAGAAGCCGACTCAAGATTCCTGGAAACGCAGCTGCGCTTTTTAGGGGTCCTAAAGTCCGGCGTCGCCAGCTAGGGTACGAAACCCAATTCAAGCCTTCGTCGTATAGTCTGCGTAGAGTAAGTATACAGTCGATAGGGCGTTAGGCACAAACCTCCGTCACCTACGGACGGAGCCATAGTAGGCTCACAGTAGGAACCCATCTCCCTGCCTCCGCAGGGAGAATCAATTGTCTATCGGGGTCCAGTATGGACCTCGACAAGATAAACATAAGGGCCTTCTTATGCTTTATGCAGAAGAAGTGCCCTGACCTCTTCCGCGAATTCGCGGCGCAAGCCACCGACTCGGGGAGCTCAAACTCACCCGAGCCGGAAGAGGGAACCTCCGACATGGAGACTGAATCCGCCTCTCCACAAGAGGGGACGGAATCTGACTCCGAGTCGAGGACTTCATCCTCTTCCTCGGATGCAGAGGAGGACGACGGTTTCACGACCGTGCAGTCCAAATCTGCTAAAAGGAAGGCGATAAAGGCACCCTCGCCAATATTGCCGCGGAAGCGCGCCACGGTGCCCGCAAGTACCGAAACCGAACGATCGTCGGTTCCGGACCCGACACGCGACGTCGCGAAGCGTCCGTCCGCGCCCTCAGCGCCCACGCCATCAGCGCCCTCTGCGCCCGCGACTTCTGCGCTCTCTGCGCCCGCGACTTCTGCGCTCTCTGCGCCCGCGACTTCTGCGCTCTCTGCGCCCGCGACTTCTGCGCACTCAGCGCCTGCACCTTCAGCAGCCAAGTCCCCGCCGCCGCTGTACATAAGGGACAAGTCAAAATGGGACACCGTGTCCGCCCTCATGACGGAGCGAAAGCTCTACAATACCTCGGCCCGCTCGACGGTACAGGGCATTCGCGTTCAAACCGCGACATCATCAGACCACCGTGGTCTGACAAAGCTCCTACGCGAACGTGGGTACGGATACCACACGTTCGCGTTGGAAGATGAACGCCGCCTCACGGTGGTCATCAGGGGCCTCCCCGTGGAGATCCCAGCTGAGCGGATTTACGAGGACCTTAAGTCTCAGTGTTATCCCGTCATATCGGTACACCGTATGTACCGACCGATCACTAGGGCTCCTTTCGAGCTCGTGCTAGTTCACTTAGAGCTTTCCCCGGAAGGAAAGCAAATTTTTAATATTAAGGCAATCTGCCAATTATCCGGTCTTAGGGTCGAACCCCCTCACGGTCGCCGTTTTCCCGGGCAGTGTCATCGCTGCCAACTCTACGGCCACTCACAACGGTTTTGCCACGTGCGTCCGCGGTGCGTTAAATGCTTAGACGACCACGCGACAGCCGACTGTCCGCGCAAACAACCGATCCCGGAGGATCCTCCCAGCTGCGTCCTGTGCCAGCAGAAGGGCCACCCCGCGAATTACCGCGGGTGCCCCAAAGCACCACGCCGGACGCAGCCGGCGAGGACCCCCTCGCGCTTCGTTCAGCCTCCCTGGGCTCCTCTAGCCCCGGGAAGGGCCGCGGCCCCTCAGGCAAACCAGGCCCCTCAGGCACCCGCGAACGCGTGGGTGAAACCCCCGAGGGTGAACCCCACGCCCGCGCCGAAACCGACACCGCCGCCGCCGGTACGCAATTCCGCCGATGGAATTGCGGGCTCGTTCGCGTGCGTCTCAAGCCTCTTCGGTGTAATAGACATCGAGGAGCTACTCGCGTTCTCGAACGAAATGAGGGATACGGCAAAGAATCCCCCCGCGCGGATGGATGTGCTCCTCAAGCACGCCGTCCTAATCAGTCAAATTTACAAACACACAATGTCATGACGACTGACGTGCTCGACATAGCGCTCTTGAAAGACGTAACGCTTCAGTTGCGATCAATCGAGACACTATCCGAGCTAGACTCCGACCATCGACCAGTCCTAATCCAGCTAGGACCCCTCCACCCTACGGCACCCGCGTTAAAAACTTTAATAAACTGGAGAAAGCTAGAAGAGCAACTCCACTCCCCCGTCTCAGTGCACCTCGACGAAATACCTGACCAGATCGTAACGGTCGAGGATGCTGAAAAAGCCGCGACGCGATTCACAAACCATCTATCAGACATAATAGGAACGTCCTCGAGGGAGGTCTGCGCAACCTTCGATGGGAGCCGTGCACTCCCTCCGGACATTAGGCACCTAGTTAACCGTAAAAACGCCGCGATCAGGAACCATGACACATATCCGACAGACGAACATCGACGGGAGCTACGCCGCCTCCAAAGGGATTTGAGACAAGCTCTTGACACCTTTAGAGTTGGAGGCTGGGACAAGAAGCTTTCAGAGCTCTCTCCTTCACACCAGGCTTACTGGTCATTGCAGAGAGCCCTGAAAGCCGAAACTGTCTCGGCAATGCCCCCGCTCGATAGACCTAACTCCACGCCCGCCTTCGACGACCGAGACAAAGCGGAATGTCTAGCCTAGAGAGCCAGTGTAGCATTAGCACGCAACCGGTCGAACGCGAACATGTCGAAGTCGTCGACAACACTGTTCGAGTCATGTGCTCTCAACCACCAGCTGGTCCCCCCATAGAGGAAACGAACCTCGAAGAGGTGACGACCCTAGTTAGGGCGCTTCACGCCAAAAAGTCGCCAGGATCAGATAGGATCACCAACAAAGTGATCAAACTCCTTCCGCCTCCTTTACTTTACCTAATGGTTAATATTTTTAATGCTCTACTGGCCGGTTGCCGGTTTCCAGCCCAGTGGAAAGAGGCCATAGTGATAGGCATTCACAAACCGGGTAAGCCCCGGAATCTTCCAACTAGTTACCGTCCAATTAGTCTCCTTAGTTCCCTAGGGAAAATCTATGAGAGGATTATCCTCAGTAGACTTAAGTCAGAAGTAGAGAGACTGAACATCATCCCAAATGAGCAGTTTGGCTTTCGAGCCTATCATTCCAGTTCCCACCAGGTGCAACGCCTCACGGAGCACATTCTTTCTGGGGCCACTTTATGCCGCAAGTTGCGTAGGACAGGAGCGCTCTTCCTCGATGTAGCGAAGGCATTCGACAGGGTCTGGCACAATGGACTGGTGTACAAGCTATACCAGTTCAGGGTGTCGGACAGACTCGTACTAATCATACGGGACTTCCTGTCGAATCGCTCCTTCCGCTACAGAGTGGAAGGCGTGATGTCGACTCCCCGCCCCATCCGGGCGGGCGTCCCTCAAGGTTCAGTCCTCTCACCAATTCTCTTTTCAATTTACTCCAGCGACATTCCTAGGCCGCGTTCTAAAGTAGAATTAGCAATGTTCGCGGATGACACCGCAATTTACACATCCTCAAGGGATCCTTATGAGATCTCTCAACGCCTCCAATCCGCAGCCGACTCCCTCGGGAACTGGTTTCGGAAATGGAGGATTGAGGTGAACCCGGAGAAGAGCACCGCGGTACTCTTTGAACGGTCACGATCCACAAGAGGCCCGGAGATTAAAATCTTTGACAAACCGATTCCTTGGAAAAACAAGACCAAGTACCTAGGAGTGACGCTGGACAAACAGCTAATATTCACCTCACATATCGAGGACGTTCGCAACAGAGCGGCCTTTATCCTAGGGCGACTTTATCCCCTGTTAGGCAAGCGGAGTAAAATGTCCCTTAGAAATAAGGTCACACTTTACAAAGCCTGCATACGCTCCGTCATGTCCTATGCAAGCGTTGCCTTCGCTCACGCGAACCTGAAGCCCCTTCAGGTGCTTCAGAACAGATTCATGCGGCTCGCCACTGGGGCACCGTGGTTTATGCGTAATATCGACTTGCACAGAGACTTAGACCTACCGACGATCGCACAGTATTTCAAGGGGCTCTCCAAAAGCTACTTTGACAATGCTGTGGGACACCCAAACCCGCTGGTGGTTAAGGCCACAGGATACACGGCCCGTAAGACTCCTAAAGTCAGAAAGAGAAGACCCAAGTCGGTACTTTTCGATCCGGACGACGCGATTACGTTAGGGAACGCTACGTAAAAGCGGCAAAGCGTACATAAATACTACACATACACACACACACAGCGTCTTCGCCGGCGAAGACGAGGCCCCCATCCAAGCACGTTGCTCTGGCGTTCTGCCGTCGGAGGACGTTAGTGTCAAATCCTAACCCACATCCAACCCTCGCTTCCCACCTAACGGCGTCCTGAGCCGTGGTCCGAGCCTCACAGGAGGAGCCCTCAGGACGCGCGTTCCACTGGGGCCCTTCAGGCCCCCTTTTTCAAGGGCGGGTCTCTGCACCCGTCCATTCCAACGGTGACGCTGTCATGGCCAGTAGGGCTAACAGCAGAGACACACAAAAAAAAAATAAAAAAAAAATATTGTTCTATACAAATATCATTTATAAATATGTAATAAGTAAGGATGTTGGGAGGAGGGGGGAAGGGGGGAGGTAGGGAGGAGTGGGCAATGAAAAGTCATATTTTGTGCAATGTACTTTTAACCACGATTTATTACATAAAACAGCGATTGAGGAATCGTCTTAGCGGTTCTGTTAACTAGAGGCGCCTCCGGGCGTCCGGCGCTGCGGCCATCCGGACGGAATAAATAAACATACATACAACAATTAACGTTTATTTCAATCCATAGAACCATATAAATAATAATCAAATACTACTCGTACATCAATATGGTTTTATGTTGTTGCAATACATGTTGCTGATGTTCACAAAAGAGGCGAAATGATATTGACAGGTAAATAAATAAAGAGGCGGGTGCTTACACAACAGTGTAGTCTCGTAGTTACGTACATACATACACACCCATTCGGTAATCATAAGTACCATATACTTTTAACAAACAAGATGGAATATCAAAGGCCTTACGCTCGGCCGATTAACATTAAGTCAATTACATATAACATCATTTGATATGAAACAGTGCATCTTAGAAGTTCAACCGTCACACCTTTACAGTAACCCTCACATGTAAACCTTTATAGAAAAAACATTTTATTGTTCTCGCTTTGTATTTCATAAAATACTTTCAAATGCAACAACTTCTTAGTCTTAGTTTTAAACATTAATTTTATTTCAATTCAATAAACATTCAATTGACTCATTTACCAACGACAAAAACCTACAAAAATATATTATAACATTAGCACGAGTCAAATAGAGTGAAGAGGAAACGTAGAGATGATGCAGTCAGTGCGTAGGGGCGAAGGGCGCGGGCCTACCCGATACGAGTTTTTACAACTAAAAAAAATAATATAAACTTTTAAAAACGTTAACAACTACAGCCATAACAAAAATAGACTAATAACGACTATACTACGGAATTTACGTACTACTTAAACTATCCACTAAGTAAATTTGAAACGAAACTAGTGTTCGCTCACTACGAAAACGACAGAGGGGACGTCTACGAAGCGAGCCGGAGCACGGCGGGGGGCGGCGGGAGGCGGCGGGCGGAGGCGGGGGAGGGGGGAATGGGGGCGCGGGTGGGGAGGGGGGGACGGGGCGGACGGTCACCCGCCATGCCGCCGCCCGCCGCCCGCCGCTCCATTACAACTATCTATATACAGTCGCAGCCACTACACATGCGCACGCGAGCCACTTGAGCAATCTAGCCAGTAACCGATCTGAGTCGGTAATATATAAATATTCAACAACTTTAACTTAGCCACCGCGCGCAGCTCCCGTGACGTCACATGCGCCCAAGAGCAGCAGTGACGTCACATGGGCCGACAGACGCGGCGCCACGCACGCTCGGGACGGGGACACAACAAACATGCTTTAAAAATAACGATTCTTCATAAAATTTGGTCCGTACGTCGTTGACTAACCCTGTAGAGTGTCGAACTGAGTCCGAAGAAGGAATTAGAGACGACGATAGATCAGAGTTCGAGCGGAACTTTGGTAAAGATTCATCTATTAAACTAAGTAGATTAACTTACGGTAACTGCGTATTGATTACTCCTATGATATAACAAAAAAATAACTTAAAATCTCAGGGTTAAACCAATCGATTCGCCATATCGTCCCTCAGAGGCTCGCGTGCAGCACTGCTTGCAGAACTATACTACTTTGTGATAACATAAGCACTTGGGGAACGCATTAGCGAATCGAGTCGTTTAGTTAAGACGAAATGAGGACGGGGAGCTGAGGAAAGGGATGCTGAAGTCACAGCTAGTTACATTTTAACATTCAGATTAGTCAGTAAAGTACATTTAAACCGAATATTTGAAAAGCGTTAAAAATAGGAGATGGAGCGCTGTGCCCCTGACGGCGCAACGCACGACGGTGCCCGCAACCTGCAACAAGGATACATTTTAATAATAATACAATAATTAAGCTTTCATTTTAGTTTGTAATTTCAAAGACAGTGGAACAACATATTTTAAATCTTTAAAAAGTTGATAACCCCGATGTTTTAAAGCCTCTTTAAAAAGTTGATAACCCCGATGAAAAGAAGAAGAAAGGTAAGATTTTAAGGTTCCAATTCTATTTAAACTATACATACTTGGAAATATCAACTAAAATATAATTTCTTATCCGTGCCGATTTATAGTTTATATATAAAATTTACATTTCTTGTGGCGTGTTTGTGCTAAGCGTCCCGCTTATACGTCTGCGTACTTTGAAAGCTTCTCACGAAGGATGTGATTCTCTTTCTTAAGCAGTTCCACCTCTTGCCGCAGACCCATGTTCTATAAGTGGAAAACATTTTATTACTTACAATCCCTATATATGTGAAAGGTATCGTAGGTTTAAGAACAGAGAGACCGCGAGTCCAAACAGGGAATAAATTTCTATCAAATGAATGGTTCCAGGTTACAGGTGAAATCTCACCTCCTTCTCGAGGTAGCCAGCCCGGAGCGCGATTTGGTTTTCCTTCATACGACGCGCATCACGAGATCTCTTGGCGGCCATGTTGTTCTTCCGCCTGCGCGCCCAGTACTTGTCGTCTTTGAGGTCATCGGGCACGAACTGCCGATGACGGTTTGCGTTAACACGCCGCCCACACACTCAAACCACCCTTCACCATGACTTTGACGCTTTACCTACACACTGATGCCTCTCATTACCTCCACTTGCAACCTTCCAACTTTCCAATTAGAAAAAGATTACAGAAAAAAAAGATTTTAAAGATTTTTTATGATATAGCGGTTGCGAGCGTCGGCGATGTCGGCGATGTCGGACGTGGCATCGGTGTTCAGTTTGTGAAAATAATAATTAATATAATATTCTTAGTTATTTCAAATGCATAAGACACAGTGTTATTTCAAGAATATTATATTATTATAATCACGTTACATACAAAACTTGATTTAAAGTGCTCTGAAGACATAGTCTTATTGAACCACAAAAGACTGGAAATTTAATTTATTTTTGATTTCAGCAGGTTTAAGTGAAGTATTAAGTTATCTTCAATAAATAGTATTTTAAGGAATCAACGACTAAATTGTCCAGCCTTTTAAATGAGATCTGACCCACACCCACAAAACACAGTGCGTATTTAATCCCTCGTCGACTTTGAAATAAACTATTTTATTGACACTTTTCAAAACATAACATTTTAAAAGCGGTTAATACAATGAATTTTGAATATCATTATTTCAAAGTCAACAGAAGACTGAGTGCAATTAATTGTTAATCTTTTGTATAAGCGTTAAAAGCGTTTGTCATGCTGTGTGTGTGTGTGGGTATTGTGTGTGTAGAATGTGTGTATAGTATGTCATTGTGTGTATGTATTTATTAAGACATGCTGTGATAATAATTATAGCGACTACTCTGATATACAAAATGCATATTATTAGTAGGTAAAGTAGAAAAGAAAGAAAAGAAAGGCAAATAAAATAGAAAAAATGCGTAAGATCATGCATATTAGGTTTAACAGAAGAAGAAGGGAAAATGGGTGATCTACTATAAGGGATTTTAGAGTATAATTGTAACAAGTATACAGCAAACTGATTAATATTTTCATGATAATAATTTTTTTCATTATGATTATTTACGTAATTTCCATACTTATTATTGATTTGCTCTATACTTGTCCTATTTCTAATTATAGGTGTCTTAAGTTGTGTGTTGTGTCTCTGTTGTGTGAGATGTTAGTAGAGTGACGCCGCTCCACGCAGGCAGTTTTTGCAGCATGCCGCTAGGAATGATCAGCGCACTAACTTCATTTACCTGTTTCCGGGACTTCTTGATCATGGGCTGCGGCTTCAGCTCCTCATCTGAGAACGCCCTCGTCCGGGGATCGAAGTCGCGACCCGACGACGCCATAGAGAACGCTGTAAATCAACGCAATGGAATCAATAATTGCCGACCTTGGCTCTAGTTATTACGAGTACGTACTTACCGAGGCGTCTTCAATGATCATTAATTGATGCATTCGTTTGAAACATAGGAATAAGAATTACGTGTTCTCTCATTCAATAGAATGTTTCAATCATCTGCTATTGTATTTTATCTTTGTGGAAATGTTATTTTGTCTATTACATTCAAATATAAAAGATTTAAAATGGATGTATTCAAAGTAAAAGGCGGTACGTACTAGAGTCGGCGGGCGAGAGCGGTGGGTTGATGGTGTCGGGGCTCATGCAGTCGGAGGGTGACGGGGAGCGCTCGCGCTTGGTGACGGGGGCCTGGAGGCCGAGCGCCAGGCCCGCGCCTGCGCCGAAGGCCGAGCCACCGAGGTGCGCCCCGCCCAGACCCTCGCCGGGCATGCCATTTTCCGACAGGAACTCGTCTAAGTCCACGTACTGAAACAGTTCATCAAACGTCACACGCCGCGCTCTGCCTCGCAACACACAGCGCGAGCCCAATTGAATGGCACTTCGCAATGCTCAAATCGCAAAAAAATTCGCAAGCTTTATACTTTCAATTAAATACAACAATCATTGACAGGGATCGGGCCTGGGAAGCGAGGGAAGGCGCTGTAGCGACTCTATTACCTAATGCGGGCAGCGGCGGTTAGGAAGCTGGTGAGAGACAAACACACGACACGCAGTAGGTAATAAAGTTGAGATTACTGACTTCTTGTACCTTGAGATCTGGATCGTAGGGTAGCGTCTTATCCCAGAGGTTGGGTCCGAGGAAGGCGGCCTGTGCCTCCCACAACTCGCTGTCATCCTTCTTGTCCTCGAGAGCATCTTTACTGTTCACCGATTTGCCTGCAACAAGGAGGGCATCGCCCGGTTACTGCCAGCTCGTTGACAAAGGCGAGCCCTTAATGCCATACCGTGCCGTGCTACATTACCAAGTTAGGCCAAGAATATTAAACAATACCGATGGTCAAAACTACTTTACATAACTTATGGGCAATTTCTATAGACAATATTATCAGTGTCTTTAAGTGTTAACTTTCAGGATATTGGTCGAATGGAACACGGTATGAAATATGACGGGAGGAGAGAAGAGGCTTTGCGGTTGTCAAAGCTCACAGGAACTGGGTCACAATTGCAACGCAGTTTTTGTAGATTTATTTTAACCAAAAATTAAATATATACCATAATAACATTCGCATACCGCAGACATCGAGAACAAAATAAATATCGCTTCAGCAGATATATAAAAAGTGTTTATTTAAATATTCACAGTACATAGTTTCCTGCAATCATTTTCTACATGCAACAAGTCATAATTAAAGCTATTAATTAGTTATTTTAAATATTAATGTTTTAAAAAATCCTACAGTTTTAAAACATTTTCAGGACAGTTCGTTAAGACGAAAACGGTTTAAATATACAGAAGATTAAGATAGAAAAAGAAAACGGCCAGTTGAGTGTCGAGACATATTCTTAAAAATTTCAATTTAATGCTACATTAATTTCGTCTATCTTTTAAGATTTTGGCAGCGTTTCCATTATATGCGTTTCCACTAAAGTATATATTCTAAGTTAACCGACTGTTACTAGTAAACTTGTAAAGCCTTTGAAATTAGTTATATGAATATCTTGAATATTTTACATCTGCAAAACCAATCACAAAAGAACCTCTTAATCAAAACATTACTTTTGCAAGCCCAACATATTTTTAAAGTTTTTGAGCTAGGCTGCGGACAGACGGACGGACAGAAATACGTGACGAAGCTATAAGGGTTCCTAGAGGACTACGATACTCTAAGAAATAGTCCTTTGTGTCTAAAATTGTAATATTATATTTGAACCGATTAATAAATCAAAGTTTAACAAAAACATATCCGTATGTTATCCGTAAACAATGATAATGCATATAATACATGTTAATATTAGGAAGAGTCTAGGTCTATACGAGAGCACGTGTCGTGGTGGGGGAAGGGGGAGCGGGGCGGCACGTGGACGCACGCGTGAAGACCGCCGGCCGACGAGAAGGGCCCAGACTTAGTCCGTTTAGCCTTTGAGTATTTCAGTTTACACTTCAGACCAACTTGAATTTAGACATTCAAGGCCGACACTCCTTTGTATTTTAAAATAAACTTAACAACTGTTTTCTACACGTGGATACAATAAAAAATAAATAATATTGCATTTATTTAAGATTTATAATATATTTTTAAATTGTACATGTGGCATTGAAGCGACGTACTGAATATTATTATAAAGACTCTATTCTATAAAAACATTTTAGTTATAAAATTACTAAAACTAATGTTAATAGTACTTTTATGTATTAATTCTAGAGACACAGCATACAATTATAAAATGATGCCATTTATGAGTATATATATATATATATATATATATATATATATATATATATCACAAATACTAATAAGTGCAATGTCAATAAAATATAATATATTTATAATGAAGTCTAGAAAATATCAGATCATTGTTATATCTAGAACAGATGATGTTTTTTTACAAAACAACAGTTTTTTATAAGTTAAAGTTTGTTTCAGTCGATTATAAATCTTACTACAACTATAAGAGTGGAACTTTGGTAGGTAAATGAGGGTCCGTGACGCTTCTGCTCCGTAAACGAATGGTTGTGTAAACAACCCATAATTAATTCCATACACATACGGAACCAATCTCGTAACAATAATGAGTGTGAGAACGCGAATTTCCTCGTGAAAAACTCGTAGGGTGGTGGAAGGAACTAGAGGAAGCGGGAAATAACCTAGTTGGCGGATTACGTGCGCGATACGCTTTCCCGTCGTTATGCGCCTGCGCACCTATCGTTCATATCGGCGCAGATCCTAACTAATTACATGTTAACAATATTTTTAATATTTCACCAATACATACTACTTTTCACAATATAATTATTTCTTATACGAGATGAAGTCAATTGTAAATGAATAATAATACAATAATTCCTAAAAGTATTAATTACACTTATTAAAATTGGATATTTCATGAAATAGTAACTTACTGCTAAGTTTCCAAACTTTGTAAGTTGTTAGTTACGATGTCCTCAAGTATGCCTTTTTCTGTTTGGGTGAGTTTGTACAGTGAATATTTTAATGTATTTGTGTTGCAAATCGGATGTGAACCACTATTATTAATTTTTAACGTAATTTAAGATAATGTACATACGTATACGTACCTAATCTACTAATATAAACTAAGAGCTGTTCTGTAATATTTAGTTAAATATACTTTATAAGATTTAAATAAGTATTTATTTTGAGTTGTATTGAGTGAGTATAAACAAACCGGGGCAAACCACAGATTTATAAAAGGAGGAAGTATTAAGACGGAGCGCTCGGGCTACCTTCCGGACAAACCGCTCTCACTTTCAAGAGAAAGTTATGACGCCATAGCTATGCAATGCTTACTCATTTTATGATTTAGTATTGGTTAATATGGTTACGACTCCCCGACTCAAATAGCGGATAACTTTATACATTTTATCGCAGTGTTGTTAGAATACTCATAATAAAACTACTAACACGGATTGACCATTCACTCAGTAATCTTCGTCAATTAATACATATTTTAAATAAATCAAAACTCACATTTTAAATTAGATTGTATGAACCCTCTTCTCTATTTCTGTACTTTTAGTTACGATTATTTCCTTAATATAAATATTTTTTACAGTATCCAAGTTTCTAATGATTACGGTCGCATTATATGAAATCACAAAGTGTAAACTCATACGCATACGGCATAACTTAGTATTTGGCAACGGATTATAAGAGAGAAAGTGTAAGTCAAAACGTGAGAATACTCTCACTTTCGTCGACCACTCGCTGTGGCGAAAGTTGAGGCAAATTGCACTTCGTCCCTCTTGTAACATATTACATTTTTAATAGTCTCATTTCTTTTCAACGTGGCGACCTTTCGATCATTAGCGCTACACTATTGTTAACTTTTATCTATTATATATTTTATAGTGGAAGTAAATAAGATCGAAGCGCATTGTAACTGAAAAATGATCATGGAAACTTGTCCAGAACATCTCTAGGAAACACGTAACAAACAAAAAATAAACTCTGAAACTTCTCTCGTTATAAGTTGAAGCAAAGTTAAGACCTGTTTGCATAAAAAGTGAAATATCATTAAGCACTTAATTCTATTCGATCAACGTTTAGAAGGTAATTGGAATGCTACGTCGGTGGTGGAAAGCAGAATTACGCAACTTCACTTCCTACTTGGAAAATATAGGTAAGGAGTGCCGCAAACGAGGGGCGGAGGGGAGGGGGGGGAGAGGGGATCGGGAAACGGTCACTATTGCGCAATGGAGAAAGCTAATATGTTTTCCGGTGACGTTTTCATTTTCGCAAACGTGTGAATCGAGAAAGCCACAAGAAAGCCACACGTGCGAATGCTCAAACCAAAATTACTGACCGCAAGATAAATATAACAAAGTTATTCGTCCTTCGGTGAGTTCGGGCGATAGCAAGTGGATCGTGGCATTGTTGGTAAACAACGGTAGGAGGCCAGTGGTGCATGAGTAACGTCCTCACTGCCGCTGGTCGCTGCACACGCGAGCGCGCGCCTAACACGCACACGCACACGCACACGCACCAAGCTGTCACATCCATTTATAATCAATTACGCTTACAACACACAACACACATTTGACATCATCCTCACCATTCAAAGGTTTATGGATTCGTTATCACATTTATGAGAACTGTACTTTAGTATCATGCATCAATTGTGTTGCGACAACTATTGTCTCATAGTACCTTTACTAATGTCTCACCTAAAATATATTCTCCACACAATGTTATAGCTTTTTTATTCATAAGTAGCATAAAGTTATAATAATAAGTTATAGTAATATTCATCATCCACCTGCCTTTATCCTAATTATTAGAGATAAAACCATTATGTTTGACATCATGCGAGAGATTTCATCGGGACTTGAGACTTACTAGGGAATGACTGTTGGTGGAATTTTCCGGTAAGTGGTCATATACCGAATAAGTATTCTTTTGCGCTCAGGAAGATTGCTATTCCAACCAGCGGTCTTATTCTAAACAGTGGCTGCTCGGTTCGTCAAGTCTTCCTAACAAAATTTTACTTACATTCTGCACATATAAATATCTATGTAGTTATTTTTGCAGAGTTATTGTTACAGTATAATATTTTAATAAATTTAATTAGTATAAATATGCATCGTATAATAAATTTCTTCTCGATATGTATATTTTGGATTGGAACATTAATATTTGAATATACTCTTGAAAAACTAATGGGATTTAAGTCATAAAATTAATTTAATTTTCTACTCCATAAATATTCAATCGTTTGGTCGAAATCTAGAAAGTTAGAAGTAAAAGTTTTTTTTAATTTATATTATAGACATTAATTACAAATAAAAGTTACTCAATCGTATAGTGAAAATGATATATGCTAGACAACATAATTTACTTCTACACATTGTACAGACACGGAAGTGGTTTTCATTTGCTGTTTTTTTCTGTTTTTTACCCATACACTGTAACAGCCGCGTCAGTGTCACATGAGAGAAATACAATTTCATATAATATATTATACAAAACGATTTAGCTTCGGTCAGATAACTTATGTTTATATGTCATGGAAACTAATATTTAGATTGCTTCTAACGTGAGCGGCGCAGAGGTGCGCGCGCGCAGCGTCAGCAGAAAAGTAAAAGTCGGAAGGTGTGAGCGTGGGGCTGGTGCAGGCGGGGCGAGGGGGCCGAGGGGACGAGGGGGCGCTGGGGAGTGCGTGGTGACGCGGAAACGATACCGGAAGATTACTTTTACTCTCGCTGGCGGAGTCTGAGACGCCCACGTTATGACTTTCAAACGTATCTAAATTTTCCTATTATAATTCAGGATGTAGTTATGTTTGATAACTGGTTTTGTAGAGGTCGGATAATATGACCTTATACCAGAAGCCCTTAATGCTAATCATGCATATAATTATTGCGTGATGAAAATTGAGCTGAGACATCGCGTGTATGACTTAAATTATTATAAACTTTGACCTATCATATCTACTGTGGTATACACAAGTATCATAGTAAGTTATTTATATCATCAAAAACATTACACTTCAAAACTTACGTTAAAACTATAAACGGACAAAAGAAGTCTTTAAATAGGTTAAATAATTGATTTGTAAGTCCCATTTAACGTGAGCTTTCTTGAATGTCAACGAGCTTAAAACGTAAAGAATGTTGACTCAAGATCTTAATGTTGCTCCTGTCAAATAAAAGTCAACCTAATAGTAGAAGGTGAGACAGTCGGCGGTGGCACGGTGCGGTCACATATCCCATATCACACGTGACGTTATACGGAAGTCAATTCAGACCTTTTATTATGGCGGCTTATTTATCAGCACCAAATTTTCCGCACTGACCTGGCCTCTTATCGACAACGACGGCATTGTATAATTATCTCATTAAAACATTGTAATAATTCAATAAAACCAATAATAAGGGGATTATGGCACGGTGTTAGTCATCTGGTAAGATTGTCAAGTTTAAAAGTAAAAGTGGTTGGACATTCGCGGAAGAAAGCACGTGCTCGCAGAGAGAAGAACGGGGCGAGGGGTGCGGGGCGGCGGTCGGGGAGAAAGTCGCGAAAAGGTCGCTACTATTTCCCAAATATTCGAAGTGAAAGTGTGCAGCCACGCTCGAATTGATCAAAATAAGTAAGCGACCCGAACCAACGGCGCCGATCTCGGCACTCGATCAAAAATAATATGATAATTGTTTAAAACAACTAAACTAAACTGTTTTCGCCTTTTCGAATAATCTGACTAAGTTATGCATTTAATAAAAATATATTTGAAACCAACTCTGTTTCAATCTAGAAAGTTAACAGATTACTTAAAATAATAGCCAAATCGGCAATGGCTTTTGTACGATATTAATATAATACAATTTAATTTTAGTCAAATATATGATTTGCAAATCTGACCCAAAATTAGATTCGCAAAAACCTACTGATATTTCTTGTGAAATTATTATTAGTCAACTGAACGCAGAAGGCATAAAGAATCGGGACATTATTAATAAAGATGAACAAAGATCGAGACTAGCACGTGTAAGATTTGATCTCCGAGAGATGCGAAACAAGATGCTTTTAATACAAGGAATTGGATATTTAATATATATATATATATGATCGCAATAATTAAAATAAATACTATAACGTGACCTTCTTGTGATAAGAAAACAGTAGTAATCGTGCCAAATATTCTTATTATAATTGTTTATTTATTCCAATATATTACTTCCTGGCTGAACACGGAGCAGTCAGCAGTCTTCCAGCGGAGAATGAGACTGCAGCACCCAATACGAGTTGACAACAAATTTGCGCGTTGCCAAAGAGATAAAATAGTTAACCTTGCATATGAATCAAGGCAGGTTTACTCGCATACGTACGTACGTAGTCATATGTATGGTTTCAGAAATCGAAGTTTGAGACACGCGACGCTTAGCGACATCCAGAGAAATATCTACTTCCACAAAGGTTACGTAACGAATAATTCATGATTAATTCATTATTTGTTTGTTTGCCGCTGGACTGCTCGTGTTTAAATGTACATTTCTTTATATTGTGTGGAATAGTGTTAGTGATCATAACTGCGTCAATAGTGTAGATGCTATTAACTGCAATAATGTCTGCAAGATAAAAGACTAATCTCTACGCTTTGACCTACTGAACCTACAGATGCGACTTGCGGAGAGTGATACTAAAGTTACGGCCATCTACATACGGCATACGGCTTCCCTCGGTAATCGTCTTTGTGACGAGTCTTCCGCAAATTACGTCTTACGATATTACCACGCTTACAGTTAACATCTTTACGTTTTCTTTTTATAGAGCAGACGATCGGATATAATCACAAACAGCTTGCTTGGAAAAAATGTTATTTTTAATTTATATTAATATATTCTACAAAGATAATGTATATATAATCTATAAAGATTTATTTACAATTGTAAAATAATATCTTTAAGATATTTCTTACCTATTATTTACATAAAGTGTAAATAAAATAAAAAAAAATACAGTAAAGTAGACACGAGTCTGTATTAGGAGTCACGGCAACAAAAGAAATTTTGACAAAACATAAAAGTTTCGTCCGTCCGCGGGTTACGACTGCGCACTTTCTCTTTTCAGCGGGAGTCAGTTCGAGGCCCTGACCAGGGACGAGACACCACACGCATATTCAGAGAAAGCGCGGAAGCGAAGCCCGAGCACTCGTCGCGAAACTGACCGTTGACAAAAACATGCTGTCTCCAGATGTGGTACTGGCTCCATCGATCGTCGTCCTGAACGTGTCCGTGCTGCAGCTGAGGCAGCGAGGGCAGCGGAGGCGGCGGCGCCGGCGGCAGCAGCTGCGGTGGCGGCGCCGGCGGACCTAGGGGCTGGACGTGCTGGTGCTGGTACTCCATGGGGCAGGTGTATTCCAAGCGCTAGGCGCCGTATCACTGATAACACATCACGAGGCGCGCGGTGGGCGCTGGCGCGTTGCGCGGGCGTGCGTGCGCGGCGACGGGCGGCGCGCGAGTCGCCTGCCTCTGTACGGCCGGCGCGGGCGCCCCCCTGCCTCGCCCCCCACCGACACCCCCTCCAGCGAGGCCTTCGGGCCCCCGGACCCCGTGCTAATGACATAATACTGATTCACGATCTCACCAATGATAACCGATTACCGACACACATAACGCGCACGCGGATGGATACATTCTCGTAAACAATCAATGTTCTAAGACCCAATTCGGTACGTACGTTTTTTAATTACTCCCGCATATCAATATAAAACTTTAATATATACTTTCATGTCCACGTCAACCAAGAAATCCCACATTTCTTATAAACAATTTTATTTCAGCGATAAAAATGTTAAACATTACAAACAATATGACAGCGGTATATATAAATGAAAGAACCATGACAATGATATCGATATGATCACGCGTTGATATCTTCCATACGGCGGTAGGAAGGGAACGTCGGGTAAGGGAGGGACGTCTTCACCGACGGACCACATGTAAAGTACCCTCTTCACCAATTTATAATATACAGGTACACCTATATGTAGATTATAAAATTAGTGTCGAAGGTGTGTGTGTGTTAGAGGCGAGCAGGTGACGTCACTTGCAGAACGTACTAACAATGGTGTTATGGAACGCGCCAGATGTCCAGATAAGCCTTTTTTGTTAAACATCGATTGGAAAACTACAATAAGGGGTCGATTTATAAACAACTTGCTCAGATGTAGGTAGCTGGTAGTAATTACATGTATATGTTTTGTTGTGTTTGTCCTTGGTTTTTCAAGTTGAAAAATAATAAGGTCGCGGTTAAAGGGCACGATTATGTTCACGGTTTAAGTTTATCATATATTAAAGATTTTTATATCGTTTGTTTATAGTAAACAAATATTAATTTGACCACAGTAATGACATTCCTGTTTCTCGAAAAATCTCCTGCAGCGATGTTATTTAACTATTAACAAAGCGCTGAACCGTTAACATTAAGAACCAATTGAAAATGGGATATTTGATTTACAATGCGGTGTAAGCACAGGTGTAAGGCATGCCGGGAGTTGCGCAACTTTGTTTATAAAACACCGCGGTCCCGCCACCGTATAAGCCACCACCTGGCGATGCCCGCTTCAATGACGCTGTTTAGAAACATTTAGCATTCACTACTGTTTTTATTACACTTTGTTACTTTTGTCTTCAAAATGTCCGCTTTTATGCAATTAGTATTATAAGTATTAGAACCCTCGCAAACTTCCATTCGTTATATTTTAATTTGATTTGTATTACTTTCAATAATTACTTTAGAGCTGAGATAAGAAAAAGATAAGGATAAAGTTAAAATATCTTACAAAGTAGATTTATAAATAAGAATGGAGGCGATGTGAAAACAAAACAATATTACATAATTTATCTATAAAAGGGAAAGTAAAAAGTAAGTCAAACGTCGACAAAAAGTTTAATTCTACGAACTTATAACCCTTCCCAATTATAGGTATTTTATATGTTCTTAATATTTTATTAAATATTACTGAATAGCAACTAACTATCTAATAGACACTGGCTAATAGACAGCAACATATATATATATATATATATATACGAATATTTAAAACTTAAAAGAACATCTACCAAAACTATTGTCTTCTGATTGTTGTAGCCGAAAGTTGAGCCAGCTACAGTTTTCACTTTCATAGGGGGAGGGAGGGGGGTAGAGGGGAGGACGAATAGCTGGTCGATTCCGGCGCTTACGGTTTATTTCTCAGCACAAAAAAATAAACCACCTTTCCTTTCTTAAAAATGTTAACTTTCACTTGCGCCGAAATCACTGGCCGGCGCTCGCGCACGAACTTTGTAACAGTGACCGAGCCGTTTTTATTATATTTTTACTGAATACGAAACTTTGTTCGTATTAAAATGATCATTCAATCATTTATTTTGAAACTAATTATGATAAAAAATTATATTATTATAGTAAGCGCCAAAAGATAACATTGACTGAACTACAAGGGTTGCACAAATGCATTTAATCCTCAAAGTTTGCAACCAGTATGATATTGATATTATATAGGTATTGTATCTCGAATAATTAAATTAACAAAGCTGACGCTCCCTGGGTGGTCCGGGTCGCAGAGGGGAAGGTTACGGCAATACATCATTTAACAAATTACTAACACTAATACAAAGTACTGGTTAAGTACTGGAAAGAAATGGTTAAGTAAAGCGATATTTAACTGTTTTTTTCGCACTATTTCTACGGAAAATGGACGCGTGGTTCGTTTGTTAATAAATATGAATCTGTATTATTGGTATTGTTTTGCGTAAGTGTAAGTTGCGATATAGCGATACAATATAGCATTCCTTGTGAATACGAAATGGAGTGCGTTTGCAAAACGAGAAGAGGCGGACTTGAAAAATGTTAAGATCTTGATTTAAAACAACTGGGGCAGCGGTGAAAGTGGGAGACTGCACTACGGAGCACTGTTCCCGTGTGGAAAGTCCATTTAGATTTTGAAGCCTCTATGCCGTAGGTATTCATTTTGTCTTATCAAAGGAATCTATTGAAATGATATAATTGTTATTTCATAAACAAGTTGACAGAACAATAAAACTTTTCATACAAAACATGTTAAGGGTTTAAATTACGACACGACGACGACACGACGACGACACGACTTATTAGGTAGTTAGTCTCAGCCCCAATGTATACGTGTTTCTTTTCAAGGATCAGTGAAGATATCGTGATTTAAAAACAATGTTAGTTACTTGTTTAGTTTTCATTAAACGTCCATTTCGTTATAAAACTTTTGTTAAGTTGTTAAATGTTATGAAGTTCTTCGTATATGCAAACTCAAAGTACAATCATATTTTATAGGAAGTAAAAGTTACTTAGTTATAGTAGGTGTAGTATATTAGTGGACCGCATCAGTGCAGCTTAGGCGTGCCTGACACAGGTTGATGTTTCCCAACAACCAAATGAGGTTTCTCCTTAATACGTCGTCTCCGTCGGTGTTCCCAAGTGGTGGTGGTGATAAATGTTTAGAGTACAGTTTAATAGTTTACATCAGTACACGTGTCTTCTTATATTAACATTCAGGTTTGTATAAAGTTGTAACATGCAAAACAATTCCATGCATTAGCTATTAGCCTACAAATTGAATAGAGTTTTTAAATGGCGTGGGAATCCCGACAGCGCTTCAGTTAACATAATTACAACCGATTTACTTTTTTCCGATATTTTAAAATTTACTCATATTTGGTAGCTACGGACGTCGGTACGTCGTGTGTGAGCTCCGATAATATTTAATTCCGATTCCGATCCCTAAATATTTCGATATTTAAATCGACTTCATATTTTATAACAAACTTTAAAATAATTTTGGTCATACGAATAAAGTGAACGGATTGATAATGACACGTGGGTGCAATACGTTTTCCTGCTCGCACGCAGGCAGCGAGGGACGGAGCTTCGGTAAACATTAAAATATAAAAAAGATTTTGTTTTTTAAAATACTAGAGAAATTAGTTTAGAGCTGTGCTCATTGAATGTTCAATTTGCGAATGTGTTTTATTTAAAAAAGTCGTAATTGCCTTAATGTTGTGTTTAGTGGTAAGTTTACTGACGATTTAATGAGAGAGCAAAACAATAGATGCAAAATCGATTGTACAGCGTATGAATAGTAATTAAGTTGACGTGAAGCTGACGGGCTAAGTCTAGGATCAGAATACCTTAAATGGTGTGATACATATGTTTTATAATATTGTGAAATATCTATTAGGGTTATCATACCCCGGTGTTTAATTATGTCCGGAAATGTCTTCTCACACTCGAGAAGAAATATTTATTAATACTGGATTTCCTATTAGGGTTAAGAGTTAACTTCGTTTCAGCCTTGTTTTATTTTCGTATCGATGTATAAAATGTATCGATGTAATGTATATATGACTTTAACAATATTAACGCATATTAAAGAGAGGATAGTCGTAGTAGGTAAGTAGTGCATGCAATTGAATGTAATCGAGTGAAAATTAAATAATTAATGTAAAAAAATATTAATACGTGTGTAAATAAAATTTAATTATTTGTAGTTTATCTGTTTTTTTTGCACATCTGAAGAAATCACCGTGACATATTTTGATGATATTATATGTTATTGTATCGCTTAACATATTAATTGAAATGGCTTACCAACGTCGACATACATACATACCTTTCAGTCTGGATTTTTTAATATAATTACGGAAACTTAATGAACGGTTTGAGTTGTAATTACAATAAGACTACAAATGTATGGATTTGTGTATATTTTGAGTGCCTCACTTATTTGACTTACTCGGGAGTGGGTGGACTGGGAGGACAGACATAGTAATGAAATTTCTTTTTAAATATTAGGCATTATAAGATTTCAATAAAATATTTGACATCACTGAGCTGACTTCAAGTCTTCAAAGACATAAATATTGTCAGTATATTTATGAAGGTGGTGTTGTGATACTTGACACCGGCGAGGAGGCGTTCACGTTGAGTGGTTCGTGTTAAGTCTGATGTTGTTAGAGACGTTAGCGAGTGGGCTTAAACAGAACTACATTGTCTATACTTAGGCTCTGCGCTGACCACGGTCTGTCCAAATTCTATAAAGAGAGTCAATCATACTATTATGTTACTTTATTTACTTTCTTACTTTTTAGCCTCAGACGGTAAAAGAGGGTGATAAACAGATTGACCGATTTTTATCTAGTTGTCTTGTTTCCAAAAGGACTTCATCTAGCGTGTTTTAAGTTATCATTCAAGAGATTCTCTTTTCCATCGGATGAAGATTTTATAAATTATTAACTTATATATTTTTGTCCTTATTTTTTTACAACTAATGTAAGGGGTCACTGCGGTAACGTGACTTCGGGTGGGTTTGGTTGGTTTGGTTTGGTTGGTTTGGTAAACGATGCGACGGTGTCACCGCTGGATTATATATTATAATATAGATTATCATTTTTTAATATTAAGCTGTAGTCCATCCACCGTACGTAAGTTATAAATACATCATAAATACAGTTCATAGTAACGCGGCGGTATCAGGGAAGCATTTTCAATTCGTCTTTAAATTTAATGAAATCGAATTAGATTTGCGTGAGTGAGTATCCTAATGGATGCTCTCTTCTATCGTGCTAATAAATATCACAAAAACATATTTAATATTTTGAAAATACGGAATATAAAAGTTTTTGTTCTTGACAGAACTACTTAACTAGTTCGTCCACAATCCGATAACTGAAGGGAATGTAGGAAAATGAAAAAAGGGTTTCCCGAACAAAACTGCATAAACAAATGCTGCTCCTCCGGCCCGTAGTTTACTGATTAAATAAGAATATGAAAAGCTGATGGGTGACTTTGACCAGTGGGTTTATTTCTTCGAATCATTGTATTTAGCATGACACCTTGCTGTCTACTCGGATGGTGTTCTATTGTAGGTCTAGTGCAATTTATTTTGCAATCTTATGTTTTTTTGAAAACAATTAGCTTATAAATGATCAGTTACTAGTAATGAATATTTCTTAAGTTCTACCGTAATATTATGTCCGTACCGTACTTGTATGTGTTTATAATGTGACAGAACATCTACAAAAACACGCAGACAGCCGTTTAGATAGCCGTTTAGTAACTTTTATAAACAGTGCAAACAGTTGTAAGTAACTGTAGTAACTTGTAATTTATGAATACATGCTGTCACTTGTTTCTACAAGGACTTTGAATACCTCGCTATATTATAGTCATTTTCCATAATAACACAAACACGGAAAAAGATTTACTCACCAAGAACTCCTTCGAGTTCAAAATATACAGAGAACATTTTTCACACCACATTGAAGCAAATTAAAGAAATATAAATATTATCTTGAAGAACTTTAAGAGTGAAAACCCCAGGTGTAGTCCGGAGGTAGCCCCATATACCTGATTGGCACGGGGGGAAGTAGCGCTGCTGGGGTCCCGGGGCGGTGGGCTGTCGGAAGCAGCAGTCAGACGGGACCGTGGCGGCCGAGTCTATCCCCATGTCGATGTACCCGTGGCGATCGAGCCGGCGTGCTTGCCATCCCGGACGATCGCCGATTTTGGCGGAGAGGGGCTCAATCGTGACGGCTCAATCGGACGTGACGCGACCGTTCCCGGAGCACTGTACAGCGGGATTGACACCGGCGGCCGTCGACTGCACGTGTTCGCGTCCGTGAGGCGCGACGCACGCCCGGCCGCAACGTGCACGCCGCCGGCCACGTGCCCCCCCCTCGCTTAATCTCTGCCTTGCTTGACCTTGGCTCGGAACTGAAACTTCCCATGTCCTTGTGGAGCAAAGGGTGCGCTTAAATCGCTAAATATATTTTTGCTACCCGGTATTTTGGTATCAAAATTAAACACGTAAAAAATAATAACAGGCTATGCAAGGAATACGATTTGTATTTCATATCAATCATATCATATTTTATAAGCCTATCAAATAACTGGCCTGGGCTCTCCTCAATTATATGTTATGTTTTAACAAATAACATTTATTTCAGATATAATATATACCTAATAACTTATTTTCAGGAATTTATTACGTTGCCAATAGTATATGGATATAAGATTCAGGCCATAATAAACCATTCTAATCGAATCCATATCCATCGCTGCAAACGTTCAAGTATCAATTATCTATTGACACTTCGTCTATGAGTATGAGTCACAAGTAAATAACAATAAAACTGGGCAGTCCTCAGCCGACTATGACAATAACTTTCCCGGGTTCTATTTCAATTTTTTAAAGACCTCTGAATACAAAAATCATATCCTGGTCGAGAATTTATATTAAATGTTGCTTTTTCGAGATGTAATTTTTGTATTACGCTCCCACATTTTCTACAAAATACAAGTGGATACTCAAAATCTGTTTTTTTATTCCAATTGGAATACACAGCACTTGTAGAGGGACAGTCCAGTTCCACGTTCCAAGAGGAGGAAGAGAATACTCCAACTTCCAAGCATTCTGCACTCCGTATACTTGAACTTGAGCGGACTTGAATTTAATTATGATACCATTATCATAATATACAAAGTATGATAATGGACAGAACTCAGCGACAGCGAACAGCGACTTCATATAACTCAGTTATTTTTACTTGGTGGTGTTGTAAGCAAGTGAGGAAGTCTTAGAACACACTTTGAGTCTCACGTTGTTTACAAACTTTAGGAACTTGACATTTTGCAATATTTTAAATAAGACTTTGATTTACTTTGGTTACGCAAGCATTACTTTATAACACACACACATATATATAGATATATATATATATACAACTGAACTATCACACTGGTGTAATACGCCCAAAATATATGTAAAATAAAGATTCAGTTAATGAAAAAGACATAAGGCGGGGACACTCTTCAGCAGAAATATTTATTCGATTGACAATTAAGATGTTCTTATTGTGCTAACTGTTGCCAAGGACTTGGTTTAACCTCCCCACCATCCCTCCACCCCTCCACCCCTCCCCTCTCCGTCTTAGATAATAAGCCATTTATCACAACAAACGTTTATCAAAACAATCATTTGTCTTGTTTGTATGCTCATGCACAAAAAGTATAGTTTTTTAATTTTACTACAATGTTTGTGTTTCTCCCCGAAAACTAAAAAAATTACACACTGTAGTAGTATTGTAATAACAAGCGGACCACACTTAATTCCATCAAAATCAGTTTAGTAGCTTTTGCTCCAATCTGAAATGAACAAAAATGTTTAATTTATTGTTGTTATGTCTGAGCAATGCAGTCGTAATATTGTTTGATGTCTGTGTATCTATGGACCGGAGGAACCTATTCCAATCAATCAATCAATCAATCAATCAATGAATCGATATTGTCGTAAATGTGTACTCTGGTTTATTAATTACGTTATATTAAGAAATATAAATATAAACGATGTTTGAATATCTTAAGAAAACAAAGTTTTTTTAATAATTCATCCCATGATGAGATAAATCACGTTAAACGTTAAAAAATTTGTTAAAGGTATTTGTCATCAATAAATTCAAAGATGCCTTTTAAGTACCGAGTCTGCGTACATACGTAAATGTAGGAGTTATTGTATTACGTATAAGTAAGTTAATATAGGAGTACTACTGTGCGTAAGACAGGTCTAAAGAGGTGTATCTACACTCTCGTAGCATCGTAGCTCGTAGCACTGTAGCACTCCCGCACCCGGAACAGCGGCTACGAATAAACATACCTACTTATCAAAATGTAATTAATTAACAATGATCAGAGGACGCTCTTTGTAATTAACATCGCAAGGTTCGCAAGGTCTTTAAACTACCTGCGAGTAGAAAAATAATTTTTGATATCCAGTTATATCTATGAATATCACTCCATAGGTTTATAAAATGTTACTTTGGTAGACAACGAGTCACCCACCCTTACCCCGATGTATCTTATACATCTCGGAGGAGAACACTGTCTTTACAACTTGATGGATGGCATCCATGAACAACATGAACAACATGAACAACATGAACAACACGAGTCACAGGAGTGGTGTAAAAAAATAATAGAATATGTCAGTCTGTCAACAACAAGTGTATTGTCAATTAACAATATCCGCGACAGGAAACAAATAGACAGGATGTGTAATTACTGTATGTATAGTGACTTGCTCAAGTCAAGTATACAATATATATCAAAATAAAATAACTAATTAGTTAATAAGTTAATACTTATAGATATCATTAGTGCTGTCTGTCCGCGTGTATGCGAGATATTATACGGTTTTTAAATCATAAAATATATGAATACATATTTAAGGCTTTGTGCAGGTTGGAATAAATATTAGGTAATTATTCAAACGGGGCAAATAGGGTAGTATGTAAGTATAAAGTAAAAAATTAATGAATCAAACCCCCCTCCCGCCCGTTAAAATATTTAATTAATATTTATTATGCATATTTAAATAAAAGTAAAGTTGTACGTTTTATTAATATATAATTGAAGATGAAGAATAAAAATATGAATATTAAAAAAACACGTAGAATAAACAAAGCCAGGCTGAATCATTAGTTATTTATAGTAAGTATAATTATAATATTGTGTCCGGTAGGTCGCAGAGCAAACTAGTTACTTATAAATAAGAACTCAGACATAGTGCAACTGCAGCGGCCATCTTCATATGAGATAGAGATACTTCAAATGTTTTGCTGTGATATGCGAATTATAATATATACTAACCGTATTTTTTGTTGAAACTAGCCCCGTGACTCAGGAAATCTGAAAAGAATATGATAAAATTAGAAAAAATAAAAACTAACAAAATGAAATAACAAAATCTTTTATGGCCGTGTAGTGGTGAAATAATATAAACTTACTCTTTTAGATAAGAATTAAAATTATTTTGATCAAAATAAACGTAATATTTTAAATCAAAACGTAAACAATTTTAATGCTCTTATGAATTAAATATAAAAATGTATAAATGTTCTTTCATAAATTAGTGACGCAAATGTTAGCATTCCAACAATAACAATAAATTATTACAGCACGTGATGACAATTACTGGAGCACGTGAGACGAGCTAAACGAAAATGTATAACAGCGCCATCTGTGCGACCAACCTGTAACGAATTAAACAACACAGAGACCGACCAACGAAGTTGTCTTCTCTAACATGTAGTGCTTATTATAGCCACTATACAAAGTGGCGCTGGAGACCACGTGCTTATAAAAGTATGGAAAAACCAACATACGAACTTACCGTGTCGACTCATCATAATCAATTAATTAGTTCACAGATTAAAAGAAATCCACAAACGAAGAAATGTACGAAGCAAATCATATGACAAAAAGTGACACAAATTGAATAAAATATTTTATCGAAGACTAATAAAACTAAGGCCCGATCACATGTGCGCGGAATAGCTGGACTATAGTCGGTTTCTATTGGCGTACGAGATAAAGTCGGTAAAGCAATTCGCCATCTTATTGGTGGATTATGGCCCTATCGATAAAACAGAACACGGTAACGCACGTGACAGATACACTAGAAGGCCGCACGCTTGTTTCGCGTCACTGGCAATAGATGGCGTTAGTCTACAATATGTTTACAACTTGGTCTTGAGTAATATTCGCTGACATAATTTCACATAATCGTGAGTTGGCGCGTAATGTTCGTCAATAACGAAAACTTTGTAACCGGTCAGTGGAGTTCGGACTGCAGAGCGTTTGAGCATTTCAACTCGTACCGGCAAGTTAGTAAGATATGCGGCGCGACCTTGGGCCAAGTATAATAGCTTTGAAGTGTATTATGTCGAGCGAAACATGAATACATACTGCAAATGCAAGTAAATATAAATCGAACTATTATTAAAATTGTGGTGGCGAGTTATTTTATTTTAATCTGTTTTAATTATTTAAAGCTTTGAATAAAATAAAAAAATAAACCTAAATAAACAAAGTGTCGGTCTAAAAGCAGTCGCAAACGATAAGCCGTTTCTAATTTAAATTATTCAAACCAACTATTGTACTGACCGTATATAATTAGAAATAAAAAACAAGTAGTCAATACTCGTAGGTACAGATTTATGTCCGTATCAATGCTTTTTTGTCTGATGTTGCTACATGATTAACTAAGTTAAAAAAACGAGATAAAAAATCTCCATGGCTACGTTCTACTGTGGTTTGGGCAATTTATATATTACGCGACTTAATTGGACGTTACTTAGGAGTTGCCGTATTTAACTCTGTATTGATGTTTATAAAACATAATTCTCATTGTATTTAAATGTACTCGATTTTGTTTTAAGACGCTTGTTCTTGAACCCTTTGGCACTTGGACAGCGTTATAAAAGTAATATAAAATAATATAAATATAACACATGGCCGTAGAACGCTATAGAGTACGTGCAATGGAATTAACGCACTACAATTAATTTTAAATATTTGCTTTTAATACGCTTTTTTAATCCGTGAAAGAGATCTCGGGACAACGTGATCAACATTTTTGTAACACTCGAAATGGTTTCCAAAGTACTCGTAAGGTGGAGACGAACATGAAACAAGTGAACTAAATAAGTAAAACTAAACGCTGTCGTATGAAGATCAAATCACACAAACGGAATGCTTCTCAGACTTACAACAGTTTTTCTTAATGTAAAATAATTTTAGCCTATAAAGTAAAGCCATCTGAATTTTCGGTTTCTCTGTCTCTTTCAGCTGTCGGAGTTTCGAATTTAGTGGAATCTCGCATATTGTTATTTAACTAACGTGGTGTCCGAGCAATGCCGTGGTGGTTCCTACATGTACATCATCGATATCGATTTGTCATCACGAGGTCGTCAATGCACTTTTGACACTTGCAGCGTGAATGCAGCAATGAATCTTGAGCGGAAGCTTTTTAACTTAAGTCACATACAATGAGATTTTATTATCATTTGCACAAGGTCACCTTCGTTATAAAACGGTTGATCGTATTTCCCAATAAACAACCGACATTCAATATATTTCGAGTGTCGGAACTTTGAAGTTATTCGCAGCGCAAAATAAATATTATGCATCAGTCATATTTCGTCATCGCATCTCATATATTTATCCTTAACATAAAGGAGTTTATATATAACATATTGAAATTTATATTTGATATTTATGTCCTAAAATGAATATATCCCAATACCATAGGTGCTAAAAATAGCCTTCCAGTGTTACTTTGAAACACCCTATATTCTTTTATTTAATACTTAGTCGCAGTGTGCCGCCAGTGTAGTAGTAGTGTCTGCGACACAGTGTTTTAAATGTACATGTGACCATTAATGAGTTAAATTGTGTCAAGTGTCGTTGGAGATCGGAGACGTCTGAAGGACTCGACCGACGGAGGTCACCACACTGATGTCTACTTTATAAGGTGACTAGTCACTATGGTCATAATCAGGAAGCCGTTATTATATAATCAACTATATAATAATATATAATAACCATTCTAACTGGCAGAATATTTCTAAGTCCTTCTTAATTTAAATGAACATCGGTCTGTGGTTGTAGTCTCAGAGCGACACTCGTCTGAAAAGCCTTCGGGATGTGAATAAAGGTACAGTCGGTACAGTCGGTACATACGGTCGCCTGCCAGAGCAGATTCAGCTCCGACCTACATAGTGCACTGATCTGGCTCCTTTAAGAGATAATCTTTTTTAAACAGTCATTTTTTTGGTATCTGATTTTCTAAACAGCAATGAAGTTAAACAATAATTTGTAATTAAGACGACTAAAATGGTTACATGTAATTTACAAAACAAGAAAATTAAAATATCAAAAATGTATGCAGGCCTTTTGTAATATTAAGTCGTACATGTATTAAAGTATTAAGGCTTAGCGGTAACATTATTATGTAAGTAAGTAAATATGTGAAGCAGTCGTAAAAGGATTGGAGAGAAGCGTTACAAGGGAGATACGAGTAGATATTGGTCAAGTGCGTTAGTGAGTTAGTTAGTTTTTCTTAAACAACCAATTTTATAATAAGGTTATTTTGTACTAGATAAAATGAAATATTACTGAACTAAATTTCACTTTATTTTAAACCAACTTTACTCCTTCAACTCTGAAGACGTGTGTATATACAGATTGTGTAAATAGATTAATCTCCTTCAACAGTAGAGTATTGCAACAGCAGTAATGTAACGTAGTACGTACGAGTAGGTACTCGGAGGAGGGCGGAGGGAGGAGGGAGGAGGTTCGCTGTTCCTTGTGTATACTTATTCTTAAAGCTTCCTATATATATTCATAATTATTTTATTATTGTTTAATTTCGGTTTAATATTTATCTTTCTATTAAATGATGAGTGTCATTTAATTTATCCACCTCTTTTAATAATTTTAATTAGATAATAATTCTAATAAAAGATAACTAAGCCATATCCACATACTTCACACATCTATTTAAAATGCTCCCGCTGTGGAATGGAAGCGAGAAATTCAAAGCTCTTTTGAAAAAGTGAATGGAAAATAAATGTATATGAAGTGAAAACTTCTAAGCATTTGAAACAGTACATATAAAGGTCGCTATTAAAATAATCTTTATATTATTACGAACAGGTATTAAATATAGACTGACTGTCCTTTATACGAACAGGTCGAAGGTCGATCGAAATTTAAAATTTTGCTGTTTTATCAAAGGGTAAGAAATAGATAAAAAATCGTTAAATACTTTTTTAATAAAAAGTTACATTTGTAAGCGTGGTGTGTGACTATTAATAGTTCAGTCCCTCATCATTGTAGTCAATATTCTAGTATTGACCGTAAAAAGCACACTTTAATTTCAAATTCAAATTGAATCCCGCATTCGCGGACGTCCAAGCCATTAGTGGGATAACCGTTATATAAGACTTGCACTTGCACTTGCACTTGCACGGACCACTCACTGTATCTCAATAAAGGTTAACTAGATATTCATAAAATCAGACGCACTTGAACAAACGGTTCATACCAATAATGTTTACCAAGACTGTTCATTGCCCAACGTAATGCGGGGAAAGGAACGGGGTAGCTGTCTGGGGAGGGTGGGGAGGGGGGGGACAGTGGCGAAGGTCGGGGACGCGCCAAAATCAATGGCTTGCGGATGCGGATGTGGATACAACTTACAAATCTAGATTCTGAAGACCTGTTATTAATCAGACTAGAGGTTCGACTTTTAAAATGCAATATTAAACATTTTATATTTTTTTATTGTATATATATATATATATATATATATATATATATATATATATATATATATATATATATATATATATATATATATATATATATATATATATATTATTCTCCCTCTTCATCTTAGTAATAACTTTGTTATTATTATCATTCAAGATAATGATATTTCTACCGAGTGTTATATTTCAGAAGTGGTGTAAAACCCACGCTATCGATAAGGCGCTTCTCCTCGTCACAAAGTTCTATCAGAGTTTAAATATCGATTACTTAAGGAGTCTTAACGAGACTTAAAATCTTATTACCGATAGTACGAAGAGTATCTTTGTGTTTTATTACTATTACCTATCAGGAACAGCTCCCGGGATCATTGTTCAAAAATACATCGGAGGTACTGCGTTATATACCTATACATATATTAAAAGATAAAAGATTAATCTGTTAACATTGTGTCTGCCTTGTTATTTATGAATATTAAAAACAGGACAAACACACGTCTAAGAGACGTGTGTATTCTAAATTCAATGTTGATATTATAAATCGCGAAACTACAATATATATTTAATTATTTGACTATGAAAAATAATATAATCTGTCTTAAACGTCCGTCCAAACCAGCACAACCATAAAAATTGAAATAACGCGTGTTAATTATACTTTTTTGATCAGATCAAAAGAGATGAGGATAATATAATGATTATAGCTTTCCGATTGGAATTAATAGCTTATGGAATTAATACATATTGAATACAAAATATCTTTTAATCGATTTATTTGAACTGATTCATTTGGGCCTAGTTGGTGAGTTAGATTATATCTGGTAAGGTAAGAGCAATATTAAATTTATAACGCAATAAAAATTTACTTAATATTTTGAAGGCAATGCTAACATTCCAAACGATTACAATATCTTATCAAAAATCTGACGTAGACGTCTGTGTCTTTGATAAATTCACCTAAAATATACAAATTACGATACAGTGCGATACAGAATGTAGGTAACCGGTGATAATGAGATAAGAGTGACACAGTGCGACGTTGGTATAGTTGCAGTGAGCCGTGTCTATTAATTCATCAATTAATTATTTATAAGCGGCTTATTCTTCTGATACTACTAATTCAAACGAATTAACCAACGAAGTAAACAACGTGTCAAATGAGGACAGCATTATTTGTCTTGGGTTAATAAAATACAATTTAATCAATTACTTAACAGATGGGTATAAGAATGATATTTTACTAGTCTTGTTACTAACGTAGGAAGGTATTATGAGGACTAGTAGTGACAAAACGACTTACGAGTAGATGACAAGAAGGTATTACGGAGATCTTTAAAAATATCTCGACATATGTTTAAGGAAGTTAAGAATAGTGGCATAGTTTGTGCTTTATACATATTAACACCCGCATATCGTGTACGAGTATGAACTAATCTGCTACATTTAAAATAGTAGTCGCTCAATGCTTGTAAAATTTATCTTAGCTTTGGCTCCGTGCCATCAGATTTTTATGAATACGGAGGTTTCTACAAAACGCAGCCTACCTTACTATAATATGAACACGACTCTTATGTTAGGAGTGTTTTAAGTTGATTAAGACGGCACTAGGGCCTTTTGATTTTCTATGATGAAATTTGTCCACTCATAAAATATATAAATACTAATTTTTAAGGCGCTAGCCGCCTAATGAAAATAAAAAAGAATTGGAGATGAACTAACATACTCGTATGTAGTTTGTGTGTGTTTGTGTGTATTGTAGTGCGAGATGGCGCCTGCGCGCGGCCCGCGGCGGCCTCCTCCGCGCCATGAGATCGGATGCGGTGCATTGTTTTGGAAGATAGGCCGGAGCGGAAGATGCTTTAAACTATGCGACTTTTACTTCTATTCTCTACCTAATGTAATGCTATTTTAAATTATACATTTTATATCACATCTTGAACAACTACTGATTTTAGACATTTAAAAAATTAAATTTAATTTGCGAAGATTTTTTTAAATATATGTATATGTTCTAAATTTCTATATAAGAGTATTTGTTTGAATCAGTAAACTTATCTGTTAAAATAACTCTTTTTATTCCATTCCCGTAGTTCTATGGAAAGGAAATAGAATAATAGAATCTCGCTTGCATTATTAAAGTGGAAGAAAAAACACCCTTGTGGTAATAATTATTAGTATTATACTGTTTATAATAGATTAGTAATGCTCTCGTATGATGAACTTGAAGTAATGTCATATTATGTTCTATTGCAGCCACGGATATATGAGCTGTGTTCTATCTTCGTATATATAAATATAAGGGATGTAGTAAGTAAGAAATGTACCTATTTTACATCTATTTAGATTTCCTATTCAATACATAATAATTCACACTGAACGTGTATCCCTCCCGCGGGCCATCCCCATTAAAATGTTGCCACGGAGTAGCTACTTGTGTAGGGCTTGGCTACTTCCTGCTTATTTTACGATAGACAGCGCTGTGCTATATCCCGCGTACTTTGAATGCCTTGAAAATGTCGAGGCTACTCTATTTCAGTCTTGACCTAGATTTTTATAAGCTTCCTCCTAAACGCCTGTTTCATTACCTGCCTTAGATCAAGTTCTACACTGCTGTGGTAAGGTAAAATGCATAACTTCCTAACAAATATCCAAACTAAAATCTTCCCCGAATAAAAAAACTTATAAAACACTATATATAACTTAAAAGGAATGCCTAGTTCAAACAATTGTGTTAACTCTGTATTTGCTATTTTCGTTGAAAGATTTAAATAAAAGGTTAAGTGCTATCAGTCAGTGAGCTGTGACAAATGCAGCTTGCAGCGACTAAAATATATATAATATTTGACTGGATGTTAAGTTACGAGAACCCGACGGAGCGCTATAGGCACCGCACCGACTACAATGAAATATATTTTGTACATTTACATATATCACGCGTAAACGCCATGTCAGAGTGTAAATAACTTTGGATATAACACTCAAATTTCCACTAAGCAACCGTAAAAAGTGAGTTTAAGAGACAGTAAAGTAATCCCGTCATTAAAGGCTCCCTCACGCGTCCCGTACAAACCGAACGAACGCCCGTCGAAACAGTTTTCATTGTAAATATCGATTAAACTTTATTACGTTTCTTGATTTATATACGTATTTATCACACGTTCGTTGCAAATAATAATTAGGATGGTGTACTTGTTAGTGTAGTTTTGATGGAGCATAAAATAAACAACAATCTCATAAATAATATTATCTCATAATAACAACTAAATCAGTAGCGTAGATAAGTGCGTATGACTGAAGCGACTATCACATCAATTTACAAAACGATAAATCAAATTAAATCTGCAATAATAAAAGTTATATGAATGACATTAATAACATAAATATTAAATTAATAGTATTCCTAGATCAGCCAAAGATACACATAATTGAACAATGTTAAATTTGTTTAGTTCGTGCTCAGTTTCAAATGATTTCGTGATACACAAGTTTAACATTTTCTAAAAGTTTCACGAATAAACTATCTATTTAAATAAAACTATCTCGCGTACCCACACGAGTATCACTAATTAGCATTATCAGTGTTTAAGCGGTGCGGAGGGCTGGCACTGGCACTGGCAGAGCATTTCGTATTCTACCGTCATCTACCGTCTTAAACTGAATAAGTTTCATAAACGCTAATACCTATATAATAATACCTAATATTTACGAGTATATAACACCTATGAATAGAAGGCTTATTATAAGCAGAACCAGTCCTGCCATGTTATCCATCGTTGGCATATAACGGAGCAAAGTTGTCTGTTACTTCATCACTAAGTTAATTATTTAGTTATCGAGTTGAGTTCCTTACAAGACAGCTTGACATGTAATAACTAGGCCAAAACCAAAGTGCAGCATGACCGTGTAACTCATACTCTCTCTTTCTCACTCTTAATTAGAACAATAAAGATTCTATTTAACAACAGACATATGTTTTAGTGTTCTATATTGAAGTGAAAGGGATGGTGCTATAGTCATTTAAATTTTGTTCTACTTCGGTGTTAAAATACAAAAAAAAACCATCGCAAGTCTGACTGTTCGGGAGGCGGCGCGAGTTGTGCTCACCGCCTTGGGACTGTGCGATTACACTAAAACTACCAACGCAAATTTAACTTTTTCATAAATAAAGTGTAGATAATTTTTATATAGGTCCAAATTATTTTAGGTTAGCTTCTTGATAAACGATAACTTCATCGATACTATATCACAACATTTTACACAGTTATCATTGTATAAAGATATCTTGAGATATAATTATATAAAGTTATCATTAATACCTTCGGAAGTTACATTTTTATAAATATCATAGTATGATAAGTATCACACTTATTATAAGTCTCGTGAGTATTAACAAAATTTCAAACCAAATACAGTAAGCAGTGAACAAATAGTAAGTTTATCCGTTCGTTTAATGTCGGACCTGAAGACGACGTGCGTTGCGCAGCCTTGGGGCGACGGTTGTTTATGAAGAATGTTTTCTTATCAGACCTTATCTACAAGTTGCGAAATTAGTTTAGATATAATTAGTTAACACGTGACATAATTCATAAAATAGTCCTAAAAGACCTTTAAAGTATCCTAAAAGAGCTAGAATATACAAGATATGAGATGAACGACGGCTTGATTTGATCCAAATACGGCAGAGAGCCGGCGGGTTATCTTTGTTATCGTACATGCCTTGAACTTTATCATTCCGTCGGGACTGTTGCGACAAATTTTTGGGACAGGATAAAAATCTATTTCGTTCGTAGAGACGACACGCAATGTGGCACGACTTAACCGTTGGGAAATAGAACCTAGCTAAGAGAATTGTAAGTAAATTTATTTATACGTTCTATATTTACGCTAAAGGAAGTAGCATACACCACCATACACCACCATACACCACCATACACCACCTTACACCACCTTACACCACCTTTAATAAGGACGTTTGTATTGTGTTTATGAATGGTACACATGTTCATTATACTCATGCTCACACATTATATGTTTTATATGTTAGTTTTATTTTTACCTTTTGTAACACAATGTGTATTTTTTTAATGGCCACAAACTGATGTTTAGTGATAAATTGTTATTTCTCGAATATTAAAGAAATAAATTATCATCGACACTATACAGTCGAGGCCGTAAAAAGTTTATTTTAATATATTGCATGATTGAAATGTTACTCGTACGACCAGTTTTGAAACAGTTGAGTAAGTCATTCTTTCTAAGATTTAGATACCAAAGTTCGTTGTTATACGAGTATCTAAAGTGTATTTGTAAATGATATTGTTGTGTGTGAATCACTTTTATGACGCCTTAGTAATTATTTTATGATCACAAGCATGATAATATGAACATAGTTTTCAACAAGTTTCATATAAAATAAGTTAATATATAAACCATATTAAAGCTTTATACATAATATTAGCATTACGCTATGAACCTGTAAGCCTTTTGCAGATAATTGGACAATTGTCCAAAAATTGGCGAAAATTTTATTTTATCTATTTCAAGTCGCTGGCTGTTTCCGCACTGAGTTTTGCGTTATCAAAGTGATTTGAAATAATATACTTGACGACATTATCACTTGTGTGAAGGTTGTGTGTACATAATACAAAACACCTAACACAAGTCTACCTAATACTTACCAAAGAAAGCTGCCGTTGCTATGTAACACATAGATTTCTATCAAGATCGGTCAAACTGTTTTCGAGTTAAAGAACGATACACCTTTTCAGAAAAAAGTAATAAAATGAGTAATTATAAAACAAATTACAAAGCGAACACGAAAAAGTTACAATTACATATTAGTTCATAGCGTAGACAATGTTTGAAATAAAAATACTAAATAGACTTCATGAAGTATGCTCGGGGTTCGTATTTCTGATATGACCTTACAATTTTCAGTAGATAGACATACCGACGTACAGTCCAAGTCTAAAGTATTATTTTTGTTCACAGAAACAAATAAAGGTCAAAGATATCGTGACTTACCTCGCGCTGCGCTACTAAAAGATTCACTTCGATGTAAATCTAAGACTCACTAACTACGATGTTCATTATTCGAATACCTTCTAAAATTGCGTTATTGTCATTTCCCCCTTGAGTTAATGTGTTATGAGCTTGATTTTATAAAAATATTGATAGGACAAGACAGAAGATGTTGAACTAAACTCTGAATTCTTTCAGTAGTAAGTGATCTGAGCCCTGCTGTGTTACACTTGACGTTAATACGTTATACTTATTAACACATAAAATATTATTGCAACAGGCAAATTTAAATGTATATTATATAATTATTGTTCTGATCTAGAAATGAAACTGTTTATCTGTCTTTGTATGCCATAATTTATTCCGACAACAGAAATGGTCTACAATCAGTGATTGCGTTTGGCTTTGCCGAACCATTTAACTTGCATTAGTTGAAAGCATTTTCATCTATAATTATACTATTGTCGTTATTATTAAATAATTAGAATTTATTTTTATCTGTATTTAAAATGTTATATTTATTTTATTTTTGATTAAAGTTATAGAACTTAAAACAAGGATATCTTTAACTTTTTGAGTACCGCGGGCGATGATTAGGGGAGACCGGGGATGGTTGACCAATTTTCAGTTTAAAAGTTAATATTTTTATTGCTTTAATGATTATTTTTGTGAAAAGCAATTCCATTGATAGTGACACTATTCAGCTTTAGAAAGAAATTACAATAAGTTCGATATCAATCAAAACATAGTATATAGGCTCGATTTTGTAGAACGGGAAAAATTAGTCAACCTACCCCGTGCCTGGGGTAGGTTGACTTGTCACTAGGGGTAAGTTGACCTAAGAAGTAATGAGTACCAAGACTACGAAGGAACAAGATTAAAATACTTCGAATGATAATGATATGATGAATTGATACTTCGGCGAAAATAACTTGTCGACATACTCTCTCAGTATGTCTTTACGTCGATTTGACTTTCGTTTATAGATTCGCATCGTTCTAAACTGGAAATGTTAGGTTAAGAACAATAATTTTTATACCAATCTATATCTAGTATATCCAAAATTGTATGGGGCAGGTTGACTAGATAGTCAACCAACCCCTTTATAAATGAGTCAACCAGCCCTAAAGGACCTAGTAATTTTTAACTATGTGCCAAAACCTTAAAATGGTGTCGTAATTAAAAATAATAAGGAAGCATACAAAGTTCGGCAATCAAACATTCGTATTAAACAGTTTGACAAGCAATCAAAACAAAATGAAAAGAGTTATAACAGATAAAATTAGGAAAAAAATAGTTACTTAAGTGTCTTGTTTTTGAACAATAGGCTCTAGCTGACAAACGGTTTGGGTCTGCTCCGCGGTTTTTCTGATGATTGTGCGCGGCGGAGTAATGGATACGCTCACCTAGTCGATCTTTGCAAAAAGTTTGCCTAACTCGCGTTTTTGACAATTAGTCTACCTGCCCCTATAGTGAACCAGCCCCGGTCTCCCCTAATCTCTTTAATATATAAAAATGATTCGTCGTTCGCGAGTCGCTGAGTCGCCGAGTTGAAGTAGATATAATATATAACGCGACGCATACACATATGTCACGCGACTAACAGTCGTGCCAATTTTAAACTGATATGTAGAAGTGGAAAATGTTCCACAAGATTTAGCCGCCGCGTAATTCCAATAAAAAGTGAATTTTATGTTTTTATCTTGCCACCGAGAATAATAATTGTTGAAAATATTATTTGTTATATCGCTAAGGTTACATATCTTTAATAGAGTTATACGAAATCGGTATGTTTTTACTTTCACTTGCCAGTTCTAAAAATATAATTTCCGCTACATAAAAGTTAGGGTCAGTATAACTGAATCTGCGAACAAACTTTCTAACTCGTAACTAGTTCGTATATCCGTATGAAAGGCCATAACAAAATAGTTTTAAATAAATATTTAGACATAAAAGTTAAAACATTTTTTTAAAGGTATTTCTGGATATTTACTAATAAAATGTCCCAAAATCGAAGATACGCAACAGTGTCAGTTCAAATGATAGCGGCAGGAAATACATAGTTGCAGCCATTACAACGTTCGTTGGCGTTAATCGTTTAATTTACAACTCCACTAGAAAAATAAAATAATGGACAAGTATATTTATACAAAGAGGCGAGGCATATCGTGTTATTAAATTGACTTCAAGGTCGCGAGATTTTGAAATATCTATTAATAAAACATAATCATTCGATTATTCCATATCCGGTCTGATAATCTGTACTTGAAGTATACCACCATGACAAGAAACTAGAACCTATGACATTTCTGTAATTAAAACTTGAAAGTAAGTTACAATATACAGTTCTATCCACCAGATGCCCGTCTACTAAGATCGACGATATGTATTTAGCGAGACCTTGATGTAAGTTTTGAGATGTGAAGCTGTAACCTTGTTGTTAAAAACCTTTACATCGCTGGGTTCCAGTTCCCCGCGGTGTGCTGTTCTGGAGGACGTGTAACGTGTACTACGAGTACATATTATGTCAAAACACTCCCTCTTCACTTCTTTTGTTATTATTAAAAGCCTTATAATGCAAGCTGGACAAGCTAGACAGCATATTAATTAATTATATTAATTGTAATAATTAATAATAAATTATATTAATTTTAAATTAATCTGAGAAGCGGTTTATTTAAGCTGATGAACTTATCATTATGATGATGTACTGATATACATTTTGAATATGGTATTCATAGTAAAAGCAATTTTCATGTTTAGGTTCACTTAGTTGGTTTTCAAAGGAGCCTTAGAGTGTAATTCAGTCACTACACTTCAATCACTACAGAGATGCTATAACATTTCAGAGACATGGACAACGGACAACATTCTCAACATTCGGCACACTTAGCTGACTGTATTTCCACTTAATAATTCTTTAATTTCTTATCATTAGTGCAATTACAGTTCAGCTCCCCTGAGTATTTTAAATTAATTTTTCTACAAAAGTAATGAAGATGGGCAAAAGGAAAATAAGTTTTAGTGACTATTGGAGAGATCTGGTATAAGTTATTTTTGCAATACAAACGAAAAAAATATAATTTTTTGGTCAAGATCGAATTCTGTTATAAAAATAATAATAATATTTTTTGGCTAGATTGTCTATTTTAAATAGAACGAACATCGAGACCAGCACAAATGGTGGTGATGGCAAAGTTTTCCGATAACATCCACCACCACCAAAATGTCTTAGGTTTTGGTGAATCATTTGCCAGATGAAGGAGGGCTTGAGGTCTGTTCATACACACATACACACACACACATACACCGATATATTATGTTATCATCGCTAACAACTAACAAGACACAGCCCTACGCTTGCATTCAAACTCATGGTCCATGTGTTAGTGTGCCATAAATGCGAAATCTGATCATTCCTGTCTCGAATCTTACGTCCTTTATATTATATTATAAATTATCTATTTTTTGTTAATTCTTAAAACTTAATACATGTAATAAAAAAATAATAAAGTTATATTTTTCCACACTTGAAGGCATCGAGGTCAGCGGAACCTCTCTCTAATACAGATCGATTAGAGTAATTAAGTAGTGGACAATAGTAGTTCATAATGTCGCTCTAGAATTTTCTATTTACGGGTTTTGCATTCTTTAATAGCCGAGCCAGCAGCATTGATCGATACCCATTAACATGTGATTCATCACGATCAGATGTATGAAATAGTGATCGCGTGTTCACATTACTCGTACAATGATATCAAACACTATTTATCTATTTGTATTGCATATTTATTGATAATTTATCCAACATTATTTGAATACTTTCAATAGTCACATAATATAAAAGAAAACTTGTTGATATTATTGAATACGATTTATGTGACACACACAGTTTTTAAAATCTTACATCTCCCTTTATTCTTCTTTATCGTGTAGATGTTTAGTAATTTACGAGGGACAGGGACAGGTAGTCAGTCAGCAAAGATTAGGATAGATGGATCGTTATCAGACTGCAATGCGTCAATGCCGACTATGCCGAGTCATACGAGTACACCGCTTACACAGCCGCCGTGCCGCGTAAGCCGTGTAAGCCGTGTTAACTTGAGTTAGTTATAATCAAATAATACACAAAGACATACAAGATCATGGTTTACCATCAAATAAATAAAGATTTTTATAAATAAATGAACACTAATACCATAAAAGATATAAAGCTGATATCTGTTATTAGTAAGGCTTTGTATCAGGTATCGGAACATGTGAATGGAATAAGAATTATTTATACATTTTGCATTTATCAGGTTTTTATTATAATTAATTTCTGTTCCCGAAATCACAATACGTCGAAGTACAGTAAGATTAAAAGCTAAATACCTGGAACCAGTCGTTCAATTTAATTACAATATGTTTCATTGTACAAATTGTGAAAGCAAACTCATAATTACATTTAAATTATTAATATTAATTTAATTTTAGTTATGGAAGCAAATAAATAATAATTTTATATTTTAAAGAAGTAAAGAAAATAACCTTTAATAAATAAACCTTCTATTGTATTGGATGTGATTTTTAAAGCACTTTAGAGATAACAGGCTTGGAGCGAGTGCAACAGAACTTTCAAACATTTGTCCAAAAACAGCAAATCCCAAATGTAGGTTAAAGGAAAAATGGCCTGAATCTCTGCTATAATAGGAGTAGTACCTAAATCTGTATTAACCGCGTCGTTTGCTGCTTACACTGCGACCTTGTGCAATATCAGACTTAAAAACTACTATAATGTGAAAACTACTATAGCCGTACTAAATACTATATACTACGTACCCTAATTTTAAGTGGGACTTATTTTATATTATCCGCAAAGCTAAGAGTAATATACTTCCTAAATATGGAAATAAAGTGGAAGATACTACAATACATTTTAATGAAGTTAACTAAAAGAGGTTTAAGTTTATTTGTTTAAAAAGATTATTCAAGAATTTGACACGTTTCAGTGTTGTTATTATGTACACTAAATGTAAATAAGTAAAATTGTGATTCATTTAACATCCCCGGAAATAAGTTTATAGATGAGAGTATTTACCCTTTAGAACTGAACTATACTATGATAGTATCCTGTATCTGTATCCTGTAAACGACGACTAATAGTGGTCGATAAATAAACGGATCAGAGTCACAGAGTGCGGGATGGAGGCGTAAGCGGGCGTGACGGTTCAGTCGTTGTTTAATTAAGTGTGTCTGCTCACTATTCTGAATAGATTACGCATTTACTCATTTACACATTTACGCATTTACACAGTGCAAAGGTGATTCCCAATAGGTTTAAGACACGTACGGTGGTTTTTGTATCGTTAAGAGCTGCGGTATAACAGAGAGGGAAGGTTAGTAGTTAGTTAGGTGAGGGCGAGGCCCCCTCAGATCCGAGACGTCGCGACGCCGATCGGCGACAGCGGGTCGAGCGGGTCGAGCGGGTCGAGCCTCGCTACAGTTTACTGAAAACTCACTTTAATACTGCACAAGCTACGGTGTATTCAATTCTATATCCTGGGGGTATTACGTTCTTCGCAATATATGTCATTTGGTATTTTTGTAATATTATCAATCAAAAATATTTCCTAACTAAGTAACATTTGTGTCTGGGGTATGAAGTTCATAAAAACCATGGTCTATTGATTTTTAAAGACGTTTTAAGATTGATACGCACTCGATGTGCACGTCTATTAAAACATCATTAAACGTTCAATCGGATTTAATTAAGATGCGATTAATAACGTTTTTACATAAATTGCCAGACTGTTTTTGCTATGCAATATAAATATAAGATACTTCTTAAATCTATTAACATATATGTTTGTTATTGCCAAGGCTATATATTGATATTTTATATACTTTTTCCATGATGGCTTGTAATTGTTTTCAATTGGTGTATCATTTGAACGTAACAATAGATAATCATTACATAATGCAGTGCAGTGTTCAGTCCCAAATCTCTTTACATCAAGATCAGAAGATGCCTTCTGATGTTGGCATCCTTGGCATCCTTGGCATCCTTGCTGAGCTTTATTCAAAATAATAAATTATAACTCGCTAAGGGTATGATTTATTTATTAATCTGAATATATACCTATACATCTGTCACTTGTGGAAAAGCATTGTAATGATATCCATTTTTTAACATTTATTTGAAACCTCAACTGGATATATGTTTCAGTAAAACAAATTACATAAACATTATTTATATCAGTACTCTTCAATTCATACACAGATAGTTTAAACTTTTTATTTATTTTGCTCAAAGATAAAGATAAATTTAACAGTCTTAGTAATAGGTGGATGACCTTTTCTCAACCATGGATCAAACAGAAGGAAATAGGTATTTTGAATATTAAAGTATATTGCCTTTGAGTCGTTCTTTTAACAGACGTCCGTATATCAAGTTCTTGATAGTTTCATTTCCGATACTATTTGAAGAATATTCTGTTTGATAAATTAAATAAGTTATTTGTGATGTGGAGAATAGTATTATGAACCTGGAATGGAAGCGGTTTCAACCTAACATTGTATGGTCCTAGGAGAGCGGTTTACAAGTTTTTCTTTAATCGGATAGGAAGTGGGCAGTAAATGGAGTAACACGGCTTCTTAGACTGTGGAAGGCGCCGGAGGTGATTTCCGTAATTGAATAAAAACAGGACACACCCCTGCACCCTGTTTGTGCGTATAATTGTTTCTTATCCAACTTGTTTTCCCTCCGGTAGTATTATTTCTGGAATTCCCTTCCTTGTTTTCATTATACCCTCGTGCGACTTAGGCTTTGACAAAATATTACTTGGGGTGAAGGATTTTTAGTATGTTTTTTTAAACAAACATGTAACAATCACTTAAGTGGTATCTTAATAGTGATTAAAATATTATTAAGTATTTTTTAATTTTTAATCTTCAATATAAACTTTAAATACAAAAATAGTGAGTGTTAAGCCTTAAGTGAATTATAAATCAGTTCCTCTTAGGGTTTGATAAGTACATTAAAAATAACGTATGCTGTTATGAAAGTAATAAATTAAACGCACAAGTTATGTTAAACGAGAGTCCACGTCCACGTCCTCACATTACGAGTATCTTGAAGAGGCTCATTACCTGCCTATGTTATATTACGTACATGTCTATGTCTATGTTATTAATGGAGCTGGCTTTTTATTATTTTTAGTTCAGTCGTATTTATATTAAGAATTACCAAAAAAGGTTGCATTTTATTGTTACTCTTCTAACGCCTAGTAGTGGCTTTAAAAAAGAAATTGGCTGGCGATCTGCCGGCTGGTAGCAAATAAGTCCAAATATACTATACTATATTATATTATATTATATAATATATATTAATATTAGTATTAAACCAAATAGGTAGTTTAGTGCGGTTGTCTCTGCCTTGATTACGTCTTGTTCAGTGCTGCGTGAAATTAAAGTGAACGGAGGAAAATACTCCATTTTCCGCTCGAAACGTAAGCACAAATTTAATTGCTAGTTGCTATTACCCTAATTTGAGTAATATTTTAAGTAAGTAGTAGTACTTATAAAAAAATAAGATTTCTGTTGATATACTGTTTTTAAGAATAAGGAAGTAACATATTTTACAGGTTAATTTAAAAGGTAATTAAACTTTTAATCTACTTTACTGCATAATCTGTGCAGGATACAGAAGCAGAGACAAAACCTATTATATAATTAGTAGCTTCGCGATAATAACCTTAGTTTTGTCACATTTTCATGCAAATTTTACTAAGTACAATCCGCTTACACTCGTTGCGAGGTACTCGCTACACTTCAACAAATATATTGTACTAGGAACTAATTCTATAATATATATTGTATAGAATATGTAATTTATAATTAATTAATTATTTATAATGAGTATTCAGAATAGTGTCATAAAAATTGATAGATAACAGATTATTAACCTTTTCATGCCCAATACGAAGCCAATACACCCGTGTATTACATACTCCTAATACACGAGGTCGAAAGTCACTTAATGGGTGAAAACTAATAAATATTTTTATTCTAAAAACCCAGGGTTTTACAATTAAAAGCGTGGGTTTTTGGAATAAAAATTTGAAATATCTCATTTAGATTAATATCAAAACTGTATGAAATGTTAGATTTTGTCTGAAATAATATTTTTTTTATAAATAGACTGCTTTTTCATAATCCAGATACACGCTGCTGAAATCATGAATACATATATAAATAAATAAATACATCATCAACCGGATATAAAAGTTTTAATTACTTACAAATAATAGTATTAAAGCATTCACTACTCTCATGACTATTGTGATAGTAACAATTGTAATGACAGTAAATTAAACGAAAATGTATTTTGCTTGTTTGCATTCCGGCATTGTGCGAGTATGTTTACACAGACACACACAGTATACAGAGGAGACTAACATTTTTAAAGTTATTAGTATATAGTTAGATGAAAAATAAGCAGAGAATATCTAGCAGACAGACTTAATAGACAACAATCGACGGCCATTTTAAGTGATCCCTGATGAAAACGTGTAACATTTAAAGGATCATCTATTGCCAGATAAAAATGCCGGCAGAAATAACTGGTTAATGCTGACGCGACGGCGGCACAAACTGTACGTCCGTGCCAAACTAATCACATGATTCACATTCACATTCACATTCACATTCACGTACACGTACACGTCACGAGTAGGTACATCACACTTGTGTTGTGTCGAAATTGACGTTTCAATTCTTTTCAACAAAACACACAGGAATGTATTACAATTCGAGACATGTGATTTGATTTAGTTAGTTCATTTAATCTTCACTTACAGTTCAGATGAAGCGAGGCCGGCTCATCGGCTGGGGTGTCATAATAAAATAAATCTCCGTTAACTTACACTCCAAACTGTGTCAGTTATTCACAATGTCTATCTTTTCGTTTTATTTCTGTTCTATATTTATTTTTGTTCGTCGATATTTATGTTGAAATTGTTGGAATGTTTTGTCTCAAAATTAGCATGAGACATAAAAGAGAGAACGATATGATTTTACTTTCAGAAATTAAACATAATATCTCTTTGAATTACATTTTCCGATTCTTTATTATGTTGAAAACAAAGCTTTAAGTATAATGGGATAAGTGTCATTTATTATTATTAGTGTGTTTGATAACAGTTCTGTCGTTCAAATGCCTCAAATTAGTTTTGCCTGATATCGCGAGCTCCTCGTCTACGTCAATCGAGTTGTCTTCATTTAAATTAGCCAATATATCGTTTAATCTATCTCTTTATTGCCAGCCTTTAATTTATATTACCAACTGCTGTCGCCGATTAGAATTTATCGAATTTAAACTAGGATGTCCGTCTGTATGTATTTACTCGATATTTAAACTTTAAAGTCTCAAGTTCATCAAACATCTTATAATAAACAGGTCGACTTAAAACATAAGTTAACAATACCTATACCAATAATAGGTAATGCCCTTGTACTAACTAACATTTATCTTTGTAGGTACAAACGTAGTAGTTTGATCAATATATATACGTTTAACAGTTGTGTAGAGATGTAGCTGATAAATATATTCATTAGAAATTAATGAACATAATATAAATAATAATAATAATATAAAATATTAAACCTTACTGACTGACTGCGGGACTGTCTAAGCCTAAAAGATTAGACAAATATTTGGTTTAGTATAAAAGCTAGTTCTTTTGTGTAACGTCAACTTTAAATTTAACGTTTAATAAATAATATAAAAATAGAGTTTACTGTCTAAGAAGTGGATTAATTGATTTATTTTAATTAAAAATAATACTTTCGATAAGTATTTGTTTAATTAAAAAACAACATATACCATTTAGTAAGTTATCTTAAAAGCGTCCTACTGTAAAACTACTTACGTACGTTAGTACGAAAATAGGGTTGTCATATTTAGTTAGTATAGACAAGTTGGTGTCAATTGTTACATCGGTAAGCGAGGCCAAGGCCAAGGCCATGGTACTTGTGGCAGCTAGAGGAACTCGTCACTTATACTCTGATGCAATTTACGCTTCTCGCAGCGCTTATTGTTGCTGCACTCACTGCACTGCGCTGCCCGTGCTGGGCACGCTGCCTATTTATAAGTACATTTCACTTAGAAAAGTCGATACTTGGTAACCAAGAGTCCGTTGCCGAGGTTGCCGAGGTTGCAGAGGTTGCAGAGGTTGCAGAGGTTACCAGATAGCAGCGTCATAAAAACAACACACAAAACAATTACACAACTGAGATATAACAAATCAAAATTAATTTGTAAATATTACAAGCACATGCAAGTTAGACAAATTATAATTTTGATATAGCAATTACTAGTTATAGCAATAATTGTTACAAAACAAAATTTAGGAAAACAAAATTAGTCTTCGATCTCTGAATCATTGTAAGTGTAACTTGTAAGCTTATTATAAATAAAAGAAGACTTTATCATCTAACAACAATACACGTTCTCTTTACAATACATACACGCTTACATAAGGTACTATTTGTGCTTACGGGAGTTAAAGACTTTATTTTTAACGCATTACAAATTCAGAGCAAATGTGCATAGAATTTGTTAGTTTTGCGTAATTATCACCCCTATACCTCGCATGTAATTAGAATACCTTGCAGCTAAGCCACTTGGCTTATTTATTACCTCCATATTCACTACTGAATATTACAAGATACACTTCATTGGGATTTGTATGCTAATACCAACTTTTATATTTATATTTATACAAACAAACCAACATATTACACGGCACGACTCGCTGATAAACTTTATGGCTTTAATCCTGGCTTTCCGATTTGTTTGTGCAAAAAACCTTTTTAAAATGCCAATTTCGCTATCAAAGTATAAATACAGCTAACTGTCGCGTTCAATAGAATGCAAAGGTAAATACGAGTATTATTGATAATATCTAAAGTCAGAGAATATAAAATTAGACGTGAAGGCTGCTCACGCAAGCACAGGCGCGTGTTTTATCATACTCGTAACTATTCTGTTTCGTTTCTCATCAGAATGGAGTGACGTGCAGAATATTCTCTAGGATTAATTTTAAACTCACTATTTTTATTGTAAGGCCGCCGGACCGACGGGGCTTCAGTGGACCACTTTATATATATATTCATTTCAAAATTATTTACATTTATTTATACTAAGTTTAAAACGTGGCTTCGCTCGTCGTTGTAGGTGATGATTAATGGGATATTTTTAGTGCATCTTACGACCGTGCATAAAGCAACTACACGTTGAAACAAAGTCAAATTAATGTTATGAGGACTTGTGAATTGTATTTAATGGTTAGTAATGTAATATACTATAAAAATGTATAAAAACAATGAATTAAGAAGTAATTTTATATATTGGAAATACGTTTCACAAACGTAACGTAATAACAATAAATTGTAAATATCACAGTAATGGCGGGACTTTGTAAACATTTCGCTTGGCATCGACAGAATTATGTCACCTGATACAAAATTGTAAGAGTACTGTTCCGTACTGTACTGTACTTTACTTTACTTTACTTTACTGTACTATACCGTACCGTACCGTACCGTACTCTACTGTACCGTACTGTACCATGTACTACGAACTTAAATGACAATGTTTTTAATTATTATTGGAGCTTATAATTCCTGCTTGGATTGGATTAATAAACCAATGTTATATATACATGTACAATTATTATTGTTTATAGTTTATGATGTTGATTTATAACCTTCATTTATATAATGTAGTTACAAAAAAATAAGGTGATATATATAGTATATATACATAAGGTTGTGTATTTAGTATTTTAAGACACGCAAGACAAGACCACCGGAAGACAAGATACCGGTAACGAATACGTAAAGTACTTCCAACGCACAATGTCTTCTAAGTACATATTATATTTATTCTTTTATATACGGAGCCTTAACGGAGCGGACTCTTAACCTTGGTGCCTAATAGACTTGGTTAAATACAAAATATTTACATACAAATAGCACGTAGTATATATTATATCATTGTGTTGTCAAGTGTTAAACTTATTAAAATTATGCTACTAGAGTCAGTAGATCAGTTTTAAAAGTCCAAATCAACAATCCATCCATCTACAACGTAGACATCGACATGTCTACAATTTTTGGTACAAAGATTTAAAGAATAATTGATGAGGTCGTTTTTTACAAGTGTAACTATTAATTAAAATACCGAATGTTCAATGCAACACTTCTTAGAATGAATTAATGGATGATTGGTTGTAAACGTATGTTATAAGATACAAAATACCTACCTACACTTTGTATCTGACGTGAAACGACTTCTGGGTATGATAGTTATGAATTGTGTCAATTGTATCTAAGCCGAGCGACATACCGACCTACAGGTACATACAGGTACATACAGGTACATACAGGTACATGCAGGTACATGCAGGGGTCGTGTGGGTAGTGTTGTTTCGTTGTTTCGTTGTTTCATGTGGTCAATTAGTGAATATCCTATTGTGTCTGTTTATCGCACCTACGGTTTTCAATAACAAGAGGATAATATTAATGGGATGCTTCATAAAATCAATCAAATGTGACAATTTTGGCAACCCTCCAGGCGTTGAGATAAATAAAAGTATGCGCGGTGATTTGGTTTAATTGGAACTCTATAAAACACGTGAAGTTTAACGATTCGCCGCTCTATTAATATATAATTAAAACAATAAATGTCAACGAGACACTAAAAACTCCATTTTAATTACTTAACTTTACAGGTTACTTTTTGTCAGTTACATTTGTTTCACATTGTAATATCATTTTAATATGGTGTAAAACCTTTCATTCAATGATATTACTAAAAATATAATAAAATTAATTTAACAACCGTTAAAATATAGAATGTATTATCGATATGGCAACAGCAAGGCCACCGAATGAATGAATGGATCGAACAAAGATGGCGCCCAAATAAGTGCGTTAGTGTGTTAGTGTGTGTGCTCCCGCTATTAATACTCCGGTCCCGTGACCGCCGGGCGAGCTCTCTCTGTTCTCACTGCGCGTGATCGCGGAAATCGAAAGTCACCTGCTCATGCGTCACTAACTATTTCATGTTTCTCCACTAGACATACTGACTGACTGACTGACTGACTGACTGACTGTACTGTATATATTATTGACGGTCTGTTTTTAAATTTCATTTATTTATAAATCATTTTAAAACGGCATTGAAGTAACGGTCATTTGCAGATTACAGAAACAAGATTACCGCAGTTAGGTAAATTGGTCACGCTTAAGGAAAAATGTATATTAATATGAAATTATATACTCTCTGTGAATATCGTTAATATTCTTACGCCTCCATAGCTATATATTTTATAAAACATAAGAACGTGCGGGAAAAAACGCAAACATTTAGTATGAAGTTATACTCTCATAAACATTAACTAACTAATTTAGACTTTTTGAAACAAGTAACTAATATTGAGGTGAAAGAATTCCTTTTAACAATGACTTACGATGAGAGAGGTCGGGAAATAATCAACTTCATAATAATTTTACATATTATGTTGTTTCACAGTTACTAACGCTTGTGTTCGCATTAGAGGTCCAGGCGTAAGGCAAAATATATATTTTAAATATTTAAGGCGAGAGTACTTTAGTTAAGTATTTTTAATTATGAGATCATTATGGAACTACTGGTCATGGTGTGTGTGTGTATGTGTGTGTGTATGACTAGACAAACTAATCACATGCACACAGTTTTGTTCTCACATACCAATTATGAGATCATATTGTAAGAAATTGTAAATTAATTTAAAAAGTATTCATGAAATTTCTTGCTGGGTCTTCTCCATGTACCTATCCTATTAAACAGGAACCGTCAGAAATAAATGATTGAACGAAGATAATAATGTATTTCAGCTATTCGTTATTACATAGAAACTCCAATTTCGATAAAGGCATAATTTTCAACTACATATTTTACTAAAAAGAGAGAAAAAATATTCGGGGCATCTTTAACTTAAATACAGTTCATACAATAATTTTATGTTACAAGTATGTTTGTTAAATTGTGGAAGTTAACTGTCGCAAGTAGACAATAAAGAACATTCAAAATCTCGAGGCAAAGGAATAGGCGCGCCTCAATTATTATATTATTATATTACAGAGTCTTCAGTCTACCCTACTCACCTCACTACAATTACAACTACAAATACTTATTTACTGAAGACTAGACCCTCCTGATTAAAATTAAATATCATCTTTTAAAATTATAACAAAAAAATAATTCTTTGATGTATTGTATGTAATGATTTAACGTAAAAGTGAGATCATTTTCCTTGACTACACTACACTACGGCGTAATAATATGCAATATAATTTAGCATGACACGCGGTACAACAGACAAACATATTAAAAATTAAAAACTATTTCTTTAAATACTCTGTCAAGTTTAGGACATTTTTTGATATTTGTAAGTATATGTGTATATTATATCTCCATCAAATCACTTGTTAATAAAAGAAACAAAATAATATGTAAGAATTAATAAAAAAATATATGAATCGCTCCTCGTGTGATATGAAATATTTAATTAATCTTATAAAAATTTACACTTTACAGACTTTTAGAGATTCCTAATAAATCCACGGGACACGGGACATGCAACTTCCTTTCAGTCCCTTGCTAAAGGTATAGTAAAAAATTGAATGGATTCCTAAGTCTAGGTCGATTCAAATAACATATAAACATGAAAAATAATCATTTTAAGTATTTACAAGTGTATGACGTCTCAGTAGTCATAGGTATTGCTGTACGGGGGATAATATAACCATAATGGTATATATTGACATACAATTATTTATATTATAGCAACAATATATTTAAAATTAAAGACAAACATTTTCTATATATTTATGGACACGTTAAACTCAGCACAATCCCAGCAATCCCACAATCGGTAAAACGAACTAATTGTTTGTATTACAATAGTGTAATATTAGCTCGTTTGTTATCGATTTTTTACCATTAGTGTCTAGAATTATAAGGTCGTTATGTGCACCGCCATGGCCGTGCATATCATGGCGTTATTACACCATGATATGATACGATTACCTCTCATCTCATCTCATCTCATCTCATCTCATGGACATATCATGCGGAGTAAGAATCGTTTATTGTGCTGTTCTTTAGTTCGCAATTAGTCGGTTAGTTCGCTAGAGTAGCAATTAATATGATTTTATAAGATGTTTTTATGAAAAAATATTGCAAGTCATTACAATTAGTTTTACATAATGGATACATAAATAATAAAATCACTTGAGTGTATTGCAATAAAACATGCAGCACTATAGAAGATATCAACTGACAGAATTAGTATGTTTAAATAATAATCTTACATACTTAAAGCAGCTTCTACTTCCAATTCGAAGTAACTCATCTTCACTTCATCTCGGTGCTTACCTGGAAACAAAAAATAATAATACTTCCATACTCCTTTCCCATTAGACTCGACATATTTAAAAACACAAGACAATGAGCTTTTTAAAAAATGACTTGTGTGCTCAACTTGTCAAGACTTGTTAGACCATGGTGCATCGCAGTGCATCGCAGTATAGCAGTCTACATCAGGTGGGTACATCTATCTATCTCATTGAAATTAGACGGTTTTCCTAAGATGTAAAAGCAATGCACTTCCATTAAAACATATAATCTTGCTCTTAGAGTACCTGCAACCCAACCAACCGTGCAAATGTATCTTGTAACAAAAAAGTTATAAGGAACTCCATATTACCTCCATATACAACCTGTTAAGAGTGGTGAAGCAGCGTCGTCGATTGAACTCATAACAACATAAAGGAAAAGGGGAAGTTCACAATGACTTGGTATTTTTTTAATTTAGAATTATGTTATTTTGAATATAATTTCACAGTGCACCTGCAGTACATTAGTACTTTATTAACTTAATATTATAAATTAAATAAATATTTAATACTACTTTTGGTTATAAATATGTAACATTTTATAATTTGATACAATAATATTTTACATTTCTCAAATCATTAGTGATATTTAGTGTAAGGAAGGAATCCATTTACTTCACAAAAGAAAGAAATAACATATTACAGCAGAGCAGAGTCGTAAACCGTCGTGACGCGGACGACTCACCCCCCACACACACACACACACACACACACACGGCATTAGCATAATATGAAACACGACGTAACTTCGAACGACATTTACCCTCTTACGTCCTGAAGTCCCGCACAAACATATCGAGGTTCTGCTAAAGTTTGCTTTTTTTAATTTACAAAGGTACGGCTAATAGTTATTGTTCCAGTAATGTCCCTCGCTCCCGCAGTTCGTAATGCAATATAATTTCCTCCTAACTCCTTAACTGTAGTCCTGAGATCTGAGATACGATGAGTCGCTTAAGGTTGACAATTAGTGTCTTGTTAAGTGAGAATAACATCAACTGCCGGTGGAGCGGGACGGCTGCCAGAACTGCTCGGCTTGACCGAAATGGAATAAGAAAATGTATTTTTTAATGTGGACAACTTTATCCTAGCAAGATTTTTTTTTATATATTTAGTTAGAGTTATTTAGGGTTTGATTACAGGTTAGGACTGAAACATAATATAAATATAGGAAATTTTGGAAGAAAATAATAAGTAAAGCAGGGCGAACATTACAAAAATAATAATTCTAAATGTATTGTTATTTATTACAGTAAATAATCTCGTAAATTTATTTAATAATAGTGATTGAACGGCTTGAAATAAGAAAAAAAAGTTTAAGTATCAAGTCTAAGGTCTATAGTTTCAACTCAAAATAAGACGTGACGGAAGTAGGTCCTGACTTTAACTTCCATGTTCCGGAAAAAGTAGCTCCAAATAAAACAACACAGTTAATTATAATCCTATGATTATTTGTTGATGAAATCCTAAGGCATACTGCACAGCTCTTGGCATTCGACCTCAGCAAAATATTTTCGACGATTCAAAATCCAACACAGAACGGTTAAACAGTAAAAAATGAATAAAGAATTTACAGTATTTAGTAATTTTTAAGTAAGAATTTATATTTGTCGTATTTAAAGTATAATACGACTAATAAAAAAAATTCAAATACACTACACTACATTTACCAAAAATGTAAATTATTATACGAGCTTTGTTTAAAAAAATATTTTGTATATCATTCCAAAAGAAAGTAAAAGTCAAAAACTGTCAAAATTCAGTTTACTGCTTTCAGTTGACTTCGTTGATCCAATTGGGGCAATCTCCCTATCTCTCCCTATCCCTCCCTTTCCCTCCGTCTCCCTGCCCACAGAGCATATCGCACCCCAAGCCATTCAGGTCGTTTTGATAAGATCCGGTATAATTATTATCTCCTCCAGAACCAAACTCACAGTTAAGAAACATTTGTAGTATATCATTGCAGATCAAGCTCATTTATTTGTAGTACGAGTAGGTACTGAGGTACTCAGATGTAGATGGTTGATGTCCAACAAGCTATTACAATTTTTTTTTGAAAGACAAGCAGTGGATTCAAATACGTTTAGGAATATTTTAAGATAAACCTCAAGAAGTGTGGGAAATCAACAACTATGACAATTAATGATCACTGGAGTGAGTAAAGTGAGTTCGAACAGTTACAGCGAAACTATGGCCGATGTATCGTTAATCTAATCACTGATTGATTGAGACCCACTTTAAATCCCTAAGACAATAGGACATAACGAATTTGAATTACAGATACCTAACAAAAGCATATTTGACAATTTGAAGTACAAGTACAAGGACAAGTGATGAACAATGATGGCTGGTTGTAGGTCGGGCAGGTATGTAATTGGGTTAATAATTGTCTCGGCAGTCCAGAGCGATCGAACGCAGCGACTCGCCTCGCGGGACTCTGGTTGCGCCAATCATTCGCATCACTGCATCGGCAACTGCTTTCTCTGCGACACGCCTAAATTTATTCACAAATATTTTTTAATTTCTGAATTTTATATTGTATCGTGTCGTAATACAATTAGAAAACAATTTAATCTAATCTTGAATATTAACACAGCTTAGAATCAATGTTATGCTAATGAAATAAAATAATGATCGAGGAAAATGTGAATAAGAAGTGTCAATTTGTTCGTTTTAATTAGGATTTATAATACTTCATATCACAATTACAATACAATAAGAGCTATAATTTATTAAATAAGACAAAGGATACTGACGTTTCATTAATATAAGTAACAAGAAAGCGGATGCGTTGGTACACGCTAAGGAAATGCAAATAAAATGAATTAGCCAACCACTTTGACCACTTTGACCGGCGATGAACTGAACCCTGGAATCATTCTGAACAAGAGCAGAATAAACGAGTTCCCGCCTGATCCCTAACGATGCTAAGATGCTATGTCGGGCAACAATACTCGTGATGAACATATAATGGTAGAAGAGCCAAAAATATATACCTTAAATGAAATAACTTTAAAGAAAAGTAAAGTAAAATAAGTTAGTCTTTAGTAGCGTATAAACCAAAATGTCTTTGTGTAATTAAAAGTTTTGTTCAAACTCAAGTAAATTATCGGTCAAAGTATATATTTCTTTGAAATAGATTTGAAAATCAGACTATATTTTTAAAAACACGTAATAAATTGCACGTGGAATGGCCGTGAACATTATATATTTTTTAAATAAAATGTCATAATTGAACTGGACCGTTCATCATTGACAATCTTAAAATATATTTGTTTTAAAAATAAATGCATGACAAAGAGCAGCTTCCACGTAGCAACGATGCCAAAAGAAACGTGCTGTGACCGACTAATGGACAGAGAAGACCTATCCCGCTCCCCGCTTCGCTCAGCTACCCAGCAGCGATTTGCCGGTTCAGCGACCGTTATAAATAGCACGTTATGATCCAAGCTCTTAACATATTCTATATAAGCCAAGGCAAGCGGCCAAGTTCGGTTAAGTGGTGGTCAAATGTTTCATTTCTTATTAGTATCCTTTATATCCTTTCAGTCGTGTGTCTCTCTTATTTCCGTTTATCGGATAGATGAAACTGTGAAAGTAGATGAGTGTGGAAATACGGTATGTTTTTCGCTAGTCATCAGTAGGTATAACTAACACCTGGCAACGTAAGAAGTGAGTGACACTGTAAATGCGTGTCGAAAAAATGTATTCGTTGGCAACTATATCATGAGGTCGACTAGTATCAGTGTCGTGATGCTTCTTTTACAAAATGTTAAATATGGGTGATCACCAGGTGGGTGTTCTGAGATACTCGTACTCCCTACTAAAGCAACCAATACAATTACAAGGACGTCACACTGAGTAAAAATTCTATCAATTTAAAGCACAAGGGTTAAATTTAAGTTGTGAAGAAAACAAAAGATTAAAAAATATGAAGTTATAGTAGTAATCTGTGTATGTATTTGGTAGTCATTTTATAGATCCCAACTCAAATGCAAATAGCGTTATCCGCGACGGCGCGATGCCACAGCCCGACCCGGGCATCGATTGCGGGACCGATCACGCCACGCGACAAACGTGAAGAGAATTGTACATTGTACACTTAAGAATTCGCCATAAAATTTTGAATAAACCGAAGTAAAAAACAAAAAATGTTTTCCCAGTGCATTTATGTTGCATTCGATTAATTCTTATTAATAAATGCCAATAGCTTGATATAGGAATATGAATAGGGTAACGGATAGCTGTCAATACAGCGGGAGCCGTCTGATGCGACATAACATTGAGTGTCGCTAATTGAGTTAGTAACACTCTGAGTTGGCAAGCGACGTGGTCACCAACATGTAGGTCACGTCATACCTTTAACCAAGCAATAACTAAAATCGATGGTTGTCTTCCAATACGTTTGATTTATGGAATTCTCTACGAAGTTTTTACTCTATATTGTGAGAACCAACAAAATAAAATATATCTGATCTGGTTTTATGTTTTAAGATTTTATTACAACTTTTATCAGATCCACTTCTCTATAAATTAATCAATATTGGTGTTGATTCAAATGGTATACACATACATATAATCTTAGCGGTTAAATCTCATCACGCACGTCGTACATCACTAAACTCCACCGCAGCGGACGTCGCATGCATATTTTACGATTTCTGGCGGCTGACACAAAATTTGAGCGATTCTTCTGAGCCAGCCAAGACAACGCCTTGACGAAATATTCACAATTATTATTAACAGAAATATTTGTATGTAACAATCAATATTATTGTATCTATTGAATTGCTAACGCCGTCTTCTCTCGTGTGTCCAAATCCGGAAAGGTTTTATTATTGCAGACTTCGCAGTGTTTGGGATATCTCTTGAGAAGAAATATAATAATCCTTTGTGTAAGAAGAAAAATATAATAATTTAGTTAAAAGGTTTATTTGCATATTTTATAATAATAATCTAGGCACGACATTATTTGACTGCAGTATCTACTCTGCAAATGTTGCAAAGGCTATATGCAATAGTTTATATTTATGTTAAATAAATACTAACATTTCATTAAATTCAATATAAATCGATGTCAATGTCAATTTTGTACTACTGTTAAATGATATGAAGATCGTCGTCTACCACGTTTCTTACTTGAAACTACATTAATTTGGCAGTAGAGAGACCTTCTCTGAAGGCCTTTACAAATCGCTACTACTTTAAGCCGTCCTATGAAATATAGTAAAATTAAAATCACCGGGTTTATTCAGCTGATGGTTTGTTGACACAAGTGTCGTGAGGCAGTTTAATGAATCGCTATACAACCTCAAAATCAAGTTCAGTGCTTTTATTATATTTACTGTCGAAGGAGTCATTCGTAAAATCATTAATTATTTCAATTGTCATTTACATTTGGATCGTAAACGTGAATATACTGACTGACTGACAGTTTTTACAAGTGTAAGTCGTTTGACTTACACTTGTAACTACTATTATTTATTATACATCATTATATTCAGGTAAAGCGGTATATACGAGTAGATAAATTAAAATATATAAAATAACGCCTTTGACACGATGTATCCATATTCCATAGAGTTAATTAATACGCCGTGTATGAGTGCTTTTGATGTCAGTATTATAATATTTCATATTAGTTTCCACGTCTATTTTAGTACACATTGTTATGACTGTAATAGTTTAAGATATTTGATATAACATTTATATTACTGAACGTATACCCGAAAAATTTTTTGAAATAAAATGGTATGTAAATTGAAGACTAAAATCAAATGTTCTGCGCAGATGTGTATGTGTGAAATGATTTGCAGACATACTAACGAGATATCTGCTAAACTACGCTTACAAATTCTTTTATGATAATTATAGCAGTTAGTACATATAAAAATGGTCTGAATTGTTTTTGATTCCAAGCTACAGCAGTTCTTGCTGGTGTTATTGAAGCACCAATTATTATTAAGCTAAAAACAAGATACTATTGATTTGTTGATAGCACATTACTTTACAATTCACGGCACTTAATATAAAAAATTAAATATCGCGTCCGCGTGGAATGGCAACAACGCTGGCTGCATTCAAATTCTCAGTAACCAAGTTATTTTATGACTAAACCTTGCACCCAAATTATTCAGTCAAATTTATTTTAAATGTATTCGAAATGTTCTCTTCCAGAAGTGTCGTGACTCGAACGGAACAGTTTTTATAACTACTTGTGAACTGATAGAAACTGTTGTCCCTATCAGTAAGAGCAATACACACAATATGTATAATAGAATGCATACAACTAGTGTAGTGTTTATGTAACATTGTCAATGCTTCCTTGTTTAGTAATTTTCTAACATTAACGGTTTATTCCATCCGTGTAAAATATTCTTCACTTAATAAATACACGCGTTTGAAACAAAAATTATATCGACGAAGATATAATTCGAGACCTTTTAAGCAATGTATTTGAAACATATAGTGAATAATAAAATTAACGATATTTTCGCATCTCCCGACAAAATGATTCAACATACAAAACAGTTCATAGATGGTATTTTTTATCTCAAGCCACGAAAACGAGAGTGAATTGTTTTATGGTGAACATTTTTATTGGCCTACAAGTAAACTGTACTTGAGGCTGACGATGTGTTGAGCGCTCGCACTCGCGCTCGCAACCCCCTCTGAATGTTAAATAACAACTCCTTGGTCCTGGACCACTGACTATTAGAGCTAACATTAACTAACACTAAAACAAATTGATACAAAATATTTACAAGTATAGTTTATGTGTTTGAGTTTCTTTATTTATCTCGTTTCAGTGTATCGAGTATCTCAGTGCAAATGTACCGAACAGTCACTTCCCTGACTTTACTTGACTTAGTATTTGAAGTGTTTAAAATGTGTATGATATTGGATGTGTTGTCCGATTAGTGTCTTATCTACTCGATAGGCAGACTGTAATCGTTATCTGTTCTTATCACGTGGAATATTCTTGAGACGCATTAACTATTCAATTAAAAGTATTCCTCTCGCTATAGAGAAGGACTTTGAGTTTAATTATTATCAAATAATATAATTTAAAAATACATTCAATTAAAGTGGACTAGAAGTATTCATTTAAATAAATTGAGATGGGAAGTTGAAAAAGCCGAGCTTCAAAATACGTCGTCTAGGGGTAACTTTACCCCCAAATTTATGTAATTGAGACGGTGCCAGAAAACTCCTGTCTGGCAAATAAATCTACCGTACATAGGAAACTAAACGACAACACGCCGATGTATAATTTGGAGATAATATTGAGATAACAATGTTTTAGTTGTAATAACGTCACCGGATTTTAAATGAAGTTTTAATCTTTGTATAATATTACGACACTAGATAAAATAGACAGTTAAATAAAATTATATATTGTTTAGTTAAGTCGCTGTAAATATCAATTTATTTAAAGCCGACACTCGAGATGACTGAAGGAGGTAAAATAGATGAGAGGAGGTGCACATAGTCCTTAACACGTTCCACTTCGTGAAACTTAGAAAGTAAAGTTTTTTTGTGATTACAAAGGTTATGCATCAGACGTATATTATTTTTATGTGATCAACGTTTCATAACAAAATTTTGTTGCAGAGAATAAATAATTTAAGAAAAGAAAAATTTATACACGTCCGACAGCTAACGAACTCACTCCAGTCATTTTAAGTATTCGTCCAAGACAAAAAGTTCACTCTGCTAAAATAAGTACGTGGGTGAGTACAGGAAAGAAACTCTTACGCGCCTAATATATTTATTTTATATTTAAACATTAGATTATATTTATTTTCTTTTGCTTTTGGTAAATAAGGCACTAACGAACAAATATAATAGTTAACAAATACTTTATCTACAAACTTATACATACTTTGTGTACAATATAAAGAAATCATTTATATAAGTATTGTTTTGTTTTATTAAAGTTTAAAAGCCAAATTGGATAAAAATGCATAATATATAAACAGTTTGTATTGTATAATCTGTATTTTATATAGGTGTAATAATAAGTGGGACAGAGGAAGCAATCGCACTGACGGGAGCGCGTCCTGACCTTCACCGGGCCTTCCTGGCTCCCATGATCGTGCGTCAACTACTGTGTTCAGTCGTGTTGTACTGCATTTTATTTATTTTTAATGAGTGGATTCTTTAATTCAACCGTCAAGAAATAATCATTAAGCATCTACCTATAACTTCTACCAATAACACGACTGGTTGAAGTGTCCATATTATCGCACCCAAATAAAATCAGTAACACTTTATTGTCTGAAAGGTGAAAGGTCAAGGCTGAGGCCGTGAATATTTATATTCGATTCTAAATTACTCGAATTAAAGAGTAAATATGGTACTATGTTAGGTTTTCTATAATAGTTTGATAAAAATATAATGATTATTACTATGTAATTAAAAGTAAGGTACCGGCAAGGTTATTGAAGGTTGACTGATAAATATTAGCCTAATTACGATTCGCAACACATCCCTATCTTTGTTATCGGTGACCTTTGACCTTTGTCGTCATAGCAAACGACATTGAATGCCACTAATGTCCGTGTGATTTATACATCGATTGATACAATTTTAATAATTCACTTCACTTCTATGTTTCTCAAGGCTTCAAATTTAGTACAGAATTATATTTTTAAAAATAAAAATTACTTTTTTTAATATCTTAATCGAATTACAAATGCATACATATACTACTCACATGAAAGTAAATTAAATTTTTTACTCGAATGAGATCTTAAGTTCTCAGGAATCTCACATGAAGAGAATATTTTTCCGTATAAATTAAATGAATATAAAGTCTTGTTGAAGCAAAAGTTCGTAACGTAGCTTTGGTCTTGGTACTTTCATGCGGGAAATTTAAGTATTATTTATTATTTCAAAATATCTGTACTTCAGGAGAATTAGTCTAAAAATTTTGGTTTATGGGTGAAGTAAAATTTGAAACAAAATTTTCATATAGTAAAACTTACCTATTGGGCATGACTCCATTCAGATAAGTGAAATAAAATTGTAGCAAAAGTTAAATAATATTCCTTAGTTTAAAATCACAGAATGATCCTGACTTTATACTAAAACAAGATTAATAATAAGTCGACGACCATTTAACGGTGACACACGACCACCGGGATGCGGAGAGCAGCAATGAGCAAAGGATCGATTCTCAAGCTAGCTGTGCTACAGCTGTTGGTTGGTTCAAATATTATTATAAATTTGAACTGTAAAAATTTTTTGAATGTAAACAATATGTATGAAATAAATGTGAATTATTCTCAAACGTTACTATCACTCGCTACCACTACAAATAATGCATCCTCCACCAACTTCTCCCACTTAAACATCCTTCCACTCCGCATGCCAAACTCTATCCCTCCTTGGGAATGTGTATTGGTTGGACTTCACCACCTTTAAGGAAAAGTGGTAAATGGAGCTCTCTTGTATAAAAAAAATTGTATAAGCTTAACACGGCTAACATATATATAGGAATCATTGCAGTGTAATTCGGTTATAAAATTGGTTAGGATTTTCGAAACAGGCCTGGTGGATATCGTCCGTCCGTCCGCCCCGATAAAGACGATTATATGTAGTATGCAGGCGGTGACGCAATAGCTTACTTAGCAAACCGATGGAACCTAATAATCACAGATTTGTACTTTGTCCCTTCCGTTTAAATATTAAACATTTTCAAATAATATAATTATTCGTTTCAGTCAGTACAGCATTAGCATTATATTTATCTTTATTAACATTTATTTTAAATGTCATCATTAAAGTTACCGTAAATATGTATAGGTAATAGTAAATAACACAATTCTATCGCAAACATTTGTTTTGATAAGTATAACCGGTCGAATCTCGTTATCATTTCAAAACATAATTTTCAGCTTTGCTATAAATTCTTAGAATGCTTCACTTGAACGTATAAAGTTTCATAGAAATAACGTTTTACAGGAGTACATTTACGCACACTACTATCCGTCTAAACCCTCTAAGGTAATTAGAACAATGCTATTACTATATGAAGAAACAGACCTTTTAGGGACCAATTAAGTTGATAGAAGATATTGTCTTACGGCATTCCATCATCAACTTTTTGATTGTACTTTTACCAACACAAAGAAGACTTTAATAGGTAGTGCATAGTCGAAAATAATAAACCCTTTTTTTTAAAGCAAACTTTGTTCCTATGAAGTCAGGTAAATCCAATGAGGCGCCGTGGAAATAATCAATGAAGTGCAATCGCTTGGCGTTGTTAGAATGTCTTTCTAAGTTAATATTTCTTTGCTTTGTCGTATAAACAAAATAATTTTATTTCAATATCTCCACTAAAAAAATATATTTCCAATATAGATGACGTAGCAAATGGATATTCGAACCATTGTAATATAATGAAAACTGGGTTATTATTAATGTAACTTAAGCTGCTTGTATCACTTTTAAATCTAATTTATGTCGACAGAATGTCCGGGTCCAGCTCTTTTATGGTCTGTGGCAAAAAAATGCAGAGTTTATAATTAAAAAATAATGTAGAATTTACTTTTATTAAATAATTTTATTTTAAATAGGTTTTTTCTGTGTTGTTATTATTGTTATTATATTATGTTATATATTATTGTTAAAATATTAAGGATATACAATTTGTACACAAAGCTGATGGCAACGGCCACTTTGTAAGTAAACAAATTAAATATGTGACAAAATAATAAATAATGATGAAAACAGTAACTTAGCAGAGCTTACAGATACCGACGAGTTAATGCAATATCTTATGAAAACATCTATTAAAAGCATCCGAACCATACAATTTGTACTGAGAGTCCGCATTTTCAGACGAGTAGTCAGCAAGTTGCAGAGGTGGGCCTTTTACAAAACACTACGCTTGCACAACGGTCCCCATTCACTGAACGAGACTGCAGTTAGTAAACTGAACTGAACTGAACATCTAGTTTGAATTTGTTTAGATTATGTAAGACGCTTATCGACGTGCCACTCGGTTCGTGACGACCAAGACCAAGACCAAGTTCAACGTAGCAAGGGTCGAGATGTAACATAATAGTAATTAATATTATACATAACGCATGCAATTAAAAGTGTTACGTATTCACTCTCCTACTGTTGTTGTTGAGTTGTAAATATAATGAGTATACACTGTTACAATTTAGAGGTTAGTGAGAAAATTCATTGCGGACGTCGACATTGATAAATAAACTTTCATGTCTCGGTCTGGGCCTGTTCCATAGCTAAATATATTTTCTACTCTCATCACCTCACACTTCTAATGACTCGCAGCCGCTTACGACACTTCAAACTAATGTCCAAAGAATTATACCAAAATATACTAAAAAATAATGCAAAAAAGAATTCTTTACCTTCCAGTGTTTTGAAGCAAGTATGTAAGTTCACTAAACTAAATATTGTTAGATAGACGGCATGATCTGCAACGATAGGAAAATCAAACATCAAAGTGACCACAGTGTGTAATATGGGAGCAAAGCTAATGCACACTAAGGATATTACAGTTTATAAAGATTTATTGGACGTGCTATGTATGTATGTATGTATGTATGTATGTATGTATGTAGATTCAATTCTTTGAGCAAGGAAATATGTAAGTTTTGTGCGAGCTGTGATTAATATTATTTTTTTAAGTTTCTTTGTAGGTATCGAAAAGGCCCCGAAACTACTGAACCGATTTTAAGAATATTTTCCTAATTGTTAGCTACATTATCTTTCATAAAAACTTAAGTATGTGCAATACCAATTATCATTTGTGTACGCCAGTTGGGGTGACGCCCCTGTAACCTATGTGCCTATTTTGATACTGTACTGTATCGAAATCAGCCCTTTTGTAAAGACACTCTCCACAACTTTAAATAAAGCTACGAGGGTTCCAAATTCGCCCTGGTCGGAAAAGAACCACACCAAAACTCAGCTGTTTTTTTAATTGTGATTTGCAAACGTTAATATATTTAGTGAGCAATGTACGAACAACTAGAACCTTCGCAATCAATTCGATAAACCGGCCCCATGATAGTTAATAATAAGAAAAAAGAAACCCATGAAGCGAGACGACCAGTCATTTTGAGCAGATATCATTTAATTTTGAAGTTATCAATACTAATATTATAGGCAAAGTTTTTAACTTTGTTTGTTTGTAGTGGGTAATCTATTTGAAAATACTGATCCGATTATGAAAATTCTTTCACTAAAAAAATCTATATTATTCAGGAGTGACATAACTAGTACCTACTATATAACCAGCTTTAATATTTGAATGACAAATGATTTTTTTTGTTAAATAAAAGAAATAATTTTATGTGAAATTGATGTCTTTTTCATGTACAAAACCTGAATTTTCATCAAAATAAATTATTTTATCATAATCCTTTTATGAATACATTTTTTAATTATAAAAGTATGTATTTAGGTGACTAATTTAGGAGATAACTTAGAATAATAAATACGCGACAAAGATAAATCCATGAAACTTAAGAAATAAATAAACTATTGTGATTTACTGTAATAGCTATTTAAAGTAAGACCACAGCAATTTATAGCTGAATAATTGGGAAAATAAATATCCTAAAGAATAATAGATGCTAATCAAAAAAACTATAGTACGTGGTCGAAAGCCACGGGCGGAAGCTAGTTTAGTTTAAATGCGATATTTTAAAATTCGATAACTGGGTGGCAGGCTGGTGATAGAACGAATAATTTGGTTAAGAGAGACATCTATAAATAGATACAAGTAACAGGGAGTTGGATAATTTGTTTGGGTTTTAAGTGTTATTTTCAGGGTATACTTAGTATCTATCCTCTATATTCGAATTTGAGATGTTGGTTTTAAATGAGGTACAATACGAGAAGGATGAAGTATCACCTCACCGAGACTAACACCAATTATATGAGACCGGATCATTTTAATTTTAAGCTACATATTTAACATTTATGAAGTGCTTGTAATGGGTGTAAGCTTAATATTATTCGCTTCTCATGTTTAGTACAATCACTGATATTATAATGCTGATCTTGAATACTTTTGGGAATGCAATCCCTTTCTTACAATATTTAACAAACGCAAAAACAGGGCATTGAATTTTGAGACCATGACTTTGAATACGAAAATATCGGAGGTGTTAATTTCGACGTGGGTAGTTTTGATTCGACTCGATTTGATACAGTTCGGTTTAGTCGATGATCAATGGGAATGCGACACCACAGACGACATCACGACCACAATCAATGGAAGCGTTGACTGGCTTTGCAATTCGGATATTCAGAGAATCAACAGTGAACGATTAGGTTAAAATAAAAGGCTAATAAAAAAACTGTATATATATGTCAAATGAAAACTTAATCTAAACCCCCCCTTAGACTTAACTCTAATCGAAATTAAACTCTCCGGAAAATTAAGGCTTTAATTCGTTTTTATCTTATTTCTATTGTAATGTTCCTTGGCATATTATGATAACGATCGGATAGGATTGTGTGTCATGAAGCTTTGGCGATTTAGCGTTAGGTACAATGTATTATAAACAAAAAGGTAATCCAATGAAAACCGATGGTTTTAATCCCATTATTTACAGAGATAATATTGCGTTTAGATTGCCTTAAAAATATCAAATAAACTAAAAAAACTAATCAACTTTATAGGTAAACAAAAATTAATTTTGGTAATATTTACGAAGTTGCACTCTTAGTTCACACAAATTAAACAAAGTCTTTTTACAGTGAGATACTTAATCTGCTACTCTATATGGGACAGGTGATGTTTCTAAATACAAAAATATTTATTTCGAACATATCCTAGTACTTTATATTATTTAGATGGCCACGGATTTATAATCTTCATATTGCACTATTAACAAATATTCAATACTTCGCAATAAATGATATTGTCTTTGTCCCGCTAAATAGACTTCAAACACGGCACCTGAGCCGAGTTGACGTCCTGGGATACAAGACTTTCCCCAGCGTTCGTGTCCTTTGAAGGCATCATAATGTTTCAAAATATTCAAGATACAATTGAAAAATAAAATGTAATATTTAAATTTAACTAAATTAATATTATAAAATATTTTCTTGAGCCTTTTTCAGATCGAAAGCAACTTTTATATTATATGATAAATATTTAATAAATATACTTTATTTTATTGTAGTGGGGAGGAAACCGACCGTGTGATGTTAAATAGATTTTGTTCCTTATAAACTAAATTCTACCTAATATCACCCGATACTCACGAGTTTGTCTTCCTAATAAAACAATTAAAACCAAAAAATGTTAAGATATCAAAATAATCATGAATTATAAACTGAGCACAAGTAAATCATAATATTATTCGGGTGTTGAAGTGAATTTAAATAAAACCAGGATCTGAAGAGATCGCTTTTCTTTGGAAAGAAAATATTGTTGACTCTCCGAGACTTACAATAATATTTCTTAACGAACTCAGAGGATTGAACTCGCAATTCTTACTTTCTACAGAAAAGATACTTTGATGTTCATTTCATTTTAGCTACTTAAAATATGTTATCGTTATCTGTTACTAATTAATACAATTAATATTATGTATATATACATGTTTACATACATTATAATAGTTACTATACGTGACAGACCCTAAGTGAGTTTATATTATGTTAATACAGTTAGCTACTAATTAGTCTAATTGGATTGCTTCTCTCATTCTGAGTGAGAGATTTGACACGCCGACGTGATTCGAGACGCTCATTATAGTTTAACATTTGAATACTGCAATAGCCTAAATCTAGATATCGACGGCCGATTGCAGATATCACACCGCTTCGCTCTTATCCGAGGCGGCCGATAATGAGTAGTCAAGTTCATACTCGTACATAACGGCATGTAGTACATGTCGTGAAGCAATGGGCTGATTGTTACTATACTACTGTACGATAATTTGGTCGGAGAATGATGTGATACGCATTAGTGCTCCAGCACTTCAGCACGCAAAATACCTCGTTTAATTCATATCTAAAGTAATCGAATGTAATTTCGCAAATGACGAATTGCTAAATGAATACGTGGATTATTATATAACTGCATCGCTTTGATTAACGGTTTAATTGAAATGTTCTGGTTTCCCGTTTGATGCACCTTATCTAAATGTATCTCGTCTTTTGCTCAAAGAGAAATGTCACAACACGTTTACTAGACGTGGCTTTAAAGCGATCGAGCGAAATTGCATTTGAGAGAAATTGGTCACCAATGTATCGAAGTATACTTTTTACAAATACATTTTTGTAATAAATACATATATATATAAGAATGTTTCATTTAATTTACAGACAACCAGTTTTGGAGAACTCGGAAATTACCTTTTGTTAAGTTTTACATCAACAAAGATTTAAATTTGCCTTTGCGCTGCTTTATACCGCTAACGGGGGTCTTAACTTGGCGCAAACTTCACTTGCCAAGAGTTTAAAATACATTAAGTCTTTGGCATTACTTTTAGTAAAGCACTAGTTTAAAATGTACACAGGAATGTTATCAAAGAAAAACCTATTACGCAAATTAGGTTCAACGCAAAAAAGGTTATTAACTATTAAGATCGTCTGTATATTGTGTCATATTTTCTATACAGCTAGGTAAAACGGACACATATTATGCAACAGAGAATCGTTTTAACTACGTAAGTCTTAAGTAATATATGTCAGAAGTCTTTACGACTCTCGGTCAAGGTGAAAGTAACATATATGATTTGTAACGAATAGTCTACAGAACGCTTAGCGAAGTGCGCGAGCTTGGAACATATTGTATTATGATGTAGATATTCGTGTTGTGTATGTATGTACAGCTCTAGAACACACACAGTTAGCTCGAGATTAGAGAATATGTCAGAAGGAGGACATTGTCAGGACCGCTTTTAATTTCACGGTTAAGGTAATCTAAGAATATTACCAATTTATTTCCTATCATTCATATTATTGTTCAATGGGTTTTCTAAATGTATATAATTATTTTAACTAACAAATCTATTGCCTTCCTCCTCTAAAGTCAATTTACCTTAAGAAGACTTTAAAACTGGCAGTAGTAAAGTTTAATTTTCAAATGTAATAACAGTTCTTGTATTAAGACAGTTCAAAGTTTTTTCTTCATTTTTCTTTAAGATAGAGTTAAATGAAATAAAATGTGCAATGTATGTTGAAGGAGGTATGAAGGCAGTCAGAGTCGTGTCATAATTTACATTTTAAGATTACTTGGAAGTGTGAAATTATGCAGGGCCTTAAAATAAGTTTGGTACTCATTTTTTGGTTTTAAAATTTAAGTTAGGATTTAGTGTGAGAGATTTAGTGAGAGAGAGGAGCATAATTATTCCGTGCAAATGTACTTCTTCGTACATCGGTACATTCTGTTTATTCAGTTTGATTTAACTATTAAACTTCAAAACGGCTGCACCGATCTTGCTTGCAAAGCTAAAATGTGAAAAATGATAACTTACATGAATTGAGTACATATACTTCGGCGTAACATTTAAAATTACCTTTAAATTTAGGTTTATTAATTTTAATTATTCATCAGCATACTATGATTTTAAAAAATATATAGAAAAAAGTATGCAGCGTCTGTGATCTCATCTCATTAAAAATATATATAAACATTTACACAAAATAATATCTCAAAATAATATGTAATTTTCGATCAATTAATAATGACTAGCTTTACACCAAATCGAAGAGCGGTTGTCAGTCGCGACCCACGGGTCTCGCCATGACAGGGCCGGACCTTGACCCGCCAATAATTCACCAATTTGTCGGCTCAGTGTGGATTGTTATACTATTTCTCGTAATTAAAGACTTGAAAAATAAATCATTTTTAAATATAGTTTTTTTTTTATTTGTTGTTTAATTTCTAGGGTATTACCTTATAATGTATACATATACGTATACTCAGTACCCAGTAATATTTTATATTCACATTTCATTCTATGTTTTTGCGCTGTGTGCTCGGTAGTGCTGTGCACCGGTATGTACTAATACAATGGACCATAGTGAGTTAGTTCATTAGGTCCTTAGTGTCGGTAACCGTCATTTTCCTGTACCTACTGGGGAATTTTATTAAGTAACCTTCACTGTGATTAGCTCGGCTTTGAAACCAAACAACAAATTGTTATTTAATTTGTTTTTAAATATTATTTGCATACACATCTCAAATGATTTGATATAGATGAGCAATGTTTAGTTATTGTAGGATTAAGCAATCTTATGGTAAAGTACACATAGGGGGCCATTTTCTTTTCTGTCGTTAGAATATACTACTTCTGACGTCATTTCGCTGACATCAATATTAAAAGGAAAAAACAACCTCAAAGATAACCTTCGCTTTTTATGACACGAAAGGCGTGAACATTAAATAAAATATTATATTATAAAATTAATCGAGTAATTGTTGTTTTTAGAGTTTGTTTATTAGTGGTTATCCCAGTAACATGAATTGAATGTTGTATAAAAGTAACCATTATGAAATATAGTGTTAAAGGAGTTAGCGACCCTTTCGATTCCACTTATTTACCGACAGTCAATGTTTTGCTAATTTGGAGCGAAATAGGCTGGTGCCCCCCCTCCCTCAATCCGCTACATTACTCGAGGGTAGCAACACATTTACTACCATATTTACAAATATAACAGTAAGCACTTTATCAGAGCGACCGTCTGTTCGCTTCTTCACTATTAAGGTATGATAAATAAAGTAGTTTTATAAAGTAATATAATAAAATTATAGGAATAAAGTTATCGACTATTTGGTGACCTCAAACGTGGAATTACTGGGTCACCCGCCGTATAGCCCCGACCTCGCACCCTGCGATTTTTATTTATTTCCGAAAAAAAAAAAAAAACTTCGAGGAAAACGTTTTATAGACGCCGAAGAAGCAGTGGCTGCGTTTCAAAACGCCGTCGAAGAGACCCCGAAGGCCGAGTGGGCAAGGTGCTTTTCTCAATGGTTCCATCGAATGCAGCGATGTATTGATGTAAATGGACGCTATTTTGAAAAGTTACAATAAAACTAATAACTTGCTAGAATGCTTAGTTTTTGATTTTCTAAGAACTTTCAGTTTGACCCTCGTATCTAACCACACCGCGATTAAAACATGACTATCAATGTGTTATGAATAATACTACTGTCACTAATAATCACCGTACTGTTTCTTCTGGGCACCAAAGCGTTGACAACATTCAATTTAGAAATATTATTTCGGTGCAAATAAGAAAATGAAAATAGTAGAACGCTGTATTGAATATAATTTAAAAGTAAGGGCTTAATAATAAGTAAGTAAGAAGTTGCAACTTGTCCGTCGAGACAAGTTTTATTTCTCAGACAGGATCAAGGAGACCATAAGTTTCTTTCGAACTTCAAATAACCGGGTCACTGTAGACAGTTGATATAGTTCTAATTCATAATTTTATTAAATTGAAATATAAATAAATAATTATAATAAAGACAATAATATGACAATAATCCTGAATACTTTTTTGTCTATAAATTTATTTTATTCGTGGTCTCGATCCAGTTCAGTTAATATAATTATATTATAAAGGTGCTCTTTACCAGCTTGCGCCGACAATCGGAACCATCGCTCAGTTGTTCAAGACTATGGCGAAATAGATCGAACTGTCAAACACAGAATCAATGCGGCGTGGATGAGGAGGCATGGCAACGACTTGTGACTCTCGATTCCCTTTTGATTGAAGGATGAAATTTTTAAAACCGTATAATGTTTTGTATGGATCAAAACGCTGACCTACGAAAGAAACTGATAAAGCGCAAACGCCTCTTGCCGAAATGCGAACGTTGAGATGGATTATTACATATTCATGGGCGGATAAAGGAAGAAACCAGTGTGTCAGAAGTAGTTTAAAAGTAGCACCGGTGGAAAGAGGTAATCGTTTGTCTTGGCCTTGTCATGTAAAAAAAGCATAAAAAATATGTAATGAGATTAATAAGTATGATAGTGGATATTTAGTGTAAGACAGTGTTCGAACAAGAAACTCTTCAGTGAGATGATGTATGGTGGAAGAGAGAAGAGGTGACAATATGACGATATTGAACCAAAATATTCCAGTTGTATAGCAGCCTAATCCTAAATAACTGCAGGTGGATAAATATGCAATAGATAATTTGGTCTAGCTATATTTTTACTATATTCAGTATAACCTGTTTATGTGTATAAATATCTTTATTTTAGTTTTATCTCAGATACCGCGGCATGTATTGTAATCAACTAGTAGGATTTAGTATTAGTAACTTGGTGTTTGTTATTAGTGGTTTACTCTGCCTAAAAATATGTAAAACTATCAATTACATTATTTTATTAACAATCTTATATTGTGTTTCAACATTATTATTAATAAAGGAAAAATAATATTCTGATAATTGTTAGTAGAATAAAAGTTACTACTTCTCGTTGTTTTTTTATTTTTAATTAACATGTAAATGACATACATTTCAAGGATGTCATTAATATATACAATTGATTAAAAAATATATTTATACAAGGCAATGTACGAGTACACACCTATTTAGTCTTTAATTTTAAATGGGTATAAATTCACGGACGGTCAAAATGAACCAGTATCCCGTTTCCAGATTGTAGACAGACAGGTAGGAGTTAGAGCGATTAGTACTCGTAACATAAAATGGTAGTTGCACGTCTGTTCGATCAGCGCGACGCCGCAGGCTCTTAGTGACGACGAGGATTGCACAATGTTAACACCTCACCGGTTACTGCATTACAATGTTATCTTTAAAATTAATTATTAGCTAACATTATATTATACTAACTACTTAGTAGTTTGAAAATAAAAATAAAGTTTCAGTGTTACTTTTAAACCGTCTAAATTAATTTTGAATAACATTTTTCAATAAACACAAAGTTTTAGAAAATTGCATATCCTCAGTGTTTGTATATGATTTGAACCAAATAAATACATTAAATACATTGAAGTCACTCAGAACAAGTGCGTGTTCTGTGTACACGTATACTAAGAACATATATTTATTTGGACTTCTTTTGAATGCAGACAGTTAGATGTAAATTTTATTGTAGGCAAAGTTTGATTCTAGACAAACAACATTGTAGCAGGGTCCGCTGAGTTTCTTTCGTCGGATTTTTTCAACTCTTTGCAACAACTTTTCTGAACCGGTAACTTTGACTTTGAACAAAAAGTGACTTTGAAACCTACAACAATGAATAATTTGTGTATAAACTTGAACTGAATCTTGGACAATACTTTTGGGGGTCTGATTTGATTTGATCATTATTTATCGCTTTATTATTTAGCCTGTGCTGTATTACATATACATAATATGACTCTTAACGAGTGACATGACACCGTCAGATATCGTCTGACCGTTGTGGTCAATCCAATCAGTATTGTTGGTTACTTTGATACAATTTTACTCCAATTGACACCGAAGTCGTTAAGGAAACAGTAGATCCTGTGGAAACTTTACAATATATATATATATAAAATTCCTAATGTTACAGGGCGCAATTTTTAATTCTAATTTGTATCTCACACAGTTCTAGTCAACGGCGAACGCACCATGAGTGTCTGTCTGTGTGTCTGCCTGCCTCTGTCAGCGCCATGTTTGAAATTTAACTCACCGCTATTTGTTTTCGGAACGTTAAATGTTAAGAAAGTTGGTGTTAATTAAATTGACGATTAATAATATTTAACTGTGTATCTATACAAATCCAAGACAATTTATGGCCTACTTATTGTATCAGAGAAGTATAACGTTTTTATGGTTTCTAATTAAATATTATGTAAAATTGATGTAACTAGGTTAGGACAGGATTAGGTAATTCGGATGGAGCAAAAGGAATGAAACTTTGCATAGAAATGCGTATCTTTGGAATTACGAACCGAGAACCGAATTTTGTAATTGCTATATCCATATATATTTTTTTATTTTTGTTTTAATGATAAGCGCTGAATATGATGTAAGATCTATTATTTTTCTATAGCAGTAGAGTAGGAAAACGAAAACGAAAACTACGGAAAGCTACTGTTTAGTATTTTGGATCAAAGTGTTGAATAACTTGTTATATATGTAAGATAATTAATGAATAACCATATAAAACCTTAAAAGTGTTTTGCATCCATTGAAATCAACGATTCTTTAATATTTCTCCCCGACACAACATGGCAATAACGACGCACGACGCACCCTGCAACATCCTGGGGTGCTGAATCGTCGGTAGCGCTTCCTCCCCACTCTTCGGTGGAAATGAAGACTTGATTGATGACTATGAACACCTAAATATATTTTTATATGCGTATATTTATCTTTACAACTCAAAATAACAATGCAACTCATCAGCACGTGTTAGTTGATAAACATATCCGTTGTCAGTTAAGAGTTAAACTGCTCGTACTTTCTGGTTTAATAGCAAACGTCATTACAACGTATTTGTACCGACAGATAAATCCAGGTCACTTTTGTATCCGGTTCAAATACTTGATCCAGATAATAATTCTTCACTAAAATGTAGAATGTTGGTTGAAATGGAGATTAACAGTCATTATTATTAGATTTGCTATCGTATTATGCTTCAGATAATATCGGTGATATGTAGATAATAGCAACTTGTTTTGAAATTACAATTACTACTCGTACTACTCCATACAAGTCTCACCGAACACGTGTAATATAATAATTAATTAGTTTATTTAATCAATATCATCCGATTGATAGGACAATACTGTTACCATATAGTAGTTATTAATCAAAATGCTATATTTACCGTTTTCTCCTGTATATTTTAATTCTTATGATTATCTTATATAACTACACATATTTTAACATTATTTTTAATATTAATGCACTTGTATTTGATTTCGTTTCATAGTTTCACTATTCCGGAATAAAGAGTTGGAAAATAGTGGGTTCTTATCTTTGGGTTCACCGGAATTCCGTCAAAAACTATACGTTTATTAGAGTTATTAGTTTATTAGAGATAGTTACATCGCCTGAAGCAGCATGAAGAGTACATTTACCGTGTTATGTATCAAATTATAATCGCACATAAGTTATGAGTATAAATTCTTTAAACATAAAAATGAAAATGATATAAAAGCATATCTAAATTCATAGAAACTCCATAACATTTGTTTAAAACTATGCGCATAATGTTGCAACTTAAGCAGTTAATATTCTAGAAGCATATACAATAACAGAAGATTCAGTCTGAAAATATACAACAAAGCTATTCTCCGTGAGCAATGTTCAAATTATTCTTAAGTCTAACGTGGACGGGTTGTTTGTGCTAACACAATAACAAGACAATTATTTATATCTAATTACGTCAAAAAACTGATTTGATGAGAGTGTTAATATTTAAATTCATTTGTGTCACATATGAAGATATTATTTAAAAAAACGGACAATTGTCAATATATATATATTATAAATTGTTTCACCGTATAGTTGAAGAAATTAAAAAATATCATAACATTTCGCATGCAATAACATAAATACATCAAGGTCGGTAGCAAGCGTTCGGTTTAAAGCAGTAAAAAACTAGGCCCAAATTGTTACTGGATTTAGTCCAGTTTCAGCTGGCGGACTAATGGAGTTCAGGCATTGGACGCGACGCTATCGCTACACTCCGCCAGATTTTAATCGCTCCAAGCTGGCTTCCAAAAAACTAAGATAACTCACTCGTTATATGTTATTTTGTATATATGTTATTATATATATGACAATAAACGCGGTGGGCTATTTCACTTTTTTAACCCCATTTTGAGATTGCGAATTCAGAGTATTCCGATTAGCTCTTATTGCGACGTATGAACTTAGTAACTATTCAAAAGTATACGCTATTAAACAGGACAATGGAGGCAAAGTAAATAAGTATTGTGGTAATATTTTAGTTTTATCCTTCTTTAATTTTAAACATGAACATAATAAAGCAGTCGAGTGCGTCGAGGACAAGGAAATAAGTGTTTGTTGAAGTAATATCGAGTCGCAGAGATAACCCGGTGATAATTGTCGACGTCGTGCAAATCATTTAGCGTCGTTGCGATAGCAGTGTGACTTACGAAATATTCGGGTGATTGAGATAACTACACGATGTGGACGCCGTATAAATAATTGTATTAAAAAGCAAAGAGACGTATCTGATAATAAAAATCAGGCTCAATGAGTGAACACCGTTTAGATTTGTGGTAGGCGGAATGCAAATGAATGACGGATCGTGTGACAGATCGCCCGTTCCCAGTTTATGTTAGTGACTTCAGTGGGCTTATAATTACAATTTGTAGGCCAACTGGTGAAATGGAAACAGGAGGCTGTCGCTATTATTCGAGGCTACATTAATTTGTACATCTTCATTGACTTCGTTGAATACTTCACTTCAATAATATAACACAAATTAATGTTATCGATAACTTGTTTTTATTCTATTCTATTTGTAAAGGGTTTTTTATCTTTTCGATTATTATTTGTATATCTACTTATATTTAGTAGAATTATATATCACACATAAAAATATAGAATAATAATAACAGTCAAATTATTTATTACAATATACAAATGATTTCGTCAGACTTTTTGCGATTAGTGCAGTGATAGCTGAACAGTAGCTACCCTTCACCACGTTCTACTGTAGTAGAACCGTATGCAAACAGGTCGTTAAAGATTCTTGCACTTGATAGTTAATGCAGAACTTCATGTTTATGATGTTTTCCTTGGAATGTCAGAAACACATTGGAATATTCTAAGAGTAGCGGAAGCCGAGCTAAATATAGCTATTTTGGTGTCGGGTTGATACTAAACTATTCCGAGGATTATTTACGAGCTTACCAGCGCGGCCGCCGCCAGCCCACCGAACTAACTATTGTAACATCGTCAGCGCTGGACAGACCGCGGAGTACTCGATCCCAATGTCGAGTGCCTGGACCGAAATACTATGTACGACGGCTGTGTCTAAATAAACGCCCCCACCACTGAGACACTAAAATCTCGTCCATTTTATTTCATCCATTTTATCTAAATATACATATAATCGTTGGATTGTTGACATTGGCCGGTTCGTAATTCCTATATGGAAATATAAAATAAAAAGAGACGTTATCAAATTCAAGACCTAAGGTCACCGGGTATCGATCGGCAGCAGCTGGGGACCGCACCGTCCGAACCACGGCGCCGACTCGCCTCGTCTCCGCAGAATCATATATCACCACGTGCATGACCTTATTCCGACCGCCGGCTTCAATAAGGAACCCCCGTAGCTTGCGCTGATACCGATAGATATATCTAAACCATTCCAGTCGGGGTAAGCCGGGCGGGTCGATAGTATCCGCGACGTCTACACTGCGGCAAAATGAAACGGGCCAAAGTTGACGTGAGGTTCGAATGCGAAGCGGACGCGGGAGCGGGCACACTGACCCAGTGCCCCGGTCCGCTGCGTCGGTGCTTTGCACGATGCACCGCGACGACGCCAGCACGCGGGCCGAGCGCGTGATGCACGAAAAGAGCCCGCCACGCCGCTCGCACTTTGGTACTCGCCACTCGGAAAACACTTACCGTTTCCGTTAATGAGGGGGTAGTCGTCGTCGTGTCTGCCTATGTACGTCTTCAGCGGGGTGTCCGTGAGGGAGGGCGACGACCTGTCCCTGTCGCTCATAATAGTCACTTATAACACCGACTGCGGATACAATAACAACACGGGACGGGGAGACGCCGGCCCCGCACACACTCCACGAGCGACCTCCGGCCCGCGGCTCGCGCGGCGAATAAATAATTGAATATAGCGCCGTTCGCCACACGGCTGTCGGCTGACGAGCTCAGGACAACGCGCGCCTCGGCCTTCCTCGCTCACCAGTCATCCCAATCAATCCGCTAGCGCCGCCACTGCGCTGCTGACGGTGGCGCCCTCTTCATCTCCTTTCATTCAATAAGAATTCTTCAACAGATGGCGCTATTTACATATATACAAATTAATTTGTCAACTCGTAGCACTGCTAGGCGTTACAAATGTCTTAAAAATATAGATATGAAAATTGTAGGTGTAGTTAGTTATTAGTAATTTACGTTGATTCATATTTTAGACTCATTTGCCCTATAAATTTCTGCTGCCTGCTTTCATTGAAAGAAGAAATAAATGGAAGAAAAATATTGGTGTAAAGAGCAATCTAAGTAAATGGTTAAAATTGATAGCTTAGTAAGTGAAGTACGTTGCATGTACTATGTTTTTAGGAACCCTTAGAGGTTGCTCATTGCTACTTTCTACTTGATATTAATATAAGGCTTGTGTTAAATTATCAGATAGAACTCTATAATTTTGAGTCGATTTTATTTTGATTGAGGTAAACTTATATAAACCAACAGAAAACGACTTTAAATAAGGACGTAGGTTATACTTAAAATTTAAAAATATTGAGGAAGGCAAATTGACTTTCTCCAATGACTATCCGACGTTAGCAGAGACCGACACTAAGTTTGTTACTCTGAATACTTATTTTAATTCAAATATCGCATTTTATTCATCGACAAAGAATTGGTTTAATTAGAATTGTATGTTTTATTAACGTTAAGATTTCTGTGAGTCAAACGCATTCAATTCATTTATAGATTCAATTTGTTTTTCCTATTCTGCCTGTACTTGTATACCATGTTTATTTCCTGATGTAGGTACTACTGTAGCTCAGCTTTAGAAATCACTAACCAATCCATTGTCCCGACTATCTAGTATCTACTCTATTCCATAATTCGTTGCGTTCATTCATTGCAGCGCTACCTTTATGAGACTAACAAACAGGGCGGTAGTAACTCCAGCTCTCTCGGGGTACTAATGATACTTTGCTCAGTACTTGATGTAAATGCGATTCCATTACTTCGGCATTATATGGTAATACTAAAACATTAAACATTCTGTTTAATAAAATATTTATACTTCAATGTTATTAATTGGTAATACTTTTATCGTATATAATTATTACAAAAATATGACAAAATAAATTAGATATAAAACGTACATTGGAAAACATTAAAGAGTTTTAAACGTTTTTCAATTGCTTTTCATATATAATTCAACGCCCATCGATTGCCGCTAAACCACTAGTTTTAAAATGTTTAAATAATTCAAACGAGGTAAATTGAAGTTGTAAAGAGAAGGGTGTTGTGTTGTTACGAATTCAACGTAGTCAAAATATTTGTTTCCGAAGTCAAAATATATGTTTTAATAAAATTTCGTTTCACTTGTTCTTTAAAGCAATTAATCCTTCTTGTAATATATGTTTCTAAAGATAATTGATTAGAAGTCATGTTTTCACCTTTATTTCTAATTAATGCTAGAAAATGTGAGGACCTTTTGTAAATATGTAAGCGTATGAAATACAACGAAATACGATGAGTGTTATATTTCAATCTTACTTTCTTTTAAACAATTTAATATAGATAAATGTAAAGGAGTTTTGTAAGATCCTAAGCAAAATTAATAAATATTTCCAAAAGTCTCTGATTTCTTGTAGCATACTTGGTGTAATTGGTCGTGATTGTGATTGTGAGAGATTAAGAAAAAATATAAGTATATATTTATTGGTCTCAGATACAAACTAAATGTTTAAAACGAGATGTCCAAATCTTTAAATATAACCTTTTTTTGGTGTTATACAAATGGAGTCTATATAGTTACAGAAGCAATAAAATATATTTTTATTCCTTTTACGCGAAACCGTAAGCGAGTTGGCAAACTTCATTTTTAATATTTGCGAGTGCAGTATTGAATTCTGATACACTGTCCTGCAACCAGTATATGTCTATTATTTAACAGATATATACCATGTCGAATATAAAGGAATAAAATGTCGATCTATAATATTGGAAATAGTTTATTAAAGCTACAATAGTTATATATAACGGGTATTGCAACCGCTGCGTCTTATTGGAGACTATGAAGGTGTTCCACTGGTCCTCCATGAGAGGGTCCACGGCAAAGGGAGGGAATGTGGTGGGCAGGATATTTGATGGTAGTGTTGCTTGTATCTCTTTCCGCTGTCGATGACCTAACACGGCCTTGAGCTCTCTTTCTGCGACGCTCGCCGCTCTAGTTGTTGTAGCTTCGGATGCTGAAAAATAATAGTTATATAAGATTCAAATATTGAGACCCGACTTTATTGCACCTATTAAGTGAGAACAATTTATAGAAGGATCATATTTTAAATATTGTATATCAATTAGTATAAGGTCATGAGCATCTAGTCTTTTTTGTGATATTTTAGGCAACTAGATTATCGTTTATCGTAGTTGTATGCGGATCGTTACTTGTCTTTCGTTACTTTCTAATGATATGTTTTAACATGTCACTCGAAAGTAACGTAGTCACCACTCTTCAGAGTAGGGCCTTAATATAAACCTTAATACGAAAATACTCAGTAATAAAATTGGTATTATATATGTGTACATATAATTAATGTTTAATTCAAATCGTATTCCGCAAGTGCTCGTAACAATGGACAGTAAAAAGTATATTTTGGGGTTTTGACTGCCGTGGACTGTAAATAAAAATAAGTAGGTAATTTGTAAGTGCTCGTCGGGTTAAAAGACATTCCAAAATCGTAATCAAAGTGGATTTATGAAATGCTATTATGTTGTAAATATTTTTTCCATACTGCAACCGCATTGTATGCTTTGAATATATTGGATCTTAATATCTAATTTGATATAAGTATAAAATAATATCTTGTAAAAATGATTATCGGTACAAAAGTCCATTGGGATTATTAAATCCTTTTTATTAACGATTGGATTACATTGTCATTACATAGTTAAATATTGAACTTAACAATATTATGCAGAGGGCGTCATAAATAGGAATAGCTTTATTATGGAGGAGAGAGACGTCGATGTAGTCGCAGACCATATCATCCCAATTGTCAGAGAGTTCGTGGATGCTTTTGGCGCCGGCTAGAAGCTTCCGTCGCATCAATTTTTTGGCTCTTTCGATGTGTTCTGGCGAATCGTCAAAAACTTGGCGAGCGCGTTGCTGCACTTCTGGCTGGTGCGGCTCCACCATCACAATGGTCTGCATCCGCTGCGTCACTTGCAAAAGAACCGGTGGCTTAGTCGTCGTCCCGTTGCGCTCACTCTCTTTTCTCTGAGCCTTTTTAAGTATAGATAATCTTGACTTCTCCGCGATTGATAAAGCTGAACTATTTGCTGGAGTTGAAGTTTGAATCGCTTCGGTATGGACAGTGGATTGAGTAGTTACGAGTCCGATTACATTTACTGCAGTGGTCGGAGATTCTGTTGATTCTGTTGTTGTTGACTTCACATCGAGCTGATTGGCTCGACGGTAAGAAAATTCCTGCATGCGGCGGGTGCTTGTCGTCTCTGGGTCACTCGCTGGACACACATAAACCCATTATTAGACCTTTAAGTCCGTAGCAGTTATATTTCTTGAGGAAAAATCACCTTGCATATAGTCTTATAGTTCAACATATTTACCAATAATTACCTATATGTATAGTAAAGTATAGTTCCAAAATTAGAATTCTTTAGTAAATTAAAAAATTTAAAAAAATATATTATCAAAGTGGATAACTAAGTGAAATATAATTTACGTTTTTCCAAGTGTCTAGCGCTATTAATGATAATAATAATATCATGTACCTTTGGTTCGGCGAAACAAATCTGGAAGTCTGTTTTTTAGTCTGTTGACTCTCTTCATATCGATGTCTTCATATTCTGCATATTCTTGGTAGTTCTTTGGTTTTATCTTGTCTATAACAGAAAGCGCGGGTCGAGGTCTCTCCATTTTTTTTATGTGATCTTTTCTATTGTCCATTTCTTCGGATTCATCATCAGTGGCCCTAATTTTATTTATTTCCTTATCAATGTCACCTTCATACCTTACTCCTTTCTCTTGTCTAATTGTCCTATCTCGTGGCTTTCTTCTCGGTGCTTTCAGTGTAGTATCCCTTATTTCAAAATTATCAGAGTTTATATTGTCTTTATGCGATAGGTCTTTACTTAGGTCAAAATCATTTCTATCGTCTATATCTACGTCAGCATTTCGACTTGGAGCATAATTCATTCGCCTTCCACTAGGTCTGACCCTATCGCCTTTCAAACGAGTACGATGTTTTGTGAAACGACGACTTGATTTATATTTTGGAACCATAGCATCCCTGGCTTCTATCTCGTCTTCGTTGATATCTGTCACTTTCATTGCTCGTCTCCCCTTCGCATTTGGTTTCGGCCATACTTCATCATCTATGTTTTTTATTGGAAATGTCTTGACTGTATCTGAAACCAAGTAGGTAAGATATCAATGAATTTTATAAAAATGTTATTAAAAATAGGCATATCACGAATAAACGAACCACGGGCTTCTTCTTCATATTTATAGTCTAGTTGCGCGGGAGCATCAGGCGAGCGGTCTGGATACTCGTCTATTGGACCTATGCCACGGCTTTCGTAGTCCATGTTGTAATGTGGCATGCCCGCTGCAGAGTAGTCGCCATATCGAGACCCACCACTACCGAAGCTACCTCTAACTGCCGAAGCGTGGACAAATAGTAGCAGTACCACCCGCAGCATATTCCCGACGCTTCTCTAAACGTGCGTCTAACGTAAATTTCTTGAAAGGAAAACGTGTGATATACGAAATAGCGACATTATTAAATGTTGTGACTACGAATTTGACATTAAAACTTTTATAGCACCAGCGATCATATTTATTATTCAATCTTTGCTAGTTGTTTTCATTGCCAGTCACTTATAACTTTCTCTTCATTGCGAACTTTTTTGTAACGTTGTGGTTAGGAGCTTTAGATATAAATACTCAAATGCTTTTAAAGCATACTAACAGAGAATTTAGCTATAAAATATAAATTTATCAGCATGTTCCTAGTCTTATAGACAATCGTAATAATAAGTTTTATACCGAACTATTTGTGTTTAATAAAATAATTAGTAGAGTTGTTTAGTTCTGGCTGAATATAAGTTTTTATATCTACGTCTTACAATGTCAACTTTGTGAGAATGAAAATATTTTATTTCATACGTTAATAAACAAAATAAGACCCTTTCTACATCAACAATGCCGTTATGACTGACCAAAATAAAACTGAAAAAGAGGAGTGTTGCGATCAATCCAATCCTAAATGGGCCTGTCCCCCGGTACGCAATGTCACACATCCGCTGGTAAGATAACATCTTATACCATATTTGTAGAAAAAGTACCTAAACTAAACTTTATGTACCCTTACGCATTTTAGCGCTATTACGAGTTTACCCCAGAAGAGATGAAAGCTCTCGAGGAGTGTGACAAGGAGAGTTTCTACCAGCGCTGCTTGCCATTCAGTTCACTGTTCGCAGCCGCTACCTACGCCGGCGTAAAACATGGTACGTAGATGTTTTACTCACGCAGGTTGTGGAAGCCACGAAAACTTCATAGAAGTAAGAACTAACACAACGCAATACCTATATGTATAATATTTGTAATGTGTTTAATATTAATAATGGCGTGGTTTTGAATTTAAATTTACGTCAACGATCCTATTTCTTACTTCTGTGAATGTTTGTGTTTTAGGATATCTGAAGAAAGGTCCACATTTCGGAGCATTCCCAAAAGTAATGTTGGCTGGGATCATCGGTCATTGCTACGGAAGAGTTTCATATATTGCCGAATGTGAAAAAAAACTTCGTCGTCTACCTAATAATAGTCACCTCGGCAACGTCATGCGCCAGTATTATATTGAAAACCATCCCCCACAAAAAACAAAATAAGAACGCTGGCTGTATTTACATAAGCTAAATAAATCGTATTTATGTGACAGGATTTAGATAAACAGTTTTCTTTAAATAACTTGTACCTTGTACCTTGTACCAACATTCTTTCATAGCTTTAACAATAAAATCTTACCGATCACTCTAATCTAAAATAAAATTAGATATAGCCAAGTATTTTAAATAATCCACGTTACTCTCATTAATAGCTTTTGTTATTGGATGGCACTCTTTGGACGTCATGGTTTTTTTATCATTTGTAAAAGACTTTATACTTTTTTGGCGTTTCTATGCTCTTGCTAATATCAGTATGCTTCTTTTTTAGTCTCATGGCAAAACACTAGTATATCATGTTTTATGGCAGGGAATGAAAGTCCAATTTATTTATCTTCTTTCATACATATAACTCTTAAAAAGTTTTTAAGTTTTCTTGCGATTTGAATACAAACTCTTACATAGTATTGTAAATAACAAGACCAGGAGCTCTATAAACTCATAGCCATGAGAAAACATATCTGCAATAATCAATTATTGGTAACAGCTTAATATTTTATATATTATGTTGTTAGTCAGCTGTTTGTCAAACCGATGTAACCTTTGAAAAATCATATATCGATAACTGATAATAGCAAACTGATATCGATATTCATATCGCATTCAACTATTTTATCGAATTGCTAGTCACTTTAGTCTATTCGTCACTTTAAATGTCCAGTATGAGAAGTTAACAATAAGTGTCAATTAATGGTACAGTGATTTTTGACAAGTGACATTTAATGTCAAAATTAGTTTGTCAATGTCTTCTACTTTTACTCTTAGTATACTTACTACTGGTATTTTATAGATAGTATACAAATTTGGAAACATAAAAAAACTATGAGCGACCCAAATTTATTTAGATACGAAGAAGGCGCAGGTGCTCCTGCGGGACCCGCTCGAATTCCGCCAGTAAGTATATATTCGCTCTCATAAAAAAAAAGCGGTGCGTACATTTTCTAAAGTGTGGTCCGGATTCCCACAGGCGCAGCACAGGTTTTCTCAAGATGAATTACGAGTACTGCAGGAATGTAACACCGAAAGCTTCTTCCAACGGTCTCTGCCATTTGGCACTGTACTTGGTCTCGGCACATATTACTCTGTTCGGCAAGGTTAGTATGAAGTCAGTTCTGCGTATGCGACGGCTTTATTACAAAACGTTAATGTGTAAAATTTCACTTTAAGAATCATATTTTCATCATCATTGTATTTTATGTGGATTATATGTTATATGATAGGAATGTGGGGATAAGGTAAGGATATAAAAAATATCAAATAATCTTGAAATTCATAATCTATTTTATTCCATTGTGATTTCAAAGATATTGTCAGAGCTTTATACAGTGTAAGTTATTTATTAGGAGAAATTATTATTAAACCAGGAGAAGTCACAAATCCTGTTGAATTTTGTGTTCAGATATTCATGATTGAGACTTGTTGTACAAGGAATGGGATATATAAGAAAAATGATTTATTTATTTAATTTCTTTTGAAAAAATATAAGACAATTGAATAGAGATGTTGTTATCAAATAATTTAGTATTTTGTGCATAAAGATAGTATTTTAATAAAATGTGTGGTTTTTCTCAGAATAGGGAATGTTTGGAACCTTTGTAGGTTTGGTGTCTTTATAGAAGTGCGTTATTTTAGTAAGTATGTTATCACATAACCCTTCTGACACGCACAACTGTTATCATTGGTATTGATTCAAAGTGTAAATAAAACATATAAATGAATAAATTATTAAATACATATTTATTAATTGATTACCTCAATTAAAGCCGATCTCACTATACTAAAGGTAGAAAGGCAATATATTATTAATATTATAGCTATATCTTAAGCAATTGTATTTATGTTATTTAGAATTTAAGGAAAAAAAAAAAAAAAAAAAACAAATCATGACAATCCCGCTGAGTTTCTGTCGCCAGCTCTTCTCAGGTCTGTGGAAATAATTTTCCGAGCTGGTGGTAGCTTTGACAATGAAAAAATGTTTTGTATGAAACTTATTTTCAATAAAGATTTTTGATTTTGATTTGATTTTTTTGAATTCAATTGAAGTAATTTTTATTTTATAAAGGAACTACATTATTTGAAGTGATTAATGTTTTATTATTTAACAACTCACATTGCCTATACAATCTGATGTCCAGTAGTCCAATTAAGCATCATATAATATGATGTGTAAGAGAACAATTATAATTTATCTATATAATTATAACCTAGTATTCTCTAGAAGTAACCATGTGGTGGCAACAAGGCAATATTATGTACATACCTACATAAAATGTACATATTGTTTACAGGTTACTTGAAACCCAATTCAAAGTTTGGTGCGGGTCCCAAGGTGGCACTTGCAGTGATAGTTGGCTATTTTGTTGGCAAACTGTCGTACCAGAGAGCGTGTGCAGAGAAGTTGATGGCACTACCTGACAGTTATATTGGGCAGCTGCTTCGAGAAAAAAAGGAGGGCAGAACAGGGTATAATTTAATTTAAAAATATATATTTATTTTTAACAAACATCACTAAATTATGTAACCAATATTAATGTTGGAATAGGTAGTCATCAGCAATCTAATTAAGAAATATATTTTATTTAGGTGATATTATTAATAAGAGAGTACATATCCAGAATATATCCAGATTCTATGTAATAAAGGTTTCATTATTTAATATCTTTTAAATGGCTGGGGTTGTTCTTTAATAAGTTGCAGCAAGAGGCAGAATGGTCCATCTCTATAATTAAGAGTAAATACAAGATAGCAATAACTATCAAGGAATAAAGCTGACATATTAATTGAAATTAAATGTAAGCAAGTACACAGTATGAAAGTATGAGTGAAAGTAATTGGAAACTGGCCATGCAAGTAAAATAATAGCACCCAAAACAATGTCAGTACTGAAAGATAAAGGTATCCCTGTTTAATATGTGGAAGTGATCCATTCTCTAGTCTAGTACCTATCTCAGGTTGGCTTTGAGACACAAAATAAACTGGAAACTTAGACACAAACATGGGACTGTAGTCCAAAAATCAACCCACATGAACTGGCATAGAAGCCGGTTCTCACTTACTTAATATTTGCTGAAAAGGCATGGAAGGAATTGAAATATTGTTCCTGTGGCAAATAATTCGCATAATGTCGAATAATAACCTCACAAAATTTACATCTGGTTTAAAGACACTCACAATTGAGAAATTAATTACAACCATTGTACATACATACAAAACTCTAAACAAGTGGAAAAAACTATAAACAGCATTGCGTCCAGGATGGGCACCCGGCGTACCCCGGCGATGTTCGGAGCGACCTCGGAGGATATCTACTCGGATGCGGGCCCGGGGAGCTCCTTGGACCTGGACACGGACCGGCCCATGTTCAGCGAGGACTCTTACAGACCTGGTTCAGACACAGGTACTAATAAATTAAATTTAATGCTGTTTTTATACTCATTACTTAATATCTATTATTGTGCACACACGTGCATAGATATTTCGGGTAATGACAATAAATAATAGTAATGTCATCCAACTCGACAGGTTCCTTCCCACAGTCCCCGGAGGCCTTGCCCCCGAGACCAACACTGTCGTATGACGAGTTGAGGCGTAAAAATCGCAACGAATACTCAGATTCCCGGCAGGACCCTTACAAGTGAGATTGACTAACTTTATTCAATATATGTCAACTTAGGATTTAAGTATGTAGTTTGAAGTCCCATATAAATTTAAACTCTTTTGCAATTTACTGATTGTTTCATCTAGCAGGTATTAGAGTATGTTTGGTAAATGTTAATTATATTAGTATTAAAAATTGTGATATATAACATTTCCAGAATGGATCCCGCCATAGTACCATCAGTGAGTCGAGCGAGGACTCCTCCATCGGCTCCCACCAACAAATATGGGGACTCCATGGAGTAAACTGTTCCTCACCTATTTTATATATGAAGCTTTGTATGTGTATTTGCGAGTTTACAATCTGCTAATACGCTATGTAATGTCAGTTACATTTACTACAGTGTATATATATATGATTAATTTAATAAATGGTATGGTATATCGCAGAGGAGGAAAAGATGGCATAAAACAATTTCGCTGCTAACATCTGTGTACTACTTAAACAATAATCTTAAATGTTTTTCTTTATAACAGTATTTGCGACAAGATAAGACATTCATAAAAAATATATCTCGCAATGCATACATGTCTTTATTTATTGTACTCTGAGTCAATACAATAGTAAATGTGGAAGGTGTTGTATGACTGCAATCTAGATCAGAATGTAAAAATATAGTAGATAAGGGATTTGAGAGACTTTTATTTTATAAACCTCTAATGTTTGTTTCTTTAGAGAATGTTAGTCGCTCATGCATCGGACACGTGTTTCTTATTATTTAAGTCGCAAAGCCTTACACTTACACTCGGTAGTACATTTACAATAAAAAATATACATTTGAAACACTTTATTGTATAATAAAAATAAACTAATCAAAACTTAAACAATTCTGCAACATGACATTAAGAAATAAAAAATAACAAAATTAAAGCAAAATGATGAATAATGTGATGCTTTAAATATGTCATGTCTTAAAACTTAACATTCCTTAATAAAAGAAGTCAACATAACTTATATAATATAACACTCAGTCCATTTGCTTCCATTTAGCGTCCGGACACTAACTCGGACACTTGGGTTAACTATCAACAGGTACTCTGAATGGGTTGGGTTACAGGTTTGGTACACCTCACGTGCTAAAACTAGGCCTAATTATATTACATGGGATAAATATATACATATAGAGGCCAAAACAACAAATATCGAAAAGCTGCACCATTACATAGAGTACATTGAACTTTCAAATTGCACATAGTAACTAATACTACTTAATATTGTTACAATTATTATATTACACTCATCTCTAGGATATGGCCACCGAAACATATTTCTACTTACATTAATATTATTATAAATTCATGTATCGTTTTAATGAATCTAACCAAATGTGACAATTCTTAAACATCATGAATATACAATAGACACTTGGATGATTAACAAAATGGATTTATATTTAAAAAACATTTGAAAGATATTGTCAAAAGTATATTACTTTGATATTCCCTTACCATTATGAGTGTATATGAAAGTCAAAAGACCACCGCCGTGCTTACTGTATGTAAGACGGAGCTATAAACAGCTATATTATATACCAAAATCTCAAAATAGTTAATATATATTTGAATTTAAAGCTCGACCCATTGGCTCTACCCCTGTCACCGCTTACTACATATTATAATAATTTTAAACCACTTTCGTACTGTTCTTACTTGTTATACATATATATAAAGTGTTCCTAATTGAATGTCCCAAATCAATGTTTTAAAAATGTTAAACCGACAGACAGACAGACGGAAGTTAATTCAGTCGACATATTATATATAATTTAATTACAATAAACGTCAAACGAGTTGTAATATATAAATTGATTTGGACCGCAATACGCAATACGGACATAGGATAATGCAAATATGCATATATATTTAGTCTAAACGATATTTAATTAAATCACAAAATTCATTAAAACTACAAGCTACAAGTCAAGAATGTAAATATTATCATTTAATTATATGTAAAAAAACTTAAATAGTCCCAGTATTCAGTAATATAACTAAATCCAACAATTAATGGATACAAGTTAAGGTAGAGGCCAGGGCAGGCCCGAAATGTTGACGGGTCCTCCGAGACCTGCGTCTGCTTCCAGGAGACTCATGATGACCGCCATGGCCGCCTCGCCGTTCCCGTCCAGCCCCAGAGGGGGCAGGGGCGGGGATGCGGGCAGCGGGCTCAGGGGCATCTCCGCCTCGGGAGGGGGGGAGCTGCCCCCCGCCGCGCTCAGGGGCACGTTGTTGCGCACGTGGTTCGAGTAGTTCATCTCCACCCCGAGTAGGTTGTCCACGAGCGATGACTGGAACGGTTTAATCTAATAAAACATAAAGAATAAACAGTCAATAAATATTATGGTCCCACCCACCTGTTGACTGAAGACTGCATCCTGCAACAAATCGGATGTGAGATCCGAGAAGTCCGACGACGACCTCCGGAGCGCCTCTTCGGCGATGGTGGAGCCGATCTTGTGAGACTCCACCTGCGAGTCGATCAGCCTCTGCATCTCCACGTCCGCCTCCGACAGAGGTCTGTCAATGTCACCTGCGGCAAAAGCATTACATCACATCGATTATCATCCAAATCAAAGAAGTTTAGAAAAAAATGTGTACTAAGTTTAGGTTTAAATATGATTGTATTAAGTATTTTCTTTGTTGTATCTTGTATTATATTGTATGAGTGTTTTTTTGAACCTGATCCTTACGGTTCGTTGTTTTTTAAATCATTTTGTATGTGGTAAAGCCAGCCGTAGTCATATTACAGTAAATACTTTGACAAGTCTGTTTCCTTTTGGTGCATTTTTTGGAGCACGGTAAAATTTTCATCGTCAAAATTGAGAGACACAAGTTAACGTGTGTGTGCGTGTGCGTGTGTTCGGGCATGCGGTGGTGCGTATGCGTGTGCGCGTGTGTTCAACATACTTATTTTATAAATGTCATATTGTGAGCAATCTTCTGGAGGAGGTTGCACGCGATTGCCGATCACTATAATGTTATTAGCTACGAGGCTCTCGACGTCCTTCGTCCATGGATTCCTGAGAGAAGATTAAGATATTTATTATATAAATTTTGTTGCTGATGAACTTCTGATAATCTCAATGGCCTTATTAATTACGCTTACTGATGTTTTAAGCACTTATCAGCTACTCACTTAAACGGTTTGAAGTGTGTCTGTATTCTTGCATAGGTGCCGTCTTTCTTCCGGAAGCAGTAGGGCGGAGTCCTCAGTGAGTCTCTACGGAGTAGAGCTGCTTTGTGGATCCTTGCTACGGAACCCAGCTCGGGCGCTAATATGTACTCGTACATACTGGTGCCCAAGAGTTCTTGGGGAAGGAAGCCCAGAGCTATGGTGACTCTGTAAAATTGAGTTTAACTATCAGAGACAGTTCTCGGCGCTGGTATAAGAGTCTCTAATGATGTATAGACAAAAAATTGACCAATCGATCCTACTAGTATCGTCCACAAATGAAAGTATAAGAAGACCCTCACCAACCAAGACCATGTTGACATCATCAAAAGATCATGTAAACCTATTTAAATCCATTTTATTGAAAGCACTTACCTTTGATCAACAAACAGGAACTTCCCATCGGGGGCGTGTCTGGAGATGTACTCCAAGTAGCGCGTCTGCGGCGCGGGCTCCGTGTGCCGCGTGAGGTCCGACAGCGACCTGCCCACCGCCACCAGGCACGATAGGTTGCACGACTCATCTTCAGACCCAGCATCCGTGCAGTTCCCGTCCGACATCTCCGCCGGCGCCCACGACTTCAGATAACCTGTTTAATTCGGCCTTGGTGTATGAGTATATGGATCAATGTAGAATGCGGTGAGATATTCCCACAACGTATAATGTAATTACCTGTGCACTGCACTACGCAGAACTTCTTTTCGTGAGCCAACTTTTTCTTCAGTTTGGAGTTGGGTTCCTCTTCCTTGACCTCGCTGGGCTGGGTGACCTGTGCGACCTGGGCGGGTTCCGGAATGCGGCACTTGATGCGGCAGAAGAAGGAGCGTCTGGCTCCAGGACAAAGTCGGGAGGCGTCGGCTACCACATCTGCTTTAAGTGGTAACATCGCTAGAAGTAATGATACAATGATTAATTTTACAGTATTGACAGTATTCTGACTACTCAGGTCCTAGAACACTAATACAAGTCAGGGATATGTTTTTGAGACAAATAGTCAATTTCACTGATTAGAATTTAATAAAAAATATATATGTTTTAAGATTGTCGTTCTTGGGAGTTATTTTTTTTTACTTTACGAGTTTAAGAGGGGATTTATGCTATTTGAAAAACCTTGATAAAATTTAATAAGTAGGTAATTAAAGATCTTAAAGTTCATAGATTTCGTCAACTTACTTTTAGCATCAATGAGTCGTTCCCTCGGACTGAGATCAGAGGACGACAGCTGCTCCTTGACCTTCCCCACGTCCTTGGGATGCAGCATGTCGAACAGACTCTGACCTATGAGCTCCGACTGGAATATAGACATTGCTATATTATAAAATAGAATTGCACAATCATTACACTATATTATTATTACCTATTGCATTTTTAAAATGAACACCGTTTGAATTCTTCAACGGTGATTCGACCCATTACAGACGTATCGTAATCTATCTTAATCGACCTATTAACTTATATCGACCGCTATTATGATAAACTGCGCACTGTGCACTGTGCGCCGTGCGCTGTGCGATGTGCACATAACATAACCCTTTATTATGTTACAATTGTTAAATATATTCGCAAAGCAAAATAATTCATTCGCTTCATTATATACTCGTATCATTCAATAATTAAGATCGGTATTGTGTATAGTTGTAAATATGATTCTTAACAAATATGTAAGGATATAAAAATAAAGGATATAAAAATACACCGACAAGCTCTCACCTGATCGTAATTTAGCATGCGGGTGACGGACGCGGACACATACAAGAGTCGCCCGCGGTCGCACCCCACCACCATCAAGAAACAATCGCTAGCCGCCTGTAGCACCAGCGCGTTCAGTTCGATCTCGGATAGGAAGGCGGGGCGCGGCCTCACCGTGAGCGGGCCGGCGGATAGAGCACCGCGCACTGACCGTAAATGCTGCACCGCCATACGGAGCACTGTGAGTTTGTCCAACTTCCTGGCCATTGCGCCGCACATCGGGACCATCGCGCTCAATTCCGATATATATGTATTCATTTTATCACGACGACGCTTTTCTATCTCGCTGTGGTTTTGTCTGGAATTACTTAGTTAGGTTTACTAAAATAATACCTATTTTTATGGGTAATATGGGTAACACGCAAAGTCTCCAAGGAAATATAAGAATGCTTAAATAACTGGAATCAATTAGACGCAATTACTATCTTTCCTTACAAGATGACCACTGAGTGTGGATGAATTAGTGCACAATCTTTGTTGTCAACATTGTCTATAAAAAACTTGAATTTAAAATGTGGCCTACGGGCTTGTTTTAGGTTCTCTACTTATGTGACATAAATAAAACGTTGCTCGAGACTTTACCTCTTGTCTGGCACGGTGCTTCTAGAGCGGGTGTCTTCGGACCCATCGTCGTCGTAGGCGCTCGCGGTGCCGCTGGAAATTGGCATTACAATTATTAATGTCAACTACATTGTGCTTTATAATCATCAGCACAGTGCATAGTGGTTACAATTGCATGGACACAATCCAAACTAAACAAAATAAACTTTATAATGTTCCTATTTTACATTATATATATATGATATTCGAAGGTAAAGGTAAAAACTACGAGCCAAAGATATCCTTTACTTCTTAACTTAGATGAATCCCCGACAGGTCAATCAGTCAGCTGTAGTTGTAATTAAAGTACGATGCCCCTAGGAGTTGGTGGTGGAAGTTGGAAAGCAATTAATATGTTCGATGTTGTGGATTATTTGAGCCAATCTAGATCTCATCAGTAACCTGCTGTGTTTTACAAGACATAACTAGTTGGCCGGTAAGCTAGATTATCGTAAAGTGACAGCGTTTTTCCGTGTTCCCTTTAAAAAGATTGATGTTCATATCCAACATTTAATATTAAGATAGAAAAGAATAATATTAATTGACCATGTAATGAAGTATGCAGAAGATTAACCGGGAATAAAAAGAAGGATAAGGTCAATGACCTGATGAAGTGAAGTAAAAAGGGAGAAAATAATATAAGATCTTTACGTATCACAACTTTTAGTTGGTATACGCGTGGTCTACCTGTCTCGCTCGCTCGCTCTCATCACTGAAATAAATATTTTTAATGTTTCATGATCAATAAAGTAGAAAAATAAACGTTCATTTTCCTCCGTATTTATATTTGTTTATATTCTAAAAAGTTTCTCTTTTAATTGAAAATGTAACCGTAGTTACCCGGTAACTATAATTCGGGCTTCGTTAATTGAAATCATTGTGGGGCGAAACCGTTTAAGAGTTAAATGAAGTTGAAAGGAATCACCGTAGTTAGGTTCAAAGTGGTTAAATGTTCGATTTACAATAAACAACAAATATTAATAATTAACAGGTGACCAGCGACGGGTGATACGCGTCTAATAGGCGTCTACCGAGTCTCCTCAGCTCTTATATTTGGATCTAGTAGTTTTAAACTACTACATGAATGCATGGGATTGTTTCTTATTCAGCCGAGTATACTTTATGAAATTCATCATTTAAAATAATTAAGTAAATATAAATAATTAACTTTCAATCGGAAGGATTACCTACTGTCCATTTGGGAATCTTTATTTTAAGTTTTACAAATTCATAATTCCTCATTATCAATGGCACTAAACTAGCGTGACCATCGCACTCAGATATTGGGGATCAAAGTTTTTAAGATAACTTTAATTAAGTTATTCTCTTTTTGTATTTGTTTTTAAAGTTTTTAACTGTCACTACTTGTACAGTTATGTAACTATATATCGGGTCTTTCATGCGATGAAAATTAACGGTTTTACCTTTGTTATTTTTAGAAGTGTTAAAGAAAATTTGTTAAATCTTTAATTTTGATCGCGTAAATAGTTTAAAAAATATCATTTGTTTCTATTGTAATGACACTATTTCACGTAAGACAGTGCACTAACATGTATTCTTTACCATCCAATCTCAGATTTCACTTCTGATTTGTAATTAGTTTATACGAGTAATTTTAGTCGTATTACATTTTATTCGGATTTAATATTTGATATTGGATTAAAAGAATTATATGGTACAAGGATTTCCGGGTAAGATATCAAGCGGGGAAATTAATAAATTTAGCAAAAGGTTTGCAAGGTCATAAAGTAGAAAGGAATAGAGTAGAAAAGTTTAGTAATTATGAAATTCAATATAATCAATCACAATTAATACTAGGGGCGCCAACAAACCCAGAGCTACAAACCAAGAGTACTGTACATTAAATAATGTAAACGAGTTGAGAAACTTTCAACACATATTTTGGTATGAGATTCAAGTAAAAGATAAAAGTTTGTGACTGTCTCGATGTTCCAAAGAAATAATAAAAATAATTACTCACTATGAAGAAGGCTTGCGCTTCCTGGTGGATCCTGCGAGCTGTGGTACCACCGCGGCGTGACCCGACTGAGGCACCTCGCACACGAGACCGTAGCCGTCCGGACTGCAACTGTTAATGTTACATAACAACTAATATCACATCTAACCCCGCCTCAGTAAAGGCGACCCTTTGCTCTGTTGGTCTACTAACAAAGTACCGGGTTCCAGTGTTAACTTTACACTAAAATCTATTTAAGTAGTTGATAATACTTTTAAGTGCGCAACTACTTATGACATTTTGAGCACAATTGATTCTAATTCGATCCACTACTACTATGAGGACTATTCCGAAAATTGTTAGTCACAAAGTAAATATGATCTCTATTTTCCTTGGTGAAATCATTAGCCACTTACGTATAGTTAATTCTTAAAATATATTTAAAGATTATCTGCCATTCTCCTTTTCTTTGAAACAAAGGACGTCTCGATAGAACCTTCAAGGAATCTTATTAAAATTTACAAGATGATATTAATTAGTCTGCTCTTGTGTTAGCAAGTAACTTATTGATTCTGTGAATTTAAACGTGGTCGAGACAACCTAAGCGTTGATCCCTCATGTACAGCTACGATCTCCTCCTGAAGCAGCAATCCACGCTATGTAGTCGTATCTTTGAAGAGGACAAGTTGCTCACAAAATATATGCGCAGACGGAGCGTTAATAAACAATTATAGCAGGTTTTTATCGACGCAATGGACCAGTAGCAGTAATTTCACTAGAACATCGTAGAACAGTTACTAGGGAGTATTGTGAAGTTTGACTGCCCTTTGGGGGAAGCTTTGGGGGAAGTGAATAGCGAGCGTCCAAGGAGCAGCGTCCGTGGCATTGTTTTCCACCTAGATAACGGGCACTCACGCCGCTGCTAGAACCATCAACTATTTGACATCTTTGGGGGCACAAATATTTTTCCATTCCCCGTAGAGCCCAGATTTAGCCCCGTGCGATTTCTTTTTATTTTCAGTTTAAAAAATGATTCGTGAGGAAAATTTGCATTCAGGATTTGAGCTGGTTCAACAGACTGCATTAGTGGAAATGTTTTGAAAAGCTATAAATAGAGATTTTAAGAAACCTACCTATTTTTTATTTCACGAACATTATTCGAAACAGTCAAGGTTATAGTAATTTTTTCTGTTAAACTGCAGTGAAGGAATATTTTCGTTACTTCTATTTTTTTTATTATGATTAATCGCTTTACAGGAAGCTGATATTTTTTATAGATAAAATTCCATTTAAAATTGTTATATTTTTTAGATGTCTAATGTTTTCCATAAACGAAATTGCATCTTTGGAAAATGAATGAATTTTTCACAAAATATTAAAATAATGCAAAGCAGAGCACGCATAGAAGCATTCGCAACAATACATCGCCAGCAATGAAGGTTCAAGAAAGTGAATATATAGCTCCGAAGACTCGTATTAGTACAAGTGTATTAATACGAGGTAAGAGACAAAGAGCAATCAAGCGCAGATCAAGGTACGAGTACCTACCTACCTACCTTAGGATTTCAAGTCCAGTTCAAATCTACTTAGCTTATATTAATACTACGGAGTTTGTAGTCAGGCAGACGTTGACGTTGACGTTGTGAGACGATTAATTAATTAATATTAACTTTAATTAATAAACCTATTTAGCGGTTGAAAAACTTTGTTTAAACAACTGTTGACATATCATTTTTAAGATGTTTTAAGATGTTAATGTTAGAGCCCCGATGCAATAACAAAGTCAAAATAGAATATTGGCTTAGATCGATATAAAATGACAATGTTCATTAATAATTAGTAAAATAGTACAATGTTTCCGCGTAAACGACGGAATAAAGGTGTTAAAATATGTCACATATGTAAGATAGATTTTTCACAATCAAAAATCTTTCTAGATATCTAAGACTGATATCATGTAAGTATTTTTAGTATATGAATGAAATAGTATATGAAAGTGTATACTCACTATTGGTGGTTCTTCCTCTTGCGGGGGTCTACCTGTGTGTTGTGGGTCGCGTGGGGTTGGACGAGCATTGCGCCCACGCCGGATATATCCGCGCATGCGGCTGCTCCCACCGTCAGCTCGTACGACGTCGAGCTCGCGTTCGACCCGCTGGACAGACAGACAAGACACCATACTTCATATTATCATTCATTAGGGAGGGATATTTTAAGAATGTGTGAATATTTGATATATTATATATTTTTTGGGATGTTACACTTACTAGGTAGTAATATTAATCCGGTTGTTGCCTAGTGCAAGTCCACTAGTAAGAAATACATCAGTTGAGCGCAATTTTACAGCGTGTTTACTATAACCTCGTTTCTTTCATATGTTATGTTACTTAATGACAGGTCACTAAGGCTTATCACAATAAATTTTAATATTATCGACTGAACGACAAAATATGCTCTTTATCAAGAAGTTAATTAAATAGGTATGTTTTTCAGAATTAACAAATTTTGAATAAAGTATAAAAAAACGCGAAGTGAACCACAAAGAAGTCACTCATAATTTACAAATTTTCCTCAAAAGCTTTTTTGATAGCTTTTTCTTTAACCAATAATAGTATTTCATTTTATCGATGGAGATATGAAGCTTGTAAATGCTTGACGTTTGATTACATAATATATTGATACAATGTAGGAAAATTGATTCCAGCACGCGACGTTTACTCAATACTAAATGACCACTAACAACTAAAAGTTTCTATGGAGGAGGTAATAACTACTATCATACGACTTTATTAAACAATATTTAATAATAATAGGGAATCACAAAACGTCATATAATATAACGGTAAATGATCAACTCGCTGTTCATCAATCAATAAGTTGATTGTCAAATAATTGAACGGTTGAAGCACTAAGTCAATCGTGCGCCGGCGCAGCCTTGACATTGACTCGACTCGATAGCTGTCAACACATTTAATAAATCAAAACTCGGTGCACCGATAATAACAATAACAGGTAGATATCATCTTCTTCAGTAAATCGATTTAATGGCCGAGAAATAAAAATTCAATATATGAAACTGAATTACTCAACTACCGAAATTAAGTTTAACTAAAATAATATTTAAATAAGTTTGGTCATCTTAATTGAGTCAATGGCACATCTCTACATTTTCCACGTTCATTAAAGAAAACCTTTCAAGGAATAGGAATTTAAAATGCATAAAATATATATATAAAATATTACAATATATAGAATACAGAAATCAGATTTAACCGTAGCGCGGTGGAGCCGCTGGTGTGATGAATATCTAAGTCACATTATACAGTATTATGGATCGAGGCTCATGCGAGGCTGCGTGCACGGACATGGATTTTCTTCAGTCATACATTTAGCTTCATCACAGATAAATTATAACTACAACAGGAATTACGTTTCATAGATCTTGAAATCTTAATTAATAATACGTAAGACTCAAATTCAATCTGTCGTTTATTCCGGTTTAATAATTTAAATTATTATTATTTTTAAATTTTACAGTATTTGATACTTTACATATTCAGAGTGTTATGAACGATATAATATAATATACCACACTGTATTAATATTTTAACTTGTTGGCAGCTCATTAAAGACCTTTATTGACATAATGTAAGTTTTCTCGAGTTTAACATTCACAACATTGTAGGAAGTGCTAAAAATGTGTAGATTTTTATCAACAAACTTTGGCATTTTAATATGTATAACAAGAGGTACGGAGAGAATTTTATGATTTTGAAACTCACTATTAAATAGGTGATGTGGCGCCATATTGAATATAGCCTTAATACATTTATTCTGCACAATATATTTATTCATTTTAGTTAAATTCACGCAAAGGAACTCCGGTGATCTCCGAAGATGCGTGCTCGTGAAAATCTGTAAGACCGGTGTTAATGTTACCGTTAGTTTTCATACATTTAAAAAGTTATTTCTCGGTTCTTTTTTACATACACTATATATGTAATAATGTTTGACGAGGTAGTTTGCTTGTGTATAGCATTTCTTACCTAATAACAACCTCATGCACTACATGTAATGTTTTAATATTGTAACTTTTAGTAACTACTACTAAAAGTGTTTGTGAAGTTAAGTGAAGAAGTATGTTGCATGTATTGTCGTGTCAAACAAAGAAGTAGTTGGATATTTATTACAAGACACATTCAACTCACAATATTTTATAACTCGTATGTAAAAAAGTTGTGAACTAATAAATAAACAATACACTGCGATCGCTAAAAAAGTTTTGTAATTTGCATGTGGTGAAACATGTGACATTCGGTTAGATATTATTAATAAAACACTATATTAACAAATATTTATGTATTTCGGTGTACAGTTTCAAATAAAACACGTGCAATTTATTGGTAATAATTTCATGGCTATGGATATGTTAAGTTAATGCAAAAATGTTTACCGGTCGATAAAAGAACTCAAGTGAGTGAGCTATGTGTAATGTATTAATAAAATATTATACTTATTATAATATATTGAGTTAGTGTCACAAGTTAATGTGTTAGTTCATTAAAAGTTTGCAAGGAAACTTTATTATTTACCAGAAATTAAAATATTGTAAGTTTATATTCTTTAAAACCCAAAATAGATTGAATAGTTTTTGTTGGAGATGTTTTTTATAACGACGCAGGTCAGGCGGTACACATCGTACAAACCGTACACACGTGATGAATACAGACGTCACATTCGTCACTCATTCTGCTGCTGTTTATTACATACACATACTTGTGATTAATACAACTACAACTCGACCAGTTGATTTATTAAAAATACTTATTTTTAAAGGCAAGATATTAAAAAAATATGAACTTCAGCTGAAACTTAGATGAAAATTAATCTGAACTCTGTGTGACGTCAAGAGCTAAAACAAATACAAAGAAATACAAACGTCACGTCCGCTAATGATGAAACATAGCCGTACATACTATATACAACTTGGAAGTTCTCAACTACGTTACGGTGGTACTAGTGGTACTAGTGGTACTGGTGGTACACGAGCGGCGGTTGTTTAGTAAACAATGCGAACATGCCGTCTTCAATTCCGGGTTATGGTACGGCGGGGAATAACGTTGAAAATAGGTGTAGTCATCAACATACCGACTGGGATAACATTAAAAAAATGTTTTAAGATATACTTTTTTTTTGTTGGAGGTGACCTAAGGGGAAGGCGGGGTCGGTCCGCAGGGCGGAGCGAAGACCCGCCCGAAACACTCCTTCCAACTTATACAAGAAATTTACCAAAATCTATACATCCGTAACTCTCTACCAACAAAGAGCAAGATCATTGCGTAAGAATGATTACATCACATCACATCACAGAACCACGGACATTCAAACTTACATTTTATCACAACAAATTGAGGAATACTGCAGCTGTTTGAGATTTGACAATTGCTTAGAATATAAAAATAAATATTAGTAATATAATTTAAATTGTAAATATTGAAAAAAATGTCTTGTATATAAGGTTTCGTGATCTGTGTTGTGAGTGTTCTATGAGTAAATAAATAACAATAATAACAGTAGAGTTGAATTGAGTAATACTTGCTTAAAATTCGTCGTCGAGACAAATCATATACGAATATATTGAAGATTTGAATGTGAATAAATGTTTATGAATTTAGGATAAATGAACATACATATTGTTTTAATGTAACGAAAACCCGACTACGACGACGAAGAAGAAAAAGTGATTAGAAGCTATTTAAACAATTTATAACTCAAAAGAACATGAACAGTGTGAGAAATTTGCACCAAGCTGTTAGAAACTCAAATTAGAGTTCTCACTACAGTTTAGGGCTTCATGCTTCATCACACGATCGATACTCGCTAATACAATAAAACTAATTAATTTAACAAACCAGAAATACCTTCACCCCGCCTTCTTAAACTAAGCTCTTGAGGTGGCAAGCACAGTTTAGACGTAGTTTGTACCCTCCGCTAATATATGGTACATAATAAAAATGTAATCCGTAACAGTGTGGTAACAAATAACATATATGTATGTGTATATAAACCCTATTTTTGTTATAATCTAAAGGGTTTGAACTAATAATACACTACTGAAGTAAACTCTACTTGTACCGTATGTAGTCAAGTAACTATAAGTATAAGGCATCGTGCGGGACAGCGGTGGAACTTAGCACCTGTGGGTTATGCAATATAATTTCTCATAATATGAGTAACAGTCGTAGTTACTCGTGTTTGCGTTGATTTGAATAACAATGGGCCGCCAAAGTCATATATAATGTTAAGTTTGCTAGTTATTCATGAATAAATCGAGCAACAGGTTCAAATTACTTCCTAGCGGCTAAATATGCCCGGTTGTTTGATTTGATCGTTTGCCACAAGTTGATTAGTAGCAGTTAATGTAATCGTTGCTATGCAAAATAATCCATTTCTTAATAAAAAAAATAGGGTAAAGTAGCGACTGGATCAAGGGGCTTCGTTGGACCGACTTTAGTAACAATTGGTATTGTTATAAAGCAAGTCCTCAACCACAGAGACATTTCTGGTATTATTTGCGGCCTGGTAACTCACTTAGGAATTCGTTATTAAATAAAATACTACAAACTCAAGGCGTTGATTCCCGCCTAATGTGCCGGTATTCCAGAAGTACAACTGTTATAACAACCTTAAAGAAAAGAAAAAAACAATTATTCGTTCTGAAGGTGACCCTCCGCTTGAATCAGAACATATTGTCAACTTTAAATAATGCTTTTAGGATACACCGTGATCATTATTTATATTATTATCATTTAGATTATCTAAAATATATAACTTTTTATTTCGTAGAACTACAACACTAAAATGAAATATATGAAGAAACATAATCTCACACACCCCTAGTACTCGGTATCAAAGAATTGTTGAAAAAAAGTAATTTGGGAGATGAGTAAAAAGAAAGTTAAATATGTCTTAGATTCCAAGGGACATGTGATCTATTGTTATATGTAGTTGTATGTAGGTGGTTCTGTTTGTGTTTGGAGGAGATTTATAAATTTATAAACAATGAATGATCCCGACTTTGCAAGGACAGCATTGTATAAAATACGGTTATTGAATTGCAAACTGTGATCTCGTTTTATTAAAATGAGAACGCGTGCAAAATGTAACATGCCTTTAACTTTTCTAATTTTGTTTACAGGTGACGTAGACGGCAGGCAGGCAGATGATACAGACGCGCTTTGTAACGTATCTTCCTTTTTAAGGATTGTCAAAATTGTATTTAGTTCCTGTAAGTTTATTAAAAGGACTTCAATGTATCCGGATTGCACCGCAGTGTTGATTGATACAATTTCATGAAGTGGGCGATCAGCGCGGCCGTCCTCACTCTCATGACCGGCCAGTTTATTACAATTCATATATTTTTGCTTCTATAACTATTAGATTTAAAATTTCATTTAAAATAAAGACAATTTATTTGTAAGGTGTGAATTGAAAATTAGCTTGACCGTTTCATAATATTTTGTATGTCCAGGCAAAAAAAAGAATAATTCCAATGAAACAATTAACAAGAGCTCCTTCTACGAGTCGATAGAGTTATTATCATCTGGACTAATCAAAACTTTGGGATCTTCATTAAAAGAATTTAACAACTTATAACGAACTTACCAATTATTTATGTTTCTCAAGACAGTAACACTGTGTTTTAACTTTTAAGGCCTTAACTTAAGCAATTTAACGATCGTCTAGTAAACTTTCAGGTTTGTTCTTGATCTTCGATGATGACTGTCAATATTTGTTATTATAAAGACGAATTAATTTTTAAACATGCTCTTGGTTTTACTAATGAGGCATGAGCAAATACTCTGAGACCTCAAACTAAGAATTTACATCGAACGTCATAATTTAACCATCATGATAATTCTACCTACCAAGTATAAAATTATCGCAAGATTTAAAAAAATACGTTTTTAATTGTGGATCAAAGAGTGTCTACTTAATTATTAGAGGTTTTATAAAATAAGAATATGTACAAGATATAGTTTTAATACATTAAAACTTGAACATAGTTCAAGTTTGAAGAAATATTTGATAAAAAGCGATAAAAGAATTGGAAGTGCGTAGTAGCCAATGACGCGGTGTTATGTATCGCAGTACGCGCGTTTTATTATTCAATCGATTGCATTATATTGCATACTATGAGGGCATCCGACCTTCGACGACTGCAATTACTATCATTAATTTATTGATGGACAATCATACTACATAGTACGGTTTATAAGTTCGTAAAATTAATACAACATAACAAATATATACATATTTCGATTTTTTATTGTTTTGTTCACTAAAAATAAAGTCTACATGGACGATATATATCTTGCAGGAGCGTTCACGATGTACATGGAAATGCTTAATAACTTTGTTAAAACCTCCTAAAGAAACCTCAAAAAACTTATACCATCTTATGTCACTTATTAAACTTTAAGATCATATTTTATAAGAAAGACAGACCTTGAGTCGTATCAAGAACATACTTACTTAGCTTCACGCCATATCCCTTGCGGGTTAGCCAGAGACGACGGAGCGCCAAACACTACGGTACCTGCATACCTATTTCGCCTCGGCCACAGACATCAACCTCTTCAAACATGCCCTCCGGGGCATAGATACTGTATTTTCGAAGGTCACTCAAGGCCTCCCCCTATCTCTCTTACCGCTCACTTTTCCTTTATAAATCCTTTTTTACTATTCTTTTATCACTCATTCGTTCGACGTGCCCAAACCACCTGAGCACGTTTTTCATTCTCACCTTCGCTAGTACCCGCCATTCTGTGGATCTCCTCATTGCGGATCCGCTCTAGACTGACTCCGCATATTCTGCGAAGAGATCGCGTCTCCGCAGTATTCGTCTTTCTTACATTCTTCTTCTCTGTTACCCACGTTTGGCTGCCGTATAACAGCGTCGGTAGCAAAATTGCACTGTGTACAGCCAAACGTGCAGCTTTGATGACGTTTCGCCGTTCTCAACAATGCAGTCAAAGCACCGTTGACTCTGTTACCGGCAGCAATACGCCTTTCCACATCCATTTCGTATCTTCCATCTCTGCTAAACATACTTGCCAAATATACCACTTCATTCATTTGTTCTATTATCTTACCATTCACGTTAATCTTACATTCTGTTCTTTCTTAATTTCTGTCAAATATCAGAACCTTCGTCTTGTCTGCATTCAGGTTTAGACCATTATTTTCACACCCATCTTTCAGAGTGGTGACCAATGCCTGCAAATCGCATTCTAATGAAGCAATGAGCACTGCATCATCTGCATATAGCAAACAATTGACCTTAAGGTCACCTACTTTCACTCCCATGTCACTGTCTTTCAAGCCTTGGAGACAACTATCCAAATACAAATTGAACAACCAAGCTGACATAGCGCAACCTTACTTAACACCCGATTGGATATCAAACCAGGGCGACATGTCAGCTCCTACTCGCACACAGGCTGAGTTATCTCTGTAGAGAGACTTTACAGTCTGTAGCAAGGGTCCGCTCACATTGTATCGGGGCAGTATCTCCCATAATTTCTTTCTCACAACCCTGTCAAACGCCTTTTCCAAATTCACAAAAGCACAGAAAACCTTTTAGTTTAGGGCCAAAAACTTTACCGTGATCATGCGGAGGGAAAAGATCTGATCTATACACCCTCTTCCAGGTCTAAAACCTCCTTGGGCCTCCCACAACAACCTTTCAGATCTCACTTGCATTCTTCTCGCTAATATTTTAGCATAAACTTTACCGCCCAAGTTAATCAAACTGATAGCCCTATAGCTTGCACAGTCTATCTGTGAAAAGGTTCACAGATAGACTGTGCCTAGCCTCTATACAAAGATACGATGACTGCACCTCGCCAGTCGTCTGGGACCTCCCCTGATGTCAAGCATAAATTACACATATACCAGAACAAGTCCAAGACGCGTGGCCCACCATATTTGATCATCTCGGTAGTAACTTCATCTACTCCCGCAGCCTTACCACATTTCAGGCTTCGAATCGCGCTCTCCACTTCTTCCAAACTGATTTCACCATCGGCTACATCCGGACTCAGCATTTCGCTGGTATTCAAGGCCGAGGCGTTCTCACGTTCATATATCTCCTTGTAGAATTCCGCCCACCACTGCAAAATGTTTTTGCTCTTTTATAATTTCACTGCTCTTCGAAAGCACCCCTTTCATTCTAAAGGTTACCGAACTACCCCGGGAATCACTAACTTCTCGCCAGAAAAGCTTCGTGTTTTCCCTGAAGTTGTTGGTCAACCTTTCATCCCTTTCTCTCTCAGAACTTTCACGTTTCATCTTTATAAGTGCTTTCGTTTTGTGCTTTTTCAGCTTGTACTCTCTTTTTATAATCTCTCTCTCTCTCTTTTTATAATCCAGCCATGCTTTCTTCTTTGACTCCACGGCGTTTTTAGCTTCATCATCCCACCATTTCCTCTTTTCCTTTTACCACATATCTCCGTCGCTACTTTCACCGTACCATTCCTAAGGTTCTGCCAGCATACTTCAGTACTTTCATTAACAAGAACATTATATAAAATTTAAAAATAAGTAAATATTTCACGTGTTTACAGAACTCCGACATACTAAAATGTGTTTTACTAATCGAATAATTTCTTCGACATACTCTAATAAAGTATATTTTGAGGGTCGAGATGTAATGTTTGCTATATATTAATTATTTAATTAATTAATACATCTATAATATACTACAATTCAGATCTGGGCCATTTTGTTCAAATAGTAAGATATTTCTATTTTTACATTTTTGTTAATTAAACGATTTGCTGTCTGTAGACACTGTAGACACTTAAATAAAAGTGATTCCTGTGATCCCGAAATTATAGAATTTCTTAATCAGATTAAGAAGTTTCTTAGCGTCGTAAAATGCAATATTAACGTAAGTCTATAATCCCTAAGCTAAGCAGTAAGATAAGCTTGTTTTTTTTTTCGTTAATGAGGGCATATTTTATAGTGTAAGTTTAAATTTAATAAATAATGTCAAGTACTAATAGAGCAAATACAAACGGCGTATTGCAAACTGTTTAGAAACTGGCGTCACCTTGTGGTCGGTTTATGATTGTCGCAGTAATTGATATCGCTTATCAGTAAAGCAACGGTGCGATTTTGAACTGCCATCGAAAATGATGTGGCGGGCAATACGATCGAGAATTATTAACGGGAGCTTGGTTTCACGTGTGATAGGCATGGAATTCAATTCACCGCTTTGTATGACATGTTTTTTGGTTTGACTTTGTAATGCTATTTCAAAACGACGCCGTAAACATAACTACGTCCCGACATTGCCTTTTGTTTGATAACAACAATGTGTGAAATCAATTAATATTTCCAATATTTTAAATATAACGAAATTGAACCCAAAAAGAGCAGCAAACAGAGTGTATTTAAAAATTATGTAGTCAAAAAATTTTGATGTATAATCCTAGTCTCGCAGGTAAACTGAGTAGGTAATGATCGCAGGCAGTTTTAAATCCTTTCAAAAAGCTAAAAACTAACTCCGAGAACTATTGGTAAAATTATTACTTTTGTTTCTCAGACCACAGTCGATAAATCTTTAAAAATTGTTTATAATTAATTATCTTATGTTTAGAGATGTCACAACTTATTAGATTCGTATTGGATATTATGCCTAATAGAGTAGTGACAAAATCGCATAAACGTTTTTTTTTTTTTTTATTTTATTTATTTATTTATTTTTTTTTTTTTTTCGCAGACGCAGACGCAGAGGTTTTACATTATGAGTTCGAGAAACTATTTTTACCATACAAAGTCATCACCAGCAAAATCTCGATGCGAAAACATTTTATCGTAATTCCTCTTACGAATTATCGTTTACACTAAAATAATGGTGATGGAAATGGTGGAGGGGTCGAGTGAACTACTAGCTCGAACAATGAAGTATGGTATACGAAGAAAAACCTATACACCGCCTGCATCCTCTACCTATACCCTGGCAATACCTATTTCAATTATCAAAAGTTTTTAGCAAAAGTGAGTATTAAAAAAAGCATTGTTTCAATTTTCAAAGTTACCGCCTCCTTAAGTTATTTGCCAGAGACAGAAGCTCAGTGGTCTTGTCTTATGTTACTTTGTTTTTAAAGCCATAATACAAATCTAAAATACATTTATAATAAATCTTGAAATTCTAGATATCCGGAAATACTGTAGTACTATACATAGGCTGGATATATACTGACAATGAACATTTTTAATTTTTTGGCGGCAGTACAAAGGGAAAGCACAAACACCTCTATTTCTTTGTTGTTGGGAACAAATGAAAGGATTTACGAGGTATTTTTAATTTCATACCGATCATACGAGTCCTTGTTAGTACTAGTAGTAGAGGCTACCTCTACGGATAACACGTAGTAGTGCCGCGAGTTATTGAGTGAGGGTTTATTGAAAGCACATTTATTATAACTAAACTCTTATATCATCTTTTAAATATAATATTAGTTTTATTCCAATAAAATTATAGAACCGGTATTTTTTTATTAGTGTAAATTAGTACCCTAATATTTTAAGCAGGCACTACGACTACGACTTAGGCCGATGCATTACATTACATTACCTCAGCTAAAAATCATTAAAATCTAAATTTTGTTTGGATCAAAACGCACAAACCAATATTAAACACATATACTATACATTAGAATATATGAAAAAATAGCAAAATATTCTTATTTTTATCACAACCAAAGCAACATATGTTTTATAATTCTTGTAGCAAACTAGCATACTTTTTAATTGTCATCCTCCGTTCTAATTACCTGTTAGTTGTACTCAACTAGACCACGCGATGTCTGTAATGAGTCGAGTGACAGGCCGGCGTCTGTTAAACGACTAAATAAATGAAATTAGCTTATTTTATAATTTTCTATCATTAATTAATCTTCATATTGTCCACAGATCATATCAATCTGTGGAAGTCTTTGTTCTGTTATTTTTAATCATAATAAATAAGGAGTAATTAAGTGTAATATCATTATGTCGTTTGTCTGTCTGTGCTGTCGGAACGCGTAGGAAGAGAGGTTTCTTAAGACATTCGCTCGAGTCCGATGTACGAAAAATAATTATCCGTTGCATAAGAAAATACTCATCTTAGAATTAAAGGTGCAGTATAAAGCATCTTTAGACTGTGCTTTCGTAAATCTTTTTGGGAAGTGTCGCACCGTTTCAAAGTTTTGAAGTTATCATCTATTCCTATATTTGCCACTTTTATTGTTTTTAAATGACTATGACATAATATTTTTATATGGAGTAAAACCACATTAATTTTCTGTAACAAATGTACATTTTTAAAGGTATTTATGCATTTAAAAAAACTCGATAAAAAAGAAACAAGCAGGCTATCTATCTCACTGACTATATTTGAAATCAAATTTCATGAAATCTACAACATAAATTCAAACAATACTTCCCCCAGGACCGCTACTTATATTGTACGACTAACACTGTTTGATTGTGAGACACGTTTTAAATAGATCTAGGATTCAACAAAATTAATACTAACTTGTTTTTGTCCTGGGATGTGTGAATTCTTTGAATCTATAATTACTTGTTCGTAAAAAAAGCGTAGCGTGATGAATAAATAGAATACACTTAAATATTTCAATGATGTGAAGAAAAGAATCGAAAATTATTGATGTCTAGACCAATCGAACGAGTGTCTAGACCCAAAGCTTCTATAACCTATGAAACGAATTTGATAAACAAATTAAATTGAATCTTCAACTTTTATGATTCCTAGTCAATGTTGTTAGATTTCACTTAGATGTAAAAAAATTGAGTTTTAAATTTATTTTACATGAGATCCCTTACTTTTCTCTTCTTATCTTTATATATAAAGATACCATATTACGATGTTCGTTTGCGTTAATCTTTGAAACTGATTTACATTTTCATGTCATCAACGGGTACTCCATTAATGGTCTTTACGGACGCAATGAGCACCTCTTCTGGCGATGTAAGCTGGGACCAAGCCTGTAAGTAAGCCTCACAGTACCTACTACTGTCAAACATTGAAGAAGGATTGATGTTACCTTGTTTTCTTAAGAAATTTGGAACTAAATACTGTAAAGTTTCCTTAAATTTCTTTTATTAACTGGCAGTAACTTTTTTCCTGTGCTTATCGACCGTTATACTTGGGTAGGCGTTGCTTAATTTTGAAACAGCCGTCTTGTTGATTGGTGCTTTGTTTCGTAAGAAACTGCTTCGAAATTTCCTAGCATATCTTGACACTATTCCACGTGCACCTGCTTTTTAGCATTGATGTGGTTGTGGGGTCCCCAGTGCACAACAGTTCTTTCTATGCGACTGTGTTTGCGTAGAATATTATGAACACTGTCCGATCTAATTTGCTTACTGTACAGAATTTTCACGTATATGATTTTCCGGTTTTGTTAAATCAAATTTTACACTTGTAGCCCGGTTTCTGGCGTAACCGTCTTCTATTAAGGACAACCACTGCTTTCTTCATCCTCCAAATTTAAGCATACGCATTTACACTTTACACATTTGCTTTAGAAGGCGCCTTAAGGCTTAAGTTGAACTTTGAGTCGCAAACAACTATTTACCAAAATTGTTCCCGACGCAGTTTTCTATGACACACGATAGTTTTATAATGCTGGTAAAATAGTAGAGTGATTTATAAATTTGAAACGAATGTTTATTTACTTTTAAATAATAGATTTTTCAAAATAAATTATAACTTGACAGCGCTTCACGCATGTATTTTTTTACAAGACAAAAATACTGATTAATATTTATGTTAAATCGACTGAAGCGTAGACGTTTTTTTAATGTATTTTTATGAAACAGCTATTATTTATCAATATGGCGAAGATAAATGTATTTTCGTCTGTTTTATTATTCAAGTTAGTCCCGATTTAGATGAGACACTATATTGAAGAAGCCTTCTTTCCCACTGGGCCACCTGTTGCGGGCTGTCAGGCGCGCCATCAGCTCCCTAATAACAACCCGTCAAATGCACAACTGTAACATTGTTAATAAACAGAAAACAGCGCTGGTAACGACGTATTTATACAACACCATGAATACCAACACCTCTCAAAACAGAAGAATTCAAAACCCTGTAAGTCGTCATTATTATAATAACATGAGAAATTGTATATAATATTAATAAAAAGTGTATTAAGATCAAAATGGTACGAATTTTATGGAATTTGTTTTTTAATTCCGGCTTAAAGCGTTTGAAAAAACATTATTATTATTATACGAAAATTTTCGTTTGTTTGTCTTAATTGGTGAATTATTGAAGATAACGTTTGAAGGGATAATATAAAAAAAAATAAAAAAGGGCGCACAGAAAAAAAAACAATAATTTTCAATATTTACAAGCTTGGATAGAGAAATGCAGATTATTGCTCAATTGCCAATTAAAATCATAATTTAATGAAAAACTTGGGAAAACGGAAAAATACTTTATATTCACATATAACCAGAGAGAGAGATAGAATATACTAAAACGAAGAAATAAAAATGTTTTGTTATATTAAACCATTTACGTGGTGTAAAATAAGCTTGTGACTATTTAACTATTAATAAAAAAAAAATCCTAACGATTGATAGTTTCAAAGGAAAAAGTAATAGTTTGTGAACAGGTTTGCGAAGAGTAACTTGCAGGACGTTTGGTGTAAAGGAGGGTCGTGACGAGCGGCGGGACCCGGACAGAGTGGGTGCCGTTTAATTACAATAATATTCACTTTCATAATTCACTATAATAACACAAAAACTTTCTGATCAGAATTGAATTTAAGTGTAAAATTTGACGAAGAAAGCCTCGAACTTTGATTTTAAAACACCAAGTCCAATGTGATATAGTAAAACTCACTGCAGGTCGCACGGGTAGTAGTGAGGCGCAGGCGGCTGTAGATCGTGCATCTGCAAGTAGAACTCGTGCACCCTGGTGTAATCGCGCGACATCGCGACCGCGTCGCGTCACCCACCGGCCTGTACTGACGGACGGCGACCGACAGGTACACTTTAGACAGGCTTCACCTACAGCCCTCTCGGTGTCCCTTCCGCAACAACCCTTCTATTATTTATTCAATTACACAACACATTTTATTTTTTTAATTATTTACAAGAGATTTGAGATATTAATGTTTACTTTTATGGTTCGATATTTGTATTATTAGAATAATAGGTACTTTACTCGGACAGTTGTGGTAATAAATCTCCAAAATTCATCAAATTCTACAATAATCTTGGCACAGAAGGATATTTGTTTTTTTCCAAAGTGAAGTAGGTAAACTAAGAACACTGAAAAAGTGTTATCTTTGAAAGAGTAGAGAGAGTAGAGTATACATACACTGTAACAAAATATACGCACATTGTAATATTACAATTGTTAACTCCTTTGGCAACTTTAAAGTCCCATTCGCCCAAATATATTTTCAATATAACTACGATTTAGTAATATTATAACAATGCACTTTGTTCTCCTCATACATACTCATACATACATGGAATGTAATTATGTTTTTGATTTCGACACAATATAATACAGCAATGCGGCGTTTTTTGTTTATAATTGTCACAATTGACACTAAGGTCCTACGTCAGTTATAGTCCTAATATTATTTCGACCGTTTCATTGTCCGAGACCTTTCAAAGTTACAAGAAATTATTTATTAGTTACTTAGTTACTTTTGAATTCTATAGGTTACTACTATCTATCTACAAAAATAATAACATTAGCTTATTCGGTCCCAATATGAACTAACAATAAAAACATGATTTATTCTAATATACCTTATTTGTGGCGCATTAATAATTTATATGATGTAATCAGGATGATTAAGTGAGATTTAAGATTTATCTGAAATATCAGAAAGAATTAAATCAAGAGCTATATGATACCGTAGTACGGCGAGCCAATGATGGTGCATTGGCTCAACGTCACGTTCATTTATACTCAAACGTAAAACTTATTAATAGGTACCAAAGTTTATAAAATTTGTTTGTACAGGATACGTCGGCAATCTAAATGAGATTAAAAAAACAAATAAATTAAATAAATAAATAAAATGCGATTAACATCAATATGAAGATGTGTAAAACTTTGTGGTTTAATTTCAAAAATTATTAATTAATGATAGTGAATGTATCTTTGTATAACTAATACTACTGAATACTATTACTAATAAAGAGCAATTCCTCTCAATCTGTCTATGAGTTGTATCTTATTATCCGCAGCACATAGCGACTGCGCACTTAAGCGAATCAAAATTAAGACAATATGTCGGAGAAAAAATGTGATTATATGCCAAAAAAAGTATGCAAAAGATATAACAATAAAATTATCTTATAGCAAATGTGTTGGAATGTTTTTCATGAGAATATAATATTGTTAATCGTGACAAGGCCATCAAACACGGAATGGCCATTTAAATTTGAAACTTCTCTATTTCTTTTATTATTCTCAATACAGACTCGGACGCAAACTCTTCGGGTCCTTTAGTCACCGTAATAAGCTCTCCGTAATGAGAGAAAACCAAATTGTTCTAAGATTGACGCGGTTCATGGGTCATATCTCTATCTCTTCTTTTAGTCTCCAATTGTTTTTGATATACATTTTTTTATTTAAATATTTTATAATATCAGTATTTGTAGCATATAAAATGGGATTTCAGGAATTGAATATCTAACTATTTATGAAATAACTTTATATTTTTACATTTCTTCACTATTTACATTCACTAGTTTATTTATTTTATAAAATTTAAACAGGCATGTGAGTACTTTAGTATAGATCATATATAACATTTGGATTAAAAACATCATTTTAATTTTAACGCGCCTAAAATTCTCTTAAATTTCGAGGTACTTTGTGAGGAGAAGACAGAGACGGATCTTTTGATTCATCTACCTACCTTCATGTTATTTTGATATGCATTGAGCGACTGCCTAATAGTCATATAAACAAATACAAGTAAATTAGCAAACGATACGAAATTTTGTTATACATAACACTAATGACGCTCTATGGTAGCTTTTCGTTTGTTGTTTGTCGTATAGTTGTGTTTCCTCTAAGCTCTTGTTAACGGTTGGATGCTCTTCTACGTCGTCACCGCGCAAATAATTTATGGAAATATTTTGTTGTTATAATATTATTTGCACTCTGGTTTTAAAGTGCCATTAATAACTAAATTTTAATAATAATTTATGGCCATTTTAATAAAAATGGTACTCTCTTTTCTGGAGTCACCGGGTATAAATGTTCATACATTAATAAATACTTTTCTATTGCCTATATCATATATTCTCCCGCTTTAAGTTCAGTATAAATAACGAAAAAAGTAATAAATAGAGATTATTTATGATTACCAAATGTTACTCCTAAATTGAACTCCAAAAATTAATGTCATAGGCATTGGAACAGAAAACAATGTTTTGTTCTCACGTTCGTTATAAATTTATAAGTTTTTATTAAAACAAATGAGTTTGTTAAGAACATCAGTGTAATGTGTATTAATTTTGGAGGTTCACAGAGGACTAGAGGACTGTTTCAACTGACTGACTGCATTCAACTGTGCACAGTTCATTATCATCATTCTTATATTTATATCGGTTTTGAATATTTGAACGAAAATACTTTTATTAAGATTAATGTACAAATAGGATATATGCAAAATTGCGGTACTTTAACGAACGAACGAACGAACGAATCTAGACGTAGACGTAGACGTAACTTAAAGATATCGTTATTGTTATTGAGAAGCCATTCTGAATGTTAGATTATGCATTGTATTAACACATACGAGTATGTGTTAATAGGACTTATACTCGTATCCCGTTGGCTTTGTATCGAGATAACAGACTATAAGCGGATTAATAATTCACATAAATCAATCCGAAATTGAATATTTTTTAATAAAAAGCCAATCAAAAACCTCGAATGAGATCGAAATTGGAAAAATCTCCTCAATACGATAAAATATAAACTTGTAATTATTTCCGAGGAACACCGTAGACACTTTTGCGTAGCGCCCTGCTACATATCACATGGAGTGGCGCTATGGGAGACCTATCACTTGCTGGGTAATCTGTACGGCGTCGTTGTGATGGGTCGATTGATTACTGATTACTACTTTTATTACAATTTGAACATTCTAAATTTGGGAACAAATCTAAACGAGACCCGATTATTTAAAACAAAAATTGAAATAATAATAAATATATATAATAATATAATAATAATAATATATAATACTTTATATTGGATTATAATTATAAAAAATATTGGTATAATATGTTTTTAATTACTATTAAATATTATTCTGAATTATATTGGACGTATATCATTTTGAAAGAATAGTTCAATACTGTTCGGCCTATAAGTGTACACGTCGGTATCGGAGAGAGTAGCTTCCCAGATACTTTTCATAGGTAAGTATAAGATTAAAAAAAAATGTAAATCGAGATTTTACGAGAATCTTTCAGGAAACCGCTTAAAAACGTGTAGCTTTGCACTTAGAAATAAGATTTCCCCCACCACCACCACCACCACTATAAAATAAGCAATTTATATTTATATTGCAACTAGAACATCCTTGACTAGAATAGATATATGATTTACCACATTATCCAATTCCGCACTTTTTGATTGTACTGTGACGTCACGTTCAGGCCAAACACGAAATCAATGATAGTTTCAAAAGTAACTACGTTGAAGGCACGCTTCAGTATGTGCTCGAAGGTAAGGACGGCATATAATGAACCAACCTTATAAATATCAACATGACTCTCGACTTAATTGGTCATTAAAACTTATTTAAAATATATCTCCTGGATTTCTAATATTATAAATCTGATTACATTTTTTTGTTTATTCATTAAAATTATAATATTGTAATATAATACAACTTATTGTTGACTTTTCAGTTTATATCGTATAGAACGAAAAACAAAATTATAGTCACCGATTTGTGTCAACATTGAATATCGAGTTGTTAAGTCGGTATCATATGTAACATAATATGTAATGTTTTTAAAATTCGGCTAACTTCTATTTATCGAATGTGTCCATCTGTCCTCACCTAGTGCCCCACGCTCTTGTTTTATACGTAAAACTCTCGATGTCCCCTCTTATTGTACTTACTTTCTTCTTCAAAACTTTTACCGTATATGCAGCGTAGTTATTGAATTCCCTCCCAAACGATATAACAAATAGCCCTTCTATCCTAACTTTCAAATGATTTTCCCGTTCTTTTATTATATATACCATCATAGAGCCTGTATTTAAGTGTGTTTGTGCCCTCCCGAATGTTCCTTCCTAGGTTCATATTTTGTATAAGCTCATTCTATATTATATTAACCTTTTAAATTTACTGTTTAAAAATCTGTAATTATATAAAAGAAATTAGTCTCGTTATAATTATTAAACAATGCCGATGTCGACACAAGTGTAAAGAGGAAACCACCGTGAAGGTCGAACGAAACAAAACCACGGACCGTATAAGATCGAAGGATGATACATATTATATGAATATGTATCATGTATACTTTAATATTCATATGAAAAAGTTAAAACACTCCAAGCCCCTCCAATAACCTAAATGACCGGTTCTAAATAATATAGGTAAATAAAAGAACGTGCATACCACAGCGTGTGAATCTTGGGAACCTTATGAGCCATCAGATGAAAACATATCTACTCATTACACTATATAACATAACAGCACACACACACACACAGTGCGAGTACACACAGAGGCACTCGCGCGCAGTCCCCTCCACCTCCAGTCGTGACGTCGGTGCCCTTGAACCTGACCTAGCCAAGAAGCGATGCTTTCTCATCTTAGAGTACATTACTCCTAATGAATGAAGACGCAGGCCGTTCGTGAGGTTCACTAAACGGCGTAATGTACAGCAAGCCCAGCGGAAGAAACGTGAATGAAACGTGTCTAGTGTCTTCGTATCATCAGCTTACACGTGCCGGCCGTGCCGTGCCGGTAATTGGTAATATTATGCAATACATAACTCAACTTTAAAACAACTGCAATGCAATGCAACTGCGTCGGTTGCAATATATTTTTGATTTTTTAATATAAATATTCAGTCTGACAATGACAGACCTTGGCAAGTGGGATATGGAAAATAATACTTTTTATCAGCTTAGACAATTTTTTGTAATGGTTTTCCTTATCGGTAAAATATTACGTTGCAATTATATTTGATATAATAAAGTAGTTTAAATGATTTTAATGTACTGGCAATAGGTAATTTAAAATGTGAGATCATAGTTGCAAGTGTTCACGGCCCCAGACTGGTAATGCATATTATGATATTTTGATATTTTGATACCTTTGTTAATTCATGTCGTAAGCAGTACATGAAATCATACTATATTTTTGTATGTGTGTGTTCAACGTGAATAATATGAGAACTTTATAGACAAATAAATTGTTTTATTTTAATTTATTATTATTGAATTTAACGACATATTACTAATCTGAGTAACTATCAAAATGAGTTGACACTGACTGACTGACTTTTACATGTGTTGGGTGTTGGGTGCTCGATTACACCCGTATGAAGTAACAAGGTCAGAGATTAAAGTCTTTTGTAATTTAATTGAAAATAATGCCCCTAATGAGGGAGGTTAGGTGCCTTTCATCTCCAAGTAAAAAATTTGAATTTTAAGGTCCAGTTAGTATTGTAATCAAAGCATGCGGGATAATCCTTTTAAATAATTTTATAAATAAAAAAATATTTCAATATTTTCATAAACGATTTTGCTACATTATCGTGGTAAACAATCTCTTATCAAACGGATAATCTTCGGCTTCAAAGGCTAGCTTTGATTAAATACCACCACCACGGACACCAGCGTGCAACCCGACACGTCACACGTCAGCGGGGACCGACCCCGCTCAGATTAACTTACACTTTTGTTCATATAAATTAATAATAACTTCCTTTTAAACAAAACACATCTCTAATAGAATAAAAGTTTTATCGATTTGATAAACGATTATATTGATTTTACTTTGTTAAGTGGTAACTGTTACACGTCAATATATTTAAGTTGAATAGTTCTAATGTCTTGTTTTGTTAAGAAGCAAGTTTAGGCGAGTTTGAGTCTTAACCGCAGCCCGTGCATCACCGCCCTGCAGCTATTATACTTGAGTATTGTTTGCACAACAACTTTGATGTACACACTGTATCAAATCTAATCGGATATTCGACTACTAAACTACTTGTTTAAACCTTCAACATTCTCTATCGCCCATCACGTTTTTGGACACGGCTTTGTACAAAAAATCAATGTCAAACTTTATTACACTTAAGTATATATCTGATTGACTTTAATTAAGCTTAATGTGGGGATTTAAATATCAGGACTCCCAGATGCAAGAATACACCAAGTGCGGAAAGCGGAAGCGGTGTGCGGACGTATATACTAAGGTCCATTGTTAAAATAATAAACCAATATGAATGTATGATATTTCAAATAATTGTACTAGTCCATAGGACATAGGACAGCTGTTGTGGGACCATATATATCTTTTTATATTACTTAATTAATTAATAGAATATTGGGCGTTTTAAAACTGTAACTTTGGTATTTTTCACTTTAAGGTTCACTCGTATGTATATAGGCTCTAGTTACGTACATTTTATTTCTTTAATATTTTGTACAGTTTGGTGCAAATGTGCAATTTGAAAAATATTGTCGGAATTTTAAATATAAACGTACCGGCGAATATATCGAAAACGAGATCTAGACATCGATTAGAAAATAAAACTAACACATATATATATAGCGTACGTATATATACTTTATACTTTAAAAACCTTACAACATTTTGATATTTTAAGCAACCGACGATGCCTAATAAAGAGATTGTAATTGATAAAAGTCAACACGGGTCTTGCACTACGACGTACGACCCGAAGGATTTCCTTTTCCTCATTTCATTACTACTGTTTGATTGCAGATTCAATCATTTTGTAATAGACTACTTTAGATTAATCTAGATTAACTGTGTTTTAGTTTTAGCAATATATGGAATATTAAAGTAAAGTGAATCTCAAATCGGTTCTGCTCGACGCCTCGACGAAGTTTTAAATATAATTTCATAATTTTATTAAAGTCTGACCGATGACGCTGAGTGCTGTGTTGACTGTTCCTAAATATTTATCGATATCGTTATTAACATAATATAACTTTTGAAAACTTTTTACTTATTTTCTTAACCTATTTTGTTACATCGTTCGTATAAATAAAATTAATGGAATAGAATAGAATATATATCTTATATATAATTATTTAGATCAGTTAATTAATTTATTGTTCCAAGTGTATATTTTTCCAAATATTTTTGTTTTATAAATCTGGTACACGACTATAGCAACCAAGTAACAACTTTTGATGTGAATTACTCCGGCTTAATAACAATGTACAGAATCTCAATAACAACTTTTTAAGAAATTAACAGGGACAGCAAACTTTTTTGAAACCTTAGAGTCATCACAAAGACTCTTTAAGAAAATATTAATGTTAAACATTTTTAGGACGGGAGTCTGTGAGTGCGACTTTGTATAAGTAAAGTAAAGTGAAGCTATAGTAACAGGAGTAAACAACATTGGGCATAAACACCAGTACCCCATAACTGAGACATATACGAAGGTATCGTATTTGCAGATTCGAGTCGAACTAGATTTGATCGTTCTAATATGGGGGCGGATGTACTGATAAATATCAATTATTAAGAATAATAGTTAATGCAACAAGCATTTAACGCAAATTAATTGTCATATTCCCCCAATCGCAACGAACTGATTAATGTACATAGTCCTACATAGGGCTAATAATCATTTATATGTTGTTTTTGTAAGTTAAGTACTTCTTAGGGCATGTCTAGTCTACTTAGTAGTCAATTGTATAAATAGTTTTTAATTGTTATCTAATATTTCGGAGACTACGTATGAAAGTGAACTCGCAGTCGATTTATGAAAATAAATGATATCCTCTCGTTGAGCGACTCATTATCCTAGTTATCATAACATTCAAATGTGTTTACAGTCCAATCTAACGCAAAATAACCCGTACTTTATACGTACGTATAAACCCAATAGATACAAATGTTTTAAAATAAAATACTCTGTATACAAAAAATATATATGGTATTGTAACTGCAAATGACAAACAATTTTTCAGTTTCTTATGCGACGAGGGTCGACAGCGACACGAACAAGTATCCAGACTACTAATTTACAGTTTTGTTGGTATTGTATCAAACGATCGATGCGTTCAAGACATCGACGCGATCTTAACATAACTTAGTCATACAAACTAAATTTATAAAGTTAATGTTTTTATTGCAATGTTATTTGACAATTCTTTTATATGTCAATACAATGATATGAATCAAATTTATACTTACTTAATATGTAATTATTATGAGAGCTTGCGTGTTACATACATAATATAATGAAATCGTTCTTAGATTAACTCTTCTTCTGCGTCATTACTAGGACGTTACTATAAAATATCCATTAGTGTCCTCGTCAAAGTCACCGATATCCACATGAAATATGAATGACTGTTAATACAAATTATACGGCTACTTTAGAGTAGTGATTACAGAATCTCTCCCTAAAGATACTCGAGAAATTTCTTCGATTAAATGAATATTAAGTAGCACTGATTAACATAGTCCGACGATTAGTTAGTATCATTTTTATGAGGTAAGGGACAAGAAAAAATATTGTACATTATAATCTTAAGATCCAAAGAGTGTGCCATCTGTCTTCAAGTTGTGATATTCCAATTCAGTTGATGATCGCAGGTAATCTGGCTCGGCGGCGGAAGTTGGATATCATAACAAGTCGTATGTCGCTTCACGGTGCCGGGACGTCACTCCTATAATACTATGATACCATAGTGTCATAACACTGACACTAATTCTTCTCTTAGATTAGGTATCATAAATAGAGAGATAATAAATAGTATATCGTACACGATATACATATCGTGGTACAAGTTATGAAAAGCAAAGTAAGATACCTCCAATACTGTATAGTTAGACATAAACCGAAACAATAGGTGTTATTTAGATTTTGTTAGCCAGCTCTCTAATGATTGTCTTCTCTGTTTGTGTGTTACGTAATATTAATAGTGTCTATTTTCGTAATGGAATGGATTGAATGCTGTTAATTATGATAAAACCAGTATGGTAATTAGGAGCAAACCGCTGATACGAAAAAATAACCTTGGTCATCACAATTACTAGCAGCGAACAAATTTGATAATTACATAATAATTCTTCGAATATTGTAATTTTAACGTTTTTTCTAATGCGTATGCAACACAAGTACGGAGATACCCCATGTATCTCCGTACTGGATCATATTACACTTAATACATGTACGTACTGCGGAAACCGTTATACGTTATACGTAATATTTAATTACACAATAATTTCTTCATGTATAAATATTTCAGTAGGTGTACTCTTCGCAGTGAAACATTCTGGTTGCATGGTTGAGAACTAGTAGTCGTTGGCTAGTACTGCGTCAGTTACAAAGACACCAAAACAAATCAAACCAAAACCGATTAAAGTGTTCAAAACGTTCGAATATGAAAATTGTTGTCCGACATTACAAATACGTTTAAACTTTTTGTGCATTGAATCGATTGCAATTATAAAAAAATAGAGATATATAAGATAAAATAGATAACAACCATCTTTGAACATTTATATATCTGTACTTGTATACATAACAGTAATATCAAAACCCGTGAAGAATTGATTTGGTCTCGTAATAGACATCATAGGTTATATATAGAATACTAAATACATAGAGACAAGAGAACGAGAGACAAGAAGTCCTTTAACAGGTAATGGAACGGCATCCCAGAGGTCATCATTTACAAGAAAATTAATGAATAATAAACGATCCGCGCAATTAATAAATATACTAGTCATGATAAATACCTGACATGTCCGATTCGCGTCATGGCACGAGGCCGTTGCCTCTGCGCCCGGTGGCTCTACCTGCAATACAGAGTAAGGACTCAAAACGGTAGACAGCATCGTGTCGCAATTATTTAAAGTTGCAATAAATGTTGGTTACTCGCGATGCCACCGTCTGCCACCGTCTGCCACCGACTGCCACCGTCCAGTCCACGAGGGCCCGGATGCACAGATAACTATTGCATATTAAGCATTAAGATTAGGTAAGTAAAGGCTTCAGATTAGTCGTTTACGTTACGTCATTCAACGACGGGAGTTGGTGTGCTTCAACTCCGTTTGTATAAAGGTAATAAATTTAATTCTGAATAGCATCAAAACAAAGGGGACTCAGAAGGCGGCTGACCTATAAGTTTAGCATTCTATACATAATCGAGTTTCTCAGAAAACAGGTCGTAACTACTATGTTTCTTTCTGTCGCTATCCTGCTAATTTCGTGTTACTAACTTTTCCTTCAGTCTATTTAACCTATATTTTACATTTATATATGAAAATATATCAAATAATTCATAAGTCATAACATTAATTCTTTAGAAAATAAAGAGTAGGTAATCAACCGTCTGTAGATTCCTATATTGATTCCTGTATTATAAACTGTATCACAAGATAGTTTCAAATATTCCACAGGTTTAAACAGACTGTTCTAGATAGTTCAACATTGTATTATCTGTATTAGAAGATGTTTCATGCATTAATCATTGTATTATAATTTACTGATTCATAATACGTCAATAATCATACGTACATACGTTGCTTACGTCTTGTGGAATGTAAGAAATATGTAGAAACTTCCAAAAAGCTGTATATATTAAAGTAAAAGAATCTCATCAACATAATATAATAGTCTGCTGTATCGGAGGTCCGCCTTAGGCTAACTATTTACCATCTCCCGTGGACATTTGCTATATCAGATTTGAGTTTAAGTAAGGAATGAAGGGTACCAATTACGTTTCCTGTCTTCCTATATTCCTTTCCATCTCTAAGGGGTGAGAACGCATTTTTATGTTTAGAAATGTCTGTCTGATTGTTTTTTATCTTGTCCAATAAAAAAGAAAAAAAATGGTATGAGAATTACTTGACACCGATCTTTTGTGTGCAGGTGGTAATAATCCGGAGGAGTCAGTGTACCTGAGCTGAGTGTACATGAGCTCATGTAAAGTGTTTTAAATATTAATTAAATAAAGTATATATAAATAAGTGTACTTGTGTATATCTTTTTGGGGCATTAATGTGCCTGAAAGCGGTCACAGAGCGCTGCGAAGTATTATCAACAGATCAGGTTCGTTAGCGGAGATTAAGTTCGTTAACGCTTCGCTGTTGTTTTAAACCTTCAAAAGATTTATAACAATACGCACCGATCTATCGATAATACTTCATAAGTTATTAGATTAAAATCATTTGAGAGCTTGCAACATAATCCTTATGATTCGTTCTGTTTTTCAGTGATTTTTAAATTCAACACATTTAAAAATCACTGAAAAACAATTTTATATTATTTATTATAAATACTAAATAATTATCTTATCTCATATTATTTTTTTGCAATGTTTTAGTGAGGTATCTTATCTTGCATAATTTATACAGTTTCGTATTAGATCAATGATATTAAAACAGAATTTATCTACGTACCTACTTAATATAAACATAAAAATAAAACATACGGCAATCGATGCAAGCGAGCGTAACCGAAAGAAGCAAGAGACTTATTTGTATTATTAAGAATATCTCCTTGTATGAAGCTGATAAAAGTTGCAAGTTCATTTATGAAATATCAATATCAAGTTGTGTATTATTCAACATTGAAACTAATTAACTAACTATATACTAACAATATACTTAATTTTCAATATTAACAAATTACAACCGCTGTTAAATTCTATTAACGACAGTCTCTAGTTTACAGATATACGGGTACTATCATGCCTCGACATTACGCAACAGAGAGATAGGCAGTACCTGACACTGAGCACAGCACTTGCCTCATCCCGAAGCTTCTGACACTGACAATGTCCATTTACACTTTATGTTCAATATATATAATGAATAATGCATCATCAATGCGGACGGGACTCGAACCTTCAATCCCTGGGATATAGCCTACGTTTAGAGCGACGTAACTGAGCTCCAGTATTGTAAAATGTCAATTGAAATGCTCAGTCTCCGTGTTCACGGATTACTAAGCATCACAAAGGATACAAATTGTTTATAAAATTAAGAAAATAAATCATACTCAGATTATGTCATCATGTAATGTGTATATTGGTGTTAAAATAAATATTCACTATATAAAACCGCAATTAACATTTATATAATATTTACCCCAACAGTTCATTCACATTCTATTATAAGAAGTGCAGAGAAGAATCAATTTACTATTTAACATAGAAGTATCTATCTGAGGATGTATTAACAATTTTGCAAAGGATATATAAAAATGTAGAATGATATCCGTATCAGAATAGAGCGGTTCACTTCGTGGATACTTACGAGTACGAGTAAGTACTCGATCTGTGGAGTGCGTTCTTGAGAGAGGAAACAACTAACATATATTGCACCGGCCATATTAGATAACTTTAGTAATACTTCTGAAGAGAATTAAAATAAATATTTATATTTATTATCAACTTCTACCGAAACAAGTCGATGTTACAAAATAATCAAAAACAAAGGACTTTGGCGCAGTGCTTGCCTCTGTCGGATGCAAAAGGTTGAAAAAATATTAGTAAGTACAGCAGTCTGTGTAAGTATAGTCGAATGGTACGTCCAATATATTAAAAGTAATTTTGGTCAGATAGAGATAAAACTTACAGGCAAATATTGGTGTAGCTTAGACAAGCAAGTAGCACAACAACAGTATAAATTATTAATATATGCAGTTAAATAAATAATATCACATAACCATTTATTACGTAAAACTCATAATAATCACCGACAGGCTAATGTGTGGTTATAAATATGACATTGTATAATGCATTAATAATATTTAGTATTATTTAAATAAAACACTCCGGTGCTACACAATATTGTCGTCTAATGACATTAAAAGTGGATTTAGAATTTATTTTAATTTCATAGTAGGATTGAATATATCCTTTAGTAATGTTGTAAACTAAAGAAGAATTTGCGGCATCCTTTAATTAAACATCACATAGACATTGTAATATATAAGACAAATCTTTTACTTTTACTCCATACATTAAACCTACCTACCTTATTCAGTTTGTTTAAGATGATATTCTATTAACTTAATTAATTATTAAAAATATGTTATAACATACAATCTAAGAGTAATGTCACATACATTAATGGAAATTATGAACTGTGAGCTGTTACCGAACATGCTATGAAGAATATAATATGAAGATGCTAGTTATATATTTACAGCTTCTGTGCATATTTTCAGAAGGTCAATTGTAGCTAATGTTTTGTATGTCTATGTGTGTCTATATACTGCAATCCCATAATTGGAATGAAGGCAGGAAAGATGATGATGACTAATAATTCACAAAAAAAAACTTAGTATTTGTTTTACGATATTAATATATTTATATAATATTATTTTGTAAACACATAGGCTTATTGAACCATATTGTTCGTTGACTCAAATAAATAGTGTAAATTAAAATAAAAAAATAATGTTCCATTACAAGGTGGCATAGTAATAATTGTAGTAATAATTCAAACTTATATTTTAAAATATAATAGACTAGAAATAATTGTTTCATTATTTTCCTTAACTCAACAAAATATATTAAAAAAAAATATTACTAAGGATTGTACGACCCAAACACACTGGTTTAAAAAAATATACGAAATAATCTTGACAAGATAAAAAAACACATACATAATTATAAAAATAATAGATATTGAGTTTTTCACAACTCAACTCAACAAACAACAAACTCACAACTAAAAAACAAACAAATTGGACTGATCTAACTAAAAATCCTTATTTCCTTGTTAATCTCTTACTGAAATATTATAGTACTTATTGGAGAATATAAACTTTCGAGGGTTACCAAAATCGTTAAAGTTACTTTGAAATATATACAGCAAAAAAAAAAATGAAATAAGTACTCACTGGCCACTCTTCGAAGTGCTAGGCTGTTGTCGGAGATCGTCCATCCCTCGTGAAAAAGCATGGAAACTTCAAGAAGTTTTAGTTTTACAACTCTTTGCCAAGTAGGAACAATAATCACTGTGACTTAATTATGCAACATTCATCCAACTCTTAAACAACAATGAGTGTAAAAAGTTAATTTATTGTCCAATTTGAAGTGATATTGATATTTTAAACACAAATCAGTCACAGTTTTTTTATCTATTAAAAAATACTTCGCACTTTGGAAGTTTCTTCTATCGTAAGTCACAATTATCAAACAAATTGTCAAATTATAACTAGATTGTCAAAATGTCAAATCTTACATTCGTTCAGAAACTATACATTACTTCTAAGTTATATTTATGGTAAGGAAAAAAACTGTTTTGACTAGAAATATCTTACCTAAGTATTTGGTTCTCTACCATGCTTAAAATGATTAATAGATATCTTATTTTAGAATAACGGCAATGGTGTTAAATATTAAAATTACCATTTGCATGCATTTAATGAAGTCAATACAAAGAATGAGATATTTTTTGAAATAATCATATTTTAAAAGGTTTTTAGAAAGGAAAATTTTAAATTATTTTTAGTTTTCTATGTTTTATTCTGTATTGCATAAGTTTTCATGACAGAAGAGGGCAAACGAGCGTGCGGGTCATTGATGACAAGTAATCACCGCCTACGATCTCTTGTAGCATCGGAGGAATCGCAAGAGCGTGGCCGGTCTTGAAGATATAAACTTTTTTTATATCGACCCGGATATACCGCTGAAGGAAGTTCATTCCTCATCATAGCTGTCATTGGAAGAAAGTTTCTTTAAAACCGCACAGTAGAAGATCGCCACATATCCAGCCCATACTGATGATATTGCCAGCGATACGGTGCTGTGCGGTGATGAAATTCAGCGGCAAACATCAGATTAAATAGCTCTTTGGAAAACCCCTCAGTCCAGCCGCTCTCACAACACCGGATACCCGAGAATCCGAATGGCTCTCCGTAGTGCGCCGGCAAAAGGTAGAAGATAATATTGGGGTATATCGGACCAGAGATGAGAAGAGTACTCCTAGACTTATAGAGCGGAAGTCTTTGTACCAGGTTTAAAATACTCGCCTCGCCTCGCTCTATTGATCAATTCCAATGTCATCGAGGACAATTGGGTCTTGGTCGCCAGATGACCACGAAACTGATAGTCGCAAGCTCATTTGGCGATGCATTGAGGGCAGTGCTTTCGAAAAGCGGGGGGGTTTTTTAGTGGTTAAGGCGCAAACTTTTGTCTTTTGGGGATTAAACTGAACGAAATTCACTTCACGTCATTCTGAGACCATGCTCAAGGAGATCTCTATAGAAGACACAAGTTTCTTTTTTCTTTCGTTTCGTTCGTTTCCCGAGTGTGCCCTGCACGGCCGGAATATACCGCATCCCCAGTGCTGTTATCTGCATAATATGTTAAAAATTATCCAACTTATCATAAATGTGCAGGAGGAACAGAGTCGGCGATAGCAGGCAGCCTTGAGTACACCAGCGTTCACGGACTTGCGGTTCGAGCAAAAACCGTCGAGAATAGAGAGTTTTAACTTACAATAAAACTTACCTATTATTTTTCCAAAAGACATCCGGAATCCATCTTGAGTCAAGCACCTGTCTTTTTAGCTTTATGAGTCTAGTAACTTCCTTCCTTCGCAGTTTTGGCGATGCTAGCGCCCTCCAAAATTAATTTTTGGAGGGAACTAGCGTCCTCCTTTTTGAACACGAATGATCTTACCTTCATTATAACTCGAGATGCACCAGGTAGACATTACCTGGATTCCGGATGTCTTTTGGAAAAATAATAGGTAAGTTTTATTGTAAGTTAAAACTCTCTATTATTTATTCCGTTTAGACATCCGGAATCCATCTTGAGTGACATGTTTGTTATCTCCTGGTGGTAAAAAAGCATTAAAACGACGCTATAATGTGTCTCAAGGAATTTATAATTTAAATTGAAAATAAAGATTCATATTATTACTACTACTGGGTTAATTATATTAACCCAGTAGTCATATAGCGTAGCCTAATTATCGTATCGTATTGAAATAATTAGACAATGATACCTTACAATTTACTTCAGACTGATTTGAAATTACTTTCTTATAATACTTTTGAAAGGTATGTACTTGTTTATAATTACCAGTCTCTAAAATCTTTTCCATTGAAAAATTTTCTAACCAGTTACGCGAAGCCACCGCAGACCGTACAGATCCTGGGGATGCTTCTACTCCTGCTTCTCTCAAAACTGATTTTATCCAGCCTCCAATTATCGCTCTTGACGCGGCTTTAGAAGTTCCTCTTGCTGTGATAAATAAATCAACTAAATTATTTCCTTGTCGACGCTCTTTTCACAGCTCTATAAGGCCACGAATCCAATAGACACAGTCCAAAGCTGTGCATGGGTGACTCAACAGCTTCCATCCTGATTGTCGGTAATTAGCCGCATCAGTCTTTGAACCAAAGCGAGGCCAAAATATGATTGAATTGCCTTGGTCGATATACCTGTCATCTTCAACAGTCAGGAGCGTTAGATCATGAACTCTGCGCCCCGACGATAAAAGCAGTAAAATCGCTGTACGTCTCAAAACCTGGTACAAGTTAGTCACGTCCGGAATATTATGCATTAAATGTTGTATTACTAATTTAGGATACCATATAGGAGGCATCACAGTCTTTTCCTTTGCTATGGAAATTGCTTTTAGCATGTGCTTAATAAAAAAGTCGGTGGAATAGTCGGCAATATTAGTAAAATTTGTGACAACTGATTTATGAACTAATATTGTTTTATATGACAAACCTTCGTCATTGTGCAAGTAGGCCAAGTATCGAGCGACTTCCTGAGGGTTAGGGTTGTTGAAGTCAGGCAGGTCTATACGTCTTAATGGTCGAATCTCGCCAACTAGAAAGAAACAATTGTTTTTCCCGAGGAGACCAATGGTCAATCATTTCTGTCCACCCAAAATCAACCAAGCCTCTAATTGAATTTGATGTACATTCGGTGGATGTGCTCCGGTCACTGTGTCTATTAACACTTGTTGAATGTCCGGAATCTGGTAAGGTACCTGCAGGCTGCGGCGCTGAAGGTCTGCCATCCAGAATACTTTTTCACATCTCGGTGCTGTTAGTATGTAATAACCTGTCAACTGAGATAGCACCCGAGGAATGAGATTCGGAGGTGGAAAAACCCAGGCTAGGTTGTACTTCCACTGTTGGCAAAATGCGTTGTGAAAAACTGCCTCCTGATCCAAGATGTCTAATGTCACATACCTCGGAACCACATGAGCCGTTTTCGATGCCAATAAGTCGATCTCGGGCGTTCCCCACATGTGAAAAATTTTGTGAGTTGCCTGACGTTGCAAATGCCATTCTGGACAAGGCTTCATTCTGGATAGAGCGTCGGCTTCGCAATTGTAACGGCCTGGAAAGTATTGAGCCGTGCATGAGTATGTGCATGTTCAGGTGATCCATGATCTGCAATATCTGACCTGGTTCCGCCCTCCTTGTTTATGTAGGACACTACAGTACGATTGTCCGTTAACAAAAGCACATGAGAGCCTAGCAACTGATCTTGTGCATAGACTATTGCATCGTGGACCGCAAACAGCTCTTTGAGATTGACATGCCATGATTGCTGAATTATTGTCCACTGGGACTGAGACTTTCATTTGCCCTAGTTGGGCTCCCCAGCCTATATCCGAGGCATCTGTCGTCAGTTGATGCGTTATCGGGTTTGAGTGTATCGGTAGAGAGCCCGAAGCAGCCATCATCCACCATTTCATGTCTGGAATTACTGTCTGGAATTTTTAGCTTTTGATAGGGCAGTGTAACCTTCCCCGACGAATGCAAAACGTGGCAAAGTTGAGCCTCCCCAAGAGAGATTGTGCTTGCTTGAGGGACCAACTGCCAGTTGCAATATGCTGTTGAAGTGCCATGCGGAGCGTCAGGCACTTCGTTTCCGACAAGGACTTCATGTTGAGTATTGTGTCCCACGTAACACCTAGAAATTCTAGACGTTGAGTCGGAACCAGCACAGATTTCTCGAAATTGATCACCTAGCCTAGTTCCTTTAGCATATTCACGACGAAATCTACTTGAATGCTCAAAAGATACCTGGACTGATTTGCTATACTACGCACCTGATGTTGTGCCGTCGTAGATATTCGGCGATCCAGTTCGTTAGCGTCGCAAATATCCGAGACGCTGAAGACAGACCAAATGACAGGCACGTCATTTGTAGAAGTTGGCCATTGTAGCAGAGCCTCAAGAATCGCCGGTGTTCTTTCGCAATGTTTAGATGAAAGTATCTTCTCTATTGATGCACAATAAAATTGATCTTGTATTTGTTTTAATAAGATTTCTCTACGGGACTGTATGCAATCGGCACGTCTACCGCAAACAATTTGTAAAATATCGTCCGTAATCTTATTATACGCAGAGTCCTTGCTAAATAATGATTCGTTTTTATCAAATAAGGACTTGGGACTTAAGGTAGTATATGCGTCACACGACCAATCTACTAATTGTTGTAAAGTTATATTAATTTGCTCTTTTTGTGATATCAAAACATTTGATAGGGCAGCAAAGCTTCGTTCCAAAAGAAGTAAACGAGAATTTTCATTCGCAACATTAGAAGCAAAACGTCTTAACTCATCACTGATATTTAATTCTACGAAACCGGGGGTAGACAAATATTTCTTTTGTTGCAGTCATTACATTTAAATCTTTGTATTTGATTCAATTTAAGCAAATGAGATTCTCTAGATGTAGCATATATTGGGTCTTTAATGTTGGTGGATAGATCGGACAAATTTAATTGAGGTTTTACAGTTTCGTTGACAGATTGAGTTTGAGGAGGTTGCAAGGAAAACTCATCTACAAAATGGTTAACTTCCTCACTATTAATGTTAGGCGTGAGCGAAACTTGTAAATTTCGGTTATTATTACTTTGAGTAATAAGACTCGTCAATAATGCTACTTGCTGAGAACGAAATTGGAATTGCATATCACTTACGTTTGGCCGGGATCTTTTTTCCTTTTTACCATTCCTCTCTGAGCTGGATTCTCTCGAGGAGCTTTCAGTACCTGAGCTCGATGAACTTCGTACTTCGATAAAGTCGTACTTTTCTCGACTCACCGTCATTATCACAATTCATTTCGAAGGAAGGAATATTTATTCACTTACTTACGTACACTCTTAATACACTAATTTAAATAAAAATAAAATGTAATGTTAAACTAGACCGTTGTTTTCGCTACGAAAGACAACGCTATAATGAAGGTAAGATCATTCGTGTTCAAAAAGGAGGACGCTAGTTCCCTCCAAAACTTAATTTTGGAGGGAGTTAGCATCGTCAAAACTGCGAAGGAAGGAAGTTACTAGACTCATAAAGCTAAAAAGACAGGTGCTTGACTCAAGATGGATTCCGGATGTCTAAACGGAATAAATAATAATCTGTATACTCCACTCAGTGAATGCTGGTGAGCCATTTGCATAAACTCTCGGGAAGCCCATAGGAAGCAAGTTTCGAAAGAAGCCTCTTGTGCCATACACGATCGAAGGCTTTCACCATTTCCAGACTATCTGCCACTCCCATGCTTTCAATAACAGCTGCCCCATGGTGCGTAAGATACGTATAACAGATCACCAGCCGATCAACCATAGCTATATTGACGGTCATTGATCGATAACTTGTAAATAATTAATTATCATTATAACTGTTTTTAATAATACTTGTTAAATAAGAAATTAATTATATATTTTTTATTATAAGTGGTTCTATTTTTCATTAGGGGTTTGGTAGAGGCATATTTTATTGGTTAATACAAATTTTCACCTCTGACTTATTATTAAGATTCTACAAATGGAATATTAAGCAGTAACTTCTTCAAATCAGCGGCAGGATTTAGGTAGAAATTAATATACTTACAACACATTACTATCTAAAATATAATACGTACGAACAGTAAAATAAAGAATGTATTACAAAGATAAAAACGTTAAAAAGATTTATAGTAAAAAAATAATAATAAGAGGAAATAATTATAAAGTTTTAAGATTGTTTCAGTTATATAATTCCCTCAGAAAAAGTTCCGTGTGTGTGCGTCAAGATTGATGAATGTAGTATACAGTCGTGTATTTATCTATTTCGTGTCCTCGACCCGCGACCTCCTGGATACAGTCGCCGTCCCCGCACTGTATTGTATTGGTATATTTATTATTAAAGAAGAATGATTGTAATAAGTCTCAAATATGATGTATAATTTTTTATATACGGCCTTGGTGTAAATATCCAAAAAAAAAAATTTTTAATATAGAAAAGCATGGGTTGCACGGTGTCAATAGAACAATTTAATGCACCCACGAATTTTTACTTTGAAATTTTTTTTTCTTATTTACACCATTCTTAATTTAAATTTAATTTTATTTTTTAAATTGGAACTGTTCTGGTCCTTGATAAGCAAAGAGTTTCAAATTAATTCGACATCTAAGTACGTCAAAAACGTGGTCAAGGTTTCCGTTACAGTCATACGACCGAAGCTAATAGTAAGATCATGTTATGGGGGATCCGTATAAGTTTGTAGGTTATTATCTGTAACTATTTTGGATTTTTCTCTTCAGAGACGGGATTTTTTTGATATTCTTCATTATAAATAAGAATTTACGCCTAAAAAAATAGGTATAATACATTTTGAAATATCCACATCAATTCCTTTCATATACGTCAGTCGAATTAACTTGAATTTTAAGTTTCTACCCACTATAAAACTATAATTTTCAGGAATTAACTACAAATGTATGATTTACATATATTTTTCTTGAACTTTAGTACAAGACCTTAGAGTTAGGTTTCCCTTGAAAGTGTCGAAATATATAATTTTTTTAGTGGTGACCCATATGCACAACACCTGCAAACCGGACCGTCTAGCAGTACAGATCAGCAGATTGAGATGGTATGCGATCCTTCTTTACATCCTACCCATGGTGGCAGGTTTGTTTCTCTTCCGATTCGAAACTTCAGGGCGCTCATAACATTTATAAGTCGAGAGTGCCGGATGGTATTTTCCTAAGCGTGCTCCGAACAAGTGCTTCGAAGATGGCTTCTGGGTTATTCGTCTTTCTCGTAAAAGGCGTAGTCCCGAATTCATGGAAGACTGCCCTCGTCCATCCGATCCCCAAAAAGGTAAAAGCTCAGACCCAGCTAACTTCAAGCTTCATTGTCATTACCACCTTGCTGCCTAACATTCCCTTAACGAATTAAAAATATATATATATAGTTCGATGTAGTTTATTGAGATGCAAGTGACAATGAACGGAAAATTCCTGATGTTTGGCAAACCAACCAACAGTGATGTTGTTAATGTGCTGTTCGATAATATAAACACATAAATAAATTGTAATACAACCCAAATGTATTAGCTTTTCAATTAATGGTTTTTTTGTAAATATTTTCCTTTATCACAGACTTAAATATACAAACGGGTACAAGACATTGTTCCAAAAGAAATTAAGAGATTTATAAAACTTTATCTATACATATAATAAAATAGAAATAACGTAGAGATGTATAGAATACTGCGTTCATGACAGATAACTCAATTTATCTATTTATTTATGTATGGTTTGTCTGTTTAGTGCGTGAATGTAATGATTTGATTTCCATGTATTTTTGGTATGGTTATAAGTATTAAGAGTCGGATCTATAAACGTTATATATAGTTGTAAAGTCGATTAAGAAATCAAGTATAGTATTGTAATTTAATGTAATTTGTTATCGTAAGCATTTTGAGAATGTTCTTTTTTACCGGAATTTATAACAAATTTGTTGAAAAACTACATATTTCATTTTGGCGCCATCAAATAAATACGGTTCACTTTAGAAACAACAAAAACCATATCGCATCTACTTATGATTTGTCAAACAAACGAAGTAGTTTCCACTTACTTCACAAGATGGCGCTCGAAGAATTTACAAAACTTTAGAATGTTAATTTAAGCATAAAATATTCAATACTATTGGCTCTTTCAGATCTTTAAGATCAAGTGGCATTTAAGTTAGACTATTGGTACTATTCGCGAAGCCTGTGCGTGTAAGAACACTGACTGAACTAATAATAGGTCTATATACGGAATCTTCACTCGATTTGTGAAGATATGCCTAGCAAACGACCTGAAAACGTTTCCAAAACAATTGAACTTCTCAACCCGAACTATCCGGATATCATTGAGCATGTTATTGTGATGTGAACTAACCAAATTTGCAAATTTAAACTACAATCCGAATCCATAACACAAATCTAAATATAAATAAAATTCTACGTGCAGTTGGTAGAACCTAGCTACAGTCAGTGATTAATCTTTCCTGACTCTGTCCCACTCTTCTAGCAGTTGCTACTACAGCTACATTTTGTATGTTGAATAGGGAACTTGATGGCAAAAAGTACGTCCTTACTTATATAGACGATGATTATTTAAAATTATTATAAAAAATTAAAAAAATACAGTAAAATATTATTGCAAAAGTATAAAATATTCCGAATTTTCTTCAATACTTCATATTATTTTAGTTTTTCTTTATGAAATATGCCCGAATGGAGCTAATTATTATCATGTATAACTTCTCCGCCGACGTGCTCCTTGTGGGGGGAGAGCGATGGCACCCACAACCACCCTCCCTATCGCTGGTTATCTCTGGGCAGCTCCGCAGATTTGTAGTCGAGTGCAGCTTGATAAAACTTCTCTGATTTAATATTTATGTAAGAGGAGAGAGTGAGAGTCCTCTGCATTAAATCTAGTGTAATTATAAAGTTGTTCAGGGAAATACAAATTAAAACAAATGACAGAAGCAATTACATTTATTTCAGCATCAAGATAGTTCATTCGTCAATTTAATAAAGTCACTGTAACGCATTTCACAGTACTCGGAAGTAGTAAGGATGTACTCGGGGATAAATCATTATAATAATAACAACATTTGAGTAGAGCGGCGCGCAGCAGTGGCAGTCGAGTTTGATTGCAGGTAGACCGCCTCGCCCGTCCCGCCCTCGGCTTTTGCTTAGGCCGTCATAAATATTCAATATTTCAGTATTATCATATCTCTTTGGCTTGCCGAGGATTTTTTCAACCGTTAATAAAAATACGATATCTCCAATAACGGTTTTAATTTTTTATTCTATCTACAATTTGATCTCAATGGTCTACGTTTGTTGTTTAGTTTGTTCTTAGTGCCGTTTAACTGATACATAACGTCTATTATCGTATAATGTAAAAATACATCAAAATAGCAAAATTATAGCACGGCAGCATTAATGTGTAAAACAATAAAATTAAAGTAAATCAGTAGAGGTCCGAGACGAAACCTGTCCGATAGTTTGAATCAAATCAGCTTTCATAAGGTACCACCGTATGTATGTTATGTATGTATGTATGTAGTAATATTTGATAAAAATATTGTAAATTAATTTCCGGTGCAGTGACGGCTCGGATTATAAATTAATAATAATATAAAACAAAATATTTATATTTAATGTCAAAACGACAAGTAAATTGAGGCCTTAAAAATATCACCACTATATATAAATGTTAAAATAATTCATGTTAATTGTGATTGTGATGACGACATACAACTTAATAGCAATACGTAATTGAACATTTTCAAACTCAACAGGTGAAAACAATCACCGTAATGGCTCCATGCAAACCTTAACATTTTGGTGTAAGATACTATACCAAGCTTTTAAAATACGCCCTCGACCAACAAAAAAACATCCAAGGATTTACTTCTTGATATTGGACGGCTTCAGGGGAATCTGTAAGGAGTTACGATATTTAATACAAATTTTAGAATCTCAACTAATAAAGTGAATTCGATGATCAAATCTGAGTGGTACTCACGCTGGCCCTCTGGTCCTCCATGCGTCCCGACTGAGCCCTCATCAGCTGATTGAGGAACGCGTCATCCGAAGTCGGAAAGTCGTTTTCCTTGGGCTTCGGACGCGGCAGCTCCGAGCGCTGATCGTCTAATCGTGTGCCCTGGAAGACGACTTGACTAATTAATAAAGGTTTATTTTATTATAAATAAATATCTACCTTCATTATATCACCATTATATCTATTGCATCGCTAAAGTGAAATATAAATTGTGCGAAAATAAACATAGAAGAATATTATACATTTTTGAGAGATCTCGATAGTGTGAGGTAGTGTTACCTGTACTCGGGCAATCATGTCCAGGAAGTCGTCTTCAGGCCTCGTACTGCTCGTAGCAGTGGGCCGGAGGCCGGGGAGTGACGTGGCTTTGTTGTCACTCAGCTTGGTCTTGGGCTTGGGGGACTTGTTGAGCGGACGCAGCTCCGCGCGCTGCGAGTCCATGCGCTCGGACTGCAGCACGGATATCATCTCCATCATGTCGACGACGCTATCGCCGGCCCTGGGGATCAAGTCTTCTCTTTAGTACAATAACTTGTGTAACTGTGTGTACCGTTTACCGTTTACAATTTATAAGACTAAAAGATAAAATAGTATTATATTTCAAGTACATTAAAATATACTCTAGTACTTAATTATTCGATAGTTTAGATAGTAGGATTTCTGCTACTTTTTGATGAAATAATATAAACCTTCAAAGTCCTCGGTCGGCACGCGTTCAAGCTGCAGTTCTATTAATTTAATATTAAGTAAATTAATTGTTCATGTAATAAAATAATTTACATAAATCATACATTAAAAATAAGTTCAAATATTATAAAGATAGCGAGTAACCCAGCTCTGGACTATATTAATAAAACCTATTTCTTTTGTTTTAGACACTTTTGCCTAAAAGTGTCCAAAACAAAAGAAATGCAGGTCACATTACATTGATTGGTATTTAAAATATTCTTCTAAACGAAATTAAATTTGAATATCTTCTAAAGTGTAACTCCTTTATCTTTCATCCTCTGCTAGGTTCAGTTCAAAGCGACTACTGCGACTACTGCGACTACTGCGACTACTGCGAGTGAGCGAGTGTAATTCACTCGACATCTCAGAAGTTAAACGTTTAAAGCGATCTTCAATTCACAAAACATCCTTTTGACAATCTACAATTGGCATCGGTCAAAATAAATATCTCTATAACAAAGGATTTATTCACTTAAATTAATATATTTCGAAAATGTCCGCCTCCCGTGTGTTTAGGAAACACAAAAACAATATTCCAAAGACGAGTCCCGATCATATTTAAAGATATATTTATATACATCCATTCACTAGAGAGATAGAGGATAACTGCAAATACTAGGTGAACCTCGATTACGGAATTGTGGAATGATTTAAAATATTATTTATAATAAATTATATTACTTATATTACTCATAAATTTTGAAAAAATATTTATAAAAATTATTAAGGGAAAATCAAGCTTTTAATAAGATTAAGATTAATTGTGAAGAATAAATGAGTTAAAACGCTCCTCCTGAATCCAATGAAAATAAAATAATACCCTGTAAGTCCTTGTAAAGGAGTTACGCAGGAGGGCTCGGGATTAATAGTTGTTATGTAAAATAAACGTTATAATCTACTTTCACATAAAGACGTAGAGCCAAACGCTATATATATATATTGATATTTGGTGAATTAAAAAACAAAAAACCTGATTAGTTTGTTTTGTAAACAATGCCCGACCTGTTGGCACACGTAAGCCTCAATTTGTCAAGGCGTGATAAAGATGAGTTCATCAGTTAAACAATTGAACTTCTACAAATTCCTTCGTCATGTAAACTTCGAAAACAGATGCCGCGGCACAAACTTTAAAACTTCAAAAACAAATTGAAATCCTATCGGGGGTAGATCTTGTAGTAAATATTAAAATTCTATACCATTACAGGCATTTCTTTGTTTAAAACTTGGTTTAAAGAAGTCATAAACTAAACACGGATTCTTAGTTACTTAATTTTTCTTTCTTATATCTTTATGATTCTTCTAACTTACTCTTTATATTTTGATATTTTGAAAATAGACGTAAAAGAGGAGTTATATAAATTAAACAATAAAAGATTTAAAATGAAAAAAGAGATCAAAGCGAGAATAAAAGGGAAGCGAAGGGAGCGGAGAGAGAGAGAAGTGTAAAGGATGGGCGAATTTCTTTTCGAACGAAACGTATCGATTATCATAAACTAAACATATTAACCAACAAGTGCGTTAGGAATAGGCTTAGTTAATATGTAAATTTTAGGATTAGTAAACTCTGATTTGATATGTTCTCTCCCACAGCAGCTCGCTTTACAAGCTATCTCTTTTTAACTTAAACCAATTATATATAACACATTTTTACAATATTGATATATTTTTATACATATTTACTAAGAAAATTAAAACAATAAAAGTTGTATAAATAAAGCTATCATGTTATGCTACGCTGGAGACGAGATGTCTGTCAGTAAGTCACTCAATTTGTCTTCTACCTCCAGGGGTCTCTCAGTTTCCGAGAGTTCAAGATGTGTCCTGGGCGCTTAGGTACCTCGGGTTAAAATTAAAATGTAACCAGGACAAGTGAGTTAAATGCTTAAAATAGTTTTATTTGAATATGTACAAATCTTAGAAAACATTAATAAGAAATATATAAAGCATCAGAAAAATTTCAAGTTCCTTAAAATAAAAAGAGTATCTTCAATAAAGCCGGCTTGTATTAATAAGCTAAAATAGTAAGTGTTGCAATTTAATAAATGCGGTATTTTATTCTCAGATGGCCAAAAAGAAATCTAAAAGAATTTTTTAATACATCAAAATATCATAAAAAAGACGAACAGTCAAAACTTAATGCCAAGTATGAAATAGTATAGATAGAGATCATAAACGTAGCTTAAAATACATTTTTCAATTTATTGCACACTAAATATAAAATTTAAAAACAATATTACAAATCTTTCTTGATATACCATAAATTATAAAAAATAAAATATATAATTTTAATAAATAAAATACAAATCAAACGCACTTCAATGAAAACTTTAGAGGTGATCAAATAGTAAAAAGCAAAACAAATTGAAATAAATAATGAAGGCATAGCATACTGACCCGGACGGCGTCGTACTTTTGTTTCTTTTTTTATGCTTTCTCATAAACAGCCCGCCGAGACACATGGTCGTATTTGTTGTCTACAGTTTGTAAAATCTGCAATACAAGTGACGTTCGATATGTGCGAACTAGTCGGCTGTTCGAGCGCGAATGGTCTATGCAAATGACTTAACAGCTTGTCAACACAGACCTGTAGTTGCAGCGCGATTGCACAAGACCCCGTATTGCAAGGGATAAACCCTTTCCGAGCACCGCCGCCCGCCCATCGACGTCATGTTTCACTGTACTAGGGTACTGCGGCGAATTTGTAAAACCACATTCTCCCTATCTTAACATACATATAACTGTACAACATTGCATTTTTACGTATTGTATTATTAACATAATATAATTTGACCTATTAGTCATTTATAGTGCAATGGAGGCACATTGGTGCATTGTGACTATAACAACCATTGATCGACGGTCAGGCGCTGAAGGTGTCCAGTATCCTGCTAACAAGGATTTGTATTGTGAATTAATTCTCCGGTATCTATCAACTAGGTGTCTCGTGTTATGGAGGCTTTAGTGTGCTGTAAGTTTGAGGTCTAATGAAGCCTTCGGGAGGCGCGGAAAGCGGTATAGTATACGAATTATTATTTTATATCGACATATTAAAATATTCGTTCTTCGCACACGTGTTTTAAATAGGCTTATATTTGAAAAAGAAACAAATAAATTTCATTTCGTATATATTACAAAATTAAAACTGTTTCTTTTTAATTAAAAATTGAAATTGAAATTACTATTATTTTAATTTAATTTTAAATTGAAGTATAATCATTAAAATAATAGTAATTTATTAAATACTTATTCGATCCTGGTAGTATAAAGACCACTTTTAGGTTTGGTATGGCGCCTCATGATTCTTCTACGATCTTGTACGATCTTGTACTAGGTATACCTCGCATACTCATAAGTATTGGGGATTCAAAACCGGTAATCTCAATGACAGTCGGGTATCTCTGTAATTAATTTGGGATTTATTTAAGTAAAGCTACAGAACTTATCATCTTTAACCTTTGTATGTATTGTTATTAAGATCGAGCCAAGATCTAAAAACTTACTAAGGTTTTGTACGCAAACTCCTTTAATTTTTATTTTATTATATTATTATAAGACTTTAAATTTTAACACAAGGCATTGATCGGTAACACCTAAACCTTCATTGTTGATTACTTACATTTATCTTAAGCGAATTGAGTGAAAAGAAATAATTAAAGAGGTTCGTCTATCGCACGTAGCGCTTCGAGGCGGGGACGATGCCGCGCCGTTGGTGTGACCTTCAGATAATGGATTAAGGTTTGTGGTGGTCTTTGTGTTTTATATTATTAGATTATATAATACCGATGGATAAATAATTCAAAACAAAAAATCAACTTGCGAAAAGTTATAAAGCTTCAAAGACATTATTCTTTTTGAGTATCATTTTAACATAATTGTATTTCAGAGTGAACCATAGAGGATCCATGTCGGATATCTGATATCGGAGAGCAATTAACGGGTTCATACATACAGCATTTAACATCGCTCACCGCCAGTAAGTTATGTTTATTTTTGAAAGAAGGAATTCTAAATAGTATGTTCGTACGTTGTTCGTATGTTCTACATGTTATACCATGGACATGGCTTGCGTTATATTTGCGACAAGGTACTAAATTGGCGGTACTGGTACTTCTTTCTTAAGAATCTTACAAATATCATATTGTTTAAAAATGTATAATATTAATATAAGAATAAGAGAAACGAACTAAAATTTTATACTAAGTTATTATTATGAGCCATAGAGGATAACTAAAATTAAATAAATATTACTCAGAGGCTACTTTCATTATTATTACAAGTAAGTAAGTTAGTAAGGAACCATAATTAATAAGATAAGAAATACAAGGCTTACATTAACCATGTCAAAAATAGAGGTTTCGTACTAAAATATAATAACTGCTCACTTCTTAATTAATATAAGATTTTAAAGTTTTCACTATGGCCGCCACTGTTTACAATGCAATGGTAGATCGTTTTATAATGTTATTTCCGAACTTAGTAAATAAATGACTACTACATTGTTTCGCTTATTGCATACGAGGGCCAAACTGAAAGTTTTTAGAACTGGCCACTTAAAAGCATTATATTAAAAAAAATAGTTTAAATTTTGAAAATAGAACTCTTTACCAATATTATTGAGTGTACATTTCATTCATTTGTTTTACGATTTGGCGGCAAATTGAAAATTGTCTGTGCACGTCAGAATGAATTTAAGCCGAGAAAATTTTCGTGCAATGATTTTTTATGACTTTCGATAGGCTTTTCACGATGAAGCCCCATCTCGTGCCACAGTTTACAACTGGTTAAATGAATTCAAACGTGGTCGAACTAATCTCACCGATGATTTGTTTTTACATCTTTCTACAGCGACTTCTACATCATTTGCCGCAGACGGCACGTGCTCGGACAGGTCCCAACATACATAACAACCTCAATTTCCGTCTTATAAATTAATTATATTATTGCGTCTAATTCAAATTCAAAATATCTTTATTCAAGTAGGCTTTTGCACGCACTATTGAATCGTCAATTACTACAATACAAAAAAGGTCAGTGTAGTCAGTCCGTGAGTAAGCTACCACCGGCTCGGAATGCTGCTCTGTTGAGAAGAGCCGGCCAGAAAACTTTGAACATTTTATAAAATAATAATAGACACTTGTAGCCGTTAAGAACACCGACTCGACAACAAATCGCAGTAGAAACAAATATACCTATTCTTATCTCATTTACACTTATGAAATTTTGTGTATTTGTTACGTCGTCTCATAATGTTTAAGTTCCGTAGCTCCCTCTCAACATCATCAACCCATATAGTATCGTCATATCTATGCTCTTAGACACTTAGTACTAGAAATTTATAATTACATATTAGCCACGCCGACAGTGGTAGAAAAAAAATTTGTATATATACTTATACGAAACATATACTTTTGAATATATATAAAATATATTTTATGTTCCTATTTAAATATCTTCTACATTACGGACAAATTTTTTAACCCAAGAATTATTATTATTATTATTTTTTTCATGTAAGAGGAGGGCAAACGAGCTGGCGGGTCACGGATGGACGTGATCACCGCCGCCCATGAACTCTTGCAACATCCGAGGATTTACAAGAGCGTTGCCGGCCTTGTAGGTAGGAATAAACGCCTTTTTTGAAGGTACCCATGTTGTACCGATCTGGAAATACCGCCGAAGGGAGTTCGTTCCACATTCGAGTGGTACGTGGAAAAAATGTCCTTGAGAACCGCACAGTGAAGGATCGCCACGCATCCAGGTGGTAAGGATGGTATTGGAGGCGATGGCGCGCTGTGCGGTGATGAAATTCGGCAGCAGGCATCAGATCGAATAGTTCTTCAGAACACTCCCCGTTGTAAATGCGGTAGAAGACGCACAAAGAAGCCACGTCTCTACGCAATGCCAAAGAGTCCAGCCGTTCGCAGAACACCGGGTCCCCGACAATTCGAACGGCTCTCCGTTGTACGCGGTCAAATGGTAGAAGCTTATATTGGGGTGATCCGGACCAGAGATGAGAACAGTACTCCATGTGTGGCCGGACCTGCGCCTTATAGAGCGCAAGTCTTTGGCCAGGTTTGAAGTACTGCCTCGCTCTATTGATCACTCCCAATTTCATCGAGGTCAACTTGGCCTTGCTCTCCAGATGACCACGGAACTGACAGTCGCTCGAAATGCCGAGACCCAGTATTCTGATACTTGGCGAGGCAATGAGGGGAGTGCTCTCGAAGAGCGGTGATACGACAAATGGGGTTTTCTTAGTGGTGAACGCGCAAACCTGTGTCTTTAGGGGATTGAACTGAACGTGGTTCAGTTCACCCCACTCAGAGACCATCCCCAGGGAGGTCTCTATTGAAGACACAAGTTTCTTTCGGCACTCGTCGACGTTTTCCCGAGTGAGACCTGCACGGCCGGAATTTACCGCATCCCCAGTACTGTCATCCGCATAACAATGTATGTTGGAGATATCCAACATATCATTGATGTGCAAGAGGAACAGAGTTGGGGATAGCACTCAGCCTTGGGGTACACCAGCGTTCACGGGCTTGGGGTCCGAGCAAAAACCGTCGAGAACGACCTTTATGCTCCGCCCAGTGAGGAAGCTGGTGATCCACTTGCATAAACTCTCGGGAAGCCCATAGGAAGGTAGCTTCGAAAGAAGCCCCTTGTGCCATACACGATCGAAGGCTTTTGCCATATCCAGACTAACTGCCAGACCCTCTCCCTTGCTTTCAATAACAGCTGCCCAACGGTGCGTAAGATATAACAGAAGATCACCAGCCGATCGACCATGGCGAAAGCCATATTGCCGGTCATGGACCAACTGGTGATCCTCGAGGTAGGTTAGGAGCTGTTTATTGATAATGCTCTCCATTACTTTGGAGAGCAGAGAGGTAATGGCGATAGGTCTGTAGTTAGCTGGGTCCGAGCTATCACCTTTTTTAGGGATCGGATGGACAAGGGCACGCTTCCATGAGACCGGGACTACGCCTTTAAGGTAGGAGTGCCGAAATAAACGCGTTAGCACTGGAGTCAACTCAGGGGCACACGTTCGTAGCACCAATGGAGAAATGCCATCCGGCCCACTCGACTTATGAACGTCCAAGGAAAATAGAGACTGCCTAATAGTTTTCTGCCGAAAAACTATTTCCGGCATTGAGCTCTGACACCGCGGGATGATAGGCGGTGTCTTCCCCTGGTCGTCCAAAGTCGAGTTGGAGGCGAAAAGAGTGCCCAAGAGATCGGCTTTCTCTTTTGCCGTGTGGGCCAGAGAGTCATTCCCCATGTGCAACGGCGGTAGGGACGGCTAGCTAAAGTTGCCCAGAGTGGCCTTTGGAAGCGCCCAAAATTTGCGCGTGCCAGGCGGGTACTTTGCCAGCTGATCCCCAATTTTGACGACATGCTTAAATTTTGCTCTAGCGATTTGCCGTTTGAAGAATCTGGAGGCACGATTATATTTCCTCTTCAGAACTCTAGAGTTCGGATCCTTAGGCCCAAACTTGGCCCAAGCTTGATAAGCCTGCCGTTTGCTAGCTGCTGCAGCCCTGACAGACGCATCAAACCAAGGCCGCGATCTGCCACCAAGTGGTACCACAGAGCTTGGTACAAATAGTTCCATGCCCTGAAGTATCACATCAGCTACAGCCGCAGCGCAGTCACTAAGATCATCGGAAGGGAAACAAATCGGCCCCCATGGGTAGGATGCAAAAAAGGACCGCATTCCATCCCAATCCGCTGACTTGTAGTGCCAAACGCGTCTAGTCGCAGGTGTTGTGCGAGCCGAACGTTGAATGGGCACTACACTCCGTACCAGACAGTTGGGACAGACCAGTTGGGACAGACCATTTGCCAGAGCAAAGTTAAACACAGATCTCCGCGCGTAGTCGGTGGCACGTGATCCTAACCAATCGGCATGGTGCGCATTGAAGTCCCCGAGGACTACGACCTCAGCGGAGGGAGTCTGTGAAAGCAGATCGTCAATCTTCGCCTAAACATGGCCCAAGAGTTGATCCGTTTCTGCATTACCACTATGGGACCTGTAGAGGCACGCGTAGAATCTGACATGGTCGTCCATGTCCACGCGCAGCCAGAGTACAGACAGATCCCGACCTTCAAAAACCTGAAGGCGACGGTAGCAGATATCCTCCCTTACGAACACAGATACCCCGGCGTGTGGTATAAAATGGTGTTCTAGTTTATACCCGGGGTATGACAGGTACGCTGTGTCGCTAGGTTGAGATATCTGCGTCTCCGTCAGAAACAACAAGGCCGGCTGCGCCGTCTCTAGATGATAGTGGACGGCGTTCAAGTTGGAATGAAGTCCCCGGATGTTGCAAAAGTCCACATTTAGAGTGGGTCGGGGTGCCGCTGCGTTGACTCGTTTTGCTCGGGGAGGGGGTCCCCGGCTTCATCAAAGCCGGTACCCTCCTGGGGTATTTTTCTTTTGGGCATCGCTTTCATGTTTGGCGGCGGGGGGGGGGGGGGGTTGGGCTACCGGTTTCTCTCGCTTACCAACGGAACATAACCAAATGAATTTGGTTACTACGCGTCGGTCTTCTGTGAGAGGGTGGTCCTTCCCCGGTCGAGCCAGCCCAATACGAGCTGTAGTCGGATAACTACAGCTAGGCTTCCACCACCTAATTTAACGTTTGATGCCGAAATGATAGGTTAATTTTCAATTGACAGCGTCGAAAGATAAACGGCGAATTTTAAAAAAGTAAAGATGAGAATCAGCCATTTTACCGAGAGTTGCATAAAACAGAAAATATATATAATTTAATAATATTTAGTGCGTCAAAATATTTAGTTTATAAACATGAATCATATAAAATGAATTGCGTTCCATTGAAGGTCGCTAGAGATATTCTTTTGATCTCGTTGTGTCACGTTTATAGAAGATTTTTCTATAAAAATGGACTAGAAATATACATGACTGACTGAACGAGTCTCTAAGCACATCGAGACCGACAGGAAGTAGCGACCCAATACTAGCTTACTAAAATAATATTACCCTAACCTAACCTAACCAATTTTTTAAACTGCGAAATAATTATAATATTTCTTGACTCGATAATTATTTATAGCCAAAATCTGGAATCTATAGAAATATAGCTACAATTATTTAAAAAACGAGTAAACCATTTTAAACTGCACAAGTTTTATTGCTTGTTAGCGCCTCGTCTATTGTCTGTATTTTTGATGAGATTCCGCTGCATTTGAAGAGTGTGTAATTACCGTATCAGATACAAAAGAATAAAGTAATACCTTCATTAATACAAAGATGTCACAGATTTAGTTTACATTTAGATCATAGATTTAGATATGAATATTATGATAGGTATCTGTGTTGTGGGTGCTTTATTGTTCCTGAACTAATTAAATAAGTCAAATATGTAGTACATTTCATTAAAATAAGTGATCGGTCAGTCGTCGCAGTCGAAACTTAAAGTTACTCTAAGAAAGAAATCAGAAGTGATGACTTAAAATAGTATTTTACAAAACCCGAATTTGAAGTATATGCATATTCAAAACTTAACGATATTTTAACCCGCGATCTTGTGTGATCTCCAGTGACACTGCCTGTGAGGTGAGTTGCAATGCACTGCAAAGCAGTATGTATGGAAATAAACAAACTAGGAGGTAGAAGCCTTGTATTTTATATATAGGTATACAAGATCCAGAGGTCCAACAGTGAGGCTGCAGATTTTGTAAGTCAATTGTTGTCTCATAACAGCCCTTGCATTATTTTAGGAGACTCTCTACCGGCAGTACTGCGGCATTCAAAACTACAACATGGCGTTGGTTTTCAACTACTACTCGCCTATACGCGGTGGGATCCAGAAAGATTTTTTTTTCCAACTTTCCTTGTAAACTTGGGTTTTATAACTCTTTCATCAGTTACCATCGTCTTATGTGCGTCACATAAGAGACTTTTTAGAGTTAACTTAACCGACTGCAGCGACCGTTAATATAAACCATTTTTTCGCCACGTCAAATTTAATAAAATAGAAGTAGTGATCTATCACAGATAACTATGTTGTACCTACTTTGTACTAGGCCGCGTTTTAAATAATTTTCATTGACTAATAAAAAAGTATTAGGCAAAAGTTGACTAAGATCCTAAACAAATAAGATCTTTTTTTTAATAAATAATTGATTAAATATAATAGAGAATTTCAATTATCTATAGAGGTAAGGGAAAAGACTTCATTTATATTTTTAAGTGTTTTTTTGTGAGATGTTAGAAATTATTTTCCGATAAGTAATTTTTAGTGACAATGTAATAATGGTGCATTGAACACGTAATAAACGACATAGGTATTTTTTACGTGTACTGAGGTATACTACAATTTGAGTGCTTTTTTTTATTATACCCTTTAAAAACATCAATGTGTATAACTCCTTAGTAGCAACACGTGTTTATACAAGGTCTATGACCTCTTGTCGGCAACTATAATAATATTTAAGATTTCATCAAAGGAAAATAATTCGTTCTTAATAAGCTACTGGAAAATTTGTAAATATTTTTTGCAAATTGCAATTTTACTCAGAACGTTATTAGCAACTTGGGATTTATTTTGTTCTATTAACACTAAATTAAAATAGTAAAAGAGGACCACAGACACACATTATTCAAATAGAAAACAATAAGTTTAGAAGTACAATTTTACTGATAAGGAAGGTTGACACACGAGAATTGAATAGCATACTTTGTCAATATCAGAAATGTACCATTTTGCACTGTGTCAAACTGTAATACCAAATGATATCCAAACTAATGTCACTTATAATAATATATAGACAGAGACAGAGACAGAGACATGTAATTTACTAACCCTTGGTTGTCTGACATGCCGAATTATATAGTCACTTATAATCATACACTGCACTCACTTCGCCATTTACTATTTCAAATATTCATAAATACCGTAAAGTGTGTTTGTACTTCTCAATGACATCTACTGATATATCTTGAGATAACGGAGATGTCGACTTTGTCATTTGGGATAGATACGCTGACGCCGCGTTCAAGCCTAGTTTTTATAAAGTGTTCCAAAACATTACAAATATTTAAATATAAAGAGGATAATATTAATCTTATTTTTATCGTAATCAGTGTGAATCAATTTTTGTGAATTTTTAAATTTTATCAAAATTATTATCTGAAGTGCAACAGTAAAAGTGGTCGTGGAGACAACGAGGAAATCACGCCTTGAATTATTAAATATCACCCTCCCCCCCCCCACCCTCTATCCAACTTAATGACATATTAATGTAAATACATATGTCGCACTAACAAATTTATTAAAATTGTTTAAGTATTTAATATAGTAAAAGTAATCGATATGACTCACTTTATAATACTAAACTTTAAAGTAAAGTGCTTTTACTAAAGACTTAATTGGGATATAGAGGGTCAAGTTATATATTATATCAAGTTATACAACTTAATATGAAATAGGTTCGTTCCTACTATTTTGTGCCATTTGCCGAGGTTGTTCAATTATTGCTTGCTGTCTTATTGTCAGGCTAAGTGGAATAGTGGAATAGTGGAATACGCAAGGGTTTCTTTTGTCGGCTTATTGTCGACGTATTGTAGCAATGTCAGCAAAATAATTATATAAAGAGGTATAGATAAATACATACTATAATTAAAATATTTTACGTTATGTCTCGGACGTACAATTTCAGATAATATTTAAACAGAAATTACTAACATTAAATATGATATAATGTATACATACATAAATATATATTATTAATAATTTAGTTGTTATTATAATATCGGGATTGCCTGATTTGTGAACAAATTTAATGCTAATAAATAATTGATAATCCTAAGTTTGTTTTGTATATAAGCATATAAAGGAGAGAGGGCGTGCTGCTTAAGAGTGAAGTGAATTTAAGCCGATCGCTACATAACGTATCTCGTTAAACTTCTAAGACGAGGTAAACAAACGCTTTAAACTTTAATTGTGATCGAAAATTCAAATACTCCACAAAGTCAACATTCATTAAATAAAAATAATACCTTACACCAGAATCTACCCGGAGAGAGGTGGTGGTGGTGGTGGAGGAGCAACATTACTACTCTAGAGAACTCCGGGGTAGAATTAGTGCTTTGTACGAGTGAATATTTAAGCTGCAATAGAGGAAAGTGCTATAAAGGAGACAGGTTTCTAGTGGGATAAATTAAATTTACCGCACTGGGAACCTAGTTTTATGTAATCTACACTTTAGCGACACTCACCCTAAGACTTTAATGATGAAAGTGTTAATTGGCTGTCATTAGAAACCAATTTTGGTTTGCTATTAAAATACATTTTCTGGAAGTATTGCACCGGACACTCGACGGGGAGTTAACTATCTAGAAGGAACACAGTTGTACAAAGTTATTCGAGAATATTTTTGAAAACATATGAAATCCTCGTTGGGTAGGTACAGCTAGACAAGTATTAATTGGTACGTCCTCTTCGGGACTGTCGACATCCAGGCTGGGATATTTAACCAATGTTTGATAGTGAGATACCGTCTCAATATTCACTGTGACTATTCTGCTTTCAATATGTAAAGCATCTTGACAGGTTTCAAAAATGATGAATGAATGATATTCAGAAAGAAATTAATCGTACTGAGCCCGAGTCTCCGGTGACATCGAAAACCTATCCGGGGTTATATCTGAGTATATTAAAATAAACGAAGTGTAAGTGTTCTTTTCTTCTTCAGAAAAAGTTATTTTTCAGAAAAAAGGGATTTTCTAATTTTATATATTAACATATAAAATAATGGCGAACTTGAAAATATTATTTTAATGTCCCCTTTATGAGTATTATAGTAGTTCATGGCACCTCTCGACTATCGACAATACCACACCTGAAATATCAAAATCAAACAGGAATAACGGGATATTATAGATAAACTATATTTTTTCTAATAGTTCAGTTTACATGGTATTTTTTATTGTTCTTCTGCATAAACAAAATGTTATAATTTACCACTATTGTAATTCCCAGGAAGGTACGACTCGTCCTCATTTTGACCTTAATTGTAAAATGATATCATTAAAATAACTTAAAATATAATAAGGGTTAATGATAAAGTAGATAAATATAAGGCGGAGAAGTCGGAACATAATTTATAGCGATGGCATACGAGTATGAAACTAGAGCACGTCGTGCCTTTTATATTATTAAATGCTGCAATCATCAACTGTTGGAAACATTTTCCATTCTTCATAAATATTCTAATAAATAATATAAGACATCAACAGACTGACAACTCCTGATTGTATTCAGCTGGCAACTCAGACACCCCCTGGATCTTAGATATTATTTCTTTTTATATAAATAACAAATTATAAGTGGTCACTAATTCATTGAACATTGAACAAAAATGGATCTTAATTATGTACTGTTAATTAATGAACAAAGATCCTATAGAACAGTATTAAGTAATCACTAGAAAGGATCCAAGATATCCATGCTTTAAAGAATTATGATATAAAAATAGGCTACTCTTGTCGGAGTTAGATGAAATCTAGGCCGGAGCGATGTAAACAACATGTTCCACAAAATTTAATTTACATCAAATCAAGACATGAGAATGTCACAGTGGAAGATAAAATTATACAACTTTTATTAAACTACAGCTTCAGCACATTACCATAAAAATCACTAATACTTTCATAATGCTTAAGAGAATTTAAATACTAAGCACAAGCACCAAAGTATGGAGCATACTTTTGTCAAATTTATTGGAAATGTCATTGCCGCTTCAACGGGACCCGATATGTGATATGTGGTTAATTTGACTCCTAAGACTCGGTTGTTATGTATTATTCAGCTCTAAAGAAAAGGAGTATTATTGAATAAATATGTTCAGTAACTAATCATTAGTATATATCTCAAGTACTATAATGAGTCGATCAAGCAACCCCATTCATGGAAGAGACGTCATCTGTTTACGGGGGTCTTGTCCGTGGTATACAAGTGGTACAACCTTTTAAAGCACGGCAGGAAATTGAAGACGATTCTCGAATCTTGAGGAAAAGGAAAGGTCAAGGCGGCAGTTCTCTGGGAAACAAGGAAATTTGTTAACTGGTTTTAAGAAAATAGGTGTTTGGAGAGTGTTATTACAAACGGGTTTTTTTCCACTAATGTGGCATCAAAATAGGCTCTACTGACACTTCCATTTGCCGCACATAAGTGATCACTGGTATTGATCCAAAAAAAATACATAACTGGACAAGTTCACGCTTTCATTTTAAGGAGTTGAAAAAGGCTATCAGAGAGACAAGAGGAATATTAACTAAAGATGTCCTTCTGAAAGACAAAGCCCAGTTGACAAGAGTCGAGGGTCGTTTTCAACATTGCATATGGTGAGCATTTTAAACATTGATCACCTTATAGCGCAGACTTGGCTCCCAGCGACTTTTACCTCTTTCCGAATCTGAGAAAAGAGCTTCCAAGAAATATATTTTCTATCGATGAATAAGTAAAAGATACATATAGTTTCAGAGTATTTTTTAAAGAAGTATAAATATTTTATATATATATAAATATAACCTTACGTCGATATTTGCGTCATATAGTTACACTTAATTAAATAGGTCAACTTATAAACCGATCTCTCATCGGGCTATTTCAAGTACTTATGGTGATAATACTAATAGTGAAAGAACGTGTCGCGAGTGGTTCCAGCGCTTTAAAAGCGGTGATTTTGTTGTTGAAGATCGGCATAGCGGTGGCAGAGAAAAAACTTTTGAAGATGATGAACTGGAGGCTTTACTTAATGAAGACTCGTGCCAAACTCAAGAACAGCTAGCAAAATCCTTGGGAGTAACTCAGCAAGCAGTATCAAAACGCCTGGAACAGCTGGGGATGATCCAAAAACAAGGATACTGGGTACCGTATCAGTTGAAACCAAGAGATGTTGAGCGACGTTTATTTGCTTGTGAACAGCTGCTTGAAAGACAAAAACGAAAAGGATTTCTTCATCGTATTGTTACTGGGGACGAAAAATGGGTGCACTACGATAACCCTAAGCGACGCACATCATGGGGATTGCCCGGCCACACTCCTACGGCGACACCTCGACAGAATATTCACGGATCCAAGGTCATGTTGTGTATTTGGTGTAATTTATTATGAGCTGCTAAAACCTTCTGAAAAAATTACTGGTGCACTTTATCGAACGCAATTAATGCGTTTCAGTCGGTCATTAAAAGCAAAACGGCCGCAATACGCTGATAGACACGAAAAAGTAATTTTGCAACACGACAATGCTCGACCTCACGAGGCGAAAGTAGTACCTCGTACCTCGAAACACTGAAATGGGAAATTCTACCTCACCCGCCATACTCTCCAGATGTTGCTCCATCTGATTACCATTTATTTAGGTCGATGGCACACGGCCTGGCGGGCCAGTGCTTCGATTCTTTTGAAAAAGTGAAAGAATGGATCGATTCTTGGATCTTATCAAAGGATGAAGAATTTTTCCGACGCGGGATTCGTTTGTTGTCTGAAAGATGGGCCAAAGTAGTGGAAAGTGACGGACAATACTTTGAAACATAAATAAGATACCATTTTTTTTTAATATAATTTTTAAAATTAAAAGAAAACGGCGGGAGCAAAGTTGTAGACCTAATAATTTATAGATGTGAGAAATGTATTTTTAATGAAATTTTTATTTGTATAAAATTGTCTGCAAACTCATACAGGAACGCAGCGAGTTCACGGTAGTGAGTGTGTACGTGTGTACGTTAATATAGGATTGCATTTTGAAGATGATTCGATATGGTTTTTATTTCGTTAAAGAAAAATAAGGGTAATAAAATTAAATAACATAAGGTATTATAAGAAAGTTAGGCTTTTCGGGTTGGATATAAAATTTCCTCTCACCTCAGGACGAACGGGTCTACTATTTTAATTTGTATTTTTCAAATTTTAATTCAAAATATCTTTATTCAAGTAGGCATTTACACGCACTTTTGAATCGTCAATTACTACAATACAAAAAAGGTCAGTGTAGTCGGTCCGTGAGTAAGCTACCACCGGCTCGGAATGCTGCTCTGTTGAGAAGAGCCAGCCAGAAACTCAACGGTTGCTCTTTTCAAAAGAAATATAATAATAGGTGATGTACATTATAATATAAATCCTGCAAATGATTCAACAACTTAAGTTCCACATATTTCGATCCACTAAAAACTCTTGAACGTTATAATAAGATTTATTTAATAATAAACTTTTGATTTTAGATTTAAAACTAAGAAATGGAAGGTCTAAGATATCTTGTGAAACTTTATTATATATGCGTATACTCAAACCCATGAAGGATTTATTAACTTTTTGAAGCCGAAACTTTGGCGTTACGAGTTTGTTTTTATTTCTCGCATTTCTCGCGTGTCTGTCACTGTCTTTTATATAACAATTTTGACGTATATATAATATGTTATTAAATATGTATTGCGAAGCGACTGTAAGAATACCTATTTCTTTAAAAACATCTCTGAGAATCTCTAGCTTTTAAGTTATATATAATAATAAATATAGAATTAATTTCGGCAGAACTGCCCCATAATAAAATACCGTAAGATAAAATACTGTGAAAATAACTAAAATAAACAAGTCGAGCCGTATTAATGTCCGTTAATTGTCTAACTTTTCTAATTGCAAAGACGGCGGAGCTGAGTTTGGTTGCGAGTTTTGAGAGATGGGGGTTCCACTGGAGCTTTTTATCTAATGTTATACCTAAGAAATTTGTTGTGTCAACCAATTCTAACACTTCATTGTTAAGGAGCAGGTTAAAATTATTACTTTTTACACTAGGAAGTGTAAACTATGCATTTAGTTTTCTTAGCATTTAACACTAAATTATTAATTTCGAACCAATGCAGGACTCGTGACAAAGTACTGTTTACTTCGTCATAATTAATCCTATCAAGCTCAACTTTAAAAATAAGCGAGGTGTCATCAGCAAAGAGTACAATGTCACACAGACCCTTAACAAAAAAGGGCAAGTCATTAATATAAAGTAAAAACAAAAAGGGGCCCAGAATAGATCCTTTAAATTTAAAAGAACAAATTAAATTCAAAAATTGACCCTAAATAGTGGGAGTGTATACAGTGAGTATAGTATAGTATAGTGTGTGTGTGTGTGTGCTGCAACTGCGCGAGTGAGACGTCAAACATAAGAGCGAGAGCAAATGCGGAAGTCACGCCCTCAACAGTAACACATATTTACGCTTTTGCAGTAATGCTGTCCTTATTCCGTATGATTGATGTTGGATGCTGTCCTGGTACTTACCTGGTACTTTTGTAGAATACTCTTAGAATAACAACATCAATAACTTTGAAGAATAATGAAAAATAAAATAGTTGCTGAACAAAAGTTTATCCTCCCAAATTAATCGATAATTTAATTTCACTAAATATCCCCCCGATGATATAATTGTTTTCTTGTTCCTGTTATATATTTCTTATTAACTGGTGATTAAAATGTAAAAGAACGAAATTTGGAATCCAATCTATCATTCTTTTTCAATTCATTATATTCATACGGCATAAATACAAATATTTGTGTTTATTATAGAAGTTCAATTATATTATATAAATGGGTTTTATTGTTTGTTGTTGAACTTCCAACACGTTTATTATATTACTAGCTTATTCCCTCTCGCTTCGCTGGACACACTATTAATTTGGATGTGAAATTAGGTTGCTATGGTGACCTTTGTCATATTATCTGTTCTCATCGTAACCGTTGCTATAGCAACTCTTACCCCGCGTTAAGTGTATAGCTCCTACAGGTTTAAAACTTGGAGAAATGCAAAAAGTTGAAATCCGTTGAGATAGGAATTCCGTAAAATCCGGTCTTAGTCGATGTCTACGTCACAAAAGAAGTAGCTATGTAAAATTAAAATTAATCGGACAGATAGTTTCGGAGATTTTGTGATGAGTCAGGGAGTGGTAAATCTCTAATATATATATATATATAGGTATATAGATTAGTCAAGTAATATTTTAGATGCACTAAATGCCGTTTTAATTATAAAAACTATATTACATATTTTTATATTCTTATTAATAACTTAATTATTTAAACTTTCTCTTTCAATTTATATTAAAATAGTAGTTATAGTGTTATTTGTTTAAGGTTCAAAAAAGATAGGTCGCTGATTTAAAATTATTAATTATAACATACATATACCGGTGTGGCGGTTAATAATTCTTAATTTGATGATGATGATGATGATGGCGCTGCTAATAAGAATTGGTTGACACTTGTGTATTTTATGTCATTTTGTTGCTATGTCAGTGCTCTTTAAAACGACACTGTTGTTTGTACTATTTCGCGTTCGCATTATTTATTTTCGTACTGTTTAAATGACGAGTTAGGAGCCAAATAAAGAGCATTTGCGGCACGTATTGCTACTTTTATGTTTAACCAAAAGAAAAGTGCAAGTGAGAGCCGACGAATTGTTGTACAAACATACAAGCATACGGTGACAATGGTTTACAAGATTTAAAAATGGGGATTTTGACTTGAAAGATGCTGAATTATAAGCGTTGCTGGACGAAGACGATACACAAACTCAACAACAAATAGCGGAAAGGTTAAGCGTTGGTCGCCGAACGATATGTCACCGTCTGCATGCCATGGGAAAGATTCAAAGGCAGGGAAATGGCTACCTCATCAGCTGCACGACAGACAGATGGAAAGGCGCAAAGCAGTGTGCGACATTTTGCCTTGTCGACATGAACGAAAAAGTTTTTTGCATCAGATCGTAAAATAAATATATTTTCAGAAGCCAAAACCCGTAGACCCGGGTCAACCGTCAACATCCACCGCAAGACCAAATCGCTTCGAAAAAAGTCATTATTGTGCATCTGGTGGGATCAGAAGGTGTACCATGAGCTCTTAGAACCAGATGAAACTGTCAACACCGTTCGCTACCGTGAACAAACCATATTCACCAGACCTAGCCCCATCTCATTACCATCTGTTTTCAACAATGTCCCATGCATTCTCTACAAAACACTTCTAGAACTATGTAGATTTCAAAAAGTGACTTGGTGACTGGACCATGTTGAAAGATTGAATAAACGGTTTTTTTACTTTGTTCCCTAAATGCAATTTTTCTTTAAAAAAAATGATTAACCACCACACCAGTATATAGTACCGGTAGTGGTATATTCATAGACCTATCTTTTTTACCTTAATTTTTATGATTGGGCACTTGGACATCATTCTTAATGTAATATAAACACATTCATAATATTCTAAGGCACTTGTATCATGGGGCTAAGAACTATCCTTGTCGTCTTCTTGATATCAAAATTTAATTTAGTACTTAGTTTAGTATTTCGCTTAAGGCTCTGTGCCTGTATGTGAAAATATAATAGTGTTATATGTATAGTATTAGTAATAATATGGTATAACATAGCCACTGACTGGTTCTTGCCGTTGCTGGCTGAGCGCTGCAGCCGGGGCCTGTTCTCCTTGTCGAGGGTGGCGCGCTGCTCATCCATCCGGTCGGCCTGGCACCGCGCCACCAGCTCCATGAACTCTGAAGGGTCACCCTCCTCCGACTCTCCACGGTGTATTGCGTTCTCGTTTTCTCTCTTCTTTGAGTCCGGGGTTATCTAAAGAAAATACATTAGACTTTATTAACATTTTTACAACAAATGCAGCAGAATCTATCTGCTTGTAAAACGAAAAATAATTGATATTCCAAGCATATGGAGCATATGCTTTATGTAAATTAGGATAATAATTTGTTGTAACATTTATAATCTATTATTTTTAAATTATATATGTATAACAAACAAATCTTTATCCTTTTATGCGTTTCACTTGTACATATTAAAGAATTTGGGTGTGGGCGTTGATGAGTCACTAACTTAGTATCTGTCTTTTTTCGAATTAATTACAGAACAGTCCTTCAGAATAACACCGAGCCGTACTGATTAAATCCAGGAAGGAAAAGGCAATAGCAAGAACGCGTATCCAGTACTTTGCATTATATTCGTATGATGAGAGCCTATAACCATCATCAATAAATAACCTACCGAATAAAGATAAAGATTAATCAAATCCGACTAGTTAGAGATTAAGGGCCAAAAAGTAACTTTTTAATATGTATATAGATACATAAAATTGTCACTAACCTGTATTAACGACAACTGTTCCATACTCTGTCTCCTTACCCTCAGTGCGTTAAAAGGAGTACGGGGGGAGGGGGTGGAGTCCGGGGGGGAAGGGGAGGTCTCCACCGGCAGACCCAGCACCTTGCACAGATCTCCGATATTCATCTGAGCTGTGGCCATACCGAGCACGTCCCCTAGCTAGTTGTGAAATAATATTTTAAAGCGTCTTTTTATTCAAAAGATTATTAAAAACAACAATGTCAATGTCGGGAATCTAATCCGGGTCGCGACAATTTGAATGAAAACATTGAAAGAAAAAGGATCTGTTGGTTACAAATTATGAATTTATTTTATATTTGTAGTTCTCTAATCATATTCAACTTCATCAGTGAGATGAAAGAAACGTACACATATAATGACAATCAATACAATTGCCAGGCAAGAGCTATAAATTAACAGAAAACAGTATCTGACCTCTTTCGATATATTATAATGCTCTTTCGCATAATAGAGAGCTTTCTCGTGATTCCCGAGCGCTGCGTGCGCATTTCCCAGCGACCAGCAGGCGCGTCCCTCCCCCACCCTGTCCTGGAGCCTCCTGGCGGCGGAGAGGTGCCGCGCGTGGTACTCCTCCGCCACGCGGTACTCCCGCAGCAAGGTGTACGTGTTGCCCAGGGAGTAGCATGCCTGCGCCTCCACCGCCGAGTCGCCGAGATCCTCTGCCAACGCTAGCGTTCGCCTGTGGGGTTTTAATACTTTGATTATTTTATATTCAAATTTGTTTAAAGTAGAAAATCCGATAATGTTATTTTATTATAAAACTTATTTTTTATTACACGTATAAATTAACATTGTTTTAATTACAATACCGTTAACCTATTACAGTAAATCAGTTAATGGGTCATATTTCCTTTATTACAAAATTATGTTGACACATTTTTGCATTTTATAATACTTTCGACTTTACAGAAGACAGATTTTACTTTAAATTAACTAACTAAATACTTTATTAAAGAAAATAATTTCCAAGGAATTTAATTCCGTTCGTTCCGTTCCATTTTGTAATGTCGTTGAATACCGAGAAATACCATTACCATTCTTGTTGTTTGTCGAAAACCGAGAAATTATCTGGTTATGTATAACTTTATATACCTATTTAATCTTATTTGAAGAATAAACCTTTGATTGCTATCTTCTTGTAGTGACAAACAAGCGTATTAATCTTCGCTTGGCCATGGTCGGTCGCCTAGTATTTTCATTTAAGAGATTATTATAGTAGGGAGCTTATTTAGAAAAAGCATTTGAGTTGGTTACAATTATAAAAGTAATGCGGCAAATTAAAACGCTATTCCCTATCTTTTAAGAAGCTATAAGTAATATTTATGAAAACGTCATATTGCAGAGCGTCTAAAACTTTTTTATTTCTTTTTACATCTGTATATCTTAACACTCCAAACAACTTCCTCTTGACTTCGTTGAGGTCTCATAAAAATCAGTTCAGCAGTCTAGTTTTTTTAATACAAGGAATAAAGCGAAAACTTTCACAGATTGATTTGGAAAACAAAATCAATGGAAAACTTTTACAATATTCGAATAATCGATTACAACATACTTCGAAGATACCAAAACGTAATAATATTGAAGTACGACGACGAAAATATAGCAATGCAATGTTATAGAGAACAAGTAATCATTATTAAATCTTAATAAATAGTGTTAATACCAAATCGCATTGTATAGCAGCCGACATGAAATACATAATGTAACTAACATTATTAGGTCATTAAATACATTTCAACATACATAGAGGGTTACACAGGTGTAAATAAACAAATATAATGGAGAAAATACATATACAAATACGCTCTCAACATGTCTCCAATGGTTTGGGCTGTGCGTGAACGTTTAGATATAAGAAAGAATAAAGGGGAAAGTTGTCTTAGGCCGATCGACTTGAGCAAAGCACAAATAATAATATCAATATATTAGTACAATGAATAGAGAATATACAATGTAACATATTAACACGAGCGGGACCCGAACCTGCAACTTCTGGAAGTGCGTCTCCGCCTTCTTATATTTATTTAAGATTTATAAAACCTAATTTAATTCATATTTGGAGTTATTTTTAAATATTATGTTAAGAAACAATCGCTCAGCATGCAATGTAGATAATAAGAAATGTAAAAAATATATAGCATTTGAAGATAAGCCAATCTCTGCAGGTTCAATGAATGCAGAATTAAGAGATAACCTTCGCTAGCATTGAACTATTTATAAAAAAATATATCTTATATTTTTCAGTACCTTTAAAAAGTAGGTCAATAATAGTAGTCATCTTGTTTTTATGTTTTAAGAGTATGCTTTAGCTTGTTAGTTGAATGTTAAGTTCATTTTTACATTTGTAATACATTGTACATTGCTATATACAAATAATTATATATCAATAGTATGATAACTGCAATTCGCAAACACTTACGCTAATGTTATCAAATACAATAATCAATATTAATGAATACAATTGCATTGCAATTAAGTGCCAGAGTCGGGCAATGCTTACTTGTAATGTTCAGCAGCATTCTCAAACTGCCCGAGGAATATATGCGAGTTCCCGAGGTTGCTGTTGGCGCGTCGCTCGGCGGGGCGGTCCCCCACCTCCTGCGCGACGCGCAGCCGCTCCGTGTGGTAGCGTATGGCGCGGGTGAAGTCGCCCAGCAGGTAGCACGTGTTCCCGAGATTACCGCACGCGCGACCCATCGCCTGCCTGTCTCCCAAACTACGCATCAGCTCCAGATTTTCTCTGGAAAATTAATAATGGACATGAGAATGAAATCATCAGCATCTTTCTTAATTTGTATTGTATATTTGCGTATATCCTCACCCTCCAATGCCTACAAACTGATAAGATAATCTATACTAATTTATGTATAGTTAGTTTTATATAAACATACTAGCTACTTCATAGTCTATTTTACATCCATTGAAATTTTACTATTAACAGCGCCATCTATTGAAAACTTATTGAATTCAGAAGTTTTTATAAAAAACCTCAAATTTGCAATAAAAAAAAGTATTAATTGAGACCAAAACTATTCCATCTTTAAAGTTGTATCAAACAATAGATATCTTCAAAATTTCATTGGAAATGGTAAACTTTCAATGGAGACTGGCAAACAACGACGTTATACATAGAGATATATATCACTGTATATAGGTTTTAAATTGTTTACAGAGTTGAATTATTGCGAAATGCAAAATAAGATTTATACGAACAACTCACTCATAATATGCAACCGCTTGCATCAAACAATCACGTACTTCCTGAGGGAAGTGACCTGGATCATTTTGGCCCACTCGGCCCAATTGTTTTCCCTGAGCGTGGTAAACATTCCCCAGATTATAAAGAGCTCGACCCTCGCTAAGTCTGTCACCAAGAGAACGTGAGATCTCCAAGTGACGTTTGCAGCACTGGATTGCTTCATTGAACTTCCCCATTACTTTTAATGTGTTTCCTAAATTACCAGATGCTTTTGCTTCACCCAATTTATCGTTCATTGTTCTGAAATTTAAAAAAAAAGCAGTTACCACATTGTTGCCACGCAAGGTCTATCGATAAATTCAGATTTGTAAAGGATCTTGTTGTTATTAAAATTAATTGTCTTTATTTCACTTACCTAGCTAATGTCAGATCATGTTTGTGATATTGCATAGCCTTATTATAATCTCCTAAATAGAAATAGGCATTGCCAAGCTGGCTATATATTGCGCTAAGTGTGCGAAGGTCGTCAGTACCAGCTTGTATTGCAGCCTGGAAGAATGCGACACCGGCTCCGCAGTCCCCAGCTTTACACAGACGCTCGCCCTCCAGAGCAAGCTCAAGGCACATTGAACCACCATCACAACTCTGAAATAATTAAATACCATTTAACTAATCTCGGCAATATTTTCCACTATTACTATCCTGGAGATATAATTTAAATATCAATTTAAGTCGTTATGTTCTGTAACAAAATATCAATTTAATGTAATTTATTCTATTTATCAAAGTATTATACAACTTTAAAAACTTTTTATATGGTTATTAATTAATATACTTATATTACAAATTATGTAACTCCAATACTAATATAGATTATTGAGGATTAGTGGACTTGTAACAGTAGACTGGACTAGTAGATATGCAGGTTAACACATTACACAAACAGTGTGATGATTATTTCACACACTCAAGCGTGTAATACCTTATGCTTGCTTGTGTTTCATTCTTAGATTTCATTTCATTTAATTATGTTTATTTGATTGTTATGTAATGTATGTTATATACATTCCAAGTGGTTAATCGTTATAAATTCAATTAGGTTATTATATCATTTATTAATGTAAATCAATTTTAATTTACATTACACATAATCTTTCAAAGAACCAACAGGGGCCAGAGTTTCTTTTACTTGTTCATTACAGATCCAAATACTATTTTTAACTTGATATTCATAAAATTTAAAAATGGTAATATATGTTTTAATTTTTAAGATTTTAAATGTGTTTTAATCTAAAAATAGATAATTTAAAAGCAAAGTTACAACTTTGTTGGCTCATAAAAGCAAAATTTTTATAATATATATCCTTTAACTGTACTTATTAAAAAGTTTGTCATTTAAAAAATGATAAAAACTGCTGAGGCTAAACAATTTTTGTTTATTTTTATTTACAATATTAACATCAAACAATTCTTAAACTTTATTTTAACTTAATTTTAAAATTACTATTCAAATGCATGGTAATCAATTATAACGCAATTTATAGAAATGGAATAATGAGTCCACAATAATAAATGCGTATTATAGACAAGTGCTGCTTCCGTATTAGGGTTCCAATGAGTGACTCACGATCAACGTCCTGTACGCACTCTGAGAATGAGAACAAATATACAATTCTGTGGTTTTTAAAAGTTACTCAGAAATCGACATTATTTCATTTGATAACGACTAACGAGTTCTAAAAAAAATACCTACATATATAGTTTGTCGGTACGCACCTGTGCATCAGTTGAAAGGTTCTCAGCACTCGCACTAACGGACATTTTATAATATTACAGAACTGACAAACTCAATAGAAAAACAAAAAATAAAATCCAAACCGCTTTGTCAGATAATGTTCATAGTTGTGGTTTTGTTTTATTTAAAGTTTACATGGGCGTTAACAACAGTTATCACAGCACTTCAAGACGTACAGTTACTCAGTCAGTTCATGTTATAAAGTTTTTTGTTTTGTGTTCAGCGAACGGCTAGTATTGCCATTTGTCAATAATAACTTGTTATCAAATTAATAGAACAATGTTAATGTTGTTTTTTTTATAACATATGTCTCAAACATATATTGTTATTCTGTTTTTAATTAAAATATTTGACAATTATTATAAAGTAATGGAAATAGTTAGTATTGCCATAAAAAAACGTTGTGAAATTTACCAATAGATGGCGTTTGAATTTTGCTAACCTATAGATGGCAGCACACGAAAAAATATTTTTAATCCAATAATTCACTACATTTTGACCGTCTTAAAAGAAAGAGGTAATCAATTCAATTCATACACTACATATTAATCTACTAGATGTACGAAATGTCGCCAGTACATCTATACATAGACGTCTTTGTATTTCTCGAAAACTATTAAACCGCAATTGCATTTGCAATCGTTTGCTTACTTGATTTGGGATTTTTTAATTTAGAAGTTCTAAACTGTGTTAATAAAATCGGTGTACCGATACTATAACCAGTAGATTATGAGATAAAGACTAGAATGTTGTATGCAGTCTGGTTTCAGACACAAGCATATTTTTCCATGGACTATAATGAACCACGCAGATATGGTTCTCTCTACTTTTTCACCGTCTTAATATCTATATCAGTACCTTTTCCTTTTTATGTTATTTTGTTTATCAAACCTTTACTTTACTTTAATCTATCAGCATATTCTAACTCATAGTTTAGAGCAGGTTACATTGATCGTATACCAATGTAACCTCCAAAACGTAACTTCAATGTAAAAAATGATATTGTTAATTATACAAATTTCAATATCGTAACGCTAACGTTAAATAGAAATAGGAATGCAAAAGTATGTCTAGTTAAGTTCACCCCCAGGCGCAGGGGATGGTTCCTCGTTAGCTATGCAAATATCGGGAGGGGGCGGCTCATGCGATACACCAGACACGCCCCTGCAATGATCAGCGCGCAGACCTTCATCACTTCATTCAGGTAAAGTATCTTCTTGTACGTCTTATCATCCTAATGAAATATCTTCGAGAGCAAAATGTGATTTCTAAGATTCAATAATATTATATTGGCATATTTATGGTATTTTATTTTCGTCAATTATTAAACTATGATTTTTGTAATTTGAGTTTGAGATAACAAGTTACATACTTATTTATAACCGTTTATTTATTACAATTATGAAATAGTAGTTTATATTTATAGTGAAATATTATTTTTTAGAAATCTGTATTTGACAAATGTTATAATATAAACTTGTATTTTCTGATCGTATGTTCATCTTTGAGTCGTTATTACGCGAACAGATATTATCGACGCCCGCTTGTATGTGCTGCATCTATATAATATGGTGGCATGTTCTGAATAATTGTGCTTCGTGTACGTAGCGAGGTGGTAGCTAGCTCTAAATACTTATAGCACAATAAAAATGATTGAGTTCGGAATTAAAGAAATTGTTTTTATCCTTCTTTCTTGCATCCCAACACATGGACATGTCCTCAAAGTTATCTTTCTACCGCTCTGGGATTTATTGCAGTTCTAACATTGCTAATTGCTATTACACCAATAGCTCTTTGCTTTGCTTTGTTTGCTTTGCGTCGTTTCCTTAATTATTACTAATTTTCACAGTTGCGTTGTTGCGTTGGTTGCGTTGTTTGGGGTTTAAGTCTTTAATTTTTTTTTTGAAATTTTCTTATCTAAAAAATGGCAACACTTTTGTTTCTAATTGCGTCATGTCATCAAAACGGGATTCCCTTTCTAACTAAAAATCAACGCAACTTTAATATTGTTTTATTTTCACTTTGTCTTGCTAATTTTAGAGTTCAGTTTTAAGTATTGTGTTTTTTGCTTTTTCTTAAAAGAGAAAAATTTATATTAATTTATTAAATTTATATTAATTTTTATGTGTTGTTTCTGGTTAGAAAAAAGGTAATATTTTTCCAATACTTTTATTGGCAGAGTTATATTATTTTAATTTAGTTTGCGTCGTGATCTTTTGGAACGTAAACGTGAGGTATGGGTGTACTTGTGTCTAGCTAATGAGCTAATGATTTTATGTCAAAGAAGTAAGTAATGTGCGCCCGCTGAGAGGTATTTCCCCTGTTGCATTTTAACAAAAAAACCCTTATTTTAATCCATCCGTCCTTATTTTAATCAAATTGAAAGTTTTGTCTTCTTCCTAACTTGAAATTGACAAATAAACATAATTTAAATTGCTTAAATATACATAAAACATGTGATACATACACATGCAATTCTCGATTTATACGAGTGTGTTAAGATCAAGGATCGGAATGTTAATGTTTATATTGACATTATCACATCGCACCTCTGCGACATGTTACTATTATATTGCAGGACTTCAATGGTTGTGGCTTAAGTCAAAACAATCAAAAAAACCCTAAAAGAGTATGGATGGCGTGTCTCGTTGGCTATTCTAGATTGTTCTAGACTATGAATGTAGACGGAAATATTTTCTGTTAACTATCTAAGATCTATATTTCAAGCTTTAATAGTTTATTTTTTTTTTATTAACAAATATTACTTGTTTTTTTTAAACTAAATAAAAAATGGTTCAGAAAAAACGCAAAAAGCGAATAGCATATATTGTATAAGTTCAATACTGTTGCCGACATAGTTTAGTGTAGATTAGTCTGATGTGAGTAAATAACACTACTTAGAAGGATTGAATTAAATATAAGTGTTCGTATGTTATATTAAAAACTTGCTATTTGATTGCTCGTAAGGCGTTACTGTCACTGCTCCGCACGGCGTTCGCTAGTGCTATCAGCTCGAGACAACTGACGACCATTTTCAAATTCCTCTGGTATTGCAACAGATCGTGAGACCCGTCCGTCTGAGACCCGTCTGCTCGCTTGTCCTCCTTTAAAATTAATATTAATAAATATTAATTCGTGTAAATTATTTTAATCTATTTTATAGGACATATTTTGCGTACTATTTTGACAATACACTTTAACCTACAAAAGATAATAAATATGAGGTCCGATTACCAACATCAAATCTACCGATATCGATACTTCGATTTGTCTGAAGGAGGGAATTGTACAAGCAAATATTAACTTTATAGCAACAGCTTAAAGACTTGGTACTTTATAAAATATTTGAGTTGAGTGACTTGCAGATGCACGGTGGTCCATAACAAATGCCGACCACTAGTTACATTTTTAGAAGTAGATTAATGAAAGCACAGTGGAGTACAGAACCAAATATATTATCAATTGTTTTATGTAATAAAACAATTGATAATATATTTCATCAATCACTGACGTACTAACTAAATGAAAACTCCTTATTTGTACGATACTCTATTCAATTTTAATTATAATAATAGTCAAATGTTTTTTACATATAATTTTACTTGAAAGTAATATAGTATTTAAAACCTATTGAATTGAATTTCTCATTTTATTCAACCGAGTCATAGCCGGGATGCTCTGTGCTCCGGCTGCCCTGTGCGTTATGGCGACATGAAAGGCCGGCATCAGAGCTGAGAATGATATATGGAGAGGCTATGACGTGTTGCTTTGATGCCACGTCAATATCTGTTAGTGGCTCGAGTGGACCACAACGATCTACGGAACGTGGCTGTACTCATACTTGGATATTCAAATGTATTCAAATAAATTACAACATTTTATAACGCTCTATCTGACAACCGCTTGATGATCAAACTTACAGTATTAGAGGTATAAATAGTTATGATAAAATAATTTTATCATAATCACTGAGACAAAATATTTTACAATTATTTTATCTCGTCCATATTTTATGAGCTCCTGAATCGTATCAGTTTGAGGCCAGAGGTCGGCATTCAGAGGCGAGGGAGTAAAGAAAACCCTGTGGCCTTTCCCAATCTGGTGCTCGGATCCGGCGAGGACACACACACAGACGACCTTTGGACAACTACGACGTTTCGACAATGTACGATAATTTGCAATTAGGATAAGAACGTGAATTGAATAAACAAAATTGTGCTTAATGTTCGCCGCGCGTGTTTACATTTGACGAATTATTGTTGTTGCGTCAAAGAGCGTCTTTCAAGTTTCACTTCAATCGGGTAATTTCTATTATATACATTCATTGTAACTGTAAGACGTTACGATGTATTGTCCGTATCGACTATCATGTGATATGATATGATATGATATGATACGATACGATACGATACGATACGATACGATACGATACGATACGATGAAATAACAATAATCTTCAAGTTCCAAGAGTTAATAATAGTTTTCTATGATTATTAAATAAATATATTAAATTCTAATATAATACACCGAATATTTGTTCTCTCGAATACGTGTCACAACAAACAAGTGCATATTTGTTAATAAAAGGCCGTAAGCTGATTACAGAGCACGGGTCTGCATTCAGCGAGTGCGTGAGTCACGTGGGTGATAACGGCGGCACGCGCACAGTCACAATATGCCTATTGCCCGATCGCTTCCTTCCTGGCTACGTTTTTTAAATGTATTATGGACGCTCCGGTTGTTTCGGAGGGTCTGATTCAGTTAATACGCAACTCGGCAGTTTAGTACGGATTTTAATGAACAGTTATAATTGAAGGGTTCCACCTAATTTTATTTGCTAATACAATTCTTCAATATAATATATTAGAAATTTTACAAATGTTTTAGGTAAATCAAAACAATACCAATAAACTTATGTTTATGCGACGACTATCCAACTTCAAAGAGTTTTCGGACAAAATCTCCATAAGTACAAAAAGGATTTGTATTTTTTTTCATTTCGAGGCAGACGCCCGCATGGCGGTGTTTGCAGTTTCAAATATCGTTAGGACGAGGAGGGGCCGCTCCGAGCCCCCGGGCCCCGGGGTCCTCCCTCCCGTATTATCTATACATTCAAGGCACCTTGTAGTTCGTCAATAATGTGATTGTTTCTTTATTCCACAAATTCAAAACTATTTAATAAAAATATGGTTGGTTTCAATTCATTTAATTAATTCTGTTTGTGCATGAATACTTAAATTACTTCACGTGCGCTTCGTTAACTATTTCATTGCAAATTAATTTACAATTGACTAAAATGATTTACATTTTATATTTTAACAAATTTTTCAATTCGTTAAATCGCTGCGTCGCCAGAGGTCGCCACAGACTAAGCATCACTCCTGCTTCTGTTATTACGTAATTATATATTTCGTACGCGTCACAGTGCTCTGTGTGTACAACCCCTTGTCGCGAGACTGCATAGTCTTGAACTAAGCACCCTACGAGAGTATTCGCTGGATATCGGTAAGAATAGTAAGACAACAACTTGACTTAGGTTATACTGAGAAATAATAGCTAATCTCTACTAAACGAACTTAGACCTACAATAAATGCTCATAAACTTATTATAAACTATATTAACATAGATAAAACTAGATGAAAATCATAAAATTGGCAAAGTATCAAAAGGCACAGTTCCACGTAAGGCCCAAATGACAGCGACGGTGATTACACAGGCCTAATTCGATAAATAGGGCTCCTCGCCCCTCCGCGGGAGATGTTTAACTGAATTTATTAGTTGATTGCACCGTTTGTGACGACGCACTTGTTTGCTGCCTAAATTACACAATATTGTGACATATAGAACACAAGATATATACTCGGATACTCGGACAATATCGCTATTATATAATTTATTAACCGTCTGTCGTTATTGATTTGTTTAGGGTTAGGTTAGGGTTTAGGGACACGCAATGCTACAAGGAACTTTAGCTCTGTCAAGACAAGACTACAAGATCAATCTGCTTTTATTCAAAGGTAAATGGGCTTCTGCGGTGTTTGAATTTATTATTATAGGCTCGGTGGCGACTCGATGGTCCTTTGTTGGCTCTGGTTCTGGTTTCTTATTAACAGCACATAATCTTTGATAGTAGTTTTGTTGGCAATTGTCGACGGTTTAATGTTGGTACAGTGAGTTAAATCAGCTGGCGAGCATTCATTGTGCTTAGCTCTTAGCGGTTGGAAGTGGTTGGAATGATTTATGTTTTGTGACCTATAGACACTCGGGATTATTTCTATTAAGATTTTATTTAGTAAGTGTATATCCCGAGCAGCAGTCAAATAACTGAGGCCAATTATTATATGTTTATAAATAGTATGTTAAAATTTTTAAATACCACTTTACATAACACAACTCACAATATAAAATTATATGTAATCAAAAAATATTAGGGTATCCACAGTGGTACCTGAGCGCGGCCTGCGCACGCGCCGCCTCGCTTCGTTACCAATAAGCATGATTTAGTATGATTTACTTCTGATACCCACACACGACATGTACACTGCGAATCGTATGATTGCGGTGGACTGTATGCCAGCAGTTTTTAAATTATTTGTTAATAATTCCTTGATGAAGTTAAGAATAAACTCTCTTATTCCTTACTATAATGCCTTTAAATCTCAACATATATTATGTTATTATGAACGTTTCTTATTAGATTCTGATCGAAGTTCTAGGTTCTAGCTGTCACCGGATACAGCTTGAGTGGGATAGAATATATAGATTCCTGATACTCATTATTTTTGACAATTAATTTTAGACATCTCGTTGTTAAAGCACTTCCGTGATATATTAAGAGTATTAAAATGTGTAATGAATTGTGTAATATTTTCTAAACTAAGTCCTTAATGATTTTAATACAACTAAACATGACTCTGCGTTGATAACATATTATTATTTTAGCACTATCGGTAAGATTAATGAAATCTGACAAGCGCTTGCTTCTAGAGAATATTTAAATGACATTGGGGATGTAATCTCTTATTTATAGACCCTTTACCGCTGACACACAAAAATCGTTTTTCAATTACACTTTGTCCTTTAAGAACTCCGAAACCAGTTAAAAGGATTTAATAACCCGGGATGCAGTAAATCAAATTTTGATTATGAGAATATAGAAAAGGTTCAATATCCCGACATAACTCAGGTAAGGCGTGGATGAGTTTTGAATGCGTTCGGTGAAAAAACTCGCTTTCATTACTTTAAATTTATACGTTGCACAAATATCTAAGTATTAACAATGAAGCGTTTTATCGCACTCCCGTGACCGGGCCGCCATCATCACCGTCGACAAAAAAGTATTCGCGACACACATTATTAAAACACCTACACCTACGGGCAGTCGATTCCGTTTTAAGATTGTTTATAAAAGATTTATAGGTATATTACCTCTTCGAGCTCTATAACCGGCCTATATAATACAACTTTCTAAAATATTTGCGAACGGTACAATTAACAACTGTCATAAATACAAGGCTCCATATATCTGTCAGCGCTCGCGTAATTTACGACGGCCGGGCACATCGCGCGTGTGTAAACAGCCTCTCCTACAGACGTATCGGACGCAGCTTCCTGCTCTGAGTCAGGATGAAATCACTCCGGTACCTCGATTACCGGTACCATTATCACGGACACGGTTTATTTAAGTTATATTGATTTATATTACTGTATTATTATGTATATATATTGTATGTTAATCTTGTTTTTACGACAATGTATAGGCGTTCTCGTTACAATTATTATAATAAGTTTTAAAAGAACCCGTTGCCACGTATCAGTAAATAATTGACTAAGTTTGGACAGTTTTAAGAACATCCTGTGTGCGAGGTTGGCATGATACAAATGTAGTTATCATTAACATTCAGTCCGCGGTGATCGTTCATTACTGATGTTGATATTCAAATTTATTCATATTTCACACCCCCAGGGAGGCGTCTCTTAGTTATAGCCTTTGTGTTTCGGTAGCGATGGCTTTAAATTAACTGTACTGTTTACTTTTATGTAACTATATAAATATATATAATACACCCGCGGACATTTTGTATCGCAACGCAAATATTGGAAGATGCAAGACTCCTCAAGTTAGCGAGTTCGTTACCCGCCAGTAACGAACTGTTTGCCGCTCACGGGGACAGGTAATCTAATAAAACAACCCCTGATCACCCCTGATCACCCCTGATCCACCCCTCCTACACCCCTCCTGCGCTCGGCGACGGTAGCGTTTCTCTCGCTGTTTATTCTTGTATCTAAACGGAACGCGCGTGCTCTGAAAAATAAAACAACTTACAAATCCGCTTCAAAATAATTCTACAGCTTTTGTTTTTAGTGGTAATATATCTAATATCTATATAAGAATAATAGGTACTATATTATATGTATTATATTTTATATTATATGTAGCGTTAAACGGTTTATTGTGAGAAGATGTATAATTATCCCCGAATCAATTTTGATTCAATTGTCATCCCTCAATTGCCCCGCGGTTGACGTACAGTACAGTACAGTGAACACTCGGACGCCTTGTAATTATCGCATTATTATTCTGCACCCATTATGTGATCATCCGCTGTGATCGGCCACTCTTGAGCGAGTGGTTGTACTCGTAGGAGCTGCGTGAGAGCGATTTGTTGACACGCGACGCCTTTTCACCTCGTTGCTTCCAAATAATATACAACGTTTTATTGGATATTTTACAAGCAAATTTAGACCCTAATACCATGCATCAAGGTAAAATAAAAAGCAATCAATTTAAGTAAATGATGATCTGATAATGATTATGTTCTATACTCCAATATAGTCTCTAATGTGAATGAATAAGATCTAATGACGTTCGGTATATTGTGTTAAAAAGATTTATTTAATTCCAGAGGCATCGTAAACATTGGGGCTAGATTGCTCATTGATTCATCATTGCACTCCGTGTGATAGTTGATACTTTAGGTAATATTATCATTTTGTAAGAAATATATACGAGTATTACTGATAAAAAAGTATTATTACGAATGTTCATAGTGTATTCATTTGTGTATTTAATTGTAATTACTCTTGTTGAACGAAAGGAACGCAACGGCAACACGCCCAACTAACAGTTCACCTCACATGTAGCATCTTGTGGGTGAATAAATATTTGCAACAGTCCCCTCGGGTGTTCCTAAACACCCCAACCTCCAGGGATGTCGTATTAAAAACAATAACAGCGACAATTGAAAACTACTAGTTACACTAACAAGTCCAGCGGGATTTAAATCCTGTTTGGTGCATTACGAGATGTATTAATATTGGTCACCCTTCTCAAAATATATACACTTACCATGAACTAAGTTTATTATTAAGCTTTAGACTTTAACAAAAGCAAATAGAAACGATAATCAAAAAGTTTCTAATATCATATGGACCAAACAAACAAACAAGTAACAATAAGTTCAGAATGAGACTTTTGCTAGTTCTGGCCTATTCTAATTCTAGAACTAGAATATCCAAATCACCCGTTAAATATTCTTTTCTTGGAGTTCTAAGTGATTTTATCTTACAATTATCATACCATTGACAGTTTAGTCACAATAAGAATTCCCTCATCAGTAGTATCGGAAAAAATGTATAGTAGGGGAAAATCGTGCTAAAGGGAGCAGTTATGCGGGCGGGAAGGCGAGGAGGGAGATGAGGGGGTTGGTGTAATCGCGTCACAGCGGTCGGTTGCGCGCGCGACGCGTAATCCCGTTGTCCTAATAGTCTTAGGCGGACAAAGGACAAAGGACTGATCAAACGCGGCATTTCACGCGCCAAATGTCACTGACTGACTACACGGACCTACGGCTCAGATCAAATATATTCAACTCAATAATAAACTTAAAACTGTACTGTATGTACTCCACATCGGTCGACGAAGATTTGTTTAAAATTATTGCTTAAATAACTTTTAAGAAGTTGTAAACAACAATTAAATTATTTTTTACGTTAAAATTATTCTCCTATTGGAACATGTACCTAATTGACGTGCAGACTTAATCAATTTAAGCAATGTTTTCCTGACTGCTCTCTAAACACTCTCTCGTCACAGGCTTTACTGATATCAACTTATTGCTGTCGGGTGTTGAAAATTGACAGGTTATTAAGAAATATGCGTTACAGAAAAAAAACTTATTGGTGTACTTTTTACAATTAGTATAAAATGAACAATAGAGTTTTAATTTGTGTATTTTCCTATTCTGGTAACGTTGTCATACTCAGTAAGAATAACAGCAGAGCAAAGACAGTATATAAAAAACACTCCTACGACGCCCCTGATTACTTTGGATGGTCGACCGGCGAAACATAGACGGCCGATGTCTGTACCGACCCAGCATATCATCCGAAGAAATACTAAAGCTTTAATATTGAAGTATATTATACTTGGATTTCATTTAATTAGATTTTTTTTTTAATTGTGTTTATGAAAGTACGTTTTGTATATTTTTAAATATCCACTTCAAAACTTAATACACTGTTCGTTAAAAAAAATTGTTTTCAACATAAAAAACAATATTTACTCCATGTACACAGGTTACTTACAATTTCCCGGAATCCGTTGATTGGGGTCACGGAGGATTGAATTCAGGAAGTACCCTGAAACGCCGATAACTGGATTTGTCGCTACATCGATACAAACATCACGATCCCTGAACCAATGCCTTGAATAACTAACTTAGCGATGCTCTCTTATTTTTATGGATTTGCTCAGATTTTGTAATAAGAAGATACTTAATTTTATGACGATGTTCTTATTTATATTTTAGTTTTTTCTTACCTAATTGAATAAAATATAACAATCTTACCATGAAGTCTTACAGTACGTAAATTATCCGTCTACAACATATGTTAATAATATCTTATTTATTAAAAAATAACTCTAATAGACGTACCTTATAATATAACCATTAAGGTCTACAATACATTATTTTCTTGAAATAATTACACGGGTATATCTTGGATGTTTAATATATTCAAACTTAACGAAATGTCCATTAGTTTGCAGCTTCACTGGTCCAGCTGCGCTCTAACTCAATTAATTTCTGCCTCGGAAGTTTACTTCATAAAATAACTATGTTGTATCACAACCGAGCATAACTTACAATATACAAAGTGAATTGGAATGTAGATTCATTTACGTTTGGAGTTTAATCAGACATCAATTAATAGTCATCGTTTGTAAATGTTTTACAGATGTTAATAACAACTCCAGTACACCTGTACCTACTCGTACATTCAATAGCGAGAGAGAGATTCGATAAAACGTCCAATTAAATTATAACATTTATGAGACTATTCACCTTGTCTTCTCATCCGTAGTTTATTCACTCCTTCACCCCTTCACCCCTTCACCCCTTGTTGTGATAAGAACGTACATCATTTGGCAGTGGTTGAATACAATGCTTACATATCTAAGGGTAGATTACACCTGTCACTCGACTAGAGATACGAGTAGGTAACATTATTATTGCAATAGAGATATCTCTAACATTGATACTTGGGAGAGACCGGGTGAATGAAATTGGCACTACTCTTAATTAATAAATTTAACACACACACTTTAAATCCAAATAATATAATATGGTTTATAGGTGTTAATTAATTGTTGATAAGTTATTACACTTACTATGAGACGAAGCTTCTTACCATTCCCTGGATTCACCGTGCCGGGCGCCGGGGCCGTCGCGTCGCAAGGAGAGGAATGCAAACAGTGCCTGGGACTTGCGATCCAGGTGTAGATTTAAGGGGCCCCTTCATTATGCGCAAAATAAGGTCGGGAAAAAGCCGTAAAACATATTGTTTTTTATTTTTATTTTCTTTCATATTACAGCTTATATAATGTTAAAAGTGCATAACTTTTAATTCATATAAAATGAGACAACATAATAACCAGAACACTAAAAAACAAAAAAAAACACTATTTTTTATGATATTCAGATTAATATTATTTATGTATTTTATGTATTTTTAGAACAATAAAGATTATTATTATATAATTAAGTATTTTTTTAATAAAACCTTAGACAATGTCTAATGTATGTTATAAGTATCGAATAGGATTGAAAGTTTTGTATTTTTGCTAACATTTTATTATTATTAGGTACTAATGTATAATTATTATTTCAAGTTTCCGTTACAATAATTCTTAATTTTATGAAATTTGGTCTATGGCCGTCCCTCGCACGATCGCATTTACAACAAAAAACAAATTCACAAATTATGTAAAACATTCCGCGTCGGGTTGAATAACAAAATGATCACAATTCCATCCACAATGCACAAAGGGACAATCGGTAACGAGATTATTCGCGCGTAAAAATGGCGGGCGGGCGTCGATGTAATTAGAATTTCAAATTTTCAATTTGAAAAATCGATCCTTCCGGCCAATCCGGTAGCTTCCGAGCCTTTGAGTGGAATTAAAAATGCGAACGGAAGGCCACCTGCTAATAGATGGAGCCTGAAAGAAACCTAATTGCCGGGTCCGGGACGGCCCTCGAATGTTAAGTAGGCATCGGGGAGATGTCGCAATCTATACTTTACTTACTTCGATAATATATTTATTAAAAATAATTCTGAATATTAATAAGTCGATAATCAGTCATTCATCGGTCATCAGATAATAAGTGATTCCGATTATAGTACTACCATTAATCGAATGACTTATTAATCCTAATTACTAATTAATTAATCCGAAAGGACGTGTATTGAAAGGACAATCGAGACAGTTAGTGTTGCAACTTCGTGATTTCTTTGAGCAAGAAAATCAAAATATCGAGCGAGGAGCGGCTTGGAGCACAACAAATCTTCTACAGCAAAAAGAAAGCGCCAGGCTCATAAGGTGACAGCTGTTGATGACTTTGACGCTGACGCTGACGCTGTTCGTCATGTACATGATTACTATTTGAAAAAAGATTGTTTCTTTAAAAAGTAGTGATCTATTTCATGGTAAAAAATCTTCTATCGTCAAAGTTTTAAAAACATTTTTTTTATGTCTTTATATTTAAATAACATATTAATTACACCTTATTTAACATTATAGAAGAGGTTTTCTTTAGCAGATATAATACTCGTAGCATTGATTTTTACCGATTATTTGTAATCGGTGGCACAATCGTAGTAATCATTATGTGTGGCACATCACTAAGTGTGCGGTACCCTTGCATGAAGTACAATATTATTTGTATGACATTTTAACGTAAACAATACAAAACTTGATGTTCGTAAGAGGTCAAAAGACAAAGACTAATAATATAATGGACAAAGTATAGTGACAGTTTGTTAAAGAAGTTGGAGAGTTGAATAGGTGCGACACCCCGTCTGTGGCGGTCCGTGGCGCACGGCGCGAGACCTCATACCGATGCCGATGCCATCGGCAACGGTTATTAAAACACTTTAAAGATAACAATCCAGACAATTCAATTGTTTTTTGTAGGATTACGTTGTAGCTGCTGTTTGGAAACGCTTTCTTATCGTTCAAGTTGATTTCTTGTTTTTACACGATGATATTATTATTGTACAGCAAAACCAAAATATTAATATTGAAGAAAGCGAGGATTTGCTTCATAATTGACCGAAAGAAATAGATCCTAACAAATGTTAATTTTAAGATATAAACTATAAAGTTTATAAAGAGTAAAATTTTATATTTAAATGCTCGATTAATAGCTAAACCTTGTATCCTCTGTTTATGAACATCTAAATGGTTCCATCATCCATATTATATTTGTGTTAAAACAAAAAACTTTTCAATGAGGCGTTGCAAAAATTCAATTTAATACCAATATATGTATTATAACTACTAGTCCTACTTATTATTTCAATTTACTAAATAACAATTGAAATAAAACCATTTAGGTTTTATTTCAACGAATTATATTTATTTTATTTTCCGGTTAGACCCTCCTAGCGTGTTTTTAGTTTTAATTATTTGTAAAAATAATAAAAGACGACTTACATCTAATAGTAATACACCTCGTTCATTTAGTTTGAAATGTTTTTGACAGTGTTGCTCATAGGCTCAATACATTCAACACATTCCACATGGCTTACATACTTATTGAATACTTCCTGTGTCTGGAGAATATAACATTTGGGAGTAACCAGTTGGAAAATGTTATTGTATTTTATTTTTGAAAGACTCGTATATTCATCTCGTGTTATTACTTTGATATTTTATTTAATTAATTAAAGGTAATTTACAAAAATGTTTAATTTTTCTTAGAGGTAACGGTGAAACTCAAACTTTTAATACTTTTTGACCATATAATATTTCTTACTAATATGCCTGTTTAGTAAAGAAACAATGAATTTAATATACTTACTTAACCCCTTTGTGTTTGCACCAGAACACTGACTAAGCTTTAACTTTATAACGTCTACATTCTTCTTGTTTAATCAACACAATGATACATCTATTGATATGTTACAGGTATTATTTTGAATATACTATTTAATATAATAAACGTCACTGTGGTTTTATTTCATTGAAAATACTTTAAGATTATAATGACTACTAGACAATAACTAACTTTTAAATCCTAACATAATTAAAGTATTTGTAAGCCACATACCAATTTCCAGCTTAGTCTCAGTAAGCGGTCCGACCCAAATACACTTTTGTCGCATGACCCCAAAAGCGAAAATCCAAAATGACAGTCTCCAAGTGAAGCACCATCACGACGACAAGCGCTCTGATTGCGGCTCGTGTCATTTGTGTCATTTGTGTCATTTGTGTCAGATGCGGACGGTAATCTCACATGTACATGTTACATGTACGGCCGAGCACACCATCTAAAACCAAGTAACTCATTCACAAAAAGTGTTTTATTGTGACGGCTCACTTCACTTAAACCTATTTCAAAAACAAGTGTAGTAATAATTGGAACGAGGGCGATAAACTGTTCGCTTATTTGAGTGAGACAAAGACAATTTGACACTTTTCTAGCATTTTACGTAACACTTCTGTGCCTGACTGTAGATACTTGCAATTGTGTAGTCGTGGTCGCGTAAACCGTGCTTGACGCTTCGTAAATAATTCACAATACTTCTCATATATTTGACTCTATATATATACCTATATGTCGCGGCGAAATAAATAGGATTAGATAACTTTACTTTAAAATTTAAATGGTTCTACAGTTAAATGAAATGGATAAGTAAGTATATCTATAGGTATTTATATTTTGTCATCATAAAACTATTAATTTTCTCTTATATTTTTTTGTGTGGTTTGGTAACAATGATCTTTCTTAAATTGTCATTTTTCCCAAATATTAAATAATTTGTGAAGTTCAATAAGGTAGCGTAGGTATATATATATATATATATATATATATATATATATATATATATATATATAGTAGACCTTTACAGTTACGTGGTTTTTGAAAATATATGGATTATTTGTTAATTGATTGGTTTACATTCTATTACTTTTTGGTAAAATATTTGACAATCTCTTATGTATATTCTTATTAAACTAGTGATACTATTAAGTACACCTGAATTTATCCATTGCTTAACTTCGAATTTTAACATTTTGTATCAGAATTGTTAATAAAAAACATTTTAAACCCTCTATCGCACTAAACCTATGCCACAGCTTGTCTTTTAACTCACAGTAATAGGAGAAGAGAGATTAAACTCTGCAAATTCCAATCGGAATAACTATCATACACAGTTCTATTTATATGTTTCATGTTCGTTCATTCCTTCATTAATTGTCATTTCAGTCGTTTGTATAAAATGTCCCTGACACACCACATGTCGCTCAAGAGCTGACAAGAGTACAATGTGTTCAACATTATACTAGTAATTAATAAAACTCTATCAGTCTATTTTCTGTTTAAATTTATATCATTATTATTTATTATTATCAATTCACGATTTTTTAATTTTTTTACATAACGCCGTATTAAAATCTAGTAAAGTTAAACAGTGAAACCTCATTTTTTAATAAACATGGAGATATGGTGTATCATGAAAGAATCAGTGCTTTTTAAATTTAGTTTAAAAACTTCAATAAAGACGCAAAAAATATGTTTATCTAGAAAATGTAACAACACAAAAGCTGTTTGTGGCGCATTGCAATCAATTGAAATGCGATATACGCGAAATGCGGATCGGTTAACACACGTAATAATTGAAGGGTCCCTTCAAGGCGTCGAGCGAGCCACGCCCGCCGGGCTCGGCCAATGGCGGCCCGGGGCTCCGGGGGCCTCGGTCCCGCCTGCTCGGGCACCGTAGTTTAGCTGTGACTTGTGGTGCGAGTGGTCGTGACTTGTGTCTCTCAGTGTAATGGACATGTTTTGACAGTTGACTGAAATGCGTTGATGTTGCTCTGTTTTTAGTGGTAAAGTTCACGTGAGAGATGAAGGTAAGTTTGTGTTTTGGACAAGTTTTTTTTGCATGTTCTAATTAAGCTCAAACCATAAAATTTTTTCAAAGTTATATTGTTTTTTTAGTTACAAATTTATCTTTATGTTTAATTAGACATAAGAAACTTTTTACATCTTTCGATATTAAGAGGATGTTTAACATACACTAATACAATTTTCCTATGAGAAAAAAAAAAACGATTTTGGATTTTATAATAAATTAAAACATTATAATATAAAATAGTAAATGTCTAAGATCGTGTAGCAAACGGGAACGTCGCCCTGGGGTTGTGGCACACCGCCGTCGGAACTGACGGACACGACAACTTTTCTATTGACTATTTGCCTAACTAATTAGTACGTAGATTCGTATTTATAAAATATAAATCTCTTACCTATTCTACTATATATAGTCCAATCAATAGGTCGAGATGCTTTTCCTTCAATTATTATTTATTGAGCTTTTTTAAGTCGCTCGCTACGTCATAAAGTCACCACAGTGCAGGGATAAGGAGACACTGATGGATTTAGAAACTGGTGTCCTCCTGACCGTCAGCACTTTTATGAAATAGCCACAGTGTCAAAAAATATACAAAATTGTTATCAAAAAATTCCTAACATAGCCTTAACATTCATTGTATGTTTACATACACATACATACCTACTACAAACAGTAACTAGACCATACCATATACAGGTATGATATACACCATGACAAAAGATTAAAAAAAAGAACTGTACAGATTACCTATTCAAAGTGTATTTAATGATACACGGACCGCCAAGGAATCTACAATATTAAGAAAAAATATACCTACGGGAGCACATACACTACTGCGGGGTTAAGATTATACAAATCTCCAAACTTCTTATATATATATATAAATTAAACCAATAAATATTATTCCAATTAAAAAATATACTCCAATACAGATAGTTAGCCTCAGTTAAAACGACGAACCATTAGAACTCAAGTTTACAATGTACTTATTATTAAAGTTATGATAATACAAAAGACTAATACTTAAACTAAATACTCAATAAATACCTTAATTTTAAATCCTTTTATTGTAAGTAATTGAAAGGAGTTTTTAACTTAGATGTAACAAGTATGAAGCAATTGATTTCTAAGTTGCAATAATATAACGTAGCGAGGCTCTTCCCTTGTGTATTTTAATAAGTTGTCATATTAATAATATACGAGTACCTTACTGTTAAACCAATTACCTAATCTTATTTATAGCTATTTGGAATAAAAAATAATTAATTAAATGAATATCACATACATATTAATAGGTAAGACAAACAATTCTTTAAACAATTGTATTAAACAAGGAGGTAAGTAAAGAGCTTTAAATATATTTGCTTATCTGATGAGATGTTGATGTCGCTGACCCTAATGACCAACTCCCGAATATGAAATTGTTACAACTCTTATTTATATTTATTACACATTTACTTATTATTAATATTAAATAAACCAATCTTTAGCAAATGGAAGGTATGTTTTATTAGCACATTAATATATAATTAATTAATAATAGCAGTATTAACTATAACTATAGCAGGTTTCTTGATATCATTCGATGATGAAGTTAGAGAGGATGGACTAACCGTCATGTTTTGAAGAAGTAAGTATTTGATCTTTAAAGTCACGAGAGAAACGTACTATCCTCGTTAAAAATATTTAAAAATGTAATTAATTTAATTTCACTTTTAAATGAATTCATAAAGTGGTCCAGTAGGATTATTTGTCTTTTATACAAACGCTTCTAAACACAGATACTACTTATATCAATTAAGTGATGACTTACTTCCTTTATTTATGTAAGTGACTTGTCTGAGGATTTTCATAGTCGTCTCAAAACAAACAGATAAAATAATTTAAAATGTACTTAGAACCCTTCAAATTACGTTAGAGGTACGGTCAATGGTCACGGTACGGTCAAATTTAACTTACTCAATTATACATTTTGACTCAAACACGGTTTTAATTAGTTGCATGTTTTAAAGAAAACAATTGGATACTCCACTTATTTACCTTCACCTCAATATAGTTTTATCTAATAAATTACTTCTTAACTAAAACTGCAAACGTATTCTCGAATAATCTCCTACAAGTTGGAAGACATCCTACTCGATACATCCACCTATCAATAATATACTTTTAAGAATAAGAGCTGGCTCCAAACACAGCCCATTAGTACCGATCACAATAACAAATACCATGTACGACGCACCCGTAATCTTATATCAAATCCGATTATTTGAATCGGGTGCAGCCGATAAATCGTCGCCCGCGTCGGCTGTCGTCGGCGGCGATTCGTTACGTTTCGATTTACCGAAATTATTCGATACATCGAGAAATATGGCGGCGGTGCTTTAAAAGGCTAATATGTTATTTAAAGCGACCGAGTCGGCGCGGAGCCCCGCGGTGCTGCCACCGGCTCAATGCCGATATTAATGATCAGAATGTATCACGCACTTCAAGGCCTGCGAATGTCTTCTTCTCTGTACCGCTTGACGGGTCAACAGACACGCCGATCCCGGCCTGATCCCGGCCTGACCCCGGCCTGACTCCGGCCACCCGCTTCAAGGAATGCTGGACCACTATTGTAATACTACAAACACTTACTACCAAAGGCGTTACCTTCAAACGAAGATCGAGCTTAACAAATAAAAGCTTTAAAAAATACAAAAACGGTTTTATAAAGATAAAAGAATATATATATTTATTCGGCAAATTTTATAGTTACCAAAAAAGATATCAATTTCAATAATATTACTTTTTGTATATTAAATGTAGATAGATATGTGTACACAATTATTTAAAGATTTATAATAAATAAGAATACAACTTAACATGATTTGGTTAATATTAACCTGTACAATTTTGTAATAAAACTTTAATTTGATTAAATCAATCTACGTACAAACAGCACACATATGTTATGTAACAGTCTAAGACCATCGAGAGAGCTCTCATTTGCCAAGATCACGGAGATTAGAATAAAGAGAGTTGCAGAACTGTTTGTTTGTTACATTAAAATTTGTCGTTTCTTGTTATATTATTTTCTAAAATATAATATTTTCTTAGACCATAAGGAACTATAATTGATATAGGTATATGTTTTTTCTTTTTCTGTTAGAATAATAATAAATATTTGACACATCTAGGTTTCGAAGAACTATAGTACTCAGTGCTTACTAGGAACTGACTTGCTTATAGGGACTGATTCGCACTTTTGCGACTTTAAATTAAAAGTAATCTATCATGACTTATTTTTTTAAATCTTGTTGTAATCATATAATTTTTTGTATTTTCTGATTAATCCAATACATAAAATTTTATAAGTCCATGGTTTTCAAATTAAACAAATGAATCAAATAATGCATTAAACACTATAGAATATTCATTTTACATTTTAGAACATACTCGTATTACTTCTACATACATACATTACTATAACAGTATATACTTTTTCTTTTAGACATTTTTTTTCCTTTTAACTTTATTTTTGATTTTGTTTGTTACGCTTTCAAGCAAAGGTTTATGAAGAAATTGAAAAAAATAAATTTTACACATACGCTGTTATACAAAAAACGGACTTACTGCGAAAAATACTCATGCTAAGGAATAAAAAAAAAAATTGTCGCTTTTTCTCTATCTATTCACCGCCGGCAAATACCCGTATTATAGTTTATTATAATTTTAAAAAGGCGCTGTCAGTAATTAAATTTGAGACACCAAATACCTTTAAAACTAATATCTTATAAGTTAACAAATTTACAATTTTTACTTAAAAAATAAATGTATTTTACAAACCGCCGAATTGATAGCGACATAGGCCTTCTTCCAACCCGCCGGTGTGCCGAATATCTACCCTAAACCATTGCCTCCACGGATATACGAGTATGATACATTACATTGTAGATTAATACATTAATATTCTTATCCTATAACCACTTCATTTATTTCTTGAAGCAGCTCTGCTACGGAAGTCTTTATACCACGTAAAACTATTTTTATTTGTTAAAATTCTGTTATGATTATATTAAAGCACTCGACATTGAAAACCTCCAAATATAAAGTTTAATTCTGTCAAGTCACCCAATAAACAAAATATAATTATTTCTATAGTTTTTATTGAAATCAAATTGAAACTAAGGAAAAGAGAAGTTAAATGTATATTTAAAGTTTTCAACATTAATCCGTTTGAATTAATTTCAAACATAACGTTTCTTTAATTGGTACTTCAAAGCAATTAAAATACGAGTATTTATATTTTTTTAATTATTAGTCGGGAACACCTTAATAAGTTAAAAGTATATGCAGTTTTCGCGAGACACGCAAACAATGTCTCTTTAAAAGACATTTATTACAAATACCAATTAATGGAACCCATTTAATATTACTATTCAGAGCGATATTTACTGAATAATATTATTTTATTTGAGTTATTCTTGGAACTAAACGGTGAAATATAATTTATAGATGTTCCAGAATAATTTATATTGTAACAACTTATTAACATTGGAAAAGAATTAACGACAAATTATGACATGCTGTTAGAGGTCCGTGCCTTGGAGCGATTCGTTTATATTATTAAATGAGAGCATATATTTTTAATTGAACTGGCCGAGGCCGGCGACTCCGCCTGAATCTTATATTATTTTTGGGTAACCTGTAAAATCAAAATAAAATGCTGAATACTATTTTAGTTTTTTCTCTTTCTAATAAATCTCAGTCTAACTTTAAAATAAAAAAAAAAACATATTTTCTATTTTATTATAGAATTTTATATATATTTAATATATTAATTAAATGTTAATCTATTTATTATATATATGTTTTATTAAATAGAGTATTATTTTATTGACATTTTAACCTTATTGATGAGATAATAAAATGTGATTGAGTCTTGGTCTCACTCGTCGATCAGTCTCCCGTTAATTAGAAACTTTATGATTTAAATATTTTAATGAACTTTTACAAGTACCAGTAATAATAATAAAAATAGACGAGGTGGTTAGTGGTTAGTGGTTTGATCTGAACTAATAGTGGCTACCGTGCCTTAGAAAAAGGTTAAAAAACAGTTGACAGGGACGGACGGGCAGATTGTTCTGTTTATTTAATAAACAATACCATGGCGCAGGCCCCACGGTACCTCGGTCATTGTTCGCGAATGACGCGAAGGTTCTCTCGTCATTTAGGGATCTGTGGGGAATTAAAGTATATTTAACAAACTTAATCACAAATCAAAACACAACATCACACTATATATTAAATGTTATGCTGCAACCTGTTTATATTTTTTATGAACCTAAGGACGTGAGAATCCTCCGCTGGTCGGTACCGGCCGGAGATGACATGATATATACATACATGTATCGCTTCACAAAAAAATATTTACTTAAATAGTTGCTAATTTATTTTAATTTATTTACACAAAACAAAACTAAAAAGCATGGGAAAATATTTTTAGAAGTAATATATGATAAATGATATGTCATTTTCAAATTAAAATCAATTAGATATTTTTTGTATTTGGCAATTAAAACATTGAATAAACTTTATTAAAAATACTTTCACGATCTGTAAAGGCAACTGTGGGATGGTTTGGTGCTTCTATGCGCGTCGGCCGCCCGCTTCGTCCTCAGAGGTGATACAATCGCATAACTTGTGGTTATAAATAATACGAATTAGAATTGTATAATATTTTTATTGAAGTACGGAACCCTCTTATTTATAACAGGTCGCGCTTGTCATTCTGGATGCATGATACAGACGCTAATCAATCGTCATCCTCGATGAGGACACAATGAAAACGATGAAAAGCTGTATCTTAGACTTTTTGGAATATTTAAGTTCTATTCCTTTTTTAGTTTACACTTTTACACTTGAAAATATTAATACTAAACTGACAGCATTATATTATTAATATTGAACAGCAGCAGATAGAATCTCTATTCAAAACTATAAGATATCTCTATGTCTAATAATAATAGACATGGTTTTGAATTAGTACTTTTTGATATTTTTATTATAGTTTATTTTATTTTGGAGCACCGCTGTTAGTATTTTGTAAATTGCGACAGAAGCTCTTATCAAAATAAATAAAGAAGGCAATAAATAATTGTTCCTCGTGCAGTTTTGGTGATGGATCGTACCGGAGACATGACTAATCGCTTATTATCTGAAGACCGATTGCGAGAGCACAATTGAATTAAAAATCCAACGAGTAACGATTGCTATTGATTAATACAAAATGTTATTTTATAACATTTCGTCACAATGATCATTCATACACGTAGCGAGGCTGTTCTTTGAGGCGTTTTGTTTCGTGATTGGAACTTAAAAACCTCTTCTATTTTATTTATCTTAATACGTCTTTTATTTTTCTTCTAAATCGGAAAAATACGAGACATATTTTTAAATATATATAAATGTCTAACAAGTTATATCATACGAACGATATTGATTTTAGGACCTATATCGCAAGCCACGAATAAGTGTAATATTCTATTAAACATAGCAACATGTATGTATGTTGTAAATATTTACAACAGCTCTGTGACGTGTTAATGACACGTCTGGTGTGTTGTTGATATATTATGAGGCGGTCACCGAGCATTATGCGCTTGTCCGGAATCCTGCCCTTTGAATATTTCATCAAACAGATGGCTCCAATATTAATAGTTCTCAATAATGATGGAGCACCCACACAAAGAATTGTCGATAAAAACTCGATGGTTAAGGAGTGAAAACATCACATATTTCACTTCGAGTCTCACTCTCAAAGACGGGGCCCGGACCTGGACCCATAGCAAGTATCTCTTTGTTGACCCTCATTTTTGATATAAATGTTGTGCATAATCTTTATACCTCATTAATATCTTTATTGTAACCGACGTCTGTAATTCATCTCCGTCATGATCTACTGTTGAAATTAGAATTTATATCTAGAGTGGTTTTAAAAGGTGTTTAATGGTTTGTTTGGAGTTTGATATCGCAAGCCTCGGAGGGTTAGCTGTCGATTGTTAAGTAAAGGAATTCAATCAGCCAGCGCAATTCATTAATAATAAACCATACTGCGGAAGGTATTAAATTTATTTATAACAAATACACTTGAAATAGTAAATTATTTTATTATTCTTTCAAGAAAATGTCTTTAGTTTCAAGGCACCTACGCGTCTTCCTTAATAAAGAGCAATAATTTCAATATAGTATATTAAATATCCAATGGAGTAAGGATGTTAAAGTGATGTTATTCGTATAAAGCTGGCCATAAATCTACATGAGCAATAGCGCGACAAAACCGGGGTGTCATTGTAGTGGATGATTTAAATCACCCTCCGGCCCTAGACACACGCGGCAGCGACTTACAATAAATACCTCAACGTATCACATCAAAGTATCAAAGTATTACATCTAATTATTAATTATACGAAACATATTGGTTGTATTTAATAAATATTAATAATTAGCACACTTGTTGATCACACAGTGTCTTATCGGTACGTTATCACCTGGGTGGAATGTTAGGCGACATGAGGTCAGTGAGAAGAACAGAAGTAAAAGTATATGTTATAATACACGTAAAGATAAATAGAGAAGCCGTAAAGTTGGATGGTGTTTGTTTGTAGGTGATTAGTAATACCGGAGAAATTAATATTAAGGTAAAGTATGGAACTCTCGGTAGATTTTGGAAACGTTAAGTAAGTACCCATTACATCATTAACTAGGATTTTTTTTTATTTTTGATATATTTAGTGATGTAATTATAATATGAAATATAACAGAATTGTCAAATTGAAAAACGCTTTGTGCTGCGTTACATCTTTAAAACAATTGTTTTCTCGACATTCTTGGTAAAAATGCCTTCTCTAACATAAGGAGACTATGAACGAAGAGCGAGACTTTTAGAAAATATTCTCATACATTTAAGATCCCATAGATCGCAGCCTCCACAACAAATATGATCAGTTAATTTTGTATTACCATAATACTTATTAGGCACTTATCAACAGCCTAAGCTCACATTTTTTATTCCAAAATTACTAATAGACTTATATATTGTATGGATGTTACAAATGCGTTTATGAGTCCACACAATAGAGAACACTACATCAAAAGGTCGGCGCGGGCGCAGCGACTCGTACTCGGTGAAGGGCGCGTAAGGAAACGCAATGTAATCCGCCCGTAAGGAATCATTTCTCCAGAGATTATGTGTGTCTCGTCGACTGCAATTTATCAATTTGTGCCTTAGTAGCCGGGACCTTATAGAGGCTTATAAATCCAATATTTTTTTAGATTCCATTAAACCTGACAGCATCTTGTTAAGGGAGATATATTTACATACTTTTCGGGCTACGTAGTTTTTTATGTAGTCTGAAGTAGTTTTATTTCCTTCTATATATTTCGGTATTTTTATTTAAGGTAATCACTACCAATGGTCAAAAATACCAGAAAAGTACCTAGATTTTCTTGATGAAGTTCTATAACAATAAAAATATAGGTGTCTTTTTATAAAAATCCTAAAGTAAGGATCTCATTCCAATTCTGAAGAGAGTACGACATTTATACACATTGATCCTGCCTCACCGCGGCTTGTCGAGGCCGTAGACGCGTCCGGCGTCCGGCGTCCGGCGACCGGCGACCGGCGACCGGCGCGTACGGCCGTGCCAGACCAGCTCGAGTTGTGAATAATCTGTGTTGCCAAATTATTTAAAAGACACTTTAAAAAGCATTCTATTTTGTTGTCTTATATGTTGACGAATTAAATAATTATTATTTATATATATATATAATGTAGTTTGGTTACCATAAATTAAGATACCTATATGTAATGCGAAGTTTATAAGTACCTTTAGTAATATTTCAATATTAACAACTGCAATATACTTAATGAGCGACAATCAGTCTATCGTCTCTTGGGACTCGGAATTGATCGTATATCAAGGCACATTTTGCTCTGAGGGATACTTCGCGAGATTTCACGTTCAAATAGTTGAATCTCGAATAATTTAAGATTCTTAACATTCAATTTTAGCTTATTTTAATCATTCTTACTAACGTTATTTCTTGTTCATGTTATTAAATAAAAAAAACAATTAAAGGATTTTTTTATATAGCTTTTATAAACATTTCTAATATATGGAGGTGGGTAAAGACTAGCACACATCATCGTCATCATCATCATCGCCTTGTCATAATACTAACCATTGAGAACATTCCCCGACTATTTCCAAACACTAACGAGATTATTTTTTGTATTGGCCTAAAACTTAGCAGTTATTTTACAACAAATAATTAAGTTCAATAAAATAATATTACTTTATTAATAACCAACAAGACATAGAAAACCGTAATAGCTGTCCATCTCCGTTGAGAGGTAATTTATTGAAGCGCCCATTAAACATTCGGAACGGACTATAAATTTTGGTGTCAGACCATTAAAAATGTTCGCGATCTTACATTGTACGTATTAATTGAATGGGACCCAAAACTTCATTAGCTGCTACGTATTTGGCTGTTTTGAATAACTCGAAACACCAATCGATTATGCTGAAGGATTTGCTAGAGGCTAATATTCTAGTAATGAAATATTCAAGCGATCAATTTAAATATATTAATGTAAATAGATCTTATAAAACAAGTATGTAGGTCGGTCTTGTCGTAGAGAAAACGCGTGTGAAACGCAAACTTACGTCTCTGGCCTTCTGACATCTTTATTACAAACTATAATCTTCTATAACGTAACACCGGCGCCCGCCCGTCAATCAAATTACACCCTAAATGCAATAGATATAGAAATAAAAATACAATAAAATTGGATTTGTATGCACAGATTGCACCGAAATCACTTGTGTCAATTGTTTCAACCATTACCTGAATGGAAAAAAAATTGCCAGGATTGTGAACCTTATGTCGTCGTTATAATAGTTAAATTGATTTATGTGTGTGATGTGTGCGCGGAGGAGTGTGTTTGGACAAAGTGAACGGTTTGTGCGCTGATCAAACATGTTCACTTTAATAATTTGGGAATTCGCCTAGACATGAATGAGGCGCCGCGCGGAGCGACGCGCCGTCGGCGAGTTTAAAGGCTGCTGCTTTTAAACCCACTGCTGACGTCATAGCTCGCTTTATACTTTATGTTTTTGGCTATTATCATTTTATTATGTACGGCTATTATCATTTTATTACTTAAAATTATTCTGCAAATAAAATACTTGGAACCATACATACGTAACTTATTTACCTTTATTTTGTAGATACTTTGATACTTTTGATAGTTTAACATTTCAAGTTTATATTGATATGATTATTTTTCATGTTCAATGTATGTTACTTAAAAACGCGACCATGTTTACTGTAATGACTAAAGCTTTATCTATGATAAAATAAATATATATAATAAAATAGTAACAATAAAAATATTAAAGCTACGTCTATAGTACATAATTCAGTATTCAAACGAAATAAAAAGAAGGCAATTTGTCGGATTCTGTGTTTATTTGTTCACACATAACGATAAAACGACTCAACTAAAACATAACGAAAAGACTATTAATGAAATTTATTAATGTTATATGTAAGATACCGATATCTTATCTGGTCAATATATATGATACTGCTTATCCTGGAAAATCACCTCATTTTCTTTCACAATAAACCAAAATTACTGGATATATTTTTGTGAAGTGTTATGTAGTGTTAGCTTACTATCGTTCAGTCAATATGTAAGATCTTTTTCATTTGGAAAATTATCTCATTTGGTCGGAGTGAGACGGGCGGGCAGACTAAGACTGTCAACTGCTATTCCTTAATAAAACAAAATATATTCCCTAGGTATGGAAAGTAAGTAAAGTAATTCATGTACTATTAGTACATGTACATAGTGACGTAGAGATATCGATCCCGATCCCGATCCGACCACCGGGCTGGGAATCCCGTAAGATCCGAACAGCGGGGTATTGGTTCGTATCAAACGTCTGTAGGTATGTTTGTGTAGACAATGGGAGGTATTTACGCACAAATAGGCACCAGGCAGGTGGGACCGCACGAGCGGCTCCCCGCGGAGCGACACGTGTTGGGCGTTAGCGATATCGATTGTCGATGGTGTCGTATCGGAGTTTTCTTAACACGTTCAATACATGTAAGCTATATATAGCTTTGTAAGACAAACACTGCTTCACAAAACTTAATATAATATAAATATAAAAAATTGTGAATGATTTATTTATATTTAATTTAAATGAATGGCATTTTAACAATATTTATTTATATCGATAAATATGACAAGGTAAAGCGCATCACTAGAATCTGTTTGGTTCAGTTCACACCTGCCGTCATCATGCAAATATATTTTTTGTCTAAAGTAAAATATAGGATTGAATTAGCCAACAATATGAGATAAAGTGGCAGCTTCGAGCTCTTCGAGTGCTATAATATCCGAACCGATTACTCGTCGGGAAAATTAATTACGTTTTTTACTAACGACAATAAAAACACGACCTTCAGAATAAACGGATTACTTCATTTTCATTGGAATTATAAAATTTATTTTGTTAGGTGTGACAGTGCAGAATAATTAAAAATTAATAATGTGCAATAAAATAATTATGAGTAAGATCTTAATGCCGACGGTTAAGCAGCAGTGAGACAAGTCATGTTCCTGATTGGTAACCGGCTGTAATTATGGATCTTATTCACCCTTATTTATACATTTTTACATTTTCTTAGCCTATATATTTTTTTGTTTCTTTCGATAAAAATATTTAATACATAAGTGGATGGATCTTAACTTTACTTTTTGATTTACATCTCTATTTTCGCACGTTTCGTAGAAAATATTGTAGTGGACCGTGTCAGTAAGTAGACGTCAAGCGAGAGATATATCATATTTTGTTATTTTGTATACTTTTTAACTGATAAAATGTTTTTATTGTTTTATGACATTTTTTATGTCCTCGGACTGCCTTTGTTATGTCGTTATGTCGTTGCATAAAATCCGTTTTAGCAATTTAATACATGACCAAAAAATATGCTGGCTAAATTTTCTATAAAAGCTGTAGTTTGAAAATGTTTTTTTTAGTAAACTCCCCCGCAGCCTTTCATGAAGATAAAATTTCGTAAAATCCGTTTTAAGTGACTTCTACTAAATGAATATTCTTAACAAATTTTAAGTATCCGGGCCGCATAGTTTCAGAGGTATCGTGCTGAGTCACTACATAATATACAATGAACAATGAGGCTGTTTTGTTAAAAATATTCCATTTCCACATGAGACCATTTGGGATGCTTTTTTACTGTTACTTCAGATGTAAACCATCAACACAGGTTTTACAATAACAGACAGTTTTTTTAATAATATATATATATATATAAGTAATTTTCCATTTAAAACTTTTATAATAAGATGGAGGATGGTCCCGGTCTCACTGTAGACACAATAATCAATTTACTCGGCAGCGTTATCAACTACTTTAATATTATTAATAAAATAACATAAACTTATCTGTCTTTAGATGTTGAGCAAAGATTTCACTTTTAACCTTATTACTCCATTGTTTTTGTAATATGTTTTTCCATAGGAGTAATAGAATATCCCTCAGTAACGATTATTAACGATTATTCTGTATGCTGCCTTTAATAATAAATTATTATCACATCAAATTTTAGCTTTGAGCCAACATACAAACAGATAAATACAGAGTCAAAAATAAAAAAATAACACCTTATTGTTGGTTTATACCTATCTTAAAATAATAATATCAGTCTTCTTAACGTCGCGACGCGATCCAGGATGTAATCCAGAGTAAATTTCAGAGTGATCTGATTAAATTTGACTTCACATAATGCCCACAGACCAAAGATTCTAAATTCATTTTAGATAAAGTAGATATCTCTCACTTTCACCCCCCCTGGAACTCATTGATCATTCACACCCAGTGTCTAACATCAAGGTATGTTACTGAGGAAGAATATGGTGTCCTTATCATTACTCCCCTGTTAAGTATCGGTCGAGACCAAGACGCTTCTCATACTGTTGCTGCAACTCCTTTTCTGCCTGCGCTTTCCCGCGTACTCTTATTACTATTGCCAGATCCTGGGTAACCATAGCCACGAGGTCACCTCACTCTTCCGCCCAAGGACAGACAGCGCTCTGTAGCGCTGCATGCAGATATAATTCAACTATTATATTAATAAACAAATAATGATATCGTGATAATTGGATGTTATTAATAACAATTTAAAGAAGAGCACACAATCATCTCATCATAATCGATCAGCGGCAGCGGCTAACGAGTCAGAGGAACGCTCGAGTACGTAGGTAGGTAGGTAGGTAGGTAGGTAGGTAGGTAGGTAGGTACTCATTAGTATTAATAATTAGGATATCATTTAATAGGACAGTAGTAAATATTAGGACCCCGACAACATCTGTCGGAAACGAGAAATGCAAATAATGGTGCCGGCGGTCCCGCTCTGCCCACGGACTGGGACAAGTTTTAATTAGTTTAGAATTTTGTTTGAAAACGCTATGAATATTAAGAGCCGCCGGTTTAATTTACTACTTTCCTCGAAGCAATTAAATCCGAAAACAGAACTGGCGTTATTAATATTGGGAAGCAACTGGCGCCCTCGGCTGTTAAGAAAAAAGGAACGGAATTTATACATCAATAAGAGTTTGTCGGGCATTATCGGGAACGTGTGTAGCATTTAATAGTTGGCACAAGGCGAGCCGCTCCTATTAGAGACTAACTTATATGACAGTTGGAACGACCCGGCGCGCCCCGCACTCACACACGCACGCGCACACGCACACACACACACACACACACACACACACTGAAACTAGTCAAAGTTTTTGACACTAACCTCATTTTATACTATTTACCATTGAAGATAATCATTATAAATAACTGTTGTCACTTACTCATTAGAATTGTTAAAAAAGAACAAAGGCACAAAAGTGACAATTACTACCATTATTACGAAATTAAAACTTGGAGATATTTACGTGCTTTGCATTATAATGAACTGAAAAAAAGTAATTAATACGTCGATGTAACAACATAATATTTCATTAAAATAACAATCGATATTAAAATGAAGGTCTGTAAAGAAAATAGAACACCAATTACATGAAGAGAGGAAAGAAGAGACACGGCGCCTGTACATTAGACTTCAACGACAATATCGGGGTAAAACAAAAGTTTTTTGAGTTGACATTCAAGAAACTTTCATAATTTATTTTATTTAGAACTCCATCATTATTTTATAAAATATTACTTAAATGTCGTCGACTTTAGTAACAAAACAATAATAAAAAAGCAGTCAAACGTCCAAATTACCTCACAACACTCGCATACAGCATGTCGTCTATTTCTGCATTTACAAAAAACTCCCCAAAACTACAAGGTGAGTTTTTGTTCTAATGTGCAATAAAGCGGGCGGCCGTCTCCGCGGGGGGCGTCCGCGGCCTCTAATTGTTTGTAATTAGCAGCTCAACTATCTTTCTATCTATCACCGGCTACAAATAAAAAACAAGTTCCCTCTCGTGTTTATTGGCTGTTTATTGCTTAATACCTTTTGAACCCAACTCGATATTGAGAAGTCTATTTTAAAGAAATTTAATAGCCACTCGCCGACAGAGAGGTTTCTATGGCGATTAAACGCATGCTTGACTCATATTTGATATTACAGCGCAGCGGACCGACCTTTGGCGCCTTCGATACCATCGATTCAATATACTTTATACTATTTTGGGATGGTTATGGATTCTGATTAGTTTTTGTTATTTGATGTGAATTTTAAATCGCTTCAAGCTTTTTGGACGTCTAGTCGCTAGTGCTTTATTGTTGTGGTTTGTTAAGATTTTAAAGAGATATCAACTGTATTATTGTACGCTTTCTACAAATTTGAATTTATTTTGAGTCTCACAAACTTATTGTTGTTGGAAATTAATCTAATCTAGTTTAATACTTAAAGATCATCAATCGTTAGACAGAAAAAAATATAAAACTATAGGCACAAAATTACATTTATATACCGATACTATAATAGATACTCCAGTAACGGACGGAAAATAACAAGGATGAAATAAAATGATTTAAAGGTGCATATTGATAAATAAGAAACACATTAAATAAATATTGTAACTGTCTGTCTGATGCAAACAGCGGTGACGTCAGAAGCCACGCCCTGTCCCGCCCGCTGTCGGCGCCCGTCTACCCATCTACCCATCTTACACAGCACCGCACCGAAACACACTCTACTCCTCGGACATAAAGCATAGAACAGATCACGCATCAGCATAAAACACTTGAGCTATTTCGTGTATGTTTCTGAAGAATTCTACTCGACTACGAGGGGCCAGGATTTATAATTCTGGGGTTCGATATTATTAAACTTTTATATTTTATTATTTGTGTAACGAATTTTCTTACATTCTTTTTCTTTCTTACATATTTATATTTTAGAAATTAGGAAAATTATTTAGCTGAGGCAGTGTTTACTGTGACTTTCTCGGTAGGGAGATTGGTTTGGGTCTTGATTCATTACCCACTTTGAATTCAGTCACAATTTAGTAGTAAGGCTGTTTAAATAAAATTACTTACTTATTATATAAAGTCTACCTAATAGGTAGGCATCTACAGAGACTTCAAGTTACATAAGTAGATACAAATATCGCACCTACTCTTACGAAAGGAAGGAAGGAACAACTAAATCATCTAATCATGTAATCATGTATCAGGTTATATTCACTGACTAGTGCTAACTACAATGGGAATATTTCTTATGATTTGTAAAAATAACGAAGGTTGACAATCCTCAATGTAAACAGACCTATTGGTAACAGAATCTGAAATGAGTCGTTAACATTAGTAGACAACAATATTCAAACAGACATTATTTGGGAACCCACCTATAACATACTTATCACAATCTGTAATATATTCGAAAGTAATGCACATTTGACAACGTATTAATCTCTATTTGTATTCGCTAAGTCAATTCGATTCGTCCATCGAATGTAAAAGTGTTATTGATAATTCAATAAGTAACTTTCAACCCACCGCGCGTAACCGTAACCGTAACCGTAACCGCGATGGTAGTCTCGAAAGTGAGGGATGATCGCTTTGACCCTCGTCCGTAAAAAGAAAAAACTTAAGATCTGAGCTTGAATGGTGTGAAACTGGCTGCATCACGCGGCTCCCGCTGTGCTCTGCTCGTCTTTATGCCTCCCCGCGCCCGTCCTCGCTGACACACGCATCATTTATCTCCCATCTTTTGTTACCAGGTGGTTTAAGTTAATATCAAAGATACTCAAAAAATCAAAGTCGGCAGTCATGCCAAAACAAACACCGCAAGTACTCGTATCCCAAAGTTTTTGATTTGTATTTTGTATCAACCGCGCCTATTCAAATCGTGATCGCTTCCGCCCCGAATATAAAACGAGACGAAGGAGCTACCAATTTTCCAGATTGACTACTGTTATGGAAATTCGGAGAGAAAACTGTTCCTCGTTTGCGGTGTATTGTTCCCTAAATATGGATGTTTTCCTCACCGATTCAAATACCGTGCGTTCCTAAATTTTACACCGCGTTGTACAATAATATCATTTATTAAACTTTCTTACAATTAAGTATGTAAAATAGTACGTCAGAAATTTAAAAAGGAATTCCTCAAAACTATTGAATAGACGGACGCGCGCTGCGCGCCCATTACACTTAATCTTCAAAATACATTTATCATGTTCAGGCGATAAAAGTGCCATTGAGATCGGGCTCACAATGAGATACAAGCGCTTCGTACCCGATATGAGACCGAAAGTCAATTATATTCAAATATAAATCGGATTTGCAAACGTAAGCTCGTGACAATGCCATAGGCCGGGCGGCGCTAAGCCACCTTTGCGTCTGGTCTCTCTGTGACGAGGGACAGTCCCCGGGAGCCGTCACGCCCGACACCCCCCGCATTATTCGCCGATTTGACGATTATGAAGTCACCTTTGTTGTGTGTCGATAGTCGATTATTATAATTTATTACTTCCACGCTAGAGAATCGATTGACCGATTTTAATTTAAAGTAAATCATCGTAGAGGAAATTTACTATGTCAGTTGATTAAATTGAAATCAGAACAAGTTTGTTTCTGTTATTATAGGTTTATGACTAGAGAAGCAACATCAATTTGGGATCTAATATTAATTTGCATTAAATTTTTTTAGTCATTTTATTAGTATAGTAATGAAAGACAATAAATTAGAATGGTTATAGTTGTATCGGTTCGAATTTTCAATATGAAATAAAGTATTGGTTGATATTTTACAATTACTAATAGAGATTTTACAATAATATCTTTGTAAGTTGTACATTCCAAAGTGTAGTAATAAAGAAATACAGCTCAAGCCAATTAAAACTATTAAAAACTAGTAACAACTCTTAAAAGGAAAAGTAACGAAACTAGAGATAAAACGTGATATAATAGCTTGTGAAGAGAAGTTCCATATCTGTATCGTCACGCCCGCCAGCTCACTGAACAATACCAGTTTTGTGTTTGCAGCGACGTCGAAGTCATCCAGCCGTCGGTCCTTTGTCAGCCACATCGCCCGTTGGTATCAATGACAAGCTTCTGTGTGCGAACGATCTATCATTTTGCACATTTTGTCATATCTTTAATTGACTTAAAGTTTTTGCTTACAGTTTAGATTAGAGAAGCACTTTCATTCAGTTTAATGCTTATTTTATAATTGTTATACTTTTCGAAGAATTTCACGACATATAAATCTGGATTTATATAAACGAAAATAAAAAAAATATATAATAGAAATCTGACTGAATCATTTGACATCATTTAACAAACAAGTGAAGAGAGTAAAGTAATATAAAAAGCTTTCTAAAATTCCACGAAAAGTTTTTGAGGTATCAACACAACAAACATCTCACGTAAAAACGATCCCTCGCATTTGCATAATTTTACCAAAAAAGGAACAAGCAATCCCTTCCAAATGACGCGTTAAATACACTCAAACAACATCATTATGTGCGAGTAGCTGACTCGCCCCGGGTACGATAGAAAAACTGTCATAAAAACCGTATCAGTCAGCTGAAGGAGGACAATGTGGCCACCGGGGTGCCTTTCTCGTCCCTGAATGGGCCCTTAAGAAATTTGTTACGAAGACTTTGATAGGTGACAAGTCGCTTTGTTCGGGCTGGCTGGCAGGGCTGGGGCGCGGGGTGAGATACATGTGGTTTGTGGTTCTCTGCCTTTATTGCTATACGAATTTGTTTTGGGGTGGCGGACCGGCGCTAAATGGTAATGTTCGTGTATTGTTTGTTATTATTTGATCGGCCGGGTGCGTCGATGTCACGCCATTATGTGTGTAAGTCAGGATTGAGTGGAAATTTATTAAGTCGAGGGCTTTTGACTGGGAAATATTGTATACAACGGTCTCGAGTGCATGTTTCGCAACTATTAATGAACTTATAGTTTATTTTGTGACCGATAAACTCACTCGCGTGGTCTGCCATGTTTGTATAATGAAACGTACATTTTAATAATAACTACATGTATCTACATTTACATAAGTGATAATTTAATATTTCAGCTACTGATTCATTTCAATACCTAATAGACATGTGACGACATACTGATAACAAGTCATATCACATTTAATGAAAATTAAAACATTTCCTTTTCTATTGAGGTGAAAAAGAAAACAACATTGAATGAATGTTTTTGAATTCATTGGATGGCTTGGATTTCGATGCTTTGAATTCTTATAAAGCGAATAGAGTTGAGAATAAAGTTAAATTAGTTGTGAACATAAATGATCATATCAGAGCTAGATAAAATTATTGAATAATTCCTACTGTGACGTGTTTAGATATCATAACGGCCTCACAAGCGGCGCCGCAGGAGTCCTCAACACAACACACTATACGATTATTATCAAAAGTGGTTTGTAATAATATGTATTATTTATTTATTTGAAGCTAACAATGTTCTGTTAATTATTTTAAATTCTATGATAACTTCGAATGTGATAGTAACAAGTACGTCATAATAAAAAATAAAATACCAGCAATTAGAAATATTTTAAATTATACTGTTAAGTAGTTGTACTGGTTTGATTTATAATAAAGTTTGCTCGAAACATTTACACACATAATTTAACAACAGACAAGTTATTGTTATTAAAAAAGACACTTATAAAGCAAGACAACAATATATTCAGTATAATGAAAGCTACAGACATAGAACAGTTACACAAATAACGCTGTGCGCACAAAGTTTTATTTGAGTCACGTTGCAAATATTTGACTAAATCAATTTGGCCGTGTTTGATTATCTCAAAGCAGTGCGGGGCGACGCAAGTCTATTAGATTACGATCGTCACACCCCCCGCAATCAAATCACCACGCTTACACATGTCGCATATGAATCATTGTGCTCTAAATGTTTTATTGTTGCACCAATAAACTAATTATAAACAAACAAAATTAATTTCATGGGGAAAGTGTGCACATAATGATATATCCGCGAGGGAAAAATAAGCCGAATGCAGTGTTATTTGTTTCATTTTCCTTGAAAATCAGTTGTCATGTATTTCAGACGGAGCACCGCACATGCTGTGCTTGCGGCGAGCCGATAGCTGATCGTTTCTTACTAGAAGTTGGGGGTGGAGCTTGGCACACTGGCTGCCTACGATGTTGCGTGTGTGCAGTACAGCTGGACAGACATCCGTCTTGCTTCCTGAGGGATAGGCAGGTCTACTGCAAGCAGGACTACGCGAAGTGAGTTTACTAAATTTGTTCTTTGTGCATGTGTGCAATACTTAAATTAGATAACTCAGAGCAGATCAGATTAGATACAGATTAGAAATAAAGGTCATTGTGCTCTGCTAAAATATTCACGTACAGCTTTAGAAAATAATTATAATAGTTGTTTATTTTTTATATAGAATTTTAACAAATGCTTTAATAACTTACAAAAAACATATTATATCGAACAATAATCGTTTAAGCATGTACTGACCGCGTCCAATTAACCTTTTGGTGCTAGCAAATTCTCAAGTCATCTGAGACCACGGCATACGATGTCATGTAGAGTTGCTTATCGCTGGCTGAATGTTTGATGTGGGGGTCGTTTTTTACCGGTCGGGTTGGTATGTGGCAGGGTAGGTTGCAGGTGACCCCTGACCCACGCTGTGTGGCCCTGACGCAGCACTATCGCCTATCAACGCTGTTCGCGGCAAGTTTCGACTACAAAAGGAATGTCTCTCAATTTAATTTTACATTCTAGTATAAAATACTTAAACCTCGGTTTATCATAACCTTTAATCAGAGCAGCACTTGTGTTGTTTGTATATCTTTAAATTCATTATTGATTATTACATTTTTTAAGCATTGGAAAGTGAATATTCAAAAATGGGAATAAAGCAACAGGTGCGTATGAATTGACTCTCATATCAAAAAACGAGGCCGGTGTCCTGAGAGTGGTTTTATTGAAAATCTCCGCTCTAGTGTGGCGCAACAAAGCGTCGACGGGGAATGTTACCAACGTAAAAAAATATTCAGAGTGCGGCCGTGACTTGCAAGTATGGCGTTTTCATTTGTCATTTATTTTGATTGTGATAAGTCGATGCGACGTGCAACGATATATTTTAATCGGAACGGGGTCGGATATGAGACGGCTGGTGTAGGTTACTGCGACCACCGGCCCTGTGGCATTTACTACTAAGTTCAACGGCAACAAGATAATTGTTTTTTATTCACGAAACTATATTACAAATATGTATTTTATTAAATAATGTCAAAGAGAAATCTATTATGAGAATAAAATATATATATCGCGCCATCTGCTTTACATACTATTATATATGAATAAAATATTTCATAATGTACAAAATACCTTGAATCTATTGAATCTCACAAACATTGACTTGAAGTAGGTATCACAATAACAATGATAGGTCACGACGTGTCAAGCGCAGGTCCTCACAATCCCATCCGTGGAGTTTCACGCTAGCCTTGACATTAAGTACAGACGATGCCTTCTTCACCAACTATTTATATTTTATTTACACTATAATTACACTCTTTGTTGAATGCTTATTCAGATGAACGTGTCACGTCACGTCGATCGAACTCGCCAGAGCTAGAGAATGAAATATTAGTTTCCCGTCGTTTCTCTAACTACTATTTATGGTTCCTCCCATATAAGACCGCTCAAACACGGGATTATTTATTACAAACTTTGTTAGTACACACCAATTTTTAACCAAATTAACGAAACGACAGAAGCTACGCGTTGTCGCCTTCGTGTAATTAATCTTTTTTCATCAACACTTAGAGAGTAAAGGTCTGTTAATTTTGACAAATGAGAATTCCAATGATCTTGGGAATATAAATATTTTAAAAACCTTTATAAATTAGTAGAATTAAAGATGCACCTGTTGAAAAGTATTTACAAGTATATACATATTGTGATTAAAGATAACTTGGTCGATGAGGTCGTCCAATGGGCAATCTGGAGACCTTAAAAAAGAATCATCGGCGTCGCAGCGGTTGTTAACTGTGAGCGGAGTTGGGGTATAAATAATGTTTTGCGTCGGAGCGGGTATAACGAGTGGTGTCGGCCGTAAATCGGCTGTCGCTTGCGGCTACCGCTGTAATTGCTTTTGTTGATATATCATGTTTATTGTTTATTTAGCGCGCCTTTTTGTCAGGTAGCGCGCGTCCCGCGTCCGCCGCGTGCCCTTCTGTTTTAATATCCAACTATACTGTCCCGTCCGTCTACACAAGTGCTTACCAACGATGCATTGATACTGCTGTTACCTATGTGCATTGTTCTTCCGGATAAATTAAATTTTATCTCACGCTAGAGTAAATGATTAAGATTAAGATTTGTTAATAATGTACAGAAAATAGAAATCAAACTGTTCTTGTAACAAACACTACAAGTATTCCAATAAGGCTTTTGCTATTACAAAGAGAGGTATGAAACATACGGACCGGCTCACGCGATCTCTCGCCCACACCTACTCGCTCCAAATGCGCACACCATGTCTTATGTAAATGGGCCATGTCGCCCCTGAGTTTAATTAATCTCTAGTCGCATAAATAAACCCGCCGTAATCGATTCACCCTGAATATTAAACAATGCAGCCTCACCGGCGCCGGCGCAATCACAACCCATACGCGAATATCACTGTACCCATCTAGGATCTCGATCTTGTTTTGAAATTGGTACAAGGAGTCATTTAAGGGGTGTAAAATGAGTATGTCACTAGCTATTTTATTGCAGTTGCATTAAAACATTAATAATTTCACTTTACTTTTTTATTATTAGGTATAAGGTATCTGGTAGAACGTTAGTTTCTTATCCTAGGAAATATTTTCATATTTATTTAGGACATTAATAAACGATAAATTATTTAACTTAAAAAAAATACGATAAATTTTGTATGTACATAATTATTACAATTTTTTCTTAGTAAACCTTTAAAAATGCTAAGGCAGAGGCTATTAACACTGGCTCCCTAAAAGGCGGTGACAAAATCTGATGCCCCGACCCCCGGGCGCCGCGGGCGCTCCCGTAAATCCTCTCTCGTTGATTGCTTCACTCCTCCCCTGCCCCTCATTTTAATACCCTTTCAGCGCGACCTTTCACTGGACGACATGATTTAAGTTATTTGTTTTAGAAACACTAGCGTGTGATTCATTTGTATATTATTCAGGTTTATTTCAACAGTTCCACGGACATTGGACCGCCGCTGGCGGGCTCACAATACTCGCTAACTACGTGCCCATTCTGACTGATAGCTAGCTATATATAAATCGTAATTGCTTTTCTGTTATTGAGTTATTACAAGCTTGCGTTTTTATAAATTGTTTTCTTACCACATTACGTTATCCGTATTTATTTTAATCAGTCAGTGTTAACGTTGATAAATTACTTTTAAAAATGTAGGCGTTAGATGCTATCGAGATATGAGGGAGATAAAGCAAAATCATAAGAATATGGCGTAAAAAACTGTGGTATACAAATGTTTCCTACAAGAGGCTCGTATATCTTTATATAATATATATTTTTAATAATTACTATGTTTTATTGTACATCATCCAGAATGTATAAAACAAAATTAATAGAATAGACAGATACACAAAAAATAACAAGGGTTTGAATTTAATAAGCGCTCAATTTATTTACTTAATTAATGAGAACTTTCTTATTTCTTCACTGTGAATCTATTTTTAATTCACCTTGAAGATATATTGTAAAATAGAAAGCTTCTTGGACCACCCTAAACACATGCGTAGTGACCGTCCACGTTTATCGAGACTACGAGACATCTTCATTACTGGCGAGTGTTAAAACTTGTTAAACTGTCACTTAGTTAATTACTATGCAAGCCGCCTTAATTGATTCAAGCGACAAAATGTTAATAAGTCGTGATAACGGTAGCGAGGAAATGTGGCCAGCGTTTTGAAATGCAAATCGCGCTTAAAACATTACTGGGATAACGCTGATATGTTAGAATCAATTAATTTCGGTGATTCAAACGATTTTGCACTCTATGAGGATAAAGATGGTGGAGATTGTTTCTTAAATAACAAAGGAGAAATGTTTTGATACTCGTTTATCAATATTTATATATAGGTTCTATAGTTAATAATGTCGCAGTCTTAGCTTTTGACAATGCTGAAGTACAATTGACGTGCCTTTACGATATTTATTTTGTTAATAAAACCAATTAAATATACTTTGAATAAATTTTAACTCCTAGCTATCACTGTTGGTTACTATTTGTCTTTATTTGTTACGTAGAAAGAACACAGCAACGCAATTAATGAATCGTTAAAACAAAATCTTGTATATAATAAAATTGTTACTGTTACTCTAAATCTCAGTAATAAATATCTCAATTCAATTAAATATGTTGAGATTCAGTAAAACTATAAAAAGGTTGTTCCGTTTGTCTTATTCTAATTTTTACGACCGCGGCACTCTCTCAGTAACCGTTTTTATTTGAACAATATTCTCGATGTGGGTACCGAATAATAAAATTAAACTTTATAATGCGTTTGGGAACTACTTTCGCTAGTATTGAATAACATTGAAATTCAAGACAAATATAAGAAATCAATCTTTAACTAATAAAATTCCCACATCTTAAAATGTTGAAGTGAATATAATCATCTAGATTGACATATTATCATTAAAATCAGTAAACTTTGAAGCGAAGCGGACCGCAGCGATAAGGCTGATTATTCATCTCGATGATCCGAGAGAATAAAAGCAAAACAAGTGTTCGCAGCATCTGATATGATAGCGTGTTAATGGTTTGCACGCGTATATTTAATTAATTAAATATTAAGTCTGCGAAATGGTAATCAGCTACCGATGATAAGTGTCGGCGAGGATAAACAAACAAACGTCACGGCGGGGGCTAAATAATTGGCGTTTTAGCGACTCAAGCCCAGGTTGTTGTTGTGTTGTGTATCTTATCAATGGTTTTAATTTTGTTCCAGTAATTAAAGATTTAATGCGTCGGGTAAATGTTCTTTGACAATTTTGTTGTGTCATCATATTGAAATGAGCTCTGATCAAAACAGAAAGAAAGACGAATTAACATTATATTATGTGTTATACATTCTTGTTTGTCTATTTATTATCTAACAAAAGTAAAGTAAAGAAAGGATAGAGATAAAGATCAAAAATAATTGTCCATGATATATTTTAAAAAGATTTTTCAGAAATCCATCCAAACAATGAAATGCCTGAAAAGGTGTTTGGGTTGTACGGGAAGGGTAATAATGCAAAATATAAGACTACCCACATACACAATCCTTTAGGTTTTCGTAGAACAAAAAAAATAAATGTTTTACATACATACATGTAACACGATACATTATCTCTACTGACAGATATCCACATCTCTTGTCCACACAATTGGGATCTTCATTATTTTTTTATAAATTATGTACAAAATCTAAAAGTCTAAAAATAAAAGGTAGAAATGTCTAGATCTATGATTATGATTGCGATTGTTTGCCTTGCGAAGTTTTATTTATTATTGGATAGTTTTCATTAACTAACATCTACATATGAAAATCAAATTGAGGTTATCATTATAAGTAATATATGTTTTCTTCTAGTGTTCCTTCATGGTTTTGTAACTATAATTAACAATATTATAGTGTTGTGTTATCCAATAATGCTTCTACTACGCGATTGATTTAAGTTGATTCTCTAAGACAGCACTAACAATTTCTATTGCAAGCATTACATACCTCGTCACAATAATAAGCGTGATTTGCACAGGAGTTTCGGTGCGAAGTGTTCCAAGTGCTGCCGAGGCATCTCTTCATCAGACTGGGTGCGCAAGGCTCGTGAGCAGGTGTACCATTTGGCATGCTTCGCCTGTGACGCCTGTGGTCGCCAGCTGTCCACGGGAGAACAATTTGCCCTCCATGAAGACCGAGTGCTCTGCAAGCCACATTATTTGGAAACTTTGGATGGAGGATCTATTTCTTCAGATGGTAACTGCTGTTGTATTTAAGACCTTCTATTTATATTTCGAGCGTCTTCTAAAGTCGCTAAAATTGACCCCCATAAATTATATTTATCATCTAATTTATGTTTAATAGCAGCCATCTTTGTCGCCTTGGACATATTGCAATTTAGTTAACCTCTTCAATTTATCTCAACTTCAGACGGTTGCGACTCGGAGGGTTACCATAAAAGTAAGGCGAAACGCGTTCGCACGACCTTCACGGAGGAGCAGCTTCAGGTACTTCAAGCTAATTTCCAGTTGGATTCCAACCCGGACGGCCAAGATTTAGAGAGGATTGCGCAAGTCACTGGCTTAAGCAAACGGGTCACGCAAGTCTGGTTTCAAAACAGCCGAGCACGGCAAAAGAAACATCAACATACGGGAAAAGGCAAACAAAACCAAGGTATCTATATTGTTTCCATTAACATCGTTTTTCATTATGCTATTGCGATATGCGATTCTATTGTGATGCGATTGCGATGCAATTTGATTTGTAAGCTATGTGCGATTTTGATATAAATAATTCTAGCTGTAAGAGAATGTCGGTAAAAGTTGTAGTGTGTGTATTTTTGTGCGATGTTTGATACAATCCGTTGTTCGCAGCAATGTCCCGAGAGGACGCGGTGGGGTTTGGGCGACCCATCAACCTTCACCTTACGTATTCCTTCCAGAACAAACCACCGTTCGTCCCGATAGGTGAAGCTGCTTTCATAGTTTTATGGAAAATATTGTTTATTTTTTTTACATTTATAATAAGAATATAGATCACGAAAGATTTAACTCCTAATGATTGTTTCCAGATGGAACTTCTTTCACGGATTCCTCCATGGATGAACTGTCTGAGGACTCCTCAATACACTGCATGCAGAGCGAGGTTTGATTTGGATCGCACTCCGGCAATTGTACATATTTATTTTTACTTAATTATAAGAAAATGTATTTTATTTAAGTTCTAGTGTCGATTACATTCTAAATATATATATACATTGAAATTGCTTATATTTGGTAATATTATAGTTTAAATTTATTAATCTCTAAATAAATAATATATTATTCTTTTCGTAGTGTAATTAATTTTAATACAGGAACAATATATTATTTCCCTTGAAGAAATTACGTCGGCCGATTTACATTCTACTAGGATAAAATTATGAGTTTTTCCGAAATGTAAAAATATTTATACTTATTTAAGATATAAAATTGTTTTTAATGTAAAAAGATGTATTTATTTATTTATTTTTAGTAGCTGTGATAAGTTTTTTATTTCCGACCACGTTCTTAACAATGTCTGTGCCAAAATAGTTATCATATATGAATAAAAAGTAATATTTAATTATTATCTCTTGAATAAGACATCTATCTAGATTTGCATATTATTAATTGTTTGTCACAGAATTAAACGCTTCTATATTATATTATATGAAATTATAAAAATAAGTTAATACAATAGTAATGTTTTAGACACTTATTATCGATTAGTGCGTTAAGTAATGATGTCGTACATGTACATAGGTTTATGGAATATCTGCACCCGTCGGTCATTGAAGTGGTTGGTCATTTCAACATGTATTTTGTTTTTTCTTTAAACAGTTAAGTCAATTAAGGTTTTACTGATGAAATTCTAGTTATTGTCAGTAAGCCGTGTAAAAATCTAATTAATACGTATTCAATTAAAATTTAGTCAGTAATTTATAATTTCAAACATTTTGTCTATTGACCTCTTCAAAAATACATGGAGTTATTAAAATAGGATGTATTTGAAAGGTATGCAATATCTTTATATTAATATAAGTCGATGGCAAGATTTCGCTATTTATTATTACTATTATTATTTATTATTCAAGTTCAAATTGGTTCTTTACTTTGCATTGTGTGTGTAAACTTATATACTGTATGGTGGAAATAATACATCAATACATAACGGTCAACTGTACGACTATACGACTATACAACTATACGCATCTTATGTTATCAGTTCCTTCCTTCTTCCACCTCAAAATACTCCAAATATTGTGATGGGACCTCACATATTTTAAGTCAGTTATATTAAATATTGTCAATTAGTTTCAAACGTTTCTATTCATTTTATTTCTGTAAATAAGTAATAAATAGTAGTTTAGAAATTTGATTGCTATTGTAAATTATAAATTCCATTTATGTATTATGGCCAGACAAGAGACCGTGCACGTCATCTTGTCATAGTATTTGTAAAACGCGTACCTAGTACTGGCTACTTAGTTTTTCTGTACAAAATTAATAATATTATGTTGGTTATAGAGTTGTTTTATTTAAAAATATAATATTTACATCCGTCTCTTACAAACCTTATCATTATAGTTAATATAAATATTGATACTTAACAGTAGAGCTATACAATAGTAAGATTTATAGTGTACATCAGTGGTTTTAAGAAACCTCATGAAAGCATAAATGAATAGAATAATATTAATTTCACAATACCCCAACAACATCTTACATTTATTACTTTACTATAAGTTACATCTACATTGACATCTACAGTTTGTCCATCGTGCCGAGAAGAAGTTCCATTTCCTGATGAATTCCCTTGAGCAAGTCTTTGATTTGTCGCGATGAATCTAGGATGTCAATACTCTGCGTGTAAGGGTTGTATCTTACCCCGAAATCACGAGGTATGGTTTGAGCGAATTTGCTGAAATATGAAATAATTATTTTTTGTTTACTTATGTGACTTAATTATTATTTGTAATAGAAAGTTAGACCCATTGATATCTAACTAGAAATGGAAAACTTACATCATTTTCTCTTTAGCAGATTCAAAGCTATTAGCCACGAAGTATATCGGTTGGTACTCTGTGATGGGATACTTCTGTTCTCCCGTGATTTCTGGTTCAAAATCTCTTAGTTCTGGTTTATTTGTCAGACAATATTGCAACTCCCCAAATGACGACAAGAGACCAGCGCCAAATGCTTTTAGCTGACCTTCTTGCCGACATAAACCGAATTCAACAGTGAACCAGAAGCACTGCAAATTAATAATATGTTTTAACTTACTTTTAACAAGTATTACTTAATTGTAATAAACACTCTTTCGTTCCTAACCTACCGTTGCAAGTCTTTCAATGAAGTCATCAGGGGCTCCTAAAGACGCAAGTCCGATTTCCTGTGAGAATTGTGCAAAAGCAGGATCAGCGAACAGAGGTGCATGACCAAGCAGTTCGTGGCATACATCGGGTTCTGGAGTGTAAAGCGGCCGCGAATGGTGCCTGATGTACTGCGTGCTGTGAAAGACACGGAAGGCCAGACCAGCGAGAAAGTCTCGTGATGATAGTAGTCCCGCGACTGGACGCAACGTAAATCCAGTACAATCTATTGAAAAAAAGTTATATTAATTTTTCCATATAATTTAGGGTAGTGAATAAGTAATTTAAAGGTAGATTTATTTATATACCTTTAAGAAAGTTCGAGACGTCTTCAAGTTGTGGGATGTTGTCCTCCCTGTACCCACAGTTTTCTATCAAAAGTGGGAAAACGTGGTTATGCTCTTTACATGCATGGGTTGGATATAATTCGGTGAGTTTCCTGAATACTATTCCCCAGGTGTTAATTTCTTCTTCGGTATAATTCACGTGGGGTAGTGGTTGTCCATGCTTATAATTATATGCGATATCAGCGAAGTATTTCCTTCTAGCGCGGTATTCGGGGTCGGTAAAACCCGGATGGTCAGAATCGAGTTCAGCTCCATAAGATAGAATTTGATTAGCGAATCTATCGAGGTCCCGAATACGGCGTGGGAACCAAGGAACAGCAGCTGCAAATGGAAATATTTTCCTAATAGTGGCAAATGACGATCGGATAAAAAAATACAATAAAAATTATTCGAGCCGAGGTGCCAATTACGACAATGGCATGTTTATCTATTTATAACTGCTTGCGGTGACTGGTTGTGTAAAGAGTAAATTTTTTTTAAATAATAATAATAATAATAATTATTATTTTTTTTTTCATTTTCGTTGCCTGAAATCTTTAGGCTTCATTTCCAATTTATTGCGACGGTTCTAGTTGTTAAAATAGCTCTTAAGATTAACGTTTGTGAAACAGTGATCACAATATTAAAAAAATATATCCGGCTAAGTTTGTTGTGTGGTTCTTATCAGACCAGGATGCGTTTGGAACCTTCATAGCTTTAATATCAAGTTGGAAAGTGCTTTTGCAGAAGGGCTTATTACGATAAATCTGGTATCGAAATAAGCCCTCCTGACACTTCCATTTTGACGTACACAAGTGATCACTGATAATGACTCAAAGTGGAAAAGCTATAAATAAATAAATAAATAACTATGCATGCATCACGAGAAAAAAAGGATTTTGATGACATTTGGTATGATCAATAAATATTACTTGTTTAGAAGAACGATTTTTACTCCAAAAGATTCCCCATTTTTTAAGGAAAAGTACAAGACTTGGTATTGACTATAAGGGTATATATAGCTGAGGAGATCAAAGTCGCTGGCAAACGTTGGTAAGTAACATTTAACACTAAACCTACCGACAATTTTTGTATACCTGTTCCTACCGCACGCCGTCAAATTAACCAGTAATTAAAAGTTATTTTATTATATAACGCAGGTAATAATGGAAATAACTAAAAGTAAAGAGTGTGGAAAATATTATATGCATATTCTAAGAATTGTCATGTAGTTTGTTTTAACGATATTATAACGTTTAAAAATGTGTAAGTTTTACAAAAGTTTAAGAACGGTCAATTTGACCGGTACTTGGTAAATTTAATGTTAAAAATAATATTTTCATAAAAATTCTTACATCTGTTATCCTTATAATTTCTGGATATGATATTGAGATATCCAGTACCACTTTTTAATTCATCTAAAGCAGCGCCAAAGTCACCGGAATTGTGTTCGCATTCCACCATAAACTCATACCCTGGTCTTCTGGCAGAGGACCGGGACTCAATATGGCTTAAGTTAACACCATGCATTGAAAATATACTCAAGAACTTCTCCAAGGATCCCGCCTGGTCGGGAGTTTCAGGTGAAAATAATAGCCATGTAGACTTCTTGGAGTCTCGACCTTCCGCAATGTAGTTACCGCCGTGGATAAGTTTAGGCTGAAAATAAAATAAAATACCTTGTAAGACAAACTACTACATTATTTTAACTTAACTAATGTTAACTCTCACATAGCTACGTGACAGTCCGTAGAAATATAACACTGTAGCTATATGCTCTAACATTGAAATACATTATTTAATATACATGGTCTGTGAGGTCTGACACTAAGTAACTATATGTCAGACTCAAATTAAAGTTTACTTACATTAGAATATTATAAATATGGCTTATTATACTTTACCAATTGAGTTTAGAGCATCACTAATTTGATTTATACACATACTTTAAAAGTATTTTTTAAGCTCTTGAACCACATTTACCTACTCTGCAGGTATTATAAAATGGCATTCCAAACCAATTACGGTAAGTTATTGATAAGTGTTGAGTCAGTATGAATGTTTTGTATTAATATAGTTGCTTAATAAATAGCTTAGTTTGAAATCCATAATCGAGATGGAACAAGGACATGTACACTTTGAAGAACTATTAAGTTGTTTTTGTGTTTTCATGAAGTATTGTAAAAAAAAGTTTGCTAACGCTTAACAATGATTAAATACGTCACCAGCAAAAACTGTTTAGTATGTTATTGAACATTTTCAAATGTAATACGCAATATAATATAATAATTGTGGTTATCGGAATAACCGATGATTTAAAATATATTCGGAGTTGCTTTATCATTGAGCACAGGTTAGGTCGACTGCTGATAACCTTCGACGGATAAAGTCGATGCCCGATTGTTTCAGCCTATTCTTAATTAAAATGATGATTCAATTAAATAAAATCACATACATCCATCGGGAAATGTGTCCCATATCTAATAGTTATTTATCTCGAATAAAAACTATTCGCTTTAATTTAATCATCCCTAAATATTTATAGAGTTCTGCAAAATCGGTTAGATGTTTGAATGCAATTGAACTAATATCGATACATCTTTAAAGACAATGCGTCGGATGTTTCAAGATTCTCGGATATGGTGCTTGGAGTACACCTGGGCATCACGGACTTTTAAACGCAAAAAAGCAGACATTCAGTACGAGTACTATTTTATCTCCAATATATACTTCAAGCACAGTGAGTATGGTTTGAAATTAATTCAGTAGTATCTCTCGACTAAAATTATGTTGCTATATGCATTGCATTATAATATAAAACATTATTTATTATAAACACAGTTAGTTTGTATATGACATGTCACAAACCATTTCAAAGGACACTTTAGATCACACACTTTTCATCTTTGACCGTATTATTGCATTGATAACATAGTTAACATTAACAACCGTTGTGTTGTTTAAGCAGTTATTGCCTACTGAATGCCAGCACATTTATTCGGGTTAGTGTTAAAAGCCGAAGTCATAAGATCGCGTTGTTGTAAATTAACGTTTTATTAACTACTTTGTATACTCATATGATTGTTTTAAATTACGATGATACATAATAGTAATCATTAAGGGAAAATCTCAATTAACATTGTTTCACGTTGCCTACTAGACTAAACGCTGCCAATTGCTCTACTTGGTAATTACAGTTAGTCATTTAATGTTATTTAGATGCTTGTATAATTTTATTGATTTAGCATTGAAAATAGTGAGACGGTTTATTGAAGATTTTTTTCTTCAATAAGTCTTATTGAGTGAGACAAGCACCAAGGCAAATAAATTTCTATGGATATCAAATTCTGTTTACATAAAATCTGTCATATTAACTTTAAAAAATACATTTGGGTAAAAACTCTCGATTTCTCACTAACGCAATATTTGGCTGTCAAAAAATATTTCATACAAATAAACTTGAACCGATAAAAATGCATTATTTTAGACAATGAGTTAATGAAAACAAAAATACAATGAAAAATATAAAATAAAATAAACATATAAGAATGAAACAAACAACTATCAAGAATCTATAAACATAAAACATTAACATAACGAAAATCGCAAGAGTTGCATCAGGCCATACCTTATCCATTGGCGAAGTCGAAAGAACGTCAGCGGTTAGATCCATTCTGAGGTGAGCTGAGGTGGGTCGGCAACGACGCAGTCGGCTGGAGGCACGATACAACGCGCGCTCCGCACCCGACACTACTTTTATGCGACCGACGACGTCACCATCGACGTAATGATACAAGTAGATTTATAGATAAATATGTTTTCCGTTTAACTTTAGTACTAAAAAATTAAATGTTATTGATATAAAGACACTTATAATCCCCTCCTGACCTCTGTTATTACGTATGTAAATACCCGAAACGTTGAATAGTAAAAATTAATTACTATTTTATTAAAATTATTTAAAAAATCTATTTTATTGATTTTATTTTTTATTTAAAATTTATTTAAATCTAAGAATATTTGTATCTTTTTCTACTTACTGATTACGTCTTATTGAAATTATCCGTTTATTATATATTAACGTTTATCTTATGTTATAGTTATACTCGTAGTTAAATTATGGAGATGCATCACATAACTTGCCGTGTTCCAACGCAGTCGACTTCGATATCAAAGTGTTATCAAAATGTTTTGTTTCAGCTCACTTTCGTCATATTTTATATTATTGCTCGTAAATTTAATACGCAATTTATATAAACACACTTATGCTAGAAGATCATTTAAGAAATATCTGTATGATAACTTACGTCGTGTTCTTTGAAAAGCAGTCGAGTACTAGATGAAAAAATATTTTTACTTTTTCTTAGGTCACTCCAGTGCTTCGTTAGTACCAAGTAGAATTAGTAAAACTAATTACTCTACGTGGGTACTCTGTCTTCGAATATTAATTAATAAATAAAAGGTCATATTTTAGAAAGGCCACGTTTGATTTTCATTAACTATAAATAATTTAAGGATGTAGGGTATTAAAAAATGAAAGGAAATATAAAAATACATTACATTTTCTTTTATGAAATCTTTGCAAAAATACTCTACACCAGCGTCTACACAAGGTTTCATGCGTAGGATACAATTTCCAAAACACGTTTTCAAGTGTACAACAACAGATACTTACTCAATGCCTTTCGAAAGCATTGCACTGTATCTGGTAATGAGAATATAAAATAATTTTAGGAAACACGAAGAAGTCACGTGGTGCCAAATTAAGGTGGTAAGGCGAATGAACCGAAAGTTTTAATGGTGTAGTGTCTATAATATGCGCTTATGTGGGCGCTTTGACTTGATTGAGCAAAAGGTCTCGGAGTCACACTGCATTGACACTTTACTATGTTAAGGGAATTCTGCCAATCATGTCATGGCCACGTTCCACGCGTGTCTGATACTGGGTGATCTTTTTAATCATATTGTTCATTTATAGTACGTTTTCATTTTTCACATTCTCTTTCCACTATACGTAAATAGCACACTTAAACTATTTTTACCAGTGGGTGTTTTAGAAGACACCTTGACTCAAGTTGACCTGGAAGTCGTAAAAAGATACTGCACTCAACTCTACTGTTCTGTTTCCTTTACAGATAGTTTCAAAATACTGGTAAAAAAGGAGAAATTGTATTAGGATATAATATAAAACATACGAGTATACTCTTAAATGATTTTAAAAGTAATTTATAACGCCAATGTTCCATACATGAGACCATGCGATTACTCGTCTTTTTAATATTTTTAGTCCATATGAAATACCCCTGTAATATCCCTGTTGCACTGTCCAACTTTTTGGCCATTGAATTTTCATTGAACTTAGATGTATTGAAAACATTTCCTTTGATTTAGATTTTTAGAAGAAAACATTTCATATTGTTGAGAAGAGTAGGAACGTTTTGTAGCCATGAGTACATTGTTATTTGATGACCATTTCATCAAATAACAATGTTCAGTAACTTGCTATTTCAAATATATCCTCAATTCCCAAAATCAATACCTTGTTATAACTAAACAAAATTATTTTACAATTTTATGATTTTATGATTGTAATTGGACTGTATATACAATATATTGTTCTAAGTTTAAATGAAAAAGGTATTTTGATCGTGTCCTGTCATCTTGATTTGTTTTGACATTGTCATTAAATTTTTGACGTATATTAATTTCTTGAGATAGAAATTGGATTATAGTTTTAATTTAACGAAAAAAGATTTTTTGTTCCTGTATTTTCACTTTGATTTGCAGTTACAATCTCATTTATTTGTTCAAACTATCATTACGAATTTGAGTATATTCAGTATTTTCTCAAGTATCCTGTCTAGCTAGATCAATAATGGTTCAGCTCAAACAGGTCTCGCTACGTTTAAAATCTGTCAAAAACATTCAAAAAATAACAAAAACAATGAAAATGGTGTCCGCTAGCAAGTATAAAATTGTGAATTATAATTTTGAAATTTATTTTGCAGTTAAAGCAAAAGTAATACTTTGTTGATAAACATTCTAGATTTACGAAAGCCGAACGCGAGTTAGCACCAGCTCGTCCATTCGGTTACGGTCCTCGGAAATTTTATGAGTCCAGCCATTTGATGAAGCCAGAGAAGAAACCAGACAACAAAACGAGTGAAGCTACTGTTGAGGCAACTCCTGAGAAAGCGGAGGAAGGCAAGGAAGGGAAGAAAATAAAAAGATTGTATGTGGCTGTAACATCCGATAGAGGTAAGATTGTAGATTTCAATTTAGTTATGCTTACATAATTCGCAGTGACAAATGAGAACAACATCAGATCAAATCTTTATTAACTTTGTTAGAATTTTGAGGTAAAATTAAAAATGAAAATTATTTCGATTTGATGAGTTACAAATAACAAAAAAAAATAAACATTTATTTAAACCACACCTGGAACTTCTTATAATAATTGTAGTAAAAGTCAATGTGATATTATTGCCTATCTCTCACGTGGTAGGTCATGCTAAAACGTTAAGTTGATGAGATAACTCCGCAAGCCGCTATCAGAAACTGAGGTGGCGGGGTTATACGTGTGCCTGTACTGCCAAGAAGCACGTGTAGTTTGGCCTTTATGTTGCTTATCCATAAGAAATTTTACTCTTCTAAACATGTACATTACATAAATAAATAAAAAGTATATATAATAGACTTGTACGTGGGACTAACAAGGTATTATCAATATCGATGTCAGGGAGACGACTTTGAGGCCGTAAATCAAACCGTATGCACGTACTCGTACCACTCGTAACTATATCGATGGGCTATCTCACGGATCACGGTCGATGAAGAGGCATGCATACAGACTGTGAACCTTTCGTATTCTTTTTATCTCAATACCATTCTTTATTCTCGTAATAAGTACACTGTAATCACAAATAAATATATTACTAGAATTTGACAATATAACCATATTATTATTCTTGAAGACTTCTTAGTTACGATTCCTCTATTTTAAGTATAAGTTAGCGTAAAGATTTCCTAAAAATCCTTTGTAAATATATTGCTAACATCATAGTTATATTAGATATTTGTTATAATATTATGATAATAATTTATCTTAGCTCCGATCACACATCAATACGTCGTAAATAGAATAACTTAAGACGCAAAACTAAGCTGTTGAGTAACTAATGTTATCAAGTTTTTATATTATTTACAAAAAATATAAAATGATGACACAACTGGCTTTATTTACAGACAATTTATTGTAGTAGGCTTCATTAAATCTTGTAGTAATAAGAACGCTAAAGAAATTATACAAAGAGCAGAATTTAAAATGAAAATAAAGAAACATAACTTTATATTAGAGCATTCTACATTCTACATAGTCGCAGTTACAGAACAGATGCGGCAACTCGTTACAGAGGTCACTAAGAGATAATTTTTAAAACTTTACGACCCTCAGATATGAGAAATGAATCCAGAGGACAGATACTGTTACTATAAATATAAAATTTATATTGATTTTGAAGTTTAAGAAATGAGGAAAATAATAATAAATAATATATAATAATAGATCTTGGAAAAACATATAATTGTATAGAATTAAATATAAACATTCCTTAAAGTTTTCCCGCGTCGGTTGGATGTTGTAAGTTTGTCATTAATTTTCATCATATCATTTATAACTATAAAGTTCAAATTCTAATCTCAAGAACCTTGGCATTTTTTATCTTGTAATGCACATATGGTAATTTCTATTTCGTTTAAGGATAAATAATGTTTTATATCCATATTAGCTTAAAATCTTAAACTAATATGGTCATTTAAATTACTGTAACATAAGGTTCTCTTTATAGCTACAAATATACTTATGTATATATGTTTATTTCCCGGGTTTCCCCACATGACGGATAAATCATCGGATCTTAAATAAATTCTTAAATAATTTGAATGTGATAGGGTTTTTATTTTTTGTAAAATCTTTCGTTTAACTATTCATATTTAATTCATTATCACATACAGCATAGGTACTTTTACTTACCTATGCTTTATTTCTTAACCGTAACTATTAGTAGGTAAACTAAGTACTCGTAAACAGTAAAGTGTCTGTGTAAGTAACAACTAAGCTTACATTTTGCACACAGTTTTACCTGGATTTAATGTATCTAATAAAATGAATGAATGAAAAACGTTAAACTGACCAAAATATAAATGTTATAACGAAGTGTAATGTTGCATATATATATTTGTTTTTATTTTCTGGTGGAATCCATCATCCTTCGTTCCAGGTCTCTGCGGGGGCGTGCACTCGGGGATCTCTCGTCGCATTCGACGGACTATCACGGAGCGAACTGCAGATCCCGCGGGGAACAGACTAGTTTGTATCGGAGACAAATCCAGAGCCATTCTTCGAAGGATTTTCAGTGAGAATATGCTTATGAATGTCAAAGATGTAAATAACCTACATTTTATTGTTTCATATAATCTAAAAATAAGCACACCTAATCCTTTCCATAACTAATTAAACGACATATTTGATAAATATGTGAGAATAATGTTTGTAGATAGGACGCATATCACCTGTGTTTGCGGATGCATCCATCATCGCAGCGCACATCATGCAGTCAGGATACGTATACGACTTCGGTGAAATCTACTACAATAAGTACTTCAGCCCCGTCAAGTACGAGCTAAGTATTGTGCCCGTCTTTCACAAGGCTAAAATTGAGGTTTGTATTGTATTTAAGTATGGTTAAGTTTTGAGGCTTTTTAGGTAATAAGAAAACAGTTTTGTGATGTATATATCAACACAGGTCGCCCCAAACATGCACGCATTTGACGATGTCGACGAAGATCAACTAGAGAGTTACTCTGAGTGGACCCTAGCCGCTCTTTTGTTCTACGCCCTCAAAGAGTCTGCGGCATCAGAACAATCTGCACGTATGGCAGCCATGGATAACGCAACTAAGAATGCTGAGGATATGATCAGGAAACTGACGCTATTATTCAATAGAACGCGCCAAGCTGTGATCACGAGAGAATTGATCGAAATCATATCCGGAGCTGCTGCTCTCTAGAATATAGAAGATACTATAAAATAACTTGACCCGTCATTTATTTATTCTGAAATTGTGACACAGATAAAATCAGGCATAAGGGCGTTGCATTTGTTATTAATGCCAATTTGAATTTCCACTATAGGTATATTTAATATGGTTACATGGCTAATGAATAGAAACAAAGGATCTTTGCCATTTGATCAAATTATTGTCGACAATATTGATTTGGTTTTTTGTCCTCACTTTTACTAGAACCAATTAATTAGCGTAACTTATTACTTGTTGGAATTTGAAATAGCAAAAAATGGCGACGTAATAAGATAACATTAGTTCATTAACATTTCGGTTGATATAAGATATTAATTAATTTAGTTTCTTCTGCAATAATATGATTATTTACGTTTTAAATAGATATTGTGTTATTTCTTGAACGTTATCGTGATATACTAAAAAACGAGTTCAATATTGTTTAATGTTGATATCTCTAATAGAGTTCACTACTTCAATTATATTTCGTTCCTTTAGTGGTAGGGCAAGTAAGTATCGGTCGGATCGAAGTTGGAGGACACTATTATAAATTTGTAATATACTAATTATAAAACACCAAACAACAAATCATATTTGTATTATTAATAAATTAGGTACAGAGTCCCAGGTACCAATCTAAAGTAATATTTAAAATTAAAAAACTGTAATAATTGATAACAACTAACTGTTTTAATTTGTGGTCTTTGTTCTAAGTTTCGTAGGCAATCACAAAATTTGTTTAGGCCATACTTATAAAAAAATTGAAAATGAATATGTTTGTATATATCTCAATGGTGATAGACGCCTTGCTATTTGAGAGCAGACAAAGCCGCCGGCGACAGCTAGAAGTGAGATAAAAATGCTTACTTTGTGAATATCACCCATAAAATCGTATTCTTTAACAAAATTTTAAGTTCACATACTGGCGTCTACCGCATGATACCATATATATACCATGTGCTATAAATATGGCAGTCTTTTATACGTAACACTAGTTAAATAATACTTTTTTTTTAATGATTGAGGAGGGCAAACGAGGCAGCGGGTCTATAATAATCAGTAATCATCGTCGCCTATGAACTCTTGCAACATCCGGGGAATCGCTAGAACGCTGCCGGCTTTGGAGGAGGAAGGATACGCATTTTTGAAGATACCCATGTTCTATTGAACCGGAAAACCACCGAAAAAAGATCCTTCCACATCTTTATGGTACGTGAAAAAAGGATCGATAAAAACTGCACAATAGAAAATACGCACGCCACGCATCCAGGTGGTATTGCAGCCAGATTTCAGTCACTGAAATCATTGGAAGGGCAACAAACCGGCCTCCATGAGTAGGATTTAAAAAACAAACGCATTCCATCCCAATTCGCTGGCTTCCAGTGCCCGACCATAGATATATCATTATCCCCAGCTAAGATAAACACAGATCTCCCCGCACCGTCGGTGGCAAGTGACCCCAGCCAATAGGTATTGTACGTGTTAAAGTCACCGAGGACCAGGATTCATAAATAAAATTATTCGCAACAAACATAAAATTTAATTTCAAAACCCAATGGCAAATCTATGACGATAATTCTTTGAATCAATTAGTAGTCAAAATAATTGTCTCAATTTCGACATACATATTACTTAAGTTAAATTAATCGCGTACACACTTATTTTGCTTAGGTATATATTAATTTTTATTTTTTACTCTTTTTTCACATTATGTAAACGTTTGAAGTTGCGCCATGAATCATATAACAAAAAACTAAATAATGTTTAATTATTAAATACAGAATTAGAGTGTTTAGATAGATTGACCTTGGATTTTTCTACCTGGTGCTCATTCAGTTTATTTTGGTCAACAGATAGACAGATATCTACAAGAAAGACGAAAATCACTGCAATCAAACAAATATTAAATTACAATTATAACATGTTTTCCTATTTCATAAATTTTTTGACAAATAACAGAAAAAAAATGTTAAGACAAAAGGTGACAAAGACATCACTGAACAAGCAACTTTTGGCTGTCCAGTAACCAGTGTCAGTGCGATTCTTCGAGGTATTTGTCATATGTCTCCTGGTTCATGAGCTTCTCCAACTCGTCTGTAGCAGTCAATTTAACTCTAAACAACCAGCCATCCTCGTAGCACGACTTGTTAATTAAAGAGGGCGTTGATTCTACTGCATCGTTCTTGTCGGTTATCTAGATGAAGCAACATTTGTAAAGTATTATAACATTCGTTTTGATTAACTGCTTTTTAACTAGAGCTGACAAAAAATTCTAAAAGTTCAGGAATCTCAGATTTGAACTTTTTTTCACATACTAATTTATCTGAAAGTTTATAGATGATCAAGTTCTTTTAAATTAATTTAAATTAATTACAATACATACAGTCCCAGATAAAGGCGAATAGACCTCACTAGCTGCTTTGACACTTTCTAGAGCTCCACATTCCTCCCCCGAAGCCACCGTCCGACCCACCTCCGGCAGCTGCACGAACACTACCTCTCCCAACGCCTCCTGAAACATGCAAAATGTATTTGTAGTATTTGTAATCAACAGATAAACATATTTTTATAAAGTTAAAAACTATGATATGTAAGAAACGTAAAGTTTGACTACACTGGAGCGCGTTTACGAAACTGAAAGTATTGTCATTATATACTACCAAACAATAAGTATTTCAGCGACAACTTACAAATTACACCTGTAACTTTCTGGTTAATAGCAAAATGTTATCCGAGATTCAAGAAAATCATCAGACAGGCGCTTAGTGTGAAACCTACACAATACTACCTAATACATTCCAATAGTATAACAAATTATATAAACAGTCACACACACACTAATTCTGTAGAAATATATGCGGAAGAAGGACACAGTCACTACCCCGGGTAGGAGTTTGCGCTGTGATCTTAAATTTTTAACTCTCTTATGCCTACTTACTGTAAGTTTAGGTAACAATTTATGTGATATATTTTCATTTCAAAAAAGTTTTGTGTAATTTCGCCTGGTCTGAAATAAATAAATTATTATTTATATAAAACATACGTATATTAAGACTGTTATTTTTATACCGCCATCCAGAATTCTTTGTAGCATTTCTGCAATGCTAGACTAATGAAATGAGACACGGGCTGTAAACAGCACACAGCAGCAAGGCGGTGGCTAGGGCGGTGCAAGCGACAATCAGACGCACTCGGAGGCCACGAACGTACGTTATACTGTGACGCAATACGAGTATCACTCTACCTACCAACCTACCAACAACCAACCAACACACACGTCATGTTCACCGTCAAATCTACTTCAGAAACGAATAGTTCAATTATATTGTATTCTCTCACAACAACTGTTGACTATTTATAATAATTGTAAGTCATAGAAATAAGTTTAGTGCTAAGCTTTATACCCTTAAATATTTTTTCCACAACCCCTTACAAAAATACTCCTTCCTTTATATTTACGACAAGTCAAGTTAAGATTAATAAACTTTTTTTATTATTTTCGGCTTAATATATTTATATTAAAATGAGGTGTTTTCCACGATAGCTGATGTTTTATCTAATGTTCAAAAGGTAGTAAGAGCTCTATCGACCTTGTGAGATACGAAACAAAGCCATCAGTTAAGCTTTTGACCCCATCAAGGCCTTGGTGTTATTTGACCTCTGCCAGTTGACACTTTACCAGATAATATAGGCTTTTGATAATTTGAACACTTATTATTGAATAACCCATCAGACTATTCTGATAATCCTATAAATGAACATAACATAAGTATAATGTAATTAAATATATATATATTGAATAGCGTCAGAATATAACAGAATGTAAAAAGAAAGCCAAACCAAAAAATAACCTTATTTTATAATGTACTTATTACATATAAAAAAAATAACTGACCAAATTGACCAAAGTCAGTAATCAAATCCAATTTCATTCCTAAGTTAGACCTTAAGAGTTAAATTTGATATTACTTAGGTACATATGATTATTTTAGCGATGACCACCAGTGCGTATAATAATGACAAATTAGTGTAGTATTGTAGTATTGATTACACATCAAACAAGCGGCATACGTTTCTATAAACGGTAGTGAAAATCACAAGTATTAAGATTATTTTATAAACCTAATCTGTTTTACTTTAGGTAAATGACATGACAATAAACAAAAAGCAAAATGTGTACCATATATCTGTGTTTTACTTGTAACACTCGCCCACTTACCTGAGCGTAATTAGAAATGCCAATAGTGCCTATGCCCTTTTCCACGGACACCCACTCGTGTTTCTTTGTATAGAATCGTCCTGAAATTATTAAGATTATATTTTTTTATTATTGAATAGTTCTAAACTGTAGTATCTTTATATTTTTATTTGGAATTTTATTTTTTGTTCCTATCGCATTACATTCGAAAGCAAAAAGAACTAATACAAACAACTAATATAACACATTAATGCTTTCGCATGGCGACTAAAAATTATTATAAAAAATCAACCTTTTTATATTAAAAAATTCGCTGCGCAAATACGCTCCAATTAATAATTATATTGAACAAGAACAAGGGTTAGGTATCTATTGAAACAGCTTCGTGATCTTTACTGGCAGTTTAACTTTTTTATTTATTTATTTTTAATATTACTATCACAATTTCAACATGTGATTATCGGAACACTACAGATCCCATGCACTTCAATTATTACAAAAATTCACAATATAACGTCGAGATGTTATTTAAAGTATTTTCTGAAACGTTTAAGACGCAGTATACTTATAATTACCGATCTGAATACAAAGCGATTAATATGATATTAGCAACATTATTTTAAGAAACGAACGTAACTAAACCTCTCACTACTTCTCTCAGTACACCAATTGATAATCAGAATAAACTGTGCTTATTTTAATATATTGTATATGTAAATGAGATAAAATATTGGATAGTGTATATTATTACACCATCACCATGTGTAAACGTTGAAGATTATTAATGAGTTGAGAGAAATCGCTTAAAACATTAAAGTCTTAGACACCTTTGGTCTGCGTGGCGTAGAGCGCGCGCCGGCAGCAGTGCGCCGCCCCGGCACGGAGCAACGTCCGCGGACTCAATAGACATCTTAGCACCATTATTATTTTTTTTTTTCTGAAAAATTACCTCCATCGATATGGACACCACAAATTGTATGCAATATTCCAAATATTAAATATTTATTTCGACAATCGCAATGAAAATATTGATACCCTTTCAATATCTCATTTAGGATTTAATATGACGAGCTCACATTGACCTAAACCCTAAGGTTACTGGGCCAGCTCAGACAATTAACAATTAGCGGCTGAATCTAAAAACATCTACGAATAGACTCCTCTATGTTTATAATTATTATGTTTTACATTCATTTTAAGTATAACTAAAAAGTATACAAGATTCTATTAATGACACTTAGTGGAAACAATTTCTTAGGTTTTATATGAAATTATATAAATATTTTTTTTTCAAAAGTCCTGCCATTAAATGTTGACAAAATGCCCTTATTTCTTTAATTCAAATATTTTTGCTCACCTTATCCTCGACGCGTCCGCGTAGATCCGATCACGAGGGCGTAGTGTGGCCGGCGGCCGCGGGTTCAAATAAGTCTCTTATCGTTGCACTATCATTATCACAATGCTCCGACATTTCGGTGGTAGCCTAGCAGCTCTCCTTGATCCCAAGTTACGGAATACAGAACTCAATATACTTTTCATAGCATAATATTGAAACCAAATTATTTTATGTAATTCGGATTACACACACGGCAGTCTCCAATATTGTTTAAAACATGTGCACTATTTATTAGGACTGTACGATCTAACTGTTCACTATCAAATTAGCCGATCAATATATTTTTTTCATCTTACAAATAAAGAGACTTATATTTATAGGTATATAACAACGACTTATTGATTCAAAAAAGACCTGTCCTTTGTGGACATCGAACACAAGACGTCGGTTCAGCGGTCGACTGATAAGACTATCCAAAAAAATGTATACATCTCCTATAAAAGTATTAAAACTACTCTAGATATTTATGGACGGGTTTATCGACGATCTTGATTAAAATCAAATCAGAGATGAAGCCAATATGTACATGGGATTGATCTCTGCGTCATCTGCAGTACAGATAATTAATTGTACTCGTATTGCGACACTTGTTGTCCCAAAAGTTCCATTGATAATTCACTAACAACCTCGTGAAGCATTTGTATCCGCGTAGCCGTCTTTTAGATGGAAGATTTTTTATTTTCATTATCTTCTAAAAATTCTGATGAGACAACATAATATGATAAAATGTCCTTGAAGGTAATAAAACAGAATTCCAAATGAGTATGGTATAGAACATAATTAATAAATAATTAACTGTTAGCTCACTAATTGATGTTATTTCGCAATAATACGGGATTATTTCTTAAAAGCGATTGTTTATCTCGGTGTAAGTTATCTCATAGGTAGAGTAAATAAATAGGTTCGTGGGGGGCGCCCGGCGACATCGATACTGATATATCAACACACGGAATAACATTAATATATATTAATTATAATACATATATTACTTGTCCCCCGCCTCACCATGACTACGACATGACTACGCGGTTAACCGCTGGGTTTGAAAACACGAATTACAAAACACATTATAAACATTTTTATTTACAACTTTTAAGATTGACTATGTGTAGGCAATTCCTAATCATTAGTAATATCGTAGTGCCCTCTATGAAAATGTATATTTTTTTCTAATTTGGATTGTGGAAGCTCCTATTCAGTGTTTTTGGAAAATCGACTTATAAATAGATAGTAATCGAAGTGTTTCAATGTCAATTCAGTAATCCGTTTTAAGTGTAAATCGGCAATATTATATATTCTTAGGGGTGTTATAAATAATATAAAAAGACATTCAATCACTTTATTCATATAATCTTTAACGTAAACTAATATTATCTGACGTGATTAAAGAATATTTAGATGAATAACATGTAAAAGTACAAAACAGACAACATAACCGACCCTATTAAATCAAATTTAATTTGTTTGTTATACATTTACCGACGAAGTAACTATTCAAAATAAAATAAAAATATCGCTACAATTACATCATATTATTTTATTGGTTAAGATCAATAGACTAAATTATTTCGATTTAAAACTAATAAAAAGAATATATATATATATATTTCGACCAAAGAACATCCTAACAACCAAATAAAATACAAATTAATAAAAAAAAACATAAGCAGCGCCCTCTATGTGTGTGTTTTAAAACATCAAAGCGGCTATTTCAGTTTTAATCCGCCAGGTGCCGCTACTTCAAGTAACATGGCGTAGCTTGCGAGGTACTGAAGATAGCGCTGCTGGCGCTGTAAGTGGCGGCCACTCCTCCCAGCACCCCGATGACGATCACCTCCCAACAAATTAATTTCACCCACCCGGCGACCTCACTGGAAAACAAGATAATCACTAAATATCTTTTCTTGATTTACCATTAAACATTTTCATTTTCAGTTTCAAGCTGTACTAGTAGTGTAGTAGTAGTAGTAGTAGATATACTTACAGCGGTGGCTGTCCCTCCCTCGGCGGCTGGCTGGTGAGGTTCAGGTAACAGTAGGAAGGCAGCACGTAAGTGAGGAGAGCGATAGTGGTACCTCCCACCAGAGCCAATATGGTGTAGAAGCGGGGAATGCTCTCTCCGATGAACAGAATACCGGCCATGATGGATAAACGCACCAGCGCGCGGTAACCGACGGCATCTGTGTCGTCGTCGTAAATGTTATATATTTAAGTACCACATCCAATCCATCCAGTAACAGCAACAGCAAACGTGTTTTACCTAACTATAAGTGTCTAAAGATATAAAGCGTGCTCGTCTACAAAACATCTCAAAACACATAGGTATGTGTAAACAGTGCCCTAACTACATCCAATTTACACAACTGCACTGCCGTACATGTCATTGTGAACTTACAGGCCCTCCACACTCGTATCTCGCAGTCTGGAAAACAATTATTAAATACTTACCGAACATTTTTATATCCTATTGAGAGAATGACTCTGCATTTTATATTAGTCTGTCATTTATATTTTAGTATGAAATCATTTTCTTATACTATTGACATTCTCTCGTGACAGAACTATCCATAAGGCCATAAGAACTATCAAGGTTCTAGAGATTCGGTCTTTCGAAGATGGAACTCCGCTTATAATGTAAGGGGTTCATTTACAACAGTTATTATAAGTTTATAACAATTTAATATGACTTAACCAAAATATAATAAATACTTTTCTAGAAATCATATTTGATATAAGTACATATATATATTTTGTATCAACGTAGACACATTTTAAATATGTGCATGTTTTTAAGTTAAATAATTTAATATTCTTTAATAACACACATTTATTATACATAATACAATAAAATTATAAAGATGTCCAAAGAGGGCACTATTGATAGTAACTCACCACTATTGATGTTATACATCTCCTCCATCTCTTGGCAGACAGGATTGATGAGGATGATGAAGGCGGAGACAAGGTGGACGGACATCAGCACGTGCCCCACCAGCGTCAGCGGAGTCGCCGTCAGCGAGGTCGCGAAGTTCGGCCCCACTGACTCGCCGTACACCGCGTAGCCCGCGATTGAGATCGGCAGGTAGAGGGCTAGGATCGCTAGGGTCAATGTAAGGTAGGAAGTATTATTTAAAAAAAGATACAAAATATATATATTATCTAAGTAACTGTAATTGAGACGTGAATTCAAGGGATTCGGATAATGTAAGGTAGATAGCAAATATAATTTTCAAACAAAAGAAAAAAATATATCTAAGTATCAAGATGTGAATTCAAGTGATTCATAAAAAGTAGAAACATATAAATTATAAATAAAATTAGTACAAACATTATTCTATTTGGAGACACGCTTAATAATATAAACTAACCAATAAAACCGTATTGCAGACTTTTATTAAATTTGGTCTTATCCGCCATGTCGTTCTGCAGCGTGGGGAAGGTCGAGGCGCCCCCGAACGCGAACATGATGGTACCAAAAGCAAGGAAGAAATCCGTGAAGCCGTGGATTCCCCAACGGAATACGAAGGGTCTGATGTCATTCATCATCTGGATGAAGTACAGGATGCAGGCTATCACGGCAGAGAAGAAGGCCACGACTCCCAGAAACCTACACATTTAATCTTACATTTTTGAATGCTGTTCAGGGTACCGGGCTTAACAATGCTTAAACCGGCTTAATTAAATCTCACTTTAATACTAAATCATTGTTTCTTACGAATTATTTCTACAGTAATAGAATTATGTGAATGTTATTGACACGAAATGACCTTCCGCGAAACCAATAAAGTGTGAAGAGGAGCGCAATCCCCTTAGTAACGCGGTTCAGTGTCTGATATTGTGACCTCACTACTGTACTGCACTGTACTGCACCTGTGGTCATTTGAATAACATTGAAGGCTCCTTTACGATGAGTGAACCACAAAGTCGAATGTGGCGGAAACAAAACACAAAACACCTGTTACAATAAATATCATTTGATAAATTAATAAAGAGACTGCGTTTTTATTATGTATTGTATTTACAATATATATGTTAAGTTTGGTGAAGAAGTATCCATGAAGCTAGTATCCATGACAAACTGACCAAATTATCTTTATACCTAAGACTCACTCGCTTACTCAAATACGTAGAAACGTTATATAGTAACTACTGTCTGGTTAACTGGCCTTAACTATCGATATCAATATTCAAGGCGATAAGAAAACTTTTCATAAATCAAGCGTTACGTAAAGCAATATATTAATTGAATATAAACATGTTTAGATATGTTATATTTAAATTTTAAATAAATACTAAATTCAAAATTCATCAAGACGAGCGAGACTCGGTTCTCCGACCTTGAAGCCCACGTGCGCCATTAATTGTATTAATTATAATAGTTCATTTGTTATACGGTCCCTAAAACAGTGAACAATTTTAAATATTTTTTAAGCTTTAAGACTGACTTTTGAAGAATAATTTCTTTTTTCGTGGCTTCACATTTTCTTATCATTTTTATTTAATTGTAGGTGTAGAAAATATTTTACACTAGAGCTGTAGATTTGGAAATAAAAATAAATTTCTTATTGACAAATTGAAAATTTAAATTAAAATCGTACTTACGAGAAATCCTTAGGAGTGCCGAATAGCATGATCGGGGTCATCGCCCCCACCACCACGAGGTACCAGATGCAGAGCGTCACTGTGGGTATCAGCGAGAGGAACACCTGCTCGATGATCTGCGCGGCCAGCAGCAGATACACCACCGCCACACCGAACTGAGTCACTATCATGGCGAGAGATACACCCGCGCTGAAATAACAATGTGCTTTAATGATTAATTAATCTAAATCTTGTATGATCTCCTTTCTGATAATATATATAAAATAAAATTGTGGTTATATAATATATTTTGTAATACTGCTGAGCTAATTTTATGCTAGATCCTGAGTTGTTAGAAAAAACTAAGGTAGTATTACAAACAGTCATAACGTGGGGTACCTATGGGGGGGTTAGTTTAAAGAAACGATCCTGAACAAGGAAGGAGAGGCTTTATCTAGGATGAGAACGTAACTGAAGCCATGAAGGTCCTTGCACAATAGAATCGTTGTAGCTAAATAAATGAAAATAAATATAATAGCTAAATAGATGGATAGATAGATAGAATAACAAACTATCTGCAATATGTTAATAATAATAACAATCATCATCATCATCACTTTACTATAATAGCAAACTAATTATTAGTTTCGATGTCAGTGCAATATGGCTCTGGGCTCTGGGCTCTGGGCTCTAGGCGACGACTTCACCTATATTACAAATTACTCGTATAGTTTCTAAAAACCTTTCATATGGACGGTCCGAAGATAAATTAATCATCACGTCAAAATTCATGTTTGGTGTCAGGCAAAAAACGAAAATAAAAAGAACCACTTGATGTAGAAATGTGGCCGCTAATGGGTATAAGATAATATAAGATACATTTAAAGTGTTCTATAAATAACTGCGAATAAAAAATTTCCTCATATTGGAATAGATAATCAATGAATAATATAAATCCAGTTTTAATCTGAGCTTGCCATGTTTTAAATCGTGGGACAAATGCTAGACGGGAAATCATAGCAGATTAAAAGATACATAAATTATAACCCGTAAAAATATATGTACGTATATCATTATACTTATCAACCAGAATACAAACAATATATTAAATCAGTCCTGAATATTATTGATATAGTACGAGTAATTAATCGGTACTAACATTACAAATAGATAGTAACCCTTACTACTACTTACTTACTAAGTTTCTGAGTTTGTAGGTCAGAGGTAATTTTGAAAATAATCATGTGTTTCAACAAGTCTTTTACAAAATCCTGTTTAAATATCAAATCTTGTTATAGAGACCAATTTCTCAAAGTAAATTAACGAAAAACTGTCGGCCAGACGCTACATCCTATAGTTATGCGAGCGATGTCGCGGAAAACGACCAGTTTGTAACAAATTTATTCAATCTCTTGTATTAAAAAATTTGACCTTTTGAATATTCTACAAATACAAATTAGGATATTTCAATGTTAATAAACGATATCGTCATATAAAAACTACATGTATGAAAATAAAGTAGATATTGAGTATCGTGGGAACATTACCTCCAAACTTTTCCCAGGGACTGTTCAGCGATGATGGCGTAGGGGTTCCTCTTCCTGGTCCTCATCTCAGGGTCGCGGGCCTCGATGATGGTCCAGCAGTCTCCGAGTCGCCTCCCGCTGAAGGCCGCCAGCAGGCACATCAGCACTATCAGAGGGATGCCCACCCATCCTACAAAAATATATTACATATAATCTTATGTCGCAAGGTCTTAAGAGTAATTTAATCTCACAATTCCTTAATGGCAATTCCATCTCATCTGCGTAATAAATTCAAAATTGCATTATTATTAACTCGTGACATAGCTCATGATACTCGTAGCTCAATGTGACGGCACTTTAATCTCAGTTAAATACAATCTAATTATGCGTTTAATTAAATAATCATTTATAAAAACATGTCCAAGTTTTTCGTAAAATCAGGCTGGAAATATTTCGAAATTTATTTCCAGTTTTCAAATTATATAAATAATACACATTTTTATGTCTCTGTTTTTAGACGAATTTCGTTTATCGGCAACAGTTGTATTCGAGTAATGGCCTAATTAACATAACTTGGAAAGACGACTGGTTTGGATCCATCTCTGTCTCACATACGACGTAAAATGAGACAACTGATTTCTTGTACTATTAATAGGTACCAATCAGGGTCTCGAAATATTAAAAATAATTAATCGGTAACTTAAAATTATGCAATAATGAGCAAAAACGTTTAAAGTTTTTATAAACTATATATTGTAATAAGTGGTGTATCCTTCGCAGCATTTTTATTACTAAATGTTATGTTTAACATACTATGATAATTGCTCTTTTTTATATATAATTCGCTACTCGCTTTAGTACATATTCCATTGTATTCGCTCATGGGAAATTACTTTCACTACGAATAAGAAACTTTATATTATTAAAATGAAGTAAAAAAGGAGGTAATGAAGTGAACGTCTAGAATTGGTATAATATTAATTACATAGTTAAGACCCCAAGATAACGAAACTCGAGTCGAATGTCTTGTCTTACCAGTTACTACTTTTACCGGTAACTTGTAGAGTATCATATTATTAAATATCAAATAAATTATTATAATATTTAAATAGGTGTTAAGAATAAATAATTGTTTTAATTGTTTCACAAACCATACTTCTCTTGTTGATTCGTTAACTTTACTCAGAATCTAGAATAGATAATAGGTGTCTTAAGTAAATAGGCGTGAATGTCTTGAAGATAGTCGGGACGCCATAGTGGGTCGTCGACGTGTTTAAAGATAAAAACAATAGGAACAATACTGAGATTGTTATGTAACAACTGAAAATCACTTATTGATTTATTCATTGAATTAAAAATGATTCTTTTCAAACTACTCCATCTCGTAGGCGGTGAAAACCACAATCTGTGTATGAGCTATGAGCTGTCTGTTTACATGTCCCTATCAGATGGAACGCACACACAATACACGCACACAAACACGCGACTATAACTGTAATCACAAATAGGAATTTTACTTTATAGTATTATATATTAAAACTATATTTTCAGTGACCGTTACAAGGTAAGCTAAGCTTTCAATTATAATTCTTGGTTAATATTTACTTAATATGTATGTGTGTGTGTGTGTGTGTGTGTGTGTGTGTATAATGAATATCGTTATCCGCTTATTGATGTTATGTATTTCACAACAACTTTAAGTAAATGTAATATAAAATACTTATTATTATTATTATTATACAAATAAACAAACAAACAAACATACAATAAAATATTCGCAGCGCACAGAAATCTTACACACAACTTAATGGAAAATCTGAAAGCCTAATGTCGTACCAGTTTTAACGACGGCTCTGGGCAGCGCTAGGACTCCGCTGCCGGCCAGCTCGCCGGCTATCAGGAATGCGGTTTGTTTCATTGACAGACCACCTCCTCCATTCTTGCTTGGCTCTCCACCGCTACCTCCCTCTTCAATACCCTACGAATGACATAATTAATACCTGGGTTTAAGGCGAATTCTAAAAAATATAAATCATAAGTAGTTTGCGTATATTCTAGGAACTAATTAATTTTGCTGTGTTATATATATGTTTATTATATACAATTATGAACATTTATATAAATAGTGTAATTACAGAGTTGTAGGTACAACCAATGTTTATAAATACACTAATAAGTAAAGTCGTACAAAGAGAAGCATGAGAATTAATTGCAACCTACTTAATAATAATAAAAATGTTAGTAAGCTAATAGTCACATGTTAGTTTACATAAATCATCTAATATAGATATCTAGATACAAGTGTAACGAGTACATTAAAAGTTCATCTACATCAACACTATCTCGTCGGTGAAACAAAGATTCTTTATTTCTTATCCGCTTTAATTAATTTAGTTATTATCGAGGACCTTCGAACAAACACACTGGGATGATTTTATATATTTATGTCCACAAGTCATACAAGTCCACGGCTTATGAGTATAATTAACATTAAATAATAATATATATTCCAAAATTACTTTATGAATAACTTTAGTATCTGAAATCGAATCTATTATAATAGAAATAACAATACCCAATAGTGCACAAACACGTTTGAAGATTTAATAAATATATGACAACCCGGAATCTTTGACTCCTGATAGAAAAATAGATATTTGATATTTGATAAAGTAAATTATACATTTTTTTTTTCTTCGAAGATAAATGTTACCTGACTCTTTAAAAAAACATACAATTTTTTTACAAAGATGATATAGAATAAAAGTATAAAGAAAATATAAATAAAAAATTGTATTTTTTTTTCTTCATAATACATGTAGCATTATTTTTTCTATTTAACTTTAGTCATTATAATACCTTTATATAAAAAAATATAAAGATAATGACCTAATTAATTAGAATTAATAAAGTTAATTGAAGTCTACTATTACGCAACATCTCAGATTTTTAGTGGTTTGTCGACTCAGTTATACCTGCCGACCAGCTTCACACTCAGATTGATCTCAGTTTCTACACAAGATCTAATATTAAATTTACTTATTAATAAAATATTATTTTTAAAGCTTTTATTACTTAGATCTTTTTCTGGTTAAATATAAATTATTTAACTATAGGTACCCCAATAAAAACGTGACCCCGCCGAGTTTTTATCGAGGTTTCTGTTTAAAGGAATAATTAAATTAAAGAGGTACGGTCGAAGGCTTGCACGGATATGGATGGATGGATGGATGGATGGATGGATAGTTTAAAAGTCTCACCCCCTTGGGCACGAGAGGCGTAGATTCCGTTGCGGGCGCCTTGCTGGTCGTCACCGACACCTCCAATCCGTTTTTCTTAGACATCCTTTAATCCTATCAATAAATAATAAATCAATAAAACTAAATACATTTTAAAGAATGCTATCACCGACCACGATTATTAACTAACTAGCCTTAATAAAACTTGTAATGTTGTTATAAATACTATTTCAAAGTATTGAATTGATCAGAAGAATACCGATAGTTCTATTAAGGACCTCTTCCTGTTATCAATAAGCAATTGTACGACTTCAACTCACCGAATGTGCTGCGTGACATCCGCTCACTGCAAGGGATTTAACAAAACTGGCCCTGGTCACTGGTGTGAGCTGTGAGGTGTCTCGTCGTGCGAGATCCGTTACCGTCTTCATGTAAAGCGGTTTTACCTTATATCCATTATTAAACTATTTTAATTAACGATTTATTACGAAATAATATATTTTATATTATTAAAATTAAAAACTTTGAAGTAACTTTTAAAAATAATCATTATTATCAAATTAATAGTTTTTGTTTATTTTACAGAAGTTTGTGTTGAACATCTTTTATAAAACGTTCTTTATAAATTTTATTATATATTATAAAATAGTTTCTATTTGTTCAAGTTTTTAGAAACGAAAAGAAAGTCCTAAAATATTATGACACAGACATATCATCAAAACTTCAACAGGCGCGATATAATTTTGTTAATGAATTGCAATGACAAATGAACAGGCGACCGACATGACTCGTGCTCCGTGACGTGTGTGGAATACAAAAAGAGGTTAAGATGGCTTAACGCTTAACGCTTACTTCAATACTGATATCATAAAGGCATCGGTTCGTGAATCAGATCCGACTGATTTTGATCTGACCGTATAATAGTTGGACAGCCACCACGGTCACCACCAAATTGATATTTAATGATAAACTAAGCAACGTTACAGTAATTTATATTTAAAACTTGAAAATATAAATAACATTTTACAATATTCCGATAAAATTAATTCTGAAAGTTATTTTGTGGGTATTATACTGTGAGTAACACATATGACCACATGGTTATTGTAGGTTTGTACCTGCAGTAACCGTGTAGTAACAGTAACCAGTAGTGTTTTTTAAGTTATAATTTTTCAATATCCTTTCTTTAATTTATTGAATACGGTACAAACACATATTGCATTTTAAATATAAACTCAACATGCAACACAGAATTCATTTTTTTTGTTTTTTTGTCTTGTAATCTAAATCAATTATTTTATTCTAATGATATCACCTAAATTATAAATAAAATAGAATGCAGATGTAATTACAAAAAGGTATGTTTATAAATCACTAAAAGATTACGAAACCGAGTGGAATCTCTAGAGCAAATTATAATGTTAACTTTTGATGACATAAAATTTTTCCATAAAAAATCTCCCTTACGGTACATTAACGTTATTTAAGGCACACCAAAACGATTATAAAATAATATGATAACATTCTAAGTAATAAGATTGCGGTTTCTCAATCTATGACTTTAATGTCGTCAATTTACTTAAAATATATTTGAAATACTTTTAACCGCACCTCGGTTAAAGTCCCTTTACTAAAATATCTATAGATTTAGTTCGTTGCAAATTGTAATAATTATCTTTGTTGTTGACATTACCTATATTGGGAAATGATGCTATCAAGCATCAGTCCAATGTGGATGGCTACTAGACATAACATAATCACGTTTATTTATCGGAATATGGACGACTAGTTTCGCACCCGTAACAGAGACTCATTCCGATAAATTAACGTGATTACAACCGGTGATACACAAAAAACAACCGTGGCCTTTGTGTACTTTTATTAATCAAAATGGTAAATATTAATACAATTCATTCACTCTACTTTCTTACTAACACTATAAAATGTGCGTTTTTTTATGGCAGAAAAATGTTTGATAAAATTAGTCATAATATTAAAAGTACACTACTTTTTACCGCGGGATAAGATATAATTAAAATAAGAATGATCATAAAAAAATGCCATAATAAAGCAAGAAAAAAAATTGTACTTCCAAATTATCTCTCCTTCCTTCTTCCTGACTAAGGAGCCCTTGATTGTATCCAACATTTATGAAATAATTCTAAATAACATAATAATAATAATTATTATTTATTTTAGTAATATGTTTATTCATATTTCTCGAGTCTGTATAATTAATTTTCTAGATAATATAAAAATACTTTAAAATATTTTGTCGGGCCCAAAATATGTCATTTATACAACAAATACTATATCCGCCCCTTATACTCGTACCTGCATAGAAATATACGCCGACATCCTACAATATCAAACATTATTATATGTTATTTTTCTGAAATCGTGTTTACTTATTTAACATTCATATTTGAACAGGTTAGTAACCAATTCCTCTGCAATTTTTTTTTGTTTTAATTTTCTGTCAATGAAAATCTCTAGAAATAGCCTGGATTTTCTATATTTTGATAGTACATAAAAGTTATAATAACACAATTCTTTTAGTATTTTAACAGTGATTACTTACTCAGTATATTGTAACAGTGAAAAGCTGGTACTGGTACTGGTATATAAATTTAAATTTATTAAAGTTAGTAACGTTGTATATCTATTTAAAAATAATAATAATGTAATTGTCGAAATATATTGTAATTATACTGCTTAAAACGAAACTTTTTTTATTTGCAAATCATAGACAAACAAATTATAAATCGATGAAATTTCATAGTGCAGTGACTTTCGTAAATTCCATGTTATAAACGTGTATACTTTACTTGGTCGCGTAATCCTATGTGTCAAATAAGATAAATGCTATAAAATCTCTATCAAGTATCACAACCGTAATAAAACTGCTAATTTCTTAATGACGGCATGATTGTGGAAAAAATATACTAATTTAATCCCCTTTCAGTAATTTTTTTGTGTTTTCTTCAAGATGTTATCTTTTTCCGTCATAGCAGGATCCCTGACTGGCTAGAAGAATAGGTATTTATATCTTATTTTTAGCTTGTTTATTAATTCTTTTTATATTATATATTCGCCTTAACCAACTTATTCTTTTATAATAAACAAAGCTCTGCAGCTCACTTGATATTTTAAATGTCATGTATATTAATCATATAGTTCCTATTAATGTCTATTCATTGTGACCAAACTTATATGTAACAAAAGAATGTAAAGATGTTTAACAATTTAACGAAAATTAAAACAAAATATTGGTAATCAAAGTATGTATATTTCTTAAAGAAATCTATATTCATACATAAAATACATTTGTAATTCAGTACTAAAATGACAACAGCACAGTATAAAGTGGAGACTTATTTTTTGATTTATAATATCAATAATTAAAATTATTATAAAAAGAATGTTTATATAAATAAAGTGTGGTGTAATGCCATAAATGTAAAACTCAAATATTGTGATAGTTTGTTGTTTAGTTAAATAAGTTCTGCCAAGCGAACAGATTTATTTTAATTTGCAAGCATCATTTACTATTTTCTTGATCGTTTTTCGTTGAAGCTATGCTGATATATATTTAATTTTTATATAAATGATATTAATTATATATCTATTATATATAAATATGTTAATAGTGATTGTCTAAAAAGTAACATTTTGTATGAAAATCTTTTTTATGGAACTATGTTTGTCTAAAAGTGTGGTTTAATTTTAAGTAGAGAGAAGACAAGTCATTTATCAATTAATATAGAAAAAATGTTAATATAAATTCCAATTGTACATTATTTGTGGATAAATGTCCCTAATGAGCTTCAATAATCCCTTTTGTAGAACAGTTAATCAGACAGAGTGCAATAGGCACTATAGCATAAAATGGCTGTAACTTATAACACTGACACTTCAATCAGAATTATTTCTAAGATATAGGATATCTCTAACCGTGACAATGGAATCTAAAAGCTATTATTGTCTGCGATATGTTAAAATATAAAAATCATTCAAATTCTAAGAATGTGCATTATTACTAGTATCAATGCATCTGTATAAATTACTTCAATGATTTCAATCAGTGCCAATGTCTAGCAACTCTTAAGTAATAATTGTACAATAGTCACTTGGTGCTGGTGGTGGTGTTGATTATTATTTAATAAACATTTTAAAGCATTTTTATATTTGTTTGAATGGCATAGCGATGTGAAATATAGTGCAATGTTTTTTTTATGAATTTTTAATATGTTGAATTAATTTAGCTCAACATGAGGGTCTTGAACTTGATTAACCATAACTATTTAGTTATAATCTTGTATTATGTTCATTAATAACAAAAGATTACTATGATATGTCACTTATCTATTAATATTTTTTAGGAACCATGTTGCGGATTGGAATTTTGCCTTATAATGTTTTTAAAGGTAGAGTTGCCCCATTTATGACATCACACTTTTAGCTAAGCTTTTGTAGTATCATTTAAATGTCTTATATTCATTAATCATTCTGTCTGTTGTATATTACACTGCTTTAATGCTTCTCTGTCAATGCTATAAATATTTTTATTTTGTTACAATTTGAAGAAAAATATTCCATAACTCTGTTTTCTTATCAATGCAAGCAGACTCACATAAAAAGGGATATTTATCAATACGTTATTATACACTCAATACATATTTCACTTATATTCACAGTTTTTATTAGTATTAATTGTTTGTGTGTTTTTTTTTAATTTTAGTGAAATAATCACAATCCACCATAGTTCCCTAGCCGAATAGCTTGTTTTCAATATGATGACCTCAGAAGAGTCAGACTCTTTGAGTACCGTACCATCAGATGGACATCCAGAAGATGCATCAGGTTTGTGAATATTGCTAAAATGTGTTAGCAATAAAGCTCTTAAAATCTTAAGTGATAATATGAATTAAATAACAATTAATGTATATCAATATTATGACTCAGCAATCAATTCAATTTTTATTTGTACATTGAAGACATGGTGTTCTAGTCGTCCATCTAATTGTTAGTTGTCCATATTACTACATAATGCAAACAAGCAATTAGAGATCATGCGTGCATGTAAAGCATAAGACCATGAACAATAACTATTTAAGGACACCGGCCAAACAACATTGACAATAAATCATTGATTTAAATTTAACAGCATCAGGAACGGAAGAAGCCCCATCGTCCATGGTCTCCAGCGAGGCGGAGTCCGAGGGGAGTGTGGTGTCGGAGCCCCGCCATGAGGTGGACCAAGCCGGCCCAGACTCCAGTATCCTTGACAAGAGTGCCTCTGATGTTCGGGCTGTAGGCAGCACCCTGGCCTCCCTCGTCTCTATTAGAGGTAACTGACAGCTATTAATAAGTCTTTGGATTATCACAAATAGACTGCTTATAACTTGCTATATTACTATTTTAGTAGATTAAGCATACAAAGAAATAATGTTCAAAATTTCCCATAAGGTTCAATGCTACCATGGGGTCCAAACAAAGGCACGATAGTACCTACTGCAGACTCAGACCTGCGTCCGGGCGAGTTTGTAATGCGTCTATTGTTCACGGAGTTCACCGTGCAGGCAGAGAGGAAGATGGAGGCGGTCATGGCTGAACCACTGGTAGAGGCTTTGACAATTGTTTAATATAACTCTTTATTTCTTTATTAATCATCTTTATTAATTATTCCTAAAAATAACTAGTAGCTCTTATTACAACGTGAAATTAATGATTTAATTTTAAATAAAGGAAAATAAAAATCCAGTTATTCCATTTATAACACTTATTATTCTTTTAGGAGAAGCCACTAAATAAAACCCTGCAGAGAGGGGAAGATCCTCAATTAGATCAGATTCTGTCTGCCTTTGGAACAGTTGCTGAACACTGTTTACCGTCGCTTCTGCGAGCCTTGTTTGGCTGGCTGGAGAGACAAATGGCAGAGTCACCGCAATTGAACGAACAGACTAAGAAACCTCACCAGGATTTGAGAAATAAGAGGTGGGAAGTAGAAATAAATATTCAAAATTAGGATTTGTTTTATTTCTATAATATATGTTATTTTCTTCGGAGACAAAATAAACAAAACTATATACAAAATGTCTAAATTTTTCCAGCATAATATACATTGTATCAGGCAGTGGGGCCGGTACAGAGCAAGTAGAGAGAAGTTGCGAGGAACTCCAGGCGGAGAGACGGGACCTGGCTGTAGAGTTTTTGTTCTGCCTCGCGCTGATAGAGGTGTTGCGACAGTTGCCCTTCCACCCCGGCCACGAAGACCTGGTGCAGTATATTGAGAATGTGGCCTTCAAACGATTCAACTACAAAGAAGGGTATATACATATCTAAATCCTTAGAAGTTATACTTTTTATATAACTTTATTCTTAAAGATAACATCTTAATTAATTAAATTGACTTAAAAATGATTTTGAATTATGACCAACTCATACCGAGATTAGAAATAGGCTAATTGATTAAATTATCATTTTTTCTGCATTTGATGATGATGATCTGCTAATGTAGTATTGCTGATATAGCGTTGGTATAACAGTACGTTCATGACGCGTCGGTGGTCACAATAATCAATATTATTCTATTATTATTATTATTATTTTGGAACTAAGTGTTGTCCGATTGTGTATTCCAACATTTCTTCTACAGTAAGTTCCGGACGGACCTGGTCAAGTTAATAACAGATTTATTTTCTGACGAGCATTAATATAAATTATTCAGGTGTATTTTGTTGTTGCCAGGTTACAGTCTAATCCAAACGCAGCAAACGTGCACATAATAGCCGACCTGTACGCCGAGGTGATCGGCGTCCTGGCGCAGTCGAGGTTCGCATCAGTGAGGAAGCGCTTCACTGCGGAGCTAAAGGTTAGAATAAGCTTTTTGCCTTATTATTTATATTATACGGAAATAATAATTATTGTCTGTTAGGAGCTCAAGAATCGTGAGCCATCACCGCACACCACGCAGAGTATAATATCACTACTCATGGGGATGAAATTCTTCCGAGTGAAGATGGTGCCAATTGAAGAGTTCGAAGCCTCCTTCCAGTTTTTACAGGAGTGTGCTCAGTACTTTCTAGAAGTAAAGGACAAGGATATACGACATGCCTTGGCTGGTCTCTTCGTTGAGATTCTAGTGCCCGTGGCTGCAGTAAGTGCCTACAATATCATATATTAATTTTACTAGAAAATCCAATATTAATCATATATATATTTTTACAGACCGTTAAAAATGAAGTAAATGTACCATGTTTGAAGAATTTCGTGGAAATGTTATACAGTCACACTTTAGACGCAAGTACCAAGTCGAAGCATCGCCTGGCGTTGTTCCCTCTGGTCACTTGCCTGCTCTGTGTGTCACAGAAATTATTCTTCTTAGCTAATTGGCACTGTTTTCTGGCCATGTGTCTGTCTCACCTCAAGAATAGAGATCCGAAGATGTGTCGAGTTGCACTTGGTATGTATCTAAAGTAATTAGCTTCAGTAAATGTTCTCTTCTCTTTCAATGGTTTTGTCTTGAATAATATTTATATATATATATATATTTTAGAATCACTATATCGATTGCTGTGGGTGTACATGATTCGGATCAAATGCGAGAGCAACTCTGCCACCCAGTCCCGGCTGCAGAGCATCGTGAACTCGTTGTTTCCTAAGGGTTCCAAAGGGGTCGTGCCGCGAGACACCCCACTTAACATCTTCGTCAAAATCATACAGTTCATATCACAAGAACGGCTCGACTTTGCCATGAGAGAAATAGTCTTCGATCTTTTGATGGTGGGACGGCCGATAAAGATTATCCTCACACCGGAAAGAATGTCTATCGGCCTCCGTGCATTCTTGGTGGTCGCCGACAGTCTCCAACAGAAGGAAGGTCAGCCTCCCATGCCGAGGACGTCTGGTACTCTGCCCTCGGGAAACACATTGAGAGTAAAAAAGACTTTCTTAAACAAAATGCTAACAGACGAGACCGCACGCTCCATCGGAATGAGTGCATATTTCCCCTTTGTCAGGAGGGTTCTAGTAGAAATACTTAGAGCTTTAGATGCACATTACGGGAGACCCTTGATGTTGACGAACACTCAGAATGTCACCAAGGAGCAGGAAATTAATACCGGAGAGAGGAAGCCTAGGATTGATTTGTTCAGAACGTGCGTTGCTGCTATACCTAGGTAATTCAAATGATAACTCCTGTTGTATTTTATAAGTGAAATATATTAAAAGTGTTCTTTGTTTGCCAGGCTTATACCAGAAGGTATGAGTCCCAATGAACTCGTGGATCTTCTGTGTCGCCTGACAGTACATATGGATGAGGAACTACGAGGCCTGTCCTTTCAAAGTCTCCAAACATTGATAGTAGACTTTCCAGAATGGCGGCAAGACGTGCTGGCGGGATTCACTCAATTCTTAGCCAAGGAGGTTCAGGTATTTAGTTTTTCTAGTATGATACATATTTACATAAACTATAAACATATATCACTATCCAGTCTTTTAACAAAGGACCAGTTTAACGCTTAATAACGATTACTCGTAATTAATTAATAATTAATTCTCAACTTCTCTTCCTATAGGATACTTCCCCTCAGTTGGTGGAAAACGGTCTCCGCATGCTATTGCAGCTGGTGACGAGCTGGAAGACCCACGAGGGCGCGGCCAAGGAGCTGGCGGCGGTGGTGCGCGGTGCGGAGGCGCTGGCGCTAGTCATGCTGTGCCAGTGCAAGGCCTACCCGAGACGTCTCGCAGTGCATATACTGAGGTTGGGACTAATCTGTGTTTTTTTTAAAGAAATTAGTTGAAGCTCGTGTACTTTACACCTTAAAGCAATGGGAAATTAATTTGTACATTTGATGCAAAGGCAATCTTAATGCTGATAACATTCTCTACCAGCTAGTAAACAATTGAATGAAGGTAATTAGAAAGTAATAAAATAAAAGCAGCGATATTGTTACGCAAGATGAAGTAAAGTAAAAAAAAATATATATAGAAATTGTGAAAACACAGGAATATATAAAAAAGAGAAGCATCTGAGAAAACCGATTTCAATAAAAATGTTTTTTTGAGTAAGCATTCGAACTTACTTCTATGAGGAGCCTTACGAATGGCAGCCGTAATCCAATGGCATCCCATTACATTGTTACACATTAGTAACAATGTAATGGGATGCTTACGGCTGTACCATCGTACAGAGAGACGAAGTACCTCCTGGAGCGTCTGTCGCTGACGCGGGAGGAGCCGGCGCTGATAGACGCCGCGGACGCGCACGTGCCGCACTTCACGGAGCGCTGCCTGTCCATCCTGCCGCCCGCCGAGAAGCAGGCGGTGCTGGCGGCCGCCCAGCCCGACTTGGTGTGGGTGGCAGAGAGAAGCCACGCCGTATGGACTGCCGGTATGTTTAAATTAATCTCAACTCATGCAGTTCAATACATAATTAGTCTCATGATGACCAAAAATTTATTATTATAATGTAATTGGTATTATTAAAAAATAATTACGTGTACCATTTTTAAGAGTTCTTAAAAAGATAATTATTTAATGGCTTATGTTTAGTTATTAAAACATTTTATATGAAATATATTTTTTAACTTAAATATTAACACATCAATTGTGTTTGCTTCTAGGTCTACAGCACGATGATACTTCTTCAAAGAACAGCTGGAGTGGTAGCTCTACCAACGGCGCGGACCCTTGGGAGGTAACGACAATTTTATATATTTTATGTACAGAATGAAAAATAAAAAATATGAATATACATAATATAAGCGTGTTGTATATTTTATATAGGTGGTGTTATTCGGTCTGCTGGAGCGCAGTCGCGTGCCGGCGCAGTGCCCGGCCACCATCCTGCAGGCCTGGCCCATACTGCACGCACGAATACACGCGCTCTACACCATCATAGAGCCCGCGTGAGTTCGCTTCAGGACACTTTTAACATCATCATCATCATCATTTAATATATTGTGACTGTTTTGTGGCTCTGGTTGTTCAATATACGAGTATATATTCACATTTGAATGATTTAGGGAGGTATCTCGATCTCCCTCCCTCCTAACTTGAAACTATAAAATACAATTTTTGCAAGATTTATACGAAAAAAACGTGTCAATAATTTGAATTTAATTCTAACTAAGAAATCTCTAGATCAAGTCAAGTTACAAATAAAAAACAAAATAATAATCTGTTCGGGATATAGGATGCGATGTATTTAAGTACACATACACACATACACACATAAAGCCTCTAGTATAAATAAACTCCAGGCCCGTGAACGACAACCGGGCGTCGCTGTTGTCGCGCGGGCCGGCGCTGCCCCGCAAGCCCGAGAAGGAGCGGGACGGGTACATGCAGGTGTGGAGGTACTACATGACCATGGCCTACCTGGTGGTGCCCGCCGTGCCCAGCCCCGTCGTACGCTGCGCCAGCCCCGACCTCAGCCTCAGGTACGTTGGTGGTGCTGATGAATACATTCTCATACACCACCACACTCTTAAGAATTAAAATATACAGAATATCTTGTTTTAATATAGTGTTTATCTCAATTCACACAGACGAATATCACACATATTTATATATTTAAGCTTATTATTGGACATTTATGATATGTACTTTAAATATATTTTGATTGCAGTATTCTGTTGGTAATTCTGTAGCGGTTCTTATTTGCTATCGATAAGTGATAAGTTACATTTGTTCTAAATGTAAATGTAAATGTAAATGTAATGGTAAACTATTGCTTCTCATAGATCTCGAACAGGACCAATAGACCCCTTGGTTTATGTGTGACGCATGACTTGTCAACCTAATAATAATATTAATTTAGACGTAGATTTTATATTAATATGCACTCTTTTTTTATTAAAATCCAATCGGAAATCGAGGAGGAATATCATGAAATATATAAAAAATAGTACAAATTGTAATACAGGCAAATCGGTTGATCCTAAAAAAACATGCATGCATATGATTGGTCGTCTGAAATATAAACATGTTCCGTGATTGGTCGTCCGAGATGTGTACGTGTTCCGTAATTGATCGTAGCGTCGAGGGGGAGCGCCCGGAGTGGAGCGCTCCGGCGCTGAGCTCGTCCAGCGAGAGCCTCAACACGCCCGGGGGCTTCTTCACGCTGCCCCTCAGCTATGCGCGCTCGCACAGGCACAAGCGGACGAGGTGGCCATCGACATGCACGACTCATTATCCGTCTGTCCTTGCTTCCGCATTGTTTAGCTCCCGAACAATGCCACCGATCGATCATGGAATTTGGATGTCATTCATGCTCACAGCACAGCTATCGCATTCCATACGAGTAATTCACGGATGTACAGCGCCTTGTGGTCTGACTGTCTATAGTTGTCAACGCATTTACCATTAGCTGACGCCTGTTTCATAGGAATTGTTTAAATTGTAACTAACGCATCAATTGGATTGGTTCATAAATTCAAAGTATCGTCAAAACGTTCCAATGAAATAATTTTATAAAAAGTACAACGTATGGACGTAGGCTATCCCTTTTGTATTTTATTGTAGCACTTATTTACGTACCTCTATGCATGTTCTATGTGTACGGTTTATGTCCCACTTAAATCTATTCTTTTGTATTTTAATACACTATCACACTGAACACAAACCAACAATACTAATCTATTTTATCATCTATCGGTTGTTTCTAATGGCTATGCGTATACGTTTCCTTCTTTCCGGACAGTGCTCTCTTTCTCTCTGCGTGTCCGGAGACGCTGTGGGGGTAAAATACATTGATAAAACATACATTGATTCATACCAATATTTTTAATATATAACATATTTGAGAATTGTGCTCTTGGATAATAAATTAATGTATGTTTATTGACGTTAGTGTCTTGTGGATTTCGTTCGACGGTAGAATACTGTTTTAGTTGAAAGTTTGCACGCACATTCTACATTCTACATTCTACGTGTCTGAAGTTTTTATAGTTGAATTTGCGTGTAATTGATTGTAAGCGGTTAGACACCATAACGTCAATGTTATCAAGAGTAGCAATGGAAGTTGTGAATGTTCCGCCCTCGCATGGTGCTATGTGCTATGTGCCATGTGCTATGTGCCATGTGCTCGTGGCACTAATTGTATTGACACACGTACACGTACGCACGCACGCACGCACGCATTGCAACCTCACTGATAAGTACTCGTGTTGTGTTGTATTGTATTACTGCCGTCACGTGACGACAAACAATCTTTACTTCAAACTGATATAAAACAAAGGGTCATTATATATTTTTTCAAGGTTCACGTAAGGATAATTTATTTGCAAAAAATAGAGCATTATATAAGTATTAGTTTATTTTAATTATTAATAATGTATATTTCCTGGGTACGATAATACGAAACAAGGAAAACCATTTATAAAAATTTATTAACACACTTGCTTCTAGTAAACATTGTTATGTGATACGTCTAACTAAGAGAGTATCATCTTCATTGTTAACCTCCGTTAGTGATTTTGTGTTCCTACCATGGTTTTATGGTTTTGTGTTAATGTGTTTAATTGCCGCTTAAATATAGATTAGTTTGTGTTCATAGTTATATCATTGGTGCCTGATATTTTCACATTAAGCGTAGTAGTTCATAAGTCACTATTGAAATTAAACGCTGTTCTTTAATTTTTCTAAAAGTACTCAAACTGAAATTATTTAACAAAATGATAGTGATTAAAAGAATACTATGCAGGTAAAGAAAAAATACAATTCACAGACTAATGCATACAAAGATCATGTCTGTTTTATTGACGAAATAGAATTTGAATTAAAGTATCCAGTCTGGTTGTACGACAGCTCGTCCCCGGACTCCCTGAGCGAGCGCAGCGGGGGCGAGGCGCGGGCGCAGGCGGCGCCGGGGTCGCTGCACAAGCTGGCGGTGCCGCTAGCGCGCTGCGAGGTGCCCGAGGTGCGGGACGCCGCGGTCTCCGCCTGCGGACACATCAACGCGGACGCCTTAAAGTTTGTCGAACTTTTACTGACATCTTTTCATTGCAATATAACAATACGAGGTCACATTAACCTAACATTAACAAACCTAAACAATATATTAACTACACGATGAAAAAAGTAAAACACAATCTGATTAATTTACAATAACACAAAAATGCTGGACTTATTCAGACGAATATTTAAATCGTCATCTTGTTTTATGTTGTACGTCACCTATTGGGATACTTTATAACTTTAGAGGACTATCTACATTTGAGGAGAATACACAAGAGCATTTTAGGCTATAATTGCTATAAAAAAATAGGACGTATATTAAGAAAAATTTACCGGACTCAAAATATGTTTTGTTTGTTTCTCTCTTTGCCTGTTTGTTTGGTCCGACTACATGCAATTAACATTCACAGGATTTTGATACAATTATAAAAATGTTTAATTATTACCGCGAAAAATCATTGTATATAAAAATTAAGGACACCGTATCCGTCCGTCCAATCTACTTTCCAAAAGTATGGTATATAACAAATGATGATAATTATGTTTTTTCTGCTCGAGTGGGGTCAGTGTCACAGACCTAGCCGCAGACAACAACTAGCCTTTAAAATTGAGTAATATGGTATAAAATGTAATTTATCTGTACAGGGATTTGTTCGAGGAGTTAATTCCGTTACTGCGGGAAGCAGTGGACCGCAAACAAGAGAACATGCGGCGCCGCCGACGCAGAGACGCTCTCAGACTTAACCTCAACAAGATGCTGCTCATTATTGCCCAAAGGAAGACTTTCGCCACCAGGTATACGACCACGACGACGACGACGACGCATTCATATGATAAAAAATTAATAAAGCTAATATACAAATGTTGGATTTCTGGCAGTATTAGTATATCTTTCCTCTTAGTGCCAAGAACCCAAAAAGGGTTAATTACAAATGAAATAACGCCTTGCAAAAAAAACATATACGTCCTACTTATTTATTCTTACAAACAGTTTTAAAGCATTTTGTACTTACTTTAACAAATTTAAACACAACGTTCGCTTAGTTCGTACGCGCTTGAAGCCGGCGGGCTCCACTCCAGCATCACGGAGTACTTGGACGGAGTGCGGCAGTGCCTGGAAGTAGAGGCCGAGAAGGACGCCCCAGCCGCCAGGGAACAAAGGCTCACCTTCGCGGACTTTGTTACTGAACTCATTAAGAGTTTTCCATGTGAGTTTGGTTTGATCGTCTTATTACAAAATAATATATTATTTTTTATTCTACACACACACATACATAAAAGTCTCCCGGTTATCCATCACGAGGTAGACAAAAATAACAATTACAATCCTTGTTACCCTTTTTCACCTGTTTAAGATCAGTCATCATCAATGTGTAACATATAGATCAATTATAAGCTGCACTCGTTTTAGTGGAAATGTACGGGTCTCTTCTGAAGAGGGAGCTGTGCAGGAGTCTGTTCGGTTTGTTCGCGGGGTGGTGCGGGCCCCTCGTGAAGCACCTGGGGGCGTTGGTGACGCAGCCCGCCACGCCCGAGATCGACGACAGACTCAACTTGTCTGCGCTCAAGGTGAGATAGACAGCGGGGCCGGTGCACTGAGCCCGATAGAAAACACTTATTAACTTTGTGTAAAAAATATATTATATACAATTTATATCATTTGTTCAAAATGTTGTTTTTCTAATAAAACAAACACTAAGCTTAAATACTACCAATTTGGAAAGATATTTGTTTTTTTTTTTGTCATAGTATCATAGTAACATCGAAATGTATAAAATATAGTAAAATGTAATACAAACGTTATAACGTAGGCTATGAGTGCGTTGGCGTGCTGCGGGCCGTGCTTCGCGCCCGCCGCGCTCGCCGAGGACGGCTCCCTGTACCCGTGGCTGAGCGAGATGTTATCCTCTACCAACGATAAGGTGCTAAACGGACAGATCCTTTTTGCTATTAACCTACGTATCACCGATCCTTTTTATAATTCACGTGGAATAATCAAGTACTGAAAATATAAAATGAGATCTCATCTCGCAGATATACGAGCTGGCGCGGGAGATGATAGTGCTGCTATTGGACTGCAACCCCGACATCGGTCCGCTGCTGGACTGGACCGTGGACAAGTGCTTCACGGGGACGCCCCGCGTGGCCGACGGCTGCTTCATGGCACTGGCTACCATATTTAGCGCCAGGTCACTACAACGTTATAAAACCACCTTACACATCCCGGAACACTTACACATGTTCCATCCTGTTATGTAATAGCACTAAAACACGATCCTTCATATTGAAATATATAATTGTGGTCAGGCACTACGTAATGTAAAACTCACTCGATGTCACTATTTCATGTGATGCTAAATACCTTATTAATTCAATAGTTAGTACTATTTATATCTTAGCTATAAGGAAGACTGTTTCGGTAGGTGGATAGTTTTTTAGTGAAAATAATAGTCGTAACTCTTCAAAAACAAGTTTGTTCACAACGTCGCTATAAAACTTGAAATCTACATTGCTAGTGTAGTTTTGATAGTACTCAAGTGTCAAGGGTTATTCTTTTATGTAGCTATGATGATAACATGGTAGCTATGATTTGCTATATAAAGTTTATCCAGAATCATGCTGCAATGCAAGCATATACACAGCGCCAATCCTCTTATTTAAAGTAAATTATAAAATTGTAATTTCACTGTTTTAATAAACAATCTGTTATAAACCCAAAAAGTCGCCAACAAATATTCACTCTATTATAAGAAATGTATCTCAACCCTCTGCTCTTTTCTTTTCGTATTGCAATGCTATTAATACTGCAAAATTTAATGAACATCTCAATAAATTTTACGTTACGTAATTTGTAACGGTTTGTAGTAAACCGCAATATAACCGTTGATTCCATTGCACTTATTGCACTTGTCTTTTTGAGTTAATACTTTGGTACTTATTATCCATGCTTCAATATATATTTAACACTTTTAAATTATAGTCTTAGATTTAAATAATTGGTTCGACAGGGTCGGTCGCGTTAGGTAGATTCCTGTCATGCGATTCTCGATATGCAATATGCGAAGGTAACAATGAAACCGAGAATACGATAAACATGTAATGTATGATAAAAGATAGTATCACCATACCAATAATTTCACCCCTTATCTGTCATCGCCTATTTTTTACACAGGCACTTGGAATGTTTTAAAGAATGAGTCTCCCGAGTTTGAATTGAATTGCACAAAATTTCTGGTTTCTGTGATTTTGGGGGTGGGGGCCCCCCTCTCCCTTAGGGGGGGTCGGAACGAGAAAAAAACTAGTCAGTAGTATTCTACCGATACGAGTCTTTTGAGGGGTAACTCGGCATATATTGGGTGAGGGGGGAACCAACCCCACCGAATCTCCTAAACGGGGGATCGCATCAAAAATCTTTACGGACAAAAAAGTTTCCTCTTTTAATTTGTTAATTTTCTAAGATTTTTTCTGACGATAAATTTTGCCTCCTTCTGTTACTTTTTCGGTTTTTAACTTTCATTTTGTCCTTAAGAATGTGTATACCGAGTTTGAAAATCCTCCGTCAATATCTGCGACCTATAGCGTGTCCCAAAGGTTTGCACTTTCACCCTCCCCCCCCCCCAGTTCCCCCTTTCACTTTTTCCAAAAAAACGAGATGCTACGTTTGCCATACTAATTTATCCAATCGACCTGTGAAGTCAGATTTCGCCTACGATGAATTTGGACTGATGGATCATATATACATATACATATATATATCGGGATATATAATTTTTTTTTTCGACGGATTCTCAATCTCCAGTTCGCATCGATTGCAATAGGTAGATTCGTCTATGGAATCTACCTCAAACTTTGAACATTAAGTACCCTTATCAGATTCCGAAAAACTTGAATTTAATTCTACTTCCAATCTTTGATATTGTTATAGTTTGTCCGTACACGGTAACCAATTTAACCACCGCCGATTGTGGTACCACCTATTTACTCGGACCACTCGAGCCACTGCTCAGAGTAACTGTACTGTACTCCTTATTTTTTTATGTTAAAATAGTACAGAGATCAGGTATTATAAGTAAAGTAACACCATATATCGAAAACATTTGGAGAAATAACAACTCTGTGTTACGTACTTTATCTACTTCGACCTCTGGAAGTAGATATAGTTACCAGTCTTATTGAAGATCCTGATAATCTATCTCTATAATATTCTGTTGGTTTGTGTACGGCTCGTCTCGTACGGTACAAACCTGTATCAATGGCGGTTGTTACCGCTCTACTCGTATATTATCTATATCTATTTGTTTTTAAACATGCCACAAATCGCTAGTTTGTTTTTAGGAATAATTGGTTGATTGAAAGTATTTAAAGGATTATTGTTTTCCTTGTAGAACAAAGCCGTAACGGTCGTTTTAATATTAATAGGGGTCGTCGCAATGAGTCTGCTCGGTCCGAAGCGGCTGAATATTTTTATATTCACGTTCAATTGATTCAACCGTAACGAGTTGATGGATATTTTTAAATTCTCGTAAACACTCGTATCGCCTTGAGAATGCTAATAAAGTCATAATCCTCTGGCAGTGGAGAGAGCACTCCATTATGCTGTTACAGCTTACTGTTACTTTGTCTCTATTTCAATACTATTCACTCTCTCCATGCACTCTCACGATAAAGGAAAATATTTTTTTGACTCCTTTTAATGACGCAACGTTAAATTATAAAATATATTTCTAAAACAATGATGATAATTATTTTAATAGTTTATAAACGTCAAAACGTCAAACTTGAGGTTAATAAATTGATTTCATATTAATATATTATTAAGTATATAACGCGACGTGGACAGGGCGCTATCAATATAATAATTAATAACTGAAGCACACACAGTTTATACAATAAATCAGTAAATATTTTCCCATATATTTTAAGGAACTTAGAATAACCTCAAGCTGGCAACAATAAATTCTTTAAAGAATAACCTAATTTAAATTATAACAGAATTGATATTTATATGTAACAGTAATTAATATTATCTTAGACACCGCTCGGTAATAAGTTTTTGATATATATATATTGTAAAGTTATAATGACCCGAAAATGTTCAATACCTCAATGCAATGGCATTTAGATATCAACTTGTAAAATTGCACGGATATCTCTAACTGCACTGATAAATAAAAAAAATATCACTAAACGCTGCCTACATCGGACAAAACCTTACGTATAATAGAAGTTCTACCACCTGTGCTGCCTCATTTCAGCAGCACAAGGATGAATTCATAATGACGAGTGTATCGGATGTTCCATGCTCAATATATATACACCTCTAATCTATTCATCTCAATTCACATTATAAAATAAACACATACTACCAGGTATGGATAGCAGGCACGGCTGTGTGTCGAGCCGATCAAGTTATATTATTATAAAAAAGGTATATTCTTTTTAATACGTTGCACTAATTTTTATTTACTGTTAATGACAACTTCAGAACATAACGGGGGCTAATCACACACTCCACTTGTGTATGGATTGCTTAAATTTTTAATTTTATTAATGCAAAGGCAGTCTTAAAGTACTTTAAAAAGGTGACAACTTGGGATGCAACAAAGTACTCTTGAAGTACAAAGTAAACACTTAAACCCAAACGCAATCAGTTAGTAATTTTAATGTTTTAGAAAACAAATTTTAATGTTTTAGAATATTTTATCGATCGACAACTCATGAATTGTATATTTAATTTTTAGATGTTAGCTGTTAAAGTTGAACGAGTCCTATAATAGTAAAATACGAAGTGAAACGACAACCAGTCTGAGTGTTTAACCTATCTTGAACCGTGACGTCTGTCGCTACAGATAACGCTGTCCAATCTGTTTTTTATCTTAGTGATTAAAGCCTTGCAATAACTCTGTTATCAACGAACACAAAACAATCAACAAATGACTGCCTGCGTCCAAAATTATCGAAACAAATACCACCTCTGACATATACTCCAGGTATTTCATCTCTTTTGCGCACATGGGTACTGTGCAATCTGTAAAGAGTGTAAAAGCATATTGTTTGTTATTTTTATTAAACTGATAACATCTACAACTATGTATCTTGTATCCTATAGTTTTTCTTCAATGTAAATTTATTTATTGAAGCAGCTATGCTAAGAAAGCTTTGTATTCAATATTCCCAATAGCTCTAAATGGTTCAAATACATTGCAATCGATAACGATCTAAATTGCGTACTTTATAAATGTAAATATGTAATCAACTTGACCGGCAATCAAAGAGTCTTAAATTATTTGTTGCATCTAAAGATATCATTCTCGCTATAATAATTTACCGGTAGTTATGGATGTTCTTAATACGTAGGGAGTACCCGTGCGACCACTACACCGCGATCATCAACGTGACGCTGATGTGCACGGGCTGCCCGCGCGCCCCCGTCCACGAGAGCGCGCTTCAGCTGCTGCAGCTCTTGGACAAAAGGTTCTTCGGCACAATCGGACCCCTGCCCTCCGACGACGACTCCGGTAAGTGTAATTCCGAACGTGGATACTTATTCTATTCCCGATAAGCGGGACCGTACATGAAAAGCTTAAAGCATGGCATGCAGCGAAAATTAAATAATAAATGAGTATGAAAAACATAGACATGTTTTAGTACTCCATCCTTAAGGTTAACAGTTAATTTAAAAAACATGTGTATTGAAGGTAAGTACACGGTATAAGATAGTATTTTAAATTCTGGTTTTAGATTAAAGAAGTTTTTCCGGAAAATCACCTTCTTAGAATGATATATGTTTGTACCGACGCGAATGAAGTCGCGGGTAAAATCCTAAGTGGATTTATTTATTTATATCTATTTCCACTTTATATCAATACTAATAGTATTGTTTCTTGTATTAGAAACATTTATTATCACATATTACACGTATTAAAAAGTACTCTCGGCTTATTCTGTAAAAAAAAACAGAATATAAATAATGTGCTGGAGTTAAGTTAGGTTTTCCGCGGGTGGAGACACGAAGGGCGATTCAAAAGCTGGTATTTTATAGAGGGAAAATGCCCTCATCATCCATTTTAAAGTGTTTTACACACAGCACTCTGTTACTGTCACTTGTTCCTGCGGTGTCCTCCTCTGTCGGTGTTTACGAGTTTATCTGATAGGGTTGTGACTTGTTGTGTCTTTCATTCGGCTGTTTTAAAACACATTTTACATCGATTTTTCCCTAGTTTAATATGTGTTAAGTAACTTATACTATATATACTTTGAAGATGTTTCGGTAAGAATGAAGAAGAACGTGCTCAGGTGGTTTGGGCACGTCGAACGAATGAGTGATGAAAGAATGGTAAAAAAGATTTATATAGGAAAAGTGAGCGGTAAGAGAGACAGGGGGAGGCCTCGAGTGACCTTCGAAAACACAGTATCAATGATACTGGAGGAAGGTCACGTAAAAAGCACAAGGACCCCCCGGAGGGCATGTATGAAGAGGTTGATGTCTGTGGCCAAGGCGAAAGAGGTATGCAGGGACCGTAGCGTTTGGCGCTCCGTCGTCTCTGGCTACCTCGCAAGGGATATGGCGTGACGATAAGTAAGTAAGTAAGTACTTAATGTGTAGCCTATAATAGCGTAAATACTATTCGTGTTTTGGCTGATGATGGTGAATGATTCCTGTGGCATTTTATTCTGGTGATGACGTTAGGTTAGTTGTTTTTCCGCCATACGATACTAATTGATCAATTCTCCGTCTAATTAAAACACGTTGCACGTGTCCTAGCATTTCGTCTTGTATCTAAAATAGTATAATAAAAAGCAATGTTTGATCGATACTTCGATAATTAATGTCAATATTTTCCTTGCCTCGGTTGTCACAAGATGCTGCGGGCGTGTTCTCAATACTAGGTACTGACTATGTATAATAAAATTTGCTGCATTGCGTAAATGCTTTTCTCGTTCATATATTTATATGTGAATAGATTAAATGGAAGACAAAATCTTAAAGTTTACATTGCCATGTGCTATATGTGTTATGTCTCTTTTAAATTGTGCTGTCCCCAATGCAGCTTGTGAATGCGATTTTGTTTTAGTTTAGTTAGTGCAAAGCTGAAAGTCATCCGTCTTCATCTTAAAAAGTTATTCGTTACAGTTATTAAATAGAAATGGAGACAATTATTTCTGCGAAAATAACTTTTTTACGAAAATATTTTTTCATTGTCAGATCGACGGTAAATAATCAGCAACCGACCTGCCGACATGCCGGTTGTAATGCCATCATGTATACTTTTCGATAACTTTTAATTGTTTTCTAACTACTATTATTTATAGCTGCGTATGCCGGCGTTGGAGTCACTTCCAGGAACTATAGACAATGTAGCGCAATCATATTCTTTATTTTGATGGTAATGGACTTTTTGTATTAAATACCTGATTGTGTAGTTGGAATTACTAATTAATCTTTGAGAAATATTATAAATATAAGTATGTATAAGTTTTAAGTAGATCGTAACTACCGTCCGTACTATCCGTCGCAAAATATTTATGATATATTATTTTTTGAGTGTTGGAAGAAATAAAATATTTGAATTTCTCTTATAATAAATATTCAATGCCTAAATCATTACCTTTGTAAATATTATATCTCAAATTAAATATAAATGATGTGGTCAATAGTAGGGAACCCTTACTGGGACCCGAGCCTCAAATAAATAAATAAACTATCGAGTGTGTTAAATAAAAAATAATTGTAATATTCCTTTCTATGCTAGTTGTATTAATTTAACTAAAACGCGTCGAGTCCGCCTCTACTACTTCATATAACCATGTTTTTATGATTTGAGTATTAGGTTACTTAAAATGTATATACTGCATAATATTTCCGATCGGTCAGAGTGCATGTATGTGCATCGTATGAACGCAGATCATACACGTTACTATATTTAGACTCTATTGCATTACATTCTACTCCCGGAATACTTTGAAACTCCCGACAGGCTCGGTTATCAAATTTTTAACTTATATTGTAGTGTGTTCCTGTCTACGATACAGACCTACCTTCATATAAAAAATGTTTATGTCACTGTAGTATATTTTGTTGTTTTTTTATTTAATCATGAGTCGTGTCCACTTGGGGATGTTGAAGTTAAGTGTACCTATGATTTTGTTTATTGAAGTTTTGTTTATGTGACACATCTTCGACATTCATATTAGATCTGTTCACGGATAGAATAGGGGTCAAAAGGTGATCTATCAGTCATTAAAAGGCAGTTTCTATGTATCTTTGGGTGTTTTATATTGGAAGGAAAATTACATTTTAGAAGCGCACTTTATTGCAGCTTAATAATTATAACAAAGGATTTTTCTTAAATTATGATATTTTTATTCTGAATTGCGACAAAGGCGATATAATTAGTGACTACAATGTAAAATGTACGATGCTTACTCTTAGAAGAAAAAAATAGTTGTTTAAAGCGTTTTAATACTAAACCTGTTTTTTCTCTCCATTCCCTTCACAATTGTTAATTAACTTAACTAACCGAACCTATAAATATTTATCGTTTTTGGTTTTGATACAACATAATTATAAGAAATGTTAAGTATATTGTAAAAGAATAGAATTGTAAAAGATTATGTTAGTAGTATTTGTTGATATAATAACAAGTAAACTAAAATGAAATATAATAATAATCTTGTCTAGATTCTCTCAAGGGAAAACGAGTTAAGAGTATTCCCTCAATGTATGTTGAGAGGCAAAGGATTATCTCGTAGCATTTCTAACTTCATTTTGTAGCGCGCTTCTATGACGTAATGATAACTGTTGCATTATTTAAGCCTCTTACTTATTTATAAAAAGTCAGATTATTTGTAATATATGTTTATAAATACATATTTTCTATAAATATACTCTAATATCAAAACCAGGGTTTTCTAAAATATTATAGCAAAATATTAAAAATATCATCTACATAAGCACGGCAAATGCAGAAATACTTCCTGTTTCACGCGATCAAAATGATCAAATCTGATTAATCTAGTAGTTCTGAACTATTGATCACAACTTTTATTATACGAGTTTCAATTCCTAAATTGTTTTACTTAATGTGTGTTACATCTAGTTATATTTATAAAGATAAATAATCTATTTAAAATTTCCGTAGCAAAAAAAGGAGTCCTCTCAAGTAATATAAAAAAAATAGGAAAACGATAAAATTGTCAAATTGAAGTAGGAACAATCAGTTGTTAAAAGTCATGATATAAGAATGGAGTGATCTAGTGATCCAATCACTCTGTGTTTGTTAAAACACCATGCGTGAATGGAATAGACACTATCGTATCATTTAAAATAAAAATCACTATCGCTATCAATACACACAGTAGAGGTGCTAGATGATAAGTAATCCGTTTGATGAAAGCTGGTAAACAGATCGAGTTGCGTCCACATCCTCCACATACAATTGATTTGTATAAATATAAAACCTCGGGTGATATATTAAATAGTGATCAATATTCAATATTGTTTATTGGATGAGATACAAACACTCAATTTTATTAGAATTTTTATTGCAGGTGGAATCTTTATGTATTACGGGAAATAGTAAATTGAATGTCTTACGCGACTTACTCTGCTATTTGGTCTTTTATTCTACTCTATTAGTATTTGTAACCCTCAGGACTCAGGTGAATCTCAGTCTCACTCTTAGTTCATTATTTAAGAGATAATTGTTTAGGACGATCTTTTTAAATTCAAATACGCACACTTCGTGTTTCAATTAAACACGAACGTAGTCGTTAGCGTATACGTTATAAATCTTTATGAATTGGGTTTCGAAAGCATATGTATCCAAAAAAATATATATATATATACAAGTTTTGATTATAGGTACTTATTATTATATAAACTTCAAGCTCGCATCCTCCATCTTGAAGTATAAAAAACCGCTGTAAAAAAAACTTTTACTATGTGGTTTTAAAAGTAAACTTCATTCATTATGGGCGTTGAAGTACTGGATCGAGATAATGATGCTGATGTTATGACAAATTTAGTACAAAATAATTTGAAGTCACTTGGTGTTGACAAGTCTTGGTTGAGATGAAAAGGCCACTCGAATTCCCAAAACAAATTTCAAGACAAACAAATTTCAAGTAATTTAGCGAGTTGATAGAAATCAACTCGCTAAAAGCCCTTAATAGACTAAAACTATTTTGGTAGGTATGGGGTCATGCGTAGAAAAAAATACTCATATCTATTTATATTCCAATATATAGATACTTAGATATATATGTGTAATGTATCATACAATATATAAATACATTAAGTAGTGTATGCAGTCGCTAATTTATCTGTTTCTCCATATGCTGCACAGCATCTGTTCTTTCAATCCTCTCGCTCGCTCAACTCTCTCAACTCGCTCAAATGTGGTAAAGGTTAATCATTATTTGATTTCGTAATTGATATGAGCGTGTCAAAATTAGTTCGCATCAGCCCCCGGCCGTAATTCCATCACTTCTAAACACATTTATACGTTGATAACCCGCAAGTTAGTTAGGTACTTTATAGCTATCTTTTATAGTATCTCATTTCATAATATCTATGTAAAGTAATCACGTGCAAGTGATATTGCTCCTGCATCCTTTAACACTTTCGCTGCCACCAGATTTTCAGAAATTGAGCCCTGTGTGCTGTTTCAATTTTTCATATAAACCTTTGCATAAAGGCATTTAAATAAACGGAAAAATAGTAAAAAAAATGTTGAGCCAATTAAATACTATAAAAAATTGACTTTTAATTGCTCCGTACATGCTATTGGCCCTGCTACTGGCCCTGGGGTGAAACACGGGGTGAAACTTGCGTCTCCGTACACGCTACGGAGCTGGCAGTGAAAGTGTTAATAATGTGAAAAATATTGCAACATATTATAATAAATAGACCTTATTGAACATTGTATATTTATTTTGCAACACTCTAATATAATAATATAATATTAATAGAAGCTTTACAGGTTCTCATCATATCGTATTTAAACACACAAAAAAAATAGATTTTGTAATCTTACAGAAACTATTATTGATAGTTAGGCAATGATTTAATAAAACATTTTTCTTATTTTTTTTTAACCGCTACATGTTTTGAGTTTGTAGACGCTGAAGGGACTCGACTGAAAATTATAATTAGATAAATCTAAGTTGAAGTTAAATCATCATGAGTTATAATGTAGTGGTTTACAAGAGAGTGCCATCGTACCGTTGACGTATAACAAGACACTTTGTTTAAATCGATACAACACGGTAACACTGATCGCGAAGCAGTTTCTGATTTTTAATCTGAATACCTGATCTAATTAAAAATGCGATTTCAACGTCCGCGCCGAGCCTACGTTAAATATTTAATAATCAACATTATTTGAATTAATTGAATAAAGCCTACATTTTGTTACGAGTACTAATCATACTCTGCTCGTGAAGTTAATTGCTGAATTTCTTAACTTAAGATTCTAGATAACGTAATAGGTTATGTGGATAATGAATAAACACAATAGATACAGAGAAATTTAATGAAGCTCATAGAATCTAGTTACACATATTAAGATTAGAATATTATATTGAAATAAAAAATAAGACCACTCTAAAACACCGCAATCCACTTGTTTATTTCAAAAAATATATCATACCTCTTTTAAAGATACTCTCAGTGTTTTGAATAAGAAAATAATTTTAATACTACTATATCAGGTCCCAAAGCTGCGCCCTTCATCACTGTGCACTCTTATTTTCTAAATAAAGTAACATATTTTGCTTTTGTGCTATGACTAAAATTGATAGGTTGACCGTGAGCTTGGCTGTTACGCACTGTAACTCAATCAGGTACTTCGAAATTGCCTTCACTATCACAAGTGATTGAATATAAACCATTATATTCACCTTAATACGAAACACAGGACGTAATAAAGTTTCAGGATAATTCATTTAAAATTCAATGCGAGGCACTGGTAACTGTTTGTTAGTGACGGCCCCGGGTCGGGCTACACTATTAATTTCCAATATTTAGACTTTATATCATCGTGTATACCAGACGATAGACACGAATATGAATAGTAAAATCACTCTTAGTAGAAGATAGAATATTCCTATATTCTCAATTCGTTCTTAAGCAATCACATTAAGTTTTAAAGTGGTCCTTGATTAGAACATACTTCTTATTCCTATGGTTACATTTTCATACTACATGATATAGAGTACTACGAATTTCATTACATAATTGGTCACATTGTGGTATACGAAAATTTTACTTTGAAGATTATTATATCATATGTATATATTATAATAAGATTGTATCAATGACTCAGAACCATTTTTCAGTCCCGTAATAACCTGTCTGTAAAATAACATTTGTCACAATAGAAAAACTTGCAAAATATCAAATATATTTCTTGGTTAAATTTTAAGTGAGGATTGAAAAAATGATGTGTCTATTGATCTACCTCAAATAAAAAGTGACCGGCCTTAGTCCCTTAACAATTATGTTATACTAATAAATAAGATACAACCCGGGCCTCCTAGTCCCGTAGCTACGGACTAAGAAAAAACTATATTTAAATAGAGAAATATTACGTAGCCCACAGACATTCTTGTTTAACAAGCGCCGACCCTCTGAGGACCCTGGCAATAGATTATCTCCTCAAAGACGCACAGCCAACTATAGGTCCTTTGTTTCCCGTAGACATTTATCAGTATTTTTCATATACCATGTTTAACCAAGTTACATTCTTATTAATAAAATCAAATAAAAAGTGGTAAAAATCTATGCACACAGTAAAATTATCTTACTTGTTATTATTTTGCCTCCCGTTCTTTCGTATTCGCTGACTTCGATTCCTTGTTTGTGTGCGTCCTTCATTATCTCAATTCTTGAGATTCGGCATGGCATGGCAATCATGTACCCGTCCCATGTATCAGTAAATTAAACATTTAAATTATGAGCACATTACATAACAATCTCTACTGCCTATTGAGATCGTAATGAAAATCACTCGTCACTCCTTTTTAATTTAAATGACCCGCCTCTTAAAAAAAATCGAAAGTAAAGTTGGACAAATGATCTTAGTCGCTATAAGAGGAAACATTGTCGTACATTCGTCCAGTGTAACTATTTTCGAGGCTATAGTTAATTTTTTCAAGTAGTAGTCATCGCTTCCGTTAAACTTGCTGACTTGGCGGAAAGTTTAAAAAACTATCATGTAATTATAATGTCGCCTAAAACCAGCGCCAGGAAAACCCGTAAGGGCCCACACAACATGACGCTTGACAGCGTGATGCGAGCTCTAACATACATTTATCACAAAAATACTGCGCAATTATATAAATTATAACATAGCAAACCATCTCCTTATTCTATCTAGCCATATAGGGCTATAGGGTTATAGGGCTAATAAATCGATTAAACATCTTACAATTAATAAAGCGCGTGGATTCATGCCATTTTTACTTACTTTTAAGATAAAACTACTGAGATGTATGATTAAATTCGTGCACGTGTATATATGTTTATCTGTGTGTGTGCGTGCGAGTGTGTATTTGTGTATGTGTAAATGTGTTTCTACGCGTGTTACCACTGCCCATTAATATTATTTGCATTTAATGACTCCGCGGCATCTTAAATATTAGAGGACTTTAAAGAAATATGCAAGAGTAGTGGTTTATATTATATTTTCTAAAATTTTGAATAACACAAGTGATTTCAATAAAAGCCAATTGCTCTCTACGGATATTTCGGTGTAAAAAAACACCACATTTTTTTTATGAAATTGCAAAAATAATTTAAAAACAGAATTTCTTTTTACCTTGAATTCTGAATATCACATTAGACATAAAAATGCATAATTTTCTATAAGACCTTTATCAAACACCACCTCGTCTTATTTACCTCACCTCACCTCACCTTTACCGATCTCTTAAAGTATATCATTTTAATTACTTTCTTACAAAAATATTGTACTATAAAACGTGATTCCACAATATGTACCGCAATAAGTTATAAATTTGATTATAAAATACCCTCCTACATACGTCTTTTTTATTATTCACTGACTATTTGCAAATAGATAGAAAATATCTGTTTTAAGAATCTTTGTATCGAAAATATTACAAGATTTAAAGCGTCAAATATTAGCCTTAGGTTGGGTCAATCATCTTCGATTATGAATACATTTTAATGTTTACAACTTTGTAGCAGACGTTTATCTTGTCCACGTAATATTTATTGCCATAAAATATAGGCATCTGCAAAAAATAACTGCGTATGCTTTGCCACCCAAGAAAAATGAGAAAAATGAGCTCACACCGGGACCAACGGAGAGAAAGGGAGAAGGTTTGGGCATCCGACTCTAATTTCCTTACAAATGAAATGCTCTTTCTTGCCCAAGACTCAAGTCGAGAGAGCTCGAGACATCTCACACCAAATTACAAGTGGCGTAAGATAATCAGATCACATCATGTACAGGGCAATCGCTTTACATATTTTTTCTTTAACTCCGCAGTTTTTTAATAATAATGTAAAATGTGTGTGCGTGTTCGCATTTGGGATCTTTAAATATAACAGCAGTTTTAAAATTGTTATTAATGTTATGGCCATAATAATTAATATAAGATTGTATATTAAAATTTTAGTACATAAAAATAGTGACAAAACTAGCCTAATAATTTAATAATCGCATATGGTATATCGTAATAAATGCGCTAAATATCATTTACGTTATTCGATGGTACATCCAAATTACCATACTTTCAATTGCTTGCCTAATAATATATTCAAAGAGAGTAATTGATACTCTGCAAGTATAGGATGTATAGAAACAACCCCACAAATCGACCTCGGCGAGCTGATATTATTGATATGTAGGACAAGGACGTGGACATTGTTGATATAATAGTGGACGACAATCTAACTATTTTTGCAGACGACGTTAACCGCCGTTGTTGCCGCGTTAATAAATCCGTTAATAAAATTATTTTGTTTGTCATGTTTATAGCAGATCCGATAATGGTTTTGTTTCATAATAAATAGTGTTATAGAATGCATTTGATCATTCACCTAGTGGCCTCGAAAGAGTGAGTGGAAAGACAGTAAACCGTCCTATGGCACCGAACCATCTCATTTCCATGTTGTCACGGCGACCGTGAACTGGGACGGGAACCGGGGCATCGTTAGGTCGCTGCCGAGAGCTGTTAAAGGTCCATCGTGTAATGCAGTTATCTTGAGAGGTGCGGCGAGGGTTGCGCGGCTCAGGATCCAAGGTTACTACGGTTGCCTCGGTATTCACGTTCGTCGAAGCTGCGAACAAATCTGCTATTAAGTCAGTCAGTACATACAACGGCTGCCTTTCATTTAAAAAATCAAGATAACATCTTTATACATAGCTATCCTAGACATACTTTTCACTAAATCGGATCCATGGATTAAACTTGGTATGTGGTGCTATATGGTTTACATTTGCATTTGCACTCTTTATTGCTGCAATCGGGTTAGAGTTATTATTATTTTTTTTAAATATATTAGCACTAATACGTATGACAGTATGATTAACATTGCCGTGTTATTTTCTTTATGGTTATTTGCAACCGAATTGCGCCGCGCCATTTTATCTTCAAACTTGCAATCCTGTACGAATAATCATAAAAAAATTGTATGCATATAGAATACATTCCGAGCTCTGTTCCGCAGGTTTTGCTGCAATCCGATTACAGAATTTTGCCTTCATTGGCCGTTAGTGTTTTGTAAAAACGCCTTTCTGGTTCAATAAGGTGAAAGTCTCCCTCTTAATACTTTCGAGTTGAATGGTCAACGTCGTCTTACTTTGGGGGCTTTAATTTTTTTATATTGTTTTTTATATGTTAAATGATTTGTTTAAATTATTAAATGAATAAACCGTTCGCTTGAAGATGGTAATATTTTAATTATCTAGAGCCTCACAAATGTTCTTCTCTTAATAGATAAATACTTAATATCCCTATGTCCGTTATTGAACTAAAGTAACTTTGCTTCTTTTTTTCTTTAACGAACCTGACATCCATTCGGCGACGCCGACAAAGCTATTAAGACTTCTAAGTATGGCTACATTAAATGAAAAAAAATCCGTACCCGCAGGGGGACACGCGTGGGTAGACCTCGTGTGTAACTCGTTTAAAATATAACTCACTTCCTAAGAATAACACATGATGCCGTTGTTTACATCAAAAATTTTCAAGCAAAAAGCAGTTTTTATTTTTTTTCTCGGAAAAGGTATCTTTTTTGCAAATACTTTTGATACTTAAATTTAGAGTAAAAAATAATCTTTCTATTAAAAATATTTACGAGGAGGAAATGTTTACCAGAAAAAAGTTGCCGTGGTTTTACCTACCTTAAATTTTCAAGCTAAAAGTGGTTTTTATTTTTTTTCTCGGAAACGGTACCTTTTACGGAAAAACTTTTGGTACTTAAATTTAGAATAAAAAATAACCTTTCTATTAAAAATACTTTTGATGTAAGAATGTTTACCAGAAAAAAGTTATGAATTTTTTTCCAAAAATTTTCGTTTTTTTACCCCCACCCCTAAGTTATTGAAGTTAGGTTTTCGGTTTATCTACATTAGGTATAGGTATTCATTAAATACGTCATATAATATGAACGCTATTGATCTATTTTGTATAGGGAAAAAGTTATGGTCGAAAAACTGAAATCAGAAAAAGTGAGGCCCTAGCGCCCCCTGTGGCCGGATTTCTCTGGTTAACGAACTTGGCCTTCATTTCTGGATGGTAGATTTTTGTGCAAAGTTTGAAAGCGATCCGAGTGAAACTGCGGCCGCTATCGTGCTGACAAAAGTCGAATCTGGACGCACGCACGCATATGTATATATATATATATATAACATTTTGACCAATGGTCATTTCGGACTCAGGGGGTCATAAGAAGACCTCCTGTGAAGAAATTTTTCCAAAATTCGAAAGTCGGGTACAAATGAATGGGCAGACCGAATTCTTCGAGGTCTACCCAAAATAATACCTATTTTGTAAACAATTTTACGAATAATGTTATTTGTGGTAGATCACTTTAATATTTATTACCGTACTGTTGCTTGTCAAATTGTTACTATATCATAGTACTGCTATATATATCTATTGGTATTGTAATTATACAGTACGTTTGATTTCTTTTTAAATTCGTTTTTCTTTTTAGGTTCGAATTCCACCATGTTATTATTTTTGTTTGTATGCCTGTCTTCCTATAACCTTGATAATAATTAATATATACTAAGAAGTGCTCAGTGCGGTCGGGTCGAGTTGTCAATAGAGTTACAATACAATAAACTCACCGAACCAATGTACAACTAAAATCGAGCAAAGCAGTACCTACTACAATATAAATTTAAGTATCCCTAAAATTTATCGAAAGAATAAGTATTTTACTAAACATAATACAGCATACAGCCGGCCTAACGCATCCTACAAATAAATTTAAGGGTGTATTATAGAAATAAATAATCAACCAGGTGTTATTCCTCAATACTCTTAAAATCTAAAAATTGATTAAATATAGTCCTTGTACTTAGTAAAGTAAGTTCTAAAGAGTATCAGACGTAGTCAACGTCCGCTGACATCGTGTCACCGCTCAAGGTCCCATTGTATGATATTTTAATAAATTGACCCCACCTACCTGCTGTACATCATATTTACTTAGGTTCGATCCTTTATTGTCTATTTTCAATAAGGTACAGTACAATACAGTATAGTACAGTACATCAGTTTGATGTGTGTGTGTGCTCGGGGACGGTTTAATAAAAAATAGACTATACTTGGTTTTAATGTTAAGAACTATTTCACACTAATTATTGATTGATTGAAAACTCTGTTGTGAATAAAACATACTACCAAATATTAAATCCCCTAACAATAGCGGGGCTGTTTATATACTACTCGGTTTGGTTAGTTTTAACATATATTATAATTATGGTGTTTATATTATATTATGGTGTCCTCTGTCAATGTGATCGAATGTCTCTTTTATCTCAATTAAGTGATAGTGAAGTAAGAGTGATAATTGATAATGTGAGTGATAACGTTCTAAACAAACTCGTTTAGTTAAATAAAGCATTGGATATTATTTAATATATTTTATTCTTTATATATACATTTCCGGCGCCCTCCAAAAGTTACTTGCATTGTTCAATAATGTAATAAATGTGAGAAAATAAAAAAAAAAACAAACAAAATGGCTTCATGAACATATTTATTCAAATATAATCAATTAAAAATATTTCTATCTAGAAGAGCCATGACAACTTTAATAATTAATTTAATATTGTGTATGATCTCTATTATTCTATAGAACTGTGCTTTAAGTTGGTTAGGCATTGATTCCACTAGATTTTGTAACGTTTTAAATGGTATAGTGAACCATGTTTCAAATCCTTGTTGCGTCTTATGACAACAGGGACCCTACAGTCCGATTCATCACACAAATATTCAATGGCGTTAAGATCGGGTGACATCGAAGGCCATTCGACTTCGTTGTCTTTAAAATGTTTACTTACCCGTGCTTCGGATCGTTGTCGTGTTAGAAATTGAAAACCCGACCTAATCCTATTGTTTCAGCAGTCATCCTGCGTTCAATTATTTGCAGTCGGCCTCCTGCCAAGCATCCTGCCAAGAAAAACACCCCCATACTATCAACCTCCTACCACCGTGTTTTACAATACACGTCATACAGTTTGCCAACGTCAATTCGGGCAAACTACAACCTTCATTTTTTATGGATCAGTGGTAAAAGAGGTTTCTTTCTGGCAAAGTAATCTCGTAAATTATCATCATGCAGGTGTCACCAGGTAGTAATTTCGGAAATCGAGGTTCTCGCTTTCTGAAACTAATGTTTGATCTCTCGTACCACAATCTTGGTATTGATTTTATACTGCCGCTGAATTTTTCGATCATCAATCGTAATAGTAGCCCTGGAACGCCCGACCGTAGCCTATCTTCAAGATTAGGATATTCGAAACTCTTTCTTATTATTTTTTAAACCCTTTTTAAATAGTTTTCCACAGGACTAAGTTTTTATAGTTTTTCGTATTTATACACAATTTTGTTCTTTCTTCTACAGCTAATTTTTGCCCCGAAGTGATTATTAAATCTAAAACAGTTAAATCACGTCACAATGTTTTCTTAAATTTAAATTGTTTGAAGTTTGATACTTGTAGTGACTTTTGAGGCACTCAATTCAAGTAGTAGACAAACATAGGTAAACATCGATTACGGAAGAAAACGAAATGAATTAGATTAAATAAACAGGATCGTGTATCCGAACATAAATAGTAAACATAACTGTTTACTATTCATTGAAAGATAGTATCTTGGAAATTATATGACATGATTGATAAGGTGTGTTAATTTCAATTAACTTTTGGTGGGCACTGTAGTTCGGCGTGCAACCTTTAAATACCTTTTAAATTTTATATAATACTCCGTAAATCCCAGAATAGAGCCCGCCAGTCAAAAGACAGCTTAAAACTTATCACAACGAAACATGAGCTATTTTTAAAGTTAAAACGCGAACAACGAACTATTTAATACTGTGCAGTATTTTCGTGATTGGATTGGATTCGACACTCGACATATGTCTTATCTTTACTTTGAGCTCGCGACGTCATTTGATTTTTGTTTCTGTTTCTGATTCAAATAATTTTATTTGTATCTTGATACTGGGAGTGAAGTAGATAATAGTGTGTATTCTACATTACTGATTGTAAACATTAAGCGACTTCATTTTTTTGTGACTATCTATAGGTACTCGCCTAGTTTAAAATTTTAACTTAAACTTTGTTATGAGATATTGGAATGTGTTACCAGAAATTAATGTTTTTTTGTTGATATTTGCGTATACCAGACGTAATGTGGTTTATTGCTCACGAAAAATATCTTAGTGATGGGGATACACCTATTTAAATTAAAGATGGAAATTTTGTCTCCTATGCATACATTTTAAACATAATATATTAGTACCAAAATTAGTATTTATAATAATAATAATAATAAATAATAATTCGCGATACTCTTTTAAATGCAAAGTAAATATTTAAATATTATCAAAGATTCTGTTTATACAAAGATCATCCAGAAGCGCCCGGAACAAAACTATTAAAACGCTCTGATGAAATTTCATAGAACAATCAAAGGGTACCGCTTCCGCCTCACTCAGCTGTATGACCCTAAACTTCAGGCAGATGCAGTATATATGTATAACAGCATGATTTGAATACCTCGTAATGAAAACATTTTATTTTCAAGGTTTTCCGAGTAAATTTAAATTTTTACAATATGTCTGTCCGGTTGCTGCATAAATGGATTGAATATTAAGACGCGAAGTTGTCACTTCGGTGATATTATTCACTTGCTTTTACTTATCGCTTTATAAAGGTCATTCCTACAACTTTTTAAACTGAACAACCATCTTACCAACAATGATTTATAGAAATACAGGTGTTACATTATTCGATTGTCGTCGTCGTGAGAAAAATATAATAAAAATAAAATGAATACTCAATAGTACTATAGTAAATGTATAACCGCTCTATGGGGCTGTTAACTGTAACGTATTTTTTACATTGCCTTATTATTATTAATTAACTAATTAAACCACGTAGCAAAAATTATTGGCTTTAAGCAAATCGGCGCCACGGAGTATTAAGTGCGTTAATATTAAAGACTATTATGAAATAATAACAACAAAACAAATAAAAATTTAAATTAGAATACCATACTGTTAATAATAATTAGTAATTAATAATTGTTTAATAAGGCAAATAGATGTTTGACTCACTTGATACGCTGTTGGCTCGTGCTTGCGTCTCTCCGGCAAACCGCACGGCGACCGCGCGGCGGGCCCGTCGACGCACCCACGGCAGGGCCTGGTAGAGGGCACGGCGGTAGTTTTGTCCACTCAAACAGTACAAAAGGAAGTTTATCCCGAAGTTGGTATGGAAAAACATCACGGAGAGCTGCTGTAGAGCAGTCCAACGTCCGCCGACCTCGTTTGCATTCTGCAGACAAATAAGAAAACGTTAAAAAGGCGGTAAATAGCCTAATGACGGGCATTTAAAGCTCTTTGAATTGAGGCAGTCTATATTGTGTTTAATCAATATAAACTTCGATCCAGCCATTTAGAATAATATTTGTACCTCTAATTTTAAAGCAAATTGTTATATATGTTAATTCCCTACACATCCAATTGTTAAACTAAAACCGCAGCTCACAAATGAATACGGACCATTACGGCGTATATCAGAACCGGTCTTGCAATCTGGTCTGGTCTAAAGAGACTACTTTATTAACTATTTGCATTCTTTGACTTAGAACTATAAAACAAATTCTATAAAAGCAATTAATTAAATTTGCCTCGCTATATCACAATAATATTAATATTATGTCCACATGTGCTTTCTATAATATATATTCGCCGGGACGGCTGTTAGTAAACTTTTAAATTCACCAATTAAGGTCGTGTTGATACAAATCGCATGTTCTGTGCAGCTTTGCTCGTAAGCAACAGGTGGCTCTGAAATAGAGTTATTGTGTATCGCGAAACTCTGCCGCGACCTAAATATAAATAATAAAATAATAATAATATTTTCACTGGTAAAATTTTAAAAGGCTTAATTATATTATATGCATTTCAATAAAATTAAACCTTTAAAATTTTACCATTATATTTGTTGCTTTGAAAGGCAGATGAAAAAAAAAATTATATATTCCATGTCTGTTGAAAGTTATCTTAGGAAGAGTTAAAACCATTGACGCAATAAATGCGAGAGTTATATTTAATAAAAAGAAGGTCGTAAAGCACGGCACCGTTTATTGTTTATGAAAGTGGCGCTTGTGTAGAGCACGCGGCTCTGCGCGGGTTTGGGAGTTTGAACATATACTTTGGATGAACCTCCAGTTGTTCTACAGCCTTGGTTATAACAATAAATAATCTTTTGAAATATAATCATAACGTCGTCCTGTTCCTCATATTATCGTCTCGTTTCATTGTCAAGTTAGCTTACATTACACTTGATATTTTGAATACTTTTATCGGCTCCTTTTGTATAATATTATTTCTGATTTTATCAAATCCCTTATCGGCGTATTTGAGATTCCGTTGAGTTCCGTGACAGTCGTGCAGATATTTCATGAACTATTTGCAATGCAGCGATGAAATCTTATTCTAACACTTAAAGACGAATCTTGAACGGTGCTAAAATGTATTGTATATAATTACTTTTATAATTTTTCCAATCTGCATACTCGTCATGTGTCATAAAAATATATATTTATTTGCCATTTCGCTAGCATCGGCAGCTAACATTCAATAAATCTTTTTACGCCTTTGTCAATTGTGAAATGTTAATAATACTCGTACAGTACTTCAATTATGATAATACTATTTATAAAATTCAGATAATATTAAATGTATTATTTTTTTCAGCAAGTAACTGTAATATGCTTTTAATAAGAGTTCTCTTCAGTTGTTTCCAAGATCAACCGACCGAACCGACTCAACCGTCACCACCAGATGACTTATGACGACAGTACAATCGCCACAAAGGTTTCCCTTCCGAAGCCGTTTATTTCTTCTAATCATTCTCTACGTATTATATATTTCCATATAAACCTCAAAGGAATGAATATATGTACCTTCACACATATTTAAAATTTAGACAAGATAAAATTTTAAAACATTTTAATACTACTTAGAATCATAAAATACAATATGTTCAATGATTCTCCTAAAGGAAAAACTTTTAATTATTCTAAACCATAATTTACAAACGCTCAAGGATAATGATTGGTTACAAAACTAGCAATGTATTCCGCTGGAATTGTTTATGTGAGACTGATTGACTACTACTGACTACCCGGCAACTGCCGTTTCTAAGGATATCACAAACCTATACCATAAACCAACGGTGACCCTCGTGGTCAACATACAAGTACACGGGCACGACGAGAGCTGCAACTCCAAGTTTTTACATAAAGGAAATAACTGTTATACCCAGAATTTAGTATTATCCTAAGTGATTAAGTTGCTTGTTACAGTTATAGTTACATTTCGCGTTTTAGGTAATAATGATAACCGCTACTCGATTTTAAAGAAAAAATCTAATGCAATAATTTTTTTTCCTTTATTGTCAAAATTGGATTATTGTTTTAAAGTATTGCACATTTGGAAAACAGGTTAAAAATATATTATATATTTTAACTTAAAGTTGCTAGTGTCTGTTTGTTTGTTTTTTTAAACGAGACTGAGACTGCTGTTGCTATGTCAAATAAAATAACATCACATTACACGTGAAATTAGTTCAAAAACACAATATTAGTATAAAAAACAGTTGCTTTAAAATCATAATATTTTTATAACATTTTTTAATTCAAGTATTTAATGCGTCGTCGGCGTTGGACAAAACATCATGTCTCTAAAATTAACCGAATTAGAATATTTAATAAGTACAAAAATAATAATTAGTTCGGGCTATTAATATGCCTTATATGAATTATGTTAAGAAATCTTAATTTACAAAATTGCATTTGCATCTACACAATATAAAGCTTTTAAAGACTTTTACAACTTATTTAGGTTTAACACTAACATAAAATCGCTTGTCTTTCATACTTCAAGTCGCCCTCTTAAAGCTTTTTACTATTAAGCTTTTATTTACTTCATATTTAATAAAATTATGTTGGAATCTGTGCCATAAAAAAAAAAGATTTAAAATTAAAAAGTATGACACTATGAAATATATTACATAATTATTGTTATATATATATATTGATTGTTTTGAAAGAGCTCCCTGACATTAAAAAAAATACATTACTAATTATGCGTATCATACTTACTATATCATAAGCGTAGGCCAGAATGCGAATGGTATAAGCAGGCAGGTTGAGCACCACGAAAACCGATGATACGAGGACCAGCATGCGAGTCACCTTGTGCTGCGATTGGTGGAATCTAGCTAGACGCCTGCGACGGCAGCGGCGTCCTCTGACTGGATTCTCCTCCTTCATTAGCGCCCGGCGAGTGCGCTCCAACCGGCATACTCCAATCATGATCCAGGTGTTCAATACTATTATGATGCCCAGGGGAAGTGTGAACGATAGAAAAGTGTCTATCAGATTGAACCTCGCTGCATGATCAATATATTTTCTATTTATGTTGCAATCGTTCTTGGTCGGAGCCGCAAATCGCAATACCGGCAGGTTTAAGATGACGGCGATGAGAATCAATGCGACAATGATCTGCCGGGATCTGTGTACGCTGCACGTTGCGCTCTGACGCAGCGGATACACGACGGCCACAAAACGTTCGACCGTGAATGCGACCACCAGCCAGGCGCTCAAACAGCACGACACATATGATAGATAAACAAAAATCTGACAAAATCCGGTGCGATGGAAAACAGTCGTGATCCCGGCTGCGTTCAGCCAAGGTGGTATTAGTTGCCACAGAAACATGTTATCTGCAACCGCCAAAGTCGACAAATATTGACTTGTGGATTGCAGTCTCAACTTGCTGCTATAAAACACAAACAGCGATATACTATTTCCAATCGTCCCCAGAATTACTACGAACGGGGTATACATTACGTAAATTGTATTAACTACTTTTTCGATCATAATATCAAAATCAGATTCATATAAGGTGCTCTCACTTGTAGTTTCCAACAAGTTGACGCGTTCATCGGGAGTGATAAACATTTTGGTAGAGGGCGCGGGCGTGCGACCGCCGCGCCTTTCTGTCAGTGACTGCCGCTGCAGCGGACGGGATCACTGCTTTATAAGAGCGCAACCCTAGCGCCCGTAGCCTTCCTGGAAGAGTCCGCCCGCCTTTAAGCCTCCCCCTCCCCCTCTCCCTCCGCCCACGCCCACACACTAGCTGCCCACTAGGTGCCATTTATAAACATATCGCTAATTTGTATTTACATACAAATCAGTGATCATTTCAAGACCAAAATTGTTATGTACATGTTTAGAATATTTTTATTTAAACAGCACTATTGTTACACTTTAAATACTATTACTGTAGCATGCATACTTATATATTAAATTGATGCATTTCTGTCTCAGTATCGGATCTGCTGCTCGTTTTTCGATTATTCTAATATTTTAATTTAACATTTTCCTAATGACTTAATACTCAAATAAAACAAAATGTTGTCATAGTCATAAATAGTCGTACCCGGTCCGGTCTCGGGGTTTAGTGTTTTTTTTGTTTTTGCAGGCTGACTCTCAACCATCACAATTATATAATTAGTTGGTTGGTTTCACGTTATTCAACAAAACAGTTATAATAATATTTTTATGGTTAACGTAAAATAAAGGATTGCGCCTTTTTTGTTGACTTATATTTTTTATTTATTCACTGATTTTAATATAACAAACACTAAATATTAATGAAGGTTTTTTCGGTTTTCACGGATGTACTCTGATAACCAGAATACATCCGTGAAAACCGAAAAAAACTGTTCCAGAGATTAGCGCATATGCACAAACAGACAAAAATTAATCTTTGTGTTAAGTTCTATTCGTTAGTGAAGACGCTTAATAATAATTTGCCTCCAATATTTGCTATGTAAGATTGACCAGCCAAAAAATTACCTTTAATTATCTATTTTAAAACCGTTTTCCGTTACCCACTCTGGCAGCGGCAGGTGAACCATAGCTGCGTAGCTCTCGTAGTTCTCGTAGCTCTCGTAGAGGCTCTACAGAACAACATTGAGAATTAATGTAAAACCATATTATTAATATCCCTTCGATTCAGAAGACATATAACGCCAGCATGAAGCGCCGGAAAAAGTACTTTATAAATGAGAGAATACATCTAATGTTAATATTGCAATGCAGGGTCGGAGAAAGGTCGCGGCACGCTGGATGTGCTGCTCTGCACGACCTACTGCCGCTCCCAGCTATACCTCTCCCGCCAGCTGTCGCAGCTGCACCCCGATCTCACCATGCCTATGTTTTCTGGTAATTTATGTCACTAAAATATAATAATATACAATTTAAGACCATTATTGTGATAATTAATAATATATTTATACCTTTAAAGTATTATTTGATACGAGCTTTTCGGGAACACTCGTCAATAGCCAATAAATAATTAGCTAGAAATTATTGTTTGATTTATTTTTAAAGAATATAATAATATATCGCTTGTAAAACGAAACAACACCCCCTGGTCGTGCTTATATTAATTAGCAAGCAAAATATTTTTTTAAAGGAATGTCGCTACAAAGTTTCATTTCGGTCACTTGGGTTGGTTGTTTTTATGGTAGATCGGTTATATTGGTCCTGAATTAAATAACACATTCAACAAATGCCCGTGCATTTGCGAGTCGTGTGACGAATACAATATTTTGATTGGCTGAAATCTATCGGCAGGACGAGTTAAAAAGTATGTGAAAAGGTATATTTCCTGAAACCAGATATAAATAAAATCTTTTATGTTTTTTATCTCTTAATGGAAAATAATAATATACCGCTAATACGATTCGAAAAATATCTATTCCAAACAAACTAATTCGACGAAACCTGCGAACGGTAACTACGCTGTTTCTTTCTTAGTTTAGTTTGTAAAAACTTATTTTTTCCATTCATTAACAAGAATAGTATTTCTTTCTTCTTCTTTTTTAATTATTTGTCATAGAGTATAAGATAAAGGATTATTAGGATTGTTATATCTGGTAATTTAATTGATTAATTAAAATGTTGACCTTACTTCAATTGGTTCACTTGTTCCAATTGGTGGTTCAATTATGCATAGAGGCGTGCCATCGTTTATTCAACGCTAAGCAGAGCACTGGAGTTGAATTAGCCCACTTTGTTTCAGTTACTATTGGGGTTATATCATTCGACAACTGTTAAAATTTAAATAAGAATGGATCCATTACCAAAGTTCAAGCTACGTTAGCAAAAAGGCAACGGCTGCAACGTTGCATTGAGCTCTCGAGCATTTTAACTAAGAATATCAATATAAATGTATATGATACAGATATCTAGAGGTTAAAAAAAGGTGCAGCTCTCGAAATGAGTCTTTCGTAATTAAATATACAATGCTTATACAACTTTATATATTTTTATTTTATATTATATATGTTTATTAAAATCTTTGTCTACTGACACAATCTTGTTAAGGAGATAGTCAACACATATTTCATATAATCAATCCGTACGCAGAGATAACGGCGCGCTTCCAGACCGCCAGGACTGAGGTGCGTCAGCTGCTGCTGCAGTACCTCCTACCCTGGCTCGTCAACATTGAGCTGGTTGACCCCAACGTGCCGCCCGCCAACCCGCTCTCATACATACAAGTAGCCTTATATTTGTTTACTTACTGAGCGATTTATATTCTATTAGAACAATAGCTTATTTTTTCTTGAGTGCTTTCAAATAATACATATATTTTTCAAAATTTATTAAAAGGTTGCCTGTCAATAATCAAAGCTTCCTCTGAAACTGCGCGTGAAATAAAACGCCAAAAAGCAATAGAGCAAAATAAAGTCCTGTAAGTAAAGTACGGTCACCCCGTGTCTATGCAACCCATATGCGGCGGCTTCAGTTAATATGCTAACAATCATCACGAAATTTTGTCAAAACCCCTTATGTTCAAATTTATTAAAATATTTAGTAATTACAGGCGAATTCAATTACTGCGTCGTTCCTTCGGAATAAAATCTTTTTCTGCACTAAAAATATTATATGTCAGCTTCATGATAGATCGAACAAGAGAGCGAGCCTCTGTCGCAGTGGCCATCTTTATGTGAATATGTTGTTACAGTACTACGCGTCGGAGGCCGGGCGCTCCGGGCGAAGGGAGGGGCTCGGGTCCGTGGAGGCCACGGAAATGGTCCTAAACAACCTTTTCTATATCACTGTCAAGGTCAGTTTCACATCTATTATAACTAAACTATTGATAATTTATTAATGTTTTTTATAATCAAACGGCATATCATGATCATGTAATAATAATAATAATAATAATATCAGTACCTCCGTTCTATACTGTACTCTTAGATATACGAGTACGCATTGTGCGAAACATAAACTTTGCCTACAAGTATGTAATCTGCTGCTGCTGCTGTAATCAAGTTATTACAGATTTAGACTTGGGGTAGTGCTAATATTATTATGTACAATGAAGCATCTGAACGTTTGTATTTTGGTGACGATGTCGGCGGTCGCCCTTGAGGGTGTAGAATGGACCCCGTGGTATGGTGAGCTGGGTGTCAACAGCACGTCGGTATATTTAATTATAAACGCTTCATTCCAAATATATGCCGATGAAATTTGTTATTAAAATATTTATTTGATTTGTGTATGGTTTTCTTTTTCTTTAAAATGGTACTCTAAAACTGTACTATAAAACTATGTTATATCGATCGTTAAATAGTTTTCTCGTCTTGGGAATGGAGACACCCTCTGCTCTCAACTGGCGGCTGCATTGAATCCGTTTCGATGACAGCCTTAGGTGAATTTTGGCATGTTATTAGATAATGAATACCTTAATATAAAAGATATCAAAGACGACATTACCGAGGTAATCCATAATCAAACACACAATATTACTTATCATCTGAGCTACATTTTAGTGGTGATGAATTTAGGATTAAGACAATATTATTTTTTTTTGTGTAAAATGAATAATATAAATTTTCTCTCTATCGACTGAAGCTCGTAAAGAGGATCTTGACATATCAATTGAGAAGGAAAGCCAGTTCCCTATAGGCGGTCTTTCCTTGAGTTACTCAGGCCTGTCTGAGAAAATCGAAACAGGCGTTATACATGGCTTTTATCTTTATGTCCATTCAAGATAATGTACATTGCGACATGTTTTAAAACTTATACGTGTTTTATGCCTGTATAAATATAACCATACTTCAAAGTAACCCCAGAATAGGTACTTCAAACATTTCTATAAATTCAAATGTATAGCGTTTATAAAATGCGTGGATGGATGGAAATGTAATCTATTCCAGGCATTATTGTGCAGAGTAAGGATATTTTTAAAATCTATATTGAACATTAAAATAGAAACGCTTCGTGCATATAAGACATAGTCATGTCATCGCTCCTCGCGCACAACAATAGATCCCCAATCAAATAATTGTTCTATTCAATAGTAAATCCTTCCCGGAACCGTAGCGAGCCACGTGATGGAACTATTTTTTAAAATCCTATTAATTTATATTATATGTATTTGAAAATGTTACAATTTATGCGTTTATAAGTTGCATTAAAAATTATATATTATAGATATTAAAATGTCGTGAGTGGCAGTGAGTGAGTCTAGTATAATTAATGTTGTGGTATCTTAATCGATTTCCGCTAACAAAACCGACCAACCAGATAATCACCATAATCCTTTGTTCCCTTTTCGAAAAACAGAACTTTAATGGTTTATGAATAACATTGATCGCTCCATAGTTTTACAAGTATTTTTTATATATTTAAAGAAACATAAACGGCCAAAGAGTTATTCTATATGAAACGGAAGTTGTAATGTCTCAACACGTGCCGGTTCTATGACTGTGACTGTGACTGTGAAGACCTTATAAAGTTATATTATCATTTCCTTCAATAACTGGGTCTGGTCCAGAATAAGACGAGCTCGCGTTATAATGCCTTATAGGTACGCGTTAATATATTTCATATTTGACTTATTTTAACTTAAAACTCTAAAATATTTCACAGAGAGCAATAGCAATCACTAAAAGGTTTTGACTTTAGTCTTAATGTTGTACCGTTTGCAATTTGTGCAATCACGGGCCGCATTCTTATGTTATATGGCATACATACACGTGTTACACACCTACACCTCGTGAGGCGACCATCCACTTCATGACAATAATGTATATTGAACTCAAAGTGTTTTATTTTGAACATTACAACTAGTTTGAATTTGCTTGTAATGAATAGTTGTTATTCCCTTCATTCCGTTGTTAATTTTTAAAAGAAAATAAAAGTAGGTGACGCTGAGGCTCCGTGACCGTGCATAGAGTTCATGATTTATATATTCTGTTAGTTACCGTGCCATTTAAATGTGATAATGGAGCGTGCTTACGACGCTGTCACAATGAACATGGTCAGAGTACAAACTTAACATAACACTGATCTAAGTTGTAACTGAAACTCGACACAACTTTGTAACTGCTATATATAGTATAGGATATAAAAATGAAGAGTAGTTCTTTTAATATAAGCCACTCAGCTGCAGGGTAAATAATACATATTGTTTTATCCTAAATCATCCTTACTCTCCAGTTCTCCGACAACCACCCCAAGGAGATTGAGGAGTTGTGGTCCACTCTGTGTGCGTGCTGGCCCAACAATCTCAAGGTCATCATCAGATACCTCATCATCGTGTCCGGTATGGCGCCCAACGAACTGCTGCCCTACGTGAGTAGACGCATCGTTGTCATCAGAAATTCAGTCAGCGGGCTCGTGTGTATAGTTCATTATATCCTTTGTAACCTTTTACAATTAATATGACTTTCTATACTTTCTGTATATCACAAATTGTTTTAACGCATTGTTAAATCCCTTAAGAGTCACACCTTTAATAATTATTATATATAGATCCTTCATTTCCGCACGTTGCCTTTTAATATAAATATTTCCATAATAAATTAGTTTACAAACACAAACAAAAATACTTCTTGATTTCTGTGATCAGTATACAATAAAAAAATAAAAAAATTAAAAAAACGTTTTCAATGAATATTTTCCAGTTAGGATGAATAAGGTCACGACAGAATTTACTATTTTAATCCATATCTATTTTAAGTACGTACTCCTCTCAGATACCGAGCACCGCAGAGGCGTGGTGTGTGAATAATTCCTTCTCACAAATGTGGCATTCAATAACAATTATAAGATTAAATGTTTACAAAACGCAACTACTATCGCCACGAGTAGTGAAGCTTTACTATATTTCGGTTTTTGTCTTCCGATTCCAATTATTATTAATATAGTTTATGACTTTAGATAAAATCTCAATATGTTTATTTAGTTTAACTCACATTAAGACATCGTTAGAATTATAGAGGAAGATGTAAAACTGTAAGTACCTCGTTCTACGAGGATATCTACCAAGGCATCGCAACGGCATCGTGGAATGAAAATAAATATTAGATTATTATATGACGTTGTTTAACAGGCCAAACGCGTAGTGCTGTACCTAGCTCGCTCCCGGCCGGAGAGGCTGTTGGACGAGATGATGACCGAGCTGCAGACAGTGGAGACACTCAACTGTCTCATCGAACGCACGGAGACGCCGCCCTTCTACAGACTCACCTCCATGAGAAAGGCGACGTCTGGACACAGCGACGGACCTGGCACTGGGTCACAGGTTAGAAAGAGAGGGCGATAGGGCGAGACTGAGACATAAGATTTATTATATAAAATTGTAATATTGATACCAGGACGCCACGGGACGAACGGGCGAGTTGGCGCCCGTGGAAAAGGGCACCATACATACAAAGCGACATAGCGGGGAAGACCCCGCCAAGACTACGTAAGTGAATTACTAAACTAGCGATACAAATAATCTCCTTTTAAATGTCTTTAAACTTCTAAAACCGAAACTAAAGCGACACCATTCACTTGGAATGAGCATTATTAGAACTAAGTTTGGGCTATAACCTAACCTAACCTAACTTTCCAAACACCGGACTATGAGGAGTATGAGGAGTATGAGTAGGAGCCCTTTTACTTTTAGATCGAAGTGAACATCCGTACAAACGTTATCTCTTAACAATAAAACAAAATCTACATGACAATTGAATTCCAATCTACAACTGAGGGAAGGGAGATCATGCAGCTGCAGGATGAATTACATTGAAATAGGAATTTCAACCAGACGCTGTTTCAATCGACAGTTGTAATATTTAGATATAACTAAAACCAATTAACGAAATGATCTGATATCCAGCAGTTAGTTTAAGACGAACTTTGCTATGTACATTCCATTTAAACTGTTTAAATGTTCTGAATGAATGTTACTTAACAGAGATGAGACTCACAAAAGAACAACAACGACAACAACAACGAGGATTAATTACATTGATAAATAAATAAATATCTAAATTTAAATATCTTCAGTTCAATTAGACAATGTTTTACTACGACTACTTGATGGATTCGTTAATTTGAAGAGTATATTAAGTATACACATATATCTTTGTTATCACTCACATCACAGGTAGATAACAAATATTTGTTTTTAAAACATGGGACGCGCGGCAAGGCTACGTCACTTCTTACCTTGTAGTTAAAAAGTAATACCTACAACTCCGTGGAGGTTCAGATGCTTTGCTTTGTTTTGGATGTTTATGTTTTTAAACCTTTGTTAATACTTTGTTATAGCATACACTATTATCTATAAACAATAACGCAAAGTTAGCAGCCTTCTTTGTTAAATATGACTGAAAACAAGATGAATATTGAATATAATCTTTGAAAAAATATGGTTTGCTTTTATTTCGAAAGAAATATCCAGAAAGTATTAATAAAACACAAGTGTAAATAATAATGATTACACTATGGTTCGAAGCATAGCAGGTAAATGCAGGTCGCTGAGTGGTTTAACGAGACCCAGTGTCGCACGGGAGGCAATGAGGCAATGAGGCAATGAGGCAATGAGGGGTTGTTTGCACGCCGGCCGCTATACAGGCTGATCAATTATTTATTCCTATTTGTTTCACTCTTTATGATATTACGTGTACCCTGTTACCGGCACTGTCTTACTGTTTAATATTCAATACAATTGACATTTACCACAAAATAAACTTTATATTGAATTAATATTTTATATAATATAAAGTACTATTCTTATAATTACATATTAGATATTATAAAATACTTTTTATCTGGTGGTCGTTGGTAAAAATGGTAAATAGTAAAAGTCGCGGTGGTGAATAGTAGATACGTGCTTTGTAAGGACAAACGAAATCTACGTAATATAAACGTTAATAATTAGCATCAGGCTGTATCGCGCAGGCCGCACAAGAGGGCCGGTGATTCATCACGCGGAGGCGTGTCCTAAGTGATTGCCCTCGCACTCGCACAGCACCAAATTGTGTGTTTGTGTTTACTTCTTTGATGGAACCTCTCCAAATATTACCTCTACCGGTACCTACAAATGTAGTTCAAGTTCAATCAATATGTTGCTTCAGTTGGTATTTTTCTCATAACTGTATATTTATATATCAACTTTAATATGATATATCAATATAACTTTATTGAAGTTAGGGTCAAAAGTAAGCCTAAAACTTTAGACTTACAAATCTAACAAATTGATAGGCACAGTTGAATAAATAAGTTAATGTTACATACGCAACGTGTAGATATATACAATGACTATAAAGTGACTCCTCTCTCAGTAGCGCTAAGGATCTCCCGCGGCCACAAGACAAGCGTGCGTCCGCGCCGCCCTGCGTGACGCCCCCGGCCGAGGAAGAACCCTCTCCCCCCTCCGACGGTGACGCTACCCCGGTAAGCTGTCTTATGAACATTCGTTTTAATATGAGTATTGGAGAGGTCTCGTTTTACTAGTCGGTTTACTAAATTGAAATTAAAACAAAATCCTTATTATATATATTTTTTATATTAATATTTTGAATGTCAAAGTTTTGTACATTTATATAGCTTGAATATTATTGAGCGAGTAGTTGATATATAAAACGTTCCATAGACATGGTATCGGACTGTACTCCAGCGAGTACAGCTCACTGGTATGCAATACCTGCATGAATACACATATCACTTTTATATATTATTAAAAATTGGTTATCTTACTTTACAAAGAAGGTTGATATTAATTTGTAATAACAAAAACCTACATTCCACTATAAAATAATTTGACTAAGTATTAGATATAATACTTAGGTACTGGTGGTATGGTACTACTTTATTAACGTCACTGTTAAGAAATAATCTCAAACGGAAGTCGTCTCATGATTGGGAAGCTTGGAGAACTGTTGAATATGACCTACTGTTACCTACTGTTGACGGGAAGTTGTATCACCATTTGTTAACAGATACAATAAAATATTTAATATAATATATTGCAACAACATTTTAATTACAATTAACTAAAAGTGCAACACGTAAAAGTGTTAGCGCCCATCCGAGTTTTGCATCTGCTTTTGTTGTGAAACTGTTCGTGTACGTAAACAACAGGAGTCAAATAAAGTTTTAAAATAAATAATATATCAAATATACATTATACTCTTCCGGTTTTGGCTAACATTGTATATTGATAATCCAACGATATATTAAGGTAGCCTGCCTAATCATAAATAGTCGTAAACCTTTTATATTCACAATTTGTGACTATGTATGTAAGATTGTGATGTTGCGATGTAGACGGGTCCGTGTGCGGAGGGTGCGTCGTCTGCGCCGGGTACGCCGCAGGAGCGCGCGGAGCCGCAGCCCCGCCCGCTGCCTATGCCGGAGTACGGCGGCTTCTTCGCGCTGCTCACCGAGTACCTGCCCGACACCAATCAACCAGTGTCCGGCTTCCATCGGTGAGTTTTATGTTTGGTACTGATATTTACCAATCTTTACCTACTTTTTATTATGATTGTCATGATAAAGTTGTCAACCATACCTGTTTGTTTCGTAGTCATATCCTAATTATCTCGTATCCTACTTCTACTTCGTATGCTGTTAGAAAGCGGATGTTTGTTATTATAAACATCCGTACATACATTATTTATTGTTTAAATATTCCTATAGTTTTACTTTTTAATTAAAAGTTTGGACATAATTATTTTGGTACTTAAAAGACCTTTTAACAAATAATAACTTTCCAATAAATTATTATATTATTAGCTGCAACGTGGCCGTGATGCTCCTATGCGACGTGGTCCTGGACGGAGTAGAGCTGGACTGGTCCATACACGTCCCGCTGATGCTGCACATCGTGTTCCTCGGCATGGATCACAATAGGTACACTGCGACCCATGTTATATTGAAGTAGTTTCGCTGTAGATAGTATCTTATGAATTGTTGAGTTGTCTGTTGTCTGGATCCCTTTACAATATTTACAATATTCTTACAGTGTACGAATCTCTGTTATTTCATACGTCTAAATGGCCACCTCTCGTGTATTTCAAGTTAACTATTCGAATTAGTTTTATATTGTATTTAGATTAATTACACATTGAACCCGTTCCGGTAGGTGGATAGTCCACCAGCACTGCCGGCAGCTGCTGCTCAATCTGCTGGTAGCTGTGGCATCCCACCACGACCACCTGACCGTGGCGCGCGTGCTGCTCGCCGCCCGCTCCGCTCAGCTGGGTCTTGGACTGCCCCCTCCCCCGCTGCCGCTTGTGCCGCACAACTTCACGGGTACTACTCACATTAATATATAATTGATTGATTTCATAAGTTCTTCATCTTAGCCTGACGTCATACGCATAATTAAATTACCTCATACTTCATTAAAATCAATTTTGTTTTTCTTCACTGTCACTTTCTTTTGTAAACGAACAACTTTACAAAACTGGATTATTTGTTTGTAAAACCCTTTGTTTCATATATGAATAGAACATCGAATTTTATGAAAACGAATATTGAAATAAAAGCCGGCAAAGTGCGTTTCGGACGACGCGCATTGTAGGGCTCCGTAGTTACCTACGATGGATAGATAAATAGACATATTTTTGTAGATCTTTTTAAGGTATACAATTTTCTAGAGTTAGCGAGCATTTGCAATGAAAGCGCATAAAAATAAATATTTGAAGTGTCCAACTATTAAAATTGTGAAGCCTTGGACTTACTTATTTGTGAATACTAATACTATCGTGAATTTTTGCGCCTCGCAAAATCAACCATTTAACTGGAAGGGAGGAGGGATACTTTATTTATACTAAAATTTTGCATTTTAAAGCTTAATATTCCACAATAAAATATCTTCAACTAAAAATAATTTTCAGTCACCGCCCCCGTCTCCGTCCCCCCCTATTTTTTTTTAACATGTTTAATCCACATCGTGGAGTACTCGAGAAAAAATATACAAGTATTCGTGTAAGGGAGCTTAAATATTTATTTTGCAAATAAATCCGGGAAATATTTATAACTTACCTTAAATAAACATTGTTCATATCTATTTAGTAGAATAGCTTACAACTTGCTTATATATACTTTAAGCCGCATTTATATCGGCACGTAGTTTAAACAGGTCTCAGTCCACATCATTGTAATCTCTCACTCGTGTTCATTCACTATTCTTCAGAGCCAGATGCGGTGTTCGACAACTTCCCGCAGTGCGCGCACTCCCCGCGCCCGCACGTGCGTTCGCTGTCATCCGACCCGCAGGTCACGCCTGAAGGTGATCTACTGATTCATAGCTGATCTCCATTATGATATATAAAAAAAATATTATCTCTCTCTAAAAAGAATATTATTTATCGTATTTAGTATATTCCAATTCCAGGTGAATGCGACAACTACCCGTCGCTACCGGTCATAGTGACTGCTGAATCGGAGCCGGAAGCAGAGCCAGAGCTGGCGCCAGCACCCGCCGAGCTGCCGGTAGCGGACGCCATCAAGTCGCTCGTGCACTACCTTGCCAGCCGTCCCACTCACATGCCGCTGTGGCAGTATGAGGATATTACGGCTAAGGGTGAGATTTTCTTGAATTCTACTTAATAGAAGACGCATATTGCTTTGCTTCAATATTTTTGTATTATCTTAATCGAGTATCGGTTTATACTCATGCTATCAAAGACTCTTAAATATGCATAGCTTAAGAAAATCATTGACAAACTGCGGGTTTTATACTATAGAATTTCTACTAGTAGATACTTCATCGACATATTATGTCTAAATGTTCAATTGCCTTGTTCGTTTGTTCGCAGTGTGGTCCCTCCGGAGCTGCTCTCAGATGTCGACGCTGGTCCGTCACGCGCTGCGCATCTTCCGCGAGTCACTCCCGCACGCCCTCATCTCGGAGCGGTGGGCTCAGACCGCGCTGCAGCTGGGCCTGTCGTGTCCCTCCAGACACTACGCCGGACGGTCGCTGCAGGTCTGAGGGATTCTTATGCTTTACCTCTTTATATCAAAGCGGGCGTCAGCTAGCTCCGAGTGACGAAAGCACCCATAGTGCTGAAAGTCTAGCTCGGGTATATATACGCGCAATATCGAACTTTTTATACAGGAGACCTTCTGGTATGAGTGTGGTATTTTTAGAAAGCCCTTGGCCCATAGACCCAGAAAATGCATTTATACTTAGCAATATACCCACCGCCTCCACCTCTACGGCCATTTGAAAATGGAAAAACGAAATGAGACTAAAATTTAGTTTTTGGCTCCGCACTAGTATAAAATAATCAATCTTATTTCCACTTTGAAAAGCCTTTCCACCGAAAAACCTTTCTAACAAGCCCAAAAACGCCAAAATCCGCCCACCGGTTGATGAGATATGACATTTTGAAAATTTTGACTTGCGCCTCCATCGAAGATTTCTTGAAAGTACTTTGTCTGTTTGTGTGTATGTTCGTAGTTTCAACCGATTTTGTTCAAATTTTCAGGGATTGAAGTACATCAAAAACTAAGACTTTTTGTTCTACGACTTTTCGATTTGGCCGCCGTGTTGGCCGTGGCCGGCCCTCGAAAAGCCAAAAATGGCCATTTTTCGTAGAGGCAAACCAGTACATTGACAAATTGGGCATCATTGGAAAGGTCTCAAGCTCATCTTCTGAATGATATCCATTTTGATGGCAAAAACATTTGTTGGCGTGACATTTTTGGTCAAAAACCAAAAAATGGCCGACTGGCCGGGGACCAATCGGCCATTTTCTCGAAAACGGCGCCAACGATTTTTTCCAAAATTTCCTCATTTGTAGCCCCAAATTAGAGCTAAAATTTGGTATATAGCACATATCTGGGAAAACTCGTTATTTTGAGATATGGCCGCGAGAAGTTCAAAAAATCATGAAAAATGACCAAAAATGGCTATTAATTATGTTTGTTAATGGTTTCAAAATTGATTTTTTTTAGCAATCGAATATTTTTTTCTGTACATTTTGTTTTGTTTCTGACGTCGGCAAAATTTTCATGATAATTTTACTAGTTGCACAGTGAATAAACTCACTAACGCATTGCCGACTGTGAAAATAAAACAAAATTTACAGAAAAAAAACCGAATGCTGAAGAAAATCTGTTTTGAAGCGATGAGTTAAAAAAATAAATGGAAACTGAAAAAATCAAATGAAAAAAAAATCGGGCACCTGTGGGAATCGAACCCGAGGTCTCGTCTTTGTCATTACAACGCTCATCCTCTGAGCCAAAACACTCTCATTTTGTCAGAGGCAACTATTTCATATAAATGAGTATATATTTGCATGAAAAATAATCGCACAGCATTTTGTTTCCAGTCCTTTTACAAAACTATTGATGTCAAAACAAAAACTTCTCAACGAAGTAAATACCGAGTGACGAAAGCGAATCCACTGACACAAAACTCCTGATATGAATTTTGCGATGAAAAAACCACGAACATTTTTATTCACAAACGTAAACAAACACAAAAAATGTGAATGTGTTCGGAACGTTTGCAAATTGCCTTGATCAATCTAATAAAATAAAAACAAAAATGCAATTTGTGCAATGTGTGGGGAGTTGATTAGTACGATTTACCCTAGAATCTGCTATTTGTAGAGAGACTAGCAAATACGAGCCACTTGGATTCGACCTAATGCTTTGTAAAGACTTGATTGTTGTTGTTGATGATGTATATTTATCCATTTTTTACCGCATTTATTAGTGACAATTCTCCAAAGAAGAATCGAAGAATGTATAATCCGAATCAGATATAACATCAGTATTTGTCCGTAGCTGAGCATTTTCAACAGAAACTACAATGATAGCGAATCTGACAATTATTCCAAGTAACGAGTACCCCGATACTACGCGAGACATTGAAGACAGCGCTCTCAATGATCGTTGAAAAGATGATTCGAATTTTCTTCGAAATAAAACCGCAAAGCTTATTACACTCCGAAAGCTTCTCTAGGGAGGTCGCAAAGAAGAAATATAGTTTTTTGGCCTTGTTAAAATTTTCCTTGAGTTTCGTGTATTAAAGATATTAATAATAAATGAGTCCGCCTACGAATCAAAATTACAATGATGTTTAACAAGTCCACGATAGGCGGAAGGAGTAATGTGGGAGACAACACGCAACCTTGTTGATCAACAGCTTTCATGGAGTTAGATCCGAGCAAAAATCTACTACTTAGACTTATGTTCCACCCAGTGAGAACGCGATCTTCCTGTACGAACTCTTGGGTTACCGAAATAAGCGACTTTTCCATACACGATCCAATACTTTCTTAATGGCCCGATCGGTAACTCAAATGTGATTATATCCAATATAAGTCTGATAATAAGTAATGTTTAAATTTCATTAACATCCGTATATTAATATGTATAATTTATTACTGCTTGGAGTCAAACGAAGAACAAAGGTCCAATCTAAATTTTTTTTAAATCAATCACTGTTATAGGTATATATATATATATATATATATATAGTAGAAGAATAAGGATTAGTAGATGTAGAAGTTTTGAAAAATTATTCTTTTCATCTAATATTATAATTTCTAAACCTAAGCATTAATTTCAGGTATTCCGTTTCATCGGGGTCGCCATGACGGGTCGCATGGTGTCAGATATTCTATCGAGGCTTGTAGAGACCGTGGCGGAACAGGGCGAGGACATGCAAGGATACGTCACTGAGCTGCTACTCACTCTGGAAGCTGCCGTAGACTCACTAGAATCAAACTTCAGGCCCTTGGACTATATGCGCGACATCTTCAAATCTACACCCAACTTAAACAACAAGGACGGCGGACCGCAGCCCAACGGCAACGCATTTGCTGCAGGTGACATGATTTTTTATTGTTGTGATTTAAACATTATCTGTCTAACCACTTATCATAATCAGCATGATGACATTATAAAAGAAAGATATTATATTGAATCAACACAGCATTTCAGTCCCGTCCATACAACGTTTGTTCTGTTGATCCTTCAGTATGTATAAACTTCTATATTCTTTCGAATTTAACTTATCTGTACTACGTAAGCGAGCGCTGACATGACCGTGACATCTGTTGGCACATATTGAAACGAACATAGTAATTCTTGAAAAAGAAAGGAATAAACTTTTAAAACCGTACTTCATTAAAGAGGCGCTATATATATATGTACAAAAATAGTAAACGAACGGAAATTGTATTCTTGATCATCATGCATTTCCCAAGGCAAGCGCTCGCCTGGCGTATGCGTAGGCTGCGTCAGCAACCACACCCGCAGCACCAGCTACTCCGTCTCGTACTGCGTGCGCAAGAACGCGCCGCCCTCCGCCGAGAAACAACCACACGGTACAACAATTAATAATTACGTGTTCATTTTACTGTAATATGCCTAAAATTCTAGTTCTATCTATCTATTGGACCAATATGTATAAAACTATTTATTCTAACGCCTCAGAGTTACTTGAATTATTATTTTTCCCAACTGTCTGATGCATGCGTTGAGGAAATGGAAGTTACGCAACACTGAAAAAAACACAAACGAGAAATATTTTGATTTCATTCCATACAGGTATCCTGATTAAAATAAAATAATATTGCAGAAGCCCGCACACGTCCTTGCGAGGCAAGCAAAGGCGTGTGCTCGAACTTATGTCGCTCGAGATCTGCACAATCCCTCAAACTATTGGGCGATACCGCTACACAAGTATGTTCGCTACATTTATGTTAATAGAGTGGCTTCCTTTATAATAAGAGTAATGTTGTAACTATCATAACCCAGGATGATAAGTTAACAATCCTGGCGACGCTGTTCTGGGTGGGGGCTTCGCTTCTGGAGTCTGACTACGAGCACGAGTTCCTTCTTGGTGTGAGACTACTGTCCCGCGTTATGGCTCGCCTGCCCCTAGACAGACCGGACGCCAGGGAAAGGCTCGACCGCACGCAAGCGCACGGAGCACACTCCCCCGCGTCTCTACACTCCCTGCTGCTTAAGGTTGGGTGACTCAAATAGGGTTTAATGATACAACTTATACAATATCTATTATAATTCCCCCATTGTTTCCAGGGCTGCACCCATCCTAACACCTACGAGCCAGTGGTTGGAGTACTGGTGGACATGATCCCACTGCTAGAGTTGCCGGTCATCGACCCCACACAGTCTCTCGCCTTCCCCATGACCGTGGTAGCGCTGTTGCCGTACATGTTGCTGCATTACGAGGAAGCTAACGAGCTCTGCGTCCGCGCCGCTTGTCACATTGCTCAGGTATTCTAGCTTTAAAATTATAATAACTATTAACGAAGTACATAAGTAAACTAATACAACAAAATTTCGTTCACATTTGTTTTCAAGTGGACGAACTATGACTATGAAACGTATTTTCCAATTACTTTGTCTAATAACACTTTTTTCACCAGTTCACATCCGAGAAGAGCAAGAAACTAGAGAACCTCGGCACAGTGATGACGCTGTATTCCCGACGGACCTTTAGCAAGGAGAGCTTCCAGTGGACCAAGTGCGTGGTGAAATATCTGTGGGATACGTACTCACACCTCTCGCTGCAGATGTTGGCGTTCCTCGTGGAAGTGCTGGAAAAGGTCAGTCTACTTTATGACTTCATTTCTTTAAACCATCTTGAATACAGATTCATAATTATAAAGTTATTTGTGTTCTGTATGAAAATGATATCTTTACACAACGTCCAATACCAATCGTAAGAGTTTTTAAAAGTTAATCCAAACTATTCTTGTTATGATTGATTTTTTACTATAAATAAAAATTATACATAAAATATCGCCGGATAAAACAAAATGTATCAAATGGGATAGTTTTTCGATATTGTAGAAATTGTGCAAAAGCAAATATAAATTGACACAACTCTGTTAGTTATTTGTTTTTTGATTCTATGTGAATAAGCATTCAACTTCGATTGTTATAACATTTAATAAAACTTCTACATCATAGTAATATTATAACAAAAATAATATTGTAATGAAATGCGCAATTTGTAATCCGTCTCCCACTCTCACCACCACTCGCAGGGCGCTGGCAACTTGCAGCTGCCGGTGCTGTCCACGCTGCACTGCATGCTGTACTACGTGGAGCTGGGCCCGCAGCCCGTCCACGCGGACCTGTTGCGGGCCGTCGCCAAGTTCATTGACGTAATCATCATTATATATTTAGACGTTTTCCTAGAATTCTTGATTGTAATTTTTGCTTTTCTTCAAACAGTGTTGATATTTGCATAAAATTACTAGTAGTTTTAATGTAATATCATTTTATAAATAGGAATTCTGATTGTATTATATAGATTTAGAGTTGGTTTAATATCATCCCGATTCTGACATTGCCAAAACATTTTTCATACAGCAAGACGGCAATAACTATAAGGAAGCTATGAAGATTTTAAAACTAGTGGTGACCCGCTGTTCCACATTGGTAGTACCGCCGCACTGGGACCACGCGTCCGTGCTCGACGCAGACCTGCACGGGAAGAAGGTACTTACTTAATTACTTAGAATGGGGAACCATTCAGTCGAATGTTAATTTTTATTAAATTTAATTCTTATTTTCCTTCTCCTATTTTGTAACGAAGTTGAATTATCTCAGGAGCTACCAGGCCGCACCATGGACTTCACCTTCGACTTGTCACAAACGCCAGTGATCGGACGCAAGTACCTGCCCAAGAGCGGCAGTCAGCCAGCCACCGGCCCCAGCTCGCTGTCCAACGCATCTAATGCTACTCCGGATAAAGGTTTTAAGATATTTGATAACATATCTTCATCATATACTTAACTAGTATTCCACGCCCAATAATGTCTTACTCATATGCACTGATCTAAAACATGACCACTTTATCGAGACCCCCTATGACAATATCAGTGTCAGTGATCCAAGGGTCACCGTCGCCAGGGTCGTCGTCGGGGTCGGCGTCCACGGTGGTGGGCGCGGAGCCGAGCGCGGCGCACTGCGTGGCGTCCCCGCGCCGGTCGCTGTCGCTATCCCCCGCCGATGCACTCGCCGCCGGCTGGAAGAGACCTTGGATGTCGCAGGTTATTACGGAATTCCCTTATATTTGCGTTTTTAATATTCAATAAAATATCCATAGGTACCTATTATTGTATTGACATTTGTGTATTCGTGCTTTGAATACAAATATCTTTTATGCTATAAATGAACCTAAGCCGAGCTGTTAGTTAACAGAGCGTGGGCTGAATTACGTTTGCAAAGTTATACTTGTAAAGTGTATAGCGATCCGGACAATCCGATAATCTGTATTGATTTCATTATTTGTTAACTTAAAATGGTTAATGATATTGACCTAAAAGTATAAAATGTTATTTTAACCTTCGGTGGCTACTGCTAATATAATGCTTTCACGATATCTCTTTTGAAACCAGAGTCGTGTACGCGAGTGTCTGGTCAACCTCCTCACGACGTGCGGCCAGCGCGTCGGTCTGCCCAAGAGTCCGTCCGTAAGCATATCATACTATTGATAATATTTATATACGTTAACAAACATTGTAGACGGCAGCCGTATTACAATATATAATAATATTATATTCTATCCATCGCTGCGTATAGGATGATTTAATTACCACTTTATGTTCGAAGGTAATGACTTGTTATCCGTTATATTGTTAGCACGCGCTATGGTACCGTAGCGACTCACGCGATCACGCGATCTGGTGTTACTGGTTTTGAGATGCGCCTTCGCTTATCATTTATGTACAGTGTACTATCATTATTCTGGATTATAAGAGTATAGCAAAACCTATTAAGACTCTTCGCATTATTTCCCTAATATTTAGGATAAGTGATGTTATATATAATACATAAATTCTTATTAGCATATTAGAATAGTTGTGGTACATATACAGTACACACCTAGTATAGATGTACATGCTATACTTCATAACACACACACGTAGTGTGTCACTACTGCTATCGCTTCCATATGACGCTATGACTTCTCTTCATCTACACCTTAAACCATAGATACACCGTAAGTATAGACGAGTTGTTTATGGCATCAAATATTTCAACTGGAGTGTAAATTTCAATTTACAAAAATACATTTTAGGTTTGTTAGGATATTCAATTTAATAAGTGAAGCACATCCAACAAGCACGTCGGAAGTAGCACAAGTGGTGTCCATTTCTCAAACAGCAAATCAACACGAATTCATCAATTTCACTTAATCACTCACACACACACAATCCAAAACATCAACGTGGTCATCGCATACATATACAAAGGGTATATAAAAAGTATATTTATATCGTTTTAGGTGATATTTAGTCAAAGTTCGGAACTGCTAGAACGCGAGTCGTCAATGGCGTCATCTCTAGAGGAAGTGTCGGGAACTCCAGGGAATGAGCCCTCGGGGGGCGCCCCACCCACTGACCACTTCGGAGTCTTCAAGGACTTTGACTTTCTTGAGTACGAGAGCGAGAGCATTGAGGTAAAAAATAAAAGTATAAAAACAAATAAAAATTTAAAAGCGAAATGTTAAAGCTCAAATAGTTCATTACTTAGAGGACGTAGAGGACGTCTAATTTTAGAATACTGAGTAATAACGGGGATATGTATCCTAGCAACGAGCAGGTCACGCTCCCTCCACCTACGTAAAGCCACCCTAAAACACCTACCCCCAACAGAGTGGATGAGAACATATTAATAGATCATGTAATAACCTTGTCTATTATGATGCTCTTCTAAATATTAAACGTATTCAAAACGTTATTATTTTACAGGTTGTAACTTCATTTACTTAACGAAAATTCATTGTGATGATATATTTTATATATTAAATGTGTAAAAGGGCGAAAGTTCTGACAACTTTAACTGGGGCGTGCGTCGTCGCCTGCTGAGTGAGGAACGCGAGGGAGCGCCCGAGCGGAGCCCGCCACCTCAGCGCGGTCGCCTCGACCACGACCACCACCATCATACTAAGCCGGTAACTACTAGATAATCCATAATATTTTTGGTGATTTAAATAGAAAATAATTACAAAATAATAGTTTTACTTTTATCGCTTTAAATATTAAATGCAAACATACAATATATGCAAAAAAAAATAAAAGTCAATTTCACAGTTGGGCCACGAGGACTCATCCGACGAGGAGGGCGGTTGGGAGGAGGGAGCGCGCGGGGAGCCGGGGGAGGCTGGAGAGGGAGACGCGGCGCATGATCTGGCACTGCGAACGCGCGCGCACTCGCTGTCCAGCGCCTCCAGCGGCGAGCCCGACGGTGAGTCTTAGGCTCGAATAACCAACAAAAAAAGGATCTCCTTATATCCAGATGTATATAATATGATCAGGAGAACGCGGTGACGTAACTCCGGTTCCCGGTGGTGTGGGCAACGTGAGCGTTTCGAGTGGCGTGGGAGTATGCGTGGGCGTGCGCGACGCATGGCGATGTTCAGTGGCCGCGCTGCTTAGGCACGCCGCGCACCTGCCGCCTCTGGCGCTCGTGCACAGACTGCACACTGTGCTAAAGGTACGTACACTCACACGCACACACGTGTCTCTATTCGTTTCGCTACTACACCACTGTCCGCCAGGAGGTGATGTCGAAAACGATCTCAGTGTGCGGGGAGGGCTACCTGAGTGGCGGCTCCGGGAGCGGCGCCGGCGAGCTGGCGGCGGTGCTAGAGCGCCTGTCGGCGGAGGAGCCCCCGTTACTGTGGGCGGGGGCGGCGGCCGCGGACTGCGCCCGGGTCCGGGACGCCGTCAGATACGCAGCTCTCGAGATAAACGAACATCTAGAAACATATTTCGATAGACGTGAAAATGCGCTCGAGGTTTGGGAATGAGAATATTATATATTTGTATAATATGGTAGCTAAATGAAGTCGTTCTAAATTCATTAACTTAATTCATTATCTATCTCCAATAGACGCTGGAGTTGTCCAGGAGTGTTGAAGAGAGTGGACGCTGTCTGTACAAGCTGATATTCCAACTGCTGCTGTTACTCGAAACTAATAATAAAATGGTGGTCGCAGTCTACCACGCGGCTCTCGACAACCGGGTGAGAATTGACGTTATCTGATATATGCATTTCTGGATCCTTTTAGAGATAATTGAGGCAAGAATTTAAACGAAAGTATAGGCACATCGTCAAATGAATGTGGCTGCGCTTTAACACTATTTAGGAACTAAATTGCGATAATAAAATATATATAATAACTCAAAAAAAAAATATTAATTAACATTATATGTGAAAGATAAAAAAATAAGGAAATTGGTGTAGAATGTAAAGATAAGTCAAAACCGGGCCAATGTAAGAATTACAAATACCGATTTAAATATTGGTATTACTTTATATTTTCTGATGTATTTAACGTTTTTGCAAAATGTATTCAATCCAATGTATTATATCCCATCAAGAACAATTTCTAACTTTTTTTTCCAAACCTAGTTTCTAAAAAAATCTTAATGGTATTTTGTTAATTACAAAACAAAAGGTATTAACAATTAAAATATACCATTTACGACAATGGATGGTTAAAAACGTTATTCTTTTATTTCTTAGTATTAACTTCGATTAAACTTTTAAGTCGCTTCTGCGATAAAAATATTAAAGCTTCCTAACAAATTCTCGAATTAATTATTTTGGGACGAATTTATTTACACCCCTATACTATATTAGACTCTTCAACTCCCGGTTGTTGACATTGAAATAGACATCTCTAGAACTTAATCTGAAATGATGAAAAATGTGAAGATTTATTATAGAATAAACAAGTTAGAGCATGTTAAAAGTGTTATATTTGTGGCCGCTGTAAAATAAGCTTATTATAAAATTCATACAAGGCTAATTATAGAATTGAATAACTTGTAAAATGAAATACACTCGCTAGTTTATCGATTGCAATTCTGCACACGCGCGATGCATCTTGCTTTTACAAGGTCCCACGAATACATCACCCCTCCCGTCCACCAAATCCAGCCCCCCTTTGCTGGATTCCTTGTGCCGTGTTCCATTTAGGATTTTAATTAATTCATTTTATCCACAAAGCTTTTAATGTTATAATTGTTAAGATACATTGAGATATTTTAAACAAATAATGAAAAATGTATATGTAATCATTTAACTATTTTGCAATAGTCAGATTGTATTATTTGTCATCAAAATGCTCGTAGATTCAGACAACACGGACTACGGACTTGAGTATGCTAAAGTTTCGTAACAAATATGTTTATATGGGAGAGTAATATATATATATATATATATATATATATATATATATATATATATACCTTCCACATTGACATCTTGCAAGGTGACAAACGCATCCAATGACCTTTTCGCTATACTCGTAGATTATTTGTGTTATGGTCGTGATAATTGGTAATAATAAAGACTGGAAGAATATTTTAATTAATTGTTTTTCTCTTTTGTAATATTACCCATTATTTTTAATAACACATACAAAATAACACATTTTATTATACATACACACAAAATACAGTATATAATTTGACTACTCGTAACTCTGCGATGCGATACGTTTTTGCATTTTTAAAGATATCTTTCTTTCCGAGTGTTTTCCGCACGGATTTCTTGGATTAATTAGTCAATGGCAGGTTTGCTTTGCAGGTTTTAAACCGTTTTTGTCCACTATTTATTATTATTATTATTCCTAATACTGGAAATGTATTGTATGGCGAAAGTTACGTTACTATTTTTTCCAGGGTGTAGAGATGAGTGCGGGCGTGTCGTCAGTGCGAGCGGCGCTGAACGCGCACGCCTCGGAGGCGTGGGGCTCGCACTCACCCGCGCCGCACGACGACGCAGTGCTACTGCACCTCATGCAGCGACAGCGGTGCGTAATTGTTATACTTAGTGTTAGACCACACACAGAGACACTTTGAAGGTCACGCTAACACGCAGGTGGGGCGCGGCGCTGGCGATGGTGCGCGAGCGCAACGCGGAGCGCATCCTGGAGCGAGGGGAGCTGCCCGAAGACGACGTCACCAGCCTGCTGCACGTGTACTGCAGGGGACTCGCTCAAGCGCATCCCGGTAATGACTATCGATCGAACCAAAGTTTTAATGAGTTATTAAACATACATTATATACCAGATATACCAGAGCACACATGAAACAAGATCATTACTTGTAATTGTTTACATGTTGACTGTAAGTCTATCTTATACTTTACAAGGACCTGTTTCTAAGAAAGATAATTTCGCATACATTTTCGAAGTTCCTAACATATTTTTGATATTTTAAACTATATTATATAAAGGGTCATTTCACTTCAGCCGCGACTAGCTATACAAAATAGTGAAACGGTAAAATTAATAATAAATATAATAAATGACAAGTCTCAATAATTCAATAAGCTGTTCACCGTTCAATACGATGTGTTGTAAGTGCACTGTCAAGTACCAGTGACTTCTATACTTGGAAATGGAATTAAAATATGATGATTTATTATTTTTTACTGTATCCTTTACTTAGTAGTAAGTACATATTTTATCCGATCTATTGCTTGTTAAAAGAGAGTGTTCATTATTTATAAATAACACGTAAACACTTTGATTACATACATATGTTTATATTTTGTGCTATTCTGTTATTTTAATGCGAGTTGAATCAAACTATGTAATATTTTAGTACTCGCTAATATAAGCGATGTAGGATAAAACACAGATTTACTGCACTGGGAGGGAGTGTAATAACTGCATAGGTATCTAAATGGCAGTGAAAGTTAAGTGCCATATTATTTTCAGATATGGTGGCGATAACGCGACCGGTGAACGAGCTCTCCCAGAACCTGTCCTTCATGATGGAAAGCCTTTACAAGGTGTCAGTGTCTCTGCAAAGGCAGGAGTTTGGCTGATGACGCGCCCCTCCGTCGGCCCCGCGTCCCTCGCCCGCCCTCCTCTCCGCACCGGCCCCTCTTCCCCTCCCCTCCCCCCTCCCGCGCCACAGACAACGCGCACGCCCGCGACTGCGCCCCCGCCACCGCCCGCCGCTACACAGCTGCTTCAACATCGACATATAGACTCACACACACGCACACGCACACACTCAAGCGTACAATGCGTGTGTGCAGAGGACGAATGACGTCACCAATGTTACGGTTGATGAGATTTACTTACAAGGAACAAAATGTGAATAGTTTATTTGAGTTGGCACCGAACAAGGAATAGGTTTTAATATTAAGGATGACGATTGGACTGTAAAATTATTTTATTATATATTTTATTAACGGACTTATTTACTGCAGGCGACGAACCGGACCGGCCCGTGCCGGCGGGTCAGGTTAAAGAAATAAAAGTAAAATATAAATAAATCTCAATTTACATTATTGACTGTACTCGTTACACAGTACATATATGTGTGTGTATAAGTGTTGTGTATGTTTATGTTCTCGTGTCGGCTGTCAAATAGATTTGACATGTAACACTATACAATTGACACATGAGGGTGACGTATGAGTAGTGACGGTGTACGGAGCTATATACTTTGCTGAAAAGTTATCGGTGTCTATATCAGAATTAAATTTAAACATTACTAAATGTTACGTGTCTGATCTCTGTGTCCATTAAAATATTAACGATAACTCTTACTAGTCTAATTATTAAATAACCGACGGGACCGATGAGGTAGTTCCGATCCAGCTCTCATCTCCAATGATATTGTAATTACTAAGAACAAAAACAAAGAAAAGATAAGTAAGCAATTATAATTATTACTGTTTCGGCTGCTGTCGGTCTGTAAGTCGTAAGTAACAACAAACGCAAGTCAATACGATTTGTACGTTTCCGTTGAATCACACTTTGATGAGCTCAAACGACTCGAATCTACATGTATTGGTTATTAATAAATCAAAACAAATGTACTATTTTTTGTGGCGGTTATAGCGCCGCTAACAAGTTAGATGACGAACAAACGGTATTAGGGTCGTAGCGACCGCGGGCCGCGGGGCTCCGTGTAGCGAATTTAGTTAATAATTTATAAAAATTAGATGAATTAATGTACTAACAGTACATAGTGTCACTGTCACTTAGTTTTCAAATAACTGATCTCAGCTAGGATACTGTGTCGACGTCTCCAGGCACCACTCACTAGCGCCTAACTTATCAGCTCCTACTAAATATATCACAAGTTAAATTTAATCAATTTATTAAAATCCTAACGAGATGTCTGCACACAACCAAACAACCAAATACTTGCTATTGTATTGTACGGACCTATTGTTTCTCTTACCTGACAACGTAGGTGTACATCTCAGTGGACATTTACAAAATACCTTTACAATAACCGACTTTATGCTTTTTGTGTCACATCACACTTATTAAAATCACTTTTATATTTAATTATAGAATAAACTGAAATTTGACAAAAACAACACGTCGCTTGTTGCTCAATAAATTAAACAGGTATACAAGTGGTATTTGTACACAACAAAGCAACACCCGGAGGACTTTCACTTTATTCTATAAACTTTTCCCGCCAAAGACTCGACGGGAGGTCGAGTCGGTGTCGGTGTCGTGTACAATGTGTTGTACCAAATTATGCATAATTTTAATTTAACCGCAGTGTTTTACTCAATGCTTTTTTTGTGATATTTTTCATTTTATTTTAATAATACTAATTACAATATTTATTATTAGCTTAATTATACTCTTTCCTGTCCTGTAATGTTAAGATCATACTAACCAGTTGTACATGTATTTTAAAAAATAAATATATCAAATTATATATATTTTTTTATTATCAAGGAATACTCCCTGTTTTAACACTGTGATACAGAAAACCATTTATTAGAACAAACAAACGAGCAACTTAGAAATTAGTACACCAACGTATGAGCTTCGTCCAAATGGCTTCACAAGTACGAGCGTGTTGTAGATAAAGGACGATATATCCATTAACAATTATTCATAACAAATACAAAATGTAACAACAAACACAATTACACAATAAATTATATAAAAAAGCAGAGCATACAAAGAATATATTTAAAGTGGTAGGTACGTGTACCTTACGATTAAATTCGAGAGAAGAATTTAAGTTTCCTTTCTCAATTTCAATTTCTTTGACTACTGGGTAGATCATATACCGTATTATGTAGTGCGGGTACCGCGTCGTTCCGATATTTCTTGTTGCCTGACACACGCACACAATGTTGGTTTCAAAGGTAACGTTGGATGCGCGCGATGAGGTCCCCGCTATGTGCTATGTTAAAGACAGCTCACAGCCTAAATAAACATAAACATACTTAATATTGCACTTATAATCCTATTTAATATTTATGTCAGTCTTATTTTAGTTACGTAAAGTTTTGTGTCTAAAGTGAATGTTTAGTACTCTAGTAGTAGTAGTGTTAGTCCGGGACTACTCGTATAAAGTATACTCGTAGATACAATACGCTGATATAAACGGCTCATCAGGTAAGGAACAAAAGGAACTTTATAAAAAAAACATAAATATCGAAATATTTACGATAATATTTAAATTTTGTGAGGATAATAAGTGTTTTTTTTATATTTTTATTATTACATTAATAAGTAATTAATATTTTATTCGAATTTGCTAAACTTGGAATATTTATTTTTATATACAACTTAACAAATCTGCAATGCATGAGTTGGAACATGTAACATTCCACACCCTTGTATGCTCTACCTTCTCTCTCTACTTTACCTTCTAAAATCAATAAAACTAAAGTAACCTAAATACCTCCACACGTAGCCTCTCTAGTACTCTCCCGACTTCTATACATTTCGGAATTAAAGTTCCTCGTCGAGTTTAATAAGCGGTAATAATTAGTGACTTATAAAACTAAACAATCTTCAATAGACGAGTAATCAATGAATGGCAGTATCAAAGTGGTCAAATAGTATTAGAATAATTGAAATATTTTATCTTAAGAGAATGGTAATTTGGAACAGACTCTCCGGCCGAGACTTCGGCGTCGCGGTGTTTGGTGTTTTAGGTAACAGCCTCACTGGTGTAATTTTGAGCCTTCAACAAATACAACTCTAACTCTACTTTGCTGCTCAACATTCAAAAGTAGTCAATATCAGGTCCACGTGTCAAATACTTCAAAGCATCATCTTTTCTCATCCCAGCTGGATAACCTTAATGTTCTTAACAATAAAACACATCCTTCTATTGTTATTTTATTGTTGCAAGATAAACCTTACGACTAGGTAATACAGAATGGCATTAAATTACATACGACACTCGTTATTCGACCGTTCCTCTCTGTACAGTAAGGTTCGGTAGGCATGTCTTCTGAACACACGGAGGTAGTCCTCTGTTTCATATACTCGTAGTGCTGCCAGTATCGCTGGCATATAATTACAAATTACCTCCTACATTATTCTAAAAATAAAAGTTCCAACATTTTGAGATTATATTTATCTTTTCTTACTCTTTTTGATACAAATAATAAACAAACGACCAACGAGACACGTGGAAAGATATGAGTATAACACAATCAACAAATTAATGTTCCGTTTCTTGTTAGGAGTTTTTAGCGCTTGATTCATTCATATCTAAACAGTATCTTTTTTTTTCTTTTAGGGCCTTAAGTTATATAATATTAATAATTTATAACAGTCATTATTGAATAATTAGGATAATTTTACATAAGTAATTAGAGAATACGAATAATTATGTACTTAATCTTACACGAAGTGACTCATAATATAAGAGTAAATAACAAAGAACAAGGAGAAACCATGTGTATTAATATTTTTCGAATTCCTTTTGTTTGTTTGTAATTTTGTTTTTACACTTAATTGCACTCTGCACTTACTACACACATTCAATATATAATACTTATTACTACACCTTTATAATAAGAACATATTTGCCACTTCCAAACCTGGATATAATATTTGGCAATAAAAAGTAAAAATAGTGGACATTTATCTTATTATACTTACGACGATAGAGTTATCTCAAACGAAAGGAGATTTTTGCTTATAAAAAAAGATACATCACACATTTATACACATAATAGATAACACTCAACTACATATGTTAAGATTAAATCCTAATAAGATGTTCACTCGGGCAGCCACGATGACGAATCACTGCAAATATATTATTTATAAGAGACAGAAGCGCTGTCTTTTAATTGATAAAGCTCTTATACTTTCTGTATAGAAAGTATGAGTACCTTTTCAATTTCAATTTCGATTTTAAGGGTGTGGTCTATATTTATTTCATCGTAACGAATACCCTTAAGTTTTAACAAATAACGCGTTGTTTTTATTTTAATGATATATAATACTCACTTCATGCGCGAGATGAGCACGACCCATGCGACTTCCATGAAGAAGTCGTAGATATAATCGCCCACGCAGATACCAGGCCTGCGTTTGGGCTTCGCTTCGAATATATTTCCAAAGTAAAAGTATTGAAACACCTCAAGGGAGAAAATAAAGATGAAAGTTAGAATTTCCGACCGAGCCATTATCGATAGGATCTGGAAAAAAAACTTTGATTTGCAAAAAAATATAATTGAACAACATCGGCAACATATTTCTACGAGTACGGATTCCTGCAAAGTAAATAAATAAAATAGAACACAATGTTGCTTCAATATGATGTATATATTATCTCACCTGAGCCGCAGTACTCCTAGACAGTGTTTAGCCAAACAGGGAAAGGCAGAATGCAGCTTCATTGATTTCAACTATTCGCATGCGTTAAGTGCAAGTGGACACATGCGTACTAGAATGCAACAAGTAACTACGATTCTCCTAAACGTGTCTCTTTCCAACCTGCACCAAAACTTTAATATGAATGAGAAAAATAATTTAACACGCTCTATTCTCAACAACAAATTAAAACATTTTCACATGTGAAGTGTTGCATCTAAACTTTGTTGTATTTGCTGTAAGACTATAAAATAAGGTAGTATATAATAAGTAAGGTTTTTTAATTACAGACAAGATGTAGTTAATCACTTGGCAGACTTGACCGGTCGAGAACAATAAGCACACGAAAACAGCGTTCAAAGCTATGATACTCGTAGCTATTCAGTACGGTCAGTGAGAGCTTTCGTAATTTTAAATATCTATGGCAGACGTCGGAAAATAACCGTCGGGTGACCCAGCTGCTTGTTTGCCCTCTACTATAAGTAGTATTAATGAACCTGTAACTAGAGTATTTGCTTATTTGTGATAAATCATTAAATAACTGTCAGTCTGTCCGCATTTCGCATATTACATAAGTCTACGGAACTTATTGAGATATGATTTTTGCAGCTACTCTTAATCATATTTAAAATAAAGATGTAATTAATGATGGTATTCATGTACATTAAAAATAGTTTGTATAATATTCGAAAGGTCTAGATCTAAAGCAATGGGATGTTTTTGTAATATTGTACCTGTTCAACATTGTCTATATGCTAGTCATGCGAACTACTTGTTTTTGATAAAATTACCCCAGTCAGCATGAGCAAATCATTCTTATTGACTAATGGTAGCCACACAAGTTGCGATTTATTGCACAAGTGCAGATTTTCACAAATATACTGTCTACTGTGGTTTGCGGCAGTTTGCGCAAGTTTTTGCAATACACCTTAAAATTTATTTCTTCAAACTTGCGGAATTAAATCGCTCCGTATATAGTTGCCATAAATTTATTAATTATATTTTAATTGTAAAAACTACGAGTACAACCAGCTCTTTAAGGTTTTTGCCATAAACATGAGAAGATCTTGTGATAAAAACTCATCTTGAGTTATGATGTATTTTTTTAAAAGCTGACATTTACTTCAAATTTAATTTGAATTACTTTACTGAGTCTTTGAATTAATTATATTACAGTAAATACTTAAATAACCTCACAGCCTCACAGCTAAATAAACCAGGTCAGCATCATGCATGCTCTTAATATTAAGTAATATTTTAATATTTCAAACCCTAATTAGTTGTTGAGTATAATAAAGATTAATACAATATATCTATATATATGTATATATATACTAGTTTTTACCCGCGGCTTCGCACGCATTTGAGTCATAAGTAGTAAAGATCATTGCGATAGAAATGAATAAATACGATAACTACATTTTATTGCTTGGCTGGTATTTTTAATTTTTAAAAATTACTACAAACAATGAAGTTTCAAAAACTGCTATATGCTTTCTTGAATTACAACAACAAATTTTAAAATATATTTTACAGTGATAAAAGTAAATAAATTCGAATTCTAACAATTTAAATGATAAAATGCAGAGTATTAATTTAGTATATTTTTGTAGACTATATTATACGTTTTTCCAATGGGTGCAAATATGTGTAAAATCCGGGCAGTAGATACTCGCGAACAGGCTACATATAGTTGACCATGAGAGAAGCATGGCTTTTCTGAATGCACTCCCGCTACCTGTAATGTTTGCCCTTGTGCTTTGTTTATAGTAATAGCAAAGCTAACCTTGATGGGGAGCTGAACTCTTTTGAATTGGAACGGAAGGTCAGTGCAAATAATTGGAATCCGAGGTATGATCACACTTTTGCCTCTACCTCTATCTCTACCTGTTAAAATAGTAGCTCCAGTATATTCTGCCCCAATTTCGTTATCCAAAGCCGTGTTCCGTTACACAGCAGAGGAGCATTTAGATTTCGCATAAGCATTACTGGTGCATTTAGTTTTAATTGAAGTTTATGTGACGTTACACCCGACAGTTCAAGAGAATTTAAAAACTCTACAGATTATGAAGTATTTAGTTCCGTATCCATAACTGTATCCATTGACAAAAATTCCTTTCTTTTGTCCCTGCACCGCTTTTAAAATGTCTAAACTTATATTCGCATTAATAATATTAGTAGGGAAGTAGGGATATACATATACCTCGAATTACCTGTTAAATCCAGTAACAAATTATTCGAACCTTAAACCGAACTCGTAAAGAATGTTTAAGACCCAGATTGTAAATTGGACAAATAGCATAATAGGAAAAATAAACGGTCAGAAACTCCGTGAGTAATATTAATTATGTAATTTTTTTATTATATTGACTAATTGAGTCACAGTTATAATTTATATGTGAAAACAAATTAGAATCTAAGCAAATTGTGGTTCCAATTGAAATAACTGAAGACGCCTCTACTATTGCTAAAAGCTTTCACAAGGTATTAAAGAATTTAACTTTAACCAGTTATTATATAGTTAAAACATTAATTCCATGCTAACAAACAATTCCTTGGAAGTGATACAACAAATTGATGGATGAAAAGAAATGATTTAACAGTACATTATAATAAATCTGAGAAAACGTTAATACCAACCCATGTTCCAATTTTAAGAGAGCCTTATTATGACGATGTAATCATCGTTTACGTGATACCGTTTTACTTAAATTTTAAAAGAAGTATCATCTGCACACAATACTCTCTATTACGTTTGTGTACCAGAGGCATATTCATATATTATTGTATGAACAAGAAATGGAAATCGGTCTAAGGTTAAACTTTGAAAAACCACATGTCAAGTGGAGAAAAAGACCATCGTTTTCTATTTAACCTAACGATTTGAATTCTATTAATAAAGTAAGAAATCAAAAGTTTGAGTTCATTATTTTATTGGTACCAGTAGGTCTTTACAATATCAGGGTGGAACAGTGGTGCCATTTTCGGAGCGGTATTTGAATCTGAATCCAATAGTAAATCTTAAATAGTTTTTGATCTATCTACTCTAATATCCTATATGCTCTTATGTTTTCAAGGCGTCAAATAGGTATGTGTCTTACAAGAAAAAAACGAACGCCACTAGTGGTAATGGAAATGATTGTAATAGGAGTAGTAGTAATATATTTACTAAATGAAAGTACAAACATTGGTCTGTAAGTAAGGAATCTGTAACATTAGCAGATCTTATTAGACATATAATTCTTCTTGTTTAGATCACTCAGGAGACGTTCTACAAAAAAATAGACAAAAAAATTTACGCTAAGTAATTAGTTTGTAGAGGTTTGTACTTTAAAAGACTTAGAAAGACTTAGACTACTAAATATTACTTATTAATTATAATTATATTAATAATAAAGAATTCTTTTTCATGTATATTTTATAATGTAATAAACCAGGTTACAAACCAATATATCAGAAAGTCGTGACTGCAAGTTTTCATTTACTGTACATTTTTTACTTGATCTAGCATTTCAGTGGCAATATTTTTTAAAATGTGTAATTTGTAATTTCTACCCATAAGTTAAAAAGAAATAAAATAAGTAAAAAAAGAAAACGGTTTTTTATTTGAGAATATTTCCACCACTGCCAGGACTGCATGACTCCCCAGTCCGGCTCTGATGTGTATCATTACCTGTGTAATTCCTTCCTTTCCGGAAATGTTAATGAGCCACCATGTATAGCCTTATTCTTGCACAACCAATTTGTCACCTAGCGATTGGAAAAATTAAATGATATACCATAGTTAAAGCCAATGTTCTGTTACTCAGATCCATTTCATTTGTTTGCACAAAGACCTCAATTTCAATTTCTTCTCCCATATTTCTTGAATATTTCTCCGGTGGTAGACCACACCATCGGGTCGCCGGCAAGGTTACCATCCATCGGATAAATTCGTGTCGCAAAGCGAGCTAGTCGTGTTCCGGCACGTTATAGCATTCCGGCAAGCCGTACATATGGGAAATGGGTCTGAACAGCTGAGTTGCGTCGGCGAACCGGTTTGGCGTCGAGTTGTTTATTGTGTTGGGTGCCTAGTGGAGTAGTGGAGGGTAGCGGGATCCGAAGCGACGGCTGTCCGCTGGCCGCCCGCAGAGGATTGGGGGCCCAATTAGTAGGCTAGCCACCCACGAAAGACTGCCCCGCCAGCTGCGAAAAATCACAGGGTGGCTCCATCGTGCTGGTTGGCGACCAGATGAGGAGGCGCGATGGCGATCCCTGGGGGGGGTACGGGCGTCCCCGCAGTCTCCAGACTAGCCTCCCAATGGCATAATATCACCAATTTCGACGTCGGGTTTGATACGTACCGCCTCGTTCAACTGCCATTTCTCATCCTATTCACTCTTATATTATTTTTTAAGAAAAAGTCCAAAGAAAAGAACAAGTTTTGACAGCGGTTGCACTCCTCCTCTTTCAAAGTACACCTCACTAATATCAGGGGCTTGCAATCTAATCTCCTACGTGTCCATCACCACCTAGAGACAGAGCAACCGTACTTGCTCTTTTTAACGAAGACGCAGATACAATGTCCTTTGAGCGCTGCGTACTTGGATCATCTCGATTACTTGTTAGAGCACAACTTTCACTCACGTGCCGGGGTCTGTGTGTACGCGCGGAACGACCTCTTTATCTTGCGTCTCAGTCACCTTGAAGACCCCACTTTTTCTTCACTATGGGTTTTAGTAGACACAGGAAACGAAAAAATTCTGTATTCCTGTGTCTACCGTTCGCATAGCGGTGACTAGGAGACAACTAGATTATTTGAGTATCTCGGTGACGCTGCTGATACGGCTCTGCATCAGTACCCTTCAGCGCAGCTCTTCTTTCTGGGGGACTTTAATAACTGTCTTCAGGACTGGCTGTTTCCGTACCAGAAGACCGACCGTGCTGGAAGAGAAGCGCGGAACTTTGCGTTGTCCTTCGACCTCTTTCAGCTTGTGAGGCAAGCGACAAGGGTACCAGATGTAGTACCATATAACCAATTGCCTGGACCTTCTACTGACAACAGATCTGGACAGATATCTGATAGAGGTCTCCTCTCCCTTGGGAACCTCCGATCACTGTCTGGTGAAATCTGTGTTTACATATTCCCCACCAACTTTCGAACCGCATAGTGTTAGGCGAGTATGGAAATACAAGTCAGTAGTTTGGGATGAGATGCGGCACTATTTTGCGTCTTATCCGAAGAATGGCGAAAAACTCTCTGTCAGACCTACTGACAGTCGAGCTTTCTGGTCTCTTGCCAAAGCGATCGAGTCGAACTTCTGCCAACCCTCACTGCCTGCTCTGCTGAAGCCGGATGGATCTCTGGCACATACAGCGACAGAGAAAGCGAATGTATTTGCTTCTTTGTTTGGTGATAATTCGCCAATAGACACTGGCAATGCTTCTCCAGCACATCTTCCTCACTGCGGTATTTCAATACCTAAAATTCGCATCACTAACAAAGAGGTATGGAGAGCATTGTGTTGTCTTGATGTGAATAAAGCCAGTGGTCCTGATGGCATACCAGCCATTCTGCTAAAGACGTGCGCAGCTGAGTTGTCTTCTGTATTGACACGTCTGTATCGCCTCTCTTTCAAGACTGGAATAGCGCCGAAATCCTGGAAGCTTGCAAACGTACAACCAGTGCTCAAAAAAGGCAGCCGTGCCGATCCTGCCGATTATAGACCTATCTCAATCACCTCCATACTCTGCAAGATTATGGAGCGTGTATTGAACCAGCGCCTTCTAGCGTACCTTGAAGGTAACGATCTCCTCAGTGACCGACACTACGGGTTTCGCCGAAATAGGTCCACTGGGGACCTTCTAGTGTATGCTACGCACGTTTTAAGCGTGGCTATCGAGAAGAACGGTGAAGCGGTCGCCGTATCTCTGGACGTCTCGAAGGCATTTGACAGGGTCTAGCATGCGAACCTTATAAGCAAGCTTTCAGCGTACGGTATATCTTCTGGTCTGATCGGCTGGGTAACGGATTTTCTGAACCAGAGATCTCTCCGAGAAGTTGTCGACGGGTGTTCCTCGGAACCCTTGACAATAAATGCCGACAATAAGTGCCTCAGGGCTCCGTTCTTTCTGCAATTCTTTTTCTGCTGCACATTAACGATCTGCTAAAGCCCGGTATCTATGGGATAGCAGACGATAGCACAGTTGTAGAAAGATACCTGAAAGAGAAGCCATGATGCAACGTTTTAGTGACAAACTCGAGGCAGTCTCCGCATGGGGCAATGCTAATCTTGTCAAACTCAACGCCACCAAAACACAGACGTGTCTGTTCACCGCCAAAAGGAGCCTTTTCATCTTGGCTCCTAGTTTCCAGATTGTACCTTTGGAATACAGTGACCGGCTATAGTTGTTGGGCTTAGAGATTTCCTCCATCCTCAACTTTAGTCAGTGTATTGAGTCCAGAGCATAAGCAGCTGCAGGAAAACTTGACGTTCTTGCGAAGGTCCGTCCCTTAAACGATAGAACCGTTTTTAACAGGAATGAAATCCAAATGACAAATTATTATTATTATATCATTTTATTATCACACTAATCAGTAGAAGCATTAGTCTTATTAATAAAATATGTGCTTGACCGTATAATAAATAATAAGGTGCCATATTTTCTACCAGTTAGAGATGAAATGACTTATCCTAGGTCATACACAATTGTTTTGTTATACAGTTAATGATGATTACAAGAATTTAATTGTACTAATGGTTCTTCTTGTAACTGCCATGAGTGTGCATAGTAATTCATTTAATTAAAATATTATAATAGTCTCTTATTTCATAAGATAATTATTTATTTATTTAACATTTATTTACACACAGATTATACAAAAGATGAAATAATTAGACATTGGTTAGTACAAAGGACTACTTCGAAATGAAATGTCTTCTCGAAATACTGGAAATATATAAAAAAAATAATTTCTTTAACATTGAATTCTCTTAAACTGTTAAAAACTTAATTATGTTATTAACATTTTTTCTTCTCATAATGTTGAAAACTAAGACTGTTTCGACAATTTGTAATGGTGATAGCTGTATTTACAATAAAAAATGAAGGCCTTAAATAAGAAAAAAAAAAATTCACTCAAGATCTATTTACTACTATATTATACTGAATCCAGCCATAAGTTCGATTACGAAATAAAATACCTTTCTTTTATATGATTTTATGAAGCAACGTAAGGCAATGTAAACTTAGGTGAGACAAAATTAATACTATAATTACTTCTGTTCTGTTGACTTTGATATTGGCCCTTAATGTGTTGACTCACGAACCTATTTTTAACACTATTTCCAATGGAAATTTGACCGCTGTTTGTCTCAAAGGTTTTATAAAAACTCAATATAGACTAGAACATACTATATCCTTTAAAATATAATAATTCGTGTTCCACGGTCTTCAGATAAAGCATAGACTGACTGAATGCTTTATCTGAATTATCTATCTTTATCTTTTAAATTTTATTATTACCTAAACTATAACAATTTCCTTATTGTAAACTCTAATCGCCTAAAGTTACTTTGATCATTTCAAGACCGCCGGCATATCGGCTATTGCGCTATCTTCGTACTCGTATGTTTAACATTCGTATCATCTTTTTGCATGGCTGTTGAATGGGGAATCCTATTTGTATTTTATTATTATTAACATATAAGGACACTTACATCTAAATAATTGGACGAGTATAATTAAAAAGAGGTTCCACATTTACTAAAATACAACATTTAACATCCATATACAATAGAAAATACTCAACTATATATCTTAAGATAAAATCTGTTTCTTTTCCTTAAAAAGACTGGTTTGTATGCAAGAAGTTCGTTTTTAAGTACTTCGGTCTCAAACGCCACAGTGGGGCCTTCTCGATGGGTCGTGTTGAAGAATCACTGTAAAAAATATAATTTTTATTGCCTTTTTTTAAGTATATATTTAGTAAGTAGTATTAAATAAGTAATGATAGTGGCAACTGTTTAATTCAATGTTTTTTAAATGTTAAGAGTGATAAAAATGTTTATTTTACTTACTTGTATAACAAGTCGTGTTGGGAGTCAACATAATAAATGCCTAGGAAAATGGGAACCTTGTGTCGTGGGCCCATGTCATAGCAGTAGCACTGCTTGTCGACGGCATCTCTCCCGACAGAAGAATTGGTGTCGGTGGAAAAGAACATTAAGACGAAAGTTAAAATTCCTAAACGAAACATTATCGACCCGATCTGGAAACGATAAACCTTTTTATTAATATAGATAGGTTGGCAATATATTTATACTAATGCAAACTTCTGCATACTAAATGCATTTAAAATTTATCTAAAAAATCTAAGATTGCTTCAATATGATGTATATATTATCTCACCTGAGCCGCAGTACTCCTAGACAGTGTTTAGCCAAACAGGGAAAGGCAGAATGCAGCTTCATTGATTTCAACTATTCGCATGCGTTAAGTGCAAGTGGACACATGCGTACTAGAATGCAACAAGTAACTACGATTCTCGTAAACGTCTCTTTCTAGCCTGCACCAAAACTGGAATATGATATACCGAGAAAATTTAAATTTAATTTAATATCTCGTGTGTTCAACTACAAAAACATTGTAAAATGACGTTTTGAAATGTGATGAAATGATTGCTTGAAAATTAGTAATTACACTTTTTTAAATAAAATATTAATAAAATAATAGTAGTATAAACTCCTCTATTAGAAAAGAAAGTTGACAAGTGTCAACTAAAAATTTTGAATTTTATAATAATTTATTATTTCATAATAATCTAAAATTCCTTTGTTCCTGTGTTCTATAATACAAAAATAATATTAAATCTTATTCGAAAAGTTAACAATGCGAAAAGATTTTGATGAGGCAATTTAGTTCAGCATCAAAGACTCCGTGGTGGAGGGACAAATAAAAGCTTAAGTGATCCGTATTCCAGACCTGTAACAGCCTAATTCATGCAGCATCCGTTACTATTAATTATAAATAAATCTCAGCAAGTGCAGTCACCACAGTATGTGCTTAAACATTGTGTCAAGTACTTAATCATTAAGTCCTGGTCCTGATGCAAGTTAGAAGCCTTCTAAAAGACTTACAGCAGAGTGAAAAATTTTAGTTACGATATTATATATATATATATATATATATATATATATATATATATAATATATTAATTTCTTTTTACTTATCATAATATTGTTTAATTATAATTTATGTTAATTTTAATTTAGTATTATATTTTTTAATATGTTGTAATTATGTAATAACCAATTTTAACCTTTAACTGTGGACGCGCGGTCTTACAGACCGCTTGCAGTTTGTAATTTTTATGTTTACCCCTTTCCCCTTGCTCCCCACATTTAATGCGCTCAGTAGCTTTAGTTTTAGTGCCGAAACATGTGTTGAGATGAGAGGTTGTGTCGGCGGCCACAAATTAGGTGAGTTATTTTACTTTATACTTTAACCGCGGTCTGTCTGACCGCACATCCACATTTCTTGTGTAAATAATAGAAACGGTGATTTTGTTCCATTTGATTGTTTTAGGTTATTTTCATTCAAAATGTCAATGAATATTGATCAACGTGCATCCACATCAAAACGAACGTCAACATCACAGCTCGAACAGCGTGCGAGTAAAATATGGCGAGTTGAAAACCCTTCTTTTGAAAAAGAAGTGTATGATTTACTTTTAGAGTCGGATGAGTCTGATAACGAAGAAACCATTGAGGATTGTTTGATATCTGAAAATGATTTTATCCAGAATCATATAAGTGAACTTCAAGACTTCCAAGAAAATACTGATGTCTCTAGTATAGACAGTAACATTATAAGAAGTATCAGTCCCGATAGTGATAGCTCAGATAATAACGTGCCCCTTTTAGAACTTCAAGGACGGCGACCTAATTATTACTACGGAAAAAACCATTACAAGTGGGCTACAAGCAGAGTCAGAACTCCTCAGCATAATATAGTTACCATCAGACCTCTGTTACGCTTATCTGAGGAAGAAAGGAATGATCCACTGATCATTTGGAATAAAATTTTTGACGAAAAAATGCGACAGACTATTTTGACTTGGACAAATCTAAAAATTGCTAATTACAAAGCAAAGTTCAAGCGAGCAAATAGACCTGAACTTATAGATTTAGATATGATTGAACTGAATGCCTTTCTGGGATTATTATACTATTCGTCCGTCTTAAAATCTAACCATGAATGTAGCAGTTACATTTTTGCTACAGATGGTAGAGGCTGTGAAATTTTCAGATGCTGCATGTCGGAAACTAGATTCTTGGTTCTTTTGCAATGTTTACGTTTCGACAATCAAGCTGATCGTACAGAAAGACAACAGAATGACAAACTAGCAGCAATTTCTTCAATATTTGAGAACTTTGTTTCTAATTCGCAAAAATATTACCAACTTAGCAAATACGTTACTGTAGATGAGGTGTTAGTGAAGTTTCGTGGGAGAAGCCATATGATCTCGTATATGCCTAAAAAACCTGGAAAATATGGACTGATTATACGGGCCTTATGTGATGCTAAAACTTACTATTTTTATAATGCTTACGTATATTTAGGAAAAAATTCAGATGGAATTGGGTTGTCAGAAAAAGAAAAAAAATTACTCGTCCCCACTCAGTGTGTTCTCCGTTTGACAAAACTAATTCATGAGTCGAATCGCAATGTGACAGCAGACAATTGGTTTTCATGAGTAGAATTAGTGGATGAGTTGTCTAAGAGAAAACTTACGTACGTTGGGACTGTAAAAAAAATAAGAGGGAGATTCCGCTACAATTTCAGCCGCACAAGTCTCGAGAGGTTGGTTCAACTTTATTTGGCTTCACGAAAGACAAAACTTTATGTTCACACGTCCCAAAGTCGAATAAAGCTGTACTTTTGATTTCCTCAATGCATCATGATAACAATATAGATAGCATTACAAATAAACCCGAGATCATACAATTCTACAACTCCACTAAAGGAGGAGTAGACGAAACTGACAAGAAGTGTTCCCTTTACTCAAGTAGTCGACGAACGAGAAGATAGTCTATGGTCATTTTGTATCGCATTCTTGACTTGTGTGGTATAAATGCTCATGTACTACACAATGAGCATCAGAGAAAAAAAAATAGAAAGAGGAGTATTCCTGTATTGAAAATGACAATGAGGCGTGTTTTAGGGGCAGATATGCTCCTAGATGAACCCCCTAACCAGGAGAGCGATTCATTAAAGCGAAAAACATGTCGTCTTTGTCCACCAAAACTAAAAAGAAAGTCCAGTTACACTTGTATAAGTTGTAGGCAGGTCATATGTTTACAGTGTTCCAAACCCTTGTACAAGGACTGCCAATAATTTTAAACAATTGGACCAATGTCAAAAATTTAGTATTTTAATTTGAGAAGACTTTTATTCGTTTTTATATTAGGTTAAACCTTAGATTTATAGTTTTGATTGTTATTTTTTCTAAAAAGTTTAATTCATTCAAGTTTGTCGTCCTACAATTGATCTCTAGTAAATATATGCCAAAAAGTGCCTTTAACTGTTAGTATACTTTATTTTATTTACAAATAAAGAAAGATTGATATAAAGCTTCGAAATTATTTAATTTTAATATACCTAAAAAACATTAAATACAAAAGTATACAAATAAAATTAATACTTACGTAATATTTGGACTTCAGAACATAGCGGTCCGAGAGACCGCGCGTCCATGGTAGTGTGACAAAAAAATGACGTCCATAGTTAAAGGTTAAATATGATTTTATTATAGAATGAACGAATGCGGCGTTGGGAACCGCCAACCAACGCGCCATGTTCCGAACGGCGGAAGGTGGAGGACGGAGCTACAAATAGCTACGTGAAATGTAAGAGGAGGAATGGAACAGAAGATGAATGAATTATTAGATGTGATGGATGACAAAGATCTGGATGTTATTTGTGTGTCTGAGACCAAGCGAAAAGGCAATGATACGACCGATTTGCCTGACAACCGGGTCGCTTTCTGGGCTGGGGTTCCAGAGGGTGAGCGAGGTTGCCAAGGTGTAGGCGTATTATTGTCCTCTCGAATGGTTAATGCAATGGTAGAATACAAGGCGATCAATCCGAGGCTTCTTTGGGTTCGCTTTAAGCTGGGGATAACAAGAGTATTCTTGTTAGCCATGTATGCGCCAGTATCCTCAGCTCAAATGAGCGAGCTCGAGGAGTTTTGGGAGAATGTCAGGGATGTTCTAAGTAGTGTCAGAGATAATGAAAAGTTGATAGTATGTGGAGATATGAATGGATGGGTTGGAACCGCGCGAAGCGGTTACGAAAGCGTGCTAGGCAAATACGGTGATAGGAGGGTAAATGAGGCTGGAAAGCTTATTTTGGAATTTTGTAAGGAGAAAAATTTGTTTGTGGCAAACACGATGTTTGATCACAAACAAATTCACATGTACACATGGGAGCGAGCGGAAAAAAGAAGTATGATTGATTTATTCCTAGTGGACCAGCGTATTCGAAATCAAGTTATGGACACGCGAGTGTTCAGAGGTGCTGATCTGGGAACGGACCACTTTCTAGTCGTTGCTAGAATAAGAGGTCTGTTCGCAGGTTGGCGCAGCCGCACGACGTGTCCAAGCTTGGTGTCGAATTATCGCATAAGAAGCTGGAAGCTTCAAGATCCACCGATCAGAGGGGAATATCAAGAAAGGGTTTCCAAGAAGCTTGAAAGCTGTGATTCTGGAAATGAAAGTGTTGAAGTATGCTGGCAGAACCTTAGGAATGGTAAGGTGAAAGTAGCGACAGAAGTATGTGGTAAAAGGAAAAGAGGTTTTAGTAAAAAGCGCGATGAATGGTGGGAAGATGAAGTGAAAGACGCTGTAGAGTTAAAAAAGAAAGCATGGCTGGATTATAAAGCCTCTGGTAAAGATAAAAGTGTGACAGAGATAAGAAAAAGAGCGTACAAGCTGCAAAAGCACAAAACAAAAGCACTTATAAAGATAAAGCGTGAAAATTCTGAGAGAGAAAGGGATGAAAGGTTGACGAACAACTTCCGGGAAAACACGAAGCTTTTCTGGCGAGAAGTTAGTGGTTCCCGGGGTTGTTCGATAACCTATAGAATGAAAGGGGTGCTTTCGAAGAGCGAAATTTTAACTGAGCAAGCACACGTTTTGCAGCGGTGGGCGGAATTCTATAAGGGGATGTATGAACGTGAGGACGCCTCGGTCTTGACTACCAGCGTAATGCTGAGTCAAGATGTAGCCGATGGTGAAATCAGTTTGGAAGAAGTAGAGAGCGTGATTCGAAGTCTGAAATGTGGTAAGGCTGCGGGAGCAGATGAAGTTACTGCCGAGATGATCAAATATGGTGGGCCACGCGTCTGGGACTTTTTCTGGTTTTTGTGCAATTTATGCTGGAGATCCGGGGAGGTCCCAGACGATTGGCGAAGTGCAGTCATCGTACCTTTGTATAAAGGCAAAGGTTCACAGATAGACTGTGCAAGCTATAGGGCCATCAGTTTGATTAGCTTGGGCCGTAAAGTTTATGCTAAAATTTTAGCGAGAAGAATGCAAGAGAGATCTGAAAGGCTGTTGTGGGAGGCCCAAGGAGGTTTTAGACCTGGAAGAGGGTGTATAGATCAGATCTTTTCCCTCCGCATGATCACGGAAAAGTTTTTGGCCCTAAACCAAAAGGTTTTCTGTGCTTTTGTGAATTTGGAAAAGGCGTTTGACAGGGTTGTGAGAAAGAAGTTATGGGAGATACTGCCCCGATACAATGTGAACGGACCCTTGCTACAGGCTGTAAGGTCTCTTTACCAAGATCACTCAGCCTGTGTGCGAGTAGGAGCTGGCATGTCGCCCTGGTTTGACATCCAATCGGGTGTTAAGCAAGGTTGCGCTATGTCAGCTTGGTTGTTCAATTTGTATTTGGATAGTTGTCTCCAAGGAGTGAAAGATAGTGACGTGGGAGTGAAAGTAGGTGACCTTAAGGTCAACTGCTTGCTATATGCAGATGATGCAGTGCTCATTGCATCATTAGAATGCAATTTGCAGGCATTGGTCACCACTCTGAAAGATGGGTGTGAAATTAATGGTCTTAACCTGAATGTAGATAAGACGAAGGTTCTGATATTTGAAAGAAATGAAGAAAGAACAGAATGTAAGATCAACGTGAATGATAAGATAATAGAACAAGTGAATGAAGTGGTATATTTGGGAAGTATGTTTAGCAGAGACGGAAGATACGAAATGGATGTGGAAAGGCGTATTGCTGCCGGTAACAGAGTCAACGGTGGTTTGACTGCATTGTTGAGACGTCAAAACGTCAGCATAGCTGCACGTTTGGCTGTACACAATGCAGTTTTGCTACCGACGCTGTTATACGGCAGCCAAACGTGGGTAACACAGAAGAAGAATGTAAGGAAGATGAATGCTGTGGAGATGCGATCTCTTCGCAGAATATGCGGAGTCAGTCTAGCTGATCGAATCCGCAATGAAGAGATCCACAGAAGGGCAGGTACTAGCGAAGATGTCACGGTGAGAATGAAGAAGAACGTGCTCAGGTGGTTTGGGCACGTCGAACGAATGAATGATGAAAGAATGGTAAAAAAGATTTATATAGGAAAAGTGAGCGGTAAGAGAGACAGGGGGAGGCCTCAAGTGACCTTCGAAAACACAGTATCTATGATACTGGAGGAAGGTCACGTAAAAAGCACAAGGACCCCTCGGAGGGCATGTATGAAGAGGTTGATGTCTGTGGCCGAGGCGAAAGAGGTATGCAGGGACCGTAGCGTTTGGCGCTCCGTCGTCTTTGGCTACCCCGCAAGGGATATGGCGTGTGGCTAAATAAATAAATAAATAAATAAATAAATAAATAAATAAATAAATAAATAAATAAATAAAATCCGAGATCTCGGTCAAGATTTCTAAACAATCTAGATGTATCTAAACAATTGGTAGGGCAAGTCGCACCACACAATCTCAGAGCATCACAGTAAAGTTGCTGTGGAAGTGTGCGTTTCGTACAGTCAGTGAGAATGCCGGGCAGCTTAAACTTTTAGTCAATATATTTTAAGTAGCTGACAAAAAAAATGTAAGAAGAGTCTATATGATATATTTTCACTCCCGAAAATTCCATATTTTTTACAGAAAAATGCCAATATGGGGATTTGGTCTACACTCACAACGAAATTAAAAAGATTTTTTTTATTAAGATTTGCTTCAGTTTTAAGTGATAATGAATACGTTATTTGGAAAGACAATGTCGTTGGCAATAGCAAATAGTAACTACCTTAAAATAATGAACAGGACCTAAACATAGTGAACGACTGAAGCCCTTTATACTGAATATTTCTAAATATACTAGTTTCAAACAAAATCTGAAAAAAGCAATTTAACTTAAGGTAGTTGTTTTAGTCAATATTATGATTTTTTGATAAGATGAGTTTTTCTAATTACAAGTATTAGAATGCATATTTTTATATGGAACCTGGACACCTAAATGGAATTTATCTCCTATTTAAAAAATTTGGTAACTTTAGGAATTGAAAGTGTTAAAAAGTTATTAGTTTATTTAATCGACGCACTGATGTACAATCAATAGTAAAGTTTAATATCTAACTAAACGATACTAAAGCTAATGAGCCCATTTCATTATCCAATTGTCAGGGTACTACCCGACCCCAAAAAATAGGGAGCGAACTAACCCATTTTTCATAATGCTATATTAGTATGCGGGTTGACTAGCTCAGAAGAATCCATAATGAAATTGCTGCTTAAATAATCAATTAACACGTCTCTGGCTACCCCGCAAGGGATATGGCGTGACGGTAAATAAATAAATAAATAATCAAAAGCGATAATGTCCCTACCATCGTACAAGATACTAACATTAGCTCACAAATAGCCTTTTTAATATGATATCATCATAATTGAGGTTCAGTTCAGTTCGTTCAGTGCTTTGGAGAATGAAACGATGGCTTAATTATTTATTGTATTCTTTTGAATTGAATGACTGAGTTGCCATCATCACGGCCACACCTATTCATTTATCAAATCTCCTATCATAATTCTTAAAAATTGTGATTATTATTTTATCGCTCTTTGGATATGGGAGATCCAATAGACAGAATACGGTATAATTGCGCTCTCCTTCCTCTTTTCTTAATAAAAAAAGCTCCTTTTTTTAAATCACTTCCTCTTTATTTTTATATTAATAAATCTAATCGAATCACTAAAGTAAAGTATAATTATTTGTCAGAGTATTACAATATTATAGATTCACAGGTTAATTAATAAATAGAAGGAATTTACTGACAGGTGTATGAAAAATAAATTAAAAATATTTTATCTTCCCATCTTCGTTCAATAAATAAAATAAAAACGGATTAGACTTGATAAAGTATGTTTCTTGGTACTTATTTATTTCTCTTTTATGTGTAAATATCACCCAACTTCTTTTAAAGTATCTGATGACATCACCAACACCGACACCAATATATATTCCACTTCTGCGAAAAATATAAAATTACAATCCCACCGGAAAGTACCACCATAGAAAACGAAACCACCATTTGGTTCTAGTATTATAAGTGACCAGTGTTGTTATAATTTTTATCTCTTTACCTCCGGTCATAACGCGTAACATTAATTATAATATTACACCAAACCCAAAAACCATAAATGTATGACCAATAATCTACGAAATCTCGATTTGAGGACGTTGTCGGGACTTGTTGATATTACCTTAACTATACCAATTGCCTTAATTCTAACTTTTGCCCTCAAAGTCACATTGATTACTTCCTGTTATTAAAAAAAATTACATGTTATGTTTTCTAAAGTACAACGTCCAACATTCACATACAAACATGTTATAATAAGTATTTATTATATCTGCTCGTTTTTACTAAGACTTGAGTGTATGCAATAAATTCTTTCCCAAGTATTTCGGTCTTATACGGCTAAACGCCACAGTGGGTCTTCCGAATGGACTGTTTTGTAGAATCACTGTTAAAAATATAACTTGCAATACTCATTTTTGTTTTAAATAATGGATAATATTGGAAGCAAAACTTTATTACTAAAAATATACCGCGGTCGCGAGGAGCGTTGGAAGTTAGCTTCATAGATGTCTAAGATGGAAACTGTGTGTTAAATGCAAGTGGACACATGTATACTAGATTGCAAGCGACACGTTTATGAGAAACGTAGCTCTTGCCGACTTCCATCGAAAAATATTTTAACACACAATTAAAACATTATAATATAACGTTTGGAAATGTCATGAAATTATTACTTTCCAATTACCTAGTAATATTTTAAATTTAAAAAAATAGTGGTAGTAGTATCAAATCACAGGATTTGTTTGAATTTTAATTATTGTAAACTTAATAGTTATATTTGTCTATTATTGTCAACTTAGTAATCATATATACCTATAATTGTAAACTTAATAATTATATATACCTATTATTGTAAAGTTTCTTGCCACCGGGTGTAATTGTATTCCTATCAATCTGAATTCAGGAGATGATACATAGGAGGGTGCAATCGGTGTAGCTGGCTCGTGGCTACTCTCATTTATCTTATCTCATCAAAAAAATATTTGCACCAATTAATTATTTATTACTTTTCTTAAAATAACTCTATTCACATCGATGATAATATACCATATATTACACTTTATTACATTTACAATAAACAAAAGACTTTCTGGCATATATTAAGAGTCACAGGAATAATTTCCATAATCCGTGCCTCTCTTTGATATACGATTTAAATTTATGAAAAAACTAGTAGCATTACGCGTAGGGTGATGGCAGCTCCGTTAGTAACTAGTTTGTTACGGTCTTGACAAATAACTAATCATGTATGACTTACTCGAATATAAGTCACGAAATAATCTCCCATTTGAGGATGTTGTCATTAACTACACTACAACAATTTCCTTAATGTAAACTTTAAGTACTTAAAGTTACTTTGATCTTTCATCGTACTGCTCATTGTAACTGCATTTATGGTAACCACGTTGTAATTTCAATGAGGTCCGCTCGCAGAACAACGGGTATCTTTGAATGTTTAATATTCGTAATCTCTTTCATGATGTTTAATGAGTCATGGATTTTATGAATTGATTCTTATGGTTTATTTTTTTAATTTTAACCTACGTATAAAACATCTTAATATAAAAGTAGTATGGAGAGGTATAACAATATTACTTACCTTACACCTCGTATTAACGACAATGAATTATTATGTATTAAAAACAATATATTCCAGCTTCACAGTACGCACACTTGGTTACGCAGTAGTAGGTTGTATAGTTGTGTGACACCTATCCTAATATACACATTCAGACGAGAGAATCCTTAAAATATACTGTTTAAATAAAGTAAAAATTTACAAAAAATACATTTTATGTTTTCTAGAGGACACGTTTAACATTCACATACAATAGTAAATACTCAACTATACTTATTATATATTAGGATTAAATTCCTGCTTAGGTTAGTTTTCTTCTAAGACTTGAGTGTAGGAAAGAAGTTAGTTCTTAAGTACTGCGGTCTCAAGCGCCACAGTGGACCTTCCTTAATGGGGCGTGTTAAAGAATCACTGTGAAAAATATAATGTTTTTGATACTTTTGTTTATTTTAAATAAAAGATAATAATACTGGTAGCCAAAATTTATTTCTTGACTTTTTGTTGGTATTTGTAAGGCCAAAATATTTATTTTAACCATTACTCTTAACATGTTAACAGTAGAACGGTTTTGTATTCGATGCCGTTACTTACTTGGCTCGCAAGAAGGTTTGGGAATCAACGTAATAAATTTCTAAGAAGATGGGAATTTCGTGTCGTGGGCCCGTGTCGGAGCAGTAGCACGGTTTGTCGGCATCATTTCTTCCAACAGAAGAATTGGTCACGGTACAGAAGAACATCAAGACGAAAGTTAGATCTCCTAAACGCGACATTATCCACCCGATCTGGAAACGAAAAACATTTTAAATTGCAAAAATATAATTGAACAACATCGGCAACATATTTCTACGAGTACGGATTCCTTCAAAGTAAATAAATAAAATAGAATACAATGTTGCTTCAATATGATGTATATATTATCTCACCTGAGCCGCAGTACTCCTAGACAGTGTTTAGCCAAACAGGGAAAGGCAGAATGCAGCTTCATTGATTTCAACTATTCGCATGCGTTAAGTGCAAGTGGACACATGCGTACTAGAATGCAACAAGTAACTACGATTCTCCTAAACGTGTCTCTTCCCAAACTGCACCAAAACTTTAATAAGAATGAGAAAAATAATTGAACATCTTGTGTTCAACTACAAAAACACTATAAAATTAAGTTTTGGAATGTGAGAAGATCAATTACTGTTATAACAGCAATAAATTATAATGAAGTAGTAATGAGATGCGAGCAAACGATAAAGACATGAAGATAGTCTTATTATATCTCATTAATTTGCAGACTTGACCGGCAAGTTATATATCTACTAACAACATTTAAATAATGCTGACCACTATGTCAAATTATTAAGTTTAAAAGTAACCAGATAATTAATTTAAAAAGTAAAATAACTTTGTACCAGTAACTGCTGCCCGAATAAATAAAATTTAAAATGTCTAAGTTTTCTATTTTCCTTTATTTAATAATTATTAAATTAAAAATACTTTTATTATATTATTCAAATCAGTATCTACTGTGAATCGGACTTTGTGACTGATGTATTAGTGTTTAGTGCGCGGGCATCAGCAGGGTTACTTCAAAATAGTCAAAAATTATATCAACTGTATGCGGAAAAGCAATTAAATACTAGTGAAGAGAGAAAAAATATGTAAAATTAAATTTTAAATCGTTTTTAAACAATGTTCAATTATTAAATCATTATGTATAAGTAGATAACATCATAAAAATAAAAACAAATTGGAAAATAATGATTAAGGAATCTGGATGAGTTAAATCTCAAAGAAATGACAAACATACTAGTTAGACCTTGAGGTTGCAACTCCTTTAGAAGTTTCTTTACCGATATTTCAGTTACCACTACTAAATCTTTAAGCTCCTCACCCGCTACCGCTCCGACATTTCATGCGCACAATGAAGATCTATGTTGTATTAACATTAATTAAAAAAATATATTAATATGTGCTAAGAAGACAAGTGATCTATGAGGAATATCCGTTAACATACTAGGCTACCATTACACATTGTGGCATAACAAAAGACCTCTTTCAGTATTCATTTAGTAAGATCTTTAAAAATATAAAATAGGTTACCTTTAAGATTAATTGTATACGTTTTTACAATAAACTCCCCAGCAAAGCCTTACATATGTCATTAAATATATTCAAATTATACATTAAAAGGAATTTCATAAATAAGTTATTATGTAAAAGATTTCATTAACGACTTCATGGCCTGGAGATGAATTGTATTTTAGACTGACTAGTCAATTTTTTTTGACGATCTGATCTGATCTGATGTTTGCTACTTGTTCATTGCACTGGCTGCATCACACCGCTCCCTTAGCAATCATTACTTGCGGTAGCGACGGGGGCCGGCTTGTCCACTCACTCAAAATGTTTAAGGGGGTGATGGCTGACCCTTGCGTTATACTCGTACGAACGGGTACTGTACATGAAAGGGTTTTCATTTTAAAAATATTCTTAGGTGTCTTTTAAAACAATATAACGTATTTGTACCATTGTAGGATTTTTTTCTCTCTTTTTATCTGTATAGACATCACTTGCCAACTACTGGATTTGACTTGAGCATAGGCAAGTACACAAGAGTTGATAAATCATCTAGTAGTACAACACCCGAACAGAATTGATTGCTTTTTTAAAAACCAACCAACCAATGATTTATTCTTAGTTTAATCAGATTGTGTCAATTTGATAAATTGAAAAAATATCGAGATAGAAAGTTCAATCTGGAACTAAAATTTACAAGTTTTTTTTTTCAGATCACACTCCAGAAGTAAAAATATTCTCATCCTACACGTCACGAGTTTAGAGCATCAGTAACGTTATCACTAAAAGTTGGTTGTGTTCAAAGTATCCTTGGTATACCTATTTACACTGATCTGATGATCTCCTAACATATGCTGTATAAGCTATAATAGCTTTTGACACCAGGTGTGTTTGTATTTTAGCGGTCTTTGGGTTTAGGTGAAGATAATCCATCGCAATCGGTGAGTCTAATTCCCTGCTTCTTTGTTTTCCTTACAAAAAAACACTTTTGACCACTCCTTTTTTTCTTCATCAAAGCTCTTTTGTCATAGCACTTTTTAATGTATATTTAAAGTTTAACAATTTTCTCTTTTGTAGCAAATATTTAAAATCCCTTTGTAGCATATATTTAAAATCATTCTCAAAATATTTTACACCAATTTCTTTATCAGCACTTCTCTTTGGTAAGGCTTTTAAAAAATGGATAAATAAATATATTTTAACAACAGTGCCGAAATAAATTAAATTATAATTTCACCCCAAGTATTACCATTTATGTAATGTAATGTATTCACATTTAGAGTACCAGTTCGTTGTTCTTTTGAGCTCGCCATATTGCTGGCACATATTCCTTCTTATATCTTGTCATAATTCCTATAACTGATTATCATAGTTGATTGTGTTAACAATATATGATAAGATATTAAAAAGGAACTAGTAATGTTACATATGGAGTGATGGCTCTAATTAAAAGTTTTTCCTACTAAACCCAAAAATTTATGAACCAACATGTTACTTTATTCCACAAAATCATCTCTCATTCGAAGATGTTGTCATTAACTACTCTATAACAATTTCCTTAATGTAAACTTTAGGCACTTAAAGTTACTTTGATCCTTTTATAGTACTGCTCATTGTAACTGCATTTATGATCAACGTGGTTACACGTTGTTATTTCAATGAAGTCCGCCCGCAGAACAACGGGTATCTTTGAATGTTTATCATTTGTATTCTCTTTGTGCATCACTGTTTAATGGGAATCCTAGGGGATTTTATTATTATTGACTTATTAAGCAGTTTACTGGACACTTACATTTAAATAATTGGCCGAGTCTAACACTTATCTTAATATTACAATAAAGACGCATTTATCTATATACTAAAAAGAAACTCCTAACATTTAGTCATAATTTCGAAACAATTAACATCTATATACTTAAAGACTTCCTAACAGAAAGGTATAAAGGTACGTGGTACTCGATTCAAGAGCAAGAAATCGTTGTCTGTGACCATTCTGGCAGCTCTGAGAAACATAAGTATAAATAAATGATACTTATCTGGGTCAGTTATTTACCTATAACCCTGCATTCGATTTGGAAATTATGCTGTAGACTGTAATACTTCCTTTTATAAAACAAATCCATGGCTTCATGACCGTTTTACGATGTCACTAATAATAAAAGAATATTTCGATTTTAGGGTGCATTTTCATAATGCCAAGTAGCTAGTACCAACTGACTTGTAACTAGTAAAATAAATATCGCCAACAAACGTTTACATTATCATGTAAACTGTAGACGTAGTCGTCACTGATATTACTTACTCTGTCCGCATGAATTGCAAAGCGTTAGTTGAGGTACAAGGTGGTTATGGAAGCAGTTGCACCGCTGTCAAATTCTAGAATTGTTGATAACGTTTTAGTTCAAGCGAAAGCACCTACTTAGCTAAATGGTAGAATCGAAATACTGTCCTTTAAATTCAAATTCAAATTCAAAATATCTTTATTCAAATAGGCATTTACACGCACTTTTGAATCGTCAATTACTACAATACAAAAAAGGTTAGTGTAGTCAGTCCGTAAGTAAGCTACCACCGGCTCGGAATGCTGCTCTGTTGAGAAGAGCCGGCCAGAAACTCAACAGTTGCTCTTTTCAAAAGAAATATAACAATAGGTGATGTACATTATAATATAAATCCTGCAAATGATTCAACAACTTAAGTTCCACATATTTCGATCCACTAAAAACTCTTGAACATTATAATAGGCTTTATTTAACAATAAACTTTTGATTTTAGATTTAAAACTAAGAAATGGAAGGTCTAAGATATCTTGTGGAACTTTATTAAATATGCTTATACTCAAACCCATGAAGGATTTATTAACTTTTTGAAGCCGAAACTTAGTTTAGTCGCTAAACACTAACTGCAGATTTATTGATATTAAATTCTCATATGCGTTAGATGCAAGCTCAATCATGCACACTAGAATATCTAACTCAAACAATCAGTTTGCAGCCAAGTCTGGGAATACAAATCCTAGACGAGATGCTATGTATTCTACAAAATAACTATTCATATTACGTATGTGTACACACATTAGTAAATTTAACGATATTAATAATACATATTATGATTAAAGTAATGCTTCAATTCTTTAATTGGTGTTTAGAGAAATAAAGGCGTAGGTTAGTTTTTAAGGATTTATTTTTAGAGCTAAAACGATAGTTTACTAATTGTAAGGCAGATGTATATTCACTATTATTTATTGTACGAAATTATATATAAAACGACAAAAGCCTGGTGCTTATATATTTACACTATTACAATAGAGAAGAATGATTCTATCTAACCTAATAAGCTTTGATATATTATAATCATATAGGTGTGCAATCAACAAGTGTATATTTAACTACTTACGCAATAATCACGATATATCTTTGTAAACTAATATAGTGGGTAAAGATTTTATACAATTGAGCAACGCATCATTGCTTTGAGTACTTCTCTATTGCAATTACTTTGTTGAAGAGTTATAAACCATACCTAAAATACTACGCACATAGACATAGTTGCATCGCAATCGCAATGTACTGTTCAAGCGTTAATATTGATGTTTTTTGTGCCTTCATAACCTTTAAAATATTTATAAATCATCCGTGAATTCCAAACAAGTTAATCAGTAACGAGGGGGGTGACCTCGTCGATCTTCGAGTCCTCTTCTTCCGCAGTCTCGGCCATCGTCGGTGGTGGCCTGTTGTAAACAAAAACATTATGCAAAAACCATAAATTAAATAAGTGTCACATAATCTGCAGTAAATGAATACGACATATTATGAAAAGTGACTTACTTATTTACTTTACCACCTCGCATCGAGCTCTGGAGTATGTGGTTGTTGATAAAAGCGTAAGGGTTGATGGGACTGTACTGCATGCAGAGACACTGCCCATCATCATCATCATCCATCCCCTTGGAAGCCGTGACGGCTGCCATCAACATTATTATGTAATGCATTCCTCCCGTCAATCCAAACAGTTTCACCATTTCCTTCAGAGGAATACCTTTCACAAATAACAAATAAATTTCCCTGAGAGTTCCTTGACAGGAATAAAACAAATTTATCTTCACCTGAGTACCAGAAGACCGATACTATATTAAGTTAGATGCAATTCTTCCCGATTTATTGATTTTACCTAAATCGCATGCGTTATGATTTATGTCATGCGTACAAACTGCAGTCCGTGGTACTGAATGCAACTCCTTCGCTTTTGTCCTTCGGAAATATTAGTAATAATATCATACAAAGATACAGTACACACCGTAGGCCTACTGCTCTGAGCACACACCAACTTCTTAACTTAAATCATATTCTAGTAATGATAATTAAATCAAATTAGCAAAATGAATTTTCTTGCCGAGATTACTCGATGTGATGATATGTACAATTAAGTAAATTAATATAAACCTATTAAAAATATTTAAAAATTTATACGATATAAATTCTCTGACTAAACGATTAAAGTAGGTAGCGGGGTAAAAGAGTATACTATTTATATAATAAACTAATACAAAAGAATGAAATATGTAATTCGCAATTAAAATATAAATAATGATTTACTATATAAATTGGCGATTGGCATGGGAGGAGTAAAAGTCGAATACTTTTTAATATAATTAACCGTTTGGGAAACCCTTTTTTGTGTTTAGTTGTTTCCAGAATGCGACGATATAATTAGCTAAAATGATTGATGATGAAATGATTTAGCTGGCTTGCCAGGGTCCAGCCGTTGCGATGAGCGCCTCCGATTATCATGCAGAAACCACTTTTCATCACAGGTAATGATTCGATTTCAAAATCCTTAATTATTGTGCCGGTTAAGTAGTGTAACGCTGCAGTCGATGCGCGTTTGCCGGTTCGCTTTACTCAATTCGTGAGGTACCTTTCAAGTTTTTTAATCTTGCCAATTTGCTTCAAGCGGATTAAAACATTTTTATCACTAACACCGCAGCCTGCAGCTAAGTGGGACGTGGTTTGCGATGGATCAACTTCCACAATAGCCTTTAATTATTCATTATTAACTTGGGTTTCCGGCCGTCCACGGGGCTCGTTTTGCAGGTCAACATTTCCAGAACGAAAACGTTGGAACTAAACTGTGCGTGTGTGTTTTCTTTGCTACACGACCGCCATACACATCATTAACCCTTCGAGCCGTTTCCGCAGCACTACACCGCAGCACTGCTGCTGCATCTGCCACGGAACTCACTCGTGGAACTCGTACTACTCGTATTACTCGTTCTCGTAAATAACACGATATTTCAAGTTTTCTATTTTATAAACTGATAGATACAGACAAATGACGTTTAACGAAACACGACCACATGTGTAAATAGTAAAGATTTACCAAAGAATAGAAATCTGTGATTAAAGTTGCCATTTCGATAATTCCATACGTGAGGACCTAATAAACATTACTCATACATGTCTTGAATCAGTTGATATATAATTGTCATTCACACACGTACATAAGAAATCGCTGGTAATTAATTAATCATTTCGCAAAAGCAAATTCGCTAGCAATAGCTCTGACAAAGTTATATTAATAATGCAATCTCCAGTCGCCCAGTTTCATTATTATCGCTGATAATTATTATATAGGTAATATATAAATAATAACAATAGGAAGATATTTTTATTTGCATTTATTCGTAAAACTCAAGAGGGAAGTTGTGCATCGATCCATACACCGGTGAATAGCACGTTACAATTTTGGTCATAAGAGAAGTTACACTCAGTCGTTACCTAAAGTGTAAATTACTTTACTACAAAAGGGCGCTTGGATATATATATATATATATATATAATATAAATTGATTTATCAGTTCTTTATAAATATTAATTGCAAATGGCCAGAGGAACACCGTGTCACAGCGATACATTTAATAACCTTCCATCGAGTACCCGTCTGTGACCGTCTGCCCGTGTGACCGCTGATACATACTGTTGGTTATATAGCACTATATAGCACTGGGCAGCACGTAACAACAACATATAACAAAGCATATCACAACAGTGTGTTACTCCATTACATGTGTACGTATATCATCCAATGTTGGTAATAACTCCAAACATCACTAGCACTTAGACCTTGTCACAAATAATTTTAATTCAATATATGATTCTACCATACCTTAATAATAAATGTTTCTAAAATAAATTAATGTTAGTATGTATTAGTATGAAATAAATACATCTAAAACTACTTCATTTTCTAATACAAACAAAATTAATAATACGGTACATGACACTGAATAAATTGTAATACAAGTACTCATACATGTAACAATTATCTAAAACTACGCAAAATGAGACTAAGAGTCGTTCGTACATTATAAAAGATGTGATATACAAATTTTAATTATAATTCAATAAAATACTTCATCTTCTCATCACAATGTCTCAATGTAATTAACCCTCAGTTGGATAGATAGTTGTTTCTGTTACATCACTTTATCACATTACGGTGTAATATATTTCATTCACTGAATAACATTATTTTAAAACATTAATATACATATAATTCAAGCAATATGTACATTGTTATCTCTTAGATACTATATGTTACAGCTTGGTTGATCGTCATATTTACAAGCTCCATACATTTTTTTTATTACACACTATTATTATAATAGTTTCAAGGTATTATTAAATGATTGAATGTTTAGAAACAGGTGATTGTAACGTGAAAGTATAGAACTGTGGGAGAAAACAATACAAAAGTTATTCATATAAAATAAACACTTATAAGCTGCCACTACATCATGACAATTCATATCTATTATTCCAAAACTTGTTTTTTTCATATTTCTTAATTATTTCACAGTAAAGTATATTCATATTATTGGGCCGTAGTATTGCATATAAGTTTTGTGATATGTGTGACATATGCATTACATTACAGAAGACAGAAGTAATTACAAGGTTTACATTGCTCTACACGTATTTTGGTAATATTTATTATATTATAGCAATACTTGTAGAAAGTTGTATACTCTTAATATAATTCAGAATAGTGAGTAATCGCTATAAGAATGTTTATTTTACAGATGAACTTGATATATCCTTACAAGTATTCCATACATGTGTCAATGCAGACGTAATTGACATGTAATTTCAATAAAAATACGTACATTTTATTTACAGTCTGAAGTTGCACTTATATTGAAACAGTTGCCCTTTTATTCAAACATAATACAAAACATTGAATATATATTTTTATGAAATTGATTGATTTAAATATTGGTTATAATACATTTTTATATAAAATAAAAAAATAAAATATAAAAGATAAATGTAAATCAAATGATATACCTGTGTAGTGTAACTCTTACAAATAACATCACGGCTGCGTCATTCCAACGGACCTTCATATGACTCCAGGAATGCCGACTTGGTGCATGTTTGAGGATGGTTACACTACAAATACGAATATGTCGTCCACGAGAGTGGAGGCGCGAGGTTGTCTCAGTTGTCTCAGTTGAACAGCACCGAGCTGGGGTCCTCGTTGTCCATTTGCTTCACGTGCCGCAGCACGTCCTTCTTCGTGATCACGCCCAGTAGACGGCTGGAAGGCATCATTTTATTTATATTTATACACGCTTTCCATAACTTCTACCTTATTTCATTCTTTTGACAGTTGCTTCACAAGTTTTGGCATTTTTTTAATGTATTATAAATTTATTTACATTAACATCTATAGTTCTACATGTAGGTTGTAGCAAATGAAGCCTGTTTGCTATTTCACAATAAATTTTAAAATCAGAATACAAATATTTTATTTACTTCAAAAATTTGTAATAAGCGGTCAGCCCAATCAACCAGCATCAAATCAAAAGTAGCTGTCCAGATCCCAGTTTCCAAACGTTAGATGCAAAAATATGACGATAACGGTAAAATGGTAAAATTACTTAAACACCAAACGTCTGAACACTTTATTGACACATTGATCCAAAAAGCCAAAACTTAGATCCTTTTCCATCGAATAGAACTTATCGGTTGGTGAATTGGGGCTTCGATAACGTTAGACCTTCCAACCTTCCAACTTATATACCGTACGACTTATACAATACAATACACTACACAGGCACTGGCAATGCACTTCAGCAATTCTTATATCGATAATTTTTCAATTACAACTATATTATAAATTTACATATATTCTCTTCCCACTGGGTATAATGTCTTTAACACTATCTATTCACTAATATAGTATCTTTCACACATACTTCCTTGAACCTTTTTCTCTATTTACTTTTTTCACTATGATACGTTCGTTCTCCTTTTTACAAGTCAATACCAAGTCAGACCCTAAAGTGTCTTAGTCTTGACGCGCCGACGCTACTTTCACGCTTCTTTTTACATTCTAATCCTCGTTTTTACCCACCACCATCTCAACATTCTCATTCCTCTGCATGCGCTCCTTCCTTTAAAGCGCTCCTTTAAGTATAATATAACCACTGTATATTACAAATATTATTAAAATAATTTATTATGTATCATATTAACATATTTTTAAATAAATTTAACTTAACATTTCTTTACATTTTAGAAGTAATGAACGGTTCACACAAATATATATTAAATACACATACACACATTAATAATATAAGACGGTAAGTTATTTATGAATCAAAAATGTAAGAACTTCTGTCAATCTTATATTTTTGGCAATTAAGAGTATTCATCTATATTGCAATGTGGATCTGTTCAACTTCTTTAGTATCTGACTGCAGGGTACAGGACTTGGTTAAACACACATTTTAATAACTACAAATGAAGCGTTATAAATGTTATAAATGAAGCAGATAAGGTACCCATTATGAGTGACGAGCGTCTGTCGCAGTCCGAGCTTGCGGAACATGTCCACCACAGTCTCCATGGGTGTCTGGTCGGTGACGGTGATGGGCGCCATATCCAGAATGCGGGCGAGCAGCAGGTGGGGCGGTGACAGCGCGCCCTGGGGAGGGGAGCCCGCGAATACCACTACGGACTGCGCCGTGATGCCCTCCAAGGTGCGACGGGCGTTTGCTGGAAATAAACACGTCGATTGTATAGAAAAAGCAACATAATAAGCATATCTAAAAATGTCTTTGTACTTTTTGATTTTGATATCAATTTGTATCATAATATACAAAAAAAAATGGCTGTAGGAGTATTTTTTTTTGACTTAGGCAATTTTTTTCTTTGACCATGTTTCTCCCAATCTTTAAATAATCATCAGGGACCCAAAATATAATTAGATACAAATAACATCATCTTATCACGTTTTTGTATATTGCCTAAATATTAATGCTCACTATGAAAGCGAACCGCAAGGATTTGGTAATTTATATGTATGAATACAAAAGATTTCGTTACTTATACAGTGTAAAAAAATTAAATACCCATAGCCAAGTTAAGGTCGCGTCTCAGTACAAATCCAACGAGGTACTGCGACTCCTTGGACACCACGACCGGGTACCCGTTGTGCTCGGTCTCCTTCAACAGGGTCTCCACGTCGTCGACCGTCATTGAGTCCTGGGTTATGACGGACAGGGTTTCGTTACGTCTGGAAATTTATTTACAATTATATAATCTGTATCACCCAATATAAAGTTTTTATTATAAAGATAAAAAAAATATTCGCCAACAATGTCTCCAATAAATAAACAATTCTTTATTTTCATATAAATAAAATAGTAACAGTAAAATAATGTCCTGAATATAACATTTTATAACCTTCTTCCTACATAAATACCAATTTAATGTTAAAATATTTTCCTTTCGCATGTCACATGTATACACATTCATTACTGTACAACTCATTGTTAGCTTCCTTTTAAAACTTGTGATTCTAAGCTTTAATGCAACTATTTTATCATCACAACTGGGTTTTGATCAAAGCATTATTTTCACAGCAATGCACAATTATTTTATACTGACCACAAATAAAATACGGTTTTCACCATATAATGAAGTTATACATTCTCAAGACTACATATAAATGTATAAATAAGTCACTAAATTTGCCTTATATATTGTATGTTTTTGCGCAAAAGTCACAACTACAGAAGTTTACGTTACGTTTATGTTCTATGTTAGGCTGAAAGCATCCATTGTTCATAAAGAATAGAAAGCTTATGAAAAATACCATTCACGTCTACAAATGTTTAAATGGACAAAATTTAGGAAATACGTATTATAAAAATTTACAATAAAAAATGCAGATGCGTTGCGTCACAGATTCGCGATGCGTTGCCTTTAGAGTAAACAGTTAATGTCATCATAGCGCCCATACATTTATTGTACAATATTAATTAACAATTAAACCATTAAAATTTGGTTTAGTTATCAACGTTTTTTACAGAATTCGAAAACACTTTTTATCAAAATAAAGTAGTTTAAAAGTAACAGTTCGCATAATTAGCATTATTTAAAATTCAATACATTCGCAAAATTAAGTCACAATCGCTACTGACAAGGTTTTTACACAAAAAATAATATTAATAGTAAGAATTATTCCTTCACTACGAAACCAACGAACAGTAGCATTTGGCTTGGAGAAAACATTAGAGAAGTATAATAAAGTGAGAAATAAAATTCGAGTGACAAATACTGGTATCCGGTATTACGTCGTCAGCGTTACTAAATATCTTCTATCTATAATAAACAATACTAACTTAGGTTGCATGACATCAGCGGCGAGCGAGGTGTGCTGGAACTCATCCTTGCTGTCGAGGAAGGGATAGCCGTTGAGGGCAATGTGAGCGTCGTAGATGCCCTGGCGCCCGAGGGCGTCTCCCACCCACTTGGAAGCCATTGCGGCGGCCATCAGCGGCACGATATATCGCACGCCGCCCGTCAGCTCAAACATTATCACCACCAGCGATACTGAAAACATTTAAATACTTTTTTATTTAGGACTGTTTATTATGTTTAAAATATAGCAAGAATAAAAATTATATAAATAATCTAATAAGAGCGATACCCACCAGTCATCCTAGTGACGCCGCCTAGTACCGCCGCAGCGCCCACCATGGCATAGAGACCCGGCGTGATGCAATCGTCTCCCGTCGAACACTCTCCCGAGAACAGCCAGATTTTGGGATATCTGTACGCAAGTAGCTCCACTCCTGTTATAGATAAAATATATATTATTCTCTATACTTTAGAATGAAAAAAAGAATCTTAATTATGAAGTTACCAATGCCAACAATCCTTCCAGCAATTGCTCCAAGCGCTAGACTGGGGATAAAGAGACCGCACGGAACCTTGATGCCAAAAGTGAAAACAGTCATCACAAGCTTAAGCACGAGCGCCAACATCAGCAGCCAGATGGCGTGATACACGCCGGGACCTGCCGCCGCCTTCTCTATAGCCTTGTTGACATCAGTAAAGTTCCTGTTGTAGTCACTGTCAACACGCAAAAATTTACAAACTAAACAAATGTAACATACTTTTGTTTTTCCTACTACTAGGCATATGGAGTAGTATAATATTAACATAACTTTTTACAAATAATTTCACATCAAACTTTTACTTACCACAGAGGATCAGAGTTGGAAATGCCACATTGATTGAACAGTAGGTAGATCAACTGACTGGTGTTCATCCTAGTGTAGGGGTTGGGGTAGGCGATGATGGCGGTCACGAGGGTTACCACCAGTACCTCGGTTACCGGGTATTGACCCAGCTTGGAGTACTTGCGGTAGCGGCACCAGTAGATGTTAGCTTTGATGAAGATTGTTGCGATGCACCCCTAAAGATATTTTTTAATGTTTATCGTTTTTTAAAATATTTATCGAGGTAAGAAGATTATGATACTTACGCCGATTATTCCCAATCCTACAAATGGTATTAACTCGAAGAATATCCAGGGCTTGTTGTACTCCACAAAGAAAAGTACAGAATGCTCGTTTCCAAAGGGATTAATGGATCGCAGAATGAAGGCCGCTATCAGTGCGCAGAAAAACGATCGCCAGAGGGTCTTCAGCGGAAAGTAGTAGGAAACCTGAAGATGTTAATATAAATTTTATATCATAAAGTTTATTGCACCCTAGAAGACATTATCACAAGCCTTGCGGTTAGTTAATGTAGTATTTTTTTGACAAACTATACTTGAATTATATTTTGTTCTCACATATCAATTTTGACTGTGTTAATACAATAATAAAATACATGGACCTACATTTTGGACCCTTGCAACTATAACGTTTAAGTATGTCGTTTCATAAAAGTACTGTATGCATACTTGTACTCATAAACTTTGACTTTGCCCTTTAAAAATATCCTGATGTACTTCCAGCCTATTGCTATTGTGAGGTAACAAAGAACGCTTTAGAGTTGCTTAAATGCTTTACCGATTTCAAAGAAATCTAAGTTAAAATACATACAAAAACAATTGAGAGAATGCTAACCTCTTCGAGACTGAAGAGTACCCCACCGATGGGCGCTCCGAAAGCCACGGAGACACCAGCAGCAGCCGCCGCTGAAAGGATCTCACGTTTCTTCGCCTCATTACGTCCATATTTCGGGAATAGGTACGATAATATGTTGCCTGAAATAAGTAAATCATTGTCAATAAAATGTGAAAGTATATGGAATTAAATGATATATATTTTTGGTTCCTACCCAAACAACTGGCAATATGGACCATAGGCCCCTCCTTGCCGAGAGACAGTCCTGACGAAACGGACAGGATGAGCCCCACGACTTTGATGATGAGAGTCCATTTGCCTAAGTAGCCTCTGATGATGAATCCACTTAGAATTGTCTTGATCTCTGGTATACCTGTTTGGCGATAATTATTATTGTGTTATTAGATAGCGACAGCACCTCTTAATGTTAGTAACTTCACTTTAAGACTTCATTACATAAATTTGATTTGCAATTTTCATTGAATTGCGCTGGATTGGATTAATAGACGGATATTAGGGGATAATTTTGTAGGCCACGTCACTCACCAGATCCGCAGGCATACGGCGCAAACATACGCACGAGGGAGGCGGAGAGAGCCGCGAACAGAAGCGCCCACACGATGTAGAACAGGTAGCTAATAATGTACGCGCCTGCTCCCTCCCTCGACTCTCCGAACAGTTGCGCCCAAGTCATCCACTAAGGAGAGGCAGATTCAAATGTTTTAAGATGATCAACCATTGTTAATTGTTCGGTAATTAAAAGAGTAAGATTATACCTGCGAACAGTTGCCGTGGTCGAAGGTGATCTCGTCGTTGGACCAGCAGCATTGTTCCCGGTTGAACCAGAACGCTTGGGGACATATCCCAAACTTCAGATCCGTCATCCAGGAAGCACCAATATCGATGACTCCAGCCACCACTCCGGTGCAAACGCCCACTAGCAACACGCACACCCATCCTGACCACGCGTCGTGGGCACTCTGAAATGTTACATATACAATTAAGAGAATTGTATATTTTTAGTGAAGGCAATACGTCGCCAGACAATGCAATGCAAATATACATAATAACTGTTCAGATATTAAATGGATTATATCAATGGACGGAAAATACTTCCGAACGGTCAAGGACCTAGACTAGACCTAGACTCTAGGTCGTTATCATTGTCTTAGAAAGCTCACAGTGACGTTTATCAAGAGTTCATTTAATTAGTTTCATATTAAAGAAATGTTGAATTTTCATCCCTACAGAAAACTTAATTCACGTATAAGTTATTGAAATCGCGATCTGCAATTATCACGTTAGATGATATATATTAAATTACCCTTACGTTTAACATTTGTTTATTTTATTCTAAATTAAATTCGGGATGTAATTACTTTAATAAGATTCCAGGTGGAGTCCTGCCGCTTCTTCACGATGTACCTGTGCCGCATGCGATCACGCGCGATGTCCCGCTGCCAGTCGATTGTATGGAAATCATCATATTGCCCAATACCAGGGATTTCATCCGTGTCACCTGTCATTTACACCATTTACATTTTGTTTGAAGTTTTCTATAAATCAGCCGCCATAAACAATATATTTTGTTAAACTAGCGTATTAACACACCTACATATGTATGATTGGTATATTTGTACAAGCGATGTATTGCCACACTATTAAAACTCAATAGAAAAAATGTACACTAAAAATATTTAATATATTTAAAATATTTTTAAATATAAATATATATACCTATAACCTATAGCTAAAGTTTTGCGAACAGTCAAATAGCAATCCTCTCAATATTTTTACAAAAACGGATCTAAAGTATGTCAAGGACGTTTACAGGTTAACAAAGAGTGCATCCGACGCCCAGTGCAGCGATCAATAAAGTGTATATGTGACCTGCCCAGTGCCTATACAGGTCGGTATATTTAACAATGTCGAACTATCTAGGGGTGGGTGTATTGACATCTCGACGCATGAGCCGTACCTCGAGCTCCCCCCCCCCCCCCCCCGCACGCAGAAACGAAATCTCGTGACAGTGCTTGTTCTTCTATTTATGATTATAGGTATCACAAATTTGCATTTAAGTGAAAAATTGTGTTAGTTAAAAAGAAGACATTGGTGAACAACCGAAAACTGAGGTGACCTTATTGGCGACAAATTATAGATATATTGTAAGTTTTTTACAATGAATAGTTGCAGCATGATATAAATGTGATATGGATGTAACCGCTTTAATATATGTGCCGAAAATATGTGTTCAATAATAAAAAAACGTATTAAAGTATTTAGAATATCCAATTGCTAAAATATTGTTATTTTCACTAAAACCAATCGATATAATGCCATAGGATTGTCATTTGCAATATTGCACAGTAAGAGATGTTTAAAACAACAATAATACTGTACTCATCAGAAAATATTATTGGCCAACTACTTGTCAATGTTTTTCTTAAACATTAGTACCCAATTTTCTACAGCATTTTCTTCGGACAACATTTAGCTCTAAGTATAAACTATCTTGTCCCACAAATAAACTCTTGCTGTCTGTATATAAGAAAAGTTAGACTTTTTAGCCCGTACTAAAAATTGACAAACGTATTTCAATAACAATATTCATTCTAAATGTGATCAATATAATTTAGAAATTTCAAATTTAGTGATATTGTTTACCAATCTACAAGTTATATTCAATAAATACAATCAATTATACTATGGCAGTTAAAATACTGTCATCAATTTTATTTACATTATCAATTATTATAAGAGAAATATGTTTCCTATAAAACAATTTTGAAATTAATATTCTGCAGGTTATCATAACCTTCTAATAAGCGACTGATGGTACTAACCTTTCTTAAAATAAACAGGGATAGTCATACCTCTATGCAGTAATCTAGTAATAGTTGTAGTAATACTATAGCAATAAAATGTAACTTTCAAATAAACTTACTATTTACGCTATAGTGCCATGTGACAAGTTATCTTTTTACTTACCATATATATTATGATTAGTCATTAGGTTTTATTACTAATGCAAATAACACTTGCCGAATATGTTATGAAACAGAATAATCTTTATAAAATATTTTGCTTATAAAACCGGCAGTAGTATTTCTTTTGTATTATTTCACTAATTGGATAGTGACTAAATTATTTGCAGAACTATCTTTTTATATTTCACAAATTTTGAAATAGTTCACATAAATAAAACAGTAAATAAAAAAAAAAACTTTTCTTAACACAAATAATTACAAAAAAAAAAAACCAAAGGTTTAAAATTTTAAATAATACGAATTTGAACCAGCTGACGAGATGACTAAACAATGTTCTCTATTATTATGGAAAGAATAAAAGCTAGTCGTAAGAGTTTTTCTAATCACGTGATGGCACGGCGACTAATATATAAAGAACTTTGTATTTGTATTTTTATATTTTAGTAGTTTTGATTATGCAATATAAATAACACTTCTAAATATAAATAACCCACCTTTCTAAATGAGACAGATATACAAAAAATAACAAAGATTATGATCTATCTTGTCACTTAGCATTCTTCTAACCAATCAAGTCAAAAGACATGATTTGTGGACAAAATGAAATGAAATAATAGTACATACCTTGCATTCCGGAGAAAATTACTGCGTCCCCTGTAAATATTTATTCAGCTTAATAGTTATCATTTGTTACTATTGAAACAAGATCATTATTCGACCTAATGTTATTATTTAAATTCCGATTTAATAAATAAGATGTACAGAAAAACGATCGATACGTTTTTGTTAATAGTTAAAGAAAAACCTAAAAAGTTAGTATAAAATATAATAAATATTAAGAAACGAATAGAAACATTGTGATATGACGAATACGAACAGCAATGATACGTCAAAAGTCGGACTCGGACTGTACTGACTACTGATGTACTCTGTAGTGTGTAACAGAACAGACGACAGTGTAGAATGTAGACGGTAAGCGGAGTTGCCATGCGCGAAATCTTTCAATGTTATGTAACAAATATAAGAGCCATGCAGTGTTTGTAGTGTTTTAGGTAAAATAAAATAATTTGTTGAAATCTACAACTATTATATATGTTTTAGTCATAAATCTTATTATTTCTTATTCTTTGAAATTGTACCAATATAAATATTTTTCATTCTGGTAATTTAAGATAGCGTGGTCTTGAATCTTAATTAATATATTGTCTTTGTGATCTTTCATCATATGACCTTGCGATTAAAAATAAAAAAAAATCTTTTAATAATAACAATATGAATCAAAATAATATAAAATTGAAAATGAAACTCTTTATGTTACGAATAGAGACTGCGCGGATGGATGTAACATAGTTTAGAGTTTCCAATAGAAAACGACACGTTTCATAGACATCATACATCATCCTTTTGTTGTCTATATAATATATTTTAAATCACGTGAAGCCGTGGTATGTAATTTAAGGCAGTGGGACTCATTACAGTTGATTGTATTTATCTATTACAATGTTCGTTCTTGTTTACTAATTTGTAATAAAGAAAGATATTTTTGGGCAATAAATTCTAAAATATTTTAAAACGTATCTCGTAATCCACAACACGAACACAAAACTGACATTTCAATTACAAAACAATAACCAAACGACGGGTCGACATTGAAACTGTTGTATCGTAACAATACTTATTGCTAAAAAGAGATAGCGATAATTAGTTTCAACGTCATCGGTTTCATTTTGTGTTCATTTATTTTCAGCTTAATACTTTGAAGGGTCAACCTCGGACACTTAGCGTATTGTCTGAGAAATGCGGCCATTTTGTATATTTATATTTCTAATAATAAAAATAACTTTACCTACATCAGGAACGAGCGGTTCCATGTCATCATCTACGGAATTCATAACTTAACACCCACTATTTTTGACAGTTCTGTTGTCACTAAATCGAATGCGGTGTCACGTCGATATGTAATGTTTTATCAATGTTATCAATATCGCAATGTTCAATCCATTAAGGTGTCCTATATACGATCAATGACGGTGTTGTGTCGTGTGACGTGTGCGTTACGTTTGCAATATCAATAACTTTTATTTGACAATATTAAATTCCGACAATCAATACCGAATCAAGATTTTATTTTTGCTATTCAAATTTAAAAAAAAAAAACAAAATGGCCTTGACGACGGTCGACTCTACGTTTTTTAGTTTAATTTATTCCCCGAAATAATAATATGAAGTATGTATATAAGGTGATTAAAATTGTCTTGTGTGGAATTCCGTGAATTCCGAACATAAAAGCGTCGCGTGTCCTTTACTTCAGTCAATCTGACACCTCACTAGACATAATCAAAATTCGTCTAGTATTTTCGTGGCTTTGTAATTATAGCCGATATAAGTATTCGTGTTTGCCGAAAAATGAGAGTATATTTTTGATTTTGTTAATCAATGTGTGCTATGTTTTGATTCGGATAATATTAGGTATAACACCAAATTCTATTATGAACCACCTACTAGACACAGGTAAAACAGTCGAAAATATAAAAGTACTGTCGCAGAAAATCTAGACCACAAAGAATATTTTTAAATATGTTAAGCAACTCGTATCAACAGTTTGTATTAAATGGACCAATGATGTTGAAATGTTATTTAATATGTGGATGGGTGATGTCTCCGTATGTTTTTGTATTTGCATTTAGTCTCTGGGCTGGAACTAGAAATAAATATTGGATATAAGGTGACCTTCAGCTTCCACCTATCGTTAGATTAACAAAGCCATGGGAGAGATATTCAATTAAATTTTTTTACTTTGATTTCGGACTCGTTTCAGAAGCAGAGAAAAAAAAGGAAAAAAATAATAACACATAAACAAGCTCCACTCGTTCATACATACATATATACATACTCCAGATATGTACGGCGATCTTGGCAAAATAGTCAAATCGTTTAAGATTATATTATTTTAATTACGAAACAATGAACGTAACGGAATTTATAAACCTATAAAGTTATTTGAAGATTAATAGGGAAGGCATAGGGAAGGCTAAGCGCCTCATGTCCTAAGTTCTAACTTAAGCCAAGGGATCGACTAGTAATAATGTAAGACTCGATAGGGAGGGAGGGGGGATGTAGTGAGACTTCAGTGTATTAATTTCTGTGTTGAAACTGCTATTCTAATTATTATTTTACCAAAGGTAATGATTATATTCTGAAAATATAATAATACACCTGATTTTGAATATGGAAAGTTAGTTTATAAATTTTACAACGAAACACAAAAAGGGGTTGAAAATTTGGTAAAAAAAAAAGGCACCACTGACGCTGCTATCTGTCAGCACCAGCAGCACCAGCAGCGCTAACGTTGATAACGACTTATTAATAGTATTTAAGTTGACTATCGTAACTATTAAAAGGAAACTACTAAAATAAAATACAATAAAGAATAAGTTCTTCATTTATTTGATGTTTGGGATTATTGATGATATTAGCTTAATTCAAAATTTCATAAGTTTGCTACTAGCGTTATCCACTGGCCTCTATCTATTATGTTAAAAACTAAAAACTATATTTATTCAGAAACTTTAAATACATAAAAATGTCCCTTTGTAAAATGTATTTTATTGTTATTCTAATAGTTGACGTTGACTTAATTTCATATCTGTTCCTATACCAAGTCAGTCCGAGGTTGTTTGTATGTATTTTTTCTACATCCTTTACAATCCTGACACCTCACAGACTTGGGACCTTGAAGGGTCACTCTGTTCTCGCTGCGGTAAGACCGGGTCCTGCCTACATATATTAAAATCTTACTGGACCGAATATATACTTAAAATATCTTAGAAACCAAAATGAGTGCTTATGTGTCATTTATACAATTTATACAGGTCATATGGAAATAATAATTAAATATTGCTTAATTTATTTTTTTCTAAATATCTTTATTAAAATCGATAAAAAAATCCTTACATTCATGAAACTATAAAAATTAGTTTGAGTTACGAAAGACGTCGAACTAACGATTTGATCAAAATGTGGGGATAGATTTTAGATATTATTCTCTTAACTAAAACACCCGTACACTACACAGCAACTAATCTTAACTGACTGGAGATAACGAGATAAGAATCGTTTAATTTAATAATTATAATCTTTACTAATCTTTACTTACTTGAAGGTAGCTACTACTAAGTATTTGCCTACCGAATAACCTAAACCTTAATAATTTATCCCACTAATATTATAAATGTGAAAGTTTGTAAAGTTTGTTACACTTTCAGGCAAAACCCTCTCAGCGGATTTTGATGAAACTTTACAGTAATATAGTTTATATACCGGAATAACGTATAGGGTAAAATTTTGGATAATTACTACCCTAGGTAAAACGGGGGGCAGAAGATAGTACTATATACAGAACTATAGTACATATAATAATGAAGTAAATGTAAAATATAATATTACAAAAAAAAACTTTTTGTCTACATTTAAACATAGATAGTATTTTTAAATTTTTATTTCTTTATCTGTTGGTCTGTTAAATTGCAAGGAAAGAATCGGACAGGTTTTCTTTGTTTACAGCTTTTTTGACAGTTTTTTTGCACCATTTAACAGATACTTTTTAATGAGGAAAATTTGCTCGTTTTGCCTAAATAACGCAGAAACAGGTTTTGGTTTTTTTACAATAATTAAATGTTTTTGTATTTATTTGAGGCAATATACAGGATTAAGTGAGGAAAATACAATAATGGCAACAGAACAAACAGCTTTATTTCTTTGTATTTTGTTGAAACGGACGGATTTTGATGAAATTGCGTGACCGTCTCTAATACCCTACCCTCGATCGGTAATTGTAGGATAATCTCTACAAGTACCTTCAATTCAAATCAAACCACCCTTGATAGATATTCACAGTTTAAAGCGTCCTTTAAAAAGAGATTCACAAAGAATGTTGATTCTATATCTAATAATATAAATTAATTACTGTTCTGTTGCCTGGGCTACGATAAATTCTCAAAGACCCGCCGAACTAATCGAACTAATACTTTTTCCAATATCGTTACATCTCAACCGATAATTATTTACCTCAATGGAATTAGTGTTCCAAGAATTTAATGAAAATGAATGTAAATAACTACATTAATAATATCGTAGCCTCTATAGTGCGGAGTTCTTTATCGAGAGACCTCTCGCTCTAGAGCAGAAATGTCTATCTAATTGGATTGTAAAGTATAAATAGACCTCTATAAACAGTTTATTAATTGAAACAAAGCGCTAGAGAGTGTTATTATTTATTATACACCTATATATAAATAACTATCTTTGTATATTCCTTAGTCAGAAAACGACAGATCTGAGTACAAATGTTAACAATGCAACCTTAACTAAGTGAGTGGTTATGATGCACCATACCTTGGTTACCTACCATGTCACGTACATGTGCCGGCCGGCCATGGTTGTACCAGGATGGTACATTATACTAAATATAGTCACTTCCTTCCTCTCCTTAAATTGTCATAGTTAAGAGTGAGGTAATAGAAAAATAGTAAATAGCAATAAAGTACAAGTATCGCTCAGAGACGTATTGCATCTCGTAACGTTGCGCAAAAGGTATTACTATGGTATGATATTTGTACAATAAGGTACAAAGACAATGTTTTAACTTGTTAGTACTCACATTCCATAAGTTTACGAATAGGTATTGATATGATTAATACGAGTGTCAGCTTATTAAAATAACAAAGTATCGCCTCGATACGATGAGCGTACTTCAAAAGGATTACATTCTAACAATTAATTAATGAAACTACATGTTATTTTAAATAATAAAATTATACTTGAATATCGAATCTCATTTATTTTAAGCTTTAATGTAGATTTTTCACTAAATGAATATAGTGCTAACAACTGAATCGAAAGATTCGAGCGCCAACTATTCATGAAAATTCTAAGGACAGAACTCGAGACGCCACGGATCATGAGGGATTATGCAAAGATGTTGGATAGATAGATAATGAAGTGGACAATGAAGCATAGGTGAGACTAACATCTACACGTATTACGCGTATGCAGGACTGACACGGATGCAGATCGTTTCTTACCGGTTGAGGAACTGAAGTACTGAGCGATGTACGCTTGAAATAAATAAAGTCTATTAATTGTTTATTAATTATAAAGATGCAGAATGCTGAATGATATACTTAGAGTGTACGCGTTCAAAAATTATCAATATTCAAATATAATAAGGTATCAAAGGTAGTACTTACAATGCGCGTTGGCGTTGGCGGTGGCGGTGGCGGTGGCGGCGGTGGGGGTGTGCTCGTAGAGCTGGAAGGTCCCGTGGCTGGTGGGGGTGGTGTCCGCGCGGTGCGGCCCGGGGGTGATGTCTACCATGTCATCGTCACCAGACGTGTGACCGCGCCCGTTGCTGCTACCCTGAGTAACAATATTAACGCTTATAATAATACGACTAATTCTTTTAAATTGTGTTTATCCCGATAGAATAAAAACAAACGCCAGAAAACATTTAATACTGTCTAGAGGATTAAAAGATAAATAAAAATTAAAAGATAAATAAATATCCCATTTGAGATACACTGTATTTTCTTTAAATGATTATTGCTCGTGTCAGTTAATTAGCTGTTGTTCCAAGTGAGAGTAATTACATAATTGTAGCGCTCCGATCAACAAACTGTCTTATTTTATTTTAATATAATATTTACTCAGTGTTCAGATAATCTTTATTTTATTGAACTTTTATGTTTTCTAATTATTTATAGACCGACGTGCGAGATGTTTCACTCGAATGAGATTTATTTTGGGGATCACATCGGGGCAGATCGAGTGGTCACTAGATGATTAGTTAGGTTACCCCTCTCCATACGAGTACATATGCACTCGTATGGAGAGTTGTAACAGTGAGCGGTGAATCAGTAAATCCTGTCAATCAGTCTCCCGATGTCCACGGGCGGCAATGGAGCTGGGAATACTCGAAGCATTTAATGAAATAAAGTTCGCTATCTCGCTTTCGAAACACCTAAGTTAGAGCAATGTGAGCGTATATTGAAATACACGAGGCACTAACTATATATTATAATTGCTACGTGTTCGCTACGTTTATATATTTGTTGGTTACAAAAAAAATACAATAACTGATTTAAACATGATTACGATACAAGAAAAGCAAAGATTTAAAATTATTTTCCCGTAACGATACCTCTACTTGATAAATAAGTCTACATAAAATTAGAACCTAACAAGTCTATTAGGAACTTAATGAAGTTTAGTGTCGCGTTGGCTTATCATCTAACTCACTTTGCACTTGAATGTGTCGCTCGGAAAATTAAAATATAGTTTCAAACCGAACCCGAATAGTTGCGAGATTGTACACTGATCGGAAATCACAATGCTATATTTGCAGCAACGCACACATACAAACATTTATGAGAACTGTTACATTGATAAACGTGAACTCTATTGTCGTCCCGACTGAGGCGGCCTTTGAAAGCTCACAGAAATCAAATAACTTCGGAGGATACTTAAATAACTTACTCGTGGAATATTAGTATTACATTCTATAAATAAATATTTATATATATATATATATATATATATATATATATATATATATAAATATAAATATAGAATATGTTTAAAGATATATGTGTATGTTTTATTTGGTATTTAATTTTATTGTTTCGCTAATAGTATTAGACATTAATTTCAATATTTTTTATATAAAATAAATTACAATTTTTTTAAAATACTTAATAAAGAATGGACATAAATATATCTATCATACAATAAAAAATAAATTCATTGTTAAATATATAATACATAGTAAAGATATAATAAAAATAAAAAAATAATCATAAAATAGAAATTAACAAATATATATATATTTATATATAATATATTTATATATATTATATATAAATATATATATATTTTATTTAAAAAAAAACACGTATATATAGAAGTACTTACATTTCAAAAATATAGATTTTTTCAGCAGTTATTTTATTTATCAACAATATTAAAGTAATAAGGTTTCGTGGCCTCCGCGCGTCGCCGCTGAGCTGTGAACACGGCACCCTCGGCACCGCAATGGCGACGGAAATCAATACCGCGGGCTTCCATCCCCGTCAATCACGTGATTCTCTCAAACAATTATACCATATTTATATCAAATTATAACTGTGGAATGCAAAACGGCGCTTGGTGCTTTAAATAACAATTCTCAATCGTCAACGTATCGCCTGATTCATTACACTACGTACAAACTGAACGCGGCCGGCGGAGTGAGTCGGCACCGTCTGCGAGCCGACACCGACACCGAGTAAGGGGCGCTAAAATTTTCAAACAACTAAAATTTATTATATATGAAATATATCACTCCTAATCATATTTCGTCCTCATTATATTATTATTAATATGTCCTTTGGTATAAATGTGAGATCACACTGGTCTAGTTTAATCTCACATGTCAATTACGACCGTGATTAAACCGTGACTCCATGTTATAAAAATAATAATGATAATAAATTAAAAGAGTATTCATTGTATTTAGCCGTTTAGTATTTAACTTTTCCCAAGCGCAATTTCTATTAAAAAAAATACTTTAACTTCGATAACTTGTAATTTATTGAAGTCCCAGAGATCTTTAAATAATAATAATGGGAAATTAATTATTGTATATTTAATTTAAATTATACATCATTTTATTTGGCCAGTGATATAATTATATAAAAATATTTTTTTAGATCTGTCTGTTCGTCCGCGCATCTTGCAAAACTATTAAACACAATAAATCGATCTGAAAAATAATATTTTTCGACACTCAACTGATTTGATCACGAAACTTTCAGTAATAAACTGCTTTATTTCTTACCATTGCCATCCCCATATCCTGTATTTCACAAAACCAATCGCGACAGACACTGTTTAAATTTATATATATATATATATATTATTAGTAATATATTGAATTTTATACATTTTTTCCTTAAGAGCTATTATGAGCTATTTTTTTTACTTTACATTTGTAATTTATAAGTTCGCAGGTCTTCTTAATATATATATTTGTTAAAATCACATATTGAGTTTGAATCGCAAGGGGTGCAATCAGATCTAACTCCACCTGGGTCCGTATTGTGAAGAGCATTGTCCTAAAGCCGCATTAACACAATCAATAAACCATTTGTTCCAATATATAAATTAATATTAATATATAAATAGATATGACAACTAATAATGGCCTCTCCCAGACAAAAAGAAATGAAAATGTTTAGAAATATATAAGATATTCCGTTTAGTTATCTTATAAGGTTAATAGAAATCTTATTATAATTTTTTTGTATCGGAGATAATTATAAACTTTATCTGTCATATACCGTTAGGTTAGGTTAGGTGTACACTTGTTATGACTTGTTATGATATGCATCGCACTGTCGAGGGTCAAAGGGTCAATGCACTTGAACGTTGCCAATTGCTTTTATTTTAACAATACATTACAACGTTTTCCTTTAATCCAATACTCGGTTATACATACGAAAGCTACCGGGTTAAATACCCCCTATCCTACCCTATCCTGTTAGCGGTCGGCCGGTAGTTAAGTACAGTAAATAGATGTAACATATTAGTAGTTGTAGTAATTTAATTAATCAAACTTTTTAATGCTATATTCGAAATTTAATGATAATAATATTTGTTATACATTATATTGTTGTTTGGTATGGTTTATTATTATTAACCTGGCCAGTATAGACCACGGATCCCACTGACTGACTGACTCTTGACCTTATTATTATTTTAATTAATATTAATATTTACAAATAGTTATTAATTTACTTTTTTAAATCAAAGAGTCTTTCGATCTTTTAATTAAAGAACTCAATTAACAATTCTCTAGTAAATTGTTAATTCAGGTATTTTTGACCAAGTAGTTTTGACTTGAATATTTGATAGCTACTGTATATATAGAGGACTTCAGAAGATAAGTATAACTTATTTAACTAAAACTAAATTATATTCATATTATTATAAATGTTAAAACAGATTAGCATTTAATTATTTATTTACGTGTTATTCTTCAATATATACAGTTACCCTGATGACAGTTTAGATCTAAAGAACTCTCTCAGAAAAAAGTTATAAAAACAATGCAATCTTTAATTACTCATAAACTATGAATGTTATATGAGAATGTGTAAAACTATCCGCGAGAGAAATACGATTTAATATGTACTAAATAAAAAAATATTATCTCACACATTACCTTACATTAATGTCATCCTATCTCATGTGGAAGATGGAGAATGAGGAATGTCTGAATAGCTTTTATAAGTAATTGTGAAAAGTGTGATAAAGTTGGTACATTTATTTTATCTGCGGTTCAGTCTGTGAGGGACGGACGGGAGGCGGGGGGCCAACAAACAATATTTAAGATATAGCTTTTTATACATTCATTTCGTAATTTCGTATGTACGTAAAAAAAATATATGAAAAGCCAAGGATATTATGTTTATAGTTTCACGATCACTACAAAAAAACTCAAAGAAAGCAGCATTCCTACTGTGGCGCCATTAACATTCATATTTCATATTTTATTACAATCTCTAAGGATAATTTATAATTGAGTAGCAAGAGATAAAAGGGGGAGGTAAACATGAATTCGTCGAGGTCAATGGTAACAGTTCATCTCAAATATAATATATGCCCTGACATTAATCTCACTGTTAAATTGTTTGTTGGACATTCAATGACCGGGCCTAATTTACAATAATACTCTAATTGTATTATGAGTGTCTTTTTCTGAATGTAATTACTACACATTCACATATAACTGGAGAGTCCGTCTGTAATATCAAAATAAATATGATTTCTCAATCCCTTATAATTATTTACATCTGTCTGTGTCTTTTTATTTGTTTGACGTCATTTTTAAAATGGATTTACCAATTGTGATAGGATTTTCACTTCAAGATAAAGAAATTGGTATGCCTACTCAAGGATTATATTTAATCCCAGAAATATTCAGGAACCAATAAGAGAATTGAAGATCTGAAATAATCAACCAAGTTTTCTTTTAATACACTTTTAATATGATCTAAATCTCATGGCCTATGATCAGAGGGGGGGGGGGGGGAAGAGGGACGAGGGGGAAAATGAAGTTGCTAGCATTGGCTAGTTTATATATTTTTAAGGTACGTAAATAAGTATTAGTTTTCAAATAAAAATATGATACTTATATGTTTATGCTTTGTAAAAAGTTCAATTGGTTTTTCGTACATACAATTTATATTATTAAGTGTCTTATAAATTAATGTTTATTAGAAGACGAATCCAAGGCTTTACCTTTTTATATACTGACTGGTATGTAATGCCCATCTTAGATACTGAAGACTTCAGTGGGAACCGCTCCATAGTTTCTGAAATCAGTAATTTTAAGAATGTGTAGTGGGTAATAAGCAAATCTTATTTATTTAATTTATAATATCTATGGTCCTTGTGATATGATATGATATTCTAAACTTACTTAAATATTCAACATTTCTCTAAGTGTAATCTACACTAAAATAAAATAAACAAAATTTTGTCATTAGCAACGCCCCTTCTTAATTTGTTTTCTTTATATTCGTACTTATATTTTTACTCTAATAAAGTAAATAACGCTCAAAAATAAGTGAAGACAACGTTCACTTATAATTGTGTTGCAATAAAATTTACAGACCGACTAAATCAATTACATAGGAATATCTATAAAATTATGCAAACATACCAACCTAGATGAGCATGGACATTTTATGTTTTGTGCCAAACTGATTTTATAATATTCTAATCTAAATTTTAGAAACAAATTAGATTTTAGAGAAACAGTTTACAGAACAATATTACGACGTAGATATCAGATCACTATACGGAAAATTGTAGTCAAGTTTCCATTTGCGGTAGACTACATAATATGCAGTGGCAATAAATGGTTATCACATAACAGAAAGTACATACAGTAAGACAGCCAATTTGACAGCATTAGGAACTGTCAAATGTCATTTGTTGACAATACTCAATGGTTAAAATAAAGATAAAGAATGCTTTATGCTAGCGATAAAGAGCTAGCGTGGGAACATAAAGGACACTTTACATTTATTAGGCTAAATATTCCAAGCATATTTGTAAAAGAAGTCATAACCAAAAAAAAAACATAAAGGACCAGGACATAAAACTATTTATAACACTTAAAATACAAATAATTAATTCTAAATAGTTTAATGATTAAAATTTAAGCAAGTTAAAGAATTTAATTTTAATGTATCAGCAAAACTAGCAGCTTACTCATTAAGACAGGAATGAACAAATACTTTACGAATCAATAGGAAAAGAACTTACATTACAAATACTAAAAATGCATTAATAGAGCAGTCAGTTAGGAGAACTTTATAGGTGTATAAATACATCAAAGAAATAAAACAACAAAAATTATTAAATTATACTTAAATATATTATTTAACTCGTTGAATTTTACTATAAGTAATGGCAAGTAGACACGTTGGTTGGCTTCACCATGGTAGTAGTACTCTCTCCCAAAATATCGGCTTAAAATTGCCTATACTGTATAAAAGCTATTTAAGTGGAAGAAAAGATAATACTTTATATTCCTTATCACTTAATTAGCATCCACATACCCTATACATATTAAACTATTTTATCTTGAATTTTTTAAAGAAAATTTTTCAACCTTATTTTGCAATAATAAAAGCTGTACTTGTACCGTACCGAAATTTTAAAAAAAATCATTCATAATTTCTACTCCAAAATATATTCCAACCGCCAAGCATACTCATAGAGACATAATCAGCGTTGAAATCAACATTGATTTTATGCTTTGCCTGAACATGACGTCACAGTCTAAGCAAAATAAGCAGAATACCGTTTTTAAACATAAAACACAATATGGTAAATGGTTTGTAATCGAGATAATTGAATTTGCATAACTATTTACATTAAAATAGTTTATTCTTATATTATCTGATATAATTCAGGATAATAGCTAATAATAACTTTAACAAATGACGATTGCTATTACCTTTTCAAGAAGTAAAACATTTTTATAATATTACACAAAATAATCTTAAAATAAAATTTATATTTATAATAGTATGTCGCAGTAAAACGACCGTGATTTTGTATCTTTCTAAAGATTGTATACTATAATTTTAATCGTCTCATCGTTAAATCGTTTATGTTTTTGCCTGAATGATAACGTCACAAAAACGTGACTTTGGTAACAGCTTTTTTCGTTTGGACTTTTCTGGTATGTCAAATTCAGGCAAAGAGACAAAACGATAGGCTGTTATTATAAACATACGATGTGGCGATAGTTTACAATTACACGAAAATCCGATAAGTTTAAGATCGTTTACTACATACTTTTGAATTTCATATCTAGGTTTTTTTGTATAAAATTTTAATAATGTTAATAATTATTATTCTGAATTATATCGGTAATTAGGAAGTATAATAATCGATCTGAAGGAATCGACGAAGTATCTGAAGTTTTTATGATATTGGTCTAATATTTCCCAATCACATCAAAATCATTATCATGTCAGGTTGTAAAATGTTTGTTTGAGAGTATGAGTTGAGTGATTATTAAAAAATATTATAACTAATTAATATAATTTAAAAATTTTAGTATTATATATGTATTATTTTATTTTTTATAATTTTTATTGTCGTTTCAAAGACTTATAATTAATCTTTATATACAAATAGAGTACATCACTAGCTATATCCGCTGATTTGTATAAAATGGCGTCAGCTGAGTTTTTAGAGCAAGCTTTGTCTACAGCCGTTGATGAGAATGCTGTTAACGCGATAGTGGGCTCATTAGAAAATCATTTAGTAACGTCCGTTTCGTCAATATCTTCTCAGAACAATTTTGTGAATGTGATTCCTAGGCAACTTAGGATTTCTGCAAATGAAAATACCAATATAGGACAAAAATATATCAAAGACCATAGTGATGGGGAAAAAGGGAGTTTAAACTTTCGAGCATCAGTTGTTTCTAGTGCATCATTTAGTTTACCCTCAACATTTATTACTCAAACAAGCTTATCTCAAAGTCTTTCGAATAATAGTGATTTATTGAAAGTTGTTAGTTCTCAACCTTTAACTTTGTCAGTGTCTGAAAATAGTGTAGTGTTCTCGCCGCAATCATTTACGAACGGTTTTACTTCTTTGCCTTTGTCCCAGGCTCAGATAGTACAGACTGTGCAAGGAAGTAGTGCAATAACACAGCCAACGAATAAAACTATTACTATGCAACAACCTCCTTTGGTTATAAAACAGGGAACGACGTCGGGTCAAGTAGGCATGCAGTCCAATATGGTACCTATGACAGTTAATTCTAGCATGCCTGGTTCGATCCCTAATGTAATGGCAATAAATAAGCAAGGAGGACAAAATGTTGTTGTTACAACGCAGAATCTTGGTTCTGCCCAACCTGCTATTTTGCCCAATGTACAAATACTGAACATGAGGCCAGGTGCACCTGCAGTAGCAGCTCAAAAATCAGTGGCAACAGTTTCACCACGTGTTGTTATCGGAACTCCTCAGGTGGTTGGACAGAGAGCAGCTGCCCCTGGAGTAAGTTACTAGTGTATTGATGTTGATCAACTGTTAAGTATTTCATTCTGCCACTCATTTGGTGCTGCTCTTCTGGAGACCTATATTTAAATGATAAGAATAAAAACAATAAATATTTTGAGGTTATATTGTCAGTTTAAGGATATTATACGATAGATAATTATGTAAAACACTGCCTAATCTTATAATAAAACACATATCTTGATAAACCTAGGAGATATATGAATGTAAACAGTGCTATAAACGATCATGTTAATTTTTGCTTTTAATGGAAACCAATCAAAACATTCTTATCATAGGAAATATTACTTTAATTCCACAACAAATTCTAAATATTTTTTTATCATACATTGTAGCTGGATATAATATTTTCTTTAAAATAAAGTCTTCATTGTAAATACTATAAAGCTCAAGAACAACAACTCGGTGTAGGTAGTTGATAAATAAACCATCTTAGTGTATAACCATCTTTATGAAGGGTTATTAATATTATTTCATTGTATAACTTTGTAACTTCATTTTTATATATACTTGGAATAAAATTTAAGTTTTAATGAAAAATATTTTTTAACTTAAGTATTTAATTTATGAATGGGTTGACTTAGTAAGTTTGGAATTTCAAATACTTTACTTGTTTCATGTTTTGATTTGTATAAACCTCAAAATTTAAAAATGATTTAGGGGCCAAATTAAGTGCAAAATTATATTTTAAACTAAAACTTTAATGTGGTTTGACTATAGGTCTCCCGAGGGTTTGTTGCTCAAATAATTATTAGGCAAAAGAATGCCATGTGTAAAATAACAAATTTTAATTTCATTCACATAATCAAGGATGATGTTAGTTAAATAATTCATATAATATTTTCTAATAAACCTAAAATTCCTGTAATGCTTCTGTATACCGCCTTCTTGATGTTGACCAGAGCTTACAATGCAGTGTTAGCATTAACTATTTCATTAAGGAATTTAATGAGAAACTTGGTGCTAGAGTATCCATTATAAAAATCATCATGCATGTTTGGTGCATATATATATTCACCTGTACATATACATATCATTTCATTTTAACCTCTCTGCAACTATAACTAAATTTAGTCTTTACTTCATACCATTTATCACTAATACTTGAATGTTGGTTTATGGGCCCATTAGCCAATAATATTAAGTTATGTAAGTAAAAAGAAATAAGATAAGAAACAATTTATGCGCCGACTAGGGTATAAAGTAATTAATATTTAAATAATGAATAATTTGAAGTATTAGGATTAGAAACATTTTTGGACTACTTTTTAATTTACATTATCGCTACTACTTCTCTGTTATTATTGTACATTATTGTCTCTTAGTATGTGTTCATTATTATTGTGTGTTAAATTAACCTTCTTCTAGAATAAAAGAAGAGTAATGAAAGTAAGTAAATACTATCAACATAATACATATAATTGTTTTTAATTTATAAGTTTAAAAATAGGTTGATGTTTGTAATTTTAATAGAAAAATCTTGTTTGGTTTCATGCAATTTATGATGAAAGCTTTAAACAAATTCTAACTTGAATCAGTTAATATATTTAATGATAATAAGATTTATGGTTAATCAAATTACTATTACAATGAAGGTGCACGTGGGCTGCCTGACTTGGCTATTGGCTAGCCGCTAGACTATTTACAATAAAAAATGTGTATTTTAGATTGTTTAAATTCTCTAAGATACCTATCTCATTAACAGATAATAAGGAGACTGAATATGACCATCATCATATTCATTGTTGAAATTATACTATCCAATCATGTTGTATGATTGTTTATTTTTTATGTATTTAAGTAAAACTTGCTTTGTAGGCACGGTAATAAGTTATCTACAAAGCTTACTACAATCACAAACATTAGAATATTTTTTTGCATATAAATTACATAGGTCACATTTTACTGTGCTTTGGAAGGTCAAGTTGGGCTCATAAAAATAATAACTAATAGATATCATATTAATTACGTTTTAGATACCTTTACAATATCAACAATGTTTTTAAGTGAAGTATATCTGTTTAATACTTTTTTTTAATTACATGTAATACAGAGCACTTATAAACTGTTAACTAACACTACATGTTTTATTTTATCTATATATGGGATTATTGCTTTAACACTTTGAAGGTTTCTTTCATAATGTTGAATTACATTAGTGATTTATTTTGGTAAGAATGTTAATTGTAAAGTACTTGATCACAGCTTGTACACTTGTATTTGGGGTCGTTAGGCTGTAGGTATTCAAAGCGATCACCAACATCACTGCACCCATTATCAATGTATAATCTAGTGTCCTTAACAATATAAATACCCTGCTTAATCAGTAACACGATCGGAAGTAAAAACATGAAATGTAACGAGAAAAGATAATTCCAAAATTTCATCAAGTAAAAAACGACGCGTTCATTTTTAGATAACGCTGCAAACACTGCAAAGTCTACAACAAGGGCAACAGGGTCATTTGTTGTTAAAGACCGAGAATGGTCAATACCAGCTGTTGAGAGTCGGTCCCGCGCCTGCCGCCAGCACGCTGACGGCTCCTCAGCCGCAGACGCTCCGACTGTCAACCGTGCCGGCAGTAAGTAGGATACGATATCCGCATCGCCCCCGAGGTTGGACAACTTGGACAACGTCGTCCCTTGTCGATATAATGTCGTTACGGTCCAATTTCAAACCGTTTGTGCATGTACAAATACGGTGGCGGTGCATGGTCTAAGGTAATTAACAAGGTAAGACTAATCGAGATACGTCCCCTATCATTTGGCTACTCAACTACTAATAACATTTAATATTGATTGATTACCGATACCGAGCGATTCGAATACCGAGCGCTATTCTCGAGATGTTACATGTATGTAGTAATGCGTTTTTATTATAATCTTGTTGGAAATAACATCTGGACACTCTTGAAACGAACTCGATATTCCTGAACTCGTTTTATAAATATTAGTCGGAAAGTGGTTTTATAATTATTAATAAGTGATTAATAACAACCCATCATTTTATAAACACAGCTTCGCCCGCGCTTTACACATGACAGATATACATCTTACACGCATGCAATAATAGCACAATGCAAAATCAATTACAAATATAATAGTTTAGATATTTTTTAAATTATTATAATTACGAATAAATTAGTAATATCTTAATTATAATGTTAGGTGTTTATAGTTAGGTATACTTAATATGATCGACTCTAATGAGTGCCTTATTAGAGTCGATTGGTTGATTGATTCACACAACAGTGATTCAAACTGTTAATGCAGTTTGATGTAAGTCTAGTGTTACTTTTAACTTTGCTTCTTTACATTAAGGTTAATATATTATATTATATTTAATAAACGTATAATTAATTTATAGTTTTTTGATTTGTATTGTATAACGGCAAAATGTTGATGTAGCTTGCGTTTGTGCACGTTTTTCTCTATTGCATGTTCTACTGTTTATAAGAATATTGCTAGCGTCTCTTCGGACAATCCAGCCGTTTGCCTGATGCCGTTTGTTTGATTGACAATCTATTATAAATGACAAAATGACCTAACCAGGGCTATATTCTGAGTTTTATCTTCTAAATATCGGTAGAACATTCATTTAGGATATTCAGTAGCTTAGACTTGCATTTAATAGATACTAGGGTTTCTAAAATAGCTGAGAGCTAACCTAATGTAGAAACAACATCTTGTTATTACCTAGTTGTAGTAATGAAAGTTAATTGTATTGTTGATATATATTAAAATCTATTTTAAAAATGCATGCAGGACAAACAAAATCAAAAGGTCGAATGCAATTGAGGAAGTATTGCGTTTGATACGGACAACGAACAACGGACGGTGTATAATGAATCGTAATCGCTTCCTAGGACTGCACGGTTATACGTTAGTTGCGAGCGTGTTTGTCAACGAGGCTCAATTGTGGTGTTTCTTTTGCCCAGCATCCGGGCGTGGCCACTGTGTCCACGAGCGTTGCTGCTCCCGGTCAGATACCGGGACAAATGCCGCCCGGACCGGTCGCCACGCCTGTGCCGGCCGCCTCTGTGCCATCCGTTCCGGTGCCCTCGCCCCAACCGCTGCAGCCAACAGTCACCACTCAGGTAAGAGTTATTTACGAGATTTATGGGTGTGGTTTGTCAGTCAGTCAGTTGACTAGCTTTCTATGCAACATCCGTTCGTGTTAACTGCAAGGAGATCAATTGTCACACAATATAATACAACTAGTACTACTACTAACATCAAAGAACGCTTCAGCTTTGAATGCTTCGTCCATTTCGACAAATTATATTGATAGCGACGAATAAAAAATAGATGAAATGCTATTTTGTACGTTTTATATAACAGGGTTACAAACAAATTGGGATATTTTAATTATAAGGAACAGCAGTCATGAATTAGTAATGCAAATATTCTGTCTTAGGCCTTTCAAAAAGTATTAATTCCATTTTACTGCACTAGGCTGAGATGAAGACTTGAGTGAAATGAAATTTGAGTTATTAGTCGTAAGACTTAATCGTTATACTGAAGGAGCTAAGAAACTTTTAAAAGGAATACTGATTCATCCTTTACAGTTAATACTAGTTATGCTTTTATAGGGCACTTCACTACATCTTCACTTCATTCACCTCGAAGATGACTGTATAAGAATAGTGTAGTATTTTGCACATAAATATGTTGCTGGCTATACACCCATGTAGGCATCTTAACACGAGGACGGTCCCCCTGAGTATAAGTTTGAAAGGGAGAGGAAAGGTGGCCTCTCATTCACGAAACCGTTGTAATAGCTACTTTCCGCCTCTCGGATGAAAATGAAAATGAAAGAATGGTAGTCGTAGCAGTCTTTGAAGTTCTGAGGCTTCCAGGCGCAAAGTCAAAAATAGGCAAGTAGTGATTAAAATAGGCTTATTTAGTATAAAAAGTTACTTCCACATGCAACCAAAAGATACAGTTGCTTTAATTAATATCGCAGTCAAAATAAATAAGTAAGATATCATGCGTATAGTGTATCCTGTAATTACAGGAAGATATATACACAGAGGGCACAGTAATTGGATCTAACTCGATTAGTAGGATATATGTTATCAATCAATCAATTTAATTTAATATAATAATCTAGTTCTAATATCTATCCCAAAGAGTTAGGTACCAGTAGGTAGTCTTGTCTATATATTTTCATAAACATTAGTTTACTTAAAAACAAGCCGTATTAAAATATTAGTTTTACTAGAAACCATTGGACAACACAAAGGAGAAATGTCGGAATTTCCTGGCTAACCTCTTGGATCTATCCAGTAAAGAGCCCAAGTCCGTGGAGCGCAGTGTGAGGAATCTCATCCAAGAACTGATAGACGCTCAAGTGGAACCAGAAGAGTTTTGCGACAGACTGGAGCGACTCCTTAACGCCAGTCCCCAGCCTTGTCTCATTGGATTCCTGAAGGTATTAGGATTTCTCAACGATTAATAAAAGTTATTTATCAATTTCACTCGTTATTCATTTTGATTTACTTTCAAAAGTTTACGTCAGTATGGGGTCGGGATGTAAAACCTGTACCATGTATTCCTTAAATTTCTCTGATAGTTTATTAACTATTATGACAGAAAAGTCTCCCGCTCCTACGTCAGTCCCTCGTGACTAAGGAGCTGGTTATCGAGGGTATCAACCCTCCCTCCCCGCACGTGGCCTTCGCTACCATACCACCGCCAGCACCCAATCCGGTGGTAGCGACCACCAACGTTCAAATGGTAAGTGTAAAATTGTACTTGTATTAAACATAGGCCGCGTTTTTTGTGCACAAATCAATGGTCAATTTGTGATAAGGGTTACGCTGGCGATTCACAAATAAGTAAATATAGACATATTCCTCATATATTGAAAAGAAACTGCAAAAATAAAATAAAAAAATAAGTTTAATAATGCTTATTAACGCTAATTAACAGAATATTTTAAATACTATCACTAACAATCGGCTTCAATTGTGTTGATTTTGCTACACAACTAACGCATATTTAAATAAATATATTGGTGATGGTATTCGTGTTGATATAGTATGAACTACGTGCATCGTTTTCTGTTTGGCATGGTCATAGGATGAGCTTGAGATTTGTGATCAAATATTTAGGATCTGGAAAATTACTGAATTATTTCAACTTCACCGTCCGAAGCATGGATGTACAATGAACAACATGCACATTACTGTAACGCTACTCAGCAGACCCCGATCCTTGATACTGAAGATATTGTTGTTGGAGTTTAACTCTAATTAGGTATCTTTCAAACATTTAAATTGTATAATATTGCGTTATTAATTAGAATTAGATAAACAAAAACCCTAAAAGTGAGACATATCACAATGAATGGAGCAAAGCGCTGTCGGAAATGCCATAAAGCTCTCTGTGCATGGATAGTGAGTGGAGTGATAGGCCGACACGATGGGATAAATGGGGACAAGCAAAAATATATAACAAAACCGGCAGCCCGAGGACGAGGGCAGCTCGAGCCCCACCCTCACGCCCCTCCTGCCCCCGGTGATGCCGGTGATCCCGCCCCGACCGCCTTCACCGAAACCGATTAGCGTTGTAACCGTGCAGACTGCTCAGGTTTGTCGCCCGTGTGTAACACGCCTTAGTTGCATACTAGCGCCCGTTTTAAGGAACGAGTCTTCGGAATCATTCTTCATGATTCCGAATCTTTCTTTATATTTTTACGATTGCATGATGTTTGTCTAAAGGAGACAAATATTATAATCAGTAAGGTTTTTAATAATTACGTATGAATAATAGTATCATCTTGCAGCCGTTGTATTTGTAGTCTGTTAAAGTTTTTATTTGAGGTGTTAACAAATTCATAAAAATGTTTCAAGTGATTCAGAATGATTCCGAACGACTCCATCGTCGTATCTTTTGACCTATTTTTAATTTAACGTAAAGTGGCTTATCTAGTGTATAATGAGCAATTCAATGGAAGGATAATATATAATCTATAATCTACGTCTCGTGACCGGCCATCGCGAGAATTCCACTTGAGATAAAGAATGGTGCTCATTATTTGCTAGGAAGTAGTTATCGCTAAGTGTCATATTGGTGTATAGTATTTTATTAATTAGGTTTATAAATATCGCTTTTTCGTTAAATACTTGCTACTCTCTTGTTATACTAAATTAGTTTTACAGCGAACACTTCAGTCTATTTTTTATCTTTAATAGAAAGTCATAAATAAGGACGAGGTTTCATGATACAGGAACTTATAACGTAAACGATTCGTTAAGGTTTTATTAGGCTGCAATGCAATGAGCGGTCTGTATTCTGTATTCTGACATAGGCGGTAGTAGGTAGTCAACGCTACACGTTACATGTAATGTTTATTTTTGCTTTGCATGCTGCGCGTTATATATTACTATTATATTTGATTATTAACTTTCCAGCCATAACAGTGACTATTTTATGGCAGTTCAGTCCTCGTTACTTAGTGTCGATATATGAGTATGTATGTCCTTGTACTAAATTAAATGTTGAAATATATATCATATGCATGTTCCATACTTCACATTGAAGAGCAAACCACCTACCTATAAGATATAAAATAAATAATTCCTGTTCATTTCCAACTTAGATGCGCTCTCCCTTGTTGCACCGTAAATCCTTACATGGCTAAGTTGATAAGTCGTGTATCCGTACTTAACAAAAATTTTACGGACTGATTATAATTTCCTATGGAGACAATACAATATGAACTGCATTGTTGGTATAAACGAGGTCGACTTATCAATTTATTCAAGCAAAGTGTCGAGATTTTTATCGTTATTAATTATGTACCTTTTTCCAGGCAAAACCTCCTCCTAAAGCCGGCAGCACGATCGCGGTCCTTCAGAATATTCCAGTTCACCCAAAAATCAACGTGAGCAAGGTCGGAAAGACCATGACCGTCAACAGCAAAGCCGGTTTCTCTCGCCCCTCGGCCTCCTCCGGTCTCTCCACCGTGCTGACTCCCGGAAAGTCGCTTCTCAAGGACAAGGAGAAAAAGTCGATGCAGTTCTCGCAGCCCTTCGTCGACGACAAGATGGCCGGAGACGACGACATCAACGACGTGGCCGCGATGGGAGGCGTCAATCTGGCGGAGGAGAGCCAGAGGATCCTCGGCTCCACAGAAATGATCGGCACTCAAATCAGGTAAATTCTGAAAAATTTTCGGAGGCCGATATCGAGAAGGTGATATATTGGTACCCGTCTAATTGCAGGTCTTGCAAGGACGAGTTACTGGTGCCGCTGGGCGTAATGCAGGCCAGGATGCGCGTGGTCTCGGGCCGCCACGGGCTGGAGGAGCCGCCGCCGGAGGTGGGAGCCCTGCTCAGCCACGCTTTACACGAGAGAATGAAGAACTTACTCGAGAAGCTGGCCGTCATCTCGCAACATCGGATACAGTCGCAAGTTAAGGTCGCTGACCCTCCATATAATGTTTTAATGTTGTATAACTTTAAAGAGTTGTAATTATATACTTTTACAACTACGTGCATAAAATTTTGATAAGTTTAAAATGAAGAAAAAACAAGAAAACCCAAGTTATAATACTATTTGCCATTGTACAAGGCTATTAAAATGTAAAATGTTGGTTCATCGGCTTGCAGAATGAAACATTTCAGGTATAATTTATTGTAATTAAAAAAAGTGTTCTTTTATGTGTTGTCTGCTTAAGCTATATTAAGTCTATGGACATTAAACTAGGGTTCGATTAAGTTAAAAATCATTAAATTAATTGTTGTCTTTCTATTAATTAGAAGACCTGCTTCTAAATGGCCAACAATGTTCTTGTATGTATCTGTTTTTGTACCATCTATATTGCAGATAAAAGCGCTAAGTATTATATATACAAACAATAACAATTAAAAGTTTGGTTAATATTAGATATCTTATCCATACAGACGGACTCTCGCTACGAAGTGACACAAGATGTGAAAGGACAACTAAAGTTCCTAGAAGAGTTGGATAGAGTGGACAAGAAGAGACGAGAGGATTCCGAAAGGGAGATGTTACTACGGGCGGCCAAATCGCGCTCCAAGAATGAGGACCCGGAACAGGCCAAGCTCAAAGCCAAGGTGGGAACTAATATTGGGTTGTTTATTTTATATATTATCGCTTACATGTGACAAATTATTATTAGTAATACAATCTCATTATATCTGACTTTAGAGGAAAATCATAATAAATTTTCATTAATATTTGTACATTTACCAGGCTAAGGAGATGCAGCGTGCCGAACTCGAGGAACTGCGCCAGCGAGAAGCGAATCTCACCGCTCTACAAGCCATAGGACCCCGCAAGAAACCTAGGACAGATGGACCTGGAGGCTCCGGGGACTCCGCCACTGGACCTAGCGGCCAGGGTACCGGACCGGTCAGCATCTTGTCGGTTTATATGTATTGATATGCCTTAATATAATTCTATAAAATAAGGTCTCGTGTCGGTCTCGAAGCCGCTTAAACAAAATATTTTATATTCAAAAGGAAAACACCTAAAAAAGAATATATTTGTTTTTAATAATCTGAGTTTGTACTTTATTTATATGTTGTTCATTATTTGTGGTCAGTCTGGTCGCGGGCAGCTTCCGCAGCGCACGCGGCTAAAGCGTGTCAACATGCGGGACATGCTGTTCATGATGGAGCAGGAGCCGGAGTATAGACACTCTTCTATGCTGTACCGCGCCTACCTCAAGTGAATGTAGTCTGACGAGCTGCTGTGTCATGTGGAAATACTTTGATGTATTGTTATGCTTATGTAATGTAATGTTATTGTTGTTAATACTAAGATTAAGTGACTTAGGTTTGAAAAATAATTATATTATAAATGGCAGAGTAAACTTATTATATTTATAAGTAAACCCAGTTTGTGGATTGTTTGTGCATGTACATATTAATATACGTTTTTTTTCAATGTATACAAACAAAAAATACTAATAGTAAGATACAAAATTGTATGACTGTCTTACAATTTATTATTTCAATAAACCAAATCAATCCTTCTGGTATGCTATGGTATGCTGGTCTCTATGTAATATAGAAGAGAATTACCATTACAAACACACTCAAAGCTATGTGCCTTAAGGCCTTTACTGCATTTTACCTGACAAGTTTTCTTCGATTTCTTGTTTTGTATACTGTACTATTCCAATGAATTGTAATTAAAAATCATTCATTATTCATTGTTTTTCTTTTCAATATCGGTAATCCTATATTTAAGAGAACTTTGTTTAACTTTGAGTTATGTGAAATTTGTATTTTTAATATAATTCAGTTGTGAATATTGTATTTTAATATAATTCAGTTTTTAAAATTGCTACTCAATTGTCAGTTTTAAATAAATGCGATTATGTCATATTTTAGTTACTTAGCATTTGTGTGATTATTTTAAAAATAAATCTTGACTGATTGGTCTTGAGTGATAAAAACATACTTCTAAATAACCACACTTTGGTAGCTTCTCTGAAAAACATAGAAAATATTATTTGATACCATTACAGATATAAAAGCAATGTCATAAAAAGAATTTCGTAAAATGGGCTACGTAACTGCATCTGATTTTTTTTTGTTTTATTAAAAAACAAACAATTGTAAAGATTTAATTTAAGCTTAAATATACTTTACTTTAAAATACTGCATTTCAAACCGTCAAAAATATTTACATATTAGTACATTGTAGAATCGTGAGTCTGTCTCACCAATATTTCGATGAGTATGGGGCAAATCACTTTTCCAGTTGCCTGGACAACACCATGGAATTATGAAGTTGGACGAGTCTCGAATCTTCTTCTAAATTGTGCGTATTGGTATAATTTATTACAAGAATCCTTTATTAAGTACATATTTTAATTAAAACCTGCAACATTTTAGTTATATGACAAATCATTTGATTTGTATGGTTATCTGTGTTTTCGTACGGAACTAATTTTATTATTCTAAATACTCAATACTTTGACTGCACAAATTATTTCCCTTGAAACTACAAAAATTACGACGAGCTTAATGCTAATAAACGTAATTTATATATTTGTATAAATAATAACTTGTGAAAGGTGAATATTAGTTAAGTCAAGACAGTTAAACAAAAAAAGTCACTGGCAATAGCTAGTAATTCAAATTTATGCTAAATGATATACCTACTAAAATAAAAACAGACATTCAATATCATTTATACAAAATAAAAAACCCGATATTAAACAAATTATTAGCAAGATTATCACTAACGCTTGTCAATATAAAAATTATGAATTTCATAAAATAAGTATATTCATTTGGTTTATAAAGTTCATATCAATTTATAAACAAAAGACGTATAAAAAAAATAATAGAGTAACCGTTTCATTCTACTTAATATTCTATTAGAATCTGATCATATATTAAAAATCACCTAGTACGTGTATTCGATTTCTTTGGCATCAGAAAAAAAATAAAGTGACACGTCCACCCACCCTGTCAAACCACCTCGGTTTAGCATATTCTGCATGACAATATTTCATGTTTTAACTATTAAAAATGGTAAGAAATTGTATTTTATACTTATAGACAGACGTAAAAAAGCATAAACTATTTTTTTTTTATTACACAAGTTTTGTCCACGTAGATGTTGATGTGTTGGGAGTATGTCATCATTCGTATGTCGGCTTCCAGTGATTGTAATTTAGTAAGAGATTAGAGTTTAACTATTAACCGGGGTATTAACTAAGTTTATTATGATGTTTCCAAAGCCGTTAAGATTGGACATCAAGAGAAAGCTGACGGCCCGGTCGGACCGCGTCAAGTGTGTCGACCAACATCCTACAGAACCATGGCTTCTGTGCTCGTTGTATAGCGGCGATGTCAATATATGGAACTATGAAACACACACACAAATCAAAAGATTTGAGGTAAGCAAAGTACTTCCAATGTGATTAATTTACTTAATTCATATGGTAACTAATTGCTCACTATGGAATTACTATTATATTTTTAGTTATTTCTAATATATAGAACAAAGAGCCAAAGAGAAAAGGTAAATTAGAAATAGTTATATCATATTTACATCACACAACATTTGTATTTGTTCAAACTTTAACAATAAATTATTGAAATGGAATTCTAATAAGAAATTTATTATAGGTATGTGACTTACCAGTGAGAGCAGCTAAATTTGTGACACGGAAGAATTGGGTAGTTACAGGATCTGATGATATGCAAATCAGGGTGTTTAACTATAATACACTGGAGAGGGTGCACAACTTTGAAGCCCACTCAGACTACATCAGATGTATTGTTATCCACCCCACACAACCATACATACTTACTAGTAGTGGTGAGTTGATAACTATCAGTAGGCCTACATATGCTAGTGTATATCTGAAAAATCTTAAAGTAACAAGAAATTTATTTTTTATTCTCTTGTTAGATTTTGCTTATAAATGTTTTGTAATGTGACATTTAACTGTTTAAATCATTAAATTGTCGTAATTAAGTATTTTTTTGCATTCACTTCTATAATATTGCAAACTTATCATAAAACTTTGCAACAGACGATCTCCTCATCAAACTGTGGAATTGGGACCGGAACTGGGCATGTCAGCAGGTTTTTGAGGGCCACACTCACTACGTCATGCAAATAGCCATCAATCCTAAAGACAATAACACATTTGCTAGCGCCAGCCTGGATACTACTGTTAAGGTAAATCACTTTTACTAAATTTTTTATAAAGAATGTTATTGTATATAATTAATGTTACATTCAAGGTATTCTGTTACTTTTGTGGCACTTAACATAATTTATGTTAGATTTTTAATTTCTCCAAAAGTTAAACGAAAAATGTCATGAGGTCATGGCTTTAAAATAGTAGTTTATTATGTTTTATTGCTCACTAAAAATTATTACTTCAATCAAAGGAATTTTTCCAGTCCTGTCCTGCAGATTTTAGAGTATATGTTTGTTAGTACTTGTTTTATCAACATCCAATTGTTTGTTTTTGTCGGTCTAAAATAAAATAGTTAATTTTATATGTCTTTTGTATTTATTTTCATTTAATTGTTGTTAATGTGCAATTGTAAAAATTATTATTCCATATGTAACATTACAAGGTTGTATTAAAGTCAAAATATTTATATTTATATATATTTATTGTAATAGGTAAGAGCAGCTGTATTCATTTATAGTATAATAATTACTGAGGACCCTTAAATAATATATATTGTTATAATGTTGTTGTTGTGCATATATTTCACAGTTAATATATTAACTTGCTCTTTTCAGGTCTGGCAGCTTGGTTCTTCAATCTCAAATTTTACACTTGAAGGTCATGAAAAGGGAGTGAACTGTGTGGATTACTATCATGGTGGAGATAAACCTTACCTCATCAGTGGTGCTGATGATCGCCTTGTCAAGATTTGGGACTATCAGAACAAGACATGTGTTCAAACCTTAGAAAGTATGAATATCATGTTAATTTTGTAATAATGATTTATTTGGCATCTAATCATTGAAGGAAATTGGAAATGTTTAATATGTGATATTATAATTTTATTTAGGTCATGCTCAAAATGTTACCGTGGTTTCTTTCCATCCTGAGCTGCCTATCGTGCTAACGGGCTCGGAGGACGGGACTGTGAGGATATGGCATGCCGGCACCTACAGACTGGAAGCAGCTTTAAATTATGGCTTTGAACGCGTCTGGACTATTTCATCTATGCACGGCTCAAACAATGTTGCTATTGGGTAAGTAACTTAACATTGACCATTATTTAAATGAAACTACATGTCTCTAATATATATATATTTATATACAGGTATGATGAAGGGACGATTATGATAAAGGTAGGCAGAGAAGAGCCAGCAATATCAATGGATGTTAACGGTACCAAAATAATCTGGGCCAAACATTCTGAGATGCAGCAAGTTAACTTGAAGGCTATTCCTGAAGGTATTGTGTACTGTGATTTATATATTTATACACATAAAATTGGTATATTTTTTCCCCATTGATTAATATCATCTGATTTATATCACCAGGTACAGAAATAAAGGATGGTGAGCGTGTCCCTGTAGTGGCAAAAGATATGGGTTCCTGTGAAATCTACCCTCAGACTATTGCTCACAATCCAAACGGTCGCTTTGTGGTGGTCTGTGGAGACGGAGAGTACATTATATACACCGCCATGGCGCTACGTAATAAGGCCTTTGGAACAGCACAGGAGTTCGTCTGGGCTTTGGATAGTTCGGAGTATGCGACCTTGGAGAACTCCAGTAATGTGAAGGTGTTCAAGAATTTCAAGGAGCGGAAAAGTTTCAAGCCCGAGTATGGGGCTGAAGGTAGAATTATGAACTATTGTTTTGTGATCTTACATTATGTAAGAGGTTCTTTGGAATAAAATGTTATTTTAAAATTATCTTCCAGGTATCTTCGGTGGATTCATGCTGGGCGTGAAGTCCATCAGTGGAATGGCGTTCTCTTTCTATGACTGGGAACAACTTGAACTTGTTAGACGGTATGTTTGTGTAATTAAATATCTTTGATTGATTGATTGATTTATTTCATTGTTGGTAGTTATGTGTGTTGTAGCAAGCAGCCGAGCAATTATTGAATAAATTGAAATGCATTGCGATATTTTATGTAATTTGACAAATTAAAACAGTAATGTAGAATCTGTTGTAATGTTTAATACATTGTTATGAGGTGTAATGAATGCTATTGCGAGTATTGTAATGTCTGTACGATACGATGCGGTTGTCGTCCGTTATTTCGTTATAATATATGATAGTTTAACACTTAATCGGTTGTCTCATACACGCAAGTACAGCATATTGACCCCTTTAGTATCTGTTTAACCCTTTTTATTAATCAACAGTGTTAATCCAAGGATCTCTATTATCCCCAACCATTTTGTTTTTCAAACAACGTTCAAGAAATGATTATGCCTTCCATTTTTTCTCCAAGGTCCAATAAGTATTTGTGACGTCACAAAAGGTCAAAATGACTGAAATGAAACATTATTTTTCATTAGAGATCTTCATATGTTGCAATTAATAACTGCCCGTGCGATTTTTGTATATAGTTAATTGTATATTGACACAGTATAGCTTGCTATATTTTTAAGTTATTTGTTGAGTTGTTGTATGCAACAAGTACATCTATGTCAGTCTATGGATTGTAAATATACTACTGAACTGATTAAATTGTTAGTATTTTAATACTACTGTAATTATTACGTTAAGTCAGCAAGCAATCTAAACGTGGGTCCTTGCTTGAGTATTTATGAGCATACTGAATAAAAATAGTTTTATTAATATAAAAGTGTTTAAAACGACTGAATAATGTGTTATCGCAATAGAGTTCTTTGGAAACGCGTATTACTGAAGCTGTATTAACGTTTCACATAAATAATAAAAAACGAAACCTTTAAAAAGAGTTAATAATCTTGTCTTGTTAATAATATGTTTGAATTACAAACAATACAATGAGTTTGAAATCGATTCAATCCGGTCTTCATTATCATTACTGTTGTCTGGTTTACACGAAATACAACTGAAAGTTAACCAATCAGCCGAAGCATTTTTAAGTACGACGAATATTGCGAATTATATATTAAGCAAAGCGACATATTTAATTGAAATCACAATATAAATAAGAGGTATTGTCTTCCTGTGCACAATCCCTGTCCTGTCCCTAGTGTAGAAGCTATGCGTAGCTGTTAAATCTTAATATTAGTATTTTAAAATTGCGAATGATTGTATACATTTAATACGCAATTTCCTAATGACATCTATAAATATATGATTTACCAATGATGTATTATGTATTATATCCTATCAAACTGTAACTTCAGTATCGAGATCCAGCCGCGCCATGTGTTCTGGTCTGAGAGCGGCACCCTCGTGTGTCTCGCGAGCGAGGAGGCCTATTATGTGCTGAAGTACAACGCGGCTGTTGTGACGCGAGCGAGAGAGACCAACACCAATATCACGGAGGACGGTATTGAGGATGCCTTCGAGGTGAGACGAGACGGTAGGAGTGTTATTCAGGAGGAGGAGGTTAGGGTGGGAAAAGGAGCTATAAGTTATAGATAGTAAGATTAAGATGATGAAGGAGATCATCAAAACGACCCATACAAATAACGTTACTGTTATGAATTATTGAGAAATGGTATTATAAAGTAAATGATACTTTAATAGTTGTTATAACAATCGCTCAAAAGTTGGTTACATATTATTCTATATATTATTATAAATTGGGATTCTTGGATCGGTCCAGCCGCTTAGTGCGACTTCAGTGACCAACACACCTGTATCAGTATTAGGTCTGATGAAGCTGTGATAGACGGTTATTCATGTATCTGATCTGGATCATGTAACCTTATATATTTGTTGTATTATAAAGAACGTAGTAATTCGGTTGACTGAATTACGTTATATGAAGATGAGTCAATGTGATAGTAATACTTCATTTACATAACATGTTCAGGTAGGTTCAGGTGGGTGTTATCCTACTTCACAATTAAACATAAAAAAGAGAAAATTGAACGCAAAATGTATAATTTCAAGATATTAAACTAGTAGTAGTAGTAATTCTATTTTCACAGAGATAGTTTAAACTTTGATATGATGGAAGGTTGTGAATTGTGATTCAAGTGACCCACATGCAGCGGGCGGTTGTTAGTTTATAACAAGCAGATAACAGATAACTGTAGATAACAGCTATTTTGTTATTTTATGAAATATATTTTTATTTATATTTATTATTGATTGTCTTTCTAAAACTACGGATACATTTTATATTCAAAATATAAGCCTTGTCACGATGAGTTTTTCGAAAGGAATATACAGTTTTTAAAATTCAATACTCTAAGAATATTTCGTAAGAAAATATTGCTATAAGAATAAATTAGGTATTTGTAAATAATATTTGAGAGATGTCAATTAAAGTAATATTGATATTGTTCAAGGTGGTGGGAGAAGTGAACGAGTCGGTGAAGACGGGTCTGTGGGTGGGGGACTGCTTCATCTACACCAACACCCTGAACAGAATAAACTACTACGTGGGCGGAGAGATCGTCACCATAGCACACCTGGACCGCACCATGTACATACTGGGATACGTCGCTAAGGAGAACAGGTCTGCACGTTCACTTTCTATGATGACATGATGCTGAATTAACACCGGTAAAGGAAATACATCAACAACTTATTTAATAACTGCCCTAACTTTAACTTTATGACAAGGAGACGGCTTTTATGATGTCCCATTTATTTGACTATATATATTTATATACTAGAATTAATTCATATTTTTTATGAATTATTATTAAATATTAATTTGTTTTATGAAATAATAAATATAAAATAATATGATAAAACTACTAGCATTACGTTATTGTTAAATGTAAATAATAAGAATCTCAATACATACTACACTCTTGTCTATTGGTTTTAAAATACCTTAAAAATACTTAGATTATTTAATTATTCTAAGAAGTAACTTTAAGTAGCATTAAAAAGTTAAAATATTCTTCTCTTAAAAGAATATAAGGACATTGTGACAACCTCCATGGATATTAATGAAAAAGCGGTTGCAACTATGCAGATACATGCGTATCAAAACTTTGATAACATTTACATTATACATCCGCTATTATACTAATAGTGTATAATTGATGCTCTCCAGGTTGTACCTGAACGACAAGGAGTTGAACGTGGTGTCCTACTCGCTGCTGCTGCCGGTGCTGGAGTACCAGACGGCGGTGATGCGCGGGGACTTCCAGATGGCCGACCGCGTGCTGCCCACCATCCCGCACGACCATCGCACCAGGGTCGCGCACTTCCTCGAGAAGCAGGTCAGCATCACACCAGCACAGGGTCTACCAATACTACATTTATGGGTTATAACATTTGTTAAGTTGCACCTGACAACAACCAAGTGAGGTATTGGAACTGATAACTGACTTAATATTTTCTTTGACTTATTCTGGAAAATGCTTTCTTTTCTGAAGCCTTCCTGGTGCAAAGATATATAGGGTCGGTTCCTTGCAATAAAATACATTTCAATCGGTTCGTTAAATTAATTAAATTATCTATTTTGTTTCCAAACCAAGAATAGCATTTATAATATTAGTAGAACAATAATAACATTAATTTTCAAAACAGGGCTTCAAACAGCAAGCCTTAGCAGTATCAACGGAACCAGATCACCAGTTTGAGTTGGCGCTGTCTCTGGGAGAGTTGAAGAGGGCCAGGCAGCTTGCTGAGGAGGCAGAGAGAGCTGAAGGTACTGAAGGGGAGCAGCCATCGCGATCATCAGCGGCCAGATGGTCTAGACTCGGAGCTGCAGCCGCCGCAGCCGCTGATACAGAACTCACTAAGATTTGTTACCAAAAAGCCCACGACTATAGCGCATTGCTATTGTTCGCCGTCAGCACAGGTATAATTCTTTGGATGAATTGATCTTATTAATTATTTAGTGGAGAATATCTAACCTTACTGTATCCAAGGTGACAAGTCGCTCCTAGAGGACGTTGCACGTATGTCAGCTGAGGACGGCGATGACAACATCGCGTTCGCCTCGTACTTCACCCTCAACGACCTGGACTCGTGTCTGACGCTGCTCATCAAGCGCAACAAACTGCCCGAGGCCGCCTTCTTTGCCAGGTATGTAAATGTTTATTTATGTTTTCCACTTACAATCCATACCAGTGCTCATTTGTGTCCTTCGAATGGGAGTGGCAGGAGGGTCTACTTTGATATCGTACGCATCGAAATAAACCATAAAACATGTAACATAAAATAAGGCTACGAGGGTTCCAAACGCGCCCTGCTCTGAAGAAGCACAAAGCACACTCGGGCGGTTTTTTTTTGTAATACAATGATTTAGATCATCTTAATTGACTGATTTGCTTGGCGTAGATCCTATATGCCGTCTAAGATGGGTGAGGTCGTGAAGCGATGGCGCGAGGCCGTGGGCGCCGTCAACAAGAAGTCCGGTCAGTCGCTGGCAGATCCGAACCAGTACGACAACCTGTTTCCAGAATATGCAGTGAGATTATTATTTTATTACAATTTTTATTTTAGAGTAGAGAGAGTCTAATAATAAATTAACTTTAGAAAACCATGAAGGTATATACGATATAAGCATAGGAATAAAGTTTGCAACCCAAAAAATCGTAAAAGCTTCTTCGTTTACCTTTTAAATCGTGTAATTAAAAAATATACTTTAAAACTATTGTAATAGACTTATATAAATGATAATATAACAAATAATACTTATCTTTTACAAACAATGTTTAACATTGAATATCTTTCAAAACTTTTTTGTTTATTTATGACATTACCTAAATTAATTGTTGATTTTGAGATCATTTTGGTACAAAATTGATAAAAATCGCTAAAAATCTATTCCAAAGTAAGTTATTATTTTTTAATATTTGTTAATATCACCAGGAATCGCTTGAGCTGGAACAATTCCAGCAGCAGTTCGGTTACGTGCACTCGTGCCAGCTGTCCAACGTACGAGCAGACGACGACGCCACCAACATAGAGCGAGACCTCGTGCAGGAGCGCGCGGACAGCGTCCGACGCGGCCTCTGGAGCCCCGGGACTTCGGCACCCGACTCGAGCCCACCTGAGGCTCTAGAAACACCAGAGAAGTAATATACAACATTCAATTAAATTGTGTTAAATCTGTAATATATTATGTATAAATAAATGTTGGTTTGTATTATTACACAGTACATCAAATAGAATAACGGATAGCCCGGAAGAAGATATACAGATTCCAGATAAGATAAAGCGTAAGAATTCCTTGGACATTCTGGAGGAGATCGAGCGCGAGATAGACAACATCGTGCTGGACGACGACGACGACGACCTGGTAATATATATACTGTGGTGTACTTAAGAAATATATTATACATTAAATAAGATTATTGTGCTTTAAATCCACAATTTACTAAATGACTACGTAAAGTAATAATCAATTATATTTGTTATATATCAAAGGTCATTACATAACAAAAATAAATAAAACAAGTAAAATTTGGTTATAATTACAATACAACAAAATTGTTGGACTGGATTATTAGATTAAAGTGCCATCTTAAGGAAAACAAACGATGAGCTACAGTTACAGTAAAAATCATAAAAGATAGATAATTAGATTCGAGAGAGGAGGAGCTCGCCCTTGAGGGAGAGGAACTTAAGGGGGAGGGGAAGGAATTTCTTATTTATTTTCAATTTATTAATTGAATGTGTACAATCCTTGTTAATATTTGTATGTTTACTTCCAGGATTCCGGCGACGAAGGAGTTTTAATTGAATAACCTCTAAGTATATTTAGAACTTTTATTTTACATTACGATCATAAAGTGTATTTACTAAAGTGCTAATACATTTAAGAATATTATAAAATGGTATTAAATTAAACACGTTATTTGGTATCGTTTATTATTTCGCAGCGCCTCCTCGGTCTAATTGTTTATTTGGAGTTAGTTCTAGCGTACGCACGGATCGGACATAAACCTGGCACACACTATATATATACATATAACAATATATACTTATAATAATTCGCACAATCATAAATTGAGTGACATACATTTACCTTTAAGGGAGTTCGAAGATTGTGACTATAGATATATTAAATAATATATAATAATAATAATAAGAATCTTGTGTCATTCCATAGATTTTTAATATATTTTTTAATTTAACAAAAATGGACGGCTCACTTCACTACAAGAACAACAATATATATTTATTTGTTAAATAACAAGTTGCATTATTTATCTTAGGTAATTAATATTTGTGTGGATCATATTAGAATAAAACACTTGTGTTTATTATTAAGAGTAAACTAACCCACGATTAATGAAGCAAAAATGTCATCGAAAAAAATGCCTTAACCTTAACAATATCAAGTATATAATTTTAAACTCAGAAGAAATAATTGAAAGTCATTTTTAGATATAATTTATTAGTAATTATATAATATTGTGAAATGACTATTGAATTGAATTAATTAGAACATTGAAGAGACTCCAATGACCAATTAGACCAGGGCTCTGTGCGGACTGTGGTAATGCGGTAATACAGTAAAACAAACGTTCATCTCTCGTTGTTGTGTTCTCGTTCCTGGTGACTGGACTGTGTGTAAATATGCGTTACATTATCCTGGTCGCTGATTGGAAGGGGGGGTCCCAATATTCGCAATTAGATCGATATATTAAGTGATTTTGTAGCGGTTTTTGAGTGTTTCTTACTAATCCATATACAACGTCACGTCTGCTGGAGTACCAGTAACAGTAGCTAGCTACAGTAGCTGTAAGTAATTTTACTACTATGTACATGTAAATTATATATTTGTCTAATAAAACATTAGAATAAATATAAGTTTTGAATTACAATGAAACTGGGCTTTTTATTTATTATTTATTACCCCCAAAGTGATGAAAGGGTAATGTCCCTCTCGCGGGCTTTCTTCATATATACTTTAATTTACACTCGTATTACATTTTTTTGCAGTACATTTCCATGTGTACAAAACTTATTATGACTTAAAATAAAATGTTACCTTTGATAAAATCTTACAACGCTAAGACAAAAATAAATAAAGCCCTGGTAGGATAACTTATAACAATGTTTTTCAATTCCACCAATAGTGCAGACTACTCTCGTGCGGGTCTCCAGTAGGTACCTGCCCATATCTTTAACTATATGTACAATTATAACTTAGAATCTTATCTAATATAATAAATGTAAAAAAATACTATAAATTTCAGTCTAATCGATCGTGATGGGACCTTGTGTGGTCATAAATACAATTAAATTTGATATCTTATTTCCAAACTTTCATCAAAATTAATATTATAATAGTATTAATTTGCTACTTAAAGTAAATGAACTTTTATTTTTACATCACTTAGTTTGAACAAATATTTTAAAAGTTACAATAATAAGAAAGTGAGTGCAGCAAGTACAAATGTGTGTGTGTGTGTGTGTATGTGTGGGCACAGCGGTAGACGCGGGCTGAGCTGGCTCTTATCAATGATGTCGAATTCAGTGTGTTCGAAGTCGCGGGTAAAAGCTAGTTATACTATTGGAATAATAATGTTTGCAGATGATTCTTCTCTACTATCTAAAGTGAAATAGTTTCTGACAATAAAAGACGTTTAACATAAGGTTAGTCTCAGGAAATCATTAAAATACCTTAAGTTATTTTGTTGTTTTATTAATATATGATTTAGATTTTTAATGTATAATTCTGTGAGAAACAAAATGTTTAAAGTCTTAACAGCCTGTTTAGTTGTAGGAAAGTTTTTTCGATCGCATGTAGATACAAATTTGTAATGTTTTTATAATTAAATAACTATTTTTTTTCATAAACGTAATTATATATTAAATATATAATATTAATAAATATTTTGTGATTATAAGTGAGTTCAGTTGAAACCGAGGTCTTTGAAACTTACAATTAGATATTGTTTTGTCATTAAACAAAAATTAAAGCTTTAACGTACAGGGATTTAAAAAACATTCTTTTACTTATGACGGTTTAGACGCCTATTGTTTCTTTCTTTAAGTTGGTAGGGGTGAAATCTAGATACATAAACCCCTATTATATTAAATATATTTAACATATAATAAACTATATATAAAATATATAGATCATAAAGAACATGATTTGGACAAGAAATCTCCTTCATTGGACTACAATAAGGGGATTGTAGAGCAGTAAACGCATCTCATTCAAAATATCTCTATTCAAGTCGACATTTATTTACACGCACTTTTTATTCGTCAAATATTACATTAATAAGATCATTGTAGTCAGTCTGTGAGTAACTTACCACCGGCTCAGAATGCAGTTCTGCTGAGAAGAGCCGGCCAGAAACTCAACAGTGGCTTTTTTTAAATTAAATTTAACAATGTTTAATGCACATTATAATGTCAACACTGCAAATGAGTCTACAACCAAGTTCCACACATTTCGATAAACAAAAAATCTTAAATGATGAAAGATTTATTTAATAATATACGTTTAATTCTATTCAAACAAAGAAAAGAAAGATCTGTGGTATCTTGCGGCACTTTATTATACGTGGACACTCAAGTCCAGGAGGAAGAAGGAGAAGGATTTGTTAACTTTTTGAAGAAATTTAGACGTTACAAGTTTTTTTTTACCGTGCCCTCTCACTGTTTTTATACAAGTATTTTAAATTTGTATTAATAATTTAATAATATGTTATTCAATATATAATGAAAGGCGACAGTAAAAATAAACATTTCAAACACCTCTCAGAGAATCTCTATTTTTTAAGTTAGAAATAGTCTGTACAGACTTTTTTGAAAAAGAAAAATAAAATTAATTTTAGCAGCACTGCCCCATAATAAAATACCGTAAGACAATGACAATAAGTAAAATAAAAGAGTCGAGTCTTATTAACGACCGATACTTTACTTTTTTAATTGCAAAATCAGCTTAGTTACTTATAAGAATAGGTAGTAGTGACAAGTTAACCAACTGTAATGTGGTCCGATAACGTAGGAAGTAATTGAGTCATAGGAATTGGTGAAATGTTCTAGAAAATTTACGAGACATTTTTTTTACTTGGTGATTCACACAGATGCGAAGTGAAAAAGAAGAATGGCTAAAAGTGTATTTGTTAGCTCTTCTTTGGGAGTCAACAATTTTTGTAAAAGAGAAGTGGTGATTAAGACAAATGATATCAATTGAAGAAGAGCTTTCAAAATGTTGAGGATTGTGGATACTCAAGATCTTGAGGAATTTTAAAAAATATCTGCCGAGGTTCTGTTGAAGATATGTCGGCGTTGGAGTTTATGACAACATTGGTTACACCGGTTTCTGGCAGTCTTATACAGAGACAATTAAGTTGTGATGACTATTGCTGGATTCCTCTTTAGCGTGGCTTTTTTCATTTCACCTTGTTATATATTCCTAATTCATCTACCGCGGCTCAATTTATTTTAGAGATGCAGTGATTTATTTTGATTATTTATGATCAATTTGATTCAATTCATTGATTTGATCTTATGTATTATTATCGTATGAACAAACAAGTGTTAAAATCACCCATGACTATGTGACGTGTGCAGATGGAATTCAGATCTCCAAGAGTGGCCTCGAGTAGAGAAAAGTAGATTATGCTGGGAGAAGAATTGCCAACGCTTAGGACTTTTTTGTCAATATTCTTCTCAATAAAAAAATACTCGGGTGAATCATGGAGAGAAGGAGATTGAAGAATGATCTTATATTGAAAATGACTGCGAAGATAGATGAAGACCCCAATACCGGCTTTATCAATAGGGTTATTTCTGATAAGGATGAAGCCAGGAAGTGAAAAGAAGTTGAAACGAGAAAGGGTTTTAACCAAGATTCAGAAAGTAACACAACGTAAACAGAATTTGTGCAGTGATGTGACAGATATTAAAGTAACCATGGAAAGATTTCAACTTATTTGCAATAATATTTTGAATGCATATACACAATACTAATTAAATAATGCTATTATCTATTTATTTATTTAGCTTCACGCCATATCCCTTGCGGGGTAGCCAGAGACGACGGAGCGCCAAACGCTACGATCCCTGCATACCTCTTTGGCCTCGACCACATCACATCAACCTCTTCATACATGCCCTCCGGGGGGTCCTCATGCTTTTTACGTGACCTTCCTCCAGTCTCATAGATACTGTGTCACTATCAGTATCATAGATACTGTGTCGAAGGTCACTCGAGGCCTCCCCCTGTCTCTCTTACAGCTCATTCTTCCTATATAAATCTTTTTTACCATTATTTCATCACTCATTCGTTCGACGTGCCCAAACCACCTGAGCATGTTCTTCTTCATTCTCACCGTGACATCTTCGCTAGTACCTACCATTCTGTGGATCTCTTCATTGCGAATTCGATCAGCTAGACTGACTCCGCATATTCTGCGAAGAGATCGCATCTCCACAGCATTCATCTTTCTTACATTCTTCTTCTGTGTTACCCATGTTTGGCTGCCGTATAACAGCGTCGGTAGCAAAACCACATTGTGTACAGCCAAACGTGCAGCTATGCTGACACTTCGCCGTTTCAACAATGCAGCCAAAGCACCGTTGACTCTGTTACCGGCAGCAATACGTTTTTCCACATCCATTTCGTATCTTCCATCTCTGCTAAACATACTTCCCAAATAAACTACTTCATTCACTTGTTCTATTATCTTATTATTCACGTTGATCTTACATTCTGTCCTTTCTTCATTTCTTTCAAATATCAGAACCTTCGTCTTATCTACATTCAGGTTTAGACCATTAATTTCACACCCATCTTTCAGATTGGTGACCAATGCCTGCAAATTGCATTGTGATGATGCAATGAGCACTGCATCATCTGCATATAGCAAGCAAGTGATCTTAACGTCACCTACTTTCACTCCCATGTCACTTTCTTTCACGCCTTGGAGACAACTATCCAAATACAAATTGAACAACCAAGCTGACATAGCGCAACCTTGTTTAACACCCGATTGGATGTCAAACCAGGGCGACATGCCAGCTCCTACTCGCACACATGCTGAGTGATTTCTGTAAAGAGATTTTACAGCCTGTAGCAAGGGTCCGCTCACTTTGTATCAGGGCAGTATCTCCCATAATTTCTTTCTCACAACCCTATCAAAAGCCTTTTCCAAATCCACAAAAGCACAGAAAACCTTTTGGTTTAGGGCCAAAAACTTTTCCGTGGTCATGCGGAGGGAAAAGATCTGATCTATACACCCTCTTCCACCACTTTCATTCTAAATGTTACCGAACAACCCCGGGAATCACTAATTTCTCGCCAGAAAAGCTTCGTGTTTTCCCGGAAGTTGTTCGGCAACCTTTCATCCCTTTCTCTCTCAGAATTTTCACGCTTCATCTTTATAAGTGCTTTCGTTTTGTGCTTTTGCAGCTTGTACGCTCTTTTTCTTATCTCTCTCATACTTTACCCGAGGCTTTATAATCCAGCCATGCTTTCTTCTTTAACTCTACAGCGTCTTTCACTTGATCATCCCACCATTCATCGCGATTTTTACTAAAACCTCTTTTCCTTTTACCACATACTTTTGTCGCTACTTTCACCATACCATTCCTAAGGTTCTGCCAGCATACTTCAACACTTTCATTTCCAGAATTACAGCTTTCAAGCTTCTTGGAAACCCTTTCTTGATATTCCTCTCTGATCGGTGGATCTTGCAGCTTCCAGCTTCTTATGCCATAATTCGACACCAAGCTTGAACACGTCGTGCGGCTGCGCCAACCTGCAAACAAACCTCTTATTCTAGCAACGACTAGATAATGTTCCGTTCCGTTCCCAGATCAGCACCCCTGAACACTCGCGTGTCCATAAGTTGACTTCGAATACGCTGATCCACTAGGAATAAATCAATCATACTTCTTTCTTCCGCTCGCTCCCATGTGTACATGTGAATTTGTCTGTGATCAAATATCGTGTTTGCCACAAACAAATTTCTCTCCTTACAAAATTCCAAAATAAGCTTTCCAGCCTCATTTACTCTCCTATCACCGTATTTGCCTAGCACGCTTTCGTAACCACTTCGCGCAGTTCCAATCCATCCATTCATATCCCCACATACTATCAACTTTTCATTATCTTTGACACTACTTAGAACATCCCTGACACCCTCCCAAAACTCCTGACGATACTGGCGTATACAAGGCTAACAAGAATACTCTTGTTATCCCAAGCTTAAAGCAAACCCAAAGAAGTCTCGGGTTGATCGCCTTGTATTCTACCATTGCATTAACCATTCGAAAGGACAACAATACGCCTACACCTTGACAACCTCGCACACCCTCTGGAACCCCAGCCCAGAAAGCGACCCGGTTGCCAAGCAAATCGGTCGTATCATTGCCTTTTCGCTTGGTCTCAGACACACATATAACATCCAGATCTTTGTCATCCATCACATCTAATAATTCATTCATCTTCTGTTCCATTTCTCCTCTTACATTCCAAGTAGCTATTTGTAGCTCCGCCCTCCACCTTCCGCCGTTCGGATCATAGCGTGTTAGTTGGCGGTCCCCAACGGCGCAATTATAATTATATTAAGATAATAAATAATTCTTTTGCCACGCCTTTAACAAACATATATAAATAAGAACAGAGAACACTCGGCAAACCAATCTGAATATCACATCATCTCATGTAAGAATAAAACCCACAACCATAAGTCCCGAAGTAAGGGTCACTGACCACTAGATCAACGAACCACTGAATAGGTATATTATTGGATTAGGATGTATTGTAATATTTTTTTTGTTATTTCTGTTTAATTTTATTTATAATCTTAGTATATTAAGATTTAATTTATTTAATTTTGATATATAAAATCTACAACTTTAATAATATTTTAATAAATTCCTTTCAATCACAGTTCTGTCATAATCGTAGATCATCGACGGAACAAATAAATAAAAATATTTTAAATAAAAACCGAAATACTATTTATTAATAAAATAAATAAAAATAAATTAGCTTAGGGTTAAAAAAAACAAATATATTTGTATTCTTAAGACATTGTATTATATGAGTATGATACCTACAGAAAAGGATATGTATAATATATTGGGAGATCACTTATGGCAGCCATGATGACACTTAGTTTAATCGTAGTTATAAAATAGTATAACACAATTTATTAAATTCAATTGTTTCAGTTATTCATATAGTTATTCATATAGAGAGATGTGAAGTTAAATGTGGATTTATAAACACGTGGAAACTAGAGCAATTGAAATGTTCTTAATTTATATCAATGTCTGAAGTAAAAAAGTAAAGCAATGTGAATATTAATGGAATATTAAGACGTAGGGGAAGGTTGCTTTAGTCGCTCGTCCGCCTAAGTCGTACGCCACTAATATCTCGATTGGTAACTATCAAATGGGCCGTCCAGTAGCGTTACCGAAACTATTTAGTAACCCGAGGATATATAAAGAAGAGTAGAGCCAACCGGCTGCGTGAGGCAAAAATAATTAAATATAAAAAGTAAGTTTTTTACATTGTTTCCATTAAATTTTATGTCTCACTTGTAAGCTTTCTATGATGGGAACATGATATTTATATTTCTTTTGTGAAAACATGTGTTTGTAACACTTATTAGACAATCATTTAGACGTATTAACATTTAAGTACTTTTTCCGGTTATGTCAATTATTTTAATTTAAACTTGGAAGACTCCGTACCTTTGCAAATTCCTTACTCCTTACGAGTACGAGGTATTAAGAAAATTATTTATCATTTTATCATGTAGTAAATATACCGAAGACAAAGTATAATATTTAGAAACAAGAGGGTATGAACGAAGCTTTGGACAAAATCGAAATAAGGAAATTGGCTTTACTGAAGCTACCTTACGACGGTACTTAAAAGGACTAAATAAAAACACAAAATTCGGGAGATCTGACGATATAACTCTAAATATAGAATTATTATTAGCACATAATTCGATTAACTTGTAGTCATGTTTCTATGAACTAATCACTACTGAATTCAGGAAACTGCCCTTCGAGCTTGCCGAAAAATTTCAATTACCTTATCGTTTTAATAAAAAAAACAGCAGGAAAATAGTGATATTACAGATTTATGAAAGAGCATCCTGATTCATCCTTGCGTGTTTTAGAATCAACGTCAATAGACCGAAGTAAAAAGTTCAATAAAAAACGCGTTTAAAACTTATGACTGACAGATATGAAGATACTTTTAAGTACAAGTTTGCTGCACATCAACTATACAATATGGATAAAACTGTGCTATCTACCGTTTATAAGCATTCCAAAATTATTGCTCAAAAGGGTAAACACCCAGTAGGTGTAAGCACAAGTAGAAAAGGGGCCTGATTTTGGAAGAAAGGAAGCTACAAAAAGCTTCTGTATATGGCTATGATGCAACAAATAAAGAAGTTGGTCATCCAGATGAACAAAGTGCCCAAACACCAGATAGAGTTACATCGCCATACATATTAACGCCGTCAGAAAGGGATGTATGTTCTTCAATAATTTCAATATCACCAAAAAATACAACACCACCCTCAGCACCCAGGGATCCAGCACAACCTATCCTTCAAACAATTGAACCTAATTCTTCTACAGTACTACTAAATACGATGACAATATTTTAACAGATAATCAACAAATAAAGTCTTAGTTGAATATTTTGTGCCCGGTCTCCAGTGCCTTGTATAAAAACAATGCATAAAACAATTACAAAGGGCACCAACCCAACAATGGAATTAACTTCTACTCTCTATAAAAATAAATGGAAGCCAAGGAAAATGAAAATAACAGAAACAAGCGTATATATGATTTGAATAAAGTTAAAATAATAAATAAAAGTACCAAAAGAAAAAATACAGATGAAACATACAAGAAGAAAAACATAAAATAAAAGCTAACGAATCGTGGTTATGTCAACTATGTGAAGAAGATCGAAAAGAAAATATGATACAGTGCTTAAAATGCTTAAAATATACAAGTTGGATACATGTATGATCATGGCTGCTGGTGTTGAAAGAAAAATTAAGAAATACATTTGTGACATCTGTATTTAGTCTAGATAATTTTCTAAGAATTAACTTAGGTTTTGGAGATATCTTATTTTTAGTTGCTAGGTTTATTTTTGTTACCAAAGTTTTATGTGGATCGCAGATAAAGTATTAATTGGTCTTTTAACATCATTTAAAAACAAAATTAAGGAAATATAAAAATAATAGTTTTTTAAACATATAATATTTCAACAAACTGTTTGTTTTTAAATTTTATAATATTTCCTTAATTTTACTATTTTATATAGTTTATGATTATTATGGCTTTATTGAAGTCTATGTTCTACTAGTAAGTACGACTTGGCTATACTCGGTACGATTTAGGCGTCTAGTCACCTAAATCGTACCGAGGCTATATTTTCTAAAAACGCAAAAATATCTATTTCAGTTAAAGATTTTTAAATTGGAATGGCTGTTGATTTAAAGGCAACTAAATAAAAATTTCATTAAAGTAAAATAATTTGTTTTATTTCAATGGTAGTAAGTTTTACAGCGGTATTCGCTTATGGGGTACGACTTGAGCAACCTTATCCTAATTAGATTCGTTATGATTTCAAATAATTACTGCCTTTACGGTAGGAAGTTCAAAGTTCAATGTATTACATCATTCGCATAAATATCGTAGTGACTATTGTCAAAGATTGCACTTGGTATGAAATTTCTTCAGATATCATCACAGGTAGTTGCATCAATCATAATTTCTTGTTATTGTAGACATTATAACTGATACTTAAGTCGCATGCAGTATTCGACGATTGATCTCTTATCATTTTGGTGATTTTAATTTCATATTAAATATTTAATAATAAAATAGCCGAATTTAGGGAAGGACAGGCAGGGCTATTGCCCCGGGGCTGTCATAGGAGTGGGGCCCCACAATAAAAAAAAAATGTTGACAGGTCAGCAACTTTTAAATTTTACCTCCGAACATTTTTTTTTGTATTTTTATCAAGAATAAACAAACAAAGATAATATTGTTATCAAGATATCAGAAAGTCCTGATTCCAAGTTTCCATTTGCTGTTTATTTGTGATTTAATCGAGCAGTGGAAATATTTTTTTAATGTTTAGTGTGTATGAATTGAAGAAAAATAAAACATAAAAAAAAATCGAATAACAGTCTTTTATTTGGCCAGACAGTAAAAGAGTTGGATCTAAAAAAATTCAAACGCCGGCTTTAGCCTACATTACGTGGTTATTTTAACAGCAGAAATATTATTTAATATTAGTTTAGTATTAATGCTACATATTGAACCACATGACACTCCCCGTAATATTCTTTATAGTTTCGTTCTAATTAATAAATTAATAAGTATCTATGATTTGTGAGATATCTAATTTCTGGGTCTAGTATTTATAATTCAAATATTCGATATACATAATGTCAGTCAGAGTCAGAGTCAGAGTCAGAGTCAGTAGGTGTAGTCGGTGGTAGATCGTACATGTATAAAAAAGAATCTTAATTTATCATACATATTATTTTTACTCTATTAGGCACTATTTTTTTGCAGCGATATTGTCTGCCCCCAACCGATTCCTCTCTCGAAATATGTAAAAATATATGTAATTATAGCCAAAAATATTTTTTTTCCCTTTAAAATTACTTAATTTTCTGTAATCAAAATCTTTTAAGTATTTACTTAGAAAATAAACCAACAAAATATAAGAACTAATTTAAATCTCTCCAGTGGCTTTGTTGCATTGCAGTTACAGCTGTTGCGGTTATCTGTAAACAAGAAAACTAGAAAACTTTGCGGACTAGAAAATACTCTATTTATTGTCCACCCCAATATATATTAATATCAGATCTGATGAGTGAACAAACAAACAGTTTATTTAGAGTTGTGTGTTTATATATTTTAAAAATGTAATTTAAAGATTGATAGTTATTTATTTTTTTATAGGTATTGTAACAAAAACTAACTACTTACATTTTTTTTCCAAATTTTTACGCTATTTGTATATTAGTTATTCTGTAAAATTTTAGCACAGTCAGATAAATAACGCAAAAATACAAGAATATTTATAATTTAAACAAATAAAACTTCCCTGTATCATATATAACATATACGAGTACATGGTAAAAATGTGAGTGTTCGTTTTTAGTATCTTAGGTATGTGTATGTCTAGATATAAAGAAACTTGGAACTACAAATTTAAGGGATTTCAATAATTTAAGAATAAGATTGCAAACATTGTCGAGAAAATAGTCATAAGATTAGAAAATACACAATAAAAGTAAATAACAAAAATAATCAGGTCATGTAATTACAATACACAAACTGTTATATTTCGGAATTAAAAAAACCAACCTCCAACAGTCACAAATTAGCACTTACTGACGATCACTGTCAATCAGTCCACCAACATTTGAATCAGTCACAAAAGCTTTATCAAATAAAGTGCAGTAGTAATTTGATGCACTCCGCACTTCACCCGTCTAGACGCGCCGGGCTCGCTCTTATCACTGGTTACTGTTAGAACTGTAGACACTAAAGGTAGTTTAGAATTATAATAATATTCAATCTTGATTTTGTTTATTTCAAATTTTTCCGTTGGGCTTCAATTTAAAAATTTCACACAAAGGGTTGCATTGTTTCGCTGAACTTTTTAATTGTATAAGATATTATTTTCTTCATTTATACGATTATTATCACATCCGCAATTTATATAGATAAATTATATATATAAAAACACTTGTTCCGACTGTAGGTTAACATTTTTAGAGGATTAAATTTATGGGGATAACTATAAGGATACGAAACGACATTTTATTATTTTAATCATATACCTTTGGGAGGAATTTATTTACTTTGCTGAGTCCTAGGGTCCTGTAGGCATGCTGGAAGACTGATGGGCATACCACATGTATTTTTAGGAATATGTATTTTTTTATAATATTTATAAATATTTATAGATAATTAAAACATTAAAAAAACATTAGTTACATTTCCTTAACTCAATTGATTTTAATCAATTGGAGGTTCAAATAAAAATAGTAATCAATAAGACAGCTGCTTATAGTTAATGTGCGTGTAATCTTAACACATACGATTTACAGATTCAGATGCAGTCTTAGCAACAGATCGATTGAACCCGTCTTCCACCCACTGAAGAGAGAAGGAAACCTACATTTATATTTAAAAATTACCCACAGTCCGCGACTTTGTCGGTATAGATTACAGGAAGGCGCTAAACTTTCAGAAATTTTGCTGAGAACTGGTCGAACCTGATACTCGACACAAAAATATATTTGTAATATTTATTTTAAAATATATAATAAAATCAAATGTAAAAGAGTTTCTGAAAGCAGACTAAACGTTCTGGAGATAAGGACGTTCTAATCTAAAATCACGTTAAATAATTATAGTAACAGTTTAAGATGTTTAAATGTTAGTTAACTAATAAAATCAATAAAAACAAATTTTAGTACAAAATGAAAAGTTGCCAAAAATTGTATTAATATAATATTGATAGTTTGAGACATGAATATCAACAATTGTCTATCAATAACTTATTGCAAAGTTGTGGTACTCCCGCAGTTGAAGTAGTATTACTTAGTAGTATTACTAATGGTACAAGTGTGTCGTTTTTACATTTCTTGTTCTAAATCAAAACTAGATACTATTAGCAAAACTGTTGATGTTTCCATAATATGTCCTCCTCCTGACTTTAATAATACATATTCTATCTACACTTACGATTGGAAGAAATCCATATCTTTTATTCCTCGTAATTATAAACCAATAAATGGCTGTTTCGTCATGAAAATTTGTGAATTTGCCAGTAGTAACATGCTTACACACACACACACACACACACCCACACCCCGTCCATGATCATTAAAATATATCCGTTACTTTTTTGTATATTATATATAAATCCACGTACTATGTATTAACAAGTAAAAACATTATTTCTTTTTAATAATTAGAGAACCGATTTTGTCTCGTCACTCGGTATGTTAGTTTATTTACAATATGGCATAAGGTAAATTTTATTATGTTGTGTTTTGCCAGTCTATCTAAATACTAAACTCGACATTCGTAACTATTCATTCTTTATCACTAAAGATATCCTATAAGCATCAAGACGACAAGCTATTAGTGTAGCAATTAGTTAGGTACCGTCGATTTACCTAATTAATGTTCTTTTGAAATTACCTAATTAATCTGTAAATGACTAGCCATTTAATAAAATATATATTATAATAGGGAAGGATAAGTGCCGAGTTAAGAGATATGTTTTGAATGCGTCTTATCGTACAATAATATTTGATGACGAGACTTCAGTCCGCTGCTTGGACGTTGGGAGCGAGTGACTGCGAATCCGTTAGCAGTCCGCGAGGAGCGCGCGCTTCTGACACGCGCAAGACACTCGCAAGACACCCATTAACGCTTAAGGTAACTTAACTTTATATTGTAATATATAGGCATTGCGAAATCATATTCAATAATACCAATTGTCTTTTCCATTTTAATGCGATATTCAATACTTTACATTTTGTTTATCTATTTCCTTTATTATATATTTTTACTAGTTTGCATATGATTTATTTAAATTTTATTGTTATTTTTTCTATCTGTCCCAAAATAATTTTATTTGCTTTTTAATGTATCCTATACTTGGTATTGAGTAGCAGTTATTGGAGTCATCGACCGAATTATTGCAGATATTAAACCATTCTTTAAACCATTTAGGAGGCACAGTTCAAATGGTCGAACCTTATTGTAGTAACTTTTTACAAAACAAATTATTACTTAAGATTTATTTTAAACACTGATTGTACAATATAAGTCTAAAATGAGTGTTAAATTCAATTTCTAATGCGGTTACCGATAAATTAATATTCAATACTTTATATTTATGTTATGTACATTTATAAATAAAATAAATTATTAATTGTAGTCAGAAAAAACTCGTCAAACTAAATTAATTAATCGTTTTAAAAAAAATAATAATTTAATAAAAAATAAAATACAAAATATTATTTCCAACGCATTAAACAATAGAATTAAGGATAATTCTTTATGCCTGTACTTTAACTTAGGTCCGCGTCCGATGTTATTTCGGTATTTCTTATACTCGGAGAGAGAAAAGTTCTTGTAATGTTACAGACACGCTGACATGTTTGATATTTCCTGAGGGAAGATATCTTATGTATATTAAATATTATTACTTATTTGATTACTAGCTCTTAGATTAATCGACATACACACAAACATAAGTTAATTAAAAAGTATATACTTTTTGTTTTATAATTATTAAACATAAAGTCATAGTGAATAATGGATTATTGTAAAGGTAAAAAGCACTCAAGTGTGAAGTATTGTAAATCTTATCTCGCTACTTGTACTTACATTGTGAAGTGATACTAGTAAAGGTCGGACTTCATTTTGTATGCACCTGTGGTTGGAGGTTACCCGGCTCTCGTTAACACTAAATATTAAGCAAAAAGTGTGGTAATCTAATAATTATAATATTTGTAAAGTTATAATTTAGGTTTATATCACTGTTATTTGAGGTTTTTTTATTTTTTTTTATAGAAACACTCCTAAACCTGTTTACAGACTACCCAACTTCGATGATAAAATATATTAATATGATGAATACAGCGCAACAGTTTTTTGTACTTGAATAACGAGTTTTTTTGAGATTTAAAATGAAATATTAATTTACATTAAGTTGAGAAGTTTATTATTTTTTATTTAAGCCGATATATAACATGCGTTGGTAGATAATAGTAAGAGGATGATATTGGTGGAAGATTTGTTATTGTGTCTTCCTGTTTCCAACGAATAGGGTGTACTTTTAGTATGAGTTTCCTGGACTCGGTCGTCCCCCACAGGTTCCTGTGATTAAAATATAATATAATATTTATTAATATATATATTAATTTATAACTCGACCTTATTTACTAAAGGCTTGTTTTGTTTTTCTTGTTACATTATATCATAAATTCTAGGAAAGTAATAGCAAATCACAAACGATAAGCGACCAGATACAGTTAAAATTAGATTCTATATTAGAGACAAACTTAAACACAACATGTGGGTCTCAGTAACAGGAAAAAACACACCCATTCTTCAAGGTAGGTTTATTATAGAGTTGATGGTCGGTTTAGCTTCTCTATATTATAAAGAATTAATAAAATAAATACACTTATTGCGTTATAATTTTTAAGAAGTCATTTGTAAACCTATTTACCTGAGATAAAATAACTTTCTATGGCGTCTGAGTCTTAAGAGTTAAGAATTTATTATAAATGTATATAATTTATTATAAATGGATATACTTTATACTTTATAAAATATTTGACTTTTATTAATATAATTTGAGGTTTCGTAAATGACGATGATAATCACAAACAATATTATCGGCGGTGCGTTATCTTGTATTTGATAACATGATAATATTTTTGCTAAGCTTTATTTGCGAATAAATTATGCCACGCTCTGAGATTATTATGTTAGGAAGATTTTGATATTATAATATTTATATATATTACTGTTTATACAACATTTATTATAATCAATTAGTATCACGTTAAAAATTAACAGTTTGCATAAAACATTTTTTTTGTAGCTTCAAATGATAACAACTTGTAATGAGATAAGTGTGAGGTTTAGATAAATATTAAAATGACATATAGATAAAACTTTTTCCGCCCGCTTGCCTTATCTAATTGTTAAGTTATTTAACTCGTCTCTTTTTCATTTCTCGTTACAACACAACACACATACAGTTGCGTAACACTAAAACAAAACAAAACATACTAAATACATAGTAATACTATATATGATATATATCCTTTCAATTATTATTTTATGCTTTTAGAAGTCAAATTTCCAAAAAAAATTGTGTTAAGAGAACCCCTAGAAATAATAATTGTTTACTACGTTCAAAGTGAATGTTATAAGGTCAAAGTGTAAAGGGACGGCGATAAGTGAAAACTTCGCTTTTGAAATGGATAATACCTATATTTATTAATTTTAATACTTATTTCAAGTCCGAGGATCCAAGTTCTACTAATAAGTGAGGTTCAAGGTAAGGTTGATGAACAAATTAAGGGTTAATAACAAACTATCTATCGTCTGTACTGCTGTTTACAAAAAAATACCTATATTAGCTTTGGCGAATTTTCCTTTAAGCGGTGACACAATATTGTGCTGTGTGAGAGAGAGATATACTTCTCTCTCTCTAATGACCATATGATGATGACCATCAGGTATTAATGTCATTTCATTCAGACAATCCAGTCTCAATTATGTAAAGTTTCTAAATGGTTTTCCCTTAATTTATTAAACTATTGATAAACGTGAAACTAATTAATTAATTAATTAACTTTAATAATTTAACAATTTAATCTTTTGATATGATCTCTCACTTATCTAGTGAGTGATGTTTGAAAGTGTTCGATGTTTGTTTTATCGAATAGAGAGATAGAGATAGAGATGGTGGAGTGTTTTTCGTCATACAATCGAGATCAAGGCTGTGATAAACTACTTTAGCACGCGGCTCCGTGCCTCACTAAGGACTGTTACAGAAAAAAAGACCTTGTCCCTCTGCGGTATGACAGATATAATACGTTGCGCTGTTATGTTATAATATATATATTAAAATATTAAAAATAAATAAGGGTAATCAGAAAATAACGGAAAATTATTATTTATAGTAGTGTGGTTTTAACTATTTAATCAATTGAAAAAAAAAATACGTACCTTATCTCAAATCACTGTACTTTCAAAATGAAGTATGAATATATTGTTTAATCGGATTACAAAGAACCCACATAAGTGTTTGAGAAATGTTTTGAAAGATTTTAGGATCCAACTAATAGATAATACAAAAAGTAAGTAATCTCAATAGAGTCAAAGTCAATGATGCAGAATGCGGAAGTTATGACAAACAAACAGACGACGCTTATTTGTTTACTGCAACTGTTCTATTCTCCAGGATATAACAATAGCAATCAATCAATAGCATCTATTGTCATTTCCGTATTCGTTAAAAACTATCATTAAACATTAATCGCTCTTAAAACTAATCAAAGTACCTACTAATACATTATATCCTAAATTAAAAAATAATCACAAATTACACTCAATCTTGTACATCAAAAAAGTTGATACACGTTTGAAGTATTGATAAAGCGAATACAACTACTTCGAGGAAAAACTGATTGTCGTTACGTACTAGTAATACTATACGAGTACTGTTGATCTACGACTGTTTTAGTCGACGACCAATCCGCACTAAACACAGACAATAACATACTGTTACACGGATATGATCTGAATTTAATACACTGTAAAACACTTTTGTTGTTATTGATCATAAATATTTGTTAATATTTGAACTAACCTTGATAAGCTCAATCTCAATCGTCTTATACAATTGTCTTTTAATAATTCTCCTCCACGCTGCCTGTCCTTATCGGGACGTCGTATTCAAGTGGCATTGACTTCTGTACAAATATTAGACAAGTCTAAAGGATTAAGATGAATTAATTTTAATTTCTTAATTTTAAGAACATTGAAGTTTTAAAAACACCAAAATTATCCTAATTTATTTAAATTATTTTTTAATTGTTTCATCCACCCACTAGTTTAATTTCTGTGAACGACCTTTTAATAGCCTCATAAAGCTACACACATAAAGGTACACTCAAAAGATATAAGGAATCGAAATGTATTTCCAAACGAAATAATTCTTACTACAAATAAATAAATCATATTTCAAAGTTGTTAATAATAGGCGCTGTTAAAATTGTTTTTGTGATTACGTTAGAGAGAAGGGAGTCCAGAATATTATTACAATATTAACAAATCCGGTTATGTTTTGGCAGTAACTGGTTGTTAAATTGTACATTAGATAAAATAATTAGATAAAGATAATAGACAAACAATTGCGGTAGTAATATTAATATTTAAAGTTTTATGTAGGTAACTTAATTCTGATAGAGGTCAGTCCATCGCGAGGGAGGGTCGTGGTTGGATTGATTATAGGCTGGTGACAATGTACACATACCTATAACAGTGTTTTTTTAAATCGTTTATAATGGTTGTGACCACGGCAAGGTACTGAAACGAAAGAAGACAGCGGTCCAGTCGTAACTCGTAATGTATCACACATACATGGGAGTATACGTATTGCTGGGGCCTGTTTAGTAATGATAAACATCTAAACGACTTGATCGACTTGGACATGACCTCATGTTCAAAATTTACATAACAGGTACCTTTTATTTGTTGTCGGTAAATAACTCATAGCCGTGTTAGGATAAAAATCCATATTTTTTATCCAAAATAACTCATTCAAAGTATATTTTAGTAAAACAAAAAATTTTGTTTTTTTTTGTATCAGTGTATTTTTTGCCTCGCAGCAGAACCCAACCACGTAACCGGTATCATCATAAAACTTTATAAACTTAATATTATTATCAATTTAAAAACTGGAATATTTTTATTTGTCATGAAATATAAAACTTGTTTTTAAAATTATGTCAAAATTGTAGGAAAAATCCGTTATAATAGTAATATTATAGTTAGTGTTATCTCGTATTCTCATGAAAATGTGTTATTTGGGTTTTAGTTTCCTACTTAATATTATAAAAAAATGTTTCTTTACACTAAAAGTAAATCAGTGGTAAATATTTTTAAGTTTTATTTTATTATCAACTCTTTCGAGAAGTTCAGGGACCAAAAAAATATATGTTTTTTATTATGCGCATTTAGCTTAAGAAAAATGATTTAAATATCGGATACGTTAGTTAGTTTGTTTATCTGTGTATCTAATATATATATCTGGTCGAAGGATATTCCAGGCCTTGATGTAACTTGAAATGTTTCAACTTTAATTTCCTTATATTGCGTTATGTGTTGGAATGCTGTGTTATTGAATTAGAAATGATCACGTTTATAAACACTTTTATGATCTGGCGATTTATTACTTATTGTGCGCTAAAAAATGTTTAATATTAATTATTTTTAAACCCTGTCTGAATAACACGTACGTATATTGATTAAAAAAAACAATCTTTGTATGGAAAGGTAATATTTTATTTTTATTTTGTGAATTTTACTGTGATATAATACTTATATTAAATACGTTCAAGTAAAGTATTGAGTGTTCTGCGCTGAGTCATATGAAGAAAAAAATACAAGGACGTATTGCTTGAATTGTGGTGTTAAATGAAGGAAATGTCCACTTACATGGCCAGGGTTGTGTGGTTGTATAATGATGACATCTGTGTGAGATAAAGCAAATTACTCCACGCTGTATACCAAAGTGCACGAGTGGTTCAAGTCAGTGCTCGCTTCGTTATTCAGGCAGTCGAATTATTTTTTTACAATATTCAAATAAAATTATGTGATATGAGGCAATAGATCAATTATTTTATACATCTATTGTCTTTTGTTTCATTATAAATAGATTTAGAATCATTTATGCGCTGTTAAGAATCATTCTAACACAGATGGTAGGTATGATATAACAGTTAACTTAATGTGTATTATAATAACTATAAGACTTGTTATGAATTAATGTTTAAGAAGTATTTTTGATAATACGAACAAGATTATGGGTTAAACCAGTTTTTAAACATTAATTAGTTTAGATCCAAACCTGATTTGGTGTTATGAATTAATATCAGTCTTCAGTTCTTATTCCTAAGAATAGAATTATTATCTCTAATGACGCATGCATTTAGTAGAAATAAATAGATTTTTAATGCATATGGTGCGAGCGGGTCCGCGATACAACGGATGGTATTTTCCTCTCGTATTAACCATAATATATAAAATTGTCTCAAGCGTCACGACACGTGCTGCACTGACACGTGTTAAAGTCAGACAATACCTTGACCATCGCCGAACAACTTTATATCTCTGCAATGAAGGGGTAAAGAAACCTTGATGTCATGCTGGTGTAGTCACAGATACCTGCAACTTACTGAGAGATTCGTACTCTTGATTATTCAGGAATAATTCAACGATTATCTCAAACAACTATAAACGATTGATTATTTAAATCGTTCGTTGGAGTTTTTTAATACAATTGCTATACAGATTTTTTATTCAATTACATTTACATATTAAATACGCAAATGGACTTTTACATCGAAGCAATTATTTTGCAGCAGCTTATATAATAAATAGTGCAAATATTTAGTGCCTGCTTACATGAAAAACAGAGTCTACATTTAAAATAACACAAACGAAGTTAACTCGTGCTACTCTAAAAAACGACGTCTGTGACATTATAACTTTAAGAATTTATTATGAATCTATGTTTAACTTATTTATAACTTCATAAACTGGAAGAGCTCAAAAATTATTATAACGACGATTTATTCCCGAAATAATAATAATAAAAAAAAACTGCATTGACTATGAATGATTTATATAAATTTAATCAAAAGATTATTTTTTTCCAGAAAAATGAAGACCAAGGAAAAGATAGACATCGCAACCATCAGCGGCAGTGGCGGCTCCATTAACCACAACAGCAGGTAAGTTAAAGTATATAAACAATTATTAACAATACGTTCATAGCAAACAACTAAGTACTACAATAAGAAACAGGTCTGTCTATTATGGGACAACAAATACATATCGAAAACTCAGACTCCCACAGTCTTACATCCGATGCGTCTGCAACGAGTTGAGATCAATTTAAAGAGATAATCGCGGATATTGTCATCCTGACACTGATATACTTTCCAGTGTCAATGTTACAGACGGACATTTATGATTATCAATAAACTTATATCGGCATCATAATGTTTTCATTAAGATAATCTTGGGCACTTTCGTGTTGATGATTAATGTAATATTCCCTTTGTTCTTCTAAATGAAGAAATAAAATAGTTTCCAAAGATGGTTACCATCGGCGTCACAGCTGTCAGTCGTGATAATAACTCATCTTTGTAACGATGAATTCCTAATGTCCATAAATGTATAATATACTAATACAATATACAATTAACAATTTATTTTTTATTTATTTTTTTATTTCTTTCGGATGTGCTTGTTTATAAAAACAATTTAAATAAATAGAATTAAAAAAAAACAATATATTTTTTTATATCGTATCCGGTATCGACCACTTCAAGTTTAATAAATCACAATATTTTTACACTTCTCCGTGCCGAGGTGAACAAAAACAGGATTACGCCCACTCACTTCACCAAAATAAGTAAACTTCCTCAACAAACAACGCTAAATACAAATATTTGAATGGACTTTAAAAATCAGATAAATTAAATTAGTTATTAAAATTTAACAAGACTTCCGATACAATAAAGTATTTATCAAACAGCTCGTCCGCACAGCTGTTTAATATAATTAAACTTTGTATTGTAATAGCCATTGTTTCACCAAGGACAAGATTTTATATAATATACGAGGTAACGGACAACAATATTGCACTTGTTTTCTGATACTTTAGCTTACGGCTCCTAATTTCTTGATCTTTAAAGCAAGGAAAATAAACATAATTTTCAAAACATGAAATCCTAAAACTCATGTTTAGAGAAAAACAATAACATAATAATAGTTGAATCTTTAAAACAATGGAAAAATACCTATTAGAAGATTCCATCATCTATTTTACCTTAATTGGTAGAAGTTTTAAAATTTCTAATACATCTTGATTCGTTGCATTTTTCATAGCTCTACACTAAAAATCATATTTAGATATCAAAAAAAGAATGGTAAGATTTTCACGCCTTTTTTAAAAAATAATAAATAAAAAAAAACATTAGTGTTCATCTTTCGCAAAAATTTCCGATTCGACATCAAATAGTTTGGAGTATATATACTATTAAATAAAAATGATTATTTATTGATTGGTTCATGTGCTTCCACTTCTATTTTGTAATTTGCATGAGGCCAACATGTGAAACCAAATTCTGCAAATAATTTTAAACTTGAAATTATTCTGGCTAAAGTGTGTTCTAGCTTGTTCTTGTTGCACTAAAATTAAACTTCACCCACTAAAAAGAGCTACGGCGATTTTTCTCTATAATATAACACTTTACTACATTTTCACATCGACTTCTTCCGTCCTCCAAATGAACACGAAACATAAACCTTTTGTTATTTCTTATAATTTATACAAATTATTAATTATAAATCTATTTTAAGTGTAGCTAACTTTAGTGATTTGTCGAGATAAGGGAGAATATCTAGAGAGAAAAGCGTGGTAACTTTTCGAATTAGAAAATAGATCAACACTACGCTAAATTTCATTAAATCCGCCTTTTAGATTGTTATATTTTAATCTTAGCCTGAAAAATGAGATAAATTTTCAGAGTTTAAAGTATATTTGGACCGCCATAATAAACTATTAATACAATCATACACATACAATCGATCCAGTAATTATTACTTAGTGCGCTATCAAACTGTTAGAAAAACTATATTGTTTTGAATTCTGTTTTACCGATTGAATATATTTTTTGATGTCTAATGTGCATATTGAATTCTGTACTTTGCAGAAATTGTCCTATATTAAAAATATTATATTGGTTTAAAGCAACCTTAGTTTGAATAAACCCATGAACGCTACAATGGCCTTCAAAGCATTGTCACGTTTGTTTTGTAATTAATATTTCAAACTAATCAATAATAAAGTACTTTATACGAATGAGTTCATTTTATTATTAATTCTGACAATATTTAAATTTTTCGATAAAAGGTATATGTGAATGGGGGAGGGGGAATTTATATACTTTCTTTTGACTCTATACAATAATTAACATAAGACCTCGATCTACAGTTATAAAAAACATTTAGTTAGGCCTTTAGTTCAACAATCAAAATCAAATATGAACTTTTTGAAACAATTATAAATGAATTATACGAATATTTAGAATCATATGTATATATATATCAATTTATTTAAAGATATAAAATCTTTTCCACTTTAATTAATACAGTGATCACTTTTGTACAGAAACAGGAGAGGTAGGAGGGCCTGTTTTGATAAGATTTATCGAAATAAGTCCTTCTGTAAAGATACTCCAACCTAAAATAAGGCTTCCAAACGAGGGTTCCAAACGCGCCCTGGTCTAAAAGAACCACACCACAATATCAGGCGGCATTTTTTTTTGGGCAATAGACTTGGTTATTAAAATAAATTATCCTAAAGTTAAAAGCAATCTTGTATCTATGTAGATTATTATAAAAGTAAGGACTATGTTATGTTAACGATAGGGAAGCATGGTACTACTTCTGTACAAGTTGCTTCACTATGACCACATTCAAACTATTATCTTACTACAAAAATAAGACATTATATAATTATTATTTAGAAAGTTCAAAGTTATATCCCTATTTAACATTTCAAAATTTAATAGCACCGTAGAACTAACTAGTTAGTTATAATATCTTTATTAAATCCTAATTTGTTCTCACATATGGCAATAGTCAATACGATAAACTGTACCTTAATAATTAATTAAAAGGAGTCTTCAGTTCCTTGCTGGTTCTTCTCCGTGGATGCAACTAAAGATGAAATTTTATAAATGCAACATATACTTAAATTAAATAATAATATCGTCTTGGCTTTTGACTTTGACCATCAATACCAGCGGTCGTGTTCGTTTTACAGTTTCTCAAAGAGGGTACTCAATGTGTCACAAGGAATTTAGTAAATCCGCTACGAATTACACACATTGCTCAATAATCCCCATACCCGAATCTGGTTATTCCATTTCGGTTGCGATATTGTTACTTGTAGGATTCGACCTTTCACTTTCAACATCACACTATACCCCGAATTGAAATAGTGGCTCAGTCGGTTCACATCTTAGGCTTGAAACAGCTGATACAAAAATGGTAAGTCGTTTTATTTAACATAATATTTAATTATTTATGCCAAATTAAATAACAACTAATTATATAATTCAAAATTCTGGCTGCTTTTTTTACGTTAGTAGTCTTGGCTTTTTTATTAATATTTTTTTTTTGTAAGATTTAAAAAATCAAACCGATATTATTTGTTTACATATATTTTTAATTTTTTCCTATTAACTAATAATTTAATTCACAGAAATTACATTTCGTAATATTTTTACTGGAATGTTCGTTGTTCCTGGTTATCTCTGAGGAGGTCCCTGAAACCCGTGACCTTGGGGACTATACGGACGATTACGATGACCTCGGCCGAAAACATCGTAAAAAGAAAAAACACCAGAGCAACCCTTGCTATGGGGGATACGGAAGAACGTTTGGTTCCCACGACCAAACTTACGTATCAGCACCAGTCACTAATTACTTCTTCGGTTGCGGTGGTCCAATAGCACCAGCTCCTATCCAGTATCCAGTGCAATTCGGCGGTGGTCACGGTCACGGCGGCCACAATCATGGTGGCCACGGACACGGTGGCCATGGCTATGGCGGCCAAGCCCATGGTGGCCACGGCCATGGTGGCCACGGCCATGGTGGATTCAATGGGCCCGTTAATTATGGATATAACCAGGGTTACAATCAGCCTTATCAATTTGGCCAATACCAACCATTCCATGGACCTCAAAATGTATTAGCTGCTGCAGCGTCAGGCTTCGGCAATGCTGTGGCTGGTTACTTCAACCGACCCAGAAAAGTGAACAAGCAAATAAATCAGTTTTTAAGACCGTTATATAACTTGCTTTGAAACAGTGTTAGGAAATTGATTCCATCGAATTTAGTTCAATATAATGAAGTAACATTATTGTGCAAAGTATTATAAGAATATAAGTAGCATATTTGGGATTTATGTCGATAAGGCTACGTGATATATTTAATTATACGACACGTAATTTTTATGTAGTATCCACCGTTTGTAAAAAAATATTAATTATAAAGTTAAAAATAGAGTTAAAAAATATTATTGTTTTTCCCTTTTTGTAAGGATGTATGATTGTGTGTTTATAAATTTATTCTCTTCATGTATCTATTATGTTAAACAAATGGTGCTATAAACATTATTTAAGTCTTATTTTAATAAAGATGTAATCATTGAATTGCTTTATTTTTACTAAAATGAATAAACATACGAGTAAGTGCTACTGATCCCAATACCTTGAGCTTCAAAATTTTATATTGGCATAGCATTTGCAAAGCGATGGAAACCACCGCACACGTATTTATATAAAATAACGCGGTACTGTTACAAATAGCGAATGGTTTTTTAGTAAATAAATATTATATGGATGCTATAAAATATAGGTACCTCCCAAGGCTTTATATCTAAGCGAATTAATACGTTCAATAAAAATATTGCTTGTCCATACTAATATTATATTACGTTTAAAAGAACTTATCTCAGGCACTACAGGCCAAACATTTTTTTTAAATTAAATAAGATGTTTCATTAGGAATCCCAGGTGTTGTCGAGGGCAATTAAGTTTAACGACGACCACCGAACATTTCCGAGAATGGCCGAACTATAAATGTCCGGGACAGCATGGAACAATTCAGAGCACAAATTATATTACAGTGTACACCCCATATTTAAAGTCGCGGGGTCAGTTTCGGCCGTGTTTCAGCTATTAATAATCACGTTTTATGGCATTTTCTTCCATTTTACGCCGGTGTAGGTAACTGTGATGCACATCTATTTTAAATATGCAAAGACAGACTATAGTGATGCACAAAAAATATATTTTTTTGTGCATCAAAAATAGCTGAATTATTTTGTAAGAATAGTATTATTGTCTTTAAAGACAACAATGACCTCAATGTCCACTGATTTGTAACGTTATCACGATTCATAATAACCAACAAACTTGCATAAAGCAAGTCTGTTGGTTATTATAAATACTGCAAAAATGGTTGTTGAAGATTTATTGCAATTTAATTTCAATACATTAAATTGAATTCTTTTAAGTTAATTATTATTTGAAATCTTTTTTACTCATTAAAGTCGCTTAAGTAAAATTGAGTAAATTTAGAAAGAAAAGTAAATTGTGTATTATTTTACTTCGTTTGTCTTTTGCCAGTTATAATGATCGTATTCTAGATATATGATTTATCGGGAATATAACGATGATTCTATTATAACATAAAAAACTATTGTATGTTTAATATTTGCTCTTTATTTACAGCACAGCAACAGAAAGTTATGGAGATTTCCAGTCTCGAGAACAGATTATCAACTTGGAGAGTAAAACACACAATGTTGAGGATCCGAGTCCTGAGCACCACCATGTTACACATCCTACCTCGTAAGTGTTATATTAGAAAGTAGTATTTTTGTTACGCATAAGAATTATTTTTTATTATACTCTTTATAATTTAGGTACATGGACACGATGCTGCATCTCTTTCGAGGGAATATTGGCTCTGGTTTGCTGGCAATGGGTGATGCGTTTAAAAATGGTGGCATCATATTTTCTCCTATCATGACTGCGATACTGGGGATCATTTGTGTTCACTCTCAACATTTATTGGTACTAATAATTATCATACTTATTATATCATGACTAGAAAATACATAATCTGCTATTTAACAAATAATTTCGCTAGATTTATTGTAAGAGATACTCATATATTATTCAGCTAAACTGTTCAGAAGAAATACACCGGAAAACAAAGCGGGACAGGCCTCCGGGTTTCGCAGACACTGTGTCACTGGTCTTCGAATATGGCCCAGTGCGTCTTCGACCCCTAGCTTCAACCATGAAGATTTTGGTCAATACATTCCTTTGCATCACGCAACTCGGTTTCTGTTGCGTCTATATTGTATTTATTGCTAACAACGTTAAGATGGTAAGACGCGCCACTTAACGATATCTTATTTTAAGCTATAATGTCAACGAATAGCCCATATGTAATAAATATTATTTTCAGATTTGTGACCAAAATAACATTCATATAGACCTTTCAATCCATATGATAATTGTCATGGTGCCGCTTTTATTACTCTGCATGGTACGGAATCTGAAATACCTAACACCGTTCTCTACTCTGGCCAACGTTTTAATGGCCGTGGGGGTGGGTGCCGTTTTGTATGAAGCTGTACAAGATCTGCCACCGATCCAGTCCAGAGAATATTTGGCAGACTGGGGTCGGCTACCGTTGTATCTCGGAACAGCCGTTTACGCTTTTGAGGGAATTGGATTGGTTTGTACTTTTTATATGTAATTAATATTATCAAATAAAAAATCTATTAGGAAACACTTATATCATTTATATTGAAATGATTATGTAAACAATTGAGTAGGCATCTACTATTAAGAAAAATCTTTAAATAGTCGTATCGTCTGTTAATTGTTTAATTATCTACAGGTGCTACCTTTGAAGAATGAAATGCAAAAACCGGAGCTGTTCCAGAAACCTCTGGGTGTATTAAACGTGGGGATGGTTGTAGTGGCAACAATATTTATCACTGTCGGTTTCTTGGGATATCTCAAGTGGGGCCCCGATGTAGCTGGCAGTCTCACTCTGAACTTAAACCCTGATCACTTGTAAGATTTTTCATGAAACAGTTTTTTTAGACTTCGTTTCTTTGCTTTTGAATAATACAAATATTGAAAATCAAACCTATCAACACGTTTTTAATTATCCACATAATTCAAAAAACACTATTTACTTTCCAGTTTAAGTACGACGGTACAAGCCTTGATCACTGTGGCTATATTATTTACATATCCACTTCAGTTCTACGTACCCATCGCGATCACGTGGCCGGCCCTATGTAAGAAGTACGGCAAGGTCTCACCAATAGCAAAAGAGCTGGGATACAGAGTCATAATAGTTCTGCTTACTTGTAAGTATCTTACTGCAAGTACACTTATGATCAGAGAAATCACGGAATACTCAAATGATATCAATATAATAATTAGATCTATATTTACAAATTGATTAAAAAGATACATTATTTGTTTCAGTCGTATTGGCTGAGTCCATCCCACAGTTGGGGCTCTTTATTTCGCTTGTGGGAGCAATCAGCAGCACCACACTGGCACTAATGTTCCCACCCATTATCCAACTAGTTTCCACTTATCAAAACCACAATAGTATACCTATATATATGATTCTGAAAAACAGTTTTATCGTAATACTGGGATTGTTTATTTTTGTTACTGGCACATATCAAAGCATAGCCTCGATTGCACAGGCATTTGTAAAATAAATCTTTGTAAGATATCAGACAACATAATTATTGGAGCGAGAAATAACATAAAATAATAATAATATATTAATAAATAGATATATGTAAATGTAATGTGCTCAATTGTTTATAATTGGTGTATTTTTTGGCGATTTTGTCAAATAGTACGTATCAGTCAAAATGACGTTTGATTTTCGTTTAAAATTTTAATACTTTTATTGATTTACGTAATGCCATTTTCGCTTTATATAATTGATATATCTCAAGGAGACTATCGAGCTTCTACTCGATAAATAGTAAGTAGACTTAAAAAAGAAAAATCGAATTTATTACTGAGACTCGTAAAGATAAGTTGTATGCAGCTTAGTTTTACTCGATGATATTATAGAAAAAAACTTTTAAATCGACAATGTATATTAAGGTAATGTAATATTTATAGTTTTGATAGAGATAGGAATAGAATATATTTGTCTGAATCTTCATTTTATTTATATATACTCTGTCCCTTATTTATATTTTTGTTATACGTTTTAATGTTTAAGTAAGTAACTTTTAAAGCTTTTAATTTTTGACAAGTAATCTGTATTTCTCTGTCACTTATTTAACGCAATTAATTGTTCTTGGGTAATATAATAATATTTACCACCGATTCGCCTTCCCTAACTGTGTAAATACCATAATATTTATTCCTAAAGAAAACTATTAGATTAATATACATTTCTTCCGATTACCACCCGATATATTGTTTAAGACATGTGCCAAGTTTGAGAACGAGCTTACCAACACCATACGAATATTATTTTAATAAACTGTGATACAAAAAAGATTTTGTGATGGAAAACTTGAATAAAGCATATTGAAAAGAAATAATGAAATTATTATTTAATAAAATGTCAATCAATAAAATATACACAAACTTTGATTACTATAATTCTGGTGAGAGATATGGAAATAAAAACAAATTTTTATTATAAAAAGTTTATTTAACAGAGATTTTACGGTTACAAGGTATGAGAGTACAATCGAGAATAAAATTATTTGTCACTGACATCCGATCAGCCGGGCATTGACCTCGTGTGATTTTTCGTAATAACTTTGAAATAATTCTAAACCAACGATCGAACATCCAACCACACGAGATGCCTGCTTCACTTCACTGCTCACAGCTCGGCGTATTTAAACAATTGAACATCGACACAGACAAATGAAATCAGTTTGTTAATTAGGATTAACTTACATCCCTCTATATGCATGTTTAGAGCAAGTATTATCTAAAGCTATAATAAATATGAATGAAGTCTACTTATACCCATTACCTATATTTGTACTAATTATAAATACTTAATAATCCAGCTAAGTACACATCACCAGTAACCAGTCTAAACAACATGCTTTATTTAGGCGACTGCTCCGACATACTTAGTTCTAATCACAATAACCGAAATTAATAATCCATCTTAGACTACAAACTCAACCGGTGATAAGTACTCATAAAATAGATTGTAATTTTTTATCTTTAGAATAAGAAATTGGATCAGGATTGTTTATTAATTTTGGTAATTTCGAATGACATTCAGCTTAATAATTACAGTTTTCTATCGCTATGTTGCTGCTTTGTTTATGTATGTCATATTTTAGACACAGATGATCTTATCTTCACCTGTTCAGTGTTCACGGTGGCTTTAAATTAAACAACTTAACTTACACAATACTCGTAATACTGTCCAACGTGAATTTTTCACATAATACGTCTTCGCGGAACAACAATAATGTTTGCGAAAGAAGTGATATCAGTTTAATAATATTATATTATTTATTCTGCTGTAGTAGCAGCTAATGCAGATGAGACCGACTACTTGATACTAATGAATTGTAAATCTAATTATTACTTTAAACGTCATCTGTCAAACGGATCAGACACTAAAACCTAAAAACATTTTCAAAAATAGTATTATTGTCTATAAAATTACTTGATTATTTATAATCAAATGAAACACTTATATTTTATAAAAATACCAAAATCATTGACAGCAATGTGTCGCCCCATGGCTTACCCCGGGGGTTATACTTACCGGGGGTGACCCGCGCGCGTAAGGCACGTCATTATTGTATTAAAACATCATAATGAGATTTTTTATACAATAATTATAACTAACAGTGCATAGGCAGTGGCTTTAAGGCGAAAAATCTACTACTAATACATGCTCAACCTCATAAAACTATACAATTAATAAAGCTGGTTTCACACAAATCTAATACAATGAATACGACCAATAAGTTCAACTGAATAATAATTAACTAAATGCCGCTATTGGCAGTGCGAGAGGTGTAAGATAAGTGACAAAGTAAGAAACAATACTAAACAATACCAACCATGAACCATATTAAAATATACGAACTGACACCTGTAATGTGTAATGCAAACGTTTTGCGATACTTAATCAAAAAATAAATAAAAAATAAACACTCGCGAATACTGCTTTAAGGGTAAAGCTCATGCTTACTCTGAATAATATAAGGAACTATTACTTAATGTATCTTTTACTTACAATCAATACTTACAAACGAAGAGAGAAAGATACAAAATCTATTTTGTTAATAAAAAATGTGTAGCCTAAATAAGATGTTAATATAAATATTGGCTCCTTGTAATTTTTTCACTTCGCAACGGATGTCTAGGAGATAGTTTAAAAATACTCAAGGAAATTAATAAAGCTATTTAATATTTTCGTAAATAATAGTATGATAGAAAATCCGTTATAGCTTGGCTTATGGCCACTATTTGTAATACGCGTTGCCTTTTTGATGCAGCGCAATGTAAACTTGTATTTACTGATTATCAGATTATAATGATACAAGTTAATGTTCGAGACCCATCGTCACTGGAATGGCATATTAAGTAACTTTTGTTCACAAATTAATAAATATATCTCACTTTTCAAAACAGACTGGCTTAAGTATGAGCGGGCCTAAAAAAATATTACACTACTAATAATACACACACACACACACACACACTATATGTATTTAAATTAACTTACGAAATACTGAATTTGCATGTTTTAAGACAAAAAAACCGATACTAATAGAAGTGAGTGCTAAGAAAAGGTGAAGTTCGGAGCTCTGTGAGTCACTACGTATGAGGAATAACGTTAACGTGAAAACCAAATGTATATAGAAAAAACCCTGCTAAATAAGATTGTTAATTCAATGGCTGCAAAGATAATTAAGACATTTATATGAAAAATAGAAGAGACATTTTACACACACACCTCAGTTTAGGAAATAATGAAATATACACTAATTAAATATCTAAATGTATTATTTTTAGTTTTAGTTTAGTTTAGTACATTTTTTACACGCTCGAGTCTCAACTTGTATAACCAATTAATATTTTTGATAATAACAATGATATGTAGTCAATATTTTATAAAATTTGGTTAATTCTGTCACGTGAATATTCAATACAATTAAAATGAAAATTTACTTATCACTAAGTGAATCTTATCTAAGATAAAAAAGTGCCTACTCAACATCTCTATACAAGCAGACAATTTGTAAAACCTTATATCAATTATCACCAGTTTAACCACACATTAATGACTACTTAACAAGCGGGGTCGTGACGTACCCCGTGGGGACCCCGTACGATTAACCGAATTATCACATACTTTAATATTTTAAGTATCACGCCTACCTCCATATTATAACAACGTTGGGGTCATCTTCAATAATCTGATCCAATGTCGGTAGGTCGATGCGGGCCAAGCAGCATATTTCATCCGCACTGTGTCTCCCCGTGAATAACCTGCGGATTCCTATTATAGCATCCACACGGAACCCGTTTGGACGGCTCGGATTACGGATGTACACAGGATATCTTTAAAAAAAAAACTGTATACAAACATTTATAATATATTTACTTATAAAATTTTTGGTCGAACATTAAAATTTATTGGTAGGATCATTAAAGCTTTGTCAATTAAAAAAAAAAAAGAAATTTTCTTCTAAATACATGTTATTTGGATTAAAAAATGTATGATACCTTTTTAGACACTTGACAAGTCCGTGGATTTGCGCGAATACAATGAGTCGCCTGACGTCGAAGGGAACGCCCGGAGCCGGGAAGTAGCGGTCGCACACAACACGCAGCGTGGTACCTTGCTGCAACGAGCATAACACGCCAACCACGTCCGAGAGGGAGGGCTGGGTGATAATTAATAGTTATTTTCAGTCATAATACAATATATTTGTGAGCTTAATAAACCTACCTTTTCTTTGTCTTCACATCCATTATGTATGAACTTGAGGCACGAGTGTTGCATGTCGTGGTCGTTCATCAGTCTGCTGAGGTTGGGAGTGGCTCGGTACATGTTGCTGAACTTGAGAACTGGGATGAGGATTACCTGCAATTATCATTTTTATAAGATGTCTTTGTGTTCATTGTACCATGAAAAAATATTTTTTACATTTGTGTAGCATATTTATAAAAATAATTTGTTGCAGGGTTTTGCCTAGTTTAAACCTGTGTATAAAGGATCAGGAACGGTATGAATAAACTTACAACTCCATAATACACCAAGTTCTGTATACATGACTTCACTAGTGTCTTCTCCACATTGGTATCTGAAGCTATCTTTGAAACATGGTTGTATCCATTTATGTGAGGGAGCAGCTGAAAATATAATATAATGTATGAAACATTAGAAACAAATAGAGAGATGTAGCATTTTTAGGAATTATTATATCTAGCATGTACATGACATGTACTATGTCTGTTAGATAAATTGATGTCTTCTTTATTTATATTTGTCATTGTTAAATAATAAATTAACGCATCAAATAACCAAATGTTACTTAGCTCTCTCTTTAAATTTTGGACCATTGCATATCCACATTCATAGATGTGAAAATGAAAGAAACACTCTATACAAATAATATATTTTAACATTAAAAATATATTACTTATCTGCATGTATCTATTTCTAAGTTAGTACAAGTTGGTACATTTACTACACACATTTTGAACTACCATACACTATACCTGTCTTGTAGTGAGATCCCAATCAGCGTCCAAATGCACTTCAAACGGCTCTTCTTCCACCTCAATGTGTTCTTGGTTCTGCTCTGTGCCCTCTGGGGGTGGTACCCGTGGGGGTCGGCCGGGGCGAGGTAGCCCTACTGATGATACCAACACAGGGACATCAAAGTCGTGAACCGGAGTTGGGTCCTTCCTCACTTCCAGTACCTTGAGATGCATCACTGTGTCACCTTCTGGAAGGATTAATAGATCTCAGAAATAGTAATATTGTCTTATATATTGAAGTAGTTGTAACAGTTACCTCACAAATTCTCTAAGTATTATCTGACACCAATCTTGAACCTCATTTTTAACATAGAAATTTCAATCTTGTCATATAACAAAAGTAACATATTTGTAAAATTAATTCAAATGTTATAATAACAATATATTATTATTCTAAAAGATCATTTGCATACAACAGTATTTAATGCCAAAATGACTTAATTATCTCCAAACAAAATAATTCTCATTTACAATAATAAGATATGGCACTAAGTCTAGTAAGATTTAACATTACAATTTGTATAAAGTAAATAAAACAACAAACTATTATAGTAACATACCAACAAGAGTCGCCTTTCTATATGTGTTCAAATCATGAAGCAGGTGTGCAAGGAGGGTCGGCAGCTTGCTGGAGCCACTAGATACAAAACGGGTCTCTTCTTCCATAATTGTCTGTTTTCAACACAACAACACAACAAATTCAATGCTATTACAACAACAATATTTATATAACATACATTTTCTTTTGATTAATGCATCATGTATAAGGAACATTGTAATATTAACACATTGTATATTATTGTTTTGAGTAAAATTTCTAAGTATTATTACATGTAATATTTAAACAAAATAGTAATACTTTTGTCAGTCATTGGGAATATACTTGGTAAAATAGAAATCTGAAAAGCCTTTAAGCTTTTCAGATTTCGATAAAAAGCCACCCTTTATTAGATAAAAATATTTTAATATTACTACATAATTTAGCTTTGTGTTTACCAAGTGTTCCCCGAGCTTCTTGACGACTGGTTCATACTGTACAGTCTTGGACCAACTGTCGCAGACAAAGCATAGATTAAAGAGATACATATTTCTTTCGTATCTTGAATTATCTATTCTTATTGGATATCCAATGATTTTGTGACCGAGAGCATTTCTGTGGAAACAAATGTGTATATAAATATATGCATAATTATTTATTTTTATTTATTAATCTATACCGGTGATTACTTGTGTATGTCAAATGGAAGTGTCAGGAGGGCCTATTTTGATATCATACTTATCAAAATAACAACTTTGATAAAGATTCTCTCTAACTTAAAATAAGACTGCGCAAATTTCAAATATGCCCTGCTTGGAGAAGAACCACATAACAAACTCAACCAGGTTTTTTGAAATGTAATTAGGTATAAGTTATAATGGTAATGAAGAAGTTCTTTTCAGGATTCATAAATATACTTACATTGTCATTGTGCATTTCTGTATTTGTGGTTTTGGAATGATGTAAGCACTTATGGAATCAAAAAGCTCTTTAGATACATAGTCTTCAGGAAACTGAAACAAATATGTAACTACTATTAACATTATGCTAAAGATTTTTGGGTAATTGGGGAAATAATCTAAACTAAGAGTTCAGGATATTTGCACTCATTTGCAGGATTAAATAGCTAAGAGAGGTATTACTAGCACCATTTTTATTGATTTTAGTCTAAAGAGGTAGAAGTGAATAAAATCTGTTATAATTGTTTTATATAAAGGCAGAAAATCTTATTAAACACAATTGCCTAATAATGTTATACATGTTATTTTTTATTAGCTTTACCTTAATTAAATCTAGTACAGGAGTACCGTATAAATACATAAATAATATGTAATATGCATCGTAACTAAGTATTCAATTATTTATCATTTAATTTTAAATACAAATGATAATGAAAAAAACATTCTAATTTATTTAAATATTTTATTTTGGTTGAAATATGCACTTAAATTGAGATTCATATTAAAATTAAATCAATAAAAAATATTTGTGATTATTATAATAAAGTTCTTTGAATAAAGCAATATATCATACCTGACACGATATCTTGGGACCTGCTACTGGATGGAATTCCCCCAGGAATATACAGCGGATGGGACCTTCTCGTCCACATCCCTCGTAATAACGTGTTTCCATTATTTTTGTGGACATTAAGGCGACTTTTGAATCTACACCGTTTTCGTGCTCGAATTCGTCGAAATCAGATAAAGTGTCGAGATGAACTTGCATTGGATACGACTATAAAGGCATACTTTAAAAAAGAAAAATGAAGAGGACTACCCTCTGTACTCCATAATAAGCAGTGAATGTTTAAAATCTATCAAAAATCGCGTGACATTATAATGTGCATTTCCAAGAATTGAAAATAAAAAATACTAAGCGTAATCGTCATATGTCAATTTTGAAATAGTAAAGTAGATTAAAAATATCACTGTCAGATTTAAGATGTACATAGACTAAGCAACATGCAAGCATGACATGACAAGCAACTAATTTCCGTTTCCACGAATAATTGTTACTCCGAAGCTTTAAAAAAAAAATGAAATTTTGAAATATAATGTGATAATGAAAAGTAGTGAAATGCTTTTTGAAGTTTATGCAAATTAGTGACCTTAAGTCAGTTTTTTAAGTTTAAGCAAATTAATGTACTTACGGTCGCCAGTCAGTATATTTTTGAAAATATTAAATATGTACATAAAAATACTGACAATATTAGTAAGCACAGTGATATACACACTATAAATACAGGGAACAAACACAAGCTCGCGCTACCTGTTACTCGACTTAAAAAAGTGAGTAAATCTTTCATGGGGCAATGTATACAATTTTACAACCAAGTCCCAGCAACCATTCAAGTATTACCATTTAACAAATTTAAGAGAATAACCAAGGGACATTTGTGTGCAAAAGGATACTACAATGTATCTGAATACTTAGACTATAATGCACCGTGGGTATGAAGCGATCGCTGCCAGGCTACTTCAAGATTATTAACTTAGTATTGTAATGTATTTATGTAATTTAGAATTTAAGTTCTAATTAAAAATAAAAAATCATGACAATCCCGCTGCGTTTCTGTCGCCAGCTCTTCTCAGGTCTGTGGAAATAATTTTTCGAGCTGGTGGTAGCTTTGACAATGAAAAAATGTTTTGTATGAAACTTATTTTCAATAAAGATTTTTGATTTGATTTGATTTGAATAATATTAATTTAACTGATTACAATTATTACCTATTTAAAAGCCGGATATATTTTGAAAGTTAAACTTCTATTATAGTTTTTCCTACCCACTATCATTGAACTAAATTTATGAATATTTTACAAATATACCCATCACTTTTACAATTTGTTCTCATTATAACATAATCATTTGTGGTAGCTTTTTTGTGTTTCAAAGATAACAAAGGGTAAGTTTTTTTTTAGAATATATACTTTATTTAGATTTAGGTGTCTATATATAGGCATGCAGTGGCATGTCTACATATAGATTTGTTACATGATATTTACTGGAATATTTATAATATATTAAAGTTAATATTATCATGATAACTCTCAGATATACGTTTAGGTTTATTAGAAATATTTTCGTATAGACTAAGATTTTCTTTAAAGATGAGAATCTTTTTAGAAAAAATCATTGATCTTGATTGATCATATTAAATTTCAAAAACAGCAAAAGGTTTAGTTTCTATCGAAAAAGTTCGATATGTAATAGTAATAGATATAATAATTACGATCAATAACAATTTATTGAAAAGAAAATTCCTTCCAGCTGTTTATTCAATATTATTATATGAGACATAAAAAAATGTATTTCTTTTAAGGGGACTGATTGTAAACATGGTTTGATGGATATACAACCCGTCAACTAATTTTCGTAAAACAAAACCGCTCCTGACGAAGGACAACTACCATTGTCAAAATTTATATACTGTTATAAAATATATAAACAAACAGGAAAAAATAATGAGTGAGTTGAGCCATGTCGGTAGATGAATAAAAAAATATATTTCACATGTTAGTGTCCAGTATGTAGTGTCTTAATTATTGTAACCATAACATAACATTCCGAAAGAGAACGCACCCTTAAATATAGTCGTAAAATAGTAACATTACTGTTATGACGGAAATAACTTCTTAAATTATACCTTTGTTATTTATTTTTTTATTTATCTTTACAATTTACGAATTAGAAAAAGTTATTGAAAAATATAATAAAGACTAAGTTTGTTCCTACGTGGTCGGCATATTTTTCATCCTGTCGTCACGAAAATCGGCAGGCGTATTCTTTGAATTATTATAATTTTTTTTGATTGGGCGAAAAAATCCGAAAACAGCGGCGTTTTTTAGTTTTGTTTTTGGCGTAGCAGGAGCAATTTTCATCCGATCGCCACAAAAATTGGTGATCATGTTCTTTGAGTTATTATTTTTTTCTTACTGGGTTTTAAAAAATCCAAAATGGCGTTGATTTGAGTTTTTGTTTTGGCGTAGCAGGCGTACTTTTCATGCAATCATCACGAAAATTGGTGTGTTCTTTGAATTATTAAATTTTTATGTCGAGCCGTTTTTTTGCTTGGGCGAAAAATTTCAAATTGGCGGATTTCTGATCCGTACTACAAAAAAACGGACTTTGCGGCAGCTGGCGGGCTGAAATTTCGTCTAAGTATTCTTTGCTGAAATCTAAGGTATTTTTTTGTTATTTCAAAATCCAAAATGGCGGCCATAGCGAATCCCCTAACTTACTGAGGTCTATTGTTCACAGAACGACTAGTTTATAATTATTGTTAAAACATTCCTACTTTAGTGGCAGTAACTTGCAGATAAGATACAGTGTAGGTCATCAATATGTTCTGTTGGCTTAAAAAAAATAACTATAAAAAGGCAGTCACATAGAACAATGGTACTGAAGAAGGAATTATAAGATCTAACTTCACAAGGAAAGTGAGAAAAAAAAATCTATCTGAATCCCAGTATGTGTAGACGCAAGCGGTGATAATAAAGACAGAAAACGAGCGTCAAGTAGTAAATTGAATACAACAGTATTACACTTCAATGTAACAAAATTAATAATTCACAACCTAATCCCATAATCGAAAGTATTTTGGAAAACTTACCATATTTTTAAAGACCTATCTAACGACACCCCACACTTCTATAAATAAAAATACAGCTAGTAAAGAAGCTACCCTAAAAAAATATGTCATCGGTTTATCGGCGTAGCTTATATGTATGTATATTAACGGCGAATTTATTTCTAGTACTAAATCTTTTAGCTAGGCGGCGGACAGACGGACGGACAGTCATGAAGAAACTAATGGAGTGCCTTAAAAGTGATTACATATTGTAGTCTTAAAGACGAGAAATGAATTAAACCCAAGGAATATAAATATTACAGATAGTTAAACCATTTTGTAATTTTTTTATAAAAACTTGCCTCATATACAAGTGAAAGTTTCTACTACAAATTAATATAAAATAGGCAACATTTGTATAATTTCTTAATTTTAGTATTTTCTTCTTCAATTAAAAGAATTTATCGGAGCGTTAAATATTCCATATATTGATAGGTTAATAAGTGACACTGCAAACTCCAGTAGTTCATTTTAATGAACTATAGTGGTTTACTATGAATTATATATACATTTTTTCACAAAAATCACACCGAGACCATTCATGTCCCAATACAGATAGTACCTACCTCGAGGAAACGAGACGAAATAAAAGCTGTTAAACATATTTGTTACGTACGTATTTAAGTAGTCAAAATTTAAACCGTTCTAAATTAATAGTTTCCTTATGTTTGCTTAGATCTTATATTGTTACATCAGTGACGTTGTCTGACCGTCTTAAAACGTAATTTTTTAATTACAAAGCTTATATAATTTAATTTTTATTGTAATTATAACAAACAAAAGATAAACATACAAACAGACAAACATATTTTTTAAAGTATATTTTTGAGGTCATTGCTAAAAACACTGCTAAAACATGACAGACCTCAAAAGCTCGCAGAGAAGCTGTACGGTACGATTATTTTTGAAACATTAACTTAATACAAACTTAATAAAAAATATTAAAAGTATATGAGGCGTAAAGAAAAGTACTTCAGATGTTACTCAGAAATTAATTCCAGTTAATAAAGGCAGAAAGATTTTATTAGTTTAAAAAAGATAAGAATTTTAATTATATATTTGTTTGACATCAAATTGTATTCGTAACAAAAATTATTAAACGTAAAAATATTAAAGATGCTTTAAACAATGTCTACAATAAATTGTATTATATTTTTATATTATTTGAAAACAAGAACAAGTATTTCTTTTATATTTCTTTGTGGCATATGTAAACAAAAAATGATAGAGGAAATATGAGCATAAGAGCTAGCGGAAGAGATAGAACTGATGAGACTGCAAAGTAGCCGATAGTGACGGACAATGAGTAATTATAAGAAGTAAGATATGAGAAAAAATCATGATCTCTTTGAATATTCCCCGCGAATACATAAAGTATCTTATTTGAAGTTACATATTGTTGTTATTATAACATTGCTACAGAAAACTTGAGAAGATTATTATTATTATTTGGGACGTCACATAATACCCGAAAACAGAGATTAATCGTATTTACACGAAAATCAAATTGTTTATTAGAATTGAGTATTTTCCCTATTTCCTTATCTACAATACCCAATTTTCTTATGTCGGACGCCTACGCTTCTACGAAGTTTCGTAGTTTGGGGTAGGTACTGAAAACACATTGACCTAGAAGGCAGGTGACAGAGTTTCTGTCCGTGAACCGGGAAGTATTCTCAAGGTTAAAGACGCGCATGCGGATTCGCTTATAAAGTGTTGAGGGTGGCTTTGTAAGAGCGGCCTTTATTATATCTCTTAATTATTTCTACTTTGTAATTTAATATACCTGATTAAACTTAGTATTTCGTGTGTACATTAGTCACAAAGAATTATATTTGAATTTATAATTAATAGAATATTTGTTATTAACAAATAAAAAGATTTAAGGATAAGACTTGTTATTTCTTAACCTTACTAAATTATCAGTGTACAGAATGTGACCTCAAATAAGTAAATTGTACTATCCACCGTTTGCAAGTCCTACATTTTTAGACGTCTCTACAAAGTCATATGGCTCTGTCCGCCCTAGGCCTACCGTTTTGATTTTCATCCGAAAAACCGGTTTGTGAACGTGAAGAAGAACTGTATTATTCTGTGCATCGAAATGGGACATTTGACTTCATACCCAACTACGTCTCGGCAGCTGTCGTGGGCCAGCCCGATGATGACAGCCTAGAGAACGTAAAGTGTGTTAAAAAACAATTACAATAGCAGTAATGAGCTGTTCAGTGCTGGTGGAAGCCACTTCCTCTTCCCTAGCGGATGATCTTTACACGTAAGTGGCGCTTAATAAATTAGGAAGGGGATAGTTAAGGTATGTTTATAATCGATAATGACATCAGCTGGCAGGCGGCCTTGAGAGCGTCCTTCGCTGGTCGGCTTCATTGGAACAATTATTCATATTCTGTTATGAAATAAGATGAACGTGGTTGAAATCGATACAAGGTCATTGTCAAGCGCACTGTGCCTTTGTCCTTGGTGGTTCGACAGAATGACCTACCTATTATACATTTTTAAGAACGTCGTTTGAAATACTTGACGTTCTACTCGATATTATAATATTGTTTAATATGTTAACAACATTCGTAACTAGAGAGAATGTCTAATGTATTTAAATAGAGAGAGAGAAAGAGATTCTAAAGATGGAATATTTATTTTAGGAGACGCTAGTTCATTGAAATGAACTTAATTTTACAAAACCTTTTAGTATTAAACACCATTTACTTCATAAGCTATTAATACCCCCCATGACAGCCTTCGACAGCGTCGGAAGTAAATATAGGTATTTTATATTTGTCTTGAATTCTGATACTTTCCTGAATATAAAAACCACGACCGTGAAAACCGCATATATTCATAGTGATTTATAAATTAAATGCAACAGACAGACTGCATACATATTTTCATAACACGTCCAAAATACTGAAAAGTTGATAAGTTATTCATACGTATAATTGCAAATGGAGGACTTCCAATTTCTTCGAAAACAAAACTCAAAAACACCTCAACCGTTTAATTTAAGTAAGTTTTCAGTAATGTGTAGTGAAATATAAAAATCGATGATATCGTATCTTTGTTAGGTGTGTTGCTGCGAGAGATATTCATTTATTTATGTATTTATTTATGTATTTGTTTGTGCGCTTCTGAAGCAATTTCCCTCATCGTAATTGAATTAAATTAAAGACACATGTGTACATTGATAAAACATATTAAGACTTAAGTGTTAATGTCGTTATGAACCTAAATTTACCTTGAGTCTTTAAATATGATAGAAGTGTCGGAACAGGAAGTCTTGGCGGAAATGCTACAATATAGTATCTAAATATTTTTTTTACAAATTGTTACTTGTTTGGTTTCGACATGTAGTTGACAGTCCATTAATGATCAGGACTATAAAGTTAAGAAGTAACAAAATAATGTACCAATAAAATTTATATATCAAATTCGAACTGCCGTTTGTTAATTAATTTGAAGTCGTCTACAAACATTAGTCATAGTATGCTTTTAACTTGATATGGATATTTAAAAGTAATTAATAAAGTCAATGGTAAAGAACATAAATGTTGTGTGTTTTTAGGTCACTGATTAACAAGTTGGTTCTCGTATTGTCATCACACTACAATATCGCGTCAAAGTTTTTTAAGAGAAATTTCAATAGAGCGGTTGGATATTGTATGAAATGTATTTTTACAGAGTCATTGAAGCGTATTATAGTAGTTTGCGCCTCGAGGGTCGAGTGTCAATTAAGGGTTTTTAATTTTTGTACATATATTGTATTTTTCAGTCGCTTACCGAGTTTTAACGTGGATGAAATTAAATAAATCAAATGTAAGGTCCAAATTGGATAAGTACTGAAATTATGTAACTTGCTAGCCACGGATTTCTTTTTTCTTATTATTAACTAATTATTTAATTAGCTTGTCGAATTTATTGCCATGGTTCTACTTGTTCGTACATTATTCACTAAATATATTGATGTTTGTGAAACAGTGACCACAATAAAAAAAACCCGTCTGAGTTTGTTATGTGGTTCTTCACTGACCAGGGCGCGTTTGGAACCCTGTGAGTCTTATTTTAAGTTGGAGCGTGTCTTTACAGAAGTGCTTATACTCGTATCGATAAGTATGATATCCAATAGGACCTCCTGACACTTCCACTTGACGTACACAAGTGATCACTGGTATTGATTCGAAGTGGAAGAGATATAAATAAATAAATATGTATTCATACTAAATATATAATGGAATAAATCAAATTATACAAGATAATACAAAATGTCAAAATTTTAAATTATCACTTACATACTCATTTTCTTTCTAAATGTACCATCTACTCTTTTTGATCTAAAAAGTTTAAAAAATCAATGATTAATGAATCAAAGACGGAATACCCAATGTAATTATTTAATTAATTTACAAAGGAAATTATTTAACTTTTTTAATGGATACATATTATATAAATGGATCGAGAACATGCTTTCTCTTTTTATTATTATTTTTAAATCTGATTAGGGTCTACGTGTCACCAATTCGTATACCTAATCGGTACGGTCAGTTGCCTTGAATCTGGTTAACGGTGTCACTGGTCGTGTGCTCCGGGCGTATAGCATCTCCACTAACACCATTACTGCCGTGGATTTTACAATTTATTTACTCACGAATATTCTGAATACTTATATTATAATTGCGAACTTTTGTTACTTTCACGCAAAAACTACTTAACGGATTTAGATGAAATAGGCTACAATTAATATAGTGTTTTTGTAATTTGGTAAAGTAATTGTGTAAAGTTGGACGTTACCACCCAACGTCGAACTTGGCAAGTGCGAAGCCGTGGGCAAAAGATGTAATGTATAAAAAGAGATTAAAGTAACTAACAGATGCGCCTGCTTTATTACATCTGACGGGATAAACGGTGAGGGTTGTTCTCATTATTTTATTTCTGAAGATTATGGACAGTGTTTACAAAGCGGTCTACTGCTATCATAATCAAATAGTTTAAATGCGACAGACGTGCTCCGGTAGCACTCTGCGGAGGTCTACAAACAATGCTGCGGTCGCATTTTACAAGATATTACAGTATCGTTTGCGAAGAGATTTAGAGGATAGGGACGGAAGAATAATAAAATTTAATTAAGTAATAAACACTACTTACTCGTGGAGGTATAATAATGTAACGTATGTAATGTACTTTTTCATTCATATATTGTATTTGTTGCCGACGAATTTGTGAATATAATTTGATACTGGGCTCAAAATATCGACAGCGAGTTTAATGCATAAGTGATTTTCGTCAATTTACTTTACAATTCAAATATTATATGCTCGGCGCACCTCTGCCGCCGCCTGGCGGAAAAAAAACACTCGAAAAAACTGATTCGTCCTTGATTGTAAGACTCCCCAATAACCTACTGGCCCTGTTTATTCACAAAAACATTCCAGGTATCTTCTGAAATAGCTATCAAAAGACAACTTAACTTAATATACAAGTTATGTACAGTATTTAATCTTTTCCCTGCATCATTATGCTGCGAGGGCAATATTCTTTCTATTATGCAGGATCTCTGAAACATATTGATTCCGTTTCTCCTCACTTTTTAGTCTGGACGAAGGTGTTTTTATGACTATATAACAACCGTTCGGTAATTACTTATTGTTCCAGTACCATGTACAACACTTACTTGTAAACAGCTTGAATATTAAGTTAAGAAGATTATTTTATATGAAGTAATATTGTTGTATGTTATGTAACATCTTATTGAATTCTCATAAACGTATTGTTAATATTGTCTGTTTGTTATCAACCTACAGTTTACTCGATAACATAAATAAATTTAGATCAAAAATATCAAAGCAACGGTATAATAAACTTTCATACAACAGAACCTTACATAAATCATAATCAATATTTAATTTATTAATATAGTACTAAATATTAGTATTAAATATTTACCTTTCAAATAAACTCAAAGCAAGAGCTAAAAGCTTATAGCTTATATAAGCGCAAGCCTAAAATGGGTCAAATAGATTTTAGCCGTGCCTCAAATGGAGTATGTTCCTAGGAACGCTAGGCTTTAATTTTAGCATACATAGGCACAATATTCTATTTAAAGCACATAGCAACACAAGGGAAATTGAATACTAACAAATTCTATTTGAATATATTGAAACTCTAATACGGAGTCTACATTGAAGCGTTATGTATGAATATTATATTTAGTCGACTTCATATCTATAGCTCTTAAACATTTTTTCTCCACTTGGTATGGTACATGGGCTGTAATACAAAACCAAAACTAATACTATACTGGCTTATTATATATAAGAATTAACTTAAAAAAATACAGTATCATAAATTAATTCATAAAAACATTAGTTTCGGAGATTTGAAACAATTAGTGAACTATTTTGTTTTAATCTTTTGCAGATTTCGAGACGATCCAGAGTCTCCACTAGGAAGTTCTCCAGGTAAGTTATAGTACAATATATATTTGGAATAACCAATAATTCCATATGCAGACAACATTGAAATTATAACTTGTTAAATTCCAAGTGAACTTTAAGCTATCTTAAGCTTGTTGTCCATTTCGTGCTAACCACTGCGATTATTGGCGATTAAAAGCAGTGGAGCGTGTTATAAAAACATGATTATTGCTGATAAGGTAGAGTGATCCCTCGAGGGACTTAAACCCTGTGGTACATGGTACATGTGGTACAATACTATAATATTGGACGTTAGTTAAATTATTGCTCAAAATACCTAAAAATAAATGATTTATAAAATAAAACTGGCTTTATTGAAAGCTGGTTATTCGTTATAAATATATGCCACTAGCAGCACTCATTCAGAAATAGGATGCAGTAATTAAAAGTGTTTCAAAAATGAAGTATTTATGTTAGTAACTTTATTTACATGGTTATAAAAATAAACATTAGTAACATGTAATTTGATATTATCATCAAAAATTCTTAATCGATACTTTGTATTGCATAGAAGTGAGTCGTGAGATTTTACAATAAGTATGGCGTTCACTTTATCTCTACCATATATACTCGTACCAGTATTATTAATTCATAGCGATGTCTCAGTAATTGTTACCTGTTAGTGCATTGCGTGTTTAAAGCTATTATTTTATTTATTTATAGAAAAACATTATCTTTCATATCATTGAAATAAAAATATAATTCAATAATCAAGTATATAATATTAAGTGTCATGAAAAGTCTTTTTACATTTAATATTATTAAAGGTAACGGACAAAATATTTAATAATATGCCGCTTGTGACATTTACAGATAATATTATACGGGTGAGAAATTAAGAGGTAAAAATGTGTGATAAAAATATAAATTCTTTAATGACTTCATTTAACTTATAATATGCTATCCAATATTGACAAGGTTTAAAAATGATGCTCTGCTCATTTGTGCTCGAGCACCCATTGTAGATCAACTTGAATACTTTGAAAGTAAACCCCTCAAACAATGTTGGAGATTTTACTTAAGTATGATTAGAGTCAAGCGGATCTTTATTCGCCGGCCGCTTAAATAGAAAAGGAAGATAAACATACTCGTACCTACAGCCCGTCGAGGTACTCGTACTATCTCAGTTATAAGGTAACTAACTTTATGGATCTTCTCCGGACCGGCTAAATTATGGGATTGGTTGACCCCAGCTATCTATAATGGACTTTCAAATACAATTTATTACAATTAATTTTATAAATCAAGTTGTTTGAGTATTTTAATTTAGTGTTTTATAAATCTTCATTCCCCAAGATAATATGGTGTTAATAATTTAAAACTGTTAGTAATATTTCATTTACAAATCTCTTTTAGTGAAACTTCGGGTTCTCCTGTAATTTAAATATAATAAATAGTAGATGAATAGTTAATTACGTAAGGTCTTGAAGACTGTTGTATATAATAATGTATTTTATTGAGACCAAAGAGCCACCTCCAGCACTAATTCCCGACTCAATCTTTGTTATCAGCAAATCTTATGAGACAGCTTGGCCTATCCACTAATGGCACTGCTTTGCAGAACCTCGCCCTCGAGGATGAAGAAAAGTTGACTTTGCGTCAAACACGAAGGGTATAAATTACTTTGCCCGTTTGCCACAACACGTTTGATTAGATGCTAACACTCATACATCTTACCAGTCAACGGATATCCAACTGTTACAGTCCATTTATAAGGTTTATTTTCAATTAATACACTGTCTAACAGCTATGCCGGGTTCGTTGAACTTGCTAAGTTTTGCTTCCTGCGCAAACGCCATGGAGACTGGACTTTTTACATGACACATCCACACATAGGCTGAGAGTGCACAATTCTCTTTAATTACATTTTACAATTTATGTCAGTAAAAAGCCACTCATAAAATACATTCATTATATACGATAGGTTAGATACCTATAACCTTTCATATTATTTATTTTGCAATATGTACATTTAAATTTTATTAATATTTCTATACTAAGGTTTCATTAAAAGGAAAAGGAATACCTCGGGTGCATGAAAACGGGGCTTAAAGTTAATAAGTTCGTCAGCTTTGAATAGATGTCACGAAGGATGTCATTACTTGCTTGTTATTATTGATAAATAATATTTGAAGTCGAAAGTTAATTGGGTTCAAGTTGATAATAGAAAATTATTTTATAACTTATTTATTTATAAATTTTTAGCAAAAAGCAAGTTAATAATATTTATTTCTTAGAAATGAAATAAATATGTTGTATTGAAGTCTTGGGCATGTAAACTTTGTAACAATTTGGCAGAGGATAGTAATATCGTAAAAGTAATATAGCGTCGACCACACTTGTGCACTCATCCGATAAAACGCGGACATTAACCAGTAGTTAGCGCCCCTATTGCCCGGTACATTAAAACTATAATATGCCTTCTACGAACAAATAAAACTCAGCGGAGTTAAATTCGTTTAATTTTAATCTTCACTCTCTCAAATATGCTCAGTCTAGCTTATTTTTGATCGAAATTCGGTTGATAAATGACAATGCCCACTCGTCGTCCCTTGAATATGCGGCTATCCGAAGAATATATATCGAATGTTAGATAGAAATAACACAAGTGCAGGAGTGATTATTTATTCTCCTGCCTTTACTGTTTAGTGGACAAGAGTAAGTGCAAAACATGCGGAAAAGCTTTTGCGGTCACTGACAACAAAACAACTAGCGAGCGTAAATTACTCTGCAATCGCTTTTATTCCGTGCGGCTTAGGTCACACGATGACTTAATATCGAAAGCATACAGATGTATAGGTTTTCCTACTAATTATTTCCTTTATGACTTTTTTATCTATAAACATTAATCTCCGAATAAGTACTGGACCTTTATAAGAATATAATCAGAAAATTCAACAATAATGAGGTATATACTCGAGTATCATGAGAGAAAAATATATATACATTTTAGGTTTTCTATATTCAAAGCAGACAAAGACATGATTTCAATAGGTTACATATACAATAATTGTATTATTGGAGTCACTAATCTAATTTCATCGCTTTATAGACAATATGCCTTAAGTAGTTAATTGCAGTTGGGAACTCCATATAGGAACTGGATACCGATTGACTAATTCTAAAGTATATATTCTATACTATATAATAATTTATGGCTAATAAATTAATATTTTTTATTAAATTGGTTAATACAGCTGCAATTTGCAAAGGTGTTCGATGAGTGGAGAATCATTCGACTGAACAATTTAAAAAAATTTGAAAAACGCGTATAAATTTTGTTAAAAAAATAAATATCATCATGCCCAGCCAGAGTCGTAAACAGATTACTTACTTCTCATTACTAGTATTTTTACTAGTATTTTCAATTGTTACCGCAAACCGTGTTAACACGTCTTGTGAGTATATTTTGTATTTTTAAATATATGTTTCATTACGGTATTTTGATAAAATAAAATATACAAAACATAAATAGTAGTTGAAAAAACTGTATTTTTCTTTGCGACGAGCCCGCGTCATCGACAGCAACGTTCTTATAAGAATTACAAATTGTGGCTTGAAATTCAATAAGTGTTTTGAAGGTTTCACCCCGACAGCTGTATACAGACACCGTTCTATTATATTGTATTGTTATGTATACCTAATTATGTCTTCAAGCACTTTCTTATTTTCAAGCTATAATGTCTTCATTTACAGTCTTATATTATTATTTAAAACTTTTCAAACAGTGAGATAAATCAAACGCTAATATAATGTAGTGAAGTAATAAGATGAAACGAGTATACAAAAGAACAAGCGCAGCCACTCCGGCGCCGAATACCTAACATACGTACGAGTAAAGGACGATTATAGTTGTATTCACTCAACTTTGACATAATCGTTAGCTTACGTTGTAAACAGGGGTTTTTATAGGCGGTAATTTAAAAAGTCCGTATCGAATTCAATTAACTCTCACTGATGTATGGAGAGGCGCGTGGACTCACCGGCAAGCTCGGCACCACCTCGAGGCTTGAAAGCTTCAGTGCGCGTCGTGACGCGAAACGCGGCGGGTGTGCGCGAACACTTATGGTATGCTTGGAATATGGACGTGTGGAGCGGTCTTCCCGCTTCATGCGTTCGCGCACCACCCCTGAACATTGAGACTAGCACAGAATTCGCTCTCACGTTTTTCGATAAAGAAACTCCACCGTCCCAGCCGAAACAAGGTGTGTTATTGTGTTTTATGTATTTTTATGTATGATACTGTTAGGTAAGTGGAATATTATTTTATATTTTTTCATAAATTTAATCTCCTTGATATGTTTTTATCCTTTTATTTGTGTTTCATGTATTAATCACACAGAAAATAAGCGCTTTGCGATTTATATAAATTTTGTATTATTTATTTTTTTAGCATTACGTTCATGTTACCTCTCCCGTATAACATATATTTTTATAGAAGAAGGAAAAGTATATAAAGTTATGTTTGTAGTCATGATAGTCAAAAGCTCACAAACACGTACTTTTTCTGTTCCAGTGTAAAGTAATATAATCGACGCATGCGCAGGCTCAATACAAATTAATCAAAATAACTATTTGTTTATCCAATTTTACAAAATCATTATCAATTAAAATAATAATTTATCTCTTACTTTGTAATTACTTTCACCGATAAGTTGAAAAGTGAACGTTCTTCGCCAAATCATCTTTACAACGAAACAACTACAAGTTTGATCTGAGTTTTTAAAAAGGCCAATGTCAGACTAAAATACAGTTAGAACACCAAATACATCCATTTTAACGCAAATTTACATGTTCCCAAAAGCGGCAACGCATGACTGACGTCCGACTGAATTGTATAAAAAACTGCACAGAATTTCTAATAGTTATCGTTTTTGGTTTATTCATTATGTATTCCTGTTTCCTCGTCTCTACTTGTGGGATAGACGCGGGTGGATTTAGAATATCTATTATTCATACATTTGTAGCAAACGTAACATGGTAGACCATATTTCATTTACTTTCGACATTAATTTAAAATCAAAATAATTGCTTATCAGCTCTCAACTATATTAAATATTTCTGAACTTTTTTAATGGGGCTTAAGATAATTGACATCTGCATATAATATATAACATACCCCATTCTATTGTTAAGAGTATGATACATGATGATTGTTTACAGGTTATAGGAATAAAATAATTTTAATTTAAGGAAGAGAAGAATCACCAGCAGCTTTACTTTGTTATATACCATTTATCAACGTTGTTTCTTATTTACATCATTAATTACCTTTCTGCGTCTTAATTAATGATGTAAATAATTTCTTTAATTACCTATTATAGTATTATTAGTTCAAAAGCCACACAATCTAAAAAGCCTATAAACGATTTAAGTTACACAAGCTGTTATAAATCGAGATATCAATTAGATCAACTGACTCTTTCCTTTTAAATTCACCTTTTTATCTATCATTAAAATATCTTACTTATGTTGTCTGATATTTTTCTTATAAAACCTATCTAATTGTGTGGTTGATATCGATTTTAGCTTATGAATTTCTCTATAAAATTGTCTGATTTATTGGCAGCGAGGTTATTGCCAATTATGAAAAGCTTAACCCACCACTTCGTTCAATAATGTGTGGGGTGTAACATATCATTAAATTTTATATAAATACTAAAATATACAACATCCTTTGATCAGACCATTTTATTGAACCCAACTGTTGTTAAAGAACTCAACTCCGATAATTTCAAAGCCAACAATAGGTATGTCTATCACTAGGTACCTATTAATTGACAATAATCAGACTTTCGTAGCTATTTAAAACTAAACCATAAAACATATATATTTTAGATTTTATTCAAAACTGCGTTTTAATTGTTATCAGAGTCATTACTGCATAAATTGTTATATTTTTTTGATACAATACTATTTCAAATATATATATTATTATCAAAATATTTTATATTTTATTCCTTTCCTAAAATTGACTTCAAATGTCAATTTGAATCAGTAATGCAGTAATAATGGTAACCTTATTGCCAACTCTCTGATTTGTACAATAATCCTGTCAGTAATTTTAAAAGTTTCCATTTAGAAATAACTTACTGTCGTTATTGAGTAAAATGGAGTGAGTGGTGGAGTGAACTTTGAAGTCATTTTAAAATCATTTAACAATTACTTAAAATAACTCGTTGATGTGCAAATGGATATTAAAATTCTATATTCAGATGAACAAATCTAAATTTAATAAGATATGACGAATAAAATCGACGTGTATTATTAAAAATCGGTGCTGATTTCCACTTCAGTCGGTTTTCATTCAGGATGTTCACTCCCTTCTCTCCCTCAGCCTGCCTCATAATATAAGTGAATTAAAAATATTTTTGAATGCTGGTTCATGTTTAGAGATTTAGCAGCAACTATGATTAATTAATTTTATACTTTTTCCGGAATTCGATATCAGTAAAATTAATTAATTAATTCTTTCAGTGAACTTTGATTTATGTGAATGGCTTTTAATGTCATGTCATATTACGAAAGTTGATGTGTTTAGCAAAATTGATTAGTCAGAATATCATAAATTTACATAGTTATATTTTTTTAAGTTTTCTTCGAGTAATTTGAATTTGAGTACTGCTCCAATGATATTCCTGTTTTTTCCTTACATGGGACATGTCCAGAGAATATTAGTGAAGATGTCTTCAATAGTTATGATAGAATGTGCTTTTTATACCTCCTGGTCTTTGGTTATTCTACCGGTTTCAGTTTTTCATATTTCTTTGGCCATTGTGGTGTGGTGTTTTCTTCTCGGAAGTAGTTTGACATGTTGTCGTAAACAGCTTTGGTCTTTTTGTACATGGCTTCTTTTTTTACCAGTTTAACGACACGATTTCCTGGAAATACTGATTAAGCTTATATACAAGAGAATGCAATAACCTTTTTTGGCATATATGACATAGCTATAGTACATACGTTTAAAAGGTTTCGTTTCTTAGTTGGTACCTTATTGGTGTTAGTAAGGTTTCTCAGGATCTGGAAAGAATATCCTGAGTTGGAAATTATAGCTTTCTTGTTTAAGTATTAGTTTCAGAGCCTTTTGAAATGCCATAATACAAAACGGAGCTACATAATATCCTGCCTATCAAGTGGTTCTTTCTCCCACTCGACATTCAATTTTTTACCAATGCGAGCGGAGCGCTCTATGTGAGACTTTTTGCATCCCATATCCGGGGTTGGCATGAAAACGGCTTTACCGATGTTCATGAAATTTTTCACATTTATAGATGGTTATTGCGATGGTTTATAAAAAAAATATATCATTAAGGAATAATCACTAAAAAATCACAGTTCCATAGACTTCAATGTAAAAAAATGTCGCTATGTGATATTTGATTATTCTATATTCTTTGCCTCTCGGTTTCAGCTTTGAAAGCTGAATTGAAGATAGGTTACTCGTTTCGCTCAATTCGCCGAAATCTACCGAGATTTTGCGAGGGCAGAGAGTCAAAATCAAGGTCCGGTTCGCGCCCCTAGTACTTCCATTGATATGTAAATTAGATTGGCTACAGTTAAGTTAAGCTTAATCTTCTTCCTTTTTGACGAGTTGTAACTTTATAGTTTGATTGAAATAAGGAATTGGAAATTTAAAGTTATCGGTTTTATTTTCAAATTCCCGAATTCTTGTACCTCATAAAATTGTGCGTTTTCTTCTGGTATATTTCCAAGGGTACTCTTGGATTTCTGTTTGCTTTGCAAATGATTATTGCGAACATACAAGTATATGTTATCAGTTATCAAATGAATAATCAATAGATAACTGATTTGTACATCCTCAGGTTACTATCTGAGTTAAATTTTCTTCTGGAATATGCTGCCCTTAACACAGATTTGTATTAGTTGTGATCTTATCCAATTTGTTTATTAAGGATAATGACGTTTGTGTTCTTAAAGTTCCAATATGACTCGCTATATTTCGAATTTGTAGTGTTATTTCTTACTACTACTTTGTTAAGAGGACTTTCGTAACAAATCATCATCAATCATTAATTTCTTTCGTTAATCGCTACACATTTGTTTCTGAAACCTAATAAGCGCACAATCATTTGGTATAGCCAATGAAGATCTCATCAGCTATAATCTATTCTTCTTTCTATACCCTAAAGAGCGGAGATTGTCATTAACATATTCCTCTGTAAATCTCCCGGTTCAAAGGATTGAAATGTGCATGTCTCTGTTCTAGAAGAATCTATTACGGCGCTACTTTTCTAATACTTAGAAAAGTAGCGCCGATTCAGAACTAAGTTTCGGTGTATCTCTGTATTTAGGTTATGAGGTTTACTTGACTTACTTTACATTTATTCAGAACCAGGACTTTTTTACAAACATTCTCATTCGATTGTTGATCTGTTGATATTCGCAAAGAGTTTTTTTTATGTTTCCTGGGTTTTAAATGAAGTAGTCGGTCCAACCACTTACCGGAAAAGAAATTTTCAGTTTTTTTGTGCCATCATTCCACAGATATCTTTAGGCAGTCTTTTGTCAGCTTACTAGGTAAAGGTTGATACGATTATCATTTTTGTTTTTATCCTTTGTCTTATCAAAGTAGTGCAGACCTGAGCGCAAAAATCAGACCGGAATTATAATCCCTGTTGCTCGCAATTCGCAAACAATCGCAATTCTAATAATAATTAAATGTTGTTAGCTAAAACTTTGGATTTCGACATGTGCGCCCACAGGAGTCATAGACTGCCCAAAAAATATCGCTTAACTCATTGTGGCTTATTCTACACTGAAATGTTATTTGACAATTTCTTTAAATTTACCCTTAAATAAAAATCTGTATTTTCTTAAATATTTAAAATTGGAAAATGCCAAAAATGGTATAGTTTCATTTTTAATTATATATAAGCTTGCTTTGTTATTGCTTACTCTTTTTTTATCTTCGTTAAGCTTTTTAGTGGGTTTTGTTATCAGGGGAAAAGGTATTGTGTCGTCCATAAAGGTGCTAAGTATGGTATATTTTAAAATTATGATTCTGATTCTGATTTTTTCTCAAATTCTTTATAACTTTGGTTTGTATCAGTTGGTTCCAAAACCAAGAAATATTAGTGTTGACCAAAAAAAAGCAGTAGCTCAGTCAATTTCCTTGCATAAAAACTAAAATTTTCTAGTCAATTATGGTTGACTTATTTTCTGCAGGATTATATAATTAATATTAGTGAATTAAAATTAGGGATCACAAAAATACTGAATTTTGAAAATAAAAATTTTAGATTATATTTTTAGGATTTTTCCTATATTAAATAATTGTGTATGAAGAATATTATTACTTCATAACATACTGATGCAAAAACAATAAAATATGCTTTAAAATACTAAGGACTGCAAAATGATTACGGACTAAGCCTTTCCATCTATCTTAATATGTAACCACCGTTCTCAGATATATAAGTGATGATTTTATTTTCAAACAAATAAAAACAATGTAATATTTTTTGTCGCTAATGTGAGATAAGATTTATATCTAGCAAGCAAATTAGTTTTCTGAAGAATATTCATTTTATTTTGCAAAGCGCTATTACCTACTTTAAAATAAAATAACATTTATCAGATTAAAACACTATATTGAACCACCGTTTATATACCATAGTTATATATTACTATTTAATTGGCAATATTTATAACAATATTTATTTTATTATGTACAAGTAAAGCTTATTTATTGTTTATTAGATTATTTATATGTCGCAAGTAGTTCTCGAGTTATGACACTTTACTAGAACTTCTAAACTCTGCCCACTTAGCTATGGTAAACATGTTGTCTCTTTTAACAAATATCTCTCAAGTACGAATGAGGTTGCATTTATTATTTATTTTTTTTCCTTTTTAATTACTAATAATACTTAATTTCATAGGTTACTGCAATAGTAAATTTTGAAGGAACGTCTAGTCTGTTCAGATTTAAATCATTTTAGTTATTACGCTTAGAATAGTAAAGATTACAAAGCGTGAAATAAAATAATTGGAAAAACGAGTCATCTTAATAACTATAATATAATATTATGTAATTTGTTGGGTAAATATGGAGTAAATCACATTTTCTTAAGAAACAATGTATATTACAGTATGTACTTATCTACTTAAGTATTTTAAAGATATAGTGGACAACCATTCTATAGTCGCAGGAGAAGTTTCCACATAAATTGGGTATAATTTGTAATCTATATTATCTTAATGTCTTGTAAAACAAATGTTGCCCATTGTGAATTACATTAACCTCCTATTAGATAAATAAATAATTGAACTGTGGCAACCATTAGTCACTGGTAATAAGCAATGCTTTGCCACGTCAAAGGTAGGCGATTTGTTTTCCGCTCGGAAGTTTGCGAATCCAAGAGATCGGTGAAGGCTCGGTGAAGGAGGGGGAATCGGGTTCACTGACCTCTCGTTATGCAAGCCTCCTCTGATAAGACGTGTTTGGTTAGCTCTGAGCCAACTTTCACGTTAACTTAGGTTAGGGTTTTGATATTAGTCGCTTATTTATCAAACTCTAATAGTTTTGTGTATCTGTTATTATTTTAGGTGAATACATGTTTAAAGCATCTTATGATTATTTTTTGTCTGGAACGAATACTTCCGACTTAGGAAGATAAAATTGTGACTTTAATTAATAAGAAATAAGTTTTAAAAAACACGATTACCGACTAACGGTTAACCGCATTTTTCTTGTAAACCCTGTATTGCAATTTTTACAATGGTAAAGAATTTTAGTGTTCGAGAGACAATAATCCACTTCCTATTCAAACGGTACGAGTTTTAAATAACATCCGCTATAACGGAAATAGATTTGACATATCGAAATTTTATTTATTTATCTACAATACAATCACAAAGAGCACGCTAGAATCAAGGGTTGGATTTTTTAAATTAATTTATATTTTACACAATTATATATGTATGAAACAATTGTTGTTAATAAATATATTTTTTATTTATATGACACATATATATACAATTAGGGATGCAGAGTCTTGATAAGACATTAAAAAAATCCTGGATTATCTTTTTAGCCCAAACTATCCAGGAAACAATCAATCAAACGAAATAATCATCTAAACTGTCCTGCGAAACCGTGGAGATATCTCCATAAAAAGCATACAAAAATCTTATTAACGTGGTATTATTTTAAATTTATCTACGAGTACGTATTTCTCTTTCTCCATATTTGAATGTATTGATGAATTACACACATTTTCATGATCCTTTGAATGCTGCATAAGATGAAATGTGGCAGCACAAACTGACGACAAGTAATAAAATAGGTAACGATAACATTTCCCATACTCTAATACATATTGTTACTAATTATAACAGCGATTTGTTGGACGGTATTAGTGATATAGCACAGTGCCATCTGTTGGCGACTTAACACACTGCTCATAACTTAAAATATTATTGACAATTTGACGTTAGATTTAAAATATTAAAAGTAATTGGCTTACGTAACCTGTAAAAAACTATAAAAAAAGAAGAGTCAAACTGAAACGTAACCTTCTAAGTCTAACTGTAAATTTAAACCATACAGACACACATTCAAATACACAATACACTAACGAAACATCAAATTCTGTCAAGTCTATGTTTGTTTGGACTTCAATGGCAAACATACGTAATATATATATATATTTATTTACCCTTTATTGTAAATTACAAAAGGCGAACTTAATGCCTTTTGGCATTCTCTACCAGCTAACCTTTAAATATATATATAAGGATATATATGAATCAAAAATGTATATAAATTTCTCTATAGTTTGAAATTCATTTAATTATATAAATATATATAATTAATTAATTATATCACAGAATACTTTAAGTACATTCGATTGTTAATCGTACCAAATGTTTTTTTGAGTGTCCAATGTCCTAATTGATCTACATATAATTTGGATGCATATTCAATCAATTGGAAATTTACCGTAATAATATTACTCTACTTTCCATTACCATGTATACTAAAGCAGAAGGGTATTGCTACTAATAAATTATATTATATTTACCTGAGACGGATGATAGTTTTATGATTTTAAACGACTTTATTGAAATATACACACATACAAAACTTTCCAAGAACCATAAAAAATGTAAACACAACAATTAATTTAATTTATTTAAGAAGACGCTGCAGATACAAAAAAAACAATCAATAAAAAAAATGAATCGTATTTTTCATAAATAATCAATTTATAGTCAATCAAATATATTATATATTTATTACAAGAAGAAGTAAAAGTGAAATTTTAATAAAAACTAAATTAGTGGGCTTAAAAGTACGTTGTACTACTCAGGGACCTTTCTGCCCACGGTGCCTTGGATAAGGGTGCATCGACAAAATTATTTTCTGCTCCGTCTAGCAGCGCACGTAATTAGATCTTCCATAATAATATATATATATATAAATATAATACTCATTATTTTTATTAAAAAAAATAGCAATTAATTAACAATACTTAATTTGGTGTCCTCACCAAATAATATTATCGAGCTTTAAAGAAATGTAAAAGCTTTCATTCGAAGTAATTCCATTAGTTTGGGATACTGTTAGGACAAACAAATATTTGTAAATTTAAATATATGTTTATAGAAATATTTGGTTCATTTTAGTGAAGGGGCTTTGGAGATTAGTCATCGTACTGTATTAGACGTGAATCAGACACAATCGCAACCAGCCATGCCCAGGCGTGTCTTTGAAGCCTACGCGAAATACAGACGAACAAAGTTTAGCTACCTTAGAAACATATTAAACTTATTATTAAATAATAATCTTTCAAGCTTCGAAACAGTTATTTCGAATTTTGAAATATTTTGTATTTTCAACATCATGTTATATATGTAGTATTAAAATTAACTATAAGTTTATAGAATTGTTGAGAGTAGTGCGAGTGTAGGCGTACCTCCAGTCTGCGACCTAAGACCGGTGATACATTTCTATGAATATAATTCATAATATAATATGAATAGCATCACATATAATGCCTTACAAAGGGAAATGAGAAAAGGTTCCTCGAAAAGGCTTGGAATAGTTAGTTGGTTTACGTAATACATTCAGTTATAGAAAATTATTACTTTAATAGAGCAGGATAAAGTTGTAAGTTAGAAATAAATAAATGTTATGCAATATATCCCAAACCTCTTTAGTTCAGTTTAATTTAGACTTTAGTATGAAAATTAAATTAAACTAAGTATTCATACAATAGGGGAGCTTACGCGTGGACTCCGAAGAGCAACACGTACATTTGTTCCCACAAAATCTTTCAGTTTTAGAATTATTTTTTTTTGAGTTATTCAACAATTATATGAAAGCATAAAGTTTTAAAATTGTATTATAAAATCAGCTAATATTTTGGTTTAATGGCTGTAAAATTTTATTTATTTCACTAATATTATTAATGAAAACCTTTTATATATATACGAAATAACTGTTTTTTATTAAATAAATTAAACGCTAATAATTGTATAAATAGTTACTGGTTTTTCGGAAACAATTTAACAAATTTAAAATAGCACAAAAATTATGTTATTAATTTTTATAATCATTATACATTTTATTATTATCCTGTGTGAATTACAAAAATACTAGATAGCTGTATCAGTCCATACATACTTCAATGAAATACTACCCCGAGCGACAGGCAGTCACCGACAAACCCACCTAAATACTTTAAAAATATAAGAATCACTTGATATCAAAAAATATTATAAAGTACAACCACAATTTCCAATGAAAATCCATTAAAGTGAACAAACACATTGGTGATGAATAGGAACGTGACGGAACTTATGATGATTTGATACCTAACATAGCGCGTCGTGTTTTCCTTCTATCACTTTCGATCGCGCCTAGCACATTATAGGAATGAGATAAATGCTATACTGTAAACAAAGGACATACATACAGTGTCTACATAATTAGAATCCCCCCCCCCAATGAATCCAAAAAAATACGCAACATTTCAAAATTTTTGTATTATAAAGTATATTTTCTTTATATCAAAGCGAAAGTTCACACAAAGAAAGTTTTTCTTTAATTACTTTTATTTAGTGGTCGATGGTAGACGACGATGACGACTAACTTCTCTAACCCACGCCTTTTGGTTCTTTTTCCGTGGGTTGGCATTCAAAGCTCTGTTGTCAATACAATACTGGGAATTTACTGGAATGAATTTTATTTTTGTGTTGAAATATAATAAAGTTTAAAAAACAAACCTGTACCGATGCCTTACATCGAAGTATATAGGTTTGATGGTAGAAAATATTGTGGTTTAAATTAGGTCCAACAGTCAATTGAATTCTGTCTCAACAATTTATATTGATATATTAGGCTCCTAACAGAGTTAGTTAGTAACTTGGCACGGGTTCGTCTGCTTTTGCGCGCCCTGACTGCGGTTACTTGACTTAGTTAGCCGCTTGCTTCTGAGCGACTTCTCTCGAGCTTCAACGACGTAATCTCAGAGTTATTCTAATTTCAATTTTGAACGTCAACAGTGGCAATTTGAACTTTATATACGGAATTTACAGTTCATATTTAAAAAATTCGTTAAAATGGTTCTTAACATCGTTCGAGGCTGAAAAACTAGAGCGAGCTTGAGATTGTTTACTTGTGCAGGTAAGAAGACAAACGCTAATATACGCTAATTGTACATGAATTTAACACATAACCATATTTGACCAATACAATACAATACAATACAATACAATACAATACAATACAATACAATACAATACAATACAATACAATACAATACAATACAATACAATACAATACAATACAATACAATACTGTCAAACACCGTTCGCATATTTTTTGAATCTTATCAAAGCGACATTTAATCAAATGTACCTAACATTAAAGACATTTTTAGTACACAGACTCAATAAAAATAAGATGAGCATGAAATGTATTCCGCGTATCAATTCCGTATAAAATAAGTTTTTATTAAATATTGGGACGTTCGGGAAAACGTATTGAATGTCAAAGGGAAGGCAGGCTTCCTAGGAAGTCGCTCAATCGTTCTATTATTAGGAATTCGAACCGTTCCAGATGCTTTTTCATATTTATTTTGAACATGAAAAATTAAAAATATATTCTTTATATGCATTGCAAAAATACAGTATATATAATTCATTTTTAATCTTTAATATAATTTAAAGCACTGTATATATTACACAAAGTACTTATATAAAAATACATTAACAATGAATTATATAGCTTACAACAAACTTTGTTTAGGAGTTTCATTGTTGCCGCGAACGAACGAAATGGTGATTTATTTTAATAATTGTTAATTGTACTTAATTTAAACCTATAGTCGAATTAATTATTTATATTAAAAACACCTTAAATTGTAAGCTTTTCTGAAATATAATATTGATCAAATCCAGTAACAGAAGCGAGCACAAGTCTATGCAAATTATAAAATGACAGAGTTTAGCGTCAGAAATGTAGTTAACTATCTTGATACTCGTACGAGTACGTAACCTATTTAAAGTAATAAGATTTTGACGTCGTTCCTCCGCTTCCTTTGCAGTTATATAATATTTTAAAGATGATAGAAGATGCTTGTCTCGGAACTCGGATTGACACTAATTGTTAATGCACTGCTGAACAATTCACTTAATAAATAATACTCGTATGAAGCTGTTAACTAATACTTCAATACTGTATATCGCTATTCATCATTCATCTACCTATTATATTCACTTAATTACTGTTTATTGGAATCGTATACAAAATCATGTTTACGTCTTCCATTGAAATATTAATAATATCCCTAATAATTATATTTTTAGATTCGAAACCTTTTTCTAAAAAGAAACATCATCACTACAGTATATTACTATAACACGAAGTAAAAAAACATAAAAATTAAAATAATTATTTATATTTATATGCAGCTAGACCTAGACTACCTTAATCGATCCATGAGGAATGGGTTTTTAATTTACTAACTCATCAACACCCAGTTCGTATCCTTGGATGCCTTTAATGAATTCTTGTCGGTTCTTTTCCATGGACCTACCCTTTAGAAGCGTGAAACTAGTTCCAGAGTCCGAACCATAAGTACGTATATGCTTAATTAGTAACAAAAAAATATTTTTTTAACATTTTGGCATTTCAATATCTATGATGAAATGAAATGGGATGAAAATTTATTTTTTATGACACGAATAAAGTGGCAAGTAAAATATAGTACCAGTTTAAGTAGCCGGAAACATTCTCCCAATGTCTTTAGAGCCTGCGATCGCGTCAACTCTGCCTGGTTAACTTCGTTCAAACATACCATTGTATTAATTGGTGTTGATTCAGCGGTAATGTTGCCAATTTAGTTGTGCGAGTTAGTTGATGTAAAATATTATATTTGGTTTTTAGATAAATTCATGCATTTATTATATCTAGTGAATAACAAAATAAACTTGCAAGTTTATAGCAAATGCGGAATATATATAAGATATTGTTGCAACGATGCCGAGTCGCAGGGGACGGGAGGCGAGAGCAGATATCAGATTTGTATTATTCAAACTATGACTCTACTTAAAATGTACTAAGAAATAAGATTATCTCAAAGTTTTTGTACTTCATACTTAAAAACACTTGTTATCGGATATTTTATTTGTAAATAAATTATATTTGATACGTGCAACTAATTCTAAAACGATCTAATATTTGTTTAATCAAACTAAAATAAACACCTAATAAATATAAAATAACACCAAAGCTTCGAACTGGTTTAGTTATTAACTAACTAACACAAGAGATTGCTGCACTAATATTGTGATACAATAAATGTACCGTTGTCATTAATATGTTAAGAACAATATTTAAAAACACTTTTACACACACAGTTGCAGTGATATTTATAATATAAATGTTTTGTTTCGTAAAGATAATTTAGTTTAAATCCTAATTATTAAAAACATTTTTTTTCTTTTAACTAATAACTTAATCAAACGATATTCACTTAGTTTTTAGTTTAAGTTTACTTAGAAACGTTTAAATATGGACACCAAGAAAGCAGAGAGGAATGCTTGGTTGCCTGCGCATGTTGCCTTAATGTAATCAACTTAGGTACCTTAAGATACATCGCAAAGCCATAACACGGCTGAGAAGTTTTCCGAAGAACGATACCTTCAATGGAAATAATAGTAGAAGCTAGGTAATATTTTAGAAAGAGATAGCTTAGAAGGATGCAGACGAGCGAGCGAGACGCAATAACGGTTAGTGCAGGTTCAATGATCGACTCGCGCGCAGTTTGTTGAACTGCAATCATTGCTTTGGAAAATTGTTAGGGTTGACAATCATATATATATATATATATATATATATATATATACGTAATTAATAATAATCAAAATAATTATATTGATCATAATAAAGATAATCCTTCATATTGAAAACCTCTCGACATGAAAACTACTAATGTTAGATAAATGGTTACGGTATTTGTTAATTAACATCATATATCATTGGGTCTGAATGGTACGGCTGATTTATCAAAGCTTATTAAAATCACAGTAACATGGAATCCGTGTGACCTGCTTAATGACCTAATTCATGACGAATCTAATCAGGGTGCATAGAGGATGAAACGCTCGTCACACACAAATAAACACTTTTATTAATATTTAAATAAGAATAGTTTAAACGACGGAAATACTCTAGAGATTGTAGAAATTATATCAGAAAATAAATGAGATACCATAATTAGAATGGTGCAACCCTGCACAATCTCCGTGATCGCAGTCGGCCCTTTCTCTCATTGGTGGTTAGAGCGAGATGGCGCATTCGCGGAAGAAAGTACCACGACTTACATAACCCGTTGCTTTATCGATCGTACTATACTTGTGATTGCGCCGGAGTCACTTCACCCTACATGGTTATTATAATACATCAATACTATTGTTCACATTTTATAATTATTATATTACACTTTGTTTAGTATTTAAGGGTCATGAACCTTCTACAGTGCACCCACTACATCTATTAACCTGTCAATAAATATCTTTAAAATTAATAAAACCAAAAATCACAATATTAATATATTTTTAACATTACTTACAGATATAAATTAACAGAAAAAATAAGAAAAAAATTTATATACATTTTCCACTCGTAAGCCAATTAGAACATCTAGGTTTAATAAATTCGCAGTATATTATCTATTGGCGTCACATCCGTTTCCGTGAAATAAATAATATTGATATAAGACAAATGTAATTAAAACTAATCGTATACAAACGCACAATTTACAATACCAAAAATGTTCTCTGAATAGTAACATCCAGTTATTATGGGATTACTCCAAGCACATAGAGGAACTTCAATATCTGTCGGCAACAGACGGGTTCTAAATAAAACCAATTCAAATGTATTTCATATAAATGTTAGAATAGCAATGAGGTTAATGTCGCAACATATTTATATAATTGATTATTAGCATTTTTAAGTTAGGTTAACAATATATTATAAAACACGTCAATAACATCGTCGACGCAGGTAATTGGAGATCACGGTGCGGCCGTAAACATCATTACAAAATACACGTGCTTCTTACCTAATACCTACCTACTCCTACCTACACGCACGATACCAAGGCATTCTGTATCTATGAGATATGAGAACTATTGAAATGTCAATTAATATACTACTAACAACTAACGTACTAATTAATAGTAGTTATCAATTAACTGACGGATGATTATATAACCATATCCTTACAAATATCAAATTCACCACCTCTTCATACGATTCACAAGATTTTTCTATAATAATATCATTATTAACATATTTTTTTTTACAATATAATACTTATTTACGATTAATTGAGTATATTTCAAACTCTCAAACCATTATAGGTTTCCAGGACGATAAGTTGTAAGTATATTAATTTTATACATTGCTTATTTGAATATTCTCTTTAAAACATTAAAAATTATAAAAAATGTGGATAAAAGAAGCATTTTTCTAAGATAAGATATCACTTTCATGAATATCTGAATCTTACATCACACTTGCAATATTAATTTTAAACTCTTCTTTCTAACTATCGTTATCAGCTCTTGGCAGAATCTTGAGGGAGAGCCATTACCTAGATATTAAGACCGCGGAGTACGCTGTCCAATTTTAGCACTTAATCAAAACATTTCCCATTGCACAAGACACAATTAAACACAAGACGACGGAATGATGGATGATGGATTGAACCAACACAAATTATTTTAATTCTCCATAATTGTCAGAATTTACTATTTTGATTCAATTCCATTAAATATTTAGAGTACGAATAGATAAACAGTACAATTATAAAATTCAGTTTAAAAAGAAATGAAGAAACACAATGCAACTCATGAAATAATTACGAGGAGCTACGAGCACTAGCTGAAGCGATCTAACTGAAACTATTCGGGAAAATTTCAGAAATTTCTCCCCGAGTGGAATTTACAAACAACCTGAAATACACATCTGAAAACTGTTAATTGAAGAACCAGATAACAGAGTTTTATAAAAAAATCGTATTATCACTTTTATCCTCCATTAGGTTCCCGCGGGATTGTAATTTCAAAAAATATATTATATCAGATGCGTAATTTATCAAATAAATCATTGTTCCAAATTTCAGCGCTTACAATAATTTGTACAGTTATAATTCTATAAAATCAATGAAATATATTGTAAAAGATAATTTTAGGTAAATTATATCCTTAATATCAATCTCAATTGATATTAAGAGTCACATTACAAAGACAACTAAACACTTACCGGGCTGTATGACGCAGCGAACATTAAAAGATTTCACTTCTAATTAATACTGTATTTGCATCCAAATATTAATACAGGATATAAAAGTAGTTTATTTTAGAATAACTAACGGCTGCTTCATATTTCCAGTTTATTTTGAGGTATAAAATTGTTCTTACATAGATCCTTCCATTAAGAATATCGGACTCGTTTCCACGAAATAGGTTTTAATACGACAGACGATTGACAATTCCAGCGTCCTTCAACAATATGTTATTTATAAACTGTTTATAAAATATAATCAATTATCTACTATTTCATGGACATTAGACGAGGCTATATCTCGAGGTTTATATCTCGCGAGACAGTCTTCATATTCTACTCTTATAACTCTATGTATCAATTGTTAAGAATAATACGTCAAAGGCACTCGAAGTCGAATAATAAATTATAATGATGGCGTCTCATTTAACATATTATACATACACGTTCTTGATAGCATTTATGTTATTATAATATAATATAATGAATGTAATGCTCAGGAAAAAAAAGAACACTAATTTTCTCTTAACAGAGTAAATGTAAAGTAGGTTTTAAAATGTATCGACTAACAATATTGTAGTATTGAAGCATGGAAGCACAAAGCGCCGCTGACACTCGCGAGGGGCGCGTTGATATCTCTTTAACTTCGTTTTGTTTTTGCTTTAAAGAAAGAATTGTACATCCCTCTCTGATATTATTTGTTATTTCAATTCTTAGTGTCTACTTCGTCTTTTTACTCTGTTTTTACACTCAGTGTCTGGGAGTGTTCATTTATCACAGACGATATATTATAATTGTAACTACAATACATTTTATTATAATTTAATAACACAATACAGTCCATATATGTATATATATATATATATATATATATATATATATATATACACACACGCACAGATGAGCAAAATATAGATGAATTTAATTTTATCCCGTTTAGTTTCAATTAATCCAGTGGTTCGATAATTTGGACTATTCTCTAATAAAAGAGACCACGACTATAGTTAATGTAAATTCAGTGACATTAGTTTTGAACAAATATTATTTTATTATATTATAATATCGTAAATCGAGAAATTAAGATTTTATGATTACAAAGTTAGAACCGGAAAAAACAAGACCGGCCAATTAAAATGTACTGGAATAGCGCTCATTTATTATTAAAACAGATAAGCTTCTGTTCTGAGAGGCGGTGACTGTGACATTATATATTTATTGAGATCTCTTGCAGCCTCTTCGTTTTTCAGGTTTTTTAAATAACACTATCTTATTAGTTATGTAATATAATAATTAATATTATAGATAATATAATAATAAATAATATTTTACATATTTCGATAAAATTTTAAACAAAACTTTTCGACTATTTGTTATAAAAATAATTAACGATAATAATGTAACAGGTTAATTTGAAAATGTCACATGACTTGCTTTACATTACAATATATGATATAAATTGCGTTATATTGCAGAACAATCGTCGGACAACGCAGGCGCTGGCGGGAAGGCGGCGGCGCCCTGCAAGGTGTGCGGGGACAAGGCTTCGGGGTACCACTACGGGGTGACATCCTGCGAAGGCTGCAAGGTAAATGCATTTCGCTAGTGTTGTACCTAACCGGGGGCAGGTCGGACGCGTCGCTACGAGAGCTACGGCTACGAGCTACGAACTTCAATTTTAATTTTAATATCGGTCAAGTCGGCTTTATGAAACCCGCGGGGTTGGCGCTATTCTGCCTGTGTGTAAGCGGACGAAGCAACGGGGTGAGTTAAATCATTTTCAATTATTATTGTTAGCATTTATTTTTAAAAAGAATGCGAAAAATAGTAGTGGCTTGTAACGTCATATGACTTAGCGAGTGCGAGTCAGCGAATAATGTACCAACTTGTAACCGCCAACGCCGCAGTTCTCTGTTGATAGTTAATTAATAACTGCAAATTTTGAAAGTAACGTATTGTGAGTGGAGATCGCTCTCTATTCAATTATTTTCGTGATATCTTATTTAACATCCGCTACTGATACATATTTCAGTTGCGTATTATTGTTATTATACACCTAATGTAATTAATACAAGGCGATTATAAACATATAATTAATACCAAATGTCTTCATTAGTAGTAATTGAATCACAACAATAAGAATAACTCTCATTGAGGGATCTGTATTAAAAAATAATAAATTATAATAAGTAAATTATTATGTTATCGAAACATATTTGTAATAATTGTATTCGGACAGCGTGTTTCGGAGACCCTTCATTAACGGTTACTGATATTGTCACTGACATGTTGACTGACTAATTGACATTGTCATATATTTCACAGACTTTGAATATATATTATTTTAGAAGCGGACAAAGAAAGGAATAACAATTTATTTATTGCAAAATCATATTTATCTTTATCTAGTCGATATACAACTTTGTGTACATTTATTATTTTATTTAAATAAATATTTCCTATTTATAAAAAATTTTTGAACTAATTTTTTTTTATTTTTATATCTATTTAACTGATTAAAAGTTGATAAAGGATACGACACAGACAGTCTGGGTCTAATATGGAAGAAATAAATTAACTAACATTTGAGGTGTTTCTTTCTACTTGAATATCTGTAACTCCATATCACTAAACATTATGATATGGCATTTGAAATATATTTAATTTAATTTTCCTTATGATCATTTCGAAAATAAAAAACAAACAGCATTAATTAAACTTATTTATTTTGTAATTCGAACATAATATTTGTCGAAATTCATTTAAGGGATTAATTTCAAGCAATCATTACTATTTGCTTGGTTCAGTTGAAAATGCGCTTGAAGTGTAGGATGTGAGTATACACTTGTTGAATACTCGTATGTAAAACATCGAGTATCACTGGTGTATCACATTCAAGACCCAGCACTTAACGAGACATGCCGGAATCTATCCGGGAGCGTCCTTTCACAAATTCTCTTAAATTGATATCAAATAAAAGGTTGCATTTGAAAAAAAAACTGAATGGACGTAACAGGAAAAATATGTGCAGGTTCTATTTCGAAATACCTCGCATAAATACAAAAGATTTTGTACAAATAGTATTCGTATACATTGGATATTTTCAAAGTAACGCTACCCCATGTCTAGATCAAAGCTATTGCTTTAACATACAAGTATACATGATGAAGGTAATTAAATTGTTTGTCCGTCAAATAACACTTTCTTTCATTGAAGTATGAGTTCAAGAATGAATTTGGTATTATTTAATGAAAAATTCGACAACTCTATTGCAACATCTTCATTCATAAATTAAATCCAATCCAAATCAATAAACGGTTTGGTGTTCGATTATTTGTGGTTGAAAGAACGAGCAATAGACGACAACAGCGAGTTTATTAATTATATATTTCGTTATGTTATAAAACAAATTTGATTTAAATGAATAATTAGTTCAATAAATAGAGATTCCAATGGAAGCCTTGCTATTTCAAATAATGTAATGATCCATTTCAATTTACCAGACCAGCTAGAGTTGTTTAGGAATTATAAAAGGCTATCAAAACTTCAATTTGTTTGTAACGTTGTTCGTCTAACAAGTTACTGCAGCGCTCTAACTTAGTTTTGCTGGATTTTCATATCAAATTAAAGATAGCCCTTCGACAGGTTAGAGTGAGCGAAAAAGGCGGTGTGGATATTTTACAATAATATAATAACAATGTAATCCACTTAGTTCTGCGGTAAATTAGCTTAAACCAATGCAATAGGTTAGGTCAGTTGAGGTTGCTTTTAATATCATCTCTCATCTCATCTCATCTCATTTAATTTATATCTAAGTAGATTGAGTTCTATCAAAATCTGTGTTCCAATATTAGTAAATTATAAGTTTAATATTCCTAAATAGATTGTAACTACACAAGAACAATTTTCAATTAATACACGTGTATCATAAAATTAATTTGAGCCAAAATACATTTGCATAATTGATGTTTCATTAAAATAAGCGGTTTTGTTGTGTAAGCAACCTTAAGGCTCCTACCACTATCACTTTGATGTACTCAGTACTCTTTACAAATACGTTTACGGATCAATTTACCGATATCACGTTACACTTAAAATATACCATTAAATTATATAAATTTGTAATTTCCGTTTGTTTGATTTGCAGTAATATAAACTATATTATAAATCTATAAGTAGGTCAAGAACCTTATGATCCGTAATATGATCCGTATATATTTTTTATGTCTTAAACAAATATCGAGTAGATTTGCATTTAATACTTGACAATAGTTGTAACGGAGCCGTGCTTGCAGGGTTTCTTCAGACGAAGTATTCAGAAGCAGATCGAGTACCGCTGTCTGCGTGACGGGAAGTGCCTGGTCATCAGACTCAACCGGAACCGCTGTCAGTTTTGCAGGTTCAAGAAGTGTCTGGCCGTCGGCATGAGTCGCGACTGTGAGTATTTATTTTTAGACTTTATTGCGAGATCGAGATCGACCAAAATATTATAAAATACATTACTTTGAATTCCATTACAAAGTTGTACGGTATATTTTTCTCTTGCATCTAATATTCTCATATCTTATTCCAAATCCAAGAAACGCAAGATCAAAGTTCAAAGGAAGTTAGGAATTGCAGTGACTTTTTAAAACCAGATACTCCCTTTGGAAAATACAGCGAAATACACGAGATGCTTTGAAATCTTACCTAGTGTGTATTAGAAATTAAATGGTGTCGTTTTAGTAATTATCAAACATTTGCAAGTCGTCATTTTCTCACTTTATGTATATAAGAAACAAATTCATAGTAATTTATTAATATTTATTTGTTCAAATTGTCAAAGAAGTAACGAAATTTTCACCAAGTATTTTAAAGTGATATTCCGATAGTTAATGTAACACATCACTGATTTTCACATACATCTAATATTGTAGATAGATTGTCCGTGCGTGCTCCGGTTTGCTCTGCTGCTTTACAAACTATCTCGCTTCCTGACCGGGTCATAGCTCACCGCTGTGCTCTGCGATACACACAGAATGACAGACACTACGGTTGAATGTATTAACACACTAATTTAGGATACTTTACTCGGAGTTTTTATTTTATTATAATTATTATAAGTAATTGAAATTTTGATCCTACTCCACATTTTTAGAGGTTTATTATACTACACTTATCGACATTTATTTGATGTTTAATTGAGCTTCATGCTAACAGTCTTTTTGAACAAACTACAGTTATCATTATCGTTGTATTTACTTACTTTCATATTTATATGTTACGTTACAAATATATATTATCGCTAATATAATTAAAATGTTAACATTTTAAATTGTATATAAGTAAGTATATATATTGAAAAATACTGATAATTGACTTTTTATATTGTTATGAACATATTGAATTATAATTAAATATAATTTATTTTTTATGTACAGTTTAGGTTCCTTTTTATATAATTGGACTCCAATAAAGTCGATAGTTAAATATTTGTAATCTAGTTTAATAAGTATATGGAAATAATTTTTAGTGCATCAAAATTTTACATAAAACTATCCTTAGTATTTCTGTAAAAAAATTATCCTACTCGAAATTAATCAATATTAAATAGAATATAATTATAGTTAAATTTAATCCCAGTTATTTCTCGTTTAATATTTATCGTCATCCTGTTACTGGTCGCGGGGCAGCGGTTTTTAGCAGCGGTTAGTAAATATTTAATTATAATAACTTTTACCGAATGTGTACACTGCGCCTTTTATGCACAATAGGGATCGTTCCTTGGGTGAATTTATTCGTGTGTAAAGGTTATTCCAATATAGTGACCCTTGCTCTGATATAGAAAAATAAAATAGATCACAGATCAACGCACTGTACCGTCAGGCCTATTTTCCAATTGAGAAGTCAAGCCCCGTTGCAAGTCTCATTGCAGTTCATTACTTGCATCGGATCCATTCAATCGTGCATTGGCGTAATGAGAGCTTTCTCTGCAGCTGTCAGGTATGGGCGAGTGCCGAAGCGGCCTCGGGAGGTGGTCAGCTCGGAGAGCATGACGGACTTGTCGAGGAACTTGGGAGTGAGCACTCCCACTCCAACTTCCTCGGTCGAAGAGATGGATGCCGATTCCCTTCAGTTGGATGTAGCGAGGGACCTCGCTAAAGTAGTGATCGCTGCTCATCGTAACAACGATACTTATTCTGAGGACCTGGTGAGGAGCATGCATCTCAAGGCCATTATCGTCAAGACCGAAGAGTCTGATGGCGACGGTAAGTCTGGTACATTTTAACAGCCACGAGATATAAACGAAATTTTTGTTAGGACATTTGTACAACTTATGTATGAACTCGTACCGCGAAAATATCAGCGCGGCAGCAAATAGGGCATACTGAACGATTTCAATTGAATGATTTATTTGTTGGAACTTGCAACGGATGTGTGATAGATTCAATGAGTAAACAAAACCCAGTAACCGTCAATCATCCGCAATATTCCCATGTCATGTCTAAAACAGTTAACTAACCATTCGTGATGAAAATTTTCAATAAGCCTATCTATCTATCTATCTACATTATCCACAGCTAGAACATAGAAATAGCAAAATATTATGAAAAAAAAGTTACAAATTAAGGAGACCTTGTGTTGAAACCAGGTTTTATTTTACCATAGTTGGATACAATATATAAGAAAATGAAACAAAATACCCACGTAGTGCGGTATATACAATACACTACGTATATATATGCTAAGTATAAGTTTAAACAACAAATAAATGTTAAAATTTCTTATTGAAATTTCTTACTACTGGGAAATTGAACCCGTGTTGAAGTTTTTATAATAAAGGTATCTTATATAAACAAATATAAAATGAATTAGGATACATATTTGTTGCTTATTTCAAAGAAGAACTTAAAATCTGGAAAGGTTTTGTCAAGTCAAGCACTAATTGACCAAGATCGAGTCTTTTACTAAGTAATGTATCAAAGAGTCTAAAAATTGTAAATGATATAGGGAATGGCGGCGAAGAGGCTGCTAACTGCAGCGCAGTGCGTTCTAACAAGCTTACTGCTCTGTGGTACAACGTGGCGGTACGCATGACGCCCACCGTCCAGCAGGTGGTAGAGTTCGCCAAGCGCGTGCCCGGCTTCAACGTGCTTCCACAGGATGATCAGCTGATACTTATTAAGGTATTGTACTTGGTATTATTATGACGTCTGTCTATGAAAGTACATTTTTGGGCAATGCGATTTTATATGTAAGCGATTTTTATCAGTATGATTTTGAATCTTTCTTTGCGAAGTGTTAAGGTTTGAAGCTTGTAGAACAATAGAAATGTAGCTTTGCGAATGAATTTCTTTATTATGGAATTAAAAAATGTAGATTCACAAAACTGATATGTTAACAAGACTATGAGTGTAATCCCTCCACAGCTAGGGTTCTTCGAGGTGTGGCTGTCGCGTATGGGCCGTGTCTCTTCGGAAGCCAGCATAATTTTTGACGACGGCAATTCAATTGACCAGAACCAACTTGAGCTTATGTATGACGTGAGTATAATATATTTTAGATTTATATATCATTATGATTTCATAATAAGTATATTTTTTTCATAACACGTTCTGTCTGTAATAACTGTTCAGAATATAGAATATCCTCAATAATTTACCCATGTATAGGTAAAACTTTATCGATATCCCTATTAAGGAATGCAACTCATTTAAATATCTAGATTAAACTAATCCTATTTAAATTATTATTTTAATTTAAAAATATACAGATCCCGTTCGCTAAGGCGATGCTGGCATACTCGACGCGTATTAACAAGATGTGTGTGACTGAAGACGAGATGGCGCTCTTCTCCGCTACTCTGCTTCTCTGCCCTCAGCGAAACGGACTCTCCGATAAGGAGAAAATTACTGGACTACACATGTCTCTTATGGAGGCTTTCCAGTACGTGGTAAGTATCTTTTTCAAGCCACCTTTAGCGTTTCTTTACTGCAAACTCTTTATAAAACACCAAAGGTTTCAAATATTTTTCTTAAGTACTTTTATATTCTTAAAGGTAGCGGAATCCGGCGCAGCTGATGTGCAGGGGCGCATGGAAGCATTTGCGGCAGCGTCCCGCGAGGCCCGTGCTCTGGGACTGCAGCACAACGATCTGCTGTCGTGGTGCCGACTCAACTGGCAGCGACTAGTACTGCCCGCACTCTTCTCGGAGATTTTTGACATCCCCAAAGGCGAAGAAGAGGACTCCGAGGGCGGCTTAGCCCCGACCCCCGGACCTGGCCCCGTGCCACAACAGGGATAAACCCGCCGGGAGCCTCAAATCTTTCGGAAACTCTGCTCGTTCCGACTTCTCACATTGCTTTTTATTACTACCAAGTAGCGTATTTTATGTGCACAATATCCGGTTATAAAATGCTTGAGAAATATATTTACTCATATCGATGTTTAATATTTAAGGCGTTATTGGGACCCACTAAGAAGTTGGTTTCAATCGGAGGCGTTCGAGGGATTTGAGGTAAACATCTTTATGGTTGAAATTTATAATAAAACATGATAATCTTCAACAGATTTACAAAAAGTCTGAAACAAACTAGTTTGAATGAGTTATTTCTACCATACTGATGATACTCCGAGTCGGTTCTGACCCTTGGTCCTGCCAGGAGTCAGCCGAGTCGTCGATGTTTCACCATTAATATCGTCATCCCTCATATATTGGTGGTGGGTTCGGGCAGGTAGCTTATTATGATATATAATATTTAAATATATGTACCCACAGTAGCGTTACTCTTGTAGGTTATCTTAATGATCTAATGGTATACCCATACGTATAACATTTATGTGTAGTTTTATTCCAATGTAATCATTTGTCATTTTGTTTGTGATAGTAATGATAGTGTGGCAGGCATTTATTTAGACCTTTGACGCACTTTAACTGATCTTTGTTTCGACGCTTGATTGTTGTTAAGTTCCTATACATTTTGAGTTTTTTTACCTGCTATCGATTCAAGATTGGGTGGAATTAGTTATATTTCTTTATTAGGTATAAAAAACTGATGTTTAAAATGTCTCGGCTCTCACGTATGACATCCACTGTTTCATCTGTTTCACATAATCCCGTATCTTTATTAACATCGGTTAATAAAGATATTGACACTTTTCTTATATTTGTTAATATTTTTTGTATCATTTATCAAAATTGTTAATAAATAAGTTGTTATAATTTTCACTTTAGTTAAAATTGTTCGTAATTCGTTTGGGAAGTTGCAATTATTTTTTTATTGTTTTTTGTTTATTTTCTGTTCCTATATATAAGATTTTTATCAGTGAGGTTTCATATAAATTGATATATTTACTTTCGTTTTAAGGTCACAATGTTTGTTAAGACTGGAATGGTTTAGGATTTATATTAGTAATCGTTACATTATTGTGAGTTTGGTTTTAATATAAATATATAAAATTTATAGTTTAACTCAATTACCGTACGGATGTATTGGTATTGGTAATTGCAACACTTGACAAAATAGGTTAGAGACGTGTCTGTCGTCTGACTCGATACGTGTCACTTATGCATATCAGAGTTCAATCTAACATATGTTAATATTATAAAGATATAACACATTTAGTTTGCTCAAATTGAAAATGTTTAGCTGTATCCTGATACAGACGGGATAACAAGCGGTAGCCAAAGACAATGGGATACGGATTGCTCTAGAATCAATACCGAAAGAATACTGTCTCAAAGAAAAAAACGATTTCCCAATGGCTTTGTACTAAACGATCTAAAATATATAATTACCAAGTAACTTTGCATTTACTCAGCATTTGCGCACTTGGTGTTTCTATTAGTGATAATTTTGTTCGTATGTAGAGAATATTGTAACGGGACACTGCATATCAATCTATTTTATGCCCTATTATCATGCGATAAGTAACAGATTGGCATAAACGAGTATTACCGTGCTCCGTGCGATACAAGGGAAGCAGCCAAGATGCATTTATATCTTAGAAACAAACCACTTTCCAATTATATCTGGCGGAAACCCTAATGTATTGCCTTTAGTTTTATTTTGTTTTTATATCGTAGTTACACCTCTATACAAGATCTGATTAGTTTATGATTTGCTGAACTTAAAATATAAAATAAATATAATATTGTTGTTTTATTCATTACTAAATCCGGTTGTCGAATTTTTGCTGCTGGTGTGCCACAAGGCGGTATTATTTCTCCCATTGTTTTCGTTATTTATGATCGTATATCCTCTTACCATATCTATGCTGACGGCCTAAAAATTTGAGCACAAGATAGCGCCATTAATGCTGCCATCGATGCTCTTATAAAAAGACCTAAAGCACATTCTGAACTGGTGCTGTATTAATACATAATTAGTGTGAATGAAATTAGCCCTATTACAGTAACATTTTCTTAACCAACAAATTAGCCATTAGCCCAAATTCTTTGATAGATTTTTTCGTTAATTGACTATTCAGATGTCTGCTGCTTTAAAGCACAGAAATTTGAGTTCACAGACGTATAGTTGCACCCGCTTTTTCATCCGTGAGTGAAGATCTTCAAGACATTTGTGTCAATCGTCCTCCACTATTAACAATTCTTTTCCGAATCTTTATTTTATTGATTTTTTTATTTTATTGTAGAGAATGTTTGGTAGCATTAAAAGCTCGCCTATTGTGCCTTTTTTGGACAATAAAGATTAAATAAATAAATGATGAAGTATTGAAGTATCAAGCTAGGACTAAGCTAATAATGAATGAAATTCACATCTTATTTCTTCTAATTTATCAACGGCAGGCTGCATACAAAATTAAATTAAACAACATATTAAATTTTCATATCGCTTTAATGCTTATTTGTATTGCCACTTTCTTAAAAACACATGGAAGAAACGTAAGTATCGAACAGATTTTTAACTTATAATTTATGACATTAAATAATTCACACTTCTCTTCATAATAACAATAACAAAGCAAATAACTAAACTCAAAACAAGCGACGGCTGAACAGCGAACATTGATTGAATTGTAATGATGCACTCATTGAACTGAACATCTAGTTTTACCTTTCCTTTCAAATAGTCTGTATGTCGTGAATCTCAAATGCTAATGCGTTTCACAAAATGGACCTTAAGACTACAACACCTACATCGGGAGCTCGACTTGACACCTATTACGGATTAAAGAATATTTTATAAGGCATTTTCTAACACCAATGTCAAGAACAACAACACAACACCGCCGGAAGAGAAACGACGCCTTGCGCTCTAGTCGGCCGCACTAACCGACTCCTATTAAACTAACTAAATAATTTAACTAAACTAAAATTCATTAGTTATAAACAAATAATCAAAATAATACAGAGATACAATTAAAAATTATACAACATCGTAATTATCGTATTAGTAAACTACAGACGACTTTACGACTACCGTAAACTATAAGCGAAAATAATTATTAAGCATCTTTTACACTTCAATTTAGAACATTTATCTCAAAGATTTACATGCATCATGCAGATGGGTTTTATACAGATTACGTACAGCGGTAAATACATTTACACAACACAGAACATTTAATATTTTCATAAGGTCGTGTGCACACAACGACACATTTTACAACTTACGCTACGTAAAAGGACATGCACACCAAGACAAGACAGTCTCGACAATCTAGTCAGTAGACAGTACCTATGTACTAAGGTATAGGTACATCGGTCGTTGTGTGAGTGTTATTACTGTTATTATAATCTATCGTGTATGTGTTTACGTATATATATGTATGTATGTGGTCCGTGATCATTTCAATAAACGGTAATTCACTTGATGTAATCCACTATGGTCAAATTTATCGGGACATCCAAAATAATCTATTTTGTACTTAAGCTACCGGCAAGAACTACGCCGAGGTTTCTAGGGGTCATTACACGTTGGTATTTCTATACCGGAGGATCGAATATCTATTTGCTCTAATAGGGTCCTATGCAGCTCTACCAATTTATCATAAATATAATTTAGATTGGTAACTCCTTATTAATACGTAGACAGGAACAACGTTTCAAAAGAATAGTACATCTACAACGCGGCGTGAACTTTATCTATCTACGTTTAAGTTAAGCCAAATGAAGACATTTCATTTAAACACCGAAAATACTTGCCACATTAAATATAAATTATTAGATAATGGTTTAATTTTAATGTGATATTATATTTTACATTCAATAGATAGACTATTATTTGATAGTAACTCAACTTTTGGACGGAATTCTATTGTAATACACTTTTCCAAAGAGTAATATCGTTAACATATTATTTACATAAATAATAAATATATGTCTTATGTATTTAGGGGGCTAAAGACTGTGACAAACATTTTGGGTGAAAAAAAAATTGGCTATACTTTTTACATACTTTGGAAGTTATTTGTTTGCAGCCGTGAGATTCAGTCTATACGAGTAGACTAAATTGTAATTGTAATCACTGTATTACCAAAGAAGCGTACAATTCACCTTACTGCGAGATATACAAATCTACTTCAGTTCCAGAAATAAATATATCATCTTAGACAATTTTTTGTATAATAAAATTTATAAAATAATAAATAAATTAATTTGTATAATTGAAGAGATGCGCTTCAAGTAAGCCGAGTAAGTAAGTAAGTAAGTCATTAAAATAGATAAAATGCAAGTCAAACGTCCGGTGTGATATAGGCACTGGCAAGATATAGTGCATTGTTAGAATCCCTTTGATCTCACGTCAAATAATACTCGATATTGTACAATAACCTACATCTACAGTACATCTTTCATAAAAATGGTTATAATGAGCAAATTTATAGATATTACATAAATTTCGTCCCTGAGTATGCTCAGTTCGTCAACTGAGCAATGGTACACACTCCACTGATTGTACAAGACACTTCACCTCACTTCTGTACACGGCTCAGAGCATTAACCATCCAAATGAAACTCGGGGATAAATTGTTTTGTGATGTAAATTCAAATAATCTCATAGCAACATGTTATCATGTTATCATCTAACCTAGCCACAAGTATCTTATATATAAGCAGTGTGATGTTCATAGTTCGTATTATACTGGTCTTAATTTTAATAGTGTAACTTTTCAAATGTCATTAAAATAGTTTGTTAGTACCTCTAGTAATACCTCTGAAACGTGTATACATAGATTTCAATGTCTGTACACACTAGAGGGATCCCAAAAATAGTTTCTATATACCTAATAATTATAATATCTTTCTATTAAATGTTTAATTTTATAATCTTACAAAGTAACCTCATTAAATCTCGTACAAGGTTGAGTACTAAGTTTCATTTGACATAATGCTCTGCGCAATAATCGTAGCTTTACATTCATATTTTACAAACATCCAGTATACATTGACACACCGTAGTGAGTCGCCCATACGCTCTCAACTTTGGTATATACATTTATTATTATTAACTTTCCAGTTATCATCTGATACAATCGACGATGCCGGGCGCCGTATTCATCGTCGTCTCCCGAAGTTGTGATTTAGGGGAAGGGCTTAAAAATAGTAATAAATAGTTAGATGAGGATAGAACAGGGAGACGACGATGCATTTTATATCCTTTGGTAGCTATTACATAGGGTAGTAATAGTATTGGATTACATGATAAGACAACAGGGGTGTCGGATGGACTGCGCGGTTGGGGGTCGCAAGGGGGACAGGAGTGGGAGGCGAGGCGGTGGTGGCGGCGGAGGCGGCGGCAGGTCAACGTATACTGGTCCGGCAACGAGGGCCGGCTCTCAGACTCATTTCTTGGTCGGCGTCCCGCGCTGCGTGAGACCCTCGAACCGTTTGAAGGTGTAGTTGATGAATACCCAGTCCTTGTAAGCTATCTCACCCTCCTGTGCGATGGCCGCTGATGCTGGAAAATATGCTAATATTAATCCGGACCCACACATTTTGGACGATTATTATATTATTATTATAGACATGTATAGTACCAATAGAACTCAACAACTCACGTATTTCGAGCTTCACGTCCGGGAAGTCGTCGAAGTTGGACGTGTCGTCTATAGAGCGTACGTCCACCGTGATCGCGGCCGGACGCTCTCGCACGTGGCTCCAGTCGACGCCTCTGAAGAACGACACTGACTTCACGTCCTCTATACCTCGTTGGGAACCCAGTCTGGAATTAAACAGGGTCCCATGGTTAGATCAGAACTAATTATATAAGAACAGAGAGCTATGAGACTATAAAAACAAACAACAACAACAACAACAAAACAACATCATTCAAAACGATCTTACCAATATTAAAAAGTGCTTTTAATTCAATATATATTTAAGGGTCAATCTGACAATTCTTTGAAAATCAAAAACTGATCAAATTAGCAAATTGTAAGCATCATTATATTGTCTGTTGTTGTTGTAACAGTGTCGATCGTTTCTGAGCGCTAAGCGCTGTGCGGTGATGCGTTGTCGCGGTGAGAGAGGATCATTTCCATTCACGCTTTTTCCAAGACAAGTGGCTAACAATTATTAGTAGTAGACCTCTTGTCATTTTGTTGGCTATTCCTCGGGAAAGGAGGAGGAAGGGAGGAAACAACCACTCAGCGTTGTCTTTTTGTGTCCGGATCATAACAGTAAATCCTCCTTTCCTGACCCGTAAGTATGTCGGTAGTAGTAAACACAACATTTGAATTACCTCCATTTCACGCACCAATCAACACAACGGAGTTTTTGGGCCTCCTTCTAATTATGAGGAATCCACCGGGCACACAGCTTCCTGACCGCTAAAGGTTAATGAATGATTTTGTAAAATCGACCCACTCTTTCGTCAGTGTGTATCACACGCCGCACAACACTGACTTTATTTATAAATAACAACTTTCAGTGTCGCCCACATATGTGATTATTATTAAATGTTAAATAATGGAGGCTCTCTACTGCTGCTGTTTGTATTCGGAGTACAATCAGCAGACCATGTTTTGAAAAAGCTAAGATCTTTACTTCACTTGGAGGGAGTCGCGAGAAGAAAAATAGACAAAACTTACTTCAAAGTGTGCTTAAGCATATTTACCTTCTGTCCGGTTCAGAGCAGAATCTCATGACGGTCTCCCGTGCGTCCTCGCTGATGGGTATCTCGGGGGGAAAGGTGAGTGACTCCCTCCACGACATCACCTTCCTGTACGTCTCCTGGGGGGACTCCGAGCAGAACGGCGGGTACCCGATCAGCATCTCGTACCTGAATATGTAATATACATTTTATCTCAATGGCTTACGATTATGTGATTTTACATTGATATATCGCTTTTGTCTTTTGAATCGCAGTTTTAACTTTCGCAACATCACTTAACATTGTACATTAATTTTAATAAAAAGCATAGTTTTATTAATTGGTCTAAGTATTTGGTTGTTATTTCAAACCAAATGATGAGAACATTCAAGTAAGGAGCCAGTCCCGGGCGGAGTCTCGAAGTTTTACTCGAATTTTCTTTTAATACTATTAAGTTTTGTAACAACCTAATTTTCTAATTTTCTATTATCTTTCATCCCCTTGTCTTTTCTATTAACTTAACGCGCTTGATATAAAGCATGTATGTCTTTCACACAGCAATACATATGATTAAGTAGTGAAAAACATAGTAAATATAATTGACAAGTACAATTCGCTTGGCAATGGCTTGGCAATGCACACTTAATAGACATATACTTGCTATGCTGCTACACTAAAATACATATAATTAAGTATGGAATTAAATTGATGTTAGAGTCTCCTTGTTATTCACGTCAGAATAATTTGCATTATTAAAATAACATAATTTTAAGAAAATAATACTTTTGCAATATTATTGCCAATATTGGGTTGAAATCCATTCGAGTAGTTTTAAGCGGACAACACAAACGAATCAAATGTATCCTGAGAACTAAGAACGATCGTAAGTTTTTTATAATAATACATCTGTTCATAACAATAGCAAATGCAATAATAGTTATATTAAAAAATATAATTCCAAAAAAAAAAGCAAAATAAATAAAAAAAACAATCGCATGGCAAGATATAAAGCATTTCAAGTCACAACAATTATATTTGGTCTATGATTATCTAGGATACAAATAGTAGCAGATAGATGACAAATAGATAAAATAACTTTGAAACACCAATCAATATCATTAATATAGTCCATAGTCCTTGAAACGATAAATGACAAAGTACAGTCAACTAATACAAATATATATATATATATATATGATCTATCCATATAGATAGATCTAAATGATTCACTCTATACAACTAGTTAACTAATTCCAAATTTAGATTGGATTTTGATTGGATATGGATAGATTTGGTTAAAAATATTATAATAGTACTTACATAATAACCCCCAAGCTCCACCAGTCGGCCTGTGGTCCGTAGCCCGTCTGCAGGAACACCTCCGGCGCTATGTAGTCCGGGGTCCCCACCGTGGAGTACGCTAGGGCCCGCCTATTGCGCTTCCAGGACTCCGCCCTGCGCTTGGAATCCATGGCCGACGACGACGTCGTTACTGAAAAGAAATCTGTCCTGTACCATTACGTGTGTGTTGGATACATGGGTCCCGTGAAGCATTGACTCTCTATGTTCACATTAATGACAATAAGAAGCTTGGAATGTTAAAAGAACTACAACTCACTGAAGTCGGATGGAGTGGCCCTCGAGAGGTCGCGGTAGAAGTCGGTGCGGTGACTTTTCTTGAGTCCCGTGCACAGGCCGAAGTCGCTTAGCTTGATGTGTCCGCGAGCGTCCAGCAGGAGGTTGTCAGGTTTTATATCTCTGTGAGATAAAAACAATTATTATAATATGTTGCATGTCAGAATACTTGGATAATCTGTAAAGAAAGCATACTTATTCAGCAGATTTCTTGAAAGATAGCAAGTCCAAGCAATAGGACATATATTAGAGACTGATACATACTTTCACAAGGAAGGGATAGTAGTGACTTACGGTAGGTAACCTGGTCATTTAAAATATTTATGTACCTATGAATAAATCCAAGTTTGTGTATACTATCTATAGCCAGCGCGGTCTCCGCTACGTAGAACTGCGCACATTCTTCGCTGAGGGTATCCTTCTTCATCAGCAGCGTCATCATGTCACCTCCCGGCAAAAACTCCATGATGAGGTACAGGTTCATTGGGTCTTGGAAGCTATAGTACATCTTCACCACCCATTGGTGATCAGCTTCTACTAAGATGTCTCTTTCGGCGCGTACATGAGCCACCTGTCGTAGGGAGCTGACGCTATATTATTGTTCTCATTTATTACTTTTATTTAGATTGACATTAAATAAAATACCTGTTCTTTCTCCAACATGTCCGCTTTTCTCAATATTTTCATAGCGTATACATGACCGGTGTCCTTCTTTTGCACCAGTCGTACTTCACCAAAAGCTCCTCGTCCAATCACCTTATTAATCAGTTTGTTTTTAACTCTATTAACCAGTTCTTTTGACAATATTTAAATACAAAAATCGAGTTTTGGAAATCAATAAAATAAGCAAAGTTTATACCTTCAGAGGTTCAAAGTCCTCAACGCCAAGCCTGGATCGCTTCAGCCTAAGGAACTCGGTTTCCTTCTGGGCGTGCTGCTGGCGCTTCTCCTGCTTCTGCGTCTCAGAAAGATTTTCATCTTTCAGAGACTCTTCCAACTTCTCTAGTCTGTTAGAATAATAACTATTACGATCAAGTGCAGTACGATTTCTGCAATAAATTAACTATTTAACGATAATTATCGAAATCACAAAAGAATAATACCTACTTAAATGTATGACATACAAGTGTGTATGGAGAAGGGCTTAAGACGTCAAAGAAATCTGATATCAAAGGATTATTTAAATAACCCCTACATACATTACTTGGAAAAGTTAAAATTAGGAAACGAATTAATGAGGAACTTATGAAAAGAATATTTGCAATGTAAAGAAGCTCTAACAAATAATGGAACATGCAACCATTGTATGGATCAGTAATAAGAAAAACCTTTTTATTTTTGTATAGACGCAGACAGCAAATTAAATTGTGTCTGCATAGGCCTTCAAAATTTGGATGACTGCCAAATCAAGAATAAATTGAGTGCTAGTGAATTTCCAAAGCAAATAATTCCTTCCCAAGAACTAAAATGGTATTTATATATACATTTTCTATATATTACTTAAAACCTATCAGATCTATGCTTTTAAGAGAGTCGATGTTGATGATCAATGTTGCTCGACACTCGTTCCATAATTGCACAGCAAACTTTGATCTCTATAACACATGTCAATGAACTGAAGTGGTCCTCACCGTTGCTTCCTCTCATAGTGTTGTGTGATTAGATTCGTGTAGAAGTTCTCCAAGGTCACCTTTGCCTTGGTGGCCTTGTCTAGAGTGTGCCCGCTGAAGCGGATGTTGTCTGTTCCAGTCATCTCCAGTACCCCTGCAACAACATCTATTATTTAAATATAAAATAGAACAGAATAGAGAATGAACATAAATACATAGTCATAAATAAATTAGGGTCAAGTATTACATTTATGTGCTGATAGGTTTACAGGTGATGGCGTTGTATGATGACATACATGTATAGTGTACTCTATGTATGAACATATAAAATCAACAGAACGAAATGATGTTTGTATAGACGTGAACGTCATCGCTCCGTTGCAGGTACATTAAATATGGCCGATCAAACGTATCAGACGTTTGATGTTATACGTTTCTATTTGATTAAAACACACTGTTTCAGCTTTAAAATGTAGAATAATGTTTGAAAGCTTAATCTATATTTTATTTATTTATTAAAATATGATGAATTCCTACGACTTTAGATGCGATAAGTTCTATTTAGTTAGATTTCTGCTTTCTCAAAATCTTGCAAAAGCTTATTGAATCTTTTCTCCCTTGGTGCTGTCTTTTATACCTCATTACTACATTAATGATTTAGATTTGTGTTTTATCAATTATAGATGTTGACCCTTAGCAACCAGGAGAGATAAAATGTAAAGTTTCGGTATGCTTATGTATAAAAGTACTATATATATATTTTTTAATTACATTACATTAAATATTTTCATTGCACTAGGTGTTTTTTAGACATGGTGTTTTATTGTTTATTTGAAACATTGCCAAGTGTAGTAAATCTACCTAAAAACTAAGTAAAAATTCTGCTAATTTGGTAACGCTATAGGATTTAGATGTTAATTCAAAACCTTACATTAAGTTGTTATAAAATCTAAAAATAGACTTTACAAGAACCTTGGGATAACGCAGGAAGCGGAAGAAGGCGGTACCAAAGTATCAAACATGCCTGTTATGAAAAAACATTGCAAGAAAAAAGGAAAAGGCATCATAAAATGTCTTCGCTGTCGTAAATGTCGTATGTAAATTATAAAGCAACCGATTCTTATTAAGACTAACATCGCGACCGAAGATGAAAAGAAAAATTAAAACACAAGGCATCTCCGGCAAAAAACTACCAGTAATTTAATAACCGGTATCAAACAGTTTGTCTACAAATGTAACTAATACATATTTTTTAAATCTCATTGCCATCACGTGCAATAAACCACGAGGTGGAGTGCCGTGAGACGATGATCCAGGTGCAGTGATCCATAATAACGAAACAAAACTGTTTCTCGTTGTTACACACCAAGGTACCACCACCCTACCAAGTGTGTGGTATATTTAAACGCTGAGATCAGCACTCATTATCTCAATCAATCAATACAGGTATTGTTCTGTCTGAGACATATTTATTATGAATTAAATACACTAACATGTAAATAACATTTTTTTATGAAGATAATATATTTAATGTTTTTTTACCTGTCGTAATGAATGGATCGTGTTATACCTTAAGATGAATATGTTGTGTACCAAGAATGTATAAGATAAGAAGTAGTAAGTTAGTGAAAAATTAGTTGGGCCCTTGGAAGTGCAAAGTGAGAGTAGTCATGACATGTATGAGGAAGAGTAAAAGCTTCGTGACTAAGCCAAGTTCTGGAAATAAATATATATGGTTGATATGCTTATAAAAAGAGACCAAAAAGACAGGACAAGCTGAGTGACAAAAAAGGGATAACTGACAAACCCACCTAAAATGGGATACGCAAGAAAAAAATATTTCATAAATCTAAATATTGTCTCTACCCTGTTCATGTAGTAGACACATCCCATCCCATCCTGGCAATTGTCCTCCCTGACGATATTTTTTTCATAATTCTGTTTTTTTTATCAAAATTATATGCTAACATAATTTTAGATTTTTTCAAGATATGCAGTTCTGATAGAGACAAAAAATAAAAAAAGCTCATTAAAAATATTTCATACTGATGTTATATAACCCTACGACAAGTTTAGTTTAAAATAACTATATTATATATTGTATAGATTGATGTCGTTACGTAATATCTGAAAATCTCGTTGAAAATCGTGAGTAAAGTTCAATTATAACGCTTCCAACATAATCCGATTATTCACTAACCCCTTAATTGGGAACGTTGCAATGAAATATAATTAACAGCCTGAAATTTTGTACTCGAGTCTAAATACTGGTGGGTTTTGAATTCCCGTTAATTATAATGAAAGAGTTCACCCTATCAAATCCTACTGCACTACTTTACCCTAACGTCATTTAGCTTAGCTAATTAATGGATAATTATAAACACCAACCAAAATGTTCCAAACCCGAGGACATTTCCCGTTCATTTTTCTCACGACAACAGTCAAATGAGCAAAAAGGTAGCATTTTGCCGTAAGTCCGAGTTAAAAAGTTATACTTATAGCCAGTTTATCCAGCCACTTCAAAATCTAAGTGAAACGGAGAGTTACAAATTACCATACATGTACACGATAAGTTCTAGGAAATGGGAATAACTGTATGGTTTGTTTGATACTGTTTGTACAGCAATAATTCATATTTATTTGTTATCAAAGGGATATAGTTACTTTTATTACAGTGGTATACTTTTTAAGAAGATAAATAAATCTTTAATAACTATTAACTATTTTATTTTATTGGTGATTAATATTTAACAAAGAGAAGAGTTCTAAATCGTTAAAGAATACGTATTCAAGGTGAGCAGTGTTTGTTCGAGAGCTGAGACTCCGAGACTGTCACAATATTATCTATATCAAAAGCGACGTGTCTGAGTATTGATCATTATCAAGGCCCATCCGCCGGCGCGTCTAACTTTATAATGCTACATCATATTATTACACAGTTTATTATTTTTAAGACTTGCTATAAACATTGTTTTTTTTAAATGTTCAATAAACATACTTCAAGATACTTCCGTTTTAAGACCTCATGACTCTTTGAAGATAAGTCTCAATGGAAATCAACAAACAGATGAAACGACACCAAAAAATACGTAAAAAAGGTACAAATTGTTTTACTATTGTTTAGTGAACTGTCCATAAAATACAACATTACTTTTTCAAACAATTCTCAAATATTTAATGTACAGTTGTGACCTCGTTACTCTTTTGTACATTTATCATTATATTAATACGTGAAAGAAAAGCTTTGTACCCTTGTACCCTTTTCACAAAACAATTGCGGTCAAGGAGTATAAAAATTTGGCACAGTTATAGTTTATATGGATATGGAGTGCAGAAAGTTAGAATTATTATAAACAATGCATTAAAATACATTAAATTAATAAAAAATTAAGTACACACACTATCATGTGTTTAACACACACACATCAATTTAAAGATTAATTGTTAATAATGTCAATAATAATAAAGATATTTTAAGAAGATAAATACAATCACCATAGAGGTGATTAAAAAATATACATATATATAGTTTTGAATTATGATTGAATTTCACTATTTTTGTTCGCTAAATAATGATCAGTATAATTCATTTCTTGTAATGACTACCGTAGACAATAATCATTCATTCAAACAGTCGTATGGAACAATACAAAACCAGAGACAATATATATGTACGTCTGTGTAATATAACAGTTCTTGATACAGTTATAATATAAAATTAGTCGTCAAAGTATTTCTTGAACGATGTTTTATTTAAGTATTGACTTATCCGAGCTCCAAGAAATAATTACGACGCCTTACGGTATAAATGGCTCGCTTTGTTTCAGTCGCGAGTCGTTGAACCAACGACTTCGTTTTTAATATTACCTTAGAATATTAATTAGAGATGAATATAAAACGCACTAGTGTATGGGTTTCTACACCTCTACGACAATTGTTACACAATTAAATGTAACTTATTCGAATCATTATATTATATCATATATATATACAGTACAAAGTTACCTGTACGTGTGTCATTTTTTTTATATTATTAACATATGTATTTATATATATTAAAATCTTACAAAGATGATATATCAAAATATTCATTGCTTTTTATATCAAGAAGAATGATATTCTTTCATGTACCGACTATTATAAGTAAATTCTGAAAATATGAGAAGTAACAACTTACTAAATTATAGAATTAACAAAAAGATAATTTTAGAGGATATAATTCCTTAATATATAAAAATCTAAATATAAAATTAAGTTTTTTAGTTTTACGAAAAAATTGTATAAGTGTACATTATCAATAGCAAACAAAACAACAAAGGTGATAACGGAAATACTCGTATAACAAGTATTTATCGACAATCCGGGAACAGCGCGGGAAAGCCGAGTAGCAACCGATCGTAAATCAATAGTCCGACACAGACACACAGACACACAAACAGACAATAGATATTGTATGAATCTTAATTATAAAGTTTATTCACATATACAAAGACTGTTAGGATGTTTACGATCGGGTTTTTAAATATATTATTTCGACATAGCTACCGCAGAGATAAAGTAAGTTGTTCAACTAATTAGAGCTACATGACGCTGCCGCTGCCGCTGCATAAGTCAAAAGGGAAACTTTAAGGTGAAACAAACTTTACCTGGAGTAGAGAGGTGAGTTTTCCGCAAAGTAAATTGTATTTATAGAAAAGATTTCATTAATCCTACACAGTTTTATTATAGATAGTATAATCTTAGATTAATATAGATACCACGTTAGAAATTAGTCACATGTGATTCAGAGCATTGTACATGAACAGTGTATTAACAACTTTAATATATAATAATTGACGATAAATTGTTAGACATGAAAACGAATTAGGGATGTTACTACATTTGTTTATGATGCTGAATATTATTCAATAAGCCGTTGTAGCTGTTGTCTACTGGTGAGGGTCGGAAGTACCACCAATCCCTTTCCCTTCCTTCCCCCAGATGTACCTACAGTCGGAACAGTTTGACACGTAGAAAACTGAATATAATAAATACCCATTAAATATATTATATCTTTATGCATTACCTTTTTCTCGATAAAGAATGAAATTCTACAATCGCAGAAATATATTTTTATTTTTTCTAATTGGCTGGCTATTTGGCAAGTTTCAATTTCAGTAAGTCCGGCGGTCACCATTTTAAATACTTTTACAGATCATTTTGGTCTTCATGCCTAAACCTACTGAACAACCTGGCTATATCATATAAATGTTGAGTATTTCGTTATCTTTTCCCAAAGCTCCGACATCTTTCCCAGTACGAAAGTTACGGAATCTGAAGAGGATACCTTTAACTGCGTAAACATTGTAAATGCACGAGAGGAATTCAATGCAATATTAGATTATGTAAGACCGCCAGGAAGTAATAACGCCTTCCTGGGTAACCTTTATCTCGATTGTACAATGTGTACAGATTATAAATATAATAAAATAAAAAGAAAGCTCTTAAAAATATATATAACTAAATTTATTAACCTGTCAATTTGGACAAAAATAATTAAATTATTGCAAAATTAAAAGTTTTTATTTATTAATTTATTTGTGTACCATAAATAGTGATAATGACATTTTAGCAAACAAAATTTACACAAAGGATAACTTATGATACGGAAATATTTATTTAGTAGTAGAAGCTTTTCATTTACATACTTACAGGTGACTATTTTTAGTGTCTAATTAATGGTTAATCATTTATTTTAGGTACAATACTACATTTGTATATTAGTAAGAAAATGAAAACCTCCTTTAGATAAAATATTGTATTACAATAAATTTACTATATAGAGGGAGGAGGGGAGGAGGGACCAGCATACTTGGCCCTATATGGTGTAACTCACGTATTATGACTGTTAAAGTGACGTCAGAAGCGTATGACGTCACCACTTATTTCAGATAGTGCGAACTTAATATTAAGTAAACACAAAACGAAACAGAATTTAAAACCAAAACAACCTTTATTTTATAACATTAAACTAAAAAAGATATGAAGCAATAATATTTATTTTTATATCGAATCGTCTGTATAAGGTTATCGCCTCACCTTCAAATATAATATCGATTGAATGAAGGAAAAAGTTTGAATTAATTAAAAAAAAATGTACAATAAATAAAAATATATAACTACTTATACAAGTACTTGATGTTGAGTATTTAATTCACAAAAACTTTAGATAAATAATATGGCGTGTGTAAACATTTAAAATAAATAACATGCTATTGTGGGTTAACGTTCAAGATTTATAAGAATCGATTTCTTAAAAACAATGACATCACTCATCGCCTTCATCGGCCTCGTGAGTGACGTACGTGTGTTTGTGTGTGCGACCAAACAAATGACAATAATGTTGACTTCTTCAAAGACATAACAAAATATAATATGTCATTAAGTAACCAGGATTACTAAATATATATATAATATAATTTGTTTTAATGTCATTATTTGATATCTGTTACTCATTGGTTTAAAACTTTTATTACTACTCATAGTATCAGAAAAATAATTTATGTTGCAGAGAAGCTTTTTTTTTCTCTTTTATTAGATTCACCAACACCTTACAACTTTTACATTTAACAATAACAATATATATTTGGATAAAATAAGAAGATTATTGCAGATTGACGCTACAAGGAAAAAATGTCAACATAAAATTTAAATAATTTTAAAAATCCTTATTTAAGCCATCATCTCAAGTGATTATAATCTCTAGATTTATAAATATTATAAGTATTAATGGTCGATATTACAATATTATTTATTTTAATAAACATTTCTTTTAATGTTAAGGTCTAAGGTTAAATATAAAGTAAAGTGGTCATCCATCATATCACGGGTTTGATAGCATTACTTGACCTACTTTTAGTTAGCTTCAGTTTTATGAAGTTAAGCTTTTATATCTTTTGGGATCTGTTTGGAGCAAAGCAGAGTAAGCTCAGGTAAACAATAAACCATAAACCTTCTCCTTCATTATCACATGACTGCACTATTGTTTATTGCTATTTAAATAACATATATATATCTTATTTATCAGTTTCACCAAAATTGAGCAATCATAAAAAGTATTATATGGTTCAATTTCTGAGTCCACTGGATTACTTTGATAAATCATAGTCATAATCATATATATATATATATATATAGTCATTATACTATATTTTTTCAACATTTGTGATAACTTCATAACTTGCAAAAATTTAGTACTTTACAATGAAATGCATGTTTTTGAATTAAGCAACTTAGTCTTATGCTCTATGTTGCATTATTACTGGGTGAATTATTTCATATCAATTTCATAATTTTCTATTATATTGATATTAATCAAATAAAAGTTTAATGTTTATATCTTCATTCATAAAGAATCTATTTTTGATGACTCGAGAGATTTTAATGAAATTTAAATATATTTTAACAATGTCTCTGAGGCATTATTTAATATTGAAGCTTACCCGGGGGCTGGGGTTCCGGGGCTGGGGTGTCAGGGGCCACCGTAGTGCCCGGGTTGCTTTTACCCCAAGACACGGCTCACTCTGGAATAATATGAAGTAAATTTTAGAAAAATAATGTGATTGATGTTTTGAAATAACATTGAGATTTAACACAACATAAATATGGTTTTATTAAGTAATTCATAATTTTAATATCACTAGATTACATTTTAATCACATTGTACTACCACTTTTAATAGTGACTCACACTATTGAGTCTCAAGTGTTTATTATTTGTCAGCTATTGTAGTTTTTATAATTTTTTAAAACCTTAACTTTACTTACTTGGACAATGTCCTCTAATGTGTAAAAACAACTTTTTGTGTTATATTTTAATAAAGCCAGTGAATTTGACTGTGACCTGATATATAAAACAGTCAGTTACCAATATTTATTTCATATAGATGAAATTGTCATCTTTCTTATCTCATATGTAAGAAAAAATTGGTAACAAAATACAATTAATAATTTAAATTTGTAAACATTTTATATTATAAGTATTACTTTTAAATTTAACTTAAATACATGTATACTAATATTTTACTACAACAGATGTTTTTTTCTTGAAAATATTAACCTTCAAAGAAAATTTCTTATGAGATGCTTATAATGATCATGAAGTTTTTATCACTGACCCAATATTCTCATAGTCCAATAGTTCATGGTATAACCTAAATTTTAAAGTAAATATGCAATAATTATAACTGATGTCAGAGTTTAACTTAGGCCGTGATAATATATGTATAAATAGAGTTATTATTTTCAACTTAAATATCTGCAATACAAATCTAACAACAGCAATGTTACTCAAATGAATTGATTAATTAAATTTTATTATGACTGTTTTACTTGTAACCTATGGATTTTTACTTTACCTGAGTATTTAGCACTCGGAGGTTGAAATTTTGTTTTAATTTAGAACAAATATTTGGTTCTTAGAATATTGAGACCTCAATTATATGTACATCAAATATAATAGTAACATCAACCAAATCAAACCAAAACAAAGCTTTAATTTTAATGATATCAAATTTTATACAGAGCAAGTATAAAATGAAAATATTGTATGGTTAACTTTAACCATCATGTGATTGTAATAAAACTAAATAAACAGATATTAAATAAATAAGTGCATTGTGTTTTGATATCAAATAATATTAATAAAATAAAACAGTATTGATGCAATCAAATGTTCTAATTAGACATCAATAACCCTATAATATACAAGTCTCTAATTCAATATTAACCAATTTATAGGCAATGCATTTTTATTACTCATAATTGGTTCTGATCTGCTAGTTGTGACATTGAAAATGTAAGCTTGCTGTGCTAGGAAATTTCACGGTTCAGGGACTGTTAGTAAGACAATATGCCTCACTATAATACTGGTGAAATAAGTGATGAATCACAGCCGAAAATAATCGTGTCGCATTTTTAATTTTAATGGCCTGGAGTCAGTCCTCTGTACCCGTATGGAGAATACTATCATCAGGATATTAATAGATTTTATACACTACTTATCAATATAAAAATAATTATTTCGAGACACGTAAGACGTCTCAAATGTCGTTAAACTTTATAAACCAATTACCTACCTTGTTTGACCCTTCTGCACAAAAATCCCCTGCTATCGAGCCAATCACCCGATCACACTAATAAATAAACAGCATAAAAACAAAGTGTGGCACAAGAAGGTTAAAATCGATAAAATACAATCACAATATTTAATTCTAGAACGGTGTCACTGAACTCCTCAACGCTTGCTGATTCCCGACACGGGCTCTGACACTAACCGAGGTTCACAGGCGCAAATAGTTAATGCCTTTGTTAAACGAATTACGAAAGTGAAGTAACGGGAATTTACTTGAGCGACCTAAAGTAAATTGCACAAAGAAAATGTCAGGCAATGCTACAGATGATGTCTTACGGAAAAATATATTCCACAGACAATAAATATACCACAGGTAATGTATTTCACATGATCTTTTAAATGAAAACGGTCAATTATTATTAATTCCTTGCCTAAAATAATATATGAATACTATTCCCAAAATATTACGTGTGGATTTTTCATATTTTAAATGTAAACTAATATTTATATCGTGCTAATAAACAATGTTCGCATATTATAACTATCATTGGACTTTCTATTCAGTTTCCAAACTTAAACATTTATGGTAGTGTAGTTATTTTTTAATGTACAATTTTGTTGATTGAGGAAAAATAAAAAATGCTAAGTGGATCGGAAATACAAACATTCGTAAAGATTCGTAAAACAAAAACAAAAATTTAAGTAATAAAAATGTTATTAATTAAACTTGAATTAAAGATACTTTAAGAATTAAATATGGCATCTTAGGTGTTATGTGCAGCGAAAACATGTCAATATATCGATATAATTCATATTACTACATATTTTTTGGTATAGTTTAACGTTTTTCGTCTAACAACAACGATCACAACAACAATTGCCAACACATGAAACCAAATTATTTTTAAATAACTATTCTGTATAGAAACTTTCATCATTTATTTAAGAATAAAATTTAACACTACCTTTCCAAAAACTTAAAAATATACCTCTTATTAGTAATCAGAAAAGTATCAGCAATTGTAATAGTCTTCTTTCTTTATTATATTTATTGTAAAGGATAACCAAAAAATTTTAAACATTTAGTTTAATGAAGAGAAACAATCCTAAACATTATCTTTGTATAACTAATGGTTTATGTAATGCACGCCGAGATGAAAGACGGGATTTTCATTCGACATAATGTATTGCTACAAAGTTTTATGTAATAGCTTATATATAAATAGCGTTTATATAAGCTCTCTTAAACTTGTTTCCATACACGCTTGTGATAGTAGAAGCGAAAATAGTTTGTCAGGATCGTAGCAAATAGAAGGCTTTGGTCCCTTCCAACCCTTCCGCGAAAGAGGCTTGATGATATGTATGAATGTATTTTTCAAATCTTTTTCGTTTACAGTGGAGTAGTAAAATGAGAGTAACACTTGAAGTGTTACTCAAGAACACAAAAGAGTATCAAAAAAGAATAGAATATGTTGCCTAAAGTTGAGATATATTTTTTGTAATTTAAAAAAAACAAATATATATATATATATATATATATATATTAATATATATGAATAATTTATTGTTTACAAATTTTTTCCATGTTCGAAGTTTCCTTGAATTTGTGAATCGTGAATAAACTTATAGTTGCCCGCGTTTGGATCAGCAGCTGTAAAGAAATGGCAAAATTATTGGATTAGATTAATTAATCGTTTTTTTTATTTCTTAAATAATTAATTATCATCATTATTATACGTGTAATACTAAAATTACTAAGTTGAAAAAATCGGCATAACTCTCAAAAGAATACGAATCTAGAAGCACTGTCATTACGGTGGGCCATTGCCAACAAATGGTATAATGTATGAATAACCAACCCTTGCAATCTCCTAATAAGAAGTTCGCTTTTAAAATTAGCTATTTTTATTACCTGGTCCATCAGCTGAGACATGAGTGTTTCCTATAATGATATCTTCTGAGGCACTATCTCGCGTGTCTGTTCTAAAGTTCGATGGTTGAACCTATTAAACCAAATAAGAAGTTAACCCACATTGAAAATTTTTAATTGGTTAAAAAATATGTTATCTTACCTGTCCATCATTTCTCATCAGATCGGCCATGACAACTCCTCCCGGATACCTATTGTAGATGCCGTTCAGATTGTAATGTAAATTCATATCTGGACCAATATTTGCTTTGAGAAGTTGCTCCCAAATACCACCTGTAGATAAATGTTTTTTACTATTATATAATCTTATATAAACATATATACATATCACCAGATATAACATAAAGTTGTAAAAACTAGACGTTTTCCTTATCTGTAGCTGTAGCTGATTGAGAGGTCTGTTATTTAATTCCCAATCCTCGTAATGATATTGAGAACTTTTCTGGTGATGTGTAACTTTATACATTTGTTTAACAGTTCATATTAAAATTTTAAAGAATATAGTTGTGCGGACAAACATAGGGCCTATGTTCATGCCTTTGCTTGTTCATTGTCAGTAACGCCTAAGATATTAATTTAAGATTATTATTAAAGGGATCTTATTTAATAAACGTATTTGAATTGTTCATCTCAAGTGACCCACCGCTAAGTCTACCTGGCATATTTATTTAATGGATATTTTTTTTAATTTGGGTAAATTAGTTAAAAAAAAATACATTTTATTTAGTAAAACCAAGCCATTAATAAAGTAATTAGATATTTTTTTTATTAAACTTCGTGTGTCCATCTGTCTGTCGGTTCACGCGTCGATAAATACTATTATATCCATTGAAAACTAATAGATTTCATATCTCAGCGTAAAAAGCTAATTAATTTAAAATTTTAATAAACCAGATAGCAGAATGTACCTTTATCGATTGACACAATGGGTCTGCTGGACTGCCAAGGATATTCACCATGCGCTTGAAAGTAAATTGCGTAAGTCGAGAGCTAGAACACATTTATAACGTATTTTTATGTAACATAAAAATGCAATTAGCATCTTATTATATAAAATGAGTGTACCTGAGTATAATATAAAGCAAGCCAGTATTTTCCTCCGTGTCCAACAAAGGCTGTCTCATTGGCGTCTAACAATCCAGTCGGTAATTGTTGATGCAAGGATTCAGGTGAAATTCGAAGATTGCAGCCGTACCTAAGTTAGTTATATAAAAAATATATAGATGGATTAACTAACTTTTGTTAGCCGGACCAATATCAATCAAATCAGATGATTGTAGATTGACAATATTGTGTACCTAATTTATAATGTATATCTAGTTTATCACGATTGGTCATGTTTTTTTAAAGTTTGAATTTTATAACTAAGACGCAAGGGAAGCCCCTGGTACCTAATTATTACATGCATTACCAAAATCATCGATCTGAAATCAACAAAATTGTAAAGAGTTTAATTGTTATAACAATGATTATTTATTTACCAATCCGGGCATGCTTTCAATATGTCATAAGGAGCTCGGTAGTATTCTGCTCTTCGCACAATAGGATTACGTATGTTGAAGCGTTCATTGGGATCCGTTAGGTTAACTCGTTTGATTTTAACATCTCTGCGTTCGCAAATGTAATCGTAATGGAACTTAGGAATGGACTCGCCGCGTGCGCAAAAGGTCGCTAAAATAAATTATATACTTTTTTTTCAACAAAACTAAAGCTAAAATTTTGCCATTTACCATACTTATTGTAACCCACTTTTATATGTCCCGTCCAAGGATGAGACGGCTGCATAACTGTCTATGCAGTACCGGTACCCTAAGACCGTTGGATATCGGAGATACGGTACTTTGCATGTGAATCTTCCTTCTTGATACATCGCTCCCTATGTAAAAAGCTATTTATTATAATTAAGTATAGCAAACAGATGGGGTAATGTGTTAATACTTAGATACAATGCCCTATAGACATTAACAGTTAATTTTGAAATGAACCTTGCAAATAACACTTCTCCTGCCCGGAGGCCTAGAGACGCCTCCGAAGCAATAAGTTCTAGTGCCATTGATCATTATCTCCGTTACACCGATGTGTGATATGAGCGTGATGCCGTTGATACCGGCCAGAGCAAACCTCTGAAGCCCAGCCCGCTTCCGTACTTCCACATTGTTCTTCATACTCATAGTGTTCACAATTGCTTGCCAGCCGTATACGAATTCATGCATTGGTCCTATAATCATTGAGTATATATGATATAGGTAATTTAAAAGCTAGATAATGATTTATATAAATAAAATCACAATGTATTTTCTCTTTACATTATCTAAAGCCCTTTAAATATATATTTAAAATCAGAACAAACCGATCCCAAAGCTATCGCCATCTAGAAAGTTAAACATCTCTCCGAATGAGTCGGGCATGAGGCCGGCTATGACAGTGGAGGCTTGGAAGCCATCATCAGGTAACATGGGTCCGATCTCATCAGCCGGAGTGGTGAATTCGTGTGATATATTACTGAAGTGAGATCGGGAACCATCGCTCTACATGAAATATATTCAATAAATCTACTTTAATACCTTGTATCCATTTGTATTTTAGCACGACTCTTGGTCTAAGGATAATAATATAATTGGTATAGTTCACTCTGATTGAAGAATGTGTCTTACCCTCGTAATAAATATTGCAACAAAACAAATAATCAACCGCATTGTATGTGCGACCGATCCGACTTAAAGATTTGTGATAAATAAAACTGTTCCAATTAATTAGTGAAACTAACAATGGCCTGGCACCTCGTTAAAATTAAGTGTCTGAATAAAATATGCGAAATGCAATTATTATTCTCCGCAAAAATTTATGGATTCGTACAAATTGGACGCTGTACCTTAATATTTACCAAAAAAGTTAATGTTGCACAACACAGACCAATTGCCTTTTACTTCCCCTCCCCCGTTACCTCACATCAATTTTCAACATAAATTTCAACACAATTTTCAACATAAATTTCAAGGGGTCGGTCCTTGAAATTTATGTTGAAAATTGTTGTTTAGTAAAATACTAACAAGAAAAGGCTTGTAATATTTTTAATAATTAAAAACTTTATTAATTGTAATATTTTATTAAAAAGCTATAAAATCAGTACACCTAATTGGCACAAAACAACTCATGGAAAAAAAGATCTATAAAGTAACAAAAGATACACAAAATTTATTTTTTAACACCAAACTTATAGAGCACATAGGGATAATACAAAACAGATCTATTAATTAAAATATGTAGTATATAAATTAAAGGATTTTACAATACTATTAATTCTACAGAAATATATTTTTATATTGATGGAAATTTTGACAAAATTTTGATATTAACATACTTTATGAAAGGACAACCTTTATTGAGATACGAAATAAGTATATTCAATACATAAGACAGAGAAAATAGTAACTTGAAGAATATATTTAATAACTAAAGACACATGACATCAACGCAAACTCGATTCAAACATGGCTCCACGTGCCAGTGGACGTGCTTTGGTTTTAAGTCCACAAATAAACTGAGGATGATCCATCCTATCTGCATCCCATCCTAAATTATTATCCGTATTTTAATTGTAATTGGGGATTCATGACTTGAACCTACATTGTGTCCCTCATGACTAAGTATACAATGACGCAAACTTAGTCTACAGTCCATACATATAGAATTTATATATTTCTAATTGTAATATACACATTAAAAATTTTCAAAAATATATACAATTTTTTTTTGCAAACTCTAAAACAGGTTAAAAGCTTTAATCTTAGAAGCTCCGCTATTTTGGATTTTAACAATGAGAACTTTATACCACATGAAATGAGTATAATTTTCTATGATACAAATTTACAATCAAGTTATTATTACAGTATAAAGTGTTTCTTGTACATGTTAATAAATATATCAATATTACAGTATAGTTGTATAACAGTTGATATCCAGTCCTTGGCAAGGTGACAAGTAATGGTAAACACTCAGTACTCAGCCTTTAGTATTATTAAATGTGCATTTCTGACAATTGAGATTCGTAGACTATATCACTTCATTTGTTATCCAAAATTACATATTGGGACTATTAAACTATCCTATTATCTACATACAAGTGTGTAGTTTCTGTCTTCACATTTATTTGTATAATATTTTGTGACAAACATTAATTTAGCACACACGCATGCACGTCGTCACGCCTTTGGAGTAGGCAGAGATAGTGAAATTACAGAATTGACGGTCTATGATTCGCATCCACGGCATATATTAATAAAAGCAGCAGCAATCAGCAAACCGTATACGATATTTCGCGGGCAAAGTCACTAGAAAAAGCTAATATATAATAAATCTATAACAATCAAATAATCACTTTAATAGAGCTATATTGCACAGGTGTTTTTAGATCTCAAACTAATATAATAAATTTAATTAATGTTCCACTTAATGATTTTAAAGTATAGAAAGTTACATATGTAAAAAAACAAAATATTTACACATGTGCCAGCAAAATTGTAATGACTAATTATGGTTGGACCAACGATTGTCTTTTTCATGTATATTATAATAATCAACATTTACGAGTACCTAAAAAAATTATATAGAAAAAATACCTGTATTGAAAGTCGTACTTCTATTTACATTCTACTAGTAAAATCTGCATTTGTGCACAAAGTTAAATAGACTCCGATGGCTTTAAAGCAATTATAACACTAAAACTATTAAATGCTAAGCTTGATGTAACTAAACTAAATCTCCAGATCTTTTAGCGCGGTAACTGAGATGCACCATACTTCCGACTTATGATTAACAGATCACAAATTTAGTCTTCTTGATCTTCTACAGTGGATAGGAATAACTTCTGACATACATGTGTGAATTTGACTGGAAATAAAAAAACATCAGCATTTGTTATTTTTGGAAGGCTATATTATCTGTGTATACTTACCCGATAGCTCTCTTACAGACTCTGGCTTGCTTTTCACGAGCAAGTAGTATACGGGTACTCCAGCAATAGTAATGAGAGCGCCAGCCACCACCGCGAACGGCTCACTCACTATCGGCACCACCAGCAACACGGCGCACACCACCACGAACACCACCGGCATCCACAGAGACACCTAACATTTACTTTTCCTATTAAATCCGATTTACAATAAACTTTTTTGTATCTAAAAATCTATTGTTTCCATACCTTGATAGGTCTTACGATGTCAGGTCGCTTGTATCTCAGCCACAGCACGGCGCTGCAGCTGAGCGTAGTGAAGAATGACTCCACCACCGTGCAGTAGGTGATGAGGGACGACAGGTTGCTCGGGATCAGCATCAGGAGAGAAATCAGCATCTGCATTTATTGAATTTTAGAATAGGTGTTTTTTTAAATATATAATGATATAAACTATTTCAAAACATTTTTAGCTCTAATAAACATTTGTAAGTAAGATCAATATGACATACCAAGAAAACAAGCGAGGGCATAGGCGACATGCACTTAACGTTGATGTGCGCCAGCAGAGCGGGCATGTGTCCGTTACGGGCGCCCGCGAAGCACATACGTGATGACGTCATTATGTGAACGGAGAGACCGCCAAGGATAGCAATCGCCACCAGCGTTGGCATCGCCCACCTCATAGACCCTAACGCGGATCCTGCGAAATCCTGAAACAATTTGATTGATTTATCAGTCCAATGTGGTTCACCTTTACTGGCATTAATCTATTAATCACTTCTTTGATACATTTCAATATCAACAGACATATAACTAAAATTATAAGTTTAATCTATATTTATATTGAAAGTTAATGTGTAACTCAGAGGTCTTAACTAACACAAAATAAAGTGGTAAAAAAGTAGTTTTGTAAGTTTATCTGTCATTTACTCACAACAGCAATAGCTGTTGTAGCTCTCACACCAGATGGTCCAAGCACTGCCATATATGACACATTAGCAAGTATGTATATAATAGTGACAAGGGGCAGGGACAGGTATATAGCTCGAGGTAGATTCACATAGGGATCCTGTAATTCTTCAGTCATGAAGTTCAAGTAATTCCTGCAAAAAATATTATCTGCTTAGTAGAGTAAAAATAAAATATTCAATATAATCTGTTGATGATACTATATTTTGTAATTTGTATTTCTTAACTCACCAGCCTGAATATGAAAAGATTCCAGAGTAAAAGGCAACAGACCAGTCACTCACAGAAGTCTTAGTACCAGCCCAGCCATCTTCAAAGTTTTCTAAACCTCCTATAAATAATAAAAATAAAATTCTAAAATAAGTACATTTGTGGAATGTTATTAAACATTAAAATGATGAATAATTTCTTAGTCTCAATAAATAAATATCTCACCTTTGCCCATCCAGACAATACCTCCAACTATAATAATAACCAGGGCTGAGATCTTAGTGAACATAAAAACATTTTGTATACGAGTTGTGAACCTTACGTCATATGCATTGATAAATGTTAGAAAACCTTAAATATGAATAGATTAATAATTAAATTAATATAATGATATTTAAATATTCAACTAGTTCCATATATTTACATATAGTTACTGCAGCAATGAGTTTCCGACTCAAAGGGTCTATAGGACAGTCTGGGAATATTGGTTCTAAAAGATTGCTTGCAAATGTTAAGGCCATTATTGCATTAGTACTAGGTCTGAAAAAAAAAGGTTTTGTTTCATTTTTAAGTTGCGTATTGTACTTTTAGTACTCATTTACACCTACACAAAAACTAAATTAGCATCCCAAAGGTAGAGAAAAGCTGGTAGTGGACCATAAGCTTCATTTATGTAATGGTAATCACCACCACTTTTCGCTAAAGCCGTACCTGAAAAAGAAAATAAAATTACTAAAACAACTTAATTATAAATACAATATTTTTATGAATGTAATGTTAATAATATGCATATTTGAATTCAGTAAAAAAAATAGGTAAAAATATTAAAATAACAAAAAAGATGTATATGTCATATTATAGTAATCACTTTACAAGCAAATAATTAATTACTGTTAATTAATCTTTATACTTTTAACTGACCAAGTAATTAAAGACAAGGACCAATTACATTCAATTGTTACCATGACTTTGTTCATGACAACAGATGTAGTTTAATGAGTCTTTATTAGCTAATTAGACAAATCATTTAATCTCTTCTAAATATGAGAAAAGAATATCTAAATGTTGTAATATAAATAATACTAATATAATGAGTATTATAAGATTTCCTGTTAAAGAAACTCAAATGAGTGGGTTTTATCTCACAAGAAAATGCAAATAATAATATTTATGTAATAATGTAAATTTCAGTATGAGAAAAGGGAAAAAATAGACCGAAGTAGAGTTAGGAAATATAAAGCCCTAGAATAGAAATATTAAAAGCTCTAACAGCAACAACATTAATATCTAAAGGGGAACTGTCGCATAGTGATGGTGATAACAATGTCACAACTACTATAACCAACATCTTTGTCATAATTCACTCAGATTAACTCAAAAACTTGAAATGGAAAACCTAGCATAAGCCATGTTAAAAAATGTTGAAACATGGCTAGAAGATGGCAATGGGGAGAGGAAAGTGCAAAATAATAAGAGATATGAGTTTTTACAGTCTGACCCTATAATAGTTTCAATGTGAGGAAGCTTCTTTATTGCACTTTCTTAGTAATAAGCTACATTGAGATCACTATAAATAATACTAGGGGCGCCAAGAGACCCTCAATCTTGACTCCCTACGCTCGCGATATCTTGGGTGTTGTTTGCATATTGAGAGAAGCAAGCCCAGTGTAATGACTCATTGTTTCCCATTGACTTTAATGGGATATTAATTTTTTGACAATTATTCCTCAACTGCATGACATCTTTCAATTTTTTTTTTTAAACCATCACCTAATGTGTCTTTTTGATTGCAAAATTATATTATTTTCCGTCAAGTAGTTGTCGAGCCTATTCGTGACAAGGAATGTGAAAAGTCTCTAGTAGAACATTCCGCTCGCTACGCTCAATAAGTGCTATAAGAGAACAAGACAACCAAACAACAACAACAAAAAAGGGACAATTAAAACTTGTAGAATCAGTGTATTTTGGGATGACACCAGTACAATTTATTTTACTTTTGAATAAGAATTAGACAAACTTAATGGCTTTTGAAGAAGTTACTGCAAAATTGTCTTGAAAATTGTCTTGTCAAAAATAAAAACTTTATTTAACTAAAATATTACCTCAAAGGAAATATTAAGGATGATGGAGAAATATCATAGTAACATTGTAACCCAGTACACCAAGTTCTCTCTTAAAGTATTTTTTTGGCCGTAAAAAGTGCCCTTTACACATTTTTTTCATAAAATTTACTGCAATAGTGATTTATAATGTGCAAAAGAATGTACAAGTAAATACATTGAATAACTGCTGTTTAAATGGTGTACTGTATTGCAATAAAAAAACATTCATATATTTGGCATATGTACTATTTTATGTATTGCCCACCCACAATGATATATTTTTAAATTCTTATTTAAAGATTTTTTTCAACAAGTCAATATATAATATAAATTACATATTCTATATTTAATATTTAAACGATATATATATATATATATATATATATATATATATATATATATATATATATATATATATATAGTAAATATCATCATTTTATCATCTTTTACAAGTTGAAAATAAATATGTTTGAGATGTAATAATATTAAAATATTTATTTACCTAATTCCGCGTATGACATAGCACCAAGAGTAGCCAGGACTCCACATACCGCCCATACGGATAAAGCACCCCAGACTGACCCAGTTTTTTCCAAAACCTCTTTTGGGGATATAAAAATACCACTACCAAAAATAATTCCTAGAATAATAGCAACCCCTTCTAATAACCCCAGCTGTTTACGCATTTTTACGCGTTCTTCACTCATTTTTTTGGGTTAAGAGCGTCGTTAAAGAAGCAAGCAGTTAATAAGACTTTCTATATGGAAGTAGGGCACTCTGTTTTTTGACCACTGACTAGAGCTGAACTTAACCTACTATGGCTAGAAATTAGCAGTTAATATTTTACATGACATCAATTGACTTAATTACATCATTTAAATATAGTAAATTTGAAAAAATAATCGTAATACATCTAAAAGTATATATTGAAAAACCAGAATCACATGGTTATGCGACAAGTATTATAAATATAAAATTTTCGCGCTAGACCGTACAAAATACAAATATGAAATATAATATATCCACAGATTAATAAATAAGTGATAAGACTACAGGTTAAAAATGTATAAGCTTAACATAAAATATATATTGATGATTTGTATATGTTGGAAGGAAATACATATAAAAAAAACATACAAGTTTAATGTTATCACGAAATTTGATATATTAAAAGTATTGCTTAATTTAGGTATCGAATATATATATATACATAAATATGTATTTCTTTTATTTTAACATTTTACACACTTTATTATTTTTTTAATATATCGTAGTTTTAAAATAGTTTCGGAGATATTTCGGGATCGGGATCCGGGTAATATTGTAATAAATCGGCCACCGGAGCTTCTTGATCTTCATAAAAATCACAAGCCAATAAATATTCGCGCTTCGAGTAGTCATCTCCTTTGCAAAACATTTCCCCTAAAGTATAATTTAGTTTTAATAAAGATTATCCCTCTTCTGCTTAAATTATGATAAAATAGCCATATTACCTTCTATATCCATAATGTGAACCGGACTTTTAGATTCTAGAGCGCCTACGCAGTAATGTTCCTCGGTTAATCCTGGATGCCAATACATTATTGCATCTCTACAAGATGTTCCAGCAATAGGCAACAATATTCTATCCTATAAAAATATGATGGTTAAAAAATAAACAAAAATGTGGAATCAATATATAGTTATAGATATTATTGGAAATTACCTTACAAATGATTTTATTATTTACGATTGGTTCTTTTACTTCTCCGGTGCAAAAGAATTTACGTTTTTTTCGCATGATAACTGTACTCACTTCTAGTACAGTTTTAATACTATTACCTGTAAACACGTCAATTTACATTAGAAACGTTTTAGAGTAAGGATGAATAAAAAATTATAAATAATCTGCCTTTTTCTCCGTTGATAGCTTCTAATTCACGCATTCCTCTGACCTGAGTCTCTCTACTATTTTGCTGTTTCATATACGAATTTAAGCGATTCATTGCATCAACAAACTCATCCAATGGACCTAAGAATAAAAAAATATGTATAAAAACATTTAAATCAAAGAAAAAAAAATTAGGCCCAGCTACCAGTCCCAAAACTTCCTCCATCTAAATAATTGAGAAATTGGTAAAATCTAAGAGCCTCATCAGATTCTATTTCGTCCATGACTGGCCTCTGTAAATGAGAATATTAAACTAAATAATTCAATAAGTTATACAATTTTGTAACTCAAAAATTATTTTTGATCAATTTAACGTACAAATTTGCCACTCCAAGCTCCGACATCAGAATACAATGAATTTACTCTACTTGGCATCCAATCTAAAGACGATCGTGCAACCAACACAGGATGCTAAAATAACGTTTAATTAAAATATAATAACATCAAATTATTTATATACGAGTAATAAAAAATAATTACTAATGATGCGTGTTTCGCATGAGTATAATTCAAATAAATTATTAAAATCACAAATAATTTAAAATGTAACATATTTCATGCTCTACCACTAAATCGAGAATAAAGTTAAGGGTTTTGATTTAAATGTAACCGCAATGGCTATAAATTCGATAAGGTAATTGAGGCATTTCAATTAAAATTATTCTGTAAGTGATTTGTTATTTCTAATAAAAGTACCTAAAGTAATTTTAATTGGGTTTGAAATATTTGTCAATTAGAAATAAATTCATGTTTTTATGAAAATGCATTTGTTTGATGTTGTTACATTAACATCTAAAAAAAATTAGATTTCAGTTTAACATTATAAAAATAATAAAATATATTTTTTTTTTTTAAATTTGCTTTTAGAGGAAAGTATAAGTACATATTTATTTATTCTTATTTATAAATAAAATATTATAATGGATTTTTACAATGTACTTTCTGCAGTAGTATGATAATAAGGATATAATAATCTACAAATTCTATATTTAGTCTATATATTTATTTCGCGCCACTTTATTGTCAAAGTCATAGAATTTAAAACTATCGGCATTGCATCTTAAAATTAATATTGTACCTCGTTGTCTGTAAAAAGTAACTACGAAGCACTTTCACAGTAATTTTTTATAAAGAGAACCATCTTTTCTAAATATATTCATGAAATTTAAAGATGCACGTGCGTGTGCGATTGTTTGGCAAACCTGATACTGTTGTGGTAGTAGAGTCAAAACTTACAAAAATACAACAGTTTAGACGTATTATTAAAGATAAGTTTGATGTGGAACCAAAATTACAACGGTTATTTTACGGTGGAAAATTGGTATGATATTTTTTTGTTTTCTTATCGAGAAATTGTGCATAGCAATAAGCTGGCGTGGTAAATAAAAGTGAACTGATTTTTTTAAGTAATAATTTATTTTGAAATCTAGATACTTAATCATGGTTTTCAATTAGATTAATAATATGAGAAACTTGATATCTTATTGCTGAGGTTATAATAATATGTGCATAAATACTTATAACATTGTATTTTGTGTTATGGCTATTGCGAATTAATGATAATAGTGAGAGTACCTACTGTATTTACTTGTCTTTATCATTAAAGTTGTATTCATTTTAAAGCTTGATATTTTCCATATATTAATTTTGGTTAAGTTACATACTCGTTGCGATTAAATAAAAAACCGTCATTACAATTTAATAGATTTAATCTTATTCACCACATACATTTACATTTATTATTATTATTATACTATAAAGTAATCTTATCGGAAAATCTAATTATAATATTTTTGTTATCATGGTTAAAAACTAATATGAACCAATTAATTTTATGAATGTGTGAGTGCGCACAAGAGTTTAGTATACATTTTTATCATGAAATCTAGACAAGTTTCATTGAAGATCTATGGCTGTGCTTGTGCTTGTGCTTGTGCTGTGCGTGTGTCACTTGATCTTCATTTGAAATGATCTTTTACTACTTGATTATTATGTTTACAGTTAGAAGATGGTTGTACATTCCATGATTATAACATCAAGCTAAATGATGTAATCCAGCTTATAGCTGTACCACAACCCGTAGAAATAAAAGATGAAAATAAATCTCCAAATAAACAAGAAAAAGAAAAAGAATCTAATTTGGATGACAAAAAAATTGTCTATAGAGGTATGACATAAATAAATCTAGTTATTAGGACATTAGAAATTATGTACAAGAATTGAATTTTTGTCAGGCTTAAGCATTGTAGTTACAAAAAAAAACATATAATTTATAAATTTTCTAATAGTATAATTTTCTAATAAAATCTTTTAAATAAAAATAATATCATTTGAAATTACAGAATCAAATGTTTGAAATGTTTCTTTTTTTTTATATAAAAAATAATAGTGTTCAAAGTCTTTAAATTTAAATCCTTTAAAGCATTTAATATTAATTTTTTGCTGTAAAGAGACTGCATTCATATCAGTTGTTTGTTGTCTTCATATCCATTTTGCAAGCAATGTTAGTGTTTTTCACAAATGTTTGGTATATATAATATAATTGCAAATAAGTAATCAGAGCAAAATTAAAAAAAATTTAACCACATTAATGGAAAATGTTTCTAAACATCTCTATTGTAGATTATTTTTCAAAGTGAAGATTGTCTTTTTCAAATTAATAAAATAATGTATATGTTTGAAATTCCAAGTTTTTTCATTAAGTTAGTAAGAATGTTTTCAACTATTTAGAAATTAACATTTATTCTCTTACAAGAAATTTTGTGGTTTCTATTTTTTTAACCTCAATTGCCTCAACAGACTTTTATAATCCTTACATTTGTAAGACATCTAAAAACATATCTGTAAGTTATCTTGTTGACTGTACCATCATTTGTACCAATGTGTCAATTCAAATTTAAAATTATGCAAAAGTGAATTTTAAAAGAATGTTTTCACATATAACAGTTTTTCTTAAGCTGCAGTGATGATATCTGCCATGACTTGTTTTAAACCATATGCTTTTGATCCATTCACAATTGAGAAGAAAAAAATATTATTGTGTGTATATTATTAAGTTGTTTATAATAATATTACTTACTTACTTTTAGATACTAAGAGCACACTCTATAAAGTGGAAGATTTAGTGGATGTTAAAGATAGAGAACGAGGTGCATGGTTAGAGGGTAAAATAGATAGAATAGTACTCGACCCTAAAGTAAATTATGAGTCCCAAGAAGTGCAAGATGCAATTCAAAGCAATTTAGATAGTGAGAATGATGTTGAGAACAAACCACCTAGTAATGTGACAGAGGAAGAATCCAAGTCCAAAAAGTCTGGTATTGCTAAATATTTCTCCAAGCTGCATGCATTGAATGAAAAAAGATTATCAAAAGAATTGAAGGTGAAAGCTGTGAAAGTAACAGATGAAAATATCTTGTATAAAGTGCAATTAGATGATGAGTAAGCATTGTATTATGACATAATAAGAACATTGCAAGGTTATTGTTTAGGAATTTTAAGTGTTATTATTTAACAACCTATATATTTTACAGTGAAGAGGACTCGGATCTATATTGTAAGTTGAAAGAAATACGACCAAGGGCTCGGCAAGAAATTTTTATCAAAGATTTAAAACCTGGACAGTTGGTTATGATAAATCACAACACCGATGATCCACTAGAAAAAGGATATTGGTATGTTATTCTTATAACAACCATACTGATAGTGTATATTTCACTAAACAGAAAATATTGTGATTAACTTTTAAAATGATATTCTCTTATAATGAATAACATTTTTAATAGTATCTTTATAAATTTCTAGGTATGATTTCAAAATAGATGAAGTAAAGAAACTGAGAACAAGTCACGAGGTGATTGGCACTTTGTATTTAGGTCAAGACTCCGTGCCACAAAATGATACTAAAGTCAAAATACATGATAAAATATTTGCAATTGAAGAACCTGTTCCATTAGAACAGAGAAGCGAAGAATATCTTAAGTTAATACAAATAGTGCCTGAAACGAGTCAGTTCATTTGTTATTGAATGTATTCCTAAGTTTTGTATGTGTGTAATGGTTTATAAATAAATATTTAAATGTCCTTAGGATCGAAACCCTTGAATTGCTTAAAGTGTCGAGATGATGAGGAGGCGCCGTGTAAAGAGTGTGGGTGCTATTTATGTGCTGGAAAAGAAGATCCAGATAAGGTGAAGTATTATTTATATAAAAATGTATGTCATCTAAAATGTTAGAAGTCAAACATAACACTTAAGGATCAATATGCCAATTAACAGATATTTACAAAAATCTATAAACATTTTAGATTCTACTATGTGATGAGTGTCACAATGGTTACCACATGGCGTGCCTGACTCCGCCGCTAACTGAGCTGCCGGAAGACGACTGGTACTGCCCGTCGTGCAAGAGAGATCCTAATGATGTCATAGCGCCTGGTGCTTCCAAGCAAGCCAAGAAATCGAATGCCTCCAAAACTAATAGGGACTGGGGTCGGGGTATGGCTTGTGTTGGTGAGTGTCTCGTCTTCTTAGCAATTTTGTCTTGTTTTTGTATGTGTGTTAAATTAAAACAAACAACTAATCAACTTTGTTTTCAGGTAAAACAAAAACTTGCCCAATGCCTCTTAATCATTTTGGTCCTATACCCGGAATTGAGGTGGGGATGTGTTGGCGATTTAGAATACAGGTATGAATGATATATTAACAGATGGTTGACTAAATCTGGTTTAGTTCACTTAAAATGTATAAAAATATGTTTTCCACTTTTAAGACATTTCTTTTAGCTTTCAGAATCAGGAGTACATAGACCACCAGTTTCTGGAATTCATGGTAGGGATGTTGAGGGCGCTTATAGTATAGTTCTATCAGGTTGGTATGAATGTATATAGATAAGTAAAAAAAAAAACAAAATGTTCAGTGTATTTAGATTCAAAACCTTATTTTTATCAAATGTTTCAGGCGGTTATGAAGATGACGTGGATAATGGAAACGAATTCACATACACAGGGAGTGGTGGTCGTAATTTATCTGGTAACAAACGCACCGCAGAGCAGTCGTGCGACCAGACACTTACAAGAGAGAACAAGTTAGTATTCCATCCCGAACTCAATGAATATTTATTAATCTTATCCACCTTATCGAATTGATTACGATGGTTCTAGTTGTTCGTGCATTGCTCACTAATTCTCACTAATTATATTGAGGTTTGTGAAACAGTTATGAATAAAAAAAACCCAGCTGAGTTTGTTGCGTGGTTCTTCTCAGACTAGGGCGCGTTTGGAACTCACGTAACCTTATTTTAGATTGGAGAGTGTCTTCACAAAAATACTTATTTTGATAAATATCAAAATAAGCCCACCTGGCACTTTCACTGGCATTATCGCAAACGAACAAAATAAATAACTTTTAGTATAGTATATATATATGTGTGTGTGTGTGTATGAACAGAGCGTTGGCCCGCAACTGTGCGGTGGAGGCGGTGAGCGAGCGCGGGGCGGACGCGGGCGCGGCGTGGCGGGACGGGCGGCCCGTGCGCGTCGTGCGCTCCTGCAAGATGATGAAGCACTTCCCCAAGTACGCGCCGCAGGAAGGCATACGGTCGGTATATCTGTTACAACCTAATATAATCACTAGCCTGAGATTTCCTAATAAAAACAATACTTTATAACCAATATACCACAATAATCAAATATTTTTATAATAAAAAAATACTATAATAACTTGACTACTTAATATAGCTTATAATTTAAACAGATACGACGGTATTTACAAAGTTGTGAAATATTATCCGGAGAAAGGTCTTTCCGGATACCGAGTGTGGAAGTACCTCCTACGCAGGGACGACCCGAGCCCGGCACCCTGGGAATCTGGTGCAAAGAAATATGACATTGTTGTTAGTATCAAACCTTATTACTATAAATTTATAATATGTGTGTTATGTTGAGTTTATCTAGCATTTAGGAGATGTTAAAATGTTCGTTACACTATTAGTATCCAGATGGCTACTTGGAGGCAGAGGCAGAAAAGAGAGCACTCAAAGAAAAAGCAACAAGTACTAAAAAATCGGCAAAGAGAGTGAAACGAAACGAAAGCACTTCATCGCAGTCTGACTCATCACCAGTAGTGAAAAAAAGGAAATTACAAAATGGTGTACTACGCAAAAAACAAACTATAAAAGACAGTGAGTCTTCATCTGAAGCAGAAGCATCACCTCCAGAAAAAAATACTCCAAAAAAAGGTACATAATATTTAATTTTGTTATATTAAGACTTACAGTTTTAGTTTCATAAAACAGTATTTTAAATACCGCCTTATCTCTCCTCATCATATTGTGTTCTTGTTTAGACGCAAATGCGAAAGACCGTAAATCTAAAATGGCAAGTATATTTACAAAAAGTCCAAAGAATAAGAAAGTGAAGGAAGAGGAACCTCTTACCACGGAGGAAAAAGAAATCATAAAGACGGATACATTAAATTCTAAACTTTGGGGCGAATGTATCGAAATCTGTGAGAAGCAAGGGAAGAAGGTATAACCAAATTTACGTTTTTCTCTCTTTCTGAAATTCTTACTAATTGTTAAATATAGGATAACATTGACCGTGGTGGAGTAATTACTATATTACTATATATTATTTAGTATGTAAAGTATAACAATGTACAAAATGTTTCAGGAGTTCATAGAGCACGTGACGCAAGTGTTCCTGTGCATCATCTGTCAGGACGTGGCCGTGAGCCCGGTCACGACGCCCTGCTCACATAATTTCTGTATTGTATGTTATCCTTATTTCGTAAAAGGCTAGAAATTGTTATGTTAACGGCAATAGTTTTAATAAATGTGTGTATATATATTCCAGGGTTGTCTGAAACTGGCGTTCAAGTCCTCGGAGTCGCAGAGCTGCCCCTGCTGCAGACAAAGTCTCTCTAAGATGGAGGTGACTGCGAACGAACACCTCAAAACAGCGCTACAAACCATACTCAAAGGATACGACGCGGGCAAGAAATAGATCAGAGTGGAATTTTTATATAAGTGTATCATGAGCTGTTAGGTTTTAAATTTATATAGAGATCTGATAAAGCCACGGCGAGAGCAGGTGTCTGAGGTGTTCTAACTCAAGGGATCAGTTGTTATCTAATGCACCTTCAGTATTTAGTACAAATAATACATCCAAAGGTATCGATACAACTTGTTGATACGTACCATACACAAATTTTGTCAAACTCAATGATAAATTGTTACAAAGACAATGAAACGGGTAAACTTTTTAGGTGTAAGTGTTAATGTTGACACTCGTTCGTTTTAACATAACATAACATAAGATAATTGATAAGCGTACTTCAATGAAGGTCGTAGTAGTAGTAGCTAGTAGCTAGTTAGTTAGTGAAACAATGTTTACATTTCTCTGTGGTACTTAGGAGTAATTGACTAATTAATATTGTTCATTATAAGATACTTAATAATGTGTTATAGGGACGTACAGTTAGCACTACTCACTGTAAGAGTCGAGTACAATGGCTATGGCTATGGCTATGGCTATGGCTATGGCTATGGCTATGTGGCGCACAAAACTAATTCTTAAAATATGTATTTTAAACTATTAAAATTATCATTCAATTATTTTTAACACATTTTACTGATTTATTTAATATTCCTGTGAACTCGATGTTTTATTTTGCACAACGCTTGCACGTTAACGTTCTACATGTCTGATGTCTGATGTCTGACTCGGTGGTTCCTTATTGTATTTTATTGATTTTTAATTGACCGGAAAGGTTTATTTTACTTAATTAGTTGTTAATTTTGTGTATTATTAAGATTTGATAATTGAATTTAATGTCGGCGATGCATTTTAATGTTAATTTATATAAATTAATCATTTGTTTTATTGTTAATTTACGACGGTTTGACTGCGACTAATAAACTGTTATTATAACCCATAATTATATTAATATTAACTTCTGTCTGTCGCTTCACCTACATTACACTAATTAAAACTACCATTTTTTGACAACAAAAAAAAATTAAACATTAACTATTTTTTTAAGATTAATTAATACATTTTCGTTATATTACATAATATGTTCAATTTTTTTTTACTATTTTTGTAGTAAGAACCACGTTCTACAAAAATTTTACCTACATTTTAATATTTTTGCAAAACATACCTATATTTATAGACCTTATATCTAATATATTTGGATCTTTCTCTTTCCGTTGTTTACATTCCGTTAGTCTTTACGGAAACTATTTATATAAAGAAACATCACTAGAACTAATAAAAATCCATTGTCTAACGAGAGAATATTCCGATGTAAAAATATTCTAAGATATGTTTTTTAAATGTATCGCAATAAAAGAACAAAACCTGCAAGCGAGCACTTTTTGTATGATAAGTATACAGACAGACAGACAGATGATGATACACATAATATTTAGCACCTGTCAATTAAATTATTTAAAGTTTTTAAAACAATTAAGATCTTTAATGTAATAAAATGAAAAATGAAATTAATATCTTTCATTTTTATTACATATGTAGTTTAATTAAATCTGATACGTCTAAAGAAATTTTCCAGAATTTTAAACCTATTTACTAGAGCTAACGACACGACGACACGTCCGAAATTGATAATCGGTGTAAATCCAATATTAAAAAAACAATTTTGAACAGGGTCGTTTATTTGCATTACTACTAAGAAATGGATTCTACTTTTACTCTTTATCTTATAAAAGGTTCATACACGTGGAAACGTAAAATTACACACGACACCCTAAATATTAGACAAATGATAAATTTAAAGGCGCTTAAGGAATTCCAAATACGCCTTTTAATCACCCGACTGGAAATAGTTTAAGTAAAAATGCGTTTAATAGATTAATATTTATTTTAACGGGAATCAACCCCAAACAACTCTGAGCACAATATCACCGACGTGTATACACATCATAGACTTAAATCATCATTAAATCACGGTACAACTAATAAATATTATATAACTATCAACATCACAGATTATATGTAGGACCGGATAACCTCTGTCTAAAATAAAATAAATATCAAATTACAAAACATTAACAAAGTGGTAAATATATTTATATAAAATAAAATATAGGAAACATGTGGTTTGGCTATTATTATAATTTACAAATCCGGCCACACCATGAATAAGTATTAAATAATCATTTCGGTAACAAATTTTGCGAGATCACACCTCGGGACTCGAATTCCAAAATGTTTAACTGATTATGTACAAATTTAGTGCTTATTAATGCCTTATTCTAACAAAATGCCGTTCTATTACTTCACTTGATATCAGAACTCTCACTGTCAGTAATACTACATTTCTTAAAGGCTACTCTGATGTAACAACCGTTTAAATTACATTTAAATACAATAACATTATTAGTTAAACAAGTCAATACATATACGCAGAGTTAATTACTTACATATTTACTAGAATTTATTTGTAATCCAAATAAAAAGTTTTGTCAAAAGTGGCTAGTTCTTTGTGTCTCAACCGACTTTAAAAGTTCAATCTAAAGTAAATCAGCTGTCTTGGTCGGATATATTAGTTCTGTCGCTCTTAACAATGTTTAAAACAGCATGCCTTTTAAATAAATATATAATACAGTAAATTCCCATACAACGCGCTCTAGTATAGCGCCATCAGAAAGTACTCATACAGGGCTATAAAAAGTACCAAATTATTTGTTTGGAAATGCAGATGTATACCTGTAGTTTATATATTTAAAAAAAACATTAAAGTCCCATATAACGTGAATTCATAGAACGCGGAAAGTTTCCCCCGCGTTGTACGGAGAGTTTACTGTACTTTTAGTGCCATGTTTTATAAATTACTGACTACTCTATCTCGGTCTAAAGTTATATATAAAATTGTAACAGTGCGAGTCAATGCATAAAATAAAGCTATGACAGTAAATACCTACTCCTAAAATTTATGTGGGCATAACAATACTATTGCTTATCTAAATACTGGACAAAATTTAATAAAATATTTACAGAATATAATACACTTTTCATACAAATATAAACATGATAGGCGTCATAAATATACAACTATCACTAAAACTAAGATTATTATTGTGTCCGATTTTACCCGATATTTGCTCCTGCGTTACTTTACTATTGTACTTATATATGCCACGGACGGTTCTACGAAGTAATGGCACTGGCGCACTATAACTATATTTTAACTTCAAGGTACCAAACTAGTTTCATTTAGGAGGCTTTCGGTGGCGTTCAGTATTGGAGCATGAGCAGAGAATTTTGCGATAATTCCCTCTAATGACGTCCAGGTCCCGACAACGAGTCCGAGAGCACCGAACACCACTACGATGGAATTCTTGATAATCATACGAATTCGTTCGGAATCTGAAACGTAGTACCAATAGGTGCAACTTTGTATGAACGCAGGGAAAGCCAGGCCAAGAGCAGACAGACACAGCGCACCGAACAGAGAGATGAATAGATCCAGTTCAGGAACGGCGGCTGCTATTCCAACTGCAAAAATATATGTCTATGTGAAGGACTAAAAAGTTAAGAAGAGTGGCGAGGTTATTATTATAAATTACAATTCAAATAGCCAACATTAATCTTATATTATCTTTGTAAAAAAATGGGAGACAGAAAAAGTCCACAAACGTAATTTATATGTGTTTTAACTTGTAGCTTTCTATTCTTTGTGGAATATTCTTGAGGAGTCGTTATCGATAATTTGTTTATAACTTACAAGTGACTAAAACGATGACGGTCCTCAGTAGATATTCCCAAACAAACCGACGGGAACTATTGAGAAGGAGATTGCCGATGTACTCGTTCCAAAGAATGTCAATCGCAACGTAACACGCCAGGCCATGAGTAATGAAGATTGCAAACGCCAGTAGACATTGTACGACACTCGCCAGTCTAAAACAATATATATAAATATATATATATATATATACATTTTACCAAGAGTTGTACAATATGAAATAACATAATTAAACTTGTTCTTACATCTCGGTTTTGGACGGCAGGTTAAGAGTAATACTGCCCGCAGCTTCGTTGCCATATTGCAAGTACCCAAACAAACCCATTCCTACGTATAGTATGATAATGCTAATCATAGCTCTGTTTAATACTCCGAACTTCCCTACGAAGTTCTTAGGGGTCTTCATTTCATTTTCCAAAGGTAGGATCTAAAAATAATTAATATTAGTATACGTTTAAATTTTAGACAATTTTTAAAATATAGGTATATATATATATATCTGGCCTCGTAAATAAAGTCAGTACTAACCACACCGATAGCTTCCAATGCGAATAAAACAGTTCCGAAGAAGAGAGGGAAATCACCAATTTTTCCCGCAGGAACCTTTCCTTCTAGAGTTGGAGTATCTCTGAATATGTAATACAGAATAATGCCGAAGCTAACGATGGTGACCGCATTAGCTATAGCAGAGAACGGCGCCAGGTATTTCAGATCACGAACCCAGTTTATAAGAACCAACGGAAGGAGAATCCAGAGCATCACTTCAAGAACTGTGACGCTTAAACCGAATTGTTTTGTAAGTACGTACTGTATATTCTCTGATACAAATACGACGTAAACGCAACATGTGCCTATCTGATATATGAGCAGAAATGCATTAACGACGTGCCTGTAACAAACAACATTGTTTTGTTTATTGCCGTGCAAAATCACCTGTCGCTAATTGTTAAATATAAGGAGCAGAAAATATTAAATGCTGAAGATTCTTATTATATAATTTATACAATACTTGTATTGTATATAAAAAGGGTTCACCGTTACATACACATTGAGGAAACTGCATTTTATTGCGTAAATATTCAACTTAGGTGTGGCTCAAGTTCAAATCCATTATTAAATACAATTTAAATTCTATATACTTTTATTTTGCTTGAGGTCAAAGATTTATTTGAATATGTTAAGGTTAATCTTTCTAAAATTTGTTGAAATAGAATCAAAATTCACTCACGCTGCATAGGGAGCACATGCTTTGCACCAATCGGGTCCCTCTAGGAGCGCAGCCTCGGCCGCTGCCGTGTAGGTCAGCGACGGCACCTTCCGCCGCTTGCACAGAACGTAGCAGGAGTCGAGCAGCACGTGGATACAGTACGTGCACAGCACGCCGATCACGATGGTGCCTATCGTACCCACCACGTAGCCAGATTTAGCAAACGCGTGCGGCATTGCCAGAATACCCGTTCCTAAACTGCCTTTTAGCAAATGTAGAAGTGTTTCTGTGTTTCTAGAAGAAATAAAGATAATTATGTTAAGGTTTATAGTAGGTGTATATTTTGAATTATAATGTGTTTCCATATTTATTATATAATTAATAAAGCACATAGCCACATTAACCTTAAACAGTTAATTAGTTAAATAAGGTAATATTCATTCAAACCTAACTAAAATGTAAATCATAATTGGAACAGGATTACTTATCTGAATTGCTTATCCCTATCTATAAAGTTTGTTTGCTTTACTTTACTTATTTAGACGCTTTAATTAATTCAATTTTTGTCGCTATACACACATTCTTTTGAACAATACATATTGCTCTAAATGCTTGGAAATGTATCAACTACTTTCATTTCTTATTAGTATTTTTTTTACCCTAACTAAAGGGCTCTTCGAGCTGTTGTTTTCTCATTTTAATATGTCACATAACTTGCTTTTTTGGCATTATTTTCCTCGTTGACGCCCTTGATCGCTTGAACTTCATTTGATGAAAAAGTTGATCGGACAAAAAAATTGCGCCCTAATAAGGATCAAAGTTTTGCTATATTTCCGAACCACTTTCGAAATGGTTGAAATCTATTCATTTTCACAACATTTCAAGACTAACGGTTGGAAATGCCACCTTTAGAGGAGACCAGCCGGATATCCGAAAGGATTTCGTCCAAACTGAAACGGAGACGCTTCGTTCGCTTTTCGTCATTTAGTGAATTATATGTATCTGTAAATGTGTTTTAATTTTCTTTATATTCAGAAAAACTTTGTTAATAATAATCTTACAATCCGAAAATACCGATTGTGATTTCATCTAAACGTGGGTACTTTATGGTCATCATATATACTCAACTCTTCTTGGGATTTTGGATGTAGAGGAAAATCTTGCGGCTTTGTCGAAGGCGGCTGATCAGAATACTAAACTTAGTCCTGGCCATGCTGACTTCAAAATGCTATTTCACATGTACAAGTAATTTCCCCTATATTTTTCTTGGAATACGAATTGCGGTTACATCCAGATTCGTACGTCACTGTCCAGTGTCGGCTAGAGCATGTTTGATAATAAAATGTGTAATTTTTCTCACATATCCAACAACATACATTACGTAATTACACATTATACGCATAAGGAAAATATCACTGCGTTGTGCAAGAATATACATATATAAGACGTAGATGATTTATTTACTACATATGTATCTCTATTCGGTATGGAGGCGTCAAGGGGAACATAGATCGATGGACAGGCCTTGTGGATCAAAATATGAATAGTGAAGCAAATAAGGAAGAGGAAAATAAAGAAGGTAAAATACCCTGAATCTTGAGACGTGTTTCACATATATTTGCATTAACCTGTACCGAGCTCCCATTCAGTTTTATACCCCCATATAACAATTTTGTAAATGGAACCGTACATTTTTACCCATTTCTAAAACATGTATTCTTAACGTTATATAACTGAAACGTTAACTTTACATAATTAATACCTATTTCATTTAACAACTAAAAATATAATACTGGTGAGTCTTACATAACGTTAATTTGATAGGATTGTTATTTTTTTTTAGTTAATATATGTATATAAGATTTGATACTTACGTAGTGGGATGCTCCACAACTCTATTATCATAGGGTTCATATTCTTCCACTTCTTGAAGGTTTTTTTCTTTCATGTTAACCAGGAAAATTCCCTTGTCCCCTGGCCTCTTCTTCTCATCTTTGACGGGTGATAAACTATAAACATTCTATCGTTATTGTCACTTTCACGAAACTATTATATTGTAACGGTGTCTGAGTTATTGCCTAAATAAATGACATAAGTTTTAAAGCGTTATTTATTGTATCCGCGACTAGCAAAACCTGTATAACTATTAAAATTTAATTTTAACTCTCAAAGTACCGAACCGACGTCACAGGATCACATTTAAAACGATAAGTTAGTTATCTATAGGCTTTTTCTACATTTAATTATATTTATGTTCGCCGCTGACTTACTCTGCCATGCTTTGCGATCGCTAAGAGACGGTGGATGGTTACTGTTTATTGATTTACGATTTGTATTTTAACGTGAGCCAAGGTTGCATTTTAAACGATTCAACCATATTACCTAGAATCGTACTAAATTAAACAACCCTCGTGTCAAAGGTGAAAGCTATCGTATGAAGTAGAAAAGGTTTTGTTTAAAATTGTTTTACCGCTGTAAACTTCGCTGTATAAATAATGCTGGCTTTTGAAAGTTTAATTAACAAAAATTGTAATAATTAAATTAATAAACAGACATTATAGCCGTATTAAAACCAAATCGAGAGTTTTAATTATTTTGATTGAATAAGCGTTAAGACGTAAGTTGATCGTGTTACGTAAAATGTTTCGCTAAACAGTAAAAAAAGATTTATTGAATCACATCTAGGTCACGACTCCCAAGAGTATATGAAGTTTTATTTTTGTGAAGCTGCTGAGATCCGTTAGAGAGTGATAAATAGCAGATCAAATATATCTCAAATAATCTACTTTACTGATTAGTATTTTTGTATTAAATTTTAGCCGGTTACATTATTGGTTACTTGTTTTATTATAATACAAAAATAGTCAATAATTAATAATTGCTAAATCGAATTGGGTCTTAATCAGGAAATAGAAACTTAAAGGGAGATTTTCATAAACATGTTAGCTATGTTGGTTGCCAAAGTTATTTAATTTTTTTAATAAATATAGAATGTTAATTTCATCATTATAGTCAGAATCCAAACCTAGGACCTCTGAGATACTGCCGCTCTGTGATATTTGTTCCGGCTTGATGAGTTTATAATTCTATATTAAATAACCTTTATCGTATAGGAGATGACATCAGTTCCTGTCAGTGTTAATGAATTTTTCATTGCCGATTTATTTCGTATTTTTCCTTACCATAATTCATTAAGAGATAAACAATAGGTTGATCGTTTATAAAATGTACAATCTGAAGGTCCGTCCACATCAGTAACCATGATTCACAAGTACTGATGTAAAAGATATTGACTGTGGTATAATGTCACGGGAAAATACCTTTGGGGCAGGAAGTCGTCCGGCTCGAAGGAAGGATTGACCATGGGGCCACTCGAACGGCGCGCCCATTCTTCCGCTTCCTAAAATAAAATTTAAAAATGTATTCATCAACTTATACTTATATTACTTATATTAGCTATTTTTTTAAATATTTACACCTAGTCTTTGATATCAAGTTGAATAAAGGAATCATATTCATATATAATGTATATTAACGTTCTAAATTAATATTCAATCCACAATAAGGAGAATAAAAACACCCGTAGTTAACGTTGTACAAACTCAATGTATAAGCCGGGTATTAGCGATCTATTGTAATTAAGGATAAATTATTAATTTCGATTGTTGGAAGTGGATCTTACGTCTAAAACCGGCTAGGTAAGTGCCGGGTCGTGATACTAGCTTATGGTTCCTAGACACTAGTGGATTTTTTTAGATCTTTTTTAGATATATAATTCAATAGAACATTATTTTGATCTATCTTCTCAGATTTCACCAAACTTTAGAATATAAATACACAAAGTATGTATATTTTAAAGTGCCCCACTATTACTCTAAGACCTGTAAAGAGTACTTAATTGTAATAGCTTTTCTTTTAAATGCGTTTTCTATACTGCTGTCGTCATATTTATTAAAGACCTATCCAGCGACACCCCACATGAGGTAGGTAGAAAATGACTTCCATCATGTCCACAGATGTCTATATAATTCAGATAAGTTTTATTCATTACATAATCATCACGTATTGCCATGTCATACTCTAATTATTAAATAACAAGAGTACGAAAACAACTATGAATTGTTCAAAATACCAATATCCTCCACTCCACTCAACTCCACAAAAAACGTCGTCGTCTATTAATTTAAATCAATACCTCTTTTTATTTATTTAGTGACTTGAATGATTAGAACATGTTTGATAATGAAAAATCGTCACCTTGTTAATAGAAGTGAAAAATCACAACCTATTTGTATAATAGTTTACAATACGCAAGAGAAGAGGCCAGATATAGTTAAGTGCGATGACTTCACTTACAGCCCGAGCCGTTATCTATTATTAAAGAAATCGGATGAGGACTTTTGCATAAACAAGTACCTCAATTTTATGAGCCTTATTTTTAATAATACATTAACAGTAAGTAAGCAAATAATGTTATATGTGTACATATTGATAATTGGGTTATTGAACTCTTCTGTAGGTATTTAAATACTAGAAGAACCTTAATATAATAATAATTGATGTTTCCATAGAATGTTAACACTTTAAAAACGTATGTATAAGTTGGATAAGTTGGACAGACGTGCACTGGCTAATAACTGGAAGTGTTAGATTATTCGCAATCGCAGCGAGATGAGATCTTTGAATAACAAATCAGAGGCTGTGAGCGAGTGTGAGACACTCGTATCATTACAAGTACTTAAACTTAGCTCCTAATGTATTACATAGTCAGTAGTCATTTATTGTTATATATTATATCCTTTCTTTTCGATTTTTAAACTACATATTAGAATAATTAGGTTCTTTCATAATATGATCAATAGATAAATTCGTTGTTATTTAAATATATTTATATAAATACATATTCGTATAATGAAATTTGTGATTGTAGTTTTTAAAACTTATTATTGCGGTAATTAGATTATAAGCACTTAATTAATACTTATTTATATGTAGAAAATTACTGTTAATGAATATGCATGGTATATTTAAAATAATATCAATATATTATATTGTTAAATAAATGGACAAAATGTCAATAACGTTTTAGCGGAAGAGAAGAACAAAATTATTAAAATACTTTTTTTTGTTTCCATCGAGTTCATTCATACGTGTACACAAAATCTTTACTTGTTTTGAGAGGTTAATGTCCCCAGGCTGACATAGCTGGTACACAGGCTTCTTTATAGTCAGTGTAAGCACCTGTTGGCTGTTCCAAAGAATTTGTAATTTAACAAATATACATAAATATGAAACGTGAAACGCTGTTATTTTCCTCAATTTGTTTATTATTATGTTAATCATTCTTACAGCTTCAAGTTCTAATAAAGCATTGCAAATCAAAATTGAACAAAAATGTATCGCTACGATAAACATTTTAAATAGACTATGACACAGAATATTTGAAATCGCTAACTATTACGATGATTCATCGAGCGCTAGGTATAAGATTTGTTCCAAAAATAAACTTTGAGGTATTCATACTACAAAGAGAATCCCCTTCGACCCCAATTGTGCTGTCGACTGTACTCCTAACGACCGTCTTCCTGCCTCCAGCATGCAAATTTCTCAATTAAATTCATACGGATCCTGCCCTCAATCACTTCATCTAGCCGCCTGTCAATCGTCTTCTGTGTATCACTTTGGTATTTATAGGACTCCATTCGTCATCTCTGTTGCCATAATCAACTCACTAACAACAACGAATATTGCTTCACTGTAGCCACTTACAAGGTGTTGTCTACTGTGTTGTCTGTAATTATTACTATTTCGAATGTTTAAAGTTAGAATCTCATCTTAAAAATATCAATTAATAATGAGTTGAAAGAATATTCATGGAATTTCTTGTCGACTTTTCTCCATGGGCCTACCTATTGGTAATACGCAACCGTCTGATATTTCATAAATTTCATTTGAAATAGAGATTTATTTTTGACTTTATTAATTTTGAATATTGCAAGTTGTTTGTACCTATATAGAAGCGAGAATAACAAATGATATAGTAAAAGTATATTCTTTTTATCACTTTGTAACCGTTTAAAATGTTATCGGTGTAGAATACACCGATAATTAGAATGTAATGAATCTTCATACTCGTTTGTTAGAAACACTTAACACGCTCAACATAGACAACTTTATTTTATAATTTTTAAATAAGCGTCTGTAGTATTGTTCCTTGCAAGCCTATTTGGTATGCAATTATTAATTTCGTCTCTAAAAATGTAAACAACGCAATGTTTTTCCCTCTTCAACAGTTACTGTAACTAATAGTATATTAAACTGTCAATGTCTATTGGAATAAATTAATTTGATTATATACAATTTAATTTAAAAATTTACATAAAAGAAAGGAAAAAATGTGTAGTACAAATAATTATTAATCTTTCTAGGAGATCTCTCCTCGTTAAATCCAAATGGGATACCCACATGTACTCGTATATAAAAGATTTTGAAAAACAAAGCATTTTTTTTGTATTTTATGAGAAAATAAAAGATGTTGGAGTTGAAGTCCTGTTTCCGTCACGTCTATCGCGGCCGCCTGCGCCAGCGCACCTGTTTACTCGTATGTAGATTCTTAACTCAATATTTTGACTTAAAATCATAGCCCTTTGTAAAAGTGATAGAAACCACCTAGAATAATACTATTTTCTTTTTTCTATTATTACTAATAATAATAATATATTAATGGTTAATATTTACGAGCGTTAATAATAGAGTTAACACAAAAAAAAATTATAACTATAACGCCAGTTGTTTAAATATTTTAATGCACAATGTGAAATAAACAACCGCTATAAGTGGCATACAAATATTTTTTATTGGTCGTGTAAGATGATAACAAGAACGTCAAAAGCTAACCTAACATGTTGAAGTGTTTGTGTCGGACAAATCTTACACAAATACAAACACTCTCATCACGGATCATCGGCGCCGGACAACAGCGGAAAATAACCGACCTTATATACGAGTTATTGTAATGTAATAAATTTTTATTCATTTTAAAGAAACCGTTGATCTGGTAACTACATCCAAGGAGTTGTCTAAGTCCGATAAAAGTAACATGTATTATTATTACTAGTATCATAATATCTAATATAAATATAACTCACAAACCGATTCCTTGGAAAAACAAGGCCAAGTACCTAGGAGTGACGCTGGACAAACAGCTAATATTCACTTCACATATCGAGGACGTTCGCAACAGAGCGGCCTTTATCCTAGGGCGACTTTATCCCCTGTTAGGCAAGCGGAGTAAAATGTCCCTTAGAAATAAGGTCACACTTTACAAAGCCTGCATACGCTCCGTCATGTCCTATGCAAGCGTTGCCTTCGCTCACGCGAACCTGAAGCCCCTTCAGGTGCTTCAGAACAGATTCATGCGGCTCGCCACTGGGGCACCGTGGTTTATGCGTAATATCGACTTGCACAGAGACTTAGACCTACCGACGATCGCACAGTATTTCAAGGGGCTTTCTAAAAGCTACTTTGACAATGCTGTGGGACACCCAAACCCGCTGGTGGTTAAGGCCACAGGATACACGGCCCGTAAGACTCCTAAAGTCAGAAAGAGAAGACCCAAGTCGGTACTTTTCAATCCGGACGACGCGATTACGTTAGGGAACGCTACGTAAAAGCGGCAAAGCGAACATAAATACTATACATACACACACACACAGCGTCTTCGCCGGCGAAGACGAGGCCCCCATCCAAGCACGTTGCTCCGGCGTTCTGCCGTCGGAGGACGTTAGTGTCAAATCCTAACCCATATCCAACCCTCGCTTCCCACCTAACGGCGTCCTGAGCCGTGGTCCGAGCCTCACAGGAGGCGCCCTCAGGACGCGCGTTCCCCTGGGGCCCTTCAGGCCCCCCTTTTTCAAGGGCGGGTCTCTGCACCCGTCCATTCCACCGGTGACGCTGTCATGGCCAGTAGGGCTAACAGCGGAGACAAAGACAAAGACGAAGACAGAGAAAAAAAAATATAACTAATGTCTAGTAGTTGCATAATTATTTATTATATTCTCATGGTACCAAGTTTTAGTAGGATTCTAATTATGACTGTGCCTACTATTTCCCCTCCCTGTGACCCCGTAGATCCAAGTTTTTGTTTTGAGCTTTTTTATAGTGGTTGTTTTGGACTGTACTGGTACTGTATTGTATCTGTTACACGTAGTAATTATAGTATAATATAATCTTTAATTCATAATATGATAATTATTATATAATACAAATTTCTGTGTTAAAGTGAATAAATGTTAAAAACCACCATCAATTCACATCTCCTCTTTTTATGCATAGCTAAAATATATTAACTTTAATTGAAGATTTCAAATTTTTTAAACTTTTCACGTATCGCTCTACAAATTGAGGAATGTATGTTATTTATCAAATATCTCAAAAAGCACTGGATCAACATTTAGTAATAACATGCTATTATATATGTCCTTGAAAATTATTGGAAAAACTCCAAAGAAGTCGGCGCCGAATTTCTCTATATTGTCTTCAATCTGCATGAATTACAAAAATACAACAATTATTTACGAGAGAAACGTGCACACTTTAAATAACATCCCATTTATCTATCGCACTATGTCAGACGAATATGATTTAGATATTTTTAACAATACTACCAGAAGTAATATGTATATAATTTATTTAAAAATAAATCTCTAATTAAATTGGTTTGATGTATAGTCCTCGCGTTAAAAGGAAAAGTAAGTAGCCTAAAGATTCATTATTAGTTGTAAATATTTCAATAATCTAACTCCAAGACGCGTTTAAAATAATAAACTCTTAAAAATGAACTTCAAGTTCATTTAGAACGTAATGACGTATGTGACATTCATTCTCTCAATACACTTATTGTCTTTTATTAATTGTGTGAAGTAATTTTACTTTAGTAAATTAAATCCTGTGATATAAGCCGTGTATTACAATACTGTTAAAATATTTACCACTGGTGGCTGGTGCATTATGACGCTGTACGTGCAGAATATAATTAGTATCACCGCCTTGGTCATATCATTTATATTTGGCATACTGTTCAGTTCAACTTCACTATGGAATTAATCATTTTTCTATTTAAATGTAACACTATATTAATTTTGGTGATCGTGACATACTGTTACAATAAACAAAACATGTTTACTTTTCGTTATAATTGGTGTAACATGTGGGTAAGTAACGCATTGCCCGCATTGCCCGCATTGCCAAGGTAATGACGTTCTACATTCTATCGATAACATTGTGTGAAGTGAGCTCTTCCGCCAACGTTAAGGATTTAATCTGATCAAGTCTGACTCTGTTTCAACTATAGACATCGGTTTATTCTGGTATTTCTATTTTCAGAACAATTGTTTATTAACTTACGAAGCTTTACGACTGAATTACAATTGCAGGTTCTAAAGATATAAATACTTATGTGATATTATATCTAAACAATACTAACATATTATATCTAAACAATACTAACCAGTACTCGACAAGCTTAATGATAAAAATATGTGAATTTTATAATTATACGATATACTTCAAAATTCTTGGCTCAAGAAGAACGATGTATTAAATCCTTAGAATCCGTGTTATAAATAGAATTTATAATAACATTCAAGAGATTACATACCAAAATAACAATGACAAATATGATAGAACATTTGAGAGGAATGGTGGGCCTGCGGATGACGCCGGCGTCTGTCAACCGGCTACACATAAAAATATAACAATTTCTCATAAAGAATTATTATTAAATTTCAATTTGTAACAGTAACTGCCTTATGTTTTAAATGTTAAAAAAAGAATTTCATTTGATTGATATTAAAATTTTAAATTTATAATTATAACTTACTGTATTATTTCAATGCCATTCCAAATGGCTTTAAAGTCTGGTGCCTAGATAAATGTATATAAAAAATCTTATTCTGGATGTAATCCAAACAAACGTATTGGACGCATTTCAGACGGTGTTTGTAGCTTCATTATAAATACTTTAAATAACTAGTTTACACTCTGTACAGCGATTGTTCTAAATAATGATATAAACATGATACAAGCCAGGAAATAAGTATAATTGTAGAAAGAATAAAAACCTCTTTTATAACTAGGAAGGGTCATAGAAAAACAATATTATTAAAAAGTAATACAGACTCTTTATATAAGAATACGTCTATAAATAACCCTGGCATTATGTATTGACATCTTCCTTCCTTATTTATCAATTGACATTAATTCCTTACAGAGGAGGACACTTATAATTTTCTAAGGAAAATAACTAACATTCAATAACTTAAATATACACTAACAATATTATAAAGAAAAATTTAATTTAATATTTAATTTACTATTAAAAAACTACGATATTATAAAATATATTAACAAACTGGCGAGTCACCGTGTAGGCAGATAGGTTGTGAGGTCGAGATATTAAATATTTTTCCGCGGGTGGATGAAGAAGCAAGTTTTAATGTACCTACTCTTCAAACTAAATGTTTTGTGCAAAACAATTTACGTTTATTAATTGTATCCATTCTTATTCTTGTGAAGGAATATAATTTAGTTGAAATGAAAAATGCAGTTTGTGAAGTGAATTTTATAAGTAATAGGAATTAATATCGACGGAAATGTAGGAAATATAAATAATGTGCACTTGGCGCAGCGCCTGACGACTTCAACAGCTGAGCACTATTGTACATGTGCATGTGCATGTGCATGTGCATGTGCATGTGGACGCGTGTGTATTTCATCATCACAGATCATGTAACCGAAGCATGATTACCGCTTTATTATAATATATAATTTGTTTATGGTAAATCGTTGCGATGTCGGGACAGCCTCGGTCCGTGATTGTAATGTATAGATTGAAATGAAAAGCCGCCAACTCCGAGTTACTTTGGTGTGGTCATATGATGATCGTCGAAAACGTTTTATTACGGAGACGAAAATAAATCATTGTTTTATTTTAAAGATTTAAATAATTCACTCTCAAAATAAAATACTAAAATATTGGAACACAATGGTCAATATTTGTCACAGTTGGAAAGATATATTCACCTTTTCGACACAATTTATTAAAAAATAATATAAAGTATCATAAAATATATAAAGGTTTGAAATAAATATTTAAACTTTATGTATAATCAACAAAACAAAAAACTATTAGAAAACAATCAAAATAACAATAATAATATATTTTATGTTTAACATCAAGAAATACTTCATAATTTATCTAAAGTAAGAAAAATTAAGATCATATAAGCTGTAACGTTTAATTTTTTTTATATAACATTTCGTATTACCGCCAATCAGTGTTTAAACTAATAAAAGTGATAGAAGAATAAAAAGATTGACCATTAAATAACATCTGCATGAAAAATAGTGGGTAGTTTATGAAAGGAGGGTAGCACGTTGATAACGTAGTATTAAGTCTAAGTTTATAGCCCTTTTAGCCGAGTTACTGAGTCTAGGGGTAAAGAAAGCAAAAATTTTCCACTGGAGACCGGTCTCGCGCGCCAACCGGTCTGCGCGTGCGTTTCTATACTACGATACCGACTACCTCACTTCCACGTGCTTCTTAGTTACCGCGGTAAACTCACTGGAAGTGAGAACTTTTATATAAAATGTAATATAACAAAGACACAATGAAACCCCAATAAAAATTATTTTGGTACCTTTACAAATAAAAAAATACTTGAAACCTAGGTAAGTTAGTATAGGCTAGGTTTCCTGTACATTTTGGATACGAAACAAGATACCAAAACAATTATATTAACGTTTCATTATATTTTGATTCGTGTAAACATTTCAGTCAAAAGAAGTGGATAAACAAGAATTGATATTCACCTCGCGTAATATATCCTTAACGAAACGTGTTTCAAATACGAATCTTATGTAAATGCGGATTATATAATGTAAACAATATTATTTATCTTTCAAACTTGTTCATTATTCGTACATAGTTGTGTTGTTGTCGCAGGGTTAACTGTTGTTATGGTAATTATTACGCTGACACAGAGTATTCAAGATCAGTTTTATTCCTGATATAAAAAAGTACTTCAAAAAGCGCCTGCCACTGCAAGTTAACTCTGTGAACGTGTTAAATTGTAAACATTAATTGCCATCAAAGTGGAGTACCGCAACTCAAACAGGTAAGCCGCACCGGCTCGAACCGGATCTAACCGGTTCTTCTGCTCAAGGATTGCTGACTGATTGAGCGAAATGAGATGCTATTGCACAGACGTGCAGCCGATTGCTTAAGAATCTTATATTAATTTATATATCTACGCACTTATGAGATTTATAGCGAACGAACAGTAAACATTTTAGTTTACTGCCTCAAATATTTTCAATAATATAATAATAATAAATGGGTCACGTGACTCATGCGATGTTCATATGATTAATATTTTCGTTATAGTACACGTGGTATTATAGTGCGTGGTTTAATTAATTCAGTATCCTTAAAATTATTATGAATTACATTTTTAAATAATAATTAAATTATATGTATATCCGGGCGTCACATTACATTTATTATTTAGGTGCCCTGTTATAATTGATTGCTATGCCCATTGAAATACGTTATTGCATTTATAATGATGCAATCACTGTCCAACTATAAAGAATAACATGTTTTCGGTTGTTAATATAAAAGATTTAGTATAACGATGAGATACATTTATTAATCTCTACGAGTCACAACAGGAATATTCAAATACATAAAGATCATGCTATTTGTTATGCATATTATAAATATATAATTTACAAATTTTAATTAATGTCCCGTCATTGAATTTCAACTACCCAAAAAAAAAAAATTTTTAGCACAAATATCCATTTTAGATCTATTTAAGGATAATAACATAAGTTTTAAAATTTTATATACATTTAGTTATAAAACATTGTTTCATTTTTATTTTGAAAGAATATGTACTTTGCAGAAAATAAGAAAAAGACACAGTACACGACAGAAATGTTAAAACAGGAGAGGGTAGTAGTAACAACAGTGTATACTATCGGATAAACTATACAGACAGACCAGCGAAGCGAGGGTAGTCATCACTACCTACAGTAAAATAGTCAAGTGAAGACAATTTGGCAGATATAAGAGAAGAAAAAAAAATCGCAATAAGGCCACTACAGAATTAGGAAACGACAAAAGAATAATAAATTATATTAGTTTCTTTAAGACATTAATTTAAAAAATAAAGTAATATTTTTCGTACACATTTGGGTTATATAAGTACAACGTTTGTCTCTTTCGTTATCTCAACACAAAGGTACATTACAGTTGCAGTATAACTGCTATCAATTAGTTTATAAAGGTCTATAATATCGCATTTATAAATAATTGAGCGTATTACAGTAAAGAAAACCCCGCTGCGCGGTATTTCCCCTCCCATTTTTAGTTTAAGATTTTGTCAGAAAAAAAATCATATAGACTTAATGTCTTGACCTGTAATCTATCGCTTGTAATTATATTCTAAAAGAAAGTCAGTGATAGTAACTATTTAAATTAATTACACGTAAGGCGTAAGTTAATTAATTAATCAAATAAGAACTTGATAACCTAGTGGACCTAGATAGTTACTAAATATCTAGTTTTCCTCCAGACGCTACCAAGCAGATTAAAGTATCAGTACATTCGTGTGCGCATGTCCTAACATTTGTAATTATTAAATACCATATTTTCCCTACAAACTATTTACATAAAATATAAAAATTTAGAGAAATACTCTACTTTTGATGTATGTATTTCTATTTAATTAAAAAAAAATAATGTTACTTTAACTTTTATCGTAAAATATCTCTTTAGTTCGTTAAAAACACAGTGGTTTATGTGCGCGACGGTACCTCTAACTGGCCTACATGTTATCTGATACCCCGGGAATAACCTGTTCGTGTCTCCTTTACTTCCTCCTTCTCCGCACACGGACCGGATAAACACTATTTACACCTAAATCTTGTCGTAGCCCGAAATAATGGTCCTAATTTTTATATGTATTTTAATATTTGGTGTAAGATATGAAATATTAAGGTTAAGAGAAGCAGAGAAAGCGACAAAAAATTGAGAATAATCTTATATAAAGACATATTTATCACTAAAAATAATTAAAACGATAAACACAAGGTTACATTACAACCGATAAATACAACTGAGAGATTGTGTGATTGTTGAATATAATCACTTTAATACACTATTGTATTGTATTGTATTGTATTGTATTGAAATGTAAATATATTTAATATTATTTTAAATAAAGTACCAGACCATAGATGAAAACATCTTTTTTGATTTGCATGAAATTGATTGACATTTGACATTTTTATAAGGATAATGATAGTGTCGTAAACCTTGTAGTGACCTTCATATTCATTGGTCACTCAATAAAGTGCACCACCAAATTAAATGTACTTCATAGAGGATTATCAAGGTCAGGATTTTAAATTCTCAGGTAACTCTGAATTACTGAAAAAATATCTAGTCTGAAATATATATTATAGAGAAAACAACAATACTAAAAATGTAGAAGTCGTTTAAAGAATTAAATAATAATAAAACACTTTTAATTCTATCATTTTATATAGTTAAAACGTTCTTTTTCCTATTATCAAGAATGTATTTTAATAATCGAGTTGTTTGTCTGCGCATGCAACGCGGAAACAAAGCTGCTATCCTTCGGTTGTCCGGTACCTACGAGTACGCGCCCACAATATGTTATTGATATTTTAAAAATGCAGAGATATTACTTAATTTTCAGAACTTAATATCAAAGTCCATCTTCAGAAATATATTTTATACTCATACATATTTCAAAAATAAGTTTTTCAAATTTGATACTTAGTTTTGACATTGTAATTCCGATATTTATTACACTACAGAATTTTAATGAAGTAATAAAATATCACATTTATTAAAAAGTGTCTTAAAACAATAAGTCATTTTAGTAGCACGTGTCTGATTCACAAAGGTGACCCACATAAGGATAATAGTGGCAAAACTATATCAAACATGAGTAAACACTAAACATTGTAAGTAACTCATATATTTCAAAACTCTTTAAAATAAAGTTACTTCTTCTAAGATGGATGCGCTATTTCTAAATTCACTTTCGATATTTATAATAAAATAACTATCAATATTTTACTCGCATGTTTGAACGTCTTCCTCACACGTAATAAATATATCGTTACTTAATTTAGAAAGAAGCAAAATTAATAGAGACATATCAGTCTTTATAATTATCGGGTTCATCTTTTTAGTTCATAAAATATAAACTGCTTTAAACATCGCTACAACAAAAGAATGCTTAGGACCTTGACAACATTTTAATACATTTTTTGTTATTGACGAGACACTGAAATATCTAAAACCATTTATAATGAAAAAGAAATCTATATAAAAATAAGGACTATTTATTGTCTATACAGAATTTTTACTTTGGACGAAAAATTTTATTATTAATATATGGTAGCTTGTTTGATTGAGAGCCTATTTAGGATCAGAAGACGCTATGAAATGTAGATTAATTAGACTTCCCGGAATTAAAAAAAAAAGTGTATTTTATATCTTAAATTATTTACCTTCGTACACATTAGATAAAATTATAATCTTACATCGGGACAAGTAATCATAAACATATTTCTAAATCAGAAGGAACCTTTGTACTGTACAATTAGATATCTTAGTCTATATATATTATACATATGGTGCGTCTATACTCTATACCATGCTAGGCGGTGGTTGGCGCGCTCCACCAAGGCCGGCCCGCAATGAATGAAATCCTAACAAAACTATATTTATCGCTGGATTTAAAGCATTGCGTTCTAAACGGGTTGGTTCCTAGGTCCTAGTGACTAGTTGTACAGATTACAGTTATTACTCATATACAAACAGTTCAAAGAGCATCGTTATACATATTACGTATAACGGTGACGTTCTGATGCGATATCAATTTATCAATTTATTCCAAGTAAACGTCAGATGCAACAAACAAATGAAAATGCGTTTCGTAATAGTAATTAAGTAGATGTAAATCAAGAGCAAGGTTAGATGAAACGCAACAAGACAGACGACAGCCGCTGAATTGAACTGTTTGTTTTCCTACGTATATAGATAATTAGTGCTATTGTGTACTTATAAAGCACAATAGGAAGTGGTAGTAAAAATAATAACATACTTATCAGTAGTTTTGCTACAATTTTTATCTCAACGACTTGACATCCGCTAATAAAAACTACATTGACCTATCTATCTATTTGGTTTTTCAGACGTTGCCGCTTGAGTTAGCATGAGTTTGTTCCAATTAATTAATTTAAAGTATTTCTATACAAAATCTAATAAAATACGAGATTTCTCTTCGATATACGTCTGTTATTAACACAGTATAGAACATATACAATAAGAGTTATAAATAATTAATTAGAACATATTTTTAAAATTGATTGTCTATAATTTGAAATAGAAACCATAAAGAGCCGTGATATAAACCCATTGAGTAACGGAGCTACTTTCAAATGCGGTGGCATTGCTAATAAAAACAATAACGTTTCCTACATTCTAAATTCCGTGGGATTTAATAAATAAATACATAGACACATAGGAATCTTCGCATTGCTTCGGACAATCGCTTTGCTTTTTGACGCACAGGCTATTTATGATATTGTAAACAAGTATTGGTAGAAAATAACCAAAAACATAAGAACAAAGTCAAGTAAACAATACAATAGTTATAAAACCTTAATGTTAGAGAACATACAAGTAATTCCAATGATATCTTGAGAATTGAGATCCTCTTGATAACCGGAGGCCGTTGTCTCTTCAATAACTTCAGCACTCAAAGTTGCTTATAAATGTTATTATATTATCACCCGATAATAAACACTTCAATCAATTATCAAATATATGATTATTATTAATTACAAGTATATTCTAAATAATTGTTTTCTTAAAGTAATTCTAAAATGACTGTGAGATATCTTAAAGTGTTTGTTATCGCGCTTAGAGTTAGTACCCGTGAAAAAAACTAATCAACACAGAGTATTTAATAGTAGCTGTAATTAGCTTTTGTTATCATCAAACATTAATTTATTTTGAGAATGTAAGGTATGACTTACTGTTTTTTGCTACGGCGAAATTACAAATTTAGTGTGCATTTTATGATCATATTCCGTCATTAATATAAACCTAATTATATAATATATTTTATAGGGATTTGACTGTCGGTGTTAGCCAACGTTTAAGCTACAAAACTTTAATTGCACATGTAATGGCCTCGAAACGTTTAATATAGATTTTATATTTTATTATATATTAAAAAAAAACTGTCATTATTTTAAATCCTTAATAATCGTGCATACAAAACACATGTTGCAAAGCAATGACTACTACAAATATCAATTCTATCTTCATTGGTTATATAATTGCTAAGAACTAAATATGATAATTATAATGATCTTTTTATTCGCAATAACACGTAGATTTAATATTTAATGACACTGGTTTTCCTCAACACAGATGTGTCTAATATTAATCTCTTTATATTTGTAAGTATTAATCGTACTTTTATATATTTGTTAAACGACACATGCAAATAATAACACTAATAAAAGTTAAAAAATGTGTGTTTGATTTATTATTTTTACATCTTTATAGACTGTGGTCGATTCCGGACGACCGTGACATGGCTTGGAATAATATTATTTACTAGTATTTTATTTAAGTATTCAATATTCTGAAGTCAACATATTACTATGTATTGAGTACAAAAAGACAAGTTTTAATCTTGCTCCTTAAGAGCAATTTAGAAGAACGTACTTTTAATAAAACACTTATTTTAATTAGAGCACCTGATAAATAGGATACGTTAGATATCTTAATACAAAATTAATCACATTTCTACATCTCTCTCAGACTAACAATGACGTCAGCGTTCGTAATTAATTGAGAAAATTTGATTAAATGGTGTGAATAATGGGACAGTGACACTTCTGGAAATGTAAGTTATTATTATTTATTTTAATCACCTAATTGATAGTTTAGAATATAATTAAATTTGATAATAATAATAAATAATACCGTGTCACCGGCCTCTTGATATACATACGAGTAGTGTACGTATTCTATAAATGATGATAATTAAAAATAAGAATACACAATTTTAAAAACATTGCACAGTGGAGTCATTCATAATATAGTACTAGTGACTCATGGAGGAGTATTTGTTGATTTAAATACTTAGCTTTATATAAAAGTTATGATAAATGATCATAACCGGTGCAACATATCCAAGTATATAATAATAAGCACGTGATATGTTTTTGGCAATTACACGTTAGATATATGAATCCATCTCTATTTACCTCACGGACGCTGAGGTCACTAATCAGTTTATGTGATCATTAAACATTATTAATAGATACAATATAAACGTGGGACGTCACTGACAACGCTCAACGTTCAATATTTCACTAAGCTTAGAATTTAGAGTTTAAAGAAGAGAGACTAATTTGCAAAAAATCTACAAAATTATTTATTTCATAACATTATTTTTAATACATCACAAGTTTTATTTTTTATGACTGTATTTCATCTACCTGCATGTAAGTCAAAGGGTTTATTGATTTTCAGCATATCATTTATTGTTATATTAATAAATGAGACCCTCGATCCTGAAAGCGTTTATAATAATTTTTCTTTACGGAATTGAATACCTCATAAAATAATTAATTTGTAATGAATATCAAATTTAACTAATTCCCGTTAATCTCCATTAGGGGTTAATTAAATATATTAAGGTTTTAAACTAAAATATATTTTGTAGAACTTTAATACTTTTTCTAAAAGAGTATGTATTAAATGTATGTACCCATTTACTTGTATGTATGAATGACTTCATTTACGTTCCAACCATAGAAATTCTTTGAAATTCAGTTTATGTTTAATAACCCACGTCACGCCAGAAATACGAACGGACTAAATATTTTTTATTTATATGTTAACATACATTTGTTACACATTCCGTTGGTCCGTTGTTGTTTGGGGACTCGTTACAACCATAAGTGCAGAGATTATTAAGTAAAATATACTTATTTATGGAATCTAGAATACTCCAGGTATTCTAAAAGTGGCCTTTAGATATTCTAGTCTTAGGTTCGTGCTTTGTATCTATTCGTGGCCAAAAATATTAAAATAAAATCATTAACAATTTCAGAAATTTAATTATATGAAATATTTCATTGAATTAAATTGAAATTGATATTATATTAAACAAAATGACTTAAAAAATCACACATCAAGTCGACATGCGAGTTTGGGTTCAGTGTTCAAGAGTGAAAACCTTTTGACTTCAATTAATTTATTCCAACCACTTCATTACTATGACGAGTCGGTTGTTTTCTATAAGCCTACAATTTAAATAACAATTACCTACATGATGACCACAGATTTCACAAGAAGAATCCCGTCCTTGTTTTGGTAAGTCGGTCTTGGACAATATAAGTTGACAAGTTGACGTTAAGAGACACGATGAAGGCGCCACCTTATTTTATTTAGGACTTATACAATCTATTATTAGATAGATAGACGACTGGATCATTTTTGAACTTAGTTTTATATTTGTACATATAAACAAACTGCATAAGGATGGAAATATAAAATGTAAATTACAAACTAATTAAAATCATTGTATCCTCAAAGTCATAGGCAAAGTCGTAGTTCGACGCTGTACGTCGAAATGCGTACGTATTATGGGTGTTAATGGGTAAAAAACAACTTGGCCTTCGTCCAGGCGTCGCATAATGAGAGGAATGAGAAAATTACGCGAGATATCTGTACCTACCTACCTCGTTAACGTTTTTGTTAAATCACTTATCGGCCAAAATGATTTATTTGGATCTTTTGTCTAATATTAGTGCTCATTATATTTACAACCCATTGTCGAATTAAATTTTTCCATTGTATGCAATGGGCATTACTATTTAACTTTCGTTTCAAATAAAAATAAGAGCGTTTTTGACACGCTGTTAAAAATTCAAGGGTAAAATGAACTCGGCAATTACCACCCACAATTTATAAAAAATATAAAATTGTAGCAATGTATAAGAAACATGTAATTGAACGTTTATAAAATAGAAGATTATGTTATTGACATTGGTTTTAGGCTACCACAGTATGGTTTATTTACGTCTGACCATGAGGCCGTACAGCCGTTCACTTGCTGCCGAATCGCCGCGCTGAAAATACCATCGCCCATCAACAGTAACTTTGCATTACCACGGCTGTTAAAAAATTCGCATCGACTTTATAATGATGTTAATACAGCAGACATATGCCTACACTTCAATCATAAAATTTTTTAAATTATAAATTTTCCATGTATTATATACAGCTATATCCCCATATCAAAAGCACGTGTTGAGGAGATTTCAATGCATGCGCCCTAAGCGCAAGTTCTGGGACTTTCCCTCCTAACCACATTTTCTCAATACAGAAATTCACCTATAATAATATTACCTACCTTTTTATTCTGTCGGGCAGGGGTGAGCCCCACCTGGGAGCCCATCTCGGCTAAAATATTCTTCGGCATTTTGACGCACAGAAATTCACTTGTATGACTTCAAAATTCGCGGGTTCACTTCAAAGAGACGTGACGCGGTGCGCTCCGGACGCGCAGACTAGCGAATGAGCGCGGGGCTGCGCGAGCGCACTTATAATGTTTGCGCTTGTGACGTCACTGCAGAGCCTGCACTCCTGCGACCAGAACCCTGCGCTTACATCTACGCTTACTAAATACTGAACGATTTATTTACCGCACCCTTACATTAGAAACTACCAGAGAACTGTCCTTTAAACTTATCTGATATCATAAAATGGCACTAGCATTATAAGTGCTTTAACCTATTTTTTCTCTACAAAAAGTAATTTTAAGTAGAACGCAAACAAATTTGAGTGCATAATTGAAAAACAGATTCACAATCATGGAGTAGTTAATATGTACGCTCTTGCACGGCGCGGAGCACTGCCTCACTGTATTTAAATATCTTTGTTTTACATTAATAGAAATTCTTATTAAACTAATAAAAAACATTTGCTATTGTCCGTTGTATAAAAGAATAATAGAGGTAACTCCATAACGCTACATATATCCTCTTTCTTGTAAAAGATATTTTTAACTTCAAAATTGTAAAGTTAAATTTAAAATTTGTCTCTTAATAATAAAAGGACACACGCTCGCAATTTTCTGGTGCTTTTCATTTAAATAATTTTATTAATTGGTATATAATTTTACACATTAGTATGTCACGCATATTAATGTGTAAAAATTATACTGGAATTCTAAGTATAATTTTATATATGTGAATACCAAGATTAATGTCTATCTTGTATTTAATAAATTTATTTTATTTATAACAATCTCTACAGTGGTTTTTCCAATTGCTTAAAGCTATACATATAAATAAACATGTAGTGTCTGTTTGTAATTAATTCCAAATGAAAATATTTCATTAAATGCATATGAAAATATAGGTATACGTTCCTTACATATAAAAATCTTCTTTTTTTATATTTCAGTCGGCCTAATCTCTGAAATGGCTGGACAGACAGATTTTAAGGAGTTACTTAGACTACTTTTATTTTTTAGTCGTGGGCACGGCTAGTTCCTAATAAATTAATAACACTCGTAAGCTTAAAGCGGGGTAAGTTAAATTAATATTTAAGTAAATACTCTTAAAAACTAAATTACAGGTGAGATTCCTAATATTAAACTAAATATTAACAACGTGTGCGTAGAAATAAGATTGTCTAAAACAAGTACCTAATTATTTCAGAAAAAAAAAATTTTCGCCTTCTAACTTCGAAACCAAAACACAAACATATTTTGCTTTGCCTAATCTTGGACAATTGATCGTTAAGGTTATATACATTACTATATATATATATATATATATATATATATATATATATATATATATATATATATATATATGTATAGTTATATTATATATAACAACTTAAATGATGATAATGATTCATATTTTCTTTTTATATTGTGAATAAGTGCTTGTGTTAAATTCAATATTGACACGCGAGCTATCGAGATAGACCTTGATTTTGTTTTTTAATGATATAAGTAAGCAAAAGCAACGAATGTATGAATAATAATGTTCTCCAATTTAACTGTCCAGTAACTTTCCAGCTACGTAACTTTAATTTCAGTACCTAATATTAAATACCCATATTACATTTATTCATCTGTAACCACTCATGTAGTACTGCTGAATGTTCTCAGAAGAGTTTACAGATCCCTATTATTGTACCATCATATAAAATATATACGCAGTATTTATTAAACGCCTTGTTTACATTCATCTTCACAAATTTTCCGGTTCAGAAAATTTCCTAAACAAGAAATAAGTTTAACATTTTATTATTAATTTATTTTACTTAACTATGTAAATTGTGTTCATCGTCATCGTCATGAAAATTAATAGATATGTATTTACACATGGCGAATATATCTGCGATATTTCTAGAATTTGTCATTTTTAGCTAAATAACCTTTGCCCGATTCTGATAGAGCCATTAAATATTTTTTTATTGACTCTGGTTTGTTCGAAATTGTAGGATTATATAAATAATAATAATAACATATAGATTTAAATTTGTTTCTAATAATTTTATGTTCTGTCCGCTTTAGTTACTAATGCGGAGGTATTTTAATAGACAAATATATTTTTTATTAATATACAACTATTGACAATGACCTACTGCAAACTCATTACATTAGTATGAGTGTGTGTACTAAAATATAATCTTTCTTCTTGTTTTTGCTCCGAACGAAGTCGAAATGTATGATAAATATATAGTACATAACACGTTCTGAACATTAATTCAGAAGTAGTGGCGGAACCTATCTGCCTTATATGCACCCTACTACCTGTTTAAAAATGATTATTATTAAAGTATTTTCTGCACTGCACTGCGTGAACCGCAGCGCGTAGTATAAGTATTCACCGCATTACTCAAAAGTATTAATCGGAAAAACCTGACCCGAAAATTGTTAGCCACAAAGTTAATATTATCTCTATTTACCCGAAATATTTAATTTAATTATAAAAATGTTTGACGAAAATCATTGGCTTAAGTACAGTTATTTTTTTAATATTTTTAAGGATTATCTGTAATGATCCGCGAGAAGCTTTTCGTGCTATGATTTTCTATCATTACAAACGAGACAACCTGAAACCATAAGATTGAAGTGAATTTAAACGTACGACAACTACAGTAAGCCATAAAAAACATCATCAGGTTGGAATGGTTATTGAGAGAAAATGATGCTATTAGATTCAGGGTAACCTAAATTAAAGCTGGAAAAGTTTTGAGGAGGATCTTTGCAAAACTTATCATCCTTAAAACTGACTAATCTAGGACCTACAGCAACGATTCAGGAAGCAGCAATCCACGCAATGTGTATCTGTAGAGGATTAGATGTCCATGAATCTTGTGTGCCGTCGGAGCGTTAATAAAAACATGACAGCAGTTGTTTTTCGCATATTGTATGCTTTAAAACTATGGTGTACGGTGAGAGTGTATCACTGGTATGGTGCTTAAGACGTCAGCACTAACAAATACGACTACGTGAGTACCTACTCGCATTTAGTTGTTTAGCATTGTCTTTAGTTTAGATTGACAGTGGGCAGGTTGGAAACAGACGCCATAAAGATCTTCAAGATACTCATTGAAAGTACAGGATAAGTAAGGCAAATCAATACAGGTTATTTATTGACCTGCAGAAGATTTGAAAGTGATCTGGCAGTTATAAATAATCCCAAAAACATAAATTGTACCTAATTCCTACGTAGTTTTATCACAATATTTACAAATATACGAGTATGACACAGAAGAAGAATGCTGTGTCATAATAAGTAGACGTGAGTAGATGTCCGTATTTCAGTGTCCCGTAGGCCGTAATAACTATGTTGGCAGACTAAGATCTAGACCATTAGTTGGAGTGATGATACTTAAATGATGTATACGAAGTTCTGTCTACAAAACAACAAACAACTGTTTTGTTGCTGTTAAATTCTAGATTACACTTGATAAACATGTATAAAAAAATATTTAGTAGACAGTAAGATTTAGTAGACTCGAAGAAATTGGGAGTGATTAATAGAGCGAGGCAGTATTTCAAACCTGGCCAAAGACTTGCGCTCTATAAGGCGCAGGTCCGGCCACACATGGAGTACTGTTCTCATCTCTGGTCCGGATTACCCCAATATCAGCTTCTACCATTTGACCGCGTACAACGGAGAGCCGCTCGGATTGTCGGGGACCCGGTGCTCTGCGAACGGCTGGACTCTTTGGCATTGCGTAGAGACGTTGCTTCTTTGTGCGTCTTCTACCGCATTTACAACGGGGAGTGTTCCGAAGAACTATTCGATCTGATGCCTGCCGCCGAATTTTATCACCGCACAGCGCGCCATCGCCTCCAATACCATCCTTACCACCTGGATGCGTGGCGATCCTCCACTGTGCGGTTCTCAAGGACATTTTTTCCACGTTCCACTCGCTTGTGGAACGAACTCCCTTCGGCGGTATTTCCAGATCGGTACGACATGGGTACCTTCAAAAAAGGCGTCTACTCCTACCTACAAGGCCGGCAACACTCTTGTAAATCCTCGGATGTTGCAAGAGTTCATGGGCGGCGGTGATCACAAGTCATCTGTGACCCGCCAGCTCGTTTGCCCTCCAGTTCCATAAAAAAAAAAAAAAAAAAAAAAGTAAGATAGATAATATACGAAACGAATAGGTCAAAACGAGATGTTATTGTTTTAATCTATTCATATGTATAATATTATTTTAGTATAATTATTTTTGTGCACCGTTGTTAATCAAACGTATTATATGTGTCTGGAAAACCAATATATTTATAATTTGTTTGTAGCTACAAGGACGGCAATGTTACACGTTGAGTATGACGACAAGGACGTTATGACATCATAAGCAGTAGAATTTTCCGCTTCGACTAATTAAAGACATAATTGAAAAGGTTCTGGTCACATTTGGAATTTATGCTTCCATTGACGCATCTGCAATCAAGGCCTGACTCCACATTTGTTCTCAAGAAAAAGGAAATCGTTATCCTGTGGGAGGCAGAATGTGGTGGTTCTGATCATTAATTTGGTCCTGTCTCTACGGGAAAAACGAAGGTCCTGTCTCTTTACAGTGAGTAATTTTTTTTTGTCTTTTCAAAGTAGATAAACGCCAGCGTTTCGACCACTATTTCAAACGAAATCAGTCTAAACAATGACAATAATTAGTGGGTAGATATATTATCTACCTATTAAATTAAATATTTTAAATATGGTTGTTTGTGTTATAAAGAATATGCTCACAACAATGTAGTGATTTATATTGTCGCACTGTACAGAAAATTCCTCAATATTTCTAAATTATTTTGACTTACATGTCTTATTGATATAAATTTCATAAACGGTAAAGTTGAGTGGAGTATATTTTCAAATATCTTTATTGTCTATATATAATTTGCTAAATAACTTTGAATTTTAGGTCATAAAAATTTCCACGGACTGCAGTTAAAGTTTTTCCAGAATTTAACTACAAATAAGCGTCGGTAATTGAACCTCATCTTGGACAACCCAATTATATGTATTTATTACTAGCGGCAAATTGTTTAACAATTATAGCATGTACCTGAAATGTTTAGAATAAACTTATTATTATTTTTTAAACATATTTCAGGTTGGAGGTGTTTTCCGATTTTTATATTTTCGTATTGAAAAATGCCTATATTTTAGCTGGAAAGTGTATATATTTATAAAATTAAGCGTGACTATGCAAACTATCAAATAATATTATTTTATTAACTATTATCAATTACGTTATGAGTGTGTTACGTAAATGTCATTTGGCGTCATCAACTACTTAAATGATTTTACTTTAATATTACAAGGACAAATATTTAACAAATTAATAATTAATAATTGTAATTAGTAATTGTTTTGCAAATTTGAAATTCTGATATAAAACATTATGCAATAATAATTATTAAAATATTTTTAATAACTTTCTTTATACTGGTATAATGTATAAAATATTTATTTTCCTACTGGTTTATCTTGTAAGAGCTGAACATAAATAGACTCTAGATGACGAATCTGATTTTAATAAAATATTCACTCGGCTAAAGCTTAGGTTTAATATGTTAGCGAAATGAGTTGTGATGTCACTGTTGAGGAATTCCGACATTAAAATATACATTTTACAAATAATTTTACCTTGTTTACATATTTTTTAAGGTTATTCTACGTCACTTTACGACTCGAGTCATAATTACAACACTCGTAGTTAGTATTCATTAAAAGATTGTACAGCTAGTACTTGAGAAATTTAGAGGGTATTTTTCAAGAAATAATATATTAAATTATTAGTATAGTCTATTATCCTTACTTATTGTACTATTTTTAATTCAACAATTTTTGTAGGTGTCTTGACGTGACTCCATTATAATCTAGCCATGCCTAGGTGTCTTTAACTATCTGCAACTCGGCATGTATGTGGTTGCATGTATCCCTTTGCTCTGCTCAATGTGCTTACAGTCCGAGGGTGAAATTCTCATTATCTTCTAGCTTGACCTCCATTACATACAAAATAAAATATAATACTTTTAACACATTAATAAATTTTCTCCAAACCGTAAATATACTAATTTTAGTAACTCTTTTTCTGAGTTTCCATTTGTATATCACCTAAGTTATCGATTCGTTAGTAAATAAGTAAAACTTGTATCTTCGTAAAATACAACAATAACTGCTAACATATAGATAAGAGGTAGACAACCTGCTTTGTGAATCAAGTATTAATATTTAATATTACGAATTATTTTATTTTGCCCCAAATATAATATGACAAAATTAAAACTAAAAATCTAGAAGATGTATATTCCGAATACATAAAAATTTACTTTTTATTTAATGTTCTGAGATTTACAACAAGACATGCCAAAGAAATAAGTTTAAAAAATGTCTCAATTCATATTGGAGCTGTTTTTGTAGATAGATAAGGGCATATTTTACGTTTAAGTCCTCTTTGAATACTTATTAAAAGCCTTGTAATCCAGTAAGAAACAAATATATATTTGTAATAAACAAATAATAATAATAATAATAATAATAATAATAATAATAATAATAATAATAATAATAATAATAATAATAGGAAGAGATGCTCGATAATTCCCTATAAAAATAATCTACTGAATACCAAACTAATTGAAAGAGCATACGAGTATTATTTAGTAAAAGGGTTTGCCTCTGTTTAAAACGAACTTAATAAATATTTATTTTCAAATGATTTCGACCTTAACCTGTAAAATAGTTCATCGATACTAGTTCACTAGGAAGAGTTCGGTGTGTGTGTCCATTGCAACACCTGCGTGAAGCTGAATGTTGTGTGAGTGTGTGCGCGTGCGCGTGTGTGCGGGTGCGCCCGCGCCGCGACGGGAATAACTCACACCGTTCCGAGCCGGTTAAATCCGGACACATTCGCGCTGCCGGGTGACAGGCCAACGAGGAACCGTGCGGCCCAATGGTAGCGGCGAGGCGATTACTTATAGGCGCGCTTTGATTGCACCTTTAACGGTAATTTAATGAAACTTGTACTATTTAAACATATACTATTCCGTCACTTTTATTCAATTTCCTAGAAATGTAACTATGTATCAATTACCTTCAGTAAAAAGTGCAGTTACTCTTTAAAATATTTTCATAGGATAAGAAGGTTTTCAAAGTAAATATATATATTTCAAATAAAATATATAAGTTTTTGTAGATTTCCATTCCGCGGATTGTTCGACACTCAATCACGCCGGGTAGTTAAATTGATAGAATTCGCTTTCGACCATCTCTATTGAAGCTGATGAAATTAATAAGCACAGTGGTGGCCTGTCAGTTAGTACTTCATAAAGTGTGCGTGTGTGTGTGCGTGCGTGTCCACAATAGTCGATCTCAACTCAGTTGCTACAACTAACAACTCAGTCATACGGGCTAATTGCTCAAGTTGATATAATTAACATTTATGTCACGATATATATACACATAGAAACCGATTCTATTTCGGTGTTCTTATTTTTCCATGAAATTCACAATCTCACATCGCATCACAATTATTAGTGTAAATATGTTCTAAGGTAATTGCTTAGTTAAACACATCGTTAACGTATTGCGGCGGGTATACTGCGAGGCAATTTTGAAAGGTTTTGCATTAAGAGGTATGACCATAAAATCAAAGTTAGCAAATAAAATGATTCTCATAATGAAAGGCTCATGATAATGACAATGATTACGTAATGAATATTGCGGGAGTTACAATAAGTCTTACATGTCAGTTCAATACAATAAATGCTTCGAGTAGCATCATATCAGGAAATAAATAAGAAACATTCCGATGTTAAGCAAATGAAGAGTGACAGCGTGCATTGAAGCAGTGCATTGTGGAGTCCAGCCAAGGTGACGGGAAACGGGCACCGCCAGGAAGACTACTATTATCTTCCTTTGTAAAATCTTATAATCTTAGAGAAGTTTTTGTATGATCTATTATTTCACGAGATACTGCAATGATATTGATAAACGAGACGCGATAAGTAAAGAATAGCACATAAATAAAATGTTAATTAGACAAGTAATAAGATTAAAGAAAGAAAACGGAACTCCCAATTCAATTAACAAACTATGTTAAACGCTTACTATTAAGAGCTAGTTGTTGCCATCCCAGTCTGCCCCTCCCCCTACCCCTCTCTATCGACTCAAACTATAAGGCGTTGTTATTTTTATTGTCATTTTAGAATAATTTTTGGTAGAATTCTGAATTCGAAGTTTTTTATTTCATCTGTGCAATGATCAGGCGATTCTAAAGAGTCGGTCGATGTCTTCATAACCGGCAAGAAGCACTATGGATGTTGTCTAAACGTAAAATTTAATCATAATCCGTTCAGTAGTTTTGTGTGACGCATGAAAATACAATAATAAATAAACCTATTGTTCTGTGTCATATTCTAATTACATATATATCTATATATTTATTATGTTAGCCCTTTTGCATCACTCGCTCCACTTACCGCTCCAAGCAGCCGTGTAACAAAATAAAACAACAAATGTCATGTCATAGAAATTTATGAATAAAACTTACATTATTTTATTAGGTTTTTATTGTATATCTCTATCGTCATAACACACAAATATTATACTGTCTGTCCGTCCACGGGTCGGAGACTTATGACACAAAATGTATTTACCCATGAAAGACTCAAAATAATAATAATTCAATGTACACATACCAATTTATTTAAAATATGCCCATTATATATATCAAACTTTGTGACTGTTGAATTGCTATGTTAATTACTATTTAAATATATATTTATATAACTAGTTTTAAAATATTTAAAGATAAAAAACGAGATATGAATATAAAAAAAAACATAAAATACGGAAACAAGAATAGAACAGAAACAAGGATTGCTTTTTATTATTAATAATACATCTTAATTTAATAATAATTAAAAAATTAAATGTCAATATTAGATTACCAAACATCCCTCTTACGTAATATATATGAAATGTCAAAGATTGGCAACGAATGGGACAAATGTTTTACAATTAATAATTATGAACTTATTTACATTATAACATACATAATATATACGGATTGTGTATTGTGCGGTGGTTGATATTGAATCAATACAATACTGAAGACTAAATTAAAATCAGACTTGTTATTGACAAGACGCGGCCTGCGCAGGCGCAAAGTATATACTTTATTATTTACGATAATATACTGATCGTTATTAATACTCGTGCGCAATGTGACTGTGTGTGTGTGTGTGTGAACTACGTGCTGTACTAGAACACTAATTATAATTGTTATTTTATAGCTGTACTACTTAGTGCATGTGTATGTGTATGTGTATTCACCGAGTGGAATGTCAACAAGTTACTTTTAACTTCGATTGTTTTCATTCATGTCAAATTTAATGTAACTAATTCTATAAAAAGTATAAATCGGTAGATATCATATTTTTTTTCTCTTTGTACAAATAGTTTTAAATTCACATTTATTACTCGTTTTCCTTCACACCCCTGTAATATTTCCTATTTAAATATTTAAATTAATACACAGCGTTTAAAAACATTCTGCGTTTGAAATTTAATTTAATATATTTTTTTGTATAAAATTTTCAATATTTATTCTAAATTGTATTTAATACAAACATTAGTTATTTAAACTAATGTAAATGTAAGTAAATTTAATTCAATTTAATTTTCTAACATTTAAATGCACATGGATGACCCTAAACAGTTCTCCTTGGGACATATCACAAACATGAAAAATTTATGAAATTTACTACAGTAATATTAATAAGGAGAGAGTAATGAATGTAATTGGTATATTGGAAATCTGAATGGCGTTAGGTAGAGGGGTACGTGCGGTCTGCGTTGTCTACATGAAGGGGAAGTGCGTGTGCGTGTTGTGTTGCAGCGCGGCCGCGAGTGCGGCGTGCAGCGCGTGCGCGGCGCCCGGGGCCGGCAGCAGCGACAGCACCCGCGCCTCCGATGAGTTGTAGCCCTCCGCCCCCGTGTAGCGCGCCACGCGGGCCATGGCCGCCGCGCTCACCTGACATATACACATTACAATTAACTATTTATCACATTTACGTTTCACAGTTCCGGTTTGTATTTAAATTACAGATAAATAGAAGAGATAAAACTGTAACTCGATTAAAAAAAAACAGTTATTTTTCCCAATACAACCGTCTTGATACAAATTGTTTTAGCGGAACTAATCGGATATTAAAATGCTCGAAGACATGTTGTGAGTGACGAGTGACTTTAAAGGTGACATTTTTAGTGACGATAAAAGTAACCATACACAAGTATAATATATTAATAATAGTATCATTAAGATATGACGTTACTGCTCTTTAACAAGGTGCTTTAACTGGGATAATACGTCATATACAATTATAATATTTTAACAGTAAATAATCGTTTGTATTCTCGTGTTTATCACTTCCGAGCATTGTGATGCATACCTAACTTATGCACTGTAAGTAAAATATCTAAAATAATTGACCCGACTGACCTGATACTCATTGTCTTCGTCGACAACGACCCGCGACTCGGACGCCCTCGAAGACCGTCTGTGTGAAACGTGCAACTGGAACAAAATAACATTAGCTTTACTTGCCATAGACTCGATATATAAATTAACCAACATTAAACTTACAAACACACAACACAAGAGAAACAATAAAACAATGTCTCACCTCAATGATTTGTCCCCGGTAGGGTACCAGAGTGCAAAATTTAAAGTCTATCATCTCAACTATGCGTTCAGTCTCAGGGTCCGCTATCACCAAAAACTAAAACAAACAAATTTACACGTTATTATCTGTCCTTCTCTATCTATCTCTACTAATTGTCTAGTTACCATTCTCTTCTATGCTAGTGTTAATTGTGAGTTAACAGATCCGCATTCATTATTCAGAATTTGTAAATAATTTTTCATTCCTATGGAAACAGAATACAACAGCTTGCTCCCTTTTTTAGAACTTAATTTGGGTCAATATTGTGATATAACATATAGTGTATTGCATATATTTGTGCCAGAGTTAGAAGCATAGAAGTACTAATGACATTAAAATTAAATTAATGATATAGTTGTGAAGTCGAATTTTGACAAGTTAATTCAAGATCACGTGATGTGAAGTGAGCTAGTCTTGTACCTTGTGTGTGATGAGCAGGTGTACCGGTGCGTTGTCCAGCAGCGCGTCGTAGCCCGCCACCGCACTCAGCTCGGCCAGCCGGAACGACCACCGCACGCAGTCCCGCCTCCACCCGCCACCTGCCGCGCTCCACGACACGCACTCACGAGCCTAGGGATAAACTCATTTGTTGTACTCAATACTTTAATCAAAATATTTTTAGCAGACAGATAACAAGATAAAGTAAACAGGATTACCCGTGGTATCGTATCCCAGCCCGTCTGCGTCAGTAGTCCGTGCCCGGCGTACGCAACGAGGTCAGCCGTGGCGCTTAGAGGTTTAGTGATGGCTCCTAGAATGCCCCTACGTAAAGCCGCCGCGCCGCCACCGCTCTCACCCACAGCTACTCCCACCAGTGGGTGGTGTGCTAGCCCTCCCACTGCTCCTATCACACAATATATACAATAATGAAACGTCTATAATAGAAAAGGAGATTGTACCCTTCTGCACATTAAAACTGGCACTTCAATTAATACCTACCTAATATATTGATAGCGAAATTTGTGATTCCAGCTACAAGCCCAGCCATCAGACTGGGTGGTGGCCGTCTCCTATAAGTAACAATTAATTATTTTAAAGTTTGTTCATATAATAACTACCATTATATTAAGACGTTATATTAATACACGCTATAAATCTTATTAACATGAATATACCTAGCCGCAGCGGCACGTCTCGCGTGTTCGTGGTCACCGGCCAGCAGATCCAGGTTCCTCGCCAGGGAGCCGGCGGCGGCGCTGAGGGATCTCAGCAGGGCGGCGGCGGCGGCGGACGCCACGCCCCTCACCCCTCCCCCCGCGCTGCCAACCCGCGCCGCCAGGGCCCCGGGAGCACCCAGCAGCTCTAACCCCCCCACCACCCAACCTGTACATAGTACAACAGATATTGTTGTGAATTAATATTATCCTATGCATGTATACTCGGTGATGGCTAAATGACGTTTAATACATAATATTATAAACATAAAACTCACCGGCGCCCAGTATGGCCGCGGAGAGGTAGTGCACTGTAAGCGCGTGCGTAAGTCTCTCCGGTGACGTCATCACATCGTGTAGTGAGAACGCACTCAGTCGCAGCGGGCTCTCGTCCAACGCTATGTACATACGCACCTGAGGATACACATACATGTCTCGGAGAACAAGGATATTTTAAACAAAAATCTTTCCCTACTTATAAAAAATCTGTAACTGATCGCTATCTATACATTAAAAACATTTGGAAAAAAATGTCAGTTATTTCACTCTTCATTAAGAATAGAATCCAAAACAATGATTTGCAGAATTTTTGTCTCTTTGTCTGTTTATTTGTACGTCTGTGCGTATTAATCTCTCGATTGACGTGTTCTCACGAATGTTGTGGTGACCTTCATTTAAAATTCAATGTATGTTTTAGTTAAATCGGTCAATAAATAACAGTGTTGTGTCTGTGTTGGACAAAAACATTAATTTGACATTAATTATTATCAAGGCGGCGGCACACTATGATTATAGTCTATAAAATGTTGATGGTAAAATTAGCTTGCCATAAAAGAAATGTGCAAACGAAGTAGTGGGCACAGCTAGTTATGAAATAAAATATAGAATAACCGATGATCTACTTACTGCAGTATGCAGAGTAAGAGTCAAATTCAGAGGATATATATGTAATTTTCTAAGTCGCAAAGGATTCTGTAGAATCCTGCATTCGGCTAGAGCGAGAGATTCGGATGTTTGTGTAGTGACGGGGACGGCTAAGTGGAAGAGCTCCACTGCGGCGCCCAGGAACGCGTCCTCTATGTAGAGACCGAGCGGCCCCACGCGGAGTTCCACTTCCGTTAACTCTGTTGGCAAATGTTATAAGTTAATTAGTACAGAATAGTAAATAGTATAATTATTTATTTATGACAAAACTATGGTCCCTAGGTAAAATATCTAAGTTAAAAATAATTACTATGGATTTCAGCTAAAAAATTAAAAAATCTTTAAGATCATTTCCAATCTATAACAATAATAAAACAAAATAACGTCCGTGTCCGGGACCCACGCAGGAGGGGACACTTATCAAGGAAAAAAAAATCATACATCTCAAGATCAAATAATTAATCAAACGGGACAAAATATAACGAAGCGTGAAAATTAAGATCCAATAATACTATAAATTTTTAGTAAATACTAAAAATCAGAAAGATCTATCAGAAATACAAGAGATGAGAGAGAAAACTAATACTTAAATTTAGAATAAATAAATAATACGGCGAAATGTCAGCATAGCTGTACGTTTGGCTGTACAAAGTGCGGTTTAGCTACCGACGCTGTTATACGGCAGCCAAACATGGGTAACACAGAAGAAGAATGTAAGAAAGATGAACGCTGTGGAGATGTCTCTTCGCAGAATATGCGGAGTCAGTCTAGCTGATCGAATCCGCAATGAAGAGATCCACAGAATGGCAGGTACTAGCGAAGATGTCACGGTGAGAATGAAGAAGAATGTGCTCAGGTGGTTTGGGCACGTCGAACGAATGAGTGATGAAAGAATGGTAAAAAAGATTTATATAGGAAAAGTGAGCGGTAAGAGAGACGGGGGGAGGCCTCGAGTGACCTTCGAAAACACAGTATCTGTGATACTGGAGGAAGGTCACGTAAAAAGCATCTGGACCCCCGGAGGGCATGTATGAAGAGGTTGATGTATCGACAGACTGTATCGACAATTGCAGCGATTAAATACATTTTATTGATATTTTAGACACTTTCTACTTCATTCAAAGATTACAATGATACCTTTAATAACATTGTAGAGAAATACTTAATAATATTATACTTATACCGAAAATATAACATGAACAATTTAAACGATCGTTGTTGCTAGTTGTTATAACACAAAATATATAACAGAATAATTAATCAATGGCAACAAAAAAACGCAAAATGAAAAACAAAGACTAAATAACGGAGCATAGGCAACTATGGATCGAGCAAAGCATATGTTATACAGACAGTTATAAGTGAAACCGCAGTGGTCAAAAGCCTCACGAGATATATCGACAAATCAAACGTACCGTAAGAATATAAAAATATTAGCTATTAATACAACAATTATACTTAGTAAAAAAAAAAAACAAAACAAAACGTGTATATTAACCATTATAACATCGCCCGGCGATCGTCCACTTGTCCTGGCAGGTCCCGAGGAGCAGGCGTGCGGGGGCGCAGCGCGAGGAGAACACCTCCCCGGCCATGCCCCACAGCGGCGGCCAGCGCTCCTCCGCCGCCGCCTCGGCCCGCGTGGTCGCGATCACCGCGAAGTCGTACTGCTCGTTTTCGTACTGCGCGTTGTCGACTTGCACGTCCGCTATTGATAGCGTCGTGCGAATACGCTGAGAAATAACATTAATACAATGTAACAAAACGATAACAATAAAAACAAATAATAGCTTTACGATACCGGCCAGATCCATTTCATTTTTTAAGATCAAACGACGTATCCGATCTCACCCTAGCGTCAGCGTGCACGACCAGTGCGGCGCGCCGGAGATGCAGCGCCAGCAGCGGCAGCACGTCGGGCGCCGCGCGCAGCGTCACCGCCACGCTGCCCACCACGCACCGGGCGCGCTCCACCTCCGCCCACCCCGCGCTGCTGATGCTGCAGTCTGTGTGCACGACGGGTTTATATTTCATACAAAACGAAACCAATTTACTACACATTGGAAAACTAACAAGAAGTAAAGTTTAGGGAGCATCGTAAGGTTCAGTTGATTGCGTCGAAACCGGCTTGCTATTCATTATGTATTCTACATGTAGACATTACTTTTAAATAAATAAATATATTTAGTGTATATGTTAGGCCCGAAGACCGAAAACGCTCAGTGGACGGAAAAAACGGCCACAGCGCGTTCTGGCTGTCTTCAAATGCGCAGAACGCGTTTTGGCTGCTAATAAACGCTCGCAACGCGTTCTGGTAATTGTCGAACGGCCAGAACGCGTTTTGTTATTCGTCAAGCGCACAGAATGCGATCTCAATGTTTGAGTCGTATTATGTGCCACTCTCTACCTGCGTACAATTGCATGCGTATTTTGGGATTTTTTCAACTAATTTTGAACAATAGAGGCTTACCGTTATTGGTAATAGTTATAAATTTTATGTACTAGAAATGTACAACTTTTCTTTTCTAATCATTTCAATAGAACATTTTATTGGCTACGTAATAAAGAGCCTTTACTTTTATTATCCTCTGTAATTAGTATGATCTTTTCAGCAAATTTAGGACAATGCACGTAGCGATGACTACATACAAACTTTTGTTTCAATTATTTCCAAAATGATACCAGTTTTCATTTTGGAAATATAACTAAATAACTAAAGGTATCCATCTAGGGATACCTTTTCGAAAATATTCCAATTTAAGTACATCCAATAATACCATGGGGTGTATTGCTTTTGAGTATATAACAACAAACTTGAGTACATGAAAAATCAGTACAATTCTCGTCAGTGCAGGGACAAGATCAGTTTGTCGTTGACCAAGCAACTTATTAAACTCAATTGAAAAGTTTAACTTTCGTTAAAATGACTGATAAATCAGCGAAAGAATTTTTTTACGATGAAGTGAAAACAATTTTTGATAATTGTGACGATAGATCTGTGTTGTTATCTGAGGCAAAGTACAAATCGCTTGTAAAAGAAGTTCAACTTGCTCAAAATGCGCGCAAAAACAAAAGCCTTACGACATAATGACAATGAACGAGAAAGAAAAATTAATCAAGAAGCAATCCACCGATAGTGCACCGATTATATACTATTGCAGTTTTGGTGAGTTGTACGATGCCTTGAAGAAAGCTCATATTGATGTTGGTCACAAGAGAACTAGAGGTGAGAAAAAATATATGCTAGTACGTATATCCTACTATCAGTGAGATGTATCTATATAGAGTAGGGAGGAAGAAAATCAAAATTCCGTAGCAATAATTACATATACAATTTCTTTCTTTCGTAGTTATGAAAACTGAACTAAGAAAAAAGTACTGCAACATTACCAGAGAAGTCATCGATCGAAAAAATTGATTAAAGAAAGTGAGGTGTCCGCGGCAAAAACTATTTATTTGTTTATTGTAAGTGTAAACGATATTGTACTGATAAGAAATGCACTTGTCGAAATTTGAATGTAAAATGTAATTCGAAATGTCATTCAAGCAGTATTTGTAAAAATAAGTAATGTTCTGATGTAATAATAAGTTCAAAAAACATACATCCTTTGTATTATATTGTAGTCTCTGCGACTACGACTACGATTCAATTATTTAAAATTAACTGAAAAGATCATAAATATAGGTATATTTCGTACCTCAAAGTAACTTATGGGTGTAGAACAATAATCAAAATTATTATAAGTACAAAATGAATCTTATTGTACGCAGGTAGAGAGTGGCACATAATAGACTCAAACATTAAGATCGCGTTCTGAGCGCTTGACGAATAACAAAACGCGTTCTGGCCGTTCGACAATTACCAGAACGCGTTACGAGCGTTAAATAGCAGCCAAAACGCGTTATACGCATTTGAAGACAGCCAGAACGCGTTGTGGCCGTTTTTTCCGTCCACTGAGCGTTTTCGGTCTTTGGGCCCAACATATATATCGTGGCCTCTTTGAGCATGTATAAATGTCCTCGTGACATTTATATGAAACAGATAATTATTTGCTATTGTATAAATGAGAAGGGAATCATTCTTTAGTTTTAAAGTGAAACAAGAGAAGTAAATTAAAAAATAAGACACACGATTACACGTAATTGTAATCAACTCTAGGACTTCTTATCGTCGCCGTATCGTCTCATTATTGACTTCTAAAAGGTCAATTAATACTTATAGTAACAATATGTCTGCCACCCTGCCACCGGCCAAAATACACAAAACATAGAGAGGTCGTAGACATGTTTGTATAATATAATATCATGGTATAGTAACCTCTTTCGTAAACATCTTCTAAGAGATACGATGTTTCAGAGAGCTCGGTGGAGTCGTGGCGGACGACCGTCACCGCGCTCGGTATCCCACTGTTGTAGGACGCTACGCGTGTACGAGGTCTTCATTATTGTTACACATATACTTAGTAGCATTTCATATTAGAGGTTATTATAATACAGTACCGGGCACGTTCCGGCGCCACTCCGTGTCCACGGTCAGCACCACTCGATCCGTGCTCTTTGGGTCTTTGTCTTCGGAAGATTTTTCGGACTCGAGGGATTCCTAAACCAAAGACAGACAACAGTTTGTATTAAAATGTAAACATAATTTTAAAGTCACGTTCAATCTACCTAACCTAGTTAGATATGATTTTCAATCAAGCGTTTTTTTATTTTTCCTGCATTAAATAGTAAGTAAAATAAAAAAATCAATAATTATATTTAGGTGTTTATTAAATTTTATTCATTCAAAGTGAATACATTTTACATATTTCTAATTCTAATATCTGCGCTGTCTAGAGTTTTAGAAAAAATTTGAAGTCAATTTTGCTGATAGTAGAGGTTAAATAACATTGATAATATTTATATTAAAAATATTAAAATCTTGGAATTATTTACTTCTGTAACAAGTTGCGACGCTGATAGCAGATCCGTCTGCCGGTCGGCGGAGAGCAGTGTCACTTCCTCTGGCTCTTTGTTGTCTGTGGTCTCTTGCGAGGGCGCCGCGGTATCTACCACTGATAATAATACATTACCGAAATATATAATACTACTGTGCGTATCGAGCTACAGCTGTTAGTTAGACACAGAATCCACCTTCAACTATGGAACTAGCACGACAAAATACAGAAATAAGCAAATATAGTATTGAAACAGGTAACTTTCATACACCTATATATTAGTTTAGATAAATAGTAACAGTTAATAACTTACGCTTATCGTCTGCGCTGGTTCTTGCTAATTCATTCTGTGCACCTGACGTAATCTCCTTCTGAAATAACGTTCATGTTTTTCAATAAGTATTAGAAGCCTAACAATATATTATTATTTGATTGTTGGTTGTTCTCACTTCCTCTTGCGGTGTCATAGATTCTTCGGAGAAGACGCCGAGCAGTCGTCTTCTTATGTCACTTGCGGATATGTCATGCTGAAACAATGTTATAAACTAATTAGAGAACGGAAAACTCACATTTACATTATACCAAGACATGAACGATCTGAAGATAAAGATTTTTAGGACTATGTAAGAGTGTATTTTATCCCAGAAACATTCAGAGTTCCCGGTCGAAAATCGAAATGGTGTAACTGACGAATCAAAATGTAATATTTATTACACGACTACGGGATCTAGTGGTTAGTCGCCTTGTGTGCTAATAGAAATGGCGTGGATTCGATTATCAGAGAATATTTTATATAATTTAAAGATGGCGTCTCTTGAAGTAGTGAGTGCTCGTCGTACCTCGTCGACGTCCTGTAGTTCAACGAGTGAGGAGTGCGGGTGCGTGCGCACGCGTACTTTGATAGTCATTCCTCCCGGTAGCTGTAGGAGTTGCTCGCCCTCCGCTATCGCTACCGGTTGACTCCACTCTAAATCGCCATCATCTAAATATAACAGTAGAATTTCAGAATTTTTTTATAATTTTGTTTTTGTGTATTTTTAAACTACACTTTAAAATTTAATTAATTTTTATATTTATATTTATTAAGAGACGAAAACCTTAAAAGGTATTTTATATTTTTAACTAAATGTAGTATTCGAACTTTCGAATACGCAATCATTTAAGAGATCAATAACGAAGTTAAGTTGTTAGGAGACAATCCATTTTATTTATGTTCGATTTAACTTCAGAATTATACTTAAATAAACTTAAGAAATGGAGTCACTTTAGTTAACTGTTTTTTAAATGTAAAGCACTACTATTAATTAAGTACATTAAGAAGATGAAGCCGACTTATAAGATTTTATAACATCTGTACTATTACAGATGCATATTTCTGACATAAGTGGTAATTATAATCTAATTTTCCTATATATTAAGGGACCTGTAGTTCGTCCCACTGTGAGCGCTGGCAGCGGCAGGCGCGGCGCGTTTGCGGGCGGCGGGTAGCGCGCGCAGTGCGCCGGCGACGAGTAGTGCGTCAGCCGTCCCGCTTCCACACTGCACCACCAACGTACACCCGGACACTCGGACACCGCCTGTGCGTTTATTATTATTAAAAAACATTCGCCTACACGTTACTACAAGCGTGGGACAAACCTGAACGGCCGAATGCGGGGTGTCCCCGGGCACCGGTTCCGCGACCGCCAGCATAGTGGCAGTGCGGTTGTGCACCACCAGCTGCGGGCAGGGGTCGGGCGCCACCGTCACCACCCAACGAGCTTCGTGGCGCACCTGGCTCACTACTACGCATACCTGGAGGCATATCATTTATAAAGTTTGATCGAAATTTCATTATAGTTTTCCCCAAAAGGTTAAGGAACAACGACATTTTATGTCAACTAAATTTTTAACTCCACAATACTTACAGATTGTCCACTTTCGTCCCTAAGGGCGACGGCTCGTCTCACCGGCGGTACACCCAGCGCTACAGGTACCGGAGTGATGGTAGGGTACGTGCGGGTGGGCAGTGCAAGACACAGGAATGTGCGTAGTTCCTCTGCATCGCCTCCCCTCCACCGTCCGCGTACCCAGAACCGACACAAGGGGGTGCCTCGTAGACTGTATTAGTCAAAAATATAACGTTTACAATACACTTTTAAAACTTCTTGACATATATTTTTTTTTAATATATAAACATCTTTCCGAAACTTTTCATGAGAATTATTACAAGAAATATCTAAAATAAATATGAATATAAAGTCAACATAAAAAAATATAAATAAAGTATGCTGAATTTAAAAAGTCGGTTTTCTTAAAGATGCACACACCGTTCAACTGAATTGAGATATTACTTTCTGTCAAGAAAGATTGAAATATGGAAAGTTCTATTGGCACAATCTAAAGTAAATTATTAATGGATGTACGTACGTTCCTTCCTTAGTGGGTTGAACAACTTTGAAAGTTTTCGGACGCAAAACAGAATGTGTGTCCATTTCGTTTGGTATTGCTATCGCTGAAACCTACAACGGAATATTTATGTTAAAAACATTAAAGTATGCTGCATTTTTGGATAAAAATAAACTCACCAAGATATCAGTATGAAGTCTGTTGATCAGTATAAAAGTAGACGTGATGCCCAACACGTTGATGTCTTCTTTTATTTCATAGTACATTGTTAACAGCGCAACCTGAAAATATGGGATTATAATTATAATAATATCTATTATATCTGTATTACAGTCAGAATATATTTCTTCTACCTTCTGATTGCACTGTATGGCGAAGTCCGTAGATCTATCCAGCACAACGTGTCCGGGCGCGGGGTTGCCGTAGCGACCGGGATCCTCCTTACACACTCTCAACTGGCCACTCACGAAAGTTTCCCGACCCATTTCAACCGATATAAAGAAAGGTTTCTGGAAACGATTTACATATATTTACAGTTATTTTAAATTCTACACTTCTTGACGTGTATGATCGCCATTTACTTAACGCTAGACGGCCCAACTGAAGGTGAAGGAATCTTATAATATGATAGAATGGATACGAAAAGGATAAGGAACTATGAATGGTAACAAGAATGGAATATATAATTAAGCATATCTGGCTGTCCTTTTTATAAAAAAAAGCAGTCACTATATTGTATAATTGTCACACATATCTTTGTGAGTGTGTTTTACCTGCATGACGGCGGAGGGCGGGGCGATGGCGACGCCGGGTTCCAGCCTGCAGAGCGGTGCGGCGTCGTGCGCCCGCAGCGTCAGCGACACCGGCGACGCGTTGGCGAGCAGCGCCACCGGACACAGCCGGAGCTCCAGCGAGCACCCGCCCGCCGCACGTACCGCCGCGTACCGCACCTGCATATGGGACACTATTAAAATAAATAAGGGTTCAAGGAATACATTTAAAATTCCAGCTTTTTTGTTATTCTAAGATAAGGCATTGATCTTCGATATTTGTCTCAAGATATATATACTGACGGAGACGTCGCACCGAGGCTGCAACAGTGCAGGGGACCACGTTCCGGGCCAATGGCTCGTCACCAGCGAGTACGGCCACGGTGAATCGGCGTCTTTCCCATTATTTCTTAACCTAAAAAATATCAAATTACCTACAATAAACTCCAACAGGACATGAATTTACGACCTCTGCAATATGCCGTTTAATTTAACTCAAACATTTATTATACTTATGATTACTGAAATACTAGATAATATTTAAGAGATCAATGTAATTAATGAACACATATATTACCATCTCTGTACAATATCGACGACTTCTTCAATATTACTGACGGGCGATGGTTTCTCGAACACCGACGTGTCGGTGACGCCGTAGTGTAGCGGGACGGCCTCGCGAGTCACCGGACATTCTATATTCCTGGATATTGAACAAACATACATTTATTTTTAGTACATATTACAATAAAATAAAGTAAACTATAAATCAATAAAAATCTATGTAAATCTATTTCCTTATACTTATATTCCTATCACCTATATTGGAATGTGAGCGTGTGTCTGGCTGCGGTGGTTCCGGGAGCGATAAGATGCGTGGTGGTTCCCCGACCGGAAGCAGTTTGTATTATTGGGGGAGATGCTTCTGTACTCTGCACCCGGCCCGTGTCTGAGGATATTAGGACCTAGGAAGGTGAGATTTAATAAGTTTTGGATATATGGACCGTAATTCGACATCTAAATTTAAAAAACAAAATATAAATGAACTGAGAAGCTTATTTTTATTTGCTGATTGGTAAAAAGTATTTAATACTAACGTCAGCGTCGAGCGGCAGATGCGATCGCAGTATGTAGAAGGGCCATATGGTGGCAAGGACGCGTGCGTCGCCCCGCCCCCGTACCACGCGGCACCACACTGACGTGTACGACACCTCGCCCGCACTTGGTACTAAGGATTTGTAGTGTTTATTTGAGTTACAAACCGTAAATCATATTATAAGATCCCTATATGGATTTAACTTATTTTAATAAATCAAATATGAACCACTTGCGCTACGAATAAACTTTACGGTTGAGACACCTTGTGCTACAATATAACAAACGGTAAAGTGTCATATTCATTCTTCAGATGTAAAATTAAGTTCACGATGTTCACTACTATTTTATTCTTCACTATCAGATACTATAATTCTACGCCGCTTCCCAACAGGACAAACAATTTCCTCGCAGTCGCTATCTGCATCAGTATCGGATGTAATAACTAATCGCTTTCTCCTTGTCGGAACTATATAAGTGAGTTTACTTTTATTCTTCATTTTACAATATGGGTTGATATGATTAAAATAATATTAATCTATTACTATGCACCGCCGTGCATTCTACTACGTTGTTAGGAGACGTGTGCACCACGTTATTTTTATTTTTGCTATAAATGCCTACCGACATGGTGTCCATGTTACTCGCGGTTTTGAGACAGAAGCGTCTCGACGTGCGTGCCACGACTTTTTTAGCGCAAGTGGTTAATAATAAAAAAATACGACATGACTATATATTATATAAAATTCTAAAAAGCCTAATTTTATGTCAATATCCTAAAATTTAATCTTAATATAGCTGAATATGTTTTTAGTAAAAGAATGTACATAATCGACTATAAAATATATACAGCATTTATTATTATATTTTATTGACGGAATATTACTTTCCACTTTCCAGTTATATAAACTCTACTCTCATGGTAAAAGAATTTATAACTCCTTTACAGTTTACTAGATTACTATTAAAATATTGCGTTGGGTATTCGGTAAAATTTGTTAACAATTAAGAAACACGAATATGGTTCCAAATTATTTTTAAATTTAATTAAATTTTAACTTAACTATAGACATGAAAATTTATGAGTTATAAGTAACAAACGAAAAATCGTAGTCACTTTCAAAAAGTATTTCTAATTGTCTTTCTGTGATTAGAATTTTTAGAGGTACCGGATCTGGAGCAGTCGATAGACTTACGTTCACCATTGTGTACAATGAAAGCGCGATGTAAAAGACTACTAACGCCATCTAGTTCACTATTAGCAGAGGGTTGAAAGGTCACTCTCTTTGGGTTCATTTTAATATTGGAATTAAGAATAGAAACTACCTTTCACCAGCCACGGTACGTTTTCCTTTCGACATTCCTTCAGTGGTATGTCTCCGGACCAGCCGCAGTCGTGAGTTGTAAATTTCACTCTGAAAATTAGACAATTAGTTAGTATATATTTTAAATTCGTCCTTTCATTACTTTATGTTCCTAATTACAAACGATTTTATAGTAACATTTAATGTCATGAACATTATTCACCATAGATATAGTGGTTATAGAAAACTAAACTAAATAAAAATAATAATACATTATTATAAATTATTTTGGAACTAAAACTATATAAAAAAACTTTAAAAGATTTCAGTTTTGATATCAATATACTTTTCAGGAAAGTAGAGAAAAAATTGTATATACATATGTATATACATTTCTAATTATTTTAAATTTCACAGTAATATAAATATTAACAATTGCTCGGCAGGTTTGTTGTATTTTTGGACTCGAGCCCAGCATTTAATATCTATCCAACTTTTGTTATAATTACTGTCACGTCCTTAGAATATTTCTGAATTAGTTCCTTTTTATACAAGATTAACAAATCCACTCGAATAATATTAGAGAAAGTTACAAATATAATTAACATGGTAATGTAATGTTAATTGAATGCGGTGAAACTCACTTAAGTATAGTTTCGCAGTCGGCGTTACACGGGACGCTCAGGCCCACACTCTCTGCGTGCAGGTCACCTGAACTTATCGTCTGCCAAGCGTTTTTTTCAGAACACCGCGTGCGCACCTTCAAAACAAACAACATTTTAATAAAAACAGTTGCAATATAACACACTGACTCATCATCGCAAACCTTAAAATATAAAGCCTTCATTTAAAAATAATAAAGTACGTATCTGTAGTACAAATATTTATAATAACGTTGTGGATACAAAGTGAGGAATAATTACAATCTGTAATTGATAAGTGCTTCGTATGAACCTTCTAATATTTGTGAATATAATTATTTCCATAGTTTGTTTCAATTAATTTAAAAAAAAATTAAAATAGGCGTTAAATTTAAAGATTTAGCCGTTAAAATTAAAGACGTGTTTAAAGATAACGCAACTGAAGTTAGCTACAACATATAATGATGTATGTATGTCTGCTGGTTCTATTTAGTCATTAGTGTATACCTTATACAGTAGGTTATGTCTTAGCACGTTGGCGAGCACGAGCCGTCCCGACAGGTACATGTCCCGCCGCGAGCCCGCGTCCGTCACGTGCACGCACACGAACACGTCACCCACGCGCACACGCGTCGACCCCGAGAACGGTATGCCTGGAAATATACTACATTGTACTATTACTTTTTTATATTTGTCATCTTTGATATATTCTAATATTTTAACCAGTAGTTGAAACCATTTTACAGATTTAAATCTTGCATTTTGATATCCATTTTATTCCCCCATTTTTTCCAAATACTTTGCTCGTGCTGCTGGCGTATCTGTAAAAACAATCGGGCTCGCGAACCCGTAAAATGGTTTCCTTTATTTATATCATACTAATGTTGATGTAAACGGTACAAGTAGTTCGACATACTGCTAGACCACTGCCAGTCTGCTGCCGGACTGGCGAGTGCAAAGCGCAGTTTCTTTGCCGTTGTTGGGGAGCGCCATCTACCATTAAATAAAATAAATATCACTATATTATTTGAATCTAAGAACACATTTAAATTATTTTTAAATTCGTCCTAAATATACAATGTTAAGGATACACTAGCAGGAAGAATAAAGAGTATATGGGATGGATAAAGTGCGAGCATTAATTACCTGTAAGCTAGAGCCGCCCCGGAGCTCAATGGTACAATTTCATCTGTCCCTTCCTGTCCCACCCTAAGTGCGACAGAACAGCAATTGTGTACCCAAAGGGACACCCGTCCGTCCAAGTATTTGACAACATCTTGTACTGATTGGTTAGTAGATACCACTTCTCTTTCTTCTATTTTATTTTTAATTTGCTGAAATATGTTTAGAAAACTAAAGAAATTGATGTAACTTTTGAAAAATTTAAGGCAAATTTCCACAAGATATCGTCAATTGAAGATGATAAGTTGTATTCACCGTCGTCTTATCTACATTAATTTAGCCCAACAATCAAGAGAAGCAGTACAAAAAATAAGCTCACTAACTAGAAATTATAACGAATTATATTGTAAAAAAACCCATTAACAAAATTAATAATTTGATTGCATGTAGTGGTAGCTAATTAAATAGTGTCAATTTCTAGCTATGATCATTACCTCGTTGTATACAGTCAGCCAGTCGTCGGCCAGTGCTTTGAGCGTGCTCACTCCGGGTACGTGCAGTGCCACGCGTACATCGCCCGCCCGCAGGCGCAGCCGCGGCTCCCCGCACGGCGACAGCGTGCCTTGCACTCGGAACTCTCGGATCAGCGTCTGCATCGTGCCCGTCGCGCTGTCGATTAATTCGCTCCTGGGGAATGGAAAAATATAGTTTGTGGTTTGCGTTTATAGTTGTCATTTTATTTCATTTTTGTAAAATTATATATAGAGACGTACGAGATATGCGAGTCGAGCAAAACCCTAGGCGCGGCGGCGAACACCGCGTGTGCGGACGAGTCTCTGAGACTTAGGCTCAAGACGCGGTGACTGCGCATCAGCGGTCGGGACACGTAGTAACCTTCGAGGACACTCGCTTGTCTGAAACGATAATCATCAAAAGATGTCATAACTTGTAATACTCGATTCTAAAGTGAAATAAAAAACAGATTGCAATTGTTAATTTTGAACAATGTACGTTTTTCTTTAAAAAAACACAAGTATCTATATTGTATCACTTGTACAATTACTATAATCCTTCATGTTCTAATTATTATATTATTGTTTTTATTAAAAACAGTTTCTATGTAAATCAAATTATTCAATAATACTCAAAAAAATTAAAATTATAAGATATTTTAAAACGAATATAAATATTCTTATTACATTTCGGCATCAATATAAGTTACCGTGAAACCGTAACAAAACGCTACATTATAAGACATATACAACTGTAAAATGTTACGACGATGAATTAAAAAGTAATTAATATCAAATATTATTAAAATATAAAAAAATATATATATAAAATTATTGAACTTCTAAACTTCAAGCCACCCTTCTAGGAAGAATTCAATAAAAGTATATCTCTTTATCCTTATATTAATATTCACTATAATAATAATAGACATTACTTATCATTATATCAAGTAGTAGAGCGTAGAGTTATACCATATAGCATATAACTGATATAACTATGCCAGAGATCAATGACGAATCAGTAGCATTTTCAAAAATTTGTTCTTCTGAACGGTATCATTTTTTGTCATACTTTAATAGGAGCCGAGACTCCACAAGTCACTATTACGGTGAGTAACTCGATACCGCGATCTACAATCCAAACGACGCCATCTATGACCCGAGGGGTCAATTAAATTAAGGGTTGAAATTAAATGAGCCTCGAAATGAGCTGTAAGGGTAAAAATTTATTAAACTAATATTTCATTCGTGGTGGTAAAAATTAAAAAGAAAATGTAATATTGATAATAAATGAACCTGAAAAATATACAATTATTTAAATATAAAACTGTGGGCCGATACAAAATGCTTTTTAAATGCAGATTATCCTATCTTATCCTACGAGGCTGTTTCAATTAACAAATCCAAAAGGTAGGTGTTGTGAGAGAAGGAAGAGGACCAACGACAACGGCCGAGCGTTTGATTGATACACTTGTATCCAAGTTAGTTACAAACTGTTACACGTACATTACCAACACAAACTCTTCAAACTTCCAAACAAAACTTATTAATTATAATAAAATTACAACATGGATTGCAAAATTATATATTTTTAGTATTTATTAATTTGCATATAGTTCAAGTCTTCATTTCTAGGTCTATCAATTAAAGATAATTTGTCATATATAACGAATGGAACATACGAATTTTAAAGATATTAAATAATAAGTTGTTTCCTCAGTTCTTTTTAAATTTTTAACAATTTGAAAATGCACCACTATTTTGTTTATAACGTCCATATATATTTTTTACTGTTAATCTAGTAAAAAACATTTATCAGTCTCTAATTGTTAGTACTTATTTACATTGCACCGGACAACATCGAGAATTATATTAATCCTCGTAATTTCAGCTTTGTCATAGTTGTTAAGGTGACACTAACACTAGGCAATTGTAAGAAATATATTATATTATTATTTTTGGACATTTTCTCGAAACGAGATCCTCCATTTATTTAATTTATATTAACGGCAGCAATTAAAAAGAGTCGATCGATTAAAACGCTTTCTGTCCAGATTAGTACGTGAAAGACACTTACTTGTAAAGTAATATTAACGATTGAATAACACTACAAGTGATTGGAGAGTTGCAAAAAGATCATAATCGGCGACAATTATGGACCGGTTAAGGAAGTCTTATTAAGGACCCACAGGGCTCCATATTTGTAAAAAAGGAGTAAAGACTTGGCCTCGTATGTGTTATAGTCTGCCCCGCACCCCGATGCAGAATATCACATTGAAACACTTGAATTACGTATAATGTAATGCAACATTATAATTGCAACGAATTTAAAGGCCGGATTAGGAATATTTATGCAATACATTGTAATGATAGGATCGGAACGGTTGTGTTAGAGAGTCGGTGTAGTGAATAATTAACAAGTCGTGTTGTGCAGCTGCAGCTCACAACGCGACACTCATACTCGTAGTTGATAGAGAATCTGAAATTATCACCATGGTATAAGCTTAATCAATAATTACAATACGAAGATCACAAGGACGGTCGTAGTTAAAGACTGGGGTGTGTCATATTAAAAGTAAAAAGCACTCGTTACCCTGACAGTAGACAGCTCGAACAGGTTTACAAGAACGAAAATATTTGCCATTTCGAAAATACGATGATAACAACTTGGAAATTGAGTAAAAGTAATTGAATATACATGTGATGTAACGATTACTTCGACACAAATCTGTTTGTTTCAAAAGAGAAAGATATCTTTGATAATATTACTTCGGCGCAAAAACTTTTGGATTTTCTATAACCACTAAAATATAATAACCATAACCACTATTATCAGAAGTGTTACTTAACAACAAAAATGAGTATACATTTAATTACTTTACAAATCCATATAAACCAGGAAATTGAACGCCTCCTTAAGATATATATAATGTAATTAATTAATTTAAGTATTAAAAATATGTTATCCTAAAATATAGAGAATAATGAAACTGACTTGTGGAGGCGAGGCAGATCGTTGTGGGCGTGCAGGTCGAGGCCGGCGAGGCGCAACGCGAGGCGGGCGCGGGGCAGCTGCCGCGGGGCGAAGTACGAGTCCACCCGCAGCGCGCCCGCCACCTGCTCCGCCGACACCGCGCACTCGCGACGGTAGTAATCGCTCTCCAGCACCGGCTCGCCCGCCTTCGATATAAACATACATTACATCTCAGATTAACATCATATATCTACAGTGATAGAAGATATTATGTTTAACACTGTAGTTCGTACCAGAGGATCACTTCTTGGCATAAATTTCCTAGCGTCAAACACGAATGGCTGGTTTGCCGGTTGCCTGTCCGAACAGGCTCTCACCCGCCACATTAGAGCGAAGACGGCTTCTGCGAGAGATCAGTTTCGAGCTCTTAAAATTATCTATTAACGTAGTCTTACGCGTAGAATATAAAATATTTATTTTAGAATGATATATTAATAAGTTTAAGTTGTATTGTCGCTGGATCTTACCCGCGGGTGCCATACTGAGCTGCGTCTCTCTTGGCTCGGCCACCGGCAGCTGGAAATATGTGTGTGCCTCCCAGCGACACAGCAGCGGACAGTATAGCTCTAGAGCACACTCCACTTCCTCCACCTGAGGATGGGATGCATGGCGTCCGGTTATTGGTTTTAAATACTTTTTTCTTTATTTTAATTTTACATACATGCAACGTGCAACAAATGTTTATAATACTGTGATGTAAGTATATGTCCTATTACAAATCATATGAGGCTTCGATCTTTGTATTGTGAGGAGTAATGTAAAAAAATAAGTTGTAATATATATTGACGAACATGTCCAGGTATAGGGAATGCAACCAGCCTGGTGATGGCCCTGGGGTGCGGGTACCTCCACGCCACGGTGCCGCTGTGCAGCGTCACCTGGTACGCCATGGGCAGCTGACCGCCCGACACGATCTTGAAAGCTCCACTCCTGGAACATATCAATCAATACATACACATGTCTCAACTTGTCACAGTAACACGTGACAGCTACCTTAAATCATCCTTATAATAGTCGCTCGTATCGGACGTAAACTGGGAGGTGAAGGACGAGGACGCGGTGTGAACATTTTCCACATTAACCGATTCCGAACTTTGTGATTCGGATGTTGAGATGTTCTGGAGAAATATAATTAGAAATTAGTTATTTAATAAAACTTAAGAATGATAATTTTATAAAAAATTGTGATCGTCGTCGTGATAGCTCAAAGCTAAAATGTTTAAGAAAGTTTTAAAATAGACACACCTCTATAATAATTATATTTAATTTTTTCGAATATTATTCTGTAAAGTCGAACAATAATCTACTCTGTATCAAATTATTTATTAGACATCGACAGTAACAATTAATTAACGTAAACAATTAATCTTAAAATTTATTTATATAACTAACGTACTATGTGTAATCTATTTTTTATTAACCAATGTATTTCTAATGTATTAATTACAAAAATATTAACTTTCTGCACTCCTCCATATAAACTTTATCTTTGCTACTTTCATACTTCACTTTCCGTGTATTTTTTTTTAAAGAAATACATAGTTTTTACTTCACGTAACAATATAATAAATAAAAATTATGAAATGTGTAAATACTATGTGATAATTGAAGCCTATACTTATTTAGTTGTAGGTTAGCAACCGTTTAAAATTATAGCACACTAACTTCCAAACCCAGTGATTCCTGCAATGTCTTGTGAATTCTATTCAGGGCGGCCAGGTCACCGGGTCTGAGGTCCAAGGTTATTTGGTCCAAATCTATTCCTATCCGGACGGTGGGGTCCTTTGCCGATTGGCCACCCTCGGCGCGGCGCCACGCCTCCCATATCCCGTCCAGGATGGCGCTGGGAATTAGAATTGTAACAATGTTATAAGACTATACCTTAACTATACCATAGAAAATATAAATGAATGCGTTTTATTAGATGCCAAAATTTATTATTATTTTTAAAGTTACTTATCTTTGAAGTAAAGATTCAAAATAAATACAATTAAGCAAAATGGTCAACATGTTAATGTGCTTCAAATAAATGTGTATTGTATTATTATTTTCCAATTCATTAAACGTTACGCCTGTAGGCGGTTTGTTAAAAAAGTTAGTCTCTGCATGGCGTGCCAAAGTACTAAAACCACCCGCGACAAATTAATTACATTATTTGTTTATAAAAGATATTAAAAACGTAGATGCTTTTTTGTAATTCAACGAATATCATGTTTGTTAAACAATAATTATAGTGTAAGTGACTAAGTAGAGCGATCCACTGGCTAAAGGTGATAATACTATCACATCCTATTTTGTCATTCTCTTTACAATACGAGACACACCCTGCCATCATGGGCTGCAGCAGAATATGTCGGCAGTCGGTGGGCGGTCCCGCCGACACTAGCACGGCAGTCAGCAGCACCCTGCAGCACAATTTCTCGGGTCGCACCCCCGCAGCCACCTGCACCCTCAGCGCACTCCACCCCGCCACACCCTCGCACCCACGCACACCTAGCTGACCCGTCTGGATTGTCATGCTCTCGATCTGGTTACCAACTGGAATATATTATTAGGTTATTATTATAAGTGATGAGTCATTGTAACTAAAGCAGAATATACTAACCCATATACCGTCTCATTCTATACAGAAATGATGGTTTATTCTCAACAGTTTGTTCCATTGTTTGTTGTTGTTGTTTAATTTCTAAGTTCTTTTCCATCTGTAATCAAAGTTAATAGAAGTAGAAACGTATTTCCAATTATCAGTTAAAACTAATAATACTATATTTACCAATTCCACAATGCCTTTTAGTCGTCGGATGCGATCAGACGAGACTTCGAACAGAATAGGTCTCTCGACCTCCAACTGTATCGTGCCCTTTGGATTTACACTTAATGCCATGTATCCACCTGCAATAAAATCTTACAATTATTATATTTACACTAGTTATTGTGAAACGATTGATCAAATAAAAGCAAATCTCAAACGTAGTAGATATTAAAAAAATCAGAAGGATAAAACTAAATTAATAGAACAGTTCCGGTGTGGAGGAGCGAATGGATTTATAAGTATTATATAAAAATATTCGGGCACAGAATTACTTTTAATCACCTCCAAGTATTGATTTGCCACAAACCAGGAGGTCGTGATGATTTTCCTTAATTCAATAAATTCTAGTAAAACTAACTCCAACCGCAATACAAATAAGGGTACATTACCAGTGGCCAGTTCTATCCGTAGCGTGGCGAGTGCGGGCGGTATCTCCGTGACGGGGTCGGGCGCGCCCGCCGCCGCGCTCGCGAGCGCCGCGCTCCAGCCGTCCGCGTCCGCGCCCGCGCCCAGACCGACCCACGCGTTGAACACTGATATCTACGGACAATATACTAACACATTTGAAGTAACTTAAATAAACTATAATGAAATATGTACTAATTGTGAACTTTCTAAGAAATATGTAAAACTATTTTAATGTAAAAGAAAAAGAACTTGATAAATATGTGTACCTGTATTGTCTTTTGTTTCTTTCTTTTCCTATAATAGAAGTTAGGTTGTTGAAGCGTGGCGTGCAGCAACGGAACGTTTCCTTCCGTTTTTCTTGCGAATGGAAGAATGTGCTGGAACACAAAGATAAGTAATATTCTTAACGGTCTATATTATACATCTACAGGTCGGATTGATTACAGCATACTTGTACTTAGGGAGCGTGTGGCTCCTGTGTGTTGCTCAAAGTTGGCTTTGCGGTAAGTACAGTCGGTTTATTGGGAAAATTGTTTTTACTAACATTTTTAAATTAAGTTAATAATACTAAGCATATAAAGTTTATGGATAGTTTCAAATATTCGCAGTCATTTTTTTAAATTAAAATAAAACTACAACATTAAACATTATCAAGATAATTATATTCCTTTGGTACAATTTAATAGGAATACGTCAATACATTTGCATAAAATGTACCTATTCTGAGGCGTTGTTCCGGGACATAGAGTAACGTATTTAATAAATGGCAATAAGCTAATGGGCAATTGAAAGACTTGCGAATCTGTTTAATGCAAGATCGAGACTAAGACCAAGATATGACTAAGTCTCATCTTCCATTTGGACCTCGCTATGTGTATTTATTCTCAATCACCTTAGATGGCGGGCGATTATCACTAGCAGCTATGGCGAAACACTTTAATTATCCCAAAAATAAAGACAACATTTTCATAATTACAGTAAAAGGAAATGATTTTGCGGCAGACAACAAAAGTGTAGTATTTCGTGAAATCTATTAAACATGCTATGATCCGCCGTCGTGCGCTGCGGAAGTTGAGCTGAGCGCCCTCCCCTTTTTAATGCTAACAAACTTAGCAATAATATTGCTCTATAACGTGCTCTATAACGTGCTCAACTATCGGTTTAGAATCTCAATTGAAAAGAAAATCAGTTCATCATCAATAAAATTATAGCCATATATCTGTCTTTTAAATGAATTTCAACATTTACAAACCTTAAAGCGCGCGCACTGCAGTAAAGAAAATAATAATGATATGGACTGTGATATCATCGTTCGTGATAGGTTACCTCTAAAACTAATCATTTGTTTTACACGGAAATCTCAGGGAATGATGAACAGAAGTTGTTTTTTTTTTTGCTGAACCAACTTTAGTAAATGTTCTAGCAATGTGCGAAATTATAGAATTTTAGATCAAATATTGGCTTTGTAGCAGTTGTCTCAGTCTATTTAGCACTCTCACTGACGCATGCGCGTGACCCATTTATAATGGGAAATCCCATAGACCAATTTCATTTTACTATAACTTTTTTTCTAGAATGATTTTTTTTGTTGTTTATTGCAGAACCATCTTTGGTAAAAGATCCATGTGTACCATGTGTGTAGCCATGTGCCAAATTCTAAAAAAAACACATCTATAGGTTTTAAAATTACCGATATCGTAAAACAGCAAAATTAACGGTTAAGAGAGCTTACGCAGAGCACAGCAATAATAATCTATTTATTATATTAATATTATGACACTTAGCAACTTAATATATATAAATATATGAATTAAATGAACGTAAGGTAATTACCATTTGCTCTAATTTAGTTTTCCCGATGTCCACATTGCGTATAGTCTCGGTGAGACTCTTGCTCGCCGTCATCGAGTCCTTGCCTTCGTCCACCTTCGACGTTTCTTTTTCTTCTACTACCGTCACCTTAAATAATAATACTAGGTGAGTATAGTAAATAGTATGTAGATTGTAAAACTCTAAGGAGCCTTTGGTTGTGCTTTATAATTAGAAATTTGATAATGAGTGTATTCAAGCAATTTATATTTACTTTTAAGTTGAATTGAATAGTTCCAATACGTTCAAACGCTAGAGATTTCATAAAATATGGTCTTAAATAAAAAAAATATAAAAAGTGTAACTCAGATGTGACGAAAATATGTACGTAATATAATTAATGTAAATTGTTAATAAAAACCTTAATTTGATTGACTTGTTCCGGTTCCGGTGCCTTGTAGGTGCCGGGCGGCGGTTTGAGAGCCGCTATCTCCGGTGAGCCGTCGTCGTTGGCGTACAGAGAGACGTCGATGGTGCCCATCGTGATGAACAGCTCCACGTAATCCGAAGCTTTTGCTCTGAATTTAGTTGATATCATAAAATAACATCTCAAATTCATTTTTTGTATTTTTAATAATAAGAAAAATAAAATGACAGATTAAAATTTAACAAACAAAACTGATTAAGGTTCCATACAATACTTATATATATATACCTTTAAAGTAACGTTACTATTTTAAAAAGATGTCTGTTCTTGTTTATAGTTCATTAAAATAATATAAATTGGGTATAACGTTAACACAACGCTCACGTGTAGTCTACGCCGGCGATGGAGACTGACTTCTTGATGGGCGCGGAGGACTCTCGTCGGAACTTGTAGGTGGAGTGAGATGTCACAGTCTCGAAGCCGGAATCGAACATGAGACTGCGACTGACATCCAGCGCGCTCTTTGTCCCATCTGGACATACGGGTCCTAATTTATTTAAGTAGGATAATAAATTGAGATTGGGAAACTATTTCCTCATTTGAAATGTATATATAATATACATTTTATAGTGACCTTCATAAAGAGTAGCTTCGCTGTCGGCAGGAGAGGAATCCGAAACATCCACATTAGTGAGAAAAGCGGCGTACGGACAGGACGTGTCTTCGTCTAGTTCGAATGAACTTTCTTCCCTGTAGCATTATAAAATATACCATATAATATATATATTTATATATAATATATATTTAACTTCAACATCAACTATATTTCGTCTTAGATTTAAGTAAAGAATTATATATGGGTAGTCCACCTGAGTCTGAGCGCATGCGCGAACCGTACCACCAGCGCTCGCAACGGGCTCAGTCGCGAGACGGCCAGCTCTATCGCGCAGTCGGTAAGCAGGTTCAGCTCCCAGGCCGCACCGCACGTCACCGCCCCGCAGCTATATATAGTCGGAGCCAAGACGCAGCTCACATCCATGCTGTGGTAATTATGAACGAACTTACGAACTTTAACATAAAACTTACGACTACAAGACCTATATCAAAAAAAAAACTTTATTTTGTTAATACTAATAAGATTAAAAAATTATTATTCATATCAATAATATTTGATATAATTGTATACTTACGAATGTAAAACTGGTGTGATAACGGGAGACACAATGGGTTGGCTCCATTTCAAAGCGGGATTCTCTCCTCCAGTGCCTTTGAGAATTTCAGATTCTGTTGCCTGTAAGTAAATAATATTTAATTATTGATATATTAATTTCCAATTTCTACTTATGAAAAAAGTCCACGCACCTCTTCATTAACGAGTTGGCTGAATCGCGCAGACCTGATCGCGAGGTTCTTAATCAGCACTTCGTACTGGCGACCTTCCAATCCCGGTGCCGGAGACGACCAGCTCACGTCTGCCGTTGTGTTTATTCCTTGTCTGTATATATTTAGTTATATTATACATATTTTCAGTAATGAAGTTTTTATTTCAATATTGTTTGTTTATTTTATAAAAATACCATCATGTTAGAGAATTTGTGTCTAGAGTAATATTATGTGTTCATTTTACCTTAAAATTGGATTCTCTGGATGCGGATTAACCGTGATTTTGCCAACCTGAATAAAAATTAAAAATATATTACGATACGATACTACGACCTTCCTTTAATTGTTTTATAATACGTTAATACTTACTACTAAGACAAAAGTATCGTCCCCTGCATTACCGTCGGGCTCCCCGTTCGTTAGCAGTAATCGTAGTCCGCCCGCGGACACGTAGCAGAAGGGCCACTGCCATGCGCTCGGTCTGGTAACACGAGTTATAATGTACAGAGTTACCATCACATCAATCAATATCAATCTCTTTCAACTCCCATTTTCATGCTTTGCTCCGCCTTTCTTACTTCATTCATAGATCATAATTTTTATACTGATAATAATGTCATAGACGACTCTCCCGCTCCCACCTGTCGTCGTCGGTCCTCAGCGGGCACGGCGCGCGCGGGGTCAGCTCGTGCAGCCAGCACAGCATGTGGTCCAGCACGTCCGGCTGCAGCACCGCCTCCAGCGGCGCCAGGGTCGCATACACCTCCCACATGCTGTCCACGTTCTGTGCACACATGTACAAACATGTCCAATTGTTTGACTCGCGTTTCCTTTTAGGTAATCGTGTTCATGACAAGTCGGTATGTAGACTTTATTATGTAAATATAAGTATTTTCGAAAACTCAAATAGTTGCTATAGATAGAGAAGAAGACCAAGAAAATCTGTTGACATCAAATTACTTAATACAGTCATCCCAAACATATAACAGTCCTACTCCACGTATCATCTTATTGGAAATGTAAATCCCAATTTTTGTTATATGTCACTGACCGTTAAATTTGACTAAATGTACCTGGCTCCGTATGTAAACTACAACTTATAAGATTTTTTATTTACAACACATGTACTTACAGAGTTCTGTTCCAACAATTTAGGATGGAGTTCCTCCTTCCAACTAACTGGTAAATTCGATATCCTGAAAAAATATATATTAACATATATTATAGAAAACATATAAACATGCCTATTATACAAAGTGGATGTAGTTACATAAATACCAAATACCTCGCTTGTGTGATAGTAACGGCTAGAAAGTGGTTTTCTTCCTTGGCGTTGGTCGGTTCTCGTACTTCGAGGATGCGTCCGCCGAGAACTCCCGGAGACCACTCCTCGCTACCAGTACTAATAACGACAGTTATTATTAATATTATTTATGCATATATAAATTACATAGTTTTACTTATTTTTTGTTATCCACATCAAATTAATACCAGTGATCATTTGTGTATCAAACGGGAGTGGCGGGAGAGCCATTTTGATACCATACTTATTTAAAGAAGCTCTTCTGTGAGGACACTTTCCAACTTAAATAAGTCTACGAGGGTTCCGAATAGGCCCCGGTCTGAGAACAGAGGTTTCTCAAACGTCAATTTATTTAGTTATTTAACAGGTGAAAGGTCCATACCGTTTGTAATGTCGAACGGACGCAGATGCCACCTTTATCTTGAGCTGATTGTAATGGTCCTGGAGATCCACGGTGGAGATGACGTCGTCAACTACAAACGCAAGCTTCACCTCCGGCGTGGCTACGACCACGGTCGCCCGACTCACGACCCATTGGAACCAGAAGAAAGTTTTAAGTTTCGTCTCTGTATTAAGAGAAAATGTTTTTTATATGTAGTCTATATTTTAATTTTTTTTGCATCATAATTAAAAAGTCCAGCATCACTTTACACTTTACAATATATAAATTATTGTATATTTATAGTAAAAACAAGTAAAAAAAGATAGTCACGTGACCCAGTTTCGGCCCGTCCGTTTATTGTATTATTCATACATATGAAGGTCCGCCTTTAAGTAAATGGCCTTTAAATTTTTGAGGTCAAAGGGTAAATGCTTATATATATATATATATATAAATTATAAATTATGGGATACAAATTGCCTTTAAATTTAAATGGCCTTTAAATTTTTGAGGTCAAAGGGTAAATGCTTATATATATATATATATAAATTATAAATTATGGGATACAAATTATATTATTACCTAATCTATAGGCCTGGCGTGATTCGAAGATACTTATCAGTTGTTCCGAGTGGTTGTCGCTCGCCTCCTCCGACACGCTCTGTCTTGCTTCTAATTCTGATACAGATCTATAAATTGTTTTTAAAAAATATTTCAATTTTAAAGCATTATCAAAAAACAAATAATTTATGATAAATAAATTATAAAAACACTTTTTATAGCTTAACTGTTAAAGATAGATATCCCCCATCGCGAACTTTTTTGTTGATATTTTTGTCCTACAATTCTTTAACTACTTTAGCAGCCCACACAATAAAAAACTGAAGAGGATTTTTTACACCTCAGTTAACATAACCCGTTTTTTTAAATACATGCCTTAGTTTTTTAGAAAAAAAATATAAAATCCTGATAATTTGGCTTTCTATTAGCGAAAATATGGTTAAAATCAGTCCAGTCATTTTGGAGCCTATATGATACCAAAAAAAACAAATATAAAGTCTTTCCTCTTTATAATATTAGTAAAGATGGAAGTTTGTAAAAGTAATCAATCTTACCTTATCAGCGATTTATGTGAACTACCAAAAGATGAGAAGCCAGCCCCGGGGCCGAGAGGAGGACGCGTCAGCAGCGACATGAGATGCGTGAAGCAGTGAATGGCCACGGAGACCGCTTGAACCTATCAGAATATTTAACGATTATAATTCAGATATATTCTATAAACGTTAAAATTCTAACTTCAGTGGCACGATAGGTTAACAATATTTTTATACTGCATCGTTCAGACCTGATCTTGATCGAGCCTCACGAGTACCGGCGGGGTGTCGGCGTGGAGGTTGATTCCCAGCGACACAACCGGACCACTTTTGATCGTCATCTGAGGCGCAGCCGGCTCTGGTACATCGTGGGTCTCTTCCGGCTGTTGGGTTATGATTGGTTTTATACGGAATAGTTAAACATATTAGATATTAATTAACGCTCTTTTTAAGAGTATAACTTAAACTTACCTCTGGAGTTTTTTTACGTCTGAAAAATAAATACAAAAATAAGTCAGAAATATATATAATCTGTCAGTTATTATAGACTCATATCGACTCATACCTAATGGGACCTCGGATGAACTCCTTCAGTGAAGAGGGCTTGAAGTCGACGCCGGTTGTGAAGAATTTAGTTCGCTGAAACATTTAAATATTCACAAATGAAAAATAGATTTAGCTATTAATAAAAAAAAAACAATTAAAAGATATGAAGCTTACATCCTCCTCTTTGGCTTCTGTGTGTTTATGTTTCACGTCCACTTTGCTGCGTGTCTTTATTTGCAAGGTCTTGGTGACTACGGAAAGGGTGATAGAAGTGGTCACCATTTCCAATACAGTCCTAGGTACCGGTACTCCCGTGGACTTGAGCTGCGACCTGAGCCCCGACGCCGACTTGTCTCGTCCGAGGTGACCGGTGCCAGCCGTCATTTCCAAGGTGTAACACGATACGTCCGCCAGACGTATCTTCCAAGGGAACGAGTCCTCATTTACTGTTTGGAATATTTATTTATTTATTATTTTGTTTATAATGTATTTTGTAAATGTATTTATTATGCAAATCATATATGTGACGAACCGTTCTGTTCAACTTTTGGTCTGCGTAGCGTTGGTCGATCGTGTCTTACTTCCTGCCAAAGATGTTTGGTTTGCGTGTTCGAATGCATCGACAGGCGTCCGAGACTACAATATATGATGATTTGAAGTTAGTATATATAATTTTAGCCTTAAAAATGGTATAAAGTATTAAAACATACAAATCTAAATCTAGATTATGATCTCTTGTAGAATAGAAATGCCATGCCAATCAGAGTGTATGTACCTAACGACAAGCACACGATGTGCCGACTCGGCGTGTCTCTCCATGGCATCCCGCACGGTGGCGCAATCCACCGCGGACACCGAGACGGACGTCACGTAAATAAGCACCAGCCCCACCTCCGCCGTCAGCAGCAGACGGTTCAGACGCTCGTGCAGCTTTAGGAGCTTTTCGTCGGTCCACTGTGAGACGGCCTTAACCTATGAAGATATAACAAAAGATTACATTGTTATTATATTATCAGAGGGAAAATATATTTGGAGCACACCATTTTTGGAGCTTGTTTTGAGTCCTTCCTCTCGCTTCTCTCGCTGCTGGACTCCTGGCTGCGTGGTCTGACGTGAACGAGCTCGGCGCCCGAACCCGACCGGCTCCCTCCACGCCCGCTTGATGACTTCATTGCAAATTATTGTTTTATTACTATAAATTGACTTTATACTATACTATCATACACTAGTATCGTTAACTCACTGGAGGTGTGACTCGTCTGCGAATGTACTGTGACGAAGATACCGTCCTTACACTGGCGACTTGAGGCACTGACTCTGTAATAAAGTAAAAAAATGATCAAGCCAAAGCCAAAATTATATTAATATTTAAAGGTTGAAGAAAGTAACTTATTATCCCTTATACTTTATGTTAATAATATTAAGATGCACTACCCGTAGTACTCTTCAGCCGAGGTCGGTAGCCCAGCCAGGCGACCAACAGGGGGTCGAAACTCACGGCGGTAGGTTCCACCCACACCCCTGCGTATTCCAACGAATCTGGACCGGGTTCATTGCACCATTGTACCGCTACTCGGAGGTAAGGTCTGCAAAATAAATAACAAATAATCTTGGATGAAATTAACGTGTAATTTATATATTTTTTATCAGGGTTTTTTTATCATTAAATTATCTTACGATGTCGTCGGTGCTTCCGGTGCCGAAAACAACCAAGCCTGTCTTACGACTCCGCCAGCTGTGAAGGTAAAAGTAATACTTAAAAATATATGTTTAATTAAAAAGACTATTGATCTAAAAGAAAACTATCAAAATATTTTAAATTAGTTATTATGTGCTCACGGGGTGAATGAAACGCGGTCGCTCGGGCGCAGTGCATGCTCACGATGTGTGTGTTTATGTTCCTTGTTAGGTACCCACGGACTGACAGCTCCTCCAGTGTCATGTCTATTGCAACGCTCTCTGTCGACGGATAGCATATTCGTCAATGGATAATTTACTCCAAAACAATATAATATCACAAATAGTATTTATTAACATACCCTCGTCTCCTAGTGCGTCTTTCGCTAGTGTGCTGTGTCGCAGCGGTGTTGAGAACTTTTCGTTCACAACAGAATTCAATACTTGATATGCTGCTTGTAGACGAGCTGAAGAACCGCAAAGATTCGCCTCACCTGAAAAAAATATTGTATATTTTATATGTTAATTATGATACAAGAAGGGTGATCCCTTTAACCTAATATAGACGTACAGACATGGTTCCGAGAGCACCCTTATGGGCTGGTGCTTTCGACGGAGCATCTCTAAAGAGAGAAGCGAAGCTATCGGTATCCAATGGGTTTAGAAATATAAATTTTCTTTACGTATGCTCATAACTTTCGCAACCTTAGGTTATCCATAAATACTTGTAGTCAATTGACTGTTTCTAATGCGCCTTTGAACCTAATATCACTTCACGGCGATTGGTGTACGTACAGTGGGTGAGAACTATGTTGTTCTAATTGGGTATACACATTCAGTAGTTGGTGATAAGCAACGACACGAGTTTTGCGAACATACGTATTTTGAGGTTGTAGCTGAAGATAACGCTGTCACGTCCGAAGTAGGCGCCATTGAGCAGCGTGTGCGTGACGAAGCGCAGGTCGGCGCGCGCGCAGGGGCGGGGCGTATCATGCGTGCACACGCCCAGCTGCACCGCCGTCACGGTGGCCGACACGTGCAGGTTGGCGCCCTGCCACAGCGGGCCCGAGTCCGCAGGCAGCTGACACGCCGCCGAACACACCCTGTATATGTATAGAGTTCATCTAAAGCGTTATAATATATTGTGTTGTGTAACATTATAACTTTTTTGTCAAGACAACGATATCAAGACGTTTGCATAACATAGTTAATGTTTATATATAGTCTCAAGTGAAATGAATACTTCGACAGTTATATAATAGTAAAGAAAAACCGAGCCCATCATTTCACATATTTCATATTTTTGTAAAACAATAGATAAGTCAATATTAAATATTTTCTTATTGTTGTTTCAACAGCGAAAATTCATTCAATACTAGTTTATTTAATATTTCTGCAATTAATAATTTACCTATGAGGGTACAGGGGCCCAGTAATCAGAACAGTGGCCTTCGGCAGCTGCAGGTCCAGCACGAGCGGAGGCTGCATCGGTTTATCCACTAGCGAGTGGTCCCATGGCGATACGCGAACTCGGAGCCCTGTTATATCGATGGCGGTGTGTCTCTGCGGAAGATTCTCCGATAGCGCCTCGCATTCTTCTACTGTTAATGTTCGCATTGAGGTTTCTGAATAATGAAGACATATAGTAATATTTGATATATTATAATAATATTAATATGTTATATAACTTATTATAGGAATTTGATATTATGCAAAAATAATTTGTTTAGTCAGCATAATTTGCTGACTTATAAATTATAAAGTTACGTAATGTCTCTTCCATTCTACGTGATTTTGAAAAACTGAGTCAATTTCTTTTCTATGGGTAATTCAGGATTAACGAATGCGTATTGCTTATAGCAGAGACTACAATATGAATGAAGAGTATTGTTTTATAGAAGTAATCTTGAAATTGTTTGAACTTTCTTTGGTTGGCATTTAGTCTTTATAGAGATATGTCAATACATATTGAATAACGTTAATAAATAACGTTACGACTGGACTTATACTGACAAAATAAGGTTTTTTTTGTAAAAGTAACACAGATCGTTAAAATGTTGAAAGTCTTTTTAGTGTAAATTGTATGAACCTCACCAATATCAGCCGGCGGTGGTACTTCTTGTAGCACATTCGTGAGTACGGCCAAGCGATGTAGGAGTCCCGTAGTTATACTTATTAGAATCGGACGAATCGATATTTTAACGTTACTATCCTCGATCCAGTCACTAAAATTTTTAAAAAAATCATTACTTTATTATAAATTGACAGACAGACGGGAAATGGGAAATGTAAAGTTGAGTGATAAAATTGTTAAGTATAGTTTTTTTTTTAATTATTGCGTTCTTTACCTATATTCGAAGTCCCGCGGCGGATTATCGTAAGGATTAACGTAGTCGTTCAGCGGAGTCCTGTCGTGATTGTATTCAAAGTATATAACGGGCGCCATTCTCTGCCAGAATTGATCTCCTTCGTCGTGCAATTGAACTACTGGCCGCGACTCTGGGTGTGGTTTTTCAGAGGCTTCTGTTTCCTGAAAATAATTATAAATAATTAAAAATTTCGATATAACAGGGGTCCTTCTTATTTGGACACTAACTTATTATTTTATTTCAATCGCGCTTATTATTATGTCATGTAGTATTTTTGTGTTTTTTTTATAGCTATAAGTATTACGAGTTGCGTACTACAAATAAAACTATTTTCGGTTTTTATAATATAAGTTTACAATAAAGGTCTCTCTTACCACAGTTTCCGTTCCTTCGCCGAGTTCCTCGTCGGCGGCCACTGCGGTCTCCACCACCTGATCGCTGAGTTCTACATCTTCCCAGCTCCAAGGTATGTCGTGTTCGCTCACTACTTTGTTCAGATAAATCGTCGGTTCCTCGTTGTTCTGGAAATCCGTTTTAATAAAATATATATATTCAATAGATTTTTTTGTTAAAACTTTGTTAATAAAACTAAACTAAAACTAAACTAAAATATTGTCGATAAAACTGTCGTTTATCCCCAATTTATATGCAATTAGATCGATTACGAACGTCAAAGAAGAATAATAACTTTTTCGACTTAAAATAAATACTAGCATTAATTTTTGATGACAACAATAATATTGAATGTCAATTGTTCAAATGACTTTCAATCCTCAAATAAACTGATTAATGACTATATATTGAAGGTAGTGTATAGAAAAACTATTCTAAATATCAAAGTAAATATATGATGAAATCTAAAGGCTAACGAAATCATTTTATTAAGGTTAAATCCTACCGCATTAATATCAACATGTCCGCAGACGCACTTCCCGTGGGAGTGCACGCTGACGGCGCGCGTCCCCACCCGCACCCGGATGAGCGTGGGCGAGCACAGCGCGCTCCTTATCACCGCGTCCGTGCACGTCACCTCGAGGATACCGCGGGCACGCTTGCGATTATTACTTTCTGTCTCCATTATCTGGAAATAATCACATATACATTTTGCATTTTCAGTTTAGTATAGATCTTAAAGTGGAAGTCTACCTTGAAAACTAGCGACACCAGATCGAGATGCGCAGTGAAGGCGACGGGCACGGGCGCGGCGGGTGCGGGCGCCTCCTCCACACCCTCGCGGTCCATCCACGTCGGCAGCCACGACCACGCCCACTCTGACCAGCTGCCGGAGCGCGCGGGCTCCGCGTTGTTGGACGAAATCGGGTCTATGATTATTTATATTAAATGTTTTCATTAAAACATGGAAACCGATGTTTCCGTAAAAAGTAGCCTAACTATAATCTACATCTTTCTTTCGACTGATTTGTTATTTATTTCATTATCGAATGTAGTAAGAAAAATTGCAGAATTACGCACGCAAGGACGCAACCAAGCTCGCACTGGCTGTTTTGACAACCGGAGGAGGAACCTTCTCTAAGGTCCGTTCTCTGAACAGCCTCAGCAGCAACACCATCTGCTCGCTGGTGACGCCCCAAGCGAGGCGACTCGACCGCAGTTGAATGGTGAGGCTGCGAGCCCGTCGAGTGTTTGCTGACACCAGCCGCGTCAGCACCCTGGTAATAATAAATAAATGGAAATAGTAGACAACTTAAATGTCTTGAGTAGTAGTAAAAATCTTGTCGAATTTATAGCAAGCACCTAAATAATGATAATAAAGTCTGAATCAAGAAACTAAAACTCTTAATAATAAGAAATAATAGTCATTATTTTATATTTATAAGATTAAAATTCTTCTCAACATCTTCTATTACTATTTCGATAAGAAAACGGATACGAATGCCGAATAAAACAGTAAGTTTACTTACCTAAGATCGAGTTGGCAGCGATATAGAAGAGGTTCTTGGTAGAATCTTATTTTGCCATCCGCGTCACTTTTGTCAAGACACAATGTAAGGTCATCCAGTCGAACTAATCTTCTTATAGCTGGCTGATTTTGGTCAATATCTAAAAAAAATATTTGGCGTCTAAAAAGAAGAAAGACAATATGTTCTAGAAAAAGAATATAAAAATAAATTAATTTACCAGCAAATAGCGGTTCCCAGTTAGTTCCAACACTATCAACCGCCAAGCGCTTGACGTTCAAGGACAGTACGACGTCGTCGTGCACGTACTTCACTATCAGCGAGTGCACCCGCACGGCTATGTTGCTGACGATCCTCCGCACGAGCGCCTGCATGTAACCCGGCGGGGCTTCTACTACTTGAGTCCTACATTTTAAGTTAGAACTTCTATTTACATTACATTGTACATCCTAATTTCTCATAAATCACATTTTTATCATGATAAGGGTTTTGGTGTACTGTTTCCATTCTCTAGTTAAATCTATTTGATGAAAATATATCAGATAACAATGGATCAAACGGTCTCAAGGTTAAGAATATGAACGAACAACTTTATAAGAAATATTAAGCTGAGTCATAGTACTCAGAATAGTGTTCAATATAAAATTACAATTAACAATAACGTTTCCTTCATGTTTTTATTATTCTTTATCATTTAGATTGCGCGATGTGTTATAATAATCTAACACTATTATGACTACTCGTACACTCTTAAGAGTTTAAACTTAATTACTTAAGAAGGTTAAGTTTATACATTTTTCACTTCAAGTAATTTTAACAGAATTATTTCATTTTTTATGTACATAATGAGTAATTGTTTATTTACATATTATGTACATAATAATAATAGTTTGTTTAATTTATAAGAGTGTAAATATAGACCCACCTTGACTGTTCTTGATGTGGAGTTTCTTCGGGTGGTGGATTCAAACTTAGTATGCATTCTGAAGAAGAAAGTAGAAGTACTACAATCAATAATATTCTACACTTCTTAATTCATTTGGGTTAGTTCCAGCATCAATATTAAATTTTAATATTATTCATATATTTCTGTTCATTGAGCATTTAGTTCATGGTTGCAATTCTTCAAACAAAGCATTGAGAAGTGGCCGTTTATTTTATATATCTTGCAAGAATCTAAAGTTTTGTTATTAAATTAAATAAATATTTTAGTATAACTTTGGCCCAAAAATGTACTTTTAATATTTATCTTGATGAAACTTAATTTCACTTTTAGATATTATTCATAAATCACATTTTACTATTACATTTAATTGTATTATTGGCAAAAGTCGGTGCAAGAAAAAGAAATCTAAAAATTGACTTCGAAATATAAAATATAAATAATGTTACAAAAATGTTTTGAATTTTCTTATTTTTGTTTGTCAGCCACAATACATTAAGTGATCTTTGAACCTGACCGAGCTTCTATAATTTTTTTTTCTTTACTTAAGCTATTGTTATTACAATATATATTTCCTAATATTAATATATTTATGTTTTGTTTTAAGTGTAGTTAAAAATATAACTCACCAATAGTATTTATTGTTACAACAATAGGTTCAGACATGATCTTAGTCCAAGGTACTTGTATGAGAAGCTCATGTATTCGTCCAGACACCAAGGTGAACGGTAGGGCCACCTCTTTCTGCAGAACATCTGCCTTGAGCACCAGATTGTGCAGAGTGACACCACCCGCCCATAGTGATACCTACATCAATTATGTTTTTACTTTTTTGTAAGAAATTTAATATATTATTGGACGGCAAAAGAAGACTTACATAACCAAGAAAGGCAATAAAGTGGTAACAATACCCACAACCACATCTTTCATTTAAATGGCATAATTCGCTAGCTTTACAATTTAAATTTTACTTTCTATTAAAGCTAAAATAATATTGTTTTTATGAAAATTTTAATATTCAGATGTCATGTGTTGGTTGTGAATCATTATTTAACTCTATTTAATATTTGTTAAACAGTTAAAATACTTCACAAAGTGTACATTTTATTGATAGTTAATATTATACTACTTTCTTTTGTCATTTTTGAACTTACTTGGGCATCAGCAGGTTTGAAGTCTCGTACATACTTGTCCACATAGCTCAATAATATTGGCGTGACATATGACTCAATGTTAAACATTTTTCTTTTTTTTTATTCAGTTTTAAGTTTTCATTTTATTCTGAAACTATTAATTGTTACAACTGTGAAAAGTTGCATACTTTAAAAAGTAATTAAATTCTGAACATTTATATACTATTTAAATAAGTATGTTACATTCAATTTTTCTCCAGAAATCAATAATTTAAAATAGATTATGTACTCAAAACAAAATTTATATTGACACAATCTATTTATTATTTGATGACTTGAAGAGTATTTTAATTGTTTCGAGAAAAATAATGTTATTAACAGTAATTAAATAATAAAATTGCCCTGGAAGAAATTATGGTATACAATAATAACAAATCTTTATGGTGATAATATTATCGCTACAGAAGTTATTTAACCAATTATTCCTATTATACTGACTTAAGGTATATTAGTCGACACTTGCACATTTTTATTTAGTTTCATTATTTGATTCCCAATAGGTAAAAACCCATAAAAAATGTTTCAAATGTTAATTGCAAAATCTAAACACCGATTGCCGACCTACAATTTTTATATGTGTATGTAGGATAAAAATTGACATTTGTTTGTTGACACATTGTCATATTATACGTATACAATTATCTATGGTAATAAGTAAATGTTGCAGTAAACATTCAGAAAAATGTATACATCGCTCCTTAAATACAAAAACACCACAAGTCAAAATATGCAAATTTTACAGGAGCGGCATTTGAAAAAATAATTTGGATTATTTTATGATTTATGTGTAATCGATGTGTATTACGTAAACTTTTTAGGTATCAAAAGATGCGTAATTAAATAAACTTTTTTTGTATAAAGTAATTTTAACCATACCTGAAATAGGCTCTTGAAAAAATGCAAATAAGTTACTTTAGTTTATAGACTTTGACTTCGAGAACATTAAAATTCTAAAAACTAAACCACCATAATTAGGAAATTTTGACTTTTATTTTCAGTAATCAATCTCATAAAACGTCAATTTATGAAAAAAAAATGGTATAATATTTTACTACATTAGTAAACTTGCTAAGGGAAAACAAATATTGTAGTCTTATTATGAGATCATCAATGAAGTCTAAAATTAAAATTACCTACTAAAGGTACGAGTAATAAATTAAGGTTAAAAACAAAGAAATCTTTTCACCTAAAAAAACATAGACGCATAAACTTCTTGCACATAATTAACAAAACAAACATAAAGATTGTTGAAAAAATAAATACACATCTGGTAAAAGTTAGCAGCTCTCAGTTACAACAATGTAGTACCTACTCGTACTTATAATTATTTAATAACAACTAAAAAATAAGTATACTTTAATAATTAACATTTTAAAGCTATAATCACGATCAAATCAGACTTTTAGGAAGGATTTTACCACAAATGAAACAAAACTAGACTAATTTCTTCATTATAGGACTTAAATATATGGTTTGTACATAAATACTCTATTAGGTTACTTACTGAAAATCAGTATTAGGTTACTTATCAGAGGTGTGTAGAATGAAGTTCAATAACGAAAAATACCTAATATTAATCTGTTTAGACACTCCTAAATAATTTATCAATTAAACGAAATTAGTGATCTATAAAGAGTCGTATCCAATTAATGTCTCCTAGTTAAATAAAACTTTTTTTCGCCACTGAGCTACGTAAAAAACACTATTCCTTTGCTACTATTGAAATAATATATTAACTTGGTCCATAACATTACGTTTAAGACACAGAGGTAACTTTATCTTTAAATAGCAGTTACAATTTTTATAACATAAGGCACCTAAGGAGTAAGAAACCTCCAAGATTATTTATTTAATGATCTACACTAATCACAACCTTATAAAATATATGAACGTAGTGTAAATAGTATTGTTACAAAATTATTTTTATAAAAAGATTACTTAAAACTATATCGAGCGTAATACTTGCACAGGTATGAAAAAAAAAACTAAAACATTGAAAATCAATTCCCACTAGAAACTTATGCACTTATTTAGAGATTAGGATAAAAAGATACATAAAATCTTTACAGATACACGACGTTTTTTTGGATTAGCTTTAAAATGTCTTGCTTCTTTTCTTCAGGTACTAGCTACTACTACTACTAGCTTTGCAGTATAAAGTTGGTTGAGAGTCAAATTATTATCAAGTTCTGCCTTCAATTTTCCAACCTAAACTCTTCCTTTTCGTAGGATGTTTTGAAGAAAAATATGTCATTGCTTACTTTATCCACCGTCATAACCTTTATAACAATCCATTTAAATTTATAGCCATCGTCATCTTTATTGTAGTTTCCTGTACACAGAGGTTTAAGGTCAAAAAAATTATCATGTGTCAGTTCTTCAACAGTATAAGGCTTTCCAGTTTTCTTTGCTGTTTTAATTAAAGTGATGTATTGGTCTGGAACGTAAATTGGAGATGATTTCAATGCTCTCGTAATGTTACGTTGGATGACAGAATGGGCGCACTCTCCTCCGTTTTGGGTGTGCCCTTTTATTAGAAACTTATGAGCTCTTGATGTTCGGCAATTCTTGAGACGCATATTGGTACATTGCTGACATGAATTTGTTCTTTTGTTGGCCTTAGCAATTTTTGCTATAAAAATCATTTTATATTTCAAAATATGTTACTCTAACATAAAGAATAGGGAAATCATTCTAATTATTTTTTGCCAAAGTAACTTAGTTTAAAATATGGTAGTATTATTGCATACAAAAATGAGAGAATATAGCAGATAAATAAGTGCAAAACTAACCGATTTCGGAATATGGTACTTTAGCATAAAGAAATAAGAAAATTATTGTAATATTTTTTTTCTAAACTACCTTATTTTAAAATATAGTAGTATTGAACATAGAAATGAGAAAAAATGTTCAATTTATAAATTCAAAAGTAACCTATTTTGAAATATTGTACTATTGCACATAAAAATGATAAGATATTAAGCCGTATGTGATCTGCAATACGAATATATTTTTGAATATGACACCTATGAATAAATAACTTCATCTGTCTTTTAGCAGTATTTTGGAATGTTGTAGTTTTTCACAAAAAAATACGTCTGTTTGTCCTGAATGACTGTTGACAACTGATAATGTGTTACTTTTGCACGGAACTCAGTCACATAAACGGTACAAAACAAAACTAACGTGTGTGCGTTTGCGGGTGTTTTTGATCATAAAACAACGGGTGTTTTAGCAAAATAATAAAGTTTCATCGTTTTAGAAACATTCTATGCAATAAAACAATTTTTGATATTTTTTGAAATGTGTGGCTTTTGTATTTAAGGAGCGACATATTTTTGAAGTGAAACTTCTTTAGGCGCATGAGGGTAAAATTTTTACAGATGAAACGTCACGCCGGTATGCAACGGAAGTGTCGGAAAAGAGAGAGAGAGTGATCGAGACCGATTGAGAGAGAGTAAGACAGGGCGAACGTAGCATGAGCAACTAGCCGTGGAGTGAAAGTAGGGAGCAAGCGAGTGAGAAAGATTGAGAGAAAAAGTGAGACAGAGCGAACGTCGTATTACTATTGGTTGTGTATTCGTTTACTAGTTAATTTTATTTTAATGACAATTAAATTCCTAACCTATCTTCCTTTTTCCCTTCCTCTTAATGTTGGAAATTTAAAGTTTTAGATTTGTATAAATATAAACAAGATTTATAAATTAGTTCGCCAAAGAAGTTTCACTTCTGACATGTGTACTTTGTACGCACGCATGTTTTTTTTATTAATCTATCAACTACTAAAATCAATAATTTTTAAAAATTAAATTCATGACACATTGCAATCATTACCAATAATATTATTTATGAAATTTACAACACTGTTCGAAATAGAAAGATAAGTAGTAAAAATAATAATTATAAGCCGATTTCACACGCTAAATAATAAGCGAAAGCAATAAAAATACAATTCAACAAAATTAAAAAGTTGATTCAAAAGTCTTAATTAATTAAAATCAATTTCTATTTTGCTACAAATATTTATAAACATGCAAATAATCAACACACGATTAATTATAATGTGGTAAAAAGTAACATATTTCCGGAATACTAAAAAATGGCCATAATGTAAAATGTATAAAATTATTTCAAAAATAAAATAATTGAAGTTTCTTTCCTATAGAGAGGTATTAAAATTAAATTTTTGTAGAAAGACAGGAGCTTGATTCAATATGTATGTCGGATATGAATGAAAAAATGATAAGTAAGTTTTAATTAAAGTGAAATTATTTAATGTTAAATTATATTTTGACAAGGTGGAAGTGTTTATTCGTAACGTTAAAAAAAATCCGGAAAAGTTAACAAATTTATTTTACTTTGTTTGTCTAACCTTATCTTGTAAGTTTAGCGATAACAATAAAATTATTATTTTTTATATTCAATAATTATAGGCAACTAGTTTTAAGATTATTTTATTCTTATCCAAGTGGAGCAAAAAATGATGTATAAAATATATAACAAATTAATTAACAGAGTTATACTTGCATGATGCTGACAGTTTTGTTTTCGAAGGTGTAGACCGTTTTAAGGTCAAAAGCAGAGGGAAAAAATAGAAAGAAGGATTCTTTAAAGTATAAAATATTTATGTCATTAGTTCAATTTCATTTGTACTAGTAGTATCACTTAATTGATTTAGTTTTAACTATTTTTCTTTGCCTTCCATTATGAATTATAATTATGACGTTGACAGTTAATAATAAAAATATCAAGATGAACGGTGCCTTAGCCCATAGGCCATAATGTCAATTGTCAAATCGCAAATGGCATTACGGAATGATGCGATAGAAGAGGTCGGTGGGTCAATAAAAATATATTTGTAGATTTTAGGTGCTCGTCATGGTTTTTGCTCTTTGTGTAAAAAATACGCTATGGCTTTATTTACATGCATGTAAGTTTACTTTGTTTACGTTTTAGTTCGTTTATTTTACTGTTAATTGTTGCAAGGAAAAAGGATATTGACATATGTTTTTTGGTTTCAAATTTATTTTTTTTGTGATAGGAAGATAAAGTTATATAACATTTGTTTCTTATATTAAATGTTCATATACAATAACATACATTACAATCACACTTATATTAATATATTAAGTGTATGCTCACAGCAAAAAAAATATGTCCTTGTTATCAGCTTTGTGTAGTATAAATGGGTATTCCCTGTTACGTTATGTATGTAATGTACAAATTCTATCATGCCTTTACATCATCTTTAGAATTTCATGCCTGAATCTTTTCTTGGGCAACCAAATGAGTTTTAAGTACTAAAATTGTATGTCTATTTACTTACTTTTTATTCAGAATAGACCATATGAAAAGTGTGCAAATATTTTTACTTCAGATTGAATATTTAGTGTCAAAATTAATAAAATGGCCAGATTAATAAAAATATATTATTTTTTTAATAGTGCATATTTAGTGAGCAGCTAAATTTTAGAACATATTTATGGTTGTCTTTGAAAAGTATTATAATCTTAAACTATATAATGTATTCTAATACTTTGTTTTTTTTTTACAGCTCAAACTCTTCAGAAACACAGAGCAAATTCCATGTCTAGTCATGTGGCTGTAATTGATACAGCAATATTTTGATTATAATGTTTTAAATTTATGCTGCTGAAGCTATGCTGAAATTGACTCACAGTTTTTACAGATACACCAGACTCACATGTGAGGACGTTATTCATAGCGCATTCTTTGTGAAAAACTACTCTCAGTTTAGCAAGATATGTGGTACATGGAACAACAAACAAGCATTATTCAATTCTCAACTTTATTTTGGTGTATGGTCACAACAACTAGTCAATGTAAAGAAGAGATACAATCTCAAGAAGTCACATGTCAATTCCAATACAACAAAGACACACAAACCAATGAGTGATTCATATCAGTCCTTGCAAGATGTCAATTATGAATTGTAAGTTACAATTTATAAAAGTAATAGTCACACAAATTGATCGGGATCATTTATATTCAATAGTGAAATAGTGTATTTAATTTAGTGCTCAATTTTAGACTATTCATATGATATAAATATATAATAATCAATAATTATAATTTATGGTTGTTTAAATCAACATTACTGCATATTATTTATTATTATTTATTAATGTAAATATTGATTAAGTGCTACATGCCAAAGGTTCTAATGACGTGACATTATAACATAAGTTTAACCTAACATTATTTATTTTATGCAACAATGTTTTTAATATCTGGTTTCATACTAGAATGATAAAGTTTGTTTTGATAAACATCTCAATATCATTTTATAATATATTTCTTAAATGTTTTGAGATAAGATTACATGTAAAGCATTTATTGAAGTTTTTTCTAGCATTTAGAATGAAATATATTATTAATTAAAATTATATATCTAAATCAGTTCCTCAGAACAATGCACATCAAGTCAATGGAGGAAACAACCAAATGAACGCACCAGACGGTCAAATAAAATTCCCACTGACTTCAGAATATGGGAGCCAGTGGGAAAGAAGAGGCATAGTGGTATTATAATGTTTTTTATTTTATAAAACATTTATTTATTTTACATGATTTATTTACACCTAGCCTGAAACTTTTACAAAAGAATACTTGTTAATTTTAGGTAACTTTAGGTTTCGTGTGGTGTCGTACAATGTTCTAGCTCAGTATCTATTGGAATGCCACCCGTACCTCTACACGGACTGCGCTCCCGTCAATCTCAAGTGGAAAGTGCGAGCCGCTAAAATATATGACGAGATACTCGGCCTATCTCCAGATGTAAGATTTATTAACATTTAAATCTATATGTTTATAACATTTCATATACAGTGAAAAATTTACAACAGAATCCGGTTAAATCTCAAGCATTGCTTTTATGTACTCGACATCAACTTAACTCCTTACCTACTCCTGCTCCCTTATTTCTTAATGATACTGTTATCAATTTCTCCAACTCTGTTAAAAGTCTAGGCATTTTTCAGGATTCCTCCTTATCTTGGAATACCCAAGTTAATGAGGTGAGCCGCAAGGTACACTATGCATTTCATTCATTGAAGTGTCTCCTTTGTGCCTATGAAAACTGAGATATATCTTACTCAAACTCTCATTCAGCCCATTATTGACTACTCCGATTCCTGCTATTTGAATGCCACAGAGGAGCTTATTAATAAACTTGAACGTTTGTCTCTCCATCAGATTTATTTTTGGATTGAAAAAGTTCGACCATGTTTCCAACTTTCGTAAAAAGCTTAAGTGGCTCCCAATTCGCTTTTGCAGAAATACTGACATTTTATGTCTTCTTTACAACATTCTCTATAACCCAACTTTCCCACGTTATTTGCGCGATCGTTTCTCTTTTGTACACAATTCCGAATCTCCGTGTAGACCTCATCTTAGAACGAACCTCAAATTTCCTACACATAAAAGTAAAATTTATACTCATTCTTCCACGGTTCAAGCAGTGAGTTTATGGAACTCAATTCCTTTCAATTCTAAGTCTGTCACAATTCTTAAAAAACGAGTCATCGAACATTACCTTTCTATGTAGATGTAAATATATTCAACGTATTTGTATGTGTTTATTATTTCAAACTTTATTTATTATAGTTATATAGATTATTATACTTTGTATGTTTTTATTTATTATAACTGTATTTGTAATTTTATGTTTATCTGATTTTCAAATCCTTTGTATGCGGTGTGCACTTTCACTGCCTTTTATTTTCTACTCTCCTTTCACAGGTGTGCTGGAAGAGATTTCATTATATATTCTGTGTATGCATAAATGTTATATAAATAAATAAACAACCACAGTTTAAGAACAGAAACCGTCACTTTCGACCTTTGCTTTCATAAGTATGATTAACATTTCAGATCTTTTGCTTACAAGAAGTTCAAGTATCGCATCTAAAAAGTTTTTATGAAAAATTCGAAGACATGGGCTATTTGGGTATCTTTAAACAAAAGACCGGCCACCGCCAGGACGGATGCGCTATTTACTACAAGCACGCCCTCTTTGACTTGCAAGATCATACCAGTGTAAGTCTGACATTATTGTTAACCCAAGAAATATTTAACAGTTGTTAATTATTAAATTAACTGCTTCTAAGTTAAGCGCGAAGGATAAGTTTGTTTGTTTGTGTGTTTGGCCTCAGATAACGAACAAGGTAAGTTTTTACTAAAACTAAATACCTAGTGTCAATGACGACACAATTTTTACATAAATGCTCAAAAAAGTGGTTAATTGTATGTCGAGTGATCCGCGAGGTTAGGTTGTTAGGTTCCGTAGTTGCCCATGCTGCATGACTACTTCTATTTACCTATATTTGACGTGGCAGTCGGCAGCCGGTTTTAAATTCAACTCTAAATAAAGTATATATTCATATATAAATAAAGATAAATATCCATTACATTTACCATTTTCAGATTCTCGTATTATCAGATTTATTCTACTTTAAATATATATCATTATATATTCTATAAAATAAGTTTTTAAATAATATTTAAAAAAAAAGAAGAAAACGGGGCTTAAGATCGGACCTTGATTATTCAAAACATGACAGTTGAGCCTCAAAAGATCTCTTAACATTTGTCTCGGCTCTGAATTCTTTTAGACGGGATTGCATGACATCACTATGCAACATGTTTGTTTTTCGAATACCTAAATTATTAGCTGAAGTAAAGTAAAACGAATATGAAACTTATACGTAGAAGAAATCATATAATATAAAAAAATAACTCGCAGAGCAATCCTATAAACAATTAACAAGCAACTGTCTAAGTATGTTTAAAATGTAACGAAAGGTATTATTATGGCTGAGCGAATATGAAAAGTCAGCAACACAACTGACTTGTTATTACGTTGTTTACTTAAACTTAAATAATAATACTCGGGTATACATTTAAGATTCACCACATATAAAATATATTACTTTTTCCTTGTAAAAATAATGTAAGATGTTGCGAAGGTTGAAAAGTTTTTCACTAAAACTGAAAATGTGTATATTTGCAAAATGTTTTAATTTATGTTTAGTGTTTATTTATACATACGGTGAGAAATTTTTTTAATGTATTTTTTTATGATGCTTGTTCATATAATAATTTCACTATTATAAAATAGTTGCTGCAAGCTGTCTGTAATGTTATTTATCGCTTTGTTAAATTTACATTCTCTGGTGTTTTAAAACAAATTTAAATGCATTTTGAATTTTTGCGAATTATTATAATTCTATTATGGCGAATAATATTATAATATTTGTATACGTATGTTTCATATTTAAAATAAGAACAGCATTAAAATGAAAAGAGTGTTGTTCCTTCGTGGATTAGAGAAGTTGTTTTGTTTGTTTTTAAATAAAAATACAATAATTACTTTAGTTGAAAAAGAAGTGATTTATTAAGTAGCGAAAGCTGCTTTATAGAATCCATAACTTCTGAACGTTTACGAGTTAAACATCCAATTTTTCATACAGGTAGCCCAGAGACTCATGACCAAGATGTGCTATTTATTTATTTTCTCAGTCGACCCCATGTCGGTGTTATGGATTTGATGTGCTATCAGAGGATTAATTTATTGAATGTTTTTAACACGTGTTTCTGTTATCATTAAAAGGTCGTTTGTTTCTTTTGTATTAGACCGTACCGTGTACCGTGTACCGTGTACCGTGTACCGTGAATCCGCAACACTCGGACTATTTTGGCATTTGCTGGTCTGTTTCATGTTAATAAGCAAGTTTGATCAAAACTCTTAATTGCTGGAGGGGTGTCTTTTTGCGAATGTTCATAGTATTGTCGAAGCTGTGTTTTAAATGCTTGTTCATAGTCACTATTTTATACTCAACCGAATACCACTATTTGTTTGTTTGTTTTTCTTTATATTACGTATAGCTTCTGAACGGATTATGATGAGAATATTAATAATAATGTTGTATTTATTTGGCATCAGTCTGTTAATGTGTCAAAGCTGTGAAAGAAGTGTACATATTTAATAATAAAAATTTTACACCCGTTAGTTCAGTCTGTGACCGTAACTAAATCGTATATTATGCGATTGTCATATAAAAGCGCTGCAAAGCTTTTTGTTTGGTTATATTTTTTGTATATTGAAGACGATATGTTTAATAAGATTTATACTGTTGTCTATATTTATTGGCTCATTTTCATTAAGCTCCCACAGTAAAAGCTATTTTAATATTGTATATGTTCATGGAATGTTGTTGTATCAATATTGCGAATGTATTATTTTATTATATTAATAATAATATACGCATTGTCGCATGGAATTAAATTATATATTTCTAATCGTGCACTATAAAAATATTTGTTAATTTGTATTAACTGTATATGTTACGAGAAATGGTATAATGTAACTTACACACAAATATATTTTAACAGTATGTGTGTATGTATGTATGTAATAGCAATGCGATTTCTTATATACAGTGTTTCGCGTATAATATACATTGTCAATATCAATCCCTGGTTTATTCATACTAGGATAACAAAATCTGTCCATAGATTTCACAGCGGTAACTCAGATTATGAGATGAAGTTATTAGATAGATTAAAAGTTATCTTCAAAGTTTTCTGAGTCTTTAAAGTTTGGTGAATTTATTGAAAATGTCCGCGACTCACAAATATAAATGAATGATTGCATTTTGGTTCTCGTGTTAGTTTAGGCGCGCCACGTTTACTTCTCGTCGGAAAAAGGTGTTTTATGATAAAGATACAACTGATAATGATAATGTACACTAAATTACCTAATTAATGATATTTATATGACCCGTTGATAACAATAATAATTATTAGGTAAAAAGTAATAAGAGATTCCTGTAATAATAAATTTAAACTTTCCAATAAATGATACCTTCAAAATGGACTTAACAATGAAACTCGGCAAAATAAAAAAATCTTTTTATGTATATTAAAAAAAAAACAATATTTTTCCTAAGTGCCCTGAATTACTTACATCTTCGGTAATAAAAATTAATAATTTCGTCAAAAATAATGTTGGATTGTACTGTTATAAGATACCCTATTATTATTATATTATTATTACTCCATAAGAAAGTATAGAATAATATAAATATATTACTTAACATAATTTCCTACCCTATTGATTTTTTAAGGATTTTGACATTTTAAACCGATCAAACTTGTAAAAAAATATAAACTGTGCGGTCGGTGGAACCCAGTCGGAAATGAAATTCCTTATGTTGTTTCTTCAAATCCGAATGTAATTCGAAATGAAATCTGTATATTTCAATTTTTATATATTATTGTTCCAAGGCAAATAATCTAAAGGAATGAACTACATCAGAAACAGAATTGTTTTTGGCGTCGAGCATTGGTTTTCCGTATTTTATTTTCACTCTGATGTTTGCGCTTTCCAGACTCTTTTGGACTGTGAACGCATGATTTCACTATTGTCTCGCTATAGTTTAAATAGTAAAAATTCAAAACACGATAACTAATCTGAATTACACATATCAATCACACACAAATCCAAACTGCAGCAACGAGTTTGGATTTATTAAAATTAATTGTAATAATAAAACAATATTCACGTCTTGTCCAAGACAAAAACACAAATAAATGTATTTTCACAAAATTGCCGCTTGTTTGTGCAAACCTATGTTGGGGTTATATGATAACAAGAGACAGTGACATACAGACACACACACAGAGAGAGAAGGAGATATACGCACGCACACACGCACACACGCACATCATAAGGCATTTCGTTATGTTACTATTTCTACTAATTCGCACTAACCGTAAGGCGCGTTAAGAAATTTCGTTTCAATAAAATCTGCACACTAGATGTAAAAAAAGTTTTTAATTAGTTGAGTATGCATATATTTACGAGAAAAGAACAACCTGGTTTGATTTAAATTGACGACAATACTACAAAATGTATGGATTTTGTCCATTGTACTATGTTTAAGATGATAGTTTTCTTGTAATTTGGGGCGCAAGATGATGTTGCTGTCAACAGTTAGTTAGAAAATCACAAAAATTTAATCAGGTGACCAGGACTATTTGCGAGCATCCATTTGCAAAGCATCAGCATAAGATAGACTAATAATAAATAGTACATTTACTTATAAGTCCTTGAACAATCCGGCCTTGCCTTGTTAGGAACTCCTAACCACAAATAACACAATTAATTAATTTTTTTTAGTCAAATAAAACCCATCAATAGTAAAGACAAGCAAATATTACGACACAATCAGTACAGATATAAGCCCTTTTTAAATATCCATCATTATCTTAACTAACATTGTGCAACGTGTTAAAGACAATGCTATAATAAGAATATATCATGAATTAAAATACACACACACATATATATATATATATATATATATATATATATATATATATATATAACAAAAATCAATCCTATTATATTCCCATTAATATATAAGTACATTCAGGCATAAAATAAAAAACCAATGCATTATTCATAGATATAAAGCTAATACATTAAATTATTATATACACATTTACTTTAAGTTACATGTAAAAGTATACGCCAAAAATATAAACTACCATTTTAAGAAACAAACTTTATTGCTTGGAAGAAGTGCAGATCAATATTATTATTATTTTTCTGAGAAATATAGATCAATACTAAATATTGAAGCGTTATAATTTATATAAACAAATATTAATATAATTTATATAAACAAATATTAATTAACAGATCAATCATTATTTTCCGAAGGCATGCGTGTAAATGTTTAATGTTGTGAAATAAAAGCTTTCGAAAACTTGTGCAGGTGTACAATTTCCTGCGAAGCTACCGTCACAATGAAAATCATGGCAAAATGGTTTTAAAATTACAATGAAAGGCATGGACAAAGGTCTATATGGATATTAATTTATATAAAAAAAAGCCCCAGAGACAAAAATTTGTTGATGACCCCTTGGGCCTTATTTCGCGATTTGTTAAGATAGCGTTTAAGTAAATTATTTGGACAAGGCAATATAACGATCAAGTGAATTGTTGAGTTTCATCAATAATTTAAATTATTAGACGGAACACAGACACGTTTTCACACCTCAACTACTCGATCGATCTGGACGTTTTGCATAGATGTCAGATGTCTATAAAGGCGGTCCTCTTGCCGAAAAAACACTACTCGAGCGGGATAGAACAATAAGATTAAAGTATTTGTTAATTTGTCTGGCTTTATTACTGTTCAGATGTACTAGGTTTTAGACCCGAGCTGCCCTTGTTATTCGTGGGAAAAGCTTATCCATCAGGACACTTTACCTAAGCGATAAAAACTAAACAATATAACCAACAATTGACATACCAGTTGCCATAATTGTATTGTATGTATGTTCATGTAATACGTTCAAGTTTCAAACTCCTTTAATAATTAAATAGTTGATTATGGTTGAGAAATAAAATGAGTCGAATCATGTTTAACTTAATTTTCAGGTGGAGTACTACCAGCCAGAAATGCCTATATTGAATCGAGATAATATCGGTTTGATGGTGAAACTCGCTCCAAAGTCGTCACCAAACACTCCAATAGTGGTGGCGACGACTCATCTCCTATACAACCCTAAACGAACTGATGTCAGATTAGCTCAGCTGCAGGTTCTTTTGGCCGAGTTAGATAGATTCGCATACAACAATAACAATAAAGGGTAAGTGTTTGATGTTTTTAAACAATTGTTTCATCAAAATGATGAACTTATCTAATAATAATCAAAAAATATATATAACATCTATCAGATGTATTTTTATTATCAATGTAGTATAATGATTTCTTTAACATGAAAATTCTATATTACTTTTTTAGGCACAAAAAAAAATTGAGCAAAAAAATGTAATTGTATAGTGATTTCTAGGGAGCGGTATTTACCAATAATCATCAGTGGAGACTTGAACTCGACGCCGGATAGCGCAGTCGTCCAGTTACTGGACCGAGGACATGTTAGGTACTTGTTATCAAATTACATTACTAAGAAAGTTATAAGTAAGTAAAATACATATACATCATACATAAATATATTATCATCAACTTAAAATATACGTGTTCCGATTTTACATGTTAAAACATATTTATAAAACGAATATACGACTAATTTGGTATTATATTTTAATTAGTTAGAACCACTTTACTTATTTAAAGGCCACGACTGTTTAAAAATACAATAAAACTTGAGCAAAGGTGTTTTGTTGAAATATATTAAATGACATTTCGGACAAAAGAGTAATTGAAGGTCAGAAAATACATTGTATTATTAGTGCTGTTTACTGCAGAAGGCTTCAGGCGATTAATGAAATAAAGGAGGAAACGTTTACCACATTCATAAATATAAACAGGTTTGAAAGTTTTCATTACTGCGCATAACTCTTAGTACCTACTGCAGACAGCGATATATATCTGGAACGAAACTTCATTATTGAGGTGTGGGATCTTAACATTAAAATAAAGTAATAAACAAATTTAGAATACACTTCTACTTCGTTGCTAGGAAAGTCGGTCGTAAAAGGCGAGTAAGCAAAGCATGCAAGGTGCCAGGGATTTTTTTACTATAACATACAAGTGATCGCAAAGTATTTCTCTTTTGCCGTATTTACGTCAACATGTTGTAAATCATACTGCTTAAGCCAGAAATAAATTTTAATTAAAAAGTACCTGTACTTTCATGTTTCTACTGTTCTGCTCTATTTACTGTCGATGTCAGAAATTCTAGCGAGCTATTTTTGGCTACTTCCCTCAGATAAAGTTCCGTATTCTTGGATGTGTGTTTTATGTTTACTCTATTCTCAAGAAGGGTGACAGACAACACGGATATATCCTACATATACTATTATCTACAGGCATATTGTGATTATCTCTCTGCTCTCAAAGGTGGCGGTGAGTGTAATAAATACACTAATTCTAAGAAGAGAACCAGCTTATTAGTACGATTTCCAGAATCGAAATGTTGTGCCCTACCTTAGGTTGTGAGGTAGGTGGTAATTAATAGTACAGTGAAACAGTTTACGTATATTGTTTAATTTGCACAAACACGTAAAACATACAATGACTAGAATTAAAACATAGTAGGAATGAGCGGAAGAACAATAGAATCAGGGGTCACCAATTTGGATTTTTTTTTATGTTAGAGGAGGGCAAATGAGCTTGCGGATCACCGTTGATGTGTGATCACCGCTGCCCATGAACTCTTACAACATCCGAGGATTCACAAGAGCGTTGCCGGCCTGGTAGGTAGGAGCATATGCCTCTTTCGAAGGTACCCACGTCGTATCGATCCGGAAATACAGCCGAAAGAAGTGTGTTTCACATTCGAGTGGTACGTGGGAAAAAAGTCCTTGAAAACCGCACAGTGGAAGATCGCCACGCATCCAAGTGGTGTAGATGGTAAAGGAGGCGATGGCGAGCTGTGCGGTGATGAAATTCGGCGACAGGCGTCAGATCGGATAGATCTTCGGAACACTCCCCGTTGTAATGGCGGGAGAACACGCACAAAGAAGCCACGTCTCTACACAATGCCAAAGCGTCCAGCCTTTCGCAGAACACCGGGTCCCCGACAATCCGAACGGCTCTCCGTTGTACGCGGCCAAATGGTAGAAGCTGATAATGGGGTGATCCAGACCAGAGATGTATAGCCAATGTATTAATAAAAACCGGATACGCGCGAATAAATAAAAATATGTGTGGAGATTTGGGCGCTTCGATCCTGACTGATGACCTTTAGAAACTAAGTAACTGAGTAACTCTGAGTAACGGGTGGGGAATCCGACGACACAATACACGGCCAGCCGGTCGACTGATGTGCGCCCGCTTCCAGCGGAAACAATTGACAGCTAGCTGGTCGACGCAGGTGCTCCCACCACCAGGGATAACAATAGACAGCCAGCCGGCCGTTAGTTACAATTGTAAAGTAATAAAAAAAATGGATAACAATAAAATTTCAACTTAACTAATAATTAAACAAACAATAAACTAAAATGTAATCCTGTAATGAAAATTAATTACTCTAATAGTAATAATAATAATAATAATGGCAGGACGCCACACATCAATCAATCAAATGAATTGAATATAATAGGTACACTAAATATACCAAGTATAATGTTATCATTTCTGGGCTGCCCAACATCAACTGCGTCCAAAAATACACTATTTAAGTTCCTATGGAGACTCAAATATCTGTTTCTCTGCTATGGTAAACGGTACATTTCTATTTTTGACTTTTACCAAAATTTTTACGGCAATATAGTGAGTGTTGGTCCATCTACCCATGCAAGTGATAGATGTGTAATGAGGTTTTATCTGAGAACTATAAAATGAACAGTATTCCTCCAGTGCCCGCAATGCATCCGTAGCCCCTTACGTTGCGAATGTCCATAGTTGACAGTATCCATTTATCATAAAATGGTCCTTTGCTTGTTTGCTTTCCGAGTATGTAAAAAAACAAACAATGTTCGACGAGCAAAAGCAAATGTTACCATGTTCCACTAATTCCAGTGCAGCAGCATTAAGGGATAATTCTGACTGGGAGAGAATCGGAGTCACTGATAACTGTCAGCATCTGGCTGTGTATCTCAACAGACAGAAAGGAAACTCTACAGACTTTAGTATGGTTAAGGTACATTTATTACAAATTACTTTATAAATTCTATAGAAGCTTTGCAGTTTTATATACAACATACTTCCAGCTACAAAACTCTGAATACACCATTCTTCCAGATACAAAACTCTGAATACAACCATGGCACAGAACGCACTCACCAAGAGTCTCAGCACAGCGAGTTATTTAACACCGGTGAAATCGGCCATCCTTTACGGCTGGCCTCAGTGTACGATACTATCAAACGAGATAACAGCTACGAAGCTACCACCTACCAGGACTTGTGGGTGACGGTGGATTATATATACTTTAGGTAGGATATTAACGTAACGTATTATTAGACGTTAGTTAATTTAAAGTTAAGATATCGAGTCAAGAGTCAAGATCAAGTACTTCAGGACCACTTAGGTATTCTGATAAATTAATTATATTGTTATTTATTTTGTAAATAACGATCACAGCACGTATTCCGATAAATAAAAACATTGTTTTCACAACAAGTTCACATAATACTTTACCCTTAGTAAAGTATTATGTTGTTAACTAAATTGACCGTTACAATGTAACGAATATCATTCAAGATGAAGAGTACACGTACGTACATTCTACGTACGGTAGATGACTTGGTAGATGAATCAAAATGACCTTTATAGTTATTACTTTGTGGTTTTAGCGATCTTCCGCTGTATGTCTTATTTATTGAAAGTTATATTAATATTTAAAGTAATTCCTATAAACGACACGACACGACAATATTGGTTTATTTAATTGCTTCCAGTCATTGTAGCTCTCTGAAGCTGGTGGAGCGTCTGCGGCTACCGACGGAGTCCGAGTGCGAGGTGCTGGGTCGGTTGCCTAACGACACGCACGGCTCCGACCACCTCGCCCTCGCCGCCACCTTCAACCTCAAAATATCCAAGTCTTCCCTATGATATATAATACTCGTATTTGTCTTGCAGGTATAATAAAAAATACTTATTTAAATTCAGTTTCAGACGATTTTTTTTATATAAAAAGATTTTCATTAATTTCGATAGTCAATTATTTTTTACAATTATTTAAGAATACCTGCGTAATTTATGACAATCTGTTGAAATATTTCAACGTTTCCTTTTTATTATTTCTCTTTATTGTTAAAATCATTTAATGTCACAATAACATTGTTTTACTTGCGGAAGTTGTACAAGATGTACTAAATTGTTAACATTTTTATACTCTTGGACTAAGGACTAAAATAGGTTTCAATATTAGAAAATTAACATTGGTTATTTATATATAAATTATGTATTTATTATATTATATCTAGAAATTATGGTTATAAGTTTGTTTAATTACAAGTGACTAAGAATAGGTAAGATAAGTACTTATCTATGGTAATTCGATTTTAGATGTTTTGTTTTGTAAATATTATTGTTATTGAAGTTTATTTGAATGACGATATAACATTGTGAATAATTGGACACGTGTTAAGTGAAAAGTCAATTATTTTCTTAAATAAAGTTAAAAAAGCATTTGTTTTATTATTTAAGTACAGATTGATTTATTATATATATTTTTATTTCTTACTTCCTTTTAATACTTGTTTGAATGATAAATATTTTTATTTGTTCTTCCTTATCCCTGAGAAAAGACATTGTATGATAATCAACATATTTATTCTATAAGTAGTCAGCGACTCGGAATTTTCGAGCGAATTTTCATTCAAATATTTATTTGAAAATCTGCCCGTGTATACTTTTCATTGCACGTGACTGTACATCGTCTTAGTGGAGACTTGCTTCTTTACCTTATTCACAACAATTTCCATTTTTCACAAACTCCATCTATCGCTTTTTCGGTCGTCCTCCTCTCTTTCATATAGACGTTGCTCTTTTTACCACCGGTGCCACTTTCAGACTACTCTTACATACTCATTTCTTACTTTATTTTTTCTTGTCTCAACGCACATAAAATTTTCGTATTTCACCAGAACTAGCAGTTGGTCTACTCCTTTCGTAGCCCAACGTTTCGATCCATATAATAAGTCAGGTCGCATAGCTGTTTATTAAATTTACCCACTCAGTGTAAATGAGAAACGGGAGTCATATCTTGTTTCCGTGACCTGTCACCGTTTTATTCACGCTGCGTTCGTCCCTTTTAAAAATTCAACCCATTTCGTCATTTTCTTGAAGGACTGAGTAAACGTGACCAATGTGCACCAAACTAATAAAGGCGCCCCTCAAAACACTATCGCAGAACATTTGTTTAATTTTCTTGCTACTGTTTTCCCACACCATTTTTAGTTGTCACGGTCCTAGTCTTTTTTGGACCTCCAAACTGCTTTCATTGACAAAAAAATAGTCAGCGAATAGAATGCATCAGGGTTCCACTTCGTATAAATTCGTGGTAAAGTATCAATTACAATTAGGAATAGGCAAGGGCTCATAAATGATGCAGTCTCATTAGGACCAAAATTGTTGGTGTTACCGGAAACTGAAATGAGTTCAGTTCAGCCATCTCTGGAGTCAAAAGGTAAGTAAAATGTTGAATGAACCCAAGATTGATGTCATCTAGCGGCAAACACTCCTAACTGGTTGTCTTCTTTACAGCTTCGATGTGAACCACAGATGGAATAATTGTACTAGGTGATGACAAATAAAGTTTGTATTTTTTTTGCTACGGAAGAAATAAATATTTTTCATGCTATGTTCATAGATGAGTTGTTAAGATTTTGTGTAAACGTACCTAAAGTTACGTTATTTAATGTTAAAAGATTGCTTTATAAGCAATTATAATATTTTGGGACATGTAGATCTTTTTAGTGGAATTTATAAATTTGGTTATGAAAGGGGTAGGAGCAGTTTTGAAATTTGCAAAAGTTTAAATTTCACTTCATGTTATTTCATATAAAATTCGATATCGCGATATAGCACGATTCTTTTGTAGCCCATTCTTAGTAACCTGTGGCTAAAGCCAATTAATACAGCAATGTTCTAAGTTGCATCAAATAATAAATCAGCTGCCTCTAACATTTTTCAAGGGAAAAAAATCAAACATCATTTTCAATTTATTGAATCATTTATACATGTCTCATTTACAACTCAGAAGAAAAGTAATACAATTTGTTGTGTTCACAGCATAGCACTGTCAACATAAACGTGAACACTTGAAAATCTGCAGTCACACTATGATATTCATTATTTTATATTAAGCATGTGATTATACAAATTAGAGACTAACCATCTGTATGGTTACTTTAGACCTCAATAACACTTTACAGTTAAAAAAAATACAATATATTTATAACATATGAAGGACGCAGTTATACTGGTCAACGTACATTTTTTTTATACTCTGTAATATATATATATATTATAAACTATTTTATCCTTTGATCGACCTACTAATAATTGTTGATTCTTAATCAATTTATTTCTTAATGTGGTTTGTTAGGGATATTACTACAAACATGCAATTCTATGTCTATGGTCGCTCGGTCTATATAATCAACAATGTTTCTTACTAGATGGTGAATCTCTAGTTCATATTGATAACGGACTGGGAATAGTTAGGTTCTAAAAGCGTAAACTTAGTAACGAAAAACTGATAATTAGATGATATGAATTTTAATTTTCTGACTATACATGTATAGGTAATTTAAATTATTTTAACATTTAATCAGTCATAAATAACGAATTAATTTAATAAATTGTAATGATTTTAATAATATGTATTTTTTTATAGTGGCATATTATCTTTTCCTTTATATATATATATTTTGTGAAAGAAATGAAATAAATGATTTTTTTTCTTATAAAGTATATATTGGCAATTAGGTATCTTAAAAAGCCCATGAAAATAATGTTTATTCATATCCAGTCCGATCAATCACCTAAAGTATGTAAATCATCTACATTACTCATTAAATAACCACAGGACAAAGGACGCCACGTCTAAGGTGCAAATATTTTTTTGATAGATTATGACAGATACTAACATTTTCGTTACTAAGTTTCTACTTTATTGGAAATTGGCAATTTTATATTAATATTTAAAAAACAAATATTTATAGGTTTGGCGCAAAACGCAGTTACTTAAAATTACGAGTGTAGGACAGTGTACAGCGTCGACTAGAAAGGATACCTTCGAGTCGAACTAAATTACAACAGCGTTACGTCAAATATACATCATTATTATACAAAAAGGATATAGTTATTTGTACACATATGTATAACAGTTTGATATTTTAAATAGTACCTATTACTTTTTGAATCCTTTAAATACTTATGATATTTAACGTATCGTTTTGTAAGTTTAGTTTGATCTTGCTTGTTATGTGAATTATGATTATCTGGTACATTTCCGAGGAAGAAAATATAATACCATAATATATTACAAATTAATTAACAAAGATACACAGCATTCCTTTAAATACATTGTTTTGATTTTATGTCCAAGTTGGAATGGAGACATTGACGATTTGAAAGAAATATCATAAGATTTATTCAATTGGTTGTCTAAATAATCTTCTTGGCACACGATTTTATCATGTATAATAAATTAACCTCATCGTACCACATAAACATCAATTCATTAGAGCGAGCAAAATTACAAGAGAATCTGGTAAACAATTAGTGGTAAAGCGGACTATAGACGACCGTACGGGGTTGAATGGTCTTCTAAAAGATAGAGACAAACAGACAGTGTTATCTCTAGTACACCAAATGCAGTGTAAATCTTACTTTAACTACTTTAACGTTATATTGCGCAGCATGCGGGATTTAGTACTATTAAGCTTAATTATTTAAGCTATCGTCAATTAGTTAAAATGCAGACAAAGTGCTCCAACCACGTGGCGTTCGTCTATTAGGTCGATCGTCTGTAGCCGGCTCAATAATGAAATCCTTAGGAAATGTGAAACGAGTTGGTACGAGTTCGTGGGTCTTACGTTTATATGAATTCCAAAACTCTTATAACGTTGTCACTCCATTGTAGTGTGTAGTTGTAGATAGAAAATTATCATTTATTTGATTTCATTTTAAATTTATAATCAAGTCAAATAATTTATGGAGCAACGTTTAAATCATCAGCACGTCATATGGGACTAAAATTAGATTACCAAGCACATTAAAATTGTACTTAATTTATTTCTGGCCAATTAGTGAACCTATGTTACATTAAGGTACTATAGGAGCTAGGCAATGGCTTGACTATTATACCTATTTATCTAATAATACTGGATGGACATTAAATATAATAAATTATCGCGAAAAATTCAGATTACTTCATAAGACCTCATCTTTGGTAAGTATACTATTCGAAAAGCTCTTAATATTAAAAATCCTTATATAATTTTTATGTATTGTAAGAGGTTAAGTAATTAGTACTAGAGAATTTAACATTATCTTAAGTGATTGCGATCCAAATATCGAAATAATATAATATAAGCTCTTATCAGCAAAATTTAGCAAAACGCCGTCAATAATTTACTTTATATAAATATATATCGAAAACTTAAGTTATTTTATATTCAAAAATATTTAAATTTTTGTATAATAAATATTATGGTACTAAGCGACATACAATCCTCAATTATTTAATATAAGGATCGGAACATAGAATACAAATTTTATATATATTTAAAAGTAATAAAATAATTATAAATTTAAAGGTTATATTCAAAGCTAATTAAATGTCAGTTTATTTATTTTTTGTAATACCCGATATAATATGAACACGCTTCATTCTGGACGGAGAGGGGCAAGTGAAAAATGGTAAATTATAGCTACGGATTTTTTATAGCCTCTAACCGTAGACGTCGACCTCTAACCGTAGTAATACACGAAAGCATAAAATTTTTGTAAAAACCCTCTGCGTTGTATCTAAATTGATTGTACAAGCGTAAATATACGCATCGAAGCCTCTATAATAAATTGCATATCTTAATGGATAGCAAATTAAAGAAGGCGAGTCCCATGAGAGTTTTAGAATTCATGCAATCGTTAAAACCTTAAACGCTCTTAGCTGAATCACTCAAGCAAAATATATATCTAAAATAAATTTAGATATTCCACACATTTCTAAAAGGTTTGCGGATATACCCTACCTATACATCTTAAAACAAGTAGAATTTACAGATAAAATGACCGATTACAATATATAAGACCACATTACATACAGTCCGCCATAAGAGCAATCTGACTCTGTAATATATTCAAAATTTTGCCAACTTCTTTCCTAACTACAAAATTGATTTGATATTTGTCGAGTAAATAGAAAAACGTGATTTCACCAACGAAATCTATGTGGTTCACTACCTATATATTGTTCAAATAATTAATTAGTATTAGTAAAGTAAACACCTATGTAATCGCTTAATGGAATCTTTTATATTTAATTTTATCATAATATACGAATATGTAATTATGTATATTGTATATGAATAATATATCCATTCCCTTTATTCTACTTTGACGCTTCGTTCTAAAAAATTAAATTAATTTACAATGAATTGTACATATTATAGTGAAATTACATTATAAAATAATTTTATACAACGGAAAAGTACGAAAGTGATATAGATTTTAATCTGCAATTAGTGTAAGTATATTTATTAGAGGTTGGCATTTAATAAAATTTTAACTGGTAGATGTATATATTTCATTAAGAACTTACATAGTTATGCTACTTTCGTACTTAGATAACAAACTCAAAACACATGAAGCAAACTACAAATTAACTCTGTAATAGATTGTGTTTTTTGGTCACACCGGGTCCATGTTTTATCAAGCCTATCTATTCAGCCGTATAGATTCATATCGTATATCAACTATTAATACTGAGCGAAATAATAACGCGCCCAAAATTAGCGTCCCTGCAATTTTGGCCTACACGAGTAATTCACAGGTAAATTAAAAACTTTTATTACTTTTATTAGCCAATTATAGTTCTAACAACCACGAAAATCGAAGAGTAGTTTTAAAACAGTAAAATTTCGAGATTTCTTTAAAATCTAAGCGGAATAAAGCTAAGCTCGAAGTGGAATTATCAACAGTGCTCCCTAATTTAAGGAATCAAATATAACAAGACAAGACTGTACCTGATTTAAAATTGAATTACCAAAAGATATTAAATAATATCCTCCGCGACCTGAGCCCTCACGTCACCCACCCCACCCACAAGTCTCATGGACCCGTGATGCTGAATTTATTACATTACACAACAAATATGATCTAGAGATAACATCGACAGCAGACACGTCTTAGAAGGTTTGGAACAGCCTCGGTCACTGCTCACGGTGACTATCAACAGTGGTGTCTGCCAAAATCCACTAGATGGAATAACATTGACTTTCAGAACTTACTCAAAGATGGCTTTAATCAAATCTCTGCATCGATTGGTTGTGTTTTCAGGTTTCGAAGCAAATATTAGAAAACCGCTATTGCGAAATATATAACTGTACCTTGGTTTCCGTAGACATAACATGTAGGTACCTATACCTGCACAACTCAACCAATTGTTGCTTCCCTTATCACTTTACCTAAACATGGCGGCAGTCCTTCAATCACACCACACGCAATAGTATTTATTTAAACATACTTAACAGAACTGATGTGACTGAGGAAACTAATATTCCAAAAGTTCTGCCGCCATCTGTCAATTTGTAGGTAAAATAATAATCTTAACAAAATTATATATATCAATAATAGTAAATAGTCTTAATGTTAAACAAACTTTTAAAACAATTTAGATCCCTGTTTCAATTTAAAATAAATATTTAAAAGCCCCATCTTGTTATAGAAGATATGTTATTGATTTAAAATTAGGACAAATTGACAGACTTGTTACACCTCTCTTATAATTCTATATTGCTCTTAGATATGTATGTTTGGTATCGTTCCATTGAGCCCTTTACACCACAAATCACCATGTAATGTTACAGACAGACGGCCTCCGGTCCAAAAATGAATAAAACATTGAGTCTGATTGTGAAGCGCCGACGTGCGATTTAAAAATCACCTATAAATATGAGTAACGATCGAATTATTATTACTATTTAGATACGATTATGTTTTAATACAAATATACGCTACAAATCTAATTGGCGAATACTTGAAAGTGTAAACGGTACAGTAGTTGGCAGAATAATTGAAATTACCGCGGATTTCCTGCAATACACAGTAAAGCATTAGTGACAGTATCAAGCATCTATTACATGGAGAACGTAGACCTATTTTATATTTAAATATACCTACATTAGGTATCTTGCTTATTATCTAACATCGATATAAACACAAATGTATTTGTAAACAGGGTTTTGATTGAACCTACTTATTGGCAGCGTTCTGTTATTTTAGTCTAAAGATTACTTTCTTAAACTGGTACTGTATTACCTATCTGTACTAGGCCACAAAACTCCTACCCTCCAAAGAAATCTCTTGATCGTCCCCAGCTGTGTGTCTCTATAGCATATATAGATATCTTAGGTGTTTGAAAAGCATGTACTAGTCTCAGTAATAGTCAGTGTCTACTATACAGAATAATACATCATAACATAATGACCTTCTACAGGTGGACTTATCTAATAAATCCTAAATCTACTCTAATATAATGAGTAAATATCATGTCTTTTTATTAATTAGTATGTTATACGCTATGAAATATGTATTAATGATATGATATAAATTATTTCAATGTAATCTATGACTAACAATTAATTGTTACGTAACAAGCAGGCCTCTAATGTTTTATAAAAGTAACCAGCTTTAACCCGATGATTAGGACTTTTAAGAGACGATTCAATGTCGCTCTTACACTTGATGATTTGTCAGTTTACCAGACTAACGTACATAGTGTGTCCATGCTTGAAGTTCTATCCACTCGACCAGAGTCAAGCAGACAGAGCTCCGAGCTCTAACTCTTATAAACCCACCGAGAGACGCGGAATAATTGACAAGTAGACAAGAATCTCGTGGGTTTAATAAAGTCGAGATAAATAAGAATAGCCGTCTTAAGAAATAGTTCAACAATAAACACGTTTAGTAATAAAATCACGTCTTATTAGATATGTCTATTATATTAAAAGCTATGCCATATAAATAATCCACTTTTCCACTTAATTCCAGCGACCGTTTTAATGGTGGTAATGACGTAAAAGTTTCAGAAATAACTAACTAACACAATCAATGTTCGAGTGTGAGAGTCAATTATGTTTTTATGAAAACACTGTAAATAAAACACTGTCGCGCACTTTCAAAAACTCACAACCTTCCATATTATACACTTAATGAATAAAGCCCTTTAAATATCATAAATATTATAAAACATTGATCATACAGGTCATGTTAAATGCTATGAGTATATATTATTCTAAGTAGCCGAGGCTGTCGCAAGTCTCTATAGAGGTTTGGGATTGCGGTCGTGTCATACTGCTTACATACATTGGACATCTTCACAACATACAACATAAATAACTTACAGCTACATTCCTGACCACACGAGGTTGATATATTTTAATCACAACCTCGTTATAATGACCATCGAGACCGCTTATACCAGATTTCATATACGGTTATTATTATGAACACTTTGACTGAGCTTTTAAAAGCAATTATCTACTGCGGTACGATGGCGTCCAACCGGGATCAGAATATTTATATTTTAAGACACTAAAGTACTGATACCATATTACAGAGTGCGAGAGTGATGTAATTGCGAGATTTTTTAAACATTGGCTGTTATGCGTGGATAAAACCGTACCTATTTGTAGAGTTTACGCTGCTATGTAAAAAAGCTCAGTCGTCGTAATAAATAGTTTCATGTCAGAATTCGATTACCGTTTTCGAGTTATCTAAGAACGGATGCCACTGGGGCTATTATTATCGAGTTGGATCACATTTAAATTGGGGCAGAGCAATGTCAGTTAGCGACGATACCAGTTTGCTTTTGCACCCTACTGTTTTGCGAATCGTCAATGTGTTTATAATCTGTTTCCGTTTGTTTTTCTTATCAAATTTGGTTTACGTAGGCCTATTTTGAATAAATATTCATCTCAATTATCATTCTTAATAGTAATATATGTGTACTGAATTGTAATAAGTGTATGAAGCGGGATCGAGCCTTTTACATTTATTTACAATATTTAGTGGATAGGCAAATGTCCACGTACAAAGTACAAGCGTACAAAGATTTTATAGAAGGTATGTCGTTAGAATATCGATCGCTAATCAGTTGTAAGTATGCCGTATTCAAAAGCACCTATAAATAGTCCATTATGCTAGCAACACCGGGAGCTGCGTGTGAGGCGAGTGGGTAGTGCGTGGGGCGCGTGTGGGGCGTGCGAGCAGCTCAGACGTGGCAGGCGGGCGGCGAGCGCGCGGGCAGGCGGCCACGCCACACGGAGTGCGCGCCCTCCTCCCGCCTCGCCTTTCCTGAAATTCACAGTATATTTTTTGTAGTCTTTGAATATTTAGGTACTATCCGTTTATCTGATTCTAGTTCGTCTATATATTTTCCCGCTTCTCTTGAATTACGCACAATGGGTGGCACGATTTAAAATACCCATTTTGACACAAAATTGCACAATTGAGCTTGCAGATGGTGTATTTGTCTAAGTTAAAAATAGTTAGAGAGAGAAATAAAAATAAAATAACATATATGAAACATTCACAAATGTTAACGAACTTTAAATAAATAAATAATGTCAAGAGTAAAGACTTAATAGCGACTGTAAATAAAAATGTTGTTGTCAGGTTAGTATCCAACATGTTTTTTTATATAAAAATCAAGTACGTACTTCTACTGAATTATTTTGATAATAATATAATTATTGTATGTGTAAAACAAATATGTGCTAAAATGGGTTTTCAGATAGTCCCACATTAAAATTGTATTCACAAAATAATATTTTTTTCGTACATCCCTAGTAATTGCCGGAAATATTTGATAAATATCAACGAATAATTATTTTTCAATACTAATAAAAATACAGTGTAAGATTTAATTTCGTTATAACTAACAAACGGAACAGAACAGAACACAAAACAGAAAGGGATCGTCACAAAGCCATGCTGTCATGTCGACAGAATTGCACATCATCAACTCAATCACGGTACAAACACAACGAATATGCCAATTGTAGTGTTCATTCTCGATCCGCGTGGAGCAGCAAGTTTACACTATGATATTCTACCAAAATATTACTGAGGGAATGAACGAATATGACAAATATAAAGAAATATAATGTATAAAACAAATATAAACATAAATAAATAATTGGAAATTATTACAAAAATTACGCTTGAAACTAATAAGAAAATTATTTTCGGTGTAAACTGACGAAACTCGAGCAAGAATCGAGAATTCATGCGAATTTTGATACCCTATGAGAGAAGGACACAATTTATAACCATATTAACTACCTTTTGTAACAGATAACTTAAAACCATAGATATCACAGGAAAATAATAAATTTTGGGTCTCAGCATCTGAGAAGATTTCAAGCAACTGCCAATCATTTAAAATAATCAGTAAAGAGTCAGTGTGTACGGAATGGTTGATTAACTTTCGTGCGAAGATTCTGGGAACACATTTTAAGTATCGATTACACATTCAGTAGATTAAACATTTATTTCAAAACAACAGTACAAACAAAATGAACAAGGGCGTATTTTTGACGGCTATTTATTAACCCCCGACGTTATCACACCAAGATGAAATATATGTACGTACCTAAAGCGTGCGTTGCAAATATATGGGGCAGTGTCCGAATTCTTACATAGTAATCCGTCGGGGGTTTCAAAATGTATACTAACGTGAAAACGTCTATTATAGACGGCTTCACACACTGTAGGGAATGTAAATTTTTCTGTTCCGGCTGGTGCAAACCTACGATGATATTATTTGTTGTTTTCGAAATAAGTCGTAACTTGTCCAAGATATTCGCGTGTCCCAATTATAAGGTTTTCAAAAGTTGTATAGACGTTTTCACGGACAACGTCATCACATACAAAACTCTCATAACACAAACTAAAGCGAGGGGACACGGTAACGTATGGATGAGGTGGAGACACCGCATGCCTGCAAAACACAAATTTAAATTACAATTCACCACCATTACAAGAACGGCTAGCGGGGTCCCAGTCTAAGACCGACATTCTATTAAAAAGTAATTTTCAGTGCAATGTATAATTATTCATAATGACCAAATGGCTTTTTAATAGAATATTTGCCCAAGTTTTTCATGCTAGTATTACGTTTTTTTAATGCTAACTTACAATTCGAGTCTATCCCGGGACTTGATGTATTTCTACAGAGGTGACTGAAGAAATGAAAAATGCGTTAATGTCAAGAATTTCTCTCACTCCTGAATGCTAAATGTTCATCAGCTTGATAATTGTTTAAAATTACATAACATTATAAATAAGGTCAATAGTATTATTACAATGCACAAGAGCGGTTCTACTGATATAAGAAGTATTAGAATTATAAGGCTTCTTTTTTCAATTTCTTTTTATTCGCTGTTTAAAAAAAAAAAAAAAAAAAGAAAAAGAACAAACAGATAAAAATAACTAAAAACTTAGTAATTATTATCAAACTGATGATATTGATGAACAAAATAAGATATACCTTTTTTATAATATACTATCAAGAGAATGTAATAGTAATTATATATTAAATAGCTAGCGATAGCATGTTTGGAACTATAAAGTATTTTATCTGTCGAGAACTATTATAACCGACATGAACAAAATGACGCTTGATAACGATACTATACTATTAAAAATAAAATACAAAGTTTTTAGATACAGAGATTGGCTTGATAAGTTGTGCAAGTTTCTACAAGTGACATAACAGGCGCAATGCAGCGCGCGCCACGCTTCCGCCCCCGCCATGCTGCCTATATCAAGCTAAACGAAGCTGTTTGAACTTTTAAGCTCTGCAAATAAGCTTCCCTTTTTTATCAAAACCCATGTAGAAGATTTTATTCAATCAGACTCAAATATGTTGAATATTTCAAAAATATTGTACTCATTTATAATAAATACAGTAACACATGTAATTATAAATATTTAGAATTATTAAAGTTGAAAATAAGTGGCGGCATCTAGCAAAAATAAACTTGGACAGGTGAGCCATAAGTATCTATTGAGGTCACGCGGCAAGCATAGCGAAAGTGTGACGTCACGGGTACTGCAGATCGATGCTTTCGCCATTCATCCTGAGATAATGACATTGCATGTCAACGTATTAAATTAATATTCTGAGATTTGGAACTAGTGGTCCTGCTGTAGTTTGTGTTAAGACTCAACAGCAAGAAGAAGTACTTGTAAAAAGGTTTTTTATTCATGTTAAGTCGGAGCTCACTTAGAATATCGCTTGGAATAAGTAAGAATGCTGTTCAAGGTTTATCCGTTCAAATAGCCTTGAAGAGGTGGCGTCCGCTGTTGGCCTTTAGCTTCCGGCAGCGTTGCAGTGATATTCTTTTATATTTTCATAGAGACTTGTACGGGGTGAATAATCTATTTTATTTCTTAAGCTGTTTTTAAATGAAGATTTCATGAAATCTGTTAAGTAGTGTTAGATAAAGTTATATTTAAACATTCCTATTAGTATCTAACAATTTTCAACAATCAAGACGATATTTTATAATACAGCTTTTTTTTACAACAATCTTGGTCATTGTGAAAGTCATCGGTTCGGAAAAATTAATTGCTCCAGACCTGAGAAGATCCGGCAAAAGGACCTCAGTAAGCTGGTTGTTTGTTGTTTTTTAATAGGCATTTTATAACTTATTACAAAATAAAATAAAAACTTAAAACGGTGATCCTATCTTACCCAGGATATATGTTTTTAATTATATTATAATATATTATTTATCGATTGATGATGAAACCTAAATAATTTGTATTATATTTAGTTACACTAACAATAATTTGTTAATAATAACAACGTCTTTTAAAACGTAATAATAAACACACGTTTCATCTGAAAGCAATTTGGTCATGTGTCTAGAATACCTAAGGACAAAAGTTTACTTACAATCTGAAATAAAAAGTCACATAGACACCTACCCGTTGGTCAGACGTCCGTCTCTAGGGCCTCCGCACAAGACGCAACGTGGAGATGATTAACCCGCACGTTGCAAGTACGCCGGCGCAGTTCCCCGCGGTCGAAACGCTCTCCGCGGTCAGATCGTTCGCAACGATCAATCCGCTCGTTCAGATCGCTGCGGCAGACCCGATGGGCCCGCTCGCCGTGCTCAAGCGGCTCAATAGATCGCTCCCTTGGCCCCTCTATCGCGAGCAGGCTGGAGCCAGCATTGGCATTCGCATTGGCTCGCGCTTGCCGTTGGGCGAAGTGAGCTAGCTGCTTCTGCAGCTCTTGTTGTTTAAGCTGATTTTTTTAGGAGGAATTTAAATTTTACTTTGCAAATTCTTTTATCATAAAGTGATTACTAAACATGACAGATATAAGAATTTATAGGCAGACTGTTTTATCGTTGTTAAAATACAATTAACATACGTGATTAAGACGTAGTAGATCTTGGTGTTCCAAGGCAGCTATATCGTCCACGTTCCCCGCGGCTTCCATAACGGCCTGCTGTTCAAGTAGCAGACGCTCTTCTTCACGCAGACGACGTATGTTATTCTCAAGCTGGGGATCGGCGAGCAGCGCTGAATCTTCCAGCTCCATCATTTCCGAGGATGAATCATCGCTCACTGAGGAGTTTTTGATTGCGCCTGAAACTGTATTTCCGACTATGACAAACTATATCACTAAGGCTTTTGGAGCTACTTATAAAGCATGGTAATGTTAATGTCTAGCGCGTATGCTAGTGAATACTAGTAAGTCTTAAACCCTATGAGTAGCAAAATGTAGACAAAGGGAGGCTTTATGAATATAACCTAGCTACTTTATTGTTTACGACGAAAATGATATCGTTGGGTTCCGGTTAATAGGATGCTTAAACGATCAGTAACTTACAAATAATACACACGCATTTATTTGAAGTTATGACTAAATTATTTTAATAAAAAAATACGATTTCATAGCGAAGAAACAAAAAAGTTTATTAACTTTCTTACGTTAATTGATTCACGACGTAACTGTTTGATTCTAAAGCAATTTAATAAATGAAAATGTTTAAAATAAAACAAGTTTTATATCGTAGTTATAATTAAAGTTTCAACAATAACCCCTAATGATGTTCGATTACTCTCTATCATTCAATATCTCAGCATTGTTTAGAAAGAAACAACATTATCTTGCCTTTGTTTGCTGTTGGCACAGAAATAAAGATTTACAAGCACCATCTTCGTTAACTCTGATTGGAAAAATCAGAACACTTAAAATTGAATTCTCAATGTCATTAGGAAATGTTAACATTATTTTAGTAATAGATCGAGATGGATTTTATTTAAAATTGTAATAAAAACGGCTCATTAACGGTAAAACTTGAATCGGTAGCTATTATTATAACTCATACTGTTAATTAACTTTATATACTTTAAAACTTCTATTCATAAATAAATAAATGATAATCGGATCCTAAAAAAGAAAATAGTAGTAATAGCAATATAAGAGATCTATTGTAAGCGAAAGTATCTACTTACATCAAACACAAAAAGTAAAAGCGGTGTAACACAAGAAGTAAAAAAAACAAAAATATTGCAACTTACTTTAAATAATTCTCTGTGGGATAAATCTAAATGTCAAGAGTGTGAGGTTAAATTTAGTGCAAAACATATTATAGCTACACATTTCTTAATTAAATAACGATGACGAATTTCTTATATGCTCTTTAAAGAACCAAACTTCTGATAAACTGATAGTGTTTTTAAAAGTAAAATGTAGTTGAACTTATCATAGTAGTAGAATTGAATAGAAAATATACTGTTTTCTATTATTTATTCGTAATTGGAATGTTATAATGGTTTCATTCATATTACATTAAAAATACGTAAACAATAAATAAATAAATAAAATAAACAACGAAATAAATGAAAGTTAATTTATATTCTTAAATAATGATTCAAACGAGTATTCTTATTAAGTGGCATTTTTTAACGAATGATAATAAGCTCATTTATTTCTTATTACAAATTAATGTTAATAAATTTAAACCGCTTTATATTTAATATCTTCATTTACATACTGTAGTAATATCGTAAATACAGTATGAGAAAATATTTCACAATTACGGAGACAAACACAGCCGGGTGCCCTCGTTCATAACTACGAGTATAATGTTTCCTTAGCGCCAATGAAAATATAATAAAACTTTGAATTGCTTTCTCCGGGTAAGAGAGACTTCGTCCTATCTATTCTTTAAGTTTTGATGATCTAAGTTTTAACAAAACTAAGACGCTTCATTCGATCCGAGTTGGATTATTTGTGTTTAAGAAATTTGTTGAACAATTATTTTTGCTGCTGCATTGTGTTCTCTTATCCTCCTATCTTTTAAAAGTTTAATATCGCGATTTACCTATATTTTATAAACTCAACTTGAATCTCTTCTTTGTCATTAAACAAATACGCTTCTAACGACATCTTTACTGCCTATCGTGAAAAAAGCGAGCGAAAAGTTCATATTGTAAAAAAAGAGTTTTTTAAGAATGCGATCAAAATTCTATTATCTTCTAATAAAATAACATCGCAAACATAGTTATAAAGAAAATGAACAACAATTTTCAATATGGCATTTTCACATTACTTAGAACTAATATTTACATAAACACTGCACTTTTGCCTTACGATAATATCACAAAGATCGTCTCTATCGATAAAAACTAAACCGTACTAAACAAACAAACGCACAACACTATTATTATATTTAGTCAATGGTCACTGCCGATCTCGTCTCTTTCATCGTCCTTCCCACCTGAAAGTACGGAAAATAACAAAAGATAAAATAAAACATAAAAAGCGCATCAACCGCATCCATAAGCATGCAAAAATTGCTTTTACAAAAAGAAATAAAAAAGACAAACAAAATGATCTTTTCCGGCATCTGCGATGATATTCAGAGAATTTTTTGATTAACAAAAAAATTTAATATATTTTTTTCAGTTAATTATACGAAACTTACTCAAGTAGGGTTCACCCAGAGTTCCGGGCAGGTAGGGACAGCTGGTGACGTGGTTGAAGTTTTGTGACTGCATTTCCTCTTGATCGGTTTCACGGTGGTAGAAGTAGTTGAAGTTAGACACGATGACAGGGACAGGCAAAGCAATGGTAAGCACACCGGCAATCGCACAGAGCGATCCCACGATCTTACCCCAAACTCCAACAGGCCTAATTTTTAAACAAATATTAGTTTTCAGGAATATAAAACGAATATTGATTTGCATTATGGATGTATTGAAATAATAAAAAACCATGCGACTTATATTTTAAATCTAAATGAATAATGCATTAAATAATGAAATGTGACTAATTATATGAATAATTATATCTTCAATTTAGAATTTAAAACAATTGCTTTTGCAATACAATATCATACATCGTCTCTCATACACGCCAGCAGTTTTATTAAATATCTCGTTTGTATATCGCACAGCAACGATACGCCAGCATTATGTCCAAAATAACCAAAACTCCAGTTTCAAACGTATTAACAGACAACAATTCGCTTGCACATTTTTATAGAATACTATTAATACATTTAATACACCGGGTCTTGATCTATGTTTGGACATATTTGAAGTTGAGGAATGTTTTGTTATCTACCTATATGTATATGTATATATATAACCTTAAATTAGAATGACACTACACACTATTTACGACCTGAATGAACCTCCAGACATGCAGTATACCACATTACGTCTAAGGTAGAACGAATGAAAGAAACAACCTACGTATAAAATGATGTGAAAACTAAACATCAAAAGGCATGGACAAAAAAGCAGTGACAAAGTCTGAACATCAATTTTACATAGTAGCACACCTGTAATCTATGGCTTTTCGTAAATCGAGCTATAGATGAATGACTAAGGACATAGGTATTTTAACATAAGTGAATATAAGCAAATTAATTGAAAAGTAGCTTAGGTGAATTATATTTTGGTGCGACTCCATTGTGATAACCACATGTGTTTAGCTAACATTTTGTCCATAATGTATGTATCATCACAAATACAACAACGATAACATTGGACAGGTATTACATCGAAACTTTAGCAAAAGCATTGCAAAGGAGTACATTTATCAAGGACAACGTATAGACATTGACAGAACCACTTCAACCTGATTGAAAAGAGCATAAGTTTTATTTAATATAGTCAATAGCTTTAAAATCTCTTGATCAAAGTTGAAGGGTGTTACCACTAAGCTGACACTTGATTACGATTTGGAAAGGGCGATTGTCACACCGACGACGGATCTTTTATTGAACGAATAATTCAGTCCTTAAAATATTGCAATCATATCATCTGCAATCGTAGGTTTACAGCTATGCTTCCATGTAAAATTGTAGAGTTCAGGAAGATTACTCATTTGTAGTTTGTGTACAAAACTGCCTGCAAATGGTTTGTTTAAACGTGCATTGGTTGGTATAAGTAGTGAAAAGTATAAAATGTAATCAGTTATGTTCTATGTAAACCGTCCATAAAATCAAATTTAAGCGTATGTAGTTACATGATGTGGCGAAAGAAAATCACAACTGTGTTAAAATGCCTAAGTAAAATTGTAGGATAAAATGAGAAGGCATAGATGATATTTAGGGAGAAGGCGCAGTTTCATACGTCATGTCGCCGTATCCTACGGTCGTCATTGTCACGACCGCCCACCAAAACGCATCAGGTATGGATTTGAAGAAGCTGTTCTCACTTCCGGCTTCCGCGAAGTACACCGCAGATGAAAACAGCACCACACCTTTAAGCACACACAACGGCGCATACAGTGGGACATTGAAGGTGTGGGAGCGGCTGCAGGTGGGCGTGACGGGCATAGCGCGAGACGGGATTACCTCATGTCTCCATAGCCGACAGTGGTCATGGTTATGACCGCCCACCAAAACGCATCAGGGATTGAGGAAAAGTTGGAATCGGGACAATCTTTATCGGCAAAGAATACAGCACTTGAGAACACGACCACCCCTGTGAAAACAAAACATGTGGTGCAGGAGTGCCCGCAGCCAGCCAGCCAGCCCGTACCTTTCTGTACTATAACCTTGAGCAATATGTATGTGTCATGTGTCGACTTCACTCTTAAAATATTTTTACCCTTTATCTTAAGACATTCACAGACACCAGATTCCATGAATATTTTTTTAAATACCCAATTTGTAATGATAATAATTATCTAAAAAAATCATTACAATTTCTGGAGTTTTGATTATATAATCACAGTATTTAAATTAATTATTAAATAATGTAGATATTTAAGCAATGCGGACGTAACTTAAATATATTTTTAGGTTTCGTATAATACAAATGTCCTTTTTTAACCTATAATTCAAAATAACTTTTCCGTTTCTTAAAAATAAAATTGGTATGTACTCACCTATGAAAAGGAAAAATATTAAAAGCCCGAGTTCTCTCATGGAGGCTTTAAGAGTCCTTCCTAAAATCTGTAAGCCCTTGGAGTGTCGAGATAGCTTGAATATACGGAAAACACGCACGAGACGAATCACGCGAAGTATAGCGAGGCTCATGGCTTGATTGGTAGATTTGTCTTGTGGTGACACAGGAGCTCTTGGTAGGTTTAGTGTATCTTCTTCCTCAGCGACCACCGTGGCAAGGGTAATGAAGTAAGGTATGATGGCTATTATATCTATAATATTCATCACGTCTCTGAAGAAGTTAAATTTATTTGGACAAGCAAGAAATCTAACTATTAATTCGAATGTGAACCAGATTATGCAAAGCGTCTCGATAAGGAAAAATGGATCTGTGATATCAGGTACTTCGTCTTCTTCGATCTTTGTTCCGTTAGTTGTGGTGTTGAAAACCTTATAGTGCTTGAATTCCGGTAAAGTTTCAAGACAGAAAATTACGATGGATAATAAGATAACGAAGACTGAAATGATCGCAACGACTCGGGCAGCCTGGGAGCTCTCGGGGTATTCAAAGAGCAGCCAAATTTTGCGTTGGCGTTCGTTGGAGGGTAATGGTTTTTCCTCCTCCTTTATAAATCCTTCATCCTCTCTGAAATCAAAATAATAAGTAATTAAAAAGTAACAGCAAGTTTCATTATTATATCTATAAAGATATTATTTTAACCGGAATTTATTGGTGGCCTGTTCTCCAAGTTCGTAGAATTTAATCTCCTCCGAGAATACGTCCAGCGGGACGTTAACGGGGCGCCGTAGACGGCCTCCACTCTGATAGTAATACAGGATGGCGTCGAACGACGGCCGGTTTCTGTCAAAGAAGTACTCGTTCCTGAAACAAAGGGTACATTGCCACACAATTCACCTTTTGTTCGTAGTAAAGGTGTTTAAGTCAACTTCTATGAAGTTCCGCCTGGTTTCTTTTGTTAAAATATTAATATTGTGTTTTAAGTATTTTTAATATCATGACCATTTAACAACTTTATTTTTTTTGTATTTGGAAGGAACACGAGTTTTCCATATAAAAAAAATATGTATTTCTCACCTAAGGGGATCGAAATATCTGATCCTTCTTGCAGGGTCCCCCAATAGTGTTTCTGGAAATTGGTTGAGTGTCCGTAACTGGGTTTCAAATTTGAGCCCGCTTACCTGTGAACAAGGAAATATCGGAATAAATATGATATGTGGATAAAACTTTTAACATTCAAATTCAGGATAAACAGAACTCGTATATCCTTAAAGCTTACTGTCTGTAGAATATATTTTTACGGTACTTATAAATAGTAAAAAAAATCACACATAATACATTAGAAAAAGTTCAATTTGAATTTACCTGATATTATATTTTAGCATTGTATTCTGAGTTTGTCTGTATGTATATAGGTGGCCGTAATAAGTAATGCATAAAGTTATTATTATTATTATTAATTATTATTGTTGTTACAAAATATGAAAACAACTACAAACCTATTTAATAACAGAAGTTTATAACATCACTTTGAAAAAATAACAAGGAGTTTCATGGAAAAAAACAATATCATCCTTTGAGATAGAAATGATAGAAACTATGGCGTGCTTAAAGACTGGAGTGGCTCCTTTAGTCCAACTTTTGTCTGGTTTAGGCCAAGGTTGAGCGGAAATGCATTGTTATGAATGAGTTATGTCATTCAAGATATTAGATTTTTCCTAAGATTAATTGTTTCAATGGGTTCACAAGCTTTGCTTTAAAGAAATCGGATAAAAGTAAATAATTCTAACCTTAAGTTATTTAATAAATTATATTAATATACTGTTTTTATTCAGTTATACACACTCAGTTATGGAGTTTTGTTTTACACTTACAGAGACAGTTACGGATCTTCAAAAGGTTTATAAGGTTTTGATGAAGTTCAGAAATCGTGTGAGTAATGTGTTGTTTTTTCGATTTTTTTATATATATTAAACGGAATCCGTCGTATATGAAACAAGAATAAAAATGTTATGGCTTCTTTGTTTAACATAACCGCATGATTGTCGAGAAGCACACTACTGTAAGCGCTGTATAAACTAATGTTATTATTATTGGAAATATGTTTATTTATATTTTTTAAGGAATAATATTTTTTTGCACGTTACTCAAAAGGGAAAGTTCTAAAATAGAACAGTTATCAAGTTTAAAAAGATATATTGTTAGTACTCTTTAATCAATTAATGGAGCGATAATATACAAACAGTACTAATTAACTGAAATTATTCCGTACTTTATTCCTTATAAAAATCGTATGTTCCGAAAACTTTACTGCTTAGATATTGTGGTATCAATATTATGACTATAACACGTATAGCAACTTTAAAACTATAAATAAGTAGTGTCGGCACATTTTAAATATTTACAGGAAAATATTCGCAAATTCTTAATATACGCTAAGAAAAACCAGAACAATGGTTTCAATCTTTTTTTATCCGTCTTTCTTCACGCAAAAAGTAATGAATGAACTTGAATGGGGATTTTTACAGTTGCATTGCTAAGGGTTTTAGATAAATCCTTTAAGTACTTTTCATTATAATATTATGTAGAGTATACATTAACAACTGTATCGTTAACTAAGACGGTCATATTGTTTTTGTTCATTAATATATCTTAATAGTTTAAACAAATAAATTACAATTCAGAAATGTAATTATGGCGACAATCAGTAAAAATTAAAAAGGATTCAGTAAATATTTCCCAGAGAAACAAAGCAGCGTTCCTTTATAGCACTTACGAGTATAGAGCCAAAGTATCTTTACAAATATTAAAAACGAATTAAATGGTTTTGTGATTACACAAAATATTACTAAATATTGTAATTTTTATATTTGAAATAGTGGTTTGAAAGGATATCAAGTCAAGAATTAATATTAAATAAAATCGATGGTTAATGTTTTTCTTGTCTGTCAGCTGGATATTTTACTATAAGATGTCCAACCCCAACATCAAAGCTGTAATGCGTCAGATTAACTTTTATGTAGTAACCGATACATAATTTTTCTGTTGAAATATGTTATATATATATATGTTGTAAATATGTTAAATACGTTAAAGATTGTTGGTCCAAATTAATAGCATTGCAAACTATTGCTATCAAAGATTATTTACTCGTGTAAACATTGTGGCCAGCTTTGATGATTGCTGGCAATAAATATTTCATATACAGTGTGTATTTAATTCAACTCGACGACGACACTACGACGATGAAACGGTACAGGACGAGATAATATGTGGCAAATTTTTGACCTTGTCTAGTCTGGCCTTATTGATCAGCAATCACAATACTAATTATTACAGTATAAATAACCAAACAAAAATATGGTATTATATGCATTGTAAAATACTAAAATGTCTTAAGTATTTTATTCAGTACTACTGATGAATTTTAGACCAGCAGAAGCTATGTGCTCTAAAATAGTTTCTAGTTTTTTTTGTTTTCAAGAAACCGAAGTTCACACTCCATTGATTTAGATATTGTCTAGAAATCGTACTGAAATTTAATCATTTCATTTTTATACATATTTATTTAAACGCTAAAATCAAAAACTAGCAATATTTTCAAAGACGAGAAACAAAGACATTTTTAAAATACCATTATTTGATAATAATGAAAACCTTTATCAGACATAAGTGGAAGATTTTCAAATAAAAGTTTTATCTAGGCTAGATGTATTTTATGATTTTATAGGCTTCGAGGTTTTAAAGCTTACACGGATTTTTAAAGAGTAAAAAGCCCCTTTTGACCACGACATTGGTGAAAGCGGGGAAATTATAAGTTGTGATTAAAAAGCGTGAACTAAAGAGTTTTAACGAAGTACCCTCAAGACGTCTATGTGAATCGCTTCTGACTCAATTATCGCGGAGTGGCTTCAAGTAAACTTGGGCGACTTTAATTTTAGATTATAATTTTCGTAAAATATTTCAGTTTATTCTGCGAACGAATTGCTATCTGGAGATTTAGCATTTTCTAGTTACGAGAAATTCTAGTGAACTTGTCGGAAGTAATCGACGCGTACCAATAAGCAATTTTGTTTGCATAGAAATTAAATTGTTGTTTTATAAAATGTAAGATTGTTTTGTATGGTTAATTATTTTATCACATAAAAAAACTCCTAAATAGAAACCGTTATAGTGTAAACAAAGTGTGGTGATGATAGCACCATTACACAATTACGTGTATGCGGGATGAAGTGTTGAAGTAGGATTCAATAATAATTATATAATCAACATAGTGCATTTGAAATGTAATTGCGTGTTACTTTATATACCGAACACATACTTGAAGATGATGACGAAATGAAAGAGATCAAATTGGGCATCGTGATCCATTTGGTTATGTCTTTGCACCTCTCTACGCGCAGGTCAATAATGCCTACACCTGTATGAATTTACTTCAACGCCTATTGTTCAAGGCTTACTTTTTTTAGTAATATCTAAAATATCTTTACAGTTCATATAATAATAGCCTGTTTTGTCACAAAATATATTTCTACTTTGTTTCGAGGTTGTGATTTTCGATGTTAAGTATTTTATTTTAAAGCAGAATATTGAGAACTAGAAGCGGATTAAGTTTAACATTTATGTTAAGGTGATGAAGAGATATGTATTTATGTTTAATAGAATTGTGTGATTATTTTTAGTCTTAGCGGGAGTCGAATCTTAACATAGACTTAGAACTAAGAAAAAAACGAACAGATGTTATATTTTTTGTAATTATTAGGTTATACACATTTCTTAGACATTCAAATGCGACAAATAGGAGGGAGAGATGTGATTAATTTGTATCTTGGCCTTACAAGATTGGATAAGTAAGAAATAGGTAGTTCAAAAGAAAAAAGAGAAAGAAAAGATGAGAACTAATCGTTTGTCGTGGTACAGTTACGTAATGCGACTTAATAAAAGAAGATTTGTAAGAGAAGAATTTTAATTATGAATAATGCTGGTTATAGGCGAAGTGGCAGAAGAAGATTTAAGGAGCGTGAAAAGAGATAGGGCAAATAAGCCAGTCTGCAAGAAAATGACGTATGGGAAAAGACAATGAAAAATATTTACTTATTGCACCGATCCCAAATAGTTAGCATAAGGTCAGGTGGATGACGACACATTAAGTAGATAGCTATTCGATATACTTGAACACAGAAAAAGCAATATATATTTTTTATATAAATTTTAGATAATAGTTCATCGAAATCCATGCATTAAGCGTCAAGTAAATGTTTACTACCGTCACAAATGCACGCTTCCATAAGATAAATTAAAATTAACGACGCAAGCCTAGCGGTGCTCCGCGGGCCGCGGTATTTCTTTCGCCGCGGCTGTTGCGTTGCGGTTGGCAATGGACCGGTCCAAAAATAAATTTTATTGTATGTTCACCAAGGGCGTGTGCTGCGTACTGCAACCGATAGTCCGACATCGCTTTTATGAAGAGATTTATAATTAATAAGACGACGTTAACGCTGTAAATCTAACCGCGAATGGTTCCTGGTTTAAAATTTTATTATACAGTTCGTTTGTGACGTACGATACTACGAACGGCGATTCGAACGTTGCTCTCCCGTTGCTTTTCTATTTGATATTTATCTGTTTTATTTTTAGACGCATGTTGTGTCGTACACGATAATTTATTAAAGCTTTTTTGTAAACGCTAGCAGTGAGTGTTTACAGAATAAAGTAATCATAAACACACAAAAAGTTTACGACTAAATAAATAAATATTACGTCTTATAGCTTTACTAGTATTATCTGCATCAAAGGTCCAGAAAAATATTAAAATTTAATATGGATAAATTCACAAACGGGAGTCTCCCGAAGAAGGAACTTTGCCTAGGTTCGAGTTATGAACGGGATTTAACGTTCGATATACACGGAAGCAAATAAATATACCTGGACCATAAAGAGAAAGATATTATTTTGTAAATTTGTTGTAAGATATTAAACAAATTTCATCTTACGCGTAGTTTGTACTGATTTTAGAGAAGGGGCCTAGTGTTTTGGCAGTGAGACATTATATGATGTCGTCATGAGCCGAAATTCTCAACATTGCGTTCACGAAGATCAGCAAAATACCCAAGTTCAACTATTTATAAAGTGGTATTTTAAGGCGTCTATATTTGGGTCTTTTAAGCGCCTTGGTCCCAGTAAACATATTTCATTCCGACCTACATTTTGTATGTAAGATTAATATTTTGTTTTAAAAGAGTGATTTGTCCCTCAGAATACTCGAAAGCTGTTAAAATTGAATACAATTAAAGCTTGCAAACATGCATTAACATAAGTTAAAGAGACGTTCTTCAAACAAAACAATTTTGTAGCGAATGAGGTAAATAAACAGGGCATATGAAAGTATACAAGACTTTAAAATATTTCAGTCCACACAAAATACAGTTTGGTCTGTTCCTGAGGAGTGAATCCCGATTAGGAACTTTTAAAGGTCAAGATCAGTGAAGAATTGTAGATCGATGCAACCTTTGATAGAAACTGGATAACTGTAATTTTAAAGTTCATCGAAGCATAATCTTGTTACATGAGATGTTGAATTACGGATAAATAATGCAATGGAAAAGGTGTTTTTGGTATTTGAAAGATATTGAATTTTACATAATCATATTATTGCCTACTTTAAGAATACATAATCATATTATTGCCTACTTTAAGAAGTAGCAAAAATAAAACATTAAATTGAATTATCTGTGCCGTGTCAGACATATCCATTTTCTTAATTGTCCAAGCAAGTGTAATTCAAACACACGTAGTAATATAAAATATCATATTTGCTAAGTAGGTTGTGATTAGAACATTTATTTTTAATACTTACGAGTGTATGAAAGTAAATGCCACTAAAAGTTGCTATTTGAATTGAAATGTAGAAAACCTGATGTATAATTCTACTTTTTGCGCTAATGAATCATAATTCCTTTTATGTCTAATTCAAGAAGAGATGTCGAATATATATTATATATTATAGTAACCTAAATTCCTATTTTTAAAAACTAAGCAACCTTTTTATAGTCTTTTATGTTACACAATTACTGATTTTTATAACTATACTTTTTATTTCTGTAATAACTTACGGGTAGAGGCTTTAATCTCTCATTATTATTAATGAATATTTAATATTATAAAAACCGTAAATGCATCAATGAAGTTGATAGTTTCTTTTTAACTGTGCAAATAGAATTTTCAGTTTCGTAAATAAAATACAGGCCTATTTGAAATAAAAACATCGACTTTGAGACGATATAAAATCCTTTTTATTTATCGGTGAAACGCATCACATTTATTTTAAAAATTATAGTGAAATTTGCAAATGCTGTACTTTTGAAAAATACTATTTATCCTCTTATTGGAAATATTATGAAACCTTGTTAATTGTAACCCCAACGTTAACTCTAATACTTGTACGAATTAAGTGAGTATACCAGCGTACCTACTTCTGCGTATGGTTTCCATTTGTCAAGACCAATTATTAATAGATGAGGTCGTGTATTTTTCGTGTCATACACATTCAGTGAGAAGGCAGAAACCATGAATTGTATTTTAAATGAATTTGTTTTTAAAAGTAATAGTAATATTTTTCTCTCACTAGAATATTATATCGCCCTATATATATATTTAGAATATTTTATATGAAAGTAAATTACTTTCATATAATATATTGTATGTAAAAGTTTTATAGTGTATGTAAAAGCTTGAGTTTATAAGCCGGATATAATATTTCCAGTAACTATGCTATTGTGCAGGATGTTATCAAGAAAGGTAATTACTTCGCTGAAATGTCTGCACAGAAATGTAATGGAATGTCAGATGAGTCAATAATTGTATCCTGTGGATATAAGAGAATAAATGAGATATCACACTGAATGTATATGTCGTGTATATAATGTTGAAATGGTACTCCACTAGATTTTGGATATTTGGAGGTCTCTAGTACAAAATAATATCTAAAAATCGATATGTAAAGATTTAAAAACATTAACATTTTACTAAATTTAATATTTTATTCTGTCTTTGACTTTGATCTTATCAAAATGAAATAAACATTCTCCAAATAACTTTACACTTTGGTTGATAATAAATCTCTCTTCTACATCGTCTTCACATCTTTCTATCCAACTCTGCGTCTAACAAGCTCTTGACGTGTTGATGATGGCAAAAGTTTAACATTGATTTTAATAAAACATACCAACATACATATCACAAATACAATTTTGTTTTAAAATTTATTTTTACCTTTCAAACGACATAATCCGAACTGAAACCTTTCTTAATAGTTATGTTTAAAATTAGAGTTATCTCATAATATAAAGTATAGAGCACATTGTATTTAAAATAAATTTATAGTAAAATAGTAAAACACACGACTAATAAAAGAGTTTGGAAGTCTGTTGGTAATTATAAATTTGCCAGCTTCGCGGCAATTGGCAGGTGTTTCAAATAACTCTACTAATACACTGCGTATCTATCTGCTTACACCTTTAGATACTACAGCTTTGAAAGAAAATTTCATAGATCAATGAAATGTCGTTTTAGATTATATTATAGAAGTTTCAAAATTTCCATTAGCATATTTGATTCTTATATAAAGGCTCGGATATTATTCTAGAAATAACACAAATTGTCAATTGTAGGAAAACAATAAGATTTCTTATTTTCTCAAAATCCATAAAAGATGCAGATACTAATGAAATGTGTTTAATTGTAACTACAAGAGTATTGAATTTTGGTAACAATCTGTTTAATTTTCATTTATGAAAATAAAACAACAACTACATAACTGAAGTCACAATTGATCCCTCTTGGATTGGGTGATTGAATTTCCTAAAGTAATTATATATTCTTTGATTCAAAGCGGTAAAATAATTAATATTTTATATCTAAGTCCGGTCGTAAGAAAATATCGTGATCAAATCTACATATCTTATTCAAGCTAATTTCCATAGGTGAAGTGGTCTTTGAAGCAGTTTAACCCTTTAAAGTTAGCAGTTCGTAAAGAAAGCTAAATCTCATAAAATAAGTTAATAGTTTAAATATTCAATTAAACGGCACGGTATTAATGTATATTCACAAATAAAAAATATATTTTTGTAATTTCCTTAGTTTTTTGTCCCGAATGTTATTGTTTAAGTAATTTCTTTAATGCAAGCTGCCATAAAAATAAACAAATTGTAATAAAAATTTGTAATTACAAACTTCTATATTTATTTGATCTTAAAATAAAACATTTTTTTTAATTTAGAACAAAGGTTTACAGATAGACTGCAAGCTATAGGGCTATCAGATTGATCAGCTTGGGCGGTAAAGTTTACGCAAAAATACTATCGAGAAGAATGCAAGTGAGATCTGAAAGGCTGTAGTGGGAGGCCCAAGGAGGTTTTAGACCTGGAAGAGAGTGTATAGATCAGATCTTTTCCCTCCGCATGATCACGGAAAAGTTTTTGGCCCTAAACCAAAAGGTTTTCTGTGCTTTTGTGGATTTGGAAAAGGCGTTTGACAGGGTTGTGAGAAAGAAGTTATGTGTAATGAGCGGACCCTTGCTACAGGCTGTAAAATCTCTTTACAGAGATCACTCAGCCTGTGTGCGAGTAGGAGCTGGCATGTCACCCTGGTTTGACATCCAATCGGGTGTTAAGCAAGGTTGCGCTATGTCAGGTTGGTTGTTCAATTTGTATTTGGATAGTTGTCTCCAAGGCGTGAAAGATAGTGACATGGGAGTGAAAGTAGGAGACCTTAAGATCAATTGCTTGCTATATGCAGATGATGCAGTGCTCATTGCATCATCACAATGCAATTTGCAGGCATTGGTCACCACTCTGAAAGATGGGTGTGAAATTAATGGTCTAAATCTGAATGTAGATAAGACAAAGGTTCTGATATTTGAAAGAAATAAAGAAAGAACAGAATGTAATATCAACGTGAATGATAAGTTAATAGAACAAGTGAATGAAGTATATTTGGGAAGTATGTTTAGCAAATACGGAAGATACAAAATGGATGAGGAAAGGCATATTGCTGCCGGTAACAGAGTCGGTGAGAACGGTGCTTTGGTTGCATTGTTGAGACAGCGAAACGTCAGCATAGCTGCACGTTTGGCTGTACACAATGCGGTTTTGCTACCGACGCTGTTATACGGCAGCCAAACGTGGGTAACACAGAAGAAGAATGTAAGAAAGATGAATGCTGTGGAGATGCGATCTTTTCGCAGAATGTGCAGAGTCAGTCTAGCTGATCGAATCCGCAATGAAGAGATGGATCTCATCATCATTCTTCATTCTGTGGACAGAATGGCAGGTACTAGCGAAGATGTTACGGTGAGAATGAAGAAGAACGTGCTCAGATGGTTTGGGCACGTCGAACGAATGAGTGATGAAAGAATGGTAAAAAAGATTTATATAGGCAAAGTGAGCGGTAAGAGAGACAGGGGGAGGCCTCGGGTGACCTTCGAAAACACAGTATCTATGATACTGGAGGAAGGTCACGTAAAAAGCATGAGGACTCCTCGGAGGGCATGTATGAAGAGGTTGATGTCTGTGGCCGAGGCGAAAGAGGTATGCAGGGACCGTAGCGTTTGGCGCTCCGTCGGCTCTGGCTACCCCGCAAGGGATATGGCGTGAAGCTAAATAATAATAATTAATTTAGAACAAATTTTCATATATAAATATATTTGGATATATAATGTAATAAAATTTGAGAATAACAATGAATAAAATCAACATGGAGTATAACGGTCTTTGGATCTCTAATGAATATTGAACACTACACAAATATAAAATGTATACTAGAGAACTCTCACTGCCAGACTGAACCATAGGTGAGCTAGTAGTTAATTCACTTATTCATATACATTTAAACTTCATTTATACCTTGTTTACAATACTTTTATAAGTATAGATACCACGGCTACACGCTTCGTTCATATTTAAAGAAGACATTCAAAGTATTAAATATACACCGATTACACCGATGTAAATAAATGAACTTTGTCTACATAGTACAATTTTAACTATATAGGAAATGTTATTTTAAAACAGTGAGTAAGCATTTAAAAACTTGTGATAGTATCTGGAGCATATAATTGTATAATATGTTTAAGTTTTCATTCACTTCAATAACTTTTAACATTTTTACATTAAAAATAACATTAGAGCCGAAAGTAGTCTATATGCCGTTGAAGCGCTACTTACCTACCTAGCTTCTCTAATATAATTATAAGAGAAATTGATTTGATTATGCAGGATGGAAGGCAAAATTAATATAGACCTGGCAGCCCTGAGGCAAGACGAGTGTCCTCCACCTTTTTAATCGGAGTAGTGTCTCCGCATGTAATTAAGTCGTTAAACTCTGAAACGTCGTTGCCATCTTTGTTAGATCATAATAATGTTTTTTAAACGATGTAAATAAAACTTTATTATTGATGAAGGATACTAATCTTTCTTTAAAAATATATTTAGCGCTTAAATAAGAAGGCCTCGCTTAATGTTTATACAAATCTATACATAAAAATAAAATATAAATATATTTATTGTTCGTTGTTGTTGTTTACATTAATAATGGGCTCAACCAAATTACAGTTTTCCTTAGAATTAGATAATTATTTTTAGAGATATGTAATATATATTATTTTTAGAGATAATAAGCCAAAACCGACGTAAATTTCTTCATAATCCGTCATGTAACTTTTCCGTGGGCAGCAAAAAAAAAAACTATTTTGTGCAGACCTTGTTTTGTTGAAGTTGTAGAATGTTTGCTACGAGAAGAAACATTTTGATAACAACTATACCACAACGTCATCTGATAATTTTGGTATATAAATATAGAATTTATAAATAACTGGTCTTCGGCGCCATTGAATCAAATTAGTTATAAAACATTATATCGGCAAAGCACACACACGTGTCGATATGAAGTGAGTCGGTCCAATCGTTTAACAGTTGGATAATAACTAAAAAACTCGACGACGATTATTTTAGTAAAAAATATATATTAAAAATCACAATTTAAATAAGATTTAGGCCTCACATGATAAGATCAAAAGGACGGTATGTTTATTGCTGTTAGTATCTGTTACGCGTTTGATTTGTTAAATCAAAATTTATTTCTCTATTTTGTGGATTACTTTATTTTTGATGAAAGGGCTCTCTTCATAGTGCAATATTTTAGTATTGAGGCGTCGTTAAAACAAGCGAATTCATAAACAGTTCACGATCTTCGATTTTAACTACACATACGCACTTAGTTTAATAATTCATTTACTGCCAGAAGGCAACTTTGGGGAAAATTTTCAAAACATTGTCGTAAATTTATAATGTATGTTGCGTGTGTCTAAATGCGTTAAAGCCAATGTGGTAGTGTTATTATTGGTACATAATGGGTGACGTTCACACTATTGGTTTAGAGGACGCTAATAAAAAATTATTAAGTACTAGCTTTTCGCTCGCGGCTCCTTCCGTGTACGCTAAATAAATGCGGTAAATACATTTTTTTATATGTATGTTTCAACTACTTAAATTCCTTTTTACGCTATAAAAGATAGCAATATTTATTTATTTTATATCAAGTGCTTAAATACAAAGTTTCATGGTATTTGACAAAATTAAACTATAAGATTCCATATAATCTTATTTTAGCCCGTTCCATACCTTATTCGCAGTAAAAGGTAGCAATATTTATTTATTTCTTATAAAGTTCCTAAATTTAGATTTCCAAAGTTTTATCATTTTATTTTTGAAGAAGCTTTCATGGAAACTTTCATCCCCTATTTCATATAGATTCTATAAGTCCTTCCTATATAAAAATATATTGCACTTTCCATAAAGAGAATAAATGTGTAATTAATTTAGGTCGGTATATAAAACTTTACGGACGGTTGAAAATTGATTCTGGTTTCTGTAAATGCCATTGTATTATTGTATTATTTCTTGTTTATTTATTTTATAATTTGAACACAAACATTAGTAATAAGTAGTTATGGTGAAACAATTATCATAACAGCCATGAATTATATACTTAAATGTATTTTCGATAAAATAAGCAACGTTCACGCATTAATATAATATAATTAAAGACTCTTATTACATAATAAAAACAATCTACCCTAATAATAAATTAGTGTCCAGGCAAAATCTGTATATTTAAAACAATAGCTACGTGCTCAAAATTATTGCACAGTTTTGATGGAATTTGATAATATTTTATTGCCCTCTCCAAAGGATACTTTTCCTTGAAAAAATTATCTTATTTTCAAGTGAACGCAAAAACTTATTTTCGATATGTTTACAATACAATCACACTACTAGATGGATTCAAATATAATTTTGTGTACTAAGGGTTGTCATTCAAGTCAACAAAAAGAATGCTTTGCACTCAGGTATAACACATTTAAATTTTTTTAGGGAAAAAAATTAAAATTTGTTTAGACTAAAATCACATTAAAATTAAAAATGAATGATTTGTAATTATTAAAAATTATGACTTATAATTTGCGTTGGAAGAGAGGGAGTGTGAAAGCAGAAAAAAGGATTTTTACTATAATATACTCGAATAATAGTAATAAATAGAGAAAAAACTGGCAACAAAGGTTTTTATTGCTCTTTTTTCTTTTTTCTATTCTTAGATACTCTTTTAGTTTCTCTATTCTTAGATACCAATACTCCCACAGTTGTACTTTCTCCTAGATTTCATGTAAATTTTCAATATAGTTCCGTTAAATTGAAGTCAGGTATTATTTCTAAGATATATTTGTAAATATGTCTATAAATAACATTTGTTCAATACAATATCTATTCCATATTATTAAAAACTAGGTATCGTCATCTTTCTATAATTCTCGTGTACATTTTGTTATAAATAAGGAAACGTAAATTAATACAGTTGGAGTAATGAGGATATGCACAGTTACTACATTATTTTAAATTGAATATGAAGGATATTCAGAGTTTTAATTAATTTGCTGTTTAATGGAATGATACATTCTAGTATCCTATTATAGATGCTCTTGGTTTTACGTATGAGAAGTTATATCGACTATTGGAGATAAATTAAATTAAATAATGATGTAATTTTTCATAATAACTTACAAGCTTTTTATTTACAATGTTTTTGTTCGTTGTATTGCAAAGCTTTTAAGAAATTGCAATACTTTTTTAAGCACCAACCAGACATTTGAATGATTAAAATAAACCATACCATACCAAGGGTCAGGTATATTTTTTATTGAAAAATTAAAAAGTTTCTTTAATATAATATGTGGCAGAGAGATATAAAGTATTTATAATAAATTAGTAATTAAAAAAAACTAACAAAAATCTAAACCAGATTTGAACATTTACATAATTTCGTTAACCATATTAACGACGAAAATATTTATGATTAGAGAACAAAAATCGGTCAAAGTCAAAAAGCACATCTTGAATTCAAATAGATGAAGACTGATGCTAGGCACAACATTTTGGATAGAAATAAGAAAAAAATATTCTTTTTGCAAATTTTATACTGCCTACTAAGTATAAAGTTGTATGATATATTTAAGATGTCAAGCACCGTATTTGAATTAAATTAAATCACATTATCAAAAAGCTGACATAAGTAACATTTGGAAGCTGGAGGATTTGGAGATGAAAATAAAAAAATCTTTTAAATTGATTAAACGACAACATTTGGCACAAAAAGTAAAATTTTCATAATATTATCAGGGAAATACTATAAAAAAATTGGCACAAGTTGTCAATTTCGGATCATTTCACTCAGTGTGTTCTTATTGTCGGTATCTTACTAAAAACGTGGAATAGACGGAATGCATAGAAAGAGATGTTACCTACCAAGTGAAGTTATCAAAGAGAGCCAAACGTATCTGTGGATGGAAGTTTCACAATATCAAAGGATGTTATTAGAATTTTCGTAATTTCAAACAAAATCTTCTATTCTTTGAGGAAACAAAAAAGTCTACTTTAGTCTACTTTTCAAACAAAATCATCTATTTTTTGAGGAAACAAAAAAAGTCTACTTTAGTCTACTTTTCAAACAAAATCTTCTATTCTTTGAGGAAACAAAAAAGTCTACTTGTAAAGTGGTGGCCATTTTGTCCAAAATATTAAATTACAGATGATTACGTATTAACCTTTTGAACCACTATATGTCCGTATAATTTGAGTATATTAATTAATTTTAACTTTTTAACATGTAAAACCTAATGCTATATATATATATATATATATATATATATATATATATATATATATATATATATATATATATATATATATATTATCTTACAGAGAAAAAACACTTCTCACAACATCACATCCATCACATCTCATTCTCTCTTCTTCAATGTAGAAAATCGGAAAAGCTACTTTTCGTTTCTGAAAATTTTAAATGTCGACAATAAAAGCAATTATATTAAAAGTATGAGCGTAGAATACTGCGATGACAATTGCATTTAAAATAAACACTTTAAAAATTACTTCGTAGGTTTGTCAGCCGTAGGGACTATGTTAATGATTAATTACTATTTCATTAAGAAATACTTTAGAACTGTATAATATACTAAAGAAAAAGAAAATAATTTCACCTTTTGAACAGTTAAGTTAAAATAGTCAGAAGTTAATGTATTATTTACATACATCGACATAAAACTAAATATATCATTGGACATCTTAGCGTTTAAAAAATAATACTGGGTGGTATTGTCGAGAGCATTGTTAAGCGAAGTCGAGTATCATTAGCAAATTCTTAAAGCTATTTCGATATTCCATTTTCGTTTGTGAAATTTGTAAAATATTTTAGTTACTATAATATGTCATACCAAAATAAACAAGTGATAATAACGATCTATTCAATTATTTTATGCAAAAATAAGTGTGGTTCAACCAATTAAGTTTCATATTTAAATATCAAAGTTTATCCAAATTATATTGTGATATTCCAATGATAAGTGTACTTACATTGATCACGACCCTCTCGCAGAAGTCGTGGTCATGCTGTATCGGTTCAAATGTGACTACGCCGCCCTGAGGCGGCCGGCCCTGTTCCTCTTCCTGACTGCACAATTTCGGCAGCGACCTGCAAGAAAGAAATAAAAATAAAATTTTTTAATACAACTATTTTAAAACATTATGTTTTTTCGCGTATCTAAAAAGTGTAAATTAATTATATTTTAAAATATAATTGAATAGTAATAAAGTAAAACTTGATAGACTACCCGCGGTCGCGACTTAGATAGTCACTCATTTCAAAGCCTTATGGAAATGAAAGTCCGCGATGCGCCGATACGTCATTACAGCTCGAATGCACTCGATCAAATGGTGGGCTCTCGCTAGGAGTCAGCTTTAACTTAATAATTCAGTTCTGCGCCGATTTCAGGATAAGTTATAGGAGATGTGCCAATATATTATAACAAAATAACTGAACATTGTAACGTTTCTTATTATTAACAAATAATTGCCATTAAAACAGGTAACATCTAACCATCAAGGACAAACACTTTTTTAATTGTATACATAGATAAATAAAAAAAAACTTTATTCGCTTCATAATTATAAAATGATTCACCAAAATGTATAAAACTATATCTCTTTCAGAAATAAAAAGAAACTACTGCATTGTACAACTATTACATGTTTCCGTTAATAGAGGACATCATAGCTCCCACATATTAGCTAAAATTCAATTTTAAATAAGTGCAGACGGGCGCGGGCCATCACAGTCTACCATAACCCATTTATTAAGTTACGACTAAACCGGAAGTTACTGTTACGAGTATGCATTTTGTCACATCCACTTAGCCTGTTATAGTTATCATAGTATGAAGAGTTTATTTATAATTGTTTTACGATTATTAACATATTTTCCTGATGAAGTATTGTGTACACTTGAAATAAGTGAGTAAAAAGCAGATGAAATGTTCATTTAGAAATTGTTATAGTCTTAACAAACTAAACTCTATAACTAAATAAGCCCTAACAACGTAACAACGTAACAACGTAACATCGTAAGTAGCTGCTGCTTACGTTGTTACGGCTTAATAAACTAAAATATATTATATATATTATATTTACACTGATTTTGTATAATTTTATGTTAATATATTTTACGACTCCTATACAAGATTACGTAAGTGTAATGTGTGTATATTTTTTTGTATATTTTTTTATCTGTAATAATATAAAATAATGACGACTTTTAATGTTAAATCTGTTTGCGAGATTGGTTTTTAAAGATATAATTATTTATATTTATCGATATTATCAAAACGGTTATTAAAAACGTAATTCCATTGTACATTTTTATTATTCGTTTAAGTTTCATTTGCTCATCAATAATCCAACAAATAAGTCATAAATGCAGTAAATAATATTATAAATGTAGTTAGTTAGTTGGTTGTAGGTATGATCATTTATTTAATTATGTCGATAGCAGCAGTTCAAATAGGATATATTAAAACGTCAGGGATTCATAGAGTCTATTTCTATGCTTTCGTAACATATTAGAAATATATTTTTATCCGACGTGGGAGTTAATACTAGTTATAAGTGAAGTATGAAAATCACGCGGCCTATATTTTCAGTATTTATAATGGAAAATATTTTCCTGCGACTATCCTTTACAGTTTCTACCGTCGCTCTCTCCCACTACTGATGATTCGGTATTTCGTATTTTTCTTTAATATTTTAAACGGTGTTGCGTTTGCCAATTGCTTTGGAGAGCGTTTTACTTAGATAATATATCTAAGTAAAACCGTCTTAGAGAAATAATTAATTGAAAGTATATGTATCCACTAACTTTTTGAATGCAAGAGTATAAATTTGAACACTAATTGTGAAATGTATGTGGTCTTAAAAATTTTAAATATGTTCTTGTTATTTTTATGAACATGACATTTTCTTTAAAAGTCCTTCCGTCTTTAAAAATGTATGTTAATCACTTTTATGGTATCAGTGAAATATTAATCTCGCCATTGAAAGACTCCTCAACGAGTTCTCTAAAGACAATATCTTTAAACCTCTATCTATTCTGTATCACGAAACGTGACATTATATGAATAAGCAAACACTTTTTTAATTAATTAACATAATAATTATATAGTCTGAGATATCACAAAATTTTCATGATCTTGCCAGACAGATGTTTGCAGTTAGGTTACTGATATCAAGAATATAATAACCGTCCAAAAGTGTTTAATGTTCATTATAATATGATCGTTATGTAATAATAACTAACTAACTAGAGCAGATGATATTTGTTCACAACTATTTCAGTTTGAGTCATTAGTTATTCAGGTGGTTCCGAGAGTTGGCTGATTTATAATACCGATCATCATTTAAAACTCCTCTCAAAAAGTAGGTTTGATTATGTTTACAAGGTTTTTAACCAGAACGGTTACTTCATTAAATTATGCCATTCGTCTTGCAGAAGCGATAATATTACAATGAAATTAATGCCGAATGTCATCAAAAAATGTACAACTTTCTCTACTAGCCATGATACCGTCACCGAGGTCCCGTAGGTCCCGTGGGTCCCGTAGTCTACAAGGAATCCTTATAGATTCGTCACGTCCGTCCGTCCGCCTGTCCGCTACCTAGCTTAGAGACTCTTAGTACTAAAAAGACGTTATTTGGCAAGAACATACATATTAGTCACGTCTTCAAAGTTGTAGAGTAAAATTTTTAAAACAAAAAGGTGGTTCCTCTGCACGAATAGTGTGGGATTGAATTTAAAATATTAGTTTTTTGTAAGATTCAAGTACCCCCTTGGGAGCAATATGGATGATTTTGAATCATGATCGTATATATAACAAATTGACGACGTGACCTGACACGCACTTGACCGGTTTTTACATTTAACTTTACCGCATATGACATTAACTAATTGTCGTTCTCCGCCCATGTTTAATAAAAAATCAATTTGTGAGAAGCTAAAATCATGTTTGTATTCGGTTATTCCATTTTATTTTTAATATCCACAAATGAAATTTCTATACGATATTGATATTCTGTTAGGTAGGTGTTTCATTATAAATAAATGCAACTAGTTGACTTCATAAACCTTCGGGCAGTTCGTATTGTCGACGAACCCTCATACGACTCAGCATGAAAAGGGATACTGGTTTATTTGTTAGATCCTCCACAAATGTGGGCATGTTTAGAGGAATTCTCGGACATGGTACAACTGTCACAATTTTACAATTACTCTGTTCACCATACTGGATATAGATAATTAAATAAATAGGATCATCATCATCATAATCCTCTGCAGATTGCAAAAATAATTTATATTAATAAAAAATATAAAATATTCCAAGCAACGTTATTAGTATTACAATGCAATGTTCTTGAGTTGCAGGTCCTTGGGCGATGGTAACTCTAGTGAAGGACATCACGGTGACATAACTAATTCAAGATAGTAATAGCACTTAATACAATTTTGTCAGTTATTTTTAGCTCCGACATTTATTTTTATAACTACTTTATTTATTCATACAAGAACTATTTGACATTTTATATGTGACAAGATATGGTGACATTTTTAATAATAAATTATTTATGACATAAATCAAAATTCATCATCAAAACTAAAAACAATTCTGCATCTACCATATTTTTAGGATATCTAAAATGAAATTTATGTTTGTGTTACTGGTTCAGATGCCTTTTCATATTCAAAAGATGTTAAATTTACATTAATAGTATATATTATCAAGGCAAATGTAGTAAATAGTTGATATATTTAGTTATACATATATTTAGTACAACAATGATTAAATTTTATGATAACGAAACTCATTAGTGATATTGATTTGTTAACAGTTCACGAGAGCGTTTTATCGAAAACTCTCTCACGTCTAAACTAAGCTTGTTCCAATAATAGACGGACTTGAGAGCAAAACGAGCTGAATCACAACAAACCGCACCATACAACTTTTACAAGTAATGTGACAGATATTTAATTAACGAATATGAAAATGAAAATTAATTCAGTGCATACAAGAAATTATTAATTTAACTTCAAAAATGGATACAATCACACTCGAAACATAAAACAATGATTGTATAACAGGAATCTGTTTTAACTCTTGTTTTAGCAGTAACACCAAATATTATAGAAAAAACTAATATCAGAAACATTACATAAGAGCTCTATGATCAATGTCAGTGAAAATCTAAACCCATTTCAGCCTAAACTTTACCAGTGACCACGGAATCTTAAAATATAACTTTGTTAGTGTTTTATAATGAATGTTTATTATGAACGATGAACTAATAAACAATATTTGTTATTTCAGTATAGTTCAGGCTAGTTGATGAATATATTATATTAAATTAGATTCTGATTCGGTGCTTTAGTGATCACTGTATACGTTGCGTATGAGTTTTTTACCGTCAGCTTTTATTCGTGAAGCTAAACAAGCAAGCTTGCCTAAAGCTTACTATAAGCTCAGTCTGACGCCTATTTTTTAAATGAGTACGAAAATGTGTACAATCTAAACCAAACTTATTTTAAGCACAGTTTACTAAAAATAACTGTAAAAACTGTAATGTCTGTGTGTATATTTTTATGCATTAAGAGAATAAGAAAAAAGTTATAATCATGTGGAAACATTATAACTATAATAATTTACTTTGGAACAAATTTTAGCCTGATATAAGAGATTTAGAACAGTTGAGAATAAATATAGAATTATTTGTGACATTGAAGCTATTTATTAAGTAAAAAGGGTATATTATAGTAGTATAATAATATTTGAAATAAAAGTTAAGTCAGTATTTCAATATTAGTGTTGTATAAGTCTTGTATAATTTCATACGAGTAGGCACGTCAATAGACATTAGTTATTTTGAATTGACACCATCCGGCAATGTAAGATCCGTTCTAATTAAAAATAAATGCGTTTTAAAAACGTTTACATTTTAAATGTTATGGAAACATGTCAAAATTATGTTTTTCGAAGATCTGTTTAAAATATACAAAACATTTAACTACTTTTTTTTTATATAAAATTTGATAAGCCAATTAATTAAACCCAGTTGATTGCAAAATAAAAAATAATTAATGTTACTTTACTTGCCCAATTAAATTTGTTTTTCACAATCACTTCATTATTTATTATATATTTTGAAATATTTTCTGTTTATATGATTAATGATTAACATTAAGTTATTTTAATTTAATCTCAGTCATTAACCAGTTATCGAGGTCTCCACGCTGTACCGATAATGGTTTATATTAAATGTGCACGTATTAACGAATACGTTAATGAAGTTCAGGAATTCAATTACTTGTTTCGGACTGATTAACCACACTGATCTGAAGGTTGACAAAATTTTATTTGATTTAATAAATCTCAAATATTTGCCCACAACGTGAATATCTGCGTTTATTTCTATTTACTAAAAACGTAGTTAAAGTAATAAATAAATGGTATAAAAGAATATTTAAAATTCGATAAAAATAAATAGAAAAAAATGTGTATATTCTGACAAGCTGAGAATTTTAAGAAGATGAGTCAGGCAAAGACCATGTATGAGAGGTAAAGTAAAAAGTGACCCAGTTAACATTCTAAGAATCTCACGTATGGGAACCAAAGAAAGGTGAAATTAAGGTCATGAGATTTTCTTAGAAAATCTTTATCAAACGTAGCGAAAGTTTTCGCATTAAATATTCTAATATCATAGTCTCGTGCCTTCGCACAGGCATTATAACTCGCTAAGTGTCGAAATTGTCTGTGCTTGTAGTTAGAATATTTAATATAAAGATAAAAATAATTAAGAAATTATCATAGGGCAAAGGTAAGAAACTTGTAACGAAAGACTTTGTTTTCACCTCAAGAGCTACAGTCATATAAACATAATATGTAATTATATGTAGTATATATTACACATAGTACTTAGTGCGTAGTGAGCCATCACAAACTTTGTAATCTAGAATTACCTAAGCGTAACTATACGAGTAGCAGTACAGGGCACGATTGGCATTGGGATTTAGTTTATTACGCTTTTAGTAAACGAAAATAAAGCTTACATATTAATATAATATTTTAACGTAAACATGGGCTTAAAAAGTTTTTCATTTTTGAATAATAATATAATTTTATCTCATTCCCAATCATATATTAATATTGTTATGCCTATGATAAAACATTAAGCTATTTATTTTTGATAGATTTTCAGTTTCCCAGAATTAAAACTGTTTAAATATTATCTCCGTAACCCATTGACCAATATAACCTTACTGTATTCCAACCAGGAATATAAAATGATTTAAGAATTATATACGTCTGAGGTTATTATCTTCAATATATTTTTTATAAACTACCTAATTTTTGTTAGTTATTAAGTATTTATTAAGAATAAATACCTGAGATATTTCCGAGAGGTAATTGACACTTTAGACCTCTGAAAACATAAGTTGTAAGCTTTAAATGATGTCAAAGGTCAGTCAGCCAGTTTAAACCAAATATAACCGCAATCTTTCAAATTTTGACAAGTAGAGGTCACGCTATGCAGCTTTAAACAGAATGCCTAATTTGACGGGTAAAGTCAAGGTTAACACTAACTTCGGAACAGCAGACAAGCATTTAACTCGAAACTTTGAAATTTTCTAAAAATAAATGTTGTGTCGGCATACGTGATGGAGCTTACAGTTGACGAGTTACTGTCTCCAAATTAGATTCTCTGCGAATATGTTAGCCAACAATACTGTGCGAACTTTTCTAAATTTATAGTGCAGATAACACAATATTTTTTTATATTTTTTAGCAAGTGGTCTATGAATTGAATAAACCATGAAAGTCGAGAATAAAAGATGACGCGAACATTTATGAAGTTATAATCATTCGAACTACAAATAAACATACTACCAAAAACTGAAAATTTAAATACATTTTGTTATATGAGTGTTGACATGTCTGTCTATTAATAAATAATTTTAGGTTTTTAAAAATATGTTCAAATGCAAATTCGAATATAACTTTAATAATAATTTAAGACAAAAAAGTTATTTTATCATTATTATTTTAGTGCGTTCCTGGCCTGGAGAGGTATTTTACAATTCAAGCGTGTATAGTGAAATATTTTTACACTTTACATGCATTACATTTATATGAAATGACACAGCGTCTGTATGTCTGGTATATCAACTTGTGTTATTTCATATGAATGTTATATACTACATTGTGAAGACTAAACATCCGTACAGTACATTTGGTGTTAAATATTGAAGATAGTTACCTTCTTCGTAAGCTTGAAGGAATTGATTTTCACTTGACCCCGGAGCTAGTATAAACAATGGACCTTGAAGGGACCTTGGTATCCTTAACATTTAGAATTCCTCACGGTAAAGTTGTTTACGACCTTTAAAAAAAACATTGAAAAGATTGTTTGAAGGACATTGTTAAATGATTTTTTCAAAATTAAATAGATAATGTCTCTTCAAATTCCTTTGTCTTTTTAGCGATAGGCCATGAAACGGGTTTGTAATATCTATCGTACTATATTCTTTTGGGGTTCAATTTTATTATCTCTTCGTCGATAATTGCGTAATTATTATGTTTTCGATTTCAATACTCTCTTAATACGATCTTTGCAAAGGAATATTATAGCTCTAAAATAAATTTAAATATATGTAACCGGTTATATATAAGTTTTTAGTCTTTTAGTTCTTTAAAAATGTGTCAGTTATAATATCCGCATAGGTTTTAAACCTGAGGTGTTGAATTGAAACTACTGTGACACTAACAGCATTCTACAATTATATATTTAAGTTATTTTTTTATTTTACATTTAAGTACTATTAAGAAAATACATCCCTTATTGTAGATATAAGAAGATGAGTATTGAAATTCAATTTTAATATGATTAGTTTCAGATAACGATACGGATTGCCGCTTTCGTTAAATTCCATTACCTCCAATGACGTATCGTAAACGATTTCTTTGTAAACATTTTCGTGGAGCATACACCACGTTCTCTATTTTACAGACGGTTGAGACGTTTATGTAATTTGAACTTTATTTCTTTTACGTTTGAAACGATATTTGTGTAAACCGTTACGATAGTTGCCGTACAAGTGTTGTCTACTGAACTCAAACAACATGACGTCGAAGTAAAGAATAGAGCAATTTTGAATCCGTCTCTGCGTGATAACGGATTGAGTTAAACTGTTACAAATTTTCCGTTAAAAAGATCCTTGTATTTATACAAACACTATTCAAGTCTACCTCAATACACAATCCTATTATTACTGGTAATATTTATACGCGGTAGTTTTTATCGCATACCAGATAATGTGTTTTAGGAAAAGCTATAAAATTTCGAAAACAGAGATGCTTCAAATTATTAACAAGAAACATTTGACGGGGAAAATAAATTTTGCTTTATCACGATAACAATATCAATAACTCACATGGAAAAAATATACAGTCTTTTGTAAAAAACGGTTAGAGTTTGGAGAAATTATAATTAAAATGTTCAATTACTTACAATGTATGTACGGAAACAACTTTGACTTTGAAGGAATAAAAAATAGTAATAATTGTGTAGTTTTTATACAAGCTACTCTAAAATGATAATTGGGGAAGGTTCCAAGACATGCATGCCGCAGTGTGCCGGGCGGCGTCGAAGTTTAGTGTACAATTATCTTGTTAGTGCAAACCTGCTCTGCACTGCGACACTAACTTTTAATTCTCTTTATCATAATCATATTATATCATATCTTATCTTAAAAAACAAAATATTACTGCCATATGTAAATATTGCTAAATTCATATTGCCCCTCCACGGGTAATCACAATGTAAGATACGAAATTCATGGATTATGGATTCAAATATGTATTTATTCAAAATTATATTAGCTTTTCTTTTTTAATAAACAATTGAAGTATTTCTTCTTATCAATAAACATTAAAAATAATATATAACATAATATATAAACATAATAGACATAGTATTTAGGTCATATCATCATAAAGTCATACAAGATCAATACCCCCACGAAACGTAAGCAATTTAAAATGTGTCTTATTAAGCCATTATCAGACAAATAGCATGATTAGGCAACCAACAGATCCGATGAGTTTTGAAATTGGGCTGAATAAATTGCTTGTATTCCATTAGAGCATTAATTGTGAGCATCGGGACGCAATGAAATGCAACTGGGACGATGTAACTCCTGCTGATTGCGAATAATCGTTTTAAAGCCATATTAATCGGATTGAAATTGTTAATTGCAACTAGTTAACATTTATGCTAACTACCCTTTGTAGGATTTTTTATATTATTATTAACTTTTATATTAGAAATGTTATAATAAAAGTAAATCGATCAATAGTCTATATAACTCGTTTATCAAAATAATAAATAAATATCGGGATGTATCTACATCCTATGTACATGTGTACAAGTGGAACACTAGATTATTGTAAGTGCAGTATTCGCTTCCCTTTTTGTAGTTACGTAATAGAAATATTGAAATTTAATTCCATTGCAAAATTATATAACATCCGCAATATGTTCTTTCCGCCACCAGAGGAATTTATGCAACAAACAGACTTCTTTTTATCTCTTTATCTTTATTCTTTGGTGCTTTGGAATGAAAATTAAAAAATATAATATAACGGCGAAAGAGTGATTTTAATAGTACTAAACAATAAATAGGCGTTTAGTAAAATAAATAAATATATAATTTAATTTAGGGTAATTATCAATATTAGGGTAACCGACCTTAATGTTTCTAAGTATTGCCATGTTCGATGCATATTTCAACCTTGTTTGAGTAAAAATTTCTTTACATTTCTGAATGTATTAGGTATTTCTGAATGTATAGGTGGGCGGCATTTTCAGATTTGACTGGAATTTAGAATTTCAAGTTTCATCTTTTGCGACTTTTATTTATGGGTAATAGTTAACCTGCCCATCGTGAGTTAGCTATAATTTTGTTAATACCGACCTAGATTATTATGAATTGGTATCTAAAAGTTAAACAAATTGAAGATTTCATTGACTATCAGCTTATTGTAATAGAAACTTTTAGAGAGAATTTATAACCAACTCATAAAACAAAAATGAGAAGCATATTTCAAAAAGATATTGCGCTTCAAAATAAATCGGCACCGCGTCAGAACAGCACTCGTCAAACTGTTAAAACAAAACCTGTAATGTTTCGGAGATAAACAAGAGAGAAAACGAACAAAAGCAAGGTAAATTAGAACAATGTCCTCAATATAGTCACCGTTGGAGTTGTACGGATCGCGGTTCGCGGACTCGCACTGCTGTATCGCTGAAACAACGAAATATAGGTCGCCGCAAAACTAAGTCTTGAGACGACACTCACCAAGCCCGGGATCGGAAGTGGTTAGTCGTTGTTAGTAGCGGCCGCCACGCGGCTCACTCACCAACACATGTCGAAATATTCCATAACAACGTCAATATACATGTGTCACTGAGACGAAAAACGGAGCGCGTTTGCGAACCGCTTCACGGTGTGTGCCGCGAGACGTAGAGCGACTCCCCTGACGCAACCGACACATCCTGACCACTGCCCATGTCATCATCGCTCTGCTTCAATAGTACTAAATCACTACAATTTACCTACCTTTGGTCTTCGCCTTGCTCCTGGGCCCGGGGGCATTCCTGCCTCGGCCTGAGGACAGGCGTCAGCCCCCATTTCTCGACCAACTCTATACGAGCAATGGTGGCTGCTCAACTTCAATGTGTCATCGGGTCGTAGCGGGTTTGTCTTTGCAGTGATTAAGCGGCGAAGAGGCCGGCTGGCCCGCGGCGCCCCCCGGCCGGCTGGTGGCGCTCGCGGCCGCCGCCACCTTACACGTGCGCCATGCCGCGCTCTCGTGCTGCGGTCGACCGCTGCCACTATGCCCGCTTTTCGCCCTTCAGCGCGCCCGCGCTGTCTAGCATAATGGGTCTAAAGAGTTTGGCGCGGCGGGCGCATCGCTCTGTGCGTCACGCCCGCTTCAATCGCGGACCGCCGACTCTCGTCACCTGCGCGCTTCCTTGCTTCCTAATCTCTAGTCGCGTTTACTTTCAACTCCCTACTGATTACAGGCTATGATATAATATGTGAGATATGTATATTTCACGACCGTCGGGCGGAGTCCTTACGTAATGCGTAAGGGGCGCGTGCGGCGGCGCCTCACCGGGTGCGACGAGTCATCGTCGTATAGAACCGCGTGTCTATCGCGATGCTCTAGCGAGAGCGTGTATCGTCTTGACGTTTCGGCGGTGAACTGGCGCTGGCGCGGTGGCGCGTGCTCCCTCCTCCCGCACCGCGTCGCATCCCCCGCGGGCGGCCGGCGCTCGCCCGCACGCGTATCGACACCGCGTGCCAACCACTGCACCGCGGTACGGGCCGCTCCCCGCGTGCCGGCTACTCACCGCCTGTGCGCTGCCCTCTCACCGCTCCTACACCGACCGCTTACCGTCCTCGAACAGCGTTGTCGGTCGCACGCTTTTAAACATCGCTGCACGCAACTCATTGAATACTACCGCTCTCCAATCAAAACACTACTTTTTTCCTTTTTTGCCTTTTGTTGTTTAGGGAATTATTTCACTTAAACTATATTTTACAATATCAAACCTGGGATTAAAATGTCTAGTAAGAGAATATATCAACATTTTAACTAATAAAAAATTACTCACTAGACACAAGTGCAGATATTTACAGATGTGACATGACAGGATGAGCAAAGACAAATATAAATAATTTTACATGTTTCCGTGAAGCTGACTGTGGAGAGGAGAGTGGAGATTAATGTTAGACAGCGAAACACTGTGGTGGCGAGGTCTCGTAGCGTGGCCGGCGTGGAGGCATAGCAGCGAGTGGCTGCAGGAGGCGCGATGCACCGAGCGGCGCCGAGCCGGCTCGACCCAACGTCATGAACGAATACTACCAAATGCCGCCCGTGAGCCAAAAACATGATCTGATAACATGTTAACGACCTTCAACTTATCGACGGTTATTACTTTTAGAAATTAGCAAAATCAAAAAGTAAGGTTTTTAGATCACAATTTATTTCTTTGTAGAACCGCTATGAACTATCTGTAGCGGGTCTGAATAATGACTGTCCTTTTTCAATGTCACCGTATATGTATAGGAGGTTTAAAATTGTGTTTTTGATATTTGTTGAAGTTATAACTATAGCAAGAATGCTATTGTCAATTAAATAATTATCTATTCCGCAGGCCACTAATTTTCTACTTACTTATTCCTACTGATGAGATGTCATTTGTTGTCGCCATTTTACGGTCAATTATAAATCGACTTTCATGTCAATAAAGTACTAATTGCAATGATTTTTTTTTTAAAGACTAACATAAGTTTTAATAAAAAAGTTTAAACTAGATGATATCGTATAACTAAACTTTCTTTTAAAATCTTGTCTTTATTTATAAGATTTTAGATAAGGCGATGTATTTAGGTTTGTTTAATAAGACCATAAAAACCTCTTAACTAGTCTTGACCTAGGTCTTGACCTGATACTGCGGTTGACACAGAATGTGTGACGTCACGAAGTTCAAAAATGGCGGGCGTCAGCGACTTTATGTCAAAATATTATCTTTGTGTTAAACATGTTTTATATGTATACATATAGGTATTATTAAAATGTATACATATAGGTACTACTAAAATTGAAAATCGTTTCTTGTTAATTAGTGATTTTGCATTTACAAATATTTGAGTTTTTAAATTTTGGTGCTGTATTAGTAATTTTTTGTTAGTCAATCTGAAGTAAAATATTGTAAATAAAAGCAATAATAAAAAATTGCTAAAAAAATCTTTCTCTTTTCAAGTAAAAGAACAGAGTACTTTTGGATCCATCGTTGGTCCCGTCCTGGACCTGAATGGGTAGTCTGAAGATCTCCGGCTTTCCTTCTCACAATAAAATTTAAGAAATCTAAGAAACTTTCTTTTGTCTTAACATGTAAAAAGATTATCAAAAACTGATTTTCGCCTATGACTCAAAAGTTATTTATCTTCTAAGACAACACAATCACAAATAACACAGAGCAGTACTTGAAGAAGTGAACTTGCATAAAGAATTCTTGTGGACATAAATTGTTATAAACATTAAATAATATTGAAAAACTTGTGTTGTCAACTAGAGCACTCGATCTCTGGAGTGTTCTTGGTTTGTCTTAATTTACTAAAGAAAGGAGAACAGATGGGCTAAACAAGTTGTATGTATTTTTTCAAAAAATCGATTCTGTGATAAAGTGTCATGTCTTGCCTTGAATAATGTTGTTAAATTTTATTTTCTATCCTTTATTTGTTCCAATTATTATATAAAATATTATATTAGCAAAAAGTAAGTGTTGGTAATTTTTTAAGGTCAATATAAAATAATTATATTAATATATATCATCTTTGTTTACCTCGAGAGGGTGTACTTTATTATGGTATGGGTGTCATTAGTTCATATCATTTTTGAATTTGTACATACAATAGATCTGTAGGTTACTGCACCGATGAACCTCAAATTTACACGATATACAAACCGTTTCAGAGATGGTATCTATATCTATATTTTATTTAACTGTTATTGTTTCAATGCACATTTCCCTCTAACACCGGGAGGAGTCCAAAGGAAGAGTATAAAAATTGCAAGTATTTGCAATGAGTCCTCATGAGTTATGACCGTTTTGAACACTTTTATAGATTTTGTCTTGTTTTGCTGTTTTTAGACAAACGCAACACTAGCTAACAATTATTCCTCACCGATGTAACTAGAATATGCGACTGCGATGGGTGGCAGGGCCAGGGTACAGCTAGTTTGTAACAATTGTGAATTATATGATACATGTCCTCTCTGCGGGAGGTGGAAACTCCAGAACTCGTATATATTTTTATATGGCAAAGTGTTATTGTGCTGTTATTTAACTTAATTGAATATAAATCTAAAATTAAGATATTAACCAATTGAATCGTAGTAGTTCGCCAAATGTATAATGATGTATCATTGCAGATTAACGTCACTTAGGACCAGTAATAATAATCATTCACATAATTGTAATATTAGATTTGTTTACGAAAGCTCGGTCAAGAGCCACTCACATATAAGTGCATTATTTTAAATTCGCTCTTTGAACTTACGTACGTAAGCAGGCATTCTTTTTCTGATTCTTAATAATAATAATAAATATTAATAATATTAATAGTTTAATAACCACGTTTATTATTTAATTTAAATAGAAGATAGGAATATTATTATATTTTCTATACATGAATGTGTAATAATCCGTATATCCGTAGAGTTTACGCATGCATGTTTATAAATATAAACATGCATGCATATATATATGCATGTATATTTACAATGGTATATTATTTAATAAAAGTGATTATCGTTATTATAATTGAAACATGCATGCGTAAACACTAATACGGAGCATTACACGAGATCCAATTAGCTAGGTCTGCTGTTGTCAAGTAAACTACGAGTGGCTAATGATAGCGTGATGTAACAGTATTTATACAATTTTAACATAGATTTTAATTTTGATATAAAAAAATTTAACTTTTCGTCCTCAGTTTGTTAAATTATTACAAGATGATGATTTAAGGTACGTCGTCTCGATCAACTGCGTCGTGCTTTGTACCGAAACGTTCAATTTTGTGAAGCGATCAATGTGATGGTTATGTAATTGTCATCAATTAAACTAAATAACTGTCTGTTCAGTTTGCACTTATATTGCTTTAAATACTAATTATATAGATTACACAACATTATTATTTATTAGGCTGAAAATAGTTTGAAGAAAAATGGTCATACAATAATACAAATACATACTTATTTATATGTATTATTTTGGGAAGCATAACAGGGCCTTGAACCGGAAATCACAAAAGCCGCTAGTTAGAGTCCTGCTCGTGACGTCGATTTCTTGAATATCTGCTTAAAAAGTATAAAAAAAAATTAAATACTAATTATTTTGTCGTATATATTCACAGCACATCCAAAATCAATTATAAAATAGTAGATAGAAATGTGTTATGTATTTTGGTAAACTGCCGCAAGCCAAATATGTATATTAAGTGGCGTGTAGCAGTAAGTACCAGCGGTAGATCAACGACCATCACCATCACTCAACATACAATTTATCGGTTCTGTGAAACTGACATTTTACATACTACATTCTAAAGTGGGAAAATTATTTATTAACTCCATTTAATCCTCAGAGCGATTTTTGTCTCAAAGAATGAGATCACTTTAATAACTACTTATAATGTTTGTTTGTTTAATTATATTATGAAATAAATAAATGGCACAGTTAAGCATGTAATGTTGTTAAACAGGAAATAGAGTAGGGCGAGTTCCTTACACGTGCCAGAATGAAAGAGACAGAAGATATTTGGGCGCTATCGATCTGTCCCAAGCAAGTCGTTGCGGGGGGCGGCTTTCCCCAAATTTCGACCAGGTACATTATAATTGCACAATATTCTATCATCTGTGCGAAGACGACACCAATAGTTTCAAATCAATACAATACAATATGGTGTTATTTATGGTCTTAAATATAAATTTACAACGTTAAATTGAATGACTCATTTCAACTGCTTGCTTAGTCGTGAATATCAGCGTATTTTAAACAGACGTCCTCGTATGCTACGCAATTTTCCACTTTGTAACACCAACTCTTTATCGAGGCATCAAAGAACTTTGGCGGAAAAACCGTCATCAAGACAACTAGCTGTCTCTTTGAGCTGAATGCATCTTTTATTTTGGTTTACTCGGCCAAAGCGCCGCTCAACAAGGTTTTTTGTGCTGTCTCTCTTTTCGCTTACAGTTGAATGGTTAAATTAACAGTTGCTTCTGAAAACGGATTGTGAACAATAAAACGTTTGTATCTCTGATATTCTTTACATTCATTAAGATAATGAAATTATGCCACTATATTTTAAGCACCGCTTCTGCTCAATAATTACATTAAAAATACACAACAATAACGGTACACGTCCTTAATTATTAATAAATTATAAATAAAAATAATTATCAGTGTGAAATGTATTATTTCGGTTCGTTTTACATGTCATATGTTTTGTTATAATTATAAGAACGCGGAACGGGCTCTATTGCAGTGCGGACAAGCGATGCGGCGTGACGTCACAAAGAGGAGGGGCGGTGGGGAGAGAGGGGGTACGTGGCCTATATATCCCGGGAAGAGGAAAAAGTGGGACTCTGTCCCGGATTTTCGGACAGCTAAATTAGAGGTTAGATACAGAATAAAATGAATGTTTTAGTTTCTACAGACTTGAGATTTTATAAGTAATATATCATAAGTTATTCCTAAGCAGCCGTATAAGTTTTCTTTTTAGACGCGAATTTTTTTTCAATTGAAAGAGTTTGGTACTACGAGTATATCAACTAGTTGTTGATGGAACTTTTTCTAATTAAATTCTAAATATTATTTTAGATGAATACATATTATTTTCTGTGAAAAGTAAACTTTACATAGAAGTTGCATGAAGAATTTAACTTTCACTTTCTTATCGTTCATAGTTGAATGGTGATTTTATGAATGAGTGTGCCTTCACAGCCCCTTTTCCATATAAAGCATAGCAAAAGTGAAATTGAAAAGAAGTTATCTGTGGTTATAAGAGGGGCGAGCGCCTTCTATTCCCGTTGTAACAATGAGACGGTAACATTGCCCTTTGGTCATCTATACTTATATTTAAGGCCATTCTTATTTTTAATGTACAAATTTGTGATCACACAAAATTAATTTCCATTATAATACAATACGGCTTCAACTTGTTATTAAAAGAGGACCCAAAATGATAATCACTTTAAATCTTAATATATATGTTGTATTTTAAAATATTATTAATAAAAGATAATTATAGTTATATATAGTAATAATACTAAGGTGTGTTTATTTAGATTATTCAACACCATTATTTAATGGCCTCCAGCTAGGTTCGGATTTCTAATCATAGACGTACGAGTATGTCTGTGCCCATAATTAGGGCGGAGATTGCTATCTGACCTTCGCAGGCAGTCAAGGGTGAAACGTCTAACACTAATTAACCTCGAGAGCTGGGAGATTAATTACCATCTGTGGTAATTTTGGTTACTATACTCTGACTTTGCCTGCAGTTTCTTAATGGTTGTCATGCCTTACGTCTATAATGTTTTGTTTAATATAACACCATATACTTTTACATTGAAATTAATAATATACAAAGCCTTTTATTAAACAATTTCGATTCAATTCGGAATACGGCTTAACGTATCTCGGTATATCAAAACGCTAATATATCCAGATACCTCAGATAACCCCCTACCTCCAATCAAGTTCGACAATACGACCTAAATGTTTCATCTTTATTTAAACTGCAGACTAAGTAAACATCTTTGTAACATTTACAATCAGCGTATGTACGAGTATTTAGTGATTGTGCTTTACTTATTTTATCTTCAGATTAAAGAAGGCATTTATAAACTGTTAAAGATTCATTCAATATGTATCAAGCATTTCTAATGTTTATAGTATTATATTATAAAGTCACAGAAGAGATTTATATTTGTTAGTATAATTAATACAGATTTATTTGCATATTAGGTGTATCTCGCTGCAGGCGTGCAAGAGATTGTGAGTGCTCAGTTGATCTTAAAATACACGAAGCGATTCTAGGCTTCGTTACAACATTTTTAAAAAAATATTTTCTAATTGAGCTGTTCTGTATACTATTACAAAAAAAAATGTACAAAATGTCACAGATTCGTAAATTGAGATGATAGACAATTGCATTTGTGTAATGAATTTTATTTAATTGTTCTAATATATATTTATTATATTGTACAGTCAAGACGAGCTTGAGAAGGTAGACACCAGAAGTTTTACCCTAATTGCTAGTGTCGTGACCTACAAAAGAGAGGCGTCGTGCCGTCTACTCTGCCCCGAGCTCCGACGCCGCACTGCCGTATCGTTCCAGGGGAGGGGGATCCCCCCTTAGATAACTGTACGGCATTTTACATGGCTGTTATTCCGTTATTGTACATATCTTAATATATAATCTTGAATATATATAAATGTTACAAATAAATTTAATTTACGTGCTTTATTATAGGTCACTTAATTTTTATATTATTATAATTTAAAATATATTTTTATATATATTGCAATTTCTCTGAGACGGGTTTCTATTAATTGTCAAATGTTTAAAAAAATTACTAAAAATATTTCGATTCAAATACAAAAGACGTAAATAAAAAATGCATAAAGCGTGAATATTCGGCAATTTTTCGCAGTGCGGTGCATGCGGTCCGTCCGACTGGGATGCATTATATCCACTGTTGAACGTGAAATGGTGAAGAAAAATACTTAAAATTAAAAACAAATCAAAGCTGCTTAATTATAATTACACATCCTGATTAAGCTTGTTATTAGTATTTATATAAAACTTTTAAGTTTTAAAGACGCAAAGACTATAGGAACCTCTTACATTAACATTTAATCCTCTCCGATGATCGCTTCAGTCTTTATATAGGTTAGAAGAGTTAAACTAATATTGCTACAAAAACCGTAGCATCGCTGTAGCAATACTCTACGGAGGCTACGCTGTCTACGCAATCGTAGCAGTGTAACGCTTCGCGCTAGTATTGTCCAGTGAAGCGACAACCATATTTAATTACGTTGTAGATTCTTGTTCTATTGGATACAAAATATGCACAAATCCTGAATCCAAAATATAAATATCTTTAAAACCATGAAATTAATAAATCTTTTTAATTATACAAGTGCATTTCTTCATTTTACATTATCTCTATTTATTATTCAATTTAAAAGTCTCAAATTTATAAGAGAAATCGTAATTTACAGTATAATATAGCAGCATTTTTATTCTGCGCACGAACTACATTCTCGTACGATTGCTCTTGACATGAACCATTCCGATGACCCATTATTCGTTCAATTTTTATGAACATATCACATGTTTAAAAATATTATTTTATATGATATTTTTTAAGCTACATGAGTCTACAAAATGTGTTAATAATAAGACAAATTCATACAACACAGCTTTCTTAAACAAAGTGTAAATTGTGTAGAACTATCAAATATAGGATTTTAAAGTTGCGGAGCTGTGGAGTGGAATAAGGAGCAAAGTAAACGGTGTTAATCTCGGCTATGGTCTATTTGTTTGTTGTATTTATATCAGGACGACCTTGACATCAGACGCATTGTAGTTTATTATGTAGTTACATACTTCGAACACACATAATACGGAATTAAGAGCGCCTTTCAGATTCTAAACCTTATTGTTATAATTGTATGCAGGTCCTGTGTAACACGAACTTAAAAATAAAAGGTTCTTATGTTCACTTAAAAGCTTTTAAGAATTTATTTTCTGGCGTGACGTGCTCTTTGATGGAGTTTTCATTTGAAAAATTAAAGTAAAGCATTATTATTTTATATTGTATAACTGCAAAGATTAAATAATATTCCAAATTTATTGATTACGTCTATTATTCATATTGTTAAGAATTCTAGACCATTAATGAATAAAATATAATCAGATCGATCACCCGTCGCTTTAAAAACTGCATTGCCTATTATGTTCTTAGTCACGCCATCTGTTAAAGCAAGACTAGTTTTATTTATTAGCGCCCTCTCTTAGCGACCGGTAGAACTAATTTTGTATTCTATATCTTCAACATCTTTTTTATTAATAACAAAATTGTCTTTCTCTATTTATAAATTTATAAAAATATAACTTTGAAACAATAAGATTCAACATCATCAAGATACTGCATATGTGGGTTAACTTAGTAACGTCGTAGTTTTGCTACGCGCCGTTAGGTGGCAGTAAGGTAATAATTTTCAAAGCCTAATAAAAAACTTTTATAGATAGAAATGCGCCTGTTAGGCCCTTTTTATAAAAAAAGTACTCATGTTTTGACTGAAGTGAATAAAATATATTTTGATTCCAATAAATTCTAAAAATAAATTCTATTTTAAGATGTTCATATTTAATTAAAGCTGGAAAGTGCGGCTCTGCGTAATTTATCTGTCACGTTCGAGATAATTTGTCTTCTCCTGAATATTTGCAAAATTTGTATTCCTACTTCTTACTTAGGCGCTGACTATTTTGGTTGGAATTTCCGCCATCATAATAACATATTCTATTATTTATTATTCAAATTGCACAATAACATTTTAAAAAAGAGATATCGTTATAGATTGTGCATTTGCTTTCCTATGTTGTATCACATTTTCTGTTCTTTTTATAGACCATAGCTAATGGTGTTTCTAGGTTAGCGTCGATAAATTTGGCGACATTTACCTAAGTGCCCTCTTCTCATTTAAGCGATTTCATTCATTCCTCCCCTAAATTCATCTTTATCCTGGCTTTTAATCAAATTACGGTTCAGAATTAAAATTTTAACTGAAATTCGTCTAAATATGTTTTTTTTTGGCCATGGGTCAAATGTTTTACAGAAAGTGGTAATTCAAAATTATTAAACAATTTAATTATTTTCTTAAACCTCCCCATTTTAGAAGATGTACTGATAATCTGTTGTTATCGGCGAATTATATTCTGAAAAATTTAATGTGTTTAAGAAGGTTGACAAGACATACAGGTATATCTTTGAAATTATTTATATGTGATATTATTGTTATTTGATCGAGTGTAGTTAAAGTAGTGCTTATTGTGATTGTGATTCCTTCGAGATCAACAAACGGAACTAAGGAATTTCGCGAGAAATTAACAATACCGGCTAAACATTTATGTTAGATAATAAAATATAATTATTTGTTATACAACACACTTTTAAGGAAATGTTTGTTCTGATCTAATATGTTGATAGTTACTCACCAGTTTTATATGTAACAGTACTGCACTTCACAAAATAATAAATAAATATTATAAGCGTTTAAATATTTGAGTGGTGAAGGAACAAACATCATTTTGTATAAGTGAGGAACGACTTTGACACGCCATTTAAATAAACACTCTTGATAAGAAGCAATAAAGGAACTGCATTTAAATATAAATAACACGAGAGTCTAACAAACTAACATAGTTCTGAATATGTGAATTGTAATAACTTACAGTTCTACTTGTTATTGCTCAAATATAACAAGTCAAAGCAAATTAAATCGTTTTTTTCCCGTTTTGTATTTATTATAGGTATATCCGTTAGTGGATAAAGTAATCAGAAATAGAAAACTATTTTTAAGGAATCATTTCCTATACCGACATAATATAGGAGGATAATATGTATAATGACTTTCTAAGAGTTGTGATTGTCTGTGTGTCACGCCATCAGCCAATCAGAAAGGGACTTTGACAGTGTATTAGTTATATATTTTTCATAAGCCTTTTTGAAATTAACTTTTGAGTCCAATATTTTTATTGTCGCGTTACTATTGATATGCTAATTTTTTTAACTAAATACTTAAATAAAAAATAATAAATGTAACACCCGGTGGCTCCTGAACATCTTAAAATGCCTTTGTAGATATCAGTGTTTATAACATGTTATATGGTAAAAATAATCGCAATATGGTTAAAGAATTGGAAGATATTTGATTCTCAATTCCTCTTTGAAGTACTCCAAGAGGATCAGTTCAGATAAGCCGTTTACTTTATATTGCATACAAACGCAGGGCATAAAATTCTCTTCATTTTAGATACCTTTGTATGGAGATATTTAAATTGAAAATGTGAATATATTTACCAATGATTGCTTTTTTCCGATAACAACTGATATTGTATTTCAGAAAACACAATAAAAATATTTTGAGATAGAATCGTTTCAATAGTTTTAGTTCGTGTGTATCGTTTATATTTATATTTTAAACCAATGTTTTGTCAATTCAATAAGGGTCTTCAAACGAGATGATACAATTTTAAACATTTATACAAATATTAATTTAATAACGTTATCAAAAATGTTTTACTGATTATGTAATCGTAAAATATTTACAGCAACTTCTTCATATCGCAATGAGCACGTTAGACTCATCAGCACGTTTCCATTTTGTTTCATAATAAAAGGATTACATTATTCCGGGTGTACCTGGCGCTGGTATTAGATTATTTCAGGCCGCTTTAAGATTTTCAGAAGCCGGTACATTGATAAAGAACTTTGAATAATTATTCAAACCCAAAGGTATATTACATTTGCAAGAATTCTGAAAGAAATATTAAAATAAAACTTTATATTAAATTTAAACATGCTTTCTTATTCGATAAAAAAACAATTAATTAATTAAATTTATTATTAGACGTTTAATAAAAGATCGGATGACATAACGAACAGGTGGTGTGACGTCTGGTTAATACGCCAGATAGCTCACAATAAGCAGCACACTACGGAACCTGATAGAAGGTACTTTATAGATTGCTTTCTAGGAATGTTTCGTTTAGAATCTGAGGACGTTTTTAAAACTGTGAGCGAGATTTTGTTCATACCTTTAAAGTTTAACGTAAATAAATATAAATGTATATATTGAAGATATATATATAATATTGATAAAAATACAATAGTAATTATAGTTTCACTGTTAGTAATTCTCCTTCAAAACGGTTTGACAGTTTGTAATATTTTTTTTTATAGATTCCCAAATTTTAACAATTTACATTTCAATAATTTATAATACAACGTGTTTTAAAAAGAAATCGTTAACATTTTTCTCTGTATTAAAATCTATCAGGTGGTCAATACAATGTAGAACTGATATTTTTTAACGCCGGTCAAGTCGCTGGAAGGCAATTAATATTTATATAAAAGGAACATATTTTAACAAGGATTGAACTGAAATGAAGAAATTAGTCAGTGCGTTCTAAATTAAATAATTATATAATAGGAAAGTGAATTTAGATCAAACGCTTATTGCATTTATGTGAAACGAATCTAAACATCCAAGAGGGTACTTAAACCTAAGCTATAAAGTCGCATTTGCAAAATGTGCGGCGTTCTATCTCATTGCGATGCATTGCACAATATCCTACTGAATTTACAATTTTTACAATGTTTTAATAACGTGATATTAATTATAAAATGTATTTCAATGATACAAATGGTTTCAATGATATAAAAGCGACAATTAATCATTTATACCTGATCTTTATATTTAACTTGCGTAAAAGAATAATGCTGTAACTTAAGAACATTACATATATTAAATACATCGAGACGCTTTTTATTTGGATAATCCAAGAAATAAAAACATTTATACATGTAACAGAATTTTACACATATAATTAAGTAGGTAAGCAAAATAATCATAATATCTAGAGTTATAGATTGGAATGACGTGAGAAAGTACATTTTATAATATATAACTTTAAATTATAAAATACCTACTTAATTATATGTGTAAGATTCTTATAAATGTTTTTATTTCTTGGATTATCCAAATAAAAAGCGAGGCATTGTGAAAACGTTTCCAAATATTGATCTCGCGGATTGTAAAATGTAGCGTCCATATTGGTCACAAACTTCAACAAGTTTTAAAGTTAAAAATAAGACTTAGACCACGGAGTAAAGAAGTAATTATTACATTATAAAAAGAAGATATACATTTTAATGACTTTCAACCAAACATATTTATAAAATTCAAACATTTAAATGTATAGAAGAAGCTCATTTCACTGAAAGTATTTTATACAAAATTAAACCTATTATTTTTTTGTAATGTAAATATTTAAAATAAACGTAGGTTTTGCAATTTAAAAGAAGATTTAGAATAAATTCTACATTAAAGCCCTTTAAATTTTAAATATAATAGAAGGGCTTTTAACTCAATCATTCAATTCATTCCTATTTAACAAAAAAATCTATTTAAATATGTCTCAATTTATTCAGTAAATGAAAAGTTACATTCATAATCTATTTTTCCTCAAAAAAGGCCGTGTGCAAGACTTCATAGAAGCGTAGTCCCTTGACCTATTTGACAAATTTAAAACGCAAATGAATACCACTCACACTTTAAACTTAATTAATCAACAACGGTAAAAATGTGCAGGGTTCATTAATTATGTTATTTCTAAATCAAAGTTATTTCATTTAAACTAGGCAGAACTTGAACTTACTTATCTTAATAAATAAAGTTACATAATATTGGATACCTCCAATGAAAAGGGGATGCTGTAACGCTCGCAAGTAAAATATTTGTTGGTACTCACGCTTCAGTGTTATCATCCCGGGACTCTGACCGCTCGGCATTGGCCTGGCCGCGGCGATGGCGCCCGCGCTGCTCGTCGCCCAGTCCATATAGGCCGGCAACAGCCGCCATATTGCTGGCGCCTTCACACCATACCCAACAGTCACAAGTCCATAGTCATCAAACCACCGCCGTAACTCACTAGGAAAACATTCATGTCTTCCAATGACAATCACCCGCGTGTGTCTCTCATTTGCTACATATAAACTACGATAAATCTTTATCTAATTCGAAAAATTTGGACGCCTTTATTGGTACAGTACGTTCTAATCATCACAATTGAATTATTGTATCTCGTCATAAGTCGATTTATGGTCATTAAAACTACATACTTTTGTTATTGTTATGGTTGCGTTGGCCACGTTTGATATTTTATATCGATCGCGCCATTACTTTGTTTGTTAGTGGCAACTGCATCTGTCAATTTAAAGTAATACATGGTCACTGGCGGTATCTTTTACGTTACTGACGATCGTCCCCGGTCGCCGATCTATAACCATCAGTGTTTAATTTGGAATTTCACTTTAAATGAACGAACGCGAATGTAGTTGATGATTAACGAATAAGCAAATATGCAAATGAGGTTTGTCGTGTCGGATTACATGGAAAATGATTTAAATGAATTTCGTTATAACTAAAGCAATATTTAGCAACCGGTAGTAGAAATATAAAATAAATTATAACTCGGTCCGTGTGTGTCAAAGTATCACCTTCCTGAACCGATAAAAATGGTAGATAAGTAACGAGTTAAATTACTTTAGCCAGACCTATTAATATTAATATATTTAAGTATATCTTTTATACATCCTTTGTACATATAAAAGAAATTTCCTTCAATTTATGAATTTATAATTTCTTTATTCAGTAAATCACTATCAATTTCCTAATTTACCAAAAAGCTTTTCCTAATACATAAATGTAAAACAACTTCAATTTCAAGAAAAAAATAATACTGATATGTTTATAATATATATGGTTAATTGATACAAAATGAGATTTTAGAGTAGGGTTTGTTAATAAACTAATTGTTTTGAATTAAATTTTTGAAATTCTGACAGAGGTGAACTGGAACGAACACCAAGGTTAATAAAGTTATAAGAAATTAATATAACATGGACTCAAAAGATGTAAAAGACGGAAGAAGAAGAAGTTGGAATAAATTACGGCCCTGATGTCAATTATTATTTATATCTTATAAAATCTATTAACATTTTGAGACTATATAATAATTTGCAAATGGCATTTGGTACTTTAATACAATAAAATTAAAATGCTAACACCATCTAAATAATGACTCAGTTATTATATTTTTAATTAAGTAATAATTTATATTCAGACGAATGGAATGTTATACAATCATGACAGTTGTTGAAGGCTGTTAAACATGGTGATTTACTCATTTCTTTCGTTTTTGGGATGGGACTTGAGACATTCACACTTTGAATATGCATGTTCACGGCTTTGCATACTTTGTATCATTGCATTTTAATATACTTGTATAATGGTATTTTAATGGTGAGAGTGTTGGTTAATAAATAACCAGTCTTTAAATGTTATGCACAATAATACCGGACGGTGTCATAAAAATGAGTTTAACGAAAATTTAAATTATAAATTCTGTTTATAAATATGTACGTGGATAATCTTTATCACTCGTGCTGTGACTTTGTAAAATAGTTGAAATGGTTGAAATTTCAGCACACAAGTACTAAATTAGTGTGTGGAATTTAAGCCATGAACTGGGCAGTTGTTTCTTATATGAGTAAGATTTATTGCAGTTCTACAGAAGCCACACACTTTAAGTTAAAATCAAACGCTGCGGAGTTTTTAAAATATTTTAGAAACTAACTCGCGTATTTAATATGTATATATTATTGCATTTATCAATAAATATATATATCAATGATATAATAAAGTCGTATGCAGTTACACTTTTAAGTTTTGTAAGTGTAAACTATTATACATTTAATTTGGGTCATATTATTTAATGAATATTAGGAGACCGTGACATTAACATGTTAGCTTAAATGAAAGCTAGAAATGTAAAACAAACAGGCTCAGCTTTGTGGAAAGCATAATGAGGATTATCCATATTCAAATTTGAATCGTGGTAACCCTGTTTGCCTGCAGTTCTCCGATTAAGCTTCTCTCGAGGGATGCGTTTTCTGAACTAGCGGGTTTGCCCTCATATTCTCATCACACTATAAATTTAGGTTAATTCAATTATTAAATTGTATTACTTTTTGCATACAAAAAATTTTAAAAATACATTATTGTTGCCTTCAGAACTATTAATGATATGATCTTATTTAGTAAATTTGGATCTTTGACGCTTTGTAAATAAATGTTTGCCTTCAAATAGGAACACAAACATAAATGCTACTTTGCATAAGAAACATTACATTTAAGCGGTTTACGGTTATAACTTAAGCCTTCACACTATGTCTTCAAGACCTGACCTACTTCGAGGTGTTAATCTAATATATATATGTAATAAATAAATGCCCCCTTGACACCCTCCGCTCTTCTAACATCCCTGTAACAACAATGAGGTCTGAAATTGTCCACAAATACATTACAATACTTATTCAAACCTGTAAAATAGTTTTGAACATACCCAAATCAATTGAGATAATCAGTAAAATTTATTATTTAAAATCATAAACATTAATAAAAATAAAAGCTTTTAAAACTTTATTTCTACTTCTAAATCGTTTCGAAAGAAACAAAACTAGAAAGATGCTGTCGTTCTGACGATACATAAGAGTTTGTAAGAGCATTCTCGTATAAAGTATATTTTGAGTAGATCATTGATCCTTTTCAAATAAACTTTTCTTCATAATTACAACTACATAAATTATAAATAAAATAAGAGATGCAAGGATAATATATTATTATGACATGATTTTAAACCCTCAGTTAACTTTAATATTTTAACGGATATTCTGCCAAAAAACTGTCAAACAATAAATTCATTCACTGGTTAAACATAGTCAACGAAAATTTACTTGTTTATTAATGTTTCGTTTTGAATATTATATTTTGGAGATAATTTTTTTATTTTTATAAAAGGTAAAATCGAGAAAGAAATCTTAGTTTTTATATTAATTAACCTTGAATTAGACTATCGGAATTCAGATTCGAGCTACAGACGGACAGTAGAGATATGATAACCGTATAGTTATTATTGCCTATAAAAATATTAATTACTTAAAAACTATAAGTATTTATTGAGTTCTGGAGCCTAAGTATGTACTAAATCAAATTATACCTACGTACCAGTTACAAAAGCTGGATAACCCGAAAACTAATATAACTGATAAGTTTAAATAAGTTACAAAAAGTTGAAATAAATGTGGTACCATCTGTGTGTGTGTGTGTGTGCTTATGACGTGCAACCTAACCTAAGAAGAAAAGTATTAGAAGTTTATATAATTTCGGGCTTAGAGCATATTTCTTACAGATGAATTCAAAATGTTTTCAACTTTCAAAAATTCCACATAGCCTTGCTGGACTTTTAGTCATCAATTTATATATTTTTACAGTTTTTGTTACTTAGCATAAATAATAATTATAATAATAATTTATTTCAGGACCAGCCCATATAGTGTTAGTAACAATATGTTTCTTAAAAACTAGTGTTAGCACAATTACAAATTACAATTACAAATTCATGTACAAAATTATCACATATGTTTAACATTTAATTTCAATCATTATTTTCACTTAAATATCAGTTATATATGTCAATATTAAATATTTTTTTTTACATTTATTTTTTTATAGAAAAAATCAAGTTATAATGTCAAAATAATTAATAAACAATAAGAGAAAAAAGTAATAATGATAAGTCATTCTTGCCCTATTACTACTAATACGCATCATTTTGTTTTGGACCGGACAATAAGTACGTGAAGCAATCATCTTGAGGATGCCGCTGCTGCCGTCTCTCAATCGTCTTAACAATGAGCCGACTTTTTTAAGAATTATTGCTCCGTAGCTATCCGTATGAGTTTCTGCAAACATGTGTGATGCGGAGCAATATGGAGGCAGCCGCAACAGCATCCTAAAAATGTTGTTATACTAAACACGCAGGACTCTGGCGTCCCGACAGGTATGATTCACCCATAGGCTGACCGTGTAAAAAGTTTGACAATAAGCTTTAAATAAGATAGTATTTACTGGAACGGAGCATCGAGCGAATCTACGGGCTATCATATTCCCTCGGACCGCCAGTGCCCTGCCTTCCCGCTCCAGATCCGCGTCATCGGTCAAATTTTGTGTCACAATAAGCCCTAGATATTTAAAACTCGCTGCAATTCTTCACCGTATACTTTAATAGGTGGAACACAGACCGGCGCGGGTCCGCAAAATTTTCCCTTGAAAAGAAGTATGGTATTTTACTTTTTTTGGTATTATACGACGGTCCGTGTTCCACCGCATATGAAACACGTACATCTAACATGTACATAACATGCGAATAGACCCCACTGTCAGCCCAAACAGCATCGGCGTAGCTTATTTTATTGACACAAACTTTATCAATGTGACAACCAATACGAGTGCTGCTGAGCTCAGCAATGAGATCATTTATGTAAAGCTTAAATAATAAAGGAGAGGTTAGTTAGTCTACTTTGCCTGACACCGCATTCCATACCGTATGGCTTGGACAGAGATTTACTATTTCAATATTTAATGTTTTCCAATACATTCAAATGTTTTGTTTTATGACATATTTTAACATTGTGATTATAAAATGTTTCAATGCAGGATAAGGTCAGCGACCTTAACAAAAAAAAAAAGCTATGATTGAATAACTGTCCCTATAACTATAATATGACTCCATTTGAAAAACAAATAACTGGATCGTTAATTAGTTGTACGTAGTATTGTGGCGTGACGCGTGCAGACATGCGACCGACACATACGACTCAATGTAAACATGCAATTCTCTGTCATTTAAGACATCTTTCAACGAATTATAATAAGATTATTTAAATAAATATTTACAAAACATAATTATTTAATTATTAGTCGTACGATCGTAAGGACCGTGTCTGTGTTTGACTGACTATGTATAATAAATATTAAAATAAAAATAGTCTACACTTTTAAGAAATAAAGGTACAACATTGGACGTAGCATTAGAAAAATATGCTATAAATATAAAGTAAACCAACGGAGTTAAATTTTTTAAAAGCTTTTATGAAAACAAAAACACATAACATTAATGAATATATTTCTCGACTTGGTAAATAGTTTTACCTATTTCAAGAATTATTGAGTAATTCATGTTTTTTTCAATCGAAATTCATGGTCTAATACAATGAAATAAACTAATTTATATAAGTAGAAGATGTTACAAATTATTGTCCATTGGTTCAAAGTATTTACCTCGTAAGAATATACGAATAATAAACTGAACACAAAATAGTACTGAAGCTACATTTACTGTAAGAATAACGATATCCCACTTCTACGGTTGTTAAAATAAAACGCTTTAGATATAAAAGTTTTAAGTTGCAGTTGGACAAACGTGGTACGAGTATGTAGGCTGATGTGGATCCTCTTGTTTGTGCACAGTTTTGTGTGCACAAGTGGACCCTCAAATCTATATTACTAGTTAGAAACGATTTTATTGTTTAGTGGTTATTAGAATTACAATAATCGGTCACTTTTATGTCATATGGATGGAAAATTAAATAAATTGATATTATCTTATTTTTCTCTTAATAGTTGGCGTACGAAGTTGCTGTCGTAATATTAAAATAAACTAATTCTGGGACACTTCGCACTCGGTTTGTGCTTTCAATGAAGTTTCTAAGATTTTTAATAAGATCTTTTGCCGAAATTATGGATCTGCTGGTAATTTCAAATTCCAGCAATTTTATCTAAGAGTTTCACCAGGGAGGAGGAAAATTCATTAATTGGCAATATAGTTTTTTCTTATGGTCCTTTAAACTTCAGAATACTAAAGAATACCTTAATAAATAATCAATTTGAAGAGAGTTTTTATTAAAAGATATTTAGTTATTTCCGCAAAGGACGGAGTTTTTGAAACCCATTAATTTGTACTTAAATTCTACACAAAATCGCTGACAAAAAAATTGACCAAGCAGCTAACGAACAATTATTATCGTTCGCGACTCATAATAATGTTAGTCACTGCTCAAAATTCGCTAAATAAGGCCTTAACAGTTTTCTGCAAAGTTGTGAAATGCTTTAATAATACTGAGTGAAATTCGTTCCACAAAGTGAAACATTCTCTTCAACCTAATCACGTTTGCCGTCCGACTGCATCCGAATAGAACTTTGAGAGGAAAATTAATCCCTTTTGGATTACTGTGGTATCTGATCTAAGATGTATCAAAGAATTTTTAAACTTTCCACTCTTAATTGACTGTAGATTTGGTAGTGTATTTAAAATAAATGAAAACTTTAAATTTGATTAAATTATTATGATTTTATTAAATATATATCGAACTATCCTGCAATTAAAGTAATTTCCATCGTAATACTGAGATCTGGTACTTTACATAATATTAGTGAATATTTTTTAAAAAACTTTTTAGAAATTTTCCTTAGTCATTATATAAATAAATATAAGGAAACAATTAAAAGGTTTATTTAAATAATAAGTTCGGTAAAGGTCAATTTTGCTAATAGAATTGAGGTGCCAAGAGAAATGTTAATTTTATGTATGCATTGAAATCCAAACCCAATAACCCAAAATGCTTATTGTAACCCGACCATCTTCGGTTGTCAAATGGGATTCAAACGATCGATCCTAAATTTTAAAGCTTTAAATAATTTTCATATTCCGCTGTCTCATCGAGCCGTAGTCGTTAACAATTAAAAAAAAATATTGCTACAAGAAAATTTACAAAACAAAATTTCACAGAACATCTCATAATATTTAAATTTATGTAAATGTACGTAATAAAAGTAATTTTGATGTAATCAAAATTTTTAATAATTTTTTTTTATGTCGCTGTAGATGTTGCGCTACATGTAACTACTACTGAAATCAAATGTGGCTTTACAAATTATTATGATTAAGTTTTACTTAAATCAGAACAGAGAAAATGCATTATTTAAGAAAATTAAAATTGATATTTGTGTTTGCTTTCTTTAAACTGAGAAGTGCCTAGAAAAGCGTGGTTAGCTTGTAAGGTTGGGAATTTATAACTATTTAAGATAAGATAAATCAGAAATATATTTAACCATTCTCTAATTAAGACACCAGGAATAATTTAAATTTTAAATAAATAGGCGAGCGACATTGCGCGCAAACTTTAATAACTTGGACATACACTTATATACTTTTAAAGATAAAGAAAATAGTCACTATAACTTAACAAGATATTGTTTAGTATTCGTAGTATTTATGGAAGAATTAGATAAATCCGCCTCCTTACCTTCAAGCGCAACCTCTATAATCTCAGAATATGCAAAATATTTGAAATACCCCGCAAACAGCGCCAGCAACCTCTATCCAGGCTTTGTTTAAGCGTTAGGAACTTAACGTTGAAACCAACGCGTCTTCCGTATGGACTATTAACATTATTTTACGTAATAATATTTAGTATACATATTGAGTATAATCTGTATACCAATTTAATATTTTATAAAGTAATATGACGTGTCGGTGTCATCGTGAAGATTGGTTTAATGACAGCTGACAGCTACGGTAGAACATCATCCGTGTCCAATATTTTAAATAAGTAATTATTTAATAAGAAGTATAAGTATAAATAACATGTAAAATATACTATGTTGAATGCAATGAAAAAAAATTACATCACTTCATGAAACAAATCAAATAAAAAAGTATTATAAAAACAAATATTAACTAACTGTTGATAAATTGAAACTCCTTACATTATAGCAAGTAAGAAGTAACATTTTTATTATAAACTATTTTGTAATACACCCTTTGTAACACTTTTTACTCAAATATTTAATTTACTTGCTGAATATACCAACCAATCAACATCAAACTCTGTCAGTAAGTTACTATCTATAACTATTTGACGGGTCTAGTTGACTTCGTTTACTCGTTAGCCAAATTCGCTTCGGGATACCAGACTTTGGTTAACTCTCTCATAACAATGTACTCCAACTGGCGAATTAAAATTTACACAACTTTATAATAATATATAGTTATAGTTTCAAATAATTCCTATTATTTGATATTTTAAAAAGTTTTGTAGAATTTAATTTTTATATTTAATGAATAGAATTTAAAGATATTTATTTATTACCAATGTGATGTTATTTATAATAGGTGACTGGTAATAAATTTGTCAAGTGCGATGATTTTATTTACTACGTCTTGTCTTTCTTTCTTAATAATATTTTTAAATTATCCATTGTCACAGCTAAATAACAGTAGCAATCAACTGGTAAAAATGCCTATAATTGACGTTATCCGGATAGTGTTTAAATTAAATTGAAAACGTATGTTACAAAACTAGCACTCTTCCAAAAAAAATCTGTCAAGGTCTTTGAGGAATTATCTCATGAAAAAATGATTTGTTAAACCTTTTGCTATTATCGCTTTCCTATAATTAATTCTATTGTCTTGGAAAGACAGATAAATAGCCACGGAAAGGCACTTTGCTTTGTAGTACGTCTTAGAGGAAGTATTCATTCATATAGCAACCGGTAATACATGTATCAATCCAATAGTCTCATGTTCATTCATTTTTAATTAAATGACATTGTAAGTTAGTTTTCGATTTGGATGATTTCCAAGAACCGTCGCATATGTTATGCAAAGTCAATACGAATATTCAAGTTACCGATACAATGGTAGCGTGAAAATGATTATGTGTATTCAAAATGAATACATTTTATTGCCACAAAATATATGTTATTTTTTATAGGTTTTATTTAATTTTATTAAAATGTGTCTGTCTCGATTTATTATTACTTATGACAATCAGTCCAGGGTTTGATGACGAAGAAGAAATTAATTTTGAGTTCAAAGCTAGTTCCTATTTTTAGATTAAGTTATTTTTTAAATATTATTAGTGCTTCAATTTGCAATAACGTCGCGGACATAAGCTAGCTCTCAATAAATAGTACAAGTTGATGAAACCTATTGTTTTTGATCCAACATGTATTTAAATCATTTGAAAATAAAGTATGAGAGATAAATTGAAAAAAAAAATGCTTAACCATTACAGTATTTTTGTGTCGCCATGATTTTGAACTGATGATTTAGTGCACCATGACGTTTTAGTGTTTTAAAATTTAATTAACGGTAAGCGTTTATTTATTACTATTGTGACACTAAATCGAATGCTAACAAATTTATAACTCGTTAAATTACGTAACCTTTAAAGAACTGTACTTTTTGTTATTGTAAATATTTAATGCTTTAAAAATGATTGAAAATATTACGATTTTGATCATGTTCGGTTTACTAATCGAACGCTTGGTAAATTAGGCAAACTGAATTTGTCTGAGTCACTTAAGCGAAGTTTCTAATCTATTCAAGACGGGGATGATTTCGAAAATAAAAAACATTTTTCGTTCCCCTTCTTTAATAACTATCTATCAAGTTAGTAAATATAGTTTTTTTTTCAGTTAAGAATTTAACAAAAGTATTCACCATAATTTTCTATTTCAGCAAATAAAATATGTTTCTTAAAGCAGTACCCGAAAGCGAGTTTTCTAGTTATACCGAAAACAAGAACGAAGTCTGGCAAAATTGAATATATGCCTTTGAAGTCCACAGCTATTTAGAAATAGAAGTGTCACTAAAGGATACAAACGATAAATAAATATAAAGATGCTATGACACCACCGAAGGATCTCTCTATCAGTAACTTCAGGTAGCACACCGAAGAGATATTAGTTGTATAGTCATCGAATCCTTTGTTAATATTTAGAAATATTATTTTATCTTTCAATAATAAATAAGAATTAAAAAAAAAATACTATAATAAATAAACATAAATCAATATTACATTTTAATGGTGTGTAAAAATCATATACAGATGCTGATCTGAATAATATAATGTGTGGACAGCAACAGACATTGTATAAATATTGATGAGTGATATTATTATAGCGGAAGAATATTTTAAACCAGGCGCATCACTCCTACATTCGCAGAAAATGTTTATCGTAGTTGAAGACTTAAAGAAGTAGCCAAACAATGTCCAAAACGCGAAGATTATTGCATAATCGTACTAGGAATGCTAAATTAGGTCGTTAGTAAACAGCGGAGGCTTATTACGAGTATAGGTAGATTGTTGACCTGATATAAAATAAAATGTTTGGACAGTTTGGTTATCCTCTAACGTTCAGGTATAGCGATAACATCATGCTAGATACAATACCATAAACCTATTGCTTTACTTTGTAGAACAATGTTGATGGACGACTCAGAAGATAAACTGTAATTGTACTTACTGTTCAAGAGCAAAATTCTGTTGTATGTGGTGTATATTTTCAGTTAAGAACGGTAATAAAAAAAAGGCTTGTTTTAGTTAAGAGAACTATATGTTTCATAATAAATTGTGTATATTTTTATAAAAAACTGTTAATGAAAAATGTTAAGCAATAGGCTATTTAAGATAGAGTGAAACCGATCACTAAGTAAACTTCTAACCGGCCCTTTTGAGTTATGGGAAGTTTAATATTATCATCTATTCCTTTAATTTAATATAGATTGTTATAAGATAAAAACCGGTAAGTTCGTGTTGGGCTGCGCTACAATGTAGGATATTCCAGTAGTCCATGACGAATAAATACATAGATATATAGATAATCTTATGCACTAGCGGGCTTTTTATAGATATATTCAAGATAACGAGTATACAATTCTTAGCATATTATTTAGATTTATCTTTTAAGATTCCAGAAGAGTTGCAATATAAGCACACAAAAATATATATTTTAATTAAACCCAATATACTTTAGTTGTGATAATTTATTCTTTAAAATCGTTATTTGTACTACTATCGTATTTGGACTTTAAAGCTTAATATCCTACAAACGAATCCCTTAATCGAATGTTATCCCATACCATGGGGTACTTTAAAAGCGGAGGACTGACAGATATTACGGAACTAAGGGTTCATTAGGTTTCTTAATCTTTTAAAATTATTATTACTAATACAAAGTATTAAGACGCATCGCAAAGAAAGTCCATTACATAAACAAATTTTGTTAGCCAGATATTTCTAGGTCGCTATCGGCTGGCGACTATAGTGAGGAGAATATCCGACCTCTAGGATCCGGACCGTACAAAATTGGTGAAGTATTGTGGCTATTTCGTAGTTATTTGTACCAAGTTATATTTTTAAAATGAAATAGTATTTATTTATTTTGAAATATATGAGTTTGTGTATATTAAATCAGGATAACATATGTTTGATTTATTTATGTACCATAAGATTTCTCAATTATAAAAATTTGGTTTTTGGTATAGATGAGCATTAGAAGGTATATATTTTAAATATTATAAGAACTTCCTATGTGTTATTACAATTTTATTATTTACTTTGCTTTACAAGTTTTTATTTTATTATTGAACCAGTTATCCATTCACATTTTTTATGCACTATCTATTTTGTATAGTATTAAGAGATAAAGTCTGATTAATTGCAAAAGGTTAAGAAATTGAAAATGTTTACCACAATGTAATTTTTAATTCCTTAAAGTCGAAGATCAGGTCGGATGGAAAAGACGGAGTTGAAGTTCTTCGGACTCAAGGTTATACACAGCTGTAGGGTAAAACCGGGATAGATGTCTATTTTTGTAAAGGGTGGACGTTTTTAGATTGTGTATAGGCGACGAGTACTATACTTTACGACGAATACTATAGTATTAATAAACTATAGCTAGTAATAAACGCAGATCACAACATAAAAAGAGCATTTATCCCCATCTAAGGTATCATCTATACAAAAATAAAATCTCACAAGAAAGTAATTTCTACAAAATCTGTAATAGTTATATATACAAGTACGGATTTTAAGGCAAAATACTAGTTTTAACTAACTGTATAACTTGGATAGACTAGGCTAATATACTTCATAATCAGATAAATAAACTTTATATTTTTTAAATAGGGCCTCTGTCCTGATTTCACCCTATATGTTAATCTTTTACCCTCATAATCAAGGTAATCAAGGGATTCGCCGGCTCTCTATAAAGGGCCCTGTAGAACAAATTTCACGAACTGTTTATAATAATGGATTCAATTAAAATTACCGGTTTAATTATTCAAAGCTGGGATTGATAGTAACCCGCTAATATGTATTAAAGTGTTTATTTATCCATCAATATTGATAATTATTATTATTTGATTTTGTTGAACATATTACTTTAATAGTGTACAAATTTAAATTATTTTCAACCCTTACATTTATATCTTACCTTACTTATATCTTTGTATTGGTATCAAATTTTGTTTTTTTTTAATACATAAAGTATAATCAGTCTGTGATTTATAAGATAGTAGGAGAAATAAAAATAAATTATTCGTTCGAAAGTTTGCAAAATGTTTTGCAAATTTTAAAAATACTTACATAATTGTCATCTTGGACGTTCCTTACTTTACATGTGTACCTATATTAATTGAGTATATTCTACTATCAAAGATCAAAGAAGCTACACACGTTTCTAAAAGTAAAGAATGAGTGGCCATTGAATATAACTTACCAACCCATTGTAGTATATTTAAGTGATCACTCATTTAGTACCTACCCTGACCTTGCACTGATGACTAGGTGTACAAAGTGACCAGTGCAGAGTACGTCATACAGGGTGTTCCGTATAATGTTTGTTTTAAACTTTATATGACATGGTAAGCGATTATTCATCAACATTGTCAAGATAAATTGAATGGCAACATATTTTAAATACATTAACTTATTAAACCTTGTGAACCTTTAGCTTGCATTTTTACAAACACTACAAACATAATCTTTGTCTTTATCGGATCACTGAAACGCTTGATTTGGACTTTGGACTTACTCTTAATTTGCTTTAGTCGGTTAAGAAGTTTCTAATCCTTTCAAGTGGTAGGTGGTTTCGAAAATTATAAAAATAGTTTTATTTAATGTAGTTATGTAGTGTAGTGAAGAGAAAAGAAATGTTATTTATACTTATATAGTATTTGTATATTAATATTGTCACTTATATTATATTAAAAAACTCACAGCAAAATAACGCCGAGCTTGTTTTCTAGCTATACCAAAAATAATAAAATTGGCAAACAATGATAATATTCCAAAGAACTCGACTATAATATATATATGTAACAATCGCGTACTAAAAATGTTCTATTTAAAGCGTTCAAGTATTGTTTTCATAGATGTGAAATCGGGTTTTAAATCTGAGCCTTTATATAATGTGATTTTAAACTTAGAAGCTGTTGAGAAGTATAAGGTAAGTCCCTAGACGGTATCACCATAATCGCCTTAGAAATTTCCCTTTTTACCGCGGCTTAATCGGCGTTATATGTTCTTATGTCCAGGTATTTTAACAATGTATCATGCTTTCATATATTAAAAATATATGTGAAAATATGTAAAATTGTTAGCCTAGAGGAAAACACAAATTTAAATCACGTATTTAAATCTAATTTAGACATCAGTAATTTTCAACATCCTTCAAAATTTCGCACTGATTTTTAATTCGTATATCGCACTATCATCAGAAATGCCAAAATTCCCTATATAAGATGGGAGCGGACGCGTATTGTTAGAATTACAGCAACTGTTAATGCTGCTAAAATCCTAACTCATAGAAATTCTATTAAGAAAAAAAATATCGCGAGAAATGAACCCGCTAGGACTTTGTAACCCCTAATGAAAGAAGAAGGTGGGTGCTTATCGTGTTAAAATTACATAGTGTACACTTCAAGCCCTAAAAAAGTTGCGCAAGTGGTAAGAAAGGTGTAACTTAGTCGTGATCATGGTTTATTGTGGAGAGTCGTCTATGTTACATAAACTATTGCTGTATACTAGTCAGTCTAATAGTTCAATTCTGATATTGCTTTACTAAGAAAAAGAAACTAGATTTTTCTTATATTATTGTTGGTCAATTTATTGTCAAAGTATTAAATAAACTGAAATGTTACCTCCACTAGATCCAGGCAGCCTTAGCCTTTTATTTGTATATTTAAAAAAATAAATTAAATATTTAAAAAAAAGTTATTTATAGTTTAAAGTGAAAATCACTCTGAAGATGTCATTGATAATGTGATATAGGCAAAGTTGCTTGCAGTAGGTAATTTAAAATGACTACTTCATTTAATGTAAAACGCGGTCTTCTATGTAAATCACTAAAACAAATAGATTATTTTTGATCATTGTAGTTAACTTTTTACTATAACCTATGTTTTAATCAATTACTGACATATTGTATAAAAAAACTAAGGCTCACAAACACGTTCTTGTTTTCAAAAGATTATTGTAAATCTAAGCTTGACAATAGGTATGCGTGGCAATATTTAGTTTTATATGTGGTTTTCGTTTCACCACTTTCAAGATGCTGGCAATAAGCATTTTTATTCCAAAAATAACGCATTATAATTCCTAAGAAATTATTATTTTTTATCCTAAATTCATGTTAATGTGATATCTTATAAGAATTAGTACTGATATAAATACAAAATTCGTTTTAGTACCTGCTGTACTTAATTTTTTATTTGTTTATATATATGTGTCAATGAATACTATTGTATACTATTCGGCGGAAAATAATAGATTATATTCTTATTTACCGAGGTGTTGTAAGAAGCGACTCATTGAGATGGTTTAATATGCCGTCATGGTCAAATTAGGCCAATGATATAACCAAGGAAGGTTGTCAACCGGGTTTTCCAGTAATAAAATACATTTTCAACTTATTGTACAAGATAGTAATAAGAGCGAGACAATGCGAGGAACTATGCCCGAGGTGACACTCAGTTGCACCATCCGGCGCCTGTAGAAAATGGAAGAGGATGTTTTCATCAGGGACTGGTACGAAGTAAGTTGTGAGTCCGTAGGTTAGTAAGAATAAATATTGTCTAGTTGAAATGTAGGAACAATGACTAAAAGAGGTTGGGATGTAGCAAACGTATTAGACATGTGACTTATAAATGTTGCATGTTTCTAAGAGATGAAGTAGAAGTGTATGAAAGCAATAGAAATTGATGCGGAAAACCAGTTTTTTTTTTGTTTAGTATAGTTTAGTTTAGTTTATTTAGTTTAGTGATTGTAAAAGGAATAGAGCGAGCGTATAATTACATCGAGAGACTTAAATATGTACGATGAATGTAAAAAATAATGGTGGAAGTAATAATGGAATTAATTAATAAATGTGTGTTGGAAAGAAGTGGTTTCTTTGAGAAAAGAACAACAGTAACAACAAAAAACGCTGGATTGAAAGATTATAAACATAAGTTATATATTAAGAAAAGAAGGTAGGTAAGCAAGCAGTTGCTATCTATAGAGGTTGTTATTTATAGATACTGAATCAATTATGTAAATCTTTGAAATGTCTCTAAAATAAGATTTGTAACGTTTAGTGAAAAAGAAAGAAAAGAATTATGGGTTTTATAAATGTAAAATGTATAAAAGATTATGAATTCTAAAATATGCCTATTGAGTTGGGTGTAGATGAAGTAAAGTTGTAGTACGTGAAAAGCAAACAAGCGATAAGCTCTGAGGTTATAACAGTTGATGTATAGAAGTTTCAGAAAGCGGACGGATTGAATTGGCTGGTTTCATTCTTCAACACGTAGTTATGTTACAGTTACCAAGAGATAAAGATTGTTTTGTACGTTATTAAAGTTTAGGAGAAAGCAATAGAGTCAGACAAATGAGAGGAGTTAATACCTACCTAATAGTAACTCAGAACCAAAAAAAGGGTAAAGGAAATGTGCATGCAAACCAAATTAATATGCTGAGGTGGATGTGTTGTACAAAAGATAAGTAAAAATGAAAAATATTATATTAAGGGAAGTTTTGCGCCTATTCTTGAAAAGATGATTAGTGCGAGCCTAGCATGGTATGAGCAAGTAATGAGAAGGAATAAAAATTAATTGTTATTCACATAGTTTCTAATTATGTTACTTTATAAATATGAATGTGGATTGATATGCATCAAGAGTGATTGGAACAAAAAAGTTACAGAAGTAGTTGGAAAAAAAAATGCTGTGCCGAACAACCTAGAATGTGGAGGACATAGGAGAATGTAGACTGTTAATATTCAATAGTGTAGACATCAAAAGAAATGACAATGAATAAACACTTTAAAAAAATTATATTCATAAAGTTTTGCTGCATCTTATCCATGGATGAAGAAAAGGTGCGACTAGAGTGAGATGTTTTGTAAGAATAATGTTTGTCATGTTAAAAAAAAAATCTCTATTAAATAATTACAATTATTTTTTTTAATCGATCGGTTTAAACCTAACGTGGTCAAAGATGCATAAGTAAATGGTTCTAAAAGTAAACAATGAAGAGTAAATTGAAAATAAATGACTTAGCCATTAAACCATTTGAATGACCCTGAATTGATGACTTTGTATACTGGTTATGATGTTACAAGGTGTTTTAAAATATAATCGATAGGTACATATATTTTATTATCATTATAATTCAAATACAAATAATTTTAAGCCTGTTGCTAACTTCCGTAACCCTTATAGAACTTTAGTTTATCTCTTTGTCTTGTCTAAGCTGGTTATGTGAGAGCTAGTTTTCTAGTTATACTGAAAACAAGAACAAAGTCTGGCAAAACTGAATATGTGTTTTGAACTCCAAAGCTAATTAGAAACAGAAGGGTTGCTTCAGATACCAAAGGTGATCTGAACAATATGATGCACAGCCGGCGTTGAAAGTATAAATAGTGATGATAGAAATTACTATAGTGGAAGAGAAATGAATAATGTTAATCGTAGGTTAAGACTTAGAGAGCCAGGTAAATCATGTCCAAAACGCAAATAGTGAAGATTACTGCATAATCGTACTATAGGAATGATGAACTACCTCGTTAATGAACAGACTTGTCAAGTGCTTTCTTCCTATTCACGACAAAGTTTGTCCACTCACAGTACACGTAACCATATTAAAATTTAAGTAATTTCGTCTTAACTTAACTTAACTTTAGATTTTTTGAATTTTGAATATAAGGTAAATTGGTAAGCGGTAAATTACTTTACATATTTTTTATTATTTTTATTTTTATGAAAACTTCAATTATATTTTTCAATTTAGTTATAAAATAGATGCCTCCAATCGTCAAGCAATAAATTTATAAACCATTGAATAGTAACTACCATACAGTGATTTAAACATTTCCCATTGATAAACAAATTTTGCCAGCAGGAATTTCTATACCAAAATGGAGTCGCGGCTGGAGCGAAAGAGAATATCCGGTCTGAACAGTACAAAATTGGTGAATGATTTTGACAGATTTGTAGTTATTCGTCAGAAGTTATATTTGTAAAAGGCAGTTGTTAGAATTTTATGTCTTTTAAAATAGATATACATAAAGTATTTTTGTTAATATATTTGTGTTATGCTTATTAGTCCATATAGATAAGTCCTTAATAAAATTGTAATTAAATTAATATATATATGTTGTATTATATTATTATTTTTAATAATTAAATTTACAAGTTCTATTTTTTTACTCGAAACCATTCTTATAATCAATGTGGCTGTGGTTATATATATTAGTTTTATTGTTTAATTTGAATTTTGTAACATGTAAATTGAGTCTATAAATGACCAGTGTCTGATGAACAAGGGAACCTTTTTGGACTCTGTATACCTATTCAGTTATAAATGTTTAGAGCTAACCTTTTTTGTATGTAGCCGTGAAATACGAGTATGTTTCACACAACTACTTAACAATATATTATTATAATATAGTCGCATATCCATCAGATCATTTTCTGTTATGTGTCTTTTAAATAATATTACAGAATATTTTTTTTTGAAATAGTAAAGAATAAAAAAAATTAAATAGGGTGAGAAGCGAGCAATGTACTAAGGAAGTCAGTTGAAAACACGGTAAATCCTCTTCTCATGTTCACAGCACATTGGTTATATCTTGTTAGCTGCAATAATGGACCGCTGAAGTAAAATAACCATTTATTCTTGCACTATATAAAAAAAAATAAAAAAGGTTATTAATGATTGAAAAGCTAAAAGGCTACATATTTGATATAAAACAACTCGGTGACTTGTAGTAAGTTTCACGTACTAATAAAGACACAAAGTGCACTCAGGTTAACAAGGCCGCCAGTATGAATATAATAAAAGTATAGGTGAAACAGTAAAAAAAATATATTTAAATATATTTTTGTGTCAGACTTCCTTAATAATAATACAAGAAATAGGTATGAAGAATGTAAGAAGTATAAGTCTGCCTGCAGATAATTTAGCCATCAATTTAACTACATCACAGTTACGTACGATTAAATGAAATGACGTAAAATACTTTAAATTGAGAGATTATCAAGGATTTCAATTTTAGATTATTAAAATAGGTAATAAGTGCCTCATATTAACTTGTTGCTGCTTCCTATAAACTCGAGAACATGAAAATCGATATTCCTTTCATTTATGCTTATGATGACTTATATTACATCTACAAGAATTACAAAACCATTTACATTACAAACTATTTTGACAAGGAAGTAAGTACAAGAACAATAATTTTATAATATCATATTATGTTAGATATATGATGATATATATTTTTTCTGTTTTGAAAACTTGATTAAGAATTTATCGTCAACAGTAAAAGTCGCTTAATATCGAAAACGACGTTTCCAGTCGAAAAAACTTGGAAAACTTACAGAGAACCAGTGGATGGAAACTATTGTGATTTTAACATTCCCATTGACAAATAAATTTTTCTAGCTAGAATTTTTTATGTCAAATACAATTGATGCCTGCAGTACATAGTACAACGAGAATAATATCAGGTTATAAACATCACAAAATTGCAGTTATTTGTCTATTATTTTTTTTCGTTTCAAACTTTGGATATTCGTCTTTTAATACTGATTTAAATTTAGATTTTATAGACATTTAATAATTATAAGTGTGACATATTTTTTTTATATTTTTTGAGTCTTTGTATCGAGTTCCTACACCTAATCTTGTCCACATACAGTACCTATGTTATATTATTTGATTGTTGTACCTATTTATATATTTTGTTTTTGTTTTTATTTTTATTATAAAAAACTTTTACATTAGATAATTAGTCTATATGTGGGGGGTTTTGAGAAACATTAATCCTTTATATCAGGACCACATAAAAAGATGAGTCGTATAAGAATCGAATCCAAAACCTTTAGTTCAGTAGTCAAGATCATTCATCATCAGACCAACAGGCCGTCGACAACGGCGCTCCATAACAATAATATTCCATATTATGGTATATATAATGCTTTAATGATTGAATTTAATGAGAATAAAATTTAGTAAAGAAAAATAAAATGGAAAAATAATGTGATGTAGTGAGTAATCGGGTATGTGAAAATAACACATAATATGTTTTGTTTGATATTTATCTTTTAAAGACTGTCTGATAGTACTCTATAATACTTTATATGCAGATGTCGTTATTAAATAGAGGTATAGACAGCTATTTAGATGCGGTTTAAATATTTATAGGTTCATTTTATTAATCTATTTAGTTTATTTTATTATTAACAATAATTTAATTTTAAAACTAGTCTTATCTGTATTAAATAAATATATAATAATACAGAATGAAAAGATATCGATAATCGTCATTGATTATTAGCTTTAAATGATTGGTCTGGAATAAAACATTTAAAATAGTCTACAAGAGGGATGTTAGGGCACAGCGAGGGGTCGAGAAGTGAAAATCGATGCTAACCACGCGGCTTACATTGCGACCTTCATATTCCTTGTGCGTAAGGCTCATACTTGTAAACTTACACCGAATTCAAGGTATGTTGGTGAAGTAAATTATTACGTGCTATCGATTCGTGAAGTTAAAGTAAAATAATAATAACAGGTATGTACACATTTAGTAAGTTTTTTTGGACACGAATACTTCGCCTTGTTTAGTTTTTTTTTAATTTTTAATTAGAACAGTTGGACTACAGAAGCTCCATCTTTATTAAATGGAGTTCTTAATAAGGTCTGCATTTCAATCAATTGAAATTTCTCGAGATAGCCAACTAGCCAACTAGCGACAATAATTAATTAACCATTTCATTATCTTAGCTATTTTGCATCTGAAGTAGATTGATTTCATATGCGGTTTGGAGCGTTCATTAGTTGAGAGGAATTTTGTTATACTTTGTTTTATGTAAATTCAATTTCTGAACATATTTATTGTCGAAATAGATAATATCGTATTTTTTCTTCACTTATGTAAATATTGCTAGATAATTGGTTTTTTTTATACTAATATTATCTCATCATTCAAATTGTAGGTGTACATATATTAGAAAATATTTGGTGTGCAATTCGAGTGCCGTTCGTTGGATTGATTTTTAATTGGTGTGGACTGACGGTAAGACGGTAAGAGGTAATTTTACAAAAACTTTAAAATATTTTGTTATGATATTTTACTATAAAATATAAGAAAACACAAATATATCTAGACATTTCGCATTCAGAAACCAAATTTGTATTGCAGTTTAAGCATTGCTAATTTATGTTATTTGTATATATGTATGTATGTTTATGTGTAGATGAACGCGACTTAAATGCTCCATACGATTTTATAGAACAAGGTATGTTTGCATATTTAATAAAACAATACAATACTTTTATTGATACTTCTAATATGTTAATATCATTAGCGGCTTATATTGTAATTTGTATAATATAATATACAAACTGTCGCGTGTAGCAACCACTACTGACAACTTTAATAAGGCTTACGTAGAAGTACTTCCTAACATAACATTGGTTAGGTTTCATAGTCGTCATTGTTATTTACAGATTATTTGTGAAGGCAAAGATCTAACACGACATTGACGGTTTATGACATTGAAATAGTGTTTATCGTCTTTTAAATTAAAACTGTACAATGTTTCCATTCAGACATTTTTATTTACTATATTCCTAATTTACTATTTTTTTTTGTGAAAAACACTCTGTGCGGGGGACGCCGGAAACAAAGCTTATCAATATGAAATATAAACTTTTTTGTGATTGAAACTTTAGACAATGTAACTTTGAAAATTCAAATTATTTTCATCCAAGTTTTCCTTTGGCCTCTAACAATGGATTTACCTTTGTGGTATGAAGGGCTTACAATTATAATAATAAAAACAAACACACCTGTTTGAATATTATTATTAACTTAAAAGACTCGATAGTTATATATTGTCATTCAATTATATAGTTTTATTTACTATTTCGGAACTAGCATTTAGAACTAAGAAAGAAATTTAATTAGGGATCAAAAATAAGTCTTTTATATAATCTCTACTATAATATTAAACATTATGCAAATGTCAAAGTTTCAAAGTATTTTTTATCATTTTTGACTAGTTCGTAGAAAATTACTCCATTAAATGAATGCCTTTGCCATTATACGAGTTCTATCTTCTTTTGTATACATCATAGTTTTTTCATGATTATTTTCTCACAAGTTACTTTTAGATACTCGCTGCACCCGCTGGTGGTTAAGGCCACAGGATACACGGCCCGTAAGACTCCTAAAGTCAGAAAGAGAAGACCCAAGTCGGTACTTTTCGACCCGGACGACGCGATTACGTTAGGGAACGCTACGTAAAAGCGGCAAAGCGAACATAAATACTACACATACACACACACAGCGTCTTCGCCGGCGAAGATGAGGCCCCCATCCAAGCACGTTGCTCCGGCGTTCTGCCGTCGGAGGACGTTAGTGTCAAATTCTAACCCACATCCAACCCTCGCTTCCCACCTAACGGCGTCCTGAGCCGTGGTCCGAGCCTCACAGGAGGCGCCCTCAGGACGCGCGTTCCCCTGGGGCCCTTCAGGCCCCCCTTTTCAAGGGCGGGTCTCTGCACCCGTCCATTACACCGGTGACGCTGTCATGGCCAATAGGGCTAACAGCAGAGACAAACAAAAAAAAAAAAAAAAAAAAAAAAAAAAAATAAAAAAAATAAAAAAAATAAAAATACTTGCTGTAGAGTTCGGGTTTATGCATATAAGCCTTTGTTGGTTGGCTTTTTAGGTAACTATGCCTAAGCAATTTTATTTATTTAAAAGTGTAGAATTATATTTATTATATTATTATTATGTAATTTCTTAACTCCAATTACGTTCTGATGTAAACTTTTTAAGTTTTTTTTATTTATTTAACTATTTATTTATTGTGTTAATTAAAACAGTATAATACACAAAAATTAAATACAGCACAATGTTAAGCTTATTCCAAGAAATAACGCTTTTTATTTACGTACAGCGATATATATCGATATTCAGGTCACGGTCTCTTAAGTAACTTATCTAGCTTAAATGTAAGAAAATGAAACCCTCAACCGAAGTATTCAATTTATCATCATCTACTTAGTACCTGTTATTTCAGGGTTCGAGTAATTTTTAATATTCCAAACTTTCCTAAAAGTAAAATTCAAATATCTATTATATGTTCTGGTAAAAAAGGAAGGCTTATAAAAGTTTTATGTTTTAATGAATATTCATGAATAATAATTATATATGTAAAATAGACATCTGACAAATCTTCCCGACATACTTATAAGTTGAATCTAATCGGGACACCAGTGAAAGAAACATCCTGCCTGATACACTATGAAATAACAAATATATATTCGGTTCCTCTCATACGTATAATAAAATTACAAGTTAAATTTAATTAAAGTTACAATATGCCGAAGTATCAAAGTCTCTGTAAAATGTATTAATATATCTTCTATAGGATGTTATTAGTCTGAAGTGACCGTGTTAAAACTCGTTAAAGTTGCTTCGTATATGCCTAATTTCCCTTTTGCACTAGTCACCATAGTTCTTAGGTAAAAATATACACGTGTTTCATTAAGTACTAATTGGGCACTGATTAGAAAGCGTATTTACTGATTACATCTATTTTATCGTAATTTATGTTATTTTATTTAGTTTACGAAAAAAATTATAGAAAATAGTTTGTCATTTTGCTTCGTACTCATTGAACTGATTAAAATAAAATACAAATAAATAAATAAAAAATAAATAATAATAAATACAAATAAAAAACATTTAATCGTCAGTAAATCAACGATTGTTTGACAAAGCATTCGATTATTCCATCACCAACTATAATGACGGGTGTTTTCAAACACAATGAAACTGTCTTAGTCGATTACAGTGAATTTCAAACTGCATTATTACTATATTGATCGCCACGAGCCTCCAAATCACGCCCCGTAGCCCCAAGATTATCAAGTTCATTTATTATTTTAACATTTATTTTTTGTTCACGTGAAGCAAAATAAATAACAATATAATTATAGTTAATTTTTTATTTTGAATCACGAATCGATTTTAAAATCAACCTATCAATTAGTAACGAAAAAATTACTATTGAATGATTAATGTTTAATGTATAATTTGTTTTATTTTTAATTGAACAAGGTTTAATGTTAATTTCTTTTTCAAAGCGCTATTACTCGTAAATAGCGATAATAGTAATAAGCGTTAGAACCAACTCCTCGCTTATATACTACAAGCGGTTGTTTAAAAATATTATTAAATTGTACGCTTTTATTATTATTTACTCCGGAACAATTATAATCATTCTATGATAATAGTCATAGAAAACAAAATAAAAGCTTCTTTCTATTAGTATTGATTTGAATTATAAGAAAAATATCTGAAGAATATGAATAATCAACGACAGGAATCGAAGCTGAGACCCCAAATAAACAGGACGGTTTCTTTTAATATATTGAAATGAAATTTTTAATATATGAAATGTATATTTATATATTTATTTGAGAAATGAAATAATTAACATAGTTAATTACTTTAAGGTGCAGACAATTACAAATAGTATCTTTAATTCAGTGACATCACAAATATGTGAAAAATATCTAGTGCTACACATATATAAAATATTGATCACTTGATTCATTATAAAAAAATCAAGAAAACTAAACATCTGCAATATTAATTACACATTGTTGAATTGTTTGGTATTATGGCCAATAGTGTAATTTTCATTTTACCATTTACTCTTAAACAATATTATATATTAGAAATGATATTCCCATGTTTTTCTTTTTGTATTTTTGAAAAAACTTAAATGAAATGAACTAAACAAAGTTGGTTAAAATAAGAACACCTTTGAAGTTAAAGTTAACAAAGTACTAAAAGCTTACTGTGAAGAATTAAGACTATTTTTAATCACTTGTGTCAAAGAAAGCGAGAGTTAGAAAGTAGAAGAATGCACATCGGTCGCATAGCCTAAGGACTTTACTTGAAAGCAACTTCCGGTGGAAATTTTTTATTATAGTACAGCATTTTATTGTTTACAAATGTTATAGACTTATTTAGTACATCCCGACTTTCAGTGTGGTCAATATCAATAACGAAATTTATTTCATAATTTGGCAATTATAAATATAATGATTTAGTTATAAATTTAATGATTTTTATATTTCCAAATGTGTCTTAGGCACATATATATGTGTGAATGTGTTAACGTGTCTAATAATACTCTTATTACACGTAAGTATTTAACTTCTTTTTCACTAAGAAGGTAAATGTACATGTAGTAAATGTTTTAATAATAAGTATACTCAAACAATTACTATAGCTTAAACTACAAAACGAAATCCTCACTGTTTGTTATAGTCTGCGGATTTATCTTCCTCCAGCGCGAGTACTCGAAAGTTCGCTAAATCACAGTGTTTTCTCAACTTGGAGTAAGTTTCAAAAATTCAATAAGTCCTATACCTCCCATAGCTCCTTTATAACTTTCCCATCCCCAGAAATCCCGTACCTTTAATGACGTTTACCTTTGTGCCGTAAGAAAACTTAAAATATATTTATACCACGAAAGAATTATTATATAAATAAAACATTATATAATGTAAATGAAATAAATTTTTTTATAATACGTTTTATTTGATATTTTTATTTTAATATTAATTCATTTATATTTTACCTTTTCTGCACTCCTATAAACTTCTGTTCCAGTAAGGTAGGGTGAGGTTGCCTTTGTCATTACATCCCTACTGTTTTATTTTTTATAAATTCTACGTGGAATAAATAATTTAATATTCAACCTTCAAAGTCAATCCAGAACCATATAAAGGTAAAGTTGTGCAAGTCTTAAGAAGCACTTATACAAGTTGTTATCCGATATAAGCTAGACATTTGTGAGGTATTTTCTCTTTGAAACACTTTGTTTATTATGACTTTAATGTTTTGGAGGAAGTTTGCTACGAATATGCACCAGTGTCTTGATTAATCCAGATGCCACAGTCAGCGCACACAAATGCACGTGACTCATATAAAGCTGTGCTGCACCAAATTAATTTTTTTTTAAAACTTGGTCTATGGTGATGAATTGATCATTATAATACTCTTTGAATACAACGACAATTGCCAATGTTTTTAATTTAATTAGGTTTAAATTACATTTATAAAATGTCAGATGTTAGTAGCTTTATTCTAACAACTATTATTAAGAGTAATTCAAAAATAATTTAAATGAAATTAACAATGTGGTAATTATTATAACTTTTGTTTCGAATCCCAGTCGTATAAATTTTATTTTAAATGTATTTTTACTGACTTTTAATGATAAAAAAATTACATGTCTATTTTTGGAAAGGTGAAGAGAACCAATTAAGGTGTATTGATTCTATTTTATCGAAACAAAAAACCTATTTATTAATGAAACGCTACAAACCTGCGTACAATGCGTCAGTAACTATTGGGTCACGTAAGGAAGTTACACGTTACTTTTAACTACTTGACTGACTGTTCTTGTTACTTTATGTTCTTAGGTTGTACGAGTATAAGGTCCATACAAAATTTATAAAATTTTTGGTAATGTAAACTTTGAAAGCTTTTAACTACGAAGACGATCTTATAGATTACTAAAGCTTCATCGTGGCGGTTAAGAATTAACGACAACTAAAAGAAATATATAATTTATATATCTCCAATTCCATTTTTGAAAGACACGTTTCTCACTATCACTACAATATTTTATGCAAACCGCATACTATGTGTGCGATCTTTAACGCGGTCTAGCACAGACTGACTCACTGAGCACTGAGCAATGCAGACATGACCAATAGTTAAGCTTTCTGCTCCCTACCCTTTTTACGCACAAGGTCACTTCGACTTCAGTGCACGTGGTTTATAATTTAAAGAAGAACTTTGTTATTCTAGCTTCACTTATTTCCAATATGGGTCATATATGGCTATATTAAAAGATAAGGTAATAAAGTGTATAAAGTTGATAGAGGATCTTTTTATAAAAAATTCAAGGGTTCTCTATCTCAAATTTGGTTAAAAAAGTTCTAGTGGTAATAGATCACACTTATATCTAGGCTACATAAGACTGCCCTAAGGTTCCGCACAGGTTGGCTCGCTGCCAAAGCAGCCAAGAGTTCCGTTGGGAAAAATATGGCTCCATCGGAAAGAAGTACATAAATACGGATATTTTCATGGGGAAACTTATTACTGAAGGACGAAGAGTAGTTGTCTATTTGCTAGGTTGATTCAATGTGAAAGTTCTATATATGCATATAAATATAATGTGGTCACTGAATGGTTAAATACAAATCTCCTCTACATATCAGTAGGTACTCTATAATTAAGATATAAATAAAATAGATAAAAATTAAAAAACAATTTTTCAGTACTTAACCCAAATAAAATCCATTCGAGAATGAATTAGGCACGACTAAAATCGATACTATAATCGATTTATGTTATCGCTTACTCATCGAAAGTGCTCTTGCTCACAATATCAGATCAGATTTCAGACTAGAATTGTGTTTTAAAAACAATCTTTATAAAAATATATATATTTTTAGAATGTTTAAAATATATGTTAAATACTTTTTAATGGGATCATAAATATACACATTGATTTCGGAAATTCATTTAGTTTTAAGAATTATTATACATTAAAAGACTCATCAAACACTTCAACGTGCTATTAATTTCGTAACATGACAACTTCATGGCTACACATCTGCAGTTTACATAACATATTTTTCATCTTTAGTGTAACACTGACTTTAATCTTCTTATTGACATTATACCATTACTTTTTCGAAGAGATATCTAAAATTACATATTATTATACTCAACCTGTCATATAAAATATTCTCAATATTTGTTTCCGTTCAATGATAAATTATTTTGGATTGAATGTAATTTATTTAGCTGTTTTAATTTATACTATTTATTTATCTTTTCAAGTATTGTGTTAAAATATAATAAATATAATTGTTATTAAAACCACTGATACGATGATAATAGTACCATTAATTAATATTTATCACATTAATAAAAATATTTATATGTTTGGTTAACTATTTAATTTAATAATTTTATTTTCAAATAATATTTTAGATCCAGTTTTAATTTGGCATATTGTCAAAGCAAAAAGCACGAAAGATATCAACCACAAGTTATAGAGGGCCATATTTAACGTAGAGTGAAGTTGGATATAGAAGTTTTGTAATAATTAGAATGATAACTGAATTCAGATTGTTCATTCAAGATATAAATTGACAAATAGACCTACTTCTTTACATTGATTTTTCCAAACCGCGGGCAATACAATCGCAACGTTTGAGATTGCAATGTATAATTACCTGAAGTTAGAGGTTTTTATTTTCATAAACAACGTTATATAATTATCTAAAAACGATACATTTTTATACAATTTTATATAATTAAGTGATTAAAATATCCTGTTATTCGGGTATATAAATATAGTTTGAAAACTATTTTTTTGCTTCTGATAATACAATAATCAAAACTAAAACAATTAAACGGTATTGTAGTAAATTACTGAAACAATGTGTATAAGTATCTGTTTACAGAACTAACAAACGTCGCTGAATTTAAAGATGACTCTAAAAAGACAATAAACGACTAGATGAGAATTAAAAACAGTGCTTGCCGATAGTTGGAAACGTCAGAGCGAGGGTTCGTGATAAAATGGTTAATAGTCACTTCGGCCACTGTAAGTTAAATCAGTGGATGTAAAAAGTAAGAAAAGTAACAACTGCTTGTTCACAGTTCTACAACTACGAATACCTAAGCGTATGCATCAAATTAATTTAGATTATCTTTGCTGTTGGGAAGTGAATTGATTTCACGAAATAATTTTGTATTTGAATTAAATTTGAAGTTGAATTGTTAACAATTACATATTCAATACCTACTAATAAATTAAAACGTTTCAATGTATTTACCTGGACGCAATTGAATTTTGCTTTCATTTTCGTAGTATCAATTGTTTTTTTTATACTTATTGATCGTGTTTAAAAGTGTTGATTATTATGTAATGAGAGGAGAGTTATTATGTCTCCCGTAATATAAGAATCACGGACTGCAAACTTTCGACTCACGAGTAAAATTTATATATTTAATACTTAAATAATATATTAAAATTTTCGGATTTCTAAAATGTTAAATAGCAATGAAATGAATGGGCCAGCAAATATACCTTTCAGAGTGAGCAATCAGCATTTTAAAAAAATAAGGTAAAATAGTAGAATAATTATGTGAAATTAGTAAGTAAGTAAGTAAGTAAGTTCAGAATGTAATAAGGTACTTTTTCTACGTTTTAAAAAGTTTACTGCATGTCTAAGATATAATAAAATATTTTATTCTATGTCAAAAGTGTTATTTATTGTATATTATTTTATTTCAAACAAATCTTAATAACTTTTCCGTTAAAGCAATTTTCAACTGTATCAGATAATCACATCCGATCTGATAGCCTAATATAAATACTAACATACATAACATCATATAGTCATAACACTTATACATTTTAAAGTAATCATTTTGCTTATTAGTAATTACATCGAAAAAATATGTTTAATTCAAAAACCGTTTTTATTACTTTTCATGGCTTGAAACTTTGAAAAAATATGTAATTACTCGCTTGCATTTACGACATATGCATAACCTGGTGGTTGGTTCCGCCCTTATATCTAGGGTAAGGTAGTGTGCGGGGGTATAATTATACCTGTAATTACGTAAGTATTTAATTGTAGGGGTTAGCTGTAATAAAATTGAAGAAAGTTTAGTATCTTCTAGATTAAAAGTATACCTACATTATCTTTTCAGTAAAATTTACTTCAGACTAACATGTATAAGAGATCCTATATGAATTTTAATTTTGTCAGAATTAATAGCATTTGACATAATTAAGGACTTATTATTGTTATTTCAATAGGTGGTTTTAAAGTAACTGTAATAATGCCGGAGGTGCGAGTTGGAGCTGTGTCGAAAAATCTTTTAAACATGTTACCAATGTAATATATGATAATTTTTAACTTCTATATTAACGTTTTAAGCCTCCTTTTAAAGAATTCTCCTTGGTAAAACCTTAGTTTTTTTTATTCGGCAATATAACAGATGAGAAAACTATCTGAATACCGGATCTTCTGGACCAATCCCAATAGAAATTTAGCAAGTTCGGAGTTCTCTGGAATGTTTGAAATAACATTGACATTACGCCCTCAGCAATGCATTACCCACTGCCGAATGGATAGACAAACCACAAAGTAATTTTGAATGGAATTACAAAGGAGTAATAATTATTAATTACTATATACATATTTGAAATGGATATTGTAGTTGGTACATTTTCTATTTGCTAAAGATAAAAACTAATTTCTTGAATGTAATTGAATACCGTAATTATACAATAAAATAAAAAAGAACAATTAATAAACATAAATATAAAATATTGATTATACCTATTGATGTTATCTATAAGAATTATTCATTTTTGCTAAGTTGGTACATATTGCTGGCATTCAAGTATAAAAATATTACAGCACATAATCTGTCTGTCTGCCAAATGTTGCCCAAATCTGTTGAATGGTTTCGGCATGATTGAGTAACAGGCATCCAATTTTCACATCTATATCAAATAATAGGCAATTTAAGTTACTATTTAATGTTACACTTATTTTACATTCTTGTGTGTAACAATCAAAAGCAAGTGTCTAAATAGTTTTCTTGCAAACCGTACTTTACGATATGAGAATTTGGTGGATAAGACTACGGTTTTGGTGATTGAACGCTAAATTATATTTAGTTATAAGTTAACATACCAGTTATACAGAAACTATCAAAACTAGTATACGGAATATGATAGAAAAGTACTGGTAAAGATGATTATAATGAGTAAAAAAGCAACGCACCGTAATTGAACGGTCCCATTAAGTTTTTGGATGTGGAAGCAGGTTTAAACGATGGATGAGAGAGATCGATATTAAGAGTTCGTAAAGTCGTAAACATCCTATTCATATTCTACGGAGAAAGTAACCTATTTAAATATAAAAGTTTGGTTGTAAAACTCGATTAGTTTACGTTTATATTCATGAAGGTATTTGGCTTATGCAATAACACTTGAAGTCTTAATAGGGGATGAGTCTTTTAAAGTCATTCTAGCGACAGCGAAAATGGAGATTTGTTGTGTTGTCTAAATGCTTTACAGAATTAATTAGGAATTAACATTTAATTTACACCGAGCACAAATTTATATTGATCTGATAGTAGTGGCCGTGTATTTATTAATTAAGATAATATACTCATTGCTTCTACAAAACGATCGGGTAGATTTTATCTTTTGTCAATAATAGAAAAAAATGTGTATTGATTAGTGAGCAGCAATAAGCACGGTTTTCAGCTTATAATTAATATTTTTAAACCTCGATTAGTGAAGAAAATTTAGATAACACGGAAATCTTTTTATTAAAAATAAATTAGGTATGTTTCTAAAAGCGTTAGAGAAACGTAAGTTTACCCGACTTTATTTTACTTCAAAATCTCTGCACAAGGCAGAACAAAGAAGTTTACACATAGGGAAATGATAACTCAAAAAGTTTTTTTGTACAGACGGTGTAAATATGCTTCAGAATTTAAAGCTTGTTTAATTAAAAATGTAATTAATAGGAATTTACTAAGTATGCTCTAAATTAGATGGATAGCATATGGTATGACATAAAGTATGAAATAGGGGGTAGGTGCAGTATGCAGATTAAAAGAACTTTAAAAGAATAAAATCACCATGAAAGAAAATAATATTTTTGAGATTAATAAACTAACTAAAGGGATACCTTCACCAATAATTGTATCGATGTCTTTTTATCGTCTTTATAACATTTTATATGAGAATGGTAAAAGAGTATTATTAGTATACTATTTTAAGAATATGTTTTAAATTACATATGATTATTTTTATAGTGATACATAACTTTGTTAACTTAAAGTATCATACGTGTATATTCATTAATAACTATATAATTTAAATATATTTTATTCTAACCTTATTACTAATTTTCACGATAATTCTATTTATATTAATATGCATCACAACAAGGAAGACGTAGAGAGCCAACACTTTATTTCCAGTGACAATAATTCATAGTGTGGAATTAGATATATTAAATATGTAATATTAAAATAACGACATCAAATAAAATAAGATCAAGTTTATATAAGCAATAACAACTGTATACTTTAATGAATTATGATTAAAATATTTTATTTTTTAAAGAGACCGTTATGCCGGTTCCTATTTAAATGTCGGTTAAAATATGACGTAAAGGCTATCTTTGCCTTAATGGCGCATTTTGTGACATTAATCGCTGACTAGATGGTGTTTTCTACCGATATCTTGGCGGCATTTCAAATGGTACCACAAACTAAATTTAATCAAACAAATTACTCGAATCTCATTTGTTAAAGATATGACTGATATTGCATGTTAAGAACATAGTCTTTTAATTTTTTGTTTAAACTGAAATCACTAAGTAGGTAATCAGCATTGAGTACTAATATGCCGAAAGAAATAGTGGGGTATGGAAAACTTTTAATTGTCTCTAAAGTTATCTTCAAGCACTCAAGGAAGGCCGGTCAATTAGAGATGATTTAAATTTGGAAATTGTTATGAAAAAATGCAGTGCAGAAAAAAATAATAATGTAAGTGAGTGATAGAATAACAAAGAGTTTCGTAACAATAAACGTGAGGCGGGAGACGCAACAATGATAGCCGGCACCGAAAAGGCGCCCCGCGCTTTGTCCGTGAAACTCCAAAAAGTTGCACTGAACTTATGAACCTGTCGATTTGGCACTGGGCGAACGGGAACCACCTGGGAAACGAGCGCGCGTCAGTGGCATGGGGGCCGTGCTCGGCGAGTCCGCGCTCATCGGGCGCGGCTGCCGGCTGGTTCACGTGGCGGGCGAGCGGCCGCGGCGCCTCCACGCTACTGCGGCACGCGCCAACCCGCGCCAACCCGCGCCAGCCCGCGCCTGCCCCGACCGCGACGCATCCCCCACCGCGCACCCTGCCGCACCACCCGCACGCACGCCGCATTCTTGCCTTGCCACCCGCCCTGGCTCCCAAACCCCGGAACTTCGCACAAAGGGCCTAGGTCTTGCCACTTCAACACTTCGACACTTGTCCGGGTACCCAACATGTTGCACCTAAAATTGACTTTATAATTTTCCCAGAGTAGGTTGGTTACCTGCCTACCTAAATAGCTACTTTTAACAGAAAAGAAATTTGAATTAAATACCGCAGATATCTGTTGCTGAAACTTATACGTTAAGTAATTAGTAAAAAATTATGGGTCAATTTCAACTGGTTAGTTACAATCGTGCTGCGGTTATTTCCGAATTCTACTACCTTTTTGGCAGAAACGCAAACAGAAGCCTGTGCATATATTTACTTGGCTGATATTTACACATCACATTTTTCACAACTCTAACGACATTTTTACCCATTTAATGTAGATTTTTCTTATATTTACACTTAATTATTATTCTTATTAATAATATTATTAATTTAATAATTGATTGTGGAACACCACTTGTATTTTTATTGGACCAAACATTTTTTATTAAGTGTATACCTTACCTACTCACTGTCCAGCTTGTTAAAAGTTACATAATAACATTTTGTAAATGATTTTTCGATGACTTAGGAGTAATGTTGAGACTGTGAAGTAAATAACTATTTAAATAAATTTGTATTCGTTTGATGTTACATCAGAATCTATTGTTAAATATATATATATATATATATATTGTATATATATATATATATATATTGTTAAATATATAAATATATATATATATATATATATATATATATATATATATATATGAATAAAACCGGAAAGAATTTTAGTTTAAAATAATTAAGCGTTGTTATTCTAAGTACACTACACGTTGAAATTAAAATTAACTACTTCTTACGTTTATTGAAAGCTGAAATATTGGTTAGAGAGAATTTTGTAAATTACACGCCAAATGCTTTCAGCTTGCCATTCAGATTCTCATTAATAGACTAAACACTACTGTGGCATGCCCAAACGATTTCCATTGATATTAAAGATTTCATTTTAATGAAAAAAATATTATAGAGAATGTCGAAGATATCATCATAGTTTATTTTTCTCACTTTAATACGAATATCAATACAATAAAGTATATTATTATAGATTTTAAGTTCTAAATACGACAGTTAATAATAATAATAATGTTCAATAATAACAAAAATGATAAAGCGAGAAGGGTTTATATATTTAGATAAGAAAGGTAAATTTAATTTAAAGTTAATCTGAATTGTATAGCAACAGAGTGTTCAATACAATTCCACAAATCTCATTGAAAGTCTATTCAATCACTATGGCAGCTTAGAACCGACGTACGGCATAATGAACGAGGCGATAAATTCACGAAATTGCAAATATCCGGTCTGTTCGATGTCTGTCCAGCACTGCTACTACTAGCTACTCCACGTAATGATATAATAAGTCTCGAAAACTGCTCACAATTAAAATGCAACTTTCAGTAAAACATATAAATAAATGAAAATAATAATAAATTTAATATTCTAATATTGAGATAATAAAGAAGTGGACAAGTTACGCACAGTCAAAGCCTGGAAGAAAGTTAGTATGTAAATAATATTCAAACTGCCGCCAGAGGTGAGGGTTTAGGTCTTCACACGAAAGATTTACGATTATCTCCGTTGGGACCGGGGGCTGCGGATGTTACCGATGTTAGGAATATGGCGACGCATAATAAACTCAATCCATTAAATTACAGTTTTGTCTATTAGGAAAATACATTTAGAAAGCCTGTAATTTAAGTGTCTAAAATTAAACAACTTATAAAACTTGAATTAGTTTTGGAGCTTTAAAGAAAGGAATTGAAAAATAATATTGACTTAAGGAGATATTTATAAAATAAATATAATTTGCAATTTGCATTGCAAGTTGATTTGCAAGATAAGAGCTACACATATCCACATACAAACCTTGAAAATGATTATTTTAAAAAGTTGTAAAATTTAGTTAAGATCATAATTTTTTGCCGTTTTGGATATTTTTATTTTTTAACAAATAATGATGAAGATGAGTATGTTATTACTTTTTTCATAATTTAACAACACAAAAATATTGTTTAAAACAATTCTGTTTGAATAGTATCATGCCATGTTCATGTGCTTAATTGTTCTTGATTTTAATTATAATATGTTCAATAAAATAAAATTTATTTTCCAATTAAAATGAATATGTATAACCTAAGTTGTAAATGCAAAAACTCAATGCGCAAAGCTCTTTGCTCGTTTCATTGTGCAATAGATCTGAATCAACCACTAATTAGCACATATCATAATTATGTGAGTCACAAGCCTATCCTACTCGTACTGCATCACTGTCATCTGAAATACTCTATTGATGCACTGAGCTTATCATGTGACGCTATACTTTAATGCTTATACGAGTAACTAACTCTCTCATAATCAACTCTCTGATTTCGAAATAACTAAATTGTAACAGGCGTTTACTAACTCTTTATATGGAAATAAGAAAAACAAGTAACACTATAAGTATATTCTGTGTATTTTCTATATTGTGTATATTGCTATTGATAATTGTATACATATTTATCTATATAATTATGTACAATACACACATTAAATATTTGAAATTCCAAATAAAATAAAAAGTTATAATGAATGTTATTAAAAATAATTTTACAATTTTAATGATATTTCTCCAACACTCAGCGGTATCTGCGTTGTAAGCCTCCAAAGTCGTTAGTGAAGTCTCTCACACCTATCACTTGTTTCTTCTGGTCTTTGATATTTATGTAAAAACATTCAAGTAACGAAATATTACGTTTTCTAGAATTTTTGGTGGGTGTTCTTTTTGCAGATTATGCGGATTCGTCCTATTGTGTTTTGAACGATGAATGCAGCGTCAGCGTCTTAATTATAACGCTGTAACATGTTTGTGATGTTTTTAATTTTTTTTGTATTCTGCCACTTCTAATAGTAGTGACAAATTAGAAAGGCTATTGCTTTGCATGAATGCGTGATATAATCGCACTGTATTAATGAAACCTAGCGTAATAGTTTAGCATCAACCAAGTTACTATAGGGACTAAATCTTTAACCAGGCTCTAGTTGAAATGTTGATTGTATTGAATGTAATTTGCAGTAAATTATCGGACTTCTGCAGTTCTAGAACAACTGTTGGCAACTAGCACAATTTGAAAATGTATATACAAATTGATATAGTAGTAATATGATGTTACAATAGCCATGACAATAAAATATCATTTTACTATTTGAAGATAATAATATTGTTTAATAATATTATATAATAATAACATTAAATTAATTAAAGCCATAAGTCCTTCTATATTATTTATTGTTAATAATAGTAACACGGCCGAAAATGTCACACATTGTTCTATCGCAAATGCTAAATAGAAATGGAGAATAAATTTTGCAGATATGTTGTTGAAATGCGTAACATGTATTACATATAAACCAAGGAGATATGCAATTTAGCGCAACAAAACGTTTTAACGAAAACCGGAAAGCTAACAGACAAAGCGTCGACGAAATATGAATTGGACCCATTAACCGACTGGCATTGAAACAGAAATAATCCTTAGACAAAAAATAAACTTAATACGTACGATTTTAGACGTGGGACATAGATACGCAATATTAATAAAATGAAATACGTAATGGGTCGGCGGTTATGCGCGGAGGTGCGGAGGTGCGGAGGTGCGGATGAACGCTGTTCGACGACGCTCTCATTTTGTTATAACTTTTGTTTCGTCTAGCGTTTATAGTTTTAGATTGAAATGTTTATTTTTTATCTAGCCTTATCTTAGATCTTTTATGTCTTATAAGAAATTAAATTTTGACGTCTACATTGTTAAATTATTAAGAAGTTGCAGTATTTTTAACCAAAAAATTGCTCATATACCTTAATTTTAACAACTACTGTATAAGAAAATGAATTAGGGCTAGTTTCTAATATATTAAATATTTTTAAGTAGGTTTTAGTCGCAGTTTTATTAGTGTTACAGTAGTCTTTTATAATGATAAATTTTTCACAAGATAAAAAGAAATATATATCATTTCTTTACAATTGATTTAGTGAAAATATTTTTATATGTACATATATTCATGTATATTGCTTCGCTCACTAACTGCAGAAATGAATATTAGAACAGATTTATGTTTTTATGTTACACAAATGTTTCTTTTATTTATAATAATGTTCATCTTATATAAAAATTCTATTAGAAATGTTAATATATTATATTTTATTATGAACTGGTTTCGTGTATAACTTATAATGTTCAATATACACAATGAAATAATATGTATTGGTAATTAATATGCTTCCACTGCAAAAATATTTTGAAATAACCAATATTGCATAAAAGTGTCGCTTCGACGATCCGTCATTGTTAATGGTTTTCTGTCATAAATAGTTTTTAAGTTACATGTCACGAGAGACTCCAAGAGTATTGAGTGACAATCGAAATATTGTTATGATTCCTCATTTGTCACGTATGTACTTTTTATGATCTCAATGGTGATGGAAAAATAAATATATGTTAAAATTATAACTTGAAGCTGTATCTACATATATAGTTCATTTAGAACTGTGATTTTTGCTTATAAACGTCATTATTTTGATGATGTTAAATAAAAAAATTAATATATGTTTCATATATTTTCGTATCATTGCTTGAATAAAATTAATATTTATTTGTACTTTTAATGTACAGTATATGGAACTTTAAACCAAGTTAGTGGGTTTACTGCACGGTGCATGAATAATTGCTATTTGAATGGATCAAAAGATTACCGAGAAAGCTTCAGTCGTGAGGGTCAACCGATTTGAGCGATTACCACTGCGTTTACTCAACTTATAAAACATTCAGGGTTTTAGAATATAATTATAATAATATTGAAATTATAATGGATGTTTTGACAATTTTTTTAATGATAAATTTCTCGGTTGTAAATTTTTGAAAATCATATATCTAATTATTTTTGTAAACCACCTCGCCTCACACTCGCCATTCTCGCCCCCATACTCGAAGTCACATCCGACGTTGTATATGAATTATATCGTAATTATAACCCCACGATTTTATTTTATTGTGAAAATTTTTTTTCAGGGCCAAAAAAAAAATCCGCTTAGTAGTTATAGCACATTTTTTTTCTTTTTTATTTTAATGTGAAAACAATCATAATTTGACTGGTTTTCTATTTGTTAGCCAACTACTTTTACTATAAGATAAATTATCCTTTCGACGAGATAACCTACAACCATATCAAATTTCATCATTAGAGATAGAGATAAATTAGAGAAAACATTCGATGAAAAACACCTATTGATTTATGTACAAACAAGTTCAAACAAAGCACTTAAAAGTTGTACTTATAGAAAAGAGTCTACTACATAAGATGTCTGTGATAGTAATATTAGTTAATTTAGTTTAAAGCGCGACTTTGTTTACAAAGGCTTTTTGGAAGACTATTAACGCCGTTCTCTGTAAACCCATTATTCTGTTTCAGCTTTGTCCCTTTTTTTGTTTATTATAGAAGATATGTTAATATCTACAAAAAAATTATGCTTAAAATTCCCAACTCATTTGAAAAACATTTAAAATAGTTATTATTTACTTATTCATCAAAATGTTATCTGTTCTCAAAATATAAGGTATTTCGTTTGTTTTTAATAGCCATTTAATTTTATAAAATTTGTAATAATATTATTCATTTAAAATATTTTTATTTTAAAGCTGCGAGATTCCAGTAAACGTCTATTTAAATAAGATCCAATTTGTTTGGGCACCCTTTGCCTCACAAATCGTTACATATCAATGAATAGGCTCACGTAGATTTATTAAAATTGTTGGAATGTTACCAAGCTTAGATCAGAAATATATAAATATTAATAATATTATCTTCTTCTATATTTTACAAACATTTTAAACAGTTGAATTAAAAATATATAGCATTCATTACGGAACACTTGATAGATTAATTTCTATAAATGGATCATTCTCCAGTACGAGGTTGACATGACAGATTTATGAATCGTAAAAAAACGTTTATTAACCTGTTGCATATGTTAGAAATTATGATGCTATTTAGTACATTATTGTAGAATGGTTATTTGTAGAGGCGGTCCACAAAACTGCGTGTTTACAACTTAATGCTATCGAAATAACTACACTCCCGAAATGGTTATGAAACTTTTTAACGTTTAAATTATAAGTATATATATTATAATCTGCTTATTCTATTCGTGTTTTATTCTATTTATATAATAAAAAAATTAAAAAAGTTAGCCATAAAAATGTGTATAGCGAGTAATGAATGCAAAATTTAAAAATCATTTTCCAATAGATTGCTGGAATTTCTCGCAATACGTCGTCTCACATTTCAGAATTCTCAACTTCGAATTACTTATGCATTCAATCACGTTCAGACGTTCGTTTAAGACATTTTGACAATATTTTAATACAAATAAAACTACAGAACATTAAAATATATCACAATCTTTAATATACAAGAATGATTATTTTTGTTAAAATTAATATAAATGAATTTTAAGAGATCTCAATGTTATAACGCTTATATAAATGTAGATTAAAAATAATTTATTAAATGTACATAATAAGTTCTTTCGAAATAGCTTTTATTTTAAATTATAACCTTTTGATTTAAATGCAGATAATCTAGTTTTTTTTGTGGTTTAATCTCGGATGACTCGTGTAATAGCTCTTGCTAAGGGTACCTTTTACAGTTTTATTGTCGTTTAAACGAAGCCTGCGCGGGTGGTTAGTTTTAAATAAAAAAGAGTGTAAAAGCTTTTTTCCCCGCCGAGGTATTGTTTTAATAAGAGCTATTACCCACCCACGCTAATTAGGCACTTGACTCGTAATGTTGCTAAAAAGATGTTAAGCTTAACGTCTTCTTAATTCACAAAATATATTGTTAGATTTATATTAATATTATTCTTAGTATAATGTAGAAATATATCCAGATGTCACTTGTTATGAGTAAGCTTTGCATATTATTTCGTTCAGACAGTCTAGCTTAAAACCGCACACCAAAAATCATTCTGTTTCGCTTTAGGTTGTAAATGGCCTACGTGATGTGGAAAGGTTATTAAGCGAAAATGTACGGATTAACATTCGTATACGTTGATTCCTTTTGATCTAGAATTAATGAAAGTTCTTTAGTAAAACCGCCCTTAATTAAACCGCGCTGCTGAGAGACAGAGCAAATTAAAGGAAATAGCCATGTCCTGGTTAGAATATTCTCATAAAATGTGTAATCCGTAACTGAAAAGTATCACACAACCTCACAGTCATTTATTTGCCGATTTGTGGAGTCGCGAGAAGGAAATCAATGTCAAATTAAAAGCACTTTATATATTAAAAAAAATGGCGTCTTACAAAAAAATGTAATCATTCTATCTTAAACCGTAATCCTTGAAAGGCTTATGCAATTGTTAACTGAGGTTGAAGATAGTACAGCTACGTAATTATGTTATGTAAAGGGTTGTATATAGTACATAAATCCTCACAACATCCCAAAAAATAACTTTTATTCCTGTTTATGCAATACACAATGTATTACTACTAAGGTTCACCTACGTAATGTCGTGATGTGCACATGTTGCAATATTTACTCTAACTATTGCACCAGCATTGACTATAATTTACGTGAAAATACCGCAATTTTATGTAACTACGATCACATCCGTTAGGTTAGTTGATTTGAATGGTTTATATTGCAATAAAGTTATTGACTTTCTTAAGTTTTAGGTCTTTAATATAAAGTTGAAAGTTATTAATTTTAATTTATAAATATTAAATCGTTATTATAAATTATGCGTTGTGTATTTAAATTTTGATATAAATATTACATAATAATAAATTATAGATTTTTTGTAAATAGAACCGAGTAAATAAAAGTATTTAAGTTTTAATTTAAGAAAAAGTTGACTTTTGTAGTTTTATAGTTATGATATATATTTTTTTCAAATATTCAGGAAATCTAAACTTAATCTTTAGTAATAATTAAAATTTAAGTCGATTTTTTATCTTGGTACATGACCATTTATTAAACATGATAAGTACAGAATAAATAAAGTAGTATATTTTCAGATTTATTAAATTTAACGTAACTTCAGTACAAAATTTTAAAAAAGGAAAGAATTGTAATGTTGATTATAATCAAGTTCTATTAGCAATAAGTATCTCAGGTTGACAAAGTGGCCCTTCCTTCCCTTTGAACAGCCGCCAAGAATTCACATCTTGGAATAATCAATCTCTTTTTCTTTAAATATATACAAACTATAGATGATATATTTTAAAAAAATATGCGAGTAAGGATATGTACACTGTTTCGACTCTAATTTGGCTTTAATGTCTATGAATAATAAATATGATTATATCATCATGAAATGTATTATAATTATGACATTTACGAGATAATTCTTTGATATGTACTCGTATTTATTCTTTATTAATGTCAGCTGGCGTCTGTCATGCCATATAAATTAATGACAGAAGTATATCGTATTCAACCTTGGGCAATAGGAGACCTTATTGACGAACATTGATGGGATTATTTTTGACTCGAATAATAACGAAATATTTGAAATAAAAGGGTGTAAATTTACCCTAAGTTATGTACTGTTAAATTACTGTGCAGCGATAAGTTCCAAAGTTCCAGTTTCCTGATGTTTTATGAAAATCAACTATATTTCCGTGAATCTCAAAATACATCATGGACATTTATGACGTTACTACGCTCGGCCCAAATCGCAAAGGCGTTAGACAGATTGTACATTTTTATTAGGTAATTAATTGATAATACTACAATTTAAATGTTGGAAAAAACATTGTTTTATCATATCAAAAATACTTTTATTTGTCATCTGTGATAAAAAAACGAGCCCACAATAAGAAAAACCACACTAGCGTCTTTACGGATGTTTTTTGCGGGGTTATAGGAGCCGTAGTAAGATTAAATGTTTTAAAAGACATTTTAAGATTTGCCCTCGTTTTTATATAGTAAAAAAAAGGTAAAGGTAAATTACAAATTTTTCAATTTTTAATGAACAGATATCTCATAAAATAAGGAAATTGTGGTTTACTGAAATGTACACGAAAAATGTAATTTCAACAATATTGTTATATATATTGTTTGGAAATGTTTGAAAATTATTTAGGTTTTGATATCTAAATAAAACTGAACTTTAAGTTTTCAGAAAGTCATTTAATGTGGCAAAGTATTTATAAACCAGCGAGGAACCGCGCGAGAAAGAAGCCGCGGAGATAAACTAACAACGCAAGATATCAAATTACAAAAAATTATAAAATCTTTCAGAGGTGTTAACTTTTAAAATAACATATTTACTTATTATGGCCATTAATACTGTTCTAATTATAAATAAACAAAATGTTACTTTTTGTTGTTCATTATGTTTTTTTATTTTCGCACCAATACATTGAAAAATATTTTGTAATATTAAAATGGATTTCGGTAATAAAGAGAAGCGAATTGCTGTATTGATAGGTACAATGAAAACTCCTCTGCTTGTGATAGAAAAAGATTTGGCCGTCCACGTAGTATTCTTGAGCCTACATATATATATAGTGTCACTTGCACTTGCCTTTAAGAGACACACTGGTCATTTTTAAACTAATAATCAAATAAAAAGAATAGGGTATTAAAACTAAAACAACTAGTTAGGCGGTACGCAAAGGGAGGTCACAGAAAAATTGTTTATGAGATTTTTTTTACCATTGAGGAATATTTTAACAAAAATAAAATGACCGTTTTTATAATGTAAGCTTTAAAGAAGCTTCTCGATTAGTCAACGGAGTACAACGTGGGCATTATTAGAATTTTGTGATATTTTGTTGGGGTGTTAGCTATGAACTGATATATATTTTTTTGACAAAGGTTTCTAAACTTTACCACAAGTGTTCCACAACAACATCAAATTCAATAGCCAAGAATGGTCCTTTCAGCAAGACTATGTACCGGATCATAAAGCGCGATTCACCAGATCTTGGTTAGAAACGAACCTACCGGACTTCATCAGAGCTGGAGACTGGCCGTCCAAACCTGACCTTAATTCAATGGAGACCACTTTGAATAAGCTTTATATATTTTTATGGTTTTATACTTATGTATTAAACTAGCACACTGTTATAGTAATAAATGTTAATTAAATTAAAAAAAAAACTATCAATAATAATTTTTAATAGAAACATGTTTAATTGTTATTTATTTTAATTAGCAATCAATATAATTTTATTGACTAAAAATGTGATTGATAACATTAAAGCCCGGCTTCCTGGCAAGCATTGAAGAATAACAACAACAAGTCGCCATGTCTTCGTCTACTTCACCCACTTTAAATAGCCTAGCTAATCTAAATTACCAATTTAAATTTTTAGTTTTTATTATTAGATATAGCTTAAAAATAAAAATTGAGTTTTGTATAGAATCTTTTTTTTAACTGAAAAGCATCTTATATATTGAGTCGTAGTTCAATAGTCTTATTACATTATAACTATATCCAAAATTAAGGAGTCATTTGGAGAATATTCCTTTTGTCCCTTTGTAATGGGCACTAAGATAACCAGAGCGTCTTAATATCGAAAATTATCCTGTACCTGTAAGGTGAAATATGAACAAACAGATCAACAGACAAAAACTCTTCGATAATGGATTCTATTCTCTAAATCTAGAGATATGTAGGTATATTTTTTATAATATAGATAATTTTTTTATGAATATATTTTTACATATATTATATTAAAGCAATATATTTGTAATAAAATATAAATCTAGAAAAAGATATCCTATCGGTAAATAAATACGTACAGTTTTATTTTGAAATTATGTATTGTATTGTAGGAAGATGATGATGATGATGAAATAACAAGTAAAATGGTGGTTGAATAATGTCAACATTTTACAAGACGTTCCGTTAGACGGTGTAAGTAAATGCAGCGGCATATAATTCATGTTATTGTACTATTCAATATTAAAACAAAAATTCTATAATTCCTTAGAATATCATGAATTATCAAAATTTTTAGTTATTAATCTTATTATATTAACATCAAAATAAAATATTTATAAAAGGAAATATTTATAATGATAAATATTTTAATTAATTAGTCAATTTAGATTTTTTTAATAAATAACTTTTTATTTCTTATTTTTTGATCAGGGATTATTTCTTAGTAATAGTGTTAATATTTTGAGGATGAGTTTAAAATATTTTTAATCCATTTATTGAATCCTTTAAGAGTATCTATGAAGTGATCTGCCGGAGTCGTGCAACTGGAGTGTGTTACATATAACAAGTGCAATGTAATGTAGATGAGTATTTGTATGTAATAAACATTAACGGTGACTTTGAATCTCTTCAAGCCTTCTATTAAATTCTAAATATGTTAGTAATAAAAAGTTGAAAGTTAATGTAGAAAATAAATAAAAGTATTGCTTTTGTGATTCCTAATAGAAAGCTAGAAACCCTTATCACTTCTCTGTATAAATATTACTATTTGAAGTGAAGTTATATTGAATTATTTAATGTTAAAATAAAAAAGTATTAGTAGTAGTATTTGTGTACCGAAAAAAATGTAATTTAAAATATCATGCAGAAGCCGCCTGATGCAGCAAAAAATGAACTGACATTGACCTAGTTGTAAATCGTTTCTGCGTTTTTCTTCCTTGCTCTCTTTAAACACTACGTTGGCTCTGCAGACAGTCTGGCGCTACTAATAGGATATTAGGCAAGATTTTGCCTTTATCTGCGTTTCGGTGGACTAAATAGATTACACTTTTAATTTACTCACATTCTTATGCCAACGTATAAAAATCTAAGTAAAAACATATAAATAAACATATTTTTATTCTTAATAGCAGTTGATTTCTTTGCGGGTGAAGTAAACTGTCACAACAATCGATAAAAATTATTGTGAACAATATCTTTGCTTCTCAAGGATAACCTTTGAAGGTTGAATTGCTTCGTTACGTCTGAGTATCACAGTCCCTGGATGCCTCGAGGAAGGTCACAATTCTTGTCCCGAATAAGTTTATTTTATTGAAGGAAATAAAATGTTTTTTAATTGTCTATTACTTCACCACATATTGGAATGTATAAGTAACTTTAGAATTTAACACTTATAATATAGGTAGATTACCTATAAAATTTTTTTCCTATTATCTTAAAATTAATACCAGTGTATTCGTTTAATCAATTTATTTCCTAAGCTTTAGTCTAAGGTATAGAAATAAAAGAAAAAATCGTCTCATATCCAAAAGCGGTATAGTAGATACTCGTGCTTGGCCACCGGCCACACTTTCTTGTCCTCCAACCCGACCCCATTTGCGAAGTTGCCTGGCATCCTATCTACACAATATCTATAATTCAAAACTGCAATAAAACCAAGCAAAATTAATACAAGGAGTTGGGGGGTAGTTAGTATATTTTAAACACTTCACTGCAACGGTGCTTTTGAAATAACATATCAACGTTATATTGTGTTTTACATATTTCGTCTTAAAAACACTTTATCAAAATTTAAAAACAATCTAATTATTTTAAGCTGTATTGACACATGTGGTAAAAATATAAAAGTATTCTTATCAATTTCTTTTTCCTCAGTTTTATTGTTGAAAAAAGATTATCCTAACTATTAATTTAAAGGTATTGAGTAAAAGAGAAATAAGATTAATTGATAAATGCAGGTGTATAACATTTAATTTGCACATTATTAAGAAGACAATAGGGAATCTTAATTAACTAACTGTGACCTTGAGCGTGCATGGAGTTACAAAACCGCTCCTCTAATGAACGAGCTTGTGGAAAACCACGGCAGGAAAGTAAATTATGTCAAAATTAAGTTCCCAATTTGCTAATGGATAAGCTTGTTACAACATTTCGTATTTAAATAGAACCAGAGTTTCCCCCACTCCTACCTTAATTACCACTGTGTAGACAAGGGTTAAACTTTGCACTTTTGAATGTACCTTACTGTATAATTATTTATTTTAGTGGTTTTGATATTTTTACTACATTTAAAAACTAGTTTACTTACACTATTTTATATTTTTTTAAATATGGTTTGTTTAACAACATTTTATAGTAATAAAAATAAAAATTTCAAATACAAATTTAAAAAAACAAAGAAATAACATAAAACCCAAAAGTAAGAGACGTATACCTAAACTTCATTCTCATCTAATGCAATATTTCAACCATCAACATTAGCAAAACAACAGTTTACAAGCAATAAAATATAATCTCTAATATAAAGATCCCAAAAAGGAAAATTCCTACAATTTAAATAAAGTAGAAAATAAGAAAGTGAGATTAACACAATTAAAGTAGAAATTGACTGATCATGTTTGCTGTTCGATAGATAATAGACGGACAAGGAAGTAATTAAAAGGGTAGAACGATATAAAAGCACGCAAAAAAAGAGAGAGCTGGGTTTACAATCTCAGCTACAGAGGAATGAAGAGTACTCGATGAGAAATACTAGAGACGGTCACTGTCGCAACAGTAACATAAATGCAATACATTATTAAGTAAATGACTGTATATAAAGTGTGAGATAGTAAAATTCGTTATAAAATAATAATTGCATCATTAAACATTTTTTTTTAGTGTTTAAATATGAAAAATATTTTTAATTAAGTAATGCCAAGCAGAGTGTTTGTCTATAACATATCCATAAAACAAGCGATGACGACATCGGAACCGGCAACGGAAGACTAGCCGTGAGTGATACTCTTGGTCTCGTACAAGTGTGCTTGACTAATAAGTATGTACGTAGATAAGCATGCTTAAACTCTGTACCCAATACGATTTAGAAGATAGGTCAATAAGCAAACTTCAAATACATACATAGGGGTGCTTCACATGAACACACAAGTAAGTATAGTAATAACCTATATCTTGAACCATATTTTTACGTAAAATTCTTTGAATGTTAAGTTAGTGTTATATTTTATTCTGCATTTATTATATCAGAACGTAAACACCTCACGTGTTATGTGTCTTATCTTAGAGCTTATTGATGTGTCAGTTACCGCTTCAAAATTACATTTGAAATATATTGTTGAAGATGTAGTATTGTAGAAATAAGAAATAGAAAATTTATCCGTTGTGTCAGATTTCTTTCGCATAACTTTTAAAGATGATTGATTAATGTTTTATATCATTAACAAATACTTACAAATAATGTTATAAATTTATAGATATACATATGTAGCAATACTATAATACTCTGGAATAATTCAAGTAAATGGATTTGACATTTAGAGGTCTATTCCCATGAGAAGCAAGTTCCACAATATTATGAGTGTATTTGGTTTCTTGTTCAAATACATGTTACGGATTTCCAAGAAATTAACAATTACATGAATGACTTATTTGAAACAAAAAATGTTTATTACATTCTTATTCCTCAGCAAGGATGGTCCCTTTCATACTAGGTAAGAAACTAATATGAAAGGGTAAGTCTCAATCCCCTACGCGAATTAATATTTTCGCCTTCTAGCTTTAGAATGTTACTTTCTCGAGAAGTGGGACGAGGTAAACTGTTGGAAGAAACGCTTAAGGGTAAATTAAAAATGGAAACATACGAAGCCAAAATATTTCCTCGTAATTCACATAAATCTCGGGGTACACTGTTGATACAAATAAAAATGTTTTATCCGGAATTTTTAAATATTCTTGTGGATGAATGGTTATTTTATACAACAAAATAATTGATAATTTTAAGAAAAATGTATTTGTTTATATTATTAAATCAAATTGGGCTTTTATATATTGTTGTTACATAACATATTGTTAATTGGCATAAGTCCCAGTAGGGCACAAGTACTCATGACAATGTAATTAAGCACTTCATGGTAGAGCTATAAAAACTATATTACTCTTCAGTTAATAAAGTTGGGTGGAAGTAGCTTGAAAGCTATATAATATAATTATATAATGTAAGTGGTGTTTATATTAATATGTTATAATTGGCCTGTATAAAATATAAATATATCGCTAGCAGGTATCTGTTATTTTGCCTTTCAACCAACTTATAAACTCCATTTATCGTTATCATGCTGTTCCTTTATTTATTACTTACTGCGTAAAAAAATGTTTAATTTATTCATTTCTTATTCTGACTTTACGAACTTCAAACTACTATTAAAAATCGTTTTAAGTGAGTGCTTACATCATAAAAGGGGTCAACATTTCAAATTTCTATATTTCATGATTTAAAAAATGCATTCATAAAACGTATATCCAGAAAATCTTTTTTATATACCTTACATATAGAAAGTTATTATACTCTTAATTTACAAATAGCATATTTCAAAATTAAGAGTATTATAATTTTCGGATAAATTATTATACTCTTCATTTTGAAATATGCTAAATTTCTTCAGTACAAATTTCTTCGCAAGAAACCAATAACATCTTAAAATAACTTAAGCATCTTATATGTACTATAAAAAATCTTCAAAATCGGTTTAGCCTAATCAAAAATTGAATTCTTTAGCGGGTTTGTATAATAATAATTCAAGAATGTTATCGTGTACATCATACAATCCATACGAATGAAAAAAGCAAATAGTATTTTCCAAATTAGTCATCAGATTGGCACTGTTTGTGTTGAGCTCTAGACTGAGGGTCAAAGTAATCCGATTCTAAATCCGCCAGATGGTTCGGTCATCTGTTACTTCCATTATACGTATCTATCTCTGAGACGAAAGGTTTCAAAGGATTTAATTCGATGTTACTACGTCTGCTTTCGGAACTCATCCGACTTCCATAATTACTGAACCGTAAGTACTATACATGACGAATTCATTTGTGCAATCCACTTTTAATGTTTTATTTTTATAATATAGTTTTAATCAACAATATTATAATATAATTTAAATTTAAAACGACGTTCAAAATTAATGTTGTTTCTTTTCTTTATAATTACAGTACTGTATCAATTTTAATTAAGAGGAGGTAGATGGAGGTTAATGAAGAGACTTGTGCTCTAAAAATAAAAATAAAAATACAAATTAACAAGTACCCGCTATAACATTTCTTACATTGATACGATAATTGAAAGTAATGTATAAATAACATTATTGTTTTTGTAAAGATGGTACACTACAGATTTTACTAAACATTCAAAACCTATGAAAAACTTTTTTGGTACGCATTCACTCAACAAGCTACTTGAATTAAAATTTATTTGAATTACATAAATACACGTGGAATGATGGAATTTGTTGCAATAAAATACAAATATAACTTTGCGAAATTGATATACGATTGCTCAAACTTTAACCACATAAATATAAAAAAATTGTGTAAAAAATTTAAAGCTTCCTCGAGATTACAGATTTTTTTTGCCGCAAAATAAAATCATTGAGATATAGAGCTTTTGTGTAAATAATAAAGTTATTTTTATTAACTAATAAAAGTAAGTGTTCTAATGTAATATTTTAATATTATAAATTGATTAAAATAATTTGAAATAATTGATCGCAAGAAAGCGTTAGTTAAGATTCAGTCAAACAAATTTATTATTATTATAATTATTATTATAACATTTGTATCACAAATAATATACCGCAAAGTCAACTTTATAATCAAAACCAAAATCAATAATTAAAAATTAGCTGGAGATTTCAGCAACGTTCTGGTCATTGTAACTTCGATATAAAACAATTCACTCTTCAAAGTTCGAGTCCCGAGTCGACGTTTTTTACCACATGTTTCGTATCGATCCTAATTATGTATCTACTGGAAAAGTTTTGCCTGCTTTTATTTCTTTTAAAGATACCTGTAATTATTATAGTTAATATTTTGTTCTAATTGTACACGAATACGGCGATGTATGAATTGATAGACATAAAGATATTACAATGTTTAAAATTGACCGCACGGTCTTGTTCCAGTCCGGTTGATACTTTAAGAGAATGAATAATATAATATTACGATAATATTTTATTTCGGTAATAACAAATAAACTTAACATAAGTAGAGATTATCATGTATCAATGTTTTTAAAGACATCATTAACGACATTTACTGCTCAGTTTGCCAAGAATTTAATAATAAATTCACCTGAGAAACTTGATTTAGGTCTTATATCCTAATTATATGTTAAGTTGCTGCTGATTGGCTATAATTCATAACACGATACATATCGGCGACAGCACGTATTCATCACAGCTTATCACGGCAAGCCAGCATCCAATAACTTGACTAATAGCCTGGACTGATTAATTACAGGTCTGGAACATGTGTAGCCATATTTAATAGATCGCTATTAATTTAGCCTCAATATTATATTGGGTTACCAGCCATTGCTATATGTTACGTAACTTATGGTATGGACAACATTTAAATTCCGTTTAATTTAAATTATACCTCTTGTCATACATATCACAAGGCTATAAATAATTCTTCCAATAACTTCGGAGTGCGAGAGAATAGCTATAGCTAATTTAAAATCGTATGGGCTGGCTCGCTTTTAATGTCACCTTGTCACCATAACCACCATAATGTATGTAATGTACCATGAAGAAGTCGGAAGTCTAAAGACCTTAACTTCATACTACCGTTTGTTTTTTCTAATTCTACAAGTATGGCTATACATTTGTATTTAGTACAACTTTACAAACTGTGTTTTCTAAATCTGTGACAATATATATTAAAACAAAATTCTTTATAATTGTAAGAAACCGAGGCGACGACAAAGTAATATTAATTTAATGGTCTGATGTTAAAATCAAGCCGACGCCATAATTAACGAAAACTTATACTATATTGAATAAAAAAAAATATTTAAAACATTTTATTATAAGGCTTACAAGCTAAAAGGTAACTATTAATATTAATAAGTAAAGAGCTTTCTTAAATGCAAATACTTTAATCCACCATAGGATTTCAGTTAAGTTCAACTCTTTTAGTTAAGTCGATAAGCCACGCAAGGCTTGATGAACTCGTCTGAACTTAGCAATCGATAATTTGGATCTGATTAGTATAATAACAATAAATTAATAATGGAAGGAACAACTATGTACAATATGTTTATAAATATTATAAATATTTATTGTTCTAGCGATTTAAAATCAAATTTAATTTTAGATTTTCAATGAGCTTGTATCACACGAAATTTGCAGCAATATTTTAGCTTTATTTATCGCGACATTAATGGTTTATTCACATAAGGTCATTGAAAACTAGTCATAATGTTGTCACGTTACAACATTCATTATATATAAATTTCTTCATTAAATTTACGCGATCGTCTGTGAGAGCAATTTGTCTTCTCATTTAAAATATTGTTTTCAGAATTAAATTTACATCCTCCATCAACTGCAGTGATTTTATTACTTTATCAGCAATCATAGAGAAATTCATAGTGTATATTTAATTATATATACTTTATTTAAATGTACGATTTAAATCAATAAAAAAAATAAAAGGTGCTGGATTTTTATAAAAATATAATACGGATAAAATAAATGTATACTATATTTAAATCATTAAACGCTTGTCAAATGCTATCGCAGCAAAACGGCTCAGGAAACTTAATCGTCACTTCCTTTACACTTCCTGGCCTCTTGTCGCACGCTACTCAACCTCAAACCACCTAAGACTATAATAACCTTTAAATTTGTAGTGACAAGTACTTCTGCTGCTAATCATTTTATTTCATCGTGGATTTTATTTTTATAAAAATGTTATTTATGTTTTTTTTTAATGATAATTACATAACATTGCGAATTTTCTCTTCATTGATTGATTTTTTAGTGAAAATAATCTTCACAAGCTACAAATAAATATCTATGTTGTATATTAATTAGAATAATGTATAGAAATGTATTTAAATACGCGACTTTAAATATTTTTCAAATTTAAACATAATGAGATACTTCTTTATAAGTTTATAATGTATTTACTATGTAGTGGTGTTTCAAAAGTAATTACTTTTATCATATTGTTTTATAATGACCTTTTAAGAATTAAAAAAAACAATAAGTAAACATATAAATGAAGATTTGAAGGTTTATTTTCTACTAATATATTAGAACAGCTGAATGTATACTGTACTTAGGTACTGAAAACATAACGAAGTGTAAGTTATAAGCTAACTGTCATTTCTCTGTTATTGTAGCGACGTATCAATAAAATGAAACCTCTCTACAGCTTTGCCTTGTAATCAGTCACCTTCAGAGTTTTACAGGCTTTGTTTGCTTTTAATATCACTATTTGTTCTCAAATAATAATGACTCAACTCGAATAAAGACTTATTATGTGTTTTTGTTGAAGGCAAAGTTTGTATACAAAAACGATGACATCATACATTAAAATATATTTTTTCATTATACTATTACTATAAAAAGCTTTGCCTCGGGGATAAAGTATTATATAACTCGTTTAGTTGTGAGATATTAGTGATACTCGGAGTCCAGGGACGCTGTTACAAGAATATAGCTTTCAAAAGTTGTACGTGGCTGCTTCCCCGCGTATAATGTGTCCGGATTCAAAACGTATATTCTGTAGGGGAAATGACAAGAATATGACTTAAATTCCTATAAGTGAGAGAATATACCGCGTACCTAGGTAAGTACTACTTTGATAATAATTCAACCCTGAGATGGTAATTCCATCTCCTGATTGACTTCATGAGTCAGTCAATTATGTATATATTTCATATTCGTTTTTCCAGTCTTATATTTTTTTGACTAAAGTGAATGTACTATAAAATTTACATAATTATTCTTAATAACATTTTTTTAACATTGTTTTCAAGGGTCTGTTAACTTTTTAGTATTGTCATAGTGTCTATTGTCTTTTACAAGCAATATATTTTTTATGAAAGTAAAGATGCTATGTAAAAAAAAAACAATCAATTACAATACATATAACACCAAATTTACCGATTTATCTTTAAAATATGATACGTGAATATTCATAAGACTATTTTGAATTTGAATATAAAATACTTCGATTTATTTTACAGCAGGATTTAAAACACCAAACTCATAAAATCCACCAAACTTACTTAGCAAAACTCTGCCACGTAAAACAGATTTAAAACTAACCTATTTACTACCGCGCGGCTTCGTTCAAACAAAGTAAATGGGATCTTGAGATAAAAATGAGTGCATACTATATGCATTTATTCTATTCTATTCTGTATGGGAGACCATTTCAGTGGTAATGAATTCTGAATGTTAAAATAATTGTACTTTTTATTATTTTTATATATTTTATATTATAGTAACTGGACTAATTAGTCCTAATTAATACTTATATAATTGTTAACGTTGTTTTTGTGTTTATTTACCGTATAACAATATCCCTTTCCGGTCCCTTATCTAATTATTAATCTCGTCCATCCCTTCCGGTGTCTTTATCACGTATGCGATCGTCGTGTTCACGCATTTCTACAAAATAGTTTAATATACCTAATACTAACACACTCTTAAAATTACCGAAAATGGGTTCTACATAAAACAGGTTCTAAATTAAATTTAAAATTAAAATACATACGATGGTTTTTTTATAATATCATTACGTTTTCGTAGCACAGTCAGGCAATACTTAATTTTTGGTCATTTATTAAGTGTTGAATATTTTAAGATGTCAAATTAAATGGTTAGCAATAGATTTCGGTACACAAGCTGAATGAAAATTGATGGATAGAATAAAAATATTTTTTTTTAAATAAACCACTTAAATTACATTTCTAGAAAGCAATTCTATTACGTTTCAAGATTCTGCGGCGTCGTCACCACTAACTTTTTCTCCTACTTGGCCGTTAAAGAATAAAATATGGGCAGCGTAGCAAATATTCAGTCATAATTTCAACCATTAAATAAATTCGACCCAATATTAATATTAGACAATTTATATTAACTTTAAAAATCTTGAATACTTATATAATCGCTAAATCTTAAATAAAATTTTATTCAATGAAAAATGTATGAATCTTTTTGTTGTGTAAATATATAAAAAATGTTTTCAGTAAATACTAAACCGTGGAGCTTGTCACTTAGTGCTTTAGTTCTAGCACAATGTGCTCGAGAACTTAAACAACCGATGCGCTATAATTTGTTATAATTCGTCGTCGATTAGGGTGTAAGTCACGTGTAAGTCTAACGAGACACTCCTAAACATGTAGTATAACGTATACTTATTTGCCTATCCTATTATTTATGATAAAATTAGTCGTAAACTATTATGTAAGTTCGTGGAAGGATTAGGCAGTCTCTTCATTTACTAATAGTTTTTTAAAGTATTAATACAAAATCCTTATTGAAAGTCAGTTTTAAACAAACATTTTTATCAAGTTATCATTGTTTAATTATTCATCTTTAATTCAGTAAAGTAACCTCGAAGCAAATAAAATCATTCTGTGGTTAAAAGAAAAAGAAATTTTATTAATGTTTAGTTAAAGTCAACCACAAATTATCTTCTGTCTATATCCACGCGATTTGGATTTAAATCTTATATTTTAACCAACTTAACTCTTATTAGTATTTGAAAATTATTATTGATAATGATAATTGTTATTGTACTTAATTCAGTAAGCGACAATTCTCCTTACATACCACTTATTTTCCACGTTATTCTTTACCTAGGATGCGGTAAAACGTATTAAAAATATATTCCTTAAAACTAAAGGTTCAATTTAAAAAAGCGTTTTATTAACTTTGTTTTAAAGTTCCAATACAGTACAGGAGAGTACAGTAGAGTACATTAGAGGAGAGATACCTCTACACTAAAGTACAATTTCACTGTACTGGTTGGTCGTGTAATTTTCATAGTTCCTCAATAACAACCTATTTGCTTATCGCGTGACTATTTTATCTTAGAAATAAATTATACAACTAATCTTACCTTCATTCGCAATTTTCGCTTTGGAAATTCTGTAAATGAACTTACCTGTGAAAATAAAAAATATATATTAATTACTAGACATATCTAGCGCCGACTATTAACAGTATTACGCAAATACCTTAACACTTACGTCAATAAAGCTAATAATTTAACATGATTAGTATAATTTTGATTAGGTTTCATTATTATCTAATTTGATTATACGATATTACTGTTATTGGCCCGTTTTAGATTTTTAGAATAATAATTTAACTAATTTTAAATCAGTGAAGCTAAAAAAAACATTGAGACGAACCATAAAACAATATATTCATACAGTTATAAAGTTTTCATGACAACTTTCCATTTATCATCAGATACCGATTACTATCTATGAACAAGGCTCTCAACGAAACAGTTTTGATTTCTTATTTGTTTTATTTTATAATAATAGCTAATCATAGTACTGAAAATCGTTTCACAAGTTGTGATTTAGACTGAGAGATAAACAATAAAACAATGTAGAGTGCTATGAGAATAATTTTGAACGAGTAATTTATCAAATGTAGGTTTTTCTTGCAGTAAGAAGAAATATACATTAATTATAGTTACTACACTAACACTATATACACAATCGAAGTTAATATTTATACCTTTATTTTTTCAATTTCAACACGTCATAAAATAACATATACATTAATACTCGAACTAAACTAAGTAATCAGTTTAATGTATACTGTAATATATTTGTTGTAGTAAACTCCTTACCTACTGTTTATTCAGGGATCGTAGCCCTTGCAAAGTTGCAAAGTATGGAAAATTTAATGAAAACGTGGTAGAATGTGTAGGAAAGTAAGTTATACATCGAGGGACTTAATTTGAATAATAATTATTACAGAATAAGAAATAAAAAAGTAATATTATATTCATTCCTAAATGTATTTCTGTTTGTACCTACGTGGTTTGCTATTTCGTTATAAACTATCACATATAACTGAGACAAATAGATTTTGGCTAATATCTAATGATGATAGAAAGTTTCAAATTCGACAATAGCTATCGTTATGCTCTTGAGTTTTAAGTAAGATTTAACAAAAGCATGGAGTCGCTATATACTGAAACAATAGCAATTCATTGTTACTGCATTGATTCGAACGAATATATCAAGGTCAAATTTATTAATTAAGGATTTTTATGGTTGAACCTGAGTTAAAAGTGGTTTGTGCAATGTTGACGTCACTGGCACAAACAGTACGTATTTAAACTGGTTCAGTTTGACAAGTTGTACAAAGAAAATTCAGTCGATATTACTACTGCAGAGGCTCTAACGCCATCTCTGGCCAAGTAGTGATACTTAGAACGCAAATATTACATTTAGCTTTTATATTGTTAGACCGAGATGGATGCAACACTATATTATCTCGACAGTGTTTATACTTATCTCATAGTTTAATAAAGCGCCATCTAGTAAAAAGTTGCGAAAACGGGCTAGAAATTGTTTCTGACAATTTCGCACCCAAAGTTATGTTTAGCTCAGAGGGTTCGTCAGTTTGCCGTCAGGGGGCGCTGAAACAAAATTTGTAAAAAATAATATTTTCAGCTTACTATTTACTTGCTGTTCAATAAACAATGTATATTTAAAATCATAAATCACAATTAAATTCAAATAAGGTAATATAACTTATATATACTTTCATCGGTCACTGTTACGATTTATTCATTAATTCACTAACAACATATAGTAATTTATTTTGCCGACATAAAACTTACATTATTATTAGCGTACAGAAGACTTTGTTGCTCTAGAGTATAGACCTTTTTACCCTAATCTCTAATACAGATTCTATTTTATCAGAATGAAATGCCTAAGACGAACACATTATTGGACCGTACACAGAACCGCTCGTAATAAGGTACAGGATAAGCGAGAAATAATATGATTCTAAATTTAGTATTTTTGGCAAAAAAATATTTTACATTTACAATAATATTATTTAAAAGGTAGAAAATGCTTTAGATGTAGCAATATGAATACATTTTAGTAATAAATAATTAAATGTTTTCAAAGATTACAATTAATTAAAGCAGTTGAAAACAGTTTGTCCTCTATTATGCTATTAGATATTATTTTGATTATTTGGCATAATATAAATACTGACTGATAATTACTGACTTATATATATATAATATATAATATTGTCTGTTCTTATACAAAAATATTTAAGGCATATTCATATTTCATATTCATATTCAGCATATTCTTATACAAAAATATTTATTAAGTGGATTGGTGCTAATAAATACATTAATAAGGTTAACAAAATATTCAAAATTAACGTCTGAATACGATTGTAACTAATAAAGAGATGAAATTTCCATTTTACATCAAATATCAGAGTAAAAGTGTAAATATTATAATACTATTTTATATTATTATTTTATGTTATTCTATTATTAATTAATTAATTATTAGTTGTTACCTAATTTATTTGAAATAGCAGCAGTGGCTACTGGTAACTAGTATTTGAATGTCATGTTTATTTCTATTGTTTGCGTAGTGTTTAAATGAACTCGTACCGAATGTAGGTTACGAGGTGACTTGATATTGCCATTAAATTCTAATGAAAAAGGTTTTTTACATGCCTTTATAGATCTTTGAGGCAATGGAGTGTAACAATTATCAATTAATTTTATATTTTTGACTAATTCAATTGACAAAGAAAATGTAAATAATGTACAATTACCAGAAATAAATGTAATTTATAAAAAACTCTATATTTTTAAGTATAGCTAATCGACGGGTTCGAATATAATTTTGTGTGAGAAAGCCACATGACATTAACAAACATATGTATTTATTCAATATTAATCTAACACGCGAACTAGATACTTTGTACTTTCTTGTGCTATATTAGCTATTTCAATTATATATTTATAATCTAATTAATGATAGTTTCAACAAAAAATATATTTATATTTTTTTAAACCAACCCATAAGTAAAGGTTGTACTCACTTGTCAAAGCACATACGAGTATACTCAAATTGGAACGATACAGAGGATATTAATATGGTTCTGCGTAAAGATGACACGCAAAAACATGAAGCGTCCTACATTATTTTTACAATATATATATAACATTCATTTATTTTCTGTGTTTTAGATTAATTTTGGGATTGCAAAAGAAAATCTCTCTAGACTGAACTGAATTAGCTATTTAAAAATAAACTTATGGATAGTTCAGACCAATTAAAAATATTTATTTTCGATTATTGGGTCAGCGAAATAGATCTCTACAAATGTGCCGAATATTATTAAACCTAAAGGTTCTGAATGATGCCTTCACATTTGAGTGATAAGTAAAATTGAATTTTAAATTATTAGCAATTTATGATCCGTAAACTAAATCATCTATTAAGTTTGAAGTTACTGAGAAACTGTCTATAATGCACATTGAACTAACAGCCATTGCAGAAGAAATGTTATATATTGATTCTCTTAAACCTGGTAATTATGTACTGTAAACAGATTATAATAATAATAATAATAATAAGCCAAACAGATTATAGGAGTTCTATAATTATTTATACACTTGGTTCGAGGTGTTATTAGAGACACGACTTCGTTCTGAACACATAACACCATACATACGACCGACTTATTACATACGACCTGTATATTCATTTCTAATTGCAGGTACTGTAGATTATTTCCTATGACATGTTGTTTGAAAACAAAATCCTCTATAAAATATAAATATTATAAAATTTAAGAAAAAAAAATCGTCTTAAGACAAAACTAACCAGTGATTGGTGTAACGAAGTATTGTAAACTTGCTATTTAAGCTTTTAAAGAATTTGATATAATAATATTTGATATAAAAATGTCTCTTCATACCCGTGTTTTATATATTAAAGTTTAGTTTTGTTTTTACCGTTCGTTGGCAAACCTGTCTATGATTAATCGAGGTCTCACGACCCGTTGGTCAGTTTTTCAATTACCTCTTCAATCACAGATATGCAACTCTTTTTTTCAAATAACTTCAACGTTATTTTGTAGTTTTGTATCCAGCTTCGTTCACCGATAATACCGACAACAGAAACTACAAATATTAAAAGATAAAATTAACTAAAATTATTAATTTCTCAATTGGAGAAAAAGATAGTAAACATAAGCTTGATGTTATTGAATCGCTGCGGTAGAGTTAAGGTGATGCCCTTAGAAAAGATAGAATATATATATATATATATATATATATATAAATATGTTCGTGGAGGTGTATATACCGTATTCGTAAAGATCCTGGGTTTATTTTTTTATCCAGATTGTATTGATTTTATTTCGCTATAAGCTACCGCATCAAATAAGTGATTAAATACAATAGTTATTTCGCCAGAATTAATAATGTATGTATCTTTAAATAATTAGACAATATTATGCCATGCAGATTCGTAGCTATTACGAGAACACGACTCGTACTTCGTGTATAATACAGGCCACCGACGCTTTATTACGTGGCCCACATTGAAGGTGACCTTCACAAGTATCTTGTTACTTTTAATAAGGTGGCATTTTCGCCTTTTCGTCGCATCAGTGCATGAAATATTGCACGATCATGTTTACATTTAAAGCTTCTATTGCCATCGCTGCCTGATGTTGACCTTACTGATTGATCTTTTCCAATGTTATGAAGCATTGCATCCAAACTGAATTAACACTTCGTTTTATTCGCAACAAATCATAACTATCTAATTTGTTTATCAACATTTATTATTGAATCTTTCTATATAAATACAGATTGAAAACCAAAACGATATTGGGATTAAAATTACAAGTCAAATAAAAGAATTTATATTAGTTAAATATTAAAAAGACACTTGTAATAAATAAATAATGTAATGTAATGTAATAAGATAAATCTTCCAAATGATTCAACAACTTTGATTTTAGATTTAAAACCAAAAAAAGGAAGGTCTAAGACATCTTGTGGAACTTTATTATATATGGGTATACTCAAACCCATGAATGATTTATTAACTTTTTAAAGACGAAATTTTGGTGTTACGAGTTTGTTTTTCTTTTTCAAATTTATCGCGTGTATGTCACTGTTTTTTATATAACTATTTAAATTTTGACGTATATATAATATGTTATTAAATATGTATTACGAAGTGACTATAAGAATACCTCTTTCATTAAAAACATCTCTCAGAGAATCTCTAGCTTTTAAATTATAAAAAGCCCGCACAGCTCTTTTTTGAAAGTTAGTAATAGACTTCATCGAGGCTGTTACTCCATAAGCAATTGCTGCAGAGAAATGATGCTGAATTAAAAATGAAGTCCGGTATATGCCAGACGGACTTACATAAATCATTACAGTTCATATTTATTGTTACAAGAAACTTTTGATAACTTTTACTCTAAGGTATTTATATTTAAAGGATATTTATACGACGCTTTCAGTGCTGTTCACAATAGACTCACTTGCTTATTAAATTGCCTTTGCATTATAAATCTTGATTCGACATAGAGAAAGGCAATTTGGAGCCATTCGGTTTTATATTATGTATTGATGACGAACAAACATCAAAATATATTTGAAAATGTATCTTTAAATACCTCAACGGATAGTATACAAAAATATTTTCAGAAAAAAGAAATCTTATTTAATTAAATTGATTGCAAAATATTATTCTGAATAAAATGGTTTATAACTTGTTTAAGGATAATAATAATTGATCTTCCGTTTTTTAAATTAAATAAAAAGTATCGTTTGGCGACCATAGAGGCAACAGTGTATAAGGCCAGGTGCTTCTGCATAGGAGTGTCTATTTATCTTATCTAATCTTTGTTAATGGTGCCAACAATATTTGGCAATATAGCCTTAACCAGTCTAGTAACTCCAGATGTTACCTACACGAGACATTTTCAAGAAGCTGTCAAATTGATGACATGGTTACCATAGTTATCTTTTTTGATAATAGAATCTTTAATGCGATCTCCATCTGACCTTTTAAAGGATAAGGTTTTTAGAAAACTAAGTTATGTTACTTTACTTACAAAACAAAATATTATAATTAAATAACATGTGCTTTGACAAAAAAGCATTACAACAACTACTAGGTTTATTTTACTCACCCGCCAGCTACCAGGATCATCTGCATTTTGACTTATCTTCTATTGCCTGTTCAATGTTTATTGGAAGCCAATCAAGTCATATCACGTTCCTCCATTTTCAATTCATCATACTATTCTCCTAAATCATTGTGCTAGTTTCATTTACATTGTCTTTTCAAAGTACTCGCTTTAAGGTGACGAAAATTATTTTTCTTAGCACTTTTTGAAATTACATACACCTCTTAGACTGAATAAAAACTGTTTAATAACTTAGAATTTATTTATAATAAAAAAAGATAATTATTTGAGATAAGTAATCATAGGATATTGTCTTCAATTACAACAGGTGCAAATGAAACGCTAAGTATCTAATAGCTTTAAGAAATTGCTGAGGATAACCAAACCCTCGAAAAAAACATTACATTTTTAGGTTTATTATTCACAACTACCTGTATAACAACAAGTACTTAAAGTTTATGTAATGACTATCCGGACCAAGTAGCTGATGAAATTCAATATCTTATGTCTATATTCTGGTCTATAGCAGATGATACCAACCCTCAACCAACCCACCCTCAACCCTCAGATTTGTATAGAATACCAACGTTGCGTAAGTCGTTATTGTCATACTAATAGAGGTCGAATTAAAACCAAATTATGGGTTTGACCTTCCAAATAAGAAAGTCCTAATAAAAAGAAAATTGTATAGGCTCGAGTATCTTTTTATTTTACTGGTAATTTCAGGCGACTCTGGACAAATTTAATTTTAAAAGATGTTAAATTTGTTCATTGTTTTCTAAATCCACACTGCCAATAGTATGTTTAGAAATTTGTAACTGAATCGTTTCAGAAATGCAAACATGGTTCTGATTAAAAATTGAGGTATAATTTTAACGTTTGATTTAACTTCTAAGCAATCACGAACCTAACTTTCCCTGACGTCGGCTTATAAACGGAATGTATAGAAATTTTATCTATACGAGTAATATGCATTTACATCTACTCGTATAGAATAATAATTACTATAATAACTATAGCTTGCAAAGTTATCTTTATTATCCGCTTTATGTCTACTGTTGTAAAGATATTGATGATTTTATAAAATATTTTAAATAATTTTATTTATCGTAACGTCTAAAATTACAACTTTAATTTAAATAAGTCCACACTTATTTAGAAAATAAAACCCTTAATAACTTCTGGTCTTACCCGTAAAAATAAGAGAAGTTTTCCTCGTGATGCATGAACATACAGATAGACAGAATAATTATTCTGTGGTCTGTCTAATTAAAAAGCAGCAATCTTTATTATATTATCGTATAAATATGAAAATAATTTAAAATACTATAAAAATCAATATTGATATTTTAATGTTTACCATAACAGGTAACATTTTGTAAACAATGTTTTGGTTTTTTCTTCATTGAGATGTATAAATCCGTAGAAATATGAAGAGAAACGATTCTGAGACTCATTATAAAAGGAACCAACCAATAAAAACCCCGTAAAATTCTACGTTCCTTTTGATATCTTTAAATATCATATTGAATATCATAGCGAGTTATGAGAAATTACCTAACAATACTTTTTACGATTCGTTTTGTTTGTTCAATACTGTCCTTAACCCGTCACACTTCTGTTTCCCGTTTCATGAAGGAAGGCAATAAAATGTCGTTTCAAATGTATCCAGAAAATAGATGTTATTTTCAAATACATAAGTCACATAATCCCATCTGAGAAACTCACAAGTAGTCGCCGTTTCGTCGAGACTGGGTGGCGTCACCGAGATCAGTAATGATAAAGGCTAAATACACAAAGATGTACGTCCCAAAGGGAATGGAGTATAATTGAGTGTTTTGGCATTAAGCCAAAAATTACAAATGTGACTGCGTTTGTATTTAGATTGATGCACAGTTGAATATTTTAGATATCATTCTATATTAATTGAAAGCGATTAAGGTTTTTTTACACTTTTTTTTTATGGCGGCCAATGCTTGTTAAGTAGGATTTTGCTAATGAATCTGCTTTTATTCTAAATCTTTATACCTATTGGGTGATTTAATTATTTAAGTTATAATTATTAACATTTTGAAACCTATTTCTACATCGCTTTCCTTCCTAATAGAGTTACAATACAAAAACTTTCGTCGTAGATGTAACGCAGGTAATTCAACTTGACGGACAGATGGTTAAAATTGGGTTATCCGTATAGACATACTTTTGATAGTTTTTACTGTTTCCTATTTTGTTTGCCATATTAAACAAAATATAAAAAAAATATAGCTTAATTTCGATTTATAGTTCAAGTAAAATGTAATCTTCTTTTATGTCCACTTTACGGAACAGCATTTATTTAGAAAACGCACAACACACAGCAGTAACTTCAAGCTCAATTACTATCAAAAACTTTCTAGAATTTTTGAAGAGCATACCTTTTAAAAGTTCTATCTAATTTAGAACTGTACTCGAATGATTGCACAGATCTTTGCTCTCTTACAGATGTTTTCTTTCAAAACTACTCTCCTAAGCTGTTATCAAGGTAGACGTCAAAGAACGTTAGTATTTACTGTTAAAATAAATAAGAAACTGAGAGTAAATGTTTGTTTCTTATTTTTTTTTCAAGTTTTAAATGATCATGTTTAATACGACTTTGAATGAAAGAATGAATAAATAAATTATTAAAGAATTTTTTTTCAACTCACGAGAAAAAGATGATGATGAAACTTGCGTAATATAATATGACTAAAGATGTTTATGAGATAATCTTCTTAAAAAACTAAATGATAAAAGATGGACGAATTTAAGATGATGCACTTAGAACTTTCAATATAAGAGACACCCAATTCCAGTTCCGTTTATCTCTATGTACACTGTTCGCTCTGGAAAGTGCATATCCATGTTGCAACTTGCTATACATAAAATGATGCATGGAATTAAAGAATCTACGGAAAATAAACAGTAAACACACAATAACCATATATGGTATAAATACGTGTTAACATTTCTATGATTTACAAAGTTGCGTAAGCTAAGGTAATGATAATGATGATAAGGTATTTGAGGCGTAAAATATTTGATTAACATTTCTATAATGGAAACCTTTCAATAGTAAATTTATGTTGTATTTTATAAAACAATATGTGTTAATGTCAACATTGGGTTATATTTTGAAATCGGAATTGCTTTGTTCTTAAATTGGATTGGTTGTAAATACTATTACAAAATCTTAATAAATGTACTAAATTTAATTCAAAATCAAAATCTATCAAGCCAGACAGGTTTAGAATTCTACTTCCATCTTTGTTAATTGTTTATGTCGCGTTTATTGTAACAGTTGTATCGTTTTCTGTAAACTTGTATCAATTTATAAATATCAATTTTACTCAACCGAGAAATTGCGACATCTTTTATGAATTTAGAAAATAATGACCTTATAAATAGAAAGTAATTTCTATCTATCTATCTATCTATATTTAAGTAATATCTATCTAATGGATATCTTTTTAATAAATATATTTTAAGACTCTTATGTTCTATTGGCAATGAATTTTCAATCTACATAAAATCGTGCAATTACAATCATATTTAAACAATATATATAACATAATTTCAAAACAATGTTCCATTATTACAAATAAATTAAAAGGTCAATAAACCATTATCATCATTATCGTCATATATATAAGTGCATGTATGTAGATAGCCACAATATATAACTCTGTCATAACATAAACACACTATGCAATATACCATTAAATTAATTTTAATTAAATACACATTTATACTATTATTATAAAACTACTATTAAATATTATTATAAAAAAAACATTATAAAATTTTCGCAAAGTTTTAAAGGATTAACCATATACGTTTTATATATAACAATAGAATTCTTAGAAAATAACGAAATATAAGTCAAAAGTAAATTACCTAGAGACTTTTTTAATTATTTCGTATTTCATTTAAGTTATATTTTTTAGAGTCAGAATCAAAAATAAGTATCTGTTATTTGTAATAGGTAGTTCACGTTCGGAATTTCTTTCTGTCCTTTGATCATATGTAACTGAATCGGTCTCAAAAAATTTAAATGAAAACCATTAAATTGCACGCGGCATTCAATGTAAATTGATTTTATAATATTAGATATTTATATTTGTATAGTGCTATTGAATTCTGCTAATAGACAGACGATAGAAATAAAATGTGAACTTTTAATTAGGAAAGAAGTTTTAAAGTAATTAACCGCAAAATTATCTGTATTAGAATTATCCGTTTTCTTAGTACGACAAGATGTTTCGGAAAGAACCGCCAAGTAACCGCTTCGTAAGTGAAAAATAGACATTTAGCGAGTCTGCTTAAGAGCAATAATACTTCAGTTTAAATAATTTTTTTAAACACAAATATTATAATCAATTTTACTAATTAAATTAGTGTACCTTATTCATCATCATCGTTGTTACAGAATAATAAGAAATTTACACAAAGCAAAATTATGCTTTTATAAGTACTGGATAAACATAGATACCGGATAAACCTAAAAATATTCAAGTTGCGTACAACAAGTAGAGATTGTAAGCACTGTGTTATTTTTGTTTAAAGTCAGATATTTAATATTTGAATACAATTATACTCTTTCTTAATTATAAACAAACGGTTTTAGTTCATAAAACATTTTGATAATAAAAAAGTTCATTATTTTGAAAAAAGCCGCATGGTTTTGTTTCGCCGAAATGAATGCATAAAATTTATGTATGAAAACCACAGACACTGATTTTGTGAACAGTATAATTTTTAAAAGTACAAAAATATGCCTTTCCTAAATAAAACAAATACTAATATTATATCATCGAATATCATTTTGTTATATCGAAATTAAATATAAAAACTGCATTAGTTTTGTACAATATTGAAGAAAGGTTACAATTCAGTTTAGTGCAATTTTAATGAAAATATTATTGAAATGCCTTCATTGTGTGCATTTAGTGAACATACCTTCAAGGAAAATTACTAGCAATCATGGATCCGAACTATTCTATTGAGAGAAACTACAATTGTATAGTGTTAGATTGAGGAATTTAATGAAATACCTCTCCCGGTACAAATTCTATTAATGTATGTAGCTTAATTACGGTCATGGGTGAAGAATAGCTCTACCAGGTATCAGCTCAAATCACTTGACTCAGTGGGCCAATGACTTATGTGATAAGACCGGCTCCATCTCTATCAGACTAGAGTTGTTTTTTCTTCTTGTCCTGGAATTGCACAATCTTATTTCGTTCAAGTTCCTTTTTTTAATATCGAAACAGAACCTTCGAGACTCTACTCCATAGTTTTGTTTTAAATATAAATGCCTGATTTTAGTTACGTAACCATACTTATGTGTATTTGTTATATATATCAATAAAATATTTTATAATATATAAAAATAAACATGATGACTGTATATTAATATAATGATTTTCTTGTTTCTATCACTTATGTGAAACCATTAAAATGTTAATTGTCGATTTTCGAATGTCTGTCTGTACAATACTTTTAAGCAGTGTAATGTGCATTTACTCTTATTATCACGATGACCTTTTGTTACCGATCTAACGGTACACAATGTTAGCGTGTTTTATTTTGCATATTCGATCTTTTAGTGGGTTTTGCTATGTTTATATGTCAGTTCTTATGTTTTATATTTTATATACCATATTTGAATTGCATAATTTCACACATTATATTTTGTGTCGTGTAGGGCTGACATTTTGAGGGAGGTCGAGAGGTTCTATGGACACTTATATACCTCGGTCGCTAAACCTGTTGATAGCTTAGCAGAAGACCCAAGAGCGGAGCTTACCCGACACTATTCCGATGAAATCCCGGACATCAGCTTGCACGAGATCAGTGTGGCCCTAAAACAGCTTAAAAACAACAAGGCACCAGGTGAAGACGGTATCACATCAGAGCTTCTGAAAGCGGGCGGATTGCCAGTACTTAGGGTCCTTCAGAAGCTCTTTAATGCCGTTCTGCTTGAGGGTGTAACGCCGGAAGCATGGAACAGAAGTATGGTGGCCCTATACTTCAAAAAAGGCGATACTACTTTGCTGAAGAATTACAGGCCCATCTCGCTTCTGAGCCATGTTTATAAGCTGTTTTCGAAGGTTATCACGACTCGTCTCACGAGCAAGTTTGATGACTTCCAGCCTCCCGAACAAGCCGGTTTCCGAAAAGGTTTTAGTACCATAGACCACATTCATACGCTGCGGCAGATTATACAGAAGACCGAGGAGTATAATCGGCCATTATGCTTAGCGTTTGTGGACTATGAGAAAGCCTTTGATTCGATCGAAACGTGGGCGGTACTGTCGTCTCTTCAGAGGTGCCATATTGACTATCGGTACATCGAAGTGTTGAAGTATTTGTACACAAACGCCACCATGTCGGTTCGAGTCCAGGAGCATTGCACAAACGCTATTCCTTTACAGCGAGGCGTGAGACAGGGAGACGTTATCTCTCCGAGACTATTTACCACTGCACTGGAAGACGCTTTCAAGCTCCTGGAATGGCATGGACTCGGCATCAATATAAACGGCGAGTACCTAACTCACCTTCGATTTGCCGACGATATATTAGTAATGGCAGAATCCCTGGAAGACCTCAGCATTATGCTCGGCGATCTTAATGGAGTCTCTCAACAGGTGGGCCTTAAAATGAATATGGACAAGACGAAAATTATGTCGAATGTCCATGTCGCGCCTATCCCGGTATCCGTTGGGAGCTTCATTCTCGAAGTTGTCGACGAATATGTCTACCTGGGACAAAAAGTCCGATTGGGCAGGTCCAACTTCGAGGGAGAGGTCAATCGACGAATCCAACTAGGATGGGCAGCGTTCGGGAACTTAAGGAGCGTATTTTCGTCCGGAATACCGCAGTGCCTTAAGTCGAAAGTCTTCGACCAGTGTTACCAGCGATGACCTATGGAACCGAGACGTGGCCTCTAACAAAGGGACTCTTAGAGAGGCTTAAAGTCACTCAGCGTGCGATGGAGAGGGCTATGCTGGGAATTTCGCTGCGAGATAGAGTCAGAAACGAGGAGATTCGCAGACGAACAAAAGTAAGCGACATAGCCCAACGGATTTGTAAGCTGAAGTGGCAATGGGCTGGGCATATAGCCCGCTCAAGTGACGGCGGATGGGGAAAAAGGGTCCTTGAGTGGAGGCCACTTACTGGCAAGCGAAGTAGAGGACGACCGCCAACTAGGTGGACAGACGACATAAAAAGAGCTGCTGGAAACCAATGGATGCGGGCCGCTTTGGACCGATCGCGGTGGAAGTCAATGGCTTACGTCCAGCAGTGGACGCACGACAGCTGATAATGATGATGATGATGATTTATACTATGCATTTTAAAAGTTGTACACAGAATACACCTGTATTTATTTTTTGTAAAAGAATATCTTTTGTCTCTTTGAATTTGGAGCAAGCCTATTGAATTGTGTTTTAGGAGCTGCCTTCCTCATATATCACCAAAGAATGCCATCGCAGACATGCAATATGGAAAATATGTTTTTAGACGAACGCGGTCACCGATTCTATTGAATTCATATCTTGTATAATAAAAACCACGTGTTTTCAGTAATATATCAATATATTTACGATAATTAAGTATTTTAAAATTGCATTTAAGCTTCTGTCGATCAGACAATTTTATAGATTTGAAGATCAGAAATAAATCTGTCTGTGCGTCTCGTCATTTCCTATTTTTTTATATGGTAATAAAAGCAAGATATGTTTTAAATTCGTTTCAATAGGAATGGTTGAAAATGGATTTTAAACTCACAGCTTTTAACGTCGCGATATTTTTTTTAAGCATACAACGTTTTGTTTCTACATTAAAAGAAATGTTCTTTAATGCTACAGATTTTTACACACTGATTAACTTTTCGTAAGAGTAATGAGAGTAGTGTTAGCTATTACATAATTACTCTCGGGTATGAGGTATATTTGAGTGGTTTCAAAGTTATAAAGTATTTAATGACAAACACAATCCGTTATTATAAGTATTCAAATAATTTAATTAAATTTATAAAATTATTTCAAACCTTAATAGTCACGTATGAGTCATTCTTTTTCGACGAATAACTGCATACCTACCAAAATTGGTTTAGTTTATTCCATGTGTATGAGTATGTAATGTCAATGGAAAGGTCTTGAAGTCTATCTACTTTTGGAATTTCTTGTGGCCTTTTCATCGAAACATGACGGCTGATCAAATATGGCTGCTAAAACCACGTGACTTTAATTATTGGTACTAAATTTGTTATAAATTCAGCATTATGAACTCGATTCGGATCCTCAATATCCATAATAATTGGTTTTGAAAACTTTCAAAACCCATGTGGTAAAACGTTTTTCCAACAAGTAACATTCAATATGGCTGTCAAAGCCATGTGATAAGTGGCAACTTAAAATGTCAACCTATTTAAATCTTGTACTGTATGGGGGTGATTATCCCTATAAATTGTTTTGCAGAGAATTTCTTTTATATAATAATAATAATACTAATATTAGACACGTAAAATAATATAACATAACATGTACTTATTTATTAATACATTATGTTGCTTCTCTGGCGATCTAACATAGATATAAACCAAATATTTTTCACAACGCTATGCTAATGACAGCATTATCACTGATCTGGTATGTGCAACTCATGACAGATAAATAGTTTTATGGTAAATGTCATACAATCTGTATTACAATGCATTTGGATGATATACTATAGTGCCAGAAAAAATAAATGGAAATAGCTAATGCTTTGAAATATCTTCCTCGCTGACTGTTAGAGAGAAAAGTTATGGCGGAACAAATATTATTTATTTATTTATTTACCTTCACGCCATATCCCTTGCGGGGTAGCCAGAGACGACGGAGCGCCAAACGCTACGGTCTCTGCATACCTCTTTCGCCTCGACCATAGACGTTAACCTCTTCATACATGCCCTCCGGGGTATCCACATGCTTTTTACGTGACCTTCCTCCAGTATCATAGCTACTGTGTTTTCGAAGGTCACTCGAGGCCTCCCCCTGTCTCTCTTACCGCTCACTTTTCCTTTATAAATATTTTTTTCCATTTTTTCATCACTCATTCGTTCGACGTGTCCAAACCACCTGAGCACGTTCTTCTTCATTCTCACTGCGACATTTTCGCTAGTACCTGCCATTCTGTGTATCTCTTCATTGCGGATTCGGTCAGCTAAACTGACTCCGCAAATTCGGCGAAGAGATCGCATCTCCAAGCAGTCATCTTTCTTACATTCTTCTTCTGCGTTACCCACGTTTGGATGCAGTATAACAGCGTTGGTAACAAAACTGCATTGTGTACAGCCAAACGTGCAGCTATACTGACGTTTTGCCGTCTCAACAATCTTCCGTGTTTGCTAAACATACTTCCCAAATATACCACTTCATTCACTTGTTCTATTAACTTACCATTCACGTTGATCTTACATTCTGTTCTTTCTTAATTTCTTTCAAATATCAGAACCTTCGCCTTATCAGCATTCAGGTTTAGACCATTATTTTCACAATAAACAAGCGGAACAAATAAAGATCATAATCAAGAACAGTAGCAGAGACACCTCTATGAAGTTAAGCTAATATAATACAGGTAGTCAGTTACTAAGTTCAGTTAGAAAGTATTGTATAATGCATACTGCCATCCCTAAATAACGAAACGAAGTTAGTGTACTTAAAGTGTTCTTGATCCTTGTTATCTTAAATGGTGATTTCAACTTAAAATATTTTAAATGCAAAATTAATATTATTTTAACTAAATATTTATTTATTATTTTTCGAATACCAGTAATTAATATTAGTACAGTAATTTTAGTCACATGGAAGAAATATTACAAATTTAATATCCAACCTCCGACGATAATAATGAATAACTCTTGTTAGTGATGAAATACATTAATGCAATTATAATTACAATATAATATTTTATTAATATTATTAGCAGTAAAGTATATTATGCGGTAAATACATTAGAGTTATATGTAATTAAATGAATTACTTATCAGATTAAAATGTTTATTTCATAGTTTGAGGGTTTCATTATTAAATCATCAATTAAAATTTATGCGTCTGTTAGATTGCCTTTACAAAATAAATCTTTAATTAATACGTAGATTACAACAGGCCGTTGCTACCAGAAGTGTCGGCGTACATCCTTTTGCTATTAAAGTTAAAATTAATTTTATTTAGTCAGTTTGAAACTGTTTAAACTCGATGTACATGTAAGTTTCTGCAGTACTGCAAGTTCCTGAGTGTTCTGATCAACTTATGTTTTCATTTTTATACGTATAAACATATTTTTTTGTCATTTAAACTTTCATATATTTTATTCAATATAAACATTCAACATTATTATAATTGGCTTATACTCTCTTGCAAAGTATTATTATTATTATTATTATCTCAAGCTTAAGTAAAACATGAATTTCGGTAATAATGTAATTAGTCGTTGATGAATAGAATATGCGGTATGGTTGTGAGCTCAGTCAATGTCAAATCGATGAGGATGCAAACAATATTTGGTACATTTGTTCACAAAAGCGACGGAGCTCGAGTGGTGACTGCTGCCACGCTGTGGAACAATTTACAACATTGGGTTTGAACAACTTCATTAAATCTATATCAGATTTCGATTCAGTTTGTTAAATCTTTATACAATGGCGTAATAAATATAATATTTAATATGTAAATACTGGAAAGTTTTGAGCAAGTTAGAAACTTTAGCTTAATCTAAAAGCCATGTTTCGATATTTTATCGGATAACAACTAACAACTCATATGATGCCAAACTTTATGAGTATAAAGTGTTAAGCTTTTAATAAGACCTAGAACGTACTTTTAACTATGTATCACTGCTGACTGACTATCCTTAAATAGTTTATGTATAAGTACCTAACGTACAAAGTGCTCTGAGTAATGGGCTGGCATTTTATAACTTTTGTCGTTGCCACTGCCAAAAGCTACGGGAAATTGCATAATAAATACTATATAATTTATGTATCAACCTCGTAAATTATTTAAATTATTAGGTTATAGAAAACGATATTAGTAATTCTCTGAGATTTAAAATTTTCATTATACCTACTAATTTCCTTAAACATGATGTCATCTCACTATTGACGTCTGAGAAGTTAAGATTCCTAATTTTAACAGGATGAAGTTTCAATAGTTTTCATTTACTAATCAACTTTTTAATTTACTAAAACTGAATTATTTTTCAATAAGTGAAAGATTTCCGAATAATAGTCGTGGAAACTTTACCAGTTGTTCAAGAAACTATTATTGTGGCGTTTTAGAAAATGAAATTGTACAAAAGCAAAAGAAATATCAAAAAGTGTTGTTGGGGATGAATGTGCTGTACTTAAATGTACTTTTTTACATCTCAAACCGATTGCTTTTACTTTATTCTATTCTTCTCTACTACTTCTCTACTACCCTACACGATAATAAAATACAGTGGAAAGAAACTATATTCCGAAATATAATTATTAAATGAAGTTTGAAGTAAATTACGTATTTACAAAATATTGCGTATACTGGTATATTAAAAAACAATATAAAATAACAATTTTGTAATTTAATAACAATTAACCTTGTGACCTACGGAACTAAGATTTAAGTGCCAGACAATAAATATTAAAATACATAAACTAGGATCTTTTGCTTAAATATCCCTCAAAACCATTGACTCCTACGTCTTTTTGCATTTTGATTTGGTAACGTAACAACAAAACAACAACGTAGAGTAATTGAACAGGGCACCCTGCACTTAACTACTTAACGATCAATGTAAGACAATGTCTAGTTGTGCAAAAATTGGCAAGGAGTGGACGTTACAAATACCAGGAAGTTTGATGTTCAAAACTTCAATAGACGGCAAAGAGTTTTTGGCAAGAAACTGATATTACTAATTTCTTCGTATACTTATATACTCGTATTCATTTGTACAAAATAGGACCCCGCGGTCCGCGTACAAAATGATAAAACTGAATTGTAATATAAATATTTCATGTTTAATACTTGTGACCTCAGTGGAACACAAACAACAGAGGAAGGTAGGTGATATTACAGAGGTAAATTTTTAAATAACAATTTCTTGCTTAAATCAGTTGTCAATAGTAAATATTCGTTAAGAAAAATGGATTGATTATATTTTACTTAACGTGTAACTCTTTTAAAAAGACATAGGTATCACGAAGTTTGATATGTAAAAGAACAGAATTGAATCCTTTGCTGTATTATTTAGTGGTTCACAATGTATGAACCATATCAAAGTTGGTCCGGATGGGCAGCATACATTAAAGGCAGAGTCGGAAAAACCGCAAAAACCCACTCAAATAGTCTAAATCGCTTATTAAAATGGACATTTGATAACCAGCTACAAAATTTACCATGGAATAATGTAATCTGTACATGGTCCGATTTTATGAGTGACATAAAATTTTTAATATGTATTTATGACATTTATCAAGAATGATTAAGATTATTTAGGATTTATTAATAAACAAATAACAACATCCATATAGATTTTTGGAGCACTACAATAAATTTAATATAAACAAAATCTAAATAATCTTGACAACAACAAGTGGATAAGTTCTTAATACTTAATATTTTTTACTTGTTTACATTACACATACTAATGAAGCATCGATACTAATTAATACCGATCGATTAAGATGTATTAAAATAATCACATCTCGGCCAAGGATAACGTGATACGAACTATATATATATAGCTTATATCTAAATTGTGGATTGCTTTGCTTTGACTTACCCCCGTTAAACCACGACGTAACTTCCCTCAATCTGTACTTGAATGGTTCTAGAACTAAGTGCTATCCACAACTCTACAGAGCTTTACATTAACAAGTGACACAATTTTCAATTTAATTAAGTTGGAAGCATTAGCATTATTGTTAGAATATCGTCCAAAGTTAATTACGTGTCTATAAAAACAAGCGTCCAGACAGTAATTACGTGGAATACGCAAATGTATGAGCACGTGATATCGATTTAATTATAATGATTACACGATTAAATATGAACACCGGCCAACCCTTATTAACTAACTACTATTAGATCATGAGGACTTTTTACTTAGTACTTTAACGATAATAATCCTAAATATGTAAAATACACCTCAACTTCGGAGTAGATAACCATAAATCATTTGTCAATATTACCTAAAACATTTTATGTATGAGGGTTTCGTATAGATGCAATATTCACACGAAAACCGTGGAATCTATAAAATGTGACATTATCATTAATGCAATATAATGAATTTCAATCAAAGTTAGCACGGATTTGCGCGGGAAACACCGCCTAGCGCAGCACGCGCTTTCTTAACGATACCCGTCTGTTTACTGAAAACGAACACTGCCTCCGCAAAGTTCTAACCGTAAGCTGCGCATGCGCGTAACACCGATCTACAAATTTATATGGAAATACTCAAGTAACAATTTTAATTAGTTGTAATATTGTGGAGTGGATATGGACATTCTATTACCATTTAATGATTTTGATGGGTTGCATTTATAAGAGCGGAAGATTGTATATTATTTATTATACTATGGGACTTCGTGATGCAACCACCACTTTTAATTACATGTATGTAAAAAAATACAATTTTCTAAATAAACAACATGTCAATTTCGTAAGTGGAGACCTCAAAAATTTTTTTTATTCATTGCGTAACTGTGTTTTAATTTAATAAGTTTTAATTTTATAAACTTTTTTTCTAAATTAAACGAATATAGCTAAATAGTAGATATTACTTAACATAATATTATAAATAGAAAATTAATTAAAATGTAAAAAACCACCTAAAGAAAAAATTTATATAGAATTTAACTAAAAAATAGGTATTCATTTTACGTAGAACTAACTTAAAATTCATAAAAATCAATATAACAAAAAAATAATCATAAAAAAGTCTTAATACTTTTATATTTATTAAGGTAATTATCTATATTTTTTCGCATAAGAGTTAGTTTTGTAAGTAGTTGATTATTAAATTTGTCATACTATATTTGCCATTTTGTTATTTATAAATAAAATAAACAAACTTATAGTATAAATATTACATAGAAAAATGGGAAATAAAGAATCACCCTATATATGTTCTAGTTTTGGGCACTGGCCTCGAATCCAATTATATAGATGGTTAATAATATTGCATACAATGGGTATTAAACGGGTCGTCAATTCAGCTACAGTAGCTCTTCAGCTGGCAGCGCTGCCTGTCAGAATCACCAAGATCATAACATAATTTTAATTACGCAATGAGTTGATAAACACCAATTATACAATATAAATAAGACATTGCTCCATCCATCGCATCCGTTCCCAGACTAATTGTTATTAATAACACACGGCCGCCAATCAGAAACTGAATTATTTTCTTTTGATGTTAAACTGTTTTTACATAAACATAATTACATAATTTATTATTAATTTGACTACAGCTTTAGATGTCGAAACCTTTAAAATAAAAACAAGTACATGCCGGGTCACATGCAATGTGGGGTTCCCTAGTAGTAGTAGTCCATGATGGATATATAGATACACATATACACGCGTGGTCTATCTTCTAAGATTTAGCAAAAGTATATATTCCGAGTTATGTGACTAACTCGTAAACTTGTAGGGCCTACTTGTACTAAGTGTGATAGTTTTCCTTTTAACTTGTTTCTACTATCGAAAATTTTTTCATACCTCTAAAATGAATCCTTTAGCTGGACACTTGAAACTAACAAAAGTTTGCAGATGAAAGCTTAATATTTCACAAAGGAATGCTTTAATCAAAAAATGGTCTTTGTCAACCGACAATATTTTTAAACACCTCTCTAAAGTTACTTACGAGTGGTAAAAAATACAATCCTTCTAAACCCGTAGCTACCCTACATAGGAGAAGCTACCCAAAAAAAAATTTAAAACATTTTATACTACTAATGTGTATATTCATGATAAATTTAAGCTTTCTAGTACTACAAGTTTCTGAGAAACAGAAGAGAAACAGAACAGAAGGACAAACAGACGGACATGACGAAACTGTAAGGGTTCCTTGTTTTACATTTTTAACAATATATAAAGATACTACTTAATTTTAGATAGTACATATTGTACATATACTCCTAATAAAATGTTTAGAATTTTTTTTTCATCGTTTATTATTGAATTACTAGTACGCTCAACGAATATAGACAATATTTAGGTCGTTGCATCTATTATAAACGATATTATCTTTATATACCTAATATGAAAATTAAGATGAGTTTTAATTAATTTAATTATTACTTAACAGGCGCGGTATCTACACTAAGGCAGTTTGGAGAACTGGCATGCACAATAAAAAATAATAATAATAAGCTGTGAATTAGAAAGTTAATTGTGGATAAAGGATATTTTTAAAGTAGGCTACAGCGTTATTTATACTGGAAACATTATTTAGTAAACTTTTTTACTCTTACTGTTACCACGTGAGGCTTATCTCTGTTGGCAAAAATTATATATAAAATAATTAATGTTACTATTATAAAATATGAAGTCTATGAAGTCAGTTCCAAAAGTAATAATTGAAAATAATTTTACTGTGATTTTATAAGTTACGTTCTATGAATGCGGTCACGGAAATAAAAAATCGAAATATTGAGAGATATTTTTATTTATTTTCCAATTTAAAATATTATTTGTTTTTGCATACCTCTGATTTTGTTGTCATAATTTTAGTGACGGTATAAATACTTACGTCGCTCTGCGAATTTGTTTATAATAAATAGAGGTTCCACCTCGATCGCATTTATATAATTTATCAACTTTGCAATGCATATAACTACTTATAAGAAAATGATATTCACGTAAGTAAATTAAAATTGTCTTTATTTTTCTAACAGTGTCTAGATGTTTCCGTACAAATAACGTACAATTTTTTTTGTAAAAGTTTACGTTTCAAAATTCTAGAGATAATTAATATCTATATTTGTATTATTTACACATAAAAATATTTATATACTTTTCTGGAACCGTTTTTGAATTAATGTCCTAAAAAGTCTCGTCAGAGTAATTATCAAAATCATTTTTATATATATTTTTTCAAATGTCATAATGTCATGTCATGTCCAATATATATGATATATTTCAAATATCCATGGATATATAGCGAAGATAGAGACAAGAAAAGGAAGGGAAAGGCTTGGCTTGCCTCAGTCTTTTTTCGGGAGCGAGTAGTATCACTCACGTCGACCTTTTTTTATATTATTTAAATTATTCTATTTCAGATATTTTATTTTGATAATTTTAAATACGAAACCTGTTAACGGATTTTGGGACTTTGCTTCAACCACGATGGGTTTTGAACGAACGGATACATTTCAAAGAACAAGTTTTTTTAGATGGCAAAGAACTGAGTCTACTTCACAGATGTTTTGGAATCCTGGTTATGATTGGGAGGAATTAACATATAGACGAAAATTGAGATGTATTGCTGGAATTTCAATAGGTATCAACATTTTTGAAATTTTGTACATAGCACAACACAAATTATATTCTACATGATATTTTATTTCATACCCATATTTTGCTTTAAAAGTATAGAATAAAAGAAACGCTCTATGTTTAGTTTTCCTCTCGTTATATTTTCAATGGTATGCTCGTTGTAAGTGAATATTTAAGTAGTTAATTCAGTTAAGGGGACTTAACATAAATAAATATAGATTTATGATATCGCAAAAAGTTGTTGAAAAGATACTTATATTTAAATTGTTTCAATATGGTCAACCGTACCGTAACCTTTACGGATATACGGTCAATATTGTATATTTATTTTAGAATTGCTCGTTCTTTTATTAGTTTCTCACTTATATAAAATGTTTATTCAACTTTTTGTTAGAGTTTAATAACAATATAATGTTAATTGCAGATTTTTTACCTCTTTCTACTGCAACAATTTTAAATCGACGGATTCTATTGACAGCGGCGAATTACTTAGATCCCTATATGGATAGACAAAAAGATTTTCGTATATGGGCTTTAGGAAGAGCTGGCCAATGTAATACTCCTTATCGGTACAGAGTACACAAAGTATGGCGACTCTTTCCAAGAAGTTTGAACCCTGAACATCAACATGGACCGCGATCTGGTCACTGTCCAAGGCATGATGTGGCCGTCATAATATCCATGGATCAAATGTATATCTACTCCTCACCACCGACAGGTTACATGTATGCGTACTGGAGCGTTTTAACAGCTGCGCACTCTACTTTAGAAGAAATAATGTGGTTCGCCGGTTCTGGATTTGAATACCTTGAGCACATTTACCAGAATTATAAAATTTTTTATGCAAAGGCAAAGAGAATTGACGTCGTTGATTGTTCGAAGTATCTCCCAAAATGGTGGGGTAAATTTATTTGCTTTAAAAACGTACATAGTTTTCCAGGACTACAAAATGGGGGTGGCTTATTCTCTGCCGATACCCTTGTTGGAATAGGGTGTTTCGAAATACGTTATAATGAGGATAGAATTCTAGTATTTACCGATTTACGTTATTATCACACTTGGATATATAAGTATGCACAAATAAAACCTGGTGAGTATTACGAGTACGCTTACCCTCAATGGAGCATTAAGCTTGGATGGTTTTCCGATGGAGGTTCCAACTATCCATATATACCCCTATGGCAAGTTCGTGATGATTTATATCCTTTAGGATAAAATATTATTTAATAGAAGACGCTTTTCAAATTGATATATATAATTCTTACAAAAAATTAAGTAGATAATTAATGTGCCTAATGTATAAAATAAATAACTACATATTAAAGGGAGAGCTTTAGGGAAAAATACTTAAAAATTCACAATTCAGTAAGTAGTAAGTTACGAGATGACTTTACCAGCACTAAACCACTTTTAATAAATAAACGAATACTAAAATAATAATATTAAAAGTTAAAAGAAATACGAAACGAAAATCTTAAAGTCTAGGAAACAAAAAACGTAACATGCCAAATATTTTTTCCTAAATTTTTGAACATTAAGTCTACCAGCGCCCGTCTCCCTGTAATAGTGTAATACTTGTATTTTAAAGGCCCATGAAAATTGCATGGCAAGATACACGCCGAGATCTTTATAAATGTATCCTTATTAAATAAAAAAAAGTGTATGTAAAATAGAAATTGGTGATAAATTACTCACGTAACAGTATGTTGTTTATAATTAAACAAATTGTTAAATGTATTTTCTTTTTACAAACCTTCCATAAATACAATTGTTGACTGTAATGTCTAAAGTCTCTGTACGTCCACTCGATGCACGACTGGTTATTTATATAATCTCAACATTTTGATCAAATTGCATTCTATATAATCATCAAAAAATTTATACGAGTAATCAATCCTACAAATAATAAAAATTCCATCTATTATTAAATTATACAATCATTGTTGTAGTCTACTGTAATGACTAGTAAGTAGTACTATTCAATGAAATTGTTTACAACTGTATATCAACAAGATATATAAATGTAATATAAATAAATTATAGTTTTATTTATATTAATTTTCATAACATTTGCAGCTATTATATATTATAGTTATGTTAAAAACCATATTCATTCTAGGTTCGAGACCTGGGAGGATAATACGTAAATATCAAATATAAACTAAATAAAAATGAATAATTGCCTTAACTTATATGAGTATATGAATCAAAATACAGATATGTAAACGAAATAGATGTTCGCAGCTTTTAAGTGTGAATAAATTCACTAAGGAGCTGGCGACATCTACCACGTTTTGACTTAAAAATGACGTGACTTAAAATTAAAAATTCTTAATAATTACTGCTTTTATTTAATAGTAACAACATTTTATAAATGTTTTATCCATACGAAAAATTGATATATTAATAAATTATCACAAGTTAAATTTCATCAAAATCCGTTTAATAGTTTTTTTTGCATTGTTTTTATAGCCTGAATCAATTATTGTAGTTTAACTTATTCCGGTGATATAATTTTCCGAAATAAAGAATATAACATATATGTATATTAAATTCATCGACTAGTTTTGTATCTTTGTTCACGAACAAATAAATAAATAAATAAATGAATAAGGAGCCAAACGTACCTACTAAAAATAGACACGTCCGTGCCATCTTCTAATCAACTTACTGTTTTAATAATAATAATAATATTCTTTATTGCACATCCTCAAAAAGTAATAAAAACACATAGTAACAGAAAGAAAAAAAAGAGAAAAAAAAATGTACAAAAGAGTCAAAATAATATTAATACGACATTTAAACAACACACAATATAATACAATATCATAAGTATTAAATATATATTTGAGATATAACACATCAATACGGATTACTTAAAAGATAACAATAGTATACTAAAAAGAATGGATTTAAGGATAGGAGAAAATATTTTTTTACAGCATTTTTGAAAATGTACAGAGATTGAAAGCGTCGAATATATAGAGGCAAAGAATTCCAGAGACGAGAGGCTTGGACTGTGAAGGAGTTTGTATAGAAGGTAGTAGAGTGAGAAGGAATTTTAAGTAATAAATTGTCTACGGAACGAAGTGAGCGGTTATGCGAGTCTTTTAAAAACTCAAATCGTTCTTTTAGGTAGGAAAGAGTAACTGGGTTGAACAGTATAGAGTAGAGAAGACAAAGTGTATGAGTATTCCTGCGAGAGCGAATTGGCAGCCACTTGAGTTTTTCGCGAAAATGAGAAACATGGTCATATTTACGCAAACCAAATATAAACCTAATACATAAATTTTGTAAGCGCTCAAGTTTGTTTAGCTGCTCTTCAGTAACATCGAGATAGCATGTGTCAGCGTAGTCAAGAATGGGTAGGATAAGGGTTTGAGAAAGGGCAATTTTAGTGGAAATAGGGAGAAAAAAGAAAAAAAAACCGTAACCTTCTTAAGGAAGCAGCAGAGGCAAAACATTTTCCTGCTCACCTCAGTAATTTGTAGTCCCCAGGAAAGGTTCTGGTCGAAGAGAACGCCCAGATTTTTTATTGCGTTAGTAAATGGCACTAGAACACCGTAAAATATTATGGGTAGTAGTTTCGAGTGGTCAATTTTATACAAAAGTCTGGAGCTACCAATAATAATTGACTGGGTCTTAGTAGGATTAACTTTAAGACCAAAACATTTACACCAACTAACTATAGATTGCAAATCTGTATTTATTTTGCTAATCGTTTCTGGTGAAGCCAAGATTTGAGAGTGACAATAAATTTGGAGATCGTCAGCGTACATACGGTAGAGAGAAGAAATATTAGTGGTAATTGAAGATATAAATATAGAAAAAAGAAGTGGAGACAACACGCCACCTTGCGGAACTCCGGTAGCGGTCAGAGACCAATCAGAATACGAGTCATTGACTCTTACTCTTTGCCTTCGTCCGTGCAAGTATGAATGAAACCATTCAATCACCTCAGGAGATATGTTAAGAGAACCTAGAATAGCTAGAAGTATATCAAAGTCAACGGTACTAAAAGCGTTACTAAAGTCTAATAACGTTAAGACCGTAACCTGATGCTGCTCCATGCCACCCCTGATATCATCTGCGATTTTAACCAATGTACTACGACTAATACGTCCTAGTCACAGTACGACTACTGTGACCAGGACGGAAACCAGATTGTAAGGAATTGAATAGACTATGCTTTGAAAGAAAACGGCTAAATTGTTCATGGACAAGACGCTCCAGGATCTTGGACAAAAAGGGGAGGATTGAAATAGGACGATATTCAGGAGATTTCGGATTATTTTTTTTTGGTAATGGGATAATCTGAGCGTCTTTCCAGATAGAGGGAAAGGTATTGGTGTATATAGAATAATTAAAGATGCAAGTGATTACAGAGATTAGGATGTCTATAATAGGGATGATCATTTTACGACTAATGCAATCGGAGCCTACAGAGTCAGAGGTAATCGCTAGAATGTTCTTCTTAACATCACATTCAGTGAATTGATTAAGATAAAATATGGGGATATCGGGAGATGGCGTTGCAGAAAGCTGGCTAAGGGTAAGAGACTTGGTAACACTGTCTAACGTATCGGATGATGAAAATTGTTTATTAAGGGTGTTTAAATTTAAGTATATAGATGGTTTGGATTTAAATTTAAATATATACATGGAGCAAGATTTTTATCGTTTATTTTTACATAAGGTCATTTTAAACATCTCTTGTATTTTGTGGCTTTTTAATAGCCTTAAACTAAAGTTTCTAGTTCAATATATATGTATATTATTCATTATAACCACGAACACAAAAGACTTCCACAAGATTTCTGAAGACGACAATTCATCCTTTCCCCCGCCGCCACCAGCTCAGAGGCGCGCCCCAAGAGCTGCTGTTGTTCATTCAATAGTAAGAAACCCGAATGGATTTGAAAGAATTCTGGCAAATTATATTTAGCTATTTTGATTATACTGAATAAATATATAATAATTATTATTATAATAAGAAATATATAGTTAGTTAATTAATCTGTGCATTAGCAGCGCATAGCAATATGTTAGCTGTGTATTTGCAAAAGTATTTAGTCCCAGTCACGTATTTGACCTTCCTTCTGAACTTGTGTTGGTGGTATTTTCACGACTTTTCGAATAAATACAAAGGGACAAAAATAGGACTTAAACGGCACTCATGACACGAAAGTTATGCTTTATTGAAGATTATTATAATTATTATAAGAAATCGAGGTTGAAACTTTTATACCTATCACAAAATTTTTTCTCAAAAAAAATAATATCACAATGAAAATGACATAAAATCCAAGTCATAAATATCGGTTTATTGATATGTCATAATAGCAAAGCGGATTACTATCTACTCTTCCTGGGAAATATCGTATAAGCTGCAGCCAGTGTGCATTTTAAACTGAAAACTATTTGATATATATTGATTTAATTTTTTGTATATCTTCTACATTGAGTATTTATTCAATATAATATTTTTGTGACAACAAAAAATGTGAGAACTCTGTACAATATGAATATATTCTTCTGTCATTTTAGTTGGACTAGTTCCGCTATTCCATTACTATTATTTGTCTGAAATAATCTTAAAGATAACCGAAGACTTCTTTCTATACGTATTTGTTTGTATGGAAGAGTTTAATGCTTATCTTTAAGGCTTAATGTAAATTACTCAAAGACTAATCCCTACTTTCTAATAGTTACAAAAACAAAGATATATTTACAATGTCTCTATATTTATATGAATAACGTTAAATAGAATAGGTATTATACTTTTAATAACTGTTTAGAAAAAGGCTACTTACAATATCATTTCTCCGTCGCATTGAGAATTGATTACGATTCCGTTTTGTTTACAAAAATCTGACACTAACTTCTCACTTCTTGCATTACACCATATTTCTAACAGCGACATTAATTTATTTACGGATACATACTTCTGTAAATGAATTTTGAAGTATAATGTGTACTAAATGGTACGACATAGCCGCGTGGTAGGAAACGAGGAAGCAGACTAAGTCTTTATTAGCTGTAACTCTTAATACGTTGAAGTGAAAACTATAAATAGATATTTTTTTTCTCTTATAAGTACTTTGCCCTTCTACATAAGAACGATATAGCAAGATCTGATTATGTATATTGACGAGCTATTCATTATATGCGGCTAAGAAAAAAGTCGCAGCTTATGATTTAAAATTTAAAATTGTATATTAACTTTTCACTAATTCGATTCAATTCGCTGGTCGCCGATAGTTAAGAATTAATATCAGATAGATCGTCTGCTCGTGGGTTACATCCTAGGAGATAAAAAAATATGATTGTATATTGGTTTTAATTAAAGTATTGTGACCTTTTTTTCCAGTAATAGACCAATGGGCTAAATGTAACGGAAGAGACTTACTTATTAATCGCTATCGGAGGTATAACCGCATTTCAAAGATGAATCTATGACTAGATGCAATTAGATTAGACTACGTTCATTATTAATTAGTGTTGAAAATGTTTATTTTCTTTGATGTTATTTTAATTTTGTGTGGTTACAAAAACCATTTGAGGAATTGATGAATTTATTTTTTCACTTATTCATTTAACATGATAGTTAAAAAGTCCTGCTACCCAAATAACCAAATATGTAAGGCAACCCTGACAATAATAAAAATAAAAATAAATGATAACTATTTTCATTATTCCAACTACGTTAAATTTAAAAACAATTTAAGTAATAACAGTTACTTATTCAGTTTTTTTCCAAATTTTCATCAATTTAAACAAATCGCAGTCTGTAATTATAATATCGAAGTAAACACAGAATTTAAACTCAGGAAGCCGTTTAGTATAACAATGGTATCACTTACCGTTTCATTCACAAAGTGTTAATTCAAAGGCTCTCTTGTTTTCAAGCAACCATATTTAAGATGGTTACAGTTTACACAGTAATGTACGTCTTATTTCCTCAATATAAATGCTTTATCTTGCTAAAGAACAAGACACTTGTTTCAGTCCTGTCTTAGATTTAAAAATAAGCATGTAGTCTTTCAAATGTTCAAGAGATGGCGCAACAGGTTCTATTAAAACATTTTAAGGAAAATATGGCTACGAATTGATTATTACTTGTTAACTTCTATAAATATTACACAGGTTCAAATATGTTAAAAACCCTCAAAAGTTTGTCTTGTGTTTGCTAGACTTTTAAGATAATATCTACTTCAAATCAATTTCGATAAGTACTGTTGTATATTTGTGCAAGAAAAGACATTTAAATAACAGTATTATCCTTGCAAGGTTCTCTGTCTGTGAAAGATGGTCGGCACAATTGATAAACACAATACAAATATCTTGTGTTGTGTTGTGTGTACATCGTTTGGATAAAAATTGAACTAGACAAGAATTCAATTCTTAATAGTTGAATAAAAATGTGCACTTCTCTGGAACGTTTCAGAATATACTTGTAAGGTTATAGTACTATTCTGATGTTCATATATTCCTTTGCTTCTAAGGCGTTTTGTCACCTTTTGTATTCAAAAGAATAGAGCTATTTCTTTTAAAAGACTGGTGAGATTGGAGAAAAAGTCAACCCAATGTTTGTATGACAAAGAAAGAAAACAACCTACATCTACAATGGAGTAATATCAATAACTTTCTAGTTATTTATTAAATATTGTGTTATTAAAAAAATGAGAACACTCACAATTCTTAAAATATTTTAATCATGTTTTTTATAATATTTTTTTTTTATTAATAATAAGCCAACGATTACCATTTAAAAGATTAAAAGATTAGGGTATTTTAAATTCGTAATAATTGTAACTGTTGATACTAAACAGGCCTGTAGTATTGTTATACAATGAAGTAATAATCGTTTATATATCTATAACGATAATTGATTTTACTTGCTTTGATTATATCTGACTTGTTTTACTACTTTTGGACAGCGCTTTGATTTTAAGTGCATTAAAATGAGAAGAGAACATACAATGACCATTAAAGCAATGGTTTATTTTTAGCACTATTTCATTTTTTTTTAAATTTTATATATAATAGGAGGGCAAACGAGCTGGCGGGTCACAGATGATTTGTGATCACCGCCGCCCATGAACTCCTGCAACATCCGAGGATTTACCGGAGCGTTGCCGGCCTTGAAGGTGGGAGTAAACGCCTTTTTTGAGGGTACCCATGTCGTACCGATCTGGAAATACCGCCGAAGGGAGTTCGTTCCACATTCGAGTGGTACGAGGAAAAAATGTACTTGAGAACCGCACAGTGGTGGATCGCCACGCATCCAGATGGGATGGTATTGGAGGCGATGGCGCGCTGTGCAGTGATGGAATTCGGCGGTAGGCATCAGATCGAATAGCTCTTCGGAACACTCCCCGTGGTAAATGCGGTAGAAGACGCACAGAGATGCAACGTCTCTACGCAATGCCAAAGAGTCCAGCCGTTCACAGAGCACCGGGTCCCCGATAATCCGAACGGCTCTCTGTTGTACGCGGTCAAATGGTAGAAGCTGATATTGGGGTGATCCGGACCAGAGATGAGAACAGTATTCCATGTGTGGCCGCACTTGCGCTTTGTAGAGCGCAAGTCTTTGGCCAGGATTGAAGTACTGCCTCGCTCTATTGATCACACCCAATTTCATCGAGGCCAACTTGGCCTTGCTCTCCAGATGACCACGAAACCGACAGTCACTCGAAATGTCGAGACCCAGTATTCTGATACTTGGCGAGGCAATAAGGGGAATGCTCTCGAAGAGCGATGATACAACAAATGGGGTTTTCTTAGTGGTAAATGTGTGAACGTGGTTCAGTTCCCCCCATTCAGAAACCATCCCTAAGGAAGTCTCTATAGAAGACACAAGTTTCTTTCGGCACTCGTCGACGTTTTCCCGAGAGAGACCTGCACGGCCGGAATATACCGCATCCCCAGTGCTGTCATCCGCATAACAATCTATGTTGGAGATATCCAACATATCATTGATGTGCAGGAGGAACAGAGTTGGGGATAGCACGCAGCCTTGGGGTACACCAGCGTTCACGGGCTTGGGGTGCGAGCAAAAACCGTCGAGAACGACCTGTTTGCTCCGCCCAGTGAGGAAGCTGGTGATCCACTTGCATAAACTTTCTGGAAGCCCATAGGAAGGTAGCTTCAAAAGAAGCCCCTTGTGCCATACACGAGCGAAGGCTTTTGCCATATCCAGACTAACTGCCAGACCCTCTCCCTTGCTTTCAATAACAGCTGCCCAACGGTGCGTAAGATGTAACAGAAGATCACCGGCCGATCGACCATGGCGAAAGCTATACTGCCGGTCATTGACCAACTGGTGATCCTCGAGGTAGGTTAGGAGCTGCTTATTGATGATACTCTCCATTACTTTGGAGAGAAGAGAGGTAATGGCGATAGGTCTGTAGTAAGCTGGGTCCGAGCTATCACCTTTTTAGGGATCGGATTGACAAGGGCACGCTTCCATGAGACCGGGGCTACGCTTTTAAGGTAGGAGTACCGAAATAGACGCGTTAGCACTGGTGTCAATTCAGGGGCACAAGTTCGTAGCACAACTGGAGAGATACCATCTGGCCCACTCGACTTATGAACTTCCAAGGAAAGAACGGCTTTTCGGATGAGTTTTTGCCGAAAAACTATTTCCGGCATTAAGTTCGGACACCGCGGGATGATAGGCGGTGTCTTCCCCTGGTTGTCCAAATTCGAGTTCGAGGCAAAAAGAGTGCAAGAGATCGGCTTTCTCTTTTGCCGTGTAGGCCAGAGAGTCGTTCCCAGTGTGCAATGGCGGTAGGGATGGCTGACAAAAGTTTCCCAGCGTGGCTTTAGACAGCGCCCAGAACTTGCGCGTGTCAGGCGGGTACTTTGCCAGCTGATTCCCAATTTTGACGACATGCTTGAACTTTGCTCTAGCAATTTTCCGTTTGAAGAATCTGGAGGCACGATTATATTTCTTCTCTTCAGAACTCTAGAGTTCGGATCCTTAGTGACTAACGCATTAGCCCTAGCTTGATAAGCCTGCCGTTTGCCAAATGCTGCAACCCTGACAGACCCATCAAACCAAGGCCGTGATCTGCCACCAAGTGGTACCACAGAGCTTGGTACAGATAGTTCCATGCCCTGAAGTATCACATCAGCTACAGCCGCAGCGCAGTCACTAGGATCATTGAAAGAGAAACAAATCGGCCCCCATGGGGAGGATGAAAAAAAGGACCGCATTCCATCCCAATCCTCTGACTTGTAGTGCCAAACGCGTCGATTCACAGGTCTTGTACGAGCTGGGCGTTCAATGGGCACTACACTCCGTACCAAGCAATGATCAGAGGACCCTAAGGGAGCCTCGACAGGGACTTGGTACTTTCCGGGATGTGTAGTCAGCAGAAGATCCAACAAAGAGGGCATATGGCTGTCCACGTCCGGTAGACGAGTGTGCGTCTTTACCAGCTGGGACAGACCGTTTGCCAGAGCAAAGTCAAACACAGATCTCCCCGCGTAGTCGGTGGCACGTGACCCTAACCAATCGGCATAGTGCGCATTGAAGTCCCCGAGGACTACGACTTCGGCGGAGGCAATCTGTGAAAGCAGATCGTCAATCTTCGCCTGAACATGGCCCAAGAGTTGAACCGTTTTTGCATTACCACTATGGGACCTGTAGAGACACGCGTAGACTCTGACATGGTCGTTCATGTCCACGCGCAGCCAGAGTACAGACAGGTCCCGACCTTCGAAAACCTGAAGGCGACGGTAGCAGATATCCTCCCTTACGAACACAGATACCCCGGCGTGTCGTATAAAATGGTGTTCTAGTTTATACCCGGGGTATGACAGGTACGCTGTGTCGCTAGGTTGAGATATCTGCGTCTCCGTCAGAAACAACAAGGCCGGCTGCGCCGTCTCTAGGTGATAGTGGACGGCGTTCAAGTTGGAATGAAGTCCCCGGATGTTGCAAAGGTCCACATTTAGAGTGGGTCGGGGTGCCGCTGCGTTGACTCGTCGTTTGCCCTTAAAAAACACAAAAGGCGATACTTTGCTCGCCCCAGATACGACGGGCAGCCCGAGCAAAATCCGAGAATCATTTCCCCGATTTTGCTCGGGGAGGGGGTCCCCGGCTTCATCAAAGCCGGTACCCTCCTGGGGTATTTTTTTTTTCGGCATCGCTTTCATGTTTGGCGGGGGGGGAGGGTGTTGGGCCTCCGGATTCTCTCACTCACTGACGGAACATAACCAAATGAATTTGGTTACTACACGTCGGTCTTCTGTGAGAGGGTGGTCTTTCCCCGGTCGAGCCAGCCCAATACGAGCTGCAGTCGGATAACTGCAGCTAGTCTCTACCACCTATAGAATTACCATATTTATTCTAATATAAAACATGTACCATATTAATGACCCATCTATCAGACCTACGAAAAAATAAAACAAATTCAGTAAATGTTATGATCCGTATCTGTCTAATATATTTTTAACCACTTTTTAACATACGACATTCTACAACGAAATATTAATAAATATTAATTTTCTTATAGAATTAAACAAAAATACATGAAATTGGGTTGAATTTACTTAAATAATAAGCACGTAGTAATGAAGGTGCGATCTATTTTACATACAAACGACATCTAGATTTAAAATACAAGTACATTCTCGTAGGCATTATTTTGTTTATCTTCAATTGCAAGGATGTGACTCTGCGCAGTGCCTGTTCTCCATTCAGTTACGCAAATGATGTACAGAGTGTCCCGGAAAGAAAAGATAATCCTGGAGCGCCTAATGTTACAGTTATCAGGTGCTCAAAAAAACACAAAAGAATTATTTCATGTAGTGCCCAAATTCTGAAGTTAAAAAAAAACGTTTTTATTGACCTTACTATATTTTCATGTACTCGTACATCACGGCCGCCAATTAATGAAATTTGTAGCGTCTTTGGTGTTATCATATTCCCCACAGAAATTATTATTAGAAATGCAGTAAATATTATGAATACTTATTGCACTTTTTTATATCATTTTTCCTTAAGGACAGAAAACTAAACCATCTTATTATTGAAGTAAAGATCGTGTATTTAGTATAGTAATACTAAGTATTTAGTTAATGTCGTTTAGTGCGTTGCTTGACTTGTTCGGTATTGCATGTGCACATTCTTTTTGCAATTCTGCGACGACCAAGATTCGTGTGCTGAAAAAAAAAATATCCCTAAAAATATTAAACACGTTCAAACAATGAAATTACAATGCAAGATTGTTTTTTTTTGTCGACAATGCTTGCAAAAATACAACAAGATCCAGATTCTTCACCAAAATTCTATGCAGCGTCGAATCCACTCTTATAAAGGACGGACTGTACACATGACAGACATGCTTAATCTGCACAGCTGGCGACTCTCGAATCCGCGTCTAATACGAGATGAGAGATCATAATACCTGTTCAAAATAAATTATTTGACTGGTATATTAAACGGCAAAATAATTGGTCCATTTGAACTGCCCGAAAATCTAGACACAATTATTTGCATTTTCTGCAAAATGATCTACAAGGAATGAATGAATGAAGTTTGGAGGAATTACGCAGTCGTGTTCAGGAGGTTGCTTCAAAAATAACTGGTTGAATCTAAGATGTTGTATCTTAGAAGAGCATTTATCAGGAGATGTCGAGCTTGTATCAGAGTTAGTGGCAAGCAATTTGAACACCTGTTATGGAATAAAGATTTATATCCAACCTAACGTTATGTTACATATTACAATTTAAGACAACATTTCTTCAGTCAAATTTACTCTTTTTGGATCTAAATATGCATGCACTGCATTTTGACTTTAAATACAATTATGATTTAAGTATACCATTATGTAAACCGCATTAATTACGCATGTTTTTGAAAGAGCTGGCCACTTACCTTTTTATATTTTTTTTCACGAAAGGCTCTCTAATCTTTTCTAACAATATTTTTTTTTATGAAATTTCATGTTAAAATTGAAGTTGTCGATTTTTTTATTAATATTTACAGTAACTATTCATACTACTCACTACATTTCTAATAAGAATGTCTGTGGGGTAAATGATAACACCAAAAACTCAACATACGAGGGGAGGTCCAAAAGTTCGTGGAATGAAAGGGATCTAAATAAAATAAAACAACAAAACTATTTTTCCTTTTCAATATAATCACCCTTAAGCTCAATACATTTATTAGACTAATGAATAAATTTTTCTAAACCACTATAAAAATATGTTTTATCTTTTCCGTCAAAATGAGCCGAAATTGCCTCCCTTACCTCATTGTCGTTGTTGTTAAATAAAAAAAAGTCACTTGGGGCCAGGTCTGGACTGTAGGGCGGGTGAACAAGGGATTCGAACCCATGCGTGTGCAGAGTAGCCATTGCAATTCTGCTCTTGTGAACCGGCGCGTTGTCTTGCAAGAGCAACACACCCTTTGTCAATTTTCCTCGCCGCTTTTCCTTGATGGCATCCTTTAATTTTTCTAATATCGTTGCGTAGTATTCTCAGATTATAGTCCTTCCCTTTTCTTTGTAATCAATCAAGATTATTCCCTCACAATCTCAAAAAACAGTAGCCATCATCTTTCCAGCCGACTCCGTCACCTTGAATTTCTTTGGCAGTTGTGTCCCCTTTTTATGCCATTGCATGGACTCTTGTTTGGACTCAGGCTCAAAGTGATTAACCCATGTTTCATCTCCCGTAACAATTCGGTCCAAAATCTGTGCAGGTTTATCTCCACACAACTCCAAAAAATGCTTTGACGCATCGACGCGCTGCTCTTTCTGAAACGGCGTAAGCATTCTCGGTACCCATCTTGCACTGACTTTTGTCATACCCAGGTGATCATGTAGGATTCACAAAATGGTGGTATCTGATACTCCAACTAATGCAGATAATTGTTTTTTCTTCAAACGGGCATCCTCTAGTACAATTTTCTCCACTTTTTCGACGATATCCAATGTGGTGGCCTCAACTGGCCTTCCTGAGCGGGGGTCGTCTTCAATTGACTCTCGACCATGTTTATAAAGACCATGCCACTTGTAAATCATTGATTTAATAGGGCACTGTTCCCAATAAACGACTCCCATTTCATTCAAAATGGTTTGAGCGTTCTTTCCTTGCTTGGTAAGGAATTTTATCACGCGCGGTGTTCAATTTTCTCCATAGTTTCAGTTTTCTTCCGGATTGACTTGTTTAGGACGCGAATGTTCGCAAACGAATGACGCAATCGGGTTGAAACTCGGCATTTATACTAATGATGAGTCTCCGATTCGTATGACACCAAGCGAGCGCCCCTACCCCCGCTCCATCCTCTCCATTCCACGAACTTTTGGACCTCCCCTCGTATGTCATCACTTTGCGGCCGTGGTGCACATGAAAATACAGTTTGAGCATAGTATAGCTAAGCATATTACACACTCCAGGATTATCCATTCTTTCTGGGGCATACTGTTTAATGAAGTTGTTCTTTCACTATTTAATAAACTAGCGGCGCCAACAGACCCTCAATTTCGACTTGCTGTGCTCGCGAAATCTCGGGTGCCGTTTGCATATTGAGCGAAGCGAGCCCAGTGTAATGACTCATCGTTTCCCATTGACTTCAATGGAATATCAGTTTTTTGATGATTATTCTTCAACGACATGACATTTTTCAAATTTTATTGTATTTAAACAATCACCTAATATGTGTCTTTTTTGGTTGCAAAATTGCATAAATTTGCATAGTTTAATAGAATTATTAAGGGTTCATAAAATATAGAGAACGGCCACCTTACTAAAGTAAAAACATTTAGGCACGACTTTACTTAGCTAATCGATACATTGTTTCAAAGATATTGTTCCTAGCACCTTAACTTAACGTAAATGGGTATATTATATTCCAGAACATAACGTATTTAGAACCAAATTGAATGAGCATATCCAATTGAATAATTTCAATAGCATTTCATTCATAATCAAAAGACATCTTAACTAGTCAGTTCATTTTCATCAAGCACATACAATAACGTTGGTGCCCAAATTACATTATCCGGCATTCGATCGTCTAGTAAATAACAGTTCCTGCAAATCTGTCTATACAGACATGTTGATTTACAAGAGACAGGTATAAGCTTTGGTAATCTGTTTCAGCGTGAACTTGTATCAAGTTATTGTGATATACTTACTAATTATTTATTTATTAGGTCTGCTCTGAGACTGTTATTGTGTTTCCAAAGACCTTTTGTATTTTTCCTTGGTAATAAACTTCTCACTGTATATCTTATAGTTTATGGGCTCAGGTTAAGATAAGTTAATACACTAAACAGAATTTAAACTAATTAATTACTATTAGTAATTCATGCATTAGCATGATTACCACAGAGACAAATTGTTAAAGACTATCGTTTTAATATCTATATATTTCACATAACTTTTATCTGAATATTTGGCAGAGCATATTTAAATTCATTTATGTTAGAAAATGGCAATATTACACAGCAAACATATACCGCCAACTTTTGACAATACTTGTTTTATTTGAAATAGTATAGTGGTTTTTAGTATTTTTTTTATTAAAGTACTCTGTTTTGAATACAAAGAGAATGTTTAAATTTTTTTTTTTGTGTATACAAAGCATGGTCATATATTGATATGACCATGCTATGGGATGACATCATATGTATCAAATGAAGTATAGTAATATAACGTCAATTCTGAATATAGGTTATTATTAATATATTTGACACCTATCAAAAATTATAATTACAGTTCATTTAGCCTCGTTGAACAAAAACTCAAATTTTTTTAATGTTCTTGTTTATTATTTTACATGTAATTTTTCATTAATAACACAGGCACACAAAAAAAAAAGTCATGAACCAGAGGGGAGACCCCATTGTTCTTAGGTTTTTGGGATCGCTGAAACCGAATTTGATAATAAAAACTAATTTTAAATGCCCGTTTTCCCGCTAGCACCCCCTTACTACCTCTTAAGGGGTGAAAATTGAAATTTTTGTATAAAATCAAGATAGATGTGTATTTCTACGTTATTTGGGATGCTGAAACCGAAAATAATAACTAAAAATTAATTCAAGACCTCCATAACCCATTAACACTTTCTTACTGCCCCTTATGGGGAGTGAAGTTTTCCATTTTTGTATAAAATAAAGATGAATGTGTATTCCTATGTTTTTTGGTATGATGAAACCGAAAATGACAACCAAAAGTGAATTTGATACCTCTTTTACTCAATACCACCCCCTAACCACCCCTAACGGGGGGGGGGGGTTAGTTTCAATTTTGTATAAAATCAAGATGTATGAAGAAATTTTAACGATTTACAGTAAATGACATGTTTATCAAACTAGTTTGAGGTTACTCTTAGCTCTTATATTAGAAATTCAAATGCTTTATCGAGCAGAAGTATCTGATATATATTCATGATTTAATTCTACTCTTAGCGTAGCCCAGGAACAACGGCGTGGACGTAGTAGATTTCTGTTCCCTTTTGGGGTGTTGGATTAAAGTGAGTCCTCTTGCCTCTCACTATCCGGGGTGCTGAATTAAAGTGAGTCCCCTTGCCTCTCACTATTCAGCGTCTACCTGTTTCTACGATAACGAACTCTCTTGTTGTCAAAAGTTCTTCTAAGTGGTTTCCGTTTATTGGTTCTTTTCTGTTCTGGCAAATCTCTTTTTAATTTCCAACAGTAGTCTGCTAACATATTGACATCCCATTTACCCTGATAGCGCTGTTCCATTGTCTTAACATCCTGATGGAACCTTTCACCTAGCTCCTCACTGTAGTCTCCCAAATTGTTAGGAAAATAGTCCCTTCTATTTCGGAGGCATAGAATTAGGTTCAGCATCTTTTAGTCTCCTAAATTGTCAGAAAAATAGTAACAATTCTATTTCGGAGGCATAAAATTCAGGTTCAGCATCTTTTAAGCGTTTTACAAGACTGCCGGATGGAAAACAGTATAAGTAGAATTAAATAGAAAACAAAAAAAAAACAAAAAATAAAAAAACTTGTTAAGAATAGGACAAAAATCATGATTCAGTCTTGGCATCATAATAACAAATATATGCATACATTAAGGTTACCATTTACTTCATAATCATTTTTTCTCTCAGCATCTTGAAAAACATAGAAATTCACATCCATCTGGATTTTATATAAAAATTGAAATGTTCACTCCCCCTAAGGGTTGGTGAGGGATGTTAATGGGTGATAGAGGTCTTAAATTTATTTTTAGTAATCATTTTCGGTTCCAGCATCCTAAAAAACGTAAAAATACACATCTATCTTGATTTTATAGAAAAATTGAAATTTTCACCCCCTTTAAGGGGTGGTAAGGGGGTGATAGTGGTCATGAATTTTTTTTAGTTATCATTTTCGGTTCCAGCATTGCAAAAAACGTAGAAATATACATCGATCTTGATTTTATAGAAAAATTGATATATTCACCCCCTGTAAGAGGTGGTAAGGGGTGATAGTGGCCATGAATTTATTTTTAGTTATCATTATCGGTTTCAGCATCCCAAAAAACGTAGAAATACACATATGTCTTGATTTTATAGAAAAAATTGAAATTTTCACTCCCTGTAAGAGATGGTAGGGGGTTACAGTGGTCATGAATTTATTTTTAGTTATCATTTTCGGTTTTAGCATCCCAAAAAATGTAGAAATACACATCTATCTTGATTTTATACAAAAATTTCAATTTTCACCCCTTAAGAGGTAGTAAGGAGGTGCTAGCGGGAAAACGGGCATTTAAAATTAGTTTTTATTGTCATATTCGGTTTCAGCGATCCCAAAAACCTAAGAATAATGGGGTCTCCCCTCTGGGTCATGATTTTTTTTTTGTGTGCCTGTGTAATGCGCGGTTCGTAATATTTTTTTAAAATTATCTTTATATATTTTTTTTAAATTATCTTTATATACTATGATCACTGCTTGGCTTATTGCTTATTATTTAAAAAAAAGCAATTCAATTAAATAAGATTAGTTGCAATACATGTAAATAGGGCTACATATTATAATTCATCTTCCTGCCCTCATCTCACTTTTGGGGTCGGCACAGTATGTTTTTTCTTTACATACTCTCCTGTTACTTGTCATCTCTCTACACACTCCCTTCTTCTCTATATCGACTTTCACGTAGTCCATCCATTTTTTCTTCGGCCGTCCTCTACTGTCCATCCCTCCACTATCACACCCAGCACTCTTTTGGTCACATGCCATGTTTCATCTCTCCTCATAACATGCCCATACCACGACTGACTACAAATTATAATTATTAAGTGAAATACATTTACATTAAGGATATACTATTGAGAATAATAATACTGTTAAGCATACATTTCAAAACATCAATAACTATAAATTTCTAATAGTATTAAAATATACATACAATAACATTCAGAAAAAAAGGAAGAAAACATTAAAAGACCTTTTTATGGATGGAAAATATCAAAATAAAAGCCGTTTTATTCAACCACTAATTACTAATTGGTAATCAGTGCATCTAATAATAATAACTATTTATTATTTAGCTTCACGCCATATCCCTTGCTGGGTAGCCAGAGACGACAGAGCGCCAAACGCTACGGTCCCTGCATACCTCTTTCGCCTCGGCCACAGACATCAACCTCTTCATACATGCCCTTCGGGGGGTCCTCATGCTTTTTACGTGACCTTCCTCCAGTATCATAGATACTTTGTTTTCGAAGGTCACTCGAGACTTCCCCCTGTCTCTCTTATCGCTCACTTTTCCTATATAAATCTTTTTTACCATTCTTTCATCACTCATTCGTTCGACGTGCTCAAACCACCTGAGCACGTTCTTCTTCATTTTCGAGATCGCATCTCCACAGCATTCATCTTTCTTACATTCTTCTTCTGTGTTACCCACGTTTGGCTGCCGTATAACAGCGTCGGTACCAAAACTGCATTGTGTACAGTCAAACGTGCAGCTATGCTGACGTTTTGCCATCTCAACAATGCAGCCAAAGCACCGTTGACTCTGTTACCGGCAGCAATACGCCTTTCCACATCCATTTCGTATCTTCCGTCTCTGTTAAACATACTTCCCAAATATACCACTTCATTCACTTGTTCTATTATCTTACCATTCACGTTGATCTTACATTCTGTTCTTTCTTAATTTCTTTCAAATATCAGAACCTTCGTCTTATCTACATTCCGGTTTAGACCATTAATTTAAAACCCATCTTTCAGAGTGGTGACCAATGCCAGCAAATTGCATTCTGATGATGCAATGAGCACTGCATCATCTGCATATAGCAAGCAATTGATCTTAAGGTCACCTACTTTCACTCCCATGTCACTGGTTTTCACGCCTTGGAGACAACTATCCAAATACAAATTGAACAACCAAACTGACATAGCGCAACCTTGCTTAACACCCGATTGGATGACAAACCAGGGCGACATGCCAGCTCCTACTCGCACACAGGCTGAGTGATCTCTATAAAGAGACTTTACAGCCTGTAGCAAGGGTCTGTTCAGTATCTCCCATAACTTCTTTCTCACAATCCTGTCAAACGCCTTTTCCAAATCCACAAAAACACAGAAAACCTTTTGGTTTAGGGCCAAAAACTTTTCCGTGATCATGCGGAGGGAAAAGATCTGATCTACACACCCTCTCGCAGGTCTAAAACCTCCTTGGGCCTCCCACAACAATCGTCTGGAACCTCCCCTAATTTCCAGCATAAATTGCACAAAAACCAGAAAAAGTCCAAGACGCGTGGCCCACCATATTTGATCATCTCGGTAGTAACTTCATCAGCTCCCGCAGCCTTACCACGTTACAGATTTCGAATCACGCTCTCTACTTCTTCCAAACTGATTTCACCATCGGCTACATCTGGACTCAGCATTTCGCTGGTAGTCAAGACCGAGGCGTCCTCACGTTCATACATCTCCTTGTAGAATTCCGCCCACCGCTGCAAAACGTGTGCTTGCTCAGTTAAAATTTCACCGCTCTTCGAAAGCACCCCTTTCATTCTACAGGTTACCGAACAACCCCGGGAACCACTAACTTCTCGTCAGAAAAGCTTCATGTTTTCCCGGAAGTTCTTCGTCAACCTTTCATCCCTTTCTCTCTCAGAATTTTCACGCTTCATCTTTATAAGTGCTTTCGTTTTGTGCTTTTGCAGCTTGTACGCTCTTTTTCTTATCTCTCTCATACTTTTATCCTTACCAGAGGCTTTATAATCCAGCCATGCTTTCTTCTTTAACTCTACAGCATCTTTCACTTGATCATCCCACCATTAATCGCGCTCTTTACTAAAACCTCTTTTCCTCCTACCACATACTTCTGTCGCTACTTTCACCATACCATTCCTAAAGTTCTGCCAGCATACTTCAACACTTTCATTTCTAGAATCACAGCTTTCAAGCTTCTTGGAAACCCTTTCTTGATATTCCTTTCTGATCGGTGGATCTTGGAGCTTCCTTATTAATACTTTCGCTGCCACCAGATTTTCAGAAATTGAGCCCTGTGTGCCGTTTCAATTTTTCATATAAACGTTTGCATAAAGGCATTTAAATAAACGGAAAAATAGTAAAAAAATGTTGAGCCAATTAAATACTATAAAAAATTGACTTTTAATTGCTCCGTACATGCTACGGCCCTGGGGTGAAACACGGGGTGAAACTTGCGTCTCCGTACACGCTACGGAGCTGGCAGTGAACTGTGCCTACAACTTAGTTCGCGCGGAATATGTTTTTTTAAATAATAGTAGCCTAAGTTGGTTCTTATTACATCAGATATTAGCCAGTGAAATTTCTGTTAAAATCTATACAGACAGACAGACAGAGAAATAAAATATAGAATATATTTCCATATGCATTTAGTGAAAAATTGTAAATTTGGAATTACAAAAAGACACTTTAAGTTTATTTATATGTATATTGTATAGACATTAAATATTACTACTATATTATATCATTTATATATTAAAAGACGAAACAAAAAAACATATAGCAAATTGATCGATTACTAATATTAAGAAAAACTTTAATCAATAGCGCCAGCGATTAAAACGCATTAGTGCATATTGGTTAGATAATTATAGAGATAAGATGTAATCTCGGATATTTTATTACATTTATAAAATTCCATACATTCAATATTGTTTTGATTAGACAATCTTTGCAAACCTACTTAATTTATTGAAGGAAATATAATTAAAGATCTTTATAGATGACTATATCATCTCTTATTTTTGTTGTTATTAGTATAACAAAAAGTAATTCGCAAATTGATGTGGGTTGGAACCTCGCCAATGGATCGGATGTAAAGCAAGTGGTGGAAATTGTAACATATTTGTTAAGTTAGATGTTTTATCAAACACCTACAAACCATTTATAAAATAATAAATATATTTGTTTCTTGGTGATCCTGTTACTGTAAAAAGTCTACATTACAATGAGGACAATATTGGTCTTGTATGTTAGAAATTATTTTCTTAGTATAAATAATAATATTAAACCAGTATTCAGGATTTAAAAAAAGAAAATTGTTAAAGCTAATAAATATCAGGAAAGAGTCAACTTCTGTAATTCGAATTCGAAACCTGTAATTAGATTTCTATCCATGCAATAACAACTGATCATCCGCCATCTGTAGTGGATCATTTATGGAAATTAAACTACGAGTATATTTATTTAAACATGTTTCTCGGCACATCTCTTCCCGTTAAAATATTTTTTAAAATATTTAAAATTTCAGGTGTAAATGTCATTAAGTTAATGTTTATTTGTTGTACAGAATTTAATAGTATTAATACTAATAAAATAAAGTAAAATCTTAGTTTTTAAGCCAATTTAATTGACAAATTCTGGTTTTACAATGCCAAAAAGTCAATTTGCCTTTGCCATACAAATTAAATAAATAAAGAATGAAATACTTTAAATGCTTATAACTTACTTATTGAATAATGTTAAATAATATTGATCAAAAAAAGCTTATAAATTACGATAATTACTAAATTATTATTCCATTACAATTTTCATCAAAATTCAGATTTTTCTAAATAAATATTTTAGTATATTATTATTCTATTACTATATAGTGAGATTTTCGTTCAAATTCTATTTAAACAAACGGTAAATGTGACCAATTAGATAATACCATTTTGTGACGCCACTCTGACAATTTTACTAATAGAAATATAATCTTTATTCAAAATATACTATGGGTGATTTTTAATAAAAATATCTGCGTATCGTCTTTTTGTTTTGTATAGCGAATTATATCGTTTTATATACTGAAAATAAAATATACATAAATGTATAACAATAGATTTATATACAAATTAAGTGACAATTATAAAACTGTCAGCTCTCACCTTGATTATTTAATTATTGGGAAACGTATTCCCATCTCTTCGTTTCGAAGTTGCCTAATGTTCTGATTGAGCTTTAAGTTTTTTCTGAATACCTTAAGAATACATTTTTATTCTGCGTGATAATAGTTGTTGCGTACCTTCAGTGTACTACATTTTTTTTCTCTTTATTTTATTCAAAGTAGATTAATTGTAGATTATGAATTTTGAGGAAAAAACACTATATAAATTATATCACCATTCTTTTACAAAATACAACTTAATAAACTTACCTTACTTGTTTTTGGGCACAGTTGTCAGGATTTCAAACTCAAAAAAAACAAAACAAAAACAAATATAACTTACCTGAAAAAACAAAATATATTTATAAATAATTTATAAATTCCCATAGTTCATTTAAAATAATGATAATAATAAATAAAAATCATTATGTATAAGTAGCAAAAATTCAAGATATCAATAACAAAATAAAAACAACTTGAAAAATAATCAATGATGAAATTAGAAGTACTCAATCTCAGAGAAACGACTTCAAGTTAAATATAAACAATAAATATGTCACTTCTGACCTTGAGGTCGTTTGCTTTTGCTTTTGAACCTTTGTTTACAGATATTCCAGTTACCACTACTAAATTTTTAAACTCCCTTACCACTACAGCATTGTCTGTTTTTAAATTAGTTAGTGTTAACAAGACAAGTGATCTATAATATAAGGAATAATATAAAATAACATACTTAGGTCACTAATAGACACTGTTGCACCATAATTAGTATTAACTTTCAATAACTGTATTGATTGTGGTATATTTCCTGGTCTAATGAAACAATAAAACACCATTATTTTAATGTACTGCCGGAGTACATTAGACACACTATACTAACTATAGACCTATTTAGGTATTACCTAATATACATTTAGTAAGATCTTTGAAAAAAATATTCTCACACAACTAGTTACACATTTTAACAAAAATAACCTTTTGCATAATAAATTGATTATGTTCGGCATAAAACTCTATTTAGAAAATTATATCAATATGGTATTAAAAATTAGGCCGTTGAGTTGGTTAGATCTTATCTTATTGAGAGAATTCAAGAAGTAGATGTAAATGGAAAGAGTTACCCAATGTGAAAATAGTCAACCAATGTACAATAAAATAATAAGGCACTGGATATAGCAAATTTTACTGTTTTTTTTGGCATTACCACAGATGCAAAATTTGCTTTGGTCCTCATATCTGCGATTTGTCAAACAGACTTTGTTCTGCCACATACGCGGTTCATAGAATACGTCGGTTAACAAACGTTGAAACAGCTAAAATAATTAGTCTACTTTAGGTACTTTCATAATGTCACGTCATACGGCATACTTTTATGGCGTAATGCATCAGATAATGGATATTATCTTTGTATTGCAGACGAGGACTGTTCGAGCAATTTACAACATGAGGCTTCGGAAGACATTAAAAAAATTCATTTATTGAATTAAAATTATAACTGTGTACAATCAATATATTTATGAAAATTTAGTTTATGTACATAAAAGTATTTTAAATGTAAATAAAAACTGTGATGTACATAAAATTAATACTGGAAATAAAAATAAACTTTCTATGCCCATCACTAGGCTCTGTGAAATAATTCCTTTAGGATTAATTGTACTTTTTTACCACAAACTCTCGCAGTAAAGCCTTAAATTTGTCACTAAATAAATTCAAAATATGAATTAAAAGGAATTTGATAAAAAAGTTATTATAGTGTAAAGGATTGCATTATCGACGATATGGCCTGGGAATAAATTGTATTTTAGTGATTAACTAGTAACCTTCGCAATTTTTTCTGACGCTGTTTGTTACGCTCGTTAAATTTACTGGCTGCATCATGTTTCCTTAGAAGTCATTACTTGCGGTAGCGGTGGGGGCCGGGATGCCTCCTTCTCTCAAATATGGCGAAGGGGTGGCTGACCCTTACGTTATGCTTCTGAACGGGTGCTGCTTACGGTGACTGATCGTATTGCTAGCCGCAGATTTCCCTTTTCTTATTTTTAATTAATAATTAGGCCAGCTTATCGAATTGATTGCGATGGTTCTAGTTGTTCGTACATTGCTAACCAAATATGTTGACGTTTGTGAAACAGTTTGTGAAAATTAAAAAAAAAATCTTTCTGAGTTTGTTGTTTGGTTCTTCTCAGACCAGGGCGCGTTTTGAACACTCATAGCCTTATTTTATGTTGGAGAGTGTCTTTAAAGAAGGGCTTATTTCGATACGTACGGTATCAAAATAGCCCCCCCTGTCACTCTCATTTGAAGTACACAAGTGATCGCTGGTATGGATTCAAAGTGGAAAAAAAATTAAAAAAAGTAAATAAATAAGATACATATGCAATAATTTTGGAATACATATATAAAAATGCAGTTTGTTTTGTTTTGTTCATAAGCTCTAATCTCCGGTTAAAATTTTGCACGTGATAGACTGTTTATTGAACAAGGAGATAGACCATATTGCTTTACACTGAGATCTTTATGTTCGGAATTATCATTGAAGTAGAAATAGGCAAATGTGTAACGCTATTTTGTATATCACACACATACATAGGCAACAGTATATGAACATAAAAAATTACAATATATTTTTAATGGCGCTGGTGTATCTTTATTAGAAGAGAATTTTTATGATAAGATTTTTTTAATTATTTTATCTCTGTTTTTTATACGGGACATTGGTATAAAATATACGGTTATCTATATATATAAGCGATTTACCGTCATTTGATTCATCACGACATCTCCGAAACAGACAGACAGTTCAATTGGATCGATAGTCCAATTGAACTGTCTGTCCAATTAACTTATAATTTTACATAGTTACTTATTTTGTAACGTGACGTCCACTACGAACGGATTACACGGAATTAATATCCCGACGGATTTCAAGTCAATCAGCTTTATAGCTACAGAGGTTTCATGTGTGTATATTCATGGAAATAAGAGTTACTATAGCAACTGCTACAATAGCAACGGTTATCATACCAATGTTCACTATAGCCACAGTTACCATGACAACGGATACTATGACAACGGTTACCATTGCAACCAGAGTTTAGATGAGGTTAGGAGGGGGGGGGGGGGGTGGGAAAAGGTAAAATTTGAAAATTAAAAATTGTCATATAAATCGTTATATAAATAAAAATTCAGGACCGTAAAAATATAATTGATTACGAAATTGAATTTGATATATTTGAAAAATAAATAAATGTTATTAAAAAGAAAAAAAAAGTCCTTAGTTATATGCTGGCAATTTTTTCCTGTAGGCCTGTGTAGGCCTACTGGGGATCCCGCCACATTACATAACGGGAATGCATCCCAATACACAGTACCTCATAGGTTATGAGGAAATCTGTGTATTCACTGACTGGTATTAAATTTCTAAAATTAAAATTAAAAAAAATTACACTAAAAATAAAATAGAAATTAATCATTTTGTCAATACAAGACGTCTAAGTTCACATTCAAATTAATAGTGTGCCCAGCGAAAAGTGCGGGAATGAGCTAATTGTGTATATACTCGTAGAACCGCAGGTTCAGCAGAAACGAGCTTTATTATTGAGGGTGTCATTCATTACAATTTTGAATAGGGTTAATAATTTGTGGGATAATCTTGAAAAAAACTGGTTTAGTATTTTTATAAAATATTCAAAAATGTTTCTATAAAATATAGGTACACTTAATAAATAAATAAAGATTTCCGTAGAAAAGTTTAATAAACGGAACTAAATATTTACGTAAAATATAAAAAAGATACAAATATAAAATACATAATAAATCTTAAAAGTAAACGATGAAGTCGATCGAAGTTAACCGTGCAAAGCGCTTATCATCAAAGCGACTCTCCTAAACAAAGCCTCGTTTACAAAACTTGAATTATTCTGCCTCAATACGTTGAGGATATGGTGTGCATAATGGAAACTTGTCATTATATTTGTTTTGTTTGTAATCTAAATTATTATAAGGTATAGAAACTCTTTACTGAAACTAAACTGTTTTAATTACATTAATTTTATAATAAACTAAACTAACTAAATTAATCAAATTTAAAATGTTAATAAAACTTTAAGTTTTCAAATTGTTAATATCCAAAAATAAAATATTACTGATAATAACTATAATAACTACGACAAGTCTCGTGCCGAAGTTTGGTTCTGGCTTTTAGTGAAATAACTCATATTAGCACACGAAATAGATTTCCGCTTTTAACTTTCATATTATGTATAGGACAAATAGAAACGGCATGGAGCTTCCCTTTATTGTTATTTTAGTAAAATCTTTTTTTTGCTATACTTTCATATAAGTAATTTTATGTTTTAAAATATATTATTATGCATAAGTGTAATGTGTCCAGGGAATTCTAATAGCTTCTAATTAACCTCATCTAAAATATCCTTTGCTATTTAATAGTGCTATTTGCTAGTTACATAGTGTATGGAATGTGTGCATATACTATATCTTATTAGATAGTATCACGGTGCTATGATGTCAGTTATCTGCATCCTGCAATTAAAAAAATGTAACCGCTCGGAAAACATTACTATGGAAAATAGAGAAAACAAAAAATATGCAATCATTGCGAAATAAAAATTGTATCGGGGTTCATTACAATGTACGGAGAAAGTTAAAATCGTGTTATGGCTAACATCACAAAGTAAACAGGGCTTGCTAAAACTAATATGCATCCTGATATAACAATTTTACGATAGAATTTATTGCTTGTCTTTCTAGTTCTCTATAAAAGTGAATATATTTTTTTACTATTAGGTATAGAATGTATCTGACGGTAGATTGCTTTTTGAGCGACTGAGAGTGATTAGTTATTTTTAGAGGAATTTGAATCCTAAACGAATTTATCGGCAATTTTGTTTTCGATGCTTTTATTATAAAACGTAAAATGCCTTAAATATTTTTAAAGGGTTTTGAACTAGCAATAATATGGCTAAAACAAAGATTGCATTTCATAATTTAATACAGCATTGTGAGACTTGTCTATGTTATTTTTTTGTTGAGATATGATATAAATAAACATATTAAATATTTGTTATAATATATTTACACTATAAAATTATTTGAAAACAAAATCATAAAAGAATTTAAAAGGGCAAAACTTTTAGGTCGTGGTACGTATTATAGGGTAAGAACAAATAGGAAAAGTTAGAGAAAAAGAACAGATCCTATCGTTTAATGCTTACATCACTAAAATATACGCAGCCTATTATGAATTAAGTTCGAAAGTCCTTTTTAGGATGCAGACTAATTCAGTTGGATGGCGTCTTTGAACTTTATTTTAGTGCAATATTATATAATCCGAAGTTATATATAATAATACACCATACCATTCGTACACCATAGATATTCTCAATATCTATGGTGTACGAATTATCTTAGAATCAATATACTTGTGATTCATTATATTAATATATTTTATTTATTAAAAAAAATATCTGACTGGGTAAATCTTTTATACTAACAAGTTAGTTCTTTATTCTTATGAATTAAACTATATGGATTATACTAATAACTTATAAATTGCAATCCCTTCACAAAATTAACGAATTGTAACATTTTATTCAGGCTTTCGGTTACAGATATTGAAGTACTAAAATAACTACTTTAAAATGAGACTGACCAGTGACCACAGGTAATATATATTAAGTAGTTTAATTCAACTAATGGACTAAACTACCAATGAGGTCACTGCAACCTTTGGCTTAGTTACATTATTAATAGTATACACATCAATATTCATTGTACGGGGTAACAAAATCGATGTTAGTGTAGCACATATATTTATTTGTGTTATATCTTATGTATTTATATATTAATAAAAGTCAAATATCATTAAAATTATTTCATATTTCTATAATGATTTCCTGAGCTTTGAAATACATATTGTATATTTGAGTATAAAGAATATTTTTTATTCATGACAACTTCAAAATTTTCCACCTCTATTTTAGGTGTTATATTTTTATTTTATAACATATCAAAAAACTGTAACGTTTATACTGTCATAATCTTTTAATGATTTTAATGTTTGACACAAAAGAGTGTTTGTACGTATCTTATCTCCAATAGCGGTTTGAACTAAATGTATCTTATATAGTTCAGACAGCCACTAGGTGAGATTCAGTTTTTTATGTGGTTTGAATTAGAATATAGAAAGAACTGCCCGTCGTTAAATTTTGGATGGACTTAATTTCGACGACAAAAGATTTATCGCTCGTTTCCCTTCTTTGCGCCTCAAAAGTAAATCCAAACAATGAAATTAAATTCGAGTGCATATTGCCTTAAATAGCTTAATAACACTTGTTGTAATGGTGTTGTTGAAACGGTTCATGTAATATTGATTCAATGACAGAAAACAAAGAAAATTCAAAGCGCATTACTAAATGTACTCTACAATAGCCAAAAATGAAATGTGACCTTTCAATTTATTTCTCAAATCTTTTAACACATAATCTTAGTATATGGTTTTGATTATCACAGAAATTACAAATCACACAGGTGTTAGGCAATATCGGTAATATAATATTGCAATTTCATCATTAAAATCGCGTTAGCTGGCGCATGCCACAAGTATGATTTCTTATTGAATATTTAATTATTACCTAAAGTTAGTAGTAGTCTTGATGTCTCGTACTATTTCAATAAATATATATTGCATAAAATAAATAATCGCAGTGCTTGAAAACTATTTCTAATCCCGAGACATAACCTTTATTGAAGGAATAACAATGCGAGAGAAACCTTGCAGATTTCATATTTGTTACTAAATTACTTTTAGGGTTTTTTAATTGTTATTATTTAATACAGTTATTTCATACATTTTTTTAAATATAAAAAACCGTTTATTGATACTTTAAATAATAACTAAAAATATATAATATATAGACGGCCATCAAATAGTGAGTATGCGTTATGCACTCATCTCGTATTTGCGCTACTGCTTCAGCACATCTGGCAAGCAGCAGTGAGCTTTAATATTACATACTTGTAAATTTCACGAACCACGGAACTGAGGTCTCATTGCCCGGTTAAATTCGGATTTGACTCGACTATTGCGTTATTCAATATTTTAGGAAACATGGCTTTTTGATTATTTTGTTATTGATTTTGTGATAATGATAACACTGATACTTATACAGCGATTACTTTAATTTGCCAAAAGATTAAATTATTTAAGTTAAAAGTCTACATTCTTTATTTATTTATATCAAAATTTTGATCATATTATTTATTGATCTTTTATTTAGAGCAAACAAACAAACAATTTGTAATTTACTTTTAAGTTTTATATTATAGTAGTTATAATTATTAATTATTAGTATATATTTATTTCACTTAGTCTAAATGTTAGTTACGGGAGTTTATTTTAAACAGAAACACCGAATAATCTTATTAGAGCAGCTCTGCTAATGACTACGTCATTACTAACGTCCGAAATTAAAAATATATTTGTTTACATTTAGTCTAAATCATTAAATATTCTATAATTTTATTGACTATCAGCGTCTAAGCAATGAGTGCATTGACAATTAAGCTAGTTGCATTGATTTATTCATATGTTAATAAAAAAAGGATTAAAATTTAAAAAAAAAAACTGTAAACTAACCTTAACTAAAGATTTTCATTATAGGAGAATAGTATAAAAAAAAATCCGTGCCCGCAGGGGGACACGCGTGGGTAGACCTCGTGTGTAACTCATTTAAAATATAACTCACTACCTAAGAATAATACATGATGCCGTTGTTTACATCAAAAATTTTCAAGCAAAAAGCGGTTTTAATTTTTTTTCTCGGAAAAGGTATCTTTTTTGGAAATACTTTTGGTACTTAAATTTAGAGTAAAAAATAACCTTTCTATTAAAAATATTTGCGAGGAGGGAATGTTTACCAGAAAAAAGTTGCCGTGGTTTAACCTACCTAAAATTTACAAGCCAAAAGTGGTTTTAATTTTTTTTTTCGGAAACGGTACCTTTTACGGAAAAACTTTTGGTACCTAAATTTAGAGTAAAAAATAACCTTTCTATTAAAAACACTTGTGATGCAAGAATGTTTACCAGAAAAAAGTTATGATTTTTTTTCCAAAAATTTTCGGTTTTTTTACCCCCACCCCTAAGTTATTGAAGTTAGGTTTTCAGTTTATCTACATTAGTTATAGGTATTTATCAAAGACATCATATAATATAAACGCGATTGATCTCCTTTGTATAGGGACAAAGTTATGGTCGAAAAACTGAAATCCAGAAAAAGTGAGGCCCTAACGCCCCCTGTGACCGGATTTCTCTGGTTAACGAACTTGACCTTCATTTTTGGATGTTTGATTTTTGTGCAAAGTTTGAAAGCGATCCGAGCGAAACTGCGGCCGCTATCGTGCTGACAAAAGTCGAATCTGGACGCACGCACGCATATATATATATATATATATATATATATAAACTTTTTGACCAATGGTCATTTCGGACTCAGGCGGTCATAAGAAGACCTCCTGTGAAGAATTTTTTTCAAAATTCGAAAGTAGGGGACAAATGAATGGGTAGACCGAATTCTTCGAGGTCTACCCAAAATAACTTTTTTTATTATTACATTACCACATTTTCTTTTTTTTTAACAAGTCCAAACACAGTGTAGAAAGTAGTCGTAGTTGTAAACTATTGGTTGCTGGCGAAGAACGGCTTCAGTCACTTCTAATTTGATTAAATGAGACTTAATCATATAAGCTCTGACACTTTTTACTTTAGCGTCACCGTCTTTTTGCAAACAACATGCATACATTCAAAAATCAATATTAATATTAGAGGCACAAGGATGAAAATATGAGAATACAGTTTCGCATTTTTCTGGCATACAACGTACACCGATAAAAGTCCCTTCAATCTTTAATGTCTGCCTGCCAGTTTTCTCTCCGTATCGCGTATAATGAAAATGCGGTGATACATTTTTTATTCTTCGTTTTTAGACTTCTTCTCTTAGAGGTGTACAATATTATTTACGTAACTTAATTTCTTTTTTTATAAATTTTAAAATACGGAAGTGTTATTTTAAGTATTTTAAGTAAAGTTATAGATTAGATAATATGCACATTGATTAATTTCTATAAAGACATACATATTTTAATATATTAAAAAATATGAATTTACGGGAGTAAGTGTCATTGTTAAAAATCTTTGAGATCAAAAGTAAAAATAAACAAATATCTATGATACTGGAGGAAGGTCACGTAAAAAGCATGAGGACCCCCCGGAGGGCATGTATGAAGAGGTTGATGTCTGTGGTCGCGGCGAAAGAGGTATGCAGGGACCGTAGCGTTTGGCGCTCCGTCGTCTCTGGCTACCCCGCAAGGGACATGGCGTGAAGGTAAGTAAGTAAGTAAGTAACAAATATCTATATTTATATCTACTCGTATAATGCTTCTGTTCGTGTGTTTGTCATCATTTATTGAAATCGATAAAGATATAATACATAAAAATAATTACATTTATTACGTATAAAGAATTTAATTTATTAGAAATAGATTTTTAAAAGTTAGCTGTTATTACTACTAATTAAATAATTAGTATTTAATTAGTAGTAATAACAGCAGTTTTATTAATAAAGACATGTTATATCTTATAACAACAATCAACAAAAATTACAATAAGAGGGTTAGATTTGGAGCTATGAGATATTAAAACATACATATTAAAATAAGACGTTATAAGCGTTGTGAAGCATCGTTTTATAAAAACTAACTTAAATCGCTCAAATTCCATGAAATTTAACTGTCATGATTTTCATGTCATATGTTATGTTCTGGTAATCAAATCGTTTGTTTTATATTGATTTTAAGGAGGCATTTTTATATATTTAATAAATACAAGAGAAATATTACATGTTTAATTATAATGTTATGTCTAATAATTAATCTTCATAAAAGAAATAGCGTGATTGATTTCCACGAATTATACCTTGTTCACTTCTGAAGACATTGTTATAGATAAATATATATTAAATCATGTATTAAATACAAGTAATATCAAGTTAATAAATGTCAAGTTGAATAAATTGATTGAGTGGCTAATAACAGGTCACGGTAGGATTGTTTCATCAATACAAATAATTCAATATTTTATTAAAGAATACTAGCCATGCTCACACAACCAGACAGATACAGAACCATAAAGAGTCTCGAGTCTCGAGTCTCGACCTAAACAGATACGAGTATTTATATTACGTAAGACGTTGCGTAACATGCCCTTATGTTGACTTTGTAGACCTTTGTCTGACTCAAGTTATAGATTTTTGACAATTTACTTATTGTGTCTTATTTATTGATTATTTGGTGTATATAATATTTCATTCCAATTCTGGTAGAATAGGCATAGTTAAAACTTAAAAATTTAATATATTTTTTAAATAGTTAAATATATGCCTCAATAAATGTGATAGATTATATAGCCGAGTAGATAAAGTTTGAATATTAGTAAAATTTAGTTAAGCCTTGTACTAATATTTGTAATATCATTTAATTTTCCATTCTATATAATGACGTCCTAGACGTGTTTAATGAAAATAAACTTGAAAAAATAACGGTATGTTTAAATGTTGTGTGACTTAAAACTTAGAATAAATTTTATGACTTATTTTTAAATAAAGCTGTGAACAAACATGTTTCATTGTCCGTAATGATCAATATTAATACTTTATACTTGTAGAATTATTAATAACCTCTATCAGTGTTAATTGGATACTACACATTATGTAACCCCTACTACTTGACCTTCCATAAGTTACATTTCTTTACGTAATTACTTTTTGTGATTCAATCAAAATTTCTACTTCACGTGCTTAGTGTTTTAAGTGTTATTCTACTTCAAAATAAACAAATATATGAATATTTTATATGTTCAATATTTAAATTAAAGATTTTGGGTACCTGTTTTACTACAATTATGAGAAGAAGGAATACAGTAATATTATCTTCAGAAACAATGTATCGTTACAATTAACAACACCGTTACGGAATCATTTAAATATGTTAAATAAATGCAAAAAAGTTTAAATGTAAAATTGTAATTTAACTATATCCCTTATTATTTAATTATTCATTAATAATAACAACAATATAATGAACTATCTGACCTCGTTCTGACTAATACATACGTTATTCGAATCAAAATGTCGGACTACAACAAATATTAAATAAAATTATAGATTCAGCTTTTTTAAAGTAAATATGATTATTGTTTTTTTATTATGAGGGAAATTTATATAATTAGAAAATATTAAATTACTTATAATAATCTGTATACAGTTTTACTCCATAGTTTATTAACAATATAGCTATATATTTTATATATATGGACTATTCCCAAATGCATTAATCTAAAACTCTTGGATTTTTATACAAAAAACCAACCTATTTCACGTACGTACCTTACTGTATCATGTTAATGTTGTAGTAAGTATTGAAACGGAATTAATTTGGAATATTTTTATTTTATTACCAATTCTTTTGTTTTTTTTATATTATAATATTTTACTTTTTTATGTGAGAGGAGGGCAAACGAGCTGGCGGGTCACATATACTTGCTTTTACTCGGTCATATTTTCATAAATATAAAAGAATACAACACTATTTTGTTATCGATAATAGACCTACAGTATTATTGTAATAAATAACATAATTACAAGAAATTCAACAAAAAAATGCCCTGTTATTCTCTTAAAAATGTTTTAATATCTCTAAAAAAATCTGATTTATAGGTAAATGAAAAACCATGGACTAAATCCTGAATTACAGCCAAATTGGCAATTCGAGGAACATTGAACGTTTTTATTGCTGCAATCTCATTGTAACATTTATTTTTTCTATCACTCTTCGACTATTGTGAATCAAATTGACCGAGCTACGTTATTTGCTGCGAAGCCTCTACAAATCCTAAAACGTACAATGCAAAAACTACCTGTGAAAACGCTCGTTTTCTGCCATACTCGTAATTTTGTCTTCTTATATATTGTTTTCATTTAGTCAGTGACAAATAAAAAAACTGTTATTAATGGAATATTCAGTAAATAAAAAATTAAGACGTGTATTATTTTTACTGTAAAAGTAAAAGTAAGTAAGTAAAAGTTTTATCTTTGTTTTATTTATTATTTAATTACTTTTTCAATAAAGTATTTTTTTAGGTTCATTTAAGTGAATGAATGTATCTTGTAATGAATAATTATATTATTAGATACATCATTTAAACTTATTACTGAGGTGATGCATTTTTTAAATTAAGGCTGATATACGAGTAGTTGGAACGATCAATTTAAATTTTTCATTATATTTTTTTTTATATATAGCAACCACATTAAATATTATTTTAAAACAATCTTACCACAAAACCACACAACACTTCCTTTAGTTATTACTGTCATATATAGTCATAATCACCATTCAATTATTTCATACAAAATAATAGCATTTTTTAATACAAACAGAATTATGTATTATTTACCTTATAGAAGTAAGTTAAACTCTAATATTTAACCTATTTAATAAATAACGTGCCATCCGCTCATGTCGTGAATACAGAAAATTAGCTGTAGTTTTTATTTAACGCTTATTAATAATTTTAAATCTCAAGCTAGGCATGTATAAATCGTCTGTACATTATAATCTAACTGTAACATAAACACAATTTCGCATGCGGCCATATTTGACCTTGCAGCGATGGTGTGCCGTCACGAGCCCCACCGGCATGGAAACCTTTGAATCACGAATAATAAACTAGTAATTTTAAGGTAAAAATGAAATATCATGTTATGTAATTTATATAATACACATACTTTAACTGTGAATTATGAACCTTTTGAAGTACTAAATCGAAATAGTTCCTTTTTTTCTTTATACTACTTTAGGTGTGAACTGAACTAATTGTTGACTAAATGCAGAGATTATTAACCCACTTCATCCAAGAGTCCTGAGAAAATAAAAGAGAAGTGACGTAATTTCACGGCCATTATTCATTGTTTTCCATATCATACAAAGAGGCACGTTTTATTTTTTTATGTAAACGAAACAACCTAATTGGGAAATTGTTTATTGACTTTTGCAATATGAATATAGAGCTGCAATTTTTTTTTAATTTACAAATAATTAAGGGCTATTAGATTTGGTGTTACTTTAAAGAACACGCTAGAATTTGATTTTATATTAAATAAAATAAGAAGCAGTAAGTAAACGACGTATTTCTATATTTCAAATTATTTTTAAACAAACGTCAGTCATAAAAGTATTACAAGACTAATTAGTAAAATTATAAGCAAATATAATTATAAGTATAAATCATAAGATTAAATGACTTGAACCCGCGGAAATCTATTTTATTATACGAATCTATTGTAAACTACGAAATCTATTATTTCCATACATTTAGTAAGTATCAGATCTGTTACACGATGTGATAGCAGCAACTACCACGATGTAGTGGTTCCTTGAATAAGCTACAAGGCCTTGTGAGATATTAACCTAATTTTTATTCGATCGCGCTTTTATACATTCGCTGTCATTTGCATGTCGCGGTTTTAAACATAGCAAAGTTAATTTCAGTGGATCTGTTGAGCCTTTTTAAATAATAAAATTATTAGGTAAAAAATAAGAACGACTCTAAAAAATGGCCTATATAGGAATACCGAATACAATTGTATACAGATAATAGACAATAGATCATGTTACTTCGAACGATATAAAACAATCGACCCTTTACAAATACTGCGCAGTGATTAGAATAAATCGCTATGGTTCATGTTGAAATGAAATGTTTAATAGACAAAATCACGGCCACGTAGCATGCATCTTGTAAAACTTATTGGAATATAATCGTTACACTTTTGTATTTCAACCTTATATGTGTAGCATTTTATATACATACATTCTATAAAAATCATACACATATGATCAAGAGATACAAAGAACAGAAAACAATACTATATTTATATATTTATCACATTATATTATATATTTTAGTATTTTATTATATATAAATAGTATTTATTATAACAAGTTTTATAAATTACAGGTTACTGATCTTGAGGTTATTACATCGGCGTTCTGAAATTTGTCTATCAGCATGACAGCTTAAAATTCCCACGTCAGACATTGTTTGTCTGACAATATTTGGGGCTGGTGACTCGAAGCGTAATAGAGTTTGATATCTCGTAGCCGTCGAGAATGTAACGATATCTCATACTTTGCGAGTATGTGAGATTAGCTTGAAGGTACTCCAGGATTTATTGAGGATATATGTAGGTCGTTAATACTGATATAATAAGTAATAATAATTTATTATGAGGTTTTATGTAACTTGGAAAATCATTGTCATGTTTTGTCTCATTACTTAAATTATTTATTCTTTTGTCACTTTGTAATATTTAATAGTATTTAAAATATTTTAGAAGTTCGTTTTGGGATTTTATTAATGACTTCAGATTTATCTTATGCACATTTATAAAGAATAATTGATGTTAATAACATGTTATTAGTCTATCGACTACACCATTGCAGGTCGTACATATTAGTGTTTATTATATATATATAATAATATGTACGATGTTAACATGAATCAATTTATAATATAAAAGTGTGTGCATTAGTTTAGTGATCTTATTTTGTCGTCATCCTTCTGGTCGTCTGTCGTCTGTCGTCCGTCGTCCAACAGTCGGCCGTCCGCTTTCCTTCCTTCTTCCGAACGAATGATTGTTTATAAATAGACACAAGACCGGCACAGTAATCTTCATAGCGATTTTCATAGATATTCATTATTTTTTATTCTGGAACACTTGTTACTTACGATGTTAATTGAAACTTATTATTTTTATTTTTTATTATTCCAGTTTTAATGTTGTATCCAGATAAGTATTTTTTTTCAACATATATTGAATAGTAAAACTGAAATAAAAGCATGACGTCACTTAAACAGACAGCTATAGTGATGAAAGGAACGGAACTTGATTAAATCTCCTATATAAAAGCACTTTGTTGAACTGATAGAGAACTGATAGTTTTGAGTCCATAGTTATTAGATTTGCAATTAATTAAATATGACAATAGTCTTGTTATATATATATATATATATATATATATATATATATATATATATATATATATATATATGTGGTTTTGATCCATAGTTATTGAGTACACATTTAGGTATTGTATATTTGTTTTGTTGAAGTTTTGGAGATTTTCTAGTGAACAAAATATTTATTCACTACAAAATCTCCAGCTAGTTAACTTATGCCATATTTAAAAGAGAAGAATTATTTCAAAATTACACGAAACTTTTTAAATCATAACTAAATTATTATATATTTTTTGAAACTGTTTAAAAAATCGAAGGAGTAGTTTTTGAGATTTAAACAAAAAAATCAAGAGGTTTTGTTTTATAATCTGTAGAATGTAGATATTGATAAATCAGTTGCCTGTTATATTTTTTTAACATCTACTTATATTTAATAATATATATACATAAATATAATATAAATTATAAAACTTATAAAAATATAATAAAAATTAAAAAAAATCACGACCTAAGTTATTTTAATATACTCTACCCTCGCCAGACACGTAGAAAAGTAATTTTCCTAAAAATAAAAATACATGTAAAGTTTATTTGCTGGCGCTATGTCACCGTGTCACCAGGGAAATACAATACGAATCACACAGGTAAAATAATATACCCCTAAACTAGATTGCTTCATAATATTTTATAATTTATTAGAGAATTTTGTTAATCTATTAATTGTATTCCCCTTATTAATGCTAAATATAAGTGGTAAGTAAAAATAGTTTCCATTTAAAAAATTAATGTTGAAGTATAAGGGTCAATTAGTAAGCTTTTGCATCTTCTTGTCATTAATAACTGACCTTATTCACTAAATCAATATATAACGGTTAAATTTATCATTGTTTAATATATTTCAGAATTATTTTGTATGTCTGGAAACTCGAAGAAAAGTTAATATGCATTATGCATGCAGTGCGGACTTGATCATGATTGAACAAAGAAAATCATTAAGCAACCATTGACCTGTAAATAACTATCAGGACTGATACAATTCAGTGAGAAATTTTGGTATTTTCATACAACTTTGCAAATCCTCAATGCTTTGTATTAGATTGTATTAGAATTTTACATTATATAGTATAATTCCGATTATGCTTCACTGTGCACCAGTGGGATATTATTTATTATCGAAATAAATACATGTTGTCTACTAAACATTAAAATTACCGGGGAAACAACTCAATTTAATATTCTTAGCGTTGTAATATTTATTCTTAGAATAATATAACTAATTATAACCTTTCATATGTATGATAATACCTATATATTTCAGGTGTAATAAGAATATATCATGTACTTCATTGAACTGGTAACAATGCCACAGGTGCCACCGGTGTGCACAGACGTTTCATTTGTATTAATTAAACCTCAATAATAAAGAAGACAAGACAAGACAGAGACCAGTAAAATATTGACAGCCTGTGGACATCGAGAGTTAAATTAAATTAAAATTACTTAAAGTTCTATTACATATATATGTATATATATTATTTTTAAAAAAATGTTATTATCAACTAAAATATCCGACTTTAAAAGCTTTAGAACAGGAAAGGTATAAGTGTTGTATTGCAATTGTAGTACTAATGTGAACTAAATGTTTCATTTTGGGATGAAAAGGAGAATGGAAATCCATATTTCTTTTATCTCGTTAATCAATGCAGTTAAACTGCATAGTTAAGGTTAAAGCAGAAAAGGTCGTCCGTATATTGGTAACATTAAAGCTCATTTAAATAAACGTTATCAATAACAGTTGCTTTTTAATATAAACGAAAGAAAAAATAACACTTTAAAATATGAAAATATTTTATATTCTAATAAAAGTCTTTATTGCACACTTGATAGTAACAGGTTTATCGATGAACGAACAAATATCTTTCGTTTCTATCACACTCAAGAGTCCCTCAGAAATCAATTTTGCATCGCAATCACCTACATATTTGCTGAAATAACTTTTATTTTACAACCGTAAATACTTCTATGAGAAATATATTCATTTTATATTAATCGACAAAGTTATCGTTTATACAAATCAAAAATATATTATTAATTATTGCTGGCAGATGTATTGTTTATTATATATATAATCAATTATAATTAAGAACTTTTGTACCTAATTCAATTGCAAATACTGTTCAATATTGATATCTATGGATTTTTATGCATTTAGATTTTGATAATGACTTAAACTAACAATTAATAAGTATTGAATGTAATTTATTTATTACCTTTAAATTTATTAATTTTTTTTAAATTTCAAGTAATATCATTAAATTTGGATAATTATAATGACTTAATTATAAAATAAAAATAGTTTAAGATATAACAATATTAGTTCATTCAAATATAGTTATTTCGCCATAACGTATAGTCTTCGATAGATTGCGGAGTTATAAATGTTATTTCTTGAGATACATAAATATTGTAAAATTCTAAAAATTTGGAAGTATTAAAGATATAAAGAAGAATATAAATAAATATCGGGTTCAACATAAGTCTCCTATTACGAGTCTGTAGTGTTCTCCGAGTTTATATATCATTATATTCAACCCAGAACATCCGTTTTATATTATTGGCGATGTACAAATTAATTCATAATATAACCGTTGTTATGTTATACTGGACTATAGTTATAGGGGACTCTTGATCTGCAGGAGCTATACGAGTATGTGTGGATTTCAATTTGGATTAACTTTATTAATTTCAAAATTAATTTTGGTTAATTTAATAACAAATAACCATTAGTTCTATTTTAATCTTTTCAATTAAACCAAAATGCGAAATCATATGTTTTGCTAATAAAACTCATGACTTGGATAAATTAAACGATTGCGAGATTACAAATAACTTTTGTTTAGTTTAAATGACTTTGGAATGCGTTGCAAAAAAGTTTATATTGTTGTTCGGATCTCTTCTAGTAAGTAACATTTTGTATCAATACTACTCGTATTACTTTTAGTTGATTTAGTTTTGCATAAATCAACCAATTATATCTTCCTTAATCTAGATAAGACATTTTGATTTGGAATTAAATATTATAACATTGGCGTAACTCGGTTAAACTTGGAACTAGTTTGTTTGGACGTCACTTACAATATTTCCGATAGTCTTATCCTCTCAGGGATTGTGATAGTTACCTGACCGCCTTCTGACTATTTCAAGTACTACAAAATTTATTAATATTTATTATAATTTAATAAAAATTCAAATGTGGAATTAGGCGCTGAAATTTGAGCGTACCAATGAGTGACCTTTTTAAAAGTAACTGAACAGTTTAAATGAATTATTCTTGTTGTGCATGAGATAATTGACCTCTATGTTGTTCAGTATCATGGCACTAGTCATAGTCAGCGGAATTTGATTTATATTCTTGTCGTTCTTTACATATTTGAGCACGCTTCCTAATATCGATCCTCATTAACCGCTGCTAAAACATGGGTTGTCTAATTGAGACAGCAATCACGTTTTTTATCATTTAATTCTACCTTATGATTTAGTTAACTTCTCTTTTGCGTGAAAATATGTTTCCATATTTTCCTTATATCAATTAGTTATTTGTTTAAAGAAAATTATTATTATCTCTACTTCATTTCAAAATAACAGACGATAGGATATAAAAATAGTGTAAAACAAAAATATTCCGAAATATTAATATAAGCCAGCATATATGAATGCTTTCTATCTGCCCGAGCTCCAATAATCTGTGGAATGCTAAAACAAAGGCCAAATTTTTGATTTTTGCAGGCTTCACTGATTTTTGTTGTTGGATAAAATATTCAAAGGGGTCAAAAACGTCGTAGACAAAAGTGATCCAGAATTTGTCTCTCAAATTAATAATTGAAAAATTATTGAATGCTTTGTGACTCCTTCAAACTTTGACGTTTGACTACTTTTATGCAAAATCTAGGCCACGACCTGCATTACACACAATTTTTTTTTTTGCAATAGTAAAGTTTCTTTAATAAAATATATTTTTTAAAGATGTTGACACATTTTTATTTAACTTAAAATTATAGTTTAAAATGGTCAACTATAAACAAAACCTAACTAAGGAAACCCAAACTTTTGTCGAGATGTTTCGGTCGATCCTATCGGCTGAGATTCAATCTATATTGTTCTATATTCGTAAAACCCAAATGAAGGGACTTGAATTATGTGTAGAAGCCGACTCTATAATATTCGTGACCAAAATCGAACATTTATCACCGCCCGCCCGAGACGAGAACATTTGGTAGGGCCCGCTTGTTTTTGAAAATGGACTCTAATTCCGAGGTTTAACGGAGAAATTCTTTTAGTAAAATCTATTGGGGTAGCATTAAATGTGAATATCTGAGAAATAAAGAACATTCATGTCTCCCGGGGAGTTTGTGCGCTACGTGACATTCGATTAAAAGAATCTGGTTCCGCCAGATAACTATGCTATTAGGATGTTTTGCTGTGAAACTTTAAAATCTACCTATCATTTATTCCCTATTTCAAAAACATTTTAAAGATACTCATTATATAGTAGTAACTAAAGATAAGAAAAACATATATGTCACTATAGCATAAGAAGATAATATATTACTTTGTAACGATAAAAAACTTTGGTAATTTTTTAGAAAGTATTAACATAAAAACTTAGCTACACTTAATTGTATTACAAAGAACTAGACGCTGAATATATTTATAATATTTTATTGAAGTATTTAAAAATGTTACTATTTCTTTGAGCAATATAGAAGAAGTGTAGTTAAAAAAATGTTAAGCTGCCAAAGAATTTTTCTATCTGCAGTTTTACAAGTTTTACTGTAAGCAAAGAATGCGTTTGATATTTACTTATAAATATATTTTTAAAATAAATAATCTCTGATTCAAACATAAATATTATAAGCAGTGAAATTATTAATATATTCATCATATTAAGTATAAAATCAGCTGCTGGAATCCAGTATGTTAACTTGAACCCGCAACTTACTAAATAGTTAACGCCTTGTGTAAAGCGAGTGTTATATTATGCAAAATCCATATTCACTTGAGTAAATTGGTGTTCATATCTCAGATAACGTATTCTATTAAATTTTTAATAAATCTTTTTATTTTAAATGAATATGTATTTATATATTATATAAAATTTGAATATTGAGAAAGTATTTTTTTTTATTTTAGCAGATACTGTACATATTTTTCACATTTAAATTTAAACCAATTTAGAATAGAAGTAGGAATTTTATGACATCATCTAACTAAATCGTCTTATTTCTATCGTCGCTCTCTTTTCATTATTATAATTGTGATTATTACAGCAGACCTTTAATATTTATATTATAATTAACCATACGGGTACTACACAATATTTTCCGTTGCTTGTAAGTGTAGATAAATGCGCATACGTTACTATCGATTACGCACTGTTGTAATCGGCTTAATCGTTTCCAAGACTTCCCTGAGCATCAGGTTGACAAATATTAAAAAACTGTTTTTCAGAGATTTACCTTGCGTATAGTAAAGGAATATACGAACTTGTACAAAATATTATATACGTAAATTACTCAGATATCGATTAAATAATTATAAGGCTATTTAGCAACTTAAGAAAAAGTTTTTTACTTTACGTTGAACTACAAAATAAAAAGAGTTAAAGTACTTCATATAACAATGGCCCGTTACTATTCCTATCTCGTACTCCACACACTGAGGTTGACTTATCCCTCGTCTTTATTGTGGAGTAATTCCAAAAGTCCTCTGAGTAAATCCAATATTATCGTTATTGTACATCAAGCTTATGGGAGACCAGGATTACAGCAACCAGGCACCCTCCTTGAGAAAGGAAAACAATACCACAAGATGAAAATTATTAAGTATATATAAAGCTGGTCAGTATACATAAAGTGTAGTAACACTTGATTCTATCGAATGATTTTATGAGATGTAAAATTGTACTAGAATTCAATTTACAAAAGTAGGATAAGTATAGATATAAATATATCTTAATTATAGTATTTTGTATATAAAAATAAAAATGGAATATATTTAATATTAAAAAAATAATGATCATTGTTGACCATTGCTTTCTATTCTTTTTATCAGTCCACAATATAAAAGTATAATAAAGTAAAAGTCGTTAAAATAGTTGACTAAAGCTGTAAGCTATTATAGCAACAGAGTTATCGGTGTTGGATATATAAAAGAGCTGATAGGGAATTATTTAGCAAATAAAAAACCTTTGTAAAAATAAAAGGTTTGTTTAAATTGACAAATCCTCCGTACATGTCAGCAAGACCAATCAATTTGCGTATGATGCCAGAGACAGTTTTGCACAACCTGTCAGTGCCTTACGGTTACAGTACGGTTACCTTCTCGGTGGTAGACCATAACATCGAGTCGCCGGCAAGGTTACCACCCATCGGGCAAAGTCGCGCCGCAAAGCGACCTAGTCGTGTTCCGGCACGTTGTTCGATGAAGCCGTATATATGGGAAATGGGTCTGAACAGTTGCGTTGCGTTGGCGAACCGGTTTGGCGTTGAGTTGGTGCTTATTGTGTCGGGTGTCTAGTCGAGGAGGGTAGCGGGATCCGAAGCGACGGCTTTCCGCTGGCCGCTCGCAGATAGTTGGGGGCCCAATTAGTGGGCCAGCCACCCACGAAAGGCTGCCCCGCCAGCTGCGTAAAATCCCAGGGTGGCTCCATCGTGCTGGTTGGCGACCAGACGAGGAGGCCCGATGGCGATCCCTGGGGGGGTTCGGGCGTCCCCGCAGTCTCCAGACTAGTCTCCCAGTGGCATGACATCACCAATTTCGGCGCCGGGTTTGATACGTACCGCCTCGTTCAACTGCCATTTCTCATCCTATTCACTCTTTTATTTTATTTTTATTATGAAAAAGTCCAATAAAAAGAAGAAGTTTTTACAGCGGTTGCACTCCTCCTCATTTAAAGTGCACCTCACTAACATCAGGGGCTTGCACTCTAATCTCTTACCTGTCCACCACCACCTGGAGACAGAGCAACCGCACTTGCTCTTTTTGACGGAGACACAGATACAATGTCCTCTAAGCGCTGCGTACCTGGATCATCCCGGTTACTCGTTAGAGTACAACTTTCGCTCACGTGCCGGGGTCTGTGTATACGCACGGAACGACCTCTGTATCCTGCGTCTCCGTCATCTTGTAGACCCTACTTTTTCTTCCTTATGGATTTTAGTAGACACAGGAAACGAAAAATCCTGTATTGCTGTGTCTACCGTTCGCACAGCGGTGATCAGGAGACAACTAAATTATTTGAGTATCTCGGTGAGGCTGCTGATATGGCTCTGCATCAGTACCCTTCTGTGCAGCTCGTCTTTCTGGGGGACTTTAATGCCTGTCATCAGGACTGGCTGTTCCCGTACCAGAAGACCGACCATGCTGGAAGAGAAGCGCGGAATTTTGCGTTGTCTTTCGACCTCTTTCAGCTGGTGAGGCAAGCGACAAGGGTACCAGATGTAGTTGGCCATACAGCCAATTGCCTGGACCTTTTGCTGACAACTGATCCGGACAGGTATCGTGTTGAGGTGACCTCCCCCTTGGGAACCTCCGATCACTGTTTGGTGAAATCTGTATTTACGTATTCCCCACCAGCTTTCGAACCACCTGGTGTTAGGCGAGTATGGAAATACAAGTCAGCAGATTGGGATGAGATGCGGCACTTCTTTGCGTCTTATCCTTGGCGGCAGGTCTGCTTCTCTTCTTTGGATCCGTCGAGTTGCGCGGATGCTATAACCGATGTGGTACATCAGGCAATGGAGTACTTCATTCCTTTTGCTGACGTACCCATCGGTGGCAAAGCTCGCCCATGGTTTAATGCCGAATGTGGTCATGCTGAAGACCGAAAACATTCGGCATACCTAATTTGGGCTGATGCTAGAAGCTGCAAAGCTCCGGATGTAAGTTTAAAGAAGAGAGCCTTTAACCAAGCTGCCAAGTCCTATAAAAAGGCATTACGGAAGGCTCGTCGCCATCGTATCGCTAAGAATGGCGAAAAGCTCTCTGTCAGACCTACTGGCAGTCGAGCTTTCTGGTCTCTTGCCAAAGCGATCGAGTCGAACTTCTGCCAACCCTCACTACCTGCTCTGCTGAAGCCGGATGGATCTCTGGCCTATACAGCGACAGAGAAAGCGAATGTATTTGCTTCTCTGTTCGCTGATAATTCACATCTAGACACTGGCAATGCTTCTCCAGCACATCTTCCTCACTGCGGTATTTCGATGCCTGAAATCCGCATCACTAACAAAGAGGTATGGAGAGCATTGTGTCGTCTTGATGTGAATAAAGCCAGTGGTCCTGATGGTATACCAGCCATTCTGCTCAAGAAATGTGCAGCTGAGTTGTCTCCTGTATTGACACGTCTGTATCGTCTCTCTTTCAAGTCTAGAATAGTGCCGAAATCTTGGAAGCTTGCTAACGTGCAACCAGTGCCCAAAAAAGGCAGTCGTGCCGATCCTGCCAATTATAGACCGATTTCAATCACCTCCATACTCTGCAAGATTATGGAGCGTGTATTGAACTCGCGCCTTTTAGCGTACCTTGAAGGTAACGATCTCCTCAGTGACCGACAGTACGGGTTTCGCCGAAATAGGCCCACTGGGGACCTTCTGGTGTACGCTACGCACATTTTAGGCGAGGCCATCGAGAAGAACGGAGAAGCGGTCGCCGTCTCTCTTGACGTCTCGAAGGCATTTGACAGGGTCTGGCATGCGAGCCTTATAAGCAAGCTTTCAACATACGGTATATCTCCTGGTCTGATCGGTTGGGTAACGGACTTTCTGAACCCAAAGATCTCTCCGAGTAGTTGTCGACGGGTGTTCCTCGGAACCTTTGACAATAAATGCCGGAGTGCCTCAGGGGTCCGTTCTTTCTGCAACTCTATTTCTGCTGCACATTAACGATCTGCTGGAGCCCGGTATCTATGGGTATGCAGACGACAGCACAGTTGTAGAAAGATACCTGCCGAGTAGTCGGGCTAGTAGAGATCAAGTACAGTCTGAAAGAGAAGCCATGGTGCAACGTTTGAATGACAAACTTCAGACAGTCTCCGCATGGGGCAAAGCCAATCTTGTCAAATTCAACGCCACCAAAACGCAGACGTGTCTGTTCACCGCCAAAAGGAGCCCTTTCACCTTGGCTCCTACTTTCCAGAGTGTATCTTTGGAATACAGTGACCGGCTTCAGTTGTTAGGCTTAGAGATTTCCTCGAACCTCAACTTTGGTCGGTGTATTGAGTCCAGAGCAAGAGCAGCTGCAGGAAAGCTTGCCATTCTTGCGAAGGTCCGTCAGTACTTTACACCGGGACAGCTACTTGTATTATACAAAGCACAAATCCGGTCGTGTGTAGAGTACTGTGGGCATATATTCGCTGGTGCCGCTAAGTCTCATCTTGCGGTTCTGGACTCAATTGAGAGGCGAGCAAAGAGGCTTATAGGCGACCCTGAATTGGTTGAAGCCAACCTCCACAGCCTTGAACACAGGCGTAGAATTGCTAGCCTCTCAGTTTTCTATAGGATACATTTTGGTGAGTGTGCGCAGGAATTACATGATTTAATTCCTCCATCCCCCTTCCATCACAGGACGTTCCGACGCACGGCAGATATCCATCCTTACGTTGTGGACATTCCCCCTGTCCGAACAAAGCGCTTTGCTTCGTCTTTCTTAGTTCGTACAGCGAAGGACTGGAACAGCTTGCCTGCGTCGGTATTTCCGTCCCAATACGATGTAGGTGTCTTCAAGAAAAGGGTGAATAGGTTACTGGGTTAATGCGCCTTACCATCTATGACTACATTTCCACTTTCCATCAGGTGGAATGTAGTCAAGCACTAACCCAGAGGGTATAAATAAAAAAAAAAAAAAAAAAAAAAAAAAAAAAAAAAAAAAAAAAAAAAACCTGCAGATTCACAAAGCACACATCGTACCAACATTAAGTCCAGTTGTTTATAGCTTCGCCATAATTTGATTTACTCAATATGCTCCTTGAAGGGAATAGATGATTGATTATGTTTACCCAATATTTATATCATATTTAATATCAATAATAATTTAAATTCAGCCTTGCTTATTGTATTGATTGTTTCATTCATTTTTAAAATGAATGTTGTGATTTAAATAATTTTAAAGATTTGCTAGTCAAGTGTCTTGATGTCGCTTTAAATATTGACGTCGGGCTAATTGAGGCTTGTGAAACAGTAACTAACAGCCGATGCCTATTCTTATGTCCTATGAAATTTGACGTTTACCCACTTTCGTAACTTTAACAGTCTCATAATTGCTTTTTAAGAACAAATAATCTATATTTAATAAAGTCATGTAATTATGTATAAAACGCCACTGAAAGCTATAAACATTTATTGATAAATAAATTCCTTAAACTAGAAAACACTTTGTGTCATGTCATCTTATTTCTAAAGAAACATACTCAAAAATTAATTAATAACCTTAGATAATTAATTGACTATTGCTTTCTCACAAAAAGAAAAAAAAGAGCAAAGCAAAAAAGATTTGTTCTTTTTAGCTCACTAAAGTAAGTGAAACGTTAAAATCAACATCATATAATATTATTACTATTTACCAGAATGTGACTTCGCTTGCATGAAAATATTTTGCTATTCGGCCGCTTGGTATGGAAAGTAAATTATGTTTTGAAACAGAATGAGGGACCTCAACATGTTGAACTCTGGCCAAATTTTATAATATTCACATACATATTTATTATATTTTTAAACGTTGCAATTGTTATTTTTTTAACATAAAAATGTTTAGTATTAACCTAATGAGAAATAATTTTTATTTGTTTTGATATTGAATAAGATCGGTAACTTTCAATTGCGGTTGTGGTTTTGCCAAGAGCGTATTTAAATAACCAAGGGGATTTCTTATAACAATAACATAATAAAGGGTTCAGTAAGACAATCACTGGACTTCACTTGTAGTGCTTCCACAGGCATTACATTGAAGTGCCGGTGCAGTAATCGCGTTTGCGTAAATACAGACCAATATCGTGTCGCAAAAGGATTTATGTCAATAAAAGTAACCTTCTTTACTTCCGTCGCAGCGAAAGATTTTGTGTATTGAGGTATTATAAAGGCTGTTGTAAATTATGGTTAGGTGTTCATTATTCATTTGAGGGTAAATATGTTATCAAAATGTTAATATAATATAATATAATATAATATAATATAATATAATATAATATAATATAATATAATATAATATAGTATAGTATAGTATAGTATAGTATAGTATAGTATAGTATAGTATAGTATAGTATAGTATAGTATAGTATAGTATAGTATAGTATAGTATAGTATAGTATAGTATAGTATAGTATAGTATAGTATAGTATAGTATAGTATAGTATAGTATAGTATAGTATAGTATAGTATAGTATAGTATAGTATAGTATAGTATAGTATAGTATAGTATAGTATAGTATAGTATAGTATAGTATAGTATAGTATAGTATAGTATAGTATAGTATAGTATAGTATAGTATAGTATAGTATAGTATAGTATAGTATAATATAGTATAATATAAGTATAATATAGTATAATATTAATATAATATTAGTATAATATAAGTATAATATAATATAATATAATATAATATAATATAATATAATATAATATAATATAATATAATATAATATAATATAATATAATATAATATAATATAATATAATATAATATAATATAATATAATATAATATAATATAATATAATATAATATAATATAATATAATATAATATAATATAATATAATATAATATAATATAATATAATATAATATAATATAATATAATATAATATAATATAATATAATATAATATAATATAATATAATATAATATAATATAATATAATATAATATAATATAATATAATATAATATAATATAATATAATATAATATAATATAATATAATATAATATAATATAATATAATATAATATAATATAATATAATATAATATAATATAATATAATATAATATAATATAATATAATATAATATAATATAATATAATATAATATAATATAATATAATATAATATAATATAATATAATATAATATAATATAATATAATATAATATAATATAATATAATATAATATAATATAATATAATATAATATAATATAATATAATATAATATAATATAATATAATATAATATAATATAATATAATATAATATAATATAATATAATATAATATAATATAATATAATATAATATAATATAATATAATATAATATAATATAATATAATATAATATAATATAATATAATATAATATAATATAATATAATATAATATAATATAATATAATATAATATAATATAATATAATATAATATAATATAATATAATATAATATAATATAATATAATATAATATAATATAATATAATATAATATAATATAATATAATATAATATAATATAATATAATATAATATAATATAATATAATATAATATAATATAATATAATATAATATAATATAATATAATATAATATAATATAATATAATATAATATAATATAATATAATATAATATAATATAATATAATATAATATAATATAATATAATATAATATAATATAATATAATATAATATAATATAATATCCCTCCTCAAGCCCAACCTTTTCGTCCGGGTCGACCACCAGACCCACGTAGGAGGGGGACACTTATACATTAAAGTAAAAACTTATAAGCTAACAAAGGCAATGGCAACCCAAATATGGAGAAATGTTTAGAAGAAAGTTACGTAAAGGGCCGCTTCCTGGGGACAATCGCCAGGGCACGCCCGGAGCTGACGCTGGGCGTGACAGCATGCGAACCGTCAGTGGCTCCCAGCTGAACAGGCGGGCTGGGGCCGGGGAACCCGAAAATGCCACAGCCGAAAATACTGTCGATGATGCTTTGCGGAGTAGGGCTGGACCCAGTTGCTCTGCCGGCTCATTGATACAGACCACAACAAGCGACTTACATATTAATGATGACGCAAGAAGAAAGTGGTCTTTACAGGAATTACGAGAGCTCATGTTTTATTATTACAAAGCAAGAGCCAAAGGTCCCGGATATATCAATAGACTAGAGACATTATTTAAATCAAGAAATGCACACAACCCCAAGTCACGTAGTTTTTCTGGAACACTTTTAGCCAACCAAGCCCGAACAGTCATATCTCGAAAAACAATAGCCACAGAAGAACTTGAAACAATAAAAACTAACGCTGAAATTTCTAACACTACAAATACACAACAAACAAACCTATCTCCTCAAAATACTGATAGAACGATACACATGACATCAATTTTAACACAAACTGAAAATATTCCTTCAAGTGGTATAATTTTAGAATCAGATGCTAGAAAGAAGTGGTCGAATCAAGAACTACATGAACTGATGTACTGTTTTTATAAAGCTAAAGCAGAAGGACCAGGATACATAACAAAATTAAAACATATTTTTTGTACTAGAAATTCTAATAACCCTAAAAGCAGAACTCTTACAGGAAATGCTCTGTCAAATCAAGCCCGTAGCATTATTAAGAGAAAAATAATTTCAACTGAGGTACTTGACGACATCAAACGACATGCTGAAAATTCACTTGATAGCTCAACGATTTCTACACCAACACCTAGTGCACAACACGTTATTCAATCTCAAATAAATTCAGAAGTAGCTTCTCATACACACCACGATTCAACACCCACAGACGTAAACTCAAGAACTGCTGAAACGGACAACTCTAACGCACAAAACACACTTTCTGTCATACAACAGGAAAATACATCCAGTAATTTAGAACATTTAGAAGATTTTGATGTCGGTGAAGACCAAGATCAACTTGTCATGCAGTTGTTACAAACATTAGCTCAAGTAAAAGAAACGCCCATTAGCGACAGACGAGAATTACCGAAGCCTAAATTTAATAAACAATTTTTTGAAAACCTTAATAAAATTAATATATTTTTACCTAAATTACTTAAATCTCAACTGAATCTGAGAGAGCTAAATGATATAATTTATTCTGCTGCTGTAACTTTAATACTAGCAAACGGTCAGAAACCTTACATCAAAGGTAACCATAGTAAAACTAAGAAAATGCCCCCTTGGAAAGTCAGAATTCAGAGAAAAATAGAAGATAATAGGAAAGAGTTAGGACGGTTAACAGAAATAAAAAATCAACGAGCAAATAGTATTAGAATGAACAGAATTAGAAATAAATTATTTATCAAGTATAAAATTATTAATAAACAGGATTTAGACAACGTCATTGAAATAATTAAACAAAAAATTAAAGCTTATGCAGGAAGATTGAGAAGATATGATGAGATGAATGAAAGGAAAACCCAAAATATACAGTTTCAAGATAATCAGCATAGGTTTTACAGAAGTCTATTAAATAATCAAAATACACCTACAGTCGAAATACCCGCTAAAGATGATATCGAACAATTTTGGACACATATATTATCAGAACCTAAATCATTTAATAAAAACGCTGAATGGATTAAAGATATAGAACGGTCACAAAACAATATCCACGATCAAAATTTACAACAAATTACAATAGACGACATCAAGAATGCAATTAAAAGAACTAACAACTGGAGGGCACCGGGAATCGATAAAATACAAAACTTTTATCTTAAATATCTCACGTCTACACATAAATTAATTACTGACATTTTTAATAGCGTACTTCAGGGTAAAGAATATCTTGAAGAATGGTTCACAACAGGAAAAGTCATCCTAATTCCCAAAGATAACGATAACACACAGGACCCAAAAAACTGGCGACCTATTGCTTGCCTACCAACTCTATACAAGCTATTAACTTCCGTACTCGCAGACATTTTGTATACACATTGTGAAAATAATAACATTATAGCACAAGAACAACGCGGTTGCCGAAAGCGAACTAGGGGTTGCAAAGATCACCTAATGCTAAATAAAGCCATATTGGAAGACGCACACCAGTCTCAAAAAAAGCTCAGTGTGAGCTGGATCGATTATCAGAAGGCATTTGACAGCGTATCACACGAGTGGCTACTAAAGGTGCTCGAAATTTACAAGTGTCCGGATGCAGTCAAACGCTTTCTGAAAATCGTAATGCCCAAATGGAGGGTGATCATGTCAGCCCATGGAACTAATACTTCGGTAACTACGGATCCCATTCACGTACGTAGAGGAATATTTCAAGGTGATTCGTTATCACCTCTTTTATTTTGTCTGGCAGTCAATCCTCTTTCACACACACTCGACAAATATAAAGCCAAAGGATACCAGCTTCAAAACAATACACATATCAATCACCTTTTATACATGGATGACCTTAAACTTTATGCAAATAATGAAAGTAGTTTACAAGTTTTATTAGACAGCACTGAGATATTCACAAGAGACATAGGGATGATGTTTGGTTTCAACAAGTGTAAAGTTTTACATCTATCCAGTGGTAAAAGCATAGTGCAGCAAGTAGGCGGACATCATATACTTCTCAGTGGTCAGGAGTTCCAACATCTCAACGAAGGCCAACAGTATAAATATTTAGGAATTTTAGAATCAGGTAAAATTGATCATAACGAAGTTAGACAACAACTCTGTAAAGAATATTTTAAAAGGGTTAAATTAATCACGAATTCTTATTTAGCTTCTAGGAACATAGTAAAGGCCATCAACACGTTCGCAGTACCGTTATTGCTGTATTCTTTCGGTATAATAAACTACAAAAATCAGGATCTTCGGAACATAGATACTAAAACTAGGAAATTATTAACAATTAATCAGATACATCACCAAAAAGCAGCAGTAGAACGGTTATATTTACCATTGGAGGAAGGCGGCAGGGGATTAACTAATATCGAAACACTATATAAGGTACAGATGATAAAATATAGGAAGTATTTGGATACAGAATCGGATTATTTAATTAAAAATATTAACCTACATGACAAAAATAAAACTAAATATTCAATAAACAAGGAAACAGCACTACACTTTACAGAAATAGGACTACAAAAAAACAAAAACTATACGGATACAGAAATAAAAAAAGCAATAATAAATACTAATATTAATTCATGGAAAATAAAACATTTACATGGTCAATTCTACAATAAAATTCTCAATACACAAAATATAGATAGGTTACAATCATTTAACTGGCTCAGAAAACAACACGTATCTCCCAAATTAGAGGCTTCCTTATTTGCCATACAAGATGGAAATATTATAACAAGACAGTTTGAAAGGGACATATTGAAAAAACCCATAGATGGTAAATGCAGAATATGCGCTGCCAAAGATGAAACAGTGCAACATATCACCTCAGGCTGCGAGAAATTAGCTGGGACTTATTACGTTAAACGACACAATAATATAGTACAATACATACACTGGGCCATCGCTAAGAAACACAATTTTAACGTTAATAAACTTTGGTGGAAGGAAACTTTAGTACAACCACAAGTAATAGAAAACAGTGAAGCAAAACTAATGTGGGAGATGCCGGTTCAAACGGACGTCACCGTGGCCCATAATAGACCTGATATCATATATATAGATAAAACAGAAAATAAAACTTACCTCATTGATGTCACTATACCCACAGACTACAACATAGGAGCAAAAGAAATAGAGAAGCTAACTAAGTATCATCTACTCAGAAAAGAAATAACAAGACTTTGGAAAACTAACACTCATATTATACCAATAGTCATTGGAGCCACGGGAGTAGTAGCAAAAAGCCTTCAGCGATACTGCGACCAATTAAACGCACACATAGATATACACATACTACAGAAACAGACAACAATACACACAACCACAATAGTAGCAAAAGTTCTAGGAAACACTACCTTCATACAGAACTAATTAGAAAGCTGAACCTCCCTTTCCTTGAAGGTCTCAAGGCGGGTGGTCAGCAAATTCCAGCCGAAAGGCTGTGCAGACTTAAGTCAACCCATTAATAATATAATATAAATACAAAATAATTTACTAAAACATTATTCTTTTTATGAGCTGTCCATTTTCTACAATATTTTTAATCAATTACACCTATAATAAAGACATTTTCATCGTTTCAAGTTCAATTAAAATCTTTCGATGCATTTACAGTTTGTAGAAATAATATTTACTTTTCTTTTGTCTTTTCGGTTATAAAAAGTCTGAAAGTGTGTCTGAAAATATATGGTTATAAAACAAAATATCGTGTTGATCAGAATTAAACTCAAGTCATGATTTATTGCAAAAGTTACTTGAACCACCTAAGTGTACTTTGCGTATATATTTAATATATAGCTCCAAAATGTTTTACAGCTCAAAGCTTTAGCTTCTAGCTCTGGCAGTTGTTTAAGTACTTGTCTGTTAGAATCCATTATCATTTCTAACTAAAGCCGTTTAGTAGATAATGTACACAAATAATAAAATTATAGTCTATTTTTATAATATATTATATAGTAAAAAGTGTAATAAATATCAACCTAGTCATTCAGATACTCTGTAATTTGAGTTACTTTAAATATTGATATTAAAACTTGCAATCTTATACATATACATATACATATACATATACATATACATATACATATACATATACATATACATATACATATACATATACATATACATATACATATACATATACATATACATATACATATACATATACATATACATATACATATACATATACATATACATATACATATACATATACATATACATATACATATACATATACATATACATATACATATACATATACATATACATATACATATACATATACATATACATATACATATACATATACATATACATATACATATACATATACATATACATATACATATACATATACATATACATATACATATACATATACATATACATATACATATACATATACATATACATATACATATGTGTATTACTATTATCGTAACTTTTATCGTACCTCTATTGTTAATATACGACTAAATATACCTTCAATTTGAAAAAAATATACGGCATCGAGCAATTTAACATAAAAGAACCTTCCAATGCAATAGCATTTTGTTAGTATAATACACAAAAACAAAAAATATGTTTAGACAGTTTTATCAAAATTACGAAAGAATTGGTGATAGCCTATTTAACATATTGTTTTAGTTATAAATACACAGCACAGCATTACTTTTATAGAACAAAGGTATCGCATCGACAATAGATATATTTAAATAATTTACGTACAAACATACAGGTGGTTGAAAACGAAAAATGCCTTCAAAACCGGTTCAATAGTGTACAGTTTAAACTAAAATATATACAAATAATACACAACTAATCTAAATCATAAAAACTAAAGAACATATGTATATTGACTGTAGGCAACTGATTATTTTTACCTATTTTCAAGTGGAACTTAAAACGCCACCACAAATTAGTACCGCGCAATGGCATTATACAGAATGTAACATAATAATTACTAGCCGCAAAGCGGTAAACAATTACCTATTGACCTCAATTTTATACTCGTTAGTAAAACAGTTTGAACAGTTCTCTTTGAAATGGAAGGAAACAAACTGATGCCTTGATGAGGACCTTTTTAAATTATTAAATCTAAAATTATGTGGATCATAATATAAAGTATATTAATAACTTATTTAAATTTATTACCATTTTTAAAGATATCAGTAATATATATTTATTGGACTGTGTTTTAATTTGAGGTGTGTTTAAGATCTCAGAATTTATGTTTAATAGAAAATAATAATAATAAGTTATTTTCTTTATTATAAAAGTTAACCTTATGATATACGATTTATAAAAAATGCCAAATCGTCCCGTTCTATTACGCAGACCGAGACGCCATAATGTAATGTAGTAGCCAAGGCATCGCATCTGTTCCAAGCATAGTACTCGTACTACAGATGTTACTTAAGTAATGGTTAGGGTTCAATGCACTTGGCCCACTTTTATTCGCCGAATACTGAAAGTTCAGAGGTTCTGTTTTGTAACGAAAGTATATCCAGACGATAACAATGAATGTTTGTGTTTGTTAGAATCTCAATGTATGAGCGTAACTTTTGATAAAAGAATGTTTTTTTTTTGTATATAACATTCACTCAAGTTATTTTTATGGAACATATTATAAAATAAAAAGCAACTTTCCTTCTTTTTATTTTATATACTATAGCAAAACGAAATATTTTCAGGGCTAATTGAATATTTTTATTTTTAAGGAATTATTTAAAAATACTAAAGTAACTTGTAATCCTTCTTCCAAGCTTTAACGCGATGTCAGAATCTTTAAAAAGTTTTGTAAAGTGTTGCTTTGCGGCAGAGCGTAAGAAATAATATTAAACACCTAAATGTAAAGTTTTACTGTTTTTTAAGAAGGCAGTATATAAATTTTATTCAATAATGATAAATAATGGAATGCAATATAATCCTAAACTTATGGACTAAAATTGATTTACTTTATAAGTTTAAGGTTAGTAGTTTAAATTAGTTTTAAAGGAGAGATTGAAGAATAAGTTTATTTTAATTTTCAACATTATTTACTATAATAATTTATATTTATTGAGAATTATACTGACTTAAAGTTTTCTAAAACTGCATACGGAATTCTCTTATCACGATGGAATTATACATAATGCTAAGCGAGAACGTTTGTATCAAACTTGTTGAAAACTTGACTCCGAAGTGTGGGTCACGCTTCAGCACCCCAAATCGATAGCCGGAGGTCGGCGCGTCAGTCCTTCTGTTTCGCAAGTCCAAGGTGAAACTTTACTGCCTCATTTTTAGGTCGAGTAACGTTCAATGTCAAAACAGCCGCAGGACTAAATCGGTCGAATTAGGCCCGCTATTCACACGCAGGCTCTAGCCTATACTTTATTTAGATCACGCAATCCTGCATAGAGCTTAATACCTTAATATTTGAATATGCATAGTTTTTTAAAATGACTAAGAAAATTATACTATTATTAAGATCTGTTGATAAGCAAGTTATATGTATATAATTAGACTAAGAAGTTATATGTAAACACAATTCCTTAGTTTGAACCAAATGCAACTTATTTATTCAAACTTGTAAGTATTAATCAATATGTAAATGTAATCTGTGATAAAAAGAGTATTCCTCCCACCCATTTATTTTCTACTTTTACACAATTATTTGAATAAGTATAATAAATGAACAGAATAATAATGTACCTTTGCCTAGGTTTGCGCCTCGGTCGCCGTCGCTCACCCTCCAACTCATTTTCAAGGCCACGCCGCCGCGGGCCGCTTTGGGCTCGTCGCCGCTCCAGCTTGCGGTCTTGCTGCTGACGTATCTCCTCAACTACGGCCACATGAGGCACGCACTCATCTTCTTCAATTTGTTTTGGGGTCTGCGGTGCGCCCATCCGAAGATGGCGTTGACGCCACCACAGCACCCACGAGCTGATGTTGTCGCGAATTTTGGAGATGACTATCGCTTCGCTGGCCTCTAACCTCGCGGTTAGCAGGGTGACGCGTCCCTGCTACTTAAACAAATTACCGTCAAGCCCCGTGGCTTCTTAACAACTAACTTAACGCGCTAGAGTGGAAGGCTAAGGCGGCAGTGAAAGCTTGTTTTAGCAATAGCTCAAACTTTAGAATAGCAATGCGGTCTTCGAGTTTTTCTGGCTCGAAGTTTACCAACCGCTTTTAGTAAATCCGTCAGTCTTATCATCTTTATATCGCAAAGTCCTCTTAAGCGAAAGCACTACTTTAACCTATGACTTAAAATTATCTGGCAGGATGATTGGCAGTAGAGTTGATGATCGCGGGCCTACATTTTTACGTATCACCTCTTGGGTGCGTGAATATCACGGCGGTGTTTTGTTGGGCTAAAGTGTTCGCGATATTAGACATGACTGGTGCGCGGTGGTCAGCGGTGGAGCAAGCGTGCCGCACGAGCTGTGGCCGACGCACTCAACAGATGTCGGAGTAAATAGCGTTACGTAACGTAATCGTACCGAGCGCGGGCGTGGATGCGCGACGGTGGCTGACGCGCGAATGTAGTGGAGAGTTCCTTCGCATCGCATGGAGTCGTCAAAGCCTCCCTCTGTACCCACCCCGACGCCACGAAAGCCGTATCTCGCGCCCGCTCTGATAACGCCACCCAAACCTACCTGTGACTATTATCCTGTGTCGCGGCTTCCTGCCTAAATGGTCACACTGCAAAAGCTTAATTGGATATTTTTATTGGTATAAATATTTATTAAGTAAACATATATAATATATAATAATAATATAAAAAATGGTTTTCAGTTTGTTTAATTGTAAAAACTTAAGAATCATTTTGTGTAAATAGATAATAAAAGAGAAGTTCGTTATTTTTTCCAATGTTAAATAAAACCATGGGGCAATATAATAATTAATTGCTATCCTTATTATTATTTCATCTTTCATTAAAAACAATTTCAAAAATATTGTAACTTTTTTTTGCATTAAAAGAATAATTATTTCAGACGCATTAGATATTCAGAAGACATATCTTCATTGATATGCATGATCTGTACGCCAGTGAGGTGCAATGATTGTCTTCCTGATTGGGTTTGAGATGGAACTTGTATGTATACCGTTTGTAGGTATGTGGGATGTGTAATACTATACATAATTATGGGATATACTGAATATACTTGTATAGCAATATTACCAAAAGACGAATTGTAACTTTATTAGTATATATTATATTCTGTTTATGTATATAATTGTCTGCGACTTCGCAGCCTTTTGAACATATTTTCAACATACTGTCTAAGGAATTGTTTTCCGAATAAATATATACTATTTAAAAATTAACCGATTTTTTTTGTAAGCTTTATTAACCCACTTAGATATGAAATTTACAATAATTATGATTTTTAGTTTATATCATAAAGGGTAGTTTTATATGACTATAGTTTTCTAAGTTACAAAGAATTTATTACTATAGCGGAAGTAAGTTACAAAGAATTTATTCTTTTATGTACATTTTTTTCACTCTAATAGTTAATTACAATTGAGTCAAAATATTTCTTACAATTGGCAAACTGCCAGATACTTTAAGATTAGGCGCGTTAATTCTCACAACCTTATTTACATCATATTTCATAAAAGTTTATGAAACATTTATTATGAGTGAGTTAAGTATCGGCAATGTCGTTTCAGTTTCTCCCGTCTCTTTTGCTGCTATAAAGACATATAAAACCCACCTTGCTACTCCACTGCCGGTATCATTCTTAAACATTATACAGGTTACTTTTCAGTATTATCCTTTTTAAATAATTATTAATTAATCCAATAAATATTTTTGTGGTAAACCATGTTACATTTTTAATGCTAATCAGATTCTATGGTGTTAGTCGTACTAGTATTAGGAAAAGTGACAGTTTATACACTTATTTTAGCTTTCATTTTAACACTTAGATTTAATTATGTAGGTACTAAGATCACCTAACCGTAAGTAACATGTTTTAGCTAAATGGTGCCGCGTGATACACAACTCGGGTCTCTTTAATTACGTTACTACATAATAGTTGTCACTTTTACAACCAGGATTTTTTAATTACGAGTACTTTCATATATCTAGATAACCTTTTCATTTAAAATATTTGTATAGTGTAATAAATTCGGTACACTAGCGTTTCTTTAAAACAAAACGACATTTTGTTTTAAGGAAATAGTTCGTAATGGGTTTCCGAAACTTGTCCTAAAATTTCCTTGGAGTGCCGATTATATTATTTTTGAGATTTAATTTTGAGATTTAAAACAAAGTTGCGGTTTAGTCTTTGATATATTGTGAAATAATGTTATTGCCAATGCTTTTTATTAATTGTAATAGAAAAAGTGTGTCCTTTAGCAACTTAATCATTCCTTGATCCACTTTACCTATAATAATTTTAAAAATTACATTTATTTTCGTATGTTTTAAAAAGATTTTGAATAATCATGTTTATTATTATTTTATAATTCCCCATATTTCGCTACAAAAGAATGCAGAAAATAAGAATTTGGTATGTTTTAATTTTAATTTGTGAATAATGTGCATGCATCCGATGAGGGCTGGTAGCTTATTAGCATCCGTAGTAAAAATGATTAGACTTAGAAGTTATTGATATTCTGGACACTAATCTCAACATTTTAAAAAAGAGATACTGAATTTCGTCTAGACACATGGAATAAACTGAATCTATTTAATCGCTAACATATAATGTGTCTTAATTTGTATAATGTTTCAAGACATAATAGTTTAGACACAAGACGGTTTTAACACAAGCTGCCTTAAAATTATGGATAGATTTGAGAGTTCGAATTCTTAGAACTTCACGTTGCTGGTGAACTTAGAATTTCGATGCAAAATAATTATTTTATCTCAAAGAATGGCAGGTACTAGCGAAAATGTCACGGTGAGAATGAAGAAGAACGTGCTTGGGCACGTCGAACGAATGAGTGATGAAAGAATGGTAAAAAAGATTTATATATTATAAAGTGAGCGGTAAGAGAGACAGGGGGAGGCCACGAGTGACCTTCGAAAACACCGTATCTATGTTACTGGAGAAAGGTCACGTAAAAAGCATGAGGACCCCCCAGAGGGCATGTATGAAGAGGTTGATGTCTGTGGCCGAGGAGAAAGAGGTATGCAGGGATCGTAGCGTTTGGCGCTCTGTCGTCTCTGGCCCCGCAAGGGATATGGCGTGAAGCTAAATAAATAAATTAATAATAATAACTATGAATTGTTTTATATTCATGTATGAAAGCTTTCATAAAGTACCTACATTCATATAACTGTTAGGGATTTAAATATTTTGACTGTATTACAATAAAATATATTACGTATAATTTATAATTAATTTAAAAATAAATAAAACATCAACTTGCCTTACGATTGTTTTGCAATAATTGAACAATAACAATAATTACAATGTTATCAACTTACCCAAATTATCGCATTCAAGTTCTTTTAGTGAACGGTTTGAATGCTGATTTGAGAAGCTGGGCAAGTCGTGAAGTAACAAATATCATAATGGATACATTAGTTGGCACACACAATCGTCAAAAATAGAGCTATATTACTATTATTAACAGATCATTCACATAAACAAAACCGATACCAAAACTACGAGAGTCTTTAGTCAATATTTTAGGTTTAAATGTTTACTTATATTTTTATAGTTATCACCAATATAGTTCGATTGTATAACAAACAAGAATATCTAGTATATTTAAAACTCTTTGAATCGAGTATTCAAATGTAGATAAATATTTACAGCTACTAGGTAAAAGAATAAAAGAAAAAGTAACAGCGTAACAGTGTCTCGCTCACACTCTGCCGTCTTCTATCTCTTGTGTTTATTTATTGTTTTACTTTGAGTCGGAAATTCTATTTAATAGCGTGTAGGTAGTAATAACTGTAGTTAGTTAATTATTCAACAGGCTGTCTATCTTACAATTTAACCTTATTTTTTGACATTTCATGAAATAATACCTTCTATTGCGCCTACGGTTGCAGAGTAAACCGAAATAAATTTAATGGCTGTAAAATTTAACAATACACAAGCGGATATACAATAACTTACAATGCGATACCAATACATAATCATATTTTTATATTGATTACTTACAACAATAAAATCCCAACACAGTCTCTCCGTAACTAACGTCATTTTTCATAATATTTTTTTTTACTGTAAATAAATATTATAATAAATATATTGGTTAAGGCAACAAATCTTAATGTAATTAACAACTGCGACATAGGTGTATTTTGGATTATATGCACTTGTATTTCGTTAATTTCTTATTTTGACTGATTACAAAAATACTAAGCCCTTTATTAAAAGATTATAAATACTCTTTCTAGTATACATATATTATAATTAATAAATGTTTTATAATAATCGTGGCCTGTGTTATTCGATACAATTACATGTTATTTGTATTTCAAGTTAATCAACTGTTATCGAAATTAACTATGGCTCGCCCCCTAAAGCGCTCCCCTAGATAGGGAGCGCACTCGTAAGTCTAAACTTGAGTAATTAGTATTAAACATACATGTTCACATCTATTACTATGAGGTTGCAATATTGCCTTGATGTTTAGCTAAAATTAATACCGCTATAGATTGAATAGAAACAATAATTAATATTATACAACAACTATTAATATTATATAAATTTATATAATAGATGTTTATTATATATTATAATATCATAAATAATATTTTAAAAAATATATATATTCCAAAACATTAGTTTAATCTTAAAAACTTTAACAAAATTAGTTTTAATTTGTTTTAAAACTTAATAAAAATTTAATAAGAGATAACTTCATGATCAACTATTTAATCGGTGATAGATATTCCTCTCTGTGAATCTCTGTAGTAGCATAACATCTCTCTGTAGTAGCACAACAACCACTATAGTTAGTCTCAGACACGTCTCGGATATAAAATTTTTCCTCGATTTTTCCGACCGTATACGTTAAGGTTTAATTTTCTTTGTGATAAAAAATTCCATAATTATTTCAATTTTTAGAACATTTTCTACCGTCTAGTCTCTTTCGTTGAATTCTTGTACAATAAATATAACAGAGTGAATAAGTAAAAATATATTCTTAAACCTCAACAACAACAAAGTTATAGATTTTTACTAAATATAAATACCTGATAAATACAACCAAATTATACCTAATTTAAATATAACACTTAGTACATACTTAGTATATTTATATTAACTGAAACCGAACTAAGCACTATGATTAGCGTGTAATTACATTTGCGGACTGGCAATTTATAAAACATTCATATTACGCATAGAATGCGTAATTATGGTATATTAAATATATTAACATTATATAATACATAGACCTGACATAACTGCCCATCAAAACTCCTTTTGATTCATTTCAAAACCGAGTACATTATACGTTAAATCGTTAAATATTTAGGTATATACTAAATTGATATTGTATTAATATATAAAAAATACATTTTATTAGTCATGTTTTCTAAAGTAAATATGAAAAAGTTATATATATCGGTAAGGATCACAGCTGGGTTGCACCTCGTTTGACTACACAGCATTTAATATTATATGTTCTAGTTTTTCCATCTTTTCCAGGATGTTTCTCTACTATACCTACATCCTAAGCACCATTTACTCGGTGATAGATTGTCGGGCTTTAAAAGAACGATATCTTCGATATTCATTGTTGCATCACGATTAAGCCATTTTAATGGTTGTTGAAGTTTCATACTTTTTGGCATTTATTTCAAAAATCATGAAGTATTTTTTTTGTAAATTGCCAGCGTGTGAGACTACTTATTTTTTAAATTTGCATTTGGCATGATGACCGAGGCTTCTTCAATTAAAAAATTGTCTAGTGTCAGCTCCTGAAGAGTATAGACGTTTATAGCACATGACGGGCGTTAATTTAGAAAAGCTTCCATTTCGCAGAGTACCGGAATCATTCCTTCGAACGTTGAATATCGTAAGTATACTTATTACATTTGAGACGGAATTCATAGATTCCACTTTTGTTTGAAGACACCGATAATTGCTGTCGAGCTGAGATCACCGATCAGTTCTAAATGCGTAGCCTTTATGGGCAGGCATATAATATGCCTAAGCCTTAGCTCCTCTACCATTACTAGTTAGAATCTGAAGTGGAATACCAAAGTCCACACTGGAGTTTAAAAAAAGGTCGTACTGGAGTCATAGGGAGGGATGGCAAATCAACAAAGAATTGTGTTACCTTATGTTTGGGATTACCTTAGCATTCTGTTTGAGACAAACTAAACAGCGATGAACATATTGTTTAACTAATGATTTTACTCTGACAATTCAAAATCTTGATCTAAAGCATGTCGTAATGAGTTGAACTCCATGAAACGTCCTTTAACGTGCTTTAGCTATAAGCAATATCGTTAATATGCTATGCTCACCTCATAATTCCAATCTAGACAAAGTAATAAGTTTTCAATGGTGCTGCTCTCGTCCGTTTCACTTTGGTTTACTGCGTGATGAGGTAAGTTTACCAAGTTATTTTATATATTTTTTTCAGGTACTTCTTCTAAATGTTGAAATTTAATATGAACAAATAAATAAAATAAAATATTTTTTATAATTTTAATATGTTAGTATTTTTAATCTGGGTTTGTTGGTAACATCCCACTTCATTTCTTCTCATATATATCTTCACATACAGAGACTTATAAATTAAATGGATTATTTATAACCTAAATCAATGGTGCCCAACAATAATTTTAATTGCGCGTCTGTTTGGCTACTAAACCCTTTCTGACCAAATAATGTCGATAATAATGAGTTCACTATTAAACATTAATTTTCGTAACAATGAGTTAAAGTTCCCATGCTTGACAATTAAAAAAGCCTTAACATGATGTACAGAATGCGTAATTATGGTACAATAAATACTTTATATTAATATGAGCAGACATAACAACTGGCATATAAAAATATAACGGAACCAGATGTTAATGTTCATTTAAGTACATTTTAATGGTCGTTATATTCTTTAAACCCGTTCAAACGGCTACACGTTGATTGAATTCTGCGACCAATTTAAAGAGCTTAGGTATTCTGTGCAAAAATGGAGAGTCGTTTTTCAAATTTCAAAATTGAAATATCTTTATTCATGTAGGCATTTACACGCACTTTTGAATAGTCAATTATTACAATATAAAAAAAAGATCAGTGTAGTCAGTCCGTAGGTAAGTTACCACCGGCTTGGAAAGCTGCTTTGTTGAGACGAGCCGGCCAGAAATTCAACAGTTACTCTTTTGAAAAGAAATATAACAAGCTTAGATGATGTACATTATAATATAAATCCTGCAAATGATTCAACAACTTAAGTTCCACATATTTCGATCCACTAAAAACTCTTGAACGTTATAATAAAATTTATTTAACAATTAACTTACGATTTTAGATTTTACACCAGGAACAGGAAGATCTAAGATACTTTGTGGAACTTTATTTTTGATTTCCTTTTTTTGAAAACAAAATATAGATCAACATTTTTGTTTTGCTAAAAAAGTTAAAATACAGTTTTACAAAAGTTTTTAATTGTCACTAAAAATTAATATTATTATACTCATTCTCTTCTCGTAAAATTTTATTTTAGTAAAATAAATAACTTTAATCTGATAGTCTCAATACATGAACAAAACATGATGTTTTTACGGCAGCACATTATTTTTTTATTTATTACATTATTATTTACCATTTGCTTGTAAATACCTATTTAAATATATACATACTTGTTTTTGTAAATACCCACTGAAATAAATTTTTGATAGAATTGTAAGGTCTAACTTTAGACATTTTAATGTAGTTCATATGAGGCGGATGAACCGAGAGTGAACGATGAATGAGGATTTTCTGTGAGAGTGGGTAGTAACCCACTCTCACAGAAAATCATCAAGAAGTACCTTGTTTAAGCTGAGTCAACTAGACCCCAGTGGACTACAGTAAACTAATTTAGTGGTAAAAAATATATAAAGAAGATAAGATGTCGCCATTAGTAAAAGTTGTCGCACGCACCCTCTTTAATTTTTACTCTAATTAAGAAACAATGGCCAAATTTGGTTTAATTTCCGGCGAATTGTTTCTTTTTGGGTCGCTACTTAAACAACTCCTATCACACCATCCTTGGTTAGATTTCTATTATGCTTCCTAGCCATCAAAAAAAGGCCTCCTAATAGATCAGAACCAAAGTTATTCTGAAGAGTAACTTGTCTGTCTCCTAAATTCACGAACCATTTAGTTTAATTTTGTGGCAAAGAACATTCTGTATTAAATCGATTCAATTCAAAAATATGTCCCGAATCTGAGGAATTCACTAAAAATGGTCCAGCATTTTATGTCTGTGGATACAATACGAGGATCGAAGAAATGTGGAGAGTATTAGGATTAATTTCAAGACTAACTCTATTTACGTTAATCCTGTATAGGTATATTTCTAAGTATACGAAATGTGTACTATGTTGAAAGAGTCTTGTTAAATCCAGTCGAAATCCGTTATAAATCATTTGAATTCGTAAGAAGTACTAATATAATTTATCACGTTGTGTAACCCGCTGTAGACCGCTATGGTATTTTTTTTTGAGGTTTGTTACAAGCACCAAATACAATGCTTTACAAGAAACCCAAAATTCACAGGTACGATTTATTTAACAAGTGCATTTTTAGTTGAATGTTGCAAACATGTGATGATCAACGATATGACAATCATTCAATTTTATGTTAAACAAAAATAAAAAAAACCCTGTATGGAAAAGTCATTTTATGGTACAAAACGTTTGAGGACAGGTCAAGACGTGTTTATAGTAGAGCAATGTTGAAGTTATGGCATTATATTCATAATTATAGTTATTTAATCTGCGACGCACATTAACTAAACTATATAAGAATTTATGAAAATTAATCTACATATGCGTGGCAATGTTTTTATAAATTATTAATATAATATATTCCTCAGAAAACATTTTTTAATTAATATGTATATATTTTTAATTATATTGATAGTCTCTTAATATTTAGAGATTCTATTTTATTTCTTATATTTTCTTATTATAAGCAGATATCTATAACAATATAAGTAACCTTTCTGTATGTAAATACGAAATTTAATATTGAATTATTTATTTTATAGCTTAATTTTTTTATTCGTAATTTGATCATTGTAATGGTTTATTAAACTCTGATATGAAAGTAATGTACATATCTTTAAACGTTATGTCGTGTTGAAAACTTTTCTCTAAGGATAAAAAACGGCAATTTTTAACAAATTTCCTAAAACATTGATGGATATTTTAAAGATATTTTTACTAAAAACAGAGGAAATAATAGAAAAAATGTAAAAAGGGTGATTAACATCAAAAATGTCGTTCTGTCAAAATTATTGACGGCTTGCGTGAAAGTACAAAATTGTAAACTACTAGCTTAAAATAAGTCCTAGTTACGCCCGATGTTTACCAGCACTATTACTTACTTTGAGTAATGTTTACAGAAATTAATATAATGACTAACTTTGAATAACGCTCGGAAAATGCCTATGAAAATATTTACAACAGTTAAGAGATTACCGATATGAAATATTAGTATTTGATTGATATTTGGTCTATATTAACAAAAGTAGGACACATATATTTAGTAATTTCAGATAATATTACATTATCAGCGTTTTGATGAACTCACCAGTTTGATTTCAAAAATCTGGTATTCGAACCTACTGTTAAAGAAATCACAGTACAGTTTTGTCTGAAAATGTTGACCAACAGAATAAACCAAACGGATAACTGGGACTCCAGTTGTTGATGAAAAATTAAAGGTGTTCATGGAAGCCTGTCCATTGTAAAAGCTAGCATCATTTACTTTGAAACTTTTGAAACAACTTGTAAAACCTCAAAAATGGGTATCATATGAATTGAGTGAGGTACGTCAACAAACACGTTACATTACTTATAAACACAATAATAAGAGAATTTTGGATCGTATCATTACTTGTGATAATAATTGGATCGTGTACAATAAACGTCAAGGCTTATCGCAGAGGTTGAACTCAAATCATGTCCATCTTATAATATATGAATGATGCATTTCTATTATTTAAAAGTATCCGTGTTTTTATCCAAGATAACTTCAAAGATGTAAACCGAAGATCATGATGACTTTGCACATATAATTATGGTGCCAAAGATAAAAGTTTATATATAAGCTTTGCTTTTTATGCCGTTTAAAAACGGTTTTTTTAATTAATAGGAGCAGGATTCAAAACGTTTCTTCATAAAGGATCATTTCTTTGGAAATTCCTAGTTAGAAAAATCAATATTTTTTCTTAAACAGGAAATGAAAATCAAGCATATTGTATAAAAGTATGTTTATTAGTAAAGATCAAGTAAGTTATAAAGGGTGTCGTTGCCGGTGATTGATATCCAGAAGCTTTAATACTGAACCTTCTCTTCCTTTCTTTCTTAAAAAACGTTATCCATCAAAAACCATCTATTGGACCCTTCCTCGTTTGCTATATGTTCATACTTTATCCTCCAAAATTTTAAAAATCTGGACGACGTATGCAGATCCAGCATGTAACATTACAATCACGTGTTGTCACCATAAAAATTAAACTCTCCACTAAGCAGGTACTTGTACAAACGGACTGTTATAAACCAATATTTCCTTTGATATTTCATAAACTTTCACAAACTTTGTTGTAAGCCACTTGCCATTATAATTTTTTAAAGTACGTACATTTTTGACAAGTGATCACTGGTATTGATTCAAAGTGGAAAATAAAATAAATACAAAAATATAAACGTGATTATTATGATTTTGTGTATCCTGACTTCCAGTCAATGTTTATAGTAAATATCTGTTGTCAAAGGTTACAAATTTCAAATTTATTTTCATTTTCTAACGACATATATCACTTATCTGTTTTTAATTTCTTTTTAAACAACCATGATTTAAACATTAACTTATATTTTCTTTGGCCCATAAAACTTTAGCGTACCTAAATCAAATCCTTAAGCTCTGGCTACTTTTCGATTTAAATCTCGTGAATAAAAGTTAAACTAAAAACGTACGGTAAAACGTTGCTCAAATCAGTTCCATGTTTTAAAATAATAATGAAGGAATTTACATAAATTAAAAGTATTACATATTGATTGACCTAATAATTACCATACTAAATATCATTAAAATCTTTCCAATAGAGTTTACGAGATGCCCAACAAAATATTCAAACAAACGTAAACAGAAAAATATTAAAATATCATTTTTTTAAGTCATCGTGAACTTAAGTGTAGCATTATTTCATTTAATTTACATATTTGGTCTCATTACTATGTCATTATATCTATAGATATGCACCATAGACAATAACTTTTAGCCTAGATCTAGTTGTAACAGTATACTATCATTGAATTTCTAAAACATTTTCATATAAAAATTAAAAAGAATGTTTTGGACAAAAAAATCTTGGTAGATTCGGAATTACTTACACATTGTATATGTAGTAAGATAATAATTAACTGAGGTCGGTAAAATATTATTTTATACAACTATATATCAACAATATTAACCAATATCATCTTCAATGGTGTTTTTAAACAAATTGTTATTTTTATTATACAAAAATGGAATAAAATAATAAATGAAAAACATATTTCACGGTTGTCCACATTGACAATGTATTAAATTGTATTTATATTTAATGGTTTCAGATATTTGTAAGACAGCCATAATCACGGGCAACAGCTAGTACTTTATATATCTTATAAATATATGAAATAGTTTTTGTTACATATATATACACCATATAAATGTCATTCTAACAGGTATGGTTATGTAAATTATAAGTTACATAGACACTTAGACTATTTTACATGGTTGAGGCCGCGGTGCTTTAAATAATATAAAAAGCAAAAACATAATCTTATAACCTGTATTATTGTTTAATCCAACAACAGCAAGATATTAAATCTATTGGAACTAAAAATATAAGTAACTTAATATATAATATGGTGTTTATTGTAGTCGTATCATAATAATATATAATATTAAGATACGGTCAGTAGATCTCGTAAAAGAAGAATTAATAGTTTTTTGAAACTAAATAAATAATAAAAGCATAGCGAGAAACATGACCTGATGCGCTTTACATACATACATTGAGAATCATATACGCATAAATCCATCAAAGGCTTGGTTATTGCCTTTCCGTGAAAACAAATATGTGGAACTACCAGCAAAATCTGATTATGTTATTGCTGTAAATATTAGGGATGTAGATAGAAAGATTGAAATTTGAATTAGTATAAAATCATTTGCTTTTTTTTGTTTTATAATCAGAACAAGTTTTGGTTGCTGTAATTGATAATGAAGGCATATCAGTGTTTTTTTTAATATCTTAATATAAAGCTACATTTTTCACTTCAGCTACATATTTCACTTTACTGCTTGAAACTTTATGTTCTTAAGGTGTATTCATTTATTTTAAAGTAACACGTAACTTAGCGAAATATATTAAAGACATACCGTTTGAGTTGATATCTTAAATATATGTATTTAAATAGAAAAAGTTTCTATATGGACTGTTGTTGTATTCCATTCCAATTATAAATATAGTATATGAATAAAGCAAGTATTGTATTTTATATTTTTCATTCACATACATTACTTAACACAAAAAAATATAAACGTAATTGGCTACTAATGTGAATTACCAGTCGTTTCAAAGTACGAAAGTACAAACTTTTAATTTCACTTTTCTGGACATAACGCTCTAACTCGACTACAAATCGGACATATTGTTTCAGTTTTTGTTAAAACTTGTCCAATTGTTTAAATTTTAACAACTCTTCCCAGCACACAGACAAAAATAAAGGTTTATTGTCGTAACAATATTGGAACTTATATTCAAAAACGGCTTACAGTGTTATTTTATATTACAGATAATTATTAACTATCATATTGATATTAATGTGTTTTAATTTAAAATCTTATACTTTTAATTTTATTTAATTAGACCAATATTTAATGAATTCCTTATGAATTCTATATACAAGTTTTTACCAGCCACCGATCAAAATGGCCAAGAGAAACATGCTCTGTAAATTTAACTTATTACAATGAAAGTATAACATCACAGTAATTTCAATATATTAAATCTCTTCCTCCTTAGCTGTTATTTCTTTGTGAGTAATATAAGGTTTTGTACTATATGTTCGAACAATAGAATTGATACATCTGATAGTAGTATATCTGTAGCTAACTCCAATTCAGTGTTAATTTACCCAGTGTAAGCTAAGCTTAGCAAACTAATCTACATAAACTGCAAATGTTAATAACGAATGTCAAAATGACTTTGTAAATATAATAATAACGACACAAAATCTATTAATGATTTAATTTAATTTAATATTTTTGTAAGAAAGGGTATACGTTAATACATGACATACCTATCAAAACAATGGTTTTTAAAATTTGCGAATATAATATAAAAAACAAATCCTTAAGAATTTAAATGACTAATCGCTTTTTATTTTTATCAACATACGTTTCACTACAAAAGATTCTTTAATTTTAATAATAAACTAAAACTATATCAATTTGTAAAAGTAATGATAGATGGCTCATTGTTTGACTTGGAAAAAGGGAGTGAGAGAGCCATAGATGAAGACGCTAGCAAGGCCACTATTTTTATATTATAATATGTAATTAAAATTATTTTATAGAAAACCAGATGTCAGGTAATTGTGATATATATAATAAATAATCGAGTGTAATCGCTTAACTAGGGTGTTAAAAGACAATTTCGCTTTAAAAAGGAACATTGCTGGCATTCTCGCTTAGCTTTTATGTGCTTTATCATTTCCCTATCTAGCAAGCAATTACTAAAGGCAAAAGATGTCACTGGAAAAAGGAAATGAGGTAGCTAAGCTGCAAATTACTTTTCTTGCATTACAAAGAAAATATAAAACATAATTATTTTTCTTCTAACAAAATTCGGACATTAATATTATCAATATTGATCCATTTAAATTTTTCAAAGTAATACTTTGTTTTGGGTGCTTCTTGAGGAAATAATAACTTCAAAACATTAAGAACAACAAATGCTTATAAGGCACCAAGGGGATATTATTATATAATACAAATTTCTTGCTAAAGGTTTACAAGTGATTATCGACACTTGAAAAAAATGTGATCGAGGTGTGCTGCTCCAAATACACAACATATGCTGAGAGATACTTCACATTCAGTCCTCTAATTAGGACTGCGTAGTTAGTTGTGACTTTGGTTTGTAAAAGGCAGAACAAGTTTCTGGCGTAATTTCTGTTATTTGAAGGGTCTGTTATTGTGTGTCTGATATCTCTATAAATATAAAAAAAAATCATAGTTATACTGCTTCTTATACCTATAATAATAATAATACATAAAAAATCCATAGACAAATTTTGTTAAAGGCACACATTCCAATATGGATTGTTAAAATCTAAAAAACTGGTACCTACATTTTGTCATGAGCAAAACTCAACAAATCAAAACTAAAGTAATAATCTTTCCACTCCGTAGAAAGATACTTGTACTTTAGTAATTGGGACATAAAAGCAACACTAAATGTGTTGTTTGGCCCAGAGGGTTCAATATTAGGGCTCTATATTGTTTCAAATGTATATATATTATTTATCAATTACTTCATATTATAGACAAATAAGATCAAATAACGTTAGACTATGCTTTTTATTAAAAACATACTAGAGTATACATAGGTATAATACTGATGTCGTAACGAAAGGAATGCAAAGACTTGATTAATTGGTGCTTAAATATTTAATAAACCTATTCAAATGAATATCTTATCGATATTCTGTACTTGATTTAGTGTGTATTAGTTTTAATGTGACCTCGAAAGGAACTTCTATATTTATTATTTTAACTACAACAAATATTGTACTCTCAACAAACTCAGAAAACTATCACCATCAGATTATATTTTTTTAATTAGGTTTATTAATAGATGAGAAAATAGTTTTATTTACTAGGTAATCATAATTATTAAATATAATAGATAAAACATATGTCTCTACATATGAAATTAAGAGTAGATTAAACACATTATAAGGCAACATTATTGTGTTACATTTTAGATATATTTATCATTATCACATTACTCTTTAAAAAAGGAAACGAGGTCAGCAAAATATAATTCATCAATCATAATATATATTTTTTAATTAAACCAGTTTTTGCATTTAACAGTATCAATTACTCCTTCTCTAGTCAAACAGAATAATTAATATAAATAAAAATAAAAAATGATGCTAATATGTCATAAATTGTAAAAAGCCTCCTTTTTACATATTTTTATAATTTCATTTTACGCGGTATGTCATGCTTCTAAGTTAGTTTTTCTAGAATTGCATTGACGTTATAAAGCACAAAACTAGGGTAAGGCCGATGTAGCTCTACATTCGATTTTTACACCTTACATACATCTCTCGCTGTTTTATTTTTGTATAATATTAAAAAAAAATTGACAGACATTATTATGTTAATGATTTGTTGTAAATACAATTCAACTAATTGAGAAGTATTGAAATACTACGATTTATTTAGTAAATTTCGACCGAAGATGGAATTCTATATGAAGCACCAATATTAATTGATATAGCTAATATAACTTCGGACTAACTTTCTATTTAAATGAAATAGCCCACGACTAAATCGAAACTACACAGAGGTTACCCATATAATGTTTACGAAATTTTAATACTTTTGTTATTCCCAACGAAACCGATAACAAATTAAAATGTTCAGTCGATCGGAGAGTTTAATAAATAACAGCGCCACAAAAAGTGGTTGCACTGAAGTTGTAAGTAATTATTTTAATTACAAAATGTGAGACACGCAACAATACAATAAAATATACATGTTATGCTACTTTATATCCTAATATAATTTGTACTAATAGTTTTGATAAAATAAGTAGCATTTAATATTTAATATTTAATATTTATCGCTTAAAAAAGGTGACGTCTATAACTTATTTATTTTACTCCAGTACTGACTCACAATATATTTACATATTATTATAAGAAATATTGATAATTTAGATATTTATAAAGCCTTCAAGTACACTGGGGATGATGGCGCCCAATGTGGGACATAGAGAAACTAATAATTTCAAAATTTGAATATCATGACAATGATATAAAAGACGCCATCTTTTTAACGATGGAGGTATTAGGAAACTTTAATAGCATAAATATTATTTGGTAGTATATAATAGATGGCTCTGTGTCAGACAGTTATATCTCAACAATAGATGGCGCTAGAATGATAATAGCTAATTTAACAAAAGTGACACACGTTTGACATGACACGTTTCGTAGACAGATAATATTATGGATGAAGCTATAGTGGCCACGTATGAGACTAAATTATTGTGGAAGGGGTCGCCTTTGTATGAATAATACCTTTCAATTATGGTAGTTAAAAAAAAAGATCTTGAAAATTATCTTTGCAGACTTCATTTTAAGTGTTTTTTTTTTATCTATAACCATCACTAACCATCTATAACCGCGTTCGACTCCAACATACATGAGAAAATTTTTCGCTAATTATCTCGTCACATTCTGGAGACAACTAAACACAAAAAAAAGTCTCCCAAACGGTTAGGTTAATAAATAATAAGTATTTATTTAAATGGTTAGAGCTCAGAGTTAGAAAAGTACCGCTGAGTTTTGACCGTTAAAATTTTGGCGTGTTTTTAGTAAAAACATTGTTATTTAATTATTTTTTTAATACTTTCAGAAAGTGCATTGATGAAGTGAGTAAAATTATTACTTTTTAACTTGATTTTTGTACGTTTTTCTCAAGACATATCTATTTGCCCAAGAAGATTGCCTGACTCTAGTCTCCAGATAAAGCCCGGACCTTGTTAGTTACTAAGTTTAAAAACAACTTTTGAAACCAATTTACCTATTCTTTATAAGTTATCACACATAAAAATGAATATAAAGATAAGTAAATAAACATTGTAAACATTCGTTTAAACCTATTTATCTTTCATTCTTGTGTTATAGTGGTAGCGATTGTTGTTTTTAAATACTTAATAAAACCATACTACGATTATAGAAGTGTTAAGGATTAAGACTTGAAAAATAACTGATTAGTAACGTTTAGTGTTTTTCTCTATTACAGGTAAAAAAAAGAATTAAAATAAATTATTTCCGTAAATTGGGAATTATATTTTATCCTACTAGTACACTCCGACATAAAAAAATAATATTATATTAGTATATTTAATTTAATGAACTCTAAATAATTAAATTACAGGACTTTCATGTTGAAGTGCACTTTATAAATACACGATTTTAATTAAATAAACTGCTGCATCCCCTGTTTATTGGGGCTGCTAAATTATTACCTATGAATCGGATATTTTAATCAGGGTATAATTTTCACTTACGAAATATTGAATGAAGTTTTTTATTATCTAGTAAATTATCGCCTAATGTTTTCGTTTTTATTTTATGACTATAATAAATATACATTACCCGCTTTTGCTCATTTATCTTTTTATTAAAACTGATCACATTCCTTAAATTGAACATTAAGATTCTATTGTTAAAAGGGGAAAAGATAAATATCTAGAACATGATTTCATTTTGAACTTACGAATCAAACAAATAAATACTTCTGTATGGGAATTCGACCTACGACCTTTAGCTCGACGGTTAGTTTAATCGACACGAAATTCGCCCATCACAATACTAAATACCACATATAATGTCTTAACAAAAGGTTTGATTCAAACATAAATACGTTTGGCCCTCCAATTCTCAATTTATATTTCATAGACATTTTTTTGTTTATTTTATTACACAATTATTTGTTTATTTTGTTGTTTTTTTACTCATATATATAGAATTTATGTGTATTATACCTAGAACAATCATTTGTTTGTCAATTAGATAATAGAATCACTTTGACAGGGAATTATGAATAATGTAACTCACCAACTCGGCGTCACTTCACCAACCGAGGTGACATTTTCCCAAGGAGGTTTCGACTGCTTTTGGAAACCTGCACCACCACCCGCAAACATTGCACCAAGTAGGCAATTTAATAGTAAACACTAATAATTTTCTTCAACACACTACTTAATCACTTGACACTGACCTCCACTTCACTCGTCACTCCGCCTATCTGATCAGACGTTTACGTGTTTGATGTCTCAATCAGTCATTGTTTACATCGAGATAACCCGATGGCGTATTTATTGAAATCGTGTGCTCTATCGTATTCACGAAATATTTTCAGAGAGTACGGTGTATTCCGGGAGATTCATACCGTTCTACTGGCATGTCTGCGCTTGCGGCGACCGCTTGTTTTATTTTTGGGTTCGGACACTTTTTTTCTTAGATTTGCGTAATATTGGACAAAGCATTCATAGTTTTATGAGCGATTAATTAAAATCGTTAAGGACGCGCGACCGTTAACGTAAGTGCGTCGTCTTTTAAATACAAATCAATAGTAAAAGGAATTATTATAAAATTAGACATATTTATTTAAAGAATGCTCCAAATGGCGTCACGTATTAGGTCAGTGTCGGGAAAACTGTTAAAGGTGGAATGTTAGTGTTATCCCGTATTTTTCTATGTCATTGAAGATTTAAAAAATATTAAACTGAACATGTGTATATTAACTTCTTACGATTTGTTTTAACAGAACTAATACAATAATTAGAAATAAAACTGTATTTCATTCTTACTAGTATGTTATACACATTTACCATGTATACAGTATACCGGCCATGTAGACAGTGAAATCCTTATAACTGTTTTATTTAAACAAAATTAGTATTATTATGAGTTTAATAAATACAAATTCTTAAATTCACGAAATAAGTATTCTTTTACTCTATATTTCAATCAAAATTTAAATTTTGAAAGATTCTTGATCATTACTAGCGTTATCAAAAGCCTGGTGGAATATCCCGAATAAATTTTTCAAAGTGCATAGATAATTGCAAAAATCATAAAAGTTATTGTAATTTATTATTCCTTGTATTATAGCCGATGTCATTCTCAATAGGAATACAACCAAATTTGTAGTCATATAGAAAAAAATATAAATAGGTTATATAATAGAGCTTACGTTTTATATCTTTGTTGTCTAATGAAGATCTCAAATAACAAGTCTATTCGCAGCCGCGCTCCGCCGGCTCTAGCCGTCACCTATCAAACGATATTGGTGGTACCGTTTGATATCGGCCGCACGTCGCGTTTATACCATAGAGGCTCACCCTAGTTTTGGACGTATCAGGCGGAAATTTCGTAACAATCTGAGTAATCTTAATTAATCCGTATGATTTATAAAAAAAAACTATCTTAGTAAAGCTACAAGTAAAAATAAATATATTTAGAATTACTAAAAGTTAAAATTAAGAAAACCAAATAATTAAAATTAATTGCAACTGGTATAACCAACATTGAAGATGTTCATTTCAGTTCATTAGAAAATTATTCATACCTTAAGTTTGTCATTGAGAGAGAAGAGCAATGACCGCTACAACACATCAGCACATCAGAAAAAACATACCACTTGTCTTCTAAAATTTCTTATTGTTGCCCTTTTTTGAGACTGTTTCTATGAAATATTTTTCTTGTAAACTAATATTGTAAATAATGTGGAGTAAATGAAATGCTATCTTTCCTCTTTTAATTGTTATTGTGTTTGAAAAGGTTAAAATATTCATCACGCAACACATTTGCCCTGAAATTATAGCGTATTCGTCTTCCACGCCGGGCCATGTACCAAGTATAAAGAGAATATAAAAATATTATAATCAAAAGGAAATGCATTAAGTTAAAATTTTGTACGAGTCCAAGACGCGTGTTACCGAGCATTGTAACTTTATTTTACACACAGAATTGATATAATTTTAAGAGTTTCACGTTCTCGGAGATGCGGATGTTTCATACAGAAGTCTTGTTGTGTCACACTCGTCTGTCTCATCAGTTAAGTTCCTAAAACAAAAAGAAAAGTTATAAATTTACTCAATTTGAATAGATAACATAAATTTAAATGCAATGCAGTATAATTTATTGCTATACCAGTGTTATGATTTGTTACCACCAGTTATTGTATGTATCATAATATCTAAAAACAATGCGCCGAATTCATTTTACATTATGGCCAAGGATTACGATCACTTCAAAAATCAATCTAATTCTAAGAGTCAATGGACGAAATAATGTATCCTTTTTATAAATAGTCACAACTAAACAGATAACTTCACAGATTTATTAAATTGACAAAGAATTAAAATGCATTATAATCATGTCAATCTAACAACATACTATTTGGTCTTTATATCTATAATATATATTATTTATTATAACGCGATTATTTTCCTTACATTCATAGTTAATATAAAATAAAAATAATTTAAAAACACAATTGAAAGTAATATTAAATAAAACAATTAATTTAACATAATATAAAATAAAGTGTATAAGTAGATTGATTTCTTAACCCACATAAATGTAAAAGCGAAATTATCATAATTTTTCAAAATATTTCATATTTTAATATATTGGAATCTATGATGATATAAAATTATTTCTGTGTAAAAGTTCTACAGTTATAGAATAGTTATAACTAAAAATAATAAAAATCTGTAAAGTATCTTTTATTTTTGCACCACAATTTTATATATTAAAATTATTTAAAAATAACATCATAATTAACAAACAACAAAAAAATTTTTACTTACTTAATCACAAAACACACCTACTTAATACAAAAATTCTGAAAAAACACCTGCACTTTTCGGATTCCGACACAAAACTCAGGAATAATAAACTATGCGTTAGAAGGAGGGTTCATCATTGTAGTTCACGATACAGGTATATCGGTAATATTTTCAATAAAAATTTGTTTCAATTTAATTAAATAAATTTAAATATGGTATGATTATTTTTAATTTGTTTCTCTGCAAGTAACTTAATTTATGGATAAAAAAACTGAACATAATATTATCAATAATTTCAATAAAAATTATACCTTAAGAACATTTTAACTTTAAACCGGGGGATCATCTATAATTTAACAGAGAACGTACTCCTGTATGATTACACTTATTTTATTAAGCGACAGAGATGTTTAGTAATGTATTTATTTTTTACAATACAATTTTGTAATAAATTTCTTATTTTATTAACATTATCTTTTTAATTTATTGTCGATAACAAACTAAAAATGCATTACATCACTAGTAGCGCGCGCAGCGTATGCACTTGTTACGCCTACTTTTCAACAAACGGAACTGCCTCCAAATTGAACCTTATTTCTACAGCCTCTGGTTTCCAGTATAAAATAAAATAAAAGCATTACGTTATTTTCATAGTAACCACGCCCTACGAACATAACATAGTATACCTCTTTATCGCACTTCTTGCTACAATATTGTTAGACTGAAATAAAACAATCATCAGAATTTACCCCTTTATTTAATTATTTTCTCGATCAATATCTCCAAATAAAAATATCAACAAATCCTCTTTAATTATCCATCATCTGTTATAAAGCAATTTACTCAGTTTTCCATTAAAAGTTTCAAAAATCATATTTGTATTGTTAATGTAAAAAAAATATTAGTCATAATATTAAATTTTTTACAGTAATTTGTCACGTAAATAAGTAAAAACAAATGTTCAAAGTCCTTTGGATATTAATTGGTCTGTGGTAGTTCCATAAAAATCGATTTAGGTTTATAAATACCGAAAAACCAGATCAACGGCACCTGTCAACGTTTACTACATCTAATACAGAGACTAATAATAGTGTTGCAACAAAAGTAACTAAATTGACTAAAAGTTTATATGTATATAGCGCGATGATATGAAGGCAACATTTTGATAACAATCAATTGTATGGACGTAGAGACTCGCAGTGTCCCTTCTACTGTCAGACCAACCGACGGATGGACCGTTCAGAAAGACAACATATTTAAATGTATGTGCGGTATTAACATTTTTTAAGAATTAAAACAAGTTTAATAAATATTAACAGTTTTAATATATTTTTAATATCACATTAACCGAAGGTACTATACAAATACTGTATTGTTACATATGTATAACATTATTACAAATTATAATATTATTACAAACAACTAAAACTTAAAAAAAAAACAACACGAACTGAAAATATAATTCTTAGTGTTTTTGAAGAAAATCGTTTAACACGTATTTCTCATTTTCATAAGGTTTATCCCAATAATTAATAAAATGATACGTACATATCTAATTTCGCCCGACTGTAAGTACTGTGAACTATATTTTTCGCGCGTATTTTGTTATATATAAAAGTCAATACGGTGTACGACCTCACTTATCAAAATCCCAGGAATCGCTTAAATTGTAGCAGCATTCACCTAAGACACATCATAATTGTTAAAGAGAAGACAAATTCTACTTATATTTGATTAACCAAGTTAGTATTATAATTTTAAATACCAGGCAATATAAATAGAATATTGCCCAAAGCATCTATGATATAAAATTTTACACAATTATTTTATTACATGTAATAGGTAGTCCGTTCTTCCCCTCTAATAATAAAGATGACTGTTACACCGTTCATTATATAGGGTAGAAATTCGTGCTCATAAGGTCAAATATCCTTTGGAAAAGAAGAACTAGAATTGATTATGATTTTATGATTCGATTTTAAAACTAAAACTGTTTATCAGATCGAAAAACATTTAATACATTTTGCAATAAACATTCCTTAAGACATAGACACCGTCTGTTTCGTTTTTTGAGTATTTAATTATTATTTTAAATTACAATATCTGTAGGAAAGTGCAATTTCAAGATATTTTTCATTTGTCGGAAATTTCAAATTGGTTTCTGGTGTCGTCAAGTTAAGAATGGACATGGACAAGTTAATGAGAGTACGTAAAAAGTGTTAACTGCGTTAATATTATAAGTAAAGTATTAAAAAATATATTTTAATAAGAAAATAATGAAAATGGATGTAATATATTTCAGGTACAATTTTATATTGTAAGAGCATTAAAATTATGAAAATTTCGCATTCCCAAATAAAGCTCACCTCTTCAGTTAATTGGCTATTAATATAATGACTACTTCAAAATATAGTATATGTATAACATAACATTGTTATGTCCATTATTTACTTTTATATATAAAGAAGTTGTAATAAAAAACCAATACCAACGTTTCGTTTTTAGTAAATAAGAAACTTATATCTTAATTAAGGTTCTGGTTTATTTACACCCTTCAAATGCAGGTTTAATTTTTGTATAGTTCGGAGCAGTGAGCGGGAAATATTTATAATAGGGTAACTAAATATTCGTTCAGGTGGATTCACTAACATGCAGGAATAGTTACTAACAGGGTTGATCTGAAGTACTATTCAATTGTTTATAATTTGTGTTTTTATTTTGGTTTTATTTTACATATTTCTCTTTTAAATTTATTTTAATTTAAATTTTTGACCTAAGGTTCTTCTTTAATTAATTATGAATTAACTTTGAAAAACAGATTACACGTTTTGTTTTACTAAGATGGGATAAAAATAATATTATACTTAAAATATATCACTATGCAATTATCATTTTTAATTGGTTGCATCAAATTGTTACTCTTTCTGTAAATTAGGTATAGAGAGAAAAACAATATAGCTAGGAAACTAATATAGATAAACTTTAAAAATATTATTAAAAAATACTTTTAGGGAATAAAAAGATATCTTGTTTCATAAAAGAATTTAACAGTGGTACAAAATATCACTTTCTTTCTTCTCCATTTTACGTGACATTAGAATACGAATTATATAGAAATATAATTTAAACGATTAAAACTAATAAAGTCATAATTGAAATTTGAATAAATATGAAAAAACATCAGCATCCGTACAATATCACATTTTACTTCACCTACATTTATTTTAATTTAATTTGTAATAATACGATAGTTGAATTTATATAAAAACTTTAATTTTCATGAGAAATATTCTTTACGAAAATTCATTTATTTTTGTTATCACTTTTTAAAAATTTATAATACAATGTACACCACGTATAACTCAAATAAGGCTTCGTAATAGCGACAGAATATGTACCATATCGTTTCATCAATATTACCGTGTCAGAAGTATCCTGAAAAAATGTTTCTATCCCGGCCTCTTTGCCTTAGCCCTGATGACTAGTCGCAAGATTCTACTTCTGCTTGAATTTACACCTCGAGCCTACCTGTCGCTAATGTCCCGCTCATTTATACTTTAACCCATCAAACCAATTGAAATCCCTGAACGCGCTCTGAAGTGTATCTGGTACACTGACAATTGATGAACTACCGCAACATGATCTTTTTTTTATTAGTGTATTTTCGAAATATATGAGACATTTTTTAATATCCACTATTATGCGATTATACAATACATCAATATTTCTTTCAAATAATTTATTAAGATTTGAGGAAGAGACTAGAGTGTGTGCTATTTAAAATAAGACAGCCACAAAGAATATCCATTTTGTTTTAATTTTGTTTTCTATATAACTTTTTGATTTATTGTTTAGCGCACAATAAATGAAGTATTATTTTGTCTATTATTACACATGTTCTAAACGGGGGCAACTGATGTAGATATTTGAAGTCTCTGGGTAGCTTACGTAAGCTACCCAGAGACTATATAATTCACGTGAATTTTGTTGCTTTTTTCAAATACAAGTTATACGAGCAAGCATGACATTTAATATAATTAGTAGCCTTAAGATAGATTTTTTTATATATTTCTGTAATGATATATTGCTATAACAATTTAAAAAAAAATTAGATATGAGTATCATAGATTATAATACCATAGAGTTGTCCTAAATTAAAAGAATAATTCATGACTTCTCCAATGGTCCATTGTGCAACAGCGAAGTTTTTTATAGATATACATAAAATATTTTGTTTTAAATACAACATATATAGTGTAATTACTATAATTAATAATGTTATTATATATTTTAGTGAAAATATAAGTTTTCACTACTGTTACCTTTAGGAACGGCTGTTTCTATACGTCTCCAAATTTTTTTCTATCTTCTTATTTTTCACATAATCACATTTGTATCCGTAAACAAAAATAAAAGCTTAATTTAGAGTTTACTTTTATAACACAGTGTTACCCGGTTCACATTTCATTATCAACTGCCCTCTGTGATGTCTTTACATTTCACATGTGAATATTAAGTTAATATTTTTAGTCTCAAAAGAATATAGAAAAAAACAATTGCTGGCTTAATTTATTATTTGGTTAATAATTGAAATAGCAAGTACAGTGGTCCAATTTGAAAATGGTAATGGGTACTATCATTGGAGTGTGTGATACGATCGTTGTTGGTTTCGATAAAATAAAATGACCATTGATCCTCACAATTACAACAATTAATTTTAATCAATTATAATAACGAATTTAAAATATTATGATATATATATTTTATGGTATTTGGTCTTTAATTTACTTCGAGATCATATTTATATAAAATATAAGGGTTTTGTATGTGTGTCCTGTGGATAGAATATTTTAATTGATATGGATGATTCACTATTATTGTTAATTATTATTCTCTCTCTCTCTCTCTTTATTATCTCTACCTATTTGTTAATAAAGAACCTAATACTACATGTGTTCATATTATGTTTTTAATAAGGTGTAAATACATAGTTTTAAGAACTCAATTTACCCTCATAATAATTTTTGAGATGATGAACTTTACATAAACAATCCACAGGCAGGCTTTGGTTAAACTTCTAAAATTATTCAATAATAATAACACATTACTTAGGCATATAAAATAATGAATCATATTCTTAATATTGATTACCACTGTACGTCCCTAATTGTATATTATGTAATCCGTATCCGTCTCAATAACGAGGGAATAAAAGATATAGTGTCCATGGGAAATATGAATGTGTGCGTGCTGTATGTACTGATTTTGTTAACATGCAATTACGTACTTCAGTGTTAAATGAAGCAAATCCTAACAATAGCAATCTATGGATATAAATATATTAATATAGACATAAAGTTGTCCAACTCGACGGATAATAATAAATATCATTATATAAAAACAGACATTACCTCCAATTGTTTATTTTTCAAAAATATTATTTATTATACTACCAAAAATATTATGACATTACAAGATAAACGAAACTATACAATGATAATAGACACTATTTTTAGGACGGACTGAACTACCACTGCGATAGAAGATCAAAGTCTGTTAATCGTTGTAATACAAACGAGCGTTTCTTTATTTTTTTCTTATCTTTTTCTTTTTCTGAATCCTTTTCAACTTGTTTATCAGTTTTCTTTTTGATGGGTTTCTTTTCATCCGAGTCCTTTTGTTTTTTAAATTCACATTCCAAATCAAATGGGCATTGGTCCGCGGGATATATCGGCATCATAACCACCGGTACGTAGTTGGATTTGCCCCCCTCTTTCTACAATAAGTAAGTGATTTGATTCACATAATAATAAAATAATAAAAATATCATTTTTTTCTTTTTATTATTTTAAGTTTTATTGCATAAGCTAATAACAAGCACAGAATCAACAAAACAATAACCTTATCATGAAAGTGGGCTCTTCCAGGTAACACACATTAACGAATATAACAACACTGAGACGGAATCGCTGTATATATATATATATATATATATATATATATATATATATATATAAATTGTAATATAATATTGATAAACTTATATAATCTAACATTAATGTAGTATATATTTATATATATAATTATATGATATATAAATTTAAATAAAACATGAACATATACATACATAAACAAATAAGCAAATAATTTCTAGTAGTTACGAGATGTTTAACAGCGATAGATAGAGTTGTTTAACTCGCTCGTTTTATGGTGAATGATCTTTTTCTTATTATTTTTTCGCTAGTAGACTTTCTATTTGAGGGGAGGACAAAATCTTCACTATAATGAGTAGTATTTACTCAGTTATATAGAATAAGAAGTTTGGTATTTATTTTACCTTTAGTATAGTATAGTAACCACATATAGTTTTATGTCCAATTGAATTGACAAATAATTTCCTATAGCTGTATTCTATGCGAACACAATCGCAGGTAATAGCTAGTTTAATTTACAAATGACTAACCTGACTTTCACCGGCGCACTGGCAGCAGTAACTCTGTGCGGCTGACACCGTTTTCGAGTTCACCAGATGCTGTACCACCGCTTTCAATCTTTCCTCGTCCATGTTCCCGGGCTTGCAATTCTCCCATTTGCCTTGTGGATTCATTTGAACGAGTACTGGAGCTGACATACCTAGTGCGTCGAATCCTGGCTTTGCCATAGGACTTACGAACAAAAACGCATTATAAGTCACAAAACTGCCTACTTTCAAAATACAATCTTAAAATAGATGAATTATCTTAAATCATTGTCTATAAATGGTTTCTATCACATAAGTTACACAGATTTGAACAGATACGTCAACAATACTTACACATTTGCTAATTTTGAAATCAACTCTTTGTCCGTCATTTTGTGATATTCTGTTTTCTACTTATATTTTATAAAAAATATGTATTATGATAAATATATTACTAAAATTTCCTTGTAATTTAAATGTCACACTTAAATTTGCATTTCATAAAGTATTTAAAATGTTATGATGTTTCAGCCAACTGTGAAGTTGTCACAGAGCCATTGGATCTCTTTAAAGACAAAACTATTTTGCTTATTTATGGTTAAGGGAGAAAGGGGTGCTTTAAAACATTTTTTTTTAATTTTTATTTGTTCGATGTGTTCATGTTGTTGTAACATTCTGGGTGCTTAATGGTTCTGCAGGTTAGAAAAAATAGATTGTATTTAAGAAATATTATAAACCTACTACTGTAATTACCCCTCTTCTAACAACAAACAACAACAACAACAACTAACAAGTCAGACAGTCCTCTACTCAAAAAATATTCGCTAAAATGTATGTTTCTTTGTTAATTATATTATATATATATATATATATATATATATATATATATATATATATATATATATATATATATACTTTTGAACTTTTGAGAGTAACTTAAACTTTGATCTTGAATAACTTTTATTAGTTATTTCGTTCATTAGTTATATAAATCAAAAGAAAAAAAAAAAAAATTCCTGTGTTATTCTTATGGGAAATCGAAAAGTGCGATGCGGACTACCTTAATATTAATATTAAGGGCTCATATTTTCACAGGCCTATTTTGGCATCTAAACGAAACTTTTGAGCCTGGTTCCGAGAAAAAAAATTTTTTTTTTTTTTGGAAACGCCCTAATATATATATATGTATTCTGTGACACTGGTTTATCCTGTACAGGTACCAGACTCTAAAAAATCTATGTAATTAATTTAATATTCTATCTTGTACATATTAATAAATTATTAACATAAGAATAGGAATAGATAATTGGCTTACCATATGAAACCGTTCATCCAAAGTTTGAAAATACACACATAAAGCTAAAATTTATAATAATCTTGTCAATATTTCGCAGATTTTTAATAACTCTATATTTACTAATTTTATTCTTGATACTTATGACATTTATTTGCATTTTATTTTATAATCAGAATATATGTTTTATATGTACTCACTTTATCACTTTATTATTAAATTATCTCATTAAGTCGCTTAAAACACATTTTTGCCAAATACACATACCTACCGTTAGATTCCATTAAGCCATTTTGGTGTGTGAGAGAAAAGATGATTATGTAAGCTAATTTTAGTATGATAATATATTATTTTCTTCATGTTTATGATATTATATATATTTTGTGTTACGAAAATTAAAAAAAAATATTTTCATTAGTCACTGAAGAACTTTTTCTTTCACTGGGAGGGCATTCATGTGGTCAAAGCAATTGTTGAATACCTGTTGAATACAACAGGGGTAATTAGAGTACGGGAGGCGGAGAGAATCAAGCTGTGTCCGGTTTAGCCTTCGTTGAGTGTGACATTGTGGTCATGCTTAACGGTTGTTAGTCTTCCTTGCTAGACTAGTCTCACCACCGTGGCTGCCGATAGAAGCTTGGGAGGGGGTGAGGGGAACCCCCGTTTTGTGATAAAACCCATATACGTACACACCGCGAAGAAGAACCCAAAATGTCCACGTGGTATGTCCGTCATGGCAAGGCGGTTGTACGAATATTAGTCAGCGTTCCCATGATGTCCGCTGTAACAGCACACATCTGGATAATTAGATGGGAGGAGCCCCATAAATAAATGCTTAGAATAAGTATTACGACCGTTTGAAAGGTTATGATTATTTTAAACCCTAGTACGTTGCATCTTATTTTTATATATTTTACGATGTCACGTCATTATTACTTTATATATTGAGTACGTCCTCGTGCTATAAAACCAGAATACAATGAATAATTATTTTTTAAATCATGAAGTACCTAGACAAACACGATTTCCTTGATTCTTAATGTATATTAACAAAAATACGACGGACGATTATTTATAAAAGAAATATCGGGAAAGCTGTCTGTCTCAGGGTTAAGTCAGCCCTACAAGTCTTATCAAAAGTGAGTGTGTAGATAAAAAACAAAGTGACAAGATTAACATGTCTCAAAAAAAATGCGCTTTCTGCGGTTATAACAAACGAATTGTTTCTTCTTGCACCTAATGCTCATAAATCATTTATTTAATTATACAATTATATACGAGTATTATTCAATATAAAATGACCATCTTCCTTCTTGTCAACAACTACGTAACATTAAAAAATAATATTTATTTTAATTCATAAAAAAATCGAAAATTAAATCATCATAACTTAATTGCACAAGTCCTGCACACTATTATAATTCTAGCAATACATGCAGAATATAAGCTGTTAATAATGACTTCCTTCGTCTGCTCCTTCGCCTCTCGATAATAATCCGTCAAGTGGATTTGTATTATTGTAAAAATGTTCTTATCTATAATGAAAACATTTATGTACGTTTTCTCGTGAAGCTAAATGTTTTTTCTTTTTATTAACAACTACATAAAGTAACATAATGACGAATACGATAATTATAATCTAAGAATTGGTTTTAAGTGTTTGGTTTTTGGCTGCTTCAAAATATTTAATGTTATTTTGCCTTGGACAGATGACAGTACATATAGGGCCGGATTTAAAATTCTGAAGACCCTGGAGCAACGCATGGGGGCCCATATTTATTAATCATTTTTTAAATAAGACAAAATTTTCTTGCAAGGCTTTTTAACATTTATTGTCAGCAAATAAAATTTATTTCAATAAAGAACGTCCTCTTTTAAAATCAAATACAATTTATTAAAAATTTAATTATCATGTTAATGGAACTTTTTGAGCTAAATGGAAACTTGCAATCAGGAGTTTCTGATGTATCAATAACAACATCCTTATGTTTGTTGTGCAGGCATTATTAGTAAAAATGTAAGAAAAATGTTTAAGAGTAAAAACGTAAAACTTTGTAATGTAAAAGACCGGTCAAAATATGAATATTTTTTATCTTTATTGTGGCGGCCCCTCTACTGTGGAGGACCCGGGGAAGGGGCCCACCTGCCCACCCCTAAATCTGGCTCTAATTAAATTTGCCACTGACTGAGTTGTTCGATTTTATTGAAAATTATTTTAACTACATCCTTAAAATGGGCGCTTTAATGAAGAACGGAAAAACTCTCTTCGATATCATAGTATTCAATTTTGCGTTTATGGTATATTATATATATATATATATATATATATATATATATATATATATATATATATATATATATATATGGTATATTGCGTATAAATATATAATATAAAAAAGAACCTGTTAAATTTCGTTCATTTTTTTAAATCAGGACCTCGTTTCAAGGAATAGTTTTTTGAAAACATTTGCGAAGTAAATATAAAAATCTTAGTACAAAAAGCACTAGCGTGTAGATGTTTATTCACAAAACAAACGTACAAACAGAAATTATTTAATTATTAATTATAAAAATAAATAATTATTTTATAAGATTTTTGTACCTATCTAATTAATACAAGAAAAATAGAAAAGTAGGAAGAAAAGAAACCTAAGTGAAATATGGTAAAAATATTTTATTATGAATATATCATATGGTTCGCATTAAATTAAGTATCATACTTTTATTTTAAACATCCCCATCTTCTAAATTATTACAGATAAAAAAATATAAGCTATGCTCATTTTATCGCAGGTCTTAATGATATTTTATAAATACACGTTTAAAATTTTACGTTTTAATTAAACAGATGCAAGACACTATTAACATATTAGCTACATTTGAATAGGAATACAATAATTTTTCTACCATTGTGAAAGTAAATCAAAATCTGTATGTCTACTAAGCAACCATGGTTTCGGTTTATTCAGAGGTCCGCCACCTTGCTTTAATTCTCCGCCCTTACCTTTCTTGGTCTTCTTACATGAATGCCAAATAAATCTGCAACAAAAGAATTTCCTAGTAACAGCTGTGAATCGTTCAGCGCCATCCTAGATACTTGTTAAAAAATGAGTACTTCACTACTAAGCTACTGTTGCACGCCATCTATAAAGCAATACCAAAACGTTTAAGCCACAAAGCGAAACATGTTTTTACATCAAAATCTAACATAGCTGTCCTTAACAGAGCGCACATAGATATAATTTCTCTTAACCAAAATAGATGTCGCTACAAAATATTTTAGTTTGTTAGACGTAAGGGACATGTCATAGAGAATTAGTGAAACGTTTCAGTAACATTTTTATAAACATTATTGTACTATAATATTATAGCATTTTACTTTAATCTTAACGAAGTTTTGAAAAGCACTAACATCAATAAGAAACTGATGTACTTGTGGACTTTTGGAGCCCTATTTTTGCATAAAGATCATAAAGTTAAAAATTGTTTTTAAAATATAGTCCTAATCTTCATAAATATAACTAACAATATCTGTAAAGTCAATACTACTTTCTAAGGTTAAATTCCCGAATAAGAATAAACTAGAACCAAATGAATCGCGTAACCAAAACACTACTATTATTAGATTTATTGAATATAAATATTTTCAATAAGACTAACTTAACATTAATTATTTATGTATAAAATTTATTATTGCATTGCATTGAACTTTTTCATCTAGCATAATTAAAATTGAACATTTGTAAATAGATTCTTTCCAATGAGTGAGTATGTTTTGCATTTTGCTAATGTAATTAAATTAACAAATATTTTATATTCGTATATATTTCCATACAATTGAAGTCCAATTTATTGTTATCGAATATTTAAATCAAATTTAAGGTGAAGTAGCTGGCCTTTAAATTTTTTACTACTATACATTTACTTTCTTATTGCACCATGAAATTGACTTATTTTCTCCATCATCAAGTTCTATCCCGCCAATATTGCCTTTGCTTTAATAGTTTCTTTGACTACTTCAATAAAAATGTAATAAGTTTGATCTCACCTAGCGCATTCTGAGCCTACCATCATTCTTTTAGATATTTAAAAGTTTGAATAAAATGTTAATAAAAACCTAAATAGTTGCAGTTAACTAGACTATTAAAAACCATTGGTGTGTAAAAATTAATATTAAATAATATGTATTATTTCAGAAAATTATATATATAACTATCATGCATGCATCGCATGCCTCGCATGGCATGGCATACTCGTATTTATTTCAAAATATACTCTGTTTTAAAACATTAAATAATTAACTTGATAGTAAAATAACGCTAATATAGCTCTTATGTGCAACCGTTAAAATTGCACATAAATGATATATAGTTATTATTTTACCTCGGCGTCCGTATCGTCTGGTTATGCACAGGACACTTAAACTCCCAGTCAGGTAGTTGCAAGATGTAAATAATTTCCTCGTCGTCGTCCGTCTCTTTTCTTTTCTCGGCTTCAGTTTTTGCATATGGCTGTTTAAAAAAAAATTTTGCATTCATTAAATCTTAATTTTATGTTTATAAATTGTGATACAAAATAACAGACAACTCATAAATTAAAGTATACAATAATGTTACGTACAAATACACTGGGCGCGGTTATAGCTTCGCTGGGATCGAGAAAACCGTCGAGGATTTGCTGATTGATCTTGTACTTGCGAGCCAAATTAAAATTCTTTACATCCTCTTGAGTCATAGGAAACGTAATCAGAGGACGCCTGTAAAAGTATTAAAATAAATTTCATGGTCATATAAATATTTAGCACTCAAAATAACAATAAAGTGGTCTGGAATATTTCTTTGGTACTCTAAATATTTAACAAGATTCAACTTAAGGCGCTGGATCTTAAAATACAAGTTGGTGTTTGAATCTTTACCTAAAAGGATCCAAATAAAGAGACCGCTGGGGTAGTTTGAAGTTTTTCTTGATGTATTCATCATCTAAAAGCTGGAAGTCGCTTTGGGCGGACATTTTAGCTGCGGTAGGACGAGGTCGCGCGTTGCTGTCTGAGGGGCCATCGCGTGGCACAAGACAGATCAGAGGCAAACTCGCATTGCCTGCGGCGCTGCTGGCGCCGGGGCACGTACAGCAGCTGTGAGAAAGGAATTGACAAAAACTAAGAAAGGCTTGGTATTTAATAAGACAATATCGAAAATTATTATATATATAAAATATAAATTATTACTACCTTTATTTAATAATATTGTATTTTATTTTCTATAATGTCTAAATTTTATCTCATTTCTGTCAATCAAACAACAACAAATTTTGCCCAATATTTATAAAATTTATGATATAATATGATATGCTTTACAACATATTATTTATAAGAATTACAATTATTTATAAATAATCTATCATCAAAATATATCAAAATATATTTTTCTGAATTTGTACAGATTTAATAATTATAATAATAATTTTTATTAGCATTTGTCCTCGTTTCATTATTCATTTTAGTTTTTATTTCACTCGCACAATTCAGAGCTTTATACTATTTATTTGTTCTAGATAATACTTCCAATTCCGAAAATCAAAATAAATAACGACAAAATAGAAGGCAGTGGAGGAGGAGGAGTGCACCTACATTGTTAAACCAACACACGTACCTGGCCATTTTTTTGTTCACTTTCTAATTTATAAAATACTTAATACCCCAAGGTTATCATGTTTAAAAAAATAGTTTTTAAATTATTTTTTAATTTTTTACATTATTTATCAAAACAGACTTTTAGACCATGTGAAAATTCACTTGACGTTATTCATATCTCATAACGATTTGATTTTGTGACATGTTCGTAGCAAATTTTTGTGAAAAATAAATATCAAACACTAAATAAGGTCGAATAAACAAAAAAAATTTAGAGATTGTCCCTTAAATTGATATGTAATCTAATGTGTTATTTTATTGTATATTAAAAAATAGTACACAAAAGTCAACATATTTTTATTATTAAATAATTTCAAGTTTCATAAAAATAAAATGCTATATTATTAATTACACTTTCAAACGTCAGTGAAGCTAAAAAATTCAAGTGAAGGTTCTCTTATCGCCCTATCATGGAGTTGTTTTACTTATTAATACTCGAGTTATTATTCGACAGGTTCAAATAAAGGGAGTTTTACTTCAAACAAATTTAACCTTATTGCCTCACCAGTTATATCAGAAAGTGTGTGATCGCCACGCGCTTGAAACAAATAATCTTGAACATGCTTATTATATCAAGACAATCTCCCTTCTAACTAATAGAACATTAGGTGTAATATCGCGTGAGGAGAAGACGTTAGGGTGTAATATTTCGCTGCTGGCTGTGATTGAACAAATGGTTCAGTATTTATGGCCCACGGCACTACTTTATTGCGTTCGCAGGATTGCTCTTCCAAGGAAAACTTATGAGTTACCATCATTATTACCGCCGTGTTATAATGAGATTTTATACTATTATTATTATATATTTTTTTCAGAATACGTTATATATATTCTTATTAAATATAGACTTTCCGGAGGTTACAGGTACGTCCGTTCCTGATTTTTCATGTTAAATTTATAAAAAATTCTATAAATTTCAGTACATATAGAAGTCGTTTAATGTATTAAGAGCCTAACAAGAATTTATACAGTTTTTGGCAATATTGAAGCTATATTTTACTAAGCAGAATAATACCAGGCAATGTGAAAAAATAGCTACTTTTAAAGAAATGATTTTTTTATATATATAGTCTGAGTAAATTACCAACACCACCAAGTCTTTAACAATCAAGCTTCTGTGCGGATGCTTGCCGAGTATCTCATTATGTACCTATAGTCCTTAGGAAATCGCTATTAAAACATTTTACTTATTTTAAGAGCCAATTAATGAAGTTTAGAAATAATTATATTTAACGATATATTTTGGTATATTCTAGATTTAGATTGCATGGTAACCAGTACCAATTTAGTTCAGTAAATTACGATATTATTTTTTACAGCGATATCTTCGAAATTATGAATATATTATAATTACAATTATACTTTCCATTAATATGTTAAGAATAATATATATAAGTATAAAAGGAAAATATTTTTTCTAGAAACCTTGACAACAATAATAATATCTCCTCTACATAGCTACAATATATAAATTCATCTAGCCGTGACCGGGCTTCAAAGAGTGAGACCGTCTTTATGGGACAATGTACATTGTGTTTTCAAAAGGTTCCTAGATCTCCTTTAATCATTATCTCAGTAATAATATAGTTATTATAGGGACTTTTTAATGGTAATATCACATTTGTTACCGAGCTTCGAAATGTCGTATTGCATGAAGCAATGACTTCCAGACTAAGTAAAGGTTATATAATTAGTTGATGTTACATATATCTTTAGGTATGTTTATTTTATAATATGTTATATATTTAATTTTTTTGATCATATATTACATAAATTATTTAAAACAAGAAAACCGACTAAGTCGAGTTGGTGCAGTACCGTGAAAAACTTTTTTATCTAATTAAATTATTATTTTATGTAGGTATTTTTATTTTTACGGTTTTATCAAATTTAATGAAAGAGATTTAGTATTATAAAAATCTAAAAAGAATTAATTTACCCCGGCGATGAAACGAGCGCTAAGCCATTCCTCCTTCAAAGTAAGTCTGCATTTCACTATACAATGTACTGGATCCTCCGGATCCGCTTTCTCGCTTGAAACGAGATCATAAAGTAGGCTTAGTTACTGCGTATCCTTTCATAATATTTACGTTTTATATATATATATATGTATATATATATATATATATATATATATCTTAAATTTAATTAAAGTAAGTGAGCACCTTTATACATAGATTATACAAAAAAATACTACTCTTTATCCGTTTGAATACAGAAGCATCTAATTTACCTATAAATTATCTAAAATTAGATAAAGTATAGAAATAATATTTGAATGTCGTTGAAATAATAAATTACTTAATCGATCATGATCTTTAGATTGTAGACGCCATACTTTCAACTTGTAATAAAACACATCTACACTTTATACCCTTCAGAAGTTTACAAAAAGTGACTCACGGAATTTGTTTAAGCGGATGTCACCTGTTGAATTTTCTAAAGGTCGATCAAACACTCATAGTCACGTATTACAATGTTATTCTTTTCCACCCTTTTGTTTGATCAACTCTATCATTTTCGATTCAGCATAATGTTTTCCAAACATCCTAATCTTTATTGTTCGGAAGTTTTCAAATCTTGGGGTAATCTGATTTTATCTTAACCGTTCAATGGATCTGGAAATTTGCGGATAAAACCTGTCTTTTATGTTTCTTATTTTTGATAATATTTTTAATGGTAATATAGAAATCAACATCGGGGAAATTATAAGAGGCTAAAGAAATCTGGCTCTGAAGAAATCTGGCTACCATTTTACTACAATCAGATCTATATCGATAATATGAAGTCGTTTATATTAAGTATAACATATTGTACAGAATAATAACAAATCCTGATCGATTGCTATACAACTTATGGGGTAGTTAGAGACGTAGGTGAGGAACAGACCCATTTCAAACTACCCACGTGTCCAGATGGTAAGCAATTAAGGACTGACGACGTGTTAATTTCCCTTATTTGTGATAATTATTTATTCAGATGGCATTTTAAAACGGGTTAGTGAAAATCTAACATCTATTGAGTTGTCGTCGATTATATTTGTCTGTTTAAGTTTCGTGATGAAAAATAAAATGTATCTCTAAATCTAGGTCCGTGTTTTGGTGATTTATTTGTAGTTTGAATAATATTATAATGTTATCAATATTTTTAATTATATATGTTTGCGCAAATGATATATTCAGTGTTAGAACTTTTAGATCCTTGTAATTAATTCTAAGTTAAATAGTATTACAAAGAATTAGTAATAGACTTATTATTCTAAGGCTTTTGTATTTGTACCAGTGCAAGTCAGTAAATTATTTAGACAAAATTTTTACAATAAAAATTATTGTATTATCTTTAATATAAAAGATAAATGAAATAATAATTTCGATTGTCGGAAAAATCAATTGAACCGATTTTATCTCGATCAATTCTCAAGTACCGATAGCTATCGATAAAATTTGTTATCGAATCGCATATACCAAAGGTTTACAATGCTCCAATTATTTCTACAATCATGTTCCACAAAATATAGAGTATAAATACTTAACTCAATGCATTTAAGATCTATTATGGCATGCATCAATTTCAACTAATGAAGATTCAATCCCAATGATAGATAAAAAATAGAAATATATGTCAGATATGTATTGTATGTTAAAAAGTGAGATTTTGTTAACTAATATTTAAAAATAATAAAACTATTTTCTTTTATAATTTTTATGCATTTTACATAACATAGAGTAGTCCTTTAAAACTATCCCTATGGCGTTTTTATTTCTTAGGTTTGGGTCTTAAAATACTATGATGAATTATACACATGAAATCGAATTCAATACGAACACAATTAGATTAAAGTTAAATTAACCATTAGGTTAACTGTCTCGCTCGGATATAAAATACATTTTATTTTATTTAGACAGATAATATTGGTCATGTTTATAACTAAAAAAAAACGCATTTCCTTCGTAAAAATCTATAAAAATTCTCAAATCAATGTAATACTAAATATTATTAACATAAAAGATACGAGGATTTTATCAATACAATCGACTTTTATTTATCTAATGGCCCGTGTATTGATCAAACATTAATTTCAATAACCGCTGGTGATGGTGATCAGAATCACAATAGACATTACTGAAAAAAATATAAAAATGTGTTGTGTTATTTATTTTTAAATGATTAAATACAAACAAAAATTGCTTTATGTAAAATTTCATACTTTACGACTTCAATTTCAATTAAATTTGTACCCTAAGGTATTTTAAAGAATATAAATAGAAATTAGAAAATTATGAATATCAAATAAGTTTTGTTAGTATAAAAGTTAAAAGTGTGTACAGCGACACCAACTTTTTCAACAAATATTATGTTAGCGGTTACATCCGTGGCAAAAGTATATTTATTAAATGCTTGCTGGTTGCGACTGGATTTTATTTCTCAAATAAAATTTAACCAGAGATTAAATTTGTTTATAAATTTTAGGAAAATAGCTGACTTCAACTTGGAATAGAATAATTCTTAAAAACCGATTTTTGGTACACTGCGCCGATACAATAGAAATGTTATGTATAGTAAATCAGAACAGTGCAAAATTTATGGACGATGACGACGGGAGAAAATACAAGTCATTACAACTTGAATGAAAAGCGTATAGCTCTGTAGTCGTAGTGAATAAGTAATTATAATTAATTAATTGAGATAGGTTTTATTTTTAATTTTTCTCATCGTGTTAGATACCGTCTAAGACGACGTCATCGGGTGGGTGAGAAATGTATACAAAAATAATAATAAAGTTAATTCAAAAATTCCTCTGTTATACTTTGATAGGGACCATGGATGCCCTAATATTCGGTGCCAATATGTTGCCGGGGGTCATGACGTCACAATACCTAGCTGGAATTTATGCGTCTAGGGGACCACGCACGTGCTAAGTATATTCACCATATTTTATTTTATATAAATTATAGTGTTTATCATTTGAATAATATTTTACATATGAACATTTTGATATATTAAATTTATATATTTTTTAATTCATTTATAATACTAAAATTTAAATGTAAGCTGTTCGTGAACAGATTAATGTTTAAAATGACCATGATGTAATTTAGTTATGAAAATCGAAATACCTATATTTATAGAAGATTTGATGTCTTAAATTGTCCCACATAACAGCAAATAATGCTCACCCCAGTTAAGTCCACCTGTCGCCTGGGGATTCCTCGGATAACAATAGATGCGATTCGTTAAATGTATGACAAATTGTAGAAAATCACTGTCTAAATTAACAAAGAAGACATTCTACAAAAAATATAAAAATGTATCCCAGGCATCTATTGTGGGTTTAAAAATTAGATCCCTCAAATATATATTTATTAAAACAAATTTGCATACGATTCAATCTGAATTCTGTAACAAGTTGGATAAAAATATGTGAAGAATTCGTATTTTATATCCGCTTTTATATTTATATCATTACACTTTTTGCTATAGTCTTATAAATAATTGTATGTAACATTAAACACCTATGCAGCCAGCCTTAGTTACCCCAGTTGTTTATATTTTAGAAAGGTCTCTTGTACTGTTGATGACTTCTTGCTTCCATAAATATGTACATATATATTTATATTTATATTTTCATGAATGAAAAAAAGATGTAGAAAGTGTATTCAAGACATATTAAGGATAAAAGTCTCATATTTCATTATAAAAATATAATAATTGCGTATATAATACACTTACTTTAGGGAACAGAAAATATCTAAGTTATTTCAACGTAGAAAACACTTTTGCGTCCGCCTGTCCACAACGACGCAATAGAGCGCATGCGCGTCACAAATCGCGTGTCAAGCCGTAAAATTGCGTATGATGCGTTCCGCCTTGTTAGCGACATTGAAACCCCCAACCCCTCCCCCCGACCCCCACCCACGCCCATACCGTGACAGATCAACCTTGCCCAATTGACACCGTGAAAATACTGAACAATATTTGACACTTGAAACTCAGAGTTGTGCCAGCTTGTTTACGATGCAGCTCTTACATTATACTATATAAAAATATATGTGATTAAATTTTGATATTTTTTTCAAGTGATAAAGCAAAGATCCTATGCCGCTGGTTATTATAATTTATACAAGATTACCTACCAATCGTTTTTATAAATAATTCTCGTTAAATGTACTCGTAATAAGCAAAGTACCTAATGGGTCGTTTACAAATTTGAGGGCAAATTCGCTAGATTCCAAAAATTTGCAATTTATTATAATTTTGTGGTATTTTGAGTATGTAAGCGTATTTATAAAAAAAGTAACATAATAATCAAAAGTTCTACTTGTATATTTAAATACAAAGAAATCATAAATCTACATTTTTGAGTGACATGAATGAGAATCATAATTTGTGTAATAATAATTTGCAATTTATAATTGAACACTGTATAATTGTAACTTAGACAAATGATAATGGTATTTTTTAAATCAATAGGTTCATAAATGTAACGCAATAATTAATTTATATTCATAGTAAAAACATTTATTACACATTAGAAAAAAATTGAAAATTTGTTCATCTCATGTTTGCTAAAACATAAATCAAAAAATAGCCTATGAAGTATCTTTTTAATTGTGGAAAATAAAAAAAATCGCTTGAAGCTAAATCGTACTGTAACATTTGTACCTCTCTAAATGTCAAATAGTCGATGGTTCTAGAATGCCGTGGATTCATTCTCCTTGGCCGTTCGCTATTTAACTCTTCGAAAGCTTGTAGCAGACAAACTTTGCAAAACCACTCATAAGTAACTATTCTAAGATCCTTTAGTGGAAGCACTGCTACAACTACGTAGTAGGCAGGACACAAATTACAGCAGATTTTTTTTCGTAACTAGTGGATCAGTTGCAGTAAGTACTGATACATATAAAAATTGTGTATTTTTCTTAATAACTTTCCGTCCGCGCAATTGTTTTGTGGGCAACTCGTGCTCTTCAAACACCGATGGGGTAGATTTCTGGTTCATGAGAGGATCGTAGTTGTAGGTCCAAGATTCATCAGTTGTAAAGATGTAGGATACGTTTTGCGAAAACCATCTTTCAAACTTTTGCAGCATAAATTTTTCACCAATGAAATCGACGTTTTTTTTTTTCTTCGATCAGAAAATGAGGTATCCATCTTAATGGAACCTTCTTAATTTTCACTTCTTCATACAGGATAATGGAAGTTGCCTGTGATCCAATCTATAGTGCAGCCTTAATCTCACATGTGTAATATTTTATTTTTTCTCAATAAACAGTCCACACTGATGATGGTTTATAAGGGTGACTACAGTTGTCGGTCGGTCAGATCTGAGATCATCTTTTAACAAACAATAAGTAACGGTCGCTAACGCCGGAGCAGACTCTCTAAAATGAAAACGTAAATTGTCAGCAGATTCCTTGATTCATTTTTTGGTCCATTTCATTTATACTTTTAATTAATAATTTTGACTTGTTTTTTCTTGTTCATTCTACACCTTTGTAATTCGTTCTTATTCTTGTCTTTCGCCATTATTGTTGGTTATAAAATTTTTCGAAAAGTAAATTAAAAGATAGGTAATAATACAAAAATATACATATATATAAATATATAAAAATTATATATATATATATATATATTTATATGTATATATATATATAATTTTTTACGTACGTTTGTACGGTATCATTAGTATCTAAAATATCACAAACGAGAGTTTCGAGAATAAGATATTGTGATATATTCAAAATTATCGCTAAACAAGATATTTCTAGAATTTATTATTATTTACTAGAAATAAAGTATATTTTGACTAGCTAAAAAACAGAGTAAAATAAGAAAAAAATTGCACAAAATTCAACATGATATACTGTGAGATCCTAATGATAAAATTTTTGTTCAAGCTGTAAAATCTTAAAATAAGATTATATCCCAAAATAACAACTTATAACATACATTTAGATTTCAATCTTTAGACGCTCGTTTAGAGCGGCAGGGTGATGCAGGGCATTTACCGAACTAATTAATGCATTTAGTTGTAGTTGTCTAAGTGACAGTCAAAAACAGACTTTTTTTAAAAACTGTGATATCGTATTTTTTTGTAAGTGACGATTATTTCATGAATTAATGATTCTTTTTAAATAACCTTCTTCATCATCATTTAGAAAACAAGGTCTAACTCTTAGGAGAAATATTCTTGTTTTATCAATTTATCTTTTAAATTTTCAATGACAAGAACGTTCTAGCAGGTCCTGGGCAGTCTTGTGTTTATCGTTTATTTGTAATGATATGGGACATGATATAAATAACTTTTCGAGAGTAAAATCCATAGTTATCCTTTTAGCCCTAAATTTGAAAACGACCCTAATAATCAATACAAAGACCCGTTTTCAATATGTGTATGTTATTGAAATACCGATGCTTGTGATATAATTTATCTCTTCTATTAAAATTAAAAAAATACAGATTTAATTAAAAGAAATAGATGAAAAATAAAAATTCTTCGTATTATATTAAGATTTAATTATTTACTGAAAATTTTTTACAAACTTGAGTCGAGTGCACATTATCTTAAATGTAAATTATCTTTTGTACACTTTAGATAGGACGCTTTTAGTAACTAGACTATATCTTCGATGTTAGATGTAAGAAGCAATTTCATCGGTTTTTTTATTTATATATTTGTTTTGAGTCCAGATTTAACACAAAAATCGCTGTATTTTATCGTTAGATAACTCTTAACAATTTTGAAACAAATATAATATTTGGCCAGTAGTCCAATAATTTCCTATAATATGATTAAATAACTATAATCCATTCGCAAATTAACTTCAACAAGCCGTGTCGGGCTCAAACAATATACGCATTCCAATAGGTTGATGAAGAGCTACCAAAATAAATAATAATTTTCATTTCAATGAACATTCAATATTACTTGTATAATACAACAAATTGCTGTGTCAACGAGTCGAATAAACCGTAATATGTATAATTTTTGTTTGATTATTACAGTGTTATGCTAACGATATTTTTGATATTTACCTATTATTTATTTCATTTTTTCATAGGTTTTTAGCATAGTTTACTTGATGGTGAAATAAATATAACAATGAAAATTACTGTAGTTTGTTTGATCGTTTCAATTAATAGTCCTAAGTTAAGACTCGGAATACTTAACCCGAGATACAGATCTCAATCTTATGTATTTGAACGTTTTGAATATGAATGATAATATTACATATTGATAAAACTCAAACAAACCCTACTACAATTAAATATCAAAAATAATATTGCGACATTTATTTATGATCATAATACGATTAGACGTATCAAAATCCAAAACACAAACACTTTCAAATACATTAAGGATTAGGGCACCTGATAAACAACATTTTTATTGTCATCGATACGGTTTTAATTAATTGTACTCCACCCCGCAGAATTGAAATATTGGGATGCACAATATGTCATAGGGTCCATACATTATGCACCCTATCCATGCATTCCTCGTGCACGTGTTTAACTTTATAACTAGGGGTTAGAGCGCATAATTAATTGTTTTATTGACATCAATTTTGATTGATACTTCTATGGTCAAGTTTAAGCATGGTTTACACTTTTTATATTACCCTGATAAATGAGACGGGATTTAGTAGGTCCCGGTCGATAACATTTGCAAAGGAACGATGTGTCTCTTTAAGTTAAAATTTACATTTCATACTTATTTAACTCCAGGAGTTGTTTATAGTGCCTTTGTGAAAGTCATCAAAGTCTTAAAATCCCGAGACTCATGTCGGCTTATTAAAAATTTATGTTTTAATCTGGAATTAATACTATGTGTTTTATAGGTAAATCTATTTTAATTTATAATAATTAGTTGTGAATTCTACGAATTCGATTTTTAAATTCCTTTCGAATACCACGTAAATTATAATAATGTAATATATATAGTAAAGGAATTAAATATAAGTAGACAGTGTTTGGTCATGAGTCATGACATGCAGTGCTAGATTTTAAGCGAGTTGGTGATTGTTATAATGTAAGAAGTAAAAATATTATGTAATTGTAGCAAAAAATACATAAATAATTTTCAAATTAAAAAGTGATAAAGGAACAAGACCGAGTTTGTCTCCTTATTATCGATTATTCTAAAGTATAAATATAAGGTGGCTGTACATATATTTAAAAATGTATAATATATTGTTATATATGAAAAGTGGTGTCCACACGTTTGCATAGCTGATCAGTTTGGTGTTATGTATTCGGCTTGCAAATATTTTATGAAAATCTGTTATTGGACCGGTGTCGCCACAGGTGCGTGGATATAGTAACCTATGGCAAATCCTAATATTAGCTTTATACGACGCGCTAACAAATGGACAAACATTTCAAATACTACTGAATATCTATTAGGGATGAATCATGAAGGTATTGCACGTAGTAACACTATAATACTATATGAACACGTTTTACTTATAAAATAATACACATCATTCCCTATTCAAACACATCTAGTTTAAAGAAACTGGTCACATGACGTAAACAGAGCGCTATTACTTCTTTAAAATGAATCGCAGATATTCAAAAGAAAAAGATTAATAAAAAACGTCGGAGTTAATTTAAATCTCGTTACGGTGACATTTGAGACTGTTGAATGAAAAAATACTTTTAAAGTGAACTCGGACATACAATTTGTAAAAGGTTTATATTTTAAGTGAAGTGTTGAAACTATAAATATAAAATATATATTCCGAGAGCTCCTTCTGTAGTGATGAAAACATTATGAATACATCACATCAAAATATCAGAAATAAGAATATTAGTTTTAAAGTAAAGTTTATAAAATTACATTTATTTGTTTGATTTTATGAATCAAGTTCAGCATATTATAAACAATCTTTATTATTTAGTATAAAGACAACTTATCTAACAAAAACAAGTGTCTTTTAGAGCCCTAAAGCAGGCTATTAGAACACAAAGTTAGTTGAAGCAGTTTAAAACCTATGATGAAAATGCTTTGTACATCAACTCATGGCAAAGTAGAGTAAAATAGAAACTTCAATTAACTTATTGATTGATTGATTGATTCGAATATTCTTAACTTAATAATGTTTAGAGGACATCTTCTGTATGCACAAGCAATTATTAATTTACCGAATAAAATAAAAGATTTTGTATAAATAAGGTAGGATTAGAATATTCACACAAAAACACCTAACCTCACCGTTGTTATCAACAGATGGAAACAAACAGGAATTAAGATGAAATATTGAATTGGGGTAGAATGGGTGTGGTGTTTTGTGATATTTTTTTGTGTCAGCAATATTTATGAATCAAAGACAGCTAAGCCGCGACTTAATACCTACACCGTACACCACTATGTTCCACTAGAAGCATGGAAACTTTAAAGGAAATATTATATTAAAAATATTAAATTTTGACCTATTAAGTAAACTAAAACCTAATTTTAAAAAATCAAAAGTTACTTCTTTATTTTTTACTAACGCCGACTAAGATTTCCATTTTTATCTTTTTCATACCAGAACTACGCCCACCTCCAAAATTATTTTCGGTGGGTGGGGTGTGCCAGGGGGATCGTATTTCACAATTAAATTTTTCTGGCGCGATCTCAGTGTGTACGCGGAGCCATGCCACACGCTTGGGGTGAGAAGTAGAGTTTCTCAAAGTAGAGTTTATATTAATTCGTTCAATGGAATGATATAAATGCTTGTTTTTATCACTAACTATGTAGTTATTATTTTTTAAACCACAAATAAGAGGTAATATTTATATTTATTACCTTAGATTTTTTTTACATACATGTAAAACTTAAACTCAAGTAATAAGAATCCCAAATAAAGCGATATTACTATCATTTCAATGACTTGAAGTCTGAAAATCGTATATTGAAGACAAAAAAATGTTGTAAAGTTTGAGAAGTGCTGCCCGTCGGTTTAATATCGCAACGGCGACGACACGGCGTCACGTGCGCGCAAAGATACACTCACACAAACGTGTGTGGCTGTGTGCGTGACCTGGATATGAAGACTTCGACATATTATATACTACGATATATATATGTGGTATTCATAACAAAAGTATGCTCTAATTACTTGTTTGAATTATTGAGGAAGCTATTTTACAACAATAGTGTACTATTATAGTTGATATCTTAAAGTTGGAATACAACATAATAATATTATCCTTCTTTACCAGTTATTTGTTTGATTTTTTAACATAGCAATTATTATTACGTATGTGATTTTTTATGAATTCTATATCAAAATTTGTTTAACAGCATCTTTGGATAAAAATATTGTGCGATAATTAAATTTTATCTTAACCTGTTTTCATCTAACAAGAGGAAGAAAATGAAAACTATATTTAAATATATATTATTATTTATATACTGGCAAGTTATTTTAGACGTAAGGAAAAAATATATATTACTAATAAAAAACTGCTAAACATAATGAATGTTACCGTAATTAGTTTTATAAATTGGAATTACTTAAATTTATAAAAAAATACTCACCCAAATAAATTAAATAAACTTCTTAATGAGAAATACAAAAGTAGATCTAATTAATCTGAAATTCGAACCACGATCGATTTAGTATCCCGAATAATTAAATATATAAAAATAGGAATTTTGAGATATTTAATTAATTGTGTTTACCAATTATCCAAGAGTAATTAATTTGCACAAGTGTGCGCACTGGAATGTCCTCAGAGACAGATCAGGTTATATGTTTATCTATACACCGCACTTGACCTTACAATAATCCTTAACATTATCTATGTATGTAGATACATTAGATACTCTTATTTAGCGTGATTACAAACTGAGCAGGTTGTATTGAATATAATAGTATCATCGATTTAAGCCCTTTTTTCTTTATTTTGATTAAAACAAAATTACTATAATCCCTCAATTCGTATGTACTCGTAGTACGGAAGCTGATGCTGCGATCGTGTCACGCTGTCTCCTTAATCCGATTATAGACATCTGCCAAATAACTTTCGAATTATCTTTTACAATACACAAAAAACTATCTTATTACAATGTATTAGAGTCGAAATTTTATCTCAAAGGTTAGATTAAGTTTAGCTCTAAAATTACGCATTATTATTGCATTATGTCAGACACACATGACTTTGCTTTTGTAAAACAAAATATGGCTCTTCAGTTTTGAGCTATCTATCACATAACCTGATTTGAAGTAAACTTAGAACCGAAAAAAAATATTTGTTTGAAGATTTCATTTTCTCTTAATCTATTTCACAATGGGGACTCTTTTCGTATTCCTAATAATAAACATTAATATAATAACGTATTGTGAATATTATTAAAGTGAAATTTATTTGAGCTTTAGATTCTTATATTACCAGGATTTTTCATGTTATTTCTGATAAGAGAAACAATGTAACGGGATAAATATATTACCAGTGTAATAAATAAATACAATTCGATTTCAATTCATTCATCTTGTTAACCTGTAAAATTTTCCTCCAGAATAATAATCTAATCATATAGAACTTTATATTAATTTTAAATTAGACAAACTATCAGACTATAAAAAGTATTAATCTCATTATACTGTTACGAGTTGCTTACAGTAGATATCAAAATATTATATTAAAGATACGTTTAAATATTTTTTTCCCACTAGCATGTAATCTCTCGATAAATAATTGCCAACGATATTAGTCATACTGAGGACTGCTGGACAATTAATAATAAATTCTCAATAAAGTTCTCCGATATATTGAAAAATTCTAATACTTTTTTGTATTTGTAAAGCTAAAGAGAAAAGGCAGCGTATTAATAGTGCACAACGATCAGTTTCTTTAATTTACTATAGATTATAACTACACAAGTACATATAATACTGTACTATGTCGCTGAGGTACTCTTGTACAATTTGAGTACAATTGTCTCTCAGTACGTGCGACCTCATTTAAGTATTAGTTGGAAACGGACGAAATAATCAAGTCTTTATTTAGATTATTTTAAAGTAATAAAAGTATGTGTAACGAATATGCTGTTTATTTTAAATTGTTATAAAAGCAGAAAAAATCAACACGAATAAATTAATTTAATTTCCACAAATATCACGTTCGACGTTTGACGAGAACTCGAACACACACACAAGTAAGTAAAACAGTACATATACAATGGTTTGGTTCAATTTACATTTATTACACTTTAATGTAAATTTAACCAAAGCCATTCTTGATCATTATTAAGATCAAGTTTCGTTTAATTTCAGTGGGTTCAGTGATCAGTCATGAAGAAGGACACAAGCACTCATAATTTTGTGAATCTTTGAACTATTATAATAAGGTTATATAGATATTTTTATGATAAAATTAAAAAAAAGAATAATAAAGCTATCTTATTAAATATTCTTCTTGTAATATTAAATAATACTTCATGATTATGAATGAGATAAAAACGCCCGTTAGATTTTAATGAAAGTGACTCCATTTAATTTAATTTCAATAAAATTAACGCCGAGGTTTAATAAAATGCTAATACCGCCACTCATCGCTTATAGACGCGTTAATTTATTAAAATGGCCGCGAATTGTTAAAGATCGCCTAGATATTACTGACTTTATAATTATACCTAATAATATAGAGTAGCATACCCGTTAATGGCATAAAACATTTACTTATAATATTTATATTTATATTTAAATCTCTCTGAGAATATTATTATTCCAATGTTCTGTCAATTTCATAAATCACGGAATCGTTTTATTTCTGATTGAATGAAATTAAATTTTTGTTTAATAATATATAAAAACAAATTCGTAAATATATGTTCTGTAAATGTAAATATTAATTTACTGAAAAAAATCTTATTACGTGAATCACAACAAAGTGTATTAAAATTATATTATTTAATAATTCGTCGAAGTAGAGTAGGTCAAAAAGCAATTTAAAGATATAAAATAATATACGTTTTTCAATAGAAAATGTTTTTCAATAAAAAAAGCAGGTATAATTAATTAATACAGGAGTACTTACTAAATAATTGTTATCGAAAAGTTAAACTGTTTTTCAAATAATAAAAAATATTTTACATTATCGATATATAAGCCCTATAAAAAATCCAATAATTATATTAAAGGTATTAATATTTTAAATAAAGACGTTTTGTATGTTTTATCTCAGATTGGGGAAGATCCACACTATAGACAACGAGATAAGTAGAAACAACAGATCTTGTACTTATTAATTCACTAAAGTTATAAAACTGATGTTGAGACAACACGCGGTTTTATTCTTTTAACATTCTTTAACCAAAATATTACATGTTATGTAATCCTAATTATAATAATAATAATTTAAAAAATCTGTTTAATTTATTACTTATTTTAGTTGCAAGGTATACAATAAAATGTCAACAAGATTAGTATAATTAGTTTTGTATAAAGTAATTTTAGTAGTGTAAATACTAGTGTCTTATAATCAAAACAATAAAAGCGTCTCCCTACCAACAAATTTTTCACGGAGTCGTATATAACAATAGCTTTCCTCGTCTGCTTCATTACTTGTAATAGAACAATTCCATCTCCCATACGTTGAAACTACAAAGATTCTGTAAATAACAAAGAAAATGAAAATATTTTCTCTTATTTGCCAGACGTACTGTGTTTAATTTTCTGCCAAAAAGTAAATTACGTGTGACATTTTAGTGTTTGAAATGTCAGTTTAGTGGTTATTAGTAAAATAAGATATTTTATAGTAATATTGTTAATCCGTATTTGTTTAATTGTATTTATTCTCAGCAGAATATTTTTTATTAGGAAATTATGTGCACCACTTGTCAATATTTATTTTCCTGATAGTGAAGGCACTATACTGGTCTTTTATCCAGTACTTACCTTTCCCACTTTTAAGATGGTCTGTTTGTCGTCACTTTATTATAAGGGCTTATGAACGTGTCGTTGGTTTTCCTTAATTTTTAGGCTTATATTATATGCCTGCGTTACGTTTCAAGTTCATATTCGAGAGATATCCATCTATAGTCAGTCATAAAGATAATCTTTTATAGAGCTTAGCTTAACTTAGCAGTTTTCTAAAGTCATTTAATAAAATGGAATTGTACCATCTATATTAAAAATAATTCTATTAATCATTGAAATAAGCTAAACCATCACATTTTATCGCTCTAAATGAGTTCTCACGTTCAATATCAATATAAATAATTCATAGACCGTCTGTATGACAGCGGTAAGCCACGACCGCCACTGACTAATCCACAGCACTATTACTGCACATACATACGCCGTATTTCATATCGTAATGTTATAAGGGCCGTCCCCAGACCTCGGTGCCTCAAAAAATATTCAAAAAGCTCTGAACTCTATTGAATGCTAAAATATAGTCGCATCATTATAAAATAATTGTATTAAATATCTCTCTATTCTTACCACATTTTACTTGTATATTTGTAGTGTGAAACAAGTAACACTATATTTCATAATAAAAGTATTTAAATAAATAACAGATAAAAATAATCGAACCTTTACTTTAAAATAATCAGTTATTTTAGTCGATTGCAGTCCAGTCCAAACAGGTGGATATTATTCTGTTGCGCTAAAAAAGAGACAGTGACTGAAGTGGAATATTTTTTCCTATTATTACATATTTTATGGATCAAAGCGAATTGCCAAATAAAGAAGTATAAAATTTATATATATGATTCAGGGAATTATTAGGTATACTTTTAGTTTTATTACGTCGTTGGAAATGTAATGAATATATGGACATATATATATTGAAGCATTATCATAATAATATATGGCTAAAACTTAAATATTGATTGATCTAAAATCCAAATTGCAATTAACCTTAGATATTTATAAACACATGTCGGCCTTTCCATTGATAATATCAGAATATAGATACGGATTTAATTGGATCTTTAACAATAAAAATTGGATCTGAATCGGTTATTAAATATGGCAATGTAAAGTTATGGATAAAATAGTAATATTTTATTGCGAAAATGGCCGTACAGTAAATGTAGATATATTTTGTGATTTTCGATTGTCAAAAGAACAATGTGAATTTCGAAGTCAACAACAGTTAAAAATAGAGTCATAAAATCATAAGTTGATATTAAATCTAACATGGGGTACAGCCGCGTGTCGCCGGCGGCGCTGGGTCCGACTTAAGCCGGCGCATACGCCTCGTGCCACTAAACGTCAAACTAGCCGATTGATAAACGCCGGCGCCCGGTGTTTACTCTGCGTTCACTTTTATTGCCCGTGGGATGTAAGTCATTGTTGCCTGCACAATAAATGGAACTGTCACCCGTTCGATGGGAAAAACAATATTTTTCCCCGCCTCGCTATTTGCTCGGTGATTGCAAACGTATTGACAATACAAATTAGCGATTGCAAATTATTACTCTCTGTTATAAAATCATTTATTTTTACGTGTATATATATTTATAAGGCACAAATATATTATATTTAATATCATATTATAAAGATTTTATACCACTATGACATTTAAGATTAGATTAGATTCATTGTTAGAAAAAACATATATGTAAATGTTTTCAATTGTATTCTCAGTAAACATTCTAAAGTTAATTTAATTGATAAAACAGTTAAATTTGTCGTTTCCAAAGATAAAGGTCACAAATAATAATTAACAGATATATTCAGAACATTTACAAATGGAAATTACTGAAACACCTGTATAAATAGCTAAATCAGAACCTAAGCTTTAATTGTTCATTAAAATGTACATCTAATTTAGATTATTATAACATAATACATATAAAGATTAAAATGGCTTGAACGTTCTGGTTTCCAATGCTCCATAGCTGTCGACGTTATCTGACGGGTATACAGCAAATATTGGAGGTAATTTCGACGGACATTGATACTGCACAAACATGATAAGACTACTATTACTATTTATCGCCAAATGCTACATTCCCACTGACGTCACTACTACTTATTACTAAAGAAGCGTTTTTTTTTTTTAATCAAATTGTTTAATGATCTGATGATCATAATTTGACAATATATAAAATATTATAAGGTAAAAAAATAAATAAAATGCAGCGTTATCATAATATCATGTCTCAGATATATCTACAAGTTTTATATATTTATTTGAGACTTTTTTCCATGTTTACGGCAAATTTGGTAGAAATGTTGCTAAGGACAACGAACGAACGAAAGGACTAAAAAAGCTAACATAACTGAAAAAAAATAATAAAAATAACAAACCTATGCTTATTTTGAGATATTTTAATTTTCTTAGCTTAACTACGATTTATTTATTAGGCCAGTATAATAATCCCCTTTATCGAAATAAATATCATTGTTTTACGAATATATAACATTCTCCACGTAACTGACTTTTTTATTTGTGGAGTTTCACTTTCATTAAAATCACCAAAATAACTTTTAGTTGAAAATAAATTTTAGTTGAAAAGCGAATAAATGAAAAAGTTGTTTAATAAAAAGAGCCAAACATTTGATTATAAATAAAAACATTAGACCTAGTGATGACATTCCAAGGAAATACGCAGATAAATTTAAACATTATTGAGTTGTTTTCCTTTCTCTTCATCTTGCAAGTCCTTTAATTAATTAATTTAATTCATGATTATGTTAAAAATTACTGTTGTTTGTCAAATATAAATCTTTAAGGCTTATAATTTTTTACTTTTATAATTAATATTTAATAGGCTTATTGTTCGCTTTTGCTCTTCAAATTTCAACAAAAATAGTTATATATTAACAGTTGCAAGTAAACATGTTCAGACATCTTAACCTTATTTAAACTGTAAGTAAATATTTTATAATAAGAAACGTTTTAAACATTTATCTTCTATTCAATAATAACCGTTCAAATATGTAAATTATTTTGTCACACAGTTGGCAAAATAAGTTAAAACCAGCCAAATCCAGTCAAAATATAAATAAACAAAATAAATAATTTGGCAAAACATGATCGATTTCGAAAAGCTTATCACTGTGGGAATCTCCTTATCACGTTCACTTTTAAAGTTAGTGAACTCTTTTCATTCAGTCAAAAGCGTTTGAATACTTTGCAAAGGGACAAGTGCCAATATCAGATGTTATCTCTGCGCGCGCGCATTCTCACGGGCGACGCGTGCGCCCCTCGTACCTGTAATGAAGAATAAATTGTACACAGAGCCGACAATTACAACTAATATTTTATTAAATAGGATCATTATCATAAAAGTTTTATTAAACACATAATATTTTTACACAAGTAATCTTATTTGTTACTTTATAAGTAATTTAATTTGTTAATACACATTTTTAATTTGTTAATGTTAAATTGTAATACCATCCAAACATACCACTTAACCAGACTAACTGTAGTATCCAATAATAAATCGCAAATCTACATTTGCCGCCTCTACAATATTTACATTGGATTGCTCTTTGTGAACTATACCCTATTTGTTAAGTAACAATCTATCACAATGAATCTTTGTATGGGAAATTGGCCTACATGCGTCCTGGGAATGATTTCAATTGGAATATTGTTAAGAAAAATACATTATTTTTGTGCAATTATCTTCCTAAATTAATCCCATAAATCAAGTATTAATAATTTATACAAATTTTTGAATAATGACAAGGCAAAATTTGTACATTTTTTAAATAAAAAAGTATTTAAAAAAAAACTGATTTTGTAGATCCCAACACTTTAAAACAAATCATTTTCTTTTGTCTTAGTGTTTGTTTATCTACTTGGCGGTTGGCGTATCACGCAAGAAGTATTAGACGCATTTTATTTTTGGTGAAATTTGATATGGTAAATATAAATCTTTATAGCGAAACACATTTTGAGCTTACTGAATTTAGTAAATAATAATAAACTAAAATAACTGGACATGTTTTAATGTAATTATCTGCTTTACTAGTTTATTATCTAAGTCAATATAAACGTTTTGTTTTATTATTGATTTTATTTTTCAACGGGAAATATTGGATTTGGGGATTTGGATTGAGTAGAGTAGTTGAAGTCAATATTAGTAGCTAGTAATAAATATATATAATAAAATCTAATATCTTTTGATTAGATCCTTAAATATTCCTATTTGTATTGAAAAAATATACTTTAACATTTTTTTTATTTCTACAACATTCAATTTCCGGTCCTTTTGTATCTTAAACTAATTAATAAGAAGATATTTTTACTTTATTCATATTTTATTTTACTATTACAATAATGTTTTAATAATTTTATTAGTCATAAGTCAATTGTGAGTTGTTTTGTCGATGTGATGTCGATGTCGTAAATGGTTGCAAAGTTTTATGAAAATAAAATTATAATAATGAATTTTTTTTTACATTATTAATAAATATTTGTGAAAAGACAAAATGGATTTTTTTTCCGAATCGGCGACAATATTGAGATTACGTCGTAAAATATCATAATGTTTGTCTTTTCAAATAACTTGTAAAAAACTTAAGTTATTCAAAATATCTGATTTATTGTATTATTTATGGTTGTAGTGTATGGTTATAATTTGGGCGTAAAAATGATAAATGTATCAAATAAATTTAAATAGTAACCTTTTTTTTAATAAAAGAAAGAAATAATACACAAATGAATTTTTAGACAGACGTCAAATAACTGGAATTAAATAAGTAAAATAACCTAATATATTTTAATACTTTAATCGTTTATTGCATATAAGAAAAAAACTAAAGTCAGCAAAAAAATTGTCAATTCATACATTTTCTACTCTTACAAGAATAACAAACTGTTTTGGAGTAACTGAGATTAGAATAAAAACGTCAGGGAGAACCTGCGCTATCTGATAAACGGTGAAATAGACGCTACAATTTATATATAAAAAAAATTAAATTTAATATAAAAAGAAGTTAATTATCATTTTTGTTAGAGGTAAAAGAAAATATTTTTTTTAATAAAATTAACCTGAATAATTGATATAATATAATAGAGGAGGCAAGTTATTCATTTAATTTGTGATTAGTAATGTAAAACATATTACAATGTTTTTGAAAAATCAACAACTAAATGTTTGTTAAAAGGAATAAAATTTCTAGTAGTTATTAGTTTATTTGGACGTAAACTTACGAGAAAAACCTAATTGTAATATTTTCCATCCACTTAAGGCATTGTAGATATATATTATATATACTATCATTTGCATTCTTATACTTATTGAATTTATTAAAATATTCGAAAATTCCTCGCTCTCTCAAAAGAATTTTAATCCCTTTACATCTTTGTGATATAAAACGAAGGCCATTTATGTATTATAAAAGGATTACTTGCACTTTTTAATACTCTAGCTGCATACAAAAAAAACTAAAAACAACTTTGACTATTTACTATATGATTTATACATTTTTGCAGCTCCTATAAAAAATGCTACATCTGTTTACTAAGCCTCTTACATGTCAAGATATTATTTTATCTGAATTTTGATCTAAGACCTAAGCTAGAGATAGAGTTTCAGTTAAACTCAAACGATTATTACAAACATGTTCTAGCCTGTTGACACACTTAGTTTCCAGAAATAAAGATATGAAAATACAGCATTTCTTGCATCATATGCACGTTTAAATATACTTATATTATCAAGACCGGTTAAACCGCTTTGAGTTGCAGAAGGAATAAAAAATAATAATAGATGCTTTGCCACAAAGGAAACAATCGTTGCAAACTAGGTACAGGTTGGCCTGGAGGCTACGCTTCTGTGAGCACAGTCTACAGATACCGCATCGGAAACAAAGACTTTGAACGTAGATATTACTCAGAGTTCTTCGAATAAAATAATATCTGAACTGTAATATCGATGATAAGAAAAAAAAACACAAAAACCAATCTCACACATGAAAAAACATTTAAATATTAATAATATTTTAAAGGACATTCTTCTAAATAATATCTCCATAATACCTAACTTATAATTATTTATAACTAAGTTCCTGAAACAGAATGTAGTTCAGAGCGCGCTATTTCGAATTAAAAACGATTGATTGTATTTTGAACGAAACAGGTAATTTCGGCGTCAAACTGAACAATTTAATTAAATGTATTGGTAGACCATATTTTAAATCAGGGTCTCGAATATGAAATAGGTGCTTACCGCATGAAAGCTTTTTGTCGGTGTTATATGTTATAAAACAATGTAATGAATATTGCGTTTACATTAACTGTGCAAACCAAACCCGAATATTATATTCAACATTTGAATGTTTGTTCCTCAATCACACTCAATTTTGCAGGGAATTTATGGAAATGCACGGATTAATTTTTGACAAATTGTAATGAAAATTAATACTATATAATTGTAGAATATTGTAAACAGCAGATAAAATTAATGATTTAGAAACCATAAACCAACTAGGCGACCTATAGAATATAACATTTAAATTATATTTACTACGTACAGTTGATTCAGGTGGTCGTGAAAAAGGCTAATGGACAAAGTTGAATAATTTTCTGTTGTTGTTTTAATTATTGAATGTAATTATTAAGAAGATGTATATATATATATATATCGACTTTTTAATAAAGTATATGAACCCTTTATTTATTGAACACAAATACTATAGTCCACGTTTGAATGGCTGGGGGTAAACTTGACCACTTGGGCAGACTGACCGCGCGTAGCGTTGTCATGCTGAGATCACTTCACTTGCTCTTCGGTATTCCCATTTTAAATTCAGTTCCAAATGTCAAAATACAATTTTTTTATAGAGGATAATGAAACTAAATACACTACTTATTAATTAAAGAACGATAACAAATAAAAATTATCAAATTAATAAAACTGTTAGATAATTTTATACTAAGGCATATTTCATAAATAGGTAAAAAGATTTTTATATTTTTAAGGAGCAACTTGCAAGAGTAATCGTTTTTTTTTGTAGTAGTTGCTGCACTGGATTCAATTGTTAGATAATCTATAATTTGCTCTAGATTATAAACTTCCCTACAATCAAAACCAAATCTCAGTTGATTGAGTAGTTTTTAAGTAATGCGCGAACATAAAGACCAACAGATATAGATTATTTTAAAAAGTGTATATTAACGTTATACCGACGGCTATGTCAAGGCCTGTTCTTTCTTTTGAGTATAACTTAGAAGAACAATTTTTTGCATTTACAGCTTAAAGTTTATTTTATTATATTTAATAAATTTTAGAAATTTTATTTACTTTTTAATATTTGATTTTAAATTGAGATGACCAATAAATATAAAAATAATACAGAGGTTAGTATTTTTTATTATGAAATAAATCAAACGAAATCATAACAAAAACGCAGTTCATCAAAATTTCGATCACTTGCATAAAACTTTGCGAACTGACAGCTAATACCGAAATAAAACTGTGTGGATTGTTTACATATTTCTTACAAAGCAAAAAGTCCAGGCAATTGTTTGATCGCTCCAGGGATGAGATGCACCGCGGGGCTCTATACACCCTGATCGTAAGTTCGATATCCCTAAGCCCTTGGTGCGTTTATTGAAAACTTATTCAATGGTTATTACATTTATTCTTGATATTAAAAAGTAAATCTATTTTATACAACAAAAAGTTCACTTTAATCAATATATTAATTGAGGCTATCTTAATCTAGAGAAATTATTATGTTACATTCCTCATAAGAATGTAATTGAGCTTAAAATAGCTTAATAATATAACACAAACAATATATTCTTAACGTTTCACATTTTTTTTACATTTCTCAAATTTAATTTTCAAAGAGCTTTTGTAAAAGAATTTTCAGTCTCGTTTTCAAAGCTAAGGTAAACAAGAAGAGATAAATAAACCCAACGTATGGCAGACACAAAAAGAACTCATAAGACTGACCTCTCGTTATTTTCAATAACTGCTCTTTGTACGTACATTTCCTTTGACTCTGTGGATACCTTTTTGAAAATACAGGAGGAATATTTTAATATAATTTTATAATAAAAGATTCCGCCTCTTTCATTTGAGATTTCCCATTTCAACTATAATTCAAATATGGGTAGCCATATACGCTTTGTTTTTTCTAAAATATAACAATAATATATTAAATATTTCAATTTAAATAAATTAAAAAGAGAATTTAAGGTTTTTTACTAACCTTTTAGAACACTTAGGATTACATTTATAACATAAGAATGGAGAGAGATTTTTATTTAGCTTGGTTTCATATTGGAATGGATTTAAAATACATTAGGCATTAGAAAAACCCAATAGTTGCAAGTCGTAATCATTGAGGGTTCCGTACAAATTTGTAGGTAGAATCTATGAGTCATAAAAAACAAATAAAATATGTTTTGAAATATCCACAACCAGCCCTTTCATATGATACCTCACTTGAAGTAGTGTTTCCCATTTCACATTTAGTCCCCTATAACACTATATTTTTTGTGAATTAATAAAAAGTTTCAGATTTTTTCTTGAACTTGAACTGTAAAACGATCTTATTTGTCAAATTTCACAATTTAAGCTCAATGGCAATTTTAATTCACTTGAGTGTCGAAATATGGATTTTTGGTAAAGTGACTGTAATCTTTTTACGTTAATTTAGAAGTTTTACTTTTTACAGATTCAAGGGGTTATAGACCTTAGTATATGGTTTTAATTTCAACACAGTATTTACACGCGTTCCAGAAATTAATGGTATTGACAGAGAGTCGGACAGACAGACAGATCACAAAGTGATCATATAAGGTTCTATTTTTTTTCATTTAAGGGACCTCTAAAACTTGAATAAAAGATTATAATTAGTTAAAAGCGATAATTTATAAAAATCTTTATTATTACAAATCAAAGCGACAGGAAACAAGGCAGGTTCTCTCGAGAGTGAAGACCGGCCGAGAACAATTGATCCTTATAAATATCTAACAATAATTACAGTAAACAGTTAATGCCAGTATACTACAGTATCTATGTTAATTGGTGATGATATGCCGATCCATAATCCAAAGGAACCAAAAGAGATCTTTTATAATACTGACATGAAAGTCATATAATAATTTGTCTATAACTTACAGAATACTTACAGTAAACACGCCTTTACGCCTTTACATATATTAAATATAAAATACACAATACGTCTACATAACTAAATAGAGTAATAAGTTGCAAATGATTCCAATTCTTCCGGAATCAATTATTTGTAGCCATTTAAAAAAATAGTAAACGGTTCACAAGTCTATAAATATCGCTAAATACGTAACCAAAAATGAGATATTTATCCATAGGCTTTGTAAACTACCCCCACGGGCACGACACGCGGCAGGCGCGTGGCCCGATTTAACTAAAATCTTCCCGCCCGTTTCGTTTAAGCTTCATCCATCCATAAAGATACATATTAAATAGTCAATATGAAGCACCTGCCTCTTGTCTAATATCTGTATACATGAAAACAAAGAATATACAGTTTATATACTTACACTGAGATTCAATTCTGATTCTATAATAAGTCGAACTGATATCACAATAGTCCATAATTAAGACTTTACTAGTTCAATAGTTCGAATCTAAACTTATCTATAAGTTTAGATTCGAACTATTCTATGGACAAAGTACATAGATAGAAGTAACTATTAAATGTACAAAGATCTATCTTTGTACATTTAGATCAGATATGTGTCACGCCTTGCACAATATTGATTGATATTAAACGTTATACGGCGGTTCATGAATCGTATGCACTTCTTGCACGTTCTAAATTCTTGTTTCTGTCTAATGAAAACTTGAAATCAAGTTTTACTTGCGGAGAGAACTTATGTTGAGACCTCTCGCTGTCCCAAATGGAAAGAAGTAAATAAGTTTGTTTTCGATACGCAGTTCAGGTTTCTAAGATTATCTAAAATGTACTTTCTTGTCATGTTTGATTTTTGCAGGAAGATTGATGTTCAACTCTCCTGAACCAAGCGCTCATAATGTTTTACCGTCTACCTGCTTTACCGTTGTTATCGATTTTTACATTAAGCGAGAGATTCTTAAAATCTTTTTCAATCCAAAGAAGTTTCGGTTTTACAACATTAATTAAAATAACTACATTATTAATATTTGTCGCGAATTAGACTATAAAGTTTTAGTCACATGATATGTTAAAATTACTTAAGTTTAATATATCATGCTACTAATTCTTGTTAGGAGCAGTATTTTTTTAAATAATTTATGGTTTTAAAGTTCTATCTTGAATAACTCTATAGAAATGATATTTAATATAACGGGTAATCTATGACTTTCAGCGCTGATGCGTCCCGGCTCCCCTCGGATTAGTACACGCCCCACAGTTCGTCGCACGATGATTTAATGTTTCCATTCCAGTTCACTTTTATTTGTGTTTAATGACGGCTCGTTGGTCTTTTGTTATTGTCTATATTTCCACGTCTAAATACTTGTTAGAAGAATACGTTTGTAGATATATAAGATATTTCTAAAATAAAAGGTTTTTCATTTATTGATTTTAAATTAATTAAGAGTGACGAAAGCTAAATGTAAAGAGATATTTTGAAATGACTTAGTTTTTTTTTATTAACAATATTGATATTATCGTGATAGTGGTTCTTCTGAAAGTTTAATTAAAATTGAGTCGTATATTTAAAAATAGCTTACCCTGATACCCGCAAGCCCACGCTGCCTTTTAAATCCGTCATCCAGACTCCCTCCCTGCTTCGCTGAATATAGAATATTATCAGAAGGTCTACAATTCCAGTTTACTTATTTATAATGCGTCTCTCAAACACACCTCACAATAAGTTACCGTTATAACGAAACAGACATAATCTAGATATCGGAATAGTTATTATAAAAAAAAAATCAATATATTAAAGTAAATTTATTGAATAAGTTCAAATATTATTATTTATTGTCCTTACCAACAATGTTATATAGTAAGCACGTAGGTATTTCTACTAATATTAAGTCACTTCTATATCGTCTGATCTGTTTTAAAACACATCCCTATGTTTACGGTAGGGGAAAGCTGGTCCCTTTTCGTATAAGATTTCCACCGATCATTATAATTTCAACTTTAATTAAACACGATAAGGGTCAAAATCAATTGTCAAGTTCTAGATCATCGACGTCGGCACGTGTGTTGCACAGCCTTTATTGACGAAGATTGTAGGTATCCAAAGGCAAATGAAATTCCACCTGATCTCAAAATTTAGAGATCTTTATGATATTAAAAATAGATATACCAGAGTCTCCTTCATTTACTAACATTTTGATTACGAGCACCTTGAATACATTCGTTTTTTAAATTTATTTTGAAACATAAACTATAAAAAAGTTTTTCGTGTGTAATAAACAAATCTAAGGTTTCAAGAGTGGAAAAAAAATCATTTATCATTTATTAAAAGTTCCTATCAACTGAAACGGTTTAAATTGTTGAGTAGGTACTCAATATTGGAAGTTATCAAAAAGTTAATAACAGAAAGCCAATCTTGCGCAGTCATAACGAAAATTGGAAAAAAGAGAACCAATCAAACTCTTCCATCTGGATAGGTAGATAGGATGACCTCCGGATGTTTTAATAATTTTATTGCAGATACAAAATATGCGGATATATTTCTAAGTGAATATCAATTACTTTTATCTGTATAAATGACATCCTCTCTGTATTTTAGCAATTTGCAACATTTGAATTGAGCCTAAAAACCATTTCATCATTTTATTATAAGCCTTTTGATCCCCAAGTTCTTTGAGACAACGATTCTAATACATCAATAATATGTAACAACAATTAAATATTATATAAGAACCGAGTATCATAATATATGTATGGGTACAAAGATACAAGTTATAGGATATTTAGAATAGTTAAGGGACTTGATTATATAAATAAGATCGATGTATTTTGAAATTATTTAAATATGTACCTACCTATGTTTTCTGTTTACGAATAAAATAACTTTTGTAACAGAAAACGCAAGTATCCTATAATTATTTGGTTTATTACGTTTTAATAACAATAACTATTACCAGAGTAATGACAAAGAACTATACTATAAAAAAAAAGAAACCGATTAAATACTAAATCCGTCACGTTAATTGTATTTGTATTGCCGAACGTATTTCCTCTGGCGTCACTGTCCCTGTGCAGCCACCGTATGTGAAGTGCCTCCGACGGACACAATGCCCAAACTCACGCAGAGCCATTCAATGATTGTGATAAATGAAAACACAATAATAATTCCTACAAAATTTATTTTGATCTACAATTACATGGATGCGGTATTGTGATTACTTGGACTAAACACCGTGTTTAATTAATGGAAATATAATATTTTTTAGCATATTTAGTGATACCAAAAAATGAATGATTTAATTATGATTGTTTTACTTTTAACTTATTAAGAACATTAGCATATTTTTTAAATTTAATTGCTATTAAAAAGATTTAAACATTATTTCATTCATGTTTAATATTATCACATCATACCCAATAGTTGGTAGAAACAGACATAATTTGGCACATCCAATATTCGTACATCCACTGTTTACATGACGGATGGCGCAAGTACTTTTTCAATGGCAGAATTGGCCCACTTGAAGTACAATACCGTACCCGCCGAGATACCTCTTCACCCGGCCGCATTTTATTCTTTTTATGGCGAATACACCTAACTCTGTATTAAAAAGGGATGCCTCAATATTACCCGACCCTAAGATTCGTTGCATATAAGCAAAATAAAAGTAGGTATATTTGCAGGGGAATTGTCCATTCTAGATCGCTTTATGGTGCGACGTACCGTTGATTATTGTTAAAGAACTGGTTACTAGAATAATTCACTTTGGATATTTTTATTAGTCATGTCTTCATTCGGTTAAAACGACGAAGTTGTACTTCGCTTCACAGATGGATTTCATAATTCTCGGATACTGCAACACAAGCAAAAACTGTCCATCCAAGTTAGTCATAATGGCGTTAAATACAAATGATATCAGCATATTAAAAGTTAATTTCAGGCCATTATGAAAAGCAAAGTTGGAAAACAAAAACAAAAAACATTGTAACCGTTAAAATTCCTTTGTCTCTTTAAATCGGTCAGTTAAATGATATTGAAACAACATTCCTCTCTGTTGAAGGAGGAAGCGCAAAAATTTTACACAATAAAAAACAACCATACGTTCAAGTTTTTTTAGATCAATCTGAGGGTATAGACTTTTTATACAATACCTTAGATCGTTTAATTTGTGTAAAATTATTATTATATTCATAATAATTATAATAATAATAATAATAAAAACATTTCTTTCGGACAAGATCATCCATTTTTTCCATCCATCAGTTAGTAGGTTAGTAACAAAGTTTACTTATAAACTAAGTTAGTTATTGTTAGTTACATTATATAAAATATTTTATTTTATTTTATTTTATTTTATTTTATTTTATTTTATTTGGCCCGTCATTGTTTCCATCCAATGTTTCTAAATAGAACAATGAGGGCGATTCATGATTGTCTTCAGAATGCTGTTGCTGCTGGCCCTCATGCGCCGCAACAGAGACGATGTTTTTTTACGCACAATTGCATGAAATCCGTCAATCCTTCTTCTTCTTGCTTCTGCGAACATTGCTGAGGCGCTGCAAAACTGTGTTAGTCGCAACAGCATTCTGAAGGCATTATTATACTGAACTCGTAGAGTACTGTAGGCTCGAAACGAAAAACGACTGACAAAAAGCCCGAAAAAGGGTAATCTTAACATCCGCAGTACTACGAGCAAACCTGCGTGCGAGCATATTGCTTCTTACCGCGAGCGCCCTACGCTCCCTCTCAATATCCTCATCATCACATAAATCAGCAGTAATAATATGGCCCAGATATTTAAAATTGTCAACTCTCTTTAATGTTGACACATTGAGAGTTATTGTTGGCACACGACCTGGTAACCGCTTACCAGCGTTAAACCCGAGGATCTCACTTTTTGTGGCATTATATACCAGGCCATGGGTCTTCGCGTACGACTCGCAGATCCCTATCAATTTTCTTAACCCCCCGATCGAGGGGCTCAGCAGAACCATGTCGTCAGCGTAACTAAATTATTTAAAATTGGTTTCACGTTTATTTGTTACTCGTCCTTTTTAATTTATAAATGTTATGTCTAATATAGTTATTATTTTAAAATCATATGTCTAAAATAATTATATTTTAAAATTAATAATTCATTGCCAGTTTACTTTTAAAAGTTCTGTTGTTGTTTTATTATTTATTTTATTAAAAGTTGTTATAATAAACCACACTGATATATAAAAAGGGCAATTAGATTGAGCATTATCAATGTAAAAGATAAACAAGTGTGCTGGTGTGCAGAGATACAAAGCATTTGCAAAGCATTCGCTGTCGGTTAGTGTACCACGCTACCAACTTTAGGCTCACTAACTTTCACATACTCCAAAAATTGTTTTTACCTAACATTCAATTTTCCTAAGACCTCCCCAGTTCATGTCGCTTTGGTAGCTACAAATAGAAGTGTATTGGAAGCTATAGGCCTCTGAATTTTTCCAACAAATGAAAAAAATACAATTTGTTGGTGCCGTTTCGGCAAGCAGCAAAATATCGTTGCTCTGAACTGTATAATAGGTAGGTTGGGTTACGCGTGGAAGGCGGGGCGGATTTGTTTAACAGTCCCCCATTGGTGGGATAAAGGAGGGGGGAAATCATTTTGAGGTGATCGGATGGGGGTTCACTTGCTCCCTTCTTCATTGTACGGTCAGCCGGCGCTCGGTGCGCCTTGGTGTTGTGTTCGTGCGCCAGTTATATGAAAAAAATGCTCGAGTTTTATACGAACATTAATTCGGGATTAATGCCGGAGAGCATGCAGCCGCCGCTTTCCTGCGCTGGAAGAACAGGTTAGCTTTAACTCAGAGCTTATTTTTAACGCTATTAGCGAAATATATTAATTGTTTTAAACTTATTACGAAACGTTGTATAACCTTATCTTTATAAATACTTTAGGCGAATAAAAAATGTCGAGACTTAATATAATGGAATACTTTTTTTAAAATAAGATGAAGTGTATTGTTTCATTGTCCAGTCTCTACGTTAAGTACCGTAACTGGCGAGTCACGTAAATATCGATTTTCTATTTCTCTTTGAGAAGACGCCTGTCAGTGTCACGGGAAATTTTATCAACCATTTTTGTATTAATTACTCGTTATTATTATATTGTTAATTATCTCTATTTTAAGTTTTAACTGTAATAATATATAGACATCTTAAAATCTTTTTTAATTATAACGTTAACCAAAAATGTTTCTTATTCCGTATATTTTACATATAATGTGTATATATACATTTGTATATTACAGAAAATGTGTTGCCGGAAACTATTACGGGAAAGTATTACAAAAAAAAACACACAAAAAAGAACATACTAATGAATTAACTGTATGATAATTATAAAGTTTAAAGTTTACTATTTGACATATGTGACTCTTTACTCGCGTGTACGTTTAAAGCAACGCTTTGAGCAGAATACAAATAAGAAGAAACACTATCATTTCTGTAAAATACAAAATTTTATAAATCTAAACTATAAAATCCTAAAACAACGGATTCATCATATATTTTCTTCTAAAACTAAGTTATAAAAGTAAATAAATCGAGACAAGTTGTTTGATAAGATAATTATTATCGAGGTAGCAATAGACCGACTTCTGGTTAGTAAATACAAAACAAACCTCAAACAAACAGTAAGATATTTGAGGTTCAAATAATCGAAATCTTATTTCTGCATTATCTCTAAAAATAACTACTACGTATTGTTATAAATCACATAAAACTGAACTAAAATAAAATATAACTAAAGAATATATGATAAAAATAAAAACAAAACAGTATAGATATAAAATCTACTTTAACTAATCGCTATTATCGATCGGATAATGTGATAATGTGATAATGTGATAATATGATAATCTACAGAATACCACCTCTGTGTACTTACATGTGAGCGGCTTCCAACCCAGCGGTTTACAAGAGGACTCTTTGTTGGCCAGCGCTGCGTTCTTTGTACTTTTGCAATTATAACACTATTTTTAACTAAACTAAACTATAAAACCTCAAAGCATATATTGCATATTAAATGGTTGTGTATTTATTACTCTATCAATATTTATATATCCATTTTTTTATTCAAATATAAAAACCTATTGAACACCGAACTAAAATAAATATTGCCGGTCTAGCAAAGAGAGCGTTTTTTATATAAATTATTTCAAATTTGCACAAAATGTATTTCATTTTACGTAATTGTTGTATGAAAAACAACAACTTAAATATTTAATAAAACAAAACTTTTGCTTTTATTTTTTAAAGAGTTTTTTATCGCTTTAATCATGATATATATAGGTTTAATTTTAAGCTTAATTACAACGTATGAGCTGCGGACAAATAAATAAACGAACTTAAATAAAATGTCAATTTATTTTCCTTTATTTTAAAAGTTTTATTTTTATATATGTGGTTTTTTTTTGTTCGTATCACATAACAGCCGAATTTTAAACTTAATAACAGGCATGTTTATGACACAAGTCTGTTTTATATAAATTTGACAGAGATCTTCTTACTATTCATTGACTAGTAGTTAGTTAGTAGTACTTCTTACTATTAATTGACTACTAGTTAGTTAGTAGTACTTCTTACTATTAATTGACTACTAGTTAGTTAGTAGTACTTCTTACTATTCATTGACTACTAGTTAGTTAGTAGTACTTCTTACTATTCATTGACTACTAGTTAGTTAGTAGTACTTCTTACTATTAATTGACTACTAGTTAGTTAGTAGTACTTCTTACTATTAATTGACTACTAGTTAGTTAGTAGTACTTCTTACTATTAATTGACTACTAGTTAGTTAGTAGTACTTCTTACTATTAATTGACTACTTCTTATTATTAATTGAGTACTAATACAAATTTACTTTACTTAATACAAAAATACTTTAAAAGTATATTTTTAATAAAGTATCTACAAAATTGTCTACTACATATATATACCTACAACAATATTTTTTTTTGTACAAAATACAAACTTAACCTTAGGTTCAGGATGTTTTCAAACAAGTGCATACATGTACTAAGTTATATACATTTTAAACAAGCATGAACTTAACTTATACAACAAAAAACAATACATACTTAATATATCGTTAAATGATCAAATATAATTATCATATTATCATACTTAAGTTGTCTCAGTTCTCTATTGTATAGTAAGTACATAAAATAGATGAAAAAAAAACAAATTTTTAACTTCATAACTGACCAAACTCATCTCTTAAATTCTCTGAAATAAGCGAAATTAAACAAAATATACGTTAACAATTTGTTCATTTTATGTATGAACTATTTTAGGTACACCGCTTTTGTCTTGTGTAACAAAGGACCTGCAACAGAATATTGCGCTGCCACTAAATTTAAAATAAACATGTATTTATAAAAGTTATTAAATTATTTATTTGATAAGATAACTGTACGCTTAACTAAATTAAGTAACAAATGAAATACATAACATCATTAATTGTAAACACGTTGTAACTCACTTAAACTGCATGGCAAGAGGCTCTTAGTTGGAAAGCACAGAACAAATTATCAGAACTATTCAAATAGCTACCGGCGATAGTATCACTTGTCACCGTTTAATTTGTCTTCTCGCTATTTAAGGGGTTCAAATCTAGTTCTAAAAGAAATAGATGCATATCGAAAACTACTTTTACTTGACTTTTGATACGCTTTGGTTTTTATGTATATATAATTATAGTAATATAGTAAGGGATTCCAGATCTTAATAGTTTTACTTTTTGTAGCTTCGTTCACAACAACTGGATCACTAGCACTGGTCGTCCTGTTTTATCACAAGCGACAATTGAATTCGGGACCGCAAAATTTAAGGGAAAGTTTTCATTTAATTTTCTATTAAAATTTTCTTCAAGTTTTCTAGACGTTGCGTTATCTTTAAGTAGTCTATAATTATGAATATTTTTTTTTGCAGTATGTAAGATAAATTGATTTGATTTGAGAACAGCAGGACCGTCACCAATGATATTTTTTATATAAAAGGTTCTTTCATCCAGTGAGAAAACGCAAATTTATTGAAAATAGATAAATAAATAAGTAAATAATTATTAAAATCAATTACTTAGCGAACTGGATATTCTCCTTTTTATATTTAAATTACTCCGGTCGAAGTCGTGGCCATTCATTATTTTGAATAAAAATATTTGCATTTTTGGAACTATATGAACGAGGTAAAAATAATTTACAAATAGCAAACTTTATATATTTTTTATATTAATAAAAAAAAATAATAGTTTTATGTTATTTAAGTGTGTATGTGTAATATTTAAAATTTTATAACGACTTTTATTCTATTTAGTATTGACATATAGTTTCTTGACATATAGAAATTAAAGTTAGTCCAGTTCAAGCGACGGAACGGGAACTTAAACTATTGAGAGCCTATTCGACCATTTTGTTGATTATTTCAATAAATAAAAAATATATTTTTTTATAATGACACTCGTCCTTTGTTGCCAAATACTACAACACTCACAAAGCCACAGGTTATGTGTATTTAAAAATGAACAATTAAAGCGTTAATATTTACCAAGCTTAAAACACTTAAAAACGTCTATATATACGTTGATGTGTTTTAGTTTACTGTAATACAGAATACTGCCGCGACCAACCATATTGAAATTTACATTAACATTTTTAGTTAAATATTTACTTCGCAATAGTTATTCATAGGCAACAAATGCTTTGAATTAAATATAATTCAGGCTTTAGAAAAATATTTAATATTCCATTTCGGTTGAACTGTTAGTCGGGTTTCATTTAAGTAAATCAGATGTAACTTAAAGATTCTTTCCGAGCTCAGTGGCTCTTATAAATCTTTACTAAGTTTAAACTCAACATTCAGTTGATAAATATTTTTAATAGAATATAATTTATTTGCAGCAATGTGGATTTTTAAAAGGCTTGTGGTATAGATTGGAAAATATCTTAATATTTATTGTGAGCATTTAAAATAGGCCCTCCTGCTACTCCCATTTGGAGTAAACAATTGATCATTGGTATTAATTGTGGAAAATGGAAAAGATATCAATAACTAAAAGCAGAAAGTTTCTAAAAGTATTCTCAAATCTCATAAATTTCATTCTCTAATATAATTTTTTTGTTTCAAATCATTCAGTCTTTTGCATCATATTTGTATATTGTAATGACAACTAAATGTTTTAATCATTTTATTTTTCTAAATATTTAAATATTTCCCAATTTATTATGATTAAAAAAGTATAATAACTAACAATCGGTATAGGCACCAAAATAATGATGTGCTTAAGCTTGCGCGAGGACGGCAGTTTTACGCAGACATTTTGTTCTCGGGTTGTTCCCGTGACCCGGGTGACCCGACACGCCCCTCCCAAAGGCGTATCCCCACCGCGTCTAAGGAGCATGTTGAGACGCCTGATACTTTCAGACCCATTCCGACTCCTATACTTAGTTATGCTTATGTCACTCAACTTTAGTACCATGATTGTTATTTTAACGTCCCTTTATCACGATTCGCTGATCGGATAATGGTGGCTTTATAGTATTATTATTTTTTATTCCTTGACAAAAATTTTGCGATATTTACTTCTGTATTGGATGCAAACGGACAGTATATCATTTTTAGATTTAGATGGGTACAGTACTATTTTAAAATGGCGATTTTTAATAAAAGTCAGATTGTAAGCTGTTTGATGATATTTTTGCGAACGCGAATTGAAACATTAAAATATAACGACTGCATTTTTTGTTAAATGTATAAAACAACTTTTTACGTTTCACTGACTCCTATAAAGTTTTATTATGTGTGTGTGCTGATCCGTAACAGAATAACACGAAAAGCGGACCATGGAAACATCAGAAATATTAACATTTATTTTACAAATATTTATTTAATCCGTTTTTTACTTTTTCACATACAAAATATTTATAAAATTTGATTTATCCTGTCTGATTTATTGATAGGGACTTACCACATGCTACTAATCAAAGCTTTATCTCCTACAGAACTCAGTGCGAATATCAAGAGGGAAAAGATTGTAGAGATTTGCGAAGGATGTGGTCAGAAGATTCAAGACCGCTACCTGATGCGAGTAGGCGATCTATCCTGGCACGAGCACTGCCTCAGTTGTTGTGTGTGCGGTTGCCCGCTTTCACATACGTGCTACACAAGAAACGCCAAAGTTTACTGTAAACCAGACTACGATAGGTAAATATTATTAATTTTTCGTTAGCAATAAGGTTTTGTCCTCTTTATGCTCTGCGAATAATGCGCGCGTGCCACTAGCGACTTGCCAAGGCGAAATGATTTCGAGTGTCCTTAATACTTATTTATATTATGTTTACTATAATATTTGTCACAGATTGTTTGGCGTCAAGTGCACCCGCTGTGGAGACAGGTTACTACCTCAGGAGATGGTCATGCGAGCTCAACAGTATGTTTTTCATATACAATGTTTTGTATGCGTCATGTGTTGCCAGCCTCTCCAAAAAGGGGAGCAATATGTCATTAGAGGTGGTCAAATATTTTGCAGACAAGATTTTGAGAAAGAGATGTACTTGATGCAACACGCAGAAGATGATATGATAATCGATGATTCTGAACGTCCTCGAGACGGGAGAAGGGGACCGAAACGTCCAAGAACCATACTAACATCAGCTCAACGGAGACAATTTAAGGCCTCGTTTGAAGTAAGCCCGAAGCCATGTCGCAAAGTTAGAGAGGCTTTAGCTAAAGATACAGGACTAAGTGTAAGAGTAGTACAAGTTTGGTTCCAAAATCAACGAGCTAAAATGAAAAAGATTCAGCGAAAAGCGAAACAAGAAGGCGATAAAAATACTGATAAAGACAAGGACAAAGATGAAAAGAGTATAAAACAAGAGTCGCCCTCTAGTGAGCATGGTAATTATCTCGGCTTGGATACCTCGTACTCGGCTTCGAGTCAACCACTAAATCCAAATCTACCCTATTCTCCTGATGGTACGTTAAAAAAAGGTTTTTTAAAACCTTGAGTAGATTTAAGAATTGAAATTATAACAATTAGTTTTCTTATGCAACTTTTTTAATAATGTAAATTTCCGGTTTTTACAGATTATCCAGCACATTCTGGAGACAGTTTCTGCAGCTCGGACATTTCACTGGATGGTAGCAATTTCGATCAACTCGATGAAGGCACTTCTGATACTATGAGCCTACAAAACTTGGAAGTTCCTCATCTTCCTCACCACGGAAATCATTCATCCCATGAGCCCCTCAACCTGGGCACCGGAGCCGTTGTCAATCCCATAGATAAGTTATACCTAATGCAAAATTCATATTTTAGTACAGATCATTGATTTAATGCCAACGGCATTGTTGGTGCTATCGACAGTTCTCAACAGTGTCTTTATCCAAAGGACTTTACTAGATTTACATCCACAAAAACTAGTCATACAACCACTGTTACCAACATGTACCCTTCGATTTTACACTGCAACTCATATTCTACGTTGTGAACCACTGAACAGTTCACTTCATCAATAGGGTAAATTGGGTATCAAAATGAACAATGCATTGAATTGGACGAGTGTTTATCTAAAGTGAAATGAACTTAAAACGAACTTTAAAAATAGTACACCTAGAAAATAAGTTTTAGAATTCAATTTTTGTTTTATTTAATAAAATATACAGTTGTAAATAAAAAGTAGGACGTGAGATATGTAATACTTACTGCTTACTTATAATACTTACTTTCTTTTATTATATTTACGCTTAATAATTTTCACTCATTTATACCTATTAATAGAATTTAATATTTTTGAAAGATCTTCTAAAAAATTAAATATTGTGGTGACAATGATGAGCAATTTTTTTTTTTGTGAAAAATTATGAATTTTTAAAAATGTATATGAAATCAAACATGTACATAAATATTTGACTACGTGACCGTTTTAAAAAGTAAGCTATAAATTTAAATGTGTATTATATTTTATATTATGTACCTGTAAAAATATTTTAACTCTCGTTTCAAAATAATTATTGTATAGAAGATAATGTATAAATAAAATGAGAATTAGACAAATGATAATAACCAAACGTAAGTTTAAATTACATTTAATATAATATGTATAATTAATAGTAAGGAAGTTTAAAATTTAGCATATAAAATATAACACAGTCAAATCCGTAAATATGAAATGTACCTTAGCATTTTTAATATAGAATAAGTCAATATATATTTATAATTTAGATGTATTTTACGTTATCACTGTCTTTATTTTATTCAAATTCTTGATCGCAGTGTTTCAGTTGGCCCTTTGTTATAATAATTTTAATTTTCCAGCAATAGTAACTAATTGGTATTATAAGTGTGTTTAAAAAAATGCATTTATAGCTGTTGTAAACTAGTCTATTGCTGTTCTTAAGAAACGTCTCTAGTCAAACGGCGAGTGATTTAGTTTTAAGAAATTGTCAAAACTGTGTTTATCCGGACACGCGACTATTTTATAAATCTATGTAAAATATACCGTGACCTAGGAATTTGTTTATTTTTTTCTTATAATAAATTTAATAAAACATCCCGATCCCCATTTCTACCGATGAAATCATCGTATACAAATAAAAACAACAATTATAGTAATGGTAACGTTAAAAATCGTTTATTTCTGCTTTAGGTTTATTTTATATTTGCTTTTGCATATGCAGAGGAATATTACTTTTTTATTTTTCACTAGAAACCAATAATAAAACGTATATAGACGTTAATGAAGTTAATTCACGGTGTTCACATCGTTCAGGAGCTGAAATTGTGAAAATTGAGATTAGTTAAAAATTGTGAAAAGTGATATGTTGTCAGAATATGTCACGAAACGACATGAAATTAACAACGTATAGCATTTAATTTTCATTACATGGTAAATATCCGTTTTTTATATTAAAAAAATGATTGATAATTAAAGAAACTTTGGCCAGGAAAATAAACCTCAAGCATTAAATTATGTGAACTATGGCTAAATGTAGTAAAATTTTAAAAATATTTGTGGTTTTTATGGTTTTTCATAAATATTATGTTCGCATTTATTCACACATTGACATATTTAAATAAAAATATAAGAAACTACATATTTTTTGTGTTGCTCGAGAGTTATAAAATAATTAGTGTCATATGGATATTATATTACAAAAGCTTTTAGCTTTTGCGGATGAAGAAGAAAATATTTATACTAAAAGATATCTTAATAAACAAAATATTTATCTTTTAGTTGTCATGAGCTTGATATCATTTTTAACTATTTCATGATATCTGTAGATGACATCGGATAAATACAATATTTTTTTAATATAATCAATAGTAATTACCTATATAAGCATAATCAAGTGACAATATTTGGCAATCGCATCTATAAGAATCATACGTAACAGAGACGGACCAGAACAGACGAAATATGTTGGCTGACCCTAATTTTATTTAAAATACTGTAAGAAATCTGCAAAATATGGCACATAAATGCATGAGTTATATTTAATACACAGATAAATTTTTAACTGTCGTTTAACGATTTTCTACTTTTGTCACTGTATTTGTATTTTATAACTAATAAATAAAATATCTACGAACATCAAAAAACGTTTAAAGATACTTTGGATAACATATCTCTGCATGTTCCACAAGATCACAGCATTAGTTCCACCTTCGAAAATGTTCCCTGTCCATGCGCCGGCATCAACCAAACAGTATCATTGAGAACATACACCGGTGGCAGCCTGTATCTGCGCGGGCACGTTACGCTCACACATGTTCGATATTACGAGTATAGAGAGAAGGTAATACAATAGCTTCATGAAAACTATCGGGGTATCCTGGGGGGTGACCTGTTTAAGTGATTTAAAAGCTTCCTTAGACTTAAACATCTATCTATAGCTGTAGTCTGTTATGTGATTATAGAAATATTTTCTTATTGCGTTATTTAAACAAATCAAAATATCCGCCCACTGAACCCGACAAATGCGCCGTCCTATTTTTATTTGTAGGCTAACACTACCTTTTTACAAACTTGACCATCTCTATAATCAATATGGAGGACTAGAATATTACAATAATATCTTATAAATATGAGATACATAAGTACATATTATTATTCAGTTTTTTTTAATTCAAAACTCCAAAAAGTAGTATTTCTAACAGCTAGATGTACTAGGACTACAATCCATCATTTAAGATATCATATTGATAATTTACATGATGGATTTTAGTTTAAATATACACTATTAGACACTAAATCTTAATAGATACGTGTTGAGGTGTATCTACTCACTATAGACAAGACCACACAGCTCGCCATTGTATCGTAGATGCGGTTAAAGCCTCCGACATCCTTTGTGTAACCACTGTCGGTCATGACATATGTACCTACTAGGTCCATTCCATATAATATATTTAAATACAATATATGGGATATTGTATGCTTTGTTTTCATTGGTTGCGTAATAAAGACGTCTAACATAGTAATGTTATTTATCACGAACGAACTTTGTTCGCTCTGTATTGTTTCACTTTTGTCGGATGGATGGATAGATGCATAGATGTATGGATGGATTTCTGTGGACAGGAAAAAATTTACTAAGACCTGAAATTTTTTAGGGATTGTTTTTTTTATATAATCGAAAAACATGTATTGGGTCTTACTGAGTTTAATAAAAAACATATTTTTTATGTAAAATTATCTTTTGTGTATAAAAATTAATGTAAATTTCTTACAATTTATTTTTGTGTGTAGTTTATGTTGTCTGTAATGATTACTTTTAAACATTTATTTTCATAATCACTTTACTTAAATATCAATTGTTTTTTTATTAACATTTATAATTTCGTCAAAGTTCGTTCGGGAAATACCCTGGTTTTAATTTATTTTGATTAACCATTCGCGCATTTATTTGTACATTAATCATAAAAAATACAAATTTTTAACTATAAAAATGGTTTTAAATTAACAACATTTAAAAATATAAATAAAAATGTTTACTTTTATTTTTAACACATTTATATACTTTATATGTAAAAATGTAATTAAATAGTTAATTTGAATATCATGAAAAATATTTTTTCTTTACATAAGAATATAATAAACCACTTAGTAAAAAAAAAATGACGAAAATGAAATAGACAGCGCTGTTTAAATTTAAATTACATATATATTTCCAAAAGGTAAGATATTAAATATAGCGCGTCTGGAACTTGAACAAATTGGCAGTCTGTTGGGATATATAATATACAGTTTTTTTCCCCTAGATATAAAATATTTTTACGATATAGCGACATCTAGTGACGCTACGCCGAACTACTAAAGTTACTTTAAAAATCTGGTTTATTTACATTATTTCTTTTGTATTTTTTATTTTACTTATATATATATTTATATAGATACAATTTAATAACAGTAATAAATACACGTATCTCTTTAGATACACAATACTAATTAAGCACACAATATTTTAAACGTGGTCTTATAAATTATTTGATGTGTTGTCGGATTTTTATGACACAAAAATTTAATTCGTCCATAAAAAAGACTTCATTAAGAACAGTTTAATTTAAAATGAAATGCAGAAGTTTTAAGATCATGTGTAAAAACTAAGTGTTAGAAATCCAAAGATACGTTCTGTTATTACATTGTTATTATTTTATTATATAAAGCAATTTAAACATTTTTTGAACAAAATAATTAATGTATATAAAAACTTTTTCTGTTTTTATTAAATGTATACATGGAACCATCTTCATAACTAGTTGTATATGGAGTTCGGAAGATTCCTAATAGATGGCACTTACGAGTAATATCCAAAAAATACGTAACTATACGGTGCCCAGAATAAGCTTCGTTAAGTGTGCTCGACGATCGTCAGTCTGGGCTTGATGGGTTCTCTCTATAAATCATTTCGGGTTCATGTCGTATCAAGGAACCATAGATGCCGTATTTGCTCTTCATAGTTAATCCAAACAAAATCGGAGAAGTTAAAGAGAAATAAAAATGTACCTCAAAAAGATTATTTATTTAAATAAAACAAGTCACTTTTTTGCCAATAGTGTTTAATAAATAGACTTTGTGGACGATACAAGTCCAATAATATAGTTTGAAACTAAAAATACAGCTACATGACGTATTTAACTTTTATATTTAGAATAAATATTTATCCAATAATTATAAAATAAATAAAAACCTGAAAAGAATAATTTCTATTACAAAGCAGATGAACAAAATATTGAACGGTTAAATGCCATAGGATAGATTAACTATATATTTTGTTAAATTTAGAAAAGGACACGCCTATTTATTTATCATATGATTAAATACGTTCGATTACATTTGTATAATGTACTACTGTTCTTTATGAGTATTAAATTGCGACTTCCTACCAGTTACCACAATTTCATTTCATAGTCGAGTCCGATTCATATTCATTATACATAATCTCAGGTACAAGATTAAGAACATCTATATAAAAGACAGTGAGGTAACTAGTGTAATATTGGGATGGAGGAAACGCGTAAGTTTTCATCGCTTCGTTAGTCATATAATAAGCACACTGTTTCTAAAAGTATACACACAATACAATTTTTTATCAGTTGAGTTATGTACGCATATGTATTCTTACCGCTTTATTTATTACGAATACATAAACATTACTATATAAACTTAAACGTCCTGAATCCCTTGGGAACAAACAATAATGAAAAACCTTATACATTTATATATTGGTATGTTTTACAAGTAAGAACTTGTTACATTTTCTTATATTATGTTACATATTTTAACTTTCGTGCGTTCATTTCAACTTTATCATCACCGTGGATGATGATTTTAAACACTAGAATAAATAAATAATATTTACTACTGGAACATAATTAGAAGTCACAAAGAATTTAGTCTTTACAGAACCTATTACAAGTGATCCTTTCATAAATATTTCCTTCTTCGTACTACTCGTATGTTCAGGTAGTGAATATCGAATGACAAAAAATTATAAAGTTTATCAATTGTACATTAACAAGAGATCCATTCTAGAAATTTCTTTCATAGATAATATAACTTTTAATATTAGTTAAATTGCAAGTAAACATGTAAAATGACCATTTCTAAGCGGATTCTTCCAATGTTTTACTTGCAAGAATCTTATTTAAGAATGGTTCATTGACATCTGAAGTGAATTCAAATTATTTTCTACACTGACATTCATAATCTATAATCGGCTACACTGACATACATAATCTATAATTTTTAACTATGAACTTCTTGCCATTTTCAATGTAGATACATTAACTAAGCTACATTCTTATAGATGTATAACTAAAAGAAATGTATATTGTGAAAATGCGAAACGCAATAATATCAGTAGCCATATAGATTATTGTCCAAAAACCAGAGAGAATAAGACAAGTACAATAAAAGACAAAAGTTTTGAGTATAACGACATTTAAGAATAAGAACTTATTTTATTCTATTAGTATGTACACACTACTGTTTTGGAATGACTTGATTTATTATTTCATTGTACACGTAAGTACTATTTGAAAATAAAAATATATTTGTTGCGTCTCACTTGGGCACAGACAATAATTATTAATTTTATTATAAAGTCCTTATCCTAGTTACATCCATAAAAAATGTAGCGTGCAACTGATTCTCAAAAAGAGAAAACTTAATAAAAAAAAAATCATTTTATATTGCAAATACAATACAAATTCCAGAAGAAAAATATGAAAATATAAGTCAAGAAATTGGTAATATCTAAATATAATGAAGGAAATTTTAAATTATATAACCGACTGATGTGAAGAGATTTATCAAAAATAAAGTAAGTTTAATAAGAATGACCTTATCAAATAACAAGCTGTTCTAACTAATTATTAACCTTAGTCTTTTGCAGACTTCATCTACCATGAAAGATCTTATCATTCTGGTGTAATATGATCTAAATCGGTTTTACAATACCATTTATTTAAACATGTAATACTTACATCTATATATAATACTTTATCACAACACCCAAATGGAAATCAACTCTGTCACAAAAATAGTTAAAATACAATTTATGTCTAAGTTGTTTTATTGTTAAATATACACACAAATATGTTTGTTCATATTCAGTGTGACTTGCGCTACTTGAGGTTTTAAATTTCAACTAAAATATAACAAAGCCTAAATGTTCCATTTACTTAATAGTTTTTTTATGATGTGTAAAAATGGAAAAGTAGAAACCTAAGTATTGTAATTTATGAATGTTTTCTTTTAAGCTGATTGCTGCTGATCCTTATTTCAATCCTTTCAATAGGTCGTCATGCATCTGGTGTTGTATTAATTATTTGACTTCGTAAATTTTACCAAGGGTATAGCCGTATTCTCCAAGTTCAATGGAAGACCAATGTTATAAACCTTGATGTTCAAAATTATCAAAACAAAGACATAATTGACAAATTACTCAGATAAGTAAATCGAATTGGTATTTAAATAAGATATTACGATAATAATAAAGACAACAATGAAGTATAAAATATAAACAATCTGGAATTGGAATACAAAAAAATACAATCACATAAATAAGGATATTACTACTGAAATAGACATTGAAAAAATATTGTTCCCTAACTCATAACGGATATATTGATGTAGGATAGCCCCGTTTCTTTATTATATCGAAGATTCAAATATGTCTCAGGTGGCTTTATGCCGTTGGTCTTGAACTCGTGCTTCACGTCGACAGTCACGCCAACACGTCAGCTGTATGTTTGGATGTGTATAAATCTGTGCATACATTTAGAGACGGTTAAACTCCTAACGCACCATGACTAATTGTAATAACTACAACAACAAAGCAGAAATAAATTAAAAATATATATTTACATATATACCTTTTAAGATTGGTCTTGTCTTAATGTGAGAAATAAACTTTTTGAAGACCACGGAGAAACGACAGACGTGGGTAAGAGGCATTTCCATTTCATCTTTAATTCATTTAGCGCTAAAAATAAAATAAGTATTTGAAAAAATACATACAAAGTACTAAAAAGAAATGGTAAATGCCAGGATTGTAATATTAGATAATTTATACATACTACTGTCTCTATAAACGTATCAATCCTTTAAAATTTGTATCTACAAAACCCGGTGGGCATTATAAATTTAAAGTTGTAAAGTAAAATACAAATATTCGGAATATACAATAAACTTGTTTGAAAACGAAAAACAACTCATATAAATTATAGGACTATAAATAAGTCATTAACACACCCTGACTGAGTATCCCTCAAGGGATAGCAGTGTGGTCATCTCGGACTCTTCATTGAAAACGACACTAGCGACTCCAAAGATCTCATCCTTCTGGAAAAAATATGTCACTAATTAACTGTACTTATTTTTTTCTAGTATCTTGTATTACAGTAATTTTACTCGTAAAATGTAGCCCTGGTTTTTAAATCATAAAAAAAAAAAATCAATACACCTTCATAGAGGACTATTTATTTCTCATGCCTATCTTTGATCACAATGGCCTACAGCAAAGCTGAATCGTCACAATTTATTTCAGAAATTAGTTTTACGAATAAATTTTAACAAACATTTTACAAAAGAGGTATGGCTTTATCGATTATGACATATAATCAGGATATTCCCGTTGATTTTTACATTACAAATAGCACAATGTTAGTCATTAAAATAAAGTTGTAGGAAATGACTTACATGAGTAATAATTAAAAACATTGCAAATAAAAGAAAATCGTAAATCGAAAATCGTCGGTAAAGCGGGTTTTATAACTTATAGTATTAGAGTAACATGTGGCAAGGCGTGTAATACGCATGCGCGCTACTCGGACACGCAGGCGCTGGAATATGGATTGTCTCCTCGACCAGAGAAAAAATAATATATAAAATGACTCTAATAGAAATACTATATCAAAAACATACGACAATATGAAATCGCATAGCAAAACTAAAAGCCACTAATATTTATTCATGAACAGAATATAGTTTTACTGTTTTATACTTACAGACTCTTTCTCTCAAATTGCCGCTCACTTTTAACTTTACTGGTAACACGGCGTGTATTAAATTATAAGGACTAAGTAGCTGATTTAGAAGACAATAGAGAAACATTGCAAATAAAGGATAATCTTGTCAGGCAGAACCTCAGGAAGCCACTGTCTTTGTTATAGTCGATAGTGAAAAGACCATCAACGCGCTTGCTCGATTTACGGACGGGGAGGGTATTTATGGATAAGGTCGACGTTATTGATTACGACTCCATGGCATTTTTTAATTTGTTGTGTCTATAGTTTTAGAACTATAACAAAACCGCTATGTTCATTATACCTTTCACAAGTCCATAATTAAGGATACTTGTTTGTAAATTATTAAATATTAAAAAGAAATAAATATACGTGCTTAGAAAAATATATTAAACACATTTTAAGTTTGTTTTGATTTAAAAAAATATTAAGATTATCCGCGTGAAAATGACTCTGTCTTAGTCACAATTGTTATGATTGAGCGTGTCCCATACACGCTCAAACAAAAAACAGTTTCAAAAGCATACCTACTTAGAAATTAGAAGTTTTCTCGGTGGTAGACCATTACATCAGGTAGCCGGTAAGGTTACCACCCATCGGACAAAGTCGTGTCGTAAAGCGACCTAGTCGTGTTCCGGCACGTTGTTTGATGAAGCCGTATATATGGGAAATGTGTCTGAACAGCTGCATTGCGTTGGCGAACCGGTTTGGCGTCGAGTTGGTGTTTATTGTGTCGGGTGTCTAGTCGAGGAGGTTAGAGGGATCCGAAGCGACGGCTTTCCGCTGGCCACCCGCTGTCTACTGAGACACCCGGCGGTAGATAGTTTGCAGCTGAACTACGGGTCAGCTGCTAAGATCAGGGTACTACGGGACCCCGGTACCTAAGCGCTCCGGCAGCGATGCATGCGCTTGCGCGTGTAAACTGCCGGGTTACCGGTTTTGGTGTTGGATTCGTAGTGGTAATGTGGTTAGCTGTAGAGATTCGGCGCTGTTCGTCTGGGTTCCCACAGTTGTCGGGGGCTCGCTGGTCTCGTGCGCAGCGAGAAGTAATTGACCTGCCTAAGGCGAAGGGCTGCTGCGGTCTTTTTCTTCGGGGCTTGGAACGGTCCATAAGCAGAGATCCCTTCGGGGGTCACTGCAGTTCGGGTAGCCTCCTGCTTAGAGGTTAGATGGATGAGCTAGCATCTATCCGGTCACCCGACTGTAGTATAGGGTAGACTTGCGGCCCGATCGCCTGTCGGGAAGTGAGCGTGCCCATAGCTTCGGCACCAGCTGGAAACTGGTAGTTAGCCTCTCTGACGTTCTAAGCAAGTTATTGCTAGTGTGAGAAATCACACGGGAAGTGAGCGAGCCGTACAGCTCCGGCACCAGCTAGGAAACTGGTAGTTGGCCTCTCTGACGATCTCAGCAAGTTATTGCTAGTGTGAGAAATCACATGGGAAGTGAACATGCTGTACAGCTCCGGAACCTTTCATGGAGAAAAGGTAGCAGGGTGGTCGCGATTGGACTTGTCTATGACCGATAGCCTTGCGAGCTTACTAGGCTTAATAGTGCCGTTGTCGGATGACTTCGGGGGCCAGATCTGCCGTAACAAGGATCCATGTGACCGGGGTAAAACCTGGATCACATGAATAGCGGCTCAACTTATAAGCCCAACTGGGGCAGGTGGGGTTGAGCTGCTTTGTATATAAACATTAGGATTGAGGAAGGCAAAGGGACGATGGCCACCTGCAAATAGTTGGGGCCCCAATTAGTGGGTCAGCCACCCACGAAAGGCTGCCCCGCCGGCTACGAAAAATGCCAGGGTGACTCCATCGTGCCGGTTGGCGACCATATGAGGAGACCCGATGGCGATCCCCGATGGCGATGGGGGGGTTCGGGCGTCCCCGCAGTCTCCAGACTAGCCTCCCAGTGGCATGACATCACCAATTTTGACGTCGGGTTCGATACGTACCGCCTCGTTCAACTGCCATTTCTCATCGTTTTCTATTCACTCTTATTTTTTTTTTAATGAAAAACTCCAATGAAAAGATTAAGTTTCTACAACGGTTGCACTCCTCCTCATTCAAAGTGCAGCTCACTAATATCAGGGGCTTGCACTCTAATCTCCAAATTGTCCACCACCACCTAGAGACAGAGCAACCGCACTTAAAGACCCCACTTTTTCTTCCCTATGGGTTTTAGTAGAAACAGGAAACGAAAAAATCCTGTATTCCTGTATCTACCTTTCGCACAGCGGTGACCAGGAGACAACTAGACTATTGGAGTATCTCGGTGAGGCTGCTGATTTGGCTCTACATCAGTATCCTTCAGCGCAGCTCGTCTTTCTGGGGGACTTTAATGCCCGTCATCAGGACTGGCTGTTCCCGTACCAGAAGACCGCCCATGCTGGAAGAGAAGCGCGGAATTTCGCGTTGTCCTTCGACCTCTTTCAGCTGGTGAGGCAAGCGACAAGGGTCCCAGATGTAGTAGGCCATACAGCCAATTGCCTGGACCTTCTGCTGACACAGTTGTCCGGACAGGTATAGTGTTGAGGTCACCTCCCCCTTGGGAACCTCCGATCACTATCTGGTGAAATCTGTGTTTACATATTCCCCACCAGCTTTCGAACCACATGGTGTTAGGCGAGTATGGAAATACAAGTCAGCAGATTGGGATGAGATGCGTCACTTTTTTGCGTCTTATCCTTGGCGGCAGGTATGCTTCTCTTCTTTAGATCCGTCGAGTTGCGCGGACGCTGGCATGGCATCAGGCAATGGAGTATTTCTTTTTTATTCTCCTTTTACTGATGTACCCATCGGTGGCAAAGCTCGCCCATGGTTTAATGCGAATGTGGTCGTGCTGAAGACCGCAAACATTCGGTATACCTCATTTGGGCTGATGCTCGAAGCCGCAAAGCTACGGATGGACGTTCAAAGAAGAGAGCCTTTAACCAAGCTGCCAAGTCTAGCTCTAGCTGAATTACTAAGAATGGTGAAAAGCTCTCTGTCAGACCTACTGGCAGTCGAGCTTTCTGGTCTCTTGCCAAAGCGATCGAGTCAAACTTCTGCCAACTCTCACTGCCTGCTCTGCTGAAGCCGGATGGATCTCTGGCCCATACAGCGACAGAGAAAGCGAATGTATTTGCTTCTCTGTTTGCTGATAATTCGCATCTAGTCACTGGCAATGCTTCTCCAGCACATCTTCCTTACTGCGGTATTTCGATGCCTGAAATCCGCTTCACTAACAAAGAGGTATGGAGAGCATTGTGTCGTCTTGATGTGAATAAAGCCAGTGGTCCTAATGGTATACCAGCCATTCTGCTCAAGACGTGCGCAGCTGAGTTGTCTCCTGTATTAACACGTTTGTATCGCCTCTCTTTCAAGACTGGAATAGTGCCGAAATCCTGGAAGCTTGCAAAAGTGCAACCAGTGTCCAAAAAAGGCAGCTGTGCCGATCCTGCCAATTATATACCAATTTCAATCACCTCCAAGATTACTTTGCAAGATTATAGAGCATGTATTGAATACGCGCCTTCTAGCGTACCTTGAAGGTAACGATCTCCTCAGTGACCGTCAGTACGGGTTTCGCAACATTAGGTCCACTGGGGACGTTCTAGTGTATGCTACGCACGTTTTAGGCGAGGCCATCGATAAGAACGGAGAAGCGGTCGCCGTCTCTCTGGACGTCTCGAAGGCATTTGACAGGGTCTGGCATGCGAGCCTTATAAGCAAGCTTTCAGCGTACGGCATATCTCCTGGTCTGATCGGCTGGGTAACGGACTTCCTGAACCAGAGATTTCTCCGATTAGTTGTCGACGGGTCTTCCTCGGAACTCTTGACAATTAATGCCGGGGTGCCGGGTCAGGGGTCAGGGGTCCGTTCTTTCTGCAAATCTTTTTCTGCTGCTTATTAACGATCTGCTGAAGCCCGGTATCTATGGGTATGCAGACGACAGCACAGTTGTAGAAAGATACCTGCCGAGTAGTCGGGCTAGTAGAGATCAAGTACAGTCAGAAAGAGAAGCCATGGTGCAACGTTTAAGTAACAAACTTCAGGCAGTCTCCGCATGGGGCAATGCCAATCTTGTCAAATTCAACGCCACCAAAACATAGACGTGTCTGTTCACCGCCAAAAGGAGCCCTTTCACCTTGGTTCCTACTTTCCAGAGTGTATCTTTGGAATACAGTGACCGACTACAGTTGTTAGGCTTAGAGATTTCCTCGAACCTCAACTTTGGTCGGTGTATTGAGTCCAGAGCAAGAGCAGCTTGCCGTTCTTACGAAGGTCCGTCAGTACTTTACACCGGGACAGCTTCTTGTATTATACAAAGCACAGATCCGGTCGTGTGTAGAGTACTGTGGTCACATATTCGCTGGTGCCGCAAAGTCTCATCTTGCGATTCTGGACTCCATTGAGAGGCTAACAAAGAGGCTTACAGATGATCCCGATTTGGAAGAAGCCAACCTCCACAGCCTTGAACACAGGCATAGAATTACTAGCCTCTCAGTATTCTATACATTTTGATGAGTGTGTGCTAGAATTACACGACTTAATTCCTCCGTCCCCCTTCCATCACAAAACGTCCCGACGCACGGCAGGTATCCATCCTTACGTTGTGGACATTCCCTCTGTCCGAACAAAGCGCTTTGCTTCGTCTTTTTTAATTCGCACAGCGAAGGACTGTAACAGCTTGTCTGCGTCGGTTTTTCCGTCCGAATACAATGTGGGCGTCTTCAAGAGAAGAGTGAATAGGTTACTAGGTTCGCTTTACCATCTAAGACAACATTTTCACTTTCCATCAGGTGGAATGTAGTCAAGCATTAACCTAGACAGTATAAAAAAAAAAGAAAAGTTTATAGGTATATGATCTGACCTTGGAAAAATTGGCGTTGGGTAAAATTTTGTAACATTATTAAGAAAAACTATTCCACAATCATTATTATTTAAGCAATCGAAAGTTTTCTTGGACGTTGAGAAATTTTCAAAACAACTCACTCAATCGGTTACACATATTAGAAATAATTCGAAAATAAGCATGTAACGTAATTTTTCAATTAGAATATTAAAGTTTAATTTATTTAAGTTTTTTAAACTATACGGTCTCCACAAACATAGTCAGTAAATTCATTCAATAGGTTTTTAGCATGATCTATCAGTGAGGTGAGAATCCAATAAAAATTAGCGATACATACTATGCTTTATTTTAATCGTAATCAACACATAGTTAACGAAATAAAATTATTGTGATTTATCAAATAGTATTTAATATAACAAGTTACAATAAAAAGGCCCATAAATACAAATGCAACAGAATAAAATTACATAATAATGTCATTTAGTACAAAATACGTACATACCGACCAAATTAATATTACAAATTAACCATAGTATCTAAGATCTTACGAGATGAAAAACCCAATAAATCCGCCATTACTTACACCAATTACACAAGATACAATATACTAATTACCTAAAGCATTTTCTTAAATTAAGTTAAACATTTTACGTGCATTCAATTTCAACTTCATCACCACTCTGGGTGATGATTGTAAATGTTAAAATAAATAATACATACGACTAGAATATAAACAGATGTCACAAAGAATGTAGTCTGTAGAGTAGAATATTATACGACATAACGTCATATCATACAAATTTTATTTTATAAATATAATGGATTATACGAGATAGACAATAACAGAAAAAAAATAATTACCTACAATAAAATCTAGCAAAAGTTACAATATTATTAAATTTATACAAAGACATACAAAATCTTTATATTTTAATGAAGGTAGGGTCATTAACACCTGAACTTAATTATAATAATAATCGCCTGTACAGACATCATTAGCCTTAATCACTAATTTGTAACGATGAACCCCTCATTCCAAAAAAGGAATGCGAAAAAAAGTCATTAAATTTACCAATTTGGAATGAAAAAACTGTTAGAAGAATCTCATACATCAAGAAAGATTTAAAATACACAAAACTTACTCTAATCTAGTCTTTAGTATTTACACACTACTATATTTAGTGTATCTTATTTATCTTCTTTTAGTATTATAGTACAGAGACGTACTTATATCTTATAAAATAAAAACATAATTGTCCCGATTCTCATGGGCACAAAAATGAAATTATAAGAAGTAATACTAACTAACTAATAATACTAACTCTTAATACACCTAAACTATTATACACTTACTCGATCACATGGCTTACACCAAGGGGCGATTTTGACTCATGTGTCGTTCTAATCTATGTTTGTGGTAAGCTTTGTTTATTTCATAATGTACAGTCGTCCTTATCTTAATTATATCCTAATAAAAATAGTGTAATACAATAAAAGTATTTAATTACACCTTGCAGGTACAACATAAATTCCAATTAATTAAATTTTCTAAAGAATTACTAACAAATGTAGAGACAAACAGATTTCAAAATTATATAAATTGTTACATTACATGTAAGATGTTAACCCTTGCTTGACTTGTACACTCATATTATATCTACATGAATGGGTAATTTTAAAACCTCAATACTTACTAAGAGTGTTAACTTCTAAATACGTAAAGGTATCATTTTACCATTTTCTTATTTTTCATTAATGTTTGTTTGCCACAAAACTTTAAATACCTAAAATAATATTTTCATTATCAAGATGATAATCAAGTGTCTTATATTAAATAGAAATAGTTTAGGATAAAACATCAATAGATAAAAAAATACCAAACAATAAGCTTACACAAGGACAAACAGATATTATTAAATGTAAATGATAATATTTTATAATGAACTCGAAATATGTAATCTATAGTTTTTTACATCTCCTAATATATTTCTAAATATGAATATATTTCACTTGTCAAGTATAAGATATATTTTCGTACACAACGTCCACCCTTTTTCTATTCTAAGAATTATAAAACTATTTGAGTTAAAAGGTTCTTAAGAACTAACTAATACTCAATATACGCTCTCTCGATGCTTCTATTTCTTTCTTAGCTAAATAACACAATACATGATAAGTAAAGAATATAAACCTTTGTAAAGTTTTAAAGACATTATTTTAACCAAAACAGCAAAAAGTCTTCCAAAAGAAAGAATTAATTAACTTATAACAATTATCAGTGCACGCTTTTTTAATATCCTGTCTATCGATGGTCTAGTTTTATAGTTATTGTTTTTAATATTAAGGTAAAGATGCAAAAACTTTAACACATTTCATTGTGAACAGTAGTTACTTAAAATTGCGCATAAATTTAAAGTTTTGTATTTCCGGTTCATCATTCTTTTATATGTATTAAGTTACTAAAGAATTCAATATAATAAAAGTAAAAGCTACCATAAATAAACCTTGTGTATTAATACTGACTAGTCTTATAATATGTACTCGTAGTATGAAGACCATAGATGTCTCTGATCCTTCGGGTTGCTACAAACCTTATAATGTGTTAATATAATATACTCTTACTAGTAATAATATGTAGCTACATTTTCTTAAATAAATTTAAACGTATTACATGAATTCAAATTCAACTTCATCATTGCTGTAAATACTAAAATAAACAATATTGAATACTAAAACCTAATTTGATGTCACAAATTTCGTCTACAGAGTACACATTACATATGATTATAATTTACTACACGATATACAATCGTTATATTATCTAGATAAAGAATATCAGCAGTCAAAAACATATTAAGAACTAGCAATGCCCACGGCTCTGTACGCTCAGAATATGTTTTTAAATAAAAGTAGCCTAAGTTACTCCTTTTAAAATAAACTATCCACCAAGGAAGGTTCTGTCAAAAACATTCTAGCCGTTTGAGAGAATAGCCGGAACAAGTAGACAGACAAACAGACAGAAAAATTTAATATTTTTTTTTGTAAATATCGTATATATTTCCATAAGCAATCAAGCAATCCTTTACATAATAAAATGTTTAATATTTACAACAAATATGCAAGTACATTGTAACAAAGTGCAATGTCCGGCACAGAAGTCTATTGTACCAATATTTGACTTGCAACCATCTCAATTAACATAGGCTCATTTAAACCCGTATTTAATTCTAATTGTATACCTCTTCACTGCGATCATTATCCTTAAAACATATACATATCAAACATATAAACATATCAAATAAAATCAAATGCACAATAACATTGAGCTATAGTATTATAAATATAAAACAAAAAAATAAATATGCACTGTTAAAGTTAAAACCATAATCAGTCGAAAAATGATTAAAAATAAAAAACAAAATCCAATACCTCACTCAATACTAAAAATATAAAACTTTTTAAAGAGTTTTACGTATTAATTAATTAAATTAATAAAATAATATTTAACCCCACGAATGGTATTATAATAGTTTGTACATAATACTGTTTTCGGTTCATTGGGTTTATCATCTATACTTTAAGTTGCTAACATATTTATCCCGAGTCTTGGGTACAGACATTAATTTACACATCTTAATCTAAAAATACATGATCCAATAAGATAATCATTGTCATTGTTAAGGACGATAAATACCATTGTTTATTTATTTTCTTTACTTACTTCATTTTATTAAAAACAAAATATAATAATAACTATAATTGTATAAGAACATATATTACTTCTTTCGATATATCTATTGGATAACTAAGAATACGGAAAAACAATATTGGAGCTAAAATATTTTTATAATACAATGTATTTAAATGTGGGGTACATTTCAATAACTACAAGATCAGTATATTACTCTGATAATAGAACATAATTTCCGTAGTTCTTTAAAATTAATTAGTCGTTTTAAGAACTTCGTAATTGCGGTTTCAATAACATAATAAATAATGGTATTTGAACGATTATATAATATTTTACTAGAACACACTGATAATACTATTTCTTAATATACTTAGACATCGTCTATTTCTATATACTTACACGATCAGAGCACATGTAACATATAATATGATGATCTAGGAATGGATTCATAATGTTTAAATAAATACTCAGAAATGTTAACCTTATGTACCGACGACGAAGAAAAGGTTTTATATTTCAACTAAAATATGATAAAGCTTAAGAGGTTTTATAAAAGTACCTCAATGTAAAATATAAAGAATAAGTAATCTAATTATATATTTTATGAATCGTTTCGAATAAATTAATTGCTGCGATTTCATATTTCCATGTTGATGATTCATCAAACCAAATTGTTCAAGATGATTCTGTTTCTGCATTATCTATTTGAATTTGTAGATTGTATCAATGGGTTATATTTGTATTATCTAGTATTTATATTTAAAACTACAAAAGAGATCCATACGTGTTTCATTCAGGTGACCATTTCGTTGTTGTTCAACCACACCACGCAACCTTGGCGCCGCGTGTATCGACCGCGTGTATCAATCTGGGTGTGATAAAAGTAGAGTGTATTATTAATATTTATTTCGATTTTATCTAACTTTTTAAGCCTTGCCTAAGCCTGATAATAAGAATATCAACACAGTAGAATTAAATGAAAAATGTTTACAAATACATAAAAAAATGTATTTAAATTTTACATAATTCTTTTGTCCGTATAAAGGCTAATCAATAATTATCACATTATTAAAAAAACATAAAACTGAAGGCAAACAGCATTCGACTAGTTTTATAAAAATAATTAAAAACCACACAAACATAAATTATAGCTGTACAAAAACGCACCGTGTATCCCTCATAGGATGTACAGTGTGGTCATCTCGAACATTTTTATTGAAAATAGTAGCAGCTTCTTTAAAGATTTCAATCATCTGGAACGAAAAGTATTATATCATTATTATTGTTATACACATATACTAGCTGACCCGGGAAACGTTATTTGCCATATAAATTATTCCTAAGATTATTAAAAATGATGACTAATTTGTTGTCAATATGTGAGGATGTGGTATATAGCAGTGGAAGAGTCATAGAGCGCTGTATACAATGATGGAATTATATATATCGTTAGTTGTAATATTTAAAAAAAAACAATATCAATCTCTTAACGCAAAAGAGTGTAAAATATTTTTTTATTATCCTCTCTTTAGCTAACAAACAAACTGGATGGATTGCCTACTCGAGAGCATGCCACGTATAATTGGCCGTGTGAAAAAGATTCAAATCAAAGCCACAAACAGACATCGTTTGGCCTTGAGACAATACAAAGATAGTCATCTCAAATGACAATCCTATGCGTATAATACATTTGAAACGATCTTAGTTACAACTAGACACTACGATCTTTTGTAATATGGATACAATAGGAGATTGAATACGAGATGTGTAAATCAATTCTCTCAGGACGCGCAGGTATTTCAAAATGGGATTGTCGTTGTTAATTATGGCACTTCTTGACGAATATACCGAATAAGAAATCTGTTTTTATTATTTGTTTGTTATATATACTATAATAACTTTGAGTATTATATGAATAGGGCGCGGTATGCCGGATTCTTGCGCTACCTGCGCGCAGGCGCTAGAATATTGATTATCATTCCCCGTCCAGAAGAACAAGAATATTTATAGTGTTTATTGAATAACTCTATAAATACATAAGTAATAATTATTACATGAGATCGCATAGCAGAACAACAATACGATAATACTTGATAAACAGTAACGTATGAAATATATTTACTGATATACTTACAGTTTCTTTCCACAAATTGCTGTTAATATTCAATGTTATGGGTACCACTAGGTTATTTAAATTATAAACAGCAACTGATTTTCAAGAGAATAAAGAAAAATTGCTAATAAAATATAATCCTGTCAGACAGAACCGCAAGCAGCCACTGCCTTTGTAATAGTGAGTCGATAGAAATGGTCTGATATGTGAAAAAACTTCTAATGCGCATGTCCAATTCTCGGACACTAACAGAATTTATAGAGTGGGGGTTAAAGTTATTGATTAGGGCTTTATGATATTTTAAAAATAACTACTTTGCGTTGAGTTACGTTTAGTTCCAGGGCTAGTTACTCAGTTTGGGTAATTAGAATGACTAATATCATTTAGATTTAATCTTCAGTATAACGTGTTTTTTTTAATGTTTTTTGTGGGATACATGCTCCTTGTTATACATTTAGCAATTTTTACAACTTATAACCACACTTTTTATCATAATTTGTTAGACTCAGAACCCCTCAGAAAAACAGAGAAACGGACAATAAAGATTGTAATATATAAATTAGCTTATAGCATGATGAACACGACAAACATGTGACTATTTTTTTTTATTATTTTATGTTAACTGTTTTTTTTATGAATATGTAACAAAAAATGGAATACGCAAACTGTCTTCTTTTGAATAAATCTAACGTATTATCTGTTATTTGCAAGAAAGTTTAAAACTTCCTGAAATTATGAAGTATCGAGTACTAGGTTATTTAAAAAAACAATTATATTTCTGCAAATAATATTTAATATGAATTGTTTAAATGTTTTAAAACTTGACATCTTTCACATTACATGTAAAATGTTAACATTCCTTCACTCTTTACAATTAAAAATAATATATAACATCTTAATTGTCGTAAATTAAATAGTAATAGTATAATAATAGGTCGTATCAAATACTAATTACAATTATACTATATTCTAAAAATCAAAAACATCTCCAATCTTTCGGACACAGAACTTTACGACAAACCTTAAAATATATGTGTACTGCACTATTGTTAGTAAGAATATTTAATTACATTTTCTTCATTTAAATTCAACTTTATCATCACTGTGGATGATGATTATATAACTAAAATACAAAAAATACTACTAGAATATAGTTTACAAAGAATGTTTTGTAGAGTAGGTAAGATAAAAAGTAATAAAACACAAAAAAATACAGAAAATAACAGAAGTATAATTCTATGATTTCTTGGCTCGTAACTTATAATAATACTTAACTTATGCAAGCATATTATTTAAATTTACAATATCCAGCACGAAGTGGACTGTTCCAATTTTTTACTTGCAACAATCTTAATTAAGAAAAGGTCATTACACCCAAATTTTATACTAATAATGTTGGTCTACACAGACATTATTATCCTGGATTAATAATTTCAAACTATAAATACCTTTATTCAATTCATCAATTATCTGTAGTTAAAAATAAATTAAAATATTATATGAATGGAAATATAATATAAACAATTATCAATTATTTGATAGACAACAACGAATAAACTTTTGAAAACATATTACCTATCAATAAATATTTATACAGTATTTAAAATATATTTATTCTATCTGTCTGTACACGCTACTGTTTCGTTAAATTTGTTTGATTTAGAACTTAGCGCTTAGAATTCCTATCTTTAATTAACTATCTAATTACAATTGATACATTATATTTTCTTAATACATACTCGTAATTTCAAATCGAGGTAATGATGTTTAATGCATCTAGTAATTATTTTAATGAAGATAATCTTAATCATATTTAAATACATCACCGGCACATTTAACCGCCCACCTTTATTATTTGTCGCCCTGTTTGTTTACGTTTATTATGGTTTATGAACTTGTTACGTACGTACCATTTAGTTTAAATATAATAAGTCATTTTTGTAAGTTAAAATAAATTCACTTTTATAGTAAATTCGGGTTTTTTTTGAGTCCTTCGGCTGCGAACAACGTAATTGGCGCAGTCGGTAGGATGCTCAGAGCATAGTTCCGCGATAAAGGTATTCTTACATTGATACCGCTACGCGTCGCAAGCTATCGAAGTGACTATCCAGTCCCTCTACTGAGCATCGTGAATCTACGAGCGTTTGTGGCCGAGGACGTACTCAACAATCAGTACCAAAGAAAACCAAATGTAAGTACTTTGAAACTTTACTTAAGTGTTGCTTCCTTCCTTTTCTTTATTATCCTATCCAAAATTTTCCACCCGAGAAAAATCGTGGAAAAATCTGCCACATATAGGCAGACCTTGCGAAATAGTAATTTAGAATTAAAAAGAAATTTAGAGTATAGTGAATTAGAAATAGAGAATAAAGTAATTAAAATGTCTTTAGATATCGATGTTATTTATAAGGCCCTTCGCCCGGTACCCGAATTCGACGGGAACCCTAATATTCTTACTAGGTTCATTAAAATATGTGACCAAATAGTGATACAGTGTTTAAAAAACGAACCAGGTTATGAGTTTAGTAATTTATGTTTAATTAACGGGATTTTAAATAAGATTACTGGCCCTGCTGCGAGAACTATTAACTCGATTGGGATCCCTGACAGTTGGGCAGGAATAAGAAATGCATTTTTTAATAATTTTGCTGATCAAAGGGATGAAACAGCCCTATATAACGACCTTTCGTTACTCACTCAAGGTAGCGATACTCCCTAGGAATTTTACGATAAATGCCAGACACTTTTCAGTACAATAATGACATATATCTCACTACATGAAAATATACCTACTACCATAGAAGCAAAACGCGATCTTTACCGTAAACTCACCCTAAAATCTTTTATTAGAGGTTTGAATGAGCCTCTTGGCTCACACATTAGGTGTATGAGACCTGAATCCATTGAAAAGGCTCTGGAGTTTGTGCAAGAAGAGATTAATGTATTGTACCTACAGCGTCGCAGCAGTAATAGTGATAGGAAAAACTTAAATTTGTGTGCCAATAGTTCTCCTAAAGTACCTATGTCCATGTCACTTACTATGAATAAACCCAATATGCTAGCCTTATCAAATACTAGCCAACAGAAAGCTTTGTCCTTCCAACCACCGCTGCAACCATGGAAACCTAATTTCCAGTACCGTGTACCTCAACGACCTGCTTACCAGACAGGCTATCCCCAACAGCGCTCGCCTTACAATATGCAGTCTCGAACGCAACAGATGTTCCGCGCACTACCACCTAATTATAACGCGCAGAATAGTGGATTTAGAATACAAGCTAGGCCTCCCCAATCTCAACAAAACTTGGGACCTACACCTATGAGCGACGTTAGCCATTATGTAACTAAGCCTTTTTCACCTCCAATTAGAGGACATGATTGGTCAAAATTTGGCAATCCACCCCCTTCTAACTACTTCAAGTCTAGGGAAATGAACTATAATGAGACATATGACTATAACGACTCAAATCCTGACTTAGACTACGACTATTATCCTAATGAGTACTATTACACACCCAATGACTATGAAAATTACTATTATTGTGACACAAATATTCCTGACTACACTTACGAACTTAGTTCATCGCACATAAAGCAATTACCTGTAACAAAAACCGAGTCGCAACCCTCATATTCAGAAGAGCAGGATTTTCACAAGGAACGTTTCAATACGGGACAAAAATAGAATTGAACCTTCAATCTAAAAAAGAATTAAGATATATACAAATTGCGGACCCCCCTCTTAAATTACTAGTAGACACCGGGGCTAATCAATCTTTTTTAAGTCCCGACGCAATTAAACAATACTTTATTCACGTACCACTTAACGACGACCCCTTTGAGGTGACAAACTCTCGTATTACCTCTCATCATGAAAACTCTATCACAATTCCTCAATTTGCAGAATTTAACGAACAAAGGAACGTAAAATACTTTATTTTTAAATTCCATACCCATTTCGACGGTCTTGTAGGCCTAGATTTGCTAGAAAACTAAAAAATAGATCTTAAACATAATATCCTAATGACAGACTATGCGAACATTCCATTATTAAAATACAAATGTCGCACCGTCAATTTCCACGAAATCATTCCCGCGCATTCTCAGAAAATAGTTAACGTGCCTATCATCTATCCTCCTGGTGATATTTACGTATCTGAACAATTAATATGTGACTGTATTATTCATGAGTGTATCACGACCGTTACGGATAATTCAGGTTTCGTAGAGATAGAGAACCCCACTGACCATGACGTCACACTGACTTTTGAACAACCCTTACTAATAGAATGTTATGATATTGATTGCACCCTTTCGGAACCGCCAGTTACACGCACTAATGACGTACTAAACCGACTTAGAACTGATCACTTAAATAACGAAGAAAAGCTTAACTTACAGACTCTTTGTTCAAAATTTGCTGACGTGTTTTACTTAGAGGGTGAAACACTCACTTTCACTAATAAAATTAAACACAATATTAAAACAACTGACGAAATTCCTACTTATACCAAAAGTTACAGATACCCTTTTATTCATAGAAAAGAAGTTAGGGATCAGATTGAAAAAATGCTCGAACAAGGTATAATACGACCATCTGACTCTGCCTGGAGCTCTCCTATCTGGGTGGTACCTAAAAAAGCAGATGCTTCTGGTAGACAAAAATGGAGATTAGTCATAGACTTTCGAAAATTGAACGACAAAACCCTAGATGACAAATATCCTATACCCAACATAGCTGACGTCCTAGACAAGTTAGGGAGATGTCAATACTTTTCTACACTAGACCTAGCATTCGGTTTCTATCAGGTAGAAATGAACCCTGACGACATACCCAAGACTGCCTTCAACGTTGAGCATGGGCATTTTGAATTTCTTCGAATGTCTATGGGACTTAAGAACTCTCCTTCTACATTCCAGAGAGTCATGGATAATGTCCTCAGAGGTCTACAAAACGAGATTTGTCTAGTCTATCTAGACGATATAATAGTATACAGCACCTCTCTTCAGGAGCATATGATAAACTTAGAAAAAGTCTTCTCCAGATTGCGTGAATCCAATTTCAAAATCCAGATGGATAAATCTGAATTTTTGAAGCTGAAAACCGCATATCTCGGTCATATCATCACCAGAGATGGAATAAAACCTAATCCAGACAAAATATACGCAATCCAAAAGTACCCCATCCCAAAGACTAGTAAAGAAATCAAACAATTCCTTGGACTAATAGGATATTACAGAAAATTCATCCCGGACTTCGCAAAAATTACAAAACCAATGACTAAATGTCTGAAAAAAGGCTGTAAAATTACCCTAGACAATGACTATGTAAACAGTTTCGAAAAATGTAAGACCTTGTTAACTAACGACCCCATATTACAATACCCCGACTTCGACAAAGAATTTAATTTGACAACAGACGCATCCAATCTAGCAATAGGTGCTATACTATCACAAGGACCTATAAGTTCAGACAAACCCATTTGTTACGCCTCTCGAACTCTCAATGACAGCGAAATAAACTATGCCCCCATAGAGAAAGAACTCCTAGCTATAGTTTGGGCTACGAAATATTTTAGACCCTACCTGTATGGACGAAAATTTAAAATACTAACTGATCATAAACCCTTACAGTGGCTAATGAATGTCAAGGAACCCAATTCCCGACTGACTAGATGGAGACTGAAACTAACTGAATATGACTATACTATAGTATATAAATGCGGCAAATCTAACACCAACGCCGACGCTTTGTCTCGAATAGAAATTAACAATGAAACGACTGACTCAGTAATAGTTAACGTATCCGAAAGACCGCCCTCTCCTTCTGGTTCTACTACATTAACCGCCCACACTAGTGCTGAAAACCCCATCCTTGAAATTCCCATCACCGACGAACTACTAAATAAATTTCATAGACAGATACATATAACTATAGTAGGCGACATGAAACGTAGACCAACAACGACAAAACCTTTTGAAACTCATACTAAGACACTCGTACAGGTATCAGAATCTAATCTAGAACAAGATATGGTTAATGTCATTAAAGAATTTGTTAATCCAAAAATTTAAACAGCTCTTAAAATTAATCCTCCGTTAGGCATGTACTCTATACTGCCTATAATTCAAAATAATTTCCGTAGTTCTTCTATGAATCTAGTCCTAACGAAGATAGAACTAGAAAACGTATGTGAGTATCTTAGACAACATGAAATAATTAAACACTATCACGATGGAAAGACAAACCACCGAGGCATTAATGAGTGTTATCTAGCCTTGTCTAAAAAATACTATTGGCCTAAAATGAAAGATGAAATTTCTAAATATATAAATGAGTGCATAGTATGTGGATAGACTAAGTACGACAGAAACCCCATTAGACCTATATTTAATATTGTACCCCCAGCTACTAAGCCCTTTGAATTAGTACATCTAGACTTGTTCACTGTACATAATGAAAAATATTTAACTTTTATAGACTCTTTCTCTAAATATGGGCAGGCGTACCATTTGAGATACGGTACTGCAGTTAGTATCCTTCAAGCCCTCCTAACTTATAGCACACATCATGGACTCCCGCTAACTATTACGACTGACAACGGGACTGAGTTCACAAACCAATTATTTAATGAATTTATCAGGCTACATAAAGGGAATCATAGGACTTTACCTAATTCCCCTAATGACAATGGACTCATAGAACGTTTTCATTCTACCTTGTTGGAACACTTACGGATATTAAGATTACGCAATAAAGATGAATTTGTCATAAATCAAATGCCCTATGCAATATTAGCTTATAATAGTTCTGTTCATAGTTTAACAAAATGCAGACCCCATGACATTATAAGAGGACATTTCGATCCTAGAGACCCCTTAGACTTAGACCTAACTCAACATCTATTGCAAGAATACATTACTAATCATCGTAACCAAATGAAGACTGCCTATGACTTGATTAACGACCATACTCTAACAGAACGAACTAACATAATGACTAATAGAAACAAAAATAGGGAACCTGAAATTGCATACTTACCTGACCAACAAGTATTCATTAGGAATCCCGCTGCTAGTAGACAAAAGTTAGCATTCCGCTATACCGCTGACACAGTACTTGCTGACTTACCTATTCATATTTACACTTCCAAGAAAAAAGGTCCCATTGCCAAATCCAGACTTAAACGAGTCGCTAAGACCAAGAAATTGTTTCAGGATTCGACTGGTACTGACCTTGCTAACACTTCAGCTGACGCTGGCTCTAGACATAAAACTTGAACACCTAGACAATGGACCAGGACTTCTTCCTTTTAATCTTGGAAATGCCAAACTCATAACTCACTATCATTCCTTTATTCAATATGTAGAACTAAACGATTTCGAGAATCGCCTTGACTCCATCGATTCACAGTTAAACTATTTTAGAACTATCCTAGATAAAGATACTTACACCCTTTATGAATTACAAATGGACTATATATCTAACAGATTAATTAAAATACAGTCTCAAATTAAAAGTTTGGAACCCAATCGAGTTAAACGAGGCTTAATTAATAGTATTGGCTCTATTATCAGCATAAGCATAACTGGTAACCTGGATCAAACAGACGCTGAAAAGTATAATAATGCAATAGAAATCTTAGAAAGTAATAATGACAAGTTAGTATCTGAATTAAATGACCATATTAGCCTAAATAAAGCGTGGATGATAAAACAAAATTCCCTTTTTACGAATATAGTTCAGAACCAAGTTAAGATTAATAGCACATTAGAGTTAATATTAAAACACGATGCCTACGCTAATACTACGTTGATTAAATTTGCAAAGTTTGCCCAATTATTGATTATTATCAGTGAGAATACGGAAGACCTAATGTTAGAGTTAATTAGATTAGAAGATATGTTAGCATATGTGCGTGCGTCGAGCACCCACCATAGAATGTTAAGTATTAGTAATTTAGAAGATATATTAGATAAATTAAGACACATTTATAATTCCAAAGAGATATTACAGGCAGATTTCAGAGAATATTACAGTATTATCAGACCCGGTTATTATTATGTAGGAAAACGAATAGTAATCATTTTTAAATTCCCGATTATTTCTCCAAGACAATTCAAACTATTTAGACTTTCCATCGTTCCTAATAAAGACCATTACACCTTTATTCCACCATATCCTCTCATAGCAACCGATAGTAAAGCTTTCATGTACATGGAGGCTGAATGCCCGAAGTTTAATCAGCAATATATCTGCGAGGAAAACGTCCGCCATCAGGCCCGAGAACAGCATGATTGCATCCAGACTCTCATTACCAGCCAGTCTATGAATAGATCCTGCCGACCCGCTAAAGTTACGCTAGTTGAGAAAACAATGGAGCAATTAGACGATCAGTACTACACTCTCATCTTCCCACGCCCAACGAAAGTTGAAATAAAATGCAGCAGCCATGAATTCATCACCCTACTCGGAAGTTATCTAGCCACGATTCCGCAGACGTGTTCACTACGTACCGACGAGTTCACCATCGCCAACATTCAAAATAAAATCAAGGGACAGCCGCTGAAAATAACTGAAATTCCTGAACATTATACAACTACAGAGAACATTACAATCCCTCACCTGAAACTGAAAACTATAGATATACAAGGACTACGCAGCATTGAAGACAGGGTCCTGAATGAGCAACCTACGAAACTAAATCATCTTCATGAAAGTGTATATCATACAACTATTCCATTTTATATACTTTTATTTAGTGCACTCGCAATTAGTATCGCCTTACTCACTCGACGGTATATTCACCATGTAAAGAGGGATGAATCGTTTAAGCACGACGACGGCACCCATAACCACCCTGCGGAAGAGCCTGAGCGAGCCAGGAACGAGACATCATTGCCAGCGACATTTGCACTCAACGCTTTCAAATAGTCGCTGATCTACGGGGGGAGGTGTTACGTACGTGACAACCCTACGATATTACGAAACCGCGTTCGCCGAGACCACCTACTACGGCCCGTTCCGGCAACCCTTGTGCAACATCGTACCACATCCATTCATCGTTTCCAGAAACTCTGTGTGCCTTATTGCTTAAGTTTAGATGTAACATTATTTTATAATTTTAATATATCATTTATTCTGTGTTACCACTTCAACACATGAAGTCGCATTTAGTTTAAATATAATAAGTCATTTTTGTGAGTTAAAATAAATTCACTTTTATAGTAAATTCGGTTTTTTTTTTGAGTCCTTTGGCTGCGAACAACGTAATTAACTATTTTGTTTTTTGTCAAGTGGCTACTCTAGCAATAAATTAAACACTTACACTCATAATTCGTTTCTTAATTTTGTGTCACCGACAGGTTTTTGGAATTTAGTCGTTATTTGACATTGTTGCCGTTGTGTTCCCGTGTTAACATTTCCAGTTATTTTCTACCATAGTGTGTAAATATTGCTTAATTTAAGTCACCAGTGTTTGCTTATTGTTTTTAACTGTAAAAAATGCCACTCGGTGCAAGTAGCGCAGCTAGGGCAGTGGCTTTATCGGACGCCGGGTGGAGCCAACGTTACATCGTCCGTACACTCCGTGTACCTCGAACTAAGATACGGGATGCCATCAGACGATTTCGGGAGACTAGCTCATACAAGCTCAGACCAGATCATGGCGGATATCGATGCACTTCATACATGTGTTGAGAAATCGCTTTTATACGGCTACTGAAGTTCGTACTCGTCTTATTGGGGTGAGAAATGTCAGTGTGAATGAACGAACAATTAGGAGAAGACTGGCAGAAAGGAATTTGAGTGCGTTTCGTTCAGCTCGTGTCCCACAACTGCTCCCACAACACTGTAGAGCTAGACTTGCTTTTGCTCGAGAATATGCTAACTGGTCTGTTTGGGAATGTAATGGCGTAATGTTCTCAGATGAGAGCAGAATAGTTCTAAGAGGTCCAGATGGCCGTCAGCGTATCTACAGGTGCCAAAATGAAAGGTTTGCTCCATGCGCTATAACCGAAACAGTGGGTTAACAGGAAGGATCCGTAATGATTTGAGGAGGTAACTCTTATGAGGCTCGTACTGACCTTGTTGTGTTCGATATAGGCAGTGTAAATGCTCAAAGATACGTGGAAACAGTCCTACAAGACCCATGTCATACCTTTTGCACCATTCATTGGTGACAACTTTAGATTAATGCATGATAGTGCACGTTGCCATACCGCAAGGCCCGTCATAGAGTATCTTAATGAGGTCGGTATTCAAGTTTTACCATGACCGGCACGCAGTCCCAATCTTAACCCAATTGAGCACAGTTGAGACAACCTCAAAAGACGTGTCCGAGCAAGAGTACCAGCACCTACGACACTGGGATAGCTCAAGACGGCTGTGGTAGAGGATTGGCACAATATACCCCAATCGGATATCCAAGATATCATGGATGGAACGTCAAACCGGCTCCAAGAAGCCATTAGAGCATGAAGCGGCAACACCCATTATTAATTTTTAATTTTCTTTTTAATTAGACCACTTTTTTCAACTGAAATTGTTACATTTTTATCGAAATTTTTCCTAAAATCGAGTTTTGCAATTTACCGTTTAATAAAACCCCTTTTTTGAAGAGTTTTGGTTTTTTTTTCAAGACTTTAAGGGTAGTTTTCAATGTACCTCTCATAAAATGTGGTCTAAATTTGTCGATTTCTGTAAATTGAAGGAAATACAAGGTGGGCGGTTAATTGTGCCTGTGAGTGTACTAAAGAAATAAATGAGAAAAATTAAACTATAGTTCAAAAACGAATTGTCTGTGAAATTATACATTCAATAAAACGGTAAAGGGACAAAATTTCTATATTCAGTATTTTAACAGAAGTGCTTTGCAATAAATTCAGAATATCGGACGATAAAAAACACGAGAATACTCGTTATGCGGGTTTCTTTCTTAAATTATAAACAGAATATTAATAAACTTAAGCAGGCATTATAATATACATACTATATTCAGCAAGAGGCAGAATTTATCAATGTTTTACTTGCAACAATCTTAATTAATAAGGGTCATTGACACCCAAACTTAGTTCTAATTATGTTCGTCAACGCCGGTATCAGATTTTTTAAATAAATTATTATAAACTTATTAATTGCAAAATTATTAATAAAAATAATATTTTAGATACCTACGTATGATAAATATGAATATAAAACAAAGCCAATAATTTACAATATACGGCGAGTAGTCACACAATGTAGAATTAAATTACAAAAAATAATTTCATTACTTTAACTTTGAATGAATTAATGAAGAAATATCAATTATTCTGAACTCCTTATTAGAAGATTCATTTTATTAATTAAAAAAAAACAGATGTATAATAAAAATATCTGTAAGATATTGATATGTTTAAATGAATGTTCAAAAACTATAATCTTGTAATATCTAAGGTGAACAAAATTATTAAAGCAAAAAAAAGTGATATAACTAATAACATCAGTTAGTACTGATGGTAGTAGCAGTAGTAGTACTCGTAGGTATTCCTAATTACTACAAGTAGACCGACCGTATACCGATTTTAATCGAGTTTATAATAACACAAAAATAGTTGTATATTATTAAAGAAATAAAATATTTTAAATTAAACTATATATTTTTATATCTGTTATACGAGTATAGTAGCTCTATGGTGAAATATACACATAAGTGTGTTTGATCATTTTCAATGTGACATGTGCTACTTGAGGTTTTATATTTTAACTAAAATATAACAAAGCTTATATAGTGGCTTCTAAATGTAAAATAGGAAGAGTAAAAAAAAACCTTACTATTTAATGTTTTCTTATAATATTAATCAAAATCAAAATCAAAATCAAAAATCTTTATTGAAAATAAGTTTCATACAAAACGTTTTTTCATTGTCAAAGCTACCACCAGCTCGGAAAATTATTTCCACAGACCTGAGAAGAGCTGGCGACAGAAACTCAGCGGGATTGTCATGATTTGTTTTTTTTTTTTTTTCTTAAATTCTAAATAACATAAATACATTACACAATACTAAATAAATAATCTTGAAGCAGCCTGGCAGCGATCGCTTCATACCCACGGTGCATTATCCTCTAAGTATGCAGATACGTTGTAGTATCCTTTTGCACACAAACGTTCCTTAGCTATTCTCTTAAATTTGTTAAATGGTAATACTTGAACGTTTGCTGGGACTTTGTTGTAAAACTGTATACGTTGCCCCATGAAAGATTTACTCACTTTTTTACGTCGAGTAACAGGTAGCGCGAGCTTGTGTTTGTTCCTGGTATTTATAGTGTGTATATCACTATGCTTAATAAAATTGTCAGTATTATTATGTACATATTTAAGATTTTCAAAAATATACTGACTGGCGACCGTAAGTACATTAATTTGCTTAAACTTATTTCTTAAAGAATCTCTAGGGCCCAGATTGTAAATTGCACGGATAGCTCTTTTTTGTATAACGAAAATGGTATTTATATCAGTAGCACTACCCCACAGTAGGATACCATAAGACATTATGCTATGAAAATAACTATAATACACTAACTTAGCAGTAGTCTCGTCAGTTAGGGATCTAATTTTTTTAACTGCGTACGCGGCAGAGCTAAGTTTACTAGCTAATCCAGCTATATGAGGGCCCCATTGTAGCTTAGCATCAACAGTGATTCCTAGAAAAACTGTGGATTCCACCACTTCCATCGCTTCCTCATTTAAAAGTACATTAGTTTGCACCTGTTTAATATTAGAAGTAGAAAATCTAAGAAGTTTAGTCTTCTTACTATTAAGCAACAGGTTGTTAACACTAAACCAATGCACTATTCTAGAGAGAGCCTTGTTTACATCGTCATACATTACCTGATGCCGTTTTACTTTAAATATTAAAGAAGTGTCATCAGCAAACAATACTATCTCATTATGTTTGTCTACAAAAGTAGGCAGGTCATTTATATAAACAAGGAAGAGAAATGGACCTAAAATTGAACCTTGAGGGACCCCTATATCAATCGGAGCCCCAGCCGATCTTTTTCCATTCACCTCTACCCTCTGAATTCTATTAGACAAGTAAGAAATCAAGAGTTTAAGATCAATTGGTCAGGAAATTGTACCACTATGGCATTAAGAACTAATGCCATAGTGGTACAATTTCCTGACCAATGTTTCATGCTGAACACAATCGAAAGCCTTAGATAAATCACAGAATACTCCAAGAGCATCCTGTGACTGATCCCAGGCCTCATATATATGTTTTATAAGAAAGACGCCGGCGTCCGTAGTAGAGCGACCTCTAGTAAAACCGAACTGTTTATGGTGAAGCAATTTATATTTATTAAAATGGTCTATCAGCTGATTAAGCATGATTTTTTCAAATATTTTACTAAACGAAGGCAGTACTGATATTGGTCTGTAATTAGACGGATCTGAATTATTGTATTATTTTGCTATGTTTCATTAGGTCAGGAAATACTCCACAAGAAATACAGTCATTAAAAATGGTCGCCAAGTAAGGCGCAACGAGGTCCACTATTGAGCCAATCACCTTTACAGATATTCCCCATAAGTCAGGAGTATTCTTAATATTTAAGGTCCTAAAACATTTAATTATATCATTGGATTCAATTTTCTTAAATTTAAAAGGAGTGTTACATTTTTTTACATTTTATGTAGTAATGACTCAGCGACTACAGGAGAAGAAATTAAAGAAGAAGTGGTAGAAGCTGGAATTTTTTTAAATAATTTTCAAAGGCAGAGGCAACTTCCTTATCTGATTTTATTACTTGATTATCCATTTGAAGAGAAAATTTGGAGTTGCGAGCTTTGCTTTTACCAGCTTCGCACTTTATAATATTCCAGGTCATTTTAATTTTATTTAAAGAATTACTAATTAAGTTTCTAATATGTAATGACCTGACTTGTGAACAAACTTTATTAAATAATTTAGAATAATTTCTAATATGTTGAGCAAACGAGTCACTGCGATTGAGCTCCCTCTCATTGTAGAGTTCAAACAGTTTTTGTCTACTCTTATGAATTCCTGGGGTCGCCCACTCATTAAAAGAAAGGTGATTTCTCAAAGTGCAAGTTTTAGAGGAGAATGTCGATTTGAATTCATTATTAATAATTTTGATAAATTTATCAAACAGTTGTGAAGGATTTTTATTATATTCCAGATATGAACATTTGGCCAAAATATTATTTTTAAACTTATCCATGCGCCTGACAGTTATAGGAACAAACACATTTTTTTGTTTTTCTTTGCTGAATTTGTAATTAAAAGATATTAATTGCCCACAGTGATCAGAATTTAACCTATCAATTATTTTCTTATTCTTCGGTATAAAGTCTGTGAAAATATTATCAATACAAGTGGAAGTAGACTCAGTTATTCTAGTGGGCTCTAAGAATAAGTTAATAAGGTTATATGATTTTAACAATGATCTGAATCTAATAGTGGTAGCGGAGTTATCTAATAAGTTTATGTTAAAATCACCACATACAATAATATTTTTATTACACGCAGACAGTTTTAATAAAACATTTTCAAAAACAGGTTCAAAAGAATCATATAACGAACTTGGGGATCTGTAAACACTAACAACAATGAAACGTTCAAGCTCTGCACAGGCTATTTCAATAGTCCGCTCTACAGAGAGGCTCACAATATCTTTACGTTCCTTAAATTTTAAATAATTGTTTACAAGAACTAAAGAGCCACCGCCACCGCCACGCAACTAGCCACCTGGTGATCCTCAAAGTTAAACAACATTTCATGGCTTTTAAGCCAATGCTCTGTAACACACATTATATTAATTACATTACTTTTCAAAAATAGCTCAATTTCAATTTCCTTATTCATAATTCCTTGAATATTCTGATGCACCAGATGTATTAGATTACTAACATTATTATGGGCAATGCACTGATTACATGATTTAATGTTTTTCTGTAAAAGATTTTTTTTATTGCCAGAGAGTATCTCATTTGTCTTATTTTCTAATTTAAATTATTTGATTCTAAATTCAATGTCAAATTATTAAATGTCAAATTATTAGATGTTATATTATTATTCTGCTCAATAAAAGCAGTAGTCTTATTAGCCAAATATCTGGCTGATTTAAAATGTAAATAATAAGATAGCGCATTAGCTACCAGTTTAAAATTATAATGTGATAAGTAAAACCTATCAGATGTCATAATACAAAAGTTATTGTATCTATTTTTTGTTATACAATTAATATCTATTACATGACTTTTCATAGAAAATTTATTACTAATATAATTGTCATGTGTCAATGTGTATAACAATTCATTTAATGAAAATCTTATGTTATTTTCATGAGGCAAACCCTTTATATAAGGAAATGATGATGATGAATGAAATGATGAATTATCAAATATTTCACCACGACTGATGTTGGATAATATCTTAACTTCATATATCTTGCTAACATGTTACAATCGTATTCTCCAAGTTCAATCGACATCAATGTTGTAGATATTAATATGTAGACATATTACAATCCTTACTATATAATAATGAGCTAATTGACTCTGTATGCACGCCAATCACTTATCACCCACAAATCACACAATAATGTGTTATACATCAATAAAAAGCTATTGAATCAGGCTACAAAATAGGGTGGGTGCCAACCTCATACGTGACCTTTGACCATTTCCGGCCCTCCGGGCCGGGAAGTTCCCTCGTATTATTATATTATTATTATATATTAATATTATTATTAGAATATATGAGAAAAATATTTGAAATTGAATAATTTCACGTCACAAACATTAATGTTAATTCATAACAATGTAGAACATAATTCTTAAATCCATACATGTATCAGATGACACCATGCCGTTGGTTTTATGGATTTCACGTTTCACGTCTTAATTTAATCCCACAACGTCAACGTCATTTTCGAATAAATCTGTATAAGAATATACAAATATATATAGTTGTACATATATAAAGAAGATGAAATTCTCGATATTACGAATATATTTCTAATATCAACAAGCAGAACGATATAAAATAAAAATACATTCGATCTTAAATTGATTTGCTTTTAATATGACATGTAAGCATATTAAAGTCTGTGGAGAAATGATAGATGTAGGCTTGAAGCTTTCCATCCATTAGCCCTTTGACCACTGTAAAAATATATATGTTTTAAAAACTCGATCCGCTCTTACAACAACAAAACATTAAAAAATCAACCATAAATGAAGTACCCCATATAACATAGTGTTTAAACAATATTGTTATACTGTCAAAAGATACATTAAATATCAGAAGTAGTTTATTAAAAATATTAAACTATAACTATACATATATATATATATATATATATATATATATATATATATATATATTTATAGTTTACTATATATAGCTATAGCTGGTAAATTTCAGTCATAAACACACCCCGAGTGAGCATCCCCTTGAGGCACTTGATTGAAAACAGCACCAGCCACATTTAAGATTTTAACCATCTATAACAATATACATTACAAGTTATTCCTATACCTCATTGTATAACAAGTGTAGAAGAGCAATGTTATCCTGGTTTAATATCATGAAAAAATATTAATTTATAACCTTCATCATAAGATTAATAAATTCTTCATTTAGTTATGCAATGCGCATGCCAATGCTGGAACAAAATGGTCGATAAAAACAGTTTCTGTCCACCGACACTACTACTACTACAACTTTTAATGTACTTGTAACAAACACATCCATCATTACGGACAAGATATCATCATCTTTATAATATCGCCTTAATACAGGTGGAATGAGATGAGGTGCACGATGAATGGATTAGTTTTATTGATTTTGGTTTAATATACATTACGATTACGATTACGATTTTTTCTATTTATGCTTTAACTTAAAAAAGTAAATGAATTTTCATTGAAGCCATTATGAAATAATATTTATTGACCATATCTATGTAGCATAACAAAGATTGCCCAATATATTGAAAGCGCGCAAGCATATTATTTATTAACAAGAATATAAAAAACTTTTAATTCAAACTTTTGATGAAATTCAAATTCACGTTCAAATTTCCTACCGATTTTCAATAATATTGACAACACAGTGTTATTATCATAATTAATTATAAACAGTGTTATTATCATAATTAATTATAAACTTCTTGTATTATTTACAATAACTTTTACTAATGGAGTAATGAGATGATAAGACTGATGATAGGTAAGAGCAGGAATTTGCATAATGCTTCCTCGAGCATTGATACAATATTTGTACAAAGAATCTAATATAATAGAAATAAACAATTAAATAACAATCGTAATATGAAATCGCATCGCACAATCATCAAATCGCTAATACAAAAAGTATGGATAGAATTTAGTTTTACTGACACACACACTCACTCACACTTACATACACTTTCACTCAAATTGCCGCTAACTTTTAACGTTATTAGTAACGCAGGACTTATTAAATTATAACTAAGTAACTGATTTGCAAGAGAATAGAGAAACATTGCAAATAAAAGATAATCTTCAGACCGAACCTCAAGTAGCCCCTGTCCTTGTTATACTTAGTCGATAGGGATAGGCTAGGGTGTGTAAGACCACCTATGAGCAGGCTTGATTCCCGGACGTAAAGGAGTTGACGTTATTGGTTGTGACTTCAGGGGTTGCTGACTCCAAGGTTCGCTCAGTAGTTCTGTGGCTTATAATGAAGTAAAACAACTTATTATCCTAATAATACTATATGTATAAGTAAACTTTTTCTTTTATTTTAGTTTATGTCAATAGGAAATATGAATAATAATATTATAATACTAATAATATAAGTTTTAGACTACAGATAATTTGTTTAATTTTTATATACTCGTAGTAAAGAAAAAATATAAGAATTCAAAATTTATTACCTTCTTTAGCTCTGATCGTCCTATCTCACCTTTAATTTATCTTTTTGTATCTTAATTTCTATTTTTGTTATTGTTAACTATGTTGCATTTTCAAACACACTCATGATGTATCCATCCACGCGCCATCAATGTTATTAACCCCCAGTGTATAAATGGATGTTATAACTTTAAAGTAAAGTTCATGGTCATCATAGTTCACAGGTGAGTGAACCGATTGGAGTGCATTTTCTTTGGTTGCAGATGCTTATTATGATGGAGAAATAAAAATAATTGTGTGTTAAGTATTATTCTGCTTTTATTGAAATATGTGATAGCATTTCAAACAACATTTAGGGCAGAATACTGAATTTTATTTAAATATGTTTATTTTTATATTACATTATACATAGGGATAGCGTTTATCGTAGCTTGTCTGCCAGTAATAGCAGTTAGTTAAAGCAGCAGCAAAGATAAAATGCGATGTTTAAGTTATTAATAATAAATATGACACAAAAACAAAAAGTTTAATATGCAATTTATTTTGCAAACAATTTTTAATCAAATTTTACAAAGTAATGACGATACTACACTATATCTATGATGTTAACATTCTCATCATTACACCACATTATTATAATTATAATTACAAATAACAAACTTTTTTTTTTCAAACATTAAATAGATGAAATAAATTAATAAACCTAGATTCATTACTTTTTTTTAACACTGATTACTTGTTCCCTCTAAGAGAGTTGATATCCACATTACAAATTATATTTTAACCAAAACATTTATAAACAAACAAACAAAAAAGATTTTATTTAATACGAAGCCGATAAATAAGTTTTTAAAACCTAAGTCTAGTGTTTTATGTTAAAATATCAATGTTTAAGAATATTCCTACAAAGCGTTACTGTACGTAGATTAAAAAACATCACTTACATGTAATCAACTAGAAATAATATAAAACATATTATCATTATCCAGAGCAACTATATAGCCTTAATTTGTTAAAATAAAGTGCTTACAAAAGAAAACATAGTATGCTCTCTTGAAGCCATTATCAATTTCTTTTTGTATCTTACGACCATATTTCCTAAGGATATAAAGATATATATTAGAATATAAACTTAACTATCCCGAATCAATATGCCATATGAAAAATCTTATTACAACTATTAACTCTATTATAACTAATAAGTACCTGCTGTACTATTTTTCTAATCTTATTTATTTATGTCCAATTACATGTCATCTTCGCTACCATTGTGGTTAACGAAAAGAAGAAAAAAATATTTACTCCTATAACAACAACAACTAACAAAAATGTTGACCTAACATTTATAAATGTCATGCTAAGAGCTACTTTATAATTAATACATATAACATATAATATCATTAACTTATGCAAGCACATTGTATTAATGTACAAAATCCAGCTCGAGGCGGACTGTTCCAATGTGTTACTTGCAACAATCTTAATGAAGTTACGATCATTGATTGACACATGAATCTTATTATAATAGTAGACAGCATTTATTACCTATATTTATTATTATATATATTTTTTAACAATATACTTCTCAATGCATTTAAAATTTTCATATAATAAGAAAGTGAGAAATAAGCCTTGAAAATGAGAAAAGTACAATATAATGAAAGATAAATATCAAGCATGATCTAGTCCACAAAGGTAGACCAATAAAGAACAATGGCAGCTTTCCATACATCATTTTACCTGACATCTTTTTGAGGCGTCTAAGTATAAAAAAATGTTTAAACGATAGGGGTAATATTGCATAAGCTTAATCAAAAACAAATATTTTTTTAGAAAGCCACAAAAAAAAGATATTTAAGTTTTTGTTTGATAATAATTTGAGGTTACCTGTCAAAACTAGTTGTCACCGATTGTAGGTATAATCTATACAAACATAAAAAAATATGTAAGAGATTTCTTAAATGATGTTTTTAATATTAGTTATTAGTTTAGTAAAGGGTTAGAATAGGTCTTGAACGGATTTTATCGCAATTATTAACGCTAATAAATATATGCAATGAATATTTGTCTAAAAATAAGAAAACCGATCTTTCTTCTTTGCAAATGTGTCAGATCTATGCTCAGCTATCTCTATTTACTTAGATTTATTATTTATTTATTTATTTACCTCTAATATTCCAATACTGGGCATATGCCTCTTTCACCAGATACGAAAAGAATCGCAGCTTAATCAGCCGATGGTCCAATGCGTGCTAGCAAATTACCTACTATCGAACCCGCGAACACCATCGTCTAGGCAGCGCCAATCGACAAGCGATCTCTAGCGATCATATAGTATAGTACACAGGTAAAAAAAAAAATAGTTTAGAAAAATGTAGTTGTACATTTATTTAGATAAGGATAATATAGGGCAGACATATTATGTATAAAAATCTATAAATAAAGAAAAATTAAAAATGAAATTAAAATTGAATATAGGTACATATTTATAGTAAAAATAAAACAAGTTGGTATTTTAATTACATAATATTTTAAACACTGCACATCAATATTATTGCAGCCAGGAAAGAAGCAATGGTTACAAGTATTGGCGGCTCTCCTGTAATCTGGTAATGCTATAGTTCCATTCTCTGTATTCTAAATGGATAGCCTGACAATGCTATCTTGCTCATATTTATGTAAGTTTCATAACCAAAATAATTGTAAAAAGATTAGATATTAAAATAAATAAAATCAAACAAACATTTTAAAAGAATAAAACCTATAAGTTCAATGTGTACAGAATACATAAAAATAATAGCATAAAACAGAACAAGATGTACACAGCTGTTGTGGTTCCTTACGGCATTTAATTATTTCTATCATCTGCCGTTGTAGTTCAGAGGGATTAATTATCTCTTAATATTTTCTGATTTTGCCTTTGTATGAGGGAACATCCGCATAAAATACAAACATTGGTATGACCACGCTGACTTGGTGTCAGTCCAGCTTGTGGTTCACTACCAGTATTCTGTTGAAGATTCTGATTTACTGCATCTATTAAAAGTTTCCAACATGCTTCGCAAACATAATCCTCATCAGTTATCTGAAAGTAATTTGTAATAAGAATTAACGCATTATAACAAACTATGTTTGAAAGTATAGATAACGAGTTAATTTAATATAATTTAGAGATAAACACGGGCAATAGCGTTTTTAAGAACTTACGATTTGTGGATAAATCCAGTTGCAGAGCATCGTACACACTTGTGTTTTGTTCTAAAATCCGACATCGGCGAGGAGTATTCACGGAAATATTACAATTCACGCACAATATGTGCTTGCGCTTGCTATCCATGATAAAAGAACACTCAGAACAGAAAGACACAATCGAAATCCCTTAAGGCGTCCGAGAATAAATAGTTACACAGAAGTCGCGACGACAGCGTAAAACTAAATAGACCACGCAAATCTAGTTAAAATGGCTTTCAATAGTGTCAAAGTCAGTCAAACTATTAGTCAGTAGTCAGTCATTTAAATTGCCCTGTAATAATATATTTGATTAATCTTATAGTTCAATATATACAACAAACGCAATTATTTAGTTTCTTTATTATGTAGCAATTACAACAAAGAAAAATTAATATTGCTATTTATCATTTTAAATAGTATTTTATTTTTTAATTGTATTAAACCGGAAATACACAAAAAACAGAAATTAAAATCTTATTAAATAAAAGTTTTTTTCGTGGCTTTCCCACGTAAATCTAAGACCGTGTAAAAAACGACTAAATAATACAATTAAGTTTCGCTTTTGTCTTGTTTTTAGACGCTCCATAAAAGGTTCAGGTAAAAAATTGCCATTGTTCTTTACAAAAGAACGGTAAAAATGTGTGAAATATTGTAATGTTGGTACCAATATAAAGATATTTAAATATAGTTAGTTATAGTTAAAGGGGATGCCTTTATCCTAATAGTATGTACACACTACGGTTTTAGAGTCATTTCAATTAGATTCTTATAATACAGATAAGTACTATCTAAGTAGACCTAGAAATAAAATTATTAATCTTCTTACAATTAAATATAGGTATGAGTAATATGTATTATCATGAGGTAGAGAAGGTACATAGCTGTACTTGTTGAACGACTACAAATAATAAAATATGTACTTAAAATTGTTTTTAAAACATCAATTCATTACATTTATTTCGGGGTATATAATTTTGGAAAGCTTCTTGACTACATGAAAGAAGTAAGGTCTGCCAATATAGAACAAAAAAAAATATTATTACTTATTTCTACTTATTTCTATTGATGAAGTAAAATAAAAGAGTAGCACAACAACTATCGGCACCAAAACAAAACGGTAAATATAAAACTTATTGTAAAATACGAGTATATGAAATATCTATACAAGCAATGAAAATATTGCAGAATCATTATGAATTAAGAATTAATTCATAACTATAGAGACGCCGAGGTTAACGACTGTTGGCATATCTAAGATTGTAGTTGTCATCCTCCCCTCTAATCCAGCTCCATGGCTGCATTAGAGGGTGATGGACCTTTATTCATGTACTAATCTTCCCCCTATTCGGTGAACGGAACCGATTCCCTATACCATCCGGCATCCACCATCGTATACTTGCGCACTCAGTAGCGACACTTATGCTAACCGTTTCAACAATTTGAAATTCCTTAGAAAAAGAATGAAAACGACAAGAAATACGAAGCATTCTAAACTAATTCTATTCTAATTTAATTATAAGTACACAATAGGCTTCTAGACTTCTATTGAAATAATTATAAACTAACACCCAGATCAACTTCCACGACTCTGAAGATAAACCTTACGGTAACTACTAGTATAGACAACTATCGTAATCAAATACCAACCGAAATGTCGCAATATTACATGACAATATCTTACTTTTAGGCGGATTACAGGATATACTTTTGAATAAAAACATATGGTTTAGATATTCATTTATACTATTATGCACTTATCCGATCATAGTCTTGACAGAAGGGCGTTCTGGACTTATGTATCGAACTATTCCTCACTTTTTAAATATATATTGTCCTTATATTATTTATATATTAAAAAAAAAATTTAAGCCCGAAATTATTTTCCAAATAGTATATTTTTTTAAAGAATATGAAACATACATGCTGCAGAAAAAATAAAAAAAATCCTATGAGATGTGATATATTTTAATTTACTATCACTGCCATTACTTAATATTAATTTCTTTTTGAAGCTCTCAAGACATAAAAGATCAGACTTCTAGGGTTTCGGTGTACTTAACGATACTATATATTTAAATAAAAGTATTTTATAGATCTCACTCGCGCTTCATAAATAGTATCTAGATCTTGCAGAAAATGCTCGATGTTTTTAATAACTAATATATACACGCGAAGTCATTCAACAAAAAGAATTATTTAAATATATGATACATTAAAATATATTCCTTTACATATGTCTACAACACACAAATACAAATCAAAAATCTACCTCCAAATTATAAGTTAAATATTTACAATAAGGAAGAATAAAAATATAATTAACTCAATAATAATCCCTTATACTCGTAGTTAATGTACTGCTTGGATGTTACGTGTTTATATATATATATCACTTTAATGCAAGTGTGTTTGTAACATATATTTCTTGACATCTTCATATTTTAACTAAAATATAACAAAGCTCAAGTTGTTGAAAGTAAAAGTAAAATATAAATGTTAAAACTAAATGTAATTCTTTTGGTGTAAGTTATTTTTTTTACTTTTGACGACTCAACAATGGCCATATGCATGATAGGCCTGAAGTTTCTAAATTACGGAAAAATTGAATTTTCATAGAAACGGGTTATGTTCCTATTCTTCAAGATGTAACACTGCGGCGTAAGTTTGCGGATTTTTTTAATAAATCGAATTCGTTCATTAACCAATAATAACATCACGCATTACAGAATTGTTATTCTTCTCCACTCAATTCTTCACACTCAACGCCGTAGTACTTCAACCCGTTTAATAGTACGAAAATCCATACATGTTTCAGGTGGCCACTTCGTCGTTGGTCGTCTCGAACTCCAGCTCCAGCAGTCGTTGTTCAACCCCTCGACGCTACACTCATTTTTGGCGATGCATAAATCTGTGTACAAATTTGAAAAAATATCATGTTTTTTTTTTATTTTGGTTTTAATAAGTATATAAAATTTTATTTGTATATATAAGTAACTGCTTTAAAACTCAATATCCTCCTACGATCAAAAAACAGGATTTAAAACCCCAAAACTATCCATACTACTATTAAGAAATACTAAAAAAAGAAATATTTTAATATTCGACATTTATTTTTTTATTTCATGAATAAATGTGTGAAGCCTATGCAATGTGCACCTATAAGTCTGTAGGGGGCACGGTTCATGTATTGAAGTTGAATAGAAAAAAAATAAACTTTATAAGTGGAGATCTAATTAATACATATCACACAATCAAAACATTCATCTAAAAATTAACTGTATTTTCTTTAGTTACATATAAACTCACCTTCGCTTCTCATAGAAAATATAGTTATAATCATCTCGGACACTTTAATGAATGGAAACCAGCCTCTCTAAAGATTTCAACCATCTGGAATAAATATTTTTAGTTTTACAAGAAGTTCCTTACTAATCTAAAAATATGTGTTAGCATTGTTGCTGTATTTTATTATAACATCTGGATTTTATATTACTCTTATAAGCTTCTTAACATTTTCCAAAATGCCATTGAATTATTAAATTATCAGTTAAAACAGATAAGGCGGATAATTGAATAATAAGAGATACTGAAAAGACACAATGCAAATTATTTAACGAAACGCGAAAACAAATTCTTAAGTAGACGGTTTTATTATTCATTTTATGTTATGTAAATTGTAAACTGGCTGAATTATAAATTCCTAAGTTGGTCTACATACCTAATACGAGGGTCAAACTGAAAGTTCTTAGAAAATCAAAAACTAAGCATTCTAGCAAGTTATTAGTTTTATTGTAACTTTTCAAAATAGCGTCCATTTACATCAATACATCGCTGCATTCGATGGAACCATTGAGAAAAGCACCTTGCCCACTCGGCCTTAGGGGTCTCTTCGACGGCGTTTTGAAACGCAGCCACTGCTTCTTCGGCGTCTATAAAACGTTTTCCTCGAAGTTTTTCTTTTATTTTCGGAAATAAATAAAAATCGCAGGGTGCGAGGTCGGGGCTATACGGCGGGTGACCCAGTAATTCCACGTCTGAGGTCACCAAATAGTCGATCGTTTGCCTGGCGATGTGCGACGGAGCATTGTCGTGATGAAGGAGGATCCTGCTGCGAGGTCCTAGATAATGACCTGTCTTTCCGAAGAACGAGGCCACCATCTTTTTTCCAACACTTCGACCTCTCTTCACTTTAGTTGGCAACTCTTCGGAAGGAAACACCCACTGAGCAGACTGTCTTTTGGTTTCCGGATCATAACAGTAAATCCAGCTTTCGTCACCCGTTAGTATGTCGAACACAGCATTTGAGTCACCTCCGTTAAATTTTTGGTACATTTCTCGGCACCAATCAACACGGCGGAGTTTTTGAGCCTCGGTCAAATTATGCGGTATCCAGCGGGCACAAAGCTTCCTGACCGCTAAATGTTCATGGAGGATTTTGTGCACTTGACTCATACCTATGCCTAGACTTGTCCGAATCTGCTGATAGGTCACTCTTTTGTCAGTCTCTATCATACGCCGCACAACACTGATGTTATCTTCAGTCGTCGCTGTAGAAGGCCGTCCCTCACGCAAATCATCGGTGAGATTAGTTCGACCACGTTTGAATTCATTAAACCAGTTGTAAACTATGGCACGAGATGGGGCTTCATCGTGAAAAGCCAATCGAAGTCTATCATAACTTTCTTGTTGACTTAAATGACATCGAAAGTCATAAAAAATCATTGCACGAAAATTTTCTCGGCTTAAATTCATTCTGACGTGCACAGACAATTTTTAATTTGCCGCCAAATCGTAAAACAAATGACAAATGAATGAAATGTACACTCAATAATATTGGTAAAGAGTTCTATTTTCAAAATTTAAACTATTTTTTTTAATATAATGCTTTTAAGTGGCCAGTTCTAAAAACTTTCAGTTTGGCCCTCGTAGAAATATAAATTTTAGAATTGCGAAAGGGGTTGTTAGGGTGATAACATTTTAAGAAAGCTCTTTTTGGTTGATTCCTGGCCAAAACATAATAATATACAGAGCTCGTGTAAATTTGTTAAGTGACGACGTAATGTACTATAACACAGGAACATTAAAAAAACAGTATTCCATTTCACAAGTCTGTACTACTTACTTATCATCACATCCACTAAAACTAAAGATGTGACTTCTTGTTTCTTATAATGACTGAGAAATAAAGTAACAAGTAAGTCAGCTAAGGCTGGTACTACGCATGCGCTCTACCCGGGCTCGCAACTACTAGAATATTGACTCTACTTACGAGCAAGAAAATATTTGTACATCTTATAGTTATAAAATATTAAAAACTATAATAATATGAAATCGCATAGTAGTACAAAAAGTCGCTAATAGTTAGTAATGGACAGAAAGTGGTTTCAGTGAATTATACTTACGGACTCTTTTACTCAAATTGTCGCTAACTTTTAATGTTATTGGTAACACAGGACTTATTAAATTATAACTAAGTAATTGATGGATAAGAGGATAGGGAAACATTGCAAATAAAATATAATCTTGTCAGACAGAACCTCAAGCAACCACTGTCTTCGTTATAATGAGCCCATGAAGTCTAGAATGTAAAATGACTTCCGCGCATGCTTGATTTCTAGACGCGACGACTATTTATGGGTGGAGTGGACGTTATTGATTGCGAAATGAACATTCAGTGGCCATAGGATAAGATAATAGAATTAAATTAATTTCATTTACATGTCATCCCCATTCAATAATTAGATATTATTCTAATCATAACGAGGAACAAAAAGTTTGCATAGTCGACTCGATATATAAATTAAAGTTAATATTAAACTAATTAATAATATATAAACAATTACTTGAACTACGTGGAGTTATACAATATAAGTGATAAATTTTTTTTTCCTACTTTTAATGTAAATTTATGTGTCTGCGCATTGTAGCCATGTAGAAAGCCAGCATGGAGGCGGCTGGTAATTTCAATGCAAAAAGACTACATTTTTATGAAGGATGGGTCGTTTACAATCGAACTTAATTCTAGCATTATTTGTCTACATAGACATCATTGTCCGTAATCGATAATTTCAACTCTTTTGAAGTCATTTCCATTGTACAATAACTACAAGCTAAGCACAAGCTAAACACACACTAAAATGTAAAAACTAAACAGTTAATATTCTAAAATATTAACAAAGATGATGCCAGCTATTATTTCTAGTTCGGAAATTCGTGAGACTAAGAAGCGCGAATCAATAAATTTATAGAATACAAATAAAAACTGATGCAGCAACAAAAAAGTATTTAAGAACACGAACAATTTATTCTAATAGTATATACACACTACTGTTTGTGAGTCGTTTCTGTTATTTTCTCATTACCATCGCTTAAACAAATTGTCCCCATTTACTTGGACACAGGCTTAAATTATAACTCTTCCTATATTTAAATATATCTCTTACGTGTATCGTGTATGTACTCTACCTTAGCTGTGCTTGTTTATTAATCCCATACTATTTTTTTTCATTTACATCCAATTCGTAGACAATAATTACAAATATAAAAATATGTATTTTGAATATTTACTTTTAAAAAGTCAAGAAAAAATTGAATATGTATAGACTAACGAAGCTATTTATAAGATCACGTTAAAAATGTGTAACAATTGAGAAGCAAAGAATTACCAGATTTTTTTTAGTGTAATTTAAGTCAAATTAATGTAATAAAGACAATTGTGGAATGGAGAAGAAATATAAACAAATTACTAATTATACGTGGATGATGTAGGTTTCTATTAATTAGGACAGTTATAAATTATGACGCCGATCAACTGCCGCGAATTAAGAGATAAATACACCGAGAGGCGTTCTGGACTTAAATGTCGTTCTAAATCCAGGGATTCTGACGCTTTTTATAATGTACACTCGAACTCATCCTATTAATATCAAATCTATTATACTAGAATGAAGAAAGTAAAACAACATACTTCAGAAACACCAAAGAAAACAAAAGTAAAGAGAAAACAATTTAAGAAAATTTCATAAAAAGTAGATCATAAGGTTTAATTAAATGATCGGAATTAATAAAGCAAATTACCCAGAAAAAATTAAGAACCTCATAAAAAATTAATGATAAGATAACAGATAACAAGCGATCCTAACTAACTTCGAATATTATTTACACACTACTCCCATTACGAAGGATGCCATCGTTCTTTTGTGACGTAGACGTCCACTAAGAATGGATTATACGGCATTCTTATCCCAACGGATTTCAACTTTTTGCATGTCGCCAAGTTTTAAATTTGTACGTGATATGCATTTAATGCGGTGATAAGAATTACTATAGCAACGGTTACGATGACAAAGGTTACTATAGCAACCTAAGTTCACATCCAAATTAATAATTTGCCCAGATAATTGATAATGATGATGATAAAATAATTGATAAAAGGTAAACAGAAACTGTTAAAGTTTCGATAATTGCAACTACCACCCATTTAATTAAATATACCGTAACATTTTAGGGCCACGACGTTTTTATTTTATCGATCGCACTCGCGCTTCATATTCAGCATTTAGATCTTAAAGAGGCAAAAGTTGTACAACATTCTAGACGTCTTTTAAAACAATTGTTTAAACATGTAATACATTTAATATATTAGTTTACTGACGTCTACAACAGACAAATACAAATCAAAAACTCTTTCCAAATTATAAGTTACTTATTTACAATTACTAAAAATTATAATCTACCTAACTCATATATATCTTATGATTATTATCCCCCATAGTTTACTTGCCGTCTCTGTGCTTAGTGTGTGATAGTAAATAATATCATGTAACGACACATGATATTTGTTTTTCATTATACCACATATATTCCTTGACTTCTTCATATATCAACTAAAATAAAACAAAACCCAAGCTGTGTAACAAACTTGATTTCCTACCATCGGGTTAAGTTCATATTCTTCAAGATCTAACACTCACTGCGGCTGAAACTTCTCTCAAACAACATTTTGAATATTCTGATTAAAGTTCGAAACTTTAAACGACAATATATTGAAATTATTCCAGGAAAATCGTGAAGAATATGTTGTGTTTCCGGATTTTTTATAAATATTGCTATTATTTTTTAATCTATAGTAACTTCACACATCATATCATATTTGTTATTCTTCTCCAAGTCAATTCATAATATTCTACCACACTTCAACCCTTTTAGTACGAAAAATCATACATTTACTAAGTTCAGCGTTGATGGTCGTTGATTGTCTTCAACTCCATTTTTACGTAGGTGTCATCCCGTCTGAGTCAAAATCCTCTTTAGTGAATAAATCTGTGAATAGATTAATAATAATAGTATTAGAAAAAAATATGGTTTTAGAAAACTTATGAATAAAACAAAAAACATGTAAGAAAACTAAGAAGAGAAAATACTACATCCGAAACAATTTTTTAATATTTTTTTTTCATCGATTTCGAAAATAAAAACAATCTGCAACTAAAAGACAAAGTCTAAAGGAAATTTAAAAGTATTTCTTTGCACTTTGAAATCTAATAAATAAAAATCACACCATCAAAAATAGGGCTGCCTAAAAACAATTTATTATTTTACGAGTACATAAACTGACCTCTGAAAGTAATAAAATTTAACAGTGTTCTCATCTTAGACATTTCGTTTAAAGCGGCGGCAGCCACGCCAAATACTTCAACCATCTAGAATAAACAATTATTTATTTTAAAAATTTCCTTACTATAAATATGTTTGCTATATTTTATTATAATATATTACAGTATTACAATTGTAGTCCAGTAATGTCGTCCTGGTTTTTATACTATTGACAATTACATAAGAAAGTAAATAAATTGAGTTAAATGACGCCCAAATATAGATTTCCTAAGACATAAATGTATGACTACTAAACAGTTTATTTTTCAAACTTCGATAATAGCTTGAATGAAATACAACGGCAAGAACTGAAGGCGTGTCTTCTTGTATTTCTTTAATAAAGTAATAAAAATAACTTGTGATAATACGTGTAATACGCATACGCGCTACTCGGACATGCAGGCGCTGGAATATGGATTGTCTCCTCGACAAGAGAAAAAACACATATACAATGACTATTATAAATACTATATCAAAAACATACGATAATATGAAATCGCATAGCAAAACTAAAAGTCGCTAATATTTATTCATGGACAGAATATAGTTTTACCGTTATATACTCACAGACTCTTTCTCTCAAAACGCCGCTAACTTTTAACGTTACTGGTAACACGGCGTTTAATAAATTATAAGAACTAAGAAACTGATTTATAAGTAAAAAGAGAAACATTGCAATTTAAAGATAATCTTGTCAGACAGGACTTCAAGCAGCCACTGTCTTTGTTATACTGAGTCGATAGAGATAAACTGGAGTGTGTCACAACTCTAATGCGCAGGCTCGAATCCCGGATGCAACAGTTACTTATGAGTGGGTTTGATGTTATTGATTTCCATTTGAGTGTTCCCTAGGCATGAGAGCGATATTATAATGTGATATTCGCGAAACACAAATTATAGTTGGAAGTTTTTTATTTTTATTTTTTATTGAATTTTTTATAATTATATAGCGAGTGTGTATAGAAGTGACTTCCCCATAAGAGGTTTTGATCTAATAGAAGATGAGTTATGCCTGTAAAGAATGACGTAGTTACTTAGATCAAAAATATAATAAAAATTTATCCCTGTTTCTGCATATATTCACGTAAGAGCTAGTTACTTTATATAATTTTAGAATGCCAGAGTAAATACTGAGGCGAGGGTAGGTACAGTGGCTTTGCAAGGCGTAGACGAACTCGCTCACGCCCTCACACTTAGTGGGGCTTATCGAATCCTCTTTAAATGCTTTCCCACAAGATTTTAAATCCCCGAAATAAATCTACCTTTTGATCGCGTAGTGTGTTCTGTTCTGTGTGTTCTGAAGAACTGTTCGATCTGATGCCTGCTGCCAAATATCATCATTCACAAGAGCGTTGCCGGTTTTGGAGGTAGGAGAAAATGCCTTTTTAAAGGTACCCATGTAGTATAGATTAGGAAATACCGCCAAAGGAATTTCGTTCCATATTAGAGTTGTAAGTGGGAAAAAAGTCCTTGAAAACCGCACAATGGAAGATGCACTACGCATCCAGGTGCTATGGATGATAAAGGAGGCGAGGGCGAGCTGTGCGGTGATGAAATTTGGCGGTAGGCATCAAATCGAATAGGTCTTTTTGCGAAAACTCCCCATTGTAAATGCTGTAGAAGACGCACCGAGAACCCACGTCTCTTCGCAATGCCAAAGAGTCCAGCTGTTCGCAAAGCACTGGGTGCCTGACGATCCGAACGACTCTCCGTTGTACGCGATTAAATGACAGAAGCTGATATTGGGGTGATCCGGACCAAAGATGAGAACAGTACTCCATGTGTGGCCGAACCTACGCCTTATAGAGCGCAAGTCTTTCGTCAGGCTTGAAGTACTGCCTTACTTTAATGATCACTCCCAATTTCTTCCAACTTCCAAGAGGCCAACTTGGCCTTGCTCTTCAGATGACCAGGAAACTAACAATCGCTCGAAATGTCGAGGCATTGAGAGGAGTGTTCTCGAAGAGCGGTGATACGACAAATGGGGTTTTCTTAGTGGTAAACGCGCAAACCTGTGTCTTTAAGGGATTAAACTGAACGTGGTTCAGTTCACCCCACTAAGAGACCATCACCAGGGGGATCTCTATAGAAAACACAAGTTTCTTTCGGCACTCGTCTACGTTTTCCCGCGAGAGACCTGCACGACCGGAATATACCGCATCCCCAGTGCTGTCATCCGCATAACAATGTATGTTGGGAATATGCAAAAACGCTTGGCTTGAAGCTTCGAAAGAAGCCTCTTGTGCCATACACAATCGAAGGCTTTTGCCATATACAGACTAACTGCCCCAGACCCTCTCCTTTGCTTTCAATAACCGCTGCCTAATGGTGCGTAAGTTATAAAAGAAGATCACCAGCTGATCGACCATGGCGAAAGCCATACTGCCGGTCAATGATCACCTGTTAATCTTCGAGGTACGTTAAGAGCTGTCGGTTAATGATAACCTCCATTATTTTGGAGAGCGGAGAGGTAATGGTGATATGTCTGTAGTTAGCTGGGTTCAAGCAATTACCTTTTTTCGGAATCTGATGGACAAGGGTACACTTCTATAAGACCGGGACTTCGCCTTTAAGATAGAAGTGCCGAAATAGATGCGTTAAAACTGAAGTCAACCCAGGGGCACACGTTCGTAGCACCGATGGAGAAAAGCCATCCGGCCCGCTCGACTCATGAACGTTCAAGGAAAATAGAGACTGCCGGATAGTTTTTTGCCGAGAAATTATTTCTGGCATTGAGCTCTGACACCGCGGGATGATAGGTGGTGTCTTGGCTTGGTTGTCGAAAGTTGAGTTGGTGGCAAAAAGAGTGCCCAAGAAATGGGCTTTCTCTTTTGCCGTGTGAGTCAGAGATCCATTCCACGCATGCAATAGCGGTAGGGACGGTTGGCTAAAGTTACCCAGAGTGGCCTTAGAAAGCACCCAGAATTTGAGCGTGCCAGGCGGGTAATTTACCAGGTGATCCACAACTTTGACGACATGCGGTGATCAGAGCACCCTAAGTGAGCCTCGACAGTGACCTGGTACTTTCCTGGATGTGTAGTCAACCGAAAATCACCACAATAATAAAAATACCAGTGAGATTCCCATAGTGGTATCGCAAAAACAGTTGAACTGTTTTTGCATTACCACTATGGGACTTGTAGAGGCACGCGTAGACTCTGACGCTGATCCTCCTTTACGTTCTACGTTTCTAGTTTATACTCAAGGTATAATAGATACGCTATGTCGCTAGTTTGAGATATATGCGTCTCCGTCAAAAAGAACAAGGCCGGTTGTGCCGTCTCAAGATGGTGACGGCGTTTAGATTAAAGTGAAACCCCCGGATATTGCAAAAGTCCACATCTAGAATGGAGCGGGGTGCCGCTGTTTGCCGTCGTTTGCCCTCAGAAAACACAAACTGCGATACTTTACCCGCCCTTAGATACGACGGGCAGCCCGAGCAAAATCCGAGAATCATTCCCCCGATTTTGTTGAAGGGGTTCTCCAGCATCATTTAAGATGATACCCTCCTGGAATATACTTTTTGGAGGCATTGCTACCATGTTTGGCAAGAAAGGGGAGTTGGGATTCCGGATTCTCTCACTCACCGACGGAACATAACCACATAAATTTGGTTACTACACGTCGATCTTCTGTGAGAGGGTGGTCCTTCCCCTGTCGAGCCAGCCCCATACGAGCTGTAGTCACGTAAGTACATCTAGGCTCTACTACCAGGACGTTACTATTTTTTTTATAAACCTACCTAACAAAATTTATTAAATGTAAGACGGTTGTTCGGTTCTTGCATTCATATTATATAAACATCTTGCAAAATAATTATTTCTTAAACTATCTGTTAAAATGATTTCTAAATCTTAGATCGTATAAACAAGGTAAGTAGTGAAAAAAAAATTTTACAGACAAATATTTAATTTATTTTTACAAAGATGAAACAGAATAATGTCATATAGTAAGTATACTTAGAACTGAACTAAATATGATATTACATATGAAATGTTAACACTCTCGTAAGACTCAAACCTACAATTACAAAAACCTTTTTTTTTATTTCTCAAACCCTAAATAGATTAATAATTAAAAAACCTCAACAGTTAGACTAAGAATGTTAATATCCACATCACAAATTATATTTTTATTAGAATACCAAAAATATTTAAAATACAAATCCAATAAAGATATTGTAATAATAAAACTCAAGTATCTTAGGATAAGTCTCAAAGAAAGCCCCCTCACAAAGCATTTCTACATCTAGACTATTTAATGTAGGTTACATAATTAACAATAAATATATAATACTATAGTCACTACAGAGAGCGATTATAATACCTTTTATTTTATTATAAGAAATATATTCATGAATAATAACTAGACACAGAACATCGACAATCGTAAGACCAAATACACTTCCAATGAATTTAAAATAAAGACTATAGTACTTATGTAACAAAATACTACTACTACTATGATGAGTCTATTCCATATGTCCTGCTGATTGATTTCTTTAACAATCATCCCTCAGCCTTACCCACATCATTTAACTCGAAAAATTACCAACTCGTAAGAACATTAAAAACATTCCAATGTTATACTTGCAATAAGTTTAATTAAGAAAGGGAACATCCGAACTTAACTCTAATTATGTTCGTCAACACAGGCATTACGACTATGCCTATACCAATGAAGTAACCTGTTATGACTAACACTAAAAAAGTCAATATTATGAAGAATAAGAAAGACTTACATTATTCTAATAATATGTACACACTACTGTTTGGTGATTATTTCAATTAGTTTCTCATAGTACAGATACGAGTAAGTGCCATCGTTTAAAATTAAATCAAAAATATCACAATTTACTTGCACATTAAAATAAAATTTTACATTTACCTATATTTTATTATAAGTATTAATTACGTGTATCGTAAATAGAATCCATTAGAGAATGAAGAATGGCTAGTTTATAATCGAACTTAATTCTACCTTTATTCGTCTACATAGACTTCGTTATCCTTAATCGATAATTTTAACTCTTCTGAAGTCATTTCAAATGTACAAAAACCACAAGCTAAAAAGTTAAAAATATAGAAATTAAACAGTTAATATTCTAAAATATTAACAAAGACGAGGAGAGCAATTATTTCTAACTCGAAAATTCGTGAGACTAAGAAGCGCGAGTCAATACATTTATAGAATACAAATAAAAACTGATGCAGCAACAAAAAAGTATTTAAGAACACGAACAATTTATTCTAATAGTATATACACACTACTGTTTGTGAGTCGTTTCTGTTATTTTCTCATTACCATCGCTTAAACAAATTGTCCCCATTTACTTGGACACAGGCTTAAATTATAACTCTTCCTATATTTAAATATATCTCTTACGTGTATCGTGTATGTACTCTACCTTAGCTGTGCTTTTTTATTAATTTAACACTTGTTTTATTTACATCTAGGTCGCAAACAGTAATTATAAATATAAAAAGAAGTGTCTTTAATATTTTAACTCATTCAACAAAATTTCATATCAATATTTGCGGGAAATTCCAGTCGCCTAAGAATCTATTCCAAAGAACATTTCTCTAAATATAATCAATCAAACAAAAGAAAGTCAATAAATATTTCAAAATGTATGAAATGACGACGTTTTTTATAAAATCACGTAAAAAATGGATAACAATTGAGAAGCAAAGAAAAACTAGAATTTTTTTATTGGTGTAGTTTAAGACGAATTAATGAGACTAAAAAGATAATGGAATGGAGAATCAAATACGAACTGAAATATTATTGTACAATTATAATACATAAAACAATTTCTTACTAAAAGTAAATAAAGGAAAAAACATAGTCCACACCCAGAGGCGTTCTAGACTTGAATGTCGTGATAATTCGTTTTTTATAATGTACACTCGACCTTATCCTTATAAATTTTATAATACTTGGATGAAGAATGTAAACCAATATGCTACAGAAACACCAAAAAAGGCAAAAGTAAAGACTAAAAAATTTAAGACAAGTAGATCATAAGGTTCAATTAAATGATCAGAATTAATAAAGCAAATTACCCAGAAAAAATTAAGAACCTCATAAAAAATTAGTGATAAGATAACAGATAACAAGCGATCTTAACTAACTTCGAATATTATTTACACACTACTCCCATTACGAAGGATGCCATCGTTCTTTTGTGACGTAGACGTCCACTAAGAATGGATTATACGGCATTCTTATCCCAACGGATTTCAACTTTTTGCATGTCGCCAAGTTTTAAATTTGTACGTGATATGCATTTAATGCGGTGATAAGAATTACTATAGCAACGGTTACGATGACAAAGGTTACTATAGCAACCTAAGTTCACATCCAAATTAATAATTTGGCCAGCGAAGCGGGAGGGAATAAGCTAGTTCATTAATAACGATAATCCCTTATTCTATTCGAGTACAAGATAATAACGTTATTATTTTCCTTACTGATATTCCTATTATATACAACAGTAACTACGTCTACCGCTGTGTATCTAAATATGTACAACTACTCTTGGTAAGAATATTGCGTGGAATTTTAAACTACACTTATAATTACAATTATCATATTCATATGTAATAAACAGAACGACTACAATATTTGGAGGTGAAGAAAGTAAACTGTTTAGATTATGCAATAATATAGTTTGTAAGTCTTTAGAACATTGTGTTACAACTGCACATATACGAATTGCTCTATAAAATACATTATATTAAAAAAACACCTAAAACCGAATAAAGTAACAAACTCATTGCTTAAATTCATTTTAGTATAACAAATAAGCTTTTCAATGAGAATCATGATGACGAAAATACTTGAGTTAATATTGAAGTTCCACAGGCGACCTCTATTTTTTTTGTTTAATATTGGGAATTATGAAACAAAAAGATTTAGTTTTTTACTATAATTGATAAAAGGTAAACAGAAGTTTCAATAATTACAACTACCACCCATTTAATTAAATATACCGTAACATTTTAGGGCCACGACGTTTTTATTTTATCGATCGCACTCGCTTTTCATTTTCAGCATTTAGGTCTTAAAGAGGCAAAAGTTGTACAACATTCTAGACGTCTTTTAAAACAATTGTTTAAACATGTAATACATTTAATATATTAGTTTACTGACGTCTACAACAGAATAAATACAAATCAAAAACTCTTTCCAAATTATAAGTTACTTATTTACAATTACTAAAAATTATAATCTACCTAACTCATATATATCTTATGATTATTATCCCCCATAGTTTACTTGCCGTCTCTGTGCTTAGTGTGTGATAGTAAATAATATCATGTAACGACACATGATATTTGTTTTTCATTATACCACATATATTCCTTGACTTCTTCATATATCAACTAAAATAAAACAAAACCCAAGCTGTGTAACAAACTTGATTTCCTACCATCGGGTTAAGTTCATATTCTTCAAGATCTAACACTCACTGCGGCTGAAACTTCTCTCAAACAACATTTTGAATATTCTGATTAAAGTTCGAAACTTTAAACGACAATATATTGAAATTATTCCAGGAAAATCGTGAAGAATATGTTGTTTCCGGATTTTTTATAAATATTGCTATTATTTTTTAATCTATAGTAACTTCACACATCATATCATATTTGTTATTCTTCTCCAAGTCAATTCATAATATTCTACCACACTTCAACCCTTTTAGTACGAAAAATCATACATTTACTAAGTTCAGCGTTGATGGTCGTTGATTGTCTTCAACTCCATTTTTACGTAGGTGTCATCCCGTCTGAGTCAAAATCCTCTTTAGTGAATAAATCTGTGAATAGATTAATAATAATAGTATTAGAAAAAAATATGGTTTTAGAAAACTTATGAATAAAACAAAAAACATGTAAGAAAACTAAGAAGAGAAAATACTACATCCGAAACAATTTTTTAATATTTTTTTTCCATCGATTTCGAAAATAAAAACAATCTGCAACTAAAAGACAAAGTCTAAAGGAAATTTAAAAGTATTTCTTTGCACTTTGAAATCTAATAAATAAAAATCACACCATCAAAAATAGGACTGCCTAAAAACAATTTATTATTTTACGAGTACATAAACTGACCTCTGAAAGTAATAAAATTTAACAGTGTTCTCATCTTAGACATTTCGTTTAAAGCGGCGGCAGCCACGCCAAATACTTCAACCATCTAGAATAAACAATTATTTATTTTAAAAATTTCCTTACTATAAATATGTTTGCTATATTTTATTATAATATATTACAGTATTACAATTGTAGTCCAGTAATGTCGTCCTGGTTTTTATACTATTGACAATTACATAAGAAAGTAAATAAATTGAGTTAAATGACGCCCAAATATAGATTTCCTAAGACATAAATGTATGACTACTAAACAGTTTATTTTTCAAACTTCGATAATAGCTTGAATGAAATACAACGGCAAGAACTGAAGGCGTGTCTTCTTGTATTTCTTTAATAAAGTAATAAAAATAACTTGTGATAATACGTGTAATACGCATACGCGCTACTCGGACATGCAGGCGCTGGAATATGGATTGTCTCCTCGACAAGAGAAAAAACACATATACAATGACTATTATAAATACTATATCAAAAACATACGATAATATGAAATCGCATAGCAAAACTAAAAGTCGCTAATATTTATTCATGGACAGAATATAGTTTTACCGTTATATACTCACAGACTCTTTCTCTCAAAACGCCGCTAACTTTTAACGTTACTGGTAACACGGCGTTTAATAAATTATAAGAACTAAGAAACTGATTTATAAGTAAAAAGAGAAACATTGCAATTTAAAGATAATCTTGTCAGACAGGACTTCAAGCAGCCACTGTCTTTGTTATACTGAGTCGATAGAGATAAACTGGAGTGTGTCACAACTCTAATGCGCAGGCTCGAATCCCGGATGCAACTGTTACAAGTTATGAGGTGGGTTGATGTTATTGATTTGCATTTGAGTGTTCTCTAGGCATGAGAGCGATATTATAGATAGACAGTATCGCGAAACACAAATTATTCTTGGAAGTTTTTATTTGAAATTTTTGTTGAATATTTTATAATTATATAGAGGTGACTTTACGATAAGAGGTTTTAATCTGATAGAAGATGAGTTAAGCCTGTAATGAAAGTAGTTATTTAGATCCAAAATATGATAAGGATTTTAGCCCTGTTTCTGCCCATATTCACATAAAAGTAAGTCACTTTATATATATTTAGTTATTTTTAGAATGCCAGAATAAATACTGAGGCTTAGGAGTACTGATTGTAGGTACAGTGGTTTCGCTAGGCGTTGATTAACTTGCCTTGGCCTCGCACTTAGAGCCTCTTTAAATGCGTTGCCACCTGATTTTTACCCCGAAATAAAAAACTAAATTACGTGAGCCAAGTAAACGTGATATCGCGATAAAAAGGAAAGAGGCTTCACTGATGCGACTTACTTCGCCCACGTCTTTATTATTCCACGCTACGCCATCGGGTAAAGACATCAAAATCAGGGTAAATACTTTTTGAACAAAGGACGTTAACCTCTGTGATTAAACTATGAATAAAATCAACTTTTATTAAACATTGTGCTTGTTGCGTCAGGCTCCGACATTGTTTAAAAAAAACACAAAAGTCTTCACAATCACTTCGTTTATTTCGATTACAAACTTCAATAAATCAATTTCAAAATAAATTATCTTCATTTAGTGGGTAGGTATGCACTGCGCAACGGTCGGCCAACAACTATCCGAGCCGTGCGCTTGCGCCGCTTTATATAGCTTTCGTTGCCTTTAAAACATTGATGGTGGCGCCGTCATACTTAATTAGCAATCAGGATATCAGTTCTAAATTATAACCAATCTATAAATTAAAAAGTAAGAGATATTTAGTGTACAGTAATACCCCGCTTTAAGCGACCCCGTTAAATGCGGTTTCACTATCAGCTGTATGATAATTACAATCATTTTCATATTAACTATACTCATGTTATATACTAATAGAACCAAAGATAAAATTTTAAAAACATGTTTATGCCTTCTAAAACACATCTAACGACTTTATGGCGGAGTAGAGCATCGTTTGCTTCTTAAATTAACATTTCCTTTCGAAGCTACTTATAGGCTTCTCGAGAGTTTATACAAGTGCAGCTTTCTCATTGAGCGAAGCATACAGGTCGTTCTTGACAGTTTTTGATTAGACCCCAAACCCGTAAACGCTGGTGTACCCCAAGACTGCGTACTATCTCCAACTTTGTTGCTCCTGCACATCAATGAAATGCTGGATATTTTCAACATACATTATTATGTGGATGACAGCACTGGGGATGCGGTATATTCCGGTCAAGTAGGGTTCTCTCGGAAAAACGTCGAAGAGTACCGAAAGAAAGTTGTGTCCTTTTTAGAAACCTCCCTGTAGGTGTTCTCAGAACAGGATAAACTGTACTTTGTTCAATTTAATCCCCAAAATACACAAAAAGAACCCCATTTATCGTAGCTCCGCTCTTCGAGAACACTCCTCTCAATGCCTCGCCAAGTATCAAAATAATGGGTCTCGACATTTCGGCTGTCGGTTTCGTGGTATTTGGAGTCCAAGACCAAGCTGGCTTCAATGAAATTGGGAGTGATCAATAGAGCGAGGAAGTATTTCAAGCCTGCCCAAAGACTTGCGCTCTATAATGCGTAGGCGTAAGGCTTGTAGTACTGGTCTCATCTCTGGTCCCGATCACCCAAATATGGCCGTGTAGCGGAAGTGTTTCGTAGAGCTATTAGATCTGATACTGGCCGCCAAATATCATCACCACATCACAGCACACAGCACATCATTGCCTCCAATACAATCCGCTCCACCTGGATGCCTGGTGATCTTCCATTGTGCGGTTTTCAAGGACTTTTCTTCCACGTACCACTCTAATGTTCAATGAACTCCCAATGAATTCTCGGATATTGCAAGAGTTCATAGGCGGCGGTGATCACGTATCTTCAGTGAGCTGCAAGCACGTTTGCCCTCCTCTAACATAATAAATCTTAATTTACTATCATTAAAAGTACCGTTTCTTTTTTAACTATCGACTCTTTCCTGTGATCATTGGCTAGTAAAACTTACTCCGTTTTTATCAAAGGATGGACTCATATGGACTTTAATATGAGTCGGTCAGTATAAAAAATTAATAATGAGGCAAAATTCGGATTTTTTATTATTATTTATTTATTTATTTAGCTTCACGCCATATCCTTTGCCATATCCCATATCCCTTGCGGGGTAGTCAGAGACGACGGAGCGCCAAACGCTACGGTCTCTGCATACCTCTTTCGCCTCGGCCACAGACATCAACCTCTTCATACATGCCCTCCGGGGGGTCCTCATGCTTTTTACGTGACCTTCCTCCCGTAACATTGATACTGTGTTTTCGAAGGTCACTCGAGGCCTCCCCCTGTCTCTCTTACCGCTCACTTTTCCTATATAAATCTTTTTTACCATTCTTTCATCACTCATTCGTTCGACGTGCCCAAACCACCTGAGCACGTTCTTCTTCATTCTCACCGTGACATCTTCGCTAGTACCTGCCATTCTGTGGATCTCTTCATTGCGGATTCGATCAGCTAGACTGACTCCGCATATTCTGCGAAGAGATCGCATCTCCACAGCATTCATCTTTCTTACATTCTTCTTCTGTGTTACCCACCTTTGGCTGCCGTACAACAGCATCGGTAGCAAAACTGCATTGTGTATAGCCAAACGTGCAGCTATGCTGACATTTTGCCGTCTCAACAATGCAGTCAAAGCACCGTTGACTCTGTTACCGGCAGCAATACGCCTTTCCACATCCATTTCGTATCTTCCGTTTCTGCTAAACATACTTCCCAAATATACCACTTCATTCACTTGTTCTATTATCTTACCATTCACGTTAATCTTACATTCTGTTCTTTCTTCATTTCTTTCAAATATCAGAACCTTCGTCTTATCTACATTCAGGTTTAGACCATTAATTTCACACCCATCTTTCAGAGTGGTGACCAATGCCTGCAAATTGCATTCTGATGATGCAATGAGCACTGCATCATCTGCATATAGCAAGCAATTGACCTTAAGGTCACCTACTTTCACTCCCATATCACTGTCTTTCACGCCTTGGAGACAACTATACAAATACAAATTGAACAACCAAGCTGGCATAGCGCAACCTTGCTTAACACCCGATTGGATGTCAAACCAGGGTGACATGCCAGCTCCTACTCGCACACAAGCTGAGCGATCTCTGTAAAGAGATTTTACAGCCTGTAGCAAAGGTCCGTTCACATTGTATCGGGGCAGTATCTCCCATAACTTCTTTCTCACAACCCTGTCAAACGCCTTTTCCAAATCCACAAAAGCACAGAAAACCTTTTGGTTTAGGACCAAAAACTTTTCCGTGATCATGCGGAGGGAAAAGATCTGATCTATACACCCTCTTCCAGATCTAAAACCTCCTTAGGCCTCCCACAACAGCCTTTCAGATCTCTCTTGCATTCTTCTCGCTAATATTTTAGCATATACTTTACCGCCCAAGCTAATCAAACTGATAGTCCTATAGCTATCGGATTTTTTAGTATGGTTATTTTATTTTTCCACTTATTACAGAGTACTTTCTCCCACTTTTATTATCTTAAGGGATGAGAAAAAGGTAGGGAAAAGAGATAATTGCTTAAAAGATCTAGTCATTTATAACACTGAAATTTGGATTTAATGGCAATAACTTTTTAAATTTCTACGATACAAGCACTTTTATGTTACTATTTTAACAACTTGCAACAGCACTGGTGAGACACCAAGCCAATGAATAATATTGTTATTGGTAGTAATATATATATGGTGTTTATAGTTCGTAACGTTTAAATTAACTTTAGACGCTTGTACGGTTTTAGCATTCATATTATAAACCCCTTACAAGATAACTTTTTTTTACAATCTATTAAAGTCATTTATAAATATTAGATCACATAAACAAGATAGGTTATGAAATAAAAAAATATTTTACAGACAAATATTTAATTTATTTTTACAAAGATGAAACTAATAATAATATCATATAGTATACTTAGAACTAAACAAAATATTATATTATATATGAGATGTTAACACTCTCGTAAGACTCAAACCTACAATTACAAAAACCTTTTTTTTCCCAAATAGTATAAAAACTAACAATTCAAAAACCTCAATGGTTAGTCTAAGGGTGTTAATATCCACAACATAAATTATATTTTTCTTACAATACCAAAAATATTAAAAATACAAAGCAGATAAACACATTGTAATAACTCAACTCAAGTATCTTAGGATAAATCTTAAAGAAACCCCTCACAAAGCATTTCTACTTCTAGACTATTTAATGTAAGTTACATAATTAACAAAAAATATATAAAACTATAGTCACTACAGAGAGCGATTATAATACCTTTTATCTTACTAAAAGAAATATATTCATGAATAATAACTAGACACAGAACATCGACAATCGTAAGACCAAATACACTTCCAATGAATTTAAAATAAAGACTATAGTACTTATGTAACAAAATACTACTACTACTATGATGAGTCTATTCCATATGTCCTGCTGATTTCTTTAACAATCATCCCTCAGCCTTACCCACATCATTTAACTCGAAAAATTGCCAACTCGTAAGAACATTAAAAAATTTAAAACATTCTGCACATGCGGACTGTTCCAATGTTATACTTTCAACAAGTTTAATTAAAAAAGGGAACATTCGAACTTAACTCTAATTATGTTCGTCAACACAGGCATTACGACTATGCCTATACCAATGAAGTAACCTGTTATGACTAACACTAAAAAAGTCAATATTACGAAGGATAAGAAAGACTTACATTATTCTAATAATATGTACACACTACTGTTTGGTGATTATTTCAATAAGTTTCTCATAGTACAGAAACGAGTAAGTGCCATCGTTTAAAATGAAAATCAGAAATATCACAATTTACTTGCACATGAAAATAAAATTATACATCTACCTATATTTTATTATAAGTATTAATTACGTGTATCGTAAATAGAATCCATTAGAGAATGAAGAACTACCCATAGTTTATAATCGAACTTAATTCTACCTTTATTCGTCTACATAGACATCATTATCCTTAATCGATAATTTTAACTCTTCTGAAGTCATTTCACATGTACAATAACCACAAGCTAAACAGTTAAAAATATAGAAATTAAACTATATTAACTAATATTCTAAAATATTAACAAAGACGAGGAGAGCAATTATTTCTAGTTCGAAAATTCGTGAGACTAAGAAGCGCGAGTCAATAAATTTATAGAATACAAATAAAAACTGATGCAGCAACAAAATACTATTAAAGAACACGAACAATTTATTCTAATAGTATTATACACACTACTGTTTGTGAGTCGTTTCTGTTATTTTCTCATTACCATCGCTTAAACAAATTGTCCCAATTTTCTTGGACACAGACTTAAATTATAAATCTTCCTATATTTAAATATATCTCTTACGTGTATCGTGTATGTACTCTACCTTAGCTGTGCTTGTTTATTAATCCAACACTTGTTTTATTTACATCTAGGTCGCAAACAGTAATTATAAATATAAAAATAAGTATCTTTAATATTTTAACTCATTCAACATAATTTCATATCAATATTTGCGGGAACTTCCAGTCGCCTAAGAATCTATTCCAAAGAACATTTCTCTAAATATAATCAATCAAACAAAAGAAAGTCAATAAATATTTCAAAATGTATGAAATGACGACGTTGTTTATAAAATCACGTCAAAAATGGATAACAATTGAGAAGCAAAGAAAAACTAGATTTTTTTTATTGGTGTAGTTTAAGACGAATTAATGAGACTAAAAAGATAATGGAATGGAGAACCAAATACGAACTGAAATATTATTGTACAATTATAATACATAAAACAACTTTGACATTGAACTTCTCAATAAACACTTCTCTTCTTCTAAAATAATGGACAATGCCGATAAAGATCGCATACTTCATTATCTTTCATCTCTTCCAACTCCAGATTTCTTATCTTTTTCCTTTTGTTCTATCACCGAATGTGATGTTAAGAAGTGCGTATTATCCATTTCTTCAAATGCTGTTGGTGCTGACTGTTTAAGCCGTAATATGATCCTACCCATCCTAGATATTATTGCTCCTATTCTAAGTCACATCCTAAACTATTCCATTAGCAATGGTCAATTTCCTGATGCTTGGAAACATGCTCAGGTGATTGCAGTACCTAAAAAGTCGAAACCCTTAAATATAGGCGATTTTCGTCCTATCTCCATCTTACCCTTTCTTTCCAAAATCCTTGAGAAAATAATTTATCAGCAGTTGAGCACATTTATCAATAACCATCATTTACTAAGTCCCTTACAATCCGGTTTCCGTCCCGGTCATAGTACGGTTACAGCATTAGTCAAGGTCACCGATGATATTCGCTTGGCAATGGATAATAAACAGCTGACTGTATTAACCCTGCTAGATTTTAGCAATGCATTTAATTCTGTTGACTACGATATTCTGTTAAGTCTGTTACGCACTCTTAACATATCTCCATCGGTGATACACTGGTTTCGAAGTTACCTCACTGGCCGGCGACAGCGCATCCGGCAGGATAAGTCCTTCTCATCGTGGTGCAATGTCTCGGCTGGGGTGCCTCAAGGCGGCGTTTTATCTCCCTTACTTTTCGCAATTTTCATTAATTCCATAACTCAATATATATCTTCTCTCTTTCACATGTATGCAGACGATATTCAAATTTACCGCCATACTAACGCTGACAATCTGCATTCCTCTATATATGCCATTAATGATGACCTGACTGAAATTTTAAAATGGAGTTGTCTCTATGGTTTGAAAATAAATCCCACTAAATCACAGGCAATTATTATTGGCAGACCCGGCATGATTGCTAAATTTAATAAATTAAATCTCCCACCGATCTTATATGACGGTATAGCAATACCATACTGTGACTCCGCTAAAGATCTTGGGCTATACATAGACCAAACATTATGTTGGTCCGTTCACATAAAAGATCTCAGTAGGAAAACATTCATCGCAATGAATTCTCTTCAGCGACTAAGATATTTTCTACCTATTCCTACCAAAATTATGTTAGCACATTCTCTCCTACTTTCTATTCTAGATTATGCCGATGTAAGCTTTCTTAATTTGACCGAGGACCAATTAAATAAACTTGAGCGACTTCAAAACATAGCTATAAGGTTCGTATTTGGCTTGCGCAAATATGACCACATTTCACAATTTCGTCAACAGCTCAAGTGGCTCACTATTCGTCGACGCCGGGATTTACATGTACTTTCTCCGCTGTACTGTGTATTATTCCATCCAATTACACCCTCATACCTGAAGGAAAGATTTGAATTTCTAGGACCACAGGAAGATTTGAGATCGTCACAATTATTAATATTAAAAATGCCATTCCATAACTCAAAATTTTATAAGCACTCTTTTACAGTGCTTGCCACAAAACTGTGGAACACTCTTCCTTTGTCTATACGGCAATCGAAAACATTAATTTTATTTAAAAAAACTGTAAAAGAATACTTTCTGAGTAAAGATAGTTAAAACAACTTCTGTATAACACTCACTGAACATCACTTATTTATTTATTTATTTTAATTATATAGTATATAATATAAGTAGTGTATTGCATTGTTTAGTTTATTACGTTTTATAGTTTTTTTACATTATATGTTTATTAGTGTGTTATTATTTATATGTATGTTTAGTCTGTAACTTTACGCCACCTACCTGTACCAATGTTTTTTATTTTTTTAATACTACTTAATGTTTGTAAGGTTGCCTGGAAGAAATCGCCGTTAGACGATAAGGCCGCCTGCTGTACTTTTTATGTGTTATTTTATTTTTTTTTTTTTTTATATTTTGTGGTGTACAATAAAGAATATATAAAAATAAAAAAAAAAACAATTTCTTACTAAAAGTAAATAAAGGAAGAAACATAGTCTACACCCAGAGGCGTTCTAGACTTGAATGTCGTTCTAATTACAGAGATTCTTACGTTTTTTATAATGTACACTCGACTTTACCCTTATAAATTTCATTATACTTGGATGAAGGATGTAAACCAATATGCTACAGAAACACCAAAAAATCCAACAGTAAAGAGTAAAAAATTTAAGACAATTTAATAAAAAGTAGATCATAAGGTTCAATTAAATTATCAGAATTAAAAAAGCAAATTACCCTTTTTAATTATATAACTATGATGATATGCATTTAACGCGGGGATAAGAATTACTATAGCAACGGTTACGATGACAAAGGTTACTATGGCAACCTTAGTTCACATGCAAATTAATAATTTGCCCAGCGAAGCGGGAGGGAATAAGCTAGTTCATTAATAACGATAATCCCTTATTCTATTCGAGTACAAGATAATAACGTTATTATTTTCCTTACTGATATTCCTATTATATACAACAGTATTTACGTCTACTACTCGTGGTAAGAATATTGCCTGAAATTTTAAACTACACTTATAATTACAATTATCATATTCATATTTAATAAAAAAAACTACTACAATATATGTAGGTGAAGAAAATAAAGTGTTAAGATTGTATAATAATATAGTTTGTAAGTCTTTAGAACATTGTGTTACAACTGCACATAAATGTATTTCTTTATAATAATCATTATATTCAAAAAACACCTAAAACCGAATAAAGTAACAAACTCATTGCTTAAATTCATGTTAGTTTAACAAATAAGCTTTTCAATGAGAATCATGATGATGAAAATACTTGAGTTAATATTGAAGTTCCACAGGCGACCTCTATTTTGCTGTTTTTGTTTAATATTGGGAATTATGAAACAAAAAGATTTCGTTTTTTACTATAATTGATAAAAGGTAAACAGAAGTTTCAATAATTACAACTACCACCCATTTAATTAAATATACCGTAACATTTTAGGGCCACGACGTTTTTATTTTATCGATCGCACTCGCGCTTCATATTCAGCATTTAGATCTTAAAGAGGCAAAAGTTGTACAACATTCTAGACGTCTTTTAAAACAATTGTTTAAACATGTAATACATTTAATATATTAGTTTACTGACGTCTACAACAGACAAATACAAATCAAAAACTCTTTCCAAATTATAAGTTACCTATTTACAATTACTAAAAATTATAATCTACCTAACTCATATATATCTTATGATTATTATCCCCCATAGTTTACTTGCCGTCTCTGTGCTTAGTGTGTGATAGTAAATAATATCATGTAACGACACATGATATTTGTTTTTCATTATACCACATATATTCCTTGACTTCTTCATATATCAACTAAAATAAAACAAAACCCAAGCTGTGTAACAAACTTGATTTCCTACCATCGGGTTAAGTTCATATTCTTCAAGATCTAACACTCACTGCGGCTGAAACTTCTCTCAAACAACATTTTGAATATTCTGATTAAAGTTCGAAACTTTAGACGACAATATATTGAAATTATTTCATAAAAGTCGTTAAGAATATGTTGTCTCCGGATTTTTATAAATATTGCTATTATTTCTTAATCCATAATAACTTCACACATCATATCATATTTGTTATTCTTCTGCAAGTAAATACGAGTATATAATATTCAACCATACTCCAGCCCTTTTAAAAGTACGAAAAACCATACATTTATTAAGTTGAGCGTTGATGGTCGTTGATTGTCTTCAACTCCATCTTTACGTAGTTGTCATCCCGTCTGAGTCAAAATCCTCCTTAGTGAATAAATCTGTATATAGATTAATAATAATAGTATCACAAAAATTATGGTTTTAGAAAACTTATGAATAAAACAAAAAACATGAAAAAAAACTAAAAAGAGAAAATACTACATCCGAAACACTTTTTTAATATTTTTTTTTCATCGATTTCGAAAATAAAAACAATCTGCAACTAAAAGACAAAGTCTAAAGGAAATTTAAACGTATTCCTTTGCACTTTGAAATCTAATAAATAAAAATCACACCATCAAAAATAGGACTGCCTAAAAACTATTTATTATTATACGAGTACATAAACTCACCTCTGAAAGTAATAAAATTTAACAGTGTTCTCATCTTGGACACTTCGTTTAAAGCGGCAGCAGCCACGCCAAATACTTCAACCATCTAGAATAAATATTTATTTATTTTAAAAATTTCCTTACTATAAATATGTTTGATCTATTTTATTATAATATATTGCAGTATAACAATTATAGCCAAAGAATGTCATCCTGGTTTTTATACTATTTACAATTACAATGAGTACATAAGAAAGTTATTAAAGTGAGTTAAATTGAGTAGCAAAATAACATACGCCCAAGACATAAAAATATGACTACCAAAGAATTTATTTCTCAAACTTCGATAATAGCCTGAATGAAACACGACAAGAACTTGTTTGTTGCTTATACCTATACATAGTCACGAATGTATCAATCTTTAATCCAATCAAGTATAAACTTTATGTGTATCAATCTTTAATCCAATCAAGTACAAACAGAATGAAAACGTGTCTTCTTGTATTTCTTAAATAAAGTAATAGAGTAGCTTGGGATAAGACGTGTAATACGCATGCGCGCTACTCGGACACGCAGGCGCTGGAATATGGATTGTCTCCTCGACCAGATGAAAAATAACATATAAAATGACTAATAGAAATACTATATCAAAAACATACGATAATATGAAATCGCATAGCAAAACAAAAATTCGCTAATATTTATTCATGGACAGAATATAGTTTTACTGTTTTATACTCACAGACTCTTTCTCTCAAATTGCCGCTAACTTTTAACGTTACTGGTAACACGGCGTTTAATAAATTATAAGAACTAAGAAACTGATTTATAAGTAAAAAGAGAAACATTGCAAATTAAAGATAATCTTGTCAGACAGGAGCTCAAGCAGCCTCTGTCTTTGTTATACTGAGTCGATTGAGATAAACTGGAGTGTGTCACAACTCTAATGCGCAGGCTCGAATCCCGGATGCAACAGTTACTTATGAGTGGGTTTGATGTTATTGATTTCCATTTGAGTGTTCTCTAGGCATGAGAGCGATATTATAATGTGATATTCGCGAAACACAAATTATACTTGGAAGTTTTTTTTTTTAATTTTTTATTGATTTTTTTATAATTATATAGCGAGTGTGTATAGAGGTAACTATCCCATAAGAGGTTTTGATCTAATAGAAGATGAGTTATGCCTGTAAAGAATGACGTAGTTACTTAGATCAAAAATATAATAAAAATTTTAGCCCTGTTTCTGCACATATTCACGTAAGAATTAACACGTGAGGAATATTGATATACTCTAAGGAAAAATTAAAATTCGATGCCCAAAAACTTAATACTAAAGCTGTAGAAACGCTACATGGTCGGCTCAGTGTCGGCAATAGTATGACACATATAATTGCCATATATAGACCACCTAGCACCAATAAATTATTATTTATTCAACAATTGGAAACTATCATAAGATCAATACCGGCGCGCGACAACGTCGTTGTAATTGGTGACACGAATATAAACATCTTATATGACGCGGTAAATCCAACAATCACCAAATACAAAAACAGTATGTGTGCACTCGGTCTACAGTGTGTAATACCGAGCGCGCAAACAACGCGCGAAGCGATCGTGGACGGTCGGCACGAGACGTCGTGCTTGGACCACGTATGGGTGCGAGCGGGACGCGGCGAGAGCGGCTCGGCGGCGTTCGTCCTCGAGACGCGCATCTCCGATCACCATGCAGTAGGGCTAGCTTTGGATTTACGTGTGAGTAAAAAAGACACAAAAATTATTAAGTGTAGTAGTGTACGTATAAGTGATAAAAGTGTGAAACAGAAACTCGGCGAGTATGACTGGACGCAACTACTTCTAATTAAATGTCCTTTAGTTTTATTTCAAACACTGTGTGCAGTATTCGATCAGATTTACAAAGATAGTACTATAACTGTTAGTTTACGTGATAAAAGAACAAAACAACCATGGATAGATGTATATTTATATTCACTGATAATGCGCAAGGATCATTTATTCAGAATTTGGAAAGCGGAGCCAAGAAATATGTGTAAGAGATTAGAATATACGAAGTTTAGAAATAAGTTAACTAAATTATTAAATGATGCTAGAAATAAATATCGACAGACGAAAATAAAAAAATGTAACGGTGATTTCAGAAAAATATGGGAAAATATTAATTTGTGGTTGGGGCGGAATAAAGTTAGTTTAGATGATATTATACTAAAACATTTAGGTAAAAAAGATAGTATTAACCAAATTTGTACAAATTTCTCTAATATATTTACAAAAGAAATACAGGGTATTAAACATGTATGTAATGTAAAATTTTTAGATAGGAAACAATATGTGAATCCATGTGATGTTAGTTTTAAATTTATTAAAGTTAGTGCATTGGACGTAGAAAAAATAATTAATATGTTGTCGTGCGATAAATCGCCCGGGTTAGATGGAATACGGGTACAGGACGTTAAGTATTTATGTAAACAGTTAAGTCCTATTATAGCTAATTTTATAAATATGTCTATGTCTGAGAGTATTTATCCATATAAGTTAAAGTGTGCAATAATACGTCCTATATATAAATCTGGTAGTCACTCTAATTACATTAATTATAGGCCTATAGCAATATTATCTGTTATTGATAAAATTGTCGAGAAAATCATTGTCGGGCAGATTAGTAAGTTTCTAGAACACCATAGCGTGTTGACTAATAACCAACACGGATTTAGGAAAGGACGTAACACTGTATCGGCTTTAACAGGATTTGCAGATTACATCAATGAAAGCTTAGGCACTGGTAAACAGGTAATAGCACTTTTCATTGACTATAAAAAGGCCTTTGACACCCTGGACCATGACATGTTACTGCAATCGATGGAAGAATGTGGAATTCGTGGACCAACTAATAATTGGTTCAAAAACTATTTGACTGATAGGAGAATTCGCACGGTAGTCGCGGGAGTCTCTGGTGAGGAAGCGTCTGTTGAACTTGGCGTTCCGACCGGCTCGGTGTTCGGCCCGGTTGGCTATATCATGCATGTTAACAGTGTGTCAAATGTAGTCAGTAAATGTCAGATGTTTGTATATGCAGATGATATGTGTTTAATTTATGCGTCAAAGGAGATAACGGATGTTCAAAAATATATACAAGAAGACTTCGAAAGTATCTGTAAATGGGCACATGACAATGGAATTATATTAAATACAGATAAAACAAAATGTATGCATATATACTCGCCATACAACCAAAGAGCTAAGCACGTTGAAACACAACATCTTGATATAATAGGGCATACTTATGAATGTTTGCATAATAGTAAATCAAACTGCAACTGTCTTAAACTAGAATATGTACATAAATTTAAGTACTTAGGTTTAAATATCGATAACCATTTCAATTGGAAGATACATGTTAATTATATTTGTAATCGTTTAAGATCAGTGTTATGTAAGTTTTATCATTTAAAACCAGTGCTAAATAAACACACGTTAAGAATAGTATATTTCGCTCTCGCCGACTCGCTTCTAAGTTACGGACTTATAGTGTACGGACGAACGTTTAAGACATATTTAAAATGTATAAGAAATTTACAAATAAGACTGATCAAGTTCCTAGTTAGTAAAAAAGATAAGAAAAGGTGCAACAGAGATTATGATAGGCTTTTTCATGTATGCAAAATATTACCAGTAGACAAAAAGGTCGAATACTTAATAGGATTAGAATATTATTACAAGGATGAACATAAAATATTAGTAAAAAATAAATATAATACGCGAAGAGTAGCTGACAAAAAATTATTTCAGCCAAAAGTAAATAACTACTATGCGGAAAGAACATTTAAATATATGGTACCAAAATTATTCAATAGAATTGTAATGCTAAGACAGAAAAATATAATAAGTAGAAAATTGTTAAAGTTAAAGTTAAGGGATTGGTTTCTCGATGAGGAAAAAAATTATCGTCATCGAGAAACAAACCTGTAATGTAGTGAGGTGATATTGGTAATTTAATGTTTGTGTGAAGTGCATGTTATGTTATGTTATGTTATGTTATGTTATGTTATGTTATGTTATGTTATGTTATGATATGCATTATTGTTATTTTTGTTAAAAACTTATTTTTTTTGTTGTAATAACGAGCGCGTCTCGCCGTTAAGCAGAACAGCTTGGCGAGAATAAATTGTTTTTTGTAAAATCTTTTTAAATAAATGAATAAATTAAAAAAAAAAAAAAAAAAAAAGAGCAAGTCACTTTATATAATTTTAGAATGCCAGAGTAAATACTGAGGCGAGGGTAGGTACAGTGGCTTTGCATGGCGTAGACGAACTCGCTCACGCCCTCACACTTAGTGGGGCTTATCGAATCCTCTTTAAATGCGTTCCCACCAGATTTTAAATCCCCGAAATAAATCTACCTTTTGATCGCGTAGTGGAAGTGTTCTGAAGAACTATTCGATCTGATGCCTGCCGCCAAATATCATCATTCACAAGAGCGTTGTCGGCCTTGGAGGTAGGAGTATATGCCTTTTTTGAAGGTACCCATGTAGTATCAATCTGGAAATACCACCCAAGGAAGTTCGTTCCACATTCGAGTGTTCCTTGAAAACCGCACAGTGAAAGATTGCCACGAATCCAGGTATTATGGATGATAAAGGAGGCGATGGCGAGCTGTGCGGTGATGAAATTCTTGCTTGCATAAACTCTCGGGAAGCTCATAGCAAGGAAGCTTCGAAGAAGCTCTTTGTGCCATACACGATCGATGGCTTTTGCCATATCCAGACTAACTGCTAGACCCTCTTCCTTGCTTTCAATAAGTGCTGCCCAATGGTGCGTAAGCTATAAATGAAGATCAGCTGTTCGACCATGGCGAAAGCCATACTGCCGGTAATTGATCAACTGGTGATCTTCGAGGTACGTTAGGAGCTGCCGGTTAATGATATTCTCCGTTATTTTGGAGAGAGAGGTGATATGTCTGTAGTCAGCTGGGTCCAAGCTATTACCTTTTTTAAGAATCTGATGGACAAGGGTACACTTCTATAAGACCGGGACTTCGCCTTTAAGATAGAAGTGGCGAAATAGACGCATTAGCACTGAAGTCAACTCAGCACACGTTCGTTGCACCAATGGAGAAATGCCACCCGGCCAACTCGACTTATGAACGTCCAAGTAAAATAAAGACTGCCGGGTAGTATTTTGCCGAAAAATTGTTCTCTCTCTCTCTCTGTTGAGCTCTGACACCGCGGGATGACAGGCGGTGTCTTTCCTTGATCGTTGAAAGTCGAGTTGGAGGCAAAAGAGTGCCCAAGAGATCGGCTTTCTCTTTTGGGCCTTGTGGGCCAGAGATTGGATCCCCACGTGCAATGGCGCTAGGGACGGCTAACTAAAGTTGCCCACAGCGGCCTTAGAAAGCGCCCAGAATTTGCGCGTGCCAGGCGAGTGCCTTGCTAGCTGATTCCCAATTTTGACTACATGCAGTGATCAGAGGACCCTAAAGGAGCCTCCATAGTGACCTAGTACTTTCCTGGATGTGTAGTCAGCAGAAGATCCAAAAAAGAGGGCGTGTGGCTGTCCACATCTAGTATACGATAGTGCTTCTTCACCAGCTGGGATAGACCATTTGCCAAAGCAAAGTTAAACACAGATCTCCCGGCGTAGTCGGTTGCACGTGACCCTAACCATTCGGTTTTGTGCGTGTTGAAGTTCCCAAGGACTACGACTGCGGCGGAGGAAGTCTGTGAAAGCAGGTCGTCAATCTTGGCTTGAACGTGACCCAACAGTTGAACTGTTTCTGCATTAACACTATGGGACCTGTAGAGGCATGCGTAGACTCTGACGCTGATCTTCCCTTACGAACATAGATACCCCGGCGTGTGGTATAAAATGATGTTCTAGTTTATACTCGGGGTATGATAGGTACGCTGTGTCGCTAGGTTGAGATATATGCATCTCCGTCAAAAACAACAAGGCCGGTTGCGCCGTCTCATGATGGTGGTGACGGCGTTTATGTTAAAGTGAAACCCCCGGATATTGCAAAAGTCCACATCTAGAGTGCCGCTGTTTGCCGTCGTTTGCCCTCAGAAAACACAAACTGCGATACTTTGCCCGCCCTTAGATACGACGGGCAGCCCGAGCAAAATCCGAGAATCATTCCCCCGATTTTGTTGAAGGGGTTCCCCGGCATCATTAAAGATGATACCCTCCTGGAATATACTTTTTGGAGGCATCGCTATCATGTTTGGCAGGAAGGGGGAGTTGGGATTCCGGATTCTCTCACTCACCGAAGCAACATAACCACTTAAATTTGGTTACTACACGTCGATTTTCTGTGAGAGGGTGGTCCTTCCCCTGTCGAGCCAGCCCCATACGAGCTGTAGTCAGATAAGTACATCTAGGCTCTACCACCAGGAAGTTACTATTTTTTTTATAAACCTACCTAACAAAATTTATTAAATGTTAGACGGTTGTTCGGTTCTTGCATTCATATTATATAAACACCTTGCAAAATAATTATTTGTTTAACGATCTGTTAAAATGATTTATAATATTAGATCACATAAACAAGGTAAGTAGTAAAAAAAAAATATTTTACAGACAAATATTTAATTTATTTTTACAAAGATGAAACTAATAATAATATCATATAGTATACTTAGAACTAAACAAAATATTATATTATATATGAGATGTTAACACTCTCGTAAGACTAAAACCTACAATTACAAAAACCTTTTTTTTATTTCCCAAAAAGTATAAAAATTAACAATTCAAAAACCTCAATAGTTAGTCTAAGAGTGTTAATATCCACATCACAAATTATATTTTTATTACAATACCAAAAATATTAAAAATACAAAGCAGATAAACACATTGTAATAACTCAACTCAAGTATCTTAGGATAAATCTTAAAGAAACCCTTCACAAAGCATTTCTACTTCTAGACTATTTAATGTAAGTTACATAATTAACAAAAAATATATAAAACTATAGTCACTACAGAGAGCGATTATAATACCTTTTATCTTACTAAAAGAAATATATTCATGAATAATAACTAGACACAGAACATCGACAATCGTAAGACCAAATACACTTCCAATGAATTTAAAATAAAGACTATAGTACTTATGTAACAAAATACTACTACTACTATGATGAGTCTATTCCATATGTCCTGCTGATTTCTTTAACAATCATCCCTCAGCCTTACCCACATCATTTAACTCGAAAAATTGCCAACTCGTAAGAACATTAAAAACAGATGATATCATGCGACAAAACATCCTTTTAAAAAATGTCCCCCCCTCCCCCGCCATCTGATACTTATGGGAATAATTACGGGAATTTTCATAGCGTTTCTCGTTTAGATAATAAACTTATAAACTAAAGTAAGCACGTAATAATTTACAATATTCTGCACATGCGGACTGTTCCAATGTTATACTTTCAACAAGTTTAATTAAAAAAGGGAACATTCGAACTTAACTCTAATTATGTTCGTCAACACAGGCATTACGACTATGCCTATACCAATGAAGTAACCTGTTATGACTAACACTAAAAAAGTCAATATTACGAAGGATAAGAAAGACTTACATTATTCTAATAATATGTACACACTACTGTTTGGTGATTATTTCAATTAGTTTCTCATAGTACAGATACGAGTAAGTGCCATCGTTTAAAATGAAAATCAAAAATATCACAATTTACTTGCACATGAAAATGAAATTATACATCTACCTATATTTTATTATAAGTATTAATTACGTGTATCGTAAATAGAATCCATTAGAGAATGAAGAACTACCCATAGTTTATAATCGAACTTAATTCTACCTTTATTCGTCTACATAGACATCATTATCCTTAATCGATAATTTTAACTCTTCTGAAGTCATTTCAAATGTACAATAATCACAAGCTAAACAGTTAAAAATATAGAAATTAAACTATTTTAACTAATATTCTAAAATATTAACAAAGACGAGGAGAGCAATTATTTCTAGTTCGAAAATTCGTGAGACTAAGAAACGCGAGTCAATAAATTTATAGAATACAAATAAAAACTGATGCAGCAACAAAATACTATTAAAGAACACGAACAATTTATTCTAATAGTATATACACACTACTGTTTGTGAGTCGTTTCTGTTATTTTCTCATTACCATCGCTTAAACAAATTGTCCCCATTTACTTGGACACAGGCTTAAATTATAACTCTTCCTATATTTAAATATATCTCTTACGTGTATCGTGTATGTACTCTACCTTAGCTGTGCTTGTTTATTAATCCAACACTTGTTTTATTTACATCTAGGTCGCAAACAGCAATTATAAATATAAAAATAAGTATCTTTAATATTTTAATTCATTCAACATAATTTCATATCAATATTTGCGGGAACTTCCAGTCGCCTAAGCTATTCCAAAGAACATTTCTCTAAATATAATCAATCAAACAAAAGAAAGTCAATAAATATTTCAAAATGTATGAAATGACGACGTTGTTTATAAAATCACGTCAAAAATGGATAACAATTGAGAAGCAAAGAAAAACTAGAATTTTTTTATTGGTGTAGTTTAAGACGAATTAATGAGACTAAAAAGATAATGGAATGGAGAATCAAATACGAACTGAAATATTATTGTACAATTATAATACATAAAACAATTTCTTACTAAAAGTAAATAAAGGAAAAAACATAGTCCACACCCAGAGGCGTTCTAGACTTGAATGTCGTGATAATTCGAGAGATTCTTACGTTTTTTATAATGTGCACTCGACCTTAATCTTATAAATTTTATTATACTTGGATGAATGCTACAGGAACACCAAAAGAGCCAAAAGTAAAGAGTAAAAAATTTAAGACAAGTAGATCATAAGGTTCAATTAAATGATCAGAATTAAAAAAGCAAATTACCCACAAATAATTAAGATAACAGATGACAAGCGATCCTAACTAACTTCAAATATTATTTAGACACTACTCCAATTACGAAGGATGCCATCGTTCTTTTGTGACGTAGACGTCCACTAAGAATGGATTATACGGAATTCCTATCCCAACGGATTTCAACTTTTCGCATATCGTCAAGTTTTAAACCTGGAAGAGATATGTACTTAACGCGGGAGTTAGAATTACTATAGCAACGGTTACCATAGCAACGGTTACGAAGACAACGGATAATATGACAAATGTTACTATAGCAACCTAAGTTCACATCCAAATTAATAATTTGCCCAGCGAAGCGGGAGGGAATAAGATAGTTCATTAATAACGATAATCCCTTATTCTATTCGAGTACAAGATAATAACGTTATTATTTTCCTTACTGATATTCCTATTATATACAACAGTAACTACGTCTACCGCTGTGTATCTAAATATGTACAACTACTCTTGGTAAGAATATTGCGTGGAATTTTAAACTACACTTATAATTACAATTATCATATTCATATGTAATAAACAGAACGACTACAATATTTGGAGGTGAAGAAAGTAAACTGTTTAGATTATGCAATAATATAGTTTGTAAGTCTTTAGAACATTGTGTTACAACTGCACATATACGAATTGCTCTATAAAATACATTATATTAAAAAAACACCTAAAACCGAATAAAGTAACAAACTCATTGCTTAAATTCATTTTAGTATAACAAATAAGCTTTTCAATGAGAACCATGATGATGAAAATACTTGAGTTAATAGTGAAGTTCCACAGGCGACCTCTATTTTGCTGTTTTTGTTTAATATTGGGAATTATGAAACAAAAAGATTTCGTTTTTTACTATAATTGATAAAAGGTAAACAGAAACTGTTAAAGTTTCGATAATTGCAACTACCACCCATTTAATTAAATATACCGTAACATTTTAGGGCCACGACGTTTTTATTTTATCGATCGCACTCGCGCTTCATATTCAGCATTTAGATCTTAAAGAGGCAAAAGTTGTACAACATTCTAGACGTCTTTTAAAACAATTGTTTAAACATGTAATACATTTAATATATTAGTTTACTGACGTCTACAACAGACAAATACAAATCAAAAACTCTTTCCAAATTATAAGTTACTTATTTACAATTACTAAAAATTATAATCTACCTAACTCATATATATCTTATGATTATTATCCCCCATAGTTTACTTGCCGTCTCTGTGCTTAGTGTGTGATAGTAAATAATATCATGTAACGACACATGATATTTGTTTTTCATTATACCACATATATTTTGACTTCTTCATATATCAACTAAAATAAAACAAAACCCAAGCTGTGTAACAAACTTGATTTCCTACCATCGGGTTAAGTTCATATTCTTCAAGATCTAACACTCACTGCGGCTGAAACTTCTCTCAAACAACATTTTGAATATTCTGACTAAAGCTCGAAACTTTAGACGACAATATATTGAAATTATTTCATAAAAATCGTTAAGAATATGTTGTGTTTCCGGATTTTTATAAATATTGCTAATATTTCTTAATCCATAATAACTTCACACATCATATCATATTTGTTATTCTTCTGCAAGTAAATACGAGTATATAATATTCAACCATACTTCAGCCCTTTTAAAAGTACGAAAAACCATACATTTATTAAGTTGAGCGTTGATGGTCGTTGATTGTCTTCAACTCCATCTTTACGTAGTTGTCATCCCGTCTGAGTCAAAATCCTCCTTAGTGAATAAATCTGTGTATAAATTAATAATAATGGTATCACAAAAATTATGGTTCTAGAAAACTTATGAATAAAACAAAAAACATGAAAGAAAACTAAAAAGAGAAAATACTACATCCGAAAGACTTAATTTTTTTTAAATTTATTTTTTTCATCATTTCAGAAATTAAAACAAACTGTAACTAAAAAACAAAGTCTAATATAAATTTGAACATTTTCCTTTGCACTTCGGAACCTAAATAACACACCATCTACAGATAGGGTTGATTAAAAACTATTTATAGTTATTATTAAACGAATGCATAAACTTACCTCTGAAACTGATAGAATGTAACAGTGTGCTCATCTCGGACTCTTTGTTTAAAGCGGCAGCAGCCACGCCAAATACTTCAACCATCTAGAATAAACATTTATTTATGTTCATAAGTCCCTCACTATAAATTTTTCCTATATTTTATTCTCATATCTAACAGAATAATAATTGTAGTCGAGCAATGTTATACTGGTTTGAATATTTTATATTTTGGACAATATCAAAGAAAACATTATTAAATAACTGTTATTACACAAAAATGCGAATCATAACAACAAATCGCTAATATTTGTTTAAACACTATAACATAGATTTCTTAAATCCTAAAGGTATACCTAAAAGTCACTACTTTGAAGTTTGAATAACAGTACTTACCACTGTAAGTACTGGTATTCAAACTTGGATAATTGCTATTTAACATAATGAAACACATCGACTAGAACTGAAGACGTGTCTTCTTGTATTTCTTAAATAAAGTAATAGAGTAGCTTGGGATAAGACGTGTAATACGCATGCGCGCTACTCGGACACGCAGGCGCTGGAATATGGATTGTCTCCTCGACCAGATGAAAAATAACATATAAAATGACTAATAGAAATACTATATCAAAAAATTACGATGAAATCGCATAGCAAAACAAAGTGTCGCTAATATCCATGGACAGAATATAGTTTTACCGTTTTATACTTACAGACTCTTTCTCTCAAATTGCCGATAACTTTTAACGTTACTGGTAACACGGCGTCTATTAAATTATAAGAACTAAGTGACTGATTAACAAGAGAATAAAGAAACATTGCAAATTAAAGATAATCTTGTAAGACAGAACCTCAAGCAGTCACTGTCTGTACTCTGTGTTATACTGAGTCGATAGACAGACTGGTTGTGTAAGACTTCGAATGCGCATACTCGATTCCAGGACGCAAATATTATTTTTTGGGTGGGGTTGATATTATTGATTGCTTATGCTTTGTGGTTGTTGGTGCAATTTATTAAGCTGAGCGTAAGCGAAGCTCTTAACCATTTGGGAGACCTTTTTTTGTGTTTAGTTGTCTCCAGAATGCGACGAGACAATTAGCTAAAAATTTTCTCATGTATGTTTGAGCCGAATGCGGATGTAATAACGAAAACAGATTGAAAAATATTTAGCCATTCAAAAGTTATCAAGAAAAGAAGAAAGGAGAGGGGCTCAGCTCAAAACCCGCCGCACACGGTTAGCGGATCCTAGTTTTTTGAGTCTTCTTTTGGGAAGATTTAACGACCATGATTGAAAATATACTAAGTACTTAAATGTATATATACATATATTGTTATTTAATTATGATGTTTTTTCTTCTATTTATCCATCCATCCACATATATATAAAACTTTATCCTGACTAATTGATCTAACAATGAACATTCTTAACGTCTGGGTTTCACATTCACATTATAGATCCCTTTTAGGACGTAATCGTATTAGTAATATATTAAAATACAAACATAAATGTTTGTAATAAAATTCTTTAGCCATCAAAAAAGGTGTTACCTGTATTACCTAAAACAAACGTGATGTAACAAAAGGTATAATAAATTCTGTAAAAAATATTATTATTTCTATAAACTACATTTTCGATCTGAAATAAAGGTTTTGAAACAATTGTAATTGGTTTCAAAAATCTTGTATCTAAAAATAAACCAAACGCATTTTTTTCTTTTGTCAATAGCACATAATAAGTCTTTAATTTTACATTTAATTATTTATACCAAAACGGAACAACTTAGATATAATTAATTTAGTGAGTATAGAAAATTATAATTTAATACTTTTAAATTTAATATGTATGGAATATTTTATTTTATGTATTTTTAATAGTTTTGACAAAAATCTTTGTGGAATGCTGAAAGGTATATTACAAAGATGAATCGATTGAACCGTTGTCTTCATCTAGTTTATAATTATTATCACGTATATTTAATATATAATTTCACTACGCATTGGCGGGAAACAAAAATATGAAAAGTACTAGAAAATAAAGATAAAGGTAAGAATCTTTTATTTTATTAAATGTTTTATTTCAGTTACTCATTGCTATTTATTGCCTGCATTATGAAAAGAAAATATTATAAAATGTTATCAACAAATATATAGAAAGGGACAAAATAATCTCACTAAAGATTAGCAATTGAAATAAATATTCTGTAGCTCTATAATTCAAGTGATAGTTTTGTAATACCGTTGTAAACACTAGCCGTTATTTAATGTTGTCTAAATTGTCAGCATTTCTATTTTCTTATTATTATAAACATAAAAATCAGACTAACGACCGTGCTCGTGTGGTGCTCCGTATAAATGTTTTGTTTTTGTGTACATATTGATACATTTGTCATTCCCCTGTAGAAGTAGTTGCAATATTTTTATTTATACCTGTTTAAAAAACTATTTATGCTACAATTCACTGCATCAGAACTACTAAACAAACTCTGATGTAATATGTGATATTTATTAACACACCAACATCTTAAATTTATTAGATATATATATATATATATATATATATATTAAAAAATAAATGTGTCATGTGTCAATGAAAAGTAATCATTTATTTTAGATCAGAGTTTTCATTATCTAAAAGTACATACATTAAAATATATGTCAATTTTTTTTTATGTACAAATATCAAACAGATACAAGGATATCGTAGGATTCTTGGAGGTTCTTGAAAAAATCGGCGCATACGGTACCCACTGGCGTATCTTCAAAAATCATCTGAAAAAAAAAAAATTAAATAAGATACTATAATCTAGTAGTTGTCATAGCCGATTTCAAAATTATTGGTTTTTAACAAAATGGCGGCCATTTGAATACAGGTAACGATTTTCGGGCCTTAAACGTGTAATTACTTTGGCTATAAAATGAAGAGTAAGTAACGAATAAAAAAAATCCTATGACAAATACTAGGTAATATTATATAGAATGACCAAAAAAAATTTCAAAGTAATCGGTACATTGGTTTTTGAGAAATTTTGGGTACCGCTTTGAAAAAGGTAGTTTTGAGAAAAACACGTTTGAAATTTTAAGAATTAAAAAATCATGAAATTTTAAACTTACATGGAATCATCAATACCAGGCCCATAATGTAGGTCTTCTACAGTCGACGGAATTCCCATTCCATTCGACCTTCTGTCTGTTGTTCTTTTGTCTGTGTGTTGTTCTTTTGTCTGTGTGCTTGCAACTCAGCTTTCGCTATGCGATTTTCGTCTTCTTGTTTGGATCTTCTGGTGCGGAGGTCTCACGATCAGTTTTTAATTTTTTGGCACTTAAACTAATATTCTCGTCGGCAAGTTTTTCGACAAAATATCGATTTTGGGGTGGTATTTTCTTTTTTCTTCGATCTTTGCGTAAAGATCCGAATTGATGCGTTTCTCGAGAACCTTTCATACTTGACTCCATTTTTCTCTATATTTATTTACTTACTTACCTTCACGCCATGTCCCTTGCGGGGTAGCCAGAGACGACGAAGCGCCAAACGCTACGGTCCCTGCATACCTCTTTCGCCTCGACCACAGACATTAACCTACTCATACATGCCCTCCGGGGGGTCCTCATGCTTTTTACGTGACCTTCCTCCAGTATCATAGCTACTGTGTTTTCGAAGGTCACTCGAAGCCTCCCCTTGTCTCTCTTACCGCTCACTTTTCCTTTATAAATCTTTTTTCCCATTCTTTTATCACTCATTCGTTCGACGTGCCCAAACCACCTGAGCACGTTCTTCTTCATTCTCACTGCGACATTTGCGCTAGTACCTGCCATTCTATGGATCTAACCATTGTGGATTGGGTCAGCTAAACTGACTCCGCAAATTCGGCTAAGAGATCGCATCTCCACAGCATTCATCTTTCTTACATTCTTCTTCTGCGTTACCCACGTTTGGCTGCCGTATAACAGCGTCGGTAGCAAAACTGCATTGTGTACAGCCAAACGTGCAGCTATGCTGACGTTTCGCCGTCTTAACAAAGCAGCCAAAGCACCGTTAACTCTGTTACCGGCAGCAATACGTCTTTCCACATCCATTTCGTATCTTCCGTCTCTGCTAAACATACTTCCCAAATATACCACTTCATTCCTTGTTCTATTATCTTACCATTCACGTTGATCTTACATTCTGTTCTTTCTTCATTTCTTTCAAATATCTCTCTCAAATATCTCTCTCAGTCTCTCTGTGAACCTTTGCCTTTATACAAAGGTACGATGATTGCACCTCGCCAATCGCCTGGGACCTCCCCGGATTTCCAGCATAAATTGCACAAAAACCAGAACAAGTCCCAGACGCGTGACCCACCATATTTGATCATCTCGGCAGTAACTTCATCTGCTCCCGCAGCCTTACCACATTTCAGACTTCGAATCGCGCTCTCCACTTCTTCCAAACTGATTTCAGCATCGGCTACATCCGGACTCAGCATTTCGCTGGTACTCAAGGCCGAGGTGTCCTCACATTCATACGTCTCCTTGTAGAATTCCGCTCACAGCTGCAAAACGGGTTCTTGCTCTGTTAAGATTTCACCGCTCTTCGAAAGCACCCCTTTCATTCTACAGGTTACCGAACCACCCCGGGAATTACGAACTTCGCGCCAGAAAAGCTTCGTGTTTTCCCGGAAGTTGTTCGTCAACCTGTTATCCCTTTCTCTCTCAGAATTTTCACGCTTCATCTTTATACGTGCTTTCGTTTTGTGCTTTTGCAGCTTGTACCCTCTTTTTCTTATCTCTCTCATACTTTTATCCTTACCGGAGGCTTTATAATCCAGCCATGCTTTCATCTTTAATTCCACAGCGTCTTTCACTTCAACATCCCACCATTCATCGCGCTTTTTACTAAAACCATATTTCTATATTTATTTGCAGATGAAAATTCACTGTAGAGCACAGTTATACGAACGACAAGCTACTGACGACTCGTATTCATTTTTAGCAGAAATAATATTCTTGTTATACATGGGGAGCCATTAGCATGCCTAACAATACAATACAATTCTATCACAAAAGAAATCTAACGTTTCCAGTTCTCGGTTATAACTGCCTTATTTTTCGAAGAATTAATTTGCCATTTTCACCAAATATTCTAAAGACCTTAAACTTTCAGAAAATGTAAAAAAAAAATCGATTTTTTTCCATTTTCTAGGTGTATATCTCCCTTAAGTAATTTATAAAAGTAATGTTAAGAAATAAAACGTTTATTTTGCAAACAATATTTAATCTACTTTTACAAAGATAAAACTAATAATAATTTTCTACAATATACTTAGAACTAAACAAAGTGTTATATTATATATGAGATGTTAACACTCTCGTAATACTCATCTCTACAGTTACAAATCCAGTTCTTTATTTCCCAAACACCATGAAAAGATGAATAATTGAAAAAACTCAATAGTGAGTCTAAGAGTGTTAATATCCACATTACAAATTATATTTTGCTTACAATACCAAGAATATTTAAAATACAAAGCAGATAAAGACATTTTAATAAAATAGCACATGTATCTTAGGATAAAACATCAATATTCTAAAATACTTCTTTACATTAATATTCTTAACGAAAACCACTCACAAATCAATTCTATGTGTAAATTGTTAACTGTACGTTCCATATGATTAACAAACCCTTTATCTTATTAAAAGATATATGTTTACAAATAATAACTAGCAGACACAAAACATTGACAATCCTCACACTAAATACACGATAAATTAATTTAAATTAACGATTATTATACCTTTCAATCTTGCAATTCTATGTCCCGCTGATTTCACAATCATGCCTCTACTGCCACGATCTTAACTTTCAGCATTACGCTCATCATTAAACTCTACTATTTCTTAATAAAGTTAAAACATTAAACGCATTACGCATTCATATTACCAAAGAAAGAAGAATACAAAGTTTTTCGAGAAACAACATTTTTCTATTTTCAGATGTAGTTTTTTAATTGAATTACATGTCATCTTGAGTCTTTATTGTGTATGACGAGATGCAAGAGCTGAAGTAAGATATTCACTCCTAGTAAATTATTTTATGTGAAAACTTTACAGATGAAATCACACGACAAAACACCATTCAAATTTTTCTTCCAATTAATATTATGAAGAACAGATAAGGAATAAAATTATAAATCTTCTATAACGGCCGTAACTGCTAAAATTATCTTATTAATTTATATTTTTTATTCACATACTAGGTTATATATTATATTATTGTTAGTTACATAATTATTACCTAAATAAGGATTAACTATTTCCATTTATCTGTCTAGTATTTTATAGTTTTATACAAAATATATCAATAACTTGCTTTAATTAAATATGTATTACGTGTATCAAAAAGAGAGTACACCAGTTGTACTCGTTCGTTAATCTATTACTATTATATTTAATTACACCCAAGCCACAGACGGCCACTGCAAATATTAAAAATACTTTTTTATAAAACATTTTATTTCATATCAATTATTTGAGGGGAACTATTCCCGATAGCAGTCACCAAAAACAACAAAGCAAATAGATATATAAAATTAATAAAACAACCAAACCATCATATAATTATCAGAAATATAAGCAATTTATTAAAAAAAAATTGGCAAATGTGTTGGTCTAAGGAACGATATTCCTGACCTAATAAATAATGTAGACTTGAGTGCTAAGAACAATACAATTGATAATGAATCTAACTAATTAAAAATATTATTTACACACTACTCCTATTACGAAGGATGCCATCGTACTAGTAAAAACAAATATACTTATCAACCGATATGAGGCAAGTTGGAAACTGCGAACAAATACTTCTTACTTACTAATAAAAATACTCTCTTATTCTATTCGATAATTAGAAGCTACACATGCAATAAACGTTTAAAACGATTTCATCCCGTTGATATTAATTAACTGTTCTAAAATTTTTGTTGTTAAAATATAGTTATGTAATAATTTAATTTACAACTATTGTCTTTACTTAAATTCCTATTATTACAGCACTATAGGTACTATAAAACAATACGTGTTGTATCTAAATATGTACAACTACTGTTGATAAGAATATTGCGTGGACGTATAAACTACTCTTAATAATTACAATAATTATATTCAAATAAAATAAATACGGGAATAAAATAAAATTTTGTCTTTATGAATCAGTTTGCCAATCACGTTTCAAAATCACACTTACGGGGTCACTGTCCTTTTTAACGGTACTATATACATAAATTAAAGTATTCTATAGATCTCACTCGTGCTTCATATTCAGCATCTAGATCTCGAGGACGCAACCAGTGCAGAACATTCTAGATGTCTTTTATACCAAATATACAACACACGCGAGATCTATAAATAAAAAGAATTATTTAAACATTATATTACTTTACTGACCTCTACAACACACAAATCTGAAGTCTATATACAAATATAAGTTAATTATTTACAATAAGAAAAAATATCCAACTCAATATAACATATATACGTGCAGTTGAAGACGCCACGTGTTTATGTGTTGCAGTAAACACCCGTTTTACGTTAGAACGCGTTTTCCCCAGTTAACACTTTCGCTGCCACCAGATTTTCAGAAATTGAGCCCTGTGTGCTGTTTAAATTTTTCATATAAACGTTTGCATAAAGGCATTTAAATAAACGGAAAAATAGTAAAAAAAATGTTGAGCCAATTAAATACTATAAAAAATTGACTTTTAATTGCTCCGTACATGCTACGGCCCTGGCACATAGCTATTAAGAACAATGTTATGCAGGCTAGCCTAACTAGCCTAATAATATCAGGTCCGTAGCATCTACGGAGCCAGCACACGGGGTGAAACTTGCGTCTCCGTACACGCTACGGAGCTGGCAGTGAAAGTGTTAAGACAACTTTTTACTAAATGCTTTTGTAAACCTAGTCAAAACTAGAATCGACAACATATTGAATTTATAGATAAAGCTAGTTGTCACTTCGAGCCATAGTTAAATCTAGCTCTAGAGAAAATAATTTGAGATAGAAAACAAGATATAGTTTTCCATTTCCTCCATTCCATCGCTATCGGAATACCTTGGACTCGTTCTCGAAGAGCATTTTCGGCAACTTTCGATGAAAATCGTGAAGGCAGCTGAAACATTTTGTCGCTTTCTACACAACACAATACGGGGCCGAGTGTAAGCTATCGCAGTCTTTACACAGGTGTGGTTAGGTATAGACATAAGCTCCGTATAAAGTTATGCGTAGGCGTATCACTAGCGAGCGCCGCCAGCCTCCTTAGTCTGAGGTTGGGGTGGTGTATAGAGGAGACCGCCACTTGAAAAGTTAAAGGTGACCGAATGAGAGATCCACCTCACGATGGGTCTGAGCGAGGTCGTAGTTGTGTGTGCGAGCCTTCCCGTGACCTCATTATTTAAGGCGAAGCAAGTTGGAACCGTCTGTATCAGTAGGTAACAATAAAACTGGTAGCATCCTCTATGCTGTCGAGAGTCCCGCATAACTACCTCTTTGAAGTAGAAGGCGAAACGAACTCATTTCGTCGCGTTCCCTTATTTAAGTTTGCCATGACAATTATACTAGAGTCAATTTACACATGTTTTTCAGAATAAAAACAAAGCTAGAAAGGACGGAGCGAGCCCACACCGCGCGGACGGCACTTGAAAAAGGATTCACAGCTGACTGGCGTCGGGAAAACGCGTTTTGTCTAGTGAGAAAGACTTTTAATAAATACTAGTTTTAAACTGTAATAATACCTTTTGTGTAATAAAACCTTTTTAAACTAAGACTATGCAACTATACACACATTAGTGCATGTGTATCACACAGTGTAGTACACTTTTCGACGTCTTCATATTTTAAAATATAACAAAAGTTAAGTAGTTAAAAATTAGTGTAAAATAGAAATTGTAAAACTAAACTTATTGTATTTTTGAAAGTTATTTATTGACTTTTGACTCCAATCGCCAAGTTCACGATTGGTCTGAAGTCACTTAATATTTTTGATTTCGTACCAACGGGTTAAGTTCCTGTTCTCCAAGATGTAACACTCACTGCGGCGGAAGCTGTTCTCTAACAAATTATGAATTACTCATTTAAATTTAACGTGTGTTAAGTTGAAGTGATAATTAAACGGTAATGTTTTAAGATTTCTTAATAAAAACCGTACAGATGTTAAATTTCCGACACTTTATATATACTTTGAGGCCTGTTTTCACCGATAATAAATAACTTCACACATTACACAATTGTTATTCTTCTCCACTCAATTCTTCACACTCAACGCCGTAGTACTTCAACCCGTTTAATAGTACGAAAATCCATACATGTTTCAGGTGGCCACTTCGTCGTTGGTCGTCTCGAACTCCAGCTTTACGTCGTTGTTCAACCCCTCGACGTCAACCTCGTTTTCAGACGCGTTTAACATATTCAGTGTCACCTGACAAACATTGATACATTGATGATATAAAGACGCATGGCAGGTATTTATTTAATTAGATTATAATAAATAAATGTATAATAAATAACAAATCTACTAAACTCTTTAAGCTTGTAACTAAAATAATCAATAAATCTACTTTAAAACGTGTTGGAGTCGTTCAAATGAAACTTCATTTTTAAAGCAAGCTTGTCACACTTCTAAAAAATAATATAATTTATAATGTATTGCAATAAGTAAAGTTGAGAATATTTTTGCGAAATAGGTAAACGATCTTTAAAAACCTCTTGCTGTGTATTTTATGTATATATCTACTATGTAATTATCTACCACTTCCGGATGAGTTCATGTTTCTGTAATAAACTAAGGTTTACTATGAAAGATCTAGATATTTCTGGAACGCTTGCAGGTGTCATGGCGTCCCGTTTAATGTAAAGATTATGTAAACTGATTGCACACTCTAGTAAATTAACGTAGCACATTGTAGGGTTTTTATCTAAAATGATTGAAAACCAGCTGAAGCCTGCGACGTTAACTGCAAAATTCTCCCACTACTTCAGTTTCAGGATATTTTATATTCAAACAAACGAAAAGATAAAAACAAAAACAACTAACGTACAGATTTTGTTAAGACAGATTTACTATTAATTTATATTACCATTGAGGACTCATAAAAAAAGGCAATTGTCTTACGGTTAAGTTTTTGCTCAACCGTAAGGAATATAAAAAAGTACTAAAGTGCTTTCAGTATACTTCGTATAATAAAATTAGAATTTTAGCAATCCTATTTAAGCGACATTAAACGGGAGTCCATAATTGTTGCATGCAACAGCCGAGTGCGAGACTAAGAGCAAAAGAAAAATTAAAGAAAATTCAAACTTCACTAACCAAAAAAATAAAAAAAAAAAGACGTCACAAAAAAAATATAGAAAAATATCGTATTGCATTAGTTAGTGAAGATTTGAACCTCGGCGTTCTTCCCTAATACGGAGCTGAGGCTCATTGGAGAGACTACCTGCAGCGCGCTGGTCACCGTACTGCTTACCTGCCTCACAGGAATACCTGCGTCCTCGAAGGCTTTCTTCTTCAGCGTCGAACGTATTTGGGAACTGGAATTTAAATATATTAATATATTATTATAAAACTTTCTGGATTTGTTAATTAAAATCAAAGGTACCTATGACACAGAGATGTACATTAAAGATTTATATTTTTATCATTTACTATAATTTTATATAAATAATTTAATCAACGAACGATGGAGAAAACCCGTGTTCAAGGAATCACTTTATTGACAAGAACTGATAAAGACAAAATAATTGAAGTAATCACCCATCCTAGAGGAATTTCATTATATTACATAACCTGCTAATCCATTGTTGGAAGGGGTAATCCTTGAGGTAATTACATTTTAGATAATTCACTACTTACACTGTTCTACTCTTAATATGCTGACTGAGCTTGTTAAGGTCAATGGCAAAACGATGCACACAGGAGCGGAGCATTTCAATCTCTTCATCAGTCCATTTACCACTATAAGAAAACAATATGAAAATACAAAAACAATTATAGGTATATATTACAAAAAAAATTGTGCAAATAAAATATTTCTTCCAAGTTTTTACTATATCAAAAAAAGAATATTAAGATAGATAGATAATATATGTCTGTACATGAAATAACAATAGTTATGAGAAACACACCCTGGTTGTGTATCTCCCATGGGATGTAGCAGCATCGTCATTTCAGACAGTTTGTTGAAAGCTGTACCAGCCTCTCTGAAGATTTCACCCACCTGTGACAAATTATATTTTGTTTTACAATTAACACACATTGGACATTGTTCATACAACAAAAAAATGTAGAATAGCTTGAAATTCACTTCTTTACGATATCTTGACAACTGCTTTCGTTTGCTACATATTTTATCTAATGCTTTGAATAATTTGAAAACTCATGGCTACATTGCAGAACAACAAGCAAGTCGTTTTTAAAACACTCAAGAAAAACATTATAGAAAATGAAATCATAATACAATGCTTTTTCACAGTAAATTATAAATTTCTTGTCCAATATGCAGCTCCGCCTTTCCTCTAGAATAATGACTATGGCATACAACTAATATAGATTATGTATTATAAAAATTAAAGAGAAATAAACGCAATAGCATTGTAATGATTTCAGATGATTTAAAGCATGACACTGGTACATTATATGCTTTCTAAAAAATACATGAATATCTTTCAATAAATGCTAAAGATATATAACAAATTATCTATATCACAGATGGCACATTGCATAGATAAATGCTGATGCAAAAGCATTAACAATGCATTTTGTTCTCTGCCTTATAGCTATATTAAAATATAAAAAAAACAATTGCAGTGTTATAAGTAAAAGAAAAATATATTTTGAAAAGTATGCAATATAAAAGAAATAATAATGACGATGGTATCAAAGAAGATAACACGTGTGTAACAAATGTAACCTAAATAATCCCACTGGTTTACTCTTATTATTGAACTTAATCACAAATTAGTACACCATAAAAAATACTTACTTTTGCCGCCGAATTGTTCATTATGAAAGCTTACTTTAACCACTAGGATAAATTATGAAAATAAATAATGTACTTCAATAAAATCAATTCAAATATATAAAACCGTACAGTAACATAAAATATCAGGCAAGAGAGAACAATGAATTGAAAGAAATTGAAAAATTAATATGTAGAAACTAAATTATCTTTTCTGACAAATAACTTAATATACTACAAAATGACAGGCTTATGGTGGAGGAAACGAGTTTAAAGATTATAGAGTTTAATGTATTTTTCTCTAATCTATATTCCGATTTACAATATTAATGTATATTATTATCTGTAATATCTATGGCTTACGTTATTAAAAGCAAAAAATAAGTAAAATTATAGACAGAGTATGAAAACGTATTTTTGCTTTATTATTATTATTATTAAATCGTTTAAAAACTTATACCTTTATGATTAGAGTCGCCACCCGTACTTTATTATATTTTACGTTATTTTAACTAATTATACGTTATGGGAACAATAAAGTACGCGAAAATACTTTATTTTGCAAAACTAATGTCACCGATATTAACACTAAACCTACCGACAATTCTTGTACACCTGTTCCTACCGCACGCGGTCAAATTGACCGGTAATTAAAAGTTATTTTATTATATAACGCAGGTAATAATGGAAATAACTAAAAGTAAAGAGTGTAGAAAATATTATACGCATATTCTAAGTATTGTCATGTAGTTTGATAACGATATTATAACGTTTAAAAATGTGTAAGTTTTACAAAAGTTTAAGAACGGTCAATTTGACCGGTACTTGGTAGGTTTAGTGTTAAAGAAGTTCGATCTTTATCGACCGATGCTCTATTACGTTTATAATCATTATTAAAATAAGTAATTTCAAATGTTAAATATTGTTTATCCATTATAAAATTGTTGTAAATGTTAAACAACAACTAATATAACATAGTACTTTATTTTAATGCATTGTACATTATTTTCTTAAATTTCATAACTAAGGTACTGTAATTGGAAAAAAAGTGGCAACCCTATTTATGATAGATGTGGTCAAAATTAATCTTATTATGTTATTACAGTTTAAAAATTTCCAAAGTAACTGTTTTGTGACTAAATAATTTAAAAACTTTGATTTATTAACCAATTTTTCACATAATTTATTTTTATTATTTATTAAAAACTATTAGAAAAATATTAGATTGAGGTAGATATGGTGGTTAACCAAATTCTGAAATTGTAGATGTCGTGTATCGTAAGAATTCTCTTATTGTTCTAGGAAAATACTTAAACTGATTTAGAGCTGAAATTACAATGTTACAAAACCAAATGGTCGGATTTCAATAAATATTTCTTATGAATTGTTCACAGTGAAAATTCTGCAAATTTTTCTGGAGAAAGGTATAAATCAGTTTGAAATGTGCAAAAGTATTGATTGTTATAATTTTTAACATCACATAAATCTTCATCAAACATTTATTAAAATGCCTAATTCCTTGAGAGACAGGAGGGACAAAACTTTAAATTTAACTCAAAGCTAGTGAACTTACTTTTGACGCTGGATTGCTCATCGAAATATCGCGCACCTTTTCATACAATTATAACACGATATATATATATTTACAATAATGTTAAGTAAATAAAACAGTTGCACAAAGACTGTATGTGAAAACAATTATTATAACAAGAGCCAAAATAAAAATCAATATTTCACCTAAATGTTGCCAGTTTTTCTTTTTAGCATTGTTCATGTTCTTTTTTCAGAAAATATATAATATTTTAATTTTCATATTTTTGTAACGCAACTTCTCAATGCATATATGTCATATGAAAAAAATCGTCAACGATACTCATATTTATATCATACTTACTTACTTATCTTCACGCCATATCCTTAGCGGGGTAGCCAGAGACGACGGAGCGCCAAACGCTACGGTCCCTGCATACATACCTCTTTCGGCTCGTACATGCCCTCCGGGGGGTCCTCATGCTTTTTAGGAGACCTTCCTCCAGTATCGTAGCTACTGTGTTTTCGAAGGTCACTCGAGGCCTCCCCCTGTCTCTCTTACCGTTCACTTTTCCTTTATAAATCTTTTTTACCATTCTTTCATCACTCATTCGTTCGACGTGCCGCCACCGTGACATCTTAGCTAGTACCTGCCATTCTGTGGATCTCTTCATTGCGGATTCGGTCAGCTAAACTGACTCCGCATATTCGGCGAAGAGATCGCATCTCCACAGCATTCATCTTTCTTACATTATTCTTCTGTTTTACCCACGTTTGGCTGCCGTATAACAGCGTCGGTAGCAAAACCGCATTGTGTACAGCCAAATTTGGAGCTATGCTGACGTTTCGCCGTCTCAACAATGCAGCCAAAGCACCGTTAACTCTGTTACCAGCAGCAATACGCCTTTCCACATCCATAACAGATTTGTAACGTAGTGTATATTAAAAAAACTTTGAATGTATTAAAAATACATGGCTATGATACAATTTGAATCTTCAGATGTATATTAATAAAATTTATAATTACCAAGATATTTTGTAAAGTATTTATTGCTTTTTTGATGGATCATCCAAAAAGTGAAGTTGTAGCTTTTTTAAGAGACATAAGGGAAAAATAGAGGAACGATATAAGAGAGGACATGAGGGGGTAAAATAAACGATATCGCCATATGGATAGTAAATTCATATTGGCTTTACCATTCGACTTAGCCATAATAAACACTTTGTTTAAATAAAAAGGTGAACACCCTCTATAAAGGTAGACATCACAATTATTAAACCAACTTGGAGAGGATAGATGCAAGTTACTGACTTTGTTTTTCAATAAAGTCATTATAACACCATGGGGAAAAGTTAACAAAAACGACTGTGTGAGCAAAATTATATCATTCAAGACCAGTTTATTCCGATTTACCACAGACTCTATATTATATATATTCTATTTGTAAATTTTGCAAGAAATATAGACTTATTCAAAAAACTTGCAAATTTTTGTAGATCGGGAAAGGCGTACAGCTGAGTATCCCATAATGTTATATAGTGGACGTTGGTTCACTGACGAGAAATTATATTTCAATTTTTAATACCTGAAAATGACTTTAAGGTCTGTGCAGGCTGAAGAAATTGCAACAACAATGTTAAGAGTTTGATATATTGCCGTAACCAGAAAAAAAATAGTTAAAGTGGATATAAGGCAGGATCCAAAAATGCCGAAATTGCTCTGAATTGTATGTAAAATTACGTATTTAATGATAGTTGGGTCTATGCTCAGCTTTGTGTAGTTGTTGATAAACCACATATTACCGAACATGACAGCACATATTTACATTCTTAACACCGACTACTTTTTGTATTTCACCGAATAATAATGTGACGGCATTTGAGTCGGTCAATTGTACACACTATACAGATTGACCCTTATTTTATATGTACCTCTTTTACTCTTTTGTTTCATTTTATGACATGTAAATTAAAAAAAAAATTTAAAACTCATTTTTATTTCACAAGTAAATAGTGCAAACTAGTATAACATTCTATAGACTATTATTCTTAATTCTTATTACAATAAATTCCTAGCCGTGTGTGGTCATATGTAATAGTATAAATTTATGCTTCATATTAAAGTGTAGCAACAGTGATCTTATCCGCTCTACAAGTCTATAGTCTACAATCTACACGTTTATGGTCGATGGATGGCCGACCACGGTGTTGGTCGTGAAAATAGTTTTTAAATTGTCTAGCTCTACAGGGCATTTAACCCTGTATAATATGTTTTCAAAATAGACACACCAAACCAAGACCTAATGAAACATTTATAACTATAAAATCTTTAAAGGTAAGTGCATGCAACTATGTATTCTGACGGATATCGTGTTCGTAATTAGTCTCATTCCACTTTTTTTATGTTTTCGCACCTTATCCATATAAAACCCCAGATAGAGCTCTTCAGCTGGCAATGCGTTTCTGCGCATCCAACTATACCTACATTATATAGGTCATTGGCTGGGTTTGGTAGGTTTTTTTAAAGAAAAGGTCAGTGAATTTCGCCACAAACCATGGATAATTGCCTATGGTTATTTTTTTATTACGACGAATGCATGTGAATCCTGTGCTGCGTGTAAAAAATATTCTCACGCTCGGAGACCTTTATGTTAAAGTCGCGGTTGTTTTTTTGGCTCAAATACACATGTTTTAATTTCCTGCAATTGCTGCATACGAAATCCGTGTGTTCAGTGTTATGTGATCCAGTAGAGCTCAAGTTCATTGTGTACTTAGCATATTTTTCTTGTAACTGTCTTTTTACACAGACATTTGAATAAAATAAGTAACATTAGATTAATATGGCCTTGATTCTGACAGTGGATTAGTTAATAGGTTTTCAGTTGTGGCCTTGTACCACTCATTGTGAGGTAATTGTGATTTTGTTTAAATCTTTAACTTGTTTAATGTTGATTTGTTGCTGGTGTTGTATCTTGTTTCAGACCTCAATTAACATGACATTTCTATATTTTATTTTCAATTCATTGTTTATTCTCAATATCATATAATAAAAAATGTTTTACAGTAATTAACACAATATATATAAATAAATAAGTATAAAAAATATAAAGGCATTTATATATAATTTGATTCCACAGCTTTTCCTGTTGCTGTTGTTCAAGTAATTTCAAAATTACATGCAAATAATCATTTACCTTATAAGTGACACATTTTCTTTTGAATTACACTTTATATAACTATTAATCTTGTAATTACGACCGCTGTAATGTGAATAGTTAATTAAAGAGTGCAATTAGAACAATAATAGTTTAGAAAATGATATCACTAATCTTATTGAATAATACTCTTACTACTCATTGAAACAATCAACAACAACAATCTTACCTCCCTACTTATATATATTTTATGTAATATTTGCAAAATTTAGTAAAAAAGTTTGCTTTCCACGAATTGTTTGATATTTTTGCTTCACTTTGTTTTTAATGTTATTACATTGTTAGTATTTTAAAAACTTCATATTTACTTAGCAGTTTAATTATTTAATTTACTTAAATATATATTTTTTAAATGTACAGATGACTTGATGAAGAATAATTGATATATCAAAATATAAAAGAAATAAACTTATTTATACTTTTCTGATAGTTATTAAAGTAGTTTTAATTTTTTATCAAATATATAAAGTGAACTGTATCTTTAAAACAAAAGTTTTACATTTTATTTACAACTACTTTGATTATTTATAACAATGTGTTTCTGAAGAAACCTAAGTTTGTAATTATGATAATGAATACCTTATTATGATTCCCTGTTAGGAAACTAAATTAGATTAGTACTTACTACTTCAGTTTGGTTTTAATAAATAAGATATCATGTTTCCGATTACTTAAAAGTATATCATTATAAAAGGTTTATATTTAATTAATGTATTAATCATATTTTGTTTTTCTACAGCCACTTTACTCATGCAGAAATAGACACCAATTCCAAACAGTAAGTATTAATAATATGCTAGATGGTTATGGGTACAATTTTATTTGGAAGGATTGAAAATATTAAATGTTAGTTTGTATTTCAGAATAAGGCTAGAATGGAACCATCATGTTCGCATTCCAAATGTGATGTGTATGAGAGAAGCAAAAACTCATATGAGAACAATGTGGAGAATAAGGCTGAAAATGATGCCATAATGGCAGAGAAATCTAGCAATGATTGTAATGTTAGGCAACAAATTGATGACCTGGAGCGTGAGGATTTTGAAGAAGAAAATAGAATACTGAAGCACTGTTCTAGTATGATTGTTGATAATGAAATAGCGGCATCCTCACATTACTCTGGCAACCTTTCCAGTGCTAACTCAAGCCTTGCTTCCAGCTCGGAGACAATATCTACATTATCAAATATGATGGCCAATGATTTTAGCTTGCCCGGGTGTAGTAAGACTGACGACTGTGAAGGCAGCAATGCTACTATTAAAAATATGATTCATTCTAGGACACCTATCTTTCCCGCCACCGAACAACCACCTAAGAAAGTAGACTTTATGCAGAAGTTGCTAAATAGTAATACCCATAAAAAGAAAGTCTTTCCTAAAGGGAAGTTGTATAAAGGCGAGTTGATGGAGCACTCGGGTGATAATGATATATGTGATGATGTAGGTGGACCTTCAAGCCGGAGCAGCTCCAATGCCTCGAGTATTGCAAGTACTAGTTCTGAAAGTAAAGATTTCACAGTGCCCTCTACGTCAAATGCGGAGAAACTCCTTGGTCTGGACGATAGTAGCAAGAGAAGTGGAGGTACCAGCTCCAAATCTAATGTGAGTATATTTATATTTTACTAGCTGCTGCCTAGCATCATTGGTACTGTTTTTTGTATGAAGAATAAAGGATAAACAAACCAAATGTAAATTTTATATGCATATATACTTTTTATCATAGTTTGAGTAGTATTAGAACATATTTCATTGAAAGAGATTAATGTTATATACAAAAAATAGTTCACCACACCCGCTCCACACTAAAAGATGAAATGCAAGTAATCACAAGTTTTTAGCATTAATTGCTTAGGTTTGACAGTTATGTTAGTCAGTCAGTTACAAATACAGGTATAAAGATTTTTTTATAAATGGTTTTACATATCTAATAACTAAACGCCAAAAATAATATCCGAACGTATGTACTTGGCGTAATATGTTCTTTGTCATTACCACGTTTGATGTCAGGCGCCGAGTCTCGACCGCACTTTGACTTTGAAGTTTCAGTGTATTGTTAAATCTAAAATGCACAAGTGCAATACATCTGAAATTGAATGTTATTAATTTAAAATAAAAAAATATTTTATTACTTTCTGAACGGGTTTGCTTTGTAATTTGGGACAAATATTGATATAAATATTTAGTTTAATTTAGTATGTAATATAAAAAACCATCCCAGTTCAGGAGTTAGGCGAGGAGTAATTATTTGGAGTTAATTTAGGTAAATCGACCTTCTAATTATGATAATATAGTAAACATTAATAACATACATAACCTGTTGTTCAAGGTGATATAAATATGATATAGTTTACCTACTACTACTACGCACATATGTTGTAATATATGTTTACTAAGTGATAAGAATTGTCTTCTCGGTATATATGCAGATACTAATCAGTGTTTGAAGATGATGAATCCTTTAATCTTATATAATTATATCCTATACATAAGGTTGCATGGATTGGTGACGTAAGAAATAGGATCCATGATGAAATCGTCGTTCCTTATTTACAAGACTTCTTTATCGAGGTTTGAGTAAATGTCACTTATACCTATTATAAGGTTTTACAAATTTATTTTACACCTAAAATACGCAAATTTGAAAATGTTTTCCAACACTTTGATAATTAATGTACATATTAAATTATCGTAATATTTTAGAATCGGTCTAAAAGTAGTCTGTTGTTCTTTTTGGTATGATATAATAAAACGAATGTAACTGGAAAATACATTTATTAATTTCGTTCCAAAAACGTACTGTAGCATAGCGTAAACCCATAAATAATGAACTCTAAAAATACCGATCATTAGTATATAAAACTATTAAAAATAGTTCATGACCGATTTAGCAAAGTACCTACCTGTAGACGCAATTCTCTGGTCTGGTAGTTTTAACAACTTTTTACCACTAAACGATCCGTTTTAAACCCTGTAATCTGCATGTCGGTATGTCCTGATTCCGGCGCGGTGTGCGCGGAGCGGATGACAGGTGGCAGACGGCTTACACGAAAAAAAAACTATCTCACATCATTCTGCCCGTTGGATATAACAGAAAAAGTTTATTGAGAATTAAATTCGTAATAGGTCTTTGATAAATTGCATCTGATTATCGTGAAGGATTGATTATGACAATCAATTGTGGTCGTCATCGCCCCTCGCGCCCTCCGACGGTTATATTATAAAAGTGATTGAATAATGTAACTCTAGTTTATTGGATCCGAAGGTCAGTATGATCATGTTCAAGTTGGTCGTGAAAGATGTCACGTGTGAAAGTGCTACGAAGACGAATTCCCAGGCGTTTCTACAAAGTAAGATATTTGACACCGACACCAGATTCAGGCGGAAAAAAAATTACCTTTAAAAAAAATTGCACATAAATTGTTTTATTACAAATCATCAAAACATTTTAACACGACTCTAAGGTGTTTTGTTTGATCGAAGGTGGATTAACTTACTTATAGATTTAGATATATATTAAATGTATATTTAACGTCTGTCCATATTAGAACATAATTCTTACAGAGCTACCAGTACTGCGACGGTGATGATGATTCAGAGGAGGACGTCAACGAGGAAGCCTGGTGTACGTGCCTATCATCACACGAGGTACACTTTATCATTGCTTTGCTTTGAGAAAATATTATTTAAATAGAATTCACTTCACCGTTGAGAAATATTTACATTTATTCTCTAAGACTTATATAAAGGTTGTTTTATTGTTCCACTATGAATGTTTTCCGTCGGTGTATGTGAAATGTAATAAATTTTTATTACATCGCAATAGAGATCGTATAGTCATATGTTGTAGAAAACAAATATTTAATTTAGTTTAACTGCCTTAATTCTCTCTTTAATGCTGCTAACTAGGAGTATATCTGTGTTCCTACCAATTCAATACCTACTGAGCGGTAGGTGACAGTGGGGCGGGTCACAGTATATATTAGGATAATAAAGCCATTAGAGCAATTGGGATCTGACAAAAAGCTTTATATAGAACCATCGATCTATTTTAATAAAATATTTGCACAGTTCGTTAACCCTGAACACTTTAAATTTTGTCGGTTGATTCTTATATTATCTTAGCAGCTAGTATTTTTATATTATCATTATTATATTATCTCAGAGTATTTGTTTACGTTTTCATTACAGTTTATATCATTATTAAAATTGATTTGAATTTGTCTACTAAATTTTAAATGAGATACATAATTGAATTAGTATATAAATTAGATCCTTGATATGTATGTGTCGGTGTTACAAACATAGAGATGTGGGTCGTGACACTCACCGTACAGGTACCTACGCCTTGGGTGATCTAAGTCTACATACATACATACTACATCACACTCGGTCGGTATAATTGTCCTGGTCGAATACGGATTGTCTAGTGATCGTTTTCACTCAAATTAAAATTAATATTTATGATTTTTTTTTCCTGTATCATGTATTTTATATATAAATTTTTACTTAAAAAAGTTGTTTAAGTATTTGTTTGGATTTTAAATGACAAGTAAACGTTGTTCCAGGACGATGACGAGGATGAGGAGCCGGAGCCCGATGAGAGGTTGTGGGTGAGTCTATATGTATGATAATATTCTTAATAGATATATTATGGTTAAGTCCAGCGTACATGTTTTTTAAAATGATATAAGAAAACACGCATAATATCACCAATACATTAACCTGTCGGTAGCGTCACTTTCGAGAACCTTAAATAGAAGTTTAGGAAAATTTACAACTCATTAAAAATAAAACAATAAACATAATAAAAACGAACAAAGCGCATAACGAAACAAATATACCGAATTTCCTAATAAACAATTTTTTCTAATATTAATGACAGTCGTCAGAATATTACATATATAATTATTACATAGCATATTTAAATATACACTGGAACTATACTTTCAAGTGGCACAAAACCAGTATTATATTTAAATTAAGATGACAGCGGTCTCAAAACAAATCTGTTAAATAATAAATTAATTATAAGAGTAAGGTTCGGATAAATTCACCGACCCATACATAGTCTAAATTAACATCCTGCCGGTGGAGCGACTTCCGCGCAAAAAGATCGAAATAAGTCTATAACGAGCGACTCGGGCATTACTGGTGCTCTCGACGCATTCAATGCCACCGACACACCGACACACCGACATACCGACACACCTGGTATGTCTTGCGTGAGTTTATAAGACACTTCGGAACACGCTAGGTGCGTTTCAAATGTTACGACAAAGGTTTACATTTTTATACACATCGAACTCTACCTTGCTAATGCTGCTTTCCAATAAAACTTTTATATTCCACGGCCGCAATCGCCTTCACAATCTAGTATTAATTGTAGTAATGATAGAGAGATCATTTATTCTACTTGTCCAAACAACTCGTTTAAAAATAACCAGTTTTGAATAAATAGTATCTTGTGATTCTAAAAACCGCCCGGGAACACGTCTTGAAGTAAAACAATAATTAAACATTATATTCCCTTGGTGTAATTATTAGTGGACGTTTTATTTTACTTTTGAAGACGGCGCTTTAATTAATATCTTAGTAATGACTAGTAACACACGCACACCATCACCATCACCACGGCCGGACTGCATCTGGTAACCTTCGTTCATATTATTCTCAATGTACATGTGTGTATGGATGATGAGGATTTTTTATTTAGTATTATAAAATGTATATAGTTTTAAAAATAAAGTATTAACGGTAAACAATATATTTTTAATTTCTTAAAAAATCTCTGATATCATCATTGTGATGTTTATTTTCTTATGTATATATATTTTTCAAACATAAGTACATACAAAATTAGTGACATTCAGATTGTGACGTCTGAAAATAACTTTATATGCAATTCACAGAGGAAACGCCGCTTCGAACCACCTCCGCCTCAGTCTGCAAAAAAGTTCTGTCCAGATGGCACCGTGATGCCTGGTTCGGGGAGTGACTGGCCCAACATGCAAGCCAACATCGGCCTTCAGGTGTCCAACACCCTACAGGGACCACCGGAATTGAAACAGTGGCTCAACAGGTAACACCAACAGGCCATGTTGGGCCAGCCTTGTGTTAAAAGTATCTATAAGGTGTACATAACATATTTAACATGACGTCCCATAAGTTAGTTAATTTGTTTGACCAGTGATGCAGAATCACAAGTTTATCTAATAGAGTGTAAAACTAACCACGTGGAAGATTCGCGGAAGCGTAATACCCTGTTATCAAAGGCGATGCATTTCATAACATGTCTTGAGTTGCATTTGTTTAAATACACCTTAATTTTAAAGGTTATTGATCTCTGTCAGCATAACTCAATTAGTGACTAAGAGTTTGTTTATCAATATTGATTTAGGATCATTATAAATTCTTCATAATTTCGCATCTCTGTTGTGTAGTTGTTAAAAAGACTGCCAATTTTTGGTCTTGGTATTATTTTGTAACTATTGTGTTAGTAGATTGAAAACTTTCCTATGTTTATATCCTTTAATATATAATAGTTATAAAGACTATAAAGTATATTAAAAAAAAACATATTTTTTTAAGCAAAATTTAATTCATACTTAAAATTAAATACAGATTTCAAACATGGTCGAACGGTGAAAAGATCCAGGCTATCGACGCGCTGATAAACAGATGTGCCGCCAGCCAAGTCCGGTACATGATGAAGGCTATCGAACCTCTCTTCCAGCGGGACTTCATCTCGCTGCTCCCCAAGGAGCTCGCTCTCACCGTGCTGGGTTACTTGCAGCCCAAGGATCTCTTAAGGGCTGCTCAAACTTGCCGTTATTGGAGGTAGAATCACTTTCTCTAGTAACATAACTTGTCCCAAACTTGGGTCCCTGTATTTAATTAAACCAAGGTAGTGAACAATGGTTTGCTTTCTTAGACTCTTTAGTGAAGGCAGTCAACCGTGTCTCGATCGTGTTGTGACATTTATCAGATATTATTGATTAGTAGTAAACGACACGGCTCTTGCAAAATTATCAGCTGTTTTGCAACAAGCAATTCAATTTAAATTGACAATAATACACCATCAGAAATGTCTTACTTAATCAGCTTATCTAAAACTTGAACATTAAACTAATTCCAGGTTCCTGGCTGATGATAATCTTCTATGGAAGGAGCAATGCCGTCGCATAGGGTTAACAACGCTGAAGAAGATGCCCAGGTCGCTACCCCGTTGTGCCAGCCCTTGGAAAGCCGCGTACATGCGTCAGTCTCTGATCCAAGAAAACTGGCTTCACAAGCCAGTCAACAATCCCATAGTGATGAGGGGACATGACGATCACGTGATCACCTGTCTGCAGTTCTATGGCAAGCGTATATTGAGCGGCAGCGATGATACCACCCTTAAGGTCTGGTCGGCTGTGAATGGAAAGGTAATTTTACATAGCAATTCCTTTTAATTTTTTCTTTTTACTGTGTAATTGTAGAAACCGAGAAATGTATTTTGCAAATAAGCGAATCGACATTACGTTCTTTGCCTGCATGTAGTGATAGGTTATCTCCCTACAAGCTCTATAATAAGGTCCTTTAATAAATGAATTATGAATATTTGTTGCTATAGAAAAAAAATATTTTAACTTTAATGACAATAAAATTAAACAGAAACAGTTGTCTAATTGTATATAACGGTGGCTCATAACTGAGAATAAGATTTATATATGTATTTATATAAAGTACTGTTATGTCTTGTGCAGTGTCTGCGCACGCTGGTGGGTCACTCGGGCGGCGTGTGGTCGTCCCAGATGGTGGGTGACTTGGTGATCAGCGGCTCCACGGACCGCACCCTCCGCGTGTGGAACGCCAAGACCGGCCAGTGCCTCAAGGTGCTCGCTGGACACACCTCTACCGTCCGATGCATGCATCTACATCAGAATAGGTGAGGATATGGCTTTTATACTACAAGTATTTTTTTATACATTCAAATATTTAGTTTGTATCGTTTATTTGTATTATTCATCTTAAATTCGTTTGGGAAACAAAATGTGACTGCAATTTTATTGTATATGCGAATATATCTCATGTTACTTGTCTTAACTTTGCTAAATATTATTATTGTATTATCTTAAAATATATTTTACGTTAGTTCCATGATAAAAAACAGTAAACACTGTAACGGATAGCTAATAAAGTAAACATAATTATCTAAAATGTTTTATTATGATAACTTTTAGTTTATTATAATGTAGTTATTTTATTATGATGAAATACAATATATTTATGAACAATGATTTTAAAAATTTTACTGTATATATGTTGATAAAATGTTATAAGCTGAGCGATTTATTTATATATATGTATATAATCTTTTAATATTGTTGTCTTCTCGATAAATTTCTAAATATAACAAATAAATATAAATTTGGTTCAAAGACCCTCAGTGGTGAAACATTGTGAAATTAGACTTCTTTAAGAAATATCAAATATAAAAATACGAAGGGATGACAATATAACTTTTTTAGTAAATCACTAATCTACCACAGCTAGCGAACATTACATTTGTTTGAAGCATTGCAATCTATTATTACATACATTACATCATACGAGGCATCTGCGAATTTATTAAACATAATAAGAATTATTAATAGCACTATTAACATATACAATCAAAATGAAACTATATACCATGTGTGCTCTGTGTGTACAGTGATTTGTGTGTGTATGTGTGTGAGTATGTGTATCATTATGAAATTATACAAATGGATTATATTATTAACGTTTCTCGTGTTTCTCATCCAATTTTTGTTGTGAACATTCCAATAATTAAAGGTCCCGTGTAACCATGTTTGTAATCAAATCTTATAGATTTTGTTTTAAGTTAATTATATATAGAGGTGTACTATAATAACCATATCACATTAATAAATCAACCTCTAATATCTTATATCACAATTTTCTGATCACCAATGTATATTTATATAAGAGATGTTAACCGTATTAACAAAGTAAGTGAATTATTAGTAATATATGATGTCATTTGTTGGAATGATTCTATAGAGATATCCTGAACCATTTATGTCCCATTATATTTCAATTGTCCTCAATATAAACCTAAAAAGGTTACTTAGTTACGTAGACAAAAGATGGAAAACAATTGGTGAGTCTTTATTTCACTGCGAATCATTAAAACCCTTATAAGACTATGGACATAGCGAGTACTTATTTGATTTACTATTATATTATTTTATTATTATTTGGCAAAATTGACCCAATGTATTGGTTAATTATTCCAAAGTAGTGATGATAACTTTTTTATTCCATCAAGTACTTAATTTCTTCCGACCACAGTGGTCTATTGTTTGTATTTGTAGTAATGTTTCATTGCATACAAACAGTTCAAGTAAAATTTTACTCACTGCTTTACTGTACTGTACTGTATTTTTATCCAAAACTAAAATGCATAAATATAAAATTTTATCTTCTTATTGATTTATACAATATATGTAATAGTGAAGCCAAGCCTTTAACAAATACAATCGAAATATCCTTTTTGTATTACGTGAGCGTTGTAATTGAAAGTCAAACAATTTATTTCAAGTACATACATTGCACTTGTGAAACCTCAGATTATATTAGCACGGTTTAATTTAGTCATTCATAAATTGAGTTATTTGTGGTACCAGGAACATCATTATTATAAGACCTTTTCTCCCAAAACAAAATGTTATTAGTTTCTTGTAGAATGAAATGATAAGAACTATATCATTGTTTTAACTATTAATTTCCTGTGAAAAACGCATAGATGCGTTTTTCTCATTCGGTTCAAGATTGTACCACATAATAAATATACATACATTTTTTATTGTTCTATTTAACACATTGTACGTCAGTGGATGTGTCTTAATGTGTTTAAATTATTTTTAATGTTTTGATATTAATTATTCATCTACATTTTAATTTACCCATGAGTTAGTACATATAAACAATGAGTAACATCGGTCCAGTGACTTATCTCGTATAGTTAATTGAAATACGAATTAACTATTTTATTTATAAAATAGTACTTAATAGGGATATCATAAGGATGGAAATATTTAGAAGTTGATATTTACGTACGAGTATATATAGCTTTATATAGTTGTTACAGATATGTGAAATAAAATGTATATGTAAGATGTTTTTCTATTAGATACCTAGGTATAAAATAAGATTTTTGCAATTTTACATTAACTGTGAATGAAATATTTAAAACGTATAATACTGCAATAAGATAAGCATTATTACACTGAGTATCTTAAAATGTTGTATATGTATGTATGTATTCGTATTCGACGCCGTAGTTACATACTACATACATACATAATACATGAACCGTTACATTGCGTAATCAGAAGCGAAAAACACACAAAAATGTAGAAGGTGTTCCCGTTAACCACTAAATCCAAATTTCCAGGGTAGTATCCGGATCCCGGGACGCCACGCTGCGCGTGTGGTCTATCCCCGACGGGCGGTGCCTGCGCGTGCTGGTCGGGCACCTCGCGGCCGTCCGCTGCGTGCAGTACGACGGGAAGGTGGTCGTGTCCGGGGCGTACGACTACTTTGTCAAGGTCTGGAACCCCGATACCGGGGAGTGTCTGCACACCCTCGCCGGACATACCAATAGGGTGTACAGCTTGCAAGTGAGTGATACAAATCGAATAAGGTATAAAAAAATTAAAACGTTGACTACTTTTCGAATACTTTTCTAATTTGTATTCAATATTGACTAACTGGAGAATATACGAAAATGTAGACATAATATAATAAAAAATAGTCTTTCAAAATAGCAAATTTAATCTACTCAGTGTAGATTTATTTTATGCTCAGATTGTTTGGTCTATCTGAAGTGCTCTTTCTATTCCTGTTTTTAGAACTTCTTTATGACCATAAAGGAATATTGAATTTCCTTTATTCTGTACAGAATTGTAATATCTTTTCATTTTGATTTGATTGTAATATTAGTTATATGTATATGTAATATTATTTCATTGAATTAATTTTACAATCAATATGCATAGTAATTTTTTATTTATTTAAAACCAAGGTTACTAAGAATAATGCAATGAAAAGTTTATATTCTCTGCAATAATACATTTCAATTAGGTATACCAATTGATAAGTGACAGTTGTGTACCAACCTAACCGTGTACAAAGAAACAATATAGATATCATTAAAAGAGACGGCAAGAGAACCTTTATTAAGGTCAGCTTGGAAATCAATGAACAAACGGTTCAAAGTCAGAGACAAATAGAAATGTAACTCATATTTGTTTGTAGTTTGACGGAGTGCACGTAGTGAGCGGTTCCTTAGACACGTCCATCCGCGTGTGGGACGTGGAGTCCGGTCAGCTGAAGCACACGCTGACCGGTCACCAGTCCCTAACGTCCGGTATGGAGCTGCACTCCAACATACTGGTATCGGGGAACGCCGACTCCACCGTCAAGGTCTGGGACATCACTACCGGCCACTGCCTACATACACTGTCTGGTAAGGAAATATATACTTTTTATTTTAATATATTATAATTAAATACTATATTGACAGAGCTAATAAGGCTTAACGTAAATGTTAAATTGTTGGATGTAAGTAATCATATATGTACCTTTACAACATGTTTCCTGTGTTCTTTGTCATGTGAACCGTGTTCTGTAGTTTGTATAACATATGTATTGTGTTGTTTTTTCTTCTTTTACATCACTAATGTATCAAGAATTGTTTTTCCAATGTTTTGATATATGGATTGTTCTCGGTACTCGTGGATGCTTTAATAATAATATTTATTTATTTATTTATTTACCTTCACGCCATATCCCTTGCGGGGTAGCCAGAGACGACGGAGCGCCAAACGCTACGGTTCCTGCATACCTCTTTCGCCTCGGCCACAGACATCAACCTCTTCATACAGGCCCTCCGGGGGGTCCTCATGCTTTCTTCGTGACCTTCCTCCAGTAATATTGATACTGTGTTTTCGAAGGTCACTCGAGGCCTCCCCCTGTCTCTCTTACCGCTAACTTTTCCTATATAAATCTTTTTTACCATTCTTTCATCACTCATTCGTTCGACGTGCCCAAACCACCTGAGCACGTTCTTCTTCATTCTCACCGTGACATCTTCGCTAGTACCTGCCATTCTATGGATCTCTTCATTGCGGATTCGATCAGCTAGACTGACTCCGCATACTCTGCGAAGAGATCGCATCTCCACAGCATTCATCTTTCTTACATTCTTCTTCTGTGTTACCCACCTTTGGCTGCCGTATAACAGCATCGGTAGCAAAACTGCATTGTGTATAGCCAAACGTGCAGCTATGCTGACGTTTTGCCGTCTCAACAATGCAGTCAAAGCACCGTTGACTCTGTTACCGGCAGAAATACGCCTTTCCACATCCATTTCGTATCTTCCGTTTCTGCTAAACATACTTCCCAAATATACCACTTCATTCACTTGTTCTATTATCTTACCATTCACGTTGATCTTACATTCTGTTCTTTCTTCATTTCTTTCAAATATCAGAAACTTCGTCTTATCTACATTCAGGTTAAGACCATTAATTTCACACCCATCTTTCAGAGTGGTGACCAATGCCTGCAAATTGCATTCTGATGATGCAATGAGCACTGCATCATCTGCATATAGCAAACAATTGACCTTAAGGTCACCTACTTTCACTCCCATGTCACTATCTTTCACTCCTTGGAGACAACTATCCAAATACAAATTGAACAACCAAGCTGACATAGCGCAACCTTGCTTAACACCCGATTGGATGTCAAACCAGGGCGACATGCCAGCTCCTACTCGCACACAGGCTGAGTGATCTCGGTAAAGAGACCTTACAGCCTGTAGCAAGGGTCCGTTCACATTGTATCGGGGCAGTATCTCCCATAACTTCTTTCTCACAACCCTGTCAAACGCCTTTTCCAAATCCACAAAAGCACAGAAAACCTTTTGGTTTAGGGCCAAACACTTTTCCGTGATCATGCGGAGGGAAAAAATCTGATCTATACACCCTCTTCCAGGTCTAAAACCTCCTTGGGCCTCCCACAACAGCCTTTCAGATCTCTCTTGCATTCTTCTCGCTAAAATTTTAGCATAAACTTTACCGCCCAAGCTAATCAAACTGATAGCCCTATAGCTTGCACAGTCTATCTGTGAACCTTTGCCTTTATACAAAGGTACGATGACTGCACTTCGCCAATCGTCTGGGACCTCCCCGGATTTCCAGCATAAATTGCACAAAAACCAGAAAAAGTCCCCGACGCGTGGCCATACATACATCTCCTTATAGAATTCCGCCCACCGCTGCAAAACGTGTGCTTGCTCAGTTAAAATTTCACCGCTCTTCGAAAGCACCCCTTTCATTCTACAGGTTACCGAACAACCCCGGGAACCACTAACTTCTCGCCAGAAAAGCTTCGTGTTTTCCCGGAAGTTGTTCGTCAACCTTTCATCCCTTTCTCTCTCAGAATTTTCACGCTTCATCTTTATAAGTGCTTTCGTTTTGTGCTTTTGCAGCTTGTACGCTCTTTATCTTATCTCTCATACTTTTATCCTTACCAGAGGCTTTATAATCCAGCCATGCTTTCTTCTTTAAATCTACAGCGTCTTTCACTTCATCATCCCACCATTCATCGCGCTTTTTACTAAAACCTCTTTTCCTTTTGCCACATAATAATAATTTTAATAATAATAATTTTATTAATAATGTAAAATGAAAACTGTCAAATTGGATGTTTAAATTTTAAATGATATATATTAGTTGCCCCAGTAGTTAAATAAAGGAGTGTCTCGGAGTCACTGTTCATAACATATTGGATGCTCTAAAACATCTGCAGTGTTGTTAATAATTGTGTTTCTTGTCAAATATAAAACTGTTGGTTTGTATTAATTATTATCAATAAGCACTCTTTAATGTACAATAAAATTTTGCATTATAGAATGCAATTAAACAATTGGCGTATGTAAAGCTAAATAATTCTCAGCCACACCACCGAAATAGTATACGCTAAATATGAAAAAAAAACCTAAAATAATGTTTAAAAGTAGGACACAATTACATAAAAGTAAAAAAACTAGTATAAGAACCACTTAATAAACTTAATAATGACAAAAAATAGTGAATTATACGAGTTATAATAAAATGTTAATTATTTCTCTAGTACTGACAGAAATGGCCCTTGAATAGTTGCTTATTAGGGGCGGGTCGAAACAGATCGCACGGAACAGGACAGGGCCGTTCAGATCAGGAACAGCTACTATAGCTGCTATAGCAGCAGCAGCAGTAGCACGGATGAAATAGATCTTGTAGTTTATTTGTACTCTGATTTTGTTATTTGCTGTGATGTTTATACGTAATCCTCAATTATCAGTGTTGAAGCGGCTTTGGAAAGATATGTCTAATCCAATCCGATACAATCTGATAGAAAATGGGATTAACATTCTTTAGGAATTTTATTACAATCAATAGATTACAGTCAGCCATTTAGATTTGGATAATCGAAGTATTTCATTATCTTTTGACATATCTCCTATCTCTGCCAAACCCTCACATGATATATCAGTTACAATAATCAGCGAAGTCTATCTTCCAACTGAATTTGTTATATTTTTTAAATCATGTATTTATTGCATTTTATGTATATTTTTTTAGTAATTTCGGTAAATTTATATTTTTTATGAATAGTTTATAAATATCCAGTAATTCAAACAACCACAACTAAAGAACATCTCGTTAGAACAAGCTACAAATGCTCATGGGTTGCGAGAAACGAACATAGTTACAAAAATAGGGTGTAGGGGTCATGTAGGAGGTATTTACTATTTTTCATCAATTCCTTGTAATAAAAATGTGTGTTGAATAATTTGTCAGGTCCAAACAAGCACCAGTCGGCGGTGACATGCCTGCAGTCGAGCAACCGCTTCGTGATCACGTCCTCGGACGACGGTACCGTGAAGCTGTGGGACGTGCGCACGGGCGAGTTCATCCGTAACCTCGTGGAGCTGGGTTCGGGCGGGGCCGGGGGCGTGGTGTGGCGCATCCGGGCCTCCGCTACCAAGCTCATCTGCGCCGTGGGTTCCCGCAACGGGACGGAGGAAACTAAGCTCCTCGTGCTCGACTTCGACGTGCCGGGAGCGTGCCGGAAGTGCGATGAATAGCATCGACTTAACCGGCGTCTCTTGCGCCGATACGCCAACCTTTACGCGCCGTGGAACTGCTAGACTGTCCTTTACCGCTGATCGTCTCGTTGCACTCCTCACTGCAGCGTTGGTTTGCTCTAGCGTAGTGTTCATATCGGTTTTGGTGTATATACTCATTCTGAATATGTTTTTTGTACTGAAGATCAGTTGATCAGCGGTATCGGTATCGGTATAAAATGGTAACGGTGACTACCACTTGAACTCTTGAATATTACATCTGGTGAGTTTAGCAGTCGGCGTATGGTTGGCGTCCAGTGGATAGTGAAACTATTATGAAGTTTACCCACCGGGCTTGACACGTGACAGTGTTGAAGGACTGCTTTCATATCCATAGCGTACTAGCGTACTCTGATTACCTTACTAATACATTCGATACCAATTACCAATACAATACCATTACATTACATTTATAGTTCTTATGAATAGCGTTCTTCGTTTTTCTGTAATGGGGGTAACTCTGTAATCCTATCCTTGAATCTTATATATAGTGTTCTTGTGACTGGGACAGTATGAGGAAATATGAATACGTACTAGATACAGAGAAGTTTCATAGAGATTTTTAACTTTTAACATTAATAAAAAGGTGAAATAATTTATAATTTTTATATTCAAAACATTTTATTGTATCAGAGGAATGAAACCAACAGCAGTAGTGAAAAATAAAAAAATGTGAAGTCCACCATTGTCTCAGTTAAAAACCACTAAATAATAAATAGATTCGGATACTCCACCAGCTCCCCGGTTGACCCCCAAGACCTGGCGCTGTACCATTGCCAAATTTCTTTGTATGTCGTGCTTCATTGTCCCAAAGAATTTATGAGGATATCGGATCTTAGTTTTAATTTACTATTAAGATTTTATAACTTGACCCATATGATTATTATGTTTGTGTTTTTAGCGTTCTTCGATTTAGTTGACATTTTAATTGTTTCATTTATATGTATGATTATCGTTCCACAAACTGGCGTGTTTTGACATTACATTATTTTACTGTATTTTTAATTATACATATATATATATAATTATTGAATTATTCATTATAAGCAATAAATCAACATAGTTTACGATCACAAATTAAAATGGCGCGCCGGTATAAATAATTCTTAATTTGAATTTGTTTTATTTTATATTGTAATGAATCCAATAATATTCATTGATATATAGTTAATTTTTTTACAATGATTGTGAGATCGCTCGCTATAATTAATAATAATAATATCTGTTATAAATATGTGAATATAATAATTGATTTGTTTATCTATGATGATGTTATGTCATAATCCAAGGTGTATCGATGGCCAGGTATGTTATCAATTATAAATATAGTCAGTAAGATAAAGTAACTGTACGTATATTGTAATAACTTTCAGACTTATTGTAACACCGAATTAAAACAAGTATATAATGTTCGATGTTAGTCTTTGATAATCAAGTCAATCTGATCCTTAATATCGTAAGCTTGTAAGTGGCTATTTGTGGCGTGCTCTAGACTAGAGACTAGAGGTGCTCGGGGAGACAAGTGTATTGTCTAATTATTATTATTAATATTATTATTTTTTTTTAATCAAAATCATGGCAGACAAGATCGATGCTCCATTCTGTTTTTTTACGCTTATAGTATACATTTTTGATGATAATAATTTGAATGATCTATATATACTTGTCCGCTCCCGAGCTTAGGTATAATAATTGTCGTGTAAATACATAATAGACGCCAGGAGGCGCCACGAGACGTCCGACGGCCACTTGATATGTGATCAACTGCGCGCATTTTATGGCTGATTAAATAATTAAACGAAGACTGAAGTATAGGTATAGTTTAATATAGTATTTAATAACGTCAGTGGGAAGCTGTACTGCGTGATGTGTACAATGTGTACAATGTGTACTACGAATGATACTTTACCGTTACTCCTGTTATTATGAATGTATGTATCTGTATCCTGTATCCTGACCTTTTTGTTTTTCAAATCTATCATTTCCCGCGATCCTTTCTCGATTTTTATATATATCACTAGACGCTAAGGGCGGTCGCCGTGCTGCCATTTTACTTAGTTAAAATGTAATTTAGTGTTAGATTTAATGTAATCATTTCCTCACGCCGACGTGGCGCCTAGGAATGAGAGGAAGATTGCCACAATCATAGTGTAATCAATTTACTCAGTGTCTATAATATGTATATACATTATTCCTTAGGAAGACTGTCGATAATACTATTATTTAATCTGAAGCATTGATTGGTACTCTCATCGCTAGGCCCACCGCTGTACTCGTATTGGCTGATTCTGATTGGTCGGTTATTGATAAGATAATGGATGATCTATTAAACGGAACGAATTCAGGTTGTTTCAATTGTAAGCCTTTTATTTGATCCTGTCGTGTCTACGCCGAGGCTACGACGCCTACGCCGTCTACCATTGGCTACGCCGTAGTACGGGCCCGGGACCGCAGATATACATATTGTACCTTGTTTATTGTTTCTGATTCTTTTGTTCTAATTTCTTAATTTGCTAATCGTAATATCATTTCAATAAAGTCAGTTGTTTTCAATTTGGTTTTGTTTTATTTTTTAGATTTAATATTATAGATATTGTATATAGTTTTAAAGGTAATTTTTGAAAAACCAAACTGCTCTACAAATTTCTTTGGATATTCTACTATTTAAAGAACACAACAGTTTAACGAAGAGAATTTAAAATTCATCATATTTAAATATATTTATGAACACTTTCAACATCAAATTATTTGCTTATGCGTTTCCAGACTCAAGAGACTTCATTGACGCTTTTATCTCAGAGTTTGATATCATAATTCAATGAAAAACCTCAAAGGGAAGCTTCTTTCAGAGCTTATACCTTCGAGACTAGAACGGCGTCGAAAATCGAACTATTTAAGAATGCCGTGATTCCATTTGAAGGAGATAATAATATACCTTCCTCAGGCAAGTTCGTTGTACAATAGAAGAAAATATCAAACTTATAAAATTTTGAGATTTATTAGATTATAAAGATTTGAAAAAGTTAAATCACGTAATTATATTTGTTGTATAGTATATTAAAAGAAATTATCTATTAAGTATCTCCAATACTTATCTAAAGGGTTGTGAAATTTATTTACTTAACATTCAATATCACTTAGCAATCTATGTTGAGAATTTAAGTAATTGATCGATGGTGAACGCGAATTTTTCTATTATGATTTATGATTCAGAAGTCCGCCATCTTGTTTTATATCGTACACGAAAAAAAGAACTCGGGCGAGTCGTAATTTCAGGTGCGAATTGTGTATTACTTCAGCATCTCACGATTTTATTTTTCTCATACTTTATGACAGTATGTCATAAATTACAGAAACACATTAATGTTTATATTTTTTATTCACAACACTTACAACACCAACTTACAGTGTTTAAAGTTGACACATCGTTTGCTTATATTTACGGTTAAATATATACAAGTACCGAGGGTTGCGAATAATATCTGCCCCTCATAATGTACCTGAACTACTTACAGTATACATTATAATCAGATTAAAGGTATGTTAGTACATATTCCAGTAATAAATTCATGAATCTTTTATATTCTAAACAGTCCACATGTATTTAATACTTTAGAGTTAAGTCAAAAAATATTACGTAACTGGTCAATTTCAAATGATATTGTATAAGTTGCCAAAATATGTTGTAAAATTAAATTAAACCTTAAAGTTACTAAGATCGAAGAATGATTATTTTGACATTGATCAACACTACTCACTTATATTTAAAAACATTTATAATTATATAGGTTTAACACTTTATATCTAGTTATACCAATTCGGTTACATAGTTGTAGATACCAAATTAAGTAACAAATACAAAAATATGGAAGAAGAAGAAGTGTGCGTTTCAGAATAATTATGAAATATCAACATTTATGAAATATTAAAATTCAGCCAGAAAACTGGTAACTGGTAACAATATTTGTCGGAGAAAAATATATTCTTAAATAATAACAAAGACAGCCTCAAATCCTAAACCGTCTATGTATTTAATACTCAAGAGATTAGGTATATATTTAACTTGAACGTAAAATGGTAACCATTTATGGCTTAAATTTTGTAAATCTAAATAAATTCCAATTTCTTAAATAGTAACACTTCCTTTTTAATCACTTTTGATTGTCTTATCCATCTCACTGCAGCCTTTATCACCTTAAAACTAACTTATAGTTAATATAAATAGTCACAAATATTAGATAATATAAAAAATAAGCATACAACGACGTTCTATTGAGCGATTTGTATAATTTAATAAACTAAAGTATTGGCAGGAAAAGATACTTTGTAAAATTAAATCATCTATTACATAGTTGTTAGAACATTTTAGTGAAATTAAAGCTATTGTTCTAAATTAATATAATCTAAAGGACAAAAAACTTAGTTTAGTTTAAATTAAATAAATAGGTGTAAATATTTTTTTGATAAGAATTATCACAACAGGTTCTTTGGTCTTAAATCCTAAGAATATTCAAACAAAAGTTGGAGAAATATAATATCCAAAACTTTTAAAAATGGTTACAAAATACATACTTGATATGTGGATAACATATCTCAGTTATAGATATATTAGGATAGAAAACATTTGTTTGACAAATATAACGAGTTAGATTTTGCCAATTAGATTCCGATCATCCGTTCCTCACGTGGTACAATATCTGAAGGAGCATGATGGAAATGCAGAACGTATATGCCCTTTGGCATACCAATGAAGAGGCGATGTCCCCTTTGGTCTTCGATCACATCAATGGCCAGTATTGGGCATATCGGAAACGAGAAGCAAAACATTTCCATAAAGTTATACTCTTTCAATGGCACCGACCTAAAAATGTTCAATTCGCCATTCACGTACGGCTTGTTATAAATACGAACAACGCCCCAAAGGGTGCCAACGAAATACAGATCACCATGTCGCTTGACGATCGTTATGTCCTGTAAAGCCGCTTGATAGCCTCGGTGGTTTAATGCAAAAATCCATTGCATGAAAGTCCTCCAATCAATGTTCTCCAAAAAGTTATAACGTCGTAATACGTCCAGCATGTTAGAGTGCAGATCGAATGCACGGTGTAGTACAATTTCGTTGTTTGTCAGTTTGTAGACGCATCGCCTGTACGTCAATATATTTAGTTGGTTGCTGTAACCAAGAGCGACAACCCTGTCTTTCATTCGTTTCAGGGTCTGAATTCTGAATCTTGGAGATGTTAATTCGCAGAGTGTAATCTCATCGTTTGAAAAAACGATATAAACCTCCCTCTCGTGAACCAAGAAGGTCCTGACGCGGGTGAACCTCACCTCATTGTAATGAAATGGATTAGTTGTAATAGGCCAAATAACATATAAATTCAAGGTAAATCCCAAAATTACGATGACATTCTCGGCTTCATAGTATTTCAAAAAATTTCCGTATATGGGGCCCCGAGTTATAGGCCACATAGTATTCAAATTCCAATAGTACACCCCGCCATGGGTGTGCACGCCCATCAGGTTATGCTTTAATATAATGAAGCCCTTGATCTCTGCCTGGGCGGTAGTGGGACAAGCAAAGTTGGTACTTATTTCAGTGGCGCGATTAACATGGGGCCAAAGAGCCAAAGACTTGTAAATGTTGTTGTAGGGTAAGTTTGGTTGGCATTTTTTTATTACCACGTTACATATATCTGGGTAATCTATCTTCAAACGACGTTTCCAATAATTCTCATTTTGGAAATAAAAATCAATAATATATTTCCATCTCTTGCAGATTTGCTGACAAAAAGCGAGATCTCTTGGCGATAAATATTTAAAAATTATTTCCAATACTTCGGTTGGTAAGTATGTAATTAACTCGGTCGAATTCTCGAATACTTCGACGCTCATTTTTGATGCCATAATTTTAGGTATACTCACCAATTTCGGAGTAGATGACTCTGAGCGCGACGTATTGTTGGTAGAAGGCGTGGAATTATTCTGATTTCTTTAATTTAGTTCTCTTAGTTGATGATTTGAGACGTCTGAAGCTGCGAAGGGCACCTGCAATATTGGTTATTGATTAAAAAGTGTACGAGGTCTCACATCGCATGTGCAATATTTGTACATGCGTGATGGAGCTATCCGTTATTGATCGCAAAGTGCATCCAGGGACCATGACCAGTATTGCCATTTCACGATTGTCTTAAATAGAAAAATAAATGACTTACCATACTAATAAAAAACTTTATAGTGACAATGTCATATATTTAAATATATGCAAGTAATAAATCATTGGATTGTATGCTATATTTATATAGTATTTATTTTGTTTTATGGAATAGTTAATCTTTGTGTCTAATGTTTAGAGTAACAAAAATGCTAGCTTCTCACAAATTAACTTATGTTTATAAAGATTCTTAAGTCGAAAATAATTTCACTTAAAGAAAAAAAGGAAAATTCTATAAACACGGGGAACAGATACATCTATATTTACGAATGGTAACACCTATATTAAATTCAATCATGATGGAAAATTTAAATAGGAAAAGTTTAAATTTAGATGAAAAAAAAATTAATTAAAATACAGTTCAATTCTTAACTTTGAAATTATCTAAGAGTACTTGCGTTTTGAAAAATTGAAATAAAATTATTAAATTTGCATATCAACAGTACACGCCATCTATCTGAAAGGGATGAACCTACTATCCATTTTCAAGAGCTGGGTTCATACAGCTGTAAAGGTTTTCTAAACATACCAATAGAATGAATATTGTATGTAAAGTACTTCGAATATTTATCTTTATGTATAAAATTCATTCAAATTCAAATTCATAACACTTTTCATACAAAACGGCTTAACCGATTTGATTTTTTTATACTGATTAAATTTACCTGTGTGGTTCTTAACTTTAGTCGGTAGGTGGCGGTGTTGAAGAGATCCAGAATACTTTTACTGAATTGTCCCATCAAAATATTTTATAGGAAGTCTTTTTTTTACTACCTCCCAGCGCATTTAATTTATTTTTATGTTAATGACGAAATAAATATTTCACTGTTACGACAAATTATTGACCGTTGAAAGAACAGAAGTATATTTTCAAAGACTAAAATTTATCTTAAATTAAATCTATCAGGCATATTCGCGAACAGAGTCCCAGCAGGAGAAGTATTGTAATAAATATATTGAAAACGCCCTGATTTCATAACAGTGAAGACAAAAAAGGAAAGAAATACATAAAATAATAACATTATTTAATGACCAAGTAAATAATTGTAAAATATATTAATTTTTTCTGCTCTTTTTTACTCCACCTCGTCTTTGTTAAAATTCTTTCCATTGCAATTGCTACTATGATGTAATCAAAAGAGGCAATTTGGTAATCGTACGAGATTTAATGTATCAAAACCGCACCCGTTTATTACAGGTTATTTAATGTAAGAAAATATATATATATAAAAATTCGGTAGTAAAGTTCTTATGATAAAAGCATTGATTGTATCTAAGTAATACTATATCGATGTAGGGAAAGCAGGGTAAAATAAAAGCACATTTTTGCTCTATTTTTATATATTCATTCAGACAACGGTACACAGTGACGATAACGAACTTAAAATGTAATTGATACACGTACTACATTATAATGTATCGGAACTGTACTAAATTATTTTGGATTTGATACTTGGATACTGTCAACTACATGTGTAGACATCAATATTTAAGAAATACACCAATTTTCATATTTGTACTTGATAAGATACGAATGACAGGCTAAAGACGGCACAACGGGTCACTGTCCGGACGATTTAAAAAGTTCTACTGGCCTCAGTAAATAATACCTTAATTTTAACTACGAACTCTTAATCTCTATAAATATTAATGATCACGAACCACAAATAAGTATTAAAAATCATTAAATGTTCTCGGAATTGCAGTATTTCGTAGTGAGTCTTCAAATACGTGTTTTATTGAAATGTAATAATCACCGGACAGCGGACACGTGGCCTCGCTTAGCTGATAATGTTTGATCACATGAGAACACGAAGTACAGTACTCACTGTACCTCAGGAACACAGTTGAAAAAGAATTACTTAACAACAATAATTGCATTAACATAACCGCTATAACGATGACATGAATTAACATAAAATTATAACTAAAAGATATAATATTGTTATTTTTATCACCCCTGTGTCGATACATAGTCATAGTCATAGTCATAGTCATAGTAACTGAAACGAATGGTTCAAATTAATAATATAATAAACACAATCGATAATTATATACTAAATAACTAATAATAAGTCATGATGAATCACTCGGTTGTAAGGGTTTCGAATTATTCAAAAATAATAAACATATTAGTGAATAATTTTTAACAATCCATCCTCGTTTGTTAAAAAAGCACAATAATTAAAATCACCTCAATACACAGGAATAATAAAAACACATCAGAAAAGTTGGTAAAATGATATGCTACATAGAACTCGTTAGGTCGAAAAGCGAATGATTTTTCTTACACTTTCTATTATATAATTTAATCATCAGTGGGTATCACTGGGAAAATCACTACTTAAAACTAAACAGTCACAATATGTAATACAATAGTTTAATTGAAAAAAAAGTTTTTGGTTACACAGCAGGTTAAGAAAGTGAATACTTTGAGCCCGAAACGGCGGAAGGATTTCGTAACTAAATATTAATAAATAAGTATTACAGTGTAATATTGCAAAACATTATTGTTCTTTACAATAAAATATAATAACTATAGGCATTTTTATCACAAAAAGAATTAATTGGATTTTGAAGATTGTCATGCAATATAAATATAGCACGAGTGCGCGTCGCCAGCGATGAGTTAAACAGCTAAGGACATAAGGACATAAATTAATAATGTACCGACAAAGACACCGCCTCGAAGGGCCTCGAAGGGCCTCGAAGGGGTGGCCAGCGGGTACTATATTACTACATACAAGTATTTTTTACTTAACTATCACGAAAATAATATAGTTAGTAGTTACTTATACTTTATGTAATCGAAGTGTATACTTTCAATCCAGTACAATAAATTAATTAATGTTTATTTTATAACTACAAAATCCAAATGTGATACAAAACGAACATTACCAGTTCAAACAAATGGCACATTGCATGTATGCACTGTTTTCTGATCTCTCGTTATTCATAAAGAAAATATAATATAATCAATTTTGACGCCGAATAGTCAGCTAACGCTTGCCTGGCAGGGTAATACCACATCGGCCAAATATATAATTTATGTATATTTTTTACTATATAATAGTCATATGTATTTAATTTTATATAATAATTTTGAATTTTTATTAATCTAACTTTTTATAGTTAAGCACGTTCAGTGCGGTCGAATGGAAGCGGGGCGTCGGCGAGTCGCGCGTGACGTCACGGCGTCAAGCGCGAGCCGCCGCGCCTCGCAGCCACGGGCCGCTTCCAGCCGATGATCCCGCACCCGTTCCAACACTTACCATGGTCAAAAATTTGGAAGGCACTTTCTACATTTTTTCAAAAATTTTAATTTACTTTTTGAACACATTAGCCTAAACTTACACAATAGAAAATATGCGTAGTAACATTTACCAAATTTACGCAATTTATCCGAAACGTATAGGCCATTTATATAATTTTTATTTTTTTAAATTTTTCCTAAATTTAACTTTATTTCCAAAAGGATAGCCAAAAGTTTCAACACTAGATCTGAATCGCAAATGTATTTTTAATAATTTGGTCTCTTTTTATACACTAATTTCCAAACTTTAACCGAACCAGATAATCCAAATTCCAAACAATAGTGAGATATCAAGGCCACTTGAAGACTTATTTTAAACATGCTTCTCGAAATAGTTCTGCGACGAGAATCGCGCGGTGCGGTCCGAGCGGCCGGTCGGCCAGGGCGAGCCGCGCGAGGCGGTCCCGGAGACTTGTCCCGTTCGTTCCGTTCGTCCCGTTCGTCCCGCTCGCACCGCCGCCGCACTACGCCTTTCCCCTCAATTGTCACGTGTATTAACGCCAACGAATGTCCGCCAACAATATCTAAATCATGGTATACCCTTGCGGCAAGAAGATTAGTACACTACGAATTTTTTTCCCGCCGAAAGTTCAAAACAAATAAACTTTGCATCCGAAAGGTGTTAAATGAAATTTGTACATATTCACCTTAATAAATGTAGTCACGCCGACAACACATGAATACTGCGCACACCCGAAAGACGGTGTCGTCAGCATGATTACGAGTTACGAATGCTACATTTAGTTACACAGCTAATCTAAGATAATTGAAATGTATACTCTAGCTACACAATAGGCTAGTAGACGACCGAACGATTTATATTCGACGATTGGCGATTTTAATGCGCCTAAACTTAAAATGGGCAATCAAAATGTTCCTCCGTACGTTATACGATAGATCTGTCGCAATTATATCGATATCAATACTGTTATATTCGTTATTTTACTGCAATAACAACACTAGTATATTGACTTGTAGACTTAACTTCTAAAGGAGCGAAATGAAAATTGCCACGTGATAAGCGAACACCATGGATAGTAATTTTCAGAGATTATTGATAACATTTTATTTTAGATTAACTTTATATATTAATATTTTGAAATTACAAGTCAATAGTACTTAACCTAGTGTTGTAATCTCTTATTTGTAAACTAATAGCTACATAGAACTCGATAAACACACACGAGAAATTGTAGACACAGAAAGCTGGGCGACACATCGTTATAACGCGTAGTATTTGAATTCAATGCCGAGTCGGTCGAGCCCCGAACATCTAATTTAGCCTAACATTTGGAACAATCACTACTGGCTAAAGATACATCTATGTTACATTTGGCGATTACTAACTCTACTCGTATGTGAAGTGAGTCGCTGCAACAGTGATTGATGATGTGGGCTCGGGAGAAGCCGCAAGCAACACACCATTATCATATTACCACGCTATAGACAAATATCGACATCGACCTGAACATTAAATGAAACATACATACATCTATATTTTATTATAAGGTTACATCTAGAGCTAATTTATGATTTTTCTTACGCATATGTACCTATGTAGTTTGTTGATTTATAATGAATAGGTATACCAAACAGTCTTTTGAATCTGGCCGAATGTTTTAAATTTTGATATCTCTACGTTCACAAATGGATCTAAGTTGTTGAAAGCTTACACATATTAATATAGTTTTCTACTTACGAGCACGCGAGCGGCGCCGTCAGAGGCCGTCCGCTGCGTGCTCCATCTTACGCTATTTTAACAAAAATATATACTTATAAAAGTATGTAAATAAAACACATACACAAAAGACAAAGTATACAAAAAATAATAATAAACTAAAATATTCTTTTATAGTAATACAAATTCGTAACTAAAACAACAAGCAATATATTGCACAGCGAGTCCATTTTTAATAATTAATTAAATATGATAAAGTAATGCCGATATAATCATATGATTAAATACGTGACTTCACAGAGCGAGAGCGGCGCAGACAATCGACAAAGTCGGCGCGACCGATCCGCACACGCTCAGTGCTTTGCCCCACTCTTGCGCACTCCGGAATGCGCTCCCACTGAATGCACTCCGCTCTAGAAGTAGCCGACGGAGTTGCGATTGGGGACGAAATACGGATAAGCGGGCAGCGGCTGGGGGATGCCGACCGGGGTGTGGGTCGGCGCCGCGCCCGCGGCCTCGCTTCAGATGTTCTCAGCCCGCGCCTCCGCAGGAGGCGGCTCCATCTTCACAGGTAGAGGTGTCGACATATCCTTTCCATTCTTGGCAAGTGAAACCGGAGTCTTAGGGGGTCCCATCTCTGTTATTTCGGCGACTACATCGCGTTCGCTGTAGCGGCTATCGGGACGTGGAGAAGCGAACGGGCGGAATGGATCGGCGGGCTTCGGAGGTTCGAGAGCTAATCCGGGCGGTGGTGGCGAGCAGAGCGGAGACTCTAATCCAGCGGAGAGCGGAGACGGCATTCGAGGAGATTGGAGAGGCAGCGGAGGAAGGCCGAGATGTGGCGGGTGATCGGGTGGTCTCTGAGCTGCTACCACCATGTTGCACATCTGACGCCGCAAGCCGTGCGCCACGGCTGCGACCGCGGCCGCCGCTGCAGCGTTTGGAGACACGCCACCCTCGCGGCCATTGCCGCATGACACGGGATAGGCGTTCTGAACCGTCATGCCATCCTGTAACATTCATTCGCCGACATGTTAAGGTGCTAACGTTTCATACATTGCCTATATATTACATATTCGCAAAGCTAATACATGAAAAACAAATAAAGTAACCATAATTACTACGATATCACAATTATAACACCTAAACCATAAGTTTTGTAACTTCTATTACAAATAAAATTGCTTTACCAATTACAACAATTCGACCTCGCACTGGCAAACTCGCATTAGCACAAAAACATGGGGTAATTAAGGGCAATGGTTCAAATAGGAAAAATATAAGCATTTCTGTAATATCGCGGATGTTATCAACGAATGAAATATGTGTCAGAATGTGTCTGTCTAGCGCAATACTGACCGTGATAGAGGGATAGACGGGAAGAACCTCCTCCTTGATGTGGTGTGTTGAGTGCGGCGTGTGTGAGTCACGGAACACGACCGCGCGGATGACTCCTCGGATGTGCTCTTCCGGCCATACGCCCAGCAGAATGCGCTGCGGTCGACCGCGACCTTTTGGTCTCAAATCTGCAACGATTCACAACAGTAAAAGGTGAACGGGCAATGCACCATCACAATTGACCAATTGTCAATATTATTAATTTACCACTACTTAATTATTGATTACAACAGCTTCATACCAGTTTTGCCAGCGTTACAAATTATGTTTACATTTGACATGGCGTTCGACGAATTTAGTATATAGGTACTCTAGTAATCTAGCGAGAATAAAGTGCATTTAGTATTTAAAGTGCATTTAATTTAAGTCCCAGTAATTAAATTTAAGTCAAAGAATACAAGCTTAGTTTTTATTCATCAGACCAATAGCTCGTCGATAATATTGTTTTAAACGCTGACATAAAAAGGTACATTTGTTGTGTAGGTACTTTTTTAACAGTTTATAGTCACAATGTTTTTCAACAAATTATAAAATACCCGACTAAATGTTTGAATAGAGGGAATGTGCATATTATTCAAAATTTTAACAATCGCTACCTAATTTTTTTTATATTATTTAACGTCATCTTTTAAAAGCACGTCTTAACACTATTACATATAAATAATTCGCAACAGCTGTCGCATACTTAAAATTCGCAAAGCATTTTTAAATATATATTAAACAACTAATACAAATCTATTTTGTTATAAATAAAAATATAAGATTTCTGATCGTTTGACTACTTGCCGCGTCATCTTGTAGGTGTTACTATAAAGCTCCCGACTTGAAACTGATTTCTCAAAAAATATTTAATAGTCTAAGTTGCAAGTGACATTTTGAGTAATTAAAATCACAATGTCTGAAGGCAGACTCGTCTGTGACTGGATTTGAATTAAACCTTATATTACTAAACACGAGATGTTAATAGACGTTTTATTGCTCTGATATCGATGTCTATAAGAAATTTAAGATACTCTCTCGAGGAAGGCGTTTAATATTCTCTGTGCGTCGAGCAGTCAATCTTTTCAGAAATCCGTGGTGTGGAATTTTGTTGCGGCAAATGAATTTTGTACTTGATAAATTCGTTTTGTATATATACTTTGATAAATTTTAATATATATATATTAGTAAGTGTGTCATTTATTTAAATGATTTTAACTTTGAGTTCTAAATAGAATAACTTTGTGGTTATAAGTAAGATAATGTTTTACTTCTTGAATTACAATTACAAAAGATCAAATTCACCAAGATACAACAATTCATTTGGCGTTTAGGGGAATATGAGCAACTAACCTGCGCCGCCGTCAGCGCTGGGACCCAGCATGTTATGCACCCTGTTGGCGTACAGCACGAATGTCGGGTATGGGATGTCGTATTTCCTTGCAGCCTGTGACAGGGATAGGCCCTCCTTCAGCACAGAGAAGATGGCCTCGGCCATGGTTTCCGGACGCCAGGACTTTAGGGGCCCCCGTTCACGGAACCGCAGATTGTGCACCAGGCTCTGATTGGTGTTCCAGCATTTCTGCCACATCGACTGCAGCTGATACTGGTAGCTATCTGCTGGAATTGAGAAGCCAAGTGTTAATATATTTGTAGTTTTAACTTCCATAGTTTAAACTAGGTAATGCATTTCTTGTAATATTATATAGATCTTGGTAGTTGTTAAAATATTTTACTAACTGTAATTTTTAACACACGTATAATCTTATTGCTTTCAATTCCTAAAAATAAATATAACATTCCTAGGTATCGTAATGCACAAACGCATAAAATAATTAAAAAAAAATCGTAAATAAACTCAAAACAACTATATACTGACCTCCTGAAGACATCTAAAAGAAATAAAGAAATCAAAAAGTTTAGTAAAAACACAAATGATTACTGCAATGCTATTTATTGTGGTCAGGAAAAAATATAACTCAAATATATTGCAATCAAAACGACTGATGGACAGAAATTTGGACAAATAAGCAGAATAGGTGATAACACTGACTAAGCACTTTATATAGGTGTTGTAAATGATTACAAAGCATGCAGCAGTATATATAATGTAAATAATTAGGTATCTCAAGTAGGTATTTTATATAAAAAACATTTTGCTCAAAATGCAATCGAAGAAAAATAATTGTACAAAAAGATACAGTTCATATGAAATATTCCTTTGAAAAGCACACCTACGAGAGATATAAGACTTAAAATTACATTGATTTAAAATATATCCTAATATATACTAACTATAATATAAATCACAGTTTGTAAGTCTGTATCAATGTATACAATAGTATAGACCAATAACATAGAATAACTGAACTGTGTCGAAAGTACTTAGTTTAGTACGAACGAATCAAGAGGTCATTCACCTAATGGTGCGATCACATTGTATGTATTCTAAAAACAATTTATTTTTAAAAATAACTCTTAATTTACAAACGCCAAGACTTTCAATTTACAACAATCTTACGATATTCGAGAAAAAATCACAACCATTAAAAATATATATTTTTTTTTCATAAAGAAAAATCAAAAAACAATATAAATTTAATAAATTTACAACATTTTAAAATTAAATTACATATTACACTTTAATATAGAAAGGCACAAATTTGTGTTTAGTATAACAATTTATTATGATATTACATTAATATAATAAAAACAGTGGAAGGCAGCAGCGGCAGCAGTCTACAAGGTACACTCGTATTTATAATTAGTATTTCCGCGCATTTTATTAATATAATCAAAGTTAACGTCCATGAGATAGAGGATCTGATTTCGCCAAATTATTATTATCTTAATTAAAATCACAACATCGTTGCAATTCTAGCTCGCTTCATATTTCAATATTTTAATTGTATTGTGTCTACGCGTTGAAATATATTTAGTATTATGTACGCTGTTACAGATTGCTTAAACACTTAAATAGTACTTGATACACTTGTAAGATATTATATTGCAATCTTATATTAGATATTGTATTATGTACATTTCTAAATTTAAGTCTTGAGAATTGACGCTTAAAAGTCGTGTTATACAGTAAAAGATTGTTTTGTTTGAATAAAACAACGTTAATAGTAAACAAAGCGATGGTTGTGAACATTTGTCGGTATGGAGACGTTTTACTACAAATTGTATTGTTTCTTAACAATTTTTATAGCTCAAGTGTCCTACGCTTTTGAGGTTCCGTTCATAGAACTATAAAGGGGTGCAGGTGGCTACGTCCGTCGCACACCCTTACTAATTATTCTTTTTGTTTACATCCTAAAGATATAGCATTTTAAACTTTGTTCCCCGAACATAATGCACAAATATGAATAACGGTAACATTGTATACGGTTATAAGTGTCTAAAAGATGCGTACAATGGCGGTTCTCACTTTGTTATTGATAGTCTCCCCGCTTGAAACCGCGCCATCGCTGCTTCAAGTTTATCTTCTTTATATTTAAGTAGATTGTTACAGATTGTTGAGACGACTAAGGTACGGTAAGGTACATTATAGATATCAATTTACATTTGGAAAGCGTTCACTACATTTTATTATAAGATTTATAAATCTACATGAGATTTTAGTAATATTGGCATCGCTCTTTTTTAAGCTCAGACCGCAATATCCTTTATGCGGATTCCTAGGTTTTTTTGTTTAGTCTGAACGAGTTCAATCTGGTTTCAAGTTGCAGCAAAATATAATTTTACTACTTCAAACACAAAGCAAAAATATTTGTATACAGACGGATAGTTATTGCGAATTCAAGGCAATAATTCTTACTTTTATTAATGTATTATTATTTCTTCTCGTCAATCCAGTTATGATTCTTTTGTTTACTTTATACTTAAGTGGTAGTCTTGTCTTATTAACAATTATTTTAATAAATCTTTTATTATATTTACTTTCATTATAATAATGACGAACATGGGAATAGAAAAGTACAGAGTGTAATATGAAGACATCTAAATTATTATTTATATAAAACGATCTGTAAAAACAATAAAATATGAAATTGTAATTGTATAACTCATATTGGATCGTATAAAAAATATTTTTAGTGCATATCACATGATATTTATAAAGACATGAACTTTACATCGTATTTATTAGATCTAAATACACTATGGAATCAGTCATTAAAGTATAGTTATTTAATAACGACTAATTTAAATACAAAATTACAAAATTTTATGAGTGTGTTGTTATTTAAATAAAGATCAAAATGCTAGCATTCTTAATATATAAAAATATTTTTGAGACCTTACAATGCTTTAATTGTTTTGAGTATCATATATTAAATGGCCAAAAAATCAAGTTTCATCCTCGTCATTGTTTTCAGTCTTCACCTTAGAATTTTTAGGTTTAACAGACCCTTCATAATATAAGGATACAATGGAATGTTTTTTACAGAACGCCCACCACCAACGGAAACCTGTTAGACCTATGAAAGCGAAGCCAGGGTCTCTACTTCGTCTAAGTTTTTCAACGAACGCGAGAACTTCAGCTAATGATTTTTTAGTTCGTCGGTTGTACGGCGAGACACTTGTTTCGCAACAGAAGTCCAACACGGCTCTCTCCTCGCCCGATAAAAGTCCAGCGTCATCCAGAACAGCCATTCGCTTCGATTTGCCAAGTATATTATCGTATAGAGTCCCTTTAGGTATTCCGTAGTGAGTGGCGGCCTGTGTGAACCTCATTTTTTGCGTAACGACGGCTTGTATAGCTTCTTGCAGTTGACTCTGAGTCCACGTGGGCGCCTTCAGCTTGAGTGTATGACCATGGAATTCTGATCGAAAAATAAAATCAAGAACGAAACTTATAAATATAATCTCACTACAATCCGCACAGAGACAGTTGACAGAACACAACGAATACGCTATCACTTCACGCGTACCTTTAATTTATTACACTCATAATTTATTGTTCGGCGAAATCGGTAAAGTCTAAAACATTGATTTATATTTATCGATAATAAAACAAGCGAAGGAACAACATAATTATATATAATACACGCAATAAAGTTGTAGCGTATACGTGTAACTTAAATTTATTAGCTGTATTATTTTAAACAATAATAAATTGTCTTTATAAACGATCCAGGTCGCAGTTTTCTCAGACACTATACTTTGAATATTTTACAGTATCAGTACGGAGAGAGAAAGGTGAAACGCATAATGGAACATTAGAAAATATAACAATAAGGTGTGCAATAATGTTGATTTACTGTACACGCGATTGGATTTACTCAAGTGTTTGTAATATAAATAAGTTTTAACATTTTCGTGATCGAAATTAATATATTATAACTGTTTGCAAGTGCAAATGGCGCTACCGGTAACTAATACTTACGACTATGCAATTTATTAAAATGAGTATTTATATAATTTGATAAATAATTGAACTGACCTGCAATCGAGGATGTGGAGGCTCCGAGCCAAGCGTGAGAATTCTCAAGCAGCTTTGCCTGTGGACAAAATAAGTTATTAATTAATTGTAATTATACCAGCACAAGGAATAATTAACCCAACCCGAGTCAGTTAATAAACAAACGTAATCCTAGTTTATGAACGTTCGATATAAACAAACTGAAGGTACAAAAAATTATCATTTAAAATTTAAATGTTGGAAATGTCGAAAGCAAAACGGTACGATGTCGCTTTTAATATTTTCAGATTAACATTTAATATTTTCGCTGACGAAGAGAACCGCAAAGCATTTTTTAAACGTGTCATTGTCATTTTCGGTACGATGTGTCAGTGTCATTTTAGCAAGAGCAGCGACATCTTGTGGCAAATAATGACGCCACTGCAAACTCGTTAAATTTAAAGCTGATGCAAAATAAATATAACACTTTTAAAAGAAATAAAACCATTATTGTTTCTCAAACATTTTTACTCAAATGTATGTAAATGTTGTCTTTGAATAGTCGTTACAACATAATTACATGTTGTTTATTTACAAAATCAACACTTCTCCATAACAGGATTCATAAGACGTACTTAGTAGGCACGTAGGAAGGTAGGAGGTTGCAGTTGCCAGATGAAATTGGATTGTATGGAGATGAAATCATTTGTATTTTCTTAATCGGAATATACCACATTACATATATTTAGGTATAAATTGTTTGTTCATTTGTACCTAATAATATTATGGGCAAGTCGCTTGCGCGGCGCGTTCATAAATCTATTTTATCGTACGCGAGCAATAAATTTTATTTTGGGATCTTTAATTCTTTGTTATTGAATTGGATTTTAGTGTTTTATTCGGGTAAACAAACAATACATCGGAACGTTTCAACCGGTACTTAGGGCACGTGCGCGCAGTAAACGCGCCTAGTCGCGTGCCCCGGCGTTGCGCGTCAACTTAATGCGCCTCGAAATATTTTATTTGTAGTTTCTATTGTTACTCATTTACAGCTGCCCATTACTCGGTGCTTTTGTCTGCGTTCACAATTAAAACTTCTATAAAGTTTAGTTGCAGCAAAGCACAAAGAATGCCGCTCTTTGCGCAGGCGATTAACTGTTTCAATGTAAATAAACCGGCGCTAGAGCAATGGGCGCGGCCGATGCAGTAGCATTAGATAAAATGTCCGATCGTAAACTTCCTGTCCGGGATCTTAGGTGTAAATTAATGTATCTATCAATCTTTTCATCTCCCGAGTTATAACTGCCCGATGATATCAAAGTATTCCTCTATACTCTAGCTGAAACTAAGTAATAACACATTCAAGTTATGTTGGTTAGTTTTATAGAACGCAAAGTATTCACGCAGTACAACAGTTCACACAAAACATTCACGATACTCCGATTACAAGTAAGTGAATAACACTTTAGAATCTTATAATTGGGTATGAATATTAAAATCGAAATTTAATTTACATATCATATTGTGTTTATACTTTTTTTTGTATATTTTTTATAATTTTAATTATACTAGAAACAAACACCAGATGTGAAAGACTTAATGATAATTACAAATAAGTATCGCATTCAAAACAATGAATAATACATTAACTTAAAGTGAAAAATACCACTGCGTATCGATTACTTTCTTAGAAAGAAACTATCATTAAAGACATATTAAATCTAAATTAAATTATCAAATGAATATTAAATATATATCTATATTGAATCAGATGCAGTTCAAAGTTGAATTTGTAATCACTTCAAGCATGACAAGATCAATTGATTTCAACTCCACTTAATAATGTGCCATCTAGATATTTCTATTCAAACATTAAAGTACTATAAATAGGACATGTTTTAAAATAATGTATGTAAAATTATTTTAATTTAGTTTATGATTTGTATAGTTATCGTATATTAATATGAGACGTTTAGTCTTTTAAGGAACAAAGGAACTTCAATTCTATTAATAACATAATACAGCATTCGTCAGCAATATTTACAGAAATGATTTTTTTATATCGTTTGCATTAGAACGGCGCCAGGCGTCACCCAATCACCCTCATTTAATGGCTGTACGTCTAATATACACCCTACACAACCGTGGTATCAACGACCCCTCAGATACCTATACGGTGTATAATCTAAAGGTGAAAACATTCTTAATTGACCGTTTAGTTTACATTTTACATTTAGAAATGTTACTGTTATAAGTATGGACTTCTACTAATATAGAGCATTCTTTAAAGGTTATATATAACAATTAGTAGATAAATACAGGGAGGGTGTCTGTCAACGACTTGGTGAAAATATAGCTATGAGTTCTTTTTTTTATTAAGGTAGATCCAAAATACATTTCACTTATAATAAACCCAGGCGAATCAAATCCAACATTTTAATCTTACAAAACTATGCATAATAGACAATTAGGCTGATCGCAGACGGAACGCGTAAAGGTGAACAAAAATAACTCGTAATGAGTAATACGGTGGTTATTATTTTATCCCATTCCATGGTATATACGGTCTGTATTACGCAATTACCGTGGTTCATGGCATCGCTAAATTAATGTTAGCCTTTATGTGGAAATAGAAATGGGAAATGTGTTATAATTTTCTAAATTGTACGTAAATGTTTTCTAGATAGATATTACGATGAATTACGGAATTAATTGAAGTAAATTTGAAGAATCACTTCCGTACGGTATTTCCGGTGACTAAGTACAACTAATTGGTACTAAAAAGATTACACCTCTCTATCGCCAAATATGTCTCTGTATGATAAATGAGAGAACTATAACAATATTGTTATTTCTAGGTATTTTATTTGATATCTTATATATATACGTACACGTGTCCAATATAAATAATGAAACAAAAAAATCAAATTAAAGCAAATGAGATCATCTCTAATACTTCAAAGGATGAAGCTCAAAAAATGCACAAATAAGGAAAAGATAAAAATCATAAATTAAAATACACAATATTTAACAGCTTCGTTTCACGTCAATAAGTCCCAACAGAAGGAATGAAAAAACGAAGTGGCAACTGGCAAGTGTAAGTGATAAAAACTCGAGCATTATTATTGATTTCAATTTGTTGGCGCACTTAAGCTGTTTCCACGTTAATACGGCGATTCATTTATGTTACGAAGAATAGGGTGGATTTGCTGCGAAGGATAAAACTAATCACACATCCTATCTGAGGGGATAAGGTAGCGGATATCGTGGACTATGGAGCGATTGGAAAAATATTCTATTTTTGTTATAACAAATGAAAATTCAATGATTATTTTTTTTTAATCTGTTAGTGACATTGGTGCTTATAGTTGAATTGTCCGTCGCACTAGCACGGCAAAGACCGGCACCGTCGGTCCGGGTCACAGCTACCCGCCGCCGAGAGGCTGCCCGCTGCTCCCAGCACGGCGGCCGCGGGCGGTTTTGCTCTCGCATTATCCATTTCCACATTACTGTCTTTTTGTTCTCCGTTTGATTGTTTAAGCGTGCGTCGATGTGGTATCCAATGGTTATTTTTTTTTCTATAGCGCTTTCACTTGAAATGGCTTCAGTCAATTGTGAAATATGTTGCTCTTATTGTTTCTGAAGAACAATAACTGCCTTCATTTTATATGTTTACAGTGACTAAAGGCTTGATAGGCACTTTTCTATTCCACCCTCCTATCTCCCATTGTTATTACTCTTTCTAGTACTGTGTTTATGTGGAACACGTTTCATTCATTAGCAATTTTGCTATTTGATTTTCTTCATTGTGCTATTCAAAGGTTATGTCAAGTAAACAACTCCACTTCAATATGATTCACTCGTATGTCATCGATAAATAAAAAAATATATAATATTGCCGCGAGGATAAGATAAAAACCTACACATGACGTCAACAAACAGGACGGAATAATTTAAGTTCGAGTTCAGATCTCTTAGAATATAAAGGGTGATCAGTCTAAGAGCTGGTCAATATATTGATGCTTCATATATGTATGTACAAGATGTATGTACTATATATTATTCAACAAAGTTGAATTTAAAAGGTATTTAAAAGGTACAAATGCCAAAGTTCACAAAAGCTATATATATATACAAAGAAAGAAGATATAAAGAAGAAAATTAATAGCGATATTTCAAAACAAACAAAATGTTATTAAATTAGATATTGTTATTATGTGAATAAGAAACTATAACGAATAGTATAAGAAGCAACAGCTGCCTATACTACAGGCTAAGTATTAAACCATTGACCAACAAGTTACGCAAATTGAAGTAAACGATGCATTTAATTACTTCATTAACACTTATGCATATTTGAGGACGTAATTGAACAAGTACTTCTCGATACTGCAGTACAAAAACGATTAAACAAATTTATTATCATATGTATTGTAGTTTAATAACTTTAAACTTTATACTTGCGTAGCGGGACTTTGAAGCTTCCACGATAAAAATGAGCGTAATAACAAACACGTATCTCATTGTTCCTAGCGCGATACAAGACAACTTAACGGAACGGCATCCAGTTAACACGAAAGTTTTAATTCTTCGCATTAATTACAGCGCCTGTCGTATCTACAAAGTCAAATATTAGTAAGCGTAGGTACTTATGCAAAACGAGTGTGATTTTATTTGACTTCGGCGTAGTTTCGGCGCTGGTGACGATGTAAGCAAGACAAACATGTTAATTATCACCCCACAGTTTCCTAACTCCCTCCGCCCCCCCGAACCCGGTCCCCGCTCTCCCCCCTCCCCCCACGACTCCCTAACACTCCCAATTATTACAACAGCGACCGGGCGCAAGGACTGAATTATTTACAGCGAACTTTGTCGATCATTTATTTTTAATTTAAAAAGACTTATACGTTCGTAGAAATTATAACAGTGGTATATTATTCATTGGAGAGGCATGGTATGGCGTGTACAGGTAGAGGTACAGGTATGTGGATAGAACACGCTGAATAAGTAATATACAAGAGCCGTATTATGTCCCGTATCAAATATTTATACGACGCTCTTTATTTTGGCAGGTTTATGGCTAAACTTGCCACTTTTAAATTATTTACACTATTTTATAATGTTTGTGTTTATTAATTCAAACATTACATATATAATATACTATATACGTTTGCATGTTGCCTGCACACTTTATTTCCTCAGTACGTACGGTGTAAAAATAAAGTTTTATTTATGGAAAACTGACAAAACAATAATTCAAGAATCCATTGGATAAAAACAAAGTTCTCTGTACGGAAACGCCACTTGCCTCCAGTATTCCGTTTATTATGCACGGCCACTAGCAACGAAGTACGTTAGAATCGCAGTTACCAATTTGTTCATAATTCCCTTGAGATTCGCGCATCAGTGATTTACGTTTAGTCACGTCCGTTGGATGCGATAGTAGCAAATACGCAGGTGGAAACCCGTTAGGATGTGTCCACACTCAGCGCGAGAAGGCGGCAGGAGAAGCTGCACGGGATCGCGATCTGTAGACGAGATCTTGACATTCAATATTACATACTTTAATATTATTGTGCAAAATTATGAGAAATCCATTCAATTGGTGAACTTAATGCCCCTCTGCATAATATAATAAAAATAAAAGAATTGGTCTTTGTCCAGAAATGGTAACAAAATGCCAACCGAAAAATATAATTAATAAAGTATTTTAATTAGTGTGTTGTATATACAGTGACGGAAGGGAATAAATAAAAACAAACAAACATTTGAATTTAAATTTTTAATGAATATTTATCGTAATACTTAATAATTTCCCTTTTTTTAATTGATAGAAGCAGCATTTCAATGTGTATTGTTTTTAGTAATAAAAAAAAAATGGTCGCATTAGTTCTTTGTTAATAAATAGTTTTTTATATATGTTGCACTTCTTTCCATACAGTGATCGAATAATAAAGAATTATTTTCATTTTAATAAAAGTCTTTAAAATATATCGCTGCTTTCGTTCGTACGTCTTTACGACGAGCGAGCGGATACTGTGGTCAGTGCCAGTGTGTGACTCGAGAGTGTTCGACGCAATAAGTGTGGATACGCCTTTAGATTAATAGTGTTTTGACTATTTCTGATAGAATGAACTTTTCTAGTTTTTTTCTAAACAGAATATTACTAAAAGATGATCAGGAGAATATCTTAATGAAAACCGTTAAAAAAGGTTAAAAAAAAGAATCGGCTTGGCTCGCAATCAGATTATTGTAGCTAAATTTTTATTTTCTAATTTTACTGAAAGAGGATCAACCATATCATTCGAGAGTTTTGGAGATACGAATTAAATCAGAGACATGTTAAGTAGAGACTAAACTTAGTGGTTGTGATGTGAAGTAAAAGTGTCTGTCAGTAAATATGTAGATAAATAAAGATAGGACAGTTTTTGTCTAAAATATAGTTCGAATTTGCTGAGCTGAGTCTCCGCAGTATATAATATTACAAATTAAATGATAACACAATTATAAACGCTCTACGTACTGGTACATGTAGAGCCGAGAAAATTTTCGCCCGCATCTGTTTATAATTAATTTAGAACATTAATACTGCATTTTACGACTCAATGTCTATTGTTTTGTTTTCATATATACGCCGTGAACGTAACGTGCATGTTATGTTAAATTAAAATCGGAGCTCCGTTGTTCCTATATTTCTTAAGAAAATGGCGGACGAGTTCATCATTCCATCTTAATAAAATGTAAACAATCCGTAACAACGAGACTTACATAATTTATATGTATGATATTTCATTAATAAACATAAAATTCGACCCAATTTTTTAACTTTCATACAAAAAAATTGTTGTGCACGTTCCCTGTGCTGAAAACACAACAACGTCTTAAAGCACAGCTTGCGAAATTACGAGCATAGAATATAGCAAAAATACATTAAAAATAGTCAAATATGTTTGTTTATAGCGCTACAGTTATCGACAAAGTTTTGAAGTACTTTACAAGCTTTCAGAAAGAGGAAATTTATGAAAAATATAAACTTATTGCAATATTAACTACTTTAACGACCCGATCTCTCATATCGTTATCGCTCGCTAACTGTTATGGCAGGTTCTAACAAGTTGTCAGCGTTTAATGCGAGCTGTCCTTCAAAACGTAATTGGAAGGGGTAAAAATAAAAATAGAAATAAAAAGTGAACAACAGAACGCGCTAAAGTTTAAGCGGCAACTAATTAAAAAACAAAACGAAAAAGAAGCGCTCTTCAACGCGGGGAAACTGGCTTTCCCGAATTAAACTCGTTCTTTTTCGCGCGCTTTCCCTTTCGTCCAGTTAATGAGGGTTAAGGACCTTCGTGTGTTTCGAGGCCATTTTGTTCTATTTAGAAATCCATTCGAGTGTTGTAACGTCCGCGAGTGGAGATATTTTTTTATCGCCGCCAAAGAAGTAACACGAATCACGGCCTGCATGAAAAATGTATTTCACATTGTAACAAATCGACAAACCCGGTGCTAATTTTATTATATATTGCTTTAATGTAAGTATCCTGTTTTAAACTATATTAAAAATAAAAATATAACTTAAATGTTAAAGTCATGATTTGTGCCATATTATAAATAAAAACCGCGGATCAAATTGTTGATTCCTAATAGGGAGAACAAACGTTTTGCGGACGAAGTTCCGACAGCTTCTCAGAAACAGGTAGGAATCTGTCGTGAGGAAAAATAAATGTTTCCTAATACAGTCAATGAGATTGATCTGAAAGAAATCTCACATTCTTTATCTTTAAATTACCAAAATTTCAACTGATACAATGGCCGTTCTGAATTTATAAAATAATCCGTGTAATAAGAAACCTAACGTGTTAATATCAACCATTAAACCATTTAGCTTAAGATAATGAGGTGGTCGCAGAAGTACCGGATACCTCAGAGGTAAACGCACTTACCGGAGTCACTTGTGTTCTAATTAGGCCTCGAATATAATGACAGAATGATTATTACCCGCTTGGACATCTAACTACGTCATATTCAAAGTACTGATAGATAAATAAATTTCTATTTTAGTATTTAAGATTACCATATATTATATAACGCATCAGAATTAATAATGAACCAAATAAAGAGCGATCTAAACTCATTATTACTCAGACTTACTGTCTATCTGTCTGTTGAATTAGAATTTTATAAAAATGCCGTAAGTATGTCAAAAATAACAATAGTTTTATAATATTAGAGAAAACTAAAAAATATGTATATAAAAAGTGTATTTTTAGTCAGTGAATGATATGGAAACAGAATAATGTGCCAATGTGCTGACGCCGCGACCGTCTCAACAATGCCCTCTTGTTTACACTTCGGCCTACTTCCTTTGAACGCGCATGTGGGCCCGAGGAAACGTGGAGTAAACAGAACTTTCTCGTAATGTTTAATTAAATTAATCAGTCGGTTGATTAGTCGATGGTCCGGCGGTAAACACGACCGCTTTGATCTCTATTCACAATTGTTGTGCGGCGCCGACTCGTTCCGATGCGGGACCAAACTTATCAATTGTATTAATACCTTTTTTTTCATTTGTCATAAAACTTTCTTTGGATCGGATCGGTTTGCTATTTAATGATCCTATAATGCATCGTTAAATAAGGTGTTCATTATTTGTCTTTTTGTAAACATATTGATACACATAAGATTACTATAATTAATAAAAAACTAGTTGCATGTCAGTGATGATTGCAGGCCATTATGTCTTCACGCTCAAAGCTATGAGTTTAGCGGCTCTTTTGTCAGACACCGCGACGAACAGCTGTTTTGTTTAGCTAAAACATAATACTCATTGTAGCATGCGTGCGGCCGACTGACTTGGCGCCTCGGATCTTTAATGTCCGCTAATTATAAATTTTGTTTAACATATAACTGTTGGACGGCGAAACAAATGCGTGAACAACGCACTGGAAACATTAATTTGAGATGAATGCCCCACTTGATGAAATTCTTTTCATGTCTTCTTATTTATAAATCATTAGTTGTCTGCTGGTTCAGTGATATGATATGAATTACATTTGTAACACTTCTAAGACTGGTTTTGTTCAGCGACTCGTATGTTTTTTGAATAATTGTTAAAAAATAAAATAGAAAAGCTTTATTGTTTCACAAGTGTTAGCTTCGTATAGCAAACGAAAAAGGTATAATTTACGTCGTAACAAATTACAATGGTATTAACGTAGCGAAAACAAAAACTGAATCTGATAAAAGCAAAGTACAAATTTTAGTACGATAACATGAATTAGCATTCAGCGTTTTCTTTAAAAAAACGAGTACAAAGGCAGGAAATGTTATAAGAAAACGGTATTTTTGTTTGGTATGCAACGGCAGTTGAATGCAGTTTATTGCATATTAGACGTATTTATAAACCGTTTGTAACCTCTCCCCTCTCCCCCTTCCCCAAACAAGGTACCAGAACGCAATCTAATTCCGTGACCCGGTGGTTTCAATCAGTCTACTGATTGATCAAAATTTCAACGGAAAATGACTGGGCGGCGGCTAACGAGTCCGCATCCCGGAGTGCGAATCGACATGTGTTTTACAAATAAGACTAAGTAGTAAGTGCAGTGTAATATATAACCTATTTTCAGCTTCACGTCACCTACACATAAATTTTAATTAATTATTAATTTATTACACCAAAATCGAGCCACCCTGAATAATGTCTTAAATGCTATTTATAACTTTAATTTAATTTATTTAATAATTAGTGTTTGTACGTTCACGGTGCGAAGCGCTTAGCAGATGGTCAATTACATTAATTTTATATAAATTAGGCTATACTCTGGCTGACTAAGGTCTACCTCTCGCGGGTCGGTGCACACCATTATACTCCTAACAGTGGCCAGCCGCCTGTGAAATTGCTAAGAAACGACGAAAATTGCAAAGATACCTGAGTATAACAATAGCTAATATTTGTGTAAGTGGACGTCTTATAAACACCATCTTAGAACTTCCACTTCATTGTGAGCTAACTCCGCCTCAAAGAGACTGAGCCTTTGACGGCTGTCCTCATGAGGCTGGAGGAGCGGAAACAACACAACGACGACCTAAGATTTCACCGAGACATCTTATTCACTTTATACGTCTTATGAAGCGGTTTATGCGAGCAAGGGAATTTTAGTAAAAGATGCAACGTTAAATGATTATTTTGTTCTTATTATTTAAATTTGACGTGATCATAAAAGGACATCTTTTTTAAAATCCCATTGTATCGGAAATGCAATTTATAATAAAAGGAAACTAATCTTCCATTGAGCATGAATATATAAATAATATATTCGTTAATATCTCGGTAAACGTAAAACCCTTAAAAGCAAGCTATTTTTGGAGATGAATCGTTAACAGATTTCAATTTTCATAGCTAAGTTCGGGAAAGTTCCAGTGAAAAAAAAAACAATGCACTCTATGCGGATGGATTCAACTCTTATTAAAAAAAAGAGACGGTCCCGACCATGTCTGCTCAATAGAAGTTTTGTAATTGTGCAAAATTTACGTTAATGGACGATTTAAAAGTGTTTTCGGGTCTTTCTCTCCGATACTTGATCAAGAACTTGACAAAAATAAGTATCTAATATTATTTTAAATAATATTATAAAATTCGCAACGAAAGACTTTAAACTTATTTTGTAAATATTATAAATAAATTAAATTAATAAATATCCAACAATCGTTAAAAAGTATAATCGTTTAATTGAACGACTGTACGTTCTTACACACTGTCGGAGCTAATATGAAGAGTGTAAAAACGACTAAAATATAAAAAGGGCTAGCAAATAAGTAGACGGCAGCAAGCGAGATATTTGCCTCAGTTTGCATAAAATGCTTTAAAAGTGGAGCGAAGGACCGCTGAAGGCACGTACACTCGCCCGGACAAGTGCAATAAAACTTGTAAAAATGCAATAGCGGTAATAAAGTCCTCTGTTATTCGAGTCTGTAAGTGGGATTTATATTTGTGAGTGTACTTGCGTGTTTTGTAACGAAGGTCAGGTGTTAGAATAATTGACTTAAGTTTGACAAATTAAAATGAAAGTGCTTTACTTTAAACAAGTCTGTTAACTGCGACCATCTGGAATCTGCAATACTTAATAAAAAATATTTTTTATACTTCAAAGAGCGTGTATTTTTTTGCAAAATTAGTTTGAGTGAAATGAATGAAATCATTATAATATCTAATAAATAGGTCCCACAAGCCTGGTCGTTTTGTTTGTACTTTCTAAAGACATTTTACGCTTTTCCCATTACAATAGAAATCGTTGCTATTATGTACTGTTTGCATAAAATGGACTTCACGATGTGATCAAATATGAGATATGAACTGCAAACAGGTAAATTCTCAGCAACGTTTCCTTTTACACAATGATTATGAGCACTTATATTACCATACGGGTTGTATAAAAAGTGTTTGAATAAAGTTTACAAGTAAATTGTTGTATAAATATATTGCACTTTGATAGTTTTATTCCGTTATTCTTGTTACAGTTCAGCGCACGTAATGTTTGTCGGCGTGCGATGTCAGGGATTCGAACATATTAAAATATCGTCTAGAACATGACCGTGGACCACGTACAGCGTGTTCTGCTACCAGGGGAATTAAAAGCGCAATCAAAAATGACACTAAGCATGACACATTACAGCTCATAATGGCACACACGATGCGATATGATAACGTGAGTCTTGTACATCATAAAGAGACGTGACGAAAGATCGAAACCCGCACTGACCGCACGCGGTTGTGAACAATTTCAATCCAATAAATGCTACTGAACAATGAACGGGTCGATCACGAAAAAATCATCTACAAGGTATTCGTGCGCCGGAGTTTCACGAACGGTAGTCGTGTTCCAGACCTCCCGCAGGGTTGACGCTTAACGTTATACTTCATATTAAATTATAATCTTTTAATTCACTCACTAAGTGGAAATAATTTATGACAATATGATTTTGCTGTAATATATGTAAAATATGTAAAAAGATATTATCTTAAAGTTCAAATCGAATTAATTTATAATGTACATTCTGTCCAGTCCTGGTATTTCTTCATTTATCAATTCTGCCAAATAAGCTAACCGATGACATCAGTACATAAAGGAATAATAAAAAATATATAATTGTAATGATATGTCATCCTTATATTTGATGTGGTGAATGTGAAGCACATGGCAGTTATATAAAAACCACCCCCAACTATGTATTATTATACATGATCCTTTCTAGGTCGCGCGTGTTATGTAGAGCCTTTGATTGGTGAGCCAATAATTTTCACTGTATACCTACTATCATGGAGACTGCCCATAGAATCAACAGGTAGTTGAGTGATATTTTTAATAAAAACACGAATGACAGCGATGGTTTTTAAACCGATCAGTTTGACGACACTTCAACATTTGTAGTGTGTGTATCTACTCTCTATACCATACCGATTTATGGTATTGATTTATTTAGCTAAGATTAAGAATGTAATAATATTTAAATTGTTTTAATTTTTAAATAAAATGTTCATACGTAAGTACGAATATAAAAATTTTATTTGAATGAATCTGTCGTTTATGGTATGCCATTTTCCATATAACGTACTATTATGATCGAATACGCAACATGACAACATTTTATATAATGATATACATTATTTATGAAAGAACAATGTTTGAACAAAAACGGGAGTCAAACGAATAAAGGCGTTTGTAATAGCCTCGCTACTCAGCGAATGTTACAAACATACAAACATACTTTAACAAATTACACGCTTGCATTATATTTCGTACAAGGGCTACAATATTTTATAAAATATACAACAGTTTAAATGATAATTTATACTCCATTGTTATTCATTGGTGTTATTATATGTATATTTCCCCATTGTTTCAAATCAGAGCATATTTCATGCATTTAATGTTTAAAGACGGAGCACAGTGCGGATTGAACGCTATAATTTACATATTTTTTAATAAAATATACGTTTAAAATAAAACCTTACAGCCATCGTAAAATAAATATAAAATCGTTAGTGTAAATAGAATAAATTTATTTATAGACATTATTTAAATGTGTATTAATCTGAAATTGAAATAGGTTGCACGCATGCATCACGCATGCATCACGCATGCATTAGATGCAGTGACGTTATATCTGAAATGTTTAACATTTCAAATGTATCTGATCTGTACGTGAAACTGCCAAGTCCCTGATGGCCGATAGCGCCTTTAAATAAATAATAGATCTCACTTCACGAATTATGCAAAAGAGTCTGGATTTGTTTTACTTGGTGCTTCTTTGAATTGAATATAAACTTACTTTTATATGTATATTTTCAACGAGAATCCTTTATCTGCAATATGTTTTTATCACTACATAGTTACATTAGTCATTACCGTTCTATTAAGAATCGTTTCAAAAATGACAGTCGACCACCCACGACAGCCTAATTTTATATGCGGTTGGCTTGCGAAAGGAATTGTAGGAATTCCTCATTTTGGGTCAGTTAAAGTTTTTCCTTAATTGCTAAAGGTTGATCGTCCAATGACGGCAGATTTTTTATTAATTCTTTTTTTATAATATTCCAAAGATCATTTTGTTAGAAAATTATAATTTATTTAAGTTTAAATATAATTTATTTTTAATTTCTATAAATTAAAAAAATACGATATTGCTAACATTTGTCGACATTAAGATAATTAATAAATAGTTAGAGACTGTTTACATAATTCTAAAATGTAATATTATAAATAAATTATAAATAAGGAAATGCAAAACATTATATTAACATAGCTTTCGCTACACAACAGCTCAAAATTTTTCGTATTGTTTTTTTGCTTGTGTTAGTGCGGTGCGTTGTAATAATGCGTATCAAAGCACACAAACACAGACACAGACACAGACACGCACACAATTGACTGTTATTTATATTTAAGTCCCGGAGGTCGCGGCGTGTCGTCGGCATAATTTACAGACAAATATAGAAACGTCAGAATTAGGATTTTTATTTTTTTATAAATAACATAAATAATGTAAATAAAATATATCCAAAACTTAATTTATTATATAATGAAAGTGTCACTTTGAAAGGTAAAGTATAATTAAAAAAAAATTAAAAAGAGATATTCTTCTCACAATCATGTCAGAATGACGGTTAGGAGAATTAATACCACGAAGTAGCTTACGTCTGAATACTCGTATGTTTGTAATTTGATGATAAGATTTTATATTTCCCCTGTAACTGTAACTGTTAGGCGAATGAAGTTAATGTCTTAACTTAAAATAACTTAAATAAAAATCTAACAACTTGTTTACGAAGACAGTAGTAAAAATTAATTAAGCTTTAGTGTCTGTATCGATGGATTTTTCCTATATATTAATTATTATTTATAATTAAATCGAACTGAACTAAGCTAGTTGAAACTAATTGAGTACTTAAGCGTATTAACTACTAAAGGTATTGAGGTTTAGAGGTCTGTCCCAACGTGCTCTACGGAGCAGGCAGGGGGGCAACACGTGTATAATAGAGTAACACTGCATCCAATCAATCAGCTCCGCAAATGCGGTTAGTTCTAGGATCTTAGAACTCTATCTAGTACTGCATGTCTCTATGTCTATTTGGGTTTCTTTGTGAGTTCTACATCGTATTATACACATAGTAAAATTTAAACAAGAAGGCCCCTGCCTTCTTAAAATAGAATAAAATCAATTCGAATTATTTGATTTCATACAAACAAAAACAGTGGCAATTATATTTTTCGTGGTTTCCATATAAATTATATATACATTGTAAAAATATTCACCAGGCGTAACGTTATTACATATATTTATTTTTTTATCAAAAAATGTATTATTATAGTCAATTATAATAAAGCAATAAAAACATACGGAATATCTCAATTACCGCTCGTCCACCGAACCCTACCTTAATTATTGGTTTTAAATAACAGGTGGGCAAAGCTTAATTATTAATAAAAACATTCTAATGTATTGTGTCCTTTTTAATGTAATTACAATCTTCTCCCCACACACTTTGGGTTACTAATTCTCTGATAACACCGCGGTGGTGGCTATTAATTTGAGCACGTGTTTTGTAACACTTTGTTAGGTTGTTTTTAAACCCACTTCAAAATAAAAGGGTCTTGATTATCTTTTAACAAATGTCTAACAATAATAAAAAGGAGAGTTAAGATTATTGTTTTTGGGTTAAAAGTGACTTCGCTCATGTAAACTCGGCGTGGTTCGTACTCTTGTATACTTTTACAAATAAATTAATTATGTTTTGAAAAGAGAAATTAATAATATTTATATGAGTATGCTTCATTACTTAAAATGTTTTACAGCTTCAATAATTTTATGTATATTATAATTAAAGATTTACAAGGTTACCGATTTAAGTTAAAGAAAATATTAAACATCCAAATAGAAAAATCATGAAACTAATTTGGTGATACAATTAATTGACAATATTCAAATCTACAAGGAAAGCTACTGTTTTGTTTTGTTTGAGACTTCAACACTTAATATTTTGCGAAAATATTTAACCACTTCTAGTTAAATGATTATAAAATACAGGATATAATTAAAACGAATCAACACCGTTGCAAGTAAACGAAGAAAGTAACCGGAGCTCGCATATTAGTCTGAGTTACGACGAATCGTTCTGTATTGGATTACAACGGACGATAAATAAACTCTAAAATAATGTTTTATATGTAAATACGGAGTATTGTTACAATAACGAGGCTTGCTAAATCACAATATGAATTTGATTTATATCTCAACGGTCCGCTTACCGCCTCCATGGGAGGGCTATAAAAATCATACCGAAATGTAAAGTGTACGAAAAACGGCGGACGATGCTGACTAATTTGTAAAAAAGTTGCTCGCAAAATAGTTCGTATTCCCGTAGTGTTAGAGCGTAAGTCGCCCGCTGTTCTCGGGTGCTGACCTGTTGCTGGGTGTACGTCTCTTAATTGGTCACTTTACGGTGTAAAGAAACGAGTAATTCATGAAATTCCTGCGCGTAACGCGTAATCTGAGTGTCGGGAAGCAGTAAAGCCATTTACAGCCTTTTACGTTTATGAGTGATCGTTTTTAAATCAGGTATTATTTAATACTGAAACTTTTGCGATTTAATTGCGATCGCTATCTATGCTACTATCGCCTTACTTCAAACTATCGCGTCATCACCGACGATTGTTTAAGTTGGAATGGCATTCATTATGTTCTTGTTTACTTTATAGCCAATGTCGATAGAGGCTATTTATTAATCAAGATAGGACCCGAACCCTATTACTTTTTTAATTTTGTTTTTCCATTAAATATTCATAGCTTGAAAAAGTAATTTACGTTTTTGCTGTCTATGTCGGGAGAGGGTTAGAACGTTAGTAAGGGGTAGAGGCGGAGTAAGACCTTGTACAATATATTTACAATATGTATCCATAAATGACCAATATTTCACTAAGTCGATTATTACATGGTGAAGGTCACGACGATGTCGCATGACGTACAGATAATTAGATAATGTAGTATTTTCTTCTTGATAAAATAAGTATAATATCATAGATGTTATGGAGAACAGATGCAGTGTGTGGTGGACTAAGCGTGGTACACTAAGTGAAAACCCGTTATTTGCTGCCGACAGAGGTTCCCAAATTGTAGAAATATTAAGTTGTGTTTACAAAAGTGCTTGCTAAGGTTAGTAGCATTCTATTATATATAGAAAAAAAGGAATTTCTTTGTTCAAATTTATAAGATAAGGGTCGAGTTCATTTATAGAAGGAGCCAGCAATTTAAGACGTAGAGTCAAAACTTAGTATTGTAAATAAAACCTTAACTCCACATCAATTGTAATTGTTCTTTGATTTAAAACAAAATTAATTACATACACTTGTGTGGCTTTTTCAATAAAACACTTCTGGTGGCTTCGAAAGTTTTTGATATATTTTATGTTCTTAAATTTCAGGAAGTCTGAAGTAAACTCTTAACAGACGTGACATTTTATTTATTAATAAAAAAGTATTTACGTATTTCTTGATTTTACATTGTCAAATAAAAAAATAAAGGTGCATAGTTTTTGTATATTTTACTAATTGCAGCATAAGATCAATAATAACGAGAAGTGAAGCCTCAATGAAAAATTATCTATCAATATATCAATTTATTGCAGCTTCCGAAAATTGAAATGTGTGTACGATTTTAGAAACTAGAAATTATATAACATTTCATGAAGAGCAGTCGACTTTAATTACAGGTTCTAGCTTCGGGCAACGCACACTAGCGCTAAATAGGATTAGAGGAGCACAATTGTTTGTGCATACATCGTAGGGTTCATTAATAGGCATCTTGCGGTTCACATGTACAATTAGCGTCTTGTATTATACTCGAGGCGTCCAGCTCAAGCGCGTCACTAATTATTCCGAGAGCTGCACTGCGAGCAGCGACACTAACTAGGTGGTAACAATAAGGTTACACGTCGCCCATCGCAGGCGCGCGTCCATCAACAATGGACACGTAGGTTCCGGAGCAGCAACCTAATCAAATTAACGAACTAATCTCGCAGCGCCTCACCGTGGAAATTCATTAATATCCTGCCTCGGTTCAAAACAGATGAAAAAGTATCCGTGTGGGGGACGCGGTGGGGTCACGTAGGCTGAGCGCTGCTAATTTTTTTTCTTCATTTTGTGAGTAAATTCTCGAACGAAAGGCTATGAAATTTTTGAAGCTCCCGTTTTTGGGGGTAAAAGGGAGTGATTGCATAATATGCCTTTACAATACGTTTTAGAAACGCATTTAAAATGAGCGGTTTGGTATCCAATTTTAAAATGCCACTAACTTCGATTATTAGTTACACTGTCTGGGTATTTTGTAATTTCGAAATGTAAAAAATATTTTCCGTATAACCTGAAAGCATAGTCAATAAGAAACTTGATGTAGTATTAATATCAATAGAAAAATACAATATTATAAATCCTTACATAAAAGGCAATGCATTAGAAAAATGACTGACTATTACCGACGATAACAGATTTTGCAATGGCAATAGCGCCACGTATAGAGAGATGAGTTTAACCTAGAAAAAAATAATGTATTAAAAGTAGGTATTTAATATACTCATGATGGTCTATTAGTCTTATACTAATTAACATCAGGACGCGTTATTGGATATGACCAGTTGTAGTTAAATAGTAGTGTTATTTAAAAGCAACGACAGAGTTATTGCTTCTTCCATTCTAACACATATATTCAGTATTATAGCATGACATGTAATGTTTTATGTACTTGACTGGTAAAGTAGTCGACTACTATGTATTAACATCAATGAATAAAAAAATTAACAGTAACACAGTATCTTGTTATGCGATTGCAGAGAAATATTTGAAATGAGTTGTATTAAAGTATTAATAAATGAAAACTTACTGTAAATTTATAATCTTTTGAAAAAAAAAGTTATTGAATTTATTGCAGAAGAAATCATATAAAAATATTGAACATGGAAAAGGTTGATGTCCGTTTTATAAAGACTACCGGAAAAGGCAATTTCATAAGAAAAATAGTTCGTCCCTGTTGATTGAGCAGACTTCAGCTCAGATGAACCGGAAGTTCAGATGCTAAACACTGGCAGTTTAATATTTTTATAGCAAAATATTTAAGGTAACTTTATGTAATTTAAAGTTTTTTTAATATATTTACATATTTAAAATTAAAAACAAAGTTGTTTCAGATAATATAATATTAAGGAATTACTGTCGTATCCAAGTTGTACATGGGCCTATTAATATGGGTAATAACGATAGAACTTCATACGTAGTTGTTTAAAATATGTGAAAATCGAGTTTGTCGAGTGGAGAATTGGAAAACTGTTGGGAAGTAATCGAGAGACGAGTATCGAATCGTCACGGAAATTGTACAATTTTACGCAATTTTAAAAGGTGTCGTCGGGTTAAACCGTCCCCGGCGACCATTATGCGAGGCTTCAAAAAATTACATCCATTGCTCTTCAAAAAAGGCACTATTCGCAAATCCGGACGTTTGGTTCGACTTGGACTGAAATGGCAGAGTTTGTAACTGACGACAATGAGTCCAATGAATGTTCACATACTTCAAATATTCTTTTAGGCTTTTGTAAATATTATTACACATATGTAAATGTAGGATATGGTTATCTTATCTATATTATTAAAACTCCGAAATTTATCGGAATAATCTGTGAACTTAAGTTATGAAGAATATATTTATATTAGGATCAATTGATTTTGAATTAAATTTTATATAATATAAAATGTAATAATTCTAATAACAACAACAATATTTGAAATTTCCAGTTTGCCAAACTGAGGTCTTCGCTAAATATCGCTCTGCCATTCTCAATTGTACATACTTCTGAATATGAATGCGTTTTTACTAACACCAGAGCTTTTGGGATTAAATTAATTCAGATAATTCACAAAATAAACAAATTTTTACAAAGATGTAGACATTAGTGAGATTTTTGAGTGGTAACATTTCTTGAATTTGGTATTATGCGTCGTTATATATGTCTTGAATCGTATTTAATGTATAATAATTAGTTTCTTTCCAATAAATTATTCATATCCCTTGTCTCTATACCTATCTATTATTTCTACGATGACTCTATTCCTGTAAAACGTTTATCGCTTGCTAATGACGCCGCAGGAAAAAATGTAACTCATTAAAATTCAAAAATTCCAGTATACGCCAAAAAAGCGATAAAGAATTATTAACAATTCGACTTTTGGCACGTATATTGCTGCTGGCTTTGTGTTTTACGTACAATGTTATAGTGAATTCTTGGGGAAGGAAACACCTCAAACATGAAGTAATCGCAAGTAATTCCCGTAGAAGCATGAACCTTTCCCCGATGGGTGGGGGCCACGAGGGCGTAATGCTAGGGTTGCTAACCTTTATATTTATTTAATTCTTAAAAACAATATTTATATAAAAAATAAAGATTAGCGTCTAAATGAATTCAGTTGTTTGAACCGCTTGAGGATCGTATGTCAGTAGTATTAAATAATGAATAGAAACACGTAATTCTATTATTATACGTCGTAATATAAAATAAATATAAGAATACGGTTATTGTCATACTTATATTCGTAAGTATAATAGAAAACAATAATATTATTGTAAGTAAATAGATTATTGTTCTTTGAATCTAAAGAATCTTAATTTTTTATGTGAATCATTATAAATATATTGATTCACTATTTACAAATATCTAATTTTATTTAATTTATCTTATAATTGATTGTTCCTAAAAAAAATGTAGGTATAAAGTGTACTATCATTTCAAAAAGACATACGAACAATGGCTATGACAAATTTATTAAGGTGGTTAACGGTAGCTCAGGTAATGGAGTGACGATGCCGGCATTCTAAAGGTCACAGGTTCATGTCTTGCGGATGTAAATACTATTTATAACTATATTTATTAAAAATTAAAATACGTCAATACCTCATTACATTATCTTAACTCTAAAGTTTAAAATATATAATAACATATCTCTCAGCGGTCGCTAATGTGCGGTTAGTAATTTCGCACGTAATGAAATAATAATAATTATCAGTGAACCTAAATAAAATAGTAATAGCACTAACCATTTTAAAATTACTTTAAGTTATATAGATATTACTATTTATATACACGTACATATATCATTAAGAACACTTCAACGACTCGCTGCTTGGATCCCGAAACTACTACTTGCATGAAATATATATCTTCATGTATTTTTAGCAAGTCTGTTAACTTCAACTCACTAAAAAAGTCAGTCGGTATTTTAATTAACTTTTAACTCTTCGCAGAGATTTATTATGAAGTTAGTAATGTGGAGAGTTTAAATATTGGGGTGCAAGTGGCAACCCTGGGTAGGGGCATAAAGGCGGCTATCGCATACTTGATGTTATCATAATGATTATTAACATGTGAAACCCTGTGCCAGGCACCGCCGCACGCCCTAGATATGTTTGACATCACTCACTTATTTTAATACAAGCAATTAGAGGTTTCCACTATTCGCGCTCGCAAAGTTTTCGATTAGCCTGTGGTTGTCTTTAAGTGGATTTTAAATTGCTCGCGAAATCGATCGGAGTGTACCGTTCCACGAAAATCGCCTGTATTTTGAGGAAATGGATTCAGGGGTGGACTAAAATTGCTAGCGCTATAGAAGTTACTTTAGACCTTTGGTTTTTTAAATAAATTTATTGTGTAACAACGAAAGCGGTCGGATCCAGTAAATATTATTAATATAGGCCTTTTTATTTACTTTCAATGAGGAAAACTTTAGCTCTGGATAAACTATTCTTATTTAAGAATATATACAGAAAAATATCACTTTATTATTCTACATTAACTTCGAATGTTTATTCATTCATAAAATGAAATACAAAACAATCCAGCATTGTTATTGTCATCGTAATGAACCAGTACCCGATACTAAAAAACATAGCAAACTCATTTTTTCAACGCTCACTATTATCCAAGTTTTTGCAACGGCCGTATAATACGTATTTTTATTTAGTTATGCCTGTTAGCTGGCAGCGAAGGTCTAATTCTCTAGCAATTTATTAAATTAATTTCAAGTTTGAAGGCGCCGGTAATGGCGTCAGAGAGTTTTAATAGCAGGATAAAATTCACTCGGGCTTCGTAACTTAATCTCGTTACTGTAGATATAACTAGAAATACTGAGATTCTGATTTTGTCAAAGTATATGTAAATACTTTATTCTATTCGCTCGAGGAATCAACTTAAAAGCATTTTCAACACGTTTAAGGTGCTCTTACTCTCAGCAGTAATATGTTGGACAGATTGGCTGGCTTACATGCAAATAAAATCTCAATTCCTCTTATATCGAAACAGCTCAAAATACTAGTTTAAGATTCAATCACATGTCAACACCGTCTCACAAACATCCAAATTTTCTCTTGTAGCTGAAATGTACTACTATTTTATTCCCGTAAATCAGTTCCTCACAAGATTCTGTCAAATGTTAAATAATGCAATACATTTTGTATAAGTTTATATACTTCAAGCCATGGGATATTATTTCCATTTAAATAGTAAACTCGATTTTTTTTAATGAAAAAAAAAGTATTAATTATTATATTCATTTTAAATGAAGATTAGGTAAAATAAAGTAGTGTTATTTTTTTAAATAATTATAGTAGGTCACAACGTAAATATAAGCAAATTAATTCCTCAAGACAAGATGTCGTATGAGCCTTCCGAATTCGCATACTGATTTAGGTAAATTGTATTCGTGGGACGAGTAAGCCTCTTTGGGGCTTCCGGTTTCATCGATGTTCAGTTGAAACAATATGCATTGATGACGGATCAAACATCGTCTTACCAATTACACTGATAAGTAATGTATGTATGAATAGAGAACTGCTTCATCGTTCTTGAGATTCCTCACGTCGAATTATCGAATATAGTTAGGCAATACAAGTTAGCAACTCAACTTATTTATGATTTAATAAATTAAAAGGTTTTTTAGACATATAGATATTAATATCGTAATTGGAATACCAAACAAGAACGTTTCAGATTTAACTGAGTAAAAGGATTATCCATCATTCAGAGCGTAAGGTGAGAGAATACTTTTAGCTGACACTATTAGTGCTAGATTACGCGAGGCAAGGTAAAAGGAAGATAGGTGCCCCAGTGTAACCATTAGCGTCACTAGGTATATTACTCTAGTGCGACTAGAAGCTTCGGATACAGGATAGAGTACAGTATATTAGATTTTTACATTTTAGTAAGAAAATATAATATATATAATAATAATGAAATAATCCAACAATCCACAATAATAGTGAATTATTCCTACTCTAACTGTAAACAATAATAAAAAAAAGCCCCCAAATATCATATTTTTATTGAATTATAGAGGAATATCCCACAATAGGGATGTTTTGATTGTAATTATCTCTACAATATGTAGTGCTTGTAGTAGGTAAGCGGCGTCACATAGTATGTACCTGTATGTACCTGTACCAACAAAATGTGATTTATCTATAGAAAGCTTATTAAAATTCACTAACTTAATCCAACTTTTTACCAATTAGGTATTGGATAATATTAAAAATATTATAATATTTAATTTATAAAAAAATCAGTTCAAAATTTGCATTGTTTGTTCAGAAATTGCTAAATTATTTTACGTAGATTGCATCATTAGAAATCTTAATAAATCTGAAATATTACTACATTAATAAAACTTTCAAACAATAATGAATTGAATGTTTCTCGTACAGAAATATGAAATTCATTTCAATTCACTTCTTTCATGTGCCATTTCATATATATATATATATATATATTTTAAAATAAAATAATACTAATTGAATATTTGTTTCGAGGTTTTCCACAACAGCGTGCGAAAGTTCAATAAACTAACTCTATCTAGGTTATTAATAAACTTGTAATCCAGTTAGGACTTCTTCGTAATTAAATTTTTTTAGTAATTATTTCCATGACGCTATAGTAGTTATAGAGAAAGTAGCTGTGATATATGATGATATGATATTTGATTTGTTATCAAGAATGACGTCAATATTAGACGACTTCAATCACAAAATGACAGCTCATGAAAAAGATAACTCAAGAAACGCAAATTTCAATTATTATTATTAACAAAAATTATTTAATTAGTGCTGAATTATTTTTTGTGTCAGTTATTAGAATTCGAATTTTAATTAATTTTATCACCTGCATACATTTAGTGCATTTGGTAACCATTACAGCCTGTCGGTTTTGTTTAAAAGACAGTTTTGACAATATTACCGGTCCAATGTTCCGATACACGTAGAAGGGAGTAAATTGCAATATACATTAGCTAAATTAAATTCACTTTAATTAAATGCGATGATTAATATTAACTTAAAGAAATGTTATATTGACAAGTATATATTATTTTATTTATATTACAGCTACAAATTTTAAATCGTTTTGTACATCAAGTGGATACTTTTTCGAAAAATTTACTTTCCTTTTTCTATTGGTGTTCAGGGCGGTCTTTAAAATTAACAAAGTCAGACGACCTCGAGTGACACGCGGGCATGACGGTAACTGACGTCACGGCGTTAATATTCATATAGAAAATATTAGGCGGGTGGAGGCCAAGGGGGCCGGGGTGGGGGGTCAGCGATCAGCCCCTCGCGCCGGTAGCCACTCCAACACGCTCTGCTCGCCTTTAATGAACTTTATGTCGCCGACCGGAATAGGAGAACACTTCTTTGCCGGCTTTGCCGCTATCGTATGTTGCAACGAACAAAGCCCATGAGTGAAATCACTTGGAAAGGGTGAACGCGAGCTGGCACTTTTGCTCTTTGCTTATTGTTTTGGGTTTCTGAACGAGAATAGGTTTGATGTTTTCGATTTATCGCAATCCTTGTGGGATGGATGGATTTATTTTGTATGGAGAGCAAAGGTATTTAAATAATTAAACTGCTTGTTTAAAAATAAAATTAAGATATTGAAAATTGAGACTATTCAATAAAAAAGTTAAAGCGAGTGGTGGAACTCTTGGCATTGATGGTGATCTTGATACTCACGTGGCACATGATACGTGACATGGTAACCCTATCTACAGGTGTTAGCGGGATGCCATCACAGACACTCGGAATACGCATGACAAGTCAACAGACTGAAATGGATATGGGAAAACAAAACAGCCGTGGACGGGCTCTGTCTACGGCTGATAAGACAAAACATGGATAGAATCGAATCCACGTCATACCTGAAAAGTCGTTATGGGTAGTGTGATAACAATCTGTTCCTATTGCCAATTTCTATAACAGTAGTGTCTGCGTGAATGTATCATCAGTGTGGGACAGGTACGGTAATGGTTTCCATTCTGCGAAAAAATGAATGAGACTTTTGACAGAATTCAATCTTGATAAATTTTTATGAGAAAAAAACAAAAGGAAGTTAATTATTAGAATCTATTGTACCGACTACTTTGATTGTATTAGGTGAATTTCAGTGATTATATATTTTTATTTTATAATAGATATCTATAAATATGTGTTAGTAACTGTACTACATTTGAAATTTATAAAAAAATGTGTATATTTACGTGTTACCGATTTGATTTATATTTAATTCATTCAATTTTATTACCATAATATCATTTGTAAATCTCTTGCAGTTTTACCGCATACTACTTATAAAATGCACTTCATCGATAAAATATGAAATGCATAAAATAATTTTAAAACACCATAGTTAATAATAAAAGTTTCCTCACGTTAGTTACCTTGTTAGCAGTTTTTAACATACATACTTCAAAACAAAAAGTTGTAAGCTAGAATTATTATAGCGGATCCAGTAATTTTTATTCATCACTTTTATAAAGTCAAAAGTTGTTTTATTAAACTTCCACTTCGTACACGGCGATTTTAATAAGGTTAAAAAATACATAATTGTTGATACGAATTGAAATGACGTTCCAACGAGTTTTTTTATTAAATTATTTAATATGGTGATATGATAAATTAATAGCAGTAAAATAGCTTTATTTAGTTTTTATGAAATCTTATACATTGTATCTTCTTTTAAATCATGATATATTTCTTGACTTAGAAACTTTCCCGCGGTTTTGCGTGCATCGTTATAAGATATGTTGCTTTTAAATTAGTGGGGGAAAACAAGCAGACGGAAATCATCGCCCATGGACATCTGCAAACATGGGAATTTGCAGATGCAATGCCACCCATGGAGAACATGGGGAGGAAAGGCTGAAGGGGGGGTGCAGATGATTTGGTAATCCAGCTCTTAGGTATAATATGTGATCACGCCATTATATGAGAGGGTGGCACAATCGCATTCGAGTCAACTCGTATACGAGCTGCAGAACAGTGGCCATGGCAATGGTACACAATTTTGTAGCAGATTCGTACAAAACAAATGCCTATTAAAGCACAAAATATCTTCAAATAGTTAAAACGAGCCTAAACTCGACGCAGACATTCCGGTATGATATCGTTGAATGTATTAAATACTCAATATAGTATTGTTAGATTCCTGTAAGCGAATGCACATAGTGTTAGATTCCTAGCGTTTTCGTTCCCACGCCGTCGGTTATCGAAAATACTATGAATAGTAATACATTCTACCAGCATTGTTCATTTGCATTTAGAAATTAAAAATTTAAAACTATGAAATTGCTAGTTAGTATATGCTTTATATAAATTTAAATGAAGTTTTAGCATAATTTATACGTGTACCTTTAGTTACTTTATTTAATTGTGTTTATGTTTATCTGCCACCTATGCTTGGTCCATGCTGGCAATGTGGATGGAGTTTGTGAGTGAGTCTCGAGGGACATCTTAACGTCGCGATGAAAATTATAATTTTGTCTAATACAAACAATTTATAAATTAAATTTTGTCACTTATTTAACTTACAAAATACAAACTATCTCACTCGCACTCGCCATTTGATATGGCTATAGGTTATTATTTAGACTATATTACATCTCCAACTTTTAAAACGTATATATTTATTAATTTCAAGATCTTTTTTTTATAAAAATTCAATTACTACATTTTTCTTATCTCGCATGTCATATATTGTCACTATTTATTGTAAGTGTTTTCCATCCACTGCATCTTCTCGGATGAGATTGCAGTCAAGCGCGAGACTATTACGAAAATGATAAAGTTTCACTCCGGTCTTAAATCTCGTCCAATGTATTTTCAGTGTCTGCGACACACCGACGTTACCGAAAATCAGTTATGCTGCGGTCACAAAATGATGAATCAACAAATTTGACTTCAGCTCCGCCGTGGTGTGAGTGGAGGGGAGGGGGGTCAGATCGATTTCTATTCTGCGATAATTAGAGTGTGCTCTGTGCGTATCTAAATGCTATTTCTATACTTATAACTTGACAATACAGGATTATATATACGATATTATGTTTTTAATTACTTATTTGATGAACACTAATTAAAGAAATGTAAAACATTATTAAATAAAGTATTTATTGCCCATTTTCTTCCTCAAAATCATAAAATATCTTATTTGATTTGTTTATTTGAGTGTCTAATGAAATTCTAAAAATCTACTTTAAAAATTCATGAACATATTAAAAGTAACAAAGGCGTATTTTGAGAAAATTATTTCGTCCAACCTCAATGTCAAAGGACCATGCAATGACACCCCACCAGATAGGGTGCGCGAAAAACAAAACACCTTCATTTTACATCAACCACCCTACATCAAAGATTTTTCCTTGTATGTTAATTGAGAGGGCGATAAAACGCATTGACTTTTATAATTTGATCGAAAATAACAGATTTCGGACCAAATCTTGTTATCTTGGTAAAAATTCGTGAATTATTTAGAATAGTGGTGATATCGTCCCAATAAAATCAGTTTACATCATTCGCTTTATTTAAAATTTATTTACGTAATTTCAATTGTTTTATAAAATTTTATAAATTAAATCATTTTACCAGTTCCAGTTCAGTTACACAATGAACTGAAGAAACCCTATTTATTTATGCACATTCGTGTGCAAGAGCCTTTATTTTTAAGAGGCCTTGTTTGTGAACACTTTATTTTTATAGAGTGTCGAAGCGTGCAATTTACACAATACACGTGGTCTTGGCGTAATCAAAGAGAACGCCTGTGAAGCGGAAAATTTATTGAAGCCTTCTTCTACAAACGATGCGTTATGCCGCCATTGTGGTTCAACGCGTTCAATTAGGTCATTTTATCTTAATTATCTTTAAAAATGTTACATTGAATATTTTTCTTCATTGAATTGAATAGAACTTTGAATATAACGAAAAATAACAAAAACACGTAAATTATATAAAAAACGAATTATAAAAATATGATTATTACTAAAATAAGCAGTTACATTAGATTAATTTTCTATACCGACGTTGCATGACATGGATTTCGCATAATTGCAATATAATTCTGTTTTACGATCATTACTATATACAATGTATTTCTTCCGCAGTTTATATGAATTCTATAATCGCGTGTTAATCGAACAATATTTAACGGTCTTTCTATTGTTCAAAGTAAAACATTTTATTATAAATAAAATGTAATCATATTAAAATTTATCTAGTAAATATTGCAATCAAATTAAGACAAGAAAATGTAAATAGTCATAAAAGTGTGATCGTATTTAATCCTCCGGTTGTGATAACAGATTATAGTAGAATAACAACTATTTTATGAGTGAGGCAAAGCAATCGGCTGCGACGCAAAGCCTGAAAGGCGCTCGCCACTTTTGTCCAGGTTAAGCCGCCGTACAAAGAGCAATACGTACAAATCCCAGACAAGACATTTTCCGTACTGTAGCCACCGGTCTCTTTGTACGAGCGCAATCAGCCGCCGGCGTACCCAGCAATTATTCAAAATACATCAGGCAATATTAGATAGGTGGGTCGGCCGATGCGTTTTGCATTGCGAATCAGTTGGACTTTGTGGAAGAGCGGCTAGGGAGTACTAGTGTTTATTCACCGTCACCGACAGATTGTGGGGCCAGCCTTTTGCTAAATTGTCAGCGCACTTGGGGATTGTCGACGGCGGGACCGCTGCTAAAACGTTAATGGCCTACCGTTATCACAAAACTACGTCAGGGGTTACGTAAACGGTCTATTCTACTTTACTTTGATCGCCGGACAAGATAATATCAATTTATCAATTAGGTTATACATGTATATCCCGTAAATTTGAATTATACCAATATTAGGTATAAATCTTGGTATACTTGATGAATATGTCTTTACAGAATGTTTGAAAGTAAAAATAAAACGTTATATTTCAGGCTACAGAGGCGTTCCGTTAGGGACAAATAAAGTGGCCAACACAGGGAACTCGACCGCGTGTGTAACGAACGTCTAACGACGCTTAAAATATCTCTCGGAAATTCGGGGCGCAAATAAACGCCATTACAATACGAATGATCATTGGCGAAATGTTTAACTTGAGGCCTGTGTTCGCTCGCATTAGTATTCCCTTTGCGCAGTTTGTAGCTGTGCTGTACATTATTTGTATACACTAAGCATGAAATGTTGCCAAGCAAACGTGTACTATTTGCGTGGAGGTTTAGAAAGCAGACGCGGGGCCGGGCGGGGAGGAAGCGCGGGGTGCGAAGGGGGCGGCAGGGGCGATGTGGTGGCGGCTCGCCCCCGCTTTGTGCACTCCCTCCCCCCATGCGTGTACGGATGAGAAACACTCGCCCACTCTGAGGTTTCAATATTCCATACCGAAATGCATTCAATTGCAACATTTTTAGACAAATGCAAAAGGAATCGTGTCCCCGCACGTCCCTTTGATAAAAACTTAGACGAGTCGATTTGTTTCATATATTTCCTTTGTGGTCGATTTTCTATTGAAGTGGACGAGGGCCAATATTTACTGGGCCAGTTTATTTTCTAAAATAGCATATTAAATATCGGAAACGTAAGATGCGCGGCTTGACTTTTATATCACGATCTTTTATATTCCGATCGAGTGAAGATGCCTTTGGCAAATTGTACTTGACGATCACGTGACGACAACGGTGGGACAGCAACACCAGCATAGACAGGTGTTGGTCTGCTCTGAATTATATGTATTTATTTATTTTCATTCAAACAGGCTTATAATATTCAAAAACTATTATTTTTATATGTTAATATAAAATAGAATATAATGGCAAAAAGAACACCACCCCTATACATTGCATGCAATAATAAAATATGAAATGACTTTAACGAGGTTCGAAGGGAAATATTGGATCTTTTTACTCGTAAGTCGTCAATTTATTGAATTTTGTTATGCTTCTTGATATTTTTATGGTTTTATGTACAAATACATAAATGTTTATATTGTAATGGTCTTTGACGTTTGCTTAAAATATATATCCAATGACTGGCTCTTTAAATGTTTTATGTTTGTAAAAACACTGAAAACATTATAGGTCGATTTTTTATCACTTTGGCAATATTTATTTTAGTATTAAATTAAAATAGTTATATTTGAAAAAGGAGACTGAGACCATACTCGTACATGGATGCCGAATTATAAAATAAATTAATCAATAAAAAAAAATCTATATTTGTAAATTGATTTAACCTTTATCTGTCAGTTTGCTTTATCCTTTATCTTTTTCACTTGCAACAAACAGACGGTATCTAATCATTAATTAGAACAAAACAATCAGTTGTCTATTGTGAACTCAGCCGTTAAGGTTCGGTGGCAATATTTCTATAATGAATGTAATCATCAATTACCTCTCGGTTTCCCGTCGAGTGCGCACAAGTCCTGACCTATTGTTGACGTTGCTATATCCCTTTTATTCACTCATTTTCATATTGTAACTAGATACGAAAATAATATGACATAAGAGAATATACTTAAGGGATGTTCCGTGTTTTGACTTTCGTCTATTTATATAATCGGCGAACATTACGGAAACGTAGTAAATACGTTTTCAAGAAGTAAGCTAGAAGTATACTTAATTAAATAAGAAATAGAATCGGGGTAGGCGGCGCAAAATTGTATGAATATTTCATTACGAACGATAGCGCGAAACGAAAGATTTAAAATCAATTATATATGTACTTGGCTGGACTCGATCTAGACGTATGTCAGAATCGGTACCCTATTCTGAACTCCGTCGCCAATTTTCGGGGTGTCAGTGATCATAAAGTACGTGGTCATGACAGATGATACGTCGAGATTTCGAACACTTGTCACGACGTGTTCGTTTAATAAATGGTTTGAAAATCAATTTTAAAACCATCCCGGAATGAATACCTTAAAATAATGACATACGAATACAGACATTGTATTTCGACATAATTTTTTAAATGATTGTCTGTATCGATGACTTCAGTAGACTTGGTATCTAAGTGATCATTCAAAAGCGGATTATAGGAACGCAATGCCATGTCCGATATTATTCTGATAGAAAATCTATCTAATGTTAACTGTACCAAATAGATTCTATTATTTTAGTTATACTATTTTAACATTTCTTGTATCTTACCACTTAGGTACTAATAATTCATGTCAATTATGATATTTGTTACTAGATGAAAAAAAAATCTTAGTTTTTAATCTTTTTACTTTTTTTAAGAGAGAGCTACTTTTCTATTATAACATTAGGTGCTAATAATTATTTGTCGATAAATATAATCTTAAAAAGAAAAGTCCAAATCAGAACAAACAAGTATTTAACACTTATAATTTATCCAGACTTAACCGCGAGCATAAACTAGTATAGTAGAAATAAAATTCAACTCACCATTTATTATTAATAATATAAACTACTGCATGATATTGCAAATTATAAATGCCATTTATTTTGTAGCACCTTTTATTTTTCATTGGACTCTTTTTTTCTTTTTTTATTAATATAAAAGATTCATGTTAAATTCATAGTGTTTTTAATCCATCATTATCTATATTCTATGAGGATGTCATGTGATGTCTATAACGGATATGTAGACAGTTTAAAAATGTTTGTTTGTAGGAGATTCACTATAGTATTTAATAATACTAGCAGAATATTATCTGAAGAAAGGAGACTACATTTTCTTTAAAAGCAATGTATTTTCAATGGTCAATAAAGTTTGAAAGTATAATAAATACTTTAATTTGATCATATTAAGCAAACAATCTCCTCCGTATATTTTCCATTTAGTGACATTGTTAAAACTCACTTAGTATAATTAGTATGCAGGAAGACACAATTGAATAGTTAATTTAAATTTGTTTTATGTGTTTAGAAAAAAATTATTTAAGAAAAACAAAAGACGTTACCTAATTTTAATGGCTAAAATAACCCAACTCTATGGTGTCTGTTAAGGCTGATCGCACACTTACTTGACATGATAGTCAACTCATCGCGGACATGTTAACGAAACTATAAATTGTGTCATATTTTTCGATAGATTTAATGTGAAATACGTGATATTATTCAGTGGCAGTCATTATCATAATTACCGCTTTTGATTGCTCATTTATATTCGTGTTCCTATAACTTTATTATATATATGTCGATAATACGGATAGATTAATAAAATATATAAACACATGCTCATGCATGTATTACACCGGTATTAAAGTAATGGCTGCCGCGGTTTGAAATGGACACTAATTGGCATATACTCTGATGTAACTCAATATTTGGTCCTTAGACGGTATAGTACGACGAGTATATGGATGTTCTAACAACGGACATTCACAAACTCAATTTAAACTATAGCTGCTACTACTACTAACTATAATTATTTATCGTTAAGTTTTATTAAACTGGCGGTTATATTAGACAGTTATTCCGATCGATGGAAGTGAAATAAATTATTTTATTTTATTCCTTAATACTGATTAAAAACTTTATTTAACTTAAAAACTACAAGTAATAATAATAAAAAATATAACACATATAAATGAACACCCAACTTAAGTGATAAATAAATTAAGTTAGTTTTAAAGCTTAACAATGATAAAGGAAGTAAGTTCGCGGCGTTAAGCTAGTGCGACCATAATTTGAGTGTTTAATCGCTACTGGAGGCATATTGGGTGCAATATTTAAGCGAATCAGACAATAAATTTCGTACGCGTACTCTGTACGAGTTGATGATGCACGGCCCTACAACAAAATAGATTAAACGGCCTCCCCTTCATATTTATTATGATAAATCACTTTTATATCAAATATTAATTAATATAATATAACATAAGAGGTACCATTTCGTCACGTTCGAGAAGCAAGAACATAAAAAACTTAATAAAAGCTAATACATCAGAATAAGCAATATGCAATATGTATGAGAACAAACAATGAGAGGTGAAATAAAAAACAAGTTACAATTTCATTACGTTGCATTTTAAAGTAATATCTTGCCGTAAGCAATTTATAGCTGAATATTCAACGAGCAAACGGTCGCGGATAAGCGTGTATGCATCAAATATTGTATTATAACATCCCTATATAAATAGCAATACGGACTGCTCCCCGGAAACTGACTCATAAAGTATGAACCACTCCTGTTAAACGATTCAGCCTATAAAACGTATAGCGAACGTTTAAACTACGGATACTCAAAATTAAAACTGTTATAACACAGTTAAATTTTAAATGAATAGACTTGGAATAAGTTCATATTTAAGGACCGGCAAACACGCTCGCTGACTTGAAACGCGGCCTGACAGCGGGGATGATTTCAGTGCGCTTTGCCGTTAAAAAACTTAACCTCGTCCTTTCAAAAGAAAAACATTGCTTTTTATAAACTCAGGCCGTTTGACATGTGGAAACAAATGTTACAGTATTCGGCTTTAATAATTTCAAAATGGAAATTATAAATTAGGAAATATCTTTGCAAATGTTTTACATAATGTATCAATTATCTTGATTCATTGATTCGTTAACTTCATGACTAAGATGACTCAGGTGACACCGTTTTTCTGTATTAGTGTGAAAATAATGAAGTCTTATCGTCAGCATTTTATTGAGCCTTAACATTTATGTATCTCGTGATAGCACGGCCACATTACTGGGATAGGAAATACAGAATTTCCTTACTCGCGAATGTCACGTCCGGTCGTAGACATCTAATTTTTATAATAGAACAAAAGGAGAAAACAATAGTCGTGCTGAGATATAGACAGAGTCGTAACACAACACAAGCGAGCTCATGTTTGAGTGAACGCATAAGAATGTGGGGTTCCGCGAGCACCGGGCGGCAGACAGAGAGGGGTGCGGCGGGAGCGAGAGGACGACATCGCAATTACCTCGTGAGATTGTTGAATAAATTTACATTCAGTTGATTGAAATAATAATGAAATTGCTACGGCACACTCCGTAGCTTCGTACGCGGTATTTAAATTAATAATAAAATCATAATGTTACACAAATCGCGCATGTGATACGCGCCGCCATCTCTATGATAATTAGGTTCTTTCTCATCCCGCCTTTTGTTTTGAATAATTCAAATTCGATTCTAATTTTCTGCCCGGTGTAACGTATATTTTTATTTCACTCCCCTATATTTAAATTTAGATCCTCTGAATTTATTTTAATGTGTAAAAAAAAGAATGAAATTGCAATGTTCATTGCTCACGAATGATAATATTGTTAATTTTGTACTGAAATGTTTACTTCACAATGTTATTACATTAAATTAAATTGTGTTTGAGTGTATTTTCTGAAGGCAATAAAAATATAATTGCACGCAAACCATACATTGTAAAGTTGTATCGTTCCTGGAATATAATTTTGTATTCTATTACTTAAAAGTAAAATATAATGTAAAAGAAATGTGTGACAAAAATATCACAAAACCCGGTACTTACACTCGCGACATGGGTAGATAATAATAGAGTAGTTAATCGTGTCACAGGACCCTAAGTGCAAGAATTTAATTTTATGTACATATATACGAGTGGCCCTGTCATTATCGTAGAAAGGTATAATAAATAAAGGGCCATCCTCTGAATAAGTTATTATTATAAGCGAAAGCACAAAAGAAATTCGCATTACCTCATATTATTTTAAATGACTAACAAGTGTCCCAATCTCAAAGCAATAAAATTATAAGTTACAAGTCTAACCGGCGGTACCGATTGTTTTTAAGAAATTCATATCCTTAATAAGTACAAACAAGGGAAGATAAGAGAAAGTTATAAAGGCCGTGGAAATTTTGTGAATGAAAAACTCTACAACTTGTTATTTTACGGAATAATTGGACAACAAAGAGTTCTCCATATAAAGTAATAAAAAACCAATGTATTATTTAGTTAAATAAGTAATTGGTTACTATCCGGCCGTTATTTTATTTGATATTTGTATACTTGAAAATTAGTTTACTTTGTTCATAAGAAATATTCTATACGACTGAATAGTTGTTAATACTTTGTAAAAATAAATTCTTCAATGCATGCCGTGTAAACAAAAACACACACACATAGCGAGATACGAAGTGTGCGTATCACTTTCTTAACTTACTGAATGTGTGGGAACTGGGAACCTAGACTAACAATAGTTATCTACAACTTAAAATTACAATAAGAAAGAAAATGTTACAAGTAATTGACCTCTATGATATAACGTATTAAGTGGCACTTTAACAAGTTACTTTCTAATATTATTCTATATTTTTTAAAGTCTTTTTAACACGGTTTTTAAACAATCTTCAGAAAATCGCCAGTGACACAAACTCATCTGACAAAAATAATTTCGGATGCAGAGTTCAAGAAAACCCATCCTTGACCTCACCCAAGGGTCAATAGAGTGGATATATCGGTAACTATTCGAACGGAAAAATCGGGCGACTGCGTGAGGTGAGAGCCACCAATTTACCATAATCCCCGCTTGGCAGCGAGGTTGGATGAAATAGAGGTTTATGTTAACTGGCTTGGATGCTCCGACCCTGACCTAGCCCAAGTGTTGTTCGGGTCACGCGGCGGGCGGGGGTGTCTGGGGGCATTCACCTTGAGACGTACGATACAAGCGACCGCGAGCTAAAGGGGAAATACCTATCTCTGTCTCCCTATTGACATCTACGCATTTGTACCCATTGATCTAAGTTCGTCACAATCATGGGGCATCGAACCCAAGGTTCAGATTGGTTTTCCATTTCCGAAGGAAAAAATGTAATGTTGAGGTAATGGAAAGTAACTAAATATTTGGCCAAATTACATACCTTATACAATATATATTGAGTATCTCAAAAATCTCCTTCAATTAACATATCATTTTTTATTTTATACAACTATTTAATATAATAACGTTCACATTGTGCATAAGATAAGCCGGAGATTAATTTATCTTTCAATAGCCTGCATATATCCGGAATCTTTCAATCGCGGCTAGACACGTTACAAAAGGCCTTTCAATGTTACGGTCGATCCAGTTAGCTGGATTATATTGGATCAAATTGAAACCTTTATTCCCTAATAGAAGGTATTTCTCGTGAACATAGGCTTAACGAAACCCCGTCGTCATTGTTTTAACGAATCAGCTTCAACAAAAACCTAAAAGATTTTTTTTTGAACTCATCTCTAGATATTATGTAAATATTATTTTAAATGTTCAATTCAAAAAGATTAACTTTAATGGCTATAACCAACTGAATCAAAATTAGAACTGAATTAGATAGTGTAAACAACATAGCCCAGGTGACCCAGGTATTGCCTGCTGGACAGGCAAGTGTAAACTGAAAAGAGCACGTACAACCCACGGATACTATTCAGATCACTGACTACACATCGAAGTTTTTCACCCCGCAGGTAAACTAGAAATTTGGCCGAGTTCTATCGCCGGGCTTTATTTTGTTTATGTGAGGGCATAAAATAAAAATATGTTTGCCTCTAGTTCTAAAGAAAAATGTGAATTCAAGCTTTTGTGCATTATTTCGACTAGAAAATATTTTGATTATAAATCAATCATACCTGTAACGGTTTCAAATTAGGTCCAATTCTATTTCCTTTGGGCCTCCGATCATAGTTTGAACAAATTGAATTACAGGTGTAGGTGTTAAGTCGTCATTTCCACATTGGGAAACGTCAACATCAAAGATGTGACCGTATCTTCATTAGTTAAGGAAGTGGACAAAGTAGGACGTCGCGACCGGGATATAGACATCCGCTCCTAGCTAACTGTGTAACGAGGAGCGAAGGAATTAGCCTATTAAATATGTGTTCCCGTTTATGTTCTTTCGCGAATGCACCAATTCAATGATTTTTGATGTGAGCTTATCTAAGCTACTTTAAAGGACGAGTGCTTGATTAATGTAAATACGTAACAGCAAAACTTATACAACTCCTAATACGATCCAGTGAACCATTACTAAGACCATTAATTTATAGATAGTAAACACACGCAAACTATTGCGTACTAACAGTATGTAGATGTCACTGCAAAAAAAGAGTTTTAGGAGAACAAATAGACACTCTTTGGGAGGGTTGATCGTTTCGGGTTCGGAGGTTTAGGCTAATGCAAAGATGTTATTAAGATGAAATCTCAGATTTCCGCAATGAACTGTAAAACAAAATAGGATAATTGATTTATTTAATATATTTCTATCCGATGCAGTTGCGGCTGCGTCGACGTCGCGTTTTACAAGGTAGTACAATATTTGTAAGGTTTGACAGGGAGCCAATGATGTTTAAATCAGTACGTTCGATTAATTATTTAAAAATATACTATATATAAAATATACTCATAAAAAATAGGAATGTTATCTTTATATTTTATATACATTCTCATAGACTAAGTATGTAAAAAATATATTTTTTAATTATTAATTTTTTAAATCTTTTACTTATAGAAAAACAATTAAAGTATGTTTTTGAATATTAAGTCTGAAGTAGCTACTTCCTACTTTATACCTATAAATACCTCGATTCCTATATCAGACTTCCTGACAGTTCCTGACAGTTCCTGACAGACAATCTGTTGTCTCGATGGAAGTTATATTTCCTATTGGGTTTTAAGGAGAACTAAGAAAAAAATTTTAATAATAAAAATAAAGTGGAAAATTGAAAATGATACACGAGTTTCAATCGTTTGTAGAAAATAAATAAGTATTAATTATCAAGTGAAGTGTAAAGTTTTATTGATTATAATGAGGAAAAATTGTATTAAGGAATACAAAACAACTATTAAGAAAAAAAATGTGAAGAAATCCGGAACGAGATACGAAGATGATGTAAAAAAACATATTCGCGGTCTGCTACGCCATATAATGAAACTATAAAAATATCCGAGTATCACCCGAATAATCAATCAATTACTCATCCATCTCTCTCACATGTGACTAAAGCGATAGAGATAGAATCTTGATTGAATTAACAGAAGTGATACGATGTCATCGACAATTCGTTAAGCTATTATCGTGTTATTTTAATTCATATTATCTAAACATAGAGCATATTTTCATCTAAAGTAATTCTAAATATGTTTGCATTATTCGCTGATTGTGTTATTTATAGGATTTCTTTTTTTTTTCTACTTTTTTTAATTGATGGTATAGTGTAGGTACACAGGTACATATAAAATATACAGGTAAATATAAAAGACAATAACGATAATTGTAATTACTTTTTAGTCTCTTAATATATCACGTAACAGTAAACTCTGATAATCCTCTGAAAATAATTTTATGTTTATATTCTGATTGAATTCAAACACAATGACATATCAATGTTGCATAATATTGCAAGTATTAAAATAACTAAGGTTTCATTATATCAGCGTCCCATTTTCCTTTGCGCTCTGAGCTTATAAGCGGATTTTGAAAAAAAAGATATTTTTTGTACCTACTTACTACCTTTGTTACAGCGCTTGGGAAATAATCTATACAGAATCCGTCCATCCTTTGTAAATTAAAAGACTTAAATAACGGATACATAATTAGTATTTTTATTAATTGCTTTCAATATTAGAATTTATAAAAAGCCTACGTTCATATTAAAGGAAACTGTTTTAGTTACGGTCGCAGGAGAAGTTAATACATTTACGTCAGTGACTTGTGCAGGTCGGTTCAGTAAACGTTGCTAACTCTATAGACGTCCGCTTATGTATCTACATTCGTCAATTAACTAATTATGCCCGTTCCTGTATTGATGCCTTATAGAATATCATGTAGATAAATATGTTATATTGCTAATTGATATTGGTTTCCACATTGAAAGTAGCTATATATGGAACGAAGAGGGTCTGTTTTTATTGTATACGAGTGTAGAATAAGATTAGCATCTGCCATTTAAATTGCGTTAAGCGTTCGCTCTCAAAGCTAATTCTCGCTATGTAGGTACACTACGTCGTTGACGCTTTCCGTCACCCACCCGAAAAGCACTTTCAGGCGCGTCAAGCTCGCCTCCAGAGAGCGGGGGGATGGGGTCCCACCCCGACCGAGTTCGAAAAAAGGCGATGCACTTCGAATTGTTCCTTTTATGTCCGCGATCGATCGTTTCGGTAAAGGAGCGAGTTTTATCTGTCCGCCCGAACGGCTACTGTTACTTCACACGTGGTACCCTAATTGGGGATCCAGAGCTATTCGATTAGAAAATAGAAGAGAAGCACGTCGAGATTTTAGGGATGCGCGTATATGGAGAGCGAACGCTGTCAGCGATGTTGCCCGACGTTGTATCTCACAATTTATTCAGATGTAATGGCCGAAGAAGAAATTTCATCTCACCACGTAAAAGTTGCATTCGATGATTTTCGCTTCTCTTGATGTCTATTTTTGACTATTATTTTGTTCCATATTATTTTACTTACCACCTGCGTCTTTTAGACGATTATTAGCGCCGAATAGGTAACTTACCTGCAACAGAAAAACTGCAATTACTTAAATACTCTTTAAATTAACTTCGAGAACAATATAAATTGAATTCTAGAGAATCTTTTTATGTGTAAAAATTCAGCTTTATTAATATTAATATCGAGTTATGCGACATGCTCAGTTCTTACATTTGTTTAACTTTTTTCGTATATTTGAAATTCTCACATTGGCTGCTTTTTTATATAAAAATGGTCCTCCACGTGTTGAGGAATTATCTATTGTATATCATAAAAAAAATAAACCTAAGTTGGGCAATATGTTTATATGCAATTGATTAGAGTAACCGATGTTATGTTATAATTTATAATCTAAATATGATCAAAAGCTCGCTTATAAATAAGGACGTCGATTATCAAAGAGAGAATAGACGAGTACAATAATTATAAGCGCCTTGGATTTTATCTATCCATACTTCCAATTAGGCAAAAACATTACAAGTGTAGTGGCAGTACAATCTTGTTTCTTTTAAGTATGTTTAAACAAAATATCACTCAATAATGTTGTTTCAGAAGATTTAGGGGTTCTCAACATATTAGTCTTTCTTTTTATGAGATTGCCGCTAATTTTGATCTATGATGTGTTCTAAAAAAATAAAACTAGCAAGTAAGCAATCATTAGAGCAAATATGTTATGTGATTAATTTTATTTTCATCAAATAATAATCGTTAATGAGTAAGTAATAAAGAAAAACATGATATAATAAAACATTGTTAGAACGATTCCGCTCCAAGAATTTGTATGATGGAGCCGTGCGGTACATGGTTTATTTAACAATCGGTAAAAAGATAAAATAACAAGAAAACAATTAAACGGAGCGAAACTCACCGCGGACTCACGATAACACTCGGCATTAAATAATGATAATGACATTAATAATTATAAATAGCTATTAACTTAAGACAAAAAAGGGGGGAAAAATAATTACTTGCTTTGTATCTCGTGATTACACTCATGGACATACAGTTGTTATTGTTATATCATTAACTTTATTTTAGCTTTTTAACACATTTGATACAATGATATAGAATGTTAAAATTCTAATACATAAATCCCATATAAATTGATATAATGTAGGGTCATTGAAATTATAGAAGAAAAATACATTTCAATATAATTGCTTCACTGAATTGACGTTCTTAGGCCATCATTACTGGCATCAAGTTATATTTTAATCGGAATAACAATTTATGAATGGAAATATAATTTTTTATTATTAAAAGGACAGGAGGATTTACAATACAGTACAATACTTCTAGCATGTATTATGTATTCTAGTATGTACTTCTATTATGTAAGTTACCGACTTCAGATAATTCGCAACAGAGTAAACCACATCCACCACAGTTAGTACAGTCTTTGACTTACTTTATTGTAATATCGACAGGACCGTATATTATAATGATTAATTAATCTATAATTATTGTGCTATTATCGTCACTTTTATTATATTTCAATTCTTTTCAGTTGCTATTAAGTTTCGAATCAATGTTAAATAACATTGTCTTCATTGAGATAAACTTAATTTATTTCAGAGATATCTTCAAATTGTTTCGCGTCATTAAGGTTCAAATTATAATTTCATGAAGTAAAACAAAAATACAAATTAAATGTATTAAGAACATGATTTTATAATAAAATGTCTAACCGACTCAAACAAAGGAAGAAATATAAAAGACGTCACCCTTCATTACAATACTCATATGATTCCTTATATCTTGAAGCAAGTTGAGAAATTATTATTTAATGATTGTAAATAACCACTAAACACTTAATGATGGAACATTAGAAGTTAAATCGTCATATCATACGAAACCATTTATGTTACTATTTTCAGTTCCTTGGTAAAGTTCATGTTTCTTTATTTTTTTATTCATTGTTTAACTTCAGCGTATTTGTGCCGATTGAAAATAGATTTATTGATTCTTATGGCAAAGGAACCGCTATTATACTGCGTTATTAAACTCAATTTTTTAATAATTAATACGTCCTTAATAAGGAATATTAGTACTAATGAAACCATCAACATGACGTGTTATTTGTAAAACAACCTGAATATACGAAATTCATTAAAAAAAACAATATTGTTTTAGTAAATTGAGTGAAATGATTCAATTTACTGAAACGGAATACCGTAAAAAAAATTAAGTTCTATTGTGTAAAAACACACGTATTTCCGAAGGCAAAATGATATGTAAACGTTGGACAATGAAAAATAAATTCGATGGGTATTTGAAGTAATGCGGCGACACGCTACAATCATGACATAATATTTAAATTACAGTCTCTAATAAGAAAGAATTTTCTAGATAGTTGAGCCTAAATGTAACGCACCTTTGCTTACTTTACTTATAGAAACACATAATAGTTATATAAGCTTATTAGGTACTTTTTCAAAGAATACAAATTGCAAAACAGCTGTACTCAAATTATACATAGAAATTGTAGAAATTTTGTCTTCAATTATAAAAATATAATGCAAACTATTGCAAAGATAATTTAGACAGTTAAGTTAATGGGTTAAATAGTATCGGTATGGCTCGAGTGTGTCGTGTAGTCGTGAATAACTTAGACGGTTGTTAAATGTAAAATTGAAAGACTGTTACAGGGTTGGTATTTATAAATATAAAACAAATAGGTTAATCACACAATCTTGTGTATTGGGTATTTGTTGTTAAATGTTAAGATGGGCAATGATACATTTAATGAAAAAAAAAAAACGGCGTAGATTGATTGATTAGATTTTGTTTTCAAGGACCAACTGGCTTGTTGGGTCTGCGAGGAATAACTTGACAGCATTGTCAAGAGTTGTGATTGGCCACGATGAACCAATCAGAAAGGTTGTATGAAATTTTAAACAAATCTATTATTTTATATTAACTATGAGACAGACAAGTTTAACATCATCATATTCAAATTAGTCGTTAGGATAATGTGATGTACAAACACACATACATTAAAATGAGAAAAAAAATAAGTGTATAAAAATAATAAAATTAATTGCACACGGACATGTTATTATCAATTATAATAATTAGTTATAAAGTAAATTATCATAATTATTCATTAATTAAGAAGAGTCATGTTATTATGTTGTCACTTTTAGATGTTTCTAGATTAAATTATTAGCAAAAAATAGAGCTCATATAATTTATAAAATATATAAATTATAATATTAATAAGAAATATAATTATTCACGACAGAATTTTTTCGTATCTGTATAAAATAAATCATTAAGAATAATATAATATGATAATTAACATATAAGTGTACGCTAAATCAGTCGCTTGTAAATACAAATTTAATAATAATTAAATTAAATTTTAAAATGAAAAGAAATACTATATTTTTACATACGGCAAAAAATTAAAATGATTAAAAATGATTAAAAATGGACGAATAGTTATGTATTAATAGATAAGGTCCTTATACGTCCTCGTATGTATGACCTATAAGGTAACTTAAGAGTCTACCGAGGTAATGTAATTTAAGACGCCCACGTGTTCCTTTTGATCGTTTTCCAAAGCGTAGCAACCTTGAAGCATCTCCTGGGCAGCTCCCAGGGAATCCGCGTGATTGGCTTGTTACAAAAACGACATGCTGACGTCGTGTCGTGCCCTGATCAACAGACAGCATATGTGGCCTTATCAATATGTTGAAATGCATAGGCGACGTTACTCTGTCCTCTACCCTGGATCACAAATACTGGAAACCTTATTATTAAGATGTAAAACACGGACAATTATATTTGGACGCCGTCAAAGATCTGTCTTTCGTTCTTTTTGCGAAATACATCTTGGCATTATTATGTACAATTTGTTGCTTGTTTTTTCTATATATTTGTGAACAGAATTCATTTCATTCTATTCAATTATTATTGTAATGCTTTATTCATGCAACGATGCCCCACTTCAATGTGTAATTTAAAATTTAATAACAGCAAAGTGCACGCCCTGTAGAGCTAAAGATAACTTATTGCATTTCGTTTTTTTTTTACATCCCTCGGCCTCGTTTTAATATTTGATTCACGTAAAATCACAACACATCTATAAAACTACCCGTGTATTAAATAAAATACCACTGACATGGGATCGAGATTGTTCATGGAAAATATTATTCATGGCGTTTCTTAGCTTGGCAAGCGTATAAGTATGAATTTGTTAAAATAATGAACGCAGAAAATTATTTGTTCTAACAAAAAAAAGGTAAGTAAAAATAAAGTATCAGAGTATTAAAACTTTAAATACCTGGTAAGTGAATGTGAAATTGAGATCAATAATACCTACAATGTATTGTAAAGAACCTATTCTATGTGAGTTACGCAAAGTATTGCAACGAGCGCCCTAAATTCACGTATTTAGAAATATATGAATAACACATGACATGCTAATGTATTTGCTATATTTTCTTCGTTATTTGGGTCAACGTCCTGCGTCCTATAGATAATGGAAACGACAAGGGGAAATACATTAATTATTCCAAGAAAAAAATGTGCGAAAAACTTACAACATGAAGTATTAAATGGAAAGAACTCATTATATACCAGCAATGGTGTCTATAATAAAGTTATTTAAAGTCTGATTACTGGTTTTTCAAATACTATGTAGAAGAATAAAATGTATTCAATAGACATATTTCAATTGTAAGTTAAAGTTTTTTAATATTGCTTTGTAACGTAGAAAATAGTGATTCTATAGTTTTATCGTCGGTACTAGTCGTAATAAATAAGAGGCCATTGAATACATTATCGTGATAACGGATGTAAATAAAAAGACTAATTATAATGCAGATATCAAATAAATGTATGCAAATATCTATTATCACATATTATTAAGTTACATTTTATTCCTGTCTCAGTCGCAATTTAATGCATTGTTTCTTTGCCGTTCCGCATTCAAACGGTTTTACGTCTAACTATATAGGATATAAGGATTATTTTCATTTGATAGATAGAAAAAATAATTGCGCAAAAAGTTAGAATGCATTCGTGCTTAATCACATTACATCTTTGGTTCACTCCGATCTTTTTGGAATGAACCGTCATTCCCTGCGGAGAGAAAAAAAACTCGTCATTCAACTCTCATTGTAATACATTTCCGACAAGCATTCTTTATCACTAATATTTTTATCTAATTACTGTAATTTTCGTTATCTTTATACGCGATCATAATGTTTTTGCATAATTTATTTTTGCGGCGTCGTTTTAAATAATTTTATGTTTTTAATTATTATAATTTACGTCGACGTTAACATGTCTGGTAAATATATATACTGTGGTTAATATAAAATTGTAGAGTGTAATTAGTATATTTATAACGTGAAAAAATAAATATACGCGTGTTTTACCTTCACCGAATCAAGGCAGTGAACATTTATTTTTAGGTTATATTTAGACAATTTAAATTTTTTACATCCCGGTACACCCACAATCTGCTTTTTAATATAATCAAAATTTTTATATTACGTTTTTCCCTAGATCCAGAAGGCAAAGCAGTAACTTAGTTAACAGAGTTAAAACATCAAATATCCCGGTTATCAGACTTTGCAAGTGTATTTTACTTTTACAAAATTACACACACTTAAAAGTAATTTTATATTCATTACTAATAATTGTAAAATGTAAGAAAGTTAAATAAAATATCTATAAATTGGTGTAATAGTTAATTAATTAATGATTACGTATCCGATTTCAAGAGGCGCCCCGACCGCACCCTCGATACCGTACCATTTCATTTGTTTCCATCTTCACACACGCTTCTACAATGAGGCGATAAAAAGTAATTATATTGATGGACTTTATATTCCAGATTCATATTAATTTAATTTCTCTATAAGCACTTTAAATGTATTGCCAACCTAATCATTGATATTGTCTAAATGAAAGTTACACGAGCTACGACTACGTAGCGTTGTTTCATACATGTGTTTAAAACTAAAAAAACGTTAAAAGCTATTCAAATCAAATGTTCTCTCACCGGCTTTTACTCCATAAGCTGACACGATCGGATAGCCGCGGGCAGGTTTGTGGTTAAAAACTAACGCGGATTAAAACGAGTCACTGGCGAAACGGCGTTAATTGGGCTAGCCAATTATTACGCTGCCACTGTTAGGCCTTTTGTCCACTGTGGGCTATATCGATGTCACATGCCAGGCTTTCACTTCTATGCAAGTGTTTCATTCAGTTGTAGATGTAAAATACTAAAGAAGTATAAAAAAGATAATTAAAGAGCACATTTTTGTAATTACATATTACATATTTACGTAAAATATTACATATGTATAAGTTCATGACCGTTAATATTATTTATTAGATTAATAAAAGCTAAACAATAATAAAAACGTTTATAAATATATCTATGTAGTCAACAGTGTATATTAGACCTTAGTTTATCATGATCCGCCTTTTAGTCCCGCTAAAATCCGTCCAATGTTTGCCTTCAACCGAACTATACCGTTATTAAAACGAAACATACCACTTTCAAAAATATTGGATTTTGAACTGTGCTACAAAAGAAACAGATACAAAACGATTGTGACTGACACAAATGTCTGCTCGTCTCTCTGCAATAACCAGAGATGTATCACTGTACTTTGGTCTTTGCTCTGTTATAGAGTGGTTAGAAGATCTGTCAATAATGATAAGTGTATATACAATCTAGCAAAGGACGTTGTTAAAGTAATTATTTAAATTTATTTAATCTACAGATTAAGAAAAATTAACCATACTAATCCTACTCAAGACTCAAGAATGGAGTTAACTTGAGAAAATATGGGTTACAAGATACAGGCGATATTTAATACAGTTATGAGAAAACTTAATAAAATGCGAGCAAGGAAAATAAATGCTCAAGAAGTCATATAGCAGCTGAGCATTTATTTTCTTTGGTGAGGTAATAAAACCCAACACATAAATATGTTCAAGCCATATATTTGATGGCTTCCATTAGAAATAAGTACCGTAAATACATATTTAGTCGATCCGAAACGGTATAGATATATTTTGATACACATAATATTTATGGGATTTACCTAATGTTCAAACCGGACTGTAATGAAATAATGAATATTCTGTTTGACAAACAAATAACTAAATGGTGTATCAATATTTCACCCGGTATCAGAAATCTCAGTCGGATGACTGGCCAGCGCTTCATATCGGCGTTAACACCTCCGCTTTTATTTTATTACCCATATTTAAAACAGTTCACGTGAAAATGTTTGTGATTAAATATTGTGTTTTTGAGGAGCTTTTAAAATAATTTGTATTAAATTCTTCATGTAATTTTATATGTATCGACTTACAGTTCCTAAAACGAGAGTTGGAAAATATGACACAGTGTGATAGACCTTTGGTACGTTGATACTTATATTACATAATAAATCCCCATTACCTGCACGCGGTAGAATTGTTTTCAGTCTCATGTGGCTTCATTCAATACAGTGTCTTTAATAATGTTCCAAAGTTATACATTTGAACGCTATTTGTAAACCATATCGCAGTTTATAAAGTCTAAATACACTTTGTTCGAATAATTTTTAAAGAAGAGCCATCCTAACTAGAGTTTAACGCGTTGTAAGAAACTTGTTGATTAAACTAAGTTATATAAGGATTCGTGTTCCATAACATCTTATATATAATATATTTTTTTGCCTACTTCGAAAATTATTTCTTAAAAATCTTTCATTTCCATCTTCACCCGTTTTGGGATAGAATTTCCGAAAATCGATCCAGTGAGTATCTACGTCCTTAAAGAAACAATTGAAGTAGTTGACAGGCAAAATAGATATTTTTATACAATATATTGACCTCTCAACTACTTTAATTATAAAAACTATTCTACATTCTCTAGACATAATAAAAATATAATAAAGTGAAGTGGTTAACAAAATGCCCATTAGTATATTTTTATTATATTTGTTTTTCTTTATATAACAATTTCATACAATGTGCTTAGGCAATTACTTTGAAGGCATTGTTGTTCTATCACATCATAATGATATAGATATTAACTTTATTATAATTAAACAGTTAAGTAAGCACTATGCGTGAAGAGTAATGTATCTTAACTATATACTTATTAATTAATTAATTGAAATTGCTAATTGCCAATTCGCTTATTGAGTACGACATTTAGGGGCATTATTATCGTCTCAGAATTACCATACCATTACCTTACCATTTCTGTTTAAATAAAACGATATCTTAATAAAATGCATAGTGAATTTTTATGTTTATTGAAATATTTTTTTTATATTAAATATATTTATGTGTTTAATAAATTTATTTATATGTTTAATTTATTCGACATTTTGATTACAAGGGACGTCGACTAATGAACTATGAAAACTGTTTAAAAACAAAACAAACTAGATAAAAATCACCTAAACAATTTGATATTCAATTTAATTACTTGATCGAATGTGATCTGTCAGTCGGTGCATTTAACTAGGCGAGTGATAGAATAAAATCTATTCGGTAAAAAACGTAGGCATCTTTTTGATTGTGACAATATTTCACCCGCCTATGTCCGCTGTCTAGTGTTGTAGTGTAGTATAGTGTAGTGTAGTGTAGTGTAGTGTAGTGTAGTGTAGAGTGGTGTAGTGTAGTATAGTGTAGTATAGTGTAGTGTAGTATAGTGTAGTATAGTGTAGTGTAGTGTATATGTTTCGCTCGTCACCGCGTTACGTTGACAACATGTTACATATAATAAAGTTGCCGGAAATAAAGTCCCAACTGACAGTAAATGTTAGAGTGCCTCGTCATATTCTTATTACATTTTCAAATGTTACTTTAAAACTATATTGAATAATCTAAGGATTTTTGAAATATATTCTATCAACAGACATCAGGTGTGGATCTTATATCTTATTTATGTGTGTTTTACTTGATTTGTGTATTAATTATGTATACTTAGTCATTGTGCACACATTTCCAATCTTAGTGCTGCTGAAAGAAATTTATTTATATATTATAAAAATGGGTGCACATATCTCAATAATTAATAGATGAAATATAACGAATTCCATTTATCTTTATGCCATTTAGCTGCCACAGTGACGGGCATGGGCACAATGTTTGTTAAAAGATTTAAATCAAATTTAAACAATACTCAGATCCAAAAGTGGCCCTGACTCCACGTCCAACACACACGGATCAAATATTGACCTGCGTTCAACACGTTAAATTTCCCCGCGAAAAACATTCCTATACAATATAATTATCGTCCGAACGAACGGAAACCGAAAAGCTGACGGTATAGTTCACAAATTAGTTTGGCAGCGAAAAATTTAATTGAACGAACGATTCCAATGACCGAGTACGGTGATGTATTTACATTTATTGGTTTACAAATTAAAGATAACTCGGACCTCGAACGCGTCGAAATTCGCACCGCGTGTGCTTTTTATCCGGTAATAAGTACTGTTTTAAATCGTGTACTAATCGGTAGAGCAGCATTTTTATTAATGGACGCTCCCTCTTTTAATATGTAATAAAAACGTTAACCTGCGTCTGCGCCCGATGACGGTTTGATCGAAATGAAATTATTCTCGATAAATTATGCAGCGTCGAGGCTTAAATTTATCGTACTTTATTTACAACGTTTATTTGTTTCAATAATATAAAGTGAACACATTCGAAGATTAACGACTTTTATGTTTCGCAACGAAATGTGACACATTTAATATATATAGCAGCACTGGAAGGTACGGTAGTTAGAACGTAAAAGTGTTCTCTTAATAAATGGATTTAGAGTGAAACTTTTAAACTTCAAGTGCGGAATTTGATGTTTGAAATAATATTAACTACCATTCGTATGCAACGCTTGAATATATTCGAATGGAGTCGTGTATTGTTTTCTCTAAAATAATATCGTTATGCAAATAATAACGCGTTTAAAGAGCTATTAAATGCTCTAATCTGGAATTATTCGAATATACGAATTTAAGCGTGCATCGGCAATATTAGTAACAACACGCCATCCATCGCTACGAGAGATTAGACTTTACACATTTATAACAACAACAACAAAACTTACAAACATCAACTACTATGTTTGTTTAATACACTCTTGGAAAATATAATAAAATTACTATTCTATACTTTAACACGAGTAGTGTGACTGCAATTATAATAGAACAAATTCAAAATGTTATTAAATTAATTTATTGATTAAATTTTCGAAATTATATCTAGATTCATCTGAGACAGCCTCTGACATAACAGAGATGAATATCGTTCATCAATACAACGAATGATCTACACATACTTGCTTGTATTACATAGATTATAAGGTTACGGGGTATATTAGAACTATTTTGTCATATGCTATGTAATTTATATTAAACTTATTTCTGAATTGTCTTTGGGTATCTAAAGATAGAAATGTATTGTCGCATTGAATCGGTAGCTCCACCTCAGTTGTCTACAGCGTCTATAGCTTACAAATCGAATGACATCTCAATCTACAGCGCACGACAGCACCAGTTAAATTTATGCACGTCAAGAGTACCAAAAACGGCTAGTTTCGCACCCCGAACTCGTAGGGTGCTTTTTTCATTCGCAACAGCGTAACTTTGCATCGGGACGACTTTTGCATATTTCACCGTTTTGTTTCACTGTGTCAAATAATTTATTTCAACCCGCACTGTATTCCTGGTTTAGGAAGAGGATGTGATTTTTAAATTGTACACTTTAAATGTTGGTACGTTTGTTTGATGACGATGTATGTCATTGTGAAGGTTTTTAGTAATAAAATTTGATAATATTCGATAATATATTGAGAAAAGTACATGTAAGAAATATTTATAAAGATAATTAAAAAAATAACTAAAGAGGATGTAAAAAAATCTAACATTTGACATTAGATAATTGTAAAAATAGACGACACAAACGGCCACTAGTGAAGAGCTAATACATACTCAGAGCAGATACATGTCTGAAACTTTATCAGAACAGCATCATTGTAAAGTCATAAAACTTAACGGACGTCGAGAATGCTAACAAAAGACGAAAAAGATTTTTACGGAAAAAATCTCGCATCCGAGTAAAAACGTCTCTTGTAATAACGAATTTGAAATCCAATACAAGCCAACTCGTTGCCGTTCTCCTTTGGTAGAGATTGGAAAAAGGACTAATCTCGCACGCGACTACTATATTGACAAAGCTACAAACTGACCAATATAAACGAGGTACAAAGGTGACAATCAAAAAGCAAAAGCAAAGATAGTCGTTACATATTTTTAAATTGGTACCATTGTTTTAAAGGAAAGCAACTTCATTGTGTTTTTTCATGTTTAATTATGAAGTATTTTAAACGAGAACCGGTTTGCTTATTTTTCTTTCAATTTAAATTTACGACCACAAGTACCGATTTCATTTTTTATAATATCTTTCAGAAGTTAAATTCTAACTACGAGTGAAGATTAAATACATTTTATTAAGTCAATGTATTCCGATCTTCTTTATTTTGTGAAGGAATAAAATGTTAAAAAGACATACTTGCTAGATAAATAAGGCATTACAATATTCAAACAGTATTCAAATATTTGACGTCCACCCGCAACGAAATATTAAGTAGCTTTTAAGAATTTACATCCTAGATGTATTCCAACTGGAGTTCCATAGTATTCATAAAAATCGACTGTTAAAAAATAAGATAGTTTATATTTTTGATTGTTGAATTCAAAATTATTTTAGGCCCGTCCATTGCAAAGGCAACATTTTAGGATTTGAAGCTCACAGTTTTACGTGATAGTAGTGCTGCATTCAGTGCATATACAAAAGCACTCGAATTCGTCAATATCATAAAATTGTTTCAGTTCGAATCAATTCCCGATGAAGGTATATATCGTCAGGTTGGAGCCAGTGAGTCAGGAGATTGCGATATGTGTTCATAGTTTAGAGTAAATGTCAGCGGACGAGGTGGAGTCGCACAATCGGCTCCCTGGAACGAATAGAAAACGACTGAGATCAATTAAAACGGCCGGGCCGGGTACAGGGCGTGGAATTAAAAGCTAAACTTCGTTACCGTCGTGTTATCATCAGAATTGAAAGAAACTTGTTACGTCTATGTCGCTATGATTCCAATTTCAAAGCGGATCCGATGCCTTGATTGGTTCCCGGTGTGTACAAGGATTGATCGAGGAGTACGTGATTCTTCGCCATTATGACACTTCTTCTATTTATGCGCAAATTGTTAATTTCTATCTGCACCACTACTGAGACTATCGCAATATTTTTTTATGGATATTGAGAATTTTATTTAGTTTACATTAATATCGCCTATAATTTACGTTGAGATTGTATCATTATTAAAATAAAAAAATTAACATAATAATACTTATCATGTGTCGATCGAAATATTATATAGTTTCTTATGTCTAGACTTTGTATACATGTGTAAGGCTTGATTAAAAAAATATGCAAATTATACTAGTTACTTGATGACCGTAAGTAGTCTACGATGAAACTAAAAATGGCTCTATCAGGAGAAGTACGCTCAGAGATTAACTATCTGCATAGAAAACAGTAGCTGGATAAGTTCAGTCCAATACCAGCCATGTGCACTAGGCACTATTCAGATCAATTAAAAATATTTTTATAATATTTATCTCTAATTAATTAATCAATATTATATTAAAGAAAATTATTTAGTCACCACAAAAACAAATTTAAGACTAAAATATTATTATGTACAACATTAGGTTTCTACCTAGAGAGGACAAACGTTCTATAATAACGAACATCAAAGGTATGCTATAATTATAGATGTAAAATATTACTTTGACAAGACTATTATGTATTTTAAGACGTTTCAAACGCATTCATAATTGAAGATAATAAATAAGGAAATGCAAACTATATTATATGCAAGAAACACATTAGTAATTTCAAAACTATTAACTGTATAATAATTAGCGTAGAATAACAACATACTTCATACATCATTGATTTTACCTTTTTGAATAATAATTATAAAACCCGTTATCTGTAACGTAATTGTTAGCACTTTTTTAGATAAAAAAAAGTCCACGCGCAAAGTCAAATTAAACGACGCAAGCAGGAGTTGTCCGGTTCATTAAAATTTATCGTTCCGTACGGGGCTAAACAAATACTAGTGAAACAGTAAACTTTGTAAAGCAAGCCTGTATATCCGAGAAGTTATTAAATAAAACAATGGCCCGTACTTAGTGACGACCACTGAAGGTGGCCAACTTACACAAAACTAATGCATAATTTAGTAAAACGCGCCATATCTAATGGTTTATTCAAACTCACATTTCCCAGTCTCGGCAATATTGACTATACATAATGCATATAAAGGAGCCAGTCATACATTCAAATATTCCGATACCAAAATTATTTATGTAATGTTATTTTATATGAATTTTATATTGATATTTTAAGTAAATATCAAATTATTATTGAACGAATCTAAGTTTGCTTCGCGGCAATAGGATATGTCGGGCGTGTAATAGAGTGTGAATACAGCTTAAGAGCATAACAACAGCTTCAATCGTCCGACGGATCGTAGATATGAGTGACCATCAATATGGGCTCGATTAGGGCAAAGGCGTAGGGGTATTATCTTGAGAGGGAAGCATTAGTCGCGTTGACCTGCATTTTGCATGAGCCGGCGCCGACGTGCGAGCGAGAGGGCCTCGAGAGGAACGCCCTCAGGATCTACATTTAAAGCGCATTGTAAGCAAACGCATTATTAATGTATCTGTTTTAGTTGTTGGGGCGGCGCGCCGGGCTGCCAAGAGCGCCCCGACTTATTCATGCTTCATGCATACACCATTCATATTTGATTCCTTTTAATTCCGAGCGTCTTTCGTCTAGCTTCGCTGGTGACGTTTCATTTAGCGAGATAGTTGCACGTGTGTGCCGCCGGTTCCATGAATACTTTAATGTTAAAAAGGATGTCTCATCGCTTTTATCCAAATTTTTACTGTTGTTTTTGTCATTTTATAGAAATAGTATCTGTTGTAACATCATTCGCTCGGTTTGTGAAGAACGTCCCGATATATTTATGAATATAAATAATGCATTGCATTTAAATATATTTACAAAGAATGAATATATTTATTTTCTTTATCCATATAAAATATGAAGCTCATTCTTAATATTGTTTAAGAGATTTGTGTCTCCCGACAGGCATAACTCATTTCATATTCGAATCGGCCATTTGTGTTCAAAAAGCATCTTCAATATTTACTTAAGCGAATGGAAACGGAGAATCTATTACGTAAACGCTCGTCACAAATAAATAAAACAATTTGAATAAAAATCGATGAGAACGTGACGCGCATAGACACGGGCGGGTTAAAAGGAAAACATTTTGATACGAGGCCGCGACTCAAGGCGGTAAAGCCCGGGCTCACAAAGGGTCGCACTCCACAATTTTCTCAAAAAAAAACCGCGCGCGAGCGCAAACGGCACCAGGAGTGCAATTCAAATGGCTCGACCCGCACCTACGTACATAAGTTATTAAAAAAAGTGTGCCTTTGCTGTAGGTTTTAATAAAAATAGTCGTCTCGCGCACCCTTTGTCAGAACATCAGAGGAGCTCGTGCCATACCTCTATTAATGTGAGGGCTGCCTCCAAGACGCACAGGGCTGCACTCTCGCGTACATTAATTAGCAACGCAGCATTATTGTAAATACACTACAGTGTATGGACGGCATTGTGAGGCTAACTTAAGATTATAACAAGAGCGCACTTAAGATTTTTTCATTTGTTGTCCGGAAAATTCAATTAAAAATAGAAAGCTTTCTAAAATTTAAATCACAGAATCGAATTCATTCCTGTTAGTTTTTCATATTTGGAGAAGTGGGTTAGGGCGCAAATAAATTGAAACATTGCCAGCTGCCGCCGTAGCTTATGTAAACATTATACGATGCTTTATTATTTACTACATTTTTTAAAGTAACTTTAAATAAACACAATCACCGGGTTTTATTAATTGAAGATACTTTGCCAAATATTTAACTACAACATGTATTCTACGTATAAAAAAGTAGAATTTTGTTACTCGACATGATTGCGTTCACCTTTTACAATAACCGAAATATTTAAAATTGAACTACATCAGTCAACATTTAAAGTGCAAATGCTTTATGTCATTTTAGAACGTTTTTATTCGCTAAGTTTATTTAAACATTTTTTTTTAACTGAAAATAAAAGTTATAATAAAATCCAAGGTCGGCCCTGTGCTCGTCTCGTCAGAGCAGCGAACGAATGGGACAAACACACTATCCTTTTTCGTGAAAGGGCATCACATCGCAATATTCGCTCATAATAAACATTCGTTCATCAACTACGGAATGAAACTGTTTAACCTCTGGCTGTACTGAAACATCAAGCGTCTTTGAAAACTACTCATGCAAGTAATCGTAATTATAGTACTGAATTGTGTACTAATATTCACTTTATATTTTCAATATTTAGTATTAAGAGAAATTTACATTGTATACATGATGAATGTACATCATCGCTTGAAAACAGATTATGATGTATCATTGTATAAACGACGACGACTGCTTAACAAAGCCACCTCTGAAGCGCTAAACGCCCTCACAAGATTTACATGTTAAACGATATCATACCGATGTTGTAGTAATGATAATGTTTTTTCATGAGAGTATCATACAATTTGCAACATTTTTCATTCGACATAATCTTAACGCGTACTTTGTATAAACGGAGACAGGCATCATTTGCGACGTATAAGGAATTATATATATAGAGCATTAAAGTTCACAGTCGCGTGTTGAGGCGCACCACACATCACTTAAGATATTAATGAGTGCATCCGTAATAGGCGAAACATACACATGAAATTCAAATTCGTACCGCGGGTCGGAGCGAGCTCTTCTACATATTTTAATAGGCAACAGAGTGTGAATTAGAATCTTTTGTTAGTATTATAGTCTCGGTTAGAAGTGCAGACCATTGACACGGACCGCCTCGTTCCTATTTACTGAGAACGCTCACTGAACGTCGATCTACGTCGTGTCATCGCTCCGTAGACACTCGCCGTAGCCGAGCTACGTCGTAGAATTGCTTGCTCAATGTTGATTGCAAATTTCGAGCATAATGTAACCTATTATTAATTGCTTGGAAACGATAGTTCGAGATGACCGAACCCGCCCGCGTATTGTTCTGGAGATCCATGCATGTGATGGTGTTATTGTGCGTTACCGGACGTAAAGGCTATTTGTATACACCAACAAACAATAAGATTGAGAGTAATTATAAAAGAAAATAAATGTATATATACATATATATATAATATATTCAGTGCTAGCACAACTTGAATTCGGCAAATAATATTTTATTTCGAATGGATGTCGCATCGTATTCCGTAGGTATATACCGTCGAACCATCCAGGTATGAAGAAATTCGATTAGGGGAACGACAAAAGATTTATAGTTTCTATAGAAAAAGTAATTAGCGAAAACGAAAAGAAAGCCGGGCGTTGGAAAAGTCATTGGACATAATTCATAACAAACAGAAATAACGGGAAGTTGGTTCGGCGCGGGTAGGCAATGAATAATTCCCTAACTGCGAACACCCTTCGCTGCCCTCTCTCCCCCCCCTAACGCCCCAGTAGGGGCACCGCGAAAAAAGTACACGACCCAGTCGAGTTTTATAGTCCGGGGAAAAATAGGAGGTAGCCAAAATATCTATATACGGCGCATGAAAAAAGTAGAAAAAACTACAATCCCGCTCGCATGAATAAGTGAGTGGACCTTCATATAGAAAAAGTAAGCCAACACAAATACAAAAAAGTGTGGGGATGCGGCACAAGGGGACGGAAGGAGGGATGCAGCTCGCTGGCGAACGCCAAATCCTCTGATACACGTCTATTAACTAACAAAAGAGTTGGATGGAACACTTGGATGGAATTCTGCGGTCGGGGTTCCCCTGAAAGTTACTATCACTCGCCAAAGATCGCCAAGCCCATTTACGCCATTAAAGATTGCATGCATACAGCTCGTTTCCCAATGACTTGCCTATAACGATACTAGGCTATCAATGTGATTTCGGTAAGCGTTTATGACTCCACTATTATACTGAGTTCTCATAACGGTCTAATGACCTGTTCCAACAGTGTATATAAAACGGGTCATGGAAATTTTATTTTAAACAGAAACATTTTAGCTATATTGTAGCAGCGCAGTTATTAATATATCAGTCCGATGCAGAACACGGTTAGCAAGAGTCGAAGACTCCCTTTGGAAGGAGTTAAAATTGTCACTCTGCCAGCGCTTCGCAAATGACGTCTGCTGAGAAAAAAACAAAATTCCGCAACGATCGTTTTTCAACGTCCAGCTGTGCATAAATCAAACCCGGCCAATACAAGTGGAACACTAAATGCATTTTTCACACGCGACTATTGTGGAACTTATTCAAAGGATTCGAAGACATTGGTCTGTTACTCAATTGTATAATTAGAATTTTGTCGACTACTGCACGTGTTCCCATAAATATTTAGTGTTTCAATACGACTGACAATACCAAGGGGCTAGAACAAGTTAGAACTGATGCTTATTTGTCAACCGGTAGTTATAATTTGTCTAAAGGGTGTATAAGGGACGTTCGTGTATGACTCAACACTTGTTGGACGCGCTTATTACTGGGTTGTCTTTTAAATAATTAATTTGAATGAAGTACAAATAGTTAAATAATGTCAACGGGAAATAACGATTTTATTAGATTACTATTAGAAATACCAGAATGGTGTAACAGAATAAAAAAATATTAATTTATAATATAAGTAACTTGTAATTAATATAAATGAATACCAAACTATACAACTATACTAACAAGATATGAGAACCTGTACTGTATAGAGACAAGATTAATACAATTACCTTACAGTATTAAAAAATATAAGGAAATAACCGAAAGAGGTAAAGAATAAAACGTAGAATCAAATTAGAATCCAAAAATTTCTGCCATTAAAATTTCCAACCAAGAAGAGAAACAAGAGTTTATTTTCCTCTATCGTCAAAATAAGACAAAATGACTTCTAATTGCATGTTGTATTTTATTAAAGTCCATTTTCTCATATAGTAAAAGCCGATGGAGACATGTCTGTCTGTCGAGACCGACATTAATGGATTGGGAATGCTCTTGGAAAATTCAATCACAATGCAAGCGTAATAAAAAAACATTATAGGAAAGCCCGTTCAAAGGCGATGTAATATCGCTAAAATCTACGTTCATCAAAGGACATACGAGAATTGAATTTCTAATATTCAATGAATACTCAAAACTGATTTTTTTGCATATCTTTTAATAAATAAATATCTTTGTAATAGAGTTGTTATTAAGATACAATTGTAATGACCTAATCTATAAGTATTGAAAAATGTATGAAAAATAATAAACGTGGTAAAAATAGAGTATAAGAGCATCATAAAATCATAAAACAAAAATATTCGACCTGATGTAAATTCGCATTACAGACCGTTTAAGCTCAGAGACTGAGACAGCAAGGACACTAAGAACTTAAGTGCTAATAACGGAAAAGACGAGAATAGCTATTTTTCATTAGTTTTAAAAACCTTTCTTAGGAAATGCAATTTTATGTTTCTAAATATATAATGATACATTTTAAAAAATATATAGAGATAATTTATTAATTTTAACTATTAAAAAATATATACTTAATTTTATGATTTGCTAAGATTCCATTCTGCCTACATTTCAATTTAAAGAAAAAACATATATAAAACTTTCAACATCTCAATATTCATTACAAAATAGAAATAATCAGACGTAATCAAGAAAAGCAAAAAGATTTAAAACTTAAAAAGGCGGTCTTTTAATTAACCATTGTACTTGATCCTGTTCATAAATATTACATTCGTTAATTTGAGATCCGATGGTTTTATTTCAAATCATATGGTCGCCATTGTTCCAATCCATGGTGCTTTTATAAAACTGATTAAATATCATGGCGTAACGCTAAGGCCGGTGAGACGGGTTGCCTCGAAACGGTCACGTTACTTCTTAACCTTGAAGTTAATAAATTATTGAAGCCCACACGAGGCTTTAATTATACATATGATTGAATACGAAATAACTTATGAGATCACTGAATCACTGACGCTTTATTGGTGCGGTGTCTATTCGTTTCAGGCAGTTCAATTGTAATATTATACTGAGATATGGTAGATATTTTTTAAAGTGAGCAATAAAATATATTAATATAATATTATAATATTTCTGTTTAAATATTATCCACAGAATACAATCAGACTTAATACGTAAGGTTCGTTTGAGGGAAGGAAAATATTGCTTAGTAATATAATAGTTGCGTGTTAGAAAGTCGGAAGTTAAGAATACAACCTAGCCCCTTTAATATTGTATCATCAAACCTTGATATTCTTTAGAATTGACAGCTCACAACCTTAAACTTTATGGCGTATATGAGTTGGAAAACCTTTTATGTCAAGGTAATATATTAAAACATTTATCGTAAATTTAATGAAAATTCGAATTCAATATCACAATACCGATCTTGACGTAAAAAATGCAATAATGCAGCTTTATTGAAACTGACACAGTAACATTTTTAATCAAACATCTGTCCAGGTTTCTCTTTCGAAAATAATTACCATTTGTGTGATGTGAACTAGCTACAAAGGAAAGACCCGGACGCTGCACTTATTTATAAAAGTACACAGAGATCAAATAAAAAACTACGGGTTAGTCTTCAATACGGCACGGTATTGTTTGAATAAAAGTGGGCCACGAAACAGGCGGCGAAGAGAATCGGCAAGCGAACCTCCCACGTCATTAAACCCGCCGCGACAGGCAGACACCTCTGAAGAATGTGCTCTTAATAAGTCATCAGCTAAGTAAAGCCCCCACGGGGTGCGGCACGGGGGTGGCGGAGGGAGGGGGCGGCGTTCGCACAAAAAATGACACAAAGTATAAAATCTGCATACAGTAATGGGAGTAGTAGCCTCTGAGAGGCTGCGGCGTGCACGGATCAAAGGTGAACCGGCCTCGGTAGGCCTCTGCGGCGCGTGACATCTGCAATGTTAGGCTGTATTCAAACTTTGTATCGATGTATAATATCTCTCCCTTGTAACCTCTTGATTAAAGAGACAGTGAATGCCTCTAAAACATAATAAATGTCGTTTTAAAATAAATTTTTATTAATATTATTTTAATTATACCTTATATAATGTTTGATTCATGGGAATAAATTAATTAATATCATTTTTAAAATCAAAATATAGCCGTATCTGATCAGTTTTCGTTATGCATATTTTTTTTATTTAATTTCCTGACATACAGTATGTATGTAGTTAGAATAAGGAAGATATAGATGCACCAACAATAATAACTTCAACCAAGCAAAGAAACAGTTAGTCTTTGATGTCGTAGTATACATCTTCTGATTGTGATATTGCAATGTTCTCGTTAGAGGGAATTACTTCATCCCCTCGGTGGTAGCATTACTCCCCGCAAGTGTAGTCGGAGAATGCTGTAAATCGGTCATTCAAAACCATATCGATGCACTGTTGGATTAAGCCCCATAGATACATCTAAACCGATTTAAATATTCGATTGCAAAGTCATGGTGTTAGTATTAATATTTGTCTTTTTCGTATCAAAGTAAGGAATTATTTATTACTTATGGAATTCAACTTTACCGTGTCATATTTTTGCACTTTTTTTTCTCCTTACTGACCAATTAGATAATTGTTTATATATTTTTATGTATATATGTATATATATACGCATGTATGTCGGTGTGTTTAATATGCATTTAATACTTGCTTAGTGCATGTATTATACCTACTTGCGGTTAGATAAAGTCTTTGAAAGTATTTTTTATATTTTTATGTTTTTTTTAAAGAAGCACAATATTAATGAAAAATTAATAAAACTTTAAAAAAGCAAGTTTAATTTATAGTTATAAGAGTGAGAGGTAACAAGCTCTTCATCTCATCTTAATTATTGGAAAAGTAATAATCAATTTGGCGTCTGTGCGTTCTTAACCTGAAGCGCTTATTACCACGCACTTGTTTTAGAAAAGGGTTAAAAATGTTCACAAGTGAATTCGAACCAAAGTCGGAGTAGTTAAAATATGTAATACTCTAATGAGATGTCGAAGAAACTTTCAATGGTTGGTTGGAGGAGGCAAGTAATTGGTGGCAGACGGTTTTAAAAGCAAATAATTAATTGGCTAAGCCGCCGTATGACGGCTCTTTGACAACATTGATTACCAATTCAAAACCGAGGAGGCGATTGAGTCGAGATTCATTAGAAGATCCTTCATACACTTGATGGAGAAAAATAAGAGATCTGTATTATAACTCAGATGAATAGCATGTGTAGGTACGTTCTGACGTGTCTTATGATATCTTTGTTTTGGTCCAATTAATATAATATTAATTAAAAAATCGTTAATAGATGTTATAGCGTTACAGGCGATACATTATCTCCGTACCTTAAACTTCCACTACAACTAACCATTCCCAGACGTTATAGTTTTCGCACGCACTTGAGACGAGCCCGAGTCTAAACTATCGTGCATTGGCTTTCAGCGTGTGTACGCGTGTGAAGTGTCAGCTGGTCTTAAACGACATACAGAGATGTGAAGAGAAAAATCACTGTCATTAATGTTTTAATAACATAACACTCTTCGAAGAATATAAATATCTTCCTTTAAATAAATTATAAGCACAGTCCATCCGATATACAACCTGCATATTATGTTGTAATATTAAAATACCTAGCACCACCTGCAAATTAAATCCAAACAACGTTTATTTTATGAATATTTTATGACGGTGAGGACAAAATATGACGCCAATCGACTAGTTTGTAGAAACACGTAATTCCGCGATATCTTAATAAATAAACCATTGTCTGAAGTTCTAAAAGTAAATATCGGCCTATTGATTGAAAAAAGTTATTATACGGGGCGTCACCGACGCTTAGACTAATTATTAGATAAATAAGTAATTCTAAAATGTCAAACATTAATCGAACTAGCGGTACGTTTTTTAATTGGTCACGTTCATGTATCGATTTTGTGAAAACACCCCTCCGAAGCTCTCGCCCTGGCCGGCCATAAAAAAATAAACGGCATTATATTTTGGACGTTCGGCTTCGAAACGATTGTCGCTCCCTCTCGCTTCGCTTTCTTCGTCCTTTTCTTTTTAATTCGCCGTATTTTTATTTGCTATGATAAATTGTAGCTGCGGCGGGTGGGGGCCCCCTTTTGTTTCGGTAATATTTTATGTCTGGTGTTTCGCTTAATTGCGTGGTGGTTTACGGAAGCTCATTGTGGCTATGTGGGTCAGACTCCCAGACGACTGGCCTGACCTGTTTACCTTGCAACCTTCTCATGGACGAACAGACAGCTACAATTAATGAATGTGGAAATAACGACCCACTTTTTAAATGGAGTTAGAACAATGAAAAATTAATTGAGATAAGTATATAACGATCGCCCAGCCGCTGTAACGCACACATCTCTCTTACACTCGTTTTATTACAGTGGATGCTTTACACCTCCCGCGATAAGTTCTCATTTCTCTCATTTTAATAAATGTTAACTGAACAAGTCGCTGATTTGGATTAACTTTAACTATATGTTACGTATTTATATAAAACGTCTTTTTAAATTTGTTGTTCATAATGAAAAAAAATATTACGCTTTCTTTGCCTTATAATTATTAAATATTAACATAATAATTAGAATAATCTACTTATTTAGACCTACAATGGAATATCACGGGTCCATAGCCAGGTATAATTCAAAAGTAATTTAATCATGTGTTATATGTTAAGATAATTCTGAGAGTTGTTCTCTTTCGGCCTATTTTGCATTTTCAGTGTTCTTTCGGTACAATTAATCCTTAGTAGACTTGTGAAAAATCGATAAATTCAATTGGTTGAGTAATATTAGCTTTAAAAAAAGGCGGTTAGAAACATCGGACGACCATTAACTATTCTCTATTAGACAGAGGCTTTTCTAAGTTTACGTTTAACCTTTATTTTCAACTAAAGTAGAACAAACATTACACTTGAGTCAATCTCATTTATAATATCTAATGTAACAATATATTTACCAAATAAGAAACGTGGTGTATTCTAAAAAGGTCAATTTTATTCAATATAAGAAACGGAATGAACATTACTAATAGTATTTTATAAGTACCTATATCTGGTAGACCAATACGTTTATTGATAATAATATCTAGAACATTCCTCAAAGCTATTAACAGTAGTACGGAAGACACGGTTAATGTTCATTATATTGTGTTTAAAGTAAAAAGTAAACATGATATAATAGCAGGATATTGCGATCGAGTATCAAAACTATTAGTGGTGAATGAGACCGGCGATACGACACCGGCTAAATGAATACATTTCATCGACGTCTTCAATGGTTACAATGTTATGACGAACTCTAAAGGTAATACGATTTCTTAGAATTATCAAGGAAGAGAGAATTTCTTAGAATTATCATTAAATATTAAAAGAAATCCATTTGATTGTAACTATCCTATTAACGTAATGAAGTATTACTTATTTTATGTATCTATTTAAATGTCCTAATGAAATGCATCTCTATACCGTTTTATACCCGGAGGCGGCGTTGGTAGGATTTTACGTACTAAATCCCGTGTAAGCATCAAAATCAATTTTTACTCGGAACGACTTTTCAGTTCGGAGGTAAAAAATTCTTTTGTGAACAAAGTAGGTCAGAAATTTGCTTTGACACTTACCCTTTGTACTACAAAAAGCATTGGAAATTCACAATACATTTTTGCACATGCTATTATTTTATCGATCAACATCCGCTGACAATTAAATGACCTTCTGAGGTACGTAATTATTACATACCTCTTATGTCAACCATGTCGTCCCACGCCGGTATTTGTTTTCAGCGTCCATTGTGAAATAATAAAAAACACCCTTTGCATTTTTATAACTCGCATTCCGTACGTACAGACGATAGTATGAAGCGCCATAAAACTAATTGCAATACTTACGACTGTCAACAAACATCCATATACATCCACATACACTAACCGTTGTTACTCATATAAGGTTATATTCTATTATATATATTATTATAATATATTATTTGTACCATAACAGACTTAATGGATGTTAATATTTGGGCCTTTTTTAATTCATTTCTATACAAATATATAATATAATATAAAATGTTGACATAACATAGGTATAGAAAAAGGGAGTTCATGTCCTTTGTAGAGGCCACAGAATTGAATTAAGTTATATATTCCAATCGTCGACTTGGTAATGCGCATAACTATATAAAAGAACACTGGACATATTAAAATACTAACTTTTACTTTACTTTTCCTTGACACACAGGGATAGATTTAATTCAGTAATTATTAGATAGATGTATGAAGCGATTATTTAAGATTCTTCAAACAACTTCAATTAGTTTCCATATTTGTTGGTCAATCTCCTATTTTGCAAGTCTAGAGTGTTCGCCATCCAATTAAATGTCTATCTTGATATACTTTTATTTATTGCACGTAATACATTTCGGTTGCAATGTGAAATTGCCATCGTGAGGGCACACATAGAGAAATAAAAACCTTTGATTAAAAAAGTTGAGCCGACTTTTGAAGGCTGACTTTCCGCTTCAATTTCGTATTGCAAGTGTTTAGAAATTTAAATGCGAAAAACCTGTCCCTAAAATCAAAAAGTCTCTTCTTTCCATTTGTAAGATTTTTATTTGATTATAGCCTTTGATTTGAGGAACCGTTTGTGATATATGTGATTGAATGTCTTAAAGGGTATCTGAGAATGTCAGTAATATTAGTAAAGGCGATTGTGAACCGCACGAGCGACAGCGTACCGCGTTCCGTTGCAACCCCATTAAAACAGCTTCAAGCCCCGCGCTCAGCCGTCCCTACTCATAAAATATTAAAAATTCAATTGCGCTTCTCTTTATTTTAACTCCCTCGCCTCCTCCGCGACACCCGCCTTCCATACAATATAAAACGAAAAATGTATTTGAAAAATAGCGTTCGTCTATTATTTTATAATTTGTGCTATACGCCCCGGACACCCCACCCTCGGAAAACTTTATAAAATATACTTCTGAAACATTCAGACAGCATTCACTGCTAGGAAGCCGACAAGCTGGAGAGAAAATTAATAACAAAAGCCGTTTTAACTGTAATTAAGAGAATTAGAAAATGTTTTATTTTAAACTTTAAAGAATTTCATTATGACGCAAAAATATTTTCATTTCATACAATACATCATAAAAATTACGCACTTATAGTTGAAATATAACTTTATATTATATTAAGTTCCTTTTCGAATAAGTTGTAATACATTGAGTTCAGTTAAGTTATGTAAATATGAATGGAAATAACTTAAAATTTTTAGACCTTTATTTTAGTAGTAGTAGGTTGTTCATTAGCACTTTTTTTAAATCACCTATACATTTGGGCCACGTCAAGTAAAAATTGCTTTCAATAGATTCGCTAAATCTGACGAATTGAATACGTACGCGAATTTTTGATAGGCACGGATTATACCTGTCGACTTTTCCTTTCATATGCAGAATTGCTCGTCTAACTCACTTCTATTTAATATATATTATTAATAGGCTGCAGTGGGATTCGGTTTTTGGAGTCGGAACATTCTGATAATATAAAAAAAACAAAATCCAAATCCCTTTTTAAGTCTTCGTACTTATTGGTGTATACATACGATTATTTTAACGAAATGCGTGTCCGCTTGCAATGGTGTGTAAGTGTCCCTGTATTAGATTTTAAAATGAGAAGGAAACTTCGTTAGGTGTCTGCGTGTGACACTCGGGGCGACAAAGCTCAGTTCTGGTGTATGCCCTCTGTCTGCGCCTTCCCTCGACCACTCAAGCCCTCTTTTGTTTCGGATGTCCATTATCAAAGCGGTGTTAAAAAATGGCACAAATTTTGCTATTGCCAACTACCTGTACTTTTTTTAATTTAAATCTGGCCATGGGGAACCACGAACATAGATAAATTAAGAGATCACAGGGGTTCGTTTTATTGTAAAAAATATTTGCCTTATAACAATTTTTTATTAATCTACTAGATATGGACTTTAACTTTTGTTATTGTTAAAAAAAAACATATTTTAGATTGAGAGAAAAAGGTGTTTTCAACTAGTTAACGCTTTTTGCGCTAATTAACTTATAAATATATTTTCTTTACTTATAAACCCTCTAAGAAAATCCTAAAACTAAGATCGAAATTAAAAACACTTTACCGAAAATCATTTAAAAGTAATACTTATTTGTGACCCTTAAAGTCAGTTCAGGAAAGCCCAAAAACGATATTTATGAAATTTATTAGAAATGATTCAAACCATACAACGAAACAACCAAATATAAATAATAATAAAATATATATAATCAGTGCATATTGTGAAGTGACACATATCATATAATTCTAATAGAATTGAATATTATTTAGTGAGTTGCGCAGAGAATAGACTGTGTGACATTTAATGTGATTAAATCAATCACATTAAATGGAGTGTGGCCAATAATCTTAAAAACTAATAATTCTAAACAAATATATAGTCGATGGCTATAAGTATTAAAAAATTTAACACCGGTCAGTCGATCACTGTTACCAAGTAAATGTTTACTGTAGAACTGTAAATAAATCCTGTCCAATTTACCTGAAATGAAAAAAAAAAACGATTTAAGTAATTAATAACAAAACGCGGATAAAACAATCGTCGATTATTGCGAAACTTGAACTATTTATAAACAACTGCGCTCATATCATGTGCTATTGTTGGCGCGAACTGTTACTTTTTAACAAATTATACTTATACTTTATTTATTATAAAACGAATAGAAATAAATATAGTATATATGGAATTGAATTAAAAACTGTTTTAATTGCCGAAAATATAATAGGGATTTCAGATTTGAAAACTTAATACTTTTAAAAAAAAAATCGATTCAATGTATTATTTTCTTTTGAAATAAAGACCGCATTCGAAGACTGCTAAGTTCGACGAATTTATATTAATATAATTTCAAAAACTAACGTTCCCGAGGAATGTGGGTAAACAAGAGGTTCGAAGGATCAACAATCCACCATTTTGCTAAATACCGCATCGCATATTCCGATTCTCGTTTGATCTGTGGCGAGATTTTCGAGATTTTCCGCTCTCGACTGCCCGAGGCCTTGTTAAGAATCCCACCGGTCGAACGCTTCAATTCCAATTTTGGTCTACGTCTGCGCGAGGTATGCGACCAGTTTTGATAATTTGTGACCACTTCATTATGTTCGCTCTTGTACTGTACACTACATGGTTTACTCCAATTCGGTTCATAATATAAAGATGTAAGATTTGATGTCTTTAACATGGGATAAAAAGGTTATTGAACTAATAAACTGCTTTCCTATGACGCAGGTTATTATTACAGTGTTACGTTTGGAGGTTTTAAAACAAAACATGAATCATCAATAAGAAGAAGAATGAATTGTACTGAAAAATAAACATAATTAGTTGAATCTTTTAAAAAGCACATGATAATATAATTCAAATATAGAAACGGCAACCCATCAAATTGTGATCGTTATCAGCGGAGCTCACTTGACTGGATCGACGTTGGCGCAACTAGGCCACTGGTACGTCAATGGACAGACAGGATTTATAGCTTTTAATTACATGTTACATAATAAATCTCACAATGACGAGAGGTCAGTTGAATAATTAAATATTTTTATTTATTTACATTTATTATATCAGTTTATTTCAGTTTAAATTATAAATGTGAAACGGAACCACATGTAATTTTTTTATTTTTTGCATCAAAACTTCGCGACTTTCCATTCTGTAAGACATCTCATTAAACCACACGACACGAGACACGGGCGAAAGCCTTAACAGAAAACGTATTCTTTAGATATGGATTCGTTTTGACCAACGTCACGTTTGCGATAAAAATTAGAAAAAAAGAATCTAATATAATAAAGGAATAATACATGTTTGATTCGATTGCTTGGTCAACGAAGCACAATAAACAGCGCGCGGTTATGATGGCGGCGATACGATATGACCATGCATTATTTTGCAATATGTGATACTAAAATTGTCTAAGCACAGCACCCCTGCCTAAACTAATGCACACACAGACACGGCGGACGCACACTAACACGTCCTAACACGGCGCACTTGCACCCCACACCGATACTAGAATACAGGATGTTTGGAAATTAGCTTGCGCTAACTAAAATTAGACGTGAACATATTTTGCGTTGATTATATGAAATTTTGTAAGGCAATCAGTAACAGGAGAGACTCGCTAGTCAGGTTCAAAATGATGTTACTCGATATTTATTACCTGTATCGGTCGTGTTATATTATAATTACTCAAACATTAAATCGACCACATCATTACTACAAACCATATTGAAATACAATGAAAGCAGTTTTGAATTATTAAACACTGTTAATGATACGTCTTAACCAACATATAACTTATATATCACTGAAGGATTCTTAACTTATCCAAATTATGCAAAAACTAAACAAAGTTAAAAATGTCAGCTGAACTAAACAAGAGCAAAAAAGATCGACCTAAAGTAAATTAGCACTTAATATAGTTTGTGTGGGTAAGTTTCCGCGCACCCTGTACGCCGGGGAGGCGCGGTGCATCTATTTGTTTTGCCATAGCTTTGTCGGGCTAGGGACATGCAGGTCATTAATTGTTGTAAACGCCAGTTCCTAATCGATAGCGTGCAACGTTCGATTCTAGTTTATATTAATGCTATTTGTGCTAACCGTAGGCACTATCAGTCTAACTACCGCTTTGACACCGACATTGCTTTTTGTACTGAGCTCTCTTACTCTACACTTTTACGGAATCATAATTAGATTTGTAAATTGCTCACCTGAAGGTACTATCGTGACAAAATATCATTTTAGTTTCGACTGGCCTTAATTTGCTACTGGGGTATCATAGTTATCTGAGATTTTCTCTTGCTGAATCGACCCTCGCCATTCTCCCTCCAAATTTAACTGGAATTTAATTTTAATATTTTAATACTGCTATAAAATATTGCCATCAACCAGATATGTAATTCCATTAGGACATACATTTGTTGCACGACATTAAATATTGTTGTTTTTGTATAACTGCATATATTTATTTATAAATAGCCTTTGTCACACTTATGCCGAACTAACTAACTCTTTGGAATAAATAATTTAATCTTCTATTGCGCAATAAAAAAAAGAGCAGAAGAACATAATAGTAATAATTAATACAAGAATCAAGTTTTAAATAAGTATTGTTTGTTTTGACTACAACTATCCGAATCGGTTTAATAGTTTGTGTTCAAAATTTGTGCGGTGCGATCTTTTCACCCCAAATCTACGCCCGAGGCATCCCCTCACTGACACAATTTTACTTAAAATTGTTTACAACTGTAATATCAAATGACGATACAATATTATCATATTTATATTTCATTATATTTGTGTCAAATTTTCTCATTCGTTAGATAATTTTATTTAAATATTTCTATTATATAAATTCTTAAAAATATAAATAATAAAGATAATTATACTAATTTAATCCTCATATTGTAACATAAAAAATAATAAAAGATATCCCAAAAACAATGTGAGTGTAAAGGCATACGAGCGTCATTTGTTACCGGCGTGTTTGGACCGAGGCATGAATAAGAAATTAAGATTTAATGAAATTACTTAACGAGATTCCTCTAGTGGATTGAATTCGTTAATTAATGAATAGAAGATATTCATAATATTATAATATGCAGGTGTAAAACTTTGTGAACTAGCATCCAGATTAATTCAATTTCTTCTCAATGAAAATTTTATAACGAATGAAGTGATCGTCCGAGCATAGTAATTATTATATTAGTGTAATTCCTAATTAGATGATCAGTTTCAGTATGTTTAATAAAGTAATCTGTAACTGCACCTAAATATAAATAACATTGACATAATTCAACTTAGAGTAAAACAGTGCCCAAAATGTGGAATTAAAATACGAAATATTTTTCAGTCTGTTTGAGTTTCTTCCAAATGTAATTGTAACAAAGGTTTAAAAGGTTTTTTAAATAATTGTAGGTATTGTTTATATATAGAAATATCCACATACAAGAATGCTTCGCATACAACTACCTTACTATTGTCTTTGACATAATATTTAAGAATTTAAAACTAATCAAGTTTTTGTTGATTTTAATGAAATTGTTTGTAGTAAGATCTACTTTACAAAGCAGTGTATATGTAATGACATTTTCTGATAAAACCTATAAACATTCTTTGTTCTCGTTTGTTGATTTACTGTAATACGAACACAATTGTTTATAATCAGCTCGTTTCCAAGTAATGCCTGCTTACTGAATATTTAGCATAATCGATCACAAAATATAAACATACTTAATAACTTAATGGTTTAGCAGTTATCCTCATTTCACTTAAACATCAACTAATATCTCTGCAGCTTGAAAAAAGTAATATTGAAATTATAATTATTAAGTATTAATTAACACCGACGAGGCGATAAAATTAATATAAGTTAGCTAATTCACTTCCAATGTATTATACGAAATTCAATTTTCATGTCTCGTATAGACAGGTACAGAGTGGTGCAACGGTCTGACAGATTTCTAATCACTATAACATTTATGACGAACATTTCGGCTTCAATTACGTTCATTTTAAGCCAATATTCTGGACACTGGATTTCATTTCCTTTTACTATTGCGTTTAGTCCATTTATTTCTATATTATTACTAACCATACTGAAAAGAATTTTTCATTTGTATTTGTATGATTTTACATAAATACCTTTAATTATTTATGCTCTCTATTATAGAGGTTTCTATTTGTGTTCTCTAATTAAACCATTGAACAATAAAAGCCAAATAGCAAATTTAACTGACTACAGATGAATCATTCACCTAGAAAATATTCATACAAATATCATATCAGATAGTTTAGTTGTACGCATGCACTGTGATGTCTCATCTCCCAATACTAGCACCATCCAATTTTAGCGCTGACCGCGGAAATGGTTAAGAGCCCCTTAGTCTCCGCAGCATCCAAGCTGACCGACGCGTTCAATGCACTTTATTCTGCAGCAATCGCTTATTTGACAACACAAATTCAAATACCAAACTCATCCATCCTATTTTATTATCATTTTGTGGCACATATTTGGGTAGAAATCTCTCATCCTAGTATTAAATTCTAGGAACATAATAACATCACGACACGCATCGCCTTGTATCAATTATTGTTATTAATTTTATTATTGTTTTGCAATTATTCTTAATAACTGCAATTACATTACGAGACTTCTATAAATATTCATTTACATACATAAGTATATTTAATTTATATCTTATAAAAAATTATGACGATTGAAAAACTCTTTGATAATTAATTATCAGATATAATATTAACAGCAGATATTTTTTATATCAATTAATACTGACTATAGAAATGATTTTATTACTATTCAACTCAGTGTTTGGCGTATTTACTTATAATTAATATTTAGTTTTTTAAATATTACATTATCATGAAGACACCTATGTGTTAATGTCAAGAACACAATTATACCTTTTGATGTTTAAAAAGCAATTCATTTAATGCCACTGACGTTCCGAATAGATTCTCAGTCTTCAGCAGTTCATCTCGACCGTCTAAGAACCTAGTGCCTTATGTACGTTATGGGTAGTTTATTTATCGTAAAATAATATTTAAAACTATATTTGATTTTAGTTTTGAATTTAATCCGAATTAACTTATACAATAACTGCACCCAAATTGGTACTTAATAAGTCAAATAGCGTGAATAGTAATAAATCACGCTTAGGAACAGGGCAGCGAAGGGAATCGCATCAATTTATAGGCTTTTGAAATAATTCCAATCCTATTACTTTCGGCTGGCTCAGGCGAATCTATAATGCCTCGTGTGCATCCCAAATTCATAAGCAATTGAAAAGCAATTCGTTGATAAATACAATTACCGGGGCACACCGGATGCGTTCCAATTGAACGGGATATTATCCATCTATGCAATTCGAAGCTGCCATTACCTTGCGCCCGCGTCAGTCGGCGACACTTCTAATCAATTATAATACATTTGGCTAATTATACACAACACAATGATCTATACCTTCTTACGGTCTAAAGCTTCGATCTTATAATTGGTATTTTGTGATGTATGGTATAATTTTTGAATCACAAATTAATTATTAATTTTAATAATAGTATGTTTATAATTTAAAGGTATCAATTTTACTTAACTTACTACGCACCATGACACAAGTACGATTTCAGTAGAGACGTACCTAATATCGTAAGCGAACAGGGCCAAACGCGTTATCGTGGTATCGTGGTATCGATGTCGATGCCAGCATGGTGATTGTTTGTATTGTGCTAGTTCGGGCGACTAAAAGTGAATTAGGAACAAGTCAGGTGGACTACCCGCATCTACATAAACAAAGCATTATATAGATATCACTGTCAGAAGCCCAACCGTACAGTATATTAACGGGATGGTTTTGAAATCTGTCTAAATAATGGTAAATAAAATCCAATATATAATAATAAATTTAGATATTAAATATATTTTAGATACAACGCCGATGCGACTATCTATTGCAATAATAATATTTATTGGAGTCCGTGTGTGTGTACACAAATATGCGTAAACATCGTAATTTACTACCTTTGTTTAATTTGTTGGTCGCATTATCTCTATAAATGTGTCATACAATGTTTGTATAGCTATTAGATACATATTTCTTTAATTGGCTTTAAAAAAATAAATAATCTCTATTTCTCAAGTGTTTACATCGGTTCCATTAATTTTTCTTTCGGTTGTATTCTTTCGTATGGACGAAGACTTCGAGTGTTTGGGATAATTATTTACTAATGTTATCATAATATTTATTTTGGGGGTTTTTAATTGAGTATTATTTGAAAAAAGGAAACTGAAGAATTAATAATGAAAATATGAATGATACAAACAATACACAATAAATAAACGCATACCGCGATAGGGAACATTTTGACAATGTAGGTACAGAGGGACGAATGAGCAAGACTAATCAGGCGCATTTGTTGACGCCATTGCTCCTCTCTACCCTCATCCCTTACACTCCCACTCCCACTCGTGCGAAAAATTAACTTGAACGTTGTAACGATTGATTTCCGATCCGTTTTCTTGAAGCGGTCCCCATTTGGTAAGACAGGACTTAAGAATAATTGATAATCAAATAATTATATTTATGAGTATTTCAAATATCGTACAAACTAAATCAAATAGTAAACAAATAGTCATGTAATATTTGTACCGCCACATTAAATCGGCAGCGAATCAAACAATAAGACATTGGGCCCAGAAATCATAAGTATTATTTACTTAGATGGCACCAGACGAAACATAAAATTCGAATTAATAATTCAGTAACACCATTACGTAGCTCCGGAGACGTTGAATCGACCTGAGGAAACTACGTTCTTAAATATTTGATCATAGGCGTTATATGTATTGCAATTTTCATTAATGATTGATAAGGATTTGAGTTGGGGAAGGAAGGCAGCCCGACAACCCCCATAAATAACTTATATCGTGCGCTTGTTCCGTGTACCAATCTGGGGGCAACCTATATTGTACGATGAGCCATGTCTATATATTATGAAATTTATTGTTCTATTATTTATAATTAATATGATTGTAGAACACAGGTCGATATCTATTCAGTTCATAAACATTTTGAATATTCCATAAGGTAAATATTCCATGTAGTAATTCTATTTAGTTCTAAAAATAGTTAAAAGCTTCAATCCGTAATAATAGTCTATTAAAGTAGTAACCATCTCGACCGAAATTTCATTCTAACTATGCTCAAGCTTTCCATATAATTTTGGTTTAGATGAGGAATAGTTCAAAGGGAAATTATCTTGATTAGAAAATCTGCAGCCCAACATCATTATCCGCAGAATTGAAACAGTCCATTTGCTGGAAACTAAGGCTTTTTACAATAGTCGCATCAGAATACGTATTGTTGTCGTAAAGTTTGCCATTGTGATAAAGTTGGAGGCATCGACGCGAGATACCGTGTGACATGGACGTTTGTTCAAAGGGCCTGATGGCGACTGAATTAATCGACGCTTGTCCACGCGTCAAATGATCACCCCAGAGATAGCCCTTCCCTCTCCAAACCTCAAACATTCCGCATAACCGCCTATGACGTTTGTTTCGCTGTCTGTACAATTTATAGAGCATTAAATTTCATTTGTACTTTCTACTGTTTTCTATTTTGCAGCAATTTGTTTGCTTAATGTGAAATATGTCGAAATTATAGCAAAAGTTACATTTATGTGCGTTCGTAGCTTTAGGATTACTATTTACCAAATAAGGAATGCTCTTTAAAAAAGTATGTTGTATGTGACTGAGTAAAACATACATTTTCATATACAATATTTTTAGTTTAGTACTTATGTAGTGTTTTCCTTTTATATAAATAGCAGACTGTAAGTCGTGTATTAGGTGCTGTAATTCTCATAATAAACTTAAATTAAAGATATTGTAGCTTGCAATGTGTCTAAAATTTTTTGAAATTTTCAAAGTTCCAAATCCTTAGTAACAAGCACTCAATATTTTACATCGAAAAATCCCAATGTGTGTAGTTATGCAAGAACAATAGTAGATAACGAAGAGGGAGTGTTTGGTATTCGAATCAACGTAAAAACAGTCGGTCAACGTTGCCAAAAGCCGTATATTCCGCACGCCAGTAAGAACACATGTAGATGCCAAACAAATAATTTAATATTCCAATAACACTGGCAATGAGTAAATCACGATTTTTATGATATGCAAAGGAACTTGCGACAAATCAAAATCCTGTTTCCCGTTGTTATGTTTATGTACATCCAGAGTCAGCTGCTACCTGCTGGTAACATCATAACTGATATAGTTTTTGAATAACCTACCCGTTGTGGGACTAATCAAGACGTGGCTCTCTGAGTGATCTTCGGCAATCATATGAGCGAGGATAGAATCAGATTAGCCCACTAAGAAGTTCTAGACTAGAATTTAGAATATTATAGTACTTTATTTTTTTTTCTATGTAACTAATATCTACACATGGTAATCATCTCAAAAATCTATCGTCACAAACAAATAAAAGTCTATAAGTTTCTAGTTTTATTGTGTTTTTTATTGGTTTTAGTATTAGATTAGATTAGATTAGAAATATTTTTACTATGTGCATAACACGTAGTAGTACTTTTTTAACATTTAATCTGTTTATTGAATATTACAGTACTATTTTAGTTTATTTACTAGTAGGAACTGAACAATGGTAAATAATAAGTAACTAATATATTTACTATTGTTGTTATTGTAATGAAGGTTTTTAGTGCTTTACTAAAATTAGAACGCATTTTGTAAAGAAGAAACATTTACAATCAATTAAAACCGGAACCTTAAATGAATGTTGTACAATCGCCTGAATTTAACAATAGGACTGCAAAAATAATACTTTTAAAAACTGGGTGCGCTCTGCTTTGTTGAAATGACGGAGCAGCTCTCCTTGAAGGACACTAATGTATTTAAAGAAAATCTTGATAATCTAAACTTAAACTTCATTTAAAGTAACAGCCATTTTATAATCGTATTCGTTATTAAAATAAGAAGAATTGTCGATGTAAAAGACAATTGCGAATTGGAAAACGGATTGAGCTGAGAATTGTACACTTAATCACCACTGAGAACTGAAACAAACGTTCTACAAATTAATCGATTTCTCGATCCATCCATGTTACGTGTTGCTACCTACTAATTCCAAATTAAAGCTTCAACCTCCCTGAGCACGTATGCACCTAAAGCCGCGTTTACACTTTAAATAGATAACGCCGGAAATTCGAGCCCCGAAATTATTGTGTACTTTCCTTGGGCCCCGATTCTCCCCCATACTCTACCCCACCTGCACGCCTGGTATCTAATCTGCAAACGTTAACTCGCTCGGAAACAATGTGTGCATTGCTTTATGTATCTCGCAATATCGAAACGCACACCTTAAATATGTGACGCATTCATTGTGACTAAGAGATACATCAATGCAAATCTCTATTCACCGACGAGGATATACTTGATTTATTCTTCTCGTATCCGAAATATATTGCACTTTCAAAACACTTTAAAAAGCTCAAAATTTTTCACAACTAACGGCCAAAATTCAAATTTTGCAATAGGAAATACAGTACGATTGATCGCACGAATTTCCAAGAATGATCTTAATCGGAGTGAGTTGTACAGAAGCTCCTGGTTTTAGTTTATATTTCCTCTACAGTAAATAGAAATTCTACTCTCGACAACGATATGTAGGCATTTTATTGGTAAAATTTAATTATTTATTGATGTTTCCGAACCACATCATAAAAGCAATCTTTCTGTCATTTTACGTTTAAAACCGCGACAACAGCGTATATAAAAACATGACGACAATAAATAACTCTGATTTTCCTTATGAAGCCGCTTTATAGCAGCTTACCTGGCTATTTTACACCTCGGATTGGTAATGCAGAATCCTAGACCACAGGAGCCGCGCTCGCAATCGGACACAGGAAGTATCGTGGAGATATGTAAACAAAGCACGGCGACGCTTTGCAATTCTGATTCATTATGTCGGTAGTCGGTACCGGGTACACGGCCCACGCGTCTTCCTACTGATTTTGGTGTTTATTTGCTTTATTGGTAACCTAAATTTAGGTTCAACATTTACGCGTGTTAGTATTTGTTTTCATCGCCTTTGCATCCTGACTATTCTTTACTGAACATTCATGACACATTTATTTTGGTGTTTATTTTTTTTTATCATTTCATTAGGTGTTGAATTTTCAAAAATGTTTTAATATCTGGAAGCAATTTAAAATATATATTGTTTAATGTTGGTTATATAACTATAATAGGTAAAATCATATTTTATTCATTAGATTAATTGCTTGCTAATCAATTGAATTGAATTTATAACCGTAATTCGTTATAACCTTGAATGTAGTAGGTTCTAAATACGATATGATTTTAAATAAATACCTTAAATCGGAAGCGTTATACTCTTGACATGGGTTGTCCGATAGATATTAACTGACGAAGTGACAGCCATAATCAAATATCGAAGTAAGCATGGCTGGACATTCTGCATTTCACGAATACTGTGTTCCTATTTAGCTTACATGCCCCCAATTAAGGACATCTATTCTATGCAGCAGTGGCATGAAGGTTTCTCAATGTGTAATATAAAATCACAGCATTCAAGTTTGAGCCGTCGTTATAAGAGCCTCAAATGAATAAAACAGTGAGTCTTAAAAACTTTCAATAGTATTGGATTGGTCGAGAATGATAGAATTACCAACACAATAAGGTTATTTAAACATAAGAAATTCCAAGTATGTATAACAAATAGTATTTTTAAATGTTAAAGTTTTTGATATAACTATGCCTAACATTATCAATGTTCACAGGTTATATGGAGGGAAGTTTGGATTGACAGATTCATCCACGCCGAGCCAAAATTTCTGATACTCGGATCTCTATATTTGATTAGTGGAATATAGAAAAATCCAGATAACAAATTCCATTCGTTGTTGTGAAAATGGATAGAAAACTTGAAACAAGCAAACAAACTGTAGCACAGAATTATAGTTTGATAAGTATTGTTTCTCTGTGTTATTACTTAATTTATTTAATTGCAATATTTTTTGACAAACAAAACATAGAAACGGAAAGAAACTTATAAACTGCACTAGTAAATCTAATCCATTTAGCATTTTATATTTTAACTTTTTTACGTTACTCAATAATTAGATAATAAAAGAAACAGTTACATCATAACTTTTATATTATTATAGTTAAGAAAACCAAAGATTAGTTATCAATACAATACATAATTAATTAAAAAAAACAGAACACAGAACACTTGATACGACTTAATGAACCTCATAAGTCACAGTTCAAGATGTTTCAGAAACTGAGTTAAGCTTCTCCCAGTAACGAAATTTCACTCCACGCCATTATTTGATTTATTTAAGACACAAGTTTCAGACACTCCAATTAATGCAACCAGTGTCCGACACTCCAAAGTTTAGTTCGCCTTCATTGCCATAGGTGACATTTATTCAATTAACGCTGAGATGGTAGGACGTCATTTATAAAGTTTAATCAATTTAAAAGTTTCTTAGCAGTTGTTGGTAGTAAAACAAAAATAAAGTTAATATCTTTATATGACTTTCAGATAAATATATATTATGATATATTGACAATAAACTAGAAGATATGACGGCTGATAACGATTTATATTGATAGTGTCGTCGTTAAGTCTATAGCCTGCGTTTACCTCTAAGGTTTATGTTATAAGGTGTAGAACTAAATACCTAACCGAACCTGTTAATACGTATAATGGTTTCGTGTGTGTGTTACACACCTATTAAACACGTTTAGTTTTGGATGAGGCATGTCTCATATTGTGTTTTAATGAGCGACAATCGAGAGTCGAATATCCTAATGTAGTATTTATTAATAGTCATTATTGCGTTCTTAGATTTGTGATAATTGAGAAGGTAATTGTAAAATAACAAACCCCGTAACAATAATATAAATATATACTTTTTAATATCTCCAGAAATTATATTTATATTATTGTTTTATTGAAGCTTATCCTAATAAGGATTTGAAACCTAAGCTTCAATAAAACAATATGTGTCTTATGTCAGCTCTATTTATTATTGTTTTATAAGTATTTAATTAAAAATATATTTTAATAAATTTAATGATGTATAATTGAATTATTCGATTCGGTCCATATCTTGCCGAGTTAATTTACCGAGATTTCGGGCGCACTAGAAAATAGATTATTCCTATCCACCGTATATCAGAGCAAAACCGCTGCAAATCCAAAATGGGTTGTATTAATTCGTAGCTCCGCACGGGCCTTGGAGCAGACTGCGTGGGCAAATCAAGTTTGCCGTGGTGCATCCCTTGATAATTTGTTCTAATTGAAATTCAAGTCATTGACATGGTCAACCGACTTAATCGAATATCGCAGGGCATGCTCTTGAGCGTTTAGTTCGATTCGACGTGAGCGGAGCCAAAAACGAAACGATCGCTTTTGTTAGTTATCTGTGCGAGTAAGCCTTGCATAGTTTGAAATATTCAGAAGTTTGCTGAAGTTTCTAGGTTTGTTGATGAAGAGTTAGCGAGAGTGAATTATAAATTAAGTAGGAGTTAATTGTTGAATGTTGTGAATAATTGGAATGTTTTGTATATATAGCGAGCTTGATGCTGTGGAGTTTATTAATTATTAATTATTTTTAATCGGATTTAAACGTTAATTTTTTAAAAAAAACGAAAAAGCGGCTACAGTATACATTGGTAAATGAAGTCTCCACTCATAAGATTTATTTAACAATACCTGACTCGAAAGGGTGCGATGCAATCGATCTCCCCACTTTGAAACCATAACATTTTTATAGCATATTTAATATTTAATATTTAATATTAAATACATCTGTATGATAACATTCTTTTAGGATAAACAAAAACACAACTGAACAAGGGGTGTTATTTTAATTAAGTGACAATAAAAACAGCGGCATTAAGATGTATCCTACCTGTCCTGATTTATGTCAGCTTATTGATAATAATAAGATAAAACAAAAAACCTGTACGAGCCGCGATACTGAGAAACACTGATTGACAACACATCGTTCGGACATTCCAGATATGTTTTTCTGCCTTGATGTCTGTCTTTTAAAAGTACACGAAAGCTTAACTACTCTATGTATTTATATCGAAGTAAATCTGTAGATATATCAGCGAAATAAAATAAAACTGATACGTAGAAGCTCAACAAAACTTAAAAGAGAATAAGCGTCAATATCGGTTTAGTCTAAAAATGTAACAGCGATCTGAAAGCGAAACACCACCGGCACATTCGTGTTAACAATTCACGGACGAATTGAGGCCGTAATGTTTGCCGGTAGAGGTTGCGGGAGGATCCCGTCACGGCGGCTAACAGGTTGCCAAATTTGGCACTATTTTTACGTGTCCCGCGCCCACCCGGTGATGTGACGTGGCACCTGTTGTTTGCTGAATTAAACAAAAACGCGGGAACTGTCAATGGCGGATAAAACCTATTTACAGCTTGGATGTTATTCAATCTCGTAGATGAACCGATTCAGCGAGGCTTCATTGAAACGTGCTTACACACCCCATTTATTTAGTGTTTGCGGTTCACGGAACATATCAATTCGATTTTTCCGCGTATTACGAGTTCAACACCTGCTATTTAATCACTGGTTAATGCTCTCTTTTATAAATTAATTACTATCTGTTGTGGTTTGATGAACTGTTACATATTTTTGTTTTATCTGTATTAATACGAATATTTCAGTTATGATTATTAGATATGATTTGCTAATTACCGTATTAAATTAAAATAAATCAAATCAACTTTTTAAAATCAATACTTTATAATAAATATATCAATAAAAGGATACTTTAAACTTTATATCAATTATTTGATGATCTTAAACTATCAAGTGGTTTAATTGTAAAAATGTACTTCAGGTTATCGGTTTAACATGCAATAGACTTAACATACATAAGACACTAACTAATAATTATACGATACTGCTACATCGAGCATTGGTAGTTAATTATATAAACGGGTTACTTCAAGTTCTAGTCATTTAAATGACGTAAAATAATAGATATTGGCTTTTGTTATATGTTTTTATAATTGTGTAGCGTGATCTTTGATATTATTATTAAATAAAATCATTAACTTCATAACCTTCAAAAGTACAATGAATCGCGAGTTGTGACGTTTGCATTAACATCGGTGTCACATCACTAGCGGCGGATGATCCGGGTTATCCGGTCTATTAACCGGTTTTTACGTGGCCACATTTGGACCGGATAATTCGATGGGGACGGAATTTTTAGACCACTAGTTGCATCATAATGGAATAGTGCTCCGGATGCGTGTACAAATAAATGCAAACTTTGTTTTTGTTTGTTTTACTGCATAATTGAATATTATGATTAATTTGATAGTTTATGTTAAAGTTAGACTTTTATTTGTAAACATTATATGTATTGCAAATAAAAAATAGACATTGAGTTTTATTTAATATGAACTTATATATATATTCATAACATTTGGATGCTGGTAGATTTTCTTGAAATATTTTTCTTCCAAATTGGAGCAATGAAAATATTATATCACTCGTTAATTTAAAGGTTTTCAAATTGTTTCACAAACTAGCGACTTTAGAAACGAAATATTTTGATATCTCAGTGACACGTGTGGTTCGAACAAAATATTTATTACAAAATATTGTTAAAAGAATTGTTCACAATATACAGTTATTTATTTTAAATGATAATATATTTCAAAAGATATTCACGTAATGAGCAAATAAAAACAGTATGACATCATATAAGCTAAATACAAGCTTAAAATTTTGTTATGGACGCCTTAGCATAGTTTTAAAAATGTAAGAATTTCTTTGAACAACATGTGAACAGGTAAAAAATGCGCCTGTTAACACTCTAAGAAAGCATTAGCTAAATTACTCCGAACGCTTTAAACACGGTTAAAATAAGAAGTTTAAACAATAAAAACAGACATACACCTCTACAAGTTATTAATTATAATATTATACGAAATATGCGTTTACATTCAATATAAATCAACAATTTATTATGCACGTATGTACGGCTCATTATAGCACATGTAAAAACTGTTCGTCGCCTGCGTGATAATTTTTAATTGAATATTCGTAAACAATTTAAAGGCAATCAGTGTGAGGGAACCACTACATAAAGCTGAAAACACGCCAGTTTTAAATGTTAACGTCACGGGTCTATCAACGCGTCAGTTAAATCAGTGAAATGATGAATTAAATTCCGTGTAAAACTCAATACCGGCGTCAAATGGACTGAGCCAATTATAATATCAAAGTTTTGCGATTGATCGCATAAAGCACGCAACAGATTGCGGCAGAATTACGCTTTTGAATTAAACACAAGTGGAATGCACAATTTTATTATTAATAAAATAGAAAAAAACTTATCAAATTAACCGCTGTTGAGATCGTTGAGATATTTTATTATTGTAGGTGTCAGAGAAAGGTGTATTGTTTCTAATAAAAGAGATGTAAATTAATCCTGGATCCAGTCTTTGAACTCTTTTAAAAGATTAATGGATTACATATTGTGTGCTCTGGATCTGCATCGAGAAGCTTAGTGAGGTATCAATAAAGTTTTTAGACAATCAAAATATATATGGCCGCCTACTTTCTATTCATTTTCCAACCACCCCTTGCACGTTAAAATATATTTTTATTATTAACATGTCGTCCGAGACCGGTGTGCAACTTTAAACATTAAAGTGAGCTCTATTTTAATATTTGTGTTATATTTGAATGCAATGCTAACATTGGGCCCGACTTAAACGTGGCCGTAATTTTTTTAAATATCGATCCCCCACCCCAATGCATTAACGACTGCTGCGACTGGGGAGTCATCGTCCAAATTTTTATTATGCATATTTTTTAATTTTATTTTTTCATCCCCTCGTTGGGTGACTGAATGTGCCAGTATTAAATCAATACCTTCCGAGCTGGCTTATTCTTTTTGCCAGAGTAGGGTGCACGTTTTGGTTCACCTCGTGAGCGCGTGTGACTCTAATGGCTGACGTTATGAAATCCACTCACTACATTCGTATCCTAGCGTCATATATTTTGCATACATTTTTTATGGCTGCATTAGCTTTACCTATGTTCTGCAATGAATTTCGGAGCTGGCCTTACCCCGCCATAGATTACTCATGATTCCAATTCTTTTTCAAAGAGTTTTTTTCCCGTGCATTGTTCCACATGAAATTACATTTTGTAATCTGTAGAACCATCTTTGTTATAGTCAGCGGAAAAAGAAAAATGTTAAATAAATCTTTACTAAGCCGTCACCACTGGATAATAATAGAAATGTATATTTTTTAAAAACATATTAAAATACAGCGAAAAGTCGATTCAACTCCTGATTATTAGAAGCTCGCGGCATTGTTTGCAGTTTCTTAGTCTTTACCCGTACACCCGTGTAATGACCTCTTGATCAGTTCTCCCTTTCAATATGACTTCTGATCATTTCCCTCTTTTAGTATAAATCCCCTACTTCTTTTAGTATAAAGTCTGATAATTTCCACTTACTCATGGATATCGATCAGGGGATGTCAATGAGGACATGTTCCTCTTCATTGTAAATTGGCACTTGGATTATGTCGAGTTTCCACATTTCGTCAATCCTAGGAGTCAAATTAATTAAAAACAACCGTCGAAACGTAATTACGTTACTGAACTGTACCGAATAAAAGTTATTAACACCTTTTTTCAATAATATAATAATGTCGATCATTAAATATCTTAGATTTATAATTAAGTATTGGTTAAATTTTCACTTTGTATAAAAATAAACAAGAAACCGAGAAAGCTCAATCATGTCTCGGTGATATTTAAATAAACGTTTCGTGGTCATGTAAATGTCATGTTCGTGAAGGGCGGCATATCTATGATATCTATGATATATAAATGATAACAAATCACAAAATAGAACAATCCCTATTGTAACATCACAAACTAGATTTAAAAAATATTGACGATAAAAGGAACAAAATTTATTGATATATTTAATTAACGCCATACGGCTAATATTTCTGTATATTTTATGTACTCTGTAACTTATAATTCATGATTCAGTCATCAACTTTCACTTGAACCAATACGGGCTAAACAATTAATTTTAATTATCTCTTCATTACACATCCTATAGTCTTCATAAAGAATACAATATTATAATTTTTATTTTAAATATAACATCTTGAGGGTACAAATCTAACATTTTTTACATAATTTAATTAATATTATAATGATTGTCACAGAATATCATACTTTGGGTGCCAGTCACTGCCCTGTTTTGTTGCCAATTGTTGTTTCTAATCAATATAATAATGACAGTCTTGAATGGATGTACGTTTATATATTAATGATAATAGCCATTTGAAAAACAACGTCGCAAAAATAAACTTAACTGTTCACCTGAATGTCATATGCCAATAAAAATATCTTTTGACCTTTAATAATGGCAATCGTATACTTTTTGTACACCGACCATTACTTTAATACTCGACTTAGATACTATTGACTCGGAACGGTTATATTCTTTATTTAATAAAAATAAATAATTCAAGCTTTAAGGGCTTTATAAATGTTTTCTAATTTATTAATATAATTTTTATTACCCTCATATCACACATTTATTCATAAATTAGGAATAGATCTGACAGGTGATAAAAATACAGATAAAAAATAATACCATGCAAAAATACGAAAGGGAGGATCGATTAGCGCTAAAACTCGTAAAAATCAAGAACAAAATGGCGGATGCATTTTATGTACAAAGCTTAATGCCCATGTCTCTCTGTCATCATAAATTACCATGTTTGAAAGGAGAGGACACACAGTCTGGGTCACGGGTTGTAAATACATAAAAGGTTTGCAAGAAGCAGAGGACGTGCCAAAAATTTGCTTTAAGTATATTATCATGACGTTGACGCCACGTATTTATGAACTTTTTTATTAATCTATAACAAAATAATGAGAGACAGATAGAAAATATTCCATTTATTAATATGCCTAAGCTAAATACATTGGAAGTTGCAGATAGTGTCGGTAGCCTTAATGGAGTTGCGAGTACACCTAGCGTTAGGTTAGGTTAAGTTGATCCTATTAATCAACGCACGGGCCCAGTGACCGAGGTCTATCCATCCAACCATCGAATTACATAAAACGTTCAAATATTATCGTTAATGAACATCACAACTATATTAGATTATAACTCCACTAAAATAAGGATCCCTTCGTCTATTACGACACAAAGAGCTAGATTAAATTTTCATAAATGACAACAAAATTAGAACACATTATTTTAAATTATATATCATTAGTATCGCTCTGCAACTTGTTTGTAATACTCTTCATTATCGTAGCGTATACGTATATAATACATTACTAATAATATGTTTATGTTGCATGTACCTAAACGCACTTACTATTCTATTCTTGAAGTCGTTACGCTAACGATGGGCACGTGAATTGTACAATCATCTTTAGATATAGAAAATAACTTTTTGATTCGAATAAACTTTAAACATATTTTGTTCTCCATAAAAATGTAATTAAAACAAACAAAAAACATCCACATCGTCCCATTCGTTTCTAAAGAGGGTGGACGCTAATCCAATCCACTGGGCCATAATTCAAAAATTATAAATGCCAAAAGATTGTTTAAATTGTTACTATACAATCAATACGAGCTAGAGCTCGCACAGCAGAATGCTCCGACGTGTGCGCAGAAACTAAAAAGCAGTGCATTGCGCACACTCTGTTCATCCGACCCCATATTTTACATTAAATTCTTCCCTTATTGTTCATTCGCACCCATTATAATTATTTCGAGCGGGATATGGAACAAGCAAATGTATATCTGAATATTTATCTGAAGGGTAAAATGGTACGTGGGTAGTACTATAAAAGAAAAAAATATGTATTATTTTAATTACCAAGTTAATTAAAATATCTTGCATAGATAAAATATTAAAATATGTCTTCCTTATAGTTTCGCAACACAAGAGTTCGATCTAAGATGATTAAGATCATACAAATAACTGTCCACATTTTAAGAGCCAATACTTTTTAGACTGACTTATTCACATTTGGTTAACGATATTAATTAATATATTATAAAATATAAGTTAGCTATTAAAATGTCCTTTAAACAAACCAGTAAACACCACGGGTGGTAAGGTAACGTTAGAACTTCAAACCAATGCTAACAAAGCGCTCCGAAAAATTTCACTCCTTTCAACGTTTGACGTGTGCTTTTCAGAGACGTCATAGGCCAGTTCGGAATTTTTATAAAATTTTTGTTTGAAAGCTACACGTGCGGCTTAAAACTTGAATTTAATTTAGGCCTCTTTTTCACTTTAAGCTACTACAAAGGTTTGGATATTATTCATAAGTTTATTTTTTACAGCATCTCAATAAATCTATCCCCCCCCCCCCCACATTGTTCTTTATCATATGAAATATTAAAATTATTATCAACAAAATATAAATTTCCAGCGTCACCGGCACGCTTAAGCACTAATATACTCTATTTACAGAAAATATTACAATTACACTTAAACATATTCTGCCTTTCAACTGTGAGGTGTAACCTTATAAAGGAACTCTAAAATAAATAACGTCAACACAGGTCTCGAATCTACTACCTCCAGTATGTCCAGTATGTCCAGTATGTCCAGTATGTCCAGTATGTGCAGTTATGTTATGATGATATATTTAAAAACACTTATTATACTATTAAATGAAGCAGACACGTCAGAGTGCATGTGATAAACAAAATTAACCGAAAGGTATAATGAACTCTTAATTCAATAAAGTTGATTTAACATTTCAATAACTGAAAATCAAATACTATGTGTTCAATATATTTTTTAAATAGTTTTTTTATAGTAAATGAAGTGTAGGTTGGTTGGTGTGTCAGATTTCACTAACTGGACCCCTGCGGCTCCATTCGCGCTGAATTTAAAAATGTTTTTGACAGCACTGAAGGAGAGTTTATTTTTTTCTTACCTACTGTGATTTGTTGATTTGGTAAATATAAATTTTAAAGTTTTTAAACTTTTTACAGCTTCGTTATTTTTATAAAATAGGAGTTCATACTTTCCCTTGTAAACGCAAATTTTGAGAATTGAATTATTCGAAACATATTATTAGTGTTAAAATATAAGGCCTGTAAAGATTTAGGTTGTTTCTTGATATATAGTAAGTAATTTATCTTTTTATACACATACTAACTTTTGTTCACGTCTCGGCTCGCGAAAACAAACAATAATAAACAACTCCACCACAGGGACACCTGCCGGGATCTATTGGAGATATTATCTTTTTGTATTAAATTTATTGGTGGCGGTGGTTCATAATGAAGATATTGGTTCATAAATTTATAATGTATTAATTTTTGATCATATATCACATAACATGTTTTAATTTAATAGTTTTTATATTTATATCTTAAGTGTGAAGAAATAATATATTTTTATTATTTATCTTTGCAGTAGAAACAACCATTTAGGTGTCCAAGTCGACCTCTCGCCACCGACATTCACACTGGAAAATAGTTTCAAAGTATCATTAAGTTAAATTACACTAACTTATAAACGACGAGTACGTATTTTGTATTAATTATAGCATTCAACTGAAAACTTCTATTTATTCATAATTATGATATTTAAAACAAAAACTTGAGGAGTTCTGTAATTACTCTTTTTACGATGTTAATAAAATATAGACTGACGATATCGACGACCAATACAAGACGATATTATGAATATTGTAATTATTATAAATACACTATCTATATAAGTTATGTCCCATAATAATAACATTTATTCTAGTGTCAGTAAAATTTACATAAGTGACATTATTTGATATGACAAAAAGGTACAAGTAACAAACTGTTAGTCTAATACGCACACTTATTCCTTTATCAGTATAATGACCCTGCGATAAGTCTTAATAAACAAGGAAATAAAAAAATGCCAATGCCAATTCTGAAACCTCTACCCAGAAATTGTCCGCCGATGGCAAACGGAAGTAAAATTAGCTGCATAAAACATAAAACATAGTACTTTTATTTCCCCATAGAAGGTATTCAGGCACTGTTTCGCTAATTCACAGAAGGGCTGAGAGCGCGAGTTTCACACTTACGTGAATCAGTGCGTGAGCTAAGTAAATTCATAGTGCTCCAACCGCCGGACTAATTTAATGAGAGGGCCTTTTCAACGAGCCGCGCCCCGAGAGCCTCATACGTTACACATACATACATTAAAATGAGATTTAACACTGAAATGTCATAATTAAGGCACTACACCGCACCGCCATCTCCGCGCCGATGAAAACGTTTGAGAACCAGCTACTTCATTATTGTGACTCTTTGCCTATAAGAAATGCTGATTTGTGACCCGGGGAGCGCGACGTTTTAATAGAGTGAGCACCTCACTCACTCACTTCTCTTTTATTTATATAAAAGGGGTCCATATTTTTCGGATTATAAATTTACTTTTCGATGGCAATATTACAAGGCGACTCGTATTCGAAATAAGAATACATATAGCTTTTACAAAAAAAAAACAGACAACAGTGTCAGAACAACGACGTCAGACAAACGAACTATTGAATTCGTAGCCGAGAACGCACGTGAGAGAGACACGGCGACAAGGCGACAAGGCGACAAGGCGACACGGCGACACGGCGTGTTTACGCTCGCGTCACATCACGTACAATAATTATATTTAACGGTTTGTGTACGAGATTAAATTAAATTAAACGCTCCTTGCGATTCTTTGATAGAGATACTGTTGTAACACATTATCGCAGGCGCCGTAACGACATCAGACAAATTATCCCGACTACAAACGAGGCGAGGCGGCACGCTGCAAAACATTTTTAGAGCTATTATCCAGAGCGAAAAACTCAGTGACGCAAAGCCTTGCCGCTTTCAATGATCCACTAACGTGCGACTGACTTTGAAATATAGTGAAACCACAAATTAAGAGACAATTCACACCACTAGGTGAGCGCGTAATTTTTACGCCCGCGGCGACAGAAGGTACATTGTCGCCGCGATGAAAGGGTGCAGTCGGTGCTTTTAAAACATACGACGATGAGCGTGAATATAAAAAAAAGTATCGTAGACGAAGCGGATAAAATAAAAGCGTTGGCACACGAAGAAAATGAAAGGGGTAATTGCGGCTAGGACCACAAAAAAGCCAGTGCAGTAAACTAAAAGAAGCTGTTAGCATTTAAGTCGTGTAACAATCTGAAAGGCGTAACATGTAGCAGTGTATTTATTCAGAGTGGAGGCCGGGGCTCTCTCCGCCGCTAAAAGCTTTACCTAGCCATTAAATTACAACTTAATATTGAGTTTACTTTGATAGTGTATGGGGTAGAATGAGCTATCATGTACTTAGGACTCGTTACGTATAATTACATTTTAAAAAGCACATTTTAATCGCTTGCGACTTACCGCCTCGCTAATTTACACTTACCTGAAACAAAAAATAGTTATCACTTATCATAACTAATAATACTCATTCAGAAAAATTATTTATGTTTATTTTTATTTGTTACGCAACTTTTTTAATTACCTTCCTTTATTGATCTAACAGATCCGATTGACTATTCAAAATATTGTTCTCATATCACGTATACGTCATATACGTAAATCTGGCTCTAATTCATTTCAAGTGCACGTCTAATTTAATTGAAATACTTAATAAGATGTCATATTTTTTCACTAAATATATATAATTGGATGTAAATTTATTAATTAAACGTAGCTTATTATTCCCATGTTTCATATTCCGTAAGTGTCCCCGCTACGAATAAAAACACCCAGTCTTACCAAACTTTTAAACTTCCCTGAAATGTATTAAAAAAGCATTATAATGGAATCGTAAATCAAGATTTTCGTCGGTACCTAATTGCATATAGCGTTTATATTTCTATAGAAATCTTAATTCTCTTCTTAGACTGTAAGAAAAACTAAAATGTGTAGTTGATTTTATTTTATAATATGAATATATAAAAATCCGTCGTCCGCGTACAAAGAATCGCCTGCTCGCTGCTCGCTGGAAGACGGGCCGGGCTCTATGTAATTAGACCAATTTAAATCTTAATTAATATTAATTGTCCGACGTCGGAACGAATCTGTCGTAAAAGACCATCGAGGAAAAAAGTCCTAATAGAGGCTCAGGCGGGGTTTTATATTATAAATTAAATAAAACCTTCCTATAATTAATTAATATAAGTATGCTAAATTCGGTATAATCGTCGCCGGAGCTCTGGGCGCCGACGTCCTCTCGAGTACAGCCGCTCGCTCTCAGACTTTTTTACGCGACTGTACAGTAAAATAATACTTGCCTCTACACGAGCCGGGCCCATTGTTGTCGCTTAAATATAAAATGATGCCCGTAAGTTCTTTTAATGCGGATGTTATCATTTATTATTCTATTACATTACTTAGTCATTTCAACGTCATATTTCGTTCTTGTGTTTATTAGAGCGGTGCGGAGCAGAACTATGCATACTCGTAGATAATACGTCAAAGGCAGCCTTGCGACATTGGTTGCCTTTATGCGCTTAACCGGGTTAATTTTCAACCACCATAGTTCGAACGGTAACTCGATAATTATAGCTGGATGCGTATTAAAAAACTGCAATTTTAGCCGGGAGCTGTGATGACGTTAAATCTTAAAATTTCATAATTCACGTTCTCTTAATCATATTAATGCACAGAGCACCTGCGCATCACTTAGGTGCCTATTATTCTCACGACAGAAAAATGAAAGGGGTTTCTGGGTACGCAACGAAAAAATGCATGAATGTACACACGTCAACACTCCCACAGATAACAGCCGTGGGGGCGATTGTGAACCTTATCAGCCAGACGATAGCAGCGCGCCCCAATCTGAGCAGGTGGCGGCTCCGTCGACGGGCGTACGCAAAGATAATTTATTTTTATTTCATCATAAATATTAATGAGATTATCCCGCATAATGTAAATGTCCGCGATGTTGGCAAACGAATATTATTTATTGTAAAGTTTTCAATATTAATTCTTTTAACGGACTTAAGCAGAGTAAGCGTCCGGCGAAGCGCGACGACAGCAATTAATAAACTTAGAACCACTCAACTCTGGTCAACGAATCTATCGCGATATATCTGGAGCGATCCGACTCGGGAAGCTAAATGTTCATCAATTTAATAATATAAAACCGTAACAAAATTAAGATAACCAAAGAAAACATAAAATAAAATTTAATTATAAAATGCAATATCTCATATTAAGCAAGAGCATGAAAATATATAAATTGAAGCGTAGATAATTGGATTCCTTTGTAACGAACAAAAAAAATAATATAAGTATAATATGCAATTACTTGTTATAAAATATTGGCTATAATAATATATAGGTATTTTTACGTTTACAACATTCTTTGGAGGGCACAAGTACGACACGTTAAATACACGGCATTAAAACCCTTATATCTTATAATAATAAAGACGACAATCCAATACATATACTTTTTTAAACATAATTATTAAACACATTAAAAATCTGCAATACATATATATTAATATAAAACATTAATGTTAAAAGTAAAGGTTAAAATAACACCTACCGGGGGTCGGTACCAGTTTATTCTTACAAATGAATTAATTACAGGCTTCAAAATAACCGCGATCCGTCCTAATAGGAGGTTTATAATCTGTTTACATGTTTCACTCTCATTTAATATGACCAATAAACGAAATACCACGAATCGCATAATACTTAAATATTGGTAATATCAACATGTTATTAGGACTAACGACCAATCAGACGATCAAACGAGAGCCAAATATAATTTGAAATGTTTAGTGATGTGCGTACATACACGTACATACACGCACATACACGCACATAGACACACATAGACACGGCCGGCTCGTGGTTATCTGTAATGTACCTTATTAGGTATTCCGATAGTATTGTGTATGTGTGGTAAAGACCACGTCCGATGGTCTTTACCACATTACCCAAAAGTTGATTTTAATTGATTGGTAATTAAAAGTAAAAAACGCGTACCGCATGCAACGATTAAAACTAATAATAAATTCATAAAATGTTAATTATATATTTAAATACTTCCGCAATAATTATAAGTAAAATGTGTATTATTGTTTAATTAGTTTTGAGGGTATTTAGTCGAAATTTCACCGACAGGTGTATATTTTTTAATAGAGGAATTGTGGGCTGCGGTCGCATCGGGTTCCGCTTACGTTACAAATGCAATAATTAAACGGAATAAGTAAAAAAATCAATCGAACAACAACAGTACGACAACATAGTCAACAACGAGCACAGCATAGTGAAGCTAAAAATATATCAACCAGTCAAATAGTTGATGACTGGTGCTGCATTAAAACACAATGTACATACACATACATACGACATTCAATACGAGAACAGTATGTAATAACAATAACTAAAAAACATTAACACAAACAACTCTTAACAAAATAAATGTATGACTAATTATTTTATGCATTCATAAAAATGTTCTCATTACTCTACAGGAAGAAACAAAAGTTTCCTTTTATGTTTATTTTCATCCATGGCATATTATATCTTATTGGATTAAGATAAAACCTAAAGTGGTGTGCGCTTTGTGACCGGCGATATTGTTTTGTTTGACTACAAGCGAGTGTCAACCGGCTTTAAGCAGATCACTCACGGAGAAAATTAAGACAACTTAACTGGCTAATTGCGATTACATTTATTGGAATGTGTCTCGACCACTTTATATTTAAACGGTATACTTTATTGTATTGTTTGATATTATAATCTCAATATATATTAGCCTCATAAATAATGTTTTAGGTATTATTTTTATTTTTAATTCGCCAATCTTTAACGAGTATAGAGTGTATAATTTTGATTGAAGGACCAAAGTGAAGTTTAGGCTATATTACAGAATGTAACGCAAAATTTTAGTTAGTTAAGTGAATCGCGGTATGGTATAGTTAATTATGCGCAGTTGAAGAGGCGACGAGTGTGCTCACGGCTAATGTGTCGGCGGGCTGTAGCCGGCCTACAACTTTGTTACTAAGTCATCAGGACATACATCTTGTGACGCTGATAAAAACCTCTTTTTAGTATTGATTTTATTGTAATTATCATATCAATAACGAATAATTACGTCGGTATATGTGTGTGTGTGTGTGCTGGAGATCGATCTCACACTACGCAATAGTTGTAAAGACAAACAATACTAACTATACTTTTTTCTATAGGAAATGTTATTTACATTTAACATTATATCTATTTATATCTCACTTGGATTCAAGAGTCATTTCCTATTCGATAAAAGTTAGCTCGCTCCAAGAGAAATCAAATATAAAATTAATTTGTAATCTTAATATCACCACAATCCCATCCTTCTCGAAGAAAAAATTATATACAAAGAACGAGAGAGCGGGTCCCTAGCATTCTTTATCGAAACAATAAAAATATACAGATAAATAATTATTATAACACGCTAGATTAGATACAATGTTAATTATCCCATTGTTCAATAAAGTGAATAGATCGAGTTAGATTATAAAGAAACACACTTGAATAAACCTACCACAAAAACTCGGTATACATGTGTGCGTGTATGTATGTTTGTGTGTGTGCGGGGAAACTACTCCACACTAACGATACAACAATGGATAAGACTGGGAAGGTCGCGGGTATTAACAATATGGTATAAAAATATAATATAAATATAATGATTTGCCCGCATTCGTGTGGCGGCGTGTGGCGGCCGGGGGGGTGGGGGAGGGGGGCACAATAAAATATAGGCGGTTTAATTAGAAGCGAGGCGATGTCGGAGGACGTTGACCCGTACATTGGGACACTGACAACTATTGATCATTTTTCGCGTAAGTCGAGCGGTGGGTCAACACGTTCACGGTAGGTACCGGCACAAAGAAACCTCCCGCCATTGCAAATCGATGTTCCGCAACGTCACATTAGAATAAAATTAAAATAATACATTGTTTTACATTAAGTGTAACTGTTACTAATTATTCCGCAGCCATACAAGGAATATCAAGAGTTATGTTTACTATAAATACCATTATAATAATAGTATAGAATGCAACACTTTATATAATACATTATTTATTTTATTACAATACAATACAATACAATAAGAATAAATAAAGTTAACAGCATCGTATGGTAACTTGTAAAAGTTGCATAACAAGTGAAGTAATTCATATATAAAAGTGAACAATATCAATTAATCGTTTGCATAATATTAATATCGGTAAGATAATGTCAAAGGTCACTGCAATACTTTTTGAAAGCCACTTTTAGGTCATTTTAATAAGGAGTGTATCAGATCTTGACCTTTCACCGTTACGCTGCTTTCCCTCTTAAATAACGTTTATATCATTATAGTAAATTGTATTTTTTTTATTATAAATATTTTTTATATGATTGTCTCTATACGTACGTACGTACTACCTATACGTAATACCTTTATCGCGAGTAATCACAAATCAAACACCCATTATAATATACAATGTCACGTGGATAACAATCATTTAGACGTGCGGTTTGAATATATTTAATAATAGCAGTTATTAAAGGATTCGCTACAAACTAGCGCGAGACCTGTTCGTCGTGAGTTCTGTTCGAGCGTCGGCGCTAAGGAACACCAGTCGTCGAATAGAGTTATTAAATATATTTTTTTATTTCATACGCATCGAAAATAATAAGTTTTACGCCGGCACTGTTATTATGGATTATAATTCTTCGTTTTATTAATATTACAAGGTTCGATTTATTCAACTGATCGTGTATTGTTGAATAAACTTTAATTCTTAATTACGAAACCCGATAACGTTGACATTTTCGATATTTATTAATAATTTTAATGACGTTGTAAAAAGATATCAATACAATGTCATTATTACGTATCAAAACGATGTTATTGGTTCTTTTATTTTAATAATGTTCTACTACTACTGTCACTAGACCACTACATCACAGAACTATGACACAGAATGTAGGAATCATTTTAAAAGTTCGCTTTGCAGCGTATAAACCCCAAAAGGAATAGCTCAAAATAGCAATATTATAAATTTTAATAATAATTGATGTATAAAATGAATAACTTTCCATACCTATAACAACGCATAAAACTAAATTAAAAGTTAACGTAGCTTTGGAGGAAGCCTGCTATGATGTAAATTGGCCAAGTTACGGAAAGTTTAAAACAAAAAGGGAGAGTTCTTAGGTATTTTATGTACAAAATAAAACTTAAAGAATTAAAAAGTCCCCTAAATTACATAAGGATCTTTATAATATGGATTAAAATTCTGATTAAGTTTTTTTCTTTGTGTAAAAATAAAAAGTCCTTAATGCATCAATTTTAATTTTAATACTCCATTTACTCACTAGAATAATTTAAAAATAAACTCTAATAGGTACCAAATTCAAACAAGAACCAAAGTTAACCATATCCAGAGATCACCAATTGTAATAAACTGAAGAAACAGAAACGTAGGAATAAAAATACACAATAATGAAATACCGACCCAATGAAAGACTCTCAAAGTAACTAATACCCAGAGAATATTTAATAAATAGATACTCGTATGACACTTTAACTCAAACCTAAACAGTGTAATCAAAAATATTTTTTTCATTTCAGAAATCCATCAACTTAAACTCGTTTCATCAACTTTCCGATATGGGGATATGGGGACATGGGGATTTGATTTCTACCACTGGCGTCTACTTTCTATGTACCTATAAATTAACCTTGGTTTAAAGCACAGTTTGCATCGTAATACCATAAACGTCCGTTTAATATGATTACAGGTGCACTTACCAATAATCCAGACATGAAAGGGAACAAAAATGAAATTTCGACAACGCATTTTGTTAATAAACTCTTAAACAGATGCATTTAGCTTTGTAAGTTGGATAATGCCATCGGGCGATACGTCACATCTCCCTCATACTCACATACGAGTAGGTACATAAACTTTGGGCTCTACGGGAGCTTATTTATAGTGAACCGGTAATTTAACTACGACTGAAATACTACTCAGTGATCTATTAAACTCATTTGACAAGTTATTACGCCGTGTTCTCAGGTTTTTCACTTACTTTAGTTGAATATTGTGAAGATCGACTGTATCTACCGTTTGAGCGTTTGAGCGTTTGATACGATTATAATACTCTCAGCTTCACAAAGGTAAGATTTTCACATTGTCTTTACTGAGTGAGACTGTTCGCTGCAAAACACTTCGGAGAAAATATCGCCAATAAATACGTTCCTAGAAATAGATTCGTATCACTGAGACGAACCTAGGTACGAACCACGACAGCTGCACACACTGAACTTAAGAATGATGTTATTCCTCTGATATTTATAATAATTTTATTGTTGGCTAAACATAAATATATGACGAATACAGATACATTTATAAATAAATAAATACATTATTATTGGTACAAAAACGATACAGCAGTAGGGTGTTAAGTGAGGCGCGACTACAGTTACTTTGAATTCAACATATCGGCGGCTTGGTCTGTTTGTTATATCTGTTTGTTGTTTACAATATTACTATATTATTATTAATAATCGATAGCCATTGAGAAACATTATAATAATAAATAAAGTGGTAGGATGTGTTTGTTCCAATAAAAATACGCATGTTTGAGGGCCGACTGCGAGGCTAATAGATCGCATTGTGTTCAACTTAGCCTTCATATTAAAGAGTTTCCGTAGACCCGACTCTAATAAATGACAGTCGGAATTTATTCCCGTACAAGATCAAAGACTGTAGTAAACTCTACTAGTCCGAAATAAGATTCAAAATCGATAAACCGGCATATTAAATTCGCGATCTTAAAATGATACAATATACAATACAACAATCCTCGAAGTATACTCCAGTTCAAATCTAATTGATACTTTGTAAGCGATTATACACTCTATTCACACTCCTTAAGGATTAAATTCATTCGCGTAAGAATGCCCTTATCACGTTACACTTGTAATACGACTTGTGTCTAAGGATGTCCATTATCATCTCGATAGAACTACACTACTTTCTTTTGTAACCAATAAATATGTTATATTTGTATTAAATAAAATTAAGTCATTTACAATGTCGTTACTCTTTGTATACCTATCTATATTGGTGTGTAAAACAACCCGGACGGCATAATTTGTGATGTATGTAATCCATAATTAGGTTCGTGGACATGCTCTCCAAGCTATAAATTGTTATCACAATTACAGCAATTACAGTCGAAAGTTAAACATCTATTTATATATAATTCGCCGAATACAATAAAAACATATAAATTTAAATTGTAAAAGAGCGAAACACAAAAAAGTAACTAATAATTGCATAGTAAAACGAACGTCAAGTAACCCACCCGTGTGGAACGGCCGACTCCCACATATCTCATTTGTTATAAGCCACATTATAATCACACATTGTATCGGATAATAAATAGAAAAAGCGACAATAGAAATAACGACTCACAAATAGACGTCTAATAATGAAATTGTATCGTATATAAATATACGGTAGTTGTACGTGCCGGTCCGGCGATCCGTTTAATAGATGCTTTGGTAATTTAATAAGGTCGCTTCCGTGTGGCAGCGTGGAGCAGCGTGGAGCAGCGTGGAGCAGCGTAGAGCGACAATGTCGTTCCGAGATCGCTCGGAACACTACGGAATTTCATCAGAGCAGAGACGTCTCGTAAGATACTTATATCGGGGCTTACCCCGGGACCTGGGGTTTTCGTAGACTTAACACGCTATTCATTGACGTTAAGGCTGGGCTTACATGTCGCATCCCCCTTTCAGCACCTCTCTTGCCGCTATCATAATAGCTTGTAATTTTCTTTATGGACAGAGCTAAAATAATATATATCTATAAGAAAGTCAAATATTGAATATTCAATAAATACTTTTCATAACTTATAAGGCAGTGGCCGTATAAAAAATACGACGCCGTATTTATTAGTCAAACGAGAAGTTCTTAGCAACCTATTCTTCAGTGACCGGCCGACAGACACTTCTAATAAAAATATTATTAAATTATATTAATATGATATTATTATTATTTTACTGTTCGAATAGCAAAAGAAAAGAGTATTTATGTGTAAAATATATAACAACTAAAAACTAAATAAAAAATAAACTTTTAATTTATTTATATTATTAAACTACTTTACTTATTTCCTCAGAATTTACCTTTTTATTTTAAAGGTAAAAAAGTAGAAGTTATCTCTTACAAAGTAATAGTACAACACAGATATACATACATACATAGTCTGTCTCCATAAAGAGCTATTGCATATCCTTTCCAACTTTTTCCCCTGGCTCGTTATAAACCCGTCATATTAAAAACAAACTCAACATTTGTAGTTAATGCGCCAAGTTAATATTATTTTAGTATTCGACTTTAATTAGCCCCTTTTACAAATAAGGTGTTATCACTTGACACCAGTTCCAACGATATCGACACCGTCGTGGCTCTTAACACCAGGCCCCAAGGACTACAATGCCGCGAAGACTGCTATGTTGAAACCATTTTCTTAATAACTTCTGCATGCGTTAAATAATTATAATAAGGTATGCGAAATTATAAGTATTATATACATTTTAAGTTTAGATGATAGGAGCCCGGATCGAATTCAACTGTCAGTATTTAAAATGCAAAATAATACATACATATTAAGTGTGAATATCATCAATATATTTATTTATAAATACATATATGTTGTATATACGTTGTATTCGTCAAGTAAATACCGGCACTAAAAAGTCTCACCGAATTTGAGCGGATCAATAGTTAGCACAAACAAAGTCGGTTACCATGCAGACGGTGCAGAAAGTGCTCGGTGCCTCTTGTATTTTTAATATCCCCTTCCCCTGTTCCCCCGTTTTAACATAATATAAAATTATAAGAGACATGAATCACGATAATGCGGGGCGCTGTGCGCGGCCAATTCACAACTTTGTAGGCGCCCGAGCCGCCCCACCCTCCCCGCCACAGACTACTGTTACACTTGACCGAATTAAATTAAGATTTACAATACATATTTCTTTTATTCTACGCAACATTTTCATTTGTGTAACATGATTTAGTGAGTGAATATAATAAATCGTTTCACAAAGTTACACACAGTCCGATTTAAAAACATATCGATTGCTTTATAAAATAAAAAAGGTCGGGTAGGGATGCAATCGTCCGAGACCTAAAAAATACAAATATTGTACCGTCTCTACCTACTCTGTGACCACCGGAGCGGAGGGCAAAAAGAAAAGTTTTATTTTTATAAGACAAGAAATTTATTACAGCTGATGGTGGTGTCGGTTTCGTGCTCCTTCGGAAATAGAACGTAAGCTCGAATCGACCGGGAACTTGCGAGGTTGTCGGAACTTTGCATACCTATCTTGGAGGCTATATTGAGACATTTTCGGAAGTATTGCTTCCGGTTACATATAAGCTTCTATAAGTGTAGGAACTATTAACTTTTAATTAAATATAACAAACTATTTAAAGATTTAAGTGTGAACGCACCTTTATAGAAGTAAAATAATTTATAAGCGCTCATATCGAATACCTGTCACACCTACGACTCACTATGCCACTAAGTTGCCGTTGAGTTTTTTCTTACATTCTTACACATTGCATAGTATCTTTAATACATACTTTATATATATTTATGTATAATGAAATTTAGTATCTTTTTGAGGTCTAGCGTCGATTAAAAATTGCTTAATAATGTTTCTATACCAAGTAATGTAATGTTTGTATGCAAGGGTTCTTTTTAAACTGGACAGGGTCTCGTTCACGAGAGGATTACACACACACTCACACACACAGTGTAATACTTGTAATGGATATGAAGGATCAAATGGACATAAATTGACAAAGTAAACATCAATTACTGTAATGTAAAATTCACAACAACCTTAATTAATTAAATGGACACTGCATTTACAAAAATAAATGTATATTAATTATTCGTTAATATTTGATAAAAGTTATAGCTTTAAAATAAGGTAATAATTGTATTATGAGACTTACAAACAACTTAACAAAGGATATACGTAATGAAAAATCTAAACGTGGTTCCGCTCTTGTGGCGCTGTGCGCTGTACCTTCGTGGGTCGCCGTACAGTGGCCGTACGCGTTAATATTAAATAACATCTGATATTGTGTGTTATAATTATAACAATGAAACGAAAAGAACAGATGTGGCACGGCCCTGTTTTTACTTTGCCCACCGCAAAATTACTTAATGATAAAGTAACGCGTCTATTATTATATTGCCTGTATTGCAATGAAATATTATAACTACACTTTGAAAGGCACGAAGCAGATGACAATAATGAATGTGATATTAAATTCGAGTTTTGTTAATATATACTAATGGTTACACACTAAATAGACACCCCCCCTCCCCCCTCTCAGCGCGTGCAAAGCGCACCGAGCATTAGGTACACTATACTCGTTTGCTATGACTATGACACGTCTAGTACAACTAACAAATTGCCTCTCAATCATAACCATCGATAAAGCAGTGATCTCATGAACTGTTTACACAGGCTACACAGATTACACGGGCCTCTTATTAAGACGCGCTGCGTTCAATAGTCGTATAATAAAACATATATTTTGTAGAAAGTATAAACAATATTGTAATATGTATTATAATGACCGAGCGTATAACAATGCGTATCTATAAACAAAATATTAAAAGCGCGCTGCGGTCCACCGTATAAATAATAAAAATTTATTACACAATCGCGTAACATAAGAAAAACACCGAATATTACAGCGGAGCGGGCGCGATAAAATATACGTTCACTAAATAAAAAATTTCATACGGCAAATTTTTATTATTACAACATTTTATTTATCATCTAAATCGGCGTTTACGACGGCGAACAATGCCGGCCCGAACCAAACAAAAGTGGGACGCAAATAAAGAAAACAATAAAATTAGAATACATAAACATATAAAAACGGCATCTAGAACATTCGCGGCGGCGGGCGGCGGGCGGCGCATGCGCCGAGCGCCGGTGCTCGGAATACGTCAAGGAGCGGCTGCTCCCGCGCTGCTCCCGCCTGCTCCCGCTGCTCCCGCGCTGGCTCCTCAGAGCCACCTCTCAATTAACAGACGAGACTCACCTTTTTACCTCGCCTTTATTTACGTACAGACGATCAAAATATTTGTCGATGCGCTTAACTCAAACTGGGTTACATTGTAGAGGGGACAAAAACGCATCATTTTATAGGGGAATTCTTAATCATTCGCGCATCGTTGACTTTCATTATATTCGCATTTATATGCAAGTATTTTAAATGTGTTGCCATCTTATGGTCGGGGAGCAGACCGCTACGTATATCGAAATTCCTAACTAAATGTCAGTATGTAATACATATACAATCCTCGAAGCAACTCAATAGCAATAACTATATAATTACATTGTAATTGTATAAAAAATCTCATATTATCTATGACACAGAAACGAAAATACATGAAATAGCATTTGTTATATATTTAACATTGTATCAAATATAACGACTAGAACAAATATTCCGCCGTCAGTTAATAAATGTATGCTAACCGGTAACCTAATTACATCGGCGGGAACGCGAACAATGAATCCCACATACTGTCAAACTTACAATACAATAAATGTACGAGACCTCAAGGCCACTATTATTCAATGTAAATCTTAAAAGCTGTATCGGTTCTAATCCATTGCGCGAATACGTATAAATGTAGTGGAGATGTTGAATATTATGGACATGATAACGTAATGGACGGTGAACAAAACATTTTTAACCCTTTCACGTATACTTAAAGATCTAAATCCAGTGCAGGGTAAGGAAAGCGCTCGGGAACTTACGTCGTCTGTTTCAGTACAGTCGCCGAGGATACATATTAAGTGACACATTTAATATTTTCTTACTATTGTAAATAAATAACAACGTCATTTGCGTACATAAGTACTACTCACTTGTGTTATATATCATTTTAATATCTTCAATAGATCTTATTATTATTACAAATATATTATAATGAGACATTAAATAAATAAATGAGATGTATTAGTGTTATAGGTAGTATAACAGGCGAATACGCGAATGTTACAAAGTACCGCAGCACGCGACTGTACCGTGGTGGCACAATAGTACATATACACTTGTATCAGATAAAATTATTCAAATGATACGATCTATTGTGTTTCAGAAACAATGATAAATAATATTATAATTTCATATGTACAGCAAATATTTATGTAAGTAGGGTTGAGGTGGATATCGCTATCGCTCCATGTATTCACAATTACCGCTATTTGTAAATTGTACGGCCATTATCATCGCGTAGGTATTGGTTGACACCTTCAGCTCGATTCATAATGTATTTATTTTAATATATATAATATAATAAAAACGTCGTTGCCTGCCGGAGTTTACTCGATAAACTGCATTAATTGAAAATTATTTTTATTAAATATCTCATAGGTATATAAAATGCTTATTTCTATATAACAATGCCATACAAGACAAGACAAACTCGTGTATAATATGTATACTTTGCGAAATCCTACTCTCATCTATCAAAACGGGGCATTTAAATAAATTGTAAATTACAATGAAGATCGAGTCATCGACCCCGCTGTCTCAAAAGCTAAGGGCCGACACACACTCAAGATATCGCACGACAAATTGTCCGCATTGTTGTCTTATTTTAGGACGTACCCCATTAGTTGTGTGTTGTTATTTAAAAAGAAATGAAAAATCCTTGTTTCAATGCCATCTTAATTAGTTTGAAGTCATTTAATTTTTTTATTTAACCTGTCCGACAATTAAAACGTATATTTAATACATGTTTCCAGGAGCAGCGCGAATTATAAGGATATAAAGAACTCGCTTAATGAAAGCACTTTTCAAAAAAGCTGCAACACCAGTACAAATATATTTCAGAGAATCGAACCAAGGGTATATTCTGTCCGATCCTTGGAATTCGCTGAATACAAAATTTTTTCACGAATAATATAAATGTTCATAATAAAATATCGATTTTCATCGTATATTTGAATACGAATGGCGAGTTTTCTACACACGGGATACACAAGACTCAATCTAACACTTCACGCACGTCACTCGCGATCAAAAAATGCAAGTGGATAGCAGTCTTAAGGCACACATGCAAACGAATTAACAGACAATACATTACATGTGTGCACTTATGTACGAATCACTTCAATATAACATCGCAAATGAAATCGACCTTCTCCTTATAATGGACTTGCCTTATCGACTGATGAACGGCGTCAGAGTGACATGGAACACCATACTTGATATATTAAAAATATACAATATATCATATGAGACTCAACCTACAACCCTAATCTGTACCGTCCGGACGGTTTAACAACTGAGCCACGGTGTCACGACTCGATTATTTAATCGTTATATTTATATATATTAAAGACATGTTACTGAATGTATTATATAATATTTATTATCATTAAAGGATAAATAAGACTTTAATTCTATGCATTATAAAAAAAAATAAAAAAAACATTTAATATTTTAATATAAATTAGAAATGATATAAATATTATTCATATTAAGGCCAGTGCGAGCCGGTAACTAATGGCTTGCACCGCACCTAAATACAATTATTCACGACTAAGGCCATGACCCCTTATCAAACTTACAAGTATCGTCATCGCAAAAATGTTTTGTAACCTTAAGACATTAATGATTCTTTTAAAAGTATACATTTTCTTTACCTTTTACTTGCATTGTGTTATAGCTTAACCCACCAAGCCGCTTTAAAGAGGTGAGGTGGGTAAGGGGTCGTCTATTATAAAGTAACTTTTTTTAGTAACTTTTGAAACTCCCTTCTCCCCGGTCATACGTGCTCTAATTTAAGACTTCCCCCGCTGCCCAAATTCAAGTGTATTTTTTGGCACAAACTATTTTACAAATGTTCATAAAATTATCGCCATATTTTATCATATTTATTTCTAAGAAATTAATCCCCTGAAAAACTATCCAGACGGACATTAAAATTGCAAGTAGTTGTTGACTAGCGCATAAAACTAATAATTGCCCGATTTCTGCCAACCCCTTACCCCCTTTGAACCCCTCGACATTTAGGGACGGTCCAAGTATAAGATATACTTTAAATTTTAATGGTGTTTTAAAGCCTTAGGACTCAAATTAAATTACAAATTTAGTTTAGTTTTTTCTACATCGGCTAATATTCAGAATGGTAAACAAATTAAATTTAAAAAGTATATAAAATATGGAAAGACGCTTATTTCGATAATGTTTTATCAACGCCCGTAACGATAGTTATCTAATATTAGAGTAGTCATACAACTAAATATAATTTATCATTTAAAGATATTAGAAAAAAAGATTGGATAAAAGCTCCATTAAAGTGTTATAAATAATTGAAACAATAACAGTTATTCCCACATAAAGTAGTGTATTTCTTCCCAACTAATTAAATAATACATTACATATGGACACATGTGTAACTTTAGTTAATATTTTAAATCATAAAAAACACAAACAATTATTTTATAATTCTGCTCTTGGTACATAATATTATAATAATCAATCCACAGGGAAATAATAACGTTATTCTAATTAAATAAATAATTATATTTAATTATTTTATCATTGCAATAATATTATTAGATATTTAATGAAATACGGAAGTCTTAGTATAAAAGAAAGTTATTATTATAATCGATTACGCAGCAGAGTAGAAAATAATATATTACGTATGAATAAACCTACATACAAATTAATCGAACTATAAATAATAAATAATACAATCTATTATAATATAGAATATATTATAAAAGTAATATTACATTTGCATTAACAAACAATGCATGCAGCATTTATTATGTATTTATAAAAACTTATTTTTTAATGATACACAAGGCTGCGCACACCTGTACCAGCACACACACACACACCTAAGTACATATAACAATATACTCGTACTATTATTAGTATTATACCTAGCGTTTCTGATTAGAGGACGTTCGTTTTAATGCAATTACAATGAATATATATTTCAGAACGCGTCGTAATACGCTCACCTTTATATTTTATATACAATTTAAACTAATTAGCTTACAACAAATAAAAAATGAAACGAAAGAGTCGTTTTCAAAAAGGTATAAACCCAACCGCGAAGATTTAGCATCAGTCACTAACATTTTTTATTTTATTCTCGAAATTAAATTCTCGATACCGTGTTATCAATTTCAATTCATTTTATGCTTTGATTGACAAATTGTTATTAAAATTTATTAAAATATTCATTTTTATTATTTTATATTTTCCACAAAGCGATCACATCTGACCTGGGCGAGTCAAACCACAATATACTGAAACATTAATTGTGACATGTAATTTGTTGTGTCATAAACATAAACCTCAATTCCAATCGGGATTCCAGAACACCCTTTGACCGTCACAGACATACGCACACTTCTGCGTCTGCTCCTGACTTTTTGATATCTCTGAAGTATTTAAATTAATACAAACTGCGAGCTTTCATAGTCATTTAAGATAAAAGGACAGGAAAATTTTAATCCTCCACTAAGAGTCACGGACATACGTACGTACAGGTTATAATTAATAACTTGGTCTCACCACATTGTAAAGAAAAATCAATTTAATTTTAATTTGGTATCAAAAAATAGTAACGCTTTGACATCAATCGGAGTAATTACACTCCACTAGAAGAAGGATATTACATTACATACTGACACACAAGATATCACAGAATTCCTAACAAAATCCATCACAAAGAGTACAGATCGTTCCAGTTTATATCATTGAAGGCAAATAAAAGAAAAGCTTAAGTACAAAACATTTAATAAAGCGAAGTGCAACAGATGAGTGCAAATAGATTTTAATATGTACGAGTGCATTGACACATGTAGGTAATGGATACGGCCAAGAGAATACACCCTTTATGTCGAAGGGCATAAGGCGCACAATCATTAACGACGGCTCAACGCGTATTGATAAAAGTGATTTCGTTCAATTTTCACTTGACGTGTTTAATGATATCATGATTAAAAAATAAAGGTATCACTTACGAGTATTTACTATGAAGTACTACCTAAATATTTGTACCTAAATGTTTATAGTTTTTTGCAGAGTATTTTCATTTTTTGGCATTTCTTTACACACAGAAGCTTCGTTTATCAAAGCTTATAAAAAAATACTTTTATTTATCAAAAGCGGAATCATATTCCGCGTTCCTTTCCATCGGAAAAATATTTGGTAACTTACAACAAACAATACATTCCCTGGAATGGTAGTTTTGAAATTCAAATACAATTGAATTTAAACTTTAGTTCCGACTCTCCGTTACGTTTTAACAATGGCATTAAAAACTAACCTAAGAGGTAGTGATAAGAAGATTTTGGTAATCAATCCCTCGTACATAGTTTCAATCCCTGCGCTTTGTCTCGCTTTCGCTCTAGGGCTGACAATCCTGCATATATTCTGATATAACTGACTGAGTCGCTCTAATACATGTTTACAAAGTTAATTTTAATAAAATATTAGTCCAAAAGGACACAAAACAACCAGGTAATATCTCTGTATGTATAAACGGGGCTTCACGTGTCGGATTTGCATGACACTGAAATATTTTCAATAAGGTTCAACAACATTAATACGTAAGTACTGAAATATATATCATTACCGATGACACGCGACATGTGACGTGACCTTTACATATTTATACCCGCTTCTTCACAGTATTTTTTTAAACAGAATACTATGTAATGTACATTTAAACGTAAAAACTGTCTATACGTTATAATAATTAAGCACGTAACTCTTGATACGTAAAAGGAGCAGGGTTGAACAAAACATACCATTCGCGTCCTTAATTCCCGCGATAAATAATACAGAACCACTCTTCAGTGCAACTTGAATATAAATTGGATAATTAAAGTTAAGCGGTGAATATAAACCAAATACAGCGCGAAGCCGCTACATTGTTAAAACACGCTCCGGCCCGGGCCACTTCTAGAATTAGCCGACCAACGCCACCTACGCACCTCTTATATACATTTTTAAATCATTAATATCATATTTAACACACACACACACACACACGTACGTATATAAATAATATAATAATGTACAGGGAAAGCTACCTGCATTCACTATAGTTGTATAAGTTATTTTCGTCACATAACTATAAGAGTCAAAGTTTGCGGCGGGTAAGTAAAAGTTATAAAAACATTCAACTACAAATAATACTCAAACGAGGCTTCAACTGCAAAATAGTTAAGCCTTACATTTTAAATACCAGAAGAGAAAAAAAATATATATATAAAATATGTTTGTTCATTTATTATTAAATGAATCCGTGACCTCTAAAGGCATACCATTTGCATGGCATGCGGGCCGCTAACTGCTGCTGTCAGTTTGTCTTAAACACATCAATGCTGTTAAAAGTTATTTATAACAATAAAATTAATAATTAATTATATATAACTCGTCGCTATGCGCGACTGTGCCTCTAGTATTGTGGGTTGTTTTTGTTTCTTTGAGTTATGTTTAATAACATTGTATAAAACTGTTTCTTTATAATGTGACGCTTCATTGATTTTATTCTTTTTATTTCTATAAAAATATCACTTAGATAGAATTTATTGTTAATAATAAATTATACGTGCATGTGTGTGTTAAATGCATAATTGTTGTATTTACAATGTTAAATAAAGCGTAAAGGAGTGTACGTCGGAATGTATAGCCGTTTCTGAAAAATTACAAAGAAGCCATGTTAGGTGGTTTTCAAAGAGCCATGTCCGTGTATGGTGCGCTCTCATTTTAATTAATCCCACTGAGGTGACGGAAATAGCTGCACTCAGATTATCTTACATTTTCATTTAATATATTATACATTATCATCGATTCACTTTAATTATAAAGCTACTTTAACGGTTAATTTTGAACAGCGTGGAGCATTCAGTAACCTCATAGCCGTGGTGTGGTTATTATTGACGTTGTAGGTGTTGTCAGTTGTGGGTCTCTTCCAGCGCCACAATGGCCGTCGTCTACACTGACACAATGCTCTCAATGACTCACAATAGCGAATTAAGTATTATTTTAAATTGACGTAATTGAAAAATATGCAGTCGCTCGCGCGCAGCTCGAATAAATTGATTCATGTGTTATATTGACAAAGAGAAGCAATCAGACAGAGGCGGTTTTATTGTCCTTCACAAGGTTACCGAAAATAACAATATGTACCTTTTTAATTTCACATTTTATTATTCATCATCATCTCTTTATTTTATTTAAAATGTTAAAATAAGTTTTTTTTATATGTATTATTAATAATAATTAGTAATAAGTAGTTATCTCTCTTATAATCTAAACATATAAAAATGTGTCGGCCGTGACGATAAAATGTAATTGTTTCTTGAACATCGTAACCGTTTTTAATCTATGGACGTCCGAGGGCCAACGTACCGACTGACGGCCACAAAGCAAATAAAATGTTATTAATATCACAATGTTGCAAATAGCCATTAGCAACCGGACTTTTTACATTTAAAATAATATAAATAAACTACAATTGAGAAGAATTATTTGTGAAGCGTGTTCATTGACTTTTGTTTCATTATATTAATATTGTTTTAAATTGAATCAGACCAAATAACGGACTCGTGGGGTCGGAGCCGACCGAAGCCAAAAACGGCCAAGTGCGAGTCGGATTCTCGTATGAATTCTTAGTTTGATATTGTTGGAAGGTTGAGTATTAATGAAGAGATGAACCCTGTTTTTTTGAGAATTTATTTTTTATTTTTGTACACTTTTGTACACCTTAGAAGACATCTTGCTAAATATTCACATGAATAACACAGTTGCTTAGTACTACTACATCTACTTTATTTTAAAATAAGAGGTTTTTTTTATAACATAATATTAGTGCGGTTCAAATAATTTCTTCTATAAAAATAAAAAAAATAAGAATAGCTTTATAAGAGCCTGAGCTATTGATTATGAGCCTGAGCTATTACTATTGCTACCTATTGGTCCGTGACACAGTGTAAGAAATACAACCGGTTTATCACATTTGTTACTTTTAGATATTTTTGACGTAACAATTTCCTTACTCTGTGACGATTCAAAAACCATCAAATATATAAATAATTAATATATAAAAGTCGTGATTTTTATTTGATATTTAATAGACGTGTATGTCCATTTGCGTCTTTGCGTAAGTACTTAATATCAATTATCTTATTACGAAGGAAGACTCGTTTCTTTTATATTGTTTGCGAACGACAAAAAATAGATGATATTTTATAAATATTAGAACGTTAGTAATAAAAAAAGTAACATTATAAATTTACCCTTGCCGATATAGAACCCCATGACCATCGGAGCGAAGATAAAATACTGTAATTATGTACGTTATAAGCCTTTGGAGGGTTATTAGCATTTTGAGAACAAAAAATATAATAAACTTAATAACAATGTTAGTGTATCATTGCTACGTGACTGTCGCACAGACAGACAGACAGACACTCGACCAACCAACCAACCAACCAACCAACCAACCAACCAACCATCGTACACACAAATAATTCATAGATACAATAAGACTAATAGAAAACAACAATTAAATATAATTAATTAAAATTCAAATGGCCACTAAATGGTTCGTACGTAAGTATAATTTAACCGGTGCATTTCTGTTAATTATAAGTTATATGTAAAAAATAAACCGCAACCGGCACCGGGTCGCTCGCTAGTATCGACGTATAACTTTAATAACACGATGGGTAACAGAGAACGAGCATTAGGCTATATTATTTTAACTTATAATACACACGCAAGCAATTATTTTCCATTCCAAATGATAGTATAGGAGCTTATTATTTCTATATGAATATCTTGAGATTAAATACAACGAATTTATATATAACCCGGTTTAAGGAAAGTTTTTGTTTTGGAATATCTTTTTTATATGATTTTGAACTGACATGCTCTAATACGGAATCACTGTTTGGGTATTTGATTATATTTTCAGTGTGTGAATAATAATTGAATAATTGCTATATAACAATATATACATATTATTATATTATGTTAGTTATATGTAGGTGAGTGTGTGGGTGTGACCTTTGATGCAAATTTATTATATCATATGTTTATTTATAAAAGTCTTGGGAAACCATTTAAATTGAATAGAAATTTGAACGATATTGGAAGTTAAAAATAAATAAATAATTTCTACCAAAGTAAATATTTTATAAAATATTACACAGACATCGATAACAACAATCGTTTTTGTTCCCGGATATACACACACACACACACAAACACACACACATACACACACACAGAGATACTATGACCCTGACAAATGAAATTTTAATTCCAACATTCGGTATGCAATTATTTTGGCATATAAAATAGCGCATAGCTAAGAGTTGAATAATGTTATGCTTGACAAATATGAGGGCAGAATGACCCGTACATTACTTATGATACCATAGCCGCGTTATAAAGTCGCTTCAAATGTCAATGTCTGATTAATATTAAGTATTGCGATGTAAATATCACCTGCATTGTATTTAACACCAAAATATATATTTATAAATTATTATAATGTAACCTACACGTGCTGTATCAAGAATATTACAACGGCACTCTCCAGAGAACGGACAGACAGAATTATAATGTAATTTATGTACGTACCTGTACCCTCTGCTGTGAAAGAGAATAGAAATATTAAGAAAAGCACACATCAAAACATACAAAATACGGTCAGAATACATCTCGTACGAACATAAAGACATACGTTTTAATATGTTTAGACATGTCAAAAATATTTTATATGAACGCCTGCACCTATATATAAATTTAGCTGAGACATTCAGTTCGTAGATTTTTAGTTTCCAACTAAACAAACACACGGACAGTTCAAACACAAGATGTTATTGTGAACAGATTTTTCATTTCGTGCTCTTTTGTATTGTTCGCCGCGTGCGCATCGACCCGCCGCAGGAAAAAGCGACTCTATCACCTGGTGATAGTGACTATGTTTCCGTGACACGACCAGTTCTTCCACGAGAACAAAAGATTATATTTAATTGTAATATAATAAATCTATAAAGGTTTATAAACAAGTGACATTTAATTATAGACATATATTTCTACTCGTGTAAATACTTTTATTTTAACTTATTTTATTGTATTTGTAGATCTTATCTACTTCGACAAGCAAAATAATCCCCAAAAATAAATAAAACAAAAATAACAGTCACATAAATAAATAGACATTTGAAACAAAAACAATTGTTTAAATTGAGATTTAGTCGAGCGAAAAGCGACTAGAAATTATTATTTTAGAAGAGAATTCAAAACACGATCACAATGTAGTGGGAACAATAGATTATTATTATTGTAGTGTGGATGCGAACGGTTATTTGTATAAGATGCGTCCATCTTGTGTCTTCAATAGGGTTGCCACACCGCCACACACTTACAACAATAACGGCCGAGTAACACAATCGAATTAAAATAAAAACAGTGTGCAAAAAAGGAAATAATAAATCCAAGGTTGATGTAACAAAAGTGTAATTGCGAGGTCCGTTTTAGTTGGTAATGATTTAGTCGGTGAAGTTTTAATAATCTTTAAATCTGTTTAACTGAACAGCCCTGGGCTGGGCGCGGGATAATAACCGTTATCGTATTTATAAAGGATACGGCGTGGGGTCAGTGCGGCGCGCACCCTCTGCGGCTTGTGCAGGCTTTGTGCAATGTTTTTAGGTACCTTGTGCTACATTATATTGATGTTGTTAAATATTTTTATAGATGGTTATAAAAATTTTCAATGTATTTTTATTACCAAACTCCAAGGGATTCAGTCTTAATAATGGCACCTAGATGATAAGTTAGACTATTTCATTTCTCCTTAAAAATTGAGGTTCCGTTCCGACGTGAGGGTGCTTTAGTTCCCTTTGTAATTTTCAAGGGTTCTAATTGAGGCGAGTAAGATGAAACCTAAGGCAGGGTTAGATTCGTCCGCTCGTGGTCGCAAGTGGTCGCTCGTGGTCGCAAGTGTTCGCTCGTGGTCGCACGAGATCGCACGAGGTCGTACCTCATAGCGGCCGAATTCCCGCACCCCATTACAATAATCTGTGAGCGAACGGGATGCCAACATTAGAAGCGAGCCGTTGCCATTACGTCGAATAAAAAGAAAAGTTATTATATTTTTTATTGGGGAGGGCCGCCACCCTCGCCGCCAAGAGGGTTATTTTTATTTTATTCGAAAACTTTATTTACCATTTGTTTTTAACTTCTATTTTCGCTTCGCGAAAGCTTAAAGTCGTGCGGCAAGCACGCACGCACTCAATGACTCACTAATGCGTGCCGCATCATTATATTTTTATATTTAAACTTTGCCAGCGAACAACATTAAAATGAGAAAAGTTGCTCCCGTATTATTATACTCCACGTAGTGTACTGCCCGCGCTCGTAGCGCCACCGGCTTCCGATCTCACTTTTATATCCTACCGCGGCCTAATACATTTGCTTTGTTTTCATTTTATTTTCTGCTAAATAGCTATTATTTGCCGGAATGGACGAAAAGAAGTTATATAAATTGTTCCATAAAACAACAAAACTTTCATTAATTTCGAGAGAGATTTAAGCAATTACTTTTGCATAACTTCATAATGCAAAAAGTTAAAGCCCAAGAAAACTAAATTTATTTTCAATAAAACTACGCTTCATGACCGACTCTATGACGGATACAGATTAAAGAGATTGGAACAACTAACTAAGATCAACCCTCAGGACAGAAGAGTAACTAGTAGTAGCGGAAGCACTAAAATATGATCACGGATGCGATGATGTCCCGCTAACAACGCCCTCCTCGAGCCATGTACGTCGAAAGCTCTTAATCCCCGATCACAAGAAAGCAAACAATCAGGTGTCAAAGGCACCACGACCACCGTGCGTCGCCCACCGATATAATGTTAGCATTACCTCTTACAGCTCGAGGTAGTCTATTTGCTCCCCAAAAATAAAGTAGTTCACCATTTCTAACAACCAACAGAGATACATCATATGTATTGACTTTCGATACTAAGCTCGCAGCTCACAATAAGGGCGGGTAAAACGCATCTAATTGCTGTTAAAACATTCGAACCTCGAACACAGTACGATTTAAAAGTGATATTCTCAAACCATAAAGCAGTTTCACATGCCCATGTGAAATATTTATCTTAATATTATAAGTAAACTTAAAGGCTGGCAGGCCCTTCTTGCTTACGCGGCGTGGGAGGTCTTGAAACTTTAGATCCTAATTTAAATAATAATCATTTATAATATTTTATTTTGGTTATTTTTTAATAATTTTACTTCAAATATATATAATAATAGAAACATTCAAATATAAAAATAAAAACTTAAACTAAGGGAAATAATAAATAAAAAAAATATGTAATTTCATAATAATGTGAATATAAAGTGACACATTAAATCACCTTGACCCAACAAAGTCGTATGAACAGAAATAATGTTAGTAAGGCAAGTATCAAAACATAACGGGCCGCGTAGAAAATTTCAATTAGGTCCATAGTGGAGGCAGAGGCTCCCTTCCAGACCCTCGCCCTTTGTTTGTGAATACATTTAAATACTATACTGTAGGTTCGATGCGTCCGGTTTTAAAAAATAAACACGCAACATCAATATTTGGACACAAGTAATAATTTATGAACGCTGTCCTTTCTAAACTTCGTTGTATCCTGAATAACTTTTTGTTGTTTTTTAATCAATTCAAACACACTACTATTGTTTTTGTTTATTTCACATTTATTAAAAAACGATCCCTTTAGTGAATACAAGGAAACCAAAAGATGGAAGACGTATTAAGTCTAGTATTCTAAAATATATAATATAATATAATATATAAAATAAATTTTAATTGCTATGAAAGTGAGCGCACTGAAGAGGGATTAAAAGATGTGTGTTAAGTAAAGCTTGAGACGCTCGTGACGTCAAAGCTTATATTTTAAGCCTCGGCATTAAGATATAATGTAAACTAAAACTACACAAGTTTTAAATACTTTATCTCTATATAGTATATTAGGTGCAGATTTTCCAATAATTTATTATTAAAGTCTATAATATATATATATCTATATTTGTATGTGATAATAATAATCAGATATCACAACTCGCTACCTCTTATCGCTCCGCTCGTGCCTTAGAATATCTTTATCGATCAATTTGTACACCGGTACTTGTTAGCTGAGCAGTGACGGACAATTAGACAGAAATACTATCTAAAGGATTATAAAAGTTGTACGGACCATAGATACGATGGCCGTTTACTACTTCGTATTTTGTAACAAATAACAGATAAGTTTTTTTGGACTAACCATTAAGAGAAAGGGTTGTCTGAGTTACATTAATATCATCAAACACCTGCCATATCCCAGTACCGGTGGTCGGCGCAATGTGGATTCGTTTTCCGCTCTTCCATCACACGCACTCCAGCCAATCCTTCGACAGTCGCCTCTTATAAAATTCACATTCACAAAATAAATATAATCATATAATCTCAATGCATATGTAATACCTAGCCGTAACGTTTTCACTTAAATTGCTGAATTTAAAATAATTTTAAAAGTGTAATGAATTCAATTTATATGAAAAGTAGCTACTCGTTTAATTTTAACACTCTCTTGCCCGCTGTTTCACAAAATAATATTTATTTTATTTAACACAAGCCTTAAATAATTATGATTTTAACAATATATCTTATTTTTATTTCCGAATCGGTCACCTATAATATTTAAACACGCACATATTGTTTCGCACTCCTGTAATCTCTAATCAAACTACGTGATATTTTAATTAATTATGAATGTAACTACATTGTAAAGTAATTGTATTTTTTTCTAGTTCTCTCATTTCACTCTCATAACAACCTGTTAGATCATTAAACGTAAATTCTGATCAATTATATACAGAAGCATTGAAGTTAGTCTACTCACAGAAGTTATTCTTATTAGACTCAAACTTATAAATAGTTCCTATTTCATAATCCGGATAATCGAGTTGTATCCTTCATCCGCTTTTATAAGAAAATAAATTTCTTATAAAACTTTTCCAAGAAACGAATTAACAAGGTCGCAAACTACCATTAAGAGTTTATCTTTAGCGCGGTACCGATATCACAATTAATGATATTCACGTGACCTACAAATGACCTCGTAATTTGGTTCCATCACAATATGGATTACGGAATGTAAACAATATATTTACAAGGCATGTAACAAATAAAAATATAGAGTAACTTGTAATGAAGTTAATCTGAATAAATTGTATAATTTGACCCGTCAGTGGGAGAGGTATTTTACAATTAATTTGCATTGTTGGGAACAATACCAAATTTCACATTAACCATATGTATTTGTTATTATTGAATAGAGGCATGGTTGGTTGGTTGGTTGTAAATCGCTACATACTTTTCAAAGCATTACTTTAATCGCTGGGAGTTGCGGACGGCATTCACAATATGTTTAAGTTATTTAATTATGAAATATTACGATCTGTAAAGCGAAGCCGGGTAGAATGTTTCAGAAGCGAACGAGCGGATTCAATAAATAACATTTACTAATATATATTTTAGATCAACATTCTAAAATAGTTCGGTGGGTAATAAAAGAATCGGGACAATTGCTTGATGAATTATAATGTGAGGCGAAGGTCGCCCGAGGTGTGTGGTGCCAAAAATTTATAATATTAATATTTCTTTAAATCATACGCAAGCATACTGTATCCGTCCTGAAGACATTGTATAAACGAATTATATAAAGAGTACACACTGAGGTTAACACTAATGTGCAATGTGGTACGTAAAGTTGACACATGTTCTAAGCAATGTGAATTGTCAGGCTTATTAGAGACAATAATTGGGTACAAACAGAAAATGGACAAAATAACTTAAAGAGGAAACTAGCGGTTAGATTTCCCGGCGAGTTCTTGTTAGGGATAAATGGACGTTATCTCGAGGAAATAGAACATTAAATTGAACGTGTGCTGCATGTCGTGCGTCGAATAAAAAGATATTGCGCACCTTGACTTTATCTCGCGCTGGACCAATTCTAATAACCCGCCGACAACTGGCCGACGACTGACCGACTACTGACCGACAACTGGATGTAATAACTACCGTTTGATGTTTGTGGTTTCTCCGTCACCAGGACTGAGTCTTCATACAATCAAATCACTTTTCTATAATTATATTTGTCATATTATTATTTGAGAGCATGATTCCTGAAGGACCTCGAACTAAAATAACAAGTACGAAAGCATATTTGTTTATTAGGTTAATATACATTACATTCCCGTTAATCCAGGGATTTATATTTGAATTAATTATACTTACTTAAATGATACATTCATTTACGTAATAATTATTGTTGTGTATTAAAATTATTCCAATAACTGGAACAATGTGTGATTTCATATTTAAAAAATAAGCTGAAAAAATATTTTTATCTTGTATCTATTATAATGATAAAAAAGTGACCAATTAAATACTTCCGCATACATAATCTGCATTAAACTCTGTCCGTCCGTTCGGGAGCAACGATGACAAAAACGAACAAACAGAATTTTCCATTTAAATATTCAGATGATTTCAATTTGCAATATTTTATTATACAAAAAGTTATTACCTTGATAAAGTATTTTTTCTGCTAAATTATTAAATAAATTGAGCTGTTAACGTGTTTAATTGACCGACGTACAGACGACCAAAATTATTTAAAATTCATAATATTTTAAAATTATCACGGTTACATTTAAACATTGTACATAGTATCTACCATAGTAGAAACCATGTGATGCTTACATTCATTATATTTAATAATAGAAATATAATTACCCCTCAGAAGAGCCGGTATCATTATTTTTTTCTATTTTATATTAATAATAAGAGTCAAAATAGCTCAATTGTTTCGCTAGTCGCGTATAATATATTAAGAAACAGAGCGTTATATATTTTTTTACAAACGCTCATTTAACTGTTATAATTAATTCAGTCTGTAATAAACAAGCGAATTTAATATATTCTTATAGACGGCTGTTAACTTTTATGTTCTTACAAGCCAAGTGCTGACAAAACAATAGAACTTGGCGGACTTACACCGATCTACGATTTATGGATGCGACATAGACATATATTATCCAATTTATTTTTATTTATTACTACCATTAATATTAATCGCGTATTTTATATTTAGTTCAAATTCGTATATCATTAGTGGTAATATTTAAGTAGTAGTAATATTACTATTACAAACGAGCACCGTGTCCATGTGTATTAAGTCAGTGGCATACCGCTTTGTAAATAAGTTAGATCCGACGGCAGATAACGTCCATTACAAGATAACTGCTGTATTTTATCATATATGAATAATAAAAAATTGCACTTTTTCTAATCTATTTTTTAAATAACTGTAAATTTAGACGGTTTGGGGAAAACCTGAGATTACTAACCGCTCCGTGCAATTATCTCGGTAATTAAAATTATTATTATAAAGTAATAAATTGTTGGTTTCACTGAAAAAAAAAACTTCAAACGTAATAAAGATTTGTATTTTATAACTATATAATATAGAAATAAATGTAAAAAACCATCCAATTAAAAATGATAAATTGCTAATAGAATTAAAAATTATAATTATATTTTTTCGACTTGAAGTAATTAGTTATTATCGTGTGTTATGTTTGATATAATAGGTCGGGGAAAAGTCTTCTCGTATTTACAAGTAAAAAAACTGTAATATAATCTTTTTAGTTTTATTCTTTGTAACTGGCTGATTTTGGTACCATTAAAAGGTGGCATTTTAAAAATGAAATTAAAAAGTAAAAACAGTTTCCCACCTCAGTTTTATGTCCGCCAAAATGGGTGAACCCAACGAAGAAATTCGGAACATTTAGGGTTTTACTTTACAAAGATGCATGTCGATATATCGACATATAAACGAAATAGTGCAGCAAGACCGACATGTAAACTACGATGTAGATGAATATCTGAGAATTGACCATAAAACAGTATTGACCCATTTGAAAAAGGCTGGTTATACAAAAAGCTCGATATATGGGTGCCACATGATCTCACTGAACAATCCTAAAGGACCGTACTGGTTTGTGTATTCATATAAAACATAAAGAAATTGAACCATTTTGAAGGAGATTGCTGATGATAAGTGGATCACCTGATAATAATGTAGGAAAAGATTGTGGTCATAAGTCGGTCAAGCTGCACAGGAAGGGCGTCATTAATTACGAGCTTGAGGGCAAACCCTTCGAATTAGTATTTCTACTGTCAACAGCTAGACTTAAGGATGAAAAAGCTAAAAATCTCGATCGATAAAGAATCACATTTTTAGCCAACAGCAAAAAATTAGTGTATGAATAGGAAGTCTTAATGCTTTCACTATATTATCCTGATCAGATTTGCATCTGTTTTAAAGTCTTCAGAATGGAGTAAGGTTAACATCAAGAGAGGATTGTCAGAAGTACTTGTCGCGGCTCTTAACGAGAAGTTCCAAAATTTCTACAACAACTGAATCATATACCTAAGAGATGGCGGCAAGTTATCAAAATACATATATGTATTATAATTAAATTTAAACAAATTTTGTTAAGTCTTACCTCGAATTTCTATATAAAATACGAAGAAACTTTTTCCCTCATCTATTTAATAGTGATTTATATTGAAATGTATAATAAATACAATGAATTAGTTATTCGTGACAACTTACCATATTCGGCTGTGATATTAAGTTATTAATGGTACATACCTGAAAGAATAAAACATATTAAGTAAGTATTATAGTGGTAGGTTGCTGTTTGAGCTTCAATTACACTTTGAAGTAAAATAAAACATATAAAATACAAATAGGAACTGGAAGTGTTTTAAAATTAAGAGTAATAACCTAAGGCGTTCCTAAAAAATTAACAAACAAAGAATAGATGTTTTTAGATCAAATTAACGCATATTATGAGCGTCCGCGCACAGGCTGTAGTGATTCACCAGAGCGCTCCAAGTTAAGAGCGAAGCGAAATTAAATAATTTAAAGTATTCATACATCATGCCATAGCTAAATTTTACTATTAACTTTTTATAAATTATTAGACTTTGTCGCTATTATTAAACTAAATTTAAATGATGGTATATGAAATCGCTCCGCTTAAGAGATCGCTACAGGCCGTGCCTTGCTACCAACTTCACTCCGTCCATGGATTTCGAGTCCACGTCATTGCAGTAACTAGTATTTCTACCGGCCATTGTATATTGTTGGCTATTCTTATTAAAACTTTAGTTTTAACCTACTTATAGGCCGCGAGGTGGGGCGATGCTTGATATGCAAACCAACCTATAATTTTATTGCTACAACGTGAATACATTTCATGTAATTGCCGTCAGACTATTATTATAATATATAAATAATAAATAAATTGCATCTGTTTCCTTCAATTACTATGGCCGGGTATTAAGAAGCTGGTCCGGTGAGGGAAGTAATCTTTAATGTTGCGAAGTTGCATGGCGATTAATCTAGTTTTATCCGGTTACAGCCGGTTATTTATGCTCTGTACTTATTATTTTAAACCATGTCTTAAGATACTAAAGTGTATTGATGTTTTCTGATGTGATATTTTTGATTTGATGCTAATATTTGTCAGATTATTGAGTTTAAATCAATACAAGCGAATATCATATTTGTTTTATTCATTATTTTTTACAAAATCACTACTTGTTTGTTTGCGCATGGGTATGTGTGTATTGTTTTAGGACAATTATAACGGTCCACGAACTATTGGCGAATTATATTTTTTACATTTATACATACGTTATCGAATTAACAACACTGTTTGTACATTTATTATGTCTAAAATAATTTAAAACGACAATAAATAGAACAAAACGGTGAAAATAAAAGCTAAAAGAAACGCAGACAAACGGGCGACTCAGTTGCGCTGTCAATTTGTCGCAATCTCATCTCGTTTATAAAACGAATGAACAAACTTACACTCAACTTTTTCATATAAAAATGAATCTGTCTGTCGAGTTTGATTAACAGGTAACAAAATACTATTAAAAAGTACAAATTATCACCGGCTAACAATTAAAATATTTGTTTCTTCTTTGTCCCTTTTCAAAACAACGGAGAGAGAAGGATAAAGAATAATTGAGTAACGCGGCAACCTTAACTTAACTTCTGTTTCGATTCTCCTTAGCAATACAAATTTAAAATCAGAATGTACGCTCGATTAAATATCGCAATGGCGGCGCGGTATTATCCTAGAAATACATTTTGATTCCAATTTTCTCATACGGTCGTGTTAATGTGTCGTAAAACTCCATCATAACTTTTATAAGAAGCTATAATAGGAACCTTAATTATACAGTCAATACTATAACTATGGGCGAGTTTAAAGAAAATTTATAAGTAGTCATAATCATAACAACAAAGTGCCATTAACGTCATTAAAAGGTGCAAAATTATACACTAGATTATTCCATAACAAAACAAATGAAACCTTTACCTATAGAGAAAGGGGTTTTTGTTCGTGACCATTAGTTTTTATTTATCGACATATTGTTACAAGGAGAGACGCTCCTCTTTCATATTTATATAAATGATATCTTGGTGCATTATAACAAGTGTAATTGAGGTTAATAAGGCCGCCGAGGACGGATGTGGAATAGTTGAGCAATTGAATTTAGATAGAATGCTGCCAGCGTTTTTAATATAATTACTCTTCGCTCACTCCGAACTCCCTTAGTACGGCACAGGTGGAGAATGGGACCGAACTAACCTATCACTTTTCTTTTATTCTATGTACTTTATACTATTAACAAAAACCTGCCAATACAGTTCGAATTTGCAAAAAAACATGTATGTAAAGCTAATTGATATTATTAGTTTAAAAAGGAAAGTTCCGAATGTGGTTAGCTTTACAGTTATTGCGGCGGCCATTATGACCAAGGTTGTGTGATAGGATAGTGATGGTCAAGCCTGAGGACACACCATGTGTCAATGGACAGCGCCTAGGGACGGAGGCTTCCTGCGGTTAAGTTATGAGGCAGCTAAATTAAATACATTTAAAATGTTTTTGATTTACTGTACGCCGTCGCCACACATTGCATTGATCCCTTGACGTGGCGATTAATTGAATGTGGAGCATCTAATCGTCATATAAAAGTCTGTCTAGGTACAATTTAATAAGCACTAAGCTAGATGCGAGCGCGGGACGGCTGGCTGCCTCGATTGATGTGTAGTATGGAGACATAATTAGTATTTACTAATTATGTCACTCGACCACTCATGCGGTGCTTTAAAATTGTACAATCCTACGAAAATTAACATTGTAGTGTGTTGCTTTGAAAATAAACTGTCTGTAATTACGTTTAAACCGTAACTAATTTCTTTAACTGGTACATTTTTTATGAACATAACTAGGTACCTACGTGAAGCGTGTTAGTTTATTTTTCTTTATTATTATTTGCCTTTTATATATTTTTACTTCGAATAAGATAACATTATACTAAAACATATATATATATATATATATATATATATATATATATATATATATATATATATATATATATATATATATATATATATATATATTTGATTATTTTTTTGACATTAAGTCAGTTTTCCGATCGAACTTAACGAATGTAAGTAGAGAACGGCATTTCTATTATATATAGTAATTTATAAAAAAACAGTTTCTCATAACATAAGAATAAAAAAAATGATATTATATGGTATGCATGTACAACGAGTTCCATTGTATTCATAATAACTGAATACGTATGAATATAATGAATATACATATATCTAGAGGTTAATAAGAAATAAACCAGATAATTTCATATTGTTAGACACAATCGACTTTTAATTATACATACTTAAGTCTGCGGAGTACTTAATCGGTCTGCTTTGACTTGTGAAAATAAACCTAAGTGAACCTCGGACCAGAAATGTGTATGAACGAACAGATGAAGGATTATTTCTCATAACAGTATAATAAAAGGTTAGGTCTTCAATTGAGGGTATTAAAAGTGTCTCCTAATACGCGGGCGGTGTGCGCTGACCGTGGTTGACAATTGAGCTGTGGTTAATTATTTAATTTTACGCCACTCCGTAATCAGAGTCACTTTTAATTGTACAAGCTGTCATTGTTTATAAAATAGAAGAGTACAAATGGCCGCCCGTTTAATTGACTGAAAGTGAATTTAAATCCGCTGAAAAGTCTGTTAGCTTACGTGTATTGACTATCAGACCGGAGCGCGTAATGATATTGAAGAAATTAAAAATTAAACATATCATATGAGTACGTAGAATTTACATAGTCTTATATAGTTCACTGTTGCTAGGATATGTTAATTATAATTACCGATTATTTTATTTTTATATATTGATGGTAAAACCAGCTGTCGTGGCATAGGTACCTACATATTCAAGAAAAAATGCTTAACTTAAACAAATATAAATATTAAATAAAATTAATAAAAGTAATAAAAATCTTCTTTAAATGTTGAATTTATAATTAGCAGATTAATTTTTAAACATTTACTTAGTGTTACTAATCTTATAGACGAGAATTATTTTCAATTAAATATATATACTTACAAACTTTTGGTACACAACGAGTTTGTGAAAATAATATCCAGACATACCAGACATAATTCTATTAATCAATAATAACGCCTTTATTTTAGATCATACTTAGAAAATAATTAAATTTAATCTCATCGAAGCCATCGAATTGTAAAATAATATCAAAAGATAAATTGAATAACTAAACTAACTGGTACGTTTATGTATAAAATATTGGAGTGAAAAATATAAATATCGCATTGAATCGTTTGATGCTGCATATTAGATTATCGATAAATCATTTTACGTTCAAATCAAATAAAATGGAATATTGCTCTCGATATTTTCAATCTAATTGCTTTTATAAAATAGAAAAGAGTTGTAACATTTTAGATGTATAATACCATACTTCGTTCATTAGTCGGCGGCCAAGTCTATCTCATTGTGTTTTCATCAACATATCACATCCTGTCGGGAAACTATAATTTAGGTAAATTAATATGATACCACACAATATATATATAAAAACAATAGTATATTTCTGTTAAGTAAGTACCATACTTAAGTTCTTAGGATTAAGTAAAATAAGTTTTCGAAGACTAAATTGAGAAGATACTTGTATTTTCGGACAAAGTATAAAAATTGCGTACGTGTCAAAGAATTATTTTATAATGATATGTATTGGACATATGTTTATAATAAAAAATAATTAATAATGATATACTATGTAGGAGGTAGTAGAGGAGGAAGGCCGGGTCGTTGGTAAATTGTGTCAATATTCACGTAACTTCTTCCGTCGCAGAGGAGGTCCAAATTAATTAAGACACCAGCAATTATGATCAAATTATTTTCATTAAAGCGGAGGCTCGAGGTCGAGATGTGGCCAGGAATTTATCAATAACTAGCTCAAGATATATTGGAAATGCTTTTGCAAAGCCTTTATCTAAGGAAATTTCTAGAAGCTATATATCGCTTTTGGAATGTAGCCGATACTTTACTTAGTTTAGTTTTTGAACATTCTCGAGAACTAAATTAATATTTATTAATAACCATATATATAATATTAGATTAGACGAATATTAAGATTCCGTATTCGGGTCCCGTGTCTCTACTTCCGGACAGCGGCCGCCGCTTTCGATGCTGATTTTAATCTCGACCCCTGTCGCTTCCCTCATCACTTGTATTTAATATTTATAAAAAGTATTAACAATAAAAATTATATTGTTATATTTGATTATATATTAAAACAGGGTAAAGATTTATAGAATCTGATGATTTATTCATTATAAAGAATATTACAAAATAGTAAAAAAAATATGTTTTTTTTTACATATTATAAATCTAAAATGTGAGAAAAATATATAAAACTGACAATAATTTAATATATCAAAATGGTTATGTCTGTGGCAGTGAATATTAATATCCATAGTATGGTTTGTAGGGAGTAGTGTATAAGTTAGTAAGGGTACTATTTTATAATGTAATCAAAGCACTCCCTTGGACACGTTGGACACCTAAACGTTTTTTAAAGTGTAACATAATTGCCGACAGCGGTCCCTCGCGGGTCAGGAGACCTTATCATTCGGCGATCGTGATACCGCTATCGTAATATGTTAAATTTAATTATCACACAACAGATCTACAAACCAACAGCGACACATCACAATATATTAAAACCTAATTACTAATTTGCATGCAATATTATAAAATAATATAAAAAAAGCGTCGAGTGTTACGTCTCGAGACATTATAATCAAACACTAACATTTTATATGCAAATTCGTTGTAATACAAGAAACGTTTAATATTATACGGATAAAATTTTAAAATATTCATAAGACATACTTTAATTATAATAACATCTGGGTACGAGACCATCAAACATATACCACTAACTTTGAATATATACGAGGTATAAAGACGGAGGACAGACTGAATACAATATTTTAACGTGTTCCGTCCTCATTACATGTCTTGATACCGATAATAATCGTAAACTTATACAATTATTATGTTATCTTCAAATACACATTACATTACATTTTTAATATTCTCCATAGACCTTTGGAAACGTGCAACTAGTGTCTGAAGTTTAATTGAAATAAAAACGTTGATCGATGTACTTTTTGCAACATAACTATAACAACATAACATAATATATAACATCCCACACTACGCGTACCCGAGGAGATGCTGACTCTCCTGACGCACAATGGTTTCGACCAAGTACCGCGGTAACCCAAACCAGACAGTATTGACAAGTATCGGCGGCGAAATAAATAAAGAATATTATTGTATTGATTATAACATTCGTAATTGCATTAAATCGACTTGACGTTAAGCGTCTGGTTTGGCGACGACGAAATTGTTTTCATCTTGCAAATTAATATCTTGTTTTTCGAAAGTCATCTCACCTGGGAGGGTAATATACACTAATATATAAACTTTTTAAACAATCCATTGATTGCATACTGAGAAGTATCCATTGTTCCATGTTAAAGTTATATTTCGATGGGCATTAAATAGTTGAGTTGCTCCAAGTCCTGTGAGGTGGGACTGCAACAGGTGGAAGCTCGTGTATCCAGGAATGTAGACCATCTTGAGACGTGCCATTAAACTATTTAGCCATTGCAGAGCTGTTGCTTATTGTCATTGTTATGATTTTAACAGTCTAACATAACTGATAGCTGAAGATGCATTGATGCCACTTCAGTGGATATCATTGTAATAATCTAATAAATGGAACACAATATATACATATATGTAGTTCCACGAATAGTTTAAAAAAAAAATTCTTTATTTGATATTGTTTTTAGTGTTGGTCTTAATACATACGTAATAATTTTCATGAAAGTCTATTTTATCGTGAAGGAAAAGCTCGAAGTTATAAACTTTCTATTATATTAATGGATAAGAAATTTCTATAATTCCGTAAATGGAAGAACTCTTCGAAAACTTTTTATTTTTCTATTTCGCGAAACATAAACATCTAGACACTACAAATAACAGTCGCTATATAATTAATATCAAAAGCTATTAATCAAACACCATTGTGGATGAATTATGTGTAATCTGAGGTAAATGTACATTGTACTGTGGGTTATTTTGATTTGATACGACGCCGATGTCTCTCTGTACGTATTTAATAGACACAACTGGTAGAGGACTTCCTTTTCTTCTCGTGCAATTAACAATTGTATTAAATACTATTTAATTTCAAGATTATACCGAATAGTGATTTATAATTTATCTCAACATTTACATAATTAGAATACACATGAGGTGTAAGAAATTTGACAAACTTTACAGTTCATTGACCCCACGCACGAGCACGTGATCACATCTAACAATTACTCTAATCATTTTAGTCCCAACGATAATCTAATAATAATATATTGAAACTGCGATTCTGTATTATGTAAACAATTTATATACGGCTCAGAAATTAAGGACCTCTTGTTTAAATCTTTTGAAATGTAATATATATAATTCTTTTAATATAGCAACAGCTTCTTGAACAGATAAACACCAAAAAAGTATCCTGTTCTGATACAAATTTATACAAATACACATTGAGAATGAGAGAGATATGAATTATCAAAAAACAATAATAATAATAATAATAGTAATAATAATAATAATAACAATAAGTATCTCGTAACACCAAAAGCAAACGTGAAGACTGTTTATTTAATTCTATAATTGTATTAAATTATGTTTACTTCGCATCGGATCCGAGTACGCGGAGGCTGATTGAATCGACAAAATTGACGGGCCATAGACTAAACAATACCAGCTCCATGTCTGTCCGTGTTTTAGAAATATCTTTGAAACTTACGCGATTATAAAATTAACGAAATATCAAAGCAATATTGCTTTGATATTTCGTTTTTAGATTAATTAATTATAATTATCGTAAAATTAAAAAAATCAACCAGAAGAATTGAAAACGACCGATTGTTATTCAATAAAATCAAACTCTATTAATTATAATGTATCTTAATGTAAAATTTCTTTTAATATTTTATTATATATAAAGGCAGGTATAGAACTAAAAGATTTCAAACCATCGGCTAACTTTGGCGAGCCAAAAAGCTAACTTCAATTTAACGTGGAATGGAATTAATCAATGAAAAAGTTATTAAAAACAGCTGAAACATTGCAAATATGGTGAAATTGTTATTTAAATTCCGAGCGGAGATGCGCTCAAAGACTCGCTAGATAAGATTAAAGCTAAAAAGTTTATTATCTTATTAGGTGTATGCGTTGATAATCCGTGGAGTCGGTGCTGGTGCTGTATCGTACTGCGTACTGTAAATATTTAATTTATTATATCAACTTAATGGCGATTGTTTCATTGATTGTATTAAAGTAATTAGGCACAGATCCGACACTACACTTTTCTATCATTAGGATATATTACATTATGTATCTGATGTGATAATTTACTGCAAATATTATATTGAAGGTACATTTAAATATATAATAAATCCGTGCGTCCGTCCGCTGTGGGAGGAGGGGGGGGCACGTGTACAACGTGTGTAAAGGTGTTGACACACCAGCGGTCGCGAGGATCGACGGCGGCAAACAAAACATAACCTTAATTCACGTGAAATGGCACTTTTCTTATCTCTGTTGTTTTAAATTAAAACTATAAAACAGATAACGTGTGCACACGGCTTAATGAGCCTGGAAAAGAGAATAGCCGATGTTTGTTTGGACAAATTGTGGGGAGATAAGTCGTTCTATTGTGTAATATTGACTTGCCGTATTTGATACAAGTTTTTTTGTTGTGTTCTTTGGCGGTCTCTTGGACTATTTCCCTAATGGGATATTACACCGACATTAAGTGTCTCGAGCTGTTCCTTCATTTACAATATTTCACATTTCACTGAACGTTTTCTTATTTTTCAAGCTTTTCCAAATGCAACAGACATGTATTGTAGATTTGTTTTGTTTCAAGAATTCAATAATCAAATAAAATAAAATTTTCTATGATGATACTGATCGAGTCGAGTCGAGTAAAGAACACATCAATAATACAGAAGAATATTTGTTTATTTAAATAATTTAAATTTTAATATTCTATGAAGACAAGTAGCTCATAGTGGACGGGGTCAACGACCGCAGATGACTCTTACACGAATTTAAATTGCGATACCCCTCGAATGACGCGAAAATATCTTCATTTCATTCGCTCACTGATTTCAATTAGTTCCGTGATTGAATTTTCTACACTTCGATTCTAATTTCAATCTTTTCCGTCCACGGACGCGCTTCTTTTAAGTATCTATCCGTTAATACATAGGACGGTTTTAGCAGACACGGACGGACGGAGAGACGGCGAGTACACGTATAGAGTACCTAAAATAATCAAACAGAGAGCCCATACATCCATTTGATTTTTGTTGATTTTTCTCCTTCAAATTTATTTGGGGCATTTAAAAGAATTCTTTAAAACATTCCACATACACGACCGTGGAGAAGGCAAATATGTTTCTTTTTCAATCATATTTTGATATGTTGGTTTCGGAAAAACAAGCATAGCCACGAGCCGCGTATATGTATACTAGGTTGTTTATTAAGGTCAAAATACGATTCAAGAACTACTTATACACTATAAAAGACGTTTAAATAATGATAAAGTCAATGAATTAATGAATGATTCAAGTGACATCAATATTAACAACAATAAAACAACAACCTTAAATAAATCGATTTACATGCGAATATAAATTAAATAACCTAAGAACCAACAATTTTACACACCGTATATATTTTTAATTTCATGCGCAAATAAATATTAATTGGTGAAAACATTTCAATATAAATAACGATGTTATTGAAGAAAAAATATAATTAATCATTTTAATAAATGAATAAATTTTATTTTATTATGATTTTTTTATTGGATCGTAAAGATACATTTCTTTGAAGCACCGCGGGTTGTGATTAAGACAACTCTGTCTGACAAGTCCCGATTGGTCGACTCCGTGAAATACTTGCCGTTAGAACCTAATGCAAATGACGTTTTAGTTTAAAACTTCCAAATCATATATGTTGTATGATAAAGAAAACACGCCGTGGACCGCCCTACACGGGCCACGGGCCACGCACCAAAAAGTTCAGAGTGCTCAAGTGTTAGAGCTGTTCAAACAGTGCTGTGAAAATTCGAAACATGTTGAATAGATTGAACTAAATTGACTAAACTGAATATTTCGCGGATTTTTTGTCTGAACACGATTGACATTAAAGTAATATAAGGTACCTACAGCACCATTATAATGAATCTATTGACCTATGGGTCCCGGGTTCGATTCCTATGTATTTGTGTTGTTATTTATGTGTTTGTTCACAAACAGCGAACACGACCCAGTACGGAGATTATTGTCAGTAGAGTTGTTTTTTTAAGTAATTGATAGATGTCAGCAGCAGTCTATTGGTTGTACGAAATTATATTCATTTTGTAAACTAGACGGTAGAACTATAGAATTCATTCGGTTTCTCTCGATATAATAAACTTTTCCGACCGACCAATTCACAACGATCCTCAGAGTAACGAAGCCGCAGCCGGATAAAAGTGAATTTTATTAATCAACAAAGACAACGCTGAAACGTAATTAAAGTAAAATGATTAATGATCGAATCAGATTTTAAATAACTGTAACAATATGTACCTACCTATATGTAACCACGCAGTGTGCGTCGCAGGTACTCGTAGCGTTTAAAAAGTAAAGTACGGAGTCGGAAATATCTTCGGGTCCATTGATTTATCACTTGGAAATGATCTCCGGTAGTTTCACCGCTCAACTGATACATATATTATAAACGAATTTCAATAAAATCCCATAGAAATACTGCACTAGGCAATCCAATTAAAACTGTGAGCTCACGAAGGGATTATTTACAAAAAGACGTAATAAAATACCTGATTCATACCGTAACGAAATTATCCTTATCATAACTAGCAACGAACAATTGTTATAACTTAAGAATATTTAGTATTTACGATACTGAAATAGGGCACACTCTTAATCTAGGCAACTAATTAATAATGCGGTACCGTGTCGCGCAATAATGACTTTTGTTTATATGGACATTGGGTTTAATTTTAATTGTTTTCATATAAAAAAAAAATTAAAGTGATCAAATGTACACGAATTTATAATATTAAATTCATCCAACAATTTAGTGGATATATTTCGTAGTTACCGAGTAGTGTAATTAAAATATTGAATATGCACTTATTTGAGAGTTTAAAAAGTAATTAAGTCTGATTAAAAGTGTATTAAATTAAAATAATGACTTTATAGTATTTAATCAGTATCTGAATTAACAGTGGAAACTACGTTATCGGACATAAATTAATCAGTGTTCTAATAGTATATTATTTTCTTAGTTTTTAATTAGGTCCGTTAATTGAAAGTGGTACACGGGGCACGTGCTGCTGCCACTTCACGGTTATAAACCACTGCTAATCAACTATTGTTTATTTTATATATATATATATATATATATATATAAGTTAACTTTTAATCGCAACACCTCCGTATCGCTCTCAATGTAATCACTTAAACAAAACAAACAAAACAATAACAAACTTTCCATTTATATATTTTTTATGAATTAATCGCTTAGACATCAAAGAGACCGTTCGCGCGGTGAAGTCAGCGACACCGCTCCGCTACCCGGTACTTAATAAGGTTAGGTAGGTAGTTATAAATTAAATATAACTCAAAAAAATATTTAATTTAATTAAATTTGTAGTAAGTTGTAATATAAAAATATTGATATCACGGTTGAATACAAATAATGAAACGAAAATTTATCGATTCGTGGAAGAAGAGTCGCGGACATCCGTTTGCTTTGAACGCAATGTAATATAATTAGTATAATTAAATATTCTTCGTATTATAATTATCTTATAATAATTAATAGAAAATAATAACCCTTTTAAAAGACTTACAATGACTCAGTACACGACCAGTTGTAAGATATCTTTATCTTACTTTCCTGCTATTGTTTTAGGGATTACAAAAGATATATCGGTAAAACAGAAAATAATATATGGAAATATATTCCAAATTAAATAAACATTTCACTTACTAACAATTATAATATAATTACCGCCAAATAATAAATATATAAATAATTAATCATATTTAAATAAGATCACAAAATAATTATAATTATGAATGAGTAAACAGTTCAAAGCAAATGTATCGATAAAAATATTTCATGATTATCGATACTGTTGTCAACCCTAGCGACATATAAGAAAGGATTTGATTTGATGGAAAATCTATTTCAAATTGTAACAGAGAATAAATATTCAACAAAAAAAAACTCGTAACAAAGATAAAAGATAGTTAAATTTCACCGTTAATTTTAAACTGAATACAAACATTCAGTTATCTGTAACAGTTAATGTGTTAATTGTTGTACAATATCCTTTTGTTTCACTTAACCCAGTTAAGTTGAACTAAACTCACTTGGAACAATGAAGAAAACGCCTATGAAAGTTGCCTATTCGTAAATAATTAACTTATATGTTAATTTTATTTTTATATATAGACATATATTTATTTTATATATATATATATATATATATATATATATATATATATATATATATATATATATATATATTAGCTGACACGCCCGGATTAGTTTTTTCCTAATATTTTTTCCTATAAAATGTATTTTTCTTTAAATTTTAATAAAATATATTAATTATTGGATATAACTTGAAATATGTGATTCATACAAATTCCTATTCTCCATTCACCGCGGTGGATGGAAGTGCCAAAAAATATAGTCTGTACCAGTGAGCCTTAAAAAGAGTTCGCACCTAAAATCTTTCCTTTCTAACCAAGACTTCATTTTCAACTTATACTTATAAGCTATAAAACACAATTACTCATTAAATACAAAATAACCCTGAACCGGTTTTGATGGAACTTTAACAAACACGAATAGGGGATTGTATTTAGTTAATTAGACGACCTTTATAATATATTTATTAATAGGCATAATTAGTGAAATCTATAATAACCAAAATTAATGATTATATTTTAGGATAATCGAGACGAACGGACGGATAGATATACGTTATATATATATATATATATATATATATATATATATATATATATACATTGTTATGTAATATAATAAAAACGTTCTTGTATATTTAATAGACTAAAGTATTAAAGCGATGACGGGAAGATCCACAATGTTACTGTTTCTCTTTGCTATTTCATTTTGAGCTTTAAGCTCCTCGTAATACGTCTGATAATCTAATAAAACGGAAAACAATTGATTTCCTATTAAAAAAGTATAAGTACCATTTAGACTGATTTTATTGTATTTATTATTAATTATTATTGCGCTGTTATACAAATTATATGTCAATATTTATTTATTGTTAATGTGAATAAATAAATAAATTAATAATTCATTTAAGTGTATAATTGATCGTATCCTTCATTTATTTCTATAATATTATTTTAATGAAATCGTTAAAATTGAATTGTTAAATAATATCTATATAATATTCATATCACTGTTACATTGTAGCCGGTGTTGTTGCACAGGCCGCGAATATAATAACAGACTTATTTATCATATATTAATTATTTATTTATAAAAAAATACATCCTGTTTAAATCCGACCTTCGACGTATTAATCTTTGACGCTTCTAGATGTACCTCCGTCTACATCCCGACTCGAGGACGGCTCTCAAGGAATCTACAATCTTATTGCAACTCCTTAAAGTTGATATTCTAAAGACATCGGTCCTTTTCAAACATTCCCTATGTATTTATCGGCGATATTTCAATTGCCTTCGATAACTTATTATTTATAACTTAATACGAATTGATACTACTAAGAAAAATATAATATTACAGGCTCACTTCAACGTAGTGTTGGACGAGAACGACCTACTTCACTTACTAACTTAACCAACCACCACACCGACGTACCTACCATTATTTAAATTAAATTATTACTATTAAAATACAATATTTTATCAGATACAAATATTTCTGTACGTAATCTACGTGAAAAATAATATAAGAAAATGTGTATAATGTAAAGATAATTACAAGTGACAGGACGTGTAAAGTTTGCGACAAGAGGGCGCGGGGAAATGTAACGGCGGGAAAAGTTACCGGGAGAGAGGGACCAGGGAAGGACTCACCCGCTCCTCCTCGCGAATCATCTCGGCGATGCCGGGGCGGATGTCGACGTCGTCAACGTGCAGCGCGGAGGGCGCGTCGGGCGGCGCGTGCATGTCGGGGGGCCCGGCGGGGGACGCGCGGGGGCTGGGCCCCGGGCTGCGATCGCCGGACGGCCGCCGCGCCTTGCCCGGCCCGGGCCCCCCGGGGGACCCGGCCTCGCGGCTGCCGGGCCTCTTGGCGGCGCGGGCCTCGACGCCCCCGCCGGCGCGCAGCACGGCGTGCTCTCCGCTCACGTCCGTCAGACCCCTTATCTTTAGCGTCTCCGCCACCTTCAGCAGCGCCGTGATCTGATCCTGCGAGACGTTTATCTCCCCGCGGTACATGAAGTCCACGACGGCCTTCAGGTCGCAGTATTTGATATCGCGCATTATTATGATAGGGTGGCGGCAGGGGTTGTCCATGAACAGCGTCTGGAAGTAGGGGCTGCAGGCGGAGAGCACAACCTTGTGCGCCTTCAGACTCTGACCCTCGCAGGCCAGCGTGACGTCCACGAAGGACTCGGTCTGGAGCAGCTGATCGAAGCAGTTGGCCAAATTGGTCTGATAATTGTTCCATCGTAGACAAAACTGCTGGGGCGAGCCGTCCGCGGCTTCCCGGCCGTCCATCGCCGCGGGTTCCTCCTCGGCCGGCATCGTTTTAGCGGCAACGGGCTCGCATCTGCAATGTAACGTGAGGAGTGAAACGCGACGCATGCACCGCGGGCGACGACTCGCGAGTTACTGAGCGACGGCGTGCGCGAGCGGGGCGCGCGGGCGGGGCCGGGGGCGGCGCGTGCTGCAAGCGAATGGCCGCCGCGCGCCGCCCTCCGCCACGCCCCCCGCCCCCGCCCCCGCACTGCCCGCATCGATCCAGCGGCGCCCGCGCATGCAGCGACCCTTATATTCACATCTACTGTTATTTTTTTTAATATATCTAGAACCTTAATTCTTTTTCTTTATAAGGTTTTGTTTCATTATGCAAAAAATATAAATTACTTGTCTTCACATGTTATCTCGAGTAGCTGGATCGTTTAGGCGGAGTAAGTATTTATTATAAGGTAAATATTTTATTTCATTCTGTAGGTACACCGGTTTCTTAAGTTGTTAACCTTTAAAATTTTTAAGTAATTTTTTTAAATAAAATAGAGTATTCAGTTTTTATATCGTATTTTGATAGATTAAATATTTAATAACACAATAAAGTTTTCAGTTTCCTTTATATATTACATTAACGAGATGCATTAAATTATCAGAAATAATAACCATCCCGTGAAGAGAATAATCCAAGTAAGTATTACAAAATAACAAATAATTAAGTGACTGTTTATACAAGTATAGGATAATGTAACTATAAATAATATATTAACATTTTCAAATCATAATAATGAGTTTCACTTCAAGACACACACAGTCTTTAAACATTTTAAGTTTATTGAGTTCTTTTACTTTTATGTAAAATATTAAATATATATCTTTAATTTTTATAAAACTATATTTCAAGCATAAGCATCGCCAAAACAAAATATTTATTTAGTACTAACTTAAAAAATATAAATTCCCGTAAATATGTTTAATGACTAATTACATAAATATACTTAACTCTTAAGTCTCTCATTATTTAGTTCTCACAAAGTATGTGTCTGTATGTGTTCTAACACGAACATCGTATAAATATGTAAAAACAAATTAATTAAAAAGTCAATTAAATAAGTATTGGATTTAATATTATTAATTTATCCTTTAATAAAACATTACTAGTTATTTTATATTTAAGTAAAAATATATATTTTTTATTATATATTTAGAAGTATAGGCATCAGTTACTTAATAAGTGCAAATCATTTAAAACTATTTTGTAATTGAAGTCATTACATTTAAATTATGTTATGGTTTTAAATGTAAATATTTGTTAATAATATGTTATTTAGTAAACCTCTTACCACGTACCTAATAATAGGTGATAAGTTACTTTCACAATTTAATCCTTCTTGAGAATATTTATATTGTTCAATTATTACTTGTAACATATATATTATGTATACTTAAGTTAAAGTACTTTTATTACTTTATTTTTAATGTGTTATTTGTTCATGTGAGTAACGACGGACGCGCGTTAATCGTATATTAATAGTTAGACTAAAAATGGTAACTTGGTCTAAAGTCTCTAAAGTCCTTTGACCTCAAGAGTGAAGATGAATGGTTTTGTCTCAGTTCGTTCATATTTATAATATCTATCTATAGATAACTATGATTTATATCTAGACTATTAGTTATATATTTTAGTGAAGCTTATACGAGATGTTTCTTACTTACTTTTAGATATACCTAATATTCCAGGATTCAAAATGTAATTATTAAACAACTACGAAGTTGTGTACCGATAATATACGAGTAGCTTCGGTTTTTTTTTATTCAGTTTATATATTTTTTGAGAGTTTACGATATTTGATAGAAAAGCCACTTTCGTATCACATATATCAGAGAATACTCGTGTGTACTTTGGTGTATTCAATAGATTTGTTTAAGACACCTAGTTATTTTACATCATTTGCATTCACTCTATTTTGTTATTATTTTATAGATTTTAACATGAATGTTAAAAATTATATTGCAATGTCAGTTTTAATTTAGTTTTTAAATACATAAGTCATTATGTATTTAAAAACTAAAGTATTTAAAAACTAGTACCTACAAGAGCTAGTACCGGGTAGTAGGTATAACTCTCTTGAAGTAAGCCTTACCTCTCTTCCTACCTGTCTCCTACTCCTGTCCCTCAATACTGTACACTCACACACGATCGAGTTCAACCCTCGAATCCTTAAGGAGGCAATATTAAGTAATAGTAACATTAAATAATTCCAGGAAGCCAGTTGTCTGTGTTTGCACTGAGCATATAAACTACGGAGTGGGCTTCGGCGAGCCGTAAACAAATACTACGACACTACGAACCTACAGAACCTACACCTACATTTTACATCTTATTATACTTATCATACATTTTAATCATCATTAATATACATTTGTTTGACGATAGTACCTACTGTTTAATGCAAGATTATTTTATCATTAAGCGTACCTATTTATTTTTATTATATTATTATAATACTATAATAAATTACTTATAAATCCACTTTTGATAACAAAAAATCAATTTAATAGTAATTAGTTGACGACACGTGCGCTCTATATCTTCGTAACTCTGTGACGCAAGGGGTTGGTAAAAAATTCACTTTGTAAGTACCTACAAATATTTTAATAGCATGCCCTTATACAAATACATCAAGTTAATATTAAATATAAGTTGTGAACCGACCGACTTTTTAACATTATTAATATTCGTTATTATATTTAATATTAATAATAAATGTATCCAATTAATGGTTTGGGAAAAATACATTAATAAATAAGACGCATAGAATATAAATATGATAATTAAAAATAATGTGAATTGAACATATGGCGTAGGTACTAAGAGTGAATGAGTGAATGAAAGAGGATTTACAATCGACTGAACATTAAATACATATTGCAGCAGATAACACGACTAATGTCCTATCTTTGTATTAATCGGTATTTGCGTGCGAGTGTAGTGTAATAGACGCGTAATTAGAAATACATTTCATGTAAAACGTGAACCTCTCGTAAACACGGTGACACTAAATCAAACAGTCGCATAAAATATCTCATGTTTTTTCATTTTACATCTCTAATAAAAGTGCGACGACAGGCCGGGTCACGGGTCACGCGAGGGTCATCAAATTAAATTGTAGCATAAACTGCTCTAAATCCTAACCGCTGTTCGCCACACGTTATTAATTAAGTTATAAAAAAGTCATAGGAAAATTAGCATGTTTATGAATGTCACTACGCCTTAATTAGTTTACTACTAACGCCATCTCTTATCGGGCGGAGGAAACGTCGCCGGTTATGTACAATGTGTTGTTTTTAAAGTCGTAAATGATAAACTTCGCCCCGAAAATATGTCTTTCTGATTATGGTTTCCTAATTTTGATTACTTAGTAGGTAGATAATGTTATTTAATAACTTAAAAGCTATCTGAATGATCTACATGCTACATAAGTAGTAAAATGTTTAAAAAGTTGTTGGAATGCCAACAAAGCACCGATTAAATCTTACTGCATTTTAATAATGAACGGAATGAATTTAATAATAATCCGACATCAACAACAGAGACTTTATTAGACTTGGAGGGAACAAATATTTGTCTCGCATATATAAGGACAGCTCAATTGTCGTTTAGTTTTCCCGGTATTGTGGAGTTTGTGAAGCGCCGCGCCGGACTTGAAATACAACAAAAATACACAATTTTATTCACGTATTTGTATATAAATTTCGACAACGCGTCCATATTTCTTACCATAAAATACCCACGACATTGTCCGTGGCGGCGACACAAAGTAAACGCCTATGAGGATATGAAATGTATAACCTAAAAACTAAGTTTAAAAATTGGTATTGAAGTATGAATACAAAAAAACGATACTTTGTGCTCCAGCACGAGGCTTCGCAACACGTTTTAACCAAGTGGCGATGTGACGTGTGGTAAATTAGAACCAACACGGCCTGTCAACCCCCCACTGACTCCTCAATGTCACTATTATATGGAAGCGTTGCCATATTAGGTATGTTATATCATAAATGGAAGCTATAACTCAAGTATAGCATCGTAGGTACAAACAAGGGATGCTTTATGTAGCATGAATAGCTCTCACTCGGGTTAATAGCTTGATGCATTGACGGACAACTGAATTATCTTATGATAGCTATTTATTTGTCCTCGGTCCAAGCACGTGTGTAGTTTGTATAATATAGTCAATAAATAAAGGTATGTAGTTCGATAGCCCAAGGAGCCACCAGATGCATAATTAATTAGTTTTACTTTATTGGATTATAAAATATGAAATATCAAGACAGAGCACGCTAGCTCCTAATAGTGATAATAAGTTTTTAAATATCAAAGTCTGTACATGTTCGTACATAGTCGATGTTACAAGTAGACCAGTTAATTATATTAGAGAGAATCCGATTGTGATATTGTTCGCTAATCAGTACATCAATTTAGAAATTGACTCGCTTAATAGGATGAACTAACCTAATCCCGTAATAGCGACCTGTGTGAGATGGAACCTTCTGGAATTACAATATCACCCCTAAAATGTTAAAAGGATGTATTTAAGCAAATAAGTGCAAAAAAAGTAACTTAATTTTGTTTGAAATCGTCACTTCTCATACATTGTAACCATTAATGAAGTAAATAGAAAAATAATTTACTTATCCGAAATAAAAAAAAATGTATTAATTCTAAGTTATATTTTCACAACCAAAGTAACAAGTAATAGTCTATCAAAACATCACATCACATTCTGAACTATTAAAGCATATTTAACGTAGTTAGTGTATATACCTACTCGTATAGATTGTGGTCGTCTGTGTACTGAGCAGGTATCGCAGTAGTATTTGTTTAAAGTCAATCTGTAAGTATTAAGTTATAAAATGTGTACTTTTACGAGGAAACTCTTCATATTAAACGCAAGATTGGATTCTTAAGCTTCAGTGTTGGACTTGCAGCGGGGGCGGACTGAGGGAGGGTTATATTACATTATATTGATATGTCAGATCTTCAATACTACTACTACTAATATTATATATTAAGTATTATTTAATATTTCAATGCAAAATTAATTAATTAAATGAATTAAAATAACAGTATAAGATATAACTTCAATTCGACTCGATACAATTAACGTTAATATTAAAAAGTACACCTTGTATAATATCGTTAATGTACAGTGGTATCAGTAGTTAGTTAGTTAGTATTTTAGTAGTTAGGTTAGCTAGTTAGCTCAGCGTCGCGCCCGCTGCCAGCGCGGGCACCGCCTGCTGCCGCCCCACCTAGACTTTAACATTTCATTCCATAAAGCATTTTAATGGAAAATCGATGATATAATTCAATTACTGGGCGGTGCGGGAGCCACAAATCCGTTTCTTTTCCCTTTAAAGACAAAACAATGTCGCTGTCTTGTTGGAAAATAAAAAGCACGGTAATCATATTCCAACGACTCATTTGTTAAATAGGTTGAGACTTGTTTGTTTGTCATTTAACAACTAACCGACAGTTGAACACTCTGTTATTATAGATACACGTATTTTATATATAATATATACATATATATATATATATATATATATATATATATATACATATATTCCATGATTCACCACGATGGCCGCCGGTCATAGTTTGATATAATATTATTATTTGTAGGGTTCTAGAAAGTTCCTGTGTAGGTAGGAGAAGATAATCAATATTTAATATTATACAAATTGTAAACAAAACTGTATGTATGTATGTATGTGTGTATGCATGTGTGTGTGTGTGTGTACGTGTAATAAAAGCTATGCAATACAAATAATTGAAAACATCCAAAACTCAATAAACGTTTGAGATGCTTTTAATTTATCTTGTTCATTGCACTCTGTCTGTTTGTTGAGAACATTTCATTTGTTTCGAGTTTGAATCACTGAGCAGATTATATTAACGATAACCGATCAATAACTACCTACTCATAACTGCCTACCCATTATTATATATTGTATTAAGATATATTATATTCATATAGAAACACGGCAATACTATGTCTAAATACCAGGTTTTACGATAAATTTACACTTAAAATATAAATCCAATTCAATCACATTCAACATTATGTGTGTGTGTGTGTAAATCCCCACACATGTAAACGATAGTCGTGTCTACGTTCACATACGTATCTGAAGTAATATTTGCAATAATAACAATCAATCCTCGAAAACCTGCCAATATTTGATAAATGCAAAGAAAAATTGAATGAACAACCCTGATTTACCTTAAAAATTGTACACTGATAAACACATTGGACAGGCACAGGGTGGTGCAAGGGACACTGGGTCGTAATACTTTATGTTAGGGTATATGTTGGCTTGTTCATATTTTGCTGATGATAACTACAGTGGCTGTACCAATGTTAATATCTCGACCACGGAACGCTTCAGCGGGACATCGAGCAGCGAACGCGAAGTTACGAAAATGTTAAATAACAATTATAAATCAAAACCAATGCTTTTTATTATTATAATATATCAAAATAATAATATTTGAAACTTATTTTTTTCATAACTAAATTACAAAGATGTATGAAACTTATAGAGGGGGACAATTTAAATAGTTCTGAAGAAGTGGAATTAAGATTCTCAACTGAAGGGGTTGCGAAAGAGTTTAATCTCGTCATTAAAGTAGGTACTAATTATGCAGTTACAAGCAAAGTATACGCGTAATAAGCTCACAGAACACCGAGTGGGTATCATTATATTCGTATGACATGGAAACTACACGCGTTTACCTTGTGGGTACGTTTGTTTAATTGCTGTTCACGGTTACTTACTCGAAAACTTATTTTATATTGTTTTAACTTTTATTTCTTTATCAAATATTGATTATAGTTAAAAAACATACTGGTTAACCAGGCGTGGTTACTATCAATTAGCCAGATTTTCAGATCACTAAGTCATGTGATAACATTTGCGTTTCGTTTCAATGAAACAAACAATAATAAATTATATTGAAAATATTAATAATATATGATGCAGCTAAGTGTAAATGCCGCATCCACGTCTTCCACACTCCCGTGCCCCGCACCGACTTTTGTTCTCTTTGTGACGGCTTCACGTTATTATTAAAAACAATAAATCGCTGAGCACCTTCTACAATTGCTTCTCTTTCCTCCCTCTTCGGTAGTAATATGTCACTTTTCTACTAATAACCATTATTATTGCAAAAAAAAGATAATCATCTAATTATAAAATAAAGCGTCTTCTTCAACAAATAAATATTAAAAATGGTAATATTAATATTAAAGTTGAATTTTTTTAGTTATAAAAACTAAATACCTAATGTCAAATAATAAGTTATAGCACCGATTATTTTTTTTAAAAACACTCAAATTGTATATATTAAGAATTTGTGTTTTTGAAATCCCGCGTGTGTTTTTATCCAATCACCGGATTGCGGTAACGCTGTTGAGTTTTCACACCAGTTTTTTTAAAATACGTAACAAAAAAATGTACACTTTGTGGCGGAATTCTTGGTCAGTTAAAGAATACTAGGTATATGATGCGTTTTAATTAATTTAATCAAAAATGACTATTTCTAAAACTTTATTAATTTATAATACATACGTAAGTCTGAATATTTGTTTTATATTCTTTAATGATGGACGTTCAGAAGTGTAGGTATGTATGTCAATCATTTCGTTCTTAATATCGAAAACTTGGTTCAGGATTTAAGTGAGAAGTAAAATAATATCTTACACTTTTCCAACTTAAATAGTATATATAGTCTTATAGAAGTAATAAAATAGGTATCTTTGGTAGTTTCTATTAAATTTTGTCCGTTTTGAGATTCTATAGTATTACGTATATATATATTCCAATTTAAAGGGTTGTAACACTTACAATTAATGCGTTTTCATTATCGATACCATATCTAATTTAATAAGAACTTAAATGTTTTAAAACGGGAGAACAGCCTCTTAAAAACACAATTTTCAAAATCCCAAAACAGTATTAAAGAGTGCAGACACGTCTTTAGAGACACGCACATCTCTCATGAATATTACAAAGTTATTAATTTGTTTGTTATCAGATACTTTGTTGCAATAATTTAACACTATACATTGGTAATACAATAAATAATAGACGAAAAAGTCAACAAAACTAATTATTTAATCATAGTTGGCACATACGTCGGTGGGATACACAACCCTATTGATAATAATGACGGTTGTCGGTTTTGTTAAAACGAAAACTAGCGACATCTATTATATATAATAAAAGGCTAATCTTTGCTTTCTGACGTTAGATGTCACCACTCATTTGTTATTACCCTATACCTTTTTCACACCTGTTTTCTAAACGCAAGGGGGTCCTTTTATAGAGTATCAAAAGATAATTAGAATCACATATATAGAAATTGAACAATTTTTTTATAATATTTGTTTGTTGACATCAACAACCATTAATGAAGCGACCACGACCAACATGTTTGTAGACGATTTAAATTAAAATTATTGTTATTTGGTTTGTTTCATAGTGATCGCTCGTTGAATCTCATGTGATCATGTAAATCCGCATTCGGTTCTACACAATCGACACTACGACCTACACTTTATAAATCGATCGGATAGGATGAGATTAGAACAAACCTTGAATCCGATAACGTTCATTCCACAAAATAGGCAATGTAAAATCCAAATATGTTCAATTTAAATGTACAATAGAGATTTATTCTTAGAATGAATAATAAACCACAAAACCGACCATTGTAAACTTTACTCGAATTTTACGAAGAATTAAATATTGAACACTAGAAAATAACAGTTCACTCAAACTCCAAAAATCTAGAATATATTTTAATATATAAGTGAAAATTATATTCCTTCCACAGTTTTCCGTTAAGTCTACGTTGATTGATGCAGTGTAAGTTCCACACTAAGTAGAGGCACTCCTGGCTACGTATCTCCTTACGTCTAGGGACCGTTTGGTTGTTTTAGTTCTCATTATTTAGAGTTTTAATTTTAAAAGGATTCAAATAAAGCACTGGTCTCCTGGTCTGGTCATGTTAATATAGACGAAGCCACGGGCTCTAATAGGTCAAACACACTATAAATAAATTAAATATATTGTTTCACAGAATGCGTAACTAATTTGATAATAAAGTGCATCTCCCGCGGCCGCGCGGTGCGATGCGGAGTTACGATCCATCTTTATTACAATCATAAGATTTGTAATTATAAGAACAATAAACGGGAATATTCTAAAAACGCATCCTTTTATACATTATAACGTCAATATATGACATAAATTAAATACGTATAAGCTTTCTTCGATATTCAGATGAATAGTTGAAAAAACCTAATGAACTAACTGTCGAGTCACAGCAGCAGCGGTGCATTATTGACAATGGTGGTTGTAATTAAAGTTAACTCATAGTTATGGGGTACAGTAATTTCTCTTTAGGCGTCGTGTTTAGCCAAGAGTGACTACGTATCAGTCTCCTTACGTCTATGGATGGTGTGGTTATTTTCCTTACAGAAAATGTTTAAAGTGGTGTAATAAAAGCATTAAATTAAACTAATAAAGATATTAAATTATTCGTTTTGATATATTATCTTCTATACATATTACAGAATATAAAATTATATTACAGGTTTCGAAGTCTACTTTAAAATATCGAAACAAGATACGTCCCAAGATGAATAAATAATTAGTTTTATAAGTTACACAAGGACTGTAATAGCTGCAGACGCGTTATTTAAAGCTGTGCTCCTTATGTTTATATAGACGAAGACACGGGCGCCAAGTAGTCGAGCACAATAAATAAATAAATTAAATATATTGTTTCACAAAACGCGTGACGAATTTGATAATAAAGTGGTGGTATGAAATGTAATTGGACGCATCTCCCGCGGCCCCGCGGTGGTGCGGAGTTACGATCCATCTTTATTACAATCATAAGATTTGTAATTATAAGAACAATAAACGGCCATATTCTGAGAAAACAATCTTTTATATTTTATAACTTCAATAATATAATATTAAATAAATGCGTAATAGCTTTCCTCAATTTGTATATATATTCAGATGAATAGTTGAAAAATAAGACTACTGGTTGAAGTATGAAATATTTTTAAATCCCGCTAACGGAGTGCTTCGCTCAGTGAACTGACTGTCGAGTCACAGCAGCAGCGGTGCATTATTAACAATGGTGGTTGTAATTAAAGTTAACTCATAGTTATGGGATACAGTAATTTCTCTTTAGGCGTCGTGTTTAACGTCCTAGTCATATCTTATGGTTTCAATGGTTTATGTGTTTTGACGATGGTACAAGATTCCCTCATTACTAACAACATACTTACTGACTTACTACACTTGCGTAATTCATAAATTCATTTATCTAGGCCGGGTATATTTCAAACTTCTAGGCCAGGTGTAAATCCCAATATCAATTCTTAGTGCCCAAAACAACAATTAACATTAACTTTGAAGATTTAAAGAGTAAATATAACGAATTAAATGTTACGTATCTAATAAAATAATACTACAAAAATATAAGTAATTATACATATATATATATTTGATATATACTGTTTAAATAATAAAGACCTTTAAACATAACTTATTACTGCTAAGGCTATTGAAAACAACCTTTATAAGCCCATAGAAAACTTATTTTCATTAGTTTGCGACTCAGTTTTATTATAGTTTTAACTGATATATATATATTACTAATATATAAAAAAATTTCATTTCATGCAATCGCTTTGGACGGCATACGTTCAAAGAAACATACAGACGGAAATTCTAATAACCATTGCTTTCCTGTTGATGTGCATAACACTCATTCATTTATATCACCTTAGCATAATAAAAGACTACTGACACAACTCAAATCCAAAAAGGGCATCAGATGCGTACAGACATACGAGTATCCGACACACAGTGAGGTGAGGAGAGATCAAATGACAATTCGCAAGCTTAACAATATCAAAACACGTGCCATCGACTAATGAAAGGCTGTAGTGGATGGTTAACAGGTAACAGGTTCAAATGTGGAAATTAATAAGATCAATTATTAGCTGGCACGATTGACAAACCGTCTGAAATATCTCATTGATATGCGAGCGGCGAGTGGGGCTAGAATTAATAATGGCAGCTGAACGCCATATTTGCGTTCGTGTAGGCCATCAGGAATAATCGGCACTCCTAGCGTCGGACGTGAGGCTGGATTACGTGATAATAACGAATCTTTGTTGCATTCAAGATTTCATCTTCACACAACAGCACAGATTTATTGAATTTATATTCACTTTAGGCTATTTTGTTGTTTGATTATATTCTTTTTATACAAGATGATGTTTAAATCAATCAATCAAGGATACCAATTTTCATACCTTGGTAGGGAAAATTTCAAAGAGTTTGAAATTTATTGAAATTATAATATATGTATTTTAGTTTGATTGTTTCAGAAGTGGTGAAGTGATCCTCTTTGATCATTTCAATATTAAATGGGTAAATCAACGTTGTAGTAAATTATAGCCTGTGAAAACATACGACTGCATGAGAACTTATAAAGCTGTTGCAATTTTACAATCGATATAATGTAAATTTAGAAAGCTTAGTCGCTATTTAAATCAAATATTTGATACGTTATCTGCGTTTAAACGAAATGGGAAGAATCACAAAGGTCTATCTCAAACGGCGCGTTCCGGAAAACATTTCTGACACTATTTCGCATGAGATTTAACAATACCTATCTGAATACTTTATAAGATGGATTCCAATTTTATCGTTCCATACAAAGAAGACGATTTTATACGGCAACCGACTTTTACAATTTATGTAAAGAACTCGCTGTGTTTGATATCAAAATATAATTCTCTCCTCGCATTTGGTATTCAAGCCGATTATTTATATAACATCTATTTAAATGAAGAGGTACAGCCTGATATTTGTATTGCATTACATGTACTACTATAAATCATAAAAAACAAACACATCATGGACATGCGACCCAACATAGAATTATTGGAGAAATAATTCATATTACTACTTACCGTGTTACTTTTGTAATTGTAGTTGTAGTTGGAAACTACCGGTCTTATGTCTACCAAGGTTCACACTTCACGCGACATATATTAACAAAGATTTTATGTAACAGAGCTGATATAATCATTCTTTCATTTTTATTTATTTTTGTTTCATACTTTATGTTAAAAACATTTCAGAATAAATTTAATATTGTGGAATCCCTCACAAGATATTTCAAATGATTTCATTCATATTTGACCTGTTCAGTTCCAAAAAAACTGAAATACATATTGGTTAATGCAGCTATGACCGTATTAAGGCTGTATTCTTATATTTTATATTATTTTTCCCATTTTCATTATGAAAACATGTGACTGTATATGAGCTAGACTTAGTATTCCTAAACGACAAAATGTATATTTTTGTAATGTATATTAGCATATTGTTCGGACAAAGTTACCTGAAAGAAAATATATTCGGTGATATTTTTGAAGTCAGCGTAGCTCATGCAGTGTACACCGGCGCGCCCCACTGAGGTGTAGTGAGTCCACCGCTCCGCTCCACTGCGACTGCGACTCGGTGCAGGCGTAGTCCGCTACCGCTCAGCGTAGCTCCGCTCGTAGCGCTGCTCGACGTCTGCTCACCTATACTTACCTACGGACCCCTGATGCGACGATACACCTGTGTAGAAAATACAGAAAATTACATACATAATATTAAACATTAAAAAAAAACAAACAATATCCCTATAAATTTGTCATAACAACGTAATCTAGTGTAGTGTAAGTTGATCAAGTGTCCCTTACATGCAGAGGTTTGGCTGTGGTCACTTCGCACTGACTGAGGGAGAGGCGGGTCAATTATTCCACTAATCGAATTTCCCTGTCGAGAGCAAAGACGTTGGTCGCCTTTAGACCAATTGTCATTCGAATTATAGGAAACGCAAAAGCAACGGTCAATCGGATTAATTATTGAAAGTGATTAAAGACCTTTGATTTACGGGTTTGTCGTTTCTAAGTAAGGCTGGTTGTATTTAATCATTAAGATAATTTTACTCAGTTAACTTAATATTGTTTATTTAAAGTTAACTGTTTGAAAAATTAAGTACTTAGATTTTATTTTATATCTATTAAAGTTAAACCTAAAATTATCATCAAAAAGTGTACTTGTACGCCAAGTAACTTTGTAAAGGCCTTCAATACATTGCTCCTCGTGATCTCGTTGTAGATAATCATAAAGATAAAATCAATTTTTCATTCTCTATTGAGCGTCAAAGGATCTTTTTATTAAAGTCGTCAAAGTGGGTCGGTTTGCACTCGCCACTAACCGCGGTATGGCTAGATATGGCTATGGCTATGGCTATGGCTATGGTTAGGTATGTCGTGTATGGCGTAGAGGGTATAATCTGCATTATGGCTCCACAGTGCCCTACTAAGGGGAGAGCCCATCGATACCGCTCGCCGGCCACAATCATTGCATGTTGCAGGAATGTTTTTTTAATATATTTTTACAATATGACCAATATTTTAAATTTTATTTATATATTATAGTCATTTGACCCAGCTTAAAAATTACTTCCTTTTTTGGACTCAACTATCACTAATCCCTAAGAATTAAAAGAAGATTTTCATAGTTCATATTATCATTATAATAAATTCATGTGGTATAGTGGCAATACAATATCAGAATTGACCGATGAATAAGCAACTGTGGTTAAAGTCAATATTTGATGGGTTGCCGGTGGTGATTAATCTACACGGGTAGAATGTTAAAAGCCGATAACTGTTTTTATCATTGCAATCAAGTAATTATTAATATCAAAGAGTAAATTTAAATTAATTATTAAAAGATTATAATTATTAAAAGATTGAAAGGTTATTAGGCTTACAAAGAAAAAAAAACCTACAATAAATCAACAATACAAGGTGTCCCTATTTAATATTATCTGGGATTATTATTATAGGTATTCATGTATTTACTTCAATAGCTTCAACAAAGGCCTTTAGAAATACGTAATTCAGTTGCCATAGTAGAACCTTATGTTACATAGGTATATGTACCTATACATTGAGTTTCATTTTTATATTATAATGTTAACTTTTTCACCAATTTCTAATATATTTTATTTGTTATTGAAAACATAAAAATTATAAAATTGTTTTTGTATTTCAGACTAGTCGTGCCCACGACTTCGCCTGCGCGGAATATGTTTATAAAATAAAAATATCCTAAGTTACTCCTCAAACATCAAATATCGTCCAGTGAAACTCCTATTAAAATTGGTCCCGCCGTTTCATAGATTAGCCGGAACAAACAGACAGACAGGCAGACAGAAAAATTTTAATCGATTTTTATGTAAGTAACCAATAATATACTTTCATATGCATTTACTTAAAAGCTTTTAATTTGAATTTACGAGCTTCAACTTTATTTACATCTATAGATTTCTCTCTATAGATATAAAGAACGATGGAGCTCTACCATATAATAGAAGAAAATATATATAAAATTATCTCTTTGGTAGAAAAAATAATTAGAAAAGCTATAATTTAATATAAATGCCTAGTTTCACTCACTGTCTGCGACGTAGCTGACGTAGAAAATAATTTCCATTGATAGTTTATTACATAACCACCGCCGCTGGCAAATAATCAAACAATGCAGTATCTCAGGAAGAAAATGGAAGTAATTATATTCATTTTTAATGAGAATTAAATTTTCTATTATATTTTTAGAATATTGTATAAAAAGAAAAATAAAATAGGGATTAAACATTAACTTAGCTACGAAAGGGGAAGAATATTTTGATTTATACCGTCGTATCTACCTTGAGAGTTTTGCCAAAACTACAGAATAAGAAAATGGAACATGCATTCTTCAGAAACCTTTACAAAGAACTTTGAGAATGTAGAAAAATAACGCAAGGCGTTTGTAACACCGCGTCTCAAAGGTTTCACTTTACACCTTAGATGTCTTTATATATATTTATTTTGCATAGAAATTCTGGTCGTATTCCACAAAGCGAATCCCTCCCAGCAGATAAAGGATACATCAGAGTAGTTTAATAACGAAAGAGAAGAGTCAAGAGCGCGACTCGACGCCCCGAAGTATCAGTCTATACCCATTTCATACGATTTATTTATACCTCTATTACCATGTGTTGATCAAAAGGTTTCAATACGAATACAAATCCGCATTGAATACAAATACGTGCTATTTTAGGACACTCATATTATCGAATAGCTATCCGTCATTAGTATTCCATCAACTATTCAGTTGGGTAGACAAACTATGAATGAATGAAATGACAAATTTTACTTATACAATAATAAATAATCATGTAACCAGAACATATATTAATTACAATTTACCCCTTTATTAAATATTCAAAATTATTTATAAACTTAGTAACTTAAAGTACTGCACGTCATGTGAAATCGTGTCCGTTGTTGAATGGTATGTCACTGAATGTAACTCGGTAATCAGTAAACAAAGGTACAATTATTCCGTGAGGTCCGCCATCACAGCACGATACACGGGACACGAGTTTGGAAACAACATTATTTTATTAAGCGTATTTCAAACTTTAAGTTCGAATTTCATTTGAAAAACAATACATCCACGTTTCTCCCGAAATATCCTTAAATAATTTTCTAAACATTGTGTTATAGAAACTTACCTAACGATACAGATTCTCGGTGGATAAACAAAACAATAAAACCTACCTACGTACCGGTACGTCATGATTGTTCTCAATCTATATAAGGCCGTATTCACAAGTTACATATCGTAACTCGTAACTGAGGCCAAAATAACAAGAATGAGCGCTATTGTTCCGGTTTCGTATTGGGCAGAAATACGCCCACAATTAGCTACTTCGTTACAATGGGGAATACGATACACCATCTTAATTTACATTCATCGCCGCAGACTGTACACAAACGAACGCAATCCAACTGTCATGTTTATACGATGGATTATTGGATGGATGTAGTCGGATTGGATAAGATAGGGACAGAGTAGCTAACAAATACTAATTGCTATAAATTTTCAAAGTTTTGTAACAAGTTTCTAATACCTTTATTTGGGCGCCGCGAGACATAGGTGCATTTGAAACCTGCAGCTTGACGAAAATATACGAAAACACATTTCGTTTTTATTACAACCAACAAGACTATAATAACAAGCAAGAAATGGTTAACGGCGACTAATAAATGTTAACTTAATTTGAGGATTATATCTATATCTTGTCAATAAATTCAAAATCCATCTATCTTCTATGGACACTGATGACACTCATGATTTTTTAGGATGCCCCATTTTTGTTACATGACAAGTTTTGTGAGAAAAAATACGAATCCCGTAAGGAAGGAAGTGAAAAACTGAACCTTGTCCAATTTTAACACTGAAACGGATTTCAGTGTATATTTTTAAATGATGATATCGGTGGGGAGAGGAGACAAAGTAGCGGTAAACAGTTAGTAATAAGTGCCGAAGGTGCTCCCCTTGGAAAAATCCTGCCAGCATCCATAGCCTTCAGTAGAGGAAAAAAAACTTTTTCATTCTGATTTTTGCACTTAGCATAATTGACAATTTAAATAATATATTATACGGTGTACATATTAGAAGATATACGCGTACATAATAATTTATAAAAATAATGTTACATATTTATTTTGGATATTTTATAACTAAGTTGTAATTGCAATATATTTTCCTATTTTATTTTCATTATATAATTGTACTTCATGATATATTTGTCTTTTCTACAGATTGACGTCCCTGAGATAATAATTTGTCTGTTTTAATGTAATAAAATGTTTTATTAGTACTGAGTGTTAGTTATTACAAAACCTCAAACTAGTCATTTTTTTTATTTTTATCTTTAGAAAACCATCATTTTAAAGTCCAACGATAACTTCAAATTCCTTAAAGATTTCTCATTTCAATCTTATTTATAACTACGTGTTGTCTGTGACTTCATCTGTAAACAAAGACAAAGGTTAAAAAAATATAGTTTTAATATCTTTTTCATTTACCGAACATGTAGCAAATAGTTAAATATATATTAAATATAATATTTTGCTCTGTTACTTTTTTATTATAGATGTTAATTATTATTTCTTAATTTACTTCACTATCTCTGTTTGCGGACTTTTAGCTCTAGAAAACTGATTAGATTTGCATATAATTAAGCTAAAAAAATATGTCCCCCCTACAAATATAAACTTTAGTAGATTTTTAATCAAACACTTTAAAATATTTATAATAATTGAATCTCAAAAATGTATAACAATTTATCAACATGTAAGTTTGATTCTGAATTGATCTGACATTATGGTCTTTGAGATCAGAGCGCAGCATCCCTGAGGCGGGTTCATACCGTCACATGTGCAGGATCATTAAAGATTAAGCCGAGCTAGACTGAGGAGGTGTTAATAATGCAGGGGCTAGTCGCTTGCCGTCCCTACCCTTAAGTGATCGAGCTTTATATGCCCCACTTGTTAGGCCTTCATGGAACACCTATTTGTTTGTCTATGCCTCAATGGGTGCTAGGTATTTATTTTTTAGTGTTATTTTTAATGACGTCACATATTGTGGTTAACGGTTTTGTTAACAACTATTTTACATGGAGTAGGTGATTAGAAAAAGCTGAGCGTTTATTTATTTATATTATATGTTAAGTTAATACACAGATATCTCCACGCTTTATTATTAATTTGAGGTTTAAGAAGTTTTTTAAGGTACACACTTTTAAGGTTCTCATCTATTGTGACACACGGAGGTACCATCAGCCATCATTTCTTAGCTCTGTAATCTCTTCTCTTCTCTTCTTTCAGTAATGTATGTACGTCTGTAATACATTAACTGTCTACTTCAGCGTTAGAAGCATTGCGATAAAAAATATAATATTATTTTATAATTCAGTGTTTTTGTTAATGTATTTATTGTGATATTTTGTAGTGTCAATTTAAATATAATGATATATATTATGAAGTGATGAGATACACATCACCGTGGACTTCCTATCCGATAAGGCTTAATTAAATGTCATGTCATACCAAAAACATTTTTCTCTACATGTAATAATAAACTTTTTTATACAATGTGTATTAAATTAATAAAATATGTTAAACACAAATTCTTTTTCCAGACCCCACCAAGCTGCATTAGTTAATTATAAATAAAAGGACAAACTGACAACATGTAACGACTTTATATTATTCTATAAAAAGTTATTGAGTTCGCGTCACCGGCGGCGTAGATCATACAGGCGGCAAAGTACACTTACGAATACATTAACGATGTTCTCAATTATAATATATATATGTATATAATATTTTTCAGTTTTTTATTTTACCTAAAGATTGTAGTATTGTCAATATACAATAAATACTAAAGCTGTTCAAATTATCCAAAATCGAGACAATTTTAATATTTAGTTGCATGTCACAGTAACAGGACAAATATATCTGGGGCGCGCCTATGACGCACGGACGAACAAACACACAGGCTATAAAGTATTACTTTATTGTGGCACCGCCCTTTACAATCGTTAGCTATGACAAACACTGACTGGGAAATTTATGATTGTTTACATCATACCTACATCACTATTACATCACATCATACGATATTTAAGACGTCTCGTACATTATTATTAACACCGATTAATATAATAGAGAAGGAATCATGAAACGTATATTTCTTAGTAACTGCAATAGTAAATAAACACACACATACAACCTACACCCACACATTTAAAAGGGGGGAAATATACCAAGGTAGTACATAAAAAAATCAAATACATAAAATGCCTCATAATTGCAAAGAACCAATCTCCATTGAAAATGAATGTCGCGTTTCTTAATGTACTTAAAGATCAACTCTCTCCCTCTTTCGACGTAACGTTAGAGAGGGACGACTATATGATCTCTACCGGAAGTGGGAACGACAAGTCAATATTATAAGACAATTTCCCCGGAAATCGAAATCCCCTCCGCAACAATCCCGACGCTGTATTATCGAAGTCATTTATATAAATCTTTAATGCAGTTAGAAGTGCAATGAATGGGTAATTATAATTAATATTTTATAAAAATAACAAAAAAAATATAGCACAATTTATTGAATTACATACATAATACATAAATCCTATAACGACGAAGAATATTTGATTCATCACTTTTGAATAATTATTTTTGTTTCTAGGTTGAAATATTTGTAACAAATTAATGAAGAATCTACATTAAAATTATATGAACCAATAACTTTAGTAATTTATTTTAAACTTATAAATAAAATAAAAACTTTTGCCGATGTAATATTTCTACCCAGGATATTTTTGTTTGTTTTCAGTTTACAAGGATAATCTACTATTGATATACGAAGCGAGAATTTAATATACATACATATTCTGAGCGTTTTTCATTATAAACACATAAAATGGCGCTGTTAGTAGAAATTCGTCAAATAATTACTTTAATCAAAATAAAAATACTATTGGCAATATAACCCCGGGCTAACGTTTCGATTGGTCGTGTTACTCAAATTGTAATCTAGAATAATATCCGCCTGGGAATGTCGAAGCAATGTAATTGAATTCTGATTTGGAAATTACTACTGTTCCGTAAAGCTACGTTAGTTTATTACATATATTTACTAACTTATTAAAACTTTTAATTTTAATTTATTTACCAATTGCTAAAACATTCAAGAATCTACAAGTTAATCTAAAAAAGAAAGGATTTGACTTTTTTTAAATATAGAATATGTTCATGTAACGGTTAAGATTTTTTTAAAGTCACAATATACGAATGCGGTATAACCATATGATACCCTTCACTTATGATTAGATTTAGCCTCTAGGCAGGAATGCGGGAAGTAAAAAGTTATTTCCGAACCGTGATTTACCAAATTCAAACTGAGTGTAGTGATTGGTGGCGCGAGGTCGATCAGTTGCGCGCCGCCGCCCGATTGGTCGATTCTCAACTGATGTAATTCAAATATTGTCAGCCTCGAAGATTTTCACCTTAGACCCTTAGAGCAATTTGTTTTCGTGGGGAGCATTATTAGATTGTCCTACCCCATGGATAATGAATAAATATTATATACACACAATCTGAGTTGATATTGGTTGTGAAAATTAAAATTTTATGTGTAACGCCATACATTTAGCAAAGTAGAAGTTATAGCTTGTATAAATATAAATATTGGTTTTAAAACGATATCTAATTTGCCAAAACTAGTTTAAAATTCGTATCCATTAATTAAGTATCATTTATGAAGGTAGGCAATGAATCCTAATATTATTCATATTATCATTTTAATAAACAAACATTCAATATTTATTCAAACAAAAAATAACGAATCCGCAAAAAGAGTGTTAACCAACAAAACTTAAACCTTTTGAAGAGACCAAATAAATTCACATAACGTGAAAGAAGGCTCCTCAAATAAAGCCGTGAAGCTAAACCTCGCAATCTAAATTAAATGCAACGTACTTAACACTTATTCGTTGCACCGGCTTTCCTCAGTGTTGCGTTTTAAGCGGTAACTTGGCCGGCCAATAGTGGATGCTCCACATGATATATCAAGTCTAGTCGACGGGTCGGACGACCGGTCAGCCGACTAGTCGCGACGGACTTCTCTAAACAATAATTGCAAGGGAGAAATAATAAAGTCGGCGCAACGCGGTCCGTATCCGTTTGCAATAAAAATGTAAAACGCTACCGATAAGCGGCAACGCTAAAGGCTCGAATGTGAAGCTATAGTGTTGTACGGCGGATTTATCGATACACTCACGTTTAAATATATTAAAATAGATTTGAAATAAATAATAAATAAAATTATTTTCTATTCATAAACCGAATGTTGTGTAAAATAAATGCGATTGTAATTCTATGTATTAAGTAATGTCATTGCAATCCTACCATTACAATTTAATTAAATAAAATATTAAAAGTTCGATGCTTTGTAACTTTATTATTATATACTTAAATGTATGATATTTTGTCATTTTTTTTAAACTACAATTTCAATTATCTCCTATGAGGTTAACACCATCTAAATAACGTCAGATATCGATAAAGTAAAAAGTTATAAAAGTCGATATATTTCACGCACACCACTACGGTGGGGCTGCTTCAGTTTTTGCGTCGGGATCAAACCGCCGGGTATTTTGTCACACAAAATATAAATGTACCCGACTTCCTTCCTTCATTGGCGTTGTTTATCTGAGTGATTAATTACACCTTGCGCTGTACCTTTCAGCGACTTAATAGAATATGTTTTATTAGACTGCGTTCCGCTCGCGTGCTGCTATAGAATTATGAGAATTTCTAACAAGACATGTATGTGTCCATACTTAATTTTCATAATCTAATGTTAGCTAACCTTTTTTCAATTTTATAAAAAGTTGCCGTGTAACACATTACGACCACTATACGTTTATATTTAATGTTCTATACGATATTACGCAAACTGTGATAAAATTTGGAAGTTATTTCTCCGTGCTACATCTATATTAGCAAGTATAAAATGGTCAAAATATAATCTTATGAGGAAGGTTGTGTCGTGTGTTGTGAAATAGGAACACTAATTTGAAAGATGTTATTGTGGAGTTGCAGCGGTATGCACGTCTGTTAATTTATTGCCTTTATTGGCCGTATCAAGATGAAGAAGGCAAAGCTCGGACGCTTTGATAATCCGCCCACATCAGAAACGTTTATTTATTCGCGACTAAAATGTAAAAGGGGAATCTATCGGAGATCGTGAGAAAGTAATGATAAATACATCAATTTTAACCTCGATTCGCTTTCTCGTGATGCCGAACTGTTTATTAGATGCGATATAAAGGATCAGGTAACCATAGCCGAGAGCGAGTCCATATTTATTGAAATTACTTTTGATTGTGCGGGGTGGGTAATAGCTGCCTGTAAGTCGGTAGCCCACTTCTCCTTAAAATTAAGCAAACTTTTTGTTTGAAACGCTTCGAATTAGATGCTTTATATGAAGACAATTTGCATTTTCATTTCACTGGATACAATGTTTTTGTTTGCAAATATTAAGTACTCCGTATACTGTTTGTGTGTAATGGAATTATTCCTCGTACATTAAATGATTATGTTTTCTATGAATTGTGAATGTAATTAATTGCCCCGTGTTAATTATTATCTCGTTAAGTCGTGTTTACGTAATTGTAAGTTGATATAATTAATTACAATTAGTACTACAATCTATACGCGAACACATTTCTTCACGTCCCAGAAGAAATTTAAATTCTTCTGGGACGTACAGAAAGAAGTGTTGATATACGAATTGTATACAAATGTGTGTGTGGTTGTGTGCGTATATGAATGTAGATAACGTATACATACATATGTACTATTAGATTACATAATAAATACAAAATCATTACAGTTGACAGAACTTGTAGAATTCAAAATTAAACTCACAAGTCACGTCGTAACAAAATGGATGATATACTTTTTGGTGATTTTATTTCCTTTAACACTAAACCTACCAAGTACCGGTCAAATTGACCGTTCTTAAACTTTTGTAAAACTTACACATTTTTAAACGTTATAATATCGTTATCAAACTACATGACCATTCTTAGAATATGCATATAATGTTTTCTACACTCTTTACTTTTAGATATTTCCATTATTACCTGCGTTTTAGCGTAAAATAACTTTTAATTACCGATCAATTTGACGGCGTGCGGTAGGAACAGATATACAAGAATTGCCGGTAGGTTTAGTGTTAAACATAGAACAACCAAAATGATTATCATTATTATTATTATTTTTTGGTTATGGTTTCATTCAAAATGATTATACAAAGAAGGAATCAGAAAAGCTTCTAGTGTATTTAGTTGAAAGTTTTTAATCAAATTTCACACAAATAACCCGGAGGTCGTCGTCCGTGACGTAGTTAGTTACGCATTGCGAATAATATAAACACACGATACTGCTCGTACTGACGCTCGCTGTAATTTCTAAACCCTGGTTAGCCATTGACAATTTTTAAAAGACCACCTATTAAGCAATTTCAATTTAAATTGCCTATCAAAATAATTTCATCGTTCCATTTAGATCTCGTACAATTGTAAAGTTAAAATCCCTTTGTTTTAAAATTACTTACAAACGGGAATAGTATTGCATATGGTGAAGTTTTAAATAATTCGATTTTCGATTTTAAACGCTTCGATTCGAGAGATTTTAAATAATTCGTGGACAGTAACCACAGGTTAAATATTAACAGGATTAGTAATTATTGTATTAATGTACTGAGATAATTTTATTCTACTACTACTACTACTACTACTATTTGGTACTCCTTTTTATTGAGCTGAGCGTAAGCGAATCTCTTAACCGTTTGGAAATCAATTTTATGTCGCTACCTCACATAAAAACTACTCAGTCGATCTTCATCTAAATTGGCATTGCTGTAGATTTTGTTGACGGGATTCTACAAAAAAAAAAATTGATTAATAAAATCTTGATTTGATCAAAAGTTATGGTTGAAAAACTGAATCCCCATAGACTAAAGCTTAACTGTTCTCGCGCGCGCTTGCCGATCGTCTTCCTCAAAATGAGCTTCATCACATGAAAACTACTGGAGCGATTTTAGACAAATTTGGCCCGAATTTAAAACTAATAAATAAGCATCTACAGAAAAAAACAGAATGAAAATAGCTTGATTCAATCAAAAGTTATAAGGAAAAAACCAAGAGACTCGTGATTGTGTCGCTTGTAGTCTAACTTTCATGGCGACAAACTTTTTCAATTAATTGTTTATTATTGTTATTAAATATTTATTTCCTTTTATTCTTTTCTAATCCCGCCACGCACGATGGGCGGATCCTAGTTTATTTAGTTTTTTGTTATAATTATGAAACTTTTATTTGTCAGTTTAGTTATAAATTTTTCATATTTATTATTATTGAATCCTTGGAATCTGATCTGTATTTGGTTTTTTATAAAATAGTAATACTGTATTTCTTAATTATTATTTATTTTTTGGCATATTTAGTCTAATTTTCTGATCGTATTTTTTCAATTCTCACAATAAATTTACTTAAATAACGTAGATTTTTTAATGTAAGTAATTATTACTTTTGTATTGTAGTACATAATTTAATTTAAATATAATAAGAATTTTTCATTTGACATATGTAAAATTTTAAATTATGAAAGAAGACAACAAATATAAGATATTCTTTGTACATATACGACGTATGATGTTAGTTTTGCAAATTTAAACTTGCCTTAATGAAAGTTATAATAGTATAAGTGTACAATGTGAGTAATAAAAATGATATTAAATGATACATTGGTAGAAAAGGTCAATGACCCATACGAGTGCACGTTGAAAGTTGGAATCCTACTTAGGCTACCTATTTAGGTATTTATTTGGAGTGTATCTCCCAGAAGGCACAGTAGCGACCTTGAAGTATAATTTAGAGCGGCATCGCGTGCATTCAACGAAGTTACCCTTGAAACCGACATTGATGTTGTTTTGCCTGATTGTGACGTCATAGTTCAAGCAAAAAGAACGGAATACCGTGTATGCATATGCATTCTTGCATAGTATGATATATATATTTTGTAGACAAGGAAGTCGAAATTGCATTATTAATATAAATAGTCTCTTCTGTTCAAGTTAAATGAACCATTTTATGATAAAATGTATCCGATATAATTCAACAGCTAACCGTTTTGTCTTTAAGCCTGAATGTGACGCCACAAACGTCATGTATGTTGGTTTCAACGTATTTTCATTAAGCTGTCATGTATGTGTATACTCGAAGGTAGTCACGGTCTCTTTATATGGTAATTGTTTACAACGCAACTATTATCACAATTTCACTGACAATTAATTGACTACTTATTATTTTATTACTTATTATTATTATTAAAATAACATCACCAGATTTTACATTGTTCTTACACTGATTACAGAAACATTCCTCCAGAACAACTACGATCAATTTTAATTTTCGCACACTCATAAATACAAACCACAAATGCACACACACAAACATAAATAATACAAACGTACTTTAGGCTTAGTACACACATATCGTTATTTTCCCATTACATTCATAATACCCACCACCAGGTATGCATTGTAGTGCTAACACATACCCAATATCTAAAAATATATAAGTAAGTAACAATAACACTGCACTACAACTAACCCAATAATAAAGAAAAAAATATTTTGAATATAAAATAACTTATAAAACAGGATAATAATTATCTTAGAGGTATATACGTTAATAATTATTTAAGAATATACCCGCGGTATATAATTGAAACGGTATTTATATAAGCACGTGGGAACCCGGGCCGAGACGAAGCGTATAATTCTAACTCATAAATTTCACAAATAATACATATCCCAATGCAATCTGCCTCTGATGGATGTCAAGTAACATTATAACTGACTTCACCTTCAGACTTCATATTTATTGTATACATTTTATATGTGACAAGCAATTTTATGCATGGGATAACTGCTTTTGTTACTTTAAAACATTGTTTTAAAGTAACTGTAAAAGTGCGTCAACCGCTAGACCAGTATGGAGACAGATACCTTACCGATGTCTTCATGTTGTCTAGATACGCTCAGGTCTAAGGCTTTGCAATGTATGCTTATACTTCTAAAGGACAATTACTCTGCTCGCCTACATTGCATGGACTGACGGGAATGTAGTCTAGTCTAGGAGACGTCGATTCATACTTGATACAATTACGACTACACAAGCACATAAATTGAACCTGTTTATAACATATGTTTTGCATATATTTTATATTATCTTTCTTAGGTACATCTAGTGTAGTGGAAAAGATATATCCTTTATTATTCTTGTATCATATGTATCATACTGTATTTATTCCGATCACAAATACCAAATAAAATAGACGATATAGCTTACTGTGTATAAATTATAGGTTTAATTTACCTAATTCCGTAATTATATATAGCTTCCCGATAAAGGCGCACGAGCGCGTGCAGTGCAGCCAACTTAACGACATCAAAGTATGGATTAAAATGAAGAAACTCGCGCTCTTGTATGGATCAGATTCATTATGAATGATCCGTTAAGAATCAGCTAACAACGAAGGTCACGTTTACCAGTCTAAGAGTTAGCAACGTTGGAATGCATCGAAATTGTATTTTATTATAGATTTGTACTTTAATTTTAATTTTGGACCAGTTTTTAAAGTCAGACTCTTTAAGGTCTTATTATATATATTAGTAAAAAAATATCAAAAGACATTGACAACCCTGCTTTTACTTTGTTTCTCTTTAGTTTGAGACTAATACACGATACCTTCGACACTGACATCTCAATCTTTCATTCTAAATAAAAGCACGTCATCAAAGTTCAAATCACTTACCAACAAATAATAGAACTATGAGCAAATAAAAATGACATAAAATAAATATCACCAGCTCCGGCACTACAGACAACGCCGTTTGTTCCTGATTGTTCAAACTTTGTTAGGTTTTCCGCAATACTCGTTTTATAAACTCAAAAGGTCGAATTTTGCAAAGTCAATAAACTTTCACAATTTAAGACATACCTGATATTTACTTAATATTAATTGAAAGGATACCGTAGATTGGTTTCGATTTTCTAAAGGTGGTAGTAATGTAATGTAAAGTCATGGGACGAAAGTGATAGACTCATTTGAGTAGTGGGAGACGTACTATATGAGTCACTCACAATATGAGTCTTGTATCTACAAGCCAATATGAGAAAGCGATGATGGCCACTTGATACTTTTACTTGATAAATTTGACGACGATTATACCTCTTAACACCATGAGTTTATCCATATAATAATATATCTTCCGACTGATGTATATTTATAAATAAATAAATGTAACATGAGGCAAGTAAATGATGTTTTAAAATAAAATACGCGAAGTAGTTACACGCTCATTTAAACACAATTTAAATGAATCGACCCCAAGGATGCTCGGCACGGCGACGCGCAAACCACCGTGAACTTGGAGCCGTGTTTGTGTTAAGACGCTTCACACTGCCGACCTTCTATTCACGTATCGTCATTGTGATACTATTTATCTATAATTTCTATGATTTTTACATTAGTTATTACCCCAGTGTCTAGCGAAAGAAGGCTTTTATTTAGTATTGATAATCAAAATAATTTTATCGTTCTTATTCATCACGTTAAGTGGAAATTGATTTGTTTATTTTCGATCAATTTTCTATAACAACGATGCTTCCAATAATAAGACTATTATATTATTATATTTTCTCATTAATATTAACCAGAAGGTAACACATGTTGAGTCATGTGATATTTAAAATTAACAGTTACGTTAAAAACACGAGCGTACAAGGAGTCCAGTGTGGAGCGCTTTAAGCGAGATGATGTAAAGACCCCGCGGTGTCATAGAGCGATTTGAATAGTTGCCATAGAGAGGGCCCTCCCGTAGACCACAGGGCGTACTCTGCGGCCCCTAACACAATCAAATATTTAAAAGTATAAAATAATTAAACCACCCCCCGCAGAGTTACATTGGAAAGTGTTTTGCGAATAAGAGTATACAGTCAGTATTAGTAATAGTATTAAAAAGTTTGTAGAGGGTTTCATCAAATATAACACGATTTGTTGTCTTTGATTGCTTTGATTCAGCCAACTACGTCGCAAAACTAGTTAAAAACTAAATGAAGTTTAGAAACTGTATTCGTTTCGTTTGCACTTTATAAATACACTTATCACCTAAATAACATTCGCAGGTAAACCTTGAACTTGTTTGCATTTGTAAACATTGGTAAACGGTCTAAAAGTCACTGGCTCGAGCCCGTCAGGAATACTTTAAGGCTGTGTACATAATAGTTATCTTTAAAAGATAATATGGACCAATTATAATTTATAAATAACATGTGCAATTTTCTTACAAGTTGAGCTTCACTATCTACGGGCCGCCTGTGCCTGTGCGTCCTACCCTGTTATTATATATTAGTATTTATAAACATAAAATATAATTTCGACGTCAGGATGAATTTATTTATCGCACGGAGCACCGACAACGTGTAATTTTTATCGTATTAAGAGCGCATATCGCTAAACATTTATATATTGTAGCATAGCTATACAGAAATGGTTAATTGTTGGAAATAATTTAAGCCATTATTAAAAATTCAATAGATAATAAATATTTATGATAATTATAGCTACCTTTTTATAGATCAAACGTCATAAATATTCACGTTGGTGCTAAATGCAGCTTTTATACATTTTGTACATATATGAATTGTTATATTATTTATATATTTTATTAATAAATTATGCAAAACTATTACTTTTTTAGCTTGTTAAACGTTAATCGCATTAAATAAAGATAATCAAATAGCATCATAAAGTACTTTTAAACTTTTCAATGTGCTTATTGGATGTGTCTATTTTATATAACAGCGCCATCTGTGGGTTAATTACGTAACTACATAATTAAAAAGTCATAGTCAGCGCCCTCTAGTTATTTACTGCTTCACTATAATTTAAAATAAACCGGCTGATTGACAACTAACTCACGGAGCTTTGTTTCTTTATTATTTAAGATAAAAACCACCATTAAAACCAGTTGCACAAAACACCTTTAAATTTGTATAATCCATTATTTACTTCATATTAATAAAAATAAATGTAAGTTTCAAAATTAATAATCCGACTTAAAAGACGGTGAAATTTCCCCGTTTTTGTTATTACTTATTACCCAGCTAATGTAATGATAATTACAATATATAATTATTAATTTATACGCGACCCGTTTCTTGATATATTTTGTATTTTTTGTAACTATATCATTAGACACGGATCATTAGATACTACCCTTTACTAACTTGGACGTGTTCACAATATCAATTGTATCAATTGGATAAAAATAGGATGAAAAACAATTTTCTCCATATATGTAAGCCAGAGCACAAACTAATGAAGGTATAACGTTGAAACAACTACACCTGCATTAAAAAAATCAATATATGTTAACGAAAAACTGAACAATGTCAATAATACCTTTTTAAAGTACACCTACTTGGTAAAGGGCAATAATAGGCCGTTTAAAATAAAAAATAAATATAATTTATTCTTTAACTGCCCACTTTAATTATATAGTTAATTACACATTTTTTTACAAAACGGCAAACAATTAAGATACAGACCAGTTGTGAAAAAATAAATTTATTTTTAATAAGATGGACCAAACAGTTCGATAACTAGTCCGATTTACCAAAAAGGTACAAAAACTCCATCCGATAAGGTTGTAAGTTCGGATAATATCTTTATAATTAAAAAAAACTACAAATTTCAAATCCTCCAACATTAAAAAAAATACAAATTATAAGACAATAATAATAATATTAAAAAATAAAATAATAGAAAGTCCGCGCCACAAAGTTTAGCGCGATGACAGCACGCGTACGAGCAGGCACCTACCTGGAAAGCCGGCGCGGCGGCGGCGCGGCGCCCGCGTCCCTTTCGCTCAAGGCCACCGCTGGACACGCTATTATAACCCTTAAGGCAACTTCACACCCGTACGGACGAGCGGAATTTCCTTTGCACTACTAACGACTTTTTTTAACCGTGTCGTAGAATCGAGTCTCGAATGCAAGAAATAGGAAGGCAAGTTTTATTGACATCACAAAACGGATCGCTTTAAATTATAAATAAATAGAACGTTTAATTTATAATATTTACTAGCATAAACATATCATCACACTTAGTTTTCTAAAACTTCGCAATGCAACGAAAACACCTAACATAAACAAAAACAAACCGATGCCTGTCACTGTCAAAGCCTCGTGCGCAGACACGGAGATCAGTTTGTTTTTAAATAATAGAATGCTTACCGGTTATGAATTGGAAATCCTATTGTTTAATCACTGCGATGACAACACTGCGACGATAACACGGCCTCTCCTGTTTGTTTGGATAATGAGTCGGTCGTCGGATGTGGTATAACGGGCCGGGCGCAGGCGTCGCTCAGGTGACAGCGCGACGCGAGCGCCGCGGCGCGTGGCGGCGACCCTACGTAACTTGACCCCCCCCCCTCCTCCCGTACACCCCTCTACCCGCAAACTTGAACATCCTTACGCCGTCGACTTGCCAGACGCGTCCGGCTGCATTTAAAATTATATATTTTTTGTAACTTTATGAAGTTAAAAGACTAATTTAACTTTTATTATTATACATTGCATGTCTTAAAAGGCATAGTTATTATTAATCCTTTTTATATAAATGCCAGTTAGTTTTAATACTAATGAGACCAATAATTTAATTAATTATATGTTAATTGTTTGTTAATAAGTATAAATATTTTGTAATACGAATCACAGAAACGGCGTTTTAATTAAGTAACGTTTAATAAAATGCCAATGAAGTTGTCAGTATCGCATAATGATATATTTTATTGATAAAATTCAGTTCACTTCATGATAAAAAAGATATTTCACTGAATATGTTCCAACATATTTTTTTCTAATTAACGATTAGGAATATGCTATTACCACCAACGTTCAAGTCTCTTGCTATGAAGCAGCAGCTAGGAAGCTACGGATAAAGGGTTTGTTCTTGCTCGCAGCTGACTTGCTTGTCTTTAAGCGACTAGTACTCGTATATAAATATTTGTAAAGCAGGTGTATTGCCTATATTTGTAAAAATATAAAATATAATCAAAGAATTACATAAGATATTTATTTTTATATCTTATTATCTAAATATAATATATTCTATAGTGCTAAGCCGTGTTCATCGTATGTAACAAATATCTTCTCGATGGCGGTGATGTAGGCGGCGGTTCGGAGATCTAGACCCAGGTTGTGCTGGACGGCTGTACGCTTAACGTTCTAAAATAAAATATTATATAAACAACCCGTAATAATAATATTAAATTTACTTTCTGGTAAAGTACAATATATAAAAATCAAACGATTTCTTACTTACTAATTTTAACCGGTATCAATAAAGTGATTATAATTAAATTGGTTAAAAAAATTAAATACATATTTCACAAAAGGACAAATATTTTCAATGAAATAATATTATATAAATTATAACATTATAAAATTGATATTAAAAACCTTTGACCGAATCCCGTAAGATTTTCATTTTTGTGCTCATTTGTCAGGAATACAATTTGTTTACCCGGATGTTTCTCATAACGAGACAGAACCGAACCTGTCATTTGTCTTACTCATTTGAGGATACCAAAATTAAGACAATTCTTACCCGACATGCATTTTCCATGGTGTATTCTAAGCCGGAGTTCACTATCAGCTCCTCAGAGGCTCCAGACATCAAGGATTGGAAGGTCGGTGTTGGGGAGATTTTCGCGGTTATGTTAGAACTCTTCAGCGATTGCTCGACTGAATCTAATAATAAATGCTTAGTCTTTAAGGGAATTCAATAATTTAAATTAAGACTATAGCAGATCTCACTTACCTTTGTGTTAATTATAATTTTTTTAAACAATAAAGAAAAAAAATGTTTAGTAATATGTTAATGATAAAATCCAGTAACGCAATGTTGAAGCCGATTCAGCCGTTCCGAAAAGTGAAAAACAAACCCAGCAAAGCGGTGTTGGAGTCTCTCCAGAACTTGATGTTAAGTTTTCCAAAACTGACATGATTGAGGTTCTTGAGGAACTCGAAGTAAGAGACCGTGACTCCGCCCGCGTTGGCCAATAAGTCTGGTAAAACCAACACCTTCTTCTCCCGGAGCTTCAAATCTGCAGCAGGTGTGGTTGGACCGTTCGCACCTTCTGCTATTATCTATGCGACAAACATTTATTGGTACATATAATCAAACCACGCTAGAGATTCTTTTATAAAATTTAACGAATAAAAAGACCCTGAATTTTGTGCCGTACCTTACAATCGAGTTTTTCAACAACGTCCTTTGTTAAAGTTTTCTCCATCGCGGCTACAATTAGGATATCGTGTTTGACAAATAGTAACTCAGGACCGACTTCCTTCGCGCCAGAATAACCTTTTGCACTTCCTTTATTCTTAACTTTGTATTCATGGAGTTCCTGAACAATGTTTAGTAAATATCAATGAAGTGCCAAATATATTAATCGTATCTGTAATTGTGTCTGTTCCACAATATCATATCATATGATCATGAACTGGAACATATCAGAGACCAATAAAAAAAATGTTATACCTTTGAATTAATACCATCATCATTTTGAAGGTTCACGTCTGCTTCAAGAACTCCAATGACTTTAACTCCCTGTTCCTGGAGATACATTGCTGCGTAGCTACCCACATTACCAAATCCTTGAATTATAGCTGTTTTGCTCTAAAAAGGGAACATATAAATTATTTCTGAAAAAATAAACATACTGGCTATCTACTCAAAGATAGTAATTATAACATAAGTAATAGTGCACCTTAAATCCAGGTTCCAACCCGATAAGTTTCATCCAGTATTCGTCTTGTATAAACAGAGCGGTGATGAGAAAGACCCCACGTCCTGTAGCTTCCACCCTCCCATGGATTCCACCCCCATTAATAGGCTTACCAGTGACACACGCCGCTGCGTTTAAATCACTGTGACCTTCAATTTTAAATTGCACCTAATATATAAAATAAATCTTTTTTTTTTTTTGGTAGATCGCAATAAAACTCACCCAAAGTTTTGATATAGGTATCCACAATCCATGACATCTCTCTACCAGATGTATTTACATCTGGAGCTGGAACATCTATACCCGCTCCTATAGCAATAAGGCAAAATTAAACAAATTTAATAAATACTACAAAAATAAAACCGACATTTGAACATACCAATATAATTTTTCTTAGCAAGCTCCAAGGTGTATCGCCTTGTGATCCTCTGCAGCTCAGCGACCGTGTACTTTTTTGGATTGATAGATACACCTTTTATATAAAATATAAATATAATTAAGATTTTGATAATAAGGATATTACCCAAAGTATAAAAAATAAGAAATTTTTCTACTACTTCAAGAAAACTACTAAGACTATTCTTAACAGTTGATATATTTTTTTAATATTTTGCTTTTTTTTGAAGTTTCAGGTTACAAATCATGTAAAGGAAAGTAAAAATGCTTTAAATATGGTTCGTATAGAAAGTAAAATTAGCCTATCTCAGCCACAATGATAAATAGGAAATACCAAAAATAAGGACTTAAGATATTAATATTTGATGTAACATTTGTGAACAGTGACAACCTCCCTTTGCTCCTCCGAAGGGTATGTTGGAACAGGCGCATTTATAAGTCATGAGAGCAGCAAGAGCCTTCACTTCCTCTAAATTAACTTGGTCAGAAAACCTTATTCCTGTTAATTATTTTTTCTTTTAGCAATACAACTAATCAGATATTACAAGAAATACACTGTATCATGAGAATTGTTTATACCATTTTTTTACAATACCACACAAGTTCTCTATTCCTATAAAGAAACAGAAACCAAGTAAAACCAACCCAAATCAAATGTTTCAAGTCATGACAAAAATCCATTTTTTTAATATGTCCGTTGATCTTGTTGATTATTTGATTACACTCGCGAAAACTACAAGACGGATTTTGATGAAATTTAACGACCAACAATCTTACCTACGTTTCTTGAACACACTAGTTTTTTTATGTTTGGTAGTTTATAAGTAGGTAGTACCGAAAAGGTAGAATCTTGGATTATGTTATTCTTGTAAGACGCCGTCGAAGGCAACGAGTAGGTAATTTGAAATAAAATTACTATCATACAATAATTTTGAAATAATAATAGGGAAGAGCAATGATATAGTTATTCTGGTGCCCATTAATAAAGAGACATCTAGAAAAGTAATATGCAGTCTTAAAATAGATCAATGCGAGTCCTTCCTATACGATTTGAGCACACTCACTAAATGCAGGCAGAGTATATCACACCTCCTTTGCACGGCAGACGATGCACGCTATGCTGAGAGCGGTATCCTTGTACTATCTCGTAGTCACCGTTCTTCCGCTGCAGGGGAAACTCGAACTGCAGGGAACTGTTGCAAGAACCCATAACCTACAATACATATACCTATGTCAAAGCCTATTTAATCGATATTGTTATCTGTCATTACAATACTACTCGGACTTTGTACCTTCAAAATACCAGCAACCCTTTGTTTTCTTTTCTTTTCTGAAAAATGTGCATGTTTCTTAAGATATTCAAACAGGGAAGGTTCCACGACCTTAACAGCAAAGTGGTAGAAGTATTCCACCATCCGATAAAAGCTAGGATCGGGATCCTCTAACACGGCCATTAAGTGTTTTGGTATTTCATAATTCCTCACACTTGTGACATTTGTCCTTATTCTCCGTGTCAATATTGTTCGCACATTTTTTAATGGAAAAAAGAACATTTTAGGGGATAAATTATTTTAATCTAATCAGTAAGTAGGAATCGTTTTGGCATATATGATATGACATCTAAAGATATTGTCAGATATATATTTGAAAAAATCTTATAATCTACTAAACCCGGATTTTTGTCTTCTCTATGAAGGATTTATAAGACCTAATAAAAGTATAATTGAAAAAAAACGTTAAGCGTTTTTGTGCTTTATTAATATTTAATTACCTACAGGTTTAGTAGACATAACCCAGGATAGAAAAAATTATTGTAACCCAAAGATTAGTATGTTTCTGGCCATCTCAAGAAAGACTTTATCAATACAAAGAAAAAATATAAAGTGGATGTATATTTATAGTGTTAAATTATTACACTTTACGGTGCATGGTTATTATTATATACATAGATTATATTAGTAAAAAAGATCTCATAAGGATTATAAGTGTACGTGCATATTATTGTGTATTACCTCTTGCCAACGACTTCGCTTGCCCCCTCCTGCCATATACACATTGGAATCTATCACGTAAAATATATTCACAATCATACATTTTCAGTCATATTGTATTTATAGACTGAATCATTCAAAAAATATTAATTTTACAGATTTTACAGTCACTATATTACAATATTACACCACTTTCAAGAACTTATTTGAACTTTGAAGAAAAAACCTAATATGATTTTTCAACTTGATTTATCCGTGAGCCAGATTTTACCATCTTAACTACAAAGATAGGATTTTTATTCTATATCCATGGAAACACGATAAATAGTAAGTAGATCATGAAAATTTATACCAAAATAGATATTTATTAAACAATAATAAAGTCAGTGAAACTAAGATTGCATTTCTCTTAATAATTTAACCTACTATCATGCTCAGGTTCAAGTAACTTTTCTCTCCTGTTAAAAATGTACCATGAGAAGTTTTATTTACATTTCTCGAGACATATTTTACATAATACTATCCTTCTTAATATTTTTTAATAAAATATTCAGTAGGTCTATCCAGTTAGTAACCTAAGGTACAATTCAATAAAAACCGAAACATAAACAAAAAAAATAAGAAAAAAACTACATCAAAACTAATTCATATATGTATAGTAAAAAGGAAACAGTAATTGCGTATTTTCTTCCAAGTAAAATGAAGTTTAAGCAAAAGCTAATCAATATATTAGAAATTAAAAATAAAGGTACTTATATGCACAATTGTTGTCATTTCGGTCGGTGTTCTACTTATCTTAGAATTGTATTTCTCTCATATCCGAAAACATTCGCACAATGTTCACGAATGCGAATATTCGTTACATCACCAATATGATAAGTAATATGTGCTAGATTTTTATTTTTTATTTACTTACTTCATTATACTACCTTATGTAGACTAATGCACTTGTTTTATATACTAGACTTATGTACTTTCCTTATTTACTAGGCTCAAGTACTTTGCTTATATATGTACTATTATGTACTATCCTTATATACTTCTCTTATATACTAGCCTTATGTGCTTCTCTTATATACTTCCCTTATTTATTTCTGTTATATACTTCGATTATGTAATAGACTTATGTACTTCATATATGTACAAGACTTACGTACTTCGTACTTTTATACTAGTCTTTTCGAATCAAATATTTCACATTTAATTTCATAATCATGCATCATCTTAATGTAAATCATTGTAGGCAAAGAAAATTCATCAATGTTTACGATTTTTAAAATGTAATTTCCATATCTAAACATATTTATTCACAAAAAAAAATCTTGCTGCTACTGCCTTTTTGTTGACTTTAAAATATTTTTAATATTTCGTTTCTTACATGTACATCATATACTAATTAATAAGTATTTTTTAATCGCTCGGTATTATGATCAGAAATTAATAGGGAATTTAAAAATAGAGGTTTAAATAAAAATATATTTCAAAGAGTGTAAAAACTATTAGCAATTGCAAGTTAACGGGCATTTGAAATGTTACCTACAGATCAATCAATTAAATTCTAAAAATACTCGTATCATAATACGCGGGGGTTCGATGAACTAAAAAATAAATAAAAACGGAAAAAAAAAACATTTGATGAAAAAATACTTTATTACAACACAAATTGTTTAGAAAATGGAGTATATGGCTTATGATAATTTTAGAATAAACATTAAAACTAATTCTCCGTAAATAACTTATGTTCAAAGTAACGCTAGAACACTTTACAGGGCAATGCGCCGCCTCTTTCAGCGAGTGGTAACTATGCTCATTACACATATTACTCATTGAAATTACATTTTTATATCAAACCAATCCCGAATCAAACCAAGCGGACTGTACATTGAACAACGAGAACGGCGCAGCGCCGTCGAAAACTTACACTATATCAATTATAATTAAATCAATCACTAAACTATATTAATCAGTATCTAAAATTGTTTATTTCCACACGGGAGAGCCAGGGTGCGTTACTATAATCAGTCGTTTTGACGTCAATTACATAACTAATTCTTTAAACTGTGTATTATTATTCAGTATCCGGCAGTCCTCGATCAATGCAGCAATACGGGACCCCTCGATACCATATATTATTATAAGGTTGCGTCATATAGGTAATTATTACAAGGTTAGAGTGAAAATCAACTGACGTTATATACGTAACAGCGCATACTTTATAAATAAGAGGGACGGGCACGAGACCGCTCTAAAATATATCACAATCGTAATTTATTTCAAACGTACGCACTGCTAGCTATATAACGTTTAAAATATCATCAAAAATGTCCGTTTACGCTCCAAATATTGTCACATTTAGCAACATTATTATATATTTTTATATAACTTCAACAATACTCGGATATCTTAATCATTAAAGAGGAAACTATAATCTATAGTACAATATAATTTTTATAATTTTATGTCCATCGCATTTCAATAGAGCCCCAACGACAACACCAAACAATCAACTATTATAATAAATGGGTATTGCTTGTGCCATAACATCTAAAAGCTAATCGGAAGAAAATAAAATAATGCAACCCAATTTTAATGTCAAATCAATCAATTCACTGTACCTCGGTGAATATTTCAAACTTCAAATCAATTTATTGGATATACATAAAATGTCTAAAAATTGAAATAAAAATACGATCGTCGAGAGATCGACCACAAAACAATTAATAATTAACAACACACAAATATCACTAAGTGATTCATTTAATAGAAATAGAATTACTTATAATTAAACAAATTTTTATATTATAAATGATAAACTTTAAGCACATTTAGTATGTACAGGGTACACTGTGAAATATAAAACGTTCATACATATCCACATATTGAGCAAATGGGTCCGGAAACACTCACTTCACTGATTCACCAACTATCGTTCATCGTCTGGTGCAATCCGTGTGTGTGTGTGTGTGTCTGTCTGTCTGTCTGTCTCTATGTGTATCTGTCTGTCTCTATGTGTGTGTGTCTGTGTCTGTATGAGTGTTTATTTCTTGAACAGCATATTCCATTGTTTAGGAGGTTGCGACGTCGATGGCTGCTGCTGTGACGCATGTCTCTGATGCGCCGACTGGAAGCCTGAAAATAACAAATCATTTATAATGTCGAGAAATATATTGATATATTAAGCAGCGATGTTTTTTTAAGGAAAACTCAGTAAACATCATGTATATCCTAAATATTAGTCAAAAATTCATAATAAATTATTATATTTAATTAAAGTCGTATAGTTGTAACATTCATTACATTTTATTTATTCTAATTGAAATATATTCCTGAATATGAAAGGAAATTTGAAGCAACCCGAATTACGCACATGGGTTAATTGTGTAACACCAGGGTCGTTTAAGAAAGTCACTTATTTTTATTATATACATGAAAAAAGGTGATGCAGAGAGTAAATTCTACAACTACACCGGAAAGGTCTGAATTGGATACAAACCTGCCTGAACAATTCCCGAGAACTGTTTCTGTCGGACAGACTCCCACAGGGCGCGGCGCTACTCGGTCAGCTCGCGCTCGCCCCCGGCCTTGTCCGCGATGCACGACCGCGCCACCGACGCGAACAACCTGCTTTGCACAGCGGTGCTTGTAGAGTTTTTGGTTTGCTTTCTTTTTGTTTATCTTTTTTTTTTAAATTATAAACGGCCAGTCTTAGAGAGCTGTTGGATTCTTTGATTCGGTGAATAAAATTATTTTACAACCTTGATCTATTTTTAGGGCTTATGATAAAAAAATCTATGATACGTTTATCAACGATTCTGGGGGACTTGGATAGTGAACCTTTAATAACCAGTATATTTATTTACTTGGAAAGTTCAGTATTAATAGAGCAACTTACTTTTCAATCTCGGGCGCACAATGTACGAATTCGTGAGTCCAGAATTTGTAAATTGGATTTTTAATGAGTTCAATGAAAGTTATCAAGAGTCCCCAGGGGTGAGGACGGTTGACGATGAGCCTCTCGAGCAGCATCCTCGTTATCTGTTCCTGTACGGCTTCGGAATTCGCCTCCGCGAACAAGTACAGCAGACAACAGCTGAAATAGTGCGTGTGGCTGTTCGGGTAGCGCAGCTGATTCGCAATCGCGTTCAGAAATAGATACCTAGAAATGATATACGTTAATACACGGATTTCGCACTTAATAAATGTTACATTAAGGTCACTGACCGGCCCTCGTAGTCGAAGTCTACAGTGAAGTTCTGGAAGATGTCCATGTGCGCGGAGTGAGCGATGGTCGACATGTTTGGGGTCTGGCCCTTGGAGCGGATGTGAGCGATCGCCTGCGTGCCCACGTACAGTACTACCGCGTTCATCAGCTGACTGTTGTACCTGCGACCCGGCTCGTTCACCACCTGGTATTATATTATAAAACAGTTATAATATTCATCAAATCATAATAGCGATATATTGAAAAAACTACAAGTCATACAACGGTCTAACACTAGACAAACTTCGATGTTCGTCGCGTCACTCCCGCTCCTTGTTACCTTCCATGTAAAATATGTCTGATTCACCTGCATGTTACCGCGGAGCTCCGATAGGAAGGTTACTGGAGCCCGAGCCTTGATGTACGCGTCCAGATCCTTTTTGAACTGCGACGCGGGTATGATATTGGCGTAGTTGATGACGGCGCGGGGAGGGAGCGTGATCTCGGCTAACAAGTCCACCTTCAGGTTCGGTGTGAACGGATCCGGGAGACGCATGTTCCTCGGGAAGGCCGACAGGATGAGGTTTCTCATTTGTATGCAGTTCGGCGGGATCTCGTCACAGAAGCCGTAGTGGTAGTCGCACAGGAATTCGGGAAAGTCGTGGAGCAAAACGAGCAACACCTTGAGGGTCCCCTTGTATAGCATCATGACCGGCGTCGCCAGCTCCGTGTTACGTAGGAACGGATCGAGGAACTTGAAAAGGTCGATAAGCAGCGTCGAATACATTCCCCAACCCTGGCAACAGTCAACGTTTAGTAAAGTATGAAAAGTGTTAATAAATAACAAGCGATGATCAAGCAATGGTATCAAAAGCGAATATCAAACTGTAAACACATACGAGCTTAAATGAAAAAATTTATATACCAATACTTCCATGATAGACTTGAACAAAAGGAAAAGAAATTCATAAGATATGCAGTGAATTAGAAGAAATACAATGCACATGTATTTACAGATAAAATATATATGTGTCTGTTCACACTCACGACCACAGGAGTGTAGAGAAGACATTGTGGTCATCATGGTACCATAGAACCTCTTGTACATATACGTATTAATATATAATAAGTGTGGGTGTGTGTGTCTGTGTGTTTGTGATGTATAAGAGCCGCGTGTGAACAGACACCGTTACATACAAGCGGAGGACTCGTGTAATTTACATGATGGGCTAATGATTGTTGTTTCCTTAGTGACCCGCATCCAACTTGAAATTTTAGTTAAAAATTCAATTTCTTTTAAATAAAAAAATCAAGTTTGTAAAAGATCACAATCTAGCTTTTTAGACATAATCTGGAGTTTGAATAATTTGCACCAGACAAAACATTACAAGGATCTTGGCTTATACGTAAAGAAATGCTTACAGTTCATCCTTTAAATGAATATAATGTTTTGTCTAATATGTGCAAATAAATATGGTTTAGATTAGAGATATTAAAAAATATTGGCTAAAGCCGGGCGTCCTTTAAGCACAATTAAAAAAAATGCAAATGCAAAAAAAATTGACAAATATATTTTATTGTATTGTATCTAGTGATACTTTACAAAATGTAAATATAAAATAAATGAAAAATCTACTAAGAGTGCACCAAACATTTTATTTAAATGTACCAAAGGAGCTTTACCATTTACAAGAAACTTATCTAAAATAAGACTATATAATATGCATAAGGTATGTTCTTTCTAATATATCAATAAAATTTATTTTCCAAACTCATATAGTCTCATTCTATTACATTGGTACCTGACATTGTTTAAACGAAGCAACAGAATGGGATTCCTAAAATCTATGGACTACAATCATTAGTTATAATTGTTACAATTATCTTGTTAGCTGACAATATAAACTATGGCATTTAATTAAAATTAAATAAGATAGAACGTGCAAATGAGGCTCCGATACTGTATGTACCGATAATGTGTAAATATTATAATTAATACATCGGAACCTCATAAATCCAGATTACGTCTTCATCTAATATCAAGATATATTAAAATATTATCTTGATTATATATAATCTAACATTCATACTATGGTACATACCTTCTGCTGCGGTGTCACGGCCAGTACTCTGTTAACGAAGGCTCTGTGAGCGACGATCTCCAGCCAGGCGTAGCAGAATCCTGGAGCTACACTAGGTCTTATGATGCGAAGGGTGTGGCAGAATGCTGTGAGAACCTGTAATTTTTGTATATATTAAACAAATGTAACATTAATTCTCCAATTGGACGCTTAACAATTGATTAATTTCTATTAGAATCGTTTACACCTAAATTTTGTTAGGGCTTCTCTTTCCATGAGATTATAAACACTACTTTGGTGCTATTTCATTGCTTTGGCTACCTATTTCTACAGTGGCAATATTTTCACGTATATAATTTATAAACAAGTTTTTATTGAACAATTTATCTATGTTCAATGTGTTATCACAATAATAACAGAGATAATAAAGATTACCTTTTAACAACTATCTATACATATATTTTGTTTAGTCCTTGAATAAACAGATCCAGTCATTTCAGGTAGACAACTTATAAATTCGTATGTTTGTAAAAAATTTGTAACATAATTTCATAAAAAATATATAATCTATATGTACATTATATATTACAAATATAATATCACCTGATAGTTCATAGATTCCAAGACCGGCTCAGCCATGTTCATGTCGAGGAAGAGTATCAACAGAAGCCGGTGGTATGGAAGCTGTTGGAAGTTGGCTCCGTGTTCCTCGTGATCTTGCATCAGGCAACCAGCGATAATACCGAGGACCTAGAGCACGATTTATAAAACATTCTATTAAATTACTATTTTTACTACATTACAGCAATCAAAGAGGTTCTAAATATTTGTGACTATTACAAACCTTATTCAGTAAATTCAACTTCGGTGTAGGGTTGCCACCATCAGCTGTATTCTTAATGAGCAGAGACACTAGTTTAATGAACGAGTCACACATAGCGTAACACTTGTCCCTCTTCGGAGGTGCTGGAGGAGGATTCATCCTATCTTCAGTCAGCAGCTGGTACACATTTTCTACGCACATTTGCGTCGCAATACGGAAGAAACGCGTGATCATGTCGTCCGACTTGAGAATTCCGTTCATGTTCATTCTGTGCACGTAGATATTGAAGTTCTGTCCAATTTCAATCTCCGTTAGTGGGCTGAGCAGTACGTTCCTCCATTCGCGGAGTAGATTCTCTGTCTTCTCTTGGAGACCGGGTGGGTCTTCGTAGTCGCGAGCCTGTAGTAATATATTATTTTACAACCACATAATATATAGTTTTAATATCTTCATAGAATGTGTAGGAATATCTCAAACACACTTACCCGTACTTGCAGGATGCCATTATGGATATGCGCTGTAGGTCCAAGCGGTGATCGTTCCCCAAGATACGTGCTAGGGTCTTGATTAATGCGTATAGTCTCGATCAGTGTGGCGAGACCCTCTGGTGGAGGTTGACGCGAGTGTGACATCATCCTTACGAGGGTCTCGGTAGTGTGATAGAGGTCGGATTCAGTAGCGTATACATTATTTCTGTCGTCAACGAGGTATAGCTGCACTACTTGCATCGCGAATGCTACCGCGACGTAGTTGTTTCCGTTATCCATCAAATGTGCGAGTGCAAGATCGTACTGGAATAAATGTTTGTTTTTAATCTATAAACGCCTCAATTGGGTTAATTAAAGTTTAACGAGTGCATTTACCTGTGGCATGTTAATCAAATGGTTTCTAACGAGGCAGTCGATAGCTTCAAGATTGTATCTCAGCTCGTCTCTGCATTCCGCTACACAGTACGTGATCTGCTTGGTCGTCCACGCGTGTCCGTATACTCTGGCGTCTTCCAGTAGCTTTAGAACCCGAAGGTGGATGTCGCGATAGCGCGTCATCATCTCCGCGTGTTCTGGGTTTGTACCGGGCTGGACTATGTGACCGTCCAAGAGACCTTCGACAGCCTAATAACATTTAATATATATATATAAGTATTATTTAAATACGAGACATATTTGTATAAAAATAACATAATGTATTAATATATACCCGTTGCAGGAGTGTGTAGCCAGAGACGATGTCACGATTTCGTCTAGCTATGATGAGGCATTCCAGCAATGTGTGCATATTTGTCGCTTGCACAGCAAATGAAGGTACCGTTAAGGCATTGGACAGGAACAACTCGGCAGCCGATATCAAAGTACCCATTTCATCGGTGCCGTAAACCTATTGGACATTAAACAATAAAAGTAACTACGAAAAAAAATATATATAATTATAATACCATACCTGCTGTGGATTCATAACTTGGCTGAATGTCATCTGTGGTATTTGTTCTTGAGCAGACGGTTTCGGGATAAACATACCAGCATCACGGACGGGCATGAACCCTGGGATGTTGCAAGCGAACTCCTCGTATACCGAAATCTGAGGGTCAGTTGGTCCACCGACACGTAAACGAACCCGCTCCGGAATTCTCTCGGTCTGGTAGGTCAATACAATGGCGTCGTAATATCTGCGTCCTTCTTGTCGCGCGATTTTTCGCATTTCGTAATCGTTCATTAGTCGTTTATCGAGTTCGGGAAGCGCCTTTTCTACGGCCGTCTTTTGGATGAAAGCACACGCAAGTTCCATATTCTCGGTAGCTAGCACTGCTGCGGCGCTTTCAATGATGTCCTTCTGTAAAGTGTTAAACTAAGTTAAAAGTATAAAGAAATGATGTATGGCGATGTACAGGATTTGAGCCCTATATTCAAGAAACAAGTTACCTGTTGCGGCGTGGTTGGAATTAGCGCGGTGATGAAGGCGGCCTTCAGGTTGGTGCTGATGGTACTGATGATCTGCTCCCGACAGGTTATCATGGCCATGCCGGCGGTAAGGTTCCGCATCATGTGGTGAGCGCAGGTGCGCATGCGCACTTCGTCGGGGTCGAAGGAGAAGTCTTTCCTTATTGTCTGCTCGCATGTCGTCAAGGCGTACTTAATCGATCGGTCAACAACTGGATGAATCCATTCCTGAATAGACCTCTCGATTGCGGGCTTCACAAATTGTTTCAAATGTGGATAATTTTGAAATAAAATAATGTGCGGGTTGAAACATATTTTCTGTCCAAAGGCTGACGTCGACGACACGTTGACGTCTAAGTAGTTGAACCTGGGCTCCGGCAGTCCCAAGACACCCATCAGATTCGGATCATTGGTTACCATCCCGCCGGTGGGCGTGGGCGCGGCCACAGACATGTCCTCGACGGGGATCATCTGCGGCGGCGGCGGCATCAGTTGTATTTGTGGCGCTTGAATCATAGTCTGGTTTACGGGCATTACGTTGGCTTGTTCCTTTATCATTTTCGGTTGTGAAAGTTGAAATTCTATAGTCCTCACTTTCTCCGGGTCCTTCAGGTATAGAGACGGTTTCAGGTCGGCAATATCTAAACTCAAGTTTTTACAAAGCACTTCTATTTCAAACTTCAGGTTTAATTTTAAATCTGGTTCTTGGTGTAATTCGGCCAAAACGTTCATTAGAGCCATTGTCCAAGGGTTCGGCGGTTTGAATACGACGTTCTTGGCGCAGGATTCCAAGACCTTCGCGACAAACGGCACGACGTATAGCAGCTCTTGCTGGCCTTTGTGATAAGCTTCAAGTAGGAGTGCTTTGAGATCGAGATCTATGTAAAGAATAGGTTGGTTGCGAGCTAAGGTGAGCATGCCTAACCAGTGACCGAGGTTTTTGAGTAACGAACGGTCAGAAAAGTTAGCTATGCCTTTATCAGATCGCAAGAGCACTCTAATATTTCGATAGGTTTCTTTAGTCACTAATTTGTTTATTTCACGGATTTTGAGGACGTCTAGAAAATTGGAATACAAGGCATGGAAATTAAGTTCAATGGATGCTCTTTTCATTACGAGATACTGTGATAGCCATGGAAAATATTCGTCAGTTATTATTTCTTTTAATTCTTCACATTTAGGTTGTAGATTCAGCTGACTAAGATTATTGAAGATAAAAGCAGTTTTGTCTTGAATTGCTTCTGGCGGCGCGTTTATTTTTTCTTCCCTGTCTGTAGCAGTGAGTAGTGTATCAATGTTGGTAGCGTTAGCTATGGATGGCCGACTGCCTATGCCACCCGCAATACAGTTTGAAACCTTAGAGATGACGGAGATGGCACTTGGAGCGCAAATGACTGCCCTGTAAACGAATACTAACTTTAATACATATAACATACAATTTATGAGTACATAAACGCTTCAGACAAAATAACAAATATAACACTAACGTAAATCATAAGCAACATATTTTTATACTTTACCTGTATGGTGCAGATACAGTTATAACAGTACTCTGGTTCAAGATGGCGGTTAGACTCGAAGGTAAAACAGCGCCCTGTGGTTTCGTAGGTGGCTCTTGACTCTGAAGACCATATTCGATATACTCAATCAAGTGAGGAGGGAACTCATTAAAATGAGGTATGGCTCTGACGTGTTCACAATATTTATGGTAGTCTTTTAAACGTGACTTAAATCTGTCTAACGCTGCAATTCCAAAGTAATACATTTTAGAGCCCTCCGGCTTTCTCAAAGCATCTAATACGAATCTTAAAGCTAGTCCCAGAGACACATAGCTAGGCACTAGTCCCTTCTCAATAATACCACCGAATAACTGTGCAGTAATATGAAGCTCTTTGTCGGGGTATTGTGGGAAAAATTTATATTCTTCGAATAGGTTGCGGAGCATGCAAGAGAACACATCACGTTCCCTCTTATTTGGCGAATCTTGAAACTTCTTGAGCATTTCCAGCACCTCATCAATTGACAATGTAGGATGTGGAGGATGATTATAAATCCTTTGAAAGTAGCCATTGGCTTCATCTTCTATTTCTTTTGAGACGTTATGAATCATTTCTGGGAAATGTATAGGATCAGGTAAACGAGGTTTATCCATAGGAGCAGGCGGCATTCTCGCCAATGCCCCCATATTTGCGACATTAGCGACGTGTTGCTGCATGGGCATCATAGCAAAGGGACTGTTAGGTCCTGCGCCTATAAGACGGGAAGGTGAACCTGGTGCTGCAACCAACGGTCCAAGGGTTCCGGGCATAGCAAAAGCTGTGTTTGCCGGAGCTCCTAAAGTCATATTAGCAACATTAGGGGCTAAATTTGCAATAGCATCAACGTGTGGAGTAAATAGTTGCGGTCCCAAACCAGCCGGATTAAAAGGCGTTTCTAAAATTCGGGTATGCGGTCGTGCGATGCCAGGTATTCCTGGTCTTGCCTTGGTTAAAATTAAAGCTTGGCAGCTAGCCATTACGTTGCATATAGCCTCTTGTAGTTCTTGTTGCACATTTGGAATGCACAATTGCAAACATGCTAACATCGTGCCAACAGTCTCTGGCGATAACTGCGCTGCTTTAGGCAGTTGGTCTTCAGGCATTTTTCCGAGCACTTGTGGGCATCGTCGCTGAAGAAATTTCACCATTGCCGTAACAAACGTCTCTCCATGATCACGTATTTTGTCTGTCAGCCACTTGTCAAGTTTGAGGTACTCTCTACGAGATGCTAAACAAGCTAAATCAATCACGAAAGGAAAAGACTGGACGTTTAACAATAAGGATAGTGCCTTAAGGTCCTGCGCCACGTCCAATATTCTCGACAGTTTCGATTGATCACTCTCTCCTCGAATATACCAATCTGCCATAGCATGCATTATTATAGGCTTGATGTTGGGATTTTGTGAATGCCAAGCGTGTTGTAACACTATGCCTGAATTAGGATGGTTACCCAAAAATATGGGAATGAGCGTTGTTAGAAGTTCTTGTCTAAATACTGTTATAGGTGGACTAATTTGTAACAAAGCCAACAAAAGTATATCTGGACAATGTTGCACCGGGAATTTGAATAACTCGTGCACTTGCAAATAATAGCCTCGCTCTGAGGCATATAATAAGAGCTCAACTAGATATAAGCACCGCCAAGTAGATACTTCTTTATTGTCCGTTTCTGGTGGTGATTTCAGTAGATCAATGGACACAGGATGAAAGGGGTGATCCGCAAAACTGAATATATCTGGGAATTTAAGTATATTTGATATGAAACTCATTTGACCTTCTAAGTTCGCCCATCGTCGACAAAGGTATTCCACCGGGAATATGTTTGCGGGATAACCTGCGCTTTGGAGACCTAAACGTAAGATAGTAAATAATAGGCTTAATCCTTGTCTATCAGGAACTATGAATTCGGGATGATCTAATTGTAGAATAACTTCTTTCCAATTTAAATTCGAGGCAAGTTCTTTTAGAGTCTGGACAAATACATCAGGATTCCATGTTTCCGTGACGTGTCCATGGGCAAGGGCTTCTTTTTTAGCTTCATGGTTCATCCAAAAATTACCGGGTGTTTGTATATGTGGGGCATCTGGGATAATCACGTGGTATCTGACCATCATAGAAATAATTCTCGCAACATCAATGGCCGTGGGTTCCCTAGCACCAAAATTTACCATATGATTTTTGCAGTCTTCGACGGAAGCCGTGAAGGCATAGCCGATGTCACGAATGATTTCCGCTAGTGTATTGTCCATCATTGCTGTTGTCATGTCATCAGATGTTGTCATCTCCTCCAGAGGAGTCTGGGTGTCGTCGGGGTACAGCAGAGGAGCTAGTACAATTGGAACTACTTCTCGGGGAAAATCTATACGTAATCGTTTTAGAAACAAATCTTTCGTCACGGCCGCAAGCCGAAAGTTCTCGTAGGCGAGACTGGTGAGAAGAGTTTGCAGAACTTCAGGGCTGCATTCCTGAAGACCTGCTCGCTCAACTTGATGTCCGCGTTCTGTGTAGAAAAAAAACACCATTAGAAAAACATACCAATAATCAATGAATGCATACTTAAGAAAAGTTAAGATTTTACAGTAGCAAAACTGCCCGTAAGCGTTTATTATACCTGCGTCAAGATAACACTGTACAAAGTCCAAAAATCGTTTCTTTAAATGCTGTTTGGCAAGAGAAACAATTTCAGGTTTCGAAGAATTTCTTCTCAGCACCAATGTGAAGGCAACATCTTGGGCTGTCGTAAATTTCAGCAACCTTGCAAGTCGAGTAAGTAGTGAGTTTGTCGGTTTTAATACCTGCGAAACAAAAAACCTCTCTTTTCTTACATCACAAGCCATACAATCCTTACAGTAAAATGATTCATTAACAATAAACATTGCAAAATTAAACAAAAAAAAACTAAAAATAATAATTAATAAGCTGTAACCCTTTCAATCCCACGATAAGGACAATACACAAATAATAATACAATAGGAAAGAGTTATATAAAGTATTGACCTTCTGTAGAGACCGCGTCGGCTGTTCCACAGCCTGGCAGACAACCGTCGCCTTGGCGGGGTGGTTGAGCAGACAGGCCAGGTGCTGGGCGAGGAGCGACGCGTGCACGCTGGACGCGGAGCCCGAGCGCTCGTCCCACGTCTTAGCCGCCTCACTGAGCAGGCACCTCAGCAGTTGATTCTCTGCTTCCAAGCCATAGAGACTGACAATCTGAACCCAATGTAACATACATTTAAAACAAAAACATAAAATAAAAAGCCTTGCATTAAAATAAGCGGCAATCAAAAATAAAATTGCATCTATTGCATAAATATAATAAAAGTAAATAATATTAAAATCATTCACATACCACAGAACAAAAAAAATAATCTACTGGATAGCTCACTGTGTACTAATGTCCAATATTATATTATATAAAAGTTTTATATTATATTTAATTAAAATAATCATTCGCAATTGTAATGATACAGAAAACATACACTTACAACCATATCTTATCTTAATTACTCCGATGTTCATTCTAAGACAATAACTATAAGTCAGTCTCTCAAAAATAAATAACTTATTTATATGTTTCAAAAACATATTTAAAATATGTTTTAGCATTATTTTATAACTTGTTAAATTATAATATTCAAGGACTATTTTAATTTAGAAAATCAACAAGGTACAATAAATTATCAATGACAAGTTTAATATTGAAAATAAAATAATAAAAGTGTTTCAATACATATATGCAAGCAACGGATTCTAAAATAACAAGCCACCATTGAACGCAAAGAATCAAAGCTCTGATATAATTTTAAAACAAGTAATTTTATTGACAAACATTTGTATATACGCAAAACAATTACATGAAATGATCAGATGGCATCAGAAGAGCTGTTATTTCTAAAAATGTCTTTATACTCTTTAGATATATTATTTCAATTTCATTTATTTAAAAGCTTATATCCTTCTGTTGCACTCCTAAACTACTCTAGGATTATTTTATACAAATTTCTAGTCTCTAGATTCAGCAGTAGCATGTTGCAGTCCTTCAATCAAATTAATTACACACTATAGCCGAAACAATATGTATATATTCAAAATATATACATAAAGACCAAGAGAAAGGAAACAAAGTACTTTATTAACGAAAATTGAGAAAGTATTTTAAATACTTATTAGACTGAACCTGTTTCCCCCACCAAAAATTGTATTTATTACATCTAACATTTGTTCATGAAAGATCAAAATTCAACGACTGTAATACATAAATGAAAATTCTAATGCAAGCTTTTAAATGAAATAAAACTTAAAAAAAAAGACACCTAAAAATATTTACAACAAAAGGAAAATACCGAAGGCGAAGAAAATATGGAAAAAGGCAAAAAACAACATATTGCGATTATACTTGCAACTTGTATAGAAAGGTGTAATGTGGTGGAAGATTTATTAAATCAGTATATAAAGTGCAGTGTAAAAAAGGTAAAGAGTAATACCACCTTACCTTTCAATGACAAATATGTCAGGTACAATAAGCAATATTTTTTACTAACTTTCTGAACAATTGTCTGAAATATGCTTGACACATTCTTCCCTGTGCAGGTTGAGACCATTATGGGTGTTGTACCACAAAAAAGTAAGCCTTATCATTGTAAAACACATAGAAATAATGAAGTATTACTTTCTGGCACCCACTGAACTAGGGTCTAGCTAGGAGCTAGCTGCTTTTAAGCTGCTAAGTACTTTTTGACACCATTTACAAATATTGACATCCAATAAAAATTCATGAACAAAACCAAAACAATATAAAAAGTAGGAGACCTATAACCACTATGATTAAAGTAAAAATTATGTACCTAAATCCACCAAAGAGAAGTAGCTCAACTTTTGAGAAAGCCAACAACATGTTAGCCAACAAACAATAATTGTGTACAAATCTATAATAATGCATCAATTATTTTACTTTATAAGCCAATCTTTATATAACACTGTCATACACTACGGCTATCTAGTCACACTTGAAAACCTTAACACATTATATCAAAGGCAACCATCCTCAATTATATAGCATGTTGTTACATGTCTAATGGTGCCACTAGTCATTATCACAATAAAACACACTTCAAACTTTTTGTTTGAAAGTATTGTAAGGCTGACCATAGTAAAAGCTCACCAGATGGGGCAGATGGTGGTTTAAAGACATCATTGGATCACATTATTAATCATTGTTGTGACATCAGTAATTTTGCAATCTTTTAACTCAACTCCAAATAAGAAGTTTAATAACTTAAAATGTTTCCTTATGCAATATTACAAAGGATTTGGAATCTTTACTTGTAGCAATGGCAATTTTACAAAATAATCCCATATTCCCTATCTCGAACTGTACAATAACCATTATAATTAAAGGGTATCTTTGTAATTTTAACACTAAGCCAATCATGTACCAATACCAGAAAATTTTATTTTGTGTCTGTTTTTTAACTAGATGCCATAGAAATATTCTCTTTAGAAATTCTTCAATGTTGCATTTCTTTTAATTGAAACCCATTAGGTTACAAAGAACCAAATAATGAGGGTGAGGAACAGAATATGTAATTTATGTATCTTCTAAAATAATGGTACGCTATCATTCACAACAAAAAAAAACAAATATATATTACAATTCAACATTGCCTTAGCAATCATAATACAATTAAAATATTTATATATTATTATATCACATTATTTACATGCTATGTACAGCTATACATCATACATGATATTCGCAGTTTTTTTGCCCACAATTTTTCGCTTTGCTTTTAAAATAGGACATAAATACACAGTGTTAACTAATGCGAAAAAATATACACATACAACTATAGACTATAATGTGCAAAAATGGTTTATTGTGCTATATGTATATATAGGCTACACATCTCTATAATATTGATGCAAACAAATCAATGCAACATTGGATGCAATAGACTCAATTGAACAATTACTATGATTGCCACTAAGTGAAGGTAATTAATGGACATGACATGGACATGGAAGAGTAATAGTATAACATTAATGGCAGCACTTAATTTATAAACAATTTTTTTTCATCCAATCATCTCTAATTGTATAAAAATAGAAACTTTACATATTAACTCTGCATGCACTTGGCACAAAATGTTCAATGCCAAAATAATTTAAAAGATAAGAAAATATAAAATAGTTGTTGTTGTGAAAACTGTTAATTTTAAATAATTTAATGTACATTATAATAACACTGATATTATGTGCCCAAAAGGAAGACATACAGCATTGCTGAACAAATATAACCAACAAATTGCCATATGAATGTTAACATGAGTGTAACTTGCTATCTTAGCACACTGTTGATGTGATTGTCTAAAATAATAATATTTTTTATGAAGTCAGTGTGCATAAAATGGTTCAATTAATCTGCACAAATAATTAAAATGGTTCCACTCACTTTTTAGGCTTCTTTTTTGGAGGGCATAAAAAATGCACAAATTTCATATAAAAATTATAGATATCTTTTAAAACTTACACTGTTTTAATAAGCATGTATTTTGACCAATGTTTCACAAGTTTAAATTACTTATTTGAAATATATCAAAACATGTTTTACTAATGGTAAAATATGTTTTTTGCACTTATAATAACTTTCAAAATACACAAATACCAAATATATTTTTAAAGTTATAAAAAAACTATAAATAAAGTCATCATAGCAAAGAAACATTCAGTAAAGTGGCCTTAATTAATACATAATTATTATTGCATGTATTTATATATCAGAAATGTATCTTTCATTCAATATTTCTTGTATGCTTATTAGTTTAAAATTTATTATAATTAAGACTCAATGTGAGTTTGTTTGTCATGTAGTACTGTATAGACATAATAAATATTGGATTATGTTATATCTAAATAACTGAATATGTATATGTAATACATATTATACTCATCTAATGAAAAATAACAATGTTGTTTTCATAACCAATAAAATGTTTAAATATATAAATTAAACTTTTAAAAACTTTCACTTAGCATTGTATCTCATAATGGTTGATACAAACATTGTATATGTGCTTTAACCTACGACAAACAATCCTTTTATAATTTTGAAAAAAAAACTTTTTGATCAGTTATATATCTGTATGAAAACACATGCAAGCTGTTTTGAGTTGAATATTATATTATTTTAAATTGGCTCAACACACATTTATGAAAAAGTAATAAAAGAAAGGACATAAGTATTGAACCACTTTACACCATTGTAACTCTTATAACGGTACGTCATATATTGAACAATCTAATTCATACACAGTATTTGACTATTTGGCAAGAGAGCAAAGTGCAATAATGCATAGGCGAAAATAAAAGCAATCCACGATAGTTATATAAAATTCAAATCCTATTACCAAATCAGCTCGTGGCTATTCGCAGTCCACAATATGGCGACAATTGAAAACAAAGACAAACTGTAAAGTGAATTTTCTCACCTGAGACAACTCTTGACTAGTCTGCTTAAAGTTCTTCTTACTTAAATTTACAACAAGATAATTTATTTGTGATAAGCTAAACGTTAGAGGGTCCAGGTTCATAGTTCCATTAATGCGAAACCGAAAGCTTCAAACACGTTTGAAGCTTTCTCGATTTTTGACGAATTACTACAGTAAACGTGTGTTCTTTTACAGTTTTTTTGCGAAATAATAACAAGCCTAAGGTCAACATCACCAATACTATAGTTCACTTCAAATTTAACATAATTTTAGCACTTCACTGCAATAACTCATTACTCGACAAAACCTGCAGACGATGACGAAGGCAATCGTCAGTCGCCTCGTTGACTCGTTCGGCCTCGCTCCTATTCGTACATCCACATTATCATTCTGCTAAAGTAGACAAGGGTGCCAAAACAAGAATATTTAAATAATGTTGCAAGTCTTGAAAATGTTATGAAATTAATGATGATGATGAGAGGAAAATATGATAAAGAATAACCATAGTTTGATTTAAGGAATTCATACAATTAAAAAGTAACGTAACAAAGATTGCATTTTATTTAGGATAAAGAAGTGTTGATATCTAGTATTAAAAATCAAATGATATTAAAAAAAACAATATAACTAACATTAACATTTAATTTTTCGAATTTTAAAAATAATATTAATTCAATTGAAATTACAATTTTAAATTTTTTTCATGATTATAGAGTTTTGCTTTGTCTATTCCATGAAAATAGTCATCGAAGTATTGGTAGCCCTGATTTCTTGTTTATGGTGATTATTAACTTGACGTTTATATTACAAATAAAAAAATTAAGGAAATTGAAGACGCCATTGGTATATTCATAGGTTAGTTCAGAAATTATTATACATTTATAAAACAGTTTTAAAAATAAGTACTTTTTCTTCTACAAGAGTTTATTTACAAAATTTGAATTTCTTTTTTATTTAAGTCCAATAGTTTTATCAGCAGACATTAAAAACATTAGAAAAAAAAAAGTTACTGCTTATTTTCAATATATTTTATTTTCTAACTTTATATACTTCGTCTTATTTATTTACATAAGAATCCGTTATTATTTGTCAATGTTAAATATGATATTAAACAAAATGTATAATTTGAAAAGAGAGTTATATAATAGTTTATTTAATCAATGAAGTATCTATTTAAATCCCTAGAAATTAATATTTTTTATCTTCAATTGCATATTGTTAGTATTTAAAGAAAAAATAAATTACAATAAAATTATATTTTATTTAATAACATAGACATTTAGACAACTGATAAATAATAACTTTTTTTTAAAACCTAACTAAAGGTTCATCTTAAACATAAGTTAGTGCTAAAAATATAACAAGAATTGATATTATTTCAGCTTATATGGCGATTGGAAGGTTCCTGCGCAGGAACCTGGTGAGCATTACATTTCCAACAGTTTGCTTCTCTTTAATTTTCCTTGATTGGAATTACACTAGAAAGTGGAAAGAGATACAGCAAAAGAAATAAAATGGCCATATTTGGTATTACAACACGCTTTGTTTGGTTTGGTGTCCCTCTTACGGGATTTTTCATTGGAAAGTTTCTTGATGACCAAGAAACTCTGCGGATGACCAACTTCAGAGACAGGTCTGCTTTGTATGGTGGAAGGCTAAAGGAGGGTGACCCACCATCATGGCCTTGAAATATTAATTATGTTTTCATAGATTGTGCAATGTAGTGGAAAGATTGTTTAAAATAAATTAAGTGTTAAAACTGTTTCTTTTTAATTGAAATTCTCATTAGTCACATATTTTTGAAGTTAGAGCCTTAGACCGATTTAGGTATTTGATGTCTTTAAGTTTGTATTTTACAAATATGTACTGTCTAATCCTAAGTAACTGCATTTTATCAATTTGGCTACCCGTGTTAAAAAACTTCATATTTTGATTGGTTTTCCTTTAGATTAACTATAGAAAATATAAAATTTCTAATGTGTGGTTACTTGTTGACTTACTATACATTTGTGAAAATGTGTAATTGATGGACACAATAATGAAAGGTAAACTGCCGTTCTTGATTTGGTCCTTGTCGTGAACAATATGTGTTAATATATTTTACACTGTAGATAATGATAATGGCCTCATAACATTGTACCACAGAAGTTAATGTAACTTAAAATATTTGTCATAAAAATTCTTATGGTACAAGTTCTGTAAACAACTAAGTATTTATTGAATTGATGTTTGTTCTTACAATAAATAACATGTTAGGGTTGTCTATATTTCTATTCTCATAACACAGTTGAATGTGGCAAAAACTTCAGCATTTTAAAACAAAAAGTCTAAAAATAAGTTGTATGAGTTATGGACCTTGCAAAGATTTTAGATCATGATATACAATTAATATTTCTTATTGCTTATAAACTAAAAGTCTGATAACTGTTAAATCTAAATCCTATAAGTGAAAGTTGCGTAAATAACGCAAAAATATTATGGTACAATGGCGTTATTAATTGAAGTTATTTCATCATTTTCAATTGAATTTAGACATTATTAATTGACTGGTGACCTTTTATTTTCTATGATTGAGAAAGCATCAAATAACAATTTTATGTTTGAGGAGGACACAAAAATCATAAAAAATAAATAAAACTCACCGTTTCAAACGTAGTCCGTAACGGCAGAGATAGAGATTTGCGCAGTCAAGAAGCTACCTGTAATGCAAGTTATATTGAATTAAGAAACCCAAAATTATATTACAAGTACTTCCCTGCTTCAAAATACACACAAGAAAGGTACAAATTTATTAAAACCAATAATAATTCTATATACCTGGAAACAACGAAGTCTCTGATCACCATATACGAGAAAAAGTGCGGGAAAAACAAACCATTAAAAAAAAACCGCTTGTTTATGATTATTAGATGTTGTGTTTAGTACCTTCGACCATCAACGTACTAGACTCGGAATAACGTAACATATTAACGTCATTTACATGTTTTACTTGTTCTTAGTGCGTTCTCAAAAATTCTATGGAATATTCTAAGAATGCTCGCTCGCTCGATGTAAACGGACTTAGAGCGCGCGAACAATTACTTAGAGCGTTCTTTCGTGTTCGGACGTGTTCGCGCCCCTGAGCCGTTTCTTCAAAGCGTTCTTGCGATACATACATATCTAATCGATTAAAATATGGATTAGTCTATAGAAAAATATTTATTATTTTATTTTTAAGTTTTTGCGACATTATAAATGCAGCACTTGCAATTATGATATCGCTGTCAGAGTCAGACATAGCGAAGCACTACCTAAATTCAACCTCAGAATTGACACGAATGAGCAACGAACATTCGTTCAGATGATCTAGCTTTCGTTTACACTAAACACTAAAGGATTACTAAAGATTGCTCTTATTCTAGCTCTAGCTCTTTGTTCGTTTGGTCTAAACCCACCTTTAAAATATGTTCAAACTTTATAGTACTCTGGTTAAAACCGTAAACGTGATGTAGATTACGTTATGTTTAAAATATTAGAGAAAAAACAAAACGATGGTCTCTTTATAATATAAAATGATTTGAAGCTTTGATAACAATTTCCAATTCAAATATCAAGGATATTTTCTATAAAAATAACCACTCTAAAGGTAATTAATTGCAACCGTCAATATTATTTGTAACAATTATTACATCATATTATTCCAAGCTATTAGAAAGAAAAACTATTAAGTATTTCACTATACCTTCTTATTTCCCAAAATTTGGATGGTAATTTTATAATTAAACTTTAATTTACTTTTCTTCTAAGGCAATCTATTACCTCCTCCATCCGAAGTAGATATTTAGGAGAAACAAAAGCGCCACCTATTAAATATAGGAAACGCTACATAAACGATTACTTGAAAACATTCGGTTTTAATTTAAAATCTTTATAATGTAACTATTTTTTAAAAACTTTTATTGTTTTTATGATACAATGTAACAATGTAAAAGACTATTTTTTATGCCAATTCTTACTATAGCAATTTAATTGGTTTTTATACAAACTAATTTCATGAGAATCATGAGACCATTCAGTCAAAACACAAGATCAATGCTGGTGTCAAAGGTGCACGCGATGCTGTCTGTATTATGTGGATGCTCGATGCTTAGGTAAGTAGGCGTTTCTGTTTCTCTTACAATACTTCTATTGGCAGAACCACTCTAAGGAATGTAACAACAGTTTCATTGCGTAAAATAAGTATGTAACGAAACACTAACGCTTTTAAGTGTGCTGGGAAATTAAATTGCATACTTATAGTTGTTTTGTACCTGGCTTTAAACATCTCTGAATTGATAGTTATGTATCGTTACAGCATTCGGCAAAATGTAACGAATACAATTTACTGTTAATACTTGTCTCCTATTTCTGAACCTTTATATCGTGAACATATATGTCATAGATTTATATTATTTGTAAAACTACCAAAAACCATAACATTATTAATATTTGCTTATTTGTAAATTCATCTATGGAAAAATTATTGTAGAAGTTCAATACTTGCCTATGAAAAGATGCTGGAAGTAACATCTCAGTTTCTTTGAGAGATTAAGAGGAGTTTTTTTAAGCCAAATACATTGGAACCATTTTTTTATTGAAATTATACGATATAATTTATGGAATTAATTAGTAATAATAAAGACCACTATAACATTATTAAACAAAAGATTTCTAATATAAAATAATTATAGTAAATTTATATATTATAGCATATATATATATATATATATATATATATATATATATATACGCAGTATTTCTTTTTGCCTGAATGTGACTACAAAACATAAAATCAATATAAAATCACGTTGAATGAATATTTAAATTATTAGATTTTAATGAAAATAATAATTTATATTAAAATAATAATCTGTGTATATTATATCAGAGTTTTCTATTTTTATTAATTATTTACAGATTAGAATTTACGAAAGCAGAAAATGACGGTTTTATTTATTTTTGGCTGAATGTATAAGATTTCGGTTTTGAATACTTTTATAAAGAAACAGTAACACCTAGCCAATTGTCAAAAAGAGAATTGTGGACAGTCGAACTGCCAGTCAATAAAAATATTAATTATTATGAAATTTTAGTATTTTTGTAATTGATATTTATTAATTACAAATGTTATTAATTAAACGCTTACCAACGCTTTCAGCATCAAGAATCACTTTAAAGGTACCAATTGATGTAAAAAATGGAGTTGTTGAGAGGAAAATTAGTAAACATTGCAGCTTTAATTTTTTAAATTTATGTACATCTGCCTCTGTGCTACATAATTTAACAAACAAATCCAAAAATCCTGTAAGTATTTGGTTCTTATAGGGTCTTAGTTATCTAATAAGAAACTATATTTTGATATTACATTGCGCAACCCATGATTTATTGTATTTAGTATTTAGCTTCTGATCCAGTTTCAACCACTTAGAAAAGATAAATACTAAAAAGAGTATTTTCTTAAAGTTACGTGGTATCTGGAGCTATTTTACTTAAATGTTCATAACCTGTTAATTTTAGTGACAGATATCAACATTATCTCTGTCTGGAAATTATCTTTTACTGTTTTTTTTATACGGAAATAATTCTACATTCAGAGAAAAGAAATTGCATATAAAAGAGTAAAATCATATTTAATACTAAATTAAAGTAAAAATTATCACATTTGCATCATGGGTTATGTGTACAAAACAATTATATTTAAATGTTTATCAAATCCTTTATAAGAATGAAATTCTGAAATGCTTATAAAAAATATTACAATGTCTAGCAATTACGGCACTTCAATGCAGAGTACAAAGCAGCATTTGCTCTACTTAGGAGATCCAACTTACCAGGACTTAATGCATTATTAGACAACACAAATGTTAGAAGATTGCACACTAGTTGTCCAAAAAGAAGCCAGCAGGACAATAAAAAGGAGGTATGCTTTCAATTAATTTGAAATCTTAATACAAAAAGAAGAAATAAGCAAGGTTTATAGAAGAAAAAATGATAAATTATGTAACATTGTATAAAGACATAATATTCTTAAACATTGTGAAAATATTTCTTTAATAAATTGAATTAAAAAAAAATTGATGTTAATGAATTTATTATCATTAAAGGAATATCTCATTACAGCATATATGAATTCAACTATTTTCATATATAACTGTATAACAGTCAATTGGTAATATTATATTAAATATTTCACATAATATTAACGTTTTTTACAGGAAAATGATAAGGACAAGAAGAAAGAGAATGACAATGCCAACATGCCGTCCCTGTTATTAAAGGCGACATTTTGGTTGCTCACAACATTTACACTTATATTGCTGAGTTCATTCCTCGTTCCCGGAGACAACACGCAAAATGAGGTAATATAGTAATGTAAATTCGGATTGTATTGTCTGATAAAAAAATAATATTTTGCTCGGCAAATGATTTTAGGTTATATTCTGTTCAAAATGTAAATACTTTCATCACAGCTTTAAATTTTGAATGTTTTTATTGATATTAATTGTAATTTATATGAAATAAAATAGTTGCAATGCTTTATTATGATTTGAAGAGTATCATGATGTCTCATTTGCAAAATATCAACATTTATAAGTTTTTAATTGTGCTTTCATATAATATTGATTTAACCTTAATTATAAATAATAATATTCTTACACTGAAGCAATTTGTATAATATATATACTTAAGTGGTCCCATTTTTATACTTATTTGTCTCATTTTTACACTAAAGTAACAAAAATACTGAACACTCCTTTGTGCAAAGAATATGTTAATTGTTAAATTAATGCTAATCCTAATTAATTATAACTAATGAGCTATGCGATTTCATTTAAGCTTTGCAATATATGAATATCAAATTAAAATTATAGCAGAAGAAAATAAATAACAATAATATATTTGTGAATATATTTCTTTTGCTACTATTATATTACTTTTTAATAAATTCTGTAATCTGTTACTATTTTGTATTTTTAGCTTTATTTTATTATGATCAAAATATTTAATGTTTTAATACTAATATATCCAAATATATTTGTATGAACCAGCCAAGCTCTTTTATTTAAATAACAGTGCAAATGTTTCTTTTTAATAAGTGAACAATACTTTCTGTTTGGGCTTTGCTATGAATGATAATCAATTAAGTTTTATTAATATATATATATATATATATATATACTAAAAGAGTGTACTAATTTGTCAGATTACTTAAAGATTATAATATCTTTCAGTTAATTCGTTATGTTTCGTGGAACGAGTTTGTATACTCCATGCTCTCAAAGGGCGAGGTGGAGGAATTAATAGTTCGTCCTGACCTGGAAGTTGTCACTATAATATTGCATGAAGGAGCTGTAATTAAGGGCAAAAGGGTTGGTATCTTTTTTTAACAAAATAATTATATATAATGAAATAATTTGAAATTGAGGCTGTTATTTGGCTTGAAATATTAAATCCCAACAGTCATTAATCATATATTATTTACATAATCTGCTTTAATGAGTTTATTTATATTGCATGTTGTTTTAATTACTTAGTAATTGTTAAAATGTATTATTTCAGTCCAACCATCGCATCTATCACATGAATGTAGGTGATGTTCATCGTTTTGAAGAGAAACTCAGAGAAACTGAACAAAGCTTAGGTGTTAAGGAAGGTGAGACTAGAAAATATATAAAACTATAACGTCTCAATTACTCACACCTAAGATTAAAATCATTTCTTTTATGTTTACATTTAAATTAAGTATTATTTCAGGTGTTCGAGTTATTTATGATAGAAATGGCAGCGTGGCCGGAAAAATCATTACAACACTTCTAATAGCTGCTGTTATCCTCTCCTTCCTTTATTCATCTAAGTCAATGAAAATGAACATCAATTTAGGTGGATTTGTATGTATCTGTCTGCCACAGATTTAATAGTAATTTGTGCTTATTTGTATAGTGAGGTGGAGTAAATGTAATATTGTAATTACAGAGTCAATTACGCCGTGCAAAGTTCACGTTAGTGGACTCAATGAGCGGTCAAGGGAAGGGTGTGAAGTTTGATGACGTGGCTGGGTTGAAGGAGGCTAAGATTGAGGTTATGGAGTTTGTGGATTATTTAAAGCGACCAGAACATTACAAGAGTTTGGGAGCCAAGGTATATTATAATATTGTTTTTAAATTGTTAGTATCAGTCTTATGCCAGTTCTCTCCAATATTTGGTTACCTCGGTTTTATTTAATAAGCAGCGATGTTGATTGAGACATGAGAGAAAATAAATGCAGGACGGATAAGATGGTCTAATATAATATTACTGATATATATATATATATGTAAGATTTCTGTACTAAAGCAGGAGAAAAAAAAAGTGGAGGCAAACATAACGAGAATGGAAATCTTGTCTGAAGAAATGAGTATATTTAAAAAGTTTGGAAGTTTTAAATTTATAGAAGTGATGAGAAGTGAGAGATTAGCGTGGTATGGACATATACTGAAAGAGAGAGGTTATGAAGTTCATCTTTAACATCAGATATGTAGCTAATGGAAGGATTTTTGATCAAAAAGAGATGGATTGAGTAAATGTAAAGCTTACCTGTAACTAAAAGTAAGGAATGAACAATAATCAATCCAATATTAAGAAAATTATAATAATTTCATACAAAGTACTCTTTACATGAAATTTTGTCCTAGATATCTGTTTTTGTATCAATGTATATTTTGAATGGTTCTCCACATTGTGAATTGCTTGGGCTTCTGTTAGCCTTATTTTAATTTATTTCTGGACTATGTTGATGGTGTGTATGTGTGTGTATGTATCAGTGAAGAAGGACACAAGTGTAATATTATACATTGTAGTATATTTTCTGTTTGTGTCAGTACCCCTTCATTATGATTAATGTTCTGATCACCATTTTTTGTCACTTAGATATTTTTAATAATGTTGTTGACAAAAAAAGTTTTGTAAATAAAAATACAAAAATAAATATATTCATTATTATATTTAACTTTAATTTTCCATTTCTTTTAATTACTTCAACTATCACTTTTTATCAAAATAATAAGATAAATTTAGTTCCATCTCTATGAATTTGGTGTTATCCATTCATAATAAACAGATTACAGATGAGAAGATTCTATCTATTATGATGTGAATGTTGGTTGAAATTAATGTATTTTAATAAATCCAGGTACCCAAAGGAGCTCTGTTACTGGGTCCCCCCGGTTGTGGTAAGACGTTACTCGCTAAGGCGGTGGCCAGTGAGGCCAATGTTCCGTTTCTTTCAATGAACGGGTCAGAGTTCATTGAAATGATCGGAGGACTCGGAGCCGCCAGAGTCAGGTACATTATTATAATTATTATTATTTTATGTAATAGCAATCCTTTCTGCTCTTTCCCTTTATGTAGTTTTGTAAAGTTTATTTCTTTGTGAGAATAGAGAAAGAATAGAGAATGATATGAGTTTCGTCATGACCGTCGGTGTACTGTATACAGAACCTTTAAGGGCTCTCGTGGGATGCCAAAGATATCACACAGTTGGTATATTCCCTGGTATTGGCAAAGCTTTTTCTTTGTAGTGGATATGTTATCAATTCCCCTAATCTTTTTGTTCTGCATCAGATACTATGATGTCTGGTATAAAACTACATACAACAACTATTACAATAATAATGTACAATATTGGAAAAAATATATAAGATAAAATAATTTGTAGGGACTTATTCAAAGAAGCAAGCTCTCGCGCTCCTTGCATCGTGTATATAGACGAGATGGACGCAGTGGGTCGCGCTAGGTCCTCGGGGACGTCCTCATGGGGTCCGGGGGGAGGGGAAGGAGAACAGACCCTCAACCAACTCCTGGTGGAGATGGACGGCATGAAGAGTAGGGACGGCGTGGTGGTGCTGGCTTCGACCAACAGAGCTGATGTTCTGGATAAGGTTGGTACTATATAGGGAGGCTGGGGTGAAATGATTATACAAATATTACTAAATGTGATATTTTTGTTTGTTTATGTTTTTATTAATGTTATCTCCAGGCTCTACTCCGACCCGGTCGTTTCGACAGACACATACTGATCGACCTGCCCACCTTACAAGAACGGGAGGAGATATTTGAGAGACACCTTAAGAACATTGTGCTGGAGAAGTTACCTCCGTATTACGTTAAAAGGTATACTATACATTCAAAATAAAAACAAGTAAACAAGTGACAACTAACATGAAATTGAAAATAAGATAGGAACTTTAAAAAAACAACTTTCATAAGGGTATTGTACCTGTATATAAATAACAGGAACTTCAAACTGTAGACAGACAAAGAATTAGTCTGTATGGTAATTGATTTTTGGTTTCAGCGCTTCAAGATGAGATAAGTTTAGATTAATATGTCATTAACCTCAAATCCATTACCAAAGGGTTTGGGATAAATGCTTTGCATCAATTGTATTCACAGAATTATGGGCCTATCAGTTTAATTATGTATTTACATCTCTTCCACTTTGAATCGATACCAGTGATCACGGGTTATCAAATGGTAGTGTCAGGACTATTAGTTATCGAAATAAGTCCCGTGTAAAGACACTCCAACTTAAAATAAAGCTGAGAAGCTACAAATGCAAATTCAATTATATGTATTTAAATTCATTAAATTATTAATGTCTTATTCAAATAATATTAATGAGTGTATGTTATTCCAGATTAGCGTATCTAACCCCGGGCTTCAGTGGCGCTGACATCGCCAACGTCTGCAACGAGGCCGCCCTCCACGCCGCTCGCTTCAAACAGAGCATCGTCAAAGCAGCAGACCTGGAGTACGCGGTCGAGAGGGTTGTCGGTCTGTAATCATATTGTTTATCAGTAGGTATATTATAAATAAGTTTTAGTTGATTTGTTCTTAATAAAGTATAAATGAAAAATGTATGAATGCTTTAAATATGTTTTGTTTCAAGTAATTTTAAATACAATTAAATTCTATTTTTCACGATCACAAAGAATACTCATAAATTATATATTTAGGGAAGTATTGGTATTAGTAATAATTATTAATTTACCTTAACTTAAGTAATACTTACTGAAGTTTATATATTAATATCTGCCAATAACACTATCATAGAAATATTCACTCAGTAGATGCATTAGGCTGTTTCTAAGCTTTATAAACGTGAAGGCCGGTTCGTGATGTGTTCATGACACATAAATGAAATATATATAAGAAAAAATATTTGTGGTGTTACTGGAAAACGCACTAAGCGTGTTCACTTCTATCTCTTCTTCCTCTCGCTCTTCACAGAGATCATGACATATAAATGAAATATATATAAGAAAATGTCAAATGTTTCAGGTGGGACAGAGAAACGCAGTCACGCAATATCCCCCGCTGAGAAGCGTATAATAGCGTACCACGAGTCGGGTCACGCGCTCACCGGCTGGCTCCTGGAACATACGGACGCATTACTCAAAGTCACTATAGTACCCCGCACTAACAAGGCCCTGGGATTCGCGCAGTACACCACATCCGATCAGAAACTGTACTCAAAGGAAGAGGTATTTTTTTGTTCACTTTTTTCTGTATTGTATTTCAGAACGTAAATACCACTATATCTTGTGTGTATGTTTTATATATACCAGTTGTTCGATCGCATGTGCATGGCGCTGGGCGGACGCGCCGCTGAGGCGGTGACCTTCAACTCTGTCACCAGCGGCGCTCAGAACGATCTCGAGAAGGTCACAAAGATCGCGTACGCGCAGGTGCGTTTAGTGTTTTAGAACCCTGACAAACTGCATCATTCCACTTACAATATGTTTATAATGACTGTGTGACAATAGGTTCGTGTGTTCGGGATGTCTCCTACCGTGGGTCTGGTCTCATTCCCGGATATCAAAGACCGCGAGAAGAGTCCCTTCAGCAAGGCCCTCAAGAACCTTATAGACATGGAAGCGAGACAGCTCATAGCTAAAGCCTATTACAGGACAGAAGAACTTTTAAGGGAAAATCAGGACAAACTTAAAGCTGTAAGTACATTTAACAATAGATTTTCTTATTAAAAGTGGAGTTTTAATCAATTAGTTAGTACCAATATGGAAACCGTCTAAGCTCGTGTTTATTACACTTTGTAACAAACTTTCAGCTATCAGAGGAGTTAATAAAAAAGGAGACTCTTAACTACAAGGAGGTGGAAGCCATTCTAGGACCGCCGCCTTTCCCTAAAAAGTTCATTGATCCCGTTGAGTTTGAGAGCAATCTACGTAATATGGAAAACATTGCTAAATCGGATCAAGAGGAAATCGGAGCGCCTTCCGCGAAACCGGAGCCGCAGCCTGGAGTGTAGAGACCTAAGAATAGTGTTGAATATAGAATCAAATACGTACTCCTTTTTTATTTCATGACGCCCTTGAAAAAATATATCATTATCCCTTGTATATCTCTCATGCCTCCATTTTAACCCAAAACTTTAACCGCTGTTCAAAGATGGATCCGAATCACGTTTTAGGAAAATTATTACGTTAAATTGACCCCCAAAATAGAAGAGTATTTGTGTAATTTCTTTTATTGGCCTCAAACCATTATTTTATGAATTAATTCAACAATTTTTAAACAAAACAAAATACAACAAGGTGATTTATTAATTATTTTAATACTTGATATTGTGGTGAGACATTTTTATGAAAGTCGTCTAGATATAATTTTTAGTATATAATGTAAAAAATAACCAAAACAAGACAACTTTGTAATAAACGAATTTTAATACATATTCGTCTTAATGCCATCTATTAGTATCTGCACTAACCATAAAGTTATCCAGACTCTAAAGTATCTATAATTAAGCCCTAGGTGCTCTAGATTCGATCTAGACCTAGTGTCAGATTCGAACATTTTAATTCTTATAACATCTGGCAGATGGAATGAATAGTTTGTTAACTATAGTCACAATAAAGTTAGCAAGTTATGAAGGTAGTGTTGACATTGAAACCTAAGAGATTTAGTGAAGTCGGTGCATTGCATTTGGATTCAGAGACAGTTAATTTATCCCAGAATTGTCTAATATAACCAACGTTATAAATAAAATTGAAGTGTCTGGTTGTAATTCCAAATTACATTTTTCATTAAATGTATGTATAGTACCGTATGGTACTGACATAAAAAAGCTATTTTTAAGTTTTTTCTCTGTTTGCTTGGTGGGAATAATTTCTAAAAATGCTGGACCGATTTTAACAGAACTTTGACCGGTGGCTAGCTTATGTTATTAAACTTAGTTTTAGCTACTTTTTAACTCTTAATTTAAACACATTCGAACGAAGTCGTGGGCATAGCTAGTTTTTAAATAAATAAAACATATTGTACATGTTTCACTTCAAAGAACAAGAGTTTTATAAACTATAAAAAAATATTATATAATCTTTATAGAAACTGGATTTCATATTATTTTTTTTCGTTGGTGATTATTGTATGTAGAAGTGCTTCTGTAACTACGGGAAAGGGTTGAGGTTAATAAAAAGACAAATTGGGGAAACGACTTTATTAACTATACAAGAGGATAAGACACGGGGTAAACACCGATCGTCGACAATTTCATATAAGTAAGTGGGTATATCAAGAAGTACACATTTACAAGATTACAACTACGAGACGATAAAGATTAAACATTCCAATAACACTGAACTAATAGATATAAATATTAAATAATAGCAGTCTTAGAATGTACTTAACATCACAAGTTAATACATTTAATTCTCAAATATATAATATATAGGTAAAATGCTGTTACAAAATTTTAAATTCGAAAAATTCGTATAAATACGCAGGTGTCAGATGGTTCTGTAAACATGTACGAGTAAGGTAAAGTTAAATAAAAGTCAAATAAATTAGGGAATTAATAAGGGTATTAAAAATAATAATAAAACAAAAATTAATAAAAAAAACATTTATTTAAAAAATAAACGTAAGTACGACGTCATTGCCTATTAACGAATCGCATCGCTTGATAACACATTCGCTTATCAACCTAACCTATCCCATATCTTACACGATTGATAATCTTACGTAATACTGCACACCTTCGTCGACCTTAGTCATTAAATAAGAAACTGTAAATTATAATAGTGCTACCAGCGCGTACATTGTACTTACCTTAAATAACGTAACAAAAATAACAATCTTAAAAAAAATACCTTTCAAATATTTGTGCATCTTTCGTGGTTTACAATATAAACCACTCTTTGTGCCAGTAACAAATAATGTGGAAGTAATATGCAACTAAAATAAAAATAATAAATAGAGAAAAGCGTATTTTTTTTTAAATATTCTCGTAGCAGCTCTCAGAAATGTCAACTGATTTTCTTAAGAGGTGAAAACGAAACACAGTGACAAACACTTAACATCTATTAAAAATATTAAATTGGACACATATTACGTAGTTCCTCAAATACATGTTACAAATTTATTTTGAAATTTTTTGCTATATTTATCCAAAAATACTTATTTTTCTGTAGGTTGGAAAATATCAAACCACCTTCGAAACATTCTACGTTTTTAAAGCTTACTTTATTGAAGGATTAAATTATTCAAATAGGTCTGTACCAATATTCAACCATTACTTGACCCAAGACCGAAAATAAAACAGGATTGCATCATATATTCCAGTCAGTCCAGATAAAAAGTGTCAAACTGTGACCTTCGTCCGCTGGATCAGGAAGAGAGGTAAAATAAACATAACCAATTAGAAAAAACTAAATAATCTTTGTGAAATTCAGTCAAGGAAAATTTAGCGCATTTCAATGCAATTCATGACAATGATGATAACGGCTTGCAGAGTACCAATAAACACTGGTTTTGTTAACGCACGGTAACAAACTAGAAATGCATCAATTACTTCATGTCAAACACGTGACAGCAACAGACCTCCTTTGACATTTGTTACTAAGATGGCGGTAGACCACAAATTAGTTGTAGTTCGCATATGTTAACCACAAATATACAAATATTATTACTTTCTCACTTTATTCAACTCATATGATAATCCAAATAACAATGTCGCTCTAACTAACTATTGCTACTTACAATAAGTAAGCAAAAATCCTAAACAACAAATGCGATGGCAGCTAAAATGTTAACATCATAATAAATTCGTATCATGTACTCGAGGTCCATTTTCTCCTGTTTCAAACAGAAACCAACATTTAAATACAACGGCAATGACATTTATCTACTACAATATTTAGATCTATGGTTTCCCTGGGGTCATAAGGGTGGATGCACACATTGATCAACTACCTTTACACATCGCAACACTAATTAGTGCCAGAATATGTTATATTATTTTAACAGTAAGATACTTTGTGTACACGATCAGTAGTAATAATAACCCACAACTATTTCATATTTTACTATTTTATAAAATATTTCTGCGAAAATATTTCAATTTATTAATATATTTGAAAAGAAAAACCTTATCATATTAAAAGTTGTAAGTTTTCAAACGTCTTCAATCAAACTCTAACATATACGTGTTAGTTTATAATTTTGTTTAATAAAAAAAACCACATAAGTAAATTGAGCAGTTGAATACCTAAACACTTAATTAAATTATATATACAAAGTATTATGTTAATGTTGCCATTTGACGATGACGACAAACTAAAAAAGATATACCTTAATGAAAAATAACAGACAATGACAGACAGACAGAGCATTATTAATGCTTAATACAATTTTATAATCTATTCTTACTTACATTTATAATAATCTTATTCGTGAGATACACTTGTGCACATTTTAAAGCTAAAGTTAATATTTGTTATTTGGAGAGCGAATTAAGGATATTAACATTTCAATAGTTATAATGAAAGAACATTTCAGATTTTATATAACCTATACGGATTTCAAATAAATTATATATATTTAAGACAACGACAAACTATGTTATATTATTTGTATACTTATATGTTATACACTTTAATATAATTTTTTACTTTGGTGTTAATATATTGTAATTAGTATTTATATAAAAAAGAAAAGTTACAGGGAACATGTAATTGAAATATCTACTTCATGGACAGTAACAATAGTAACAATAATGGATCGATAATGTATCGACAGACATTTACGACGGCAACGCACTGACACTAACACATTTAAATGATGATCGATAGAGAAGAAGCAAGAATCTATATTCTCTTTTTTAAAGAATTATATAAGTAATCTTCGGAATAATAAGAATTATATCAATTTCCCCGAGTGCAGTCCATACTCTCTCCCCTTTCAGACTAAGCGAGGCCAGTCTTGATCGCAGTACTCAGTCCATTCTTTCGTTATCCGGTTTTGGTTAAAGATATATTCAAAATCGATCCCGCCCCATCTTCTATTATCAAAAACGCTATACGCATATAGCACTCGGAGGAATTTATCTACATATATATGATGTACATATTATATAAAACACTACACCTCGCCGGCGTCAGATAACTTAATAATGTAACATACAGACATTCACTTAATATAATTACTATATCAAATATGACCCCAGTTTACAAATTGAATTCGTCTACAGATCTTGATAATGAACGAAATACATCTTCTCAATGGTGTTTTTCATCAACCACTTTGATGGTTAATTTGATCACGACAACGAATTAATAAAGTTCTTTAATTAATATAATACTGAATTTCTTGATACATATAACACGAATATCGTAATGTAATCGCCAAAAGGCCTTTAATAAGTTACGTGAAATGCTTAAACTATGACTATGTAACTTTAAAATACTAAAAGTTATTTATTTATGAGACTCAACTCCTTGCTCGCTTGATGAACCGATCAGCGATGTTAAAACAAAAAATGAAATATTTTTTAACAGAAAGTAAACCTATCAGACGTTAAATTATAAATACAGGAATAAAAGAATAACATCGCTACTAATAATTTGTACTGAATCGTTAAAATAATATTCTAATAGAATTGTCATATCAGTGAAGTCGGATCGGGAACAACATTTGGGAGTCCAGCTCCGATGGCAACCTTCTCGTACATAATCGTACTTAGTCGCCATTATTGGTTCCGTGTTAAATCCGGTGTTGTGTATTTTTTAAATATCTGTATATTTTCCAAGTTTTAACATATTCACATTGATCGCAATTTGAATTATTTAAGCTTACTGCTGTTCTGGTGTTGTCTTCACTGGCTCAGTTGCATCACATACCTGTGAAGAAACGGTGATGCAATCAATGTACATTATCTCACCAACTCCAGTTACGTGAAGTGAAGTATTAAAGTTACAAGTCAATCCCACCTTCTATGGTAGAAATTAAAAAATTAATGAATTTAAAATAGTAAATATTAAAGAAGCACTTTATGCACAGTAAAGCTATAACAAGCAGTGAACTTTATTTTAAATAGTATTCATAATATATTATATTATATATTGTATATATTGTTGATAAATGGATTATATTGACCAATCGAATTCAATGTACACAAATCCAAGTAAGCTAAAGCTCCGATCAAACGAGAAGAGAACAATATATGGTCAAATCATACTTTGATGCAATTTCTCACCCTCGAGGTTATTATTGACACAGCCGAGGAGATCTATTGAAGACGAACAAAAGCCTGCACGCTTCTCTGTACATTATAGGAGTAGATAATGAATATGAAGCTTGTAAAACTAAACCTCAACATGCTGGTGGAAGATGAGAAAAAGAAAAATAATAAAATCATAAACATCGACATAGCACCTGTAATCACCTCAACAGGAAGCGAGCTTCGACGCGGGATATGATGAGTGCGTTCTTGGACGCTGTATGTAGCCTTGGCGAGCCACTGCTGGCAAGTCATAATGGGGCTCTGTTTTCTGCGTCCCCCGTTTAAGCTATTTCGTAGGGCTCCAAGAGAAGCAACGCGTAACTCAGTATTTGCAATGGGGGCTGGTGCAGATCCGCGGCGACGCAACCAACCCTCCTTGCTAGATAAAGTGCGTCGCAGGAGTTGCGGAATCGTTGACGTCATTTCACGCATTTTCTTCTCCTTCGGAACTGTAAACGTTATATAAAATTAAATAGTACATACATATGCATACATTTATTTAAATGAGATATAAATGTTAACCCACTGTAAGCTCCAGTTTCAGTTGGCATGGACTTCCTGCGACATAGGAGCTGCTCAGTGGGCCCGAGCTGCACAGATGTGAGGTTGTCTCGTAGTTGGCTGCCAGAATCTCGCCGATTAGCTCCCTCCGATGGCTTCGATAGACGAGGATCCAAATTCTCTTTAGCCAACTTAATAGTATTTCCAGTTTCAATTACATTGACATTTTCAGACGCTTCTTCGTTATCAGATTTTTCCATATCATTCTTTTTAATAAAACCACACCTTTTGGTGTCTTTTATGTCGAAGTCGATATCAGCACGGCCGTGGGACGGGTAGATGGAGTCCTCATTGCTGGTATAGAGAGGACGGCAAAGCAGTGCGTGATTACGAGCTATAGATTCCAGTGGTGGGAAAGTTTGTTGCCGGACTAATTTCCATGTGCCTCCTTCTTTAATAACAGTGTTAAGCCGAGTCGCTTGCACTGGAGTAGTGATAGAAGCAATTGACGAATCAGGTAGTAGTTTCTCGGTGCTAAGAACTTTCTCTACTGCATCGCTGTGACCACCCACGGTTAGTTGAGAGTGAATAGATTGTTCGCTGCCAAGAAGGCTAGCAATATCTTTACGTAATTCAACTTCAAGGGTTTTCTCTTTGTTTTTGAATCGTGAATCTTGGAATATATTAAGAGGCACTGAGAAACGACGCAACTGTTCTCGGAGGCCGATCGGCCTAGCCGGGTTCAAAGAGCCCCTCCGCAATGGCAAGAGTAACTCGGAGCTGTCAGATATGTTTGTTCCAGAGCAGGTTTCCAGGTCATCATCCACCATATCGGCATCAGATATCTCTGTTTTAGTTTCTTCGGCAATCTCTTGAGCTACGAGAGTCTCCCATTTTCCTTGATTGTATAACAAGTTTTCAAACATCTGAGCAGACAAGTCGTTCTGAAGAAAGCGGTGCCATTCAGTAATCAAAGGGGTTACTACGAATTTTAAAAACCCTGAAATAGCGAATAAATAAATAATAGCACGAAGATATTAATAAAGCATTTAATAAGTGACAAAGATTTGATTATATTAAATAGAGTCTTAACGATTAAATAAAGTAACAAATAAAAAATGTAGTGATATTTTTAAACAACCAGGCTTGATGCGGTTGGTTTGGTCTGCCTCCGTGTGTAATAATTTTACACCTAATTTAATTATCGCCGACCCGTGCGGAGGAAGAACAGCTTTATAAAAAGTATTTCAAAGGACGTAACGTTTCTAGTTATGGAACAGTTAGTTATCATGTTACTTCATTTTATTTTAAAAAGTAAAAACTCATACCCGTCTGTATCTTCGGTATAGAAGTGTTGTGACGATCGCAGAGCGCAGTGACTGGTAGATTGAGCTTCCTCTCATAATCACCCTGACGGAAAAATTCTTCGCAAACTTTAAGTGCCCACTTCCTACTGATCTCCCACGGGCGGCAGGGGTTGGAGATGTCGGCACACTTCAGCGCGATTTGCAGCACCAAGTGACGGTGGGCTTTGTTCTTCATGTCCAAGGTGTTTGTGTCCAAGTAGGTCTGCAAATAAAGCTTAGTTATTTTCTGTAATACAAGTAATTATTTTAATAAATAATAATATGTCAGAAGATATTTTAGATATTTATAATAACCAATACATATATACATTATGTGCGATAAAAGTCATTGGCTCACCATTTTATCAAAGTGCAGTAACAACCATTGCTTTTAAAGAACTGTGGTTCCCTTAATGGTACAGACCACAAATAAGCTTTTAGACAACACAAATAAGCTTTTAAGCACTATTAAATGAAATTTTAAAACGTTAAAAAAAATGTAGTCTCCTGTATATTTATATCTATGTATATGTATTTTTGTTATAGTGTGAATATTTCTGTTTCTGATAAGACATCATATTTTGATCTATGATAACGTGAGTAAATTGTACATTATATATATTTAAATTAACTAAAACGATATTTTACGGCAACAAAATGAAATGTAAATTCAAACAATCCAAACAATTACTCATTTAAATTAAATTACTAGTAAAGTAAATTAAATATTTCATCAAATTATCAAACGTCAAGTGTATTAAATTTATGCAAAAATTTCCAGTGGCTTAATGGTTCAATTATATATATATATATATATATATATATATATATATATATATATATATAATAATTTGAATGTATGTTAATACTTATGTGAGACTAAAGATGTGATAAGCAAAACCGACTTTATTAACTCTAATCCGCGAGAGATTACGGAAGATAAAAAATAAGGTTCGCTTTTTGTTAAAGTCGCAGAATAAATTTTGAGGCAAACCAATATATGTAAGTAATTTATCTTTAATATTTATAAATAAGTTATCAGATATTTCAAAGACTCAACTTCATACACTAATCGGTTATTGGTATTGAGAGCACAAAAAAATCGGATTTTAATTTTCATTTCGATCCGGATTTATTATGAATTTCGGCGGTGAGTCTTCGTTCTCGGGTGATTAGCATAGTTAATCTAAGTATAGCAGTTTAGAGTTTAGTAAACTAGATTACCTTAACCGTGTTCACGATGTGTATACAACCCACTTTCTGTCCGAGATTACTCTCGTGAATAATAATTGACAAACATTAAAATTCTTTTTTGTACGTTGATAGATCACTTGTATGCTATGTTTTACTAATAGTATTACATTATGCAAAATATTAAAAAAATTACATCTAATCATTTCATAATAATTCTAATCTTTTTAATTTGTGTTGTTACATTACTAAGAATTATTGTGTTTTAATATCAAGCAATTTCAACGTATGTATTTTTAAAGAGTTATTGAACAACGTAAATATTGCACTCTCTCCGATACAGAGTGCAATTAATTGGAAACTTTAGTGTGATAAATCATTCTTTATTTCTATGTATTTGTAAAATATAGCTATTTTCTGTTTTTTTTATTATTTTAAATAGAACATTCGAACAGAAAAATTGTATTTAAGATTTTTTAAAATATAACAAAGTGTTATAATTAAAGTCGTCTTTGCAAACAATAAATACCATCAAGTTAGTGTAGATGTCTAAAATAAGATAGAACATTACTTAAGACCGGGGATCTAAGCTAGGACTAGATTCTCTCCAATACGGTGCAGACGATAAACAGAGATTATTTTATCTCGGGAGCGTGGCGGTCGTGCGAGACGGGCCGTTTAAAAGATTACTATTATCACGCCGCAGCAAACAATAGGAAATGAGCGACGGATCCTAGACGACATGGTAGATTAGATAATTAGCGGGCACTTGGAATATCATCTTTTATATATTTATTGCGAATATTTTTTAATAATTAACTTTCACCTTTATCTATTGTTGTTCCACGAAGCCGATTTATCCATCATCAGCTTTTATCAAAGACTATCCGAAAAAAATTAATGAAAGTTCGATACGACAGTCGTTATTTTCAATTATTTATGACGATAGCAGTTTATATAAAAAGAAAAGATATATCGCCTTATTGGCATTCCGCAACCAGTTGCCTCGCCTTATAAGTCTTAAGACATCATAATACCGAGATAAGATATAACATAAGAGGGGACAGTAGTTTAAAACCACAGTACAATCTTATAAAGAATTTCTATTATCTCTTGCTTTATAGCAAAATTCCTAGACTTCATCTAGATGATATTTGAGTCCATTATTGAAATACTAAAATAAATTATGGGTTTAATAACACGGTAAAGCGTGACAAGAGATGAATTATTTCATCTCTCTAAATCAAGTCAAGTCCAAACTATAATAACTTTAAAAAGCGCTAAACACATTATTCAGTAAAAAAAACAGAATGATGCAGAAGCAAAGGTTTTCATAATACTTGTAAAATGTAAATAATCTATTTTATATATTTAAATATCTACCAATAGACGAATACCACAAAAGTCTAATTCTGAATGCGTTATAATATTTTAAAATCCTTATGTCAAATCAATATCAAAACGTTTGTAACGTTAGGTAAGATTTATTGCTTAAATTAATATATATCAGAGTTCTCGGAGAATGCATGTGAATGCAGAAATGTGAATAGGCCTAAATGTTTGTCTGTAATGGGTTTGTTTTGTGAAATAATGAAATGAAAATAAAGATAATAAAAATAAAAAATCTGATAGTCCATTAGTTCGATTAATTGTTTACAAAACATCTGAATAGTTCAATAAGTTCTTAGATCTTTGCATAGAATAATATCCTCGGGAATTAAATAGTAATAGTTTTAAATACACAATGATAGGTCTCGCATCAACTTTACGTAAAGTAAATTATTATCCGTATGAAGGGAGCGTTAATCGATATTATTATTATTATTAATCGGCGGTAGATTAATTACCCTTTCAAACTTCGCTTCATTGAAGGGGTTTCAAGTTACAATAGCCTTTATGTTGGCTTTCATGTGGAGATTATAATAAAGGTACTCTCGACAATATTTCCAATATTATATTTTACTTAAGAAATACGAAAACATAAAATTCTTAAGTAAAAAAGTAAATAAACATTTGTTAATTAAACTTTACAAATCATGGAAGTCCTTCGTGATTATTCACTATGTCCTACTAATAATTTTAATACATTTTGTCTATGTATATACTCGTACGACTTCTCGTCGGCGAACCAAATCGCTAGTTACTATGTGATGATGCTGATTATTTATTTACTTACTTATAATTCTATTTATATACTTCATTATATACTTGCTTATGTTCTTACTTATACTTGCTTAAATACATTCCTTTTAGAACAAACTGGTTTCGGCTTTCAACTCGAAATTTTGTTGGAGGGTAGTTTTTGCCACTTATTATAAAGAAATAACAACGAGTATAACACTGGCTCTAGCTTTAGTTTTCTGAAGATCCTTAATATCAATATTGTACTATTTTTATCGGAATAACTGCGGAATAACTGCAAAGTTAACATTTATTTATCCTAAAAAACAATAAGAAATGCTATGATGAAATGATATTACTTCCTGTCGTTACACTCAATGGTGACATGGCGTTATTTTTAGGTATAAAATATATAAACCAATTCTCACTTATTAGTATATTTAGACGGACAAACTATTATATTTGATTACCTTTAAAGATTTATTTCGATATTATGGCGTCAACATATCAATATTGTGAGTGCTGTGTAGTTATAAATTATTTTACAAGTCTTCACCTTGCCTGTATCATTCTACGTTGAGAGCACCCACAGGTAATTTACACATTGATTTTATTTAGAATTAGTATTTTATATGTAATTTAACTTTATATGTAAAGTTAAAGTTCTTAAGACACTTTTCAAACACTTTATTTTGCTAAGTAGTCATTATATTTGTTGTAGCATATCCATATTAAATATATTTATAAGGCACGTTTAATAAATAATCAAAGTACTATTAAATATCTAGATAATATTCTACATTGATATATAGCACGACGATATGAAACTGGATTCTTGCTCTGAATACTTAAAATACTTTCCTGTGGATATTTAACAAGTCAATAGACTGAAATTGAGAACAGTTCAAACAATTTTCAATATTGAATACTAAATCTAAATAAGTTCTCTCATTACATTGAATACCCGATATTAAATATAATATATATCATAATAATATACATAAGTGTGTATATTATATGTACATCGACGAATCTTAGAACTTATATCTTTGTCTTAAGAACATTATGATAAGCGTGTGAAGTACTAATGTCGTAGGGCGTCTACACATTCCTTAATTCTTCACGGCTTTGAGCGTAAGTAGCACCTGTTGTCTGGTGAATATTTAAGATAAATTACACCGCGAACAATTTAACCACTTAGCTCACACAGCTTCGTCATCTATGTAGTATTCATCCCACTGTCTGAAATATGTTACAGAAAAATGTTTGAAAAAAATAATATTAATAAAAACTAATAGTTATCTTTATTAGTAAACTTATTCAATGGTATACATAAAAAATAAATTAAGCAGCAGAACTTCTAACATTAGTTGGAATAACCACGTATGAAATACTATTAAATGCGAGGTATTATTAAATAACTTTTGGTTTATCTTTTAAATATAATATAAGTAGCAAGAAATTTAATAATTTGAGTGCTTATTAAAAGCATTTGTAAGAGCATTGAAAAAACTGAAATTATTTATATTTTATTAAATCTGTAATTAAATTCAAAACTAAGCCTTCCGGATGTGGAAAAAATATTTAACAGCTTCATTTTAAAGTATGCGTTTAGATTAAAAAATCGTTTTGCAATACTTTAAAAAAAAAATATTCCAAAATGTAAAGAGGATTATCACAGCTTAATAAAGCTTATCGGCTTATTTTTTTTTTATTGAGTAAGATATAGAAAGATGAATAAAACTTAGTTATAAGGCTAAAAAAATATAATTAAAAGTATAGAAAAAATTTCGAGTTATCACTTCAAAGTTACCAAAAATCTAAAATTCAATTGATAAATAAATAATTCGCTATTGACGACGTAATCATCACTTCACTTGACTATACATTTAATGTTTTATTAAAAGCCTGTTTGACTATTCCAACTAGCGCATTTTTAAAAAGCACTCGGATGAAGGGTACATACAGTAAACCTCACATCATTATAACATAAGTTTTAAATTATAATTATATTTATTCCAATAGTGATATTAATCAAGTATGAAAGAAAGAATTTTTATCAACGAATATCACTATCAAACTAATTTCTTAATCATTTTTGGGGAGTGAAATCTTTAGAGTAATAATAACTTTAAACTTACAATGATATCGAGGTAGGATATTTCAGATCTGATTCGAATAACATACTGAAAGAAATTCATACAGAATTCAACTTCTGCGTGGATCTTCTGATCAAAACTTTAAGTTTCTAATCGTGTTATACATATTTTTATTAAATTGAACGTTAGAAATATTAGAGTGTCATAATTTATGACATTTTCATCCCTCGTGTATTTAATACAAGGCAACCAATTACGCGTATTATGTGTCGCAATGTTTATTAATAAAGCAATATCTAAATTGAAATATGATCAGATCAGCTTATAGAGAAACCTTGATAATACAAATGGAAAAAGTATCTATGCATCATACAAATGGAAAGTTAATTAATTTATTCTATTATAAACGCATATAAACTCGAGTATAGAATATAATGATAATTAATATCACGTTATGTTACATTATCTACTCGTACATGCTAAATGGAAACTATTTGTTAGGTGTAGTGTGGTTGTAATACGTTAACTAGACGTTAGTAAAGTTTTGGTGAATTCAATAAACGGCCGAGCAAAACTATTTGCAATGCATATGCGCTATGAAGTTTGGAACAGTACATAGAGAAATTTAACTCATATATATTTGCAATTACCTGCCTATCACACTGAGTGTTCTCAGTGTTTGTCCTTCCACAATGTTCCACCTATTTATTCATAATCTATTGCTACTAAACGCGCATGATAAATTTATCACATAAAAAAAAAAATTAAACCTTTCTAAAGAGTACACTTATACCGTATCCGCGTCAATAACTGATGTAGTTTAAAATGTCTATTACGTTAAAAATAAATCAGTGGTTGGCGAAAACAACGAATAAATCCTTATGGTTTTTAATTATTTATTAAAAACATATTCAAGACGCTTTCTTTATAACTTCTAATTCTTGACCACGACAAAGACAACAATAACCTACCTGCCTACACACGACACTCTTAGCTATTTTAAGAACATACTTTTTATTAAATTGGTAAAAAGCCTCTCGAATACTTAAGAAAACGGGATATTTTCCGAGTAGGGATATTATTCCCAGTAAATATGATTTAGGCAGCACGTGTTTCATCTTTAAAAGAAAAAATATTATCCTGTGATTGTACTGGACACGTTTCTTTGAATTTTTATATGTATGTTGTATTAGAAAATCCATATTCTATATTGTTATCTCTTATATATAATATATATTTATTTTGGTAAAAGGTTTCTGCTCTCTCCCTCTGTTGCATTCTCCCCCATCTGCCGTCTGCTTGTTTACCGACCAATTACATAAAAAAGGACATATTATTTAGTTGATATAAATACACTGATGAAAAAAGATGGATCAAGTATTTTAATGAAATATGTCGTTGTAATATGTTGTTTCGAGTATATTTTGAGTCGACGATTTTCATTAAAACAAAATTTCATTTCATTACGTGTTAAAATGAAGTCTTTTAACGATGCAAATTCGAATTTATTTATAGCTGTGAATGAAATTGTTTCACATTCAACATTCAACGTTTAAATAAAATTGCCATTTGAGAGAATTTACGTTCTAACGTTCAGGTAGCGACTGTAGTAAAATATTTATTAGGTTTTTTAAGAAATACACAGTCCTAGTTTCAATTTTAAAATATGGCTTCTGGGCGCCTGACTCTAGACTTTGCTATAAGTGAACTAAAACTTTAAAATCCACCCTACTGCCTTCAGAAACCACGTTGAGTAATCAAATATAATATAATATATAATGGTAAGCATTTCCAGTTTCGTAGAAAACATTTGTGAAACAGTTTATTTTATATGTAATACCATATAATATGCATAAAAATTGCTAATTCTCGATTTAGATACCTATAGTTAAAAGTAATATTAAATATAGGGTTAAAATATAATTCTTCAATGATGGTATAAATTTAAAGATAGTTTGTATGATATAAAAATTATCACAAAGAAATGAATTCCCAATTGTATTATAAGAATTTATCATTAGCTCCAGGGAGAGATACGACCTTGCATTGTAAGCGCCTCTTCGCAACATTTATGATAATATAGTGTGGTTAAAATATGGTTACAATTTCCAAACCAGTCGGTGCTTATTGTCAACATACATACAGCTTATTTACTTAACAAATTCCTACAGTTAAAGTTGGAGTGACCGATGAAAGGGTCCCGATATGCCGGTGAAAGACATAGAAATATTTACTTAATTCATTCAAAAACAAAATGACAAAGTGTTCGCCCACATCTCTAATTGAGTTGCTCAATTACTTGAGGATCAAGTCAAGTCTCATAAAGTCTAGAGGTCTTTCGACTAGACATATAATTATGTAAGGTACAAAACCATCGAATACGGGTAGTAATTTACCTTTGAAATCCAATCCGAGTCGATCCTGTCGAATCTAATGTGAAACACACTGCGGTGTTAGAGCGTATCAGATTGCTTCGTACTGCCAAAAGCATTTAAACCGTTTCTAACTAGCAATGAATGAACAATACATAACAAAAACAATAATACTGAGAAGTACGTGTATGTGTGTGCATGCGTAGAACTAGCTAATAATCTCGAGCTCAAGGTTTTTGCGAATTGAAGTAAATCGATTTTACAGATATTAATGTGTCGAGTTTATCGTGATTACGTACGAGTATCCAAGTCAGAGTTTATATGGTATAGTAAAACTTTATTCATACAATATATTTTAACAGAAAATGTAGTTTGAAGCTTTTCATTCTTCACGATGTAGCACTACGCGACGTTCGTAAGGACTTTCTTGTTTGAACGATATTCATATCATTTTTATAACATTTGATGTATCACTCGACCCATTCGTAGATAAGCCGAATATTAATATTGGCATCTATTACATGGTAAATATATTAAAACAAAGGACAAAAAATAAACTACACGATTAGAGGACATGCAACTATGGGTAAAGAAATATGAATCTCTTATTAACTATAACAATATCTTTAATTCATGAAAGAAAATTCCTACAAATTATAGTCTATATGTAACAGATACTATTAACTTAATGTGAGTGGTCTCAATAGAATACACACTTTTCTATACTGAGGGCATTTGATATAAATTATGTCCAAATATATTACCGTAGGTTCACTTAAATATTTGGTAAAATATGAAAAAAATACGATATCACAAACATCTTACATTTTAAGGGTTCCTCGAACGATCTGAGTATCACTCAAAGAGATACATGAGTATGTACTTACAATATGCGTTTATTGCTAAGTGATACATTACTTAATGTACTTATTATTCTACCGGTTATATAATTATTTTAAATTCTATATAATGGCTTTGTCAACTATGTAATAGTATTTCCTGTTACTGACATCGAAAGTTAGTCTCGCAAGGTAATAATGTCTAGGTTAATAGAATCTAGAACATTGTAGGTAACGTAATTATTCAAAAAATATAAGTTACATGACATGATCCGTAACTAATGTAGAGTGGAATTTCTTAAAAAAGAAATAATTACATATTACTTAAATTTATAATAGCTTCTAAATAATTAAGTAAATCATTTTAAACAAATATACGGACACCTTAATTAAGATCTGTGTCATGTATCCAGATATATACTGTATATTAAAAACACGTTAGCGAAATGGCAACATATATTTTATCATAGATGAATTATGAATAAAAAATGTTGCATCGTGTGTAAAGAGCAATGTATTACAGAGAAGCTTTAAGTAAAGACGTCATAAACAAAGTGGCGACAGTATAAGATGTTAAACTTTAGACGATAAGAAACTTTACAAGTTTGTTAAAGCCTTTGTTTACGCTTGTATTCACTAAGCAGATCGGGAATTAAACTACTAAGTATTCACGTATCTTTAGATTTAAATATAGATATATGTTTATTATGTTATTAATTCTAATAATAATTAAAATACAGATTATATGTACTATTAATAATAAATAATTATAGTGTAAGAGGCGAGTTTATAATGTAATTATATTATATATTTCCTTGTTTTGAACGTGTATCTTTCTTGCATTACATGAAACCACATAAAAGTAATATATTACTAAAAAGTTTTATCTAACTTTCTAGAACGTTGGCTGAAAGCGTCTGGATTACGTTCACTCACAATGATTGCATATTCTTTAAAAATATCCAAAGCACTGCTTTGTATGAATAGAGAAAACCGAAATATAATGAGTGCATTGTTCACATAGCCTTGTAATACTTTTTAATACTACGAGTACGTAAGATATTTGTTACACTAATTCAGATGACAGTGAATATTTAAAATCACTTGGGCATGTCTTTTGTTATAAACGTTTGTATGTTTGTATTTATCTTCGACAACAAGCGAAAAGTAAATGATGGCGAAGGAAAAACAGCTGTTATTTTAGTTATTCTTATTTTTAAGTCCTCTGCTCTCTATTTCTCTTCTTCAGCCAGCAACTGTTGGTAATTAAAGAGCAAAAATATGTTTATAGTTTAATAATTAGTTATATAAGTCATAAATAACTTAACGTAACTTAATTATAAACTTAATTTTGTAGTTGTATGTATGATGAAGTGGAAAGGAATTTCTCATAAGCGAGTCAAAGTAAATTAATACTATATTTATGTATCATGGAACACAAATGAATGTCAAAGCGTTATAAGTCAATCTAATATCTATTTCTAAATAGTTAGTTCTTTTCATTCCAATTGTAATTGAATTAAAATAATATTTTTAATAATAAAATAATACACTTTTAGATTTTGAAAACTTTTTACTAAACATCAATCCTCATATATTTTTTTTTTTATAAAAGTTTTCTCGAACTAAATAGGTACCATCTGACGTCATCATTCACAACAACTGTTTTTCATAAATAAGTAACGCGAATCGTTCTTGAAGTATAATAAGGTAAGTGATGCATAATTTAATAAATGCATAAAAGTATAAGTGACCTCTAATAAGGGACAATCGATATAACATTAAAATACTTTTATTGGCCAAAGTTGTACAATAACTCGCGAAGTCCTTGATTCTTACAAAGAGTTAAGTTTATTTGTCACGAAGTTGGTGCAAGTTGTTTACTTTTCAAGTCCGACTTCTACGTTTTGTTTTATGTAATATCCCGAAGCCGGGTTCATTTTGTTTCACTTTGCGCAAGTTAAAAGGAATCATATATTTCTATAAGTGAATTTAGGTAATAAAATGTTAATATTACCTCGGGGCACTGGTATATTAAACAAGTTATTTGTTGTCTTTTAATGACTGGAATAGCTAGCATTTCTCCAGAGTTCAAACCAATGCAATCACTGGAATGTCGGACGGCAGTTTCTATTATATGAAACCAAACGCTCACTTAACTTACCTACATAGCTTTTACGAAAGTATTAAAGTATTATAGAAGTACCATCAATATATTTAATATAATACATATAAAGGCTCAAATAATTTGTTAGATAAATGCTTTATCTAACGAGTTATTGCAAAGCTACATACCTCTGATATTATTATAAAAAGCTGGTTGAAACCCGTTGACACTCTCTAACTTCTCTACCTAATACGCAATCAATGTAATATACATATAATAGCTGTATGTCGTTATAGGTCACAGGTTTAATAAGTCCTGATATTGGATGCCGGTTGAGGCAATTAATGACTAAATCTAATTATTTGAGGTAATAACTAGATGCAGTAGTTAATTACTGAAAGACTGTCATGATACCAGCCATTAGATGCGAGGAAGAGATCAATCGTTTTATAATAACATTAAATATTCTGACCATCATGACTAAATTTAAAGAGTAGGAAATTGTTTACAAACACATGATAGATAGGAAGTTAGATAGATACATAAAATATAAAAACAGTAAGGTAGGAGTGAAACGTACATCAGTTGAAATTCACTTTAAATTATTATTGTCGTTGTTGTGGTTGTGTTGTTTTTTGTCTGTCAATTAATCATTCATCAGCCGAGTTTGACTACTTCTTATTGCAGACATCGTATTTAGTGATATAGTTTGTAGGCTACATAATATCACATCAGTATTAGAGAGTACTTTTTAAATTAATGTCCCGTGTCCTGCCGGTAGTGTTGAGTACTCCTTTTACACAATACGGGATGAAATCTTATATACTTTTTCAACAAACCGATGACCAATGTATGTAGAATCAAATACAGACTCGGATCATGTGATCCGAAATTATATTGGCAATGCATTCAACAAGCTGCCCTTTAACAAATCAAAATTGAAATTAAGGAATATTTTTGTATTCGCAAGTACAATATGAGAGTAGTTCCGAATATTTCAAGCATGATGCACTGTGGATATGAAGCGGTCCATGCCAGGCTACTTCAAGATTTACTTACTATACACGTAATTAAGCCTTCAAAGGTCATTAAAAAAAATAACACGAGAACCCACTTAGTATCTGTTGCCAGCTCTTCTAGAGATGGTGATTGATTCAAATTATCGAGTACATTCCACCATATCACAACATATATTCTATGAGTACGGCCCAATAATTAGTTGCATTGCATTTCTAGTAGGTTCGGGAAATAACTAGTCGATTAAATCAACTCAAGACTATAGCGGTTTAGATACGTATCTTGAATTTATAAAATATCTATATTAATAAAACATGTTACTTTTATTATCCCTTTTATGTTATGAATGTCTGTTCTCTAATAATATAGAAACGAATAAAAAATTTATTTAGAAAAGTTTCTAGGCTTTAATAAAAACTCCTATCATAACTAAATTAAACTAAACAAACTAAGCTGGTGAAAATAAACAGGACGGATTTAATTAGTAGAATAGTGTAATAAATTTAATATATAAATGTAATTGTTTAAATGCTGTCTGTTCATTACACAAACAAAACTCTAATTTCGGTCGTGGCCATTCGATGATTCTAAATAGCTCTAAGGCCAATGTAGGAACAACTATATATAGTTTGTGTTCGAATTTGTGTCACTAAAATAAACCATTTCATTTCGTAGTTGTTTATTTTTAAACAACTTTAACGAACATTGTAAATTTAATTTTATATGAGAAAAAAAATTATTCGTGTTATAAAATTTGTTTTAATAAGGTCTATTCGTTAACTTTTGTTTCACACTTCGGTATTAGATATTTTTTAATTTGTATAACTGAAATGTGAGATGCGTGTGTGCGGGAGGATGCTGAAACACGGTCACGGAGCAAACAACTCTTTTTAGGGCGCCTCAACGTCACAGCGGCACAGAGTAGATGAAACAGCTGTTCCATTATTATCAAACTTCCTTTACGAAACTGGCGCCTACTTAAATTTTGCTATACTGTGTCACTGACCGCGTTTGTACACGTGGATCTTTAATTGGGTTTGGAAACTGTATAAGGCAATATTACTAAATTCTTATCTTCTTTAGATATTTAAAAATTGCAGTATTATAACATACATTTTTTAGATTAAAACGTTATTATTTTTAATTAAAGGTAAAAAAGCAAATTTAGTAAATTAAGAATCGATATAAGTATAACAACTTAAAATAACAGAATCGTTTATTAATCTTTTGCCATCTCCTTTGATGTCTAAAAAGATATTATTCCGATAATTGCTTCGGTTACCTGCTGTGATAACGATATTTATTACTTAATTATTTACTTCGGTTATACCTACAATAACATTAATATTATTTTATTAATGCCTCCGTTAGACCCTTCATATATTGGCGATAACGAGTAGCCAAAGACACTGTAAAAAATGGGTTAAGTCGTTTCAGTGATCAGGCTGCAATGATGTAGCAGTGATTACATTGTAATAATTTGCTATTAATGATCTTATGCTTACAGACAGATATTTCAATTTAGATTTTCAAAAAGATATTTCAACTGTTAACATGAAGTGTTTTTGAATTTTTGAATTTTATAATAAACTAAAAAAATAACGAAAAAATTATACATGTTTCTATACTAAATAAAATAAACGCAATCTGAACTACATTAGTCGATTGTAATACTATTAAGAGCGAAAACATATATTTTCCTTTCCAAGATATTACTTTAATTATTATTTCCACATGTGAATAGAATATTATACTCTTTAATAGGCTTAGTAGGAATCGTATTACTTATGTAACCATTAGCAACAATAAATACTTAGAAAAAATACAACAAGCCTACGTTACTGGAATTTCATAATCCCTCGTAATATTTCTTTATGTACAGAATATTATATACAGGCTTTGTTGAAAATAATATGGCATTATAAAATAAAAGCATAAATAATTTATTTGTTTTTTTTTCTGTGTTGAAACGATTTATATTTTTACATGTTGTTGATATAAAAGTAAGAATTAGTCACAATTTATATAATTAAAAGGAAAAAGTATAAACTTAAAGTTCGACGTAGCAACAAAAATTCGCCATTATTGTGTTTTTTTTAACAAACGAGTACAGCGTCGGTTCTTTCGACTTGTTAAGCTGATGTTTTTGTTATATTGTTAAAAGTTTTTCTTTGAAATATTTTATATTTGCTCCTATAAATTGGACGTGATATAAGAGTGCAGTTGACTTGTGTGTCCCGGGGTTTATTGCATATTGGATCATTTCGATGACTTTATCTATCCTCTTTTATTCGATGTAATACTATAGGTATGGGAATAAGCAACGCAATGGAGAAGTACTGAAGCTTTAAGTGGTTTATTTTAATTCCTTAAATTACCATAATTTAATTCCTCTTCGATTTATTGTTGCAATATTGACAAGATATGGACGTCGCTATGAATTAATATTTTCTGCTACATATCTACCGCTACCACAATAAAACAAACAACGAAAGTAAACATATTGAAGCACTAACGTCGAACTATAAACAAGGTTGTATTGCTTCGAAGTAAATATTTGATAACGGCCGACCGCAAATCTCTCAGTTCCATCTCTATAGAATTATGTTGCTGATAAAAAATATGACTACATCTATACATCATACATGAAAGTACAGTTTTCTAATTAGCTATATTAAAAGAAATTCACTACTTTTGCAATAACAGAAGATACACAAGAACGTTGCCGCTTTTTGAGGACAAGCAACATTAAGTCCTATCAACCTGACATCACCACCGAAAGAACTTTATTCCCTATCTTGATGGTTAGCGGCAAAATTATTGTATGAGAATCACATCTTTGAAGAGCACCACGCATCCAGGTGGCAGGAACAGTATTGCATACAGGGTCATGCATTGTGAAAATGGGAATCGGCGATAGAAATAGCTTTTCTGACCACTTTTCGTGTAATGGCGGTGAAGACGCACAGAGATGTGATGTTCCTACGCAACGCCTAAGGATCTAAGACTGATAGGCCCGTTGATTCTTCTGCAGAAAATGAAATGTAGATAATCCGGCACCGAGATCTCTCAAGTACAGCGGCGTTACGATTAATTGGATTTTCTTAGAGGCAAAAGTGCAAACTTGTGTCTTCTGTGGATTAAACTGAACGCGATTCTATTTGCCCATTTCGATACTATGTCCAGGGAGGTTTCAATTTAAGTCACAAGTTTGTTTACCACTCATCGAAATATTTCTATAAGACTCGATCCGAAATGCTCTTACTTTCATGACCTATCGCGGAGTATAAAGTACATCCGAAAATCACCAGGTCCAAATCTTATTGCGGGAAATTTATGAATTTACCATTTCTTAGGTATCCCAGGTTTAAGAACCCTTCATTATTTTGAAGAGAAGGGAGATAACGGCGATAGGCCTATTCTTAGTTAGTTATACGAAAGGCAAATAACAGCATACTACATACTTCTTATCAGTAAACTATATTAATCTGTAAATAATTTAAAACTAAAACAACTTGATAAGATTTCGATAGTTAAATTGTGATAATCCGTAAATTTTTAAGATATGTCCTGAAGGCCGCCGTTCCTTGGAGTTTTTAAACAGCTCAAGTCAATTTCTGTTAAAAAATTAGAAACGTCAAATTGAATTACTTTAAAGGTTATATAAACGAGGTGAAAGAAAAATATATATACCAATGAAAATTTACCAACTGTAAATACATAGGAATTAAATTTAAAATATTTCATTTTGACCTTAACAATGGATTTAACCCGCCGGTAAAGATATTTAGGAAATATGTTTTATTATTGAAAGTAGAGGCGAGTAAAATACTTTGCCCATTACTTTTAACCCTGAGGCTGTTGATAATTTGGTTCATAAGTTAAATTACTCGCTAAGTCGTCGTTCGCTTAGCCGTCCGAACTAAACCCGAGTGAATTTTAGTTCGTGTAAAAGAACAACTCAATTAAAAATATCCAACGTTTTTATTTTGTAATTTTTATTCACAACACAACTTACGTTAGCATACAGCTTTTTAATTATTATTATTTTTCTTTCTAAATATTAATATACAAATTCGGAGCATATTTGCTACGTCTGAGCCGGATAAAGAAGGGCGTTGGTATATTTTGTTATATATTTCTTAAATAGCCCTCGTTAATAAGTCAAATTGATTTTCGTTAAATAGGTATTGAGATCGTTATATTGGTATTACAGACAAATGATCGAATCAGTAAGCTGCTTATTTTATTTGTCTGGGCAGACGGTTCCTTTTATTACATGATAAAATATAAAAATGATTTTATATTTTATTATGTTTTATATATTATTATGTTGATATATTTATGTTAATAACCGTTACTAGCGCTTTTATCCGCTCCTTCCTCACAACTCAAATAATTAATAATTTGTGTTTACTTAAAATCTATACAAAACCAAAACTTACTTTTATTGTAATTGTAGCACAATCAGTATATTAAGTATTACCGCGAATGTAAGCCAACTTTGAGTTAAAAACATCCTATTAACAGCCACGCCAAACTTCATTAAAAATCCGGCCAGTAGTTTTGTTGTATTGTAATTATAGCTCAAAAACAGTTTTGCGTTCGCCGGGGAAGTTGAGAGAATTTATGGATTTACTTATACGTTGTGAGGACAATATAGCCGTACCTAAACCACATTTCATAAAAATTGTTTCGGTAGATTTTGGGTTACGCGCAAAAAATAAACAGATAAAAAAAAAATCTTCGTCATGTGCTGAAAACGTAGCAAACACTTTTTTACCAAGTATTTAACATAGTGTGGATTTTCTGTGCTGTGGCTAGTACAGATGTAGCTACTTGATTGCAATCCGTATAAGGCCTGTCTCGAACGGTATAACCAACCAACTTCTCATAAAAATTAATTATAACTGCTTTATGTGAAATGTATTAGGGATTCCTCCTTCATATCTCATCCCTCATAGCATGAGTCTGATGTATCACTACTTGCTCCTCAAGAACATTTCTATTAAAATAAATATGATTAATCTAGATATTTTTCTTTTGTTTGTTCGAAATACCAAAACGTGATACAAATTTCAAAATATATTAAAAATATACATGATAATTAATGGATATTTAAAGGATTTCGTTTGTCACATCCTTGTCAAATAATAATAAAAAACGAGAGAAATTTTATTTTAACTTATAATTATTAATTAAATAGTTAATTTGGATTATATAGTATATTCTAAACTATTTATTCAATTGTTTTCAAATATTATTGACTTTGTAAATATTCATTTAAAAAATAAGTAACACATTACAATATTCAATTATATGGCATTTTCATTTCGGACTCATCTTACGAGGTTCACATAAACACTTGTAAATATAATTTAAACAATTAATACCTATAAAATTATATATAAATTAATTGTCTATAGTAAGAATATATATAATTAACATTATATCTAAACTACGTTGCATTTTAGTATTATCTAAAAGTCTTATTCTTTATAAATTGTATCACTAAAGTTAATTGTATATTCATTACTCGGGCCGCGGCTAACAAAGTGAATCAGCCCGAGCGACGTAATGGACCGCCTTTGTTAAAGCAATCCAATCTTTATGTTAAACAATATTAATTGACGTTAATGCTCGCACAGATTGGGCAATAATGCACAGCACGCTACACTGTGTATCGTTCATATGAACCTGCGTCACCGATGACCCTAGAGCGGAGCAGTAATAAATTACTTATGTAGAAAGTCTCATATATTGAGAAAGTTTTAATGAAGGATGTGCGCAACTGGTTAAAAGCAATTGTAATTTGAAACTAGATACTGTAATTTTAACTCCGGGGAGGAAATGTCAATACTGATATCTCTCGAAAACCACCAACAGAGTTAATCAAGATTATGCACCAATTGGTGCATCAATCCAATAATTCATCTTAACGGTTCGGTGGCAAATGGAATATTATTATAATGTGGTTTCATGTATAACAAATACAACTAGTGTAAACATTACATTTGATTTGTTAAAATAGCATTTATACTGTATTAGGTATGATAACGATCCATGTATATATATTGTATATATACAGGTAAGCAGAGAGAAACAAAATACGCATCAAAATCTAGAATCCAATTGTAACGTAGTTTAATTTGAAGCTAAATCAAACTGCAATTATTGTAACATGTGAGGCCATTGCGAATCCAAATAAAGTGTTTCACGTGACGCGACGGATTTCGATTCAAATCATTATTACGAATATTAGATATTAAATGCTAAACATTTATTTAGCAGGAAAAGGAAATTCTATCGTAAATTGATGTGAGATTCACCAAAACATACGTATCTTTTACTTTCTTATTGCTTTGTGATGAATAATAAGACGTATTCATAATTAACTTTTATGGAATGTAATGTATTTATCACATTTCTTAATAATGGAAATTCAAAGTTTCAATATATTATTTAATATAGAAATGATAAACCATATATGATAATATGCAACAAAAATATTTTTATTATATTACCTTTATACGGATCTTAACAAGTAAGTGGATTGAAAGGATCGGATAAAAGATTTTCAACAATATTGACTTGAGAATTGAGAAATATAGAATAGGTTTTAATACAGTTATTCCGTAAAAGCGTACAAGTTTATAACAAATAATATAATAATAAAGTATTCTGTAGCATCGTTAAAGAAACCTGAAAACAATTGTTTACGAAATCATTTGCTGTTTATCTGTTGTCAACAATTATGAACATGGATGATGACAAACATGTGAAGTTGCGCAAAACATTTTCGTGAATAACTTTTCTGTATACCTCGTGCACTGTTGAAAAGAAATAAAATATTTAAATTATTCTCAAGGCATCATAACTTCAGCAAAAATAAAATCTTTTAACATATTAACAGAACATATTGCAATATTAAACAACACTTAACACCATTTTAATATATACATAACGAGTGTCGTATCTGGTATATGTAATTAAATAAAGGGTTAGGTTTGCATCACTTATATAGTAATTAAAATAAATAGGTTTCAATGTGTTTATTCTAAATGAAACTAGATCTTATATTCAATTTTATCGCCTTATATCTATACCTTCCGCTTAGATATTATTTATAATTTTATTAAATATAACACTGAAAGCTCAACGCAATGTTAAGTATTTCATAATAGCGTAATAAAATAAAAAGATAGCAGAAAGAATTCGCTAAATGTTTTTAGATAAAAATTAACAATAGATTTACAAAAAGAATAAAAGTATTGTATGGCTCGGCACAACAGATAAATAAATAAAATTATAAAAAATTTCTTTGAAAAAAATCCAATAAATTTTTCAGGAAAAATATTTTTAATATTCGATAGCTGATTTTAATATTTATCTTATTGACGTAACTAAATAAGATCAAACAAAATTAAAACATCCACTAAAATGTTCAGTGACCATTTGCACTCACTTCATTATATTATCTCTGTTATTTAAATTACAAAACAATCATAATGTGTTAAAAATTTAAATATATAATATAATAATGTTTTGTATCAACTAAGATAAATATAAAACTATTACCTCTATTGTGTGTGTCATTAAGAAAATTATGTAATAAAAACACGTGGGTCGATGTGACATATAAATCAGTCAAATGAGATTGATCATTTAACGCATAGCGTAAATCCTTATGCGTCGTAAGTACTCATTGGAACTCAGTATTTTAAATTAAACTGCAAAAAAGGTTTAAAAGACCGAAGTAAGAACAGAGCAACTATCAGTAGAAAATAAAGTTAACCAGTAGTACAAATGATATTTGTACTTACAAGTAAATGTTATGATCGGGATCGGGATCAGGATACATTTACTGATTAATAAAAATTATCTAGAGCACTCTGCGAGATTGGATTTAAGGAAAATGTACAACACTATGCGCATAAGATATTAAACTTTTACAAACCTTACAGTTACTTTTAAAATAAAAACATTCAGATGGCATAAGGAGAATGTTGAAAATTTTGAAAGTTTTTTTATTAAGCTTCTTGAGTTATTAAAATACATATGTGAGGAGGTCGATATTAAAATAATTCCCGTTGTTTATTTGATATGTCAAAATTTGCTTTTGATAAAATATATAAAGCAAGTGGTTGTTTATTTCTAAAAGAAAACCGATTGGGAAATATATATTAACCTATATCCGTTATTGCTCTCCAGAATCGTGTTTACAATTGCAATGTACATATGTGAACTAGTTTTGAGAATGCTTCGATAGTATTCTAAAAATTCAAGTTACGAGGGTAAGTATGAAAAGTTTTAGCACAAGAGAATTCCGTAGCATTATTCAGAAAAATACAAATATTCAGACAAAAGAAAATTTTATTCTTTCAAACGTAAAAATACTAAAATAGTTTCAAAAATACATAACTGGTTTCGTCTGCATTTGGACGTGAGGAATTGTGAAGTATCACGTGATATGCCCGTCCGTTTCGCTTTTCAAAATGCAGGACTGTCTTAGAGCGATAAGATTTCATAAACAGGACCACTAAAGATCATGTTACATAATGTAGAGGAAGACAACGCTCACTAATTGGTTTCCATCAGTACCATAAATGTATGCTACGAGTATTTTATAATATTTTATTATTATTTTTTGTAAGACAACCTTATATAATATTTAATTGATCAATATTGTTATTTATAGCACAGCCTTTGTTTAAAAATTTTAAAAGTCTAACATAACGGGTTTTTATTTTAGAGTACTTATGGGTTACAATTTTAACCTGCTAGCGTAATAAAGTTAGCAGGTTAAAATATTAGCTGCTAGCTAATAAACTAACATTTGAATTTAAAAACTTCATATATACTAGAGCTTTTCATAATTATTAAATTTCATCTCGCAACACGATTAATTTACATTGAAATGTCTCAAGTAGGTAGTATTAGAAGTTGCCTGAGAACTCACGAGCTCTGTTAATACTTTACATTTTTTCTTAAATCTTTTAATTAAAATACAAATCATAAGATTGCATTATCCTAAGTTAATTTCTAACAAAAATACTAATAATATAATAATAATCCTATGAATTTAGAGTTAATTGATCTCATTCCCGATAATTAAATCTGTTAATCCTATAGCGATTAAATTCGATTTCGGTAGTTATACTATTTCGCCTGCTAGCTTTCTGAATAATAATATCTAATAATAGTTAACCCATCCGTTGATCAGTTTTGAATCTCGAGGTGAGAACTTCACTTTCTTGATGGGCACTGATGCAGTAATAATGAACGAGTCAAACCAGACGATCAGCAGAATAGCCTACGAATTTAACATGCAGATTATGCAAAGCGACCCAACTTTCTTGAGAACTTCATTTAATTTTTCCTGTCATTAACAATCACTATATAATATTAAAAGAATCCTCTCAATAAATAAGATATTTTTATTGTTAATCTCCAAGTAGTTATAAAAATGTTTTATTGAATATGCTGCATTACATTTTCTTTAATATAAACTACTACAATTCGTATCTTTTGCTTGATATACCATACATTGTTAAAGTTGGTAAAAAACTAACGAAAAATATATGTTTTAAAGCATATTGAATAATAATTGGCGTAAGCTTCATAGTACTTAATGTATACTGGAATAACTTGAATAAATTGAAAAATGTATCTCAAAATACAAAATACAAATATCAACCCGGGTGCGCTCCGAGCACTGCAGTTTCATTTGTCAATGTTAATGTCCTGTTCTACTTGGGATATGGTATTGGATAGACCTTACTAAACCATTTAATAAACTTTGTAGAATATTATTAATCACACATAAATTCCTTATAATCTTCTCTTTACCCATTTAATATTCTCATTTCGATTATTAAAATAAATCTACTAAACGTATGTATCTAAATCAGATGAAAGTAATTTACTTCTAAAACACGTTTTCAGTTACAGTTATTGTATTATTTAGGTAAAGCGAAGACAATTAATAATACATTATTTTGATAATTTATTAGTTAATTTAATGTATTATGAGCGAAAATTAAATACATGATGATAAAGTTTAATAATTTAGTTTAAATGTAAAATACAAATGAAATGATTAGTTCAACAAATCTTGTTACGAGTTAATAATTTAAATGAAATCTATACATGTTGGTGTTACACGAAGAATATATATAGTAAATATTACAAAATATAATGTTTATCTGACAATATCCTTATTTCCTAAGGAATATATGGACCTTTGAAGAGTATTTCAATATATTTTGAAGTCTATTTAAATGTAATCGAGTTAGAGTACCGTAGTTAAATAGCAAGGGCTCGAGAAAAGTCTAACGTCGACATCGCCACCTATAAAGGCATACAAAGGCACACAGAGGCCTAAGTGACAGTATAGGTCATAAGGTAATCTTACAAAATACATAAATGTCACTAGATTCGACTATGGATGTTCCTTAACTAAATTCTAAACTAAAATAAACATTTTATTCGAAGTAGAAGTTATTAAAACATCGATCTGAAGAATATATTTAATTTTACGGACCTTTGTTTGAAACCATAACCATTAAAGAATGGTTAAAATAATAATCAAACACAAATCAACAGATTTTAAAAATTAAAAAGACATGTGGTTAAATTTGGCAATGGATACTGTGAAAATTCTATATCAATTTAAGCAGATATTCTGTTTGAGTTTATATTTTCACGACATTTATAATAATTATCATGTTAATTTTAAGATATAATTTGAGAAATATAAACTCGCTACGCAGTACATACAAGCGAGTAAGACAGTTGCCGCTAGTTTTAATTGGAGTGCAAAAATTGCGAGTTTCTGGATCTCCGCAGTTAACTTTTACTCAGACAGCACTAATAAGTTCCAGAGTTAATTTTTGTTTCATTATATTTCTTTTAATATTGAGAATCTAATTTTGTAATACCTAGTTCATAATCGTTTATTGTTAAATGCAATAAATGTAGCTCAAAGTAGGTGGTATTTTGTAGTTAACAGAAGAAAGTATAGCATTTTTATATTTAACATTACATAAATATATATTTTAAACACAGGTATAGCAAGTGATCTAGTTACGGCACCTCATTCCGTATTCATCTAGTAAATTGTAGCATCGACCAGCTTTTTAGTGGAAATTGGTTCGTGTCTTAGACAAAAACTGACTACATACATCAGTTACTATATATATTGTATTATTTATGAATTTGATCAAAATTATGCCCAAATTTAAATCAAATCTATTGTCATTGAAAAACAAAGTACATTATCTGAGTATAAATTAACAAACTTTTTATTTTTACAACTATTATTACGTAGTAATGTTGAAAAGCTTTAGTGGTTTTAATATTTATAGCAGTTCCCCGTTGACTAGACGACGAGTTAGTCAAGTGATTATATAATGGTCAGTATAGAAATAACTAAAGGATGCTGGGGTCCGGGAACAGCATTGAACAGAATGTAAATGTCCTTTAAAATTTCCTGTAATTTTGTAATTCCTTCAAGCCGTATCCATTATAGACGGTATTTATTATTGTTCTCTTAAGATTATTTATATAATCTTGGGGAAAATTTTTAGGAAAAGCCTTAAGCATTTCTTTCTTTATTACAATGAATTTATCATTATTACAGTGAGAGTATATTATAGCATTAAATTGAAGAGTGCTCAAAGAATATAATATTACTTTAATTAATATCTTTAATTAAATATAAGAATTTATTTTAAATTATTACGGGTATTTCAAATTACGTAAACATTCAAAATATTCGTCATCATTAAAAGTTCAAAACATATCCATAAATATAATTATTAAAATATTAAATATTTAAATATTATATATGCATATTAGCTTTCATACAAATTTATGTAAATGTGGCAAGCCTAATACATGTATTGATTTTTTTAATAAACTAGTGTAGGACGCGACTTCGGCCAGAGGTTTTGTGGTGGAACATAAATGTTTCTTAAAAAAATACGAACTTCTTTATAAATAAACTTACATGTACTATTTAAACCTCCTTTGGGATGAAATCTCAAAAGGAACCGAAGTTTAAATTTCAATCTAGCGGCGAGAGAGTCTGCAGTCGGTTACTTTGATATACCTTGGTCTTTTTTTAAATATAATATTCCTACAACATTATTCAAAATCTGTAAAAAATGTAATTACACTTATCCATTTTATATTCAACGAACAATTTATTTTTATTATAACTTGCAATTTGCTGGCGAACGATTTACGTGTCGGTATAATTTAAACATATAAAATCTAACATTAAAAGCTTTTCAATAATACTTTATCCATCAGTACTTTATAAACAATATCGGTTGTATTATGACAGATTATATCAAAGAGTCGAATTTAATCATAGCTTTGTAGTAATTACGATAATTCTCTATCGATTCATACAAATTGAGTGGTTGATATATAATTAAATATAATTAAATTAAAAGTAAATAGCTTTCGTTCGAATGCTCGTGACTCGTGACTGCATTCACAGTCATAAAACTTTTTGGTATTACAAGTTACTCTAAATTTCTTTTTTTTAGGAATATGTTGCGTGATTATTGATCGATATTTATAAATGTTTTATTATTAAATGTATATCAACCAACAATGCAACAATGGAATACATCCAAACTTATTATTATTATTATTACTTATTTAAAGGAAAAAGATGCCACATCTACTTAATGAGATTAATTAATTATTTAAAGATCACGAATTTAGTAATGTTGAAGGAATTTTTTTTTTCTTTTGACCATAGTAAAATTTTGTTGATATATCAAAGTAATTATTGTATATTTTTTTAATAACCACAACATATCAGACCAATATACCACCATGATTTAAAAGCACTTTATCATATGCCATATCATACCCATGAAAGGTTGAGGTTGAGCAGATTGGAGATTGTTAAGATCTAAAAATATTTTTTTTACGTAGTATGAAGAGTTTGATAACAAATGTTTTAAAAGCTTAATTTTCACATTGAGAAATTTCGATGATGCCTATAAGTTTGTCGTTACATCACAATTACGTAATCGACCTTAGAAGTTGAAATCCATAGATATCGTTTTTATTTAAAAAGTTTCTGAATAATCTTAATATTTTCGTTTCTTTTAACTCTTTAATAATTAAATTCCTATTAGTATTATTTAAAGTAATTAAATTGAACATCATCGATTCAGGTTGCCCAATATAATTATATAGGAATAATAGAGTTACCATTGAAGTAATTAATATATCAATAGAGGAACCAGAAACGTAAAAGCACAAGCAAACCTTAGTTCTTCAATAAGCTAAACAAATATAATATCTCTGCTAAATTCTTACCTTGAACTGGTTTAGGAATTCTTGCTGGCGGGTGATGTCCGTGGCCAGGATGAGCGAGCTGATCTGACTCTCGAGAACTGGACGAATGTTGTGATTATCCAGGAGTCCGCTCTCGATGATGCAGCTTATGGCTGAGCGCCAATGGTGGTTCTCCAGTACTGATGTGTTCTGGTGATAGGAATCAATGAATGAAGCTCATGATTTTTTATTTTATTCCCAACTTGAGACAGGGATCTTATTGTTCCTTATCATTCGTATTATTTATTTCATATGTATTTCACACGTACTTTTAAAGAAAATCTAGATTGAAATAGAAAATCTTATCGGCATTTAAAGGGTCATCTGTTCATTGATTAATGTTAAATGTATCATAATATTTTTAGTTTATAATCTTATCTAGATGTGATATATGTTAACCTATCTTGTATACGAAATATTAGTTTATTTTTTTAAGTATAATGACTTACGTACATTGTTGTTATATTTATTCAATGTACAATGTACAATGTTAATTTTCTCCTTACCTTTGTAATATTTTGTATTGAGTAATTAAAATAATTTTGAGTAAGAACCATTATTAGCATCAACGCCGCTCTTACACTAACCAGAGAACTCTGTCATAAAATTAACGACTCCTTTATTGTTAAGTAAATAAATAATTATATATATATATATATATATATATATATATATGTAGGAATATAATAATTGGAAATCTATCCATCTATAATAGTCTCATTAACAGCGCAATCTACAATGTTATCTTCAATGCGTCGGTGATTTGTCTATTATGAGTTAACTGTAATTACCTAGATAATAAAGTCAAGCTACAAGTAGGTTACGCACATTGTAACAATAATTGAATAGTGATCCGAATCTCAATAAATATACCTTACATTACTTCGATTATAAAGTTTTCGTTCGATAACAAAGGACGCTTCACTTTCAATAGTTATGAACTAAATCCATATGAATTTTATATAAAATAATATTCGCGTTGTCGAAATACAGTCTCAATGTTTACTCGTACAGCGTACGTAGCCGTACGGTTATAAAGTAAATAAAAATTTTACAAAAGCGAATGGTTTAAGTATTTATACTTTATCTAAGCTATATATCTGACCTAATAAATTGAAGTAGATTTAAAATTGAACTCGTCATATACCTGAGCTATATTTAACACAAATATTTTGGACAAAGGTTCCGTACACCAATGTCACTTGCCCCCTTTAATTTCCGTTCCAATAAGCCACCTCAAGGACCGTTCGATGTCTCGATATAGTCTTGGAGGTTTGCTAATATTATAATTTTCTCTCGAATATTCCGTTACGATAAATTTACAACAAAATATTATAAATACAATAAGAAGTATAAGCCGTCTACGAAATTAAAATTTTATAATTTAAATATATATATCTATAAAATATAAATTAAATTAATTTAATAAATATAAATTTTAATTTAAGTTATATTTATTAGAAACAATTCAAAGGTACAATTATCTTACAATCTGACAATATTTCATCAATATAGCGGAAGTAGATCAGATAAATTCTATTCTAGACCTAAAGAATAACTAATAAACAGTGAATAAATTATTATAAAAAGTGAATAGTAATGTGTTGCGAGTTTGAAGAAGGTAATGAAAAGTCTGAATGATTTTAATTTAATTAATTTCTACTACAAACTAATATCGGAAGTAATGAGTAATATTGTGGTGTTGGTTGGCTGTTGTGTTGTTGGTATTGATGATGGTATTGTGGTATCACGGGTGTGTGTGACAATATTATAATATTAAAGCCTTACTTTATTTTACTACGAATATAATTTACTAGTTTTTTAATTTTTAATTTTTATTTTTGGTACGCTATAAATTTAACGATATATAACCGTATTTTTAATATCAAAATATATCGAGGTTTGCTGATTTTTCAAGATATATAATTCTATATCATATTATTTATTCAGACCTATTTTCTATAATTCTACCATCGTTTGCGACATAAACATACCTAAGGGCACAATATATATATATATATTTAGTCAGACTTCAATTCGTAAGCTTGTAAAGAATATTTAGTCATGACACTGTTCCTTTTAAATTCGTTACATGGACTACTATGATGAAATTCTTCATATTTCCAAAATCAACCATTCCGCTAGCGTTTAAACAAATCTGAATGTCATAAAATTTTGCACTTTAAAGCTTAATATTTCACAACCGACTCCTGTCATCTAAAAATGTTTTTTGCAAACACCCCATATCTTTTAAAGACTTCTTCCTAAACCCCAATTACTTGAGAAAACAGATACAAACCCATTAAACGTGTAGAGAAGCTACCCTGGAATAAAATAATTTCAAAGCTTCAATTTACCACTTTGTGGGTGTGGTTAATATTGTTCATGTCGAATTACAGCTTTCTAGTACTAAGAATCCCTGAGCCACCTGAGGGTGCGGACAGACAGACGGACGGTAATGAAGAAACTATAAGGATTCCTAGAGGACTACGAAATCTTACAAATGACTCAATTTCCGATTATTAAATTAATTTATTGGTACAAAATATTTCTCTTAGATCTAGTATGAATGTATTAAAAATTAAATATTATACAGTTTAATTTAATTTACTACCAAGAAACGATGTTCTCTTCAAAATGTTTTAATAACATGCAAGTGGTGTAAATAGTCGACCCACTCGCTTTCCTGATAAACGCGATGAGGACATTGTGCATCTTTGATAAACCAACTTGATCTAGGAAGTTAAGATTTCTTGATCCTAAATCTTATAAATAATTAATCTTACGTGAGTTAATTTTGTTTACTCTTGTTGACTTTGTACGAGCAGCAGTAATATACTTTATTCATTTGCTAGAGTAACTAATAATTATTGTTATCCAAACCATATCTGAAAAAATATTAAATTATATATTGTTAAATTATAAATTATCCTCAATTATCGTTTATGTACGACCTTGAATTTCCATAAAGATTCTGGTAATATTTATTTTATTTTATGTTTTTAATGTTACTTGAAGAGGTTGATTTAGGAATGTAACACTAAAATTTAAATCGACTCAGCAAAATATAAAAGAGGACATATTTCTGTTATTAATTTCTAAAAGTATATAAGAACAAATTAAATAAGGTATTTCCGTCATAACATTAAGGTAGAAAACATTTGCATTTCAATATGATCCTGTTTCACGTTGCAAATGCAAAAGTAAATATATTTTAATGAATCGCCACAGGAAGTCTTTTAGAAGGTAAACTTTATACGAAAAAATTACTTTCTGCTTTTACAAAAAATTAACATAATTAAAATTAAACGTTGGAAAATGTTTTTAATTATTGTAAAAAATATCATATATCTAATTAGTTGTCATTTTATGCGTAACATATAACATTAGTTAAATATGTATTGAATCAATCAATCAATCAATCGTTAAATTTAATTTGTACATTACAGGTACAGGTATTAATACTTCGGAACGTCCTTCGTATAGAAATGATAATCACAAACTTTTGATACCGTAATACTCCCTAATATGGAAGTACTTTATTACGAAATAGTAAAAACTTTTTCAATTTTTTTTGCAACTAAGGACAGTTCTTTTGAATTGTTATATAAGTTTACAGCAGCTTATCTGTTTCCTCTCAGTTATAATTAACGATAATATTGCGATTTTTTTAATATCTGTAAAAATAGCAATGTAATTCCGCCATTTAATGATATTTAGAGGAATAGTCTTGTTGTAAATATATTATTGCTGAGAAGTTATTTAAAATCACAATAGTTTATATCAAAAAACATTGCGAACTATATTTATGAAATATTCGTTTGTTTTAGAGAAATTGAGTTCTAAATCAGATTTCAAAATTCAATTAAGATTCAAATTTAAGAACTTCTATTGTTTCTATTGTGTTTTTGTTACTGTATAATAGTAATTAACTATAATTAAAAAAGATGAACGACGATATCAATTTTAATAATGACAGGTAACACTATAACACTATAATTTGGAGCAGTTGCCCACCGCGGGTACTCCCACACAATGTATATAGCTTATATATTAAATCCCATATTAATGTCATATCTATATTTATCATATATCACGCCATCGATTTGCAAGTGAGATATTGGTAACGGATATCGGAGAGCCGCACACGTATTAGAGCTGAGGCGACTACAACGAAACAGACAATTATACGCCAATACTGAACATTTGTATTATTATTTGTATAATCAAAATGATATTTTGATATAACAAAAAAACAACTCAAAGTGCCATAAAAGTTAATGACTGCGATAAAAACACTCGACTTCCTTTACAAGCTATCCCGTAAAAATATAAAAATCGTATTAGTCAATGCTTTAATGAGATAACAATGTATTGAATGGTTATAGTAACTGATACACCATCACGAGGGTTTTTTACTAAAAGTAAAATCCTTTTAGTAAAAAACCCTTGTTCTCTTGTTTATTGAGCTATTTAGGTCTCTAATAGCTAGGTATTAAAAATACTCACATAAGAGTGTAGTATTTCCATGGCGTATTTTAAATTACTGCAGTGTGCATTCAGCTTTTGCGTATGGTATTGAAATTAGGTTTAGATAAAAAAAAAAATCTTTTATTTTTAAATTGTCGTTCAAATTATTGTGTTACCGAATAAATAAAGTATTATTATATATAGCCGCTTTAATGTGACAGTTGTATGCAAACGTTTCACGGTTCCTTTGTTACGTAGTGCTTTTGTATATGTGTAATTTCCGGTTTTTGAAAATAGATTTCACCCTGGCGACGCGATGTGCCCCCACTACGTCTCCCGCAAGAGGAAGAAATATGTACTCCTATTTATATTATATTTATTGTAATCTTTAAGAAAAACTAATGTAGATAATCTTTTTTTTATTATGCAATATTTTTTGCTATGAGAAATAAAATATCCCTACTACATTTGTATACAAAAAAATCCGTGCCCGCAGGGGGACACGCGTGGGTAGACCTCGTGTTTAATTCATTTAAAATATAACTCACTACCTAAGAATAACACATGATGCCGTTGTTTACATCAAAAATTTTCAAGCAAAAAGCGGTTTTTATTTTTTTTCTCGAAAAGGTATCTTTTTTGTAAATACTTTTGATACTTAAATTTAGAGTAAAAAATAACCTTTCTATTAAAAATATTTGCGAGGAGGGAATGTTTACTAGAAAAAAGTTGGGGTGGTTTTACCTACCTTAAATTTTCAAGCTAAAAGTGGTTTTTATTTTTTTTTCTCGGAAACGGTACCTTCTACGGAAAAACTTTTGGTACCTAAATTTAGAGTAAAAAATACTCTTTCTTTTAAAAATAATTGTAATATAAGAATGTTTACCAGAAAAAAGTTATGAATTTTTTTCCTAAAATTTTCGGTTTTTTTACCCCCACCCCTAAGTTATTGAAGTTAGGTTTTCGGTTTATCTACATTAGTTATAGGTATTCATCAAAGACATCATATAATATGAACGCGATTGATCTATTTTGTATAGGGAAAAAGTTATGGTCGAAAAACTGAAATCAGAAAAAGTGAGGCCCTAGCGCCCCCTGTGGCCGGATTTCTCTGGTTAACGAACTTGACCTTCATTTTTGGATGGTTGATTTTTGTGCAAAGTTTAAAAGCGATCCGAGCGAAACTGCGTCCGCTATCGTGCTGACAAAAGTCGAATCTGGACGCACGCACGCATATATATATATATATATATAAACATTTTGACCAATGGTCATTTCGGACTGAGGGGGTCATAAGAAGACCTCCTGTGAAGAAATTTTTCCAAAATTCGAAAGTCGGGTACAAATGAATGGGCAGACCGAATTCTTCGAGGTCTACCCAAAAGTGACATTCATTTCATTAATAAATAAAATTATGGCAAGTGTTATAATGAAATATATTTAAATAAATCCACCACCCACCTGATAGAGAGCAGCGAGGTGGTTGGAGGTCGCGATGAGGAAGGGTTGGTTCACTCCGGGGTGGTCCATATCGTGAGCGATGGCGGCCAGCAGAGATGCCAGTATCTCAATCGGCTCCAAGTAGTCACGGATCTAGAGAAGATAACACACACTATAATAAGATAGTCATACTTTATTTTACTCTATAATTTTAAACATAATATAAAAGTAAATCTTATTAACTCATACAGGGAGACTTACAGTTTCTACTAACTTGTGAAAACAATGTTTTTCACTTTTACCGCTACATATAAGTTAAAGTCAAAAATATAAAGAGTATTAGAGAAGCCTGATACCTACTTCATTAAAAAACATCTTGGCTGGTTAATTTTCCCTTTCTTACAGGATAAGTTGAAAAGATTGTTGGTATGTAAGTTTGTAATGTAATAAATATATAAAACTGAAAATAAATTTGAAAATATATTACATCTTAATTTTGTATTTTTTGTAAAAGTTCATTAAATATTTCACTTTTAGATTCAAAACTTGTGTACCGATTTAGTAAGACATTCAGGGTCTTAACAAGAAGTTATTTGAATTACATTCGATACGTTTTCTTTTAGGATCCACCGCTATGGTGTCCCATATTAATCATATTATATACTCGTATTTCCCTCATATATGTACTATATATAGATCGTGTTCACTTACTTCTTATCGGTTACGAATTCTTTTAGAATGAATAGCTCGCAAAATATGTGTGTAAATTATTTACACATTGAGTATAATATATTTTAAATGATAATACTATGATAATATTTTTTTAATCTATAGGGAAAAACATTAAATGAAATTAAAAATGACAATTGTATTTTAAGGAGTATTTTTTTAATTTGCCATTTTAAGCATAAAGATATAAATGCAAGTGTTTTGCAATTCAAATAATTTTAAATTAAATTTCAGAGAAGCGAGGTAAAGCTTTATTCAAGTTAAAGATTTCTTTTTATCCCCTACATTATATTAGAGATTTGTCCAACTGTTTGTTTAATTTTAAATACGGTTCACTGGATATCGTTTATTTCGCATAGGTACGGTAAACTAAAGAGATTTTGAAAATGAGGAAGACTTACAGTACACTAAAAGTTTAAAGCGATGATGTAATGTAATAGTACATGATTATTAAGAAACTTTTTATTTATTTATTTTTTGAATCCACTTTCCATCAGTGATCCATCAGTGATCACTTGTGTGCGTGAAACGGGTTTGGCAGGTGGGCCTATTTTCATAACATACTTATCGAAATTAGACCTTCTGCAAAGACACTCTCCAACTCAGAATAAGGGTAAGAGGGTTCCAAACGCGCCCTTCTCTGAGAAGAACCACACAATAAACTCGGCCGAGGAATTCTTTATTGTAATTACTGTTGTCACTGTCACAAACGACAATATTCAGTGAGCATTTTACGAATCTATTATACAATAAAGAGTTTACAAAGTATTCTAATATACCTTAAATAAATAGAGGTAGACATTTTTGAAATATCAAGCAGGGCTCGAACAGGGATCTCTTTCGTGTCGAATTCCTCTTGGTTATGTGAGCATTATAGAAATATGAAAACAACTGATAAGTTTTTTTAATTTCTAACGTGTTGATGAATATTTAATTTTTAAATATAAATAAGCATAATATTACTTACTATTTTAAACACATCACAAAATTTTACATTACTTGCAGGACGGTAAAAATTTATCAAGTTTTATTTTATATATCCTTTACCAGTTTCTCTTTAATTTAACTTTTATTTTCTTTTATATAAATAAGTAAATCATCGTCGAAGTTTTCTTTACGACTCGGTCCGTGTTCGACATAAATTTATTTACAATTCCATGTAACTTATTTTTTATAACCGGCTTCATTTATATAAAGGAACCCATTTTTTTATTCATTAAACTCAGCGCTTGTTATTACGTAAATTCTAAAGGAACACGAGGATTATTTTTTGGTTTGTTTTTACTTTTTTTACGTTATTCAAAATAATCGAAATAACTTTTTTTTTTATTAAATAAATTTTTTTAATTTCTAAATGGCTCTTTTCATCTACAATTTCGACATGTATAATGTTTTGTTTTTCCTTATTACCTACGAGTATACTCGTAGGTAATAAGGATTTTACTATAAGATCGCTTATAAGCGATCTTATAGTAAAATCTCAACTGAGTTATTAAAACTAACAAGCCTACATTCAGGCATTTTAGGTAAACATAATATAACAGTAGAATTAATATATATTACCTGATACATTTATATAATGTCTAGGGATACGCCCTCGAGCGGTTTCTACAAATGTTTTAAGACTTTGAAGATCCGTCTGCACATCTCATGTGACGTCAAAGGATTCCGCGTCATCACCACGAGTACCTTGGCCTTTAAGCCATTAAAGTGCTTGATAATCATTTTCTCATCGAGGTAAGTGCTGTGTTCCATACTCTGCATTGTAATGAACCATTACTCAGATTTTAATTATTTTATTAATGGTTTTTTAACCAAAACAAAATTTTGCAAACTTTAACGTATTATTATAAAATAATTGCTTATGAATGATTTGTCTGAATTTCTTCAGTTAACAACAGATTTTACAACGATGTTAGGATTTCATAAGTACCTACCTTTAGGTAAGTTATATTATATTTTATCACAAAAATGGACCCGAATCTAAGCTATTGAGTATCCAGCTGATAAATAACATATATCATCATATGTATATTTTTCAAAATCTTTAAGGTTTAATCAAAATACGAAAGTATCAAAGAAATACTGTGAAAATATAATATTTGATATAAATCAAACATTTCAGGGTATATATTTCTTATTTACAATATTCTTAACTTTGTACTAATAAAATAGGAATTATATGATAAGCGTCAGATTAGGAGTAATATTTTCTTAAAAGTAATGTGAACACGTAAAAAGCGGGACACATCACTTTCACCGCACGGTGGGATATTTACTGTTTAGGAATGAATTTATAATGAATTTATCAAATCTTGTATAGTACTTTATATAGTAAAGTTATTGATTTTGACCGTTTGTTCTAGTACATTATATGTTGGCGTTCGATATTCTGGTATAATTATGATCCTCAGTCATCCACAGAACCAAGCGACAGTGTCGTTGTAGATCCTTGATCAATTGTATTCCATATTATTAAAAAACAAATAATCTTAACACGCCTAGCGTGTTTATCAGCAATATCGAAAGTACTTTCCCGGTATATTATTAATAAAATATGCAAATCATTGATCATTACAATGAGAAATCTATTTGTAATGATATTCTGACATTACACTTTTATAGTTTTATATAGTGTTTGTTATTGTTGTAGTGTAATAGTTTTATAGACGATGTTTTTTTACCTGTAATTATAGTCATATGACAAAACCTACACTTTCAACTTAAAATTATATATAAATACAATACTGTGATTATTTGTATGCCATTGTTTCGGATCAAGAAACTTCAGATATTTAATCTCATTAATTTTTTTATTATAAGTCTTATACACATACACGTTTGCAAAAATTAAAAAGAAAATATAGGGTTATATAAAAGGGTTTAATGGGAGATAAAACATTGTAAGTTTAAATTTTATATATATATATTTATAAGGCGCTTATTATAATCTCGTATAAAGGTGGTGGAATATTGAAAGATATACACATATATCGATTTGCTTTATAATTTTGCAACAGCACGAAGAGATGCACTGACAGGTATACACGTACAACTTATATGTATATAGTTATATATTACTAATGATTTATTAAAAATACGTAATAACCCTCAGCTTGTTAAGACTTTAGAGTCAACATAGTTAAGAATAGTTATTTTATGTATTAAGAAGTCGATACGTTCTAAAATATATTTCCCTCCAATGAAAAATTTGTCACAAGGTCAAATTAAGGGCATGAGGACAAAGGTCATACGAATGATCACCTAATAGTGGTACAAGAGATAAAATGTGTATAAACTGAACGCAAGCTGCAACTGGATTAATAAATAAGCAATATTAATGAAAACAAGCGGGCGGTGGTGCTGTGGCTCCCGGGTTTGATATCTGGCCTTGGCAACTTATATTTGTCATAGTAAGACAACTGCCATGCCTTGTAAAGAATTTTATATTATTTATGGGTTTAACTCCACACTGCTTCTATAATAGTAACTAGTATGAAGACCAGAGACATTTCACTTTATTTTTATTGAAAGATTTAGTTGAAAAAGATCAAGCTGGATTCAACGGAGATCTAGAAACCTATATCCTAATCCCTAGCGAGTCGCGACGGAGTACTATGGAGCAGAAGTCACATAAACTATTTCCATTCACTGATGGAGACTAAATTGTTGTTTTCCACAACCAATATCCGTAAAAGTAAATAATACTGAAGAGCTACACACGACACGACATATACGCTTTTTATTATTAATCTTGTCATCATTTTTCCAATAACTGAGCTAAAATAGGTCAATAAAACTTTCCTAATACATACGTTCTTTAGTACATACTAACATATATAGATATATGGTATATATATATATATATATATATATATATATATATATATATATATATATATATATATTTTGTTGCAAATGTAATATATAACATTATAGTAATTGTATGTCGTTATGTGCAATTGAAATGTTATAAATAGATTGAAACAAAGTATAATAAATAATAGTTGTAGTATAGTCAAAAACATTCACTTCTATGTAATATTATTAAAGTATTTTACTTTAATAATTATGGTTTTATAACATATTTGGATTCAATTAATTTTTACAACATATGTATTTTATTTTTTTAGATACGGTCCGAAAGTGTATATAAAATTAATATTACACATTGGAAATACGTTCCTATGATATATATGATTATAAATGTATATTTATTATGTTATTAATAACTCTCTTTAATGTTGATAGGTAAGCAAACAAGAAGCGGAAATGGTTATTTACTTAGCCCTCGCCATCAAAGGCATTTTCCTATGTAGTTTAGAACGTGCATCGTGTGAGTGAAGTCGGTATGAATAAAGTTTTATAAACAAGAATAGATTTATGAATTTCATACGTAGATCAACTACTTTTTATCATTATAATAATCACAAATTATTAAAGTAAAGTAAAGTAACGAAAAAAAAAACATAAATATTACTATTAGATTATCATAAATAAAATATATTTGGGAAGGAAAACAAAACTTAATACGCGGATAAGTAATGAAGTATTAAATTGACGGAAGCACACCTCAATTATAGCAAATCATTAACAGCGCACACAAATAAGATAGATTAATTTTATTTGTTACAATATGGACATGCTTTTAGGAGGCTTAATCAATCAACTACCTGAAGACCACGGCAATAGATTCAGATATTTGTTTTGACATTCGGAGCGTTTAGATTGAGGAAGATAAATATCTACTTTTAAAACTTTAACACATAACTATGTTAGAAACCTTTTGAATATCATATATTTAATATTGATAATATATTTGTGAAATTATGGGAGTAGAAAGCCATCCAGCCATCCATCCGGTTCCGTCCGTTCCATTCAGCCGGTTAGCCATCGTAGGATTATTATAGTACAATTCTCAACCATTGAATACTCAACTAAGTTATTATATGATAGAATACAATTACAAAATTACTTAATTAGACTGAATAGTCTTGTGTTATGAATCATAACACATCAGGGATCAGTATTTCAATCTAAGTTTTACATATAGATGGAACTGTGATATGTGTATGTAATTTTTGTAACATCTTAAGCATAGCCTGCCGGCAAAGGCTAGTACTTATATAAAATGCATATCACAAAGATAGTATTGGATATATAATGAAAAATATAATTTATATATGTTATTTCAAATTATATTAGAAATCTCAATAGGTCCTATTAATAAATAAGAAAATGAATCGGTAAATACCTGTTTCTGCTGCAGGAAGCAGTGCATAGCCTGCGTGACGTCAGCAGCGTGTATCGAGTTGTGGTAAGGATTGGTGCTGTGGTAGCCTTCTTCGATCAGGGTGAAGAGCTTCCAGGCGCAGGCCACATCCAGTTGGAAGTACGAGATCAGCCCGTACATGTTGAATAAGTGCACGCAGAGCACGGGTAGGCAGCGACCTGTACACAAACACTCTATGCAATTTGGTTTTTGTCAAAGTTGTTTAATTATTATGTAAATAAATTTTATAATTGAACGGGTTAATTACTGAGACTATTTTAATAATAAATCAGAGTCTTGTTCACATCTATTGACTATACCGTGTTGTATAAATGCAAGTGAAATATCCTTTAGTAACGCGTAACATATCGGAGTGGTCCAAAATAAATACGATTTTGTACTCTATGTCGATATATCCTTTGTGAATTCAGATGTGAACCGAGCGATGTTTGTGCTATGAAATTCACAACGCACTCGTTTAAAGGTGGATGCTTTCCGTTCTTATAAAATAGCTCTTCCTGATCTACTTATAGAATAAATCATAGATATTTCCCTATAATGTTATCTCATACCTTTCATATTTTAAAATAGCATTTTTAAAAATAAATCTTAGATATATGCTTGTATCAATCTGAGCTATCATTTTTAAAGTATTTAATTAATAGTATCACGATATACTAATATGACATCTTGAGTTTAATATCCGTCACAGAGATTTACAAATTAAGGAAACTTTAATTATTACCAATACTTCGTCTTACTAAAATATCTTACTAATATATACAAACATTTATAATTGTAACATTTTTTTACACTTAAAATAATATCTCACTTACTTAATTCAGTGAATTTATATTTATTATTATAATTAATATTATGTCTAATATATAATATTCAGAAAAATAGTGTGAATTATATTTCTACCTCAGAAATGATCAAAAGTATCTTATTACCTTACTTGTTGCGTTTATTATCATTTTTACTGGTTATTTTATAGTAAAACGTTATTACTATTTTCATACGAAAGCCGGGTTATAGTGATTAAGTTTACTATATTTAAGTAATTTGACATGTGTTTTGTTTTTGCCACTACTAAGTACTGTGTTTAAGCAACAAATATATATTTAAGAAGATACACATGCATTACATATTATATAAATGTTATTAGTCTGAATCTGAAATAAATCTTAATATATATATATATATATATATATATATATATATATATATATAGTTTTTATTTATATGTATTATATAAGATTTGTATAATGAAAATGTTTTCTAGCGCTTTAGCAAATTTTTTTAATAAAATGTTAAAACAATTAACTTTTAATTATATAAAAATCCCACCCGAGAATTTATTATCATAACAGCAATAATATTTTCCACTTTTTTTTTTACCAGCGGCGTGTTTAAGATTGTAAAACAATTTCTCAACCAGAGGATTATTTTGTCGCCAGTTTGTTGAATAAAATACCGAGAATAAAAATATTATATTTTTTAAATATCATTTTTTACTTAAGGAGTCACGTACATGTTATTGTTGGAAGACCGCATACTTTTTATACTACGATAATTAATATTTTTATTATCAAAGTATAAAAAATTACGAGTAAAGTTTCTGTAATGTGTTATAGTCAGTTGTATTGTTTTATTATATACCTGTATTTTTTATATTATTTTCCTCATACAACAATACAATTATAACAATATTATGTTATTTCTATTGATTTTTTAACATTTATTTTATTTATCAACACTCCTTCGTATTAATTATAACTGCGGTTTACGATTCATCCAGAATTGTTATTAATATCAATAACTTGTCATATTTAGGATACAAAATCTAGCATAGACCAATCACACTAATAACCATTGCCTATTAGAGAATAGGGTCACTGCACCAGTTGAGAACCACCACCACTTAATAGCGTTTAGTGCAAAATAAAGATTAATGAAGGTAAAATATTTTAAACCTTTTAAACCTGTTTCATCAGATGAAATAGTTAACACATTTAGAACCTTAAATTCGAAGAAAACCAGTGATCTCTGGGGTATGTCAGTTAAATTGCTTAGTACTATTATAAATGATATTGCCCCTCAATTATCCCTTATTTTTAACAAATGTATCGAAACCGGTATATTTCCACATTTGATGAAAAACAGTAAAATAGTTCCTTTGTTTAAAAGTGGCGATAGATTGGATCCCGAAAATTATAGGCCTATCTCGGATTTACCGACCTTGAGTAAAGTCTTCGAGAAAATTATTTTAAATCAGATGTCAGAGTTTGTGTATAGCAGTGGGATCATGCATAATGAACAATATGGTTTCACCAATGGCAAATCAACGACTGATGCGGGTGCCGCGCTTCTTAAGCCCATTTACGACGCATGGGAGAAGTCGCAGAATGCAATTGGGGTGTTTTGCGATTTGTCCAAAGCCTTTGATTGTGTGGACCATCGGACGTTGCTATGCAAACTAAACCACTACGGTGTACGTAGCGCTGCGCTGGATCTTATTGCCTCTTACCTGAATCAAAGAGTCCAGACAGTTTACGTAAATAATCCTAAATCGTCTGGTTCTCACCTAAAGATGGGTGTTCCACAAGGATTTATTCTGGGCCCCTTTCTATTTTTACTTTATATTAATGACTTGCCCTTTTTTGTTAAGGGTCTGTGTGACATTGTACTCTTTGCTGATGACACCTCGCTTATTTTTAAAGTTGAGCGTGATAGGATTAACTATGGCGAAGTAAACAGTACTTTGTCACAAGTCCTGCATTGGTTCGAAATTAATAATTTAGTGTTAAATGCTAAGAAAACTAAATGCATAGAGTTTACACTTCCTAATGTAAAAAGTAAAAATTTTAACCTGCTCCTTAACGATGAAGTGTTAGAATTGATTGACTCATCAAATTTCTTAGGTATAACATTAGATAAAAAGCACCAGTAGAACCCCCATCTCTCAACACTCGCAGCCAAACTCAGCTCCGCCGTCTTAGCAATTAGAAAAGTTAGACAATTAACGGACATTAATACGGCTCGACTTGTTTATTTTAGTTATTTTCACAGTATTTTATCTTATGGTATTTTATTATGGGGCAGTGCTGCCGAAATTATTTCTATATTTATTTTACAAAAAAGAGCTGTGCGGGCTATTTGTAACTTAAAAGCTAGAGATTGTCTGAGAGATGTTTTTAAAGAAATAGGTATTCTTACAGTCGCTTCGCAATACATATTTAATAACATATTATACGTCAAAATTTAAATAGTTATATAAAAACAGTGACAGACACGCGATAAATACGAGAAATAAAAACAAACTCGTAACGCCAAAGTTTCGGCTTCAAAAAGTTAATAAATTCTTCATGGGTTTGAGTATACGCATATATAATAAAGTTCCACAAGATTTTTTTAATAATAAACTTTTGATTTTAGATTTAAAACTAAGAAATGGAAGGTCTAAGATACCTTCCATTTCTTAGTTTTAAATCTAAAATCAAAAGTTTATTATTAAATAAAACTTATTATAACGTTCAAGAGTTTTTAGTGGATCGAAATATGTGGAACTTAAGTTGTTGAATCATTTGCAGGATTTATATTATAATGTACATCACCTATATATATTATATTTCTTTTGAAAAGAGCAACTGTTTAGTTTCTGGCTCTTCTCGACAGAGCCGCATTCCGAGTCGGTGGTAGCTTACTTACGGACTGACTACACTGACCTTTTTTTGTATTGTAGTAATTGACGATTCAAAAGTGCGTGTAAATGCCTACTTGAATAAAGATATTTTGAATTTAAATTTGAATTTGAAAACATTTATGAAATGTAAATATTTTATACAGTATCAGTACAGTACTGACGGACACCAATATTGTATATAATCTAGAAGATATTTTTTTTAAGTCTACAACGGGACTTTGTGTACTAAAAAGAGAGAGATCTTTGAATAATAAAAAAAAACATAACCTACATTTCCTATAAGACGTAACAAAAAAAAACATTTTAGAACAATTTTATAATAATATATATCATCATAAACCCAATATTATAAATATGTATAAGGCACCCAATTTACAAAGACAATAAAATAACAATTCTCCCCAACATAGCCTTGAATCTATTGATTTAAATTGAATTGTTGTGATATATTCATCTGTGACTATTATAGTATTTTTTAAGTTGGTAAAAATATGCCCGATCATTGACTTTGTGCAAAAAAAAAATCAAGCCGTATCGCTACATTATTCGCTATTGTGAAGGAAGGACAAGCAGTCACTTTAACGTTTATAATAGAAGTAAATAAAAAATATTAATATTTTGTTCTAGTTTTTACTGTAAAATGAAAAATGATTTTGATTTTAAACCCCAGCTCCAGAGTGGTGGAAACCCACGTCAAATTTACTTCAGGATTGTCAATCAATCAATCAATCAATCAAAACAATAAAGCATTCTTTCATGCACATTATTTCAACTGCACAAGTATTTTCTCTTATTTTTATCATATTCCAACGGCATTTGAGTTGTTTTGAGTTTTTTGCATCGTAAAGGTCATGGGGAATTATGTTATGGAAATATGTAGATGTGTATGACCCGTGGATCACCCAGTGCTATGCCTCTACCGCAACCAGCTCTGCTCTAAACTATTACAAAGTATTTCGTTCAATATACCGTCTGCCATTAAAAAGTCCTTTAAAATTTTAGAGGAAATTTAAATTCTAAATGGTTAAATTCTGAATATTCCGCTAAAACATTGAATGGACGTTTATGCTAGAATATAATGAAATCTTTAAAATTACGTCGTAAAGGTCAACCGTACATTGTACTAAAAACTCGTAACATCTACAACTGTACCTCGGTGATACGTAAAGTTACAACTGAGCATAAACTAAAACTAAAACTACTCGTTTACAAACGACAAACTACGTATATATACCTACATATTAATATTAACAAGTGCCGGATAACATGGATGTTAAACATATTTAGTGAATCATTCGTTGTTATTTTTACAAGAAATCAATTAATATTTCAGTGCCTTTCAAATCTCTGAACATCCGACCCGTTGAATGCTTTTTTTTAGAAAAAAAAGACGACTCCCAAAATTGTGAAGTCCGAGAAAAATTCCAGCTTTTATAAAAAGATATTTCGTGAAAGCCAAAACTCCAGCCAACGTCCAATATTAATTTAAAAGTTCACTTTGACTACTGACTAGAATATCAATTATGAATAAACTATTGTTATACTTTTATCTAGGGATGTTGAACAAGTAACAAATGAAAAACTAAATAATATATAACTGAGGCAGACATGATTATAATATATTCTTAATTTTTTTGTTGAATTTGTTTATTAAAGTGATAATGTTATTTTTACTTCTATAAAATGACAATAATTCTAAGTCAATTTTCAGGTGTTTCAAGTTATTTCTATCACAGACAATAAATTAAGATTTATTACCTTTAATCGTGTGGACGGTAATGTTAATGCAAGCAAGCAATTGTTCAATTCTTAACATAATTTTCATATTGAAAGTGTAATTTATACTTAATAAGGGACCAATTTATGCGGCTAGCGTGTACTTAAGCGAGTTGAAATTGTCTTTGTGTAACAAAGACATGTATCGCTATGTTATTTTAGTTGTCTGCAAACATAATGGATGCCAGTTAACATTATGACTGTTTCATTTCTCTAAATTACTCGCATAACATATCCGTACACGACTTGTTGACGACACGAACTTATATTCTAAAAGGTCGAAATAATTAACATTCTGTAAAAGTTATTTCCCCGCTTTGTAGTCTTTCTCATATAATACTAACAATTACGACCGAGCGAAATTGAACACCAACACATAGATGTTATGTCTGTCATGTGACTCGTATTATGGAAATTAAGTTTTGGAATTTATCTTATGATTTGCGTCAAAATAATGGTGTTCTAGATAGCAGGCGTCTAGACGATAGACGATATCTGAACATGAGGGAGATTTTATACCAGATGAATTAATACCACAGTCATCTAGGAAATCTTTAAATCCTCATGGCATTATTACTGCAACCAGAATACAATAACTCAATAATTTTACTAACCTAGGTCTAGATGACTTTAAACTGCACATTAGTTTGATAATAGCTTCATTTTGTCAAAGGGTTGCTATTCCATAAAAAGCTTGTTACAAAGCCGGTGTTACTCTTAACCTATAATAAAGACTTTAATTAATTTAGTACTTATTTAGGTTAACTACAACTTTAACTTAACTAACGTTAACTTTAGGTCAACTATAACCTACATAAGTACTAATCTAAGGTATCAATACCATAAACAAATAAATTTGTCGCGGTCATAATATTACTAGAACGAGTGTATTGAAAATAAATCTAAAGTAAATTTAATACGGAATTCAATAGAGCTTATAAAATCAAATAGTTATATGACCAAATAACTTGCATACATACACCTACTTTATGAATTGGAATACTTCTCAGTTAATGTAATAACTTAATGTGACAGTTATTTTTAGATGAAGATTTATAAATCTGTGCAACGAAATCCAAAATAAGAGTCACGATTTTTAAATAAAGCAAATAAAAGATTTTTGAATTGAATTGTCACGTGTGATGAAAAATGGTTTTGTGAGGCAAAGAGACGTAATAAATGAAAGTCTTTTATTCTTTTCAAATTCCGTCAACATGTTAATCCTAGTACCCGAATCTTTAACGTTGTTCATTACGTATAATAAAAAAATATACATAGAGGTTAAAAGGTCGATTCTTGATGAAATTTAGCAAATTTCAATATCGTTAAGATGCTTCTCAACGATAGATGTTACTCATCTACACGATGCTGATGATTCCTCTTATAAAGTCTAATACTATTAAAAACGCAATTTCAAGTTCTCTTGGAAAAAATTAACGGAGAAAAAATGACTTGGTAATCTAGGTTTCATTAGATTAAATTACCAAGTTTTTTAAAAAGAATCTTCAATTTTAAATAATTTTGTTTAGATTCATTACGCTAGATAAGTTTTTTTGTCAACATAATTAATACGTTCTTTTTTAATACGAAGCAATCAAATGTTTTATATTACAAAGTAGCTGTAAGTTACAGAAACGCTTAAGTTGAACGTTTGAAGTTATATTTGTGCGTTTCGTACAGTCGTGGAGTATTTACCAGAACACTAACATCGCAACTGCGTTGCAAAATTTACATGATCTTCAAAGCTAAGATAATAAAAGTTTGTTTAAAATAATAGTAGCGTGTATTAAATACTAAATGGTTATACATAATTTTGACTTCACTACGTATGTTTGGAAAATTTATTTGTTCTAAAGATAATTAGTTTTAAATCACAAATATGAGTAGAGAATAAACAGCTGGGATGGGATGACTGATTCCTTTGTTTCTTAATCACAACATCACTGCAGTAAATCGTTAAGAGTAACTAATATTCCTTAGTATTCCTTTCCTTTAATATTCCGTTATGAAGGCTTTCTTTCTAATTCTAAGATTTAAATGTCCATAATTATAATCCTAACAATAATTTTATTACAAACTGTGTTTGTTAAAAAACCTAACCAAACCTAACACACTCTCAACGAGGCCCATATATCAATATAATATATATATTGCAATTCCAATAAGAAATCGTTCTTAAAGTGATATTGTCAACGAAGGTTTTAAATACCACGTACCCTGTGAAATTTGCAGCATAACTGGATTTGCATTTAGATGTATTCTGTCTTAAGTTACATTGTTACGAGGCCGGAGATAAGTAATGTATCTAAACCAGTAAACAATTTATATTGAAATGCTTGAAATCATCGGAGGGAACAAATTAATTAAGTGAAATAAATAACGTTATAAATATTTTATATATAACATATCATTTTATTATATTTTTTTTATTTATAGGTGTATATATAAAATGTATCTCAAAGTAAGTATGATAAAAATAATTTTAACTTGTATATTTTTTTAAACATGTTAAGCTTGTTTAAATTTTTAACTAAATTTAGAAAGAATAATTAAGGTCTAACAAAGCCCCCAAGGTTGTGGCGTCTTTTCTATGTTCTTTACTACAAAGTTTCTAGTTTAGGATATTCGCAAAAAACAAAAGACAATGCTAAATTCATCGAAGCGAAAACTAAATCCATTGAGTTTACACTTTCTAATGTAAAAAGTCAAAATTGTAGCTTGCTCGTTAACAATTAAGTGTTAGAACTGACTGACTCAACAATTTTCTTAGGTCTAACTTTAGATAAAAAGCTCCAGTGGAACCCCCCTCTCTCAACACTCTCAGGCAAACTGAGCTCGGCTGTCTTTGCAATTAAAAAAGTAAGACAATTAACGGACGTTAATACGGCTCGACTCGTTTATTTTAGTTATTTTCATAGTATTTTGTCTTAGGGTATTTTATTACGGGGCAGTGCTAACGAAATTAATTTTACAAAAAAGAACTGTGCGGGCTATTTATAACTTAAAATACACGGAGAGATGTTATTAAATAAATTCTTACGGTCGGTTCAGATATTTAATAACATATTATTTATGCGGCAAAATTTTAATATTTTTATAAAAACAGTAATACACAAGATAAATACAAGAAATAAGAATAAACTTCTCACGCTTAAATTCCATCTTAACAAATCTTTCGTGGGTTTGGGTGTACACATATATAATAAAGTTCAACAAGATATCTTAGACCTTCCTTTTCTTAGTTTTAAATCTAAAATTAAATATATGTTATAAAATAAATCGTTTTTAGTTGATCGAAATGCGTGGAACTTCAATTAAATAGTTGTTGAGTTTCTGGCCGGCCCTTCTCAGTATGGCAGCATTCCGAGCTGGTGGTAGTTTACTCACGGACTGACTACACTGACTTTTAATAATGTGATAATTAACGATTCAAAAAAATATATAAAACTCAAAAAAATATATATTTTGAACTTGAATTTGATTAGATCTCTAGATCTGTATAATGAATAGCAATACGAGTAATTTTATTAATAAAAGGAATGTACAGATTAAATATGTAATCAAATACCTACATAGTTTTTATTTTCGTTTATCAAATTACTCGAGTTTTATGTTTTTAAACGTAATATTATTTATTTACCCTCACTATTAGTAAATCTAACAGTCAGGGTAAATAAATAATTCTAAAAAATAATAAATCTAATAAAGGGTTCATAAAAGAGGGTAGTTATAAATTCTTTTATAATAATTTCTCAGTACTCATTGGCATTATTATGGTTTGAATACAAACCCATTGGAAGAGCCCGCAGTTGATAAAAAAAGAAGTAAATAAAATTCTTTTCACTGTCATTTCATTGTGCATTGCTTTATTCAAACTCTAGTTCAGGTTATTTTTTAGGGGAGCATAGGTACTCATCGTTATCTGAAGATGTATCAATAATTAAAACCTTAGTTCTTAGATTAACGTGTTTTATAAAACACTCAGGGTCTATTAGCAACTTGTTTTATTATGTAACCTTTGATCCAATGTTACAATATTGACTCTAGTAACTAGACCGACAACTCGACTTCAAACTAATATTTATGGTGTTCAGCGATCTCGATCAAACCTATAAAATTTGAATTCCTCAACTGAATTTGTATTTAATTGAATATATATTTGAATTTTATTGCTTAAATAAAATGACATATAAAGTAACAATTATTATTCATGTTAGAAATTAAATGTTTTAGATAAAACCATAAAAAAAAATATATACAATAAACTATTATTAATGAACATAAAAAAAGTCAATAGTCATTGAAAAATAAACGACAATTTAGACTTGAACGCGACGTCACGATCTAGGATGATAATTTATCATGTTTATAAAAAATATTATATCATGTTAATAGTTATTGATAAGGTAAGCACAACGCCACATAATTAGGCGAGGATTTTCGTTTTTGGCACTAACCCAAATATATTTTTGTTTATTGCAAATATGAGTTACAAATATAAAATTTAAAATATATATAATTTATATTATATATATATATATTCCTATAGTTCAGTACTTATAGCGTAAAACCGATCAAACCAGCGTAAGACGATAAAGTAGCTATTAATTAGCGGACGAAGTAATTATTTCCTTCAACATGATTGGCAAAAGTGAAATCACGGACTGAAAATTTATTTCTTATGGTAACATGGCCAGCTTTCTAACAGACAACATAACCCGACCTTATGTCTATACAATATTAATAATAATTAAAATTTTAGCATAATGTTGAAAATCTAAATTTAGTTCAAGCTTTTTTATTACATTTTATGTAAAGGTTTTAAACATACTTTATTTATTATTACTTTCTACTTTGAATACAACAATACCAGCGATCACTAGTGTACGTGAAATGTACGTAATGTAAGGAGAGAATATTTTGATAATCTTTATATGAATTTAAATTTTATAAAAATATATATAATGTTTTTATAGAATTTTAGCTCTCAGCTCTGCAACATCATTATTGTAAATCACAAAAACATTTATAAACAATGTTATAATTTAATTTCTTATAGTTATATATATATATATATATATATATATATATATATATATATATATATATATATATATATATATATATCTTGTTAATATAAACAAATAGTTGAGTTTAGATATTTAAGTACAGTGAATAATAATATCAATAGAGTTTCAATTGCCTTACATTTGAAATCAAACGGATATATACATGTCATACATTGTCCGTTGATGGAGAATGATGGAAGCTGTCCTATCAAACCGTAACATCTAGTATAGTATACTGCAGTATACTGTACTATACTATTGTATAGTATACTAATCTTTACATGTTGGAGACATCTGTTCAGAACCGATCAAGACCGGAAAAAAACAATATACATATGTTTTCAAAACTCACTTCGCAATACAGATAACGTATGTTGCGATTCCATAGTCCCTACCTTCCCCTATAAATGGATATTAATTTTTTTTAATTAATCTAATATAATTAAATAATATTATTAATTATAAAGTTTCAAAGAGACGTCCAGTATGCCTATTAGATAGAGAGGCGAAGTTGAACGCTTGAAACCATTCATTAAGCCAACGAGAGACGTTACAAAGTCGATTCAGTTTGTTTATGTTTAGATTTGCTTAATTCAATACATCATTAACGTCTTGGTATTACTGAACTTGGTATCACTTCAGTCAAAGGAGAATTAAAATAAAATTCATTTGAAATGTATTTTCGTATTTTGTACTACGAAATGAGAATCAATATTTTTGGTCTTATACAAGCCCTAGCCAGGCTTTTCTTAAATTGATTCTATTATTTTACAATAATTATATAATCACCTAAGTAATGTATTATTAAGTCTTTTAAACAAAAAAAAAATCGTTTAAACAATCTTAAAAATATTCAAGATATGTGCGGCTAAACATATCACTATAAACCTCTTCGTTCACTTGTTAGCCAGCTAATGCTCATTGGGTAGACTTTATTTTGTTATTGATATAATATTGAAGAGACGGTTCTATTTACATGTTATGTAATAACAATAAAAAGATGCGGATTAAAAAACATTATTACCTACGAGTACGTCTATTATTTTCTCGATAGAATGAATTCATTAAATTATTATAAATCCAATAATGGAGTAATGGTGCATTAAATGCACATAAACATATTAATTACCTCATATATTCCTCCTTTTGTTGTCTGATCGAAGGCATAAGTATTTTTAAATCAAATACCAAGAAAATCCACGACCGCTGATTATATTAATAATTAATAACCAAATAAACATTAATTTATTTAACATATAATATAAATATCCGCGATTTATAGAGTAATGAAATCATTGAAAATATATAATATACATTTAAAGCAGACCGTGGTATCCATTATATCAATTTCCTTTAAGGCGGGACAGCCGGTTGATGTTGTTTTACAATTACAATTTAACTTTTCCTGAACTTTATTAAGTTCCTACAGTCCGTTATAAGCTTGTTATTACAACTTGTTAATAGTTTTGTACAATACTATACAACACGGCATACGATGTACAATCTTTTATTTATGTATAATTGTTTACTGAGTGACATTTAGTGGTTGCAATACAACTATATATATTAAGATTTTTAGAGTAGTATATATTCAAAAGCAGTTTAGCAAGATCGTGAACACGATTGCTGCGAGGCATTCGAAACGTCGGGTTAAAATCAAAATGTAACCAATACCAATGTACGCGACTTAAAGCCGCAAAATGTTTTATTTAAATTTTTTAAATATTTTAAGGAATAGTAAATACATTAGGTGTATATATAAAAGTATCTGCAATGAAATACAATCACCCACAAGAACAACTAGTTTTAACTTGACTGTTTACTTACAATTAAGTCCATCGACCAATCAAAGTTTTGGGTCAATATAGTTTTCGTTTAATATAAACAATACAATTTCAGTGAGATAAAATCAATTGTAGATTTTCTGTATTCGTGGGTGAATTGGGAATCGATAGTTTTTATTACATTGTTAAGTTATTCAAATTAATTAAAGACATGTCTTTAACTAAATTCAATCTTAAGTTCATTTTAACTTCACACATGAGAACTACACTAAAATAATTTTATCGTATATATTTGCATGTTAAATGAAGTGTATATTAAATTATAACTGATTATTTTTTTTTTGCGGTTTCAAGTAAACAAAGAAGGTAAAGAAAATAATAGATCACACACAATACATATAAAAATATTTATATGTATGTTTGTATTTTTATATTTAATAACGGAGTAGCGTTTACATAAAATGTCGGCAATTGTAGACAGTAAGAGTAAAACGTTAGTTAGCACAGCGAAAACCACTACAACTTTCAAATATATTTACAATAAATACATTGAGGTATAAGAGATTGTTTTTAATAATATTACTATTTCACTATGATACTGAAATAATCAATAGACATGAACAAAACTATGATAGTTTTTGTAAGTCGTTACAAAGATTTCTCTTAAAGAATACAGTATAAGAATTTTACTTAAATAACGTATACAATCAAATTAAACTCTAAGAATAATAAAATGAAATGAAACATTACCCCCGGAGACGTTTTCTAATGTGAACGCATTGAACTTCCACGTCACCGACTGATCGAGGATACACTGTAAAAAAGTATTAAACCATATATTAAAACCATTCAACAAGTTAAAAGAACACACACAGAGCACACAATTCTTTAAATACATATCCATTTCAAATATCGCAATGCACCAATAATTCGCAAAGCATTTAATTTTAATAATACTAGTAAGTTCTATACAATACCTACCATATATATATATATAGTTCATACTTGGCCGATTGTCAATGGCAATATATTGTATGAAAGGAATTCGAAATCACAGGTACGTAGCAACGCTTGGCAAAACAACACGCTCTCGCAGATAGTGACGCTCAGATTTAAATTATTTACTTTGAACTTTTATTATTTATCACAAGTATCACTCTTTTGTTTAACATAAACACTAATAAATATAACTGATTCAAATGTTTTTTATAATCTGATTTACAAGAAGTGATAGTTTGTTGATACATATATACTATATATTCATATATATATATATATGAATAAATAATAAACTTATTACCGCTTCCTCGTAAACAGTAGTATTGGCAAGACTATTATTAATAGTGTTTAAGACGTTATATTGTTATGAAAATAAGCTAAATGCTACGCTTGATTTAGATAAAACATTTGTATAGTTCACAAAATGTTGGCTTTGTATGCGTAAACAAATATTTCATAGTATATTATGGACATTATTTAAGCGTTATTATGTTTGTCACTGACTTCCTCGTATAAGTGTCCTTTAGATATTTCATTATGATCACTAATGAGGCGATGGAAACAGATGCTTACGATTTTCGAATATAATATATAATTAAAGACGCTAAAGTTAGTCATTCCATTACTACATACATACACGATGTTTCTTTTTTTTCTATATTTTTATGTAGGTATATGTTTTAATTTCTCCAGAGCGGCGAGTCCTTGCGTCGGCTACTTGGCACGCGAGATAGTAACTTTATATCGCATGTATGGACATAAATACAGAACCCGGTGCGTGCCGATGCTTTATGAATACAAACAGATTACATTAAAATTTGTTGCGGGTGTCAAGCTGTCACAATGTAACGAAGGACATCGTAATGACCATGCCAATAGGTAATAAGAACCTGTGCGTAGGAACATATTTTCCTTTGTTAAATTTATTTAATTTCGCTGCGTTTTTAAAATCAGACATCGCAAAATAAAATCGGCAGCGAATCGCGCAGTTAAGGAAGCTTACGACTTACGTTAACAAATACAAACGAGCAGGATTATGCTGTCAGTACTCCACTTGCCTGCACTTGTCCAAGTTGCAGGTCGTCGAGGAGAGCTGTTTCTTTGCACAGAGACCTGGTGAGCAGGCGCTTTTTGCGTCGCTTGTGCATCGTTAAGAACCGGCCCGTGCAAATACTCCGCGTTGTGATGATAACCTCGTTCAATTCCACTTGAGTCACCATCTCGGGAACTTCTTGTACTGTAAAACGTGAAGTTGCATTACAATAATATACTTTATCACTACTCAATAACGTGGTATATTTGAGATATTAATAAAATACGAACACAAACTTTCTAATTAATTAAAAGTACAAGTCTATACCAAATGTTTATTTACAAGATAGTAATTGCTATTAATATGTTATAAGCAAATTAGGTGGAATCATTAACACGAGAATCGTCGAACACAATGAGCGATTCCACGATAAGTATAACAACGTGATAACAATATATATAAAACTTTTCACAGCTAGGGCTTGATATCGTTGATGCAGAATCATACCTGGAACAAGTATTTTAAATACATACTACATATACGAGTGGGATGTTAAAATATATCTTTCACTATAAACTACCGAACTCTTGCGACATACTCTTAATAAATATACAGTATTTTAAAATAAACCAACAAAACGAGTTATCTCAACGTGTAGGAATCGGAGTAATAAAAATGTAAGAAAATCAATTATAAATGGTTGCACGTCGCGTCGGTATGCGCCGAGCCTTCAACACGTCTGCTTCTATACGTATTAGTTATTTGTTCAAAGTTTTATTCAATAAAATGTCGTTGTAAGGATTACATACTGCAGTTCATTACAACAATATATAAAACTAATAAATTGTATTAGTTAAACGTCTTATGACGATTCATGGAACCTCTGCATGTAATATAAAAATATCGAGTACCTCAACAAAATGTAACAGCGTTCGCTGATACATACATCACTAACCAGAATTGCTGTTTATCAAGCAGTGTTTACTGATCGTTGATAAAAGCCAGTAAAAGCTTGTATGAATCGTACAAACTAATGTCATCTAGGTACTAGGTATATCAGAGTACTGTTTGTTATCGGGTCCTGTAAAACTCGTTACTCAAGTATAATTTGTCCATATTATTTATGTTTTTAACGACTCGAAAAGCTATTTATCAATTTATAAGAATTGTTAACTTATCATATTTCATATCTCCATTTTATGTACCAATAAGAATTTGTATATCTCGTTACAAAATATTTTTATGACTTATTCGATGTTATGAAATATTCACTTGGAGTGTATTGCATTCCTGACGAATACCCATGCACTTTATATGATTCCTTTAAAATAGAATAATAAAATATAGATATAATAAAATTTTATTTATTATTTTAATGCTATTCAAGTATCTGGCAAACATTAAACGAAAAGTACTAACGTTTAAACATAATTATTGTATGAGCAATTTATTTACTGCGACAAAATATTATTAGATTATCAAGCTCCGCCGAGAAAATGAAATTCGACGCTTGTGTGTTTCGAATATAACCTTTACCAACCTGACTTTCAATGCTAGTATAAGGCGAGGCATTTGAAAATTGCGCTCGTATTATTAATACATTTATAACAGATATAACTACTATAAAATACTACTGGATAAAAATCTCTTTAATGATTGATAATTTAATGATTTAACATGTTCTAGGATTTACCTTTACGCAGATATTCTGTCATCTCTTACTTTTAGAATTTCATATGAATCATAACAATTATAAAGTTCAACCACCAGCGGGGCGGAGACCGCGAATATAGCTTTATGAAATTACAATGCTGTAACGAAATGACCGACGTCTCACAAACAAGTCAGTCAGTCTAGGTCAGTATGATTGTCCGCCTCTTAAAGCCCGATGCGATAATTGAATAAGTATTGACTCCAATTTAAACTGCTCCATTACGTTATGACGTCTGTATTAAGTGTTTTTATTAGTATACGTATACAACACCACATTGTATCGTATTTTTTCCATCACCATTTCCAGTAGTAATGAATATTTAAGGATACTTATAAATACTGACCTTCTGTCTATAACAAGAATAATTATTTGTAGTAATAGATGTGGATATGCTTCTTAGGCGATACTTTTAGATTTTTATGTATACTCTCAGTAATGGAATAAATAAGAACTACTTAGATGAATAAACGCAGGCATGTGTCCAAATTATTTGCTTTTATAAACTAGGTTTATTTTAATATTTATTGTTTAAATATATTGGACCTTTGTATTCATTTTGGGTATTAGAATAAATTAGTTCAATTTTAATATATAGTTTACATCATAACCATATCATTTGATTAAACTTATAAATTTATCTTATGATACGAGTAATAATAAATATACCCGTCAGTGGTTAAAAAATTAAAAATTATTGAATATAAACTTCTCATTCCGAATATGGAGGTAATATTATATTGTGATTTTCAACCAACTGTGAATATGTACATACATAATGTTAAAGATGTTTTTGATTTACCATTTCATTAATTAAATTATTTCAGTACAAAAAGTTTTTTTTTTAAATGGCACTGATGTCAAATGTTAAGTTTATTTTATTCTAATATTTCTGAATTAAAAGAAACGAAGAAATACTTAAATATTATATGTTGTGTCAGTGAGTAGTATTTCTAGCCTGTGTTCTCTATAACCTCTCTCGTCTCGTAACCTCTGTAGGTTACAAAACAAGGCACAGACCTGATAACAGATCAAGTTACTCAGGGCTTCGTGGGTATTTAGGTCGTTCATTGGTTAATAAAACGAGTCTGTCATTAGAAGGTTAGCCTTTTATAAATATTTGTAGGAGAATAAATAATTAGGTGAAGAAATGACTGTGATGCTGTTCTTTAATTTACTTTATTTTTATAAACTGACAAACTTATATGTAACTTTATATTCATCGTTTACATTTAAAACTAAACCGCGTTAATAGATACAGGTAACTGTCTGTTTTTAAAGCAAAGATGCGGGTAGTTTTGGTTGCTTTTATTATCATATATACAACAATCCACAATAGAATCTTTTTATTTAAACGATTGAACATAAGAAACACCATGGCAATTAAAAAGAAATGTAATTTTATATTATGTTATATAACCTTTCATATAATAATATTTATAAAGCATATATTAAAACTTATATCCTACCGGGAGATCAAGACAATTACCTCTAATGCACTTTGATAAAATGTTTGTATCAGAAAAATTATATTTCAAAGAAAATATTTTATCCTTAGAAAACCTGTTGCTTTATTCAGGTTAAGTTTATTTAGACTATTACAGTAACGTTTTTATGGGAATATAATGACACACAAAGTACTAGGTTTTGTTGGAGCACTTTGAACTAAAATGTTAGGAAGAAAATAAATACTTTGTGTAAAATAATATGTACTTTGAAATGATTGGTTTTTATAAAAAAATATTTTTAAGGCAAATCGAGAAGTAACTAAACAAAACAAGCCGTATTTTTGAAATCATTATTTCACGTTTTCATATTAAATTAATATTAAACTATGAATTGAGGTCAGGTAGAATATTTGATAAACTGAATACCGAACATATTATTGGTATTTTGATTAAATTGTTGGTTTGAAATCAAGGTTTAGCAAATTAAGAGCATTCAATTCGTAATTACAATAATAGGCGCTTGAAACATACATAGCATTCAGAAATTCTATTCGATTATTCAAAGTGTTGTTTTGATATTATGTTGTTGTCCCTATAACTTTAAAACATTGTTTTGTAATACTGGTTTTGAATTCGGGAATTGTTTTAAACAAAAATGTTGTAACAATCAAATAATTTTATGCCAAACATGTTATCTCTTATATAATTTAAACAATCTCTGACAGCTTAAACAGAAAAATAACGTTGAAAGTTAAACCTTATTCCTAAAGTTGTTCCGTAATATTACTTAAATAAATACATTACACAAATACTATAAACAACCAATAGAAAACGAAAGTCACATAAAGTTATCTGGTTGTAAATATTAAAACTATTGAATGAATACTTTGAAGATATCATTTTAGGTAAGTACCGTACCTGGGCGTCCGAATATAAATTAATCACTGAAATATAAATTTAAGTTGTAAGTAAAGATTCATTTTTAATTTTAGTTTCACATATTTTAATATTTTTATAATCGAGTAAGATTATTTTACTAAAATTTGTTTACATAGGTCAACCGAGATTTCTAATACATTTTAGAAAACATTCTCGTTCAAACTGTAGCTTGATTATATATATACTTTTACTGCTACATCGGTCAAAATTAATCATTTTGGAAGTTCCTGCAACCGAAAGCTTAAGCACTAAGTATGTATGTATGTATGTTGAATTTATTGAAGCGTAGACAAGCGCGCCTTTAGTACGCCGGCGAGTGCAGTCTACTGCATAAGGAAATCAAAGTAATATAACAACCTGGACGGTGCAAATACAAATAAATATGAATGTCATTGAGGTACTCAGTGGGTATTAGCACTATACTGTGTACGTATCTACCACCAAATTATATCGCATTTGGAGTATTTGTGTTAGAACGCATAGGGGATATACACTTGATGATATATAAGCACACCTATTTGTGGGATTAGTGGTTAGTGTGATCCATCTTACTCATAATACATATTTAAATTAAATTCCTTAAAACGTATCTAAATATCGTTATCTTTGGTAATAACAAGTTTCAAAGAAAAATACAAAATATATATCTAAAAGCCACATATCACATATTATTTTACATAATTACCGTCGATAGGTACTACTTAACGCCCTACATAAGTATGTGAACTATCAACTTATCAACACAAATATTTTAATTAATTTTAAACAGAACTCATCTCGAGTGTAAATTGGTTCATAATTTTCTCGTATTACTTGACGTGTTGGATGCAGTTCATACACATGAATACCGTATAGTGTTTGGGGGCAGAGCACTTTTTATTGTTAGAATTAAGATTGACTTTAGAGTGACTATCTCATACGAGGCCTTATCTCAATGATATATTCTGGACCCCATGGTTCTAATTTTATGATTTTAACACTTATTATAACTATCAGCAGCGTAATCTCAACTTATTATAATCTGTCCTTTTGAGTTATTTTATTATATTATGTTAGTGCTCTGAAGTACACTTAAACGAACATATTAAACGTCTGTCAGTTTAAATACTATATAGTTGGCATGTTTAATTGCAACTGTTGAAATTTATTTCTACGTTAGAGCCAATTTAACTATTTTGGACCGTAATAGTAATATAAGTTGCCTTTATATAGCAATAGCGTATTTAAGATAACGTAGTAACAAAACGTGTCTGCGGTAATATAACCAGGTGACATGTTTATTAAACATAAAATAATTTTATCATCTTCTTGTTGTAATATATTTTACTCTAACTAGTTTCAATTATTTAGTTATGGTAAATAATAAGATTCTAGTGAGACAGGCAATTGACACTTAAACAACTTGTAAAAAGAATCCTTTTACTAACGGTAATTTAGTACAGATAGAAGCTATAAGATACACTCCCGATTTTTTAAATATTATTCAATAAATTTTCCATAGAAACATGTATTAATCGTCCTTGGACGTGAATCTCAAAGGCTAGCTTATTCAAAAGAAAATGTCAATAAACAGCACAATGGCTACAAAAGGTAAAATTGTTCTTCATTTAGTATTTTGCATAAAGATAATTCATTGCATTTGAAACTTGAATAAAGAAAATGTCTCTCGATTTTTTATTAATTAATTCAAAGAGATTATTTATACATTTTACAAAACTCATCACAAACAGAATATTTCAATTTATCAAATTAGTTAAATTAATATGTAGACTTTTTTTTACCTTTTCCAAACAAGCTGTGTTGAGCGTCTTCGTCTGTCTCCCCCGCTACCCTTAGACCCAACTCTAAATTACTATAATATGATATAGTGTTATTAAACTATAAAATACTTTTTAAAATCTTCTACAAATCTTGGTACAAGAAAGTAAAATAATATATTTATGTATTGCTCTTAATACTATAAGTAACTTTTCCTTAAAATGTAAAGGGAAAAAATACAAATTCCAGAAGAGTACATTGCTTTAGAATGTTCAGATTTTATTATAAGCAAGTTGCGGTAAGTAGGACAACTTCTGGGAGTTATTCAGTCGCCTGAAAGAACATCTCAAAAATATTTAAATAGAACCAGGCGACGGTTAAATAAAGCAAGGGTTGTCTGTTTTTTAAGCCCTTGGCACAAATGTTACAAGCCGAATAAATGAAAACTTTTATAAAGACGTAAAGTTGTATACATTTTTGAATATTAATAATATTATTTACGTATATCCCTTAAGCTTATAATATTATACTTCATTTAAGCCAATATTGCATTTATGGTAAGAATGTAGCTTTCGGTAAAGTGTCGGCAGAGTGCCGTATACTGCAGAAACTTTTAGCCAATAATGTGTTTTTCTAACCAGTTAAACGTCAGCTTGATTTACTTTGTTTATCATTGAGTAATACAGAACAGAGTATAATGTGTTATCTTTAATAGCCATCCAGCCAATGAAAATCTATAACATTTTGTAGCTTATTTTGATATTAAATATACTAAGAATCTTTATTGAGATTGCAAAGTACATTATATTTGTAAGTTGTTAGTTTTGTACTCGGAGACTTTACAGACTAACCGTTTTGAAATGAACATTTATTATGCATTTTGAGGACGAGTTCACTGTGTCTAGACGTCTGACAGAGCTCTTAACTTTTCCTTATAATAATAATGGAGGTTAGTGTATAGCAAAATATTTACACGACAGACAATATATATAAGAAGTGTATTAAAATAATTAAATTAAAAATCAAATGTCTCTATATTTTGTAAACCATTATTATTTGGATAACAATAACATCATATTATATAATATGTTTAATTGTTTTTTTAAATTTAAAAATACGAATGATTTAAAATTAATTATAAAAAAGAAATATAATTTCAAATACTGTTTCTTATACAATGTATAAACAGTTTATTATATTTTTTATATCTAACAGACAGAAAAAATTTGGATATTTTTAGTTTTCATATATAAAATTCGTGAAATTCATAAAGGCATATCGTAAAATTCATTTCTACGGTAGTTAATAACCTTACAACGTGGAAGTCGCTGAAAGGAACTCGTTTATGTGTTCGTTTAACTTACATTGTGGAAAATCTCCGCACCATCTATCTCTAACAATACTATATTTTAAAGACAGCTTTACTTTAAATTCAACGAAAATATTTACATACCAGCAACGATTCTTTAACCTAAGGATGTGACTATACTCGTAGATAGGGATGAAAGTAAAACAGCCAGATACGTGACGCAAATCAGTAGATTTATAATGGTTACGTAATTAACATTAAACTTACACCGAGTTTCACGCCATAAAAGAATCATCCTCCTGTTAGGTACTTACTCATGGGTAACGAATAACACGCACTGACATCTAACATTGCGAAGCGAAAATATAGGTACAAGAAAATGTTTCTTTAAGAGAACGTGTATATTATATAATTATATTACGCTGTTTTTATTTATATCGGAAATGGCTTCAGATTTAGGCCTTATCTCGATACGTAGCTATTTCATAAGTAAAAGTCCGGTAAACTAAGTAAAATTTATGTATTTTTCCCTTGTTTTCACATATATATGTACCTTAATTACATTATGGCAAAGAAACATCTAGCGGAATTTTTATTTTATAATTACTTCGTGTGTCAATCTGTATATGTGAAAGTTTATACAAGCACCACGTGAAATTACAACTCAAAATTGAATGGATGTTTTCAGTTGCATTGTTTTGACTTGAACTTTTAGAAAACGAGAATTCATCCCACAATAGCTATATACAAATTGAGTTAAAGGCGGCCTCTCTGAATTGGATTCATAGTTTTTTATCTCCGTTGGTTAATCCTTGTTTTTCCAATCAACCTCTCCAAACTTTAAGTCTTTTTTACTTTTTTTAAAGTAAACGTTTGGAAAAATTTAGTATATTTTTTTTAGAATATTTTACAAATTTCTCTATCATGGAAGACAACGTGGTCTGTAAGAATTGATTACAAGCAAGAGGTTGTCTACCATCTTCTCGCCATTCCAAGTCTTGACTCTTTGAGAAGGATAAAGTTTGAAAGAAAATTTGTTGTAAGTACTTTTAACACTACTTATGGCAACATATTTTGAATTTTAAATAAATTTATAAAATATAGCAAATATGTAATTAGTTAGTTTAAATAAAAGTAACAACCAAATTGTCCCAGGAAAAACAGACATACAGAATACGTGAATATATATATTATATATATTCACGTATTATATTAAAAAATTCTAGATATATGATATAGGTATATTCCCGTTGACGAAGTTAATTGCATGGCAGTCATCGGACGATTGGTCTTGTTTAAAATAATATTCTCATCACAAAAGACGTATTAACGAGGAGTGTATTACGATGTCACATACACACCAAGCGAAATAGTAAAGCAAGTCTAATCGAATGTTGTTCAGTTTAAAACATTTTACAAAACATCTTTAGTAAATTAGCGATGGCCGAGCTGTTCTATACATCTAATGGCTCCTGTCACTCAATATGACACACTATGACATAATTGCAAATGTATTATGATAATGTTATGCGCTTTTAAATGTACACACGTCTGTCAAACGTTTAGCATCAAAATTAAACGAATTAAATTTTTACGAGCAACACTTATTTGTATAATGGGATATTTTCATACATATTTTTTTAGTTATTTGTTTACTCATATGTCATATTCATTATACTTCTTAAGATAATGATTTGTTCCATAATAAATAATATTGATTCTCAAACTAAGAAAGATACCTAAGACTGAACAACATTGAAGAGCAAAATATAGGCTATTTGAATTGTTGCAAATTTCCGCCGTTATAAGCAAATTATAGTTAATTTCTTATACAGATTAAATTTGAATTCAGAGTAAGCTACGACCACTAAAAGCCAGTAACATTTTCTAATTAATATAACTTTTTTCATGTTGTAATTACTGCGGGCAAAGAAAAACGCACGTTTTTAAGGGTATGCATATGTACGTTATGATTCACTCGACATTTTCTAACAGCCCGTTGTATTGTGGTTTCGATCGAATATTTTTATAACCACTCCAATGACGATTACAAATATTCTGAAATAAAACAGCTACTTTATTACATTTGGATGTAAAGTTTGTGCCAAGCATTAATGTTATATTGAAATGAGAAAGGTGTTAATTATGCAGTCTCTGGTTGAAATATATTTTACTAGGTAATATAATATAATATTTTCATATAACTTATTAAACATAAATGTTGTAAACACCTCATATTTATTGAGTACAATCGGTTGGTTTGGAACACATTAAGTAGTTAGTCACATTAAATATTTCATCATATGCTACTTCGTCCAAAAACATTACTAGTAATGAAAACATGGCGGCAAGTATATGGTTATGGACTCCATATAGCGGCGATAAAAATAAGATGAATAAAAAATATTGATACGAGAACATCTAGTTTACTTTGCTTTTAAATATCATAATAAGAATACCGATACAACACAGAACATTTAAAATGTCTTAATAAATGAAAGGTTTATTTGAATAACAGTAATATATTTAATGAAAGTTGTGCCGTTCCCATCCGACCCTATGAAGTCGATTTGCTAATGTGTGTTGTGTCGCCAGTGACCCGTATTAGTAATAATAATGGCGTAGGTCTCTATTATTGCAGTAGCATTTATGAGTCTGTACCTCCGCAGAGGGAATGAAGAAATAAAGAGCTTCGTGTATTTTGAAATACACAATTCTCCGTTACATTGATATAATAGATACTTTTTTATTTGTTCATTATAGATTAAAATAATTAATATTGTGGTCTGAAAATAAACTATTATAAGTTTTTACTTGTCAATTATTAAAAAAAACATTTCTGCCCTCGTGTAGAAAGTTTTATTTTATAAAGAGGGAAGATTAGTTTAAATAGTCCAAATTATTTAGTTCCGGCACATGCTTGATCCGCTTAAGCACTCAGTTGTAAATGTTTTCACTGAATGCATTGTTGATATAGCCACGAATTAGCTATATTCTACTGCACCGTGACTAAGCATATTTAAGACCCGATTTAAAACAAAGACATACAAATACAAATCCTAAGCCATAACAACTAAACAAATCCCAAAATAGTTATATTTGTCACGAAAAACAATTTTATTCTGCATTTTATTCCCGTTTCATAAACAGAGATAAAACCAAATCTTTTAATCCAATTTGTGATAAATGAGTTGCCAATGATCATTATTTTATAAATGGAACAATAATTTTGAGAATTAAGAAAAATTTTATTCAAAACAATTTCCATCACTTGAAACAAATATGAAAATCAAACTGAATTATTAAAAGTAAAATATCAACACCGCCCTGTTTGTTATAAATAAAACTTATCTCATTAGATTATTATTAAATTAGAATACTTGTAATTTATCTAAAGTCTCCAAAAAACTACACTTTGCTTTAAGCTCTTAATATCGGTCTCTAAAAGTAAATATTATTATATTTAAATTCAAAATACCGTTCATTAAAACATTTCTTTATAGATAAATATTTGTAAAGATATTTCTCTTCGAAATAACTTTAACTCAATTCTGGCGTAAAAAATATATTATATAATATTTTCTTGATTATTATCAATGAGGGTACTGCTAACAAGACTGCTTCGAAGAAACCTGAGATGGCATTAGGCCGACATCATTTAACTTTGAGATATGACTTTTAGTATCGACTTCATTTAAATTAAGTGCTATTTATATAACATTTAATATATTATTTGGTTTATAATTTTCAATATTACGAAGCTTACATTGTGCACAATATTTATTTGCTTATATGCTATACCTCCAACATCTTGTCTACAAAAAAATCTTAAAGGATAATAAATTACAACAAAAACGATCGTTGCATGATTTTTTTTAGAGATTCAAGAATAATTCAACCGTTACACCGATGTGGAGTTTGTAACTTCTGAACGACTATCTATCAATTGAGCCGTACACGAACAAGTATACGAGTATTGTCATGTCCATAGTAAAAAAAAGTTTTTAAATTCGATTCTCATAAATAACTGAACTATAATACATATGTATTCTATTTCTTAATAAAATTATAAAATAAGTATTTTATTTCTTACTTTTGTTATATCAAAGTCACTCTTCCCTATTAATTTAATATCAGTGTAAAACAATTTATTTGTAAAAGTGGTAATATTATTATATAATTCTATCTTTATATTTGTTTTTTTTCCTACTTTTTGTGATAATCAATCATCTAATGTTGTACATATTATATTTCCACATATTTTTTTTATATTTGTGTCTTTCTGGCTTTTGCCCGTTTTTATAAAAAAATCTAAATAAAAAAAATGTGATGGCGCAAAATAATAGACAATATAAGGAATCGGTAAACTGTATAATTTTTTAATAATAAATTTTAAATCGATTATTCAGTACTTCTAGTGTGCGCAGGGCGATCGAGCGCATTGCGGATGAGCTGAGAAAAAACAATAAACATGAGATAAAGTCCCGGGTTTGGGTGAAACTTACCAACCAACGTCGAACTATGAAGCGATCGCTGCCAGGCTACTTCAAGATTTATTTAGTATTGTGTAATGTATTTATGGAATTTAGAATTTAAGAACTAATTAAAAAAAACTAATCATGACAATCCCGCTGAGTTTCTGTCGCCAGCTCTTCTCAGGTCTGTCGAAATAATTTTCCGAGCTTTTTCAATAAAGATTTTTGATTTAGATATGATTTTGATTTTATGCGCGAGAGCTGACGCTGCCAAAAGCTAGTTTTGTTATGGCTATTATTATGGTTATTATTGTGGTCAGATATGGTAAATATAAAATATTCTATTCTATTCTATTCTATTCTATTCTAGCTTCAAGCCATATCCCTTGCGGGGTAGCCAGGGACGACGGAGCGCCAAACGCTACGGTCCCTTTATACCTCTTTCGCCTCGGCCACAGGCATCAACCTCTTCATGCTCTCCGGGGGGGTCCTCATGCTTTTTACGTGACCTTCCTCCAGTATCATAGATATTGTGTTTTCGAAGGTCACTCGAGGCCTCCCCCTGTCCCTCTTACCGCTCACTTTTCCTATATAAATCTTTTTAAGATTGAGTTTTTAACGAATGAGTGATGAAAACTCATTCGTTCGACGTGCCCAAACCACCTGAGCACGTTCTTCTTCATTCTCACCGCGACATCTTCGCTAGTAACTGCCATTCTGTAGATCTCTTATTAAAATATTGATATATGATATGTAGTTGTCGTTCAATGTGAACTGTCTCTATAAGTTTTTTTATCAATACAATTATAATTACATATGTTAAAGCCTTATACTGTTTTATATTTTACTTTTTGTTTCTCTTGACTGACAAAGAATGTTTTTAGCATTAGGTCCGCCTGTTGTTCCTCTTTTAGACAATAAAGATAATATAAGAAAATAAAACAATTATAGATAATTTAAGTATATATATATATATATATATATATATATATATATATATATATATATATATATATATGTATCTTCGTTGGTATGGTTTATTATTACGACTATGTAAGGGAGGTTAAATGCTGGTACACCTTCTGTTTATTTTAACGAGGACACTTTACACGACCATCCTTTAACATATTGATGACGTCGGTTGATTGGGCGTCGATGAAGGCTCCGCTTAAAATATCCAACAATTTAACATGCATAACCGCCTCCGGGTTTACAATAAGTACGTCTGATTACAGTCCAATTTTAGTATTTTAGTGATTCAAAAGCAGGGAATAGTAATCAATTATTATGATATATTATTACGATGTACTCGAGCGTCTCACCTTGTAATTGCAATAATCTTTTGTTTTAAACCATAATGAGATAGGTCGAGTAGGCAGCCAAATGACGCCCGCGCAGATCTGATCGATCACGAGGTACGAGTACAAGCATTGAAAATATATATATCGTACATTCTGAAAGGTTTACTCAATTTTAATATTTACATATGAACTAAACATTCATAAATAGCAAAATCGCCTTGAACCTAATTGTCTTCTCCTGAAAAGTACTTCTCGTGGAAATTAGTTTTCGATTTTGATAATCCTTTTTAGATTACTATACTAACACGAGTAACCTTACTGCAAAGCTATTCCAAGTATGTTTCTTTTGTAAATTTTCTTTGTATGTCATAAATGTAGATTTCTCACATTTCTCACATGACAACAACACAACACAAACAAAATTCTTTGGTAGTCAAACGAAGCGCCGCTCAACGTGCCGTTCGCTTGATAACTTATATTACAAATGCTAAATATAAATGAACTATAAAATACATATACATGAACTTCGTTTCTTAAAATAATAAACACATTAGGAACACTGTTATACCTACTGTATATTATTATGACGTCCGTGTTCAATTAATGTACGTAATACATTATTAAAAGTTAATAGATTAGTAAAATAACATTTAACATGGCAACGAACATCAATATTATATTATATAAAGTATGTGTTATTATAATTTTAATCTGATGGCCGGCCTCTAGCGTAATATTTAGATATCGCGCGCCTCAAACGCGAAACAGTGCTAATTATGTTCTGGAATAATATTAATAATTTGATACAAGAAGACATGAAGCAGTCAAAACTACGCGTAGGTTGAGAACTTGTCATCTGAAGTGTGAATGGTAAATCACATTTTGAAATAATCACACGACGAGATCTGTTAACTTTCGTCTCTTTGAATCATGAGTAAATTTATAACTTCAGAAGCATAAAAATAAACGCAATAATTTTATTCGTAGAGCTGTTTGTCGGTAGGAGGATACTTTTACACATCTCAAAAGTTTTATCAACTGATTCATATAATCAAATTGTACATTCGAGATAAGAATGGGTGGACGAGCTGCTCAACTACTAAAGTTCCAAAAATGTATCTGACCAAATTAATGATAGTGAGTATCGGGTGTTGTTTTGTATGAAGTCTGGTGTACAAAGCTATTAAGATTAGAGATTAATTGGTAGAAATGATAACGAATTGTTTAATGATTATACAATGAAATATTCCAAGGCCGAAAATTCGAATCGATGTCCATCCGATGTTGTCCTTGGTGTTAATGAATCTGTCGTTGTATAATTTTAAAATAGTACAAAATGATTACAGATAAGTAGCTTTTGTCCATGGCTTCGCTCGCCCATGTTCCCAAATTGTAACTATGTTACTGTAAAATTTCATCGGAATTGGTTAAGTCGTTTTTACGTGAAAGATTAACAAACATGCGTACATCCTCATAAATTAGCACTTATAATAATAAAAGCACTTAGGACAATGATATTTAAAAAGATAATGTGTAACTTTATTTATATTAAAAGATCAAATTAAATTGTTACATCATTCATGATGATTTTTAAGCCCACTAACGGCCGTGAATGATCAAGATAATGATTGTTTATTTAATCCACTGCGATTACATCTTAATCGTAACGTATTAAGGTTATTAAAAAATGGACTTGCACAGTTCTCCGCGATATTTAATACAAATGATTTCAAATGTGTTTGTTTAAAATTTCCTATCGAGACATTGATTTCAAGGATTAACAATTCAAGTCGAAGATGACCAGAAGGCATTGTCATGATAATGTTAGATGTAAACGTTTGACCGCATTGTGTAACGTATTCGTGTTGGTGAATAGATTGGACATGTATTATGTAATGTTTGATTGAGTCAATTAATATTCACACCGATGGACCTGAGATTAAGACACATTATCAAAGTATCTTCAATATACACCATATTGATAATATCTAACTACAGTTTCATTTCGGGGCCGCTTTTTTAATGATAGTTAACAAATATCGGTGTAAATTAACCTCTTTACAATTATGAATTCATTGAATATTAGCTATATTTTAATACGAATTTTATTGCGAATTTCATCTTCGTATATCAAAGAAAGTTAATATTTTCATTTTATCGCATCTCAGCAACGTTAAGCTATTTCCAGCAACAGTAACTCAATATGTGTAGAAATTTATTATAGTTAAGTAAAGTTTTATCTTAAAAATAAAAATAACAATGGTTTAAAAGTGAGATTTGTTATTTGTTGCGTAAAAATCTTCAGACTTCTATATAGTTTAAAAACAATTTGTAAAAAGTTTTAAAACGATGATGACCTTCGTCTTCTCGCCATACAAACAGGAGTTGAAGGAAAACTTTTCAAAAGCGTTTCAGATATTTAAGCAATTTATTGACGAGTTTCAAATATATTACACAGTATTATTGATATGTAACAATATTGTCAAGTGCCAGCGCCGAGTAAATTGGGATAAGGACAGAAAGAAGAAGATTACTTTCACAGTATATACCTTATGTGTCAAACTTATAAAGCACAGGGAGTGGTTGGTACCAATCTCAGTTCTTAGGATGACAACATGCACCCTGAAGAAATCCTGAAGGAATCTATGCCAAACTAAATCAAGCCGACCCAAAAAACTACCATAAAAATATTGTCATTTATATTATTATATTTAAATTTGTTAATTGTATATTTTATATTTTAGCAAATCAAATTGTCCCTAAAATAGCGTTTTGTATGACAGCTTGTTTCTTATATATTTTATGTTGAACTTTTTGCTGCTAGGGGCATTGTATTTCTTTTTAGATCAAACGAGACATGCGGGTCACCTGATGATTAGTGATCAGCGTTGCCCATGTCTCTTGCAATAACAGAGAAATTACAAAGGAATTGCTAACTCAAGATGTTGAGAATTATAAAAAGTAGCAGGTAATTTTATTAAGGCTTGTCATTTTGTCCTGAAAACAGTGTTAAGGTAAAATTATTTGTGATTTACAAATACAATAAATACTTGGCTCAAACTGTACCTCTTTCGGTTTTTAAACTGTTTAAAATATTTTGTATTCTTTAATTATTATTACACATTTTTTTATTTATTTTATAATCATAGTCTAAGCTAGGCGAAGTCTAAGAATTTATAATAAATGCGAGTATATATATTTATGTTATATTGAGACCCCCGGTGATGAGAAAGGAACGGTACACTGGAAGGACAATATCGTAACCCTTATATGATAACGGTTCTAATAGTACAATCATATTATCAGATTTGTGATAGTGTTGTTTGTTCATTTTTCTAAATGTAACTGCAAACTGCGCTTGTTCGATATTTTCTTCGAATAAATAAAATAAACAGTCGAAAATAAAAATAACTAAAAATTTAAGGTACGGTACATTATATGATAATTTTATATAGGACTTATATTTAAATATACCGTGATAATGATGTTAATCGATAATATTAAAATTGTTATCATAATCCGTATCCAAAAAAAGTATATTTGTACGTTTACACTTAATTACTACGTTTTACAGCGTGATATGATATAAATGACTATCACACAATTACAGGCCGATCGCACATTGAGCTAGATCGATAGACGTAACTCTTAGATTTAAACGATTTTAGTCCCTATGACGATTGTGATAAGAATTACACGTTACGCATGTATGTGTAATCAGCCCAAGATAAAATTTAATGTGGAAGGCTGATTTCTAGTGATAAAAATGTAACTGATGCTATCACATACCTACTGCTTACTCAATATATTCGTTATACAAGTCTTCAACGGTAGTCCATTGTTGTAAATGTGTATTAACTATATCAGATATGTGATTTTACATGAGTACCCACTTTATTGATACTATTTCAAGATATAGTAATTATATTTATCACCATAGTGAGTGGCTTTACTCACAGACGATCACCACAATAACCGAAATGTTGTAGCTATATCCTATATCAAGTTCAACTACCCTACATGTAGTATAATCAACCTACCTTCAAGTTCACCTATTTAAGGAAGCGGGCACTTGATAACATGCAACAAGAATTAACGAATATCCACTTATCAATCGATAAAATAATCAATAATTCTAGAATTTCATTAAACATTGAATTGAATAAATCAGAAAATAAATGAAATAACAATCACAATGTTTGTTATTTGATAAAGAATAATTTAATAGTTAATTTCTGTTGAAGGTCATCTGGCGTAGTTGCCTCAATATCAACGCTTGTCTTGGACTTAGCCAGATGGCTAATCCGTTTATTCTCTTTCATCCCTCCCTGCACCTCGAGGGTGGCAGCGGATCGTCAACCGCCCATATTTTCAACTATTAATGGTTTAGATTAATGGTAATAAAAAGTGGTACAATTGTATGAGCCAATATTAAAATTATCCCGATCTGTTTGTTAGAATCGGAAATAGAAATCGTCGAAAGATTTTTTTTTATCTAAGAAGAAAATACCAGTAGCCAAAACGACAAAACGACGTGCTGTCATTTTGCTGGTGCTGCTGCTCGATGTGGTCTAAATCCATGTCATGTGTGTAGGTCGTTCCAATTTATACGCTTGAATATACGAATGTTGAAAAATAAATAGGTACATAATTGTATTATCATTTCCTTTATTTGGTCAACTTACGTACATTGAATCGAACTAACTTTAATGTTTTTATTTTTTCTATTTACCTATCAGACGAGCATAATTACAGCTGTAAAAAAATTACCAAACAAGTGGTCATAATGATTTATAATATTTTTTTTAATGAATTGTAGATTCATACTTTGTTTACTACGTGAGTAGATTTCATTCTAGAATAAAGGAAATATATACTGACTTTCCAAGGAACGTATCTATATAAACAATGCGTTTTTCTATTATGAACCACACGCATTTACAATGGACGGTCACTGCACGTGGTAATAATTCTTAATACGAATGATATAATGTAATGTTTATTATTTCATCCAAAACAAGTCTAACTATCTAAAAAGTTAGTTTTATTAGTTCTTAACCTTTTTCTCAAAGCAAATATAATAAATTTATGAAGAATTTTATTTTAAATTATCTTTACAGAAATAAAACGATGTAACTAGTTTGATTCGTTTCCTCTTTGTAAGCAGGTGACACTACAAATAAGATAATAACCGGGATTAATCGCAAACTTTCACGGGCACAAAGGCCTCAAAATGTCCGCTTTAATAGCAAACCTTGTCATCAGAATGCTGTTAACTTTTAAAACCTGATAGTGACCGAACTGCATTTTACATACTTTTTTAGTCGTACTTTATTGTTTACGTATTATATTGCAGTCGTGAAAATGTATCGTGTGAATCGATATGATAATGATAATATCTCCTGCGGCTCGTATTTCATTAATGTAATGTTTTCATATAATCATTTGTCTTTCCAAATAAATGCCCGGTGTTCTATGTAAAATATTTATAGTGATGTGGTTATTGGACGGTATCTCAGAGGTAGCAGTTTCAAGTTCTGCTTGTGTTAATTAATTTTGAATTCTATATTTATTAAAAAAAAGATATAATCATAACATAACTAACACGTTTATACACTGGGTAACAACAATATTCGCCTTTAACGAAAATATAGTAATATCACATTCTTGGTCAGACCAAGAATAGCAGAATATAGATTATAATGAAATAATAAAAATTATCGATAAACCAAGATCAGTTAACCGGCGTTTATTAAGAAATAGTAAATTGATTTCACTTAGCAAATATATATTTATTGGTTTGAATATCTCGGAGTCAGTAAGGTAAAGTTATTTATTATACCTAGATGCAATTCTTTGAAATAAATCTTTATCATTCTGTGAAGATTCCGATTCCTGTATTGAAATATATTTAAGAAATGTTGACAATCCATTTTATAGTACTTACTTATTTCTTCGGAATCATCTGATAGCATTGAAGATTTATCTTCGATTTTCTGAAACAATACAAAATATATTTTAATATTCATGTAGTCGTTGTCACTTTTATTATTGGTTGCGTTAATTATTACAAAATTACCGTTATTACTCTCCACAATGTAGAAAATGCTAATAGACACTGCATAAAAAACATCGTTTTTATTTACTAAACGCAAATCAACTCGAGACTAACTAACTACATATATGGTACAAGCAAGGTCTTACTTGTACAGAATTGCCAAAATAGTGTCATTTGTTCAGAATGTTAATTCCATCGCAAGCGAGTAAAGTCAGCAGTTACGTTTTAAAAAATACGTTTCCACTTAAAATAGATCGAGTCCGTGAGTAAAACGCACTGCATATACATTTGAGACATCGAATATATTATACAAATCCCGCTTATGAGAGTTTGGCCTACAGATCTAATTTTATACAGATCAAAAATAAGTGTACACCACTTTTAGACAGCGCGATACTGTCCTACTAGCCAATGATAAGAACTGGTATGTGGCGTGCGTAATAATAGTATTTTGAGTGAAGTAATAATAATACGATTCAGTTAGACCAATAACACGCACAAATCAATATATACATTTTTATTTGCTTAAACTGGTATACGTAAACGTCATTAAGATATTTCAGAACTCGCTTAGGATTACTCCATTACGGCAGCTGAGAGGTTAAGATGAAGCAGAATTACAAAGCTATTAGAAATGGTAAGGCCATTGGTCGTTAATTGATTGGTCAAGATGTGTCATATGGGCTGCGACTGAAATAACTGCAGGTTCGCCGGCTGATAAATCGAAACCAACTCATCCTCTCTAATTGCCTTTGTCTGACTCCCGGTAATGTAGGATGTATATGTAAAGATCTAGACAAGAAATAGTCTTCTTGTTTTATAGCGTTTCATTAAGAGTTATTTGAGTAGTTTTCAGACGTCGATTTTTGTTTTCAATCGGTCTTGTTGTTTTATGAGGTTATTTAACAACCAAATAAAATTAATTATTGCTTAACGTGTTAGTTTCTTACTTTTAACTAGCTTTCAACAGATAAATCTCAGGGGATTCTTTATCTTGGCAGATTTTATTATGATGTCAATTCAATAATTGACTTTTAGAGTAAATACAAAATATTGCCATAGTATTGCCGTTTAGGTCTATTATCATTAGACAAAGAAGAGATTTCTGTTCCGGGATGAGTCATGCCTGAAATTTTGTAATTGGCCATTTTTTTGCAAAAACAAATATAATCCATCTCTGTAGTTTAATGTAAAAATCTAACTTTTATTACTACTACTACTAAAATGATAAATAAAATATTAATTGATTATTGTCAACTTATTATAATTGTGCAACATCATGACAAGTTTTTGTATGGCAACTATTGTTATTGAGAAATTGTAACATAATTTCAATAGATATTTACTTTCGCTCTCTTAGCCGGCTTTGCCTCGAGAAGATCGGCTTTTGGTTGTTGGGATGTGGTTGTTAGCGTATTAACAAATTCTCGCGTAAGCAGTTCTATAATCTTCTTGCGGGAGAATTTCCTATGTAATCTCTTATTGGCTATTGTTGTGTAACTTATGAAAAAACGATTTTGACAATACATTGTGTATGTACGTGCCCACAATTGTGATTGAAAGAGTTTAAAAATATCTTTAAAATAACCCAACATTTCCATGCAAGTCCTATAGTTGTAACAAAGTAGCCAACTAGCGTTATTTAATACCATGTTTATGAACGTCTATTTAAGGTAGGTCAGTGTTGAAAACAATGCTCCATCATAGTAAATGCACATTTATAAAGTAACTTCTAGATATTTAAAGGAACCAGAAAAAAATATCTGACGTACCTACATATGGATAGATAATAGTGTTATTAGGATTTAAACATCATATTTTTTTTATATATGTAATAAAAAAGTTCTTACAGTATCATTGCATATTAAATGCATTAGTTCAATTGTATTGACTGTTAAGTCACATTACATTTGACTTAATTTTAATAAATAAAATATCACAACATTTGGTCAGTGATAGCTTTAACTACATTTTATTAATAATAAAATAAAAACTCTTATATTGAATGTTAAAAAAAGTTCTAAATACAATTCTGTCTCATTTAACCTTCCTAGTACCTTGCATCCAGTGCACTGTAATGAATCATAAAAATAGATTTCCTTTATAGCAGCCTGTCCATATATTTGAAATATAAAATGGAACCTACAATAAAAAAATCCTGTAACACAACTACATTGGCCTTGTACGTACTAGTGAAAAGTTTGATAATAAAAATAATATATGTACACATTAATAGAATTAAATAAAATAGTATTCAAAATATGTTAATATATCTTGGTTAATATAAGTAAATTATAAAAAGGAGTTCAATAATCCGGTTTGGTACATAATAGATTGTCCGATGAATTGCTTTACCGTTTATACCAAGGGTGCCGACACCTTTGTTAAATATTAACCAGTATGAAGAGTCTGTAGACTGAACTTTAATATGAAAATATAAATCTTAAATTATAATATAATTATGCTAGTGTTCCATACATTTCTTGATTCTTACTTCTTACGCTGTCGATGGCTTTTAACTTGCAAGGTGTATGTTTATTAATTAATATTTCTTTATTGGTATAAAAGAGAGGTATTACTTTTATTTATATAAATGTAAATAAAAACAAGTCATTCTATACATATTATCTGTTATTTCTATGGTATACCATATAATATTATTTGTATGGTGACTAGTAAATCTTTAAATTTACAATAAATGTATAATGAACCCATTTCTTTTACATATAAGAACAACTTCAAGAGAAAAATTACTCAAAGATTATATACAAATTATTGTTTTAAAGTAGACAGTTTTTGGGATAAGTTGTAGAAAATTAAAAACTTTATCGATAAACTGCAATTTAACATGAAATTTTTTATTTTTTCTTTAAGATTTACTTTGTTATTATGTTTATTATGTAAAATAGTTTATATGTATTTTTGTGTTTTTTATTTAATTGGCAAGTTTATAAGAAAGTAGTAAAATTAAAGATAAAAAAGATATTTAAGAATGTGAAACTGGTTAAAAAGGATTTTAAGTTAACAATACACTCAAGTTATTTTTTTTTAATATTCCTTAAGAATATTAATTGGTTGTTAGGAAATATGTATATGTTGAAAAATAAAATGATCACAAAAGATTGCTTTGTCATTAAGTGGCTAATTGTAAGTGCTTATACATAAATATTAAACACACTAAGTACATATATATATTATAATCTGTAGATACATCAATTATAATAAATTATGTACATAATACATGTGAGTATATGTATATGTACTAAGAATGTCTTATATATTTAAAAGTAACCTAAGATGGTAGATATTTTCTTAATTATCTAATTTAAAATTACATATTTACATTATCATGCAATATAAAATGGTTTTAAAATAATAAATGTATGTAGTAAATATAAAACACATAAAATATGAGTGACTAAGCCTCACAACTGTGTTGTTGACATCTGAGTAAAAAGAGCAATATTCAAGTTAAAGCGTCTTAGTGAAAATCGACTTTCACTCAAGCCAAACGAAGAATCATTAGCATATCACTTAAATCAAAATATGTACAAGTGTAATGTAATACAAAAGAGGGGTAACAAAGAATAATAAAAAGTGAAATCTTCATGTTTGACACATTAACATACGGCCGTGTGTAGCGCAACACTCCAATTAGAACTCGTATATATAAACAAATTGATTAGCTCGCGTATTGTACTGAGCGACCGTATGATAAAACCGTCATCATTATAAGAAACTGGTGTTGAAGTAAATATATTATATTCCTTAAGAAAATCATACCAATGTGTCTTGATCGCCGAGCTCGCGATAATAAGACTCACTGCTGCCTCGCCTGCTGCTGACACACATAGCTCTTCGTAACAAGCCCGACAACATTGAGCATAACCCACATTTTTGCATAGTTCTATTTTATGTACTAACCAAACAAGCGATTCGAATAAGTTAGAAACTGCGGAAACCGACAGCGAGAATTATTTCGTACGCCGCAAGAAAAGCACAGGATATCTGAAACTTATTACATTTTGAAGAAAAGTAACGATTTGCACCACAAAACGCAGTCAGCGGTGCAAGTTGTATGTCATGGTTTTACCGAAAATAACAGTTTAGGTAATATATATCGTGATAGTTGTATTTGCACGCGGCGATCGCAATGATGGCTGGCAGACAACTACGGCAATGTACGCGAGCGACGGGCCGCAGCTGCCGTACGTTACGGCCAGTACGAACCGCGCGCTTCATTCGCGCGACGGCGCGATGTTATTATTGCCCTATTAGAAAATTACCTTTTAAGATTAAACCGATATGTATTTAGAAATAAATAATTACATTACTATAATCATTAATATTCTTTAATAACATATTTATTTAAGATAATAAAGTGAATTTTAATGTAAAAATGTGAATCAAAAATATTTAAAGGGTCGAGTTGCGAGGCCATAAGTATTGTTTAAGTTACAAATTTAGCTTACGTTGCTAGGCTGGAAAGACTAATAAAAACGATTGATAAAATATTACAAAATGTACAAGTTTATAAAGAAATAACGTTGTTAATGTGATTAATAAGAGTAAAGTTTGCCGATAAGTATAATATTCTATATATAAATGATAAGCCAGGTCTGTTTGTTAATATATTATAAAGAATGTCGGCCCTGTCGATATAAGAATTGAGATCTAAATCAGCGCCAAGTTCTGTCAAAGTTCCAAAATATTACTTAAAATATTGAACATTATTTATTATAGGGCTATTATAAACGGTGATACTACGAGTAAGTATGTAACCGGGAAAAATTTAATACTCTGTTGTATGTTTTTGAGTACTAAATAAACAAACCGTACTATTTAATATACACAGATAATGACATTAGCTACCAATATGCTATCCCAATGGACCTATTATATGATATTAAAAATGTACAGAAATGTAAATGTAAATTTTAGTTTTTGGGTAAATTAAGAAAATATGGTACCTCTAAGATCTTTATTATGTATCGATGTGCATTTTCCTTCTTTTTGATATAAAATAATCCAAAAAAGTTATTTGGACTTTCTTATCTTCTATTTAAAAAATACGCCGAACAACCTTTAATTACAATTTTAGCCCTGAAAAGCAGAGTCCTCTTTAAGTCGTATAGCAATGATCTGCATTAGTGTGGTAACCAATCAAAAAGTGTAATTCTCTTTAATTTATACGTCAAAGTAGAAAAAAGTTCGTTATAGGACTGATTTGGTAAGAATGTAGGTTAAATAGATTTTGTATAAATATTACGTCCATGGACTAGTTTAAAATTGAACATCCTGTATGTCTAGATATTTTTAATCGATGAGAAGGTTACCCTAAAAAAGTAATAATTGAAAGACCAACGTAAGATATTTTTACTTATTTGGTTAACATAAATAATTCCTCGTCTTATTAACCATATGGCCTCATATTTCAAATCCTACAAACTGACTTTAAAACAGCAACGTGTGATCTTATTTTATCTTTTTATTTCTTTTGTTGCTGCGTGTTTGTAACGACACTTAAATTTAGATTGTTAATTATTTATAATGAAAAACTGATATACACTATTGTATATTGCAAAGCTTTAAGTACCTATAACGATCAAATCACTACGCAAGCCCTATCTCTACCTACTATAAGTACCTACTTAAGTTTTGTCATTAACATATGTTATAAAGAGTGTTGCATACAACAAAATAATGTTATTACATTAATATAGTGTTCAAGTGATAAGTGTCGGAAGGCAATGTATGAAGTCGTTTTCTTCTTAATAGTTAAGACTTTATATCTCTTCCTTTAAGAGAGAACTCGAGACTAAAATAAATTCATTTTCTACTGTATTATGACTTATCTAATTTGAAATATTATTACAAAGAATATTTAAAAAATATCAATATATTTTCTGTAGCAGACAACAATTTTTATATTAAATTTGAAATACTGCAATTAGTAATGTTATTAAGAAAAAAACATGCACACAAATAAAATCTCGAATATCCAATTACGTTTCTAGAACTCATAAATAAAATGCAAACTATTTAATTCAAATGTATAGTACACATTTGAAACTGAATCTATAAGTTACAAAAAAATAGGAAATAATCCATCTTCGTATTAATGGCGGCGCACTGAAGCAATATGTACAAAATATATATTTTTTTATATATACTTCTATATATCTATCAAAATATATACTTCTTTTAAATAGTGTCCATGTTTTATTAATTTTGTGTTATACCGGACCCTCTAAAATTCCTTTTTCTTTAGTAAGTCATGTGTTTAGGTCTTGGAGACAATCTTTAACATATACACATCTTCATGAAATTCACAGCCAGACAATCAGATATTGTATTTTTACCTAAATGTTATGTAAGTGTAAGCATACCACACAAGTATTTATGTTATTGCCATTTATATTTATTTTCAATATCAATTAAAGTTCTTATTGATATTGGTGAGTACCGGTGAGGTGAGACTTCCAAAGAGTTTGAAGACCAGAGAAATTTTACCAATTACGAATACAAAACAAAGGCAATATGATAATGATTAATTGACAAAAAAATCGAAGTGAAATATTGAAGCAACTTCTTGGTAGATATGTATGAATATTCGAATGACGGTAGGTGGTATTTACCATACAACAATAACAACAAAAATTTTGTCGATGTCAAAGTTATATAAGATTTTTTCGCAAGAAAGCATTTCATTCTCATGGGAAAATTTAAAATTTTGCAGCATAATCTGTAGCTGTCTTTTTATCGATGCCACTTATAAAATTACTTAGAGATTTTATGTTAATTTATTCTAACGTCTATAATTATATTACCTAAATACTTTATATTTTATGTCAAGAATCTATCATACATTGTAGGTTTCTTCTAACTTATCTTACTAATCTTTGGAAGTATCAATCGAATTCGTAAAACTTTAACTTTCAAGTTCATCGTGGGACATAATTATATAATATTGAGTACGATATTTACAATCAATAGTGCCTTTTAAAAATATATACCAATGATGTAGATTATACAATTTGTTTGTTAAAACTAATATCCTAAACATTTTACCTAACTTAATACCTAAGTCGTTCTGTAGTCCACTTTTACGAAGAATTAATAGATTTTTGGGATGGTCGTTCATTTATTGCAATTCTCATAATGGTAAAATAAAAGAAAATATTTTATGGCTTTAGGTTAATGAAAGAATTATCATAACATTTTTTTTTTGTATTTTGAAATTTATAAATACTTTATTCATTTATATAACTTTTTTATTATTAGAATTGACGTCATTAATATTGCGTAGACAGTTGGCATTTTTTTCAAAAAAGTTTAACTCCATAACTGTGGAGAAGGCTGCCAAGTGCAAATGTTGTAAGTTGTTTGGAAGTTAGAGGTTTTCTTCATCAAAAAACATATTCATTAGGTATAGCGCTGCGATGCTCGTTGCTTTCCAGCCAAAGAAGCTCAGAACTACTAACGCCATCTCTGTGAATCTAAAAAATAATACATAATTTTATATAGAGGGCGATGCTGAGCAGTTTTTCTTAATCTAGCAAGAGTTAAATCGATTTTCATATTCGAAGCACAGATGTCGCTTAAGTTAAAAGTCAAGTTACATGATACACATGTCATAACACATTCTCTTATTATTAATAACCTTAAAATATTCTTAACTAATATTTGCTTTTATATGTTACAAGAAATTAATAAATCAAACATTTAATATTAAAAATGAAGAAAGTGCTTTTACTGAATAAATGTTGACACATCATTATATAAATTAATAATTTAAAAAGGATGTATATATGTGTATATAATTTGTTTACATAACAGCAGAGAAAGATTTGGTACGTTGTGATGACAATTATTAAAAAAAAATATTTTAACTTACATTATTAATCTAGGATTATCTGTCAATAAATTTGATTAATGTTGGAATAAATATTAATAAATTGATAAATAAAATATATTTTGTTAACAGATTTTATTTCAATTACATATTACACAACAAAACGAACTTTATAAAATGCATAACAACAGGACAAAAACTGTGTTGATATTATTTATCTAACAAGTCACAATATTGCAATTACACGAATAAGATAATAAATAATATAAAACATTTATACAACTAGGTAACATTTCTAAATTTATATCTCTACAATAAACAAAATTGTTTAGGTAATTCTTCTCATGGATATCAAGTTAAGGAAATGGTATTTGTTATAAGTACGAGTATAATATTGTGTGACATAATATTAGAAACATTACGAGAATTACCCAAACAAATCTTAACGTCTTATATGTTACTAATAAATATTGTGCGATGTTCGATAAACACTTTCACTCCACCAGAACTAGTAATAAATAAATTTTATAAATTAGAAACACTAAATAATTAAAATTCAAAACAAAGTTAAATAAAAATTGTATATAAATATATCTACAATACGATTAAATAGTTTTAAATAAAATGGCAAAGCTTGTTTTAAAATGCGTCGCTATTAGTTCAATTTTTAATTATTGTTTTTCCTTATCCGTAACAGAGAAGATGGCATATATGATTATTGTTTAGTATCTGGTGGATTGAAAAATTCCCAGTGATGATGATGAATTGTGCGACTATCGCTGAGCCCGAACATTATTAAGCCAGCAATTAATACAAGGAATATGACCATTGCCATTTGCGCATCTCGTTTATTTTCGGTTCCACTCATGTAAGACATAAATGTGTTGAATATGTTTCTGAATGTTCTGCTAATTGAATTTTGGCATACACGGAGGAATTGAACCCCTGCTTCGGTGACCGTTGGTTCTTGGGCCCTCACTGGAGGTGGCATTCTTCTGGGTGATGGTCGAGGCTTTACTTCATCTGAACTTGACTCACTGTGTAAAACAGTTGGTTTTCTTTTAGGTCGACGAGTTGGCGGTTGTGGTGATGGGTGTTGCGTTTCGTGAAAGTCAGCAACATGTCTTTCCCGTAATGTATGGTGTAATGTCGGTGTTGGCATAGCAATATCTTGAAGGTAAGAATACAATAAAGGTGTTAAGTCAGGAGGTGGTGGTCGTTGTGGGGGAACAGTAATTTCTTCTATAATTTCAGTAGTTCTAATAGGAGGGGCTGGTGTACTTATGATAGATTTTTCTTCTTTAATCGCGGTTGTATCTTTTAATTCAGGCGATGGTATTTCTGTTTGTGTTTCTTCTTCTCTACTCACAGGTCTTTCTACACCTTGAGGTTCTAATAGAATATTAGAAGGCGGTGAAACAGAAGTTGATATTTCAGCAAATTTTTTGACGATTTCATCAATTACTGTTTGTGAAAATTCTATTCCACTTACCGAAATATGACCAGACTTTGAGTCTAACTCATTAACATTTAATGTCATGCCTTCAATGTCAGATACAAGAATTTTTGTTGCTTGTAATTCAGAAACATTTAATCGACCAACATCTAAGTCTTTGACCTGAAGTCTTTGTGTCACCAAATTGTCTAATAAAACATCTTTACTTGTGTCGGAAATTCTTTCAAGAGCATGTTCGCTTTCTGGTTTAGTTTGAGTTTTAGGAGTTGTACTGGATCTACCTCTTGACTTCGGAAGAGGTGGAACATCTGGCACTTGAGACTCATCAATGTCAATGGGTTGTACCGTCAATGACGCTTCTGTTACCATTACATCTTTTTCATTTATTCTTGTTGGACTCGAAACACGTTTTTCAACTAATATTACGGTAGGAGATGTTCTACCGATACTTGTTTTTGTAATTTCACCCAATTTTGGATCTGAAAGTTTGAGAGACTTTTCGGATCTTGATGTTGGCCTAGAAGTACGATGTTCTGTCTGTGATGTTATTGATTTTTCATGGATTTTACCTAATATTGATTCTTCATCAATAATATCCCTAAGAGAGCTAGACATGGACATATCAAAATTATCATCTATACCATATTCAAAATCAACATCATCTGGTAAAGGATCTGTTTGGGTTGAAACTTCAATTTCTATTACATCGAGTGCTTCTGATAAGTTTGACTCCGATTTGTGGCTTTCTTCTCCTTCCGAGAATTTTTTACGCTTAGGTCCTCTAGGAGGGCGTGGTGGAGGAGGTAAGGGCCTATCTTTCATTTTACTGACAACAGCTCCGGATTGCAAATCTTTATGTGCGTCTTCCAGTAGGGATCTATGTATTTCTACATATTGAGTGCGATCGGCGTTTAAAGACTCTTTTGTAAAACTATCTAACGTCATAAGACTTGTCGACGATTTTTTTCTTGGAGGACGATCTGGTAATTTAGGTTTAGCACTGGAGACCGTGTAGTATTTACGTTCAGAACTGTTACTTTTACGACGTCGTGCCGGTGGAGTTTTACTTAAAGATCGCCTTACACCTTTACTTGGTGTATAATTATTACCTTTGTCAACTGTAGCGTACCCTGGACTTTCATGTCGTATGTCTCTTTCGACTACAACGTTATCTGATGATGGTAAATGAGCATCAAGAATTAATGATTCCGCGCCGTGGGATGTACGGTCATCATCACAAAAAGATGTGGTCCTAGAACTTCTAGAGCGGTTCCTTCTGGGAGGTAATGGACTTTGCTCAGTTATGTCGCCTTGCGATATATCGGCTTGTGGCACAATATACTCGTGTTCTGTTCTGTAGACGATAATCTGAAAATATTATTTTATTTATAAGTACTAGTAAGATACCAACAAACATTAGTAGTAAAAAGCTATTTAATGGATATGTATAATTAACTGCTGTTAAATATTGTCTTGATTTTTAAATCTATAATTTAATATAGAGTCTCTAACTTAGAGATTTTAAAATGTATATAATTACACCAAAAGGTTTTTAAATTACTTAATTATGATTGTAATGTGGTTAAAATTACAAAACTACGGTCAATTTATTATTTTGCACTTATAATATAATATATATATATAAACATAGTACTTAATTACCATAACTAAAGTAAATATAAGTAAATAAATTAATATAATTTCAGTTATATTACCGATTATAATACTGCAGATAAATTAGTTCAAAGTAGGTAAGTCACATGTATTGTCATCGCTTTACAATGAATATAATATAATTGAATTCTTTCTGATAAAATATATGTAATGCCATTTTACTACCGATAGACATAGCTTTTTGTCTATTAAAATTTAATATATGTCGCAACCATTATTTTTGAAAAAGGATTCCAAAAAATATACCAGTCTTGCCAAGTCGTATTTCAAAATAAAAATGTACGACATTCAACCTTATTTCATTCAATATATGAATATAAATTTCACTTTTAAGTAGGTCAATAATCAGATTGTGGAGGGCGTCCAAAAATACAACTCACGATTTGTGGAGCGCTGTATACACTGGACATCTGCCAATGTCTTGCTCGCACTGAATTTTGCGGTAATAATATAACATTATTTTTTATTCTAAAATTAAAAGAATCTTAAATGCAGTGAAATATGATAGTAATAGAAAATTGTAGATTCATAAAATATACTGTTGCAAATCTTAAACTATAGCAGAAATTTTGTTCTGACCTCTGGTTCAGTAAATACGCAATAAGAAAAAAGAAATCACATTTTAATTTAACCATTTTTCACTCATAACACACTATTTTTAATTTTGTTACGCAAGCAAAGCCAGGGCAAAACTATAACTCTATTTCTCACAGTAACAGTGCAGAATCTAAAATGCTGACGCTGCCTCTCATGTTATATGACGATAAAACCTTTCGTGTTGCCGCTATCGTGGAAAACGAGCTAGACCGTACTAGCACTACAGGCATTTTTGGATCAATCGCTGACATGGAACCCTTTCTTTATTATTACTTAATTATAAGTTTTATTTGTAACCTATAATATAATTTTATAAATTTTAATTAGTAGTAAAGTATTTTCAACTTTTTTAATGTATAAGGCTATGTCACGTTATTGTTTTGAAATCTAACTGATGTACAAGGTTATTCGTTATTTAAATAATGGTACGTAAAATATATTATGTAAACAAATTTTATAAATTTATTTTTTAGGTTTTTAAAATAGTTGTTTAAAGAAGATATAATTAAAATGTAATTAAATATAAAAATGTAATATTATCGTTCATCTTTCTAATATAATTTGTTTTGTTATAATTATTATATAATCATATCATGGTAATAAAGAAATCATCTTTTACCATATTTGTTTAAAATGGCATAATATATAATGCACAATTCGATTTGTTGGGACGTGTTATTTAAAAACTAAAATTAAAAAAAATGTTTACTCACGTCATCGCATCCGTTGTGTGATGCAGGCCATCTCTGCTGTTCTTTAAACATATTAACATCATTTAAAGAAGCATTTTTAACGGTTCTTTTTACAGATGATTTTTTCCTTCTTTGAGGTGGCATGGGAAGTGTTTGTGATTGAATCGGTATGCTATCTGGATATTCTATGACATCATCATTAGCGTATTCATGAATAGAATGTAAGTCAGTAGTAGGTCTAATTTCTAAATCCTGTACTGATCGGCTAACATCAATGTCACTGCCAGCAATGTTTTCAGTAATTTGTTCTCTATCCAGTTGATCTTCTGAGAGGCCTAAGTCAATCTCACTAAACTGTATGCTAGCATTTACGCTGTCATCTATATATTTAATAGATGCAGCATCTTTTTTCTTTCGTTTTGCTCTTGAAGGTCTTACAGGTGGGAATGTGTAATATCCATCATCTCTTTCATTTATGTCTTCTGTAGAATATGTCATGGGTTGGTTACTATCTAATGTTACTTCGTGATCATCTGGTTCGCTTGCATACAAATTTTCATTATTAAATTCAGAATCGTTTGCCATTACAGCAAGAACGTTTTTGGGAATATTAAATGCTTGTCGTATTTCATCGCTTAAGTATTCTCTAACTTGAATATTTTCACGAGAAATTCCTCTCGGTCGTACAAAAAATTCGTCATTGTTTAATTCGTTAATATGTGTGTATTCTTGTTGTTGAGACGGTGATAAATCGGGTTCAGAGGCTTGAATTCTAAGGTGATTTTTTGATTCATCTATGTACTCATGGTCTACCTTGTCAAAATCGTATGTAGTACAAAATTTTTGCCTGCCCTCTGTTTTGGTAGTGTAGTCACCATTTTTATCAATAGTACCATATTCTCGGGGTTGATCTGAATTATCTGGCGCATATGAAGATTCTGGATCATTCTTTGCCTTTTTCATCCTAGTGAAAGTAAATGTTGGTGGAGGTGTATCTTCTCTATTAAGAATCGGTGAAGAAGAAGTTTTCGAAATGTTATTTTTTTTCTTTCTATTAAAAAGCCTGGGATAGGTCTTAGCTTCAAACTCAACTGTTGCAATGTTTTGCAAATCTGAGGTAGATTCTGATGTATTTGTTTCTACTTTTTTTCTACCGAGACTAGAAAAATTCAGTTTGGCTCTTTCAGGTATTTTAAATTTTGGAAGATCAGGAACATTAAATTTGGGACGATCTGGAAAACTAAATTTTTTTCGATCACCAAAAGATAACTTTTCAGATAAATTAATTTTTTTGAATTTTGGTCGGTCAGGTAAGCTGAATTTTCGTCTATCTGGCAATGTAAATTTAGGACGATCAGGGAAAGAAAATTTTGGGCGCTCTGGCATTTTTATTTTTGGTCTTTCGGGTAAATTAAACTGTTTATTTTTCATATTACTTAATTTAGTTTTTAATTTACCAGCTTGTGTTTTCAATTTGCCAGTGCCTTCTTTTATACGCTGTTGTATTTTATTATCAGTCCCTTCCGAATTTTTACTTCTACTGCTTCGTTTTAACGGCAAATTTTCCAATGCCGAAGAATCAACTTGACTTGTGCTTACTTCACATTCCGTTCTTGATACTGTTGAGGGCGTATAAACAAAGAAGCGTTCTTCAATATCATTTTGTAATGCTTCTGCATTTGAAATATTTTCTTCTTTTTCACACTTGGATTGTTCTTTATCGTCAATAGGCTCATCCTCATCAGAAGTATGCTGAAGATATTTTCTTTCCAAGGATGTGGTACTTGACAGTTCATCATCAGTTTTTACCATAGTAGGTTTTTCGTCGAGACTAGGTGCCGTATAAATTATATTTGGGGGAGGTTTTTCTATAATTTCGTATTCGTGATCACTGAAAAAAGGAACCTTTATTTAAATTGAAATTGAAATAAGTAATGACCAATCTACACTGGTACATATTTTTATAAGTCGCTATATTGTGATAAATATGCTTATTCGCCAAGCAATCTTTAATTTTGAAATAAAACAAAAAACAAATCGCAATGATAGAAACGCTTTGCATAAGTTGAGTTTATATTTAAATACACTCACACATGTTTCATAAGTTACAATTAGGCCAACCGCTCGCGCTCGTTTTAGCCTCAGCAGTCACCGGGCAAAATTATTTAATGGTTTTGAATTATTTGCAAGACTATTTAAAATTTATTGAGTCATGTAAATAAAACTTACCTGAAATTCTGAATAATATTACTAGCTCGAGACGTTGGTCTAGTGCCCACGGGATTTATTCTTTCTGGTAGTAATGAATCACATTGAAAAAACTGACATGCACAACGTACTTCCGGCGTGTATAATTGAACACTGCCTTCTCTTGTTGGTCTAAGAGGTTTTTCAATAGGAGTCCCACCTTCGGATGTCCATCGACGGAGTTTACTCATAACTAACTCCTTTCCGAAATAGGCCTCACATTTGAGCAATATTTATTTATTTATTTAATAAAAAAATTTGGGAATGACTCATCAAAAAATGTGTTTTGAAAACTGGCCAGTAAATTAACTAATCATCGGCCTGAAAGCAACCGCGAGCACTGATCACTGATGACAATTTTAAAGAGCTTACCCAACGTGCAGGAAGACGTATTGGACAGGGCTATATTTATCGGTTATATATATACATATATCTCTAAGCTCCGCAGTTCGCTTTGCAGTTGTAACAAAACTATTATGTCATTGTTGCGTATGATATAATAGAAATCTTTATAAAAAAATAAATAATGTACTTAAAATATTTACCTGTTGGGTCTAGACCATTCTCTGTCGATGGATTCGGCATCATTCTGTTTACTTTCAATATCACGAGGACTGGGACTTGGTGATGATTCTATGGGTATTGAGGAAGATTGTTCAATAGTGTTATCATCATCTATGATTTCTGTGATTGTTATGTTCGGGGAATCGTTATTTTTTCTCATATCATCTTTTTGAGATATAAATATTTCATCTACATTAGTCTCTCCTGGGTCCATTTCTTCATCTAATAATACAGCTTCTTTACTAATATTATTTTTCTTGTGAAGTTTTTCCATTATATGTTCCTCAGCTCTAAGTGACGCGTTGTCATCTGCTATTAAGCTAGGATCATTTGACATATTAGATTTTTTATCCGCCAGGCTGTCATTTTCCTTATTAGAATCATTTTTTAAATCGCCTTTTTCTATATCAGTAGAAAATTGTAAGGTTTTTTCACTATCGTAATCTTTGGATCCTTCAATGTCTTCGTATATATGTTCTTTTTTTTGACTAGAAGTTAGTGTTTCTATATTCATGGTTTTACTCATTTCATCTGAATCGCCTAATTTAATTGCACTAAATTTTTGCCTTTTCACTGCACTGGGTGAGTTTTTAAGTTGCCGTATTTCTTGAGCCTCTTCAGCTTTTTTTCGTTTTGATTGTGGGGATTTTTCATTATCACTTCTATCTAACTTATGTAAAGTTTTATCAGCTAAGTGCTTTAGTTTATTTACTAGTGGGTGGCAGCATTTCGTTTTCTCGCGCGTTTCTGTACTGCCAATATATTGTTGTTCCGGTGTTCTTCGTTTTAGAATGCTTTTTGGTGAAACATTTTTTGTTATTTCCACTGCTGGTGACGCTAAACGATTACTATTTTGATTGTCTAATTGTTTTGTTGTAATTGCTTGATTTATGACATCTTCATCTGAGTCCAAGGAGATTTCTTTTGAAAAATTTGGTACATGTACCCCTTCATCTTCACCTTCTTCACCGTGTCTTCTGCTACTACCTGGTGATGAGTCAAGGTTGAGAATTTTTTGGACATTTCTATCAACTGGAGAGTGCGTTCGAGATCTAGAAAATTCACGAGACATGCTTCTTCTTGGCGTTGTAGATCTGATAATATCTTCTGCAGTGATCTCACCCTCCAAGGGAACTTTCAAGAGATGTGTCCAAGGATAACCACCTGCCTCACGAGCTCTTCTTAGATCTTCCCATTCGTATGTTTTTATCGGCAATGGTGGTAATTTTTTCTCATCTGGTGACAATTCAGATTCCATATGTTTAATTAATAATAATTTACTATAATAAGGTATACAAAAGCTTACAATTTATAAAAATGTAAAAGCAGATCGGGTAACGTCCATAGTTCCATATTTAATTTGTATACCAGCTATTTTCACCTGAGCCGAATAATAAAATCACCGTCAAACTAAAAACACAACATTTCGATCCAAGGCGAGTATCTGCTACTGAAAACACGCTGTGTTTGCGTGGGCTAGTGTGAAAATAGGTGTGAATAAGTTGTATATTACGATCACTGCTTTACAGATAATGTTGGACAAATAACGCGTATTACCTTGAGCGCTCAAACAATATTACATACGTCCTTCTTTCACTGTTCCTTGCTGTTATTGTTTACAGATCAATATCTATGAAGTTCTTTTTTTCTTAATTTAAAAATGAATCTCTGATCGGTTCAAAATCTCCGTTCAACTGATCGCCTCGTCGATGTCCGAGCAAATGTGCTAAATATAAGATTGAGCATGAATTTATTTTTAGTAACTATTTCGCGTCATCAGTAAAGCAGAGATATTTAAATTGAAGATAAGACGGATACAAAAAGGAAACAGATTCTAGTAATCGATTTTTATACATTTATTTGAATCTTTAAATGGTGTTATATTATAATGTATTTGTAATATGGAATATTATAATCAGATGTACGACGTTGATCTATAAAGTTGACAATGTCAATTGTCACATGATTGATTTTAATGTTGTTACATGATACAAGTGTTCAAAGTGCAGGACTAAAATTAACGTTGAAATAATTTTAGTACCATGTAAAATCACTGACTTTTACAAGAGTAACCGCAGCTTCCGTTTTCTAAATCAATTTATGCATTGCCGGATGTAAACATATTATATATAACTTATAAATAAAAATTTAAGAGTTATTAAAGATTTTTTTGGCTTTTGTACACCATATCGCCTAAGTCTTGTCCAATGCCTATTGAAAAGTGAGGTATCGAGGTATGGATATCGTGCGAAGCGCAACTACGCCTAAGACTAGACTTTGCAGGAGCAGCCCCCACTCTTATGATCTAACTGTATCTAGCGTTGCCAACGCTCCTGATGTAAAATACTTTGGGAAGGGTATAATAACCACCTACAAGTCTCTGACGCAATCCATAGAAATAAAAAATGTATTTTTGGACAAACGCGCAAACTACGAGTATTTCTTTTTTAAGATGGCTTCAAAAACAAGGTAACGGCTGTATGTATGTATTTTAATTAATTTTTTGTTTGTTAATGTCAATCGTAATTCCTATTCTTATATTAATTTTAATCTCATTGTTAATCCCAATCACACTCCTGTTCCTTTTTCTTATTCCATTTTTTTTTATCCTTAAAATGATCCTTGTCGGCATTATCTCTCCATCCTAACCCAGGTTCAAAATTAATCTCAAGTAAAATTCTATTATAGGCTATCAATCTTAGTATTTCTTAGTACATTCAGATAAGAAGGATGAATAAATTATAATAAACAAGTCCAAAGCAAAAATAATAATCAACACAATCAAAGGACCAGTAAATCCAGCAAAGTAAACGTTTTTCAACAACACCAACAAACAAGGCAAAGTTATTACGATATTAGTACGATATATAGCACCATGAAAAAATAAACAAAACAATAAAATATAAAACTTGGTCGTAAAATTAAAAATATATTTTTTCGCAATATTTAAGTTTTAATATTGATTTTTTTTATATGATTCGTCTGGATAAATTATTAAATGTTTATTCAAATTCTACCAAAATAATAACGCATATTGTATTAAAATTTCTTCAGTAACCTGAAAGTTACACTTGCTATTGTATACTTGCTAAAATATTTAATTAATCTTTCTCAGTCAAATTAATTTGTCTGTACATACATAATTTCAAATTTACTAATAGGTGTAGCTAATTTTATACAACAGGGTGTGTTTTGTTTCCTGAAATGTGTTTTCTGATTTTACTTCAACAAAGAGATTGAGAGTGTTTTTTATGCAGTGCTCCACGCTGACACAGAAATTCGCTAATCTAAATTTGTTGGCAGCTCATTGCAAGTTGTGGCTAAATATATCAGTGTCAGAATATTAGACAGAATAGACGATAGTTTGAATACAAATATTATGTACTGGTTTTTCTACCTTTTAAAATAATAGTTACAGTTTTTGTACATTAACAAGATGGCGATAATTCTTTGCTCTTTCTAAAGTAAAGGCTTCTTCCACTACTGTTATTGAATATTAAAAGTAATCGAAAATATATTTATTAATTAACAGACTTAAATTGGGATAAAAATCTCATCGTACTTAATTTCTGTTTATAAATATATATTTAATTATTATAATTAACAGTTAATAAAAAGAAAGGGAACTTCAACAAGAATGTATCCCAATGCGGTATGTATTGAGTTGTGTTGTGGGCTTTCCAGTAAGGTTTATATCCTGGTCATAATACCTATATACCCAGGGCCGGATTAGCAGTCTGTAGGGCTCTAAGCAGTGAATGATATGAGGCCCCAATTTTTTTTATTCATAAATCTAAAAGTGAGAGGCAATTTTTTTTCTTTGTTGTATATTTATTCTAAAAACAGTCATTAAACTGATTAAATTTTTACATATTTACATTCGAAACGATCTTAAAAGTTAAACCTTCTTTTTTTTCTTGGACGCATGACATCTGATTCGATTGATAACAGAGCCAACGAATTTAATCGGTCTTGTCGCATCGTCGTCCTTAGAGGATTTTTTATCCTTTTCAACTGCGAAAAAGATCGCTCTCCTGAACAATTTGTTATCATTAATGATAAAAATATTCTCAAGCAGACCTCTAAGTTAGGAAATACGGTTTGAAGTTGATCATCCGTAATGACCTTATAAAAATCTTTTTCCATTTTTAAACGAACGTACTGATGAAATTGTTTTAATTCATCAGCGAGATTCAAATTCAAATCCTCAGGCTACGATGCGACAAGCGTCTTAACATTTAAAAACAGCTCATCGTTGGTTAAATCCATTTTCAATAAAAATGAAAACTTGTTCGCCAGATTCTCATAAACATCGCCTCTTCTTTTCATCTCGACTTGAAGAATGCCGACGATAAAAAAAAAGTCGAAACGCGAAATTTGTCCCTTGCAGATAAAACAGTATCATTTTTCCCACTTCTTTCAACTGACAAAAGACTCCATTTATGAAAATTAAAATGTTGTTATGGCTTAAAATTTGTTTTGAAACTAAAAACAAATTATACGCCTGAGCTTAGCCCGAGCTTGCGGCCCCAATTTATTGGGGGCCCTAAGCAGCTGCTTAGTTTGCTTATGGGTTAATCCGGCCCTGTATATACCCAAGCCTAGCCACTAACGTTCAGAACTTTATAAGATCTAAAGACTGACTCCCGTAAAGCCTACATTTGAGTCCCTTGGTTTATAAACTGCCGGAACTATTTACACTTTTTAACTCAATTTGCTTGAGTAAGGCCCCATTATATTCGTGCTTGGTTTAAGATGCTGAACCTTTTTAGTTTTTATCGTTATTGCGGGGGTTAAGTATTATTAGTAATAGCTATACATGGTGAAACCTATTTTACATATATGTATACGTTTTATTCTCTTTATAAAATATTATTTTATGCATATTGCTTAAAATCGTGCGGATAAAATAAATGAAATTGATGATAAGAAATATTTAAACAAGCTTAATAAATAATATTTTTATTTGAAACTCTACTTATGATTATAGCGTAGACAGATTAAACACTTTTTATATGTGACAAATGTGAGATAATGTCATACTCGTATGTAAGATAAACAGAAACCAGAACAGCACAAGATGTTTTTCTTGAATTTTGTTACAAAGATAATAATAATATGAGCAGTCGTATATCGATAACAAACAGTACTAACAATAAAACATTTATTTCATAAATTTACAATTAATTCTATTATATTAAAATTCATTTTTAAATTTAACATTATATAAATTGAAGAAGCAGTGTAACTGCATTTAACATTATTATACTCTATATAGATATTAATAAATGATTCTCGTTATATATATAACAGGAGATAAATATTCTAAAACAAAATAACTGTTAGCGATAGATCTTATGTCTTGTCAAGGGTCTCTTGAGAAACATTTACGTATTATTGTGAAAAGATATTGCTGATAATTAGACCGAGTTGGAATCTATAATTAAATATTTTTATTTTCTATTTCTTATTATATTTTAACATTTCATTGACATTATCTTGAAATATTTTACTCGCACTTCAGCCCAATCTCTAGTTTCTGGGTTGCTAGAGTATAAATGGGAAGTGTAGGCGTTTAATGAAGTAAGGTTATTTTTTATAACTACAAATTTTATAAGTATACACACAAATGTGATACTAAAATATTTTATTTTAATATCAATCCTTGCCAAATCTTATATCATAAATCATTTAGGCGAGTAAAACGGTTGCTTGTTAGAACTCGTATAATCGTATGTTGAAAATTGTATTTATATAGCAACCTTTAACTACATTTAAAAAAATGTTTGATTAACTTATTTGTCATCGCCGACATTAAATTATTAAAGCTTAGACATAATAATTAGTGGGTTTTCTTATAACCATTGTCATTTCCGACGTGAAAAGAAAATGCAGTGTTACGAGTATATAATGTAAGTAAAGAATATAACCTTAAAGTAAAGGAGGGCACAGCTGACTGCGAACAGCCTGTGTAGATAGAGATGCATGTCTTAAAATTTAAGTACATTTAAAATTAACACACATAAGAACGGAGAAGAGACGCATTAAATACTACTCGATTTTTTTTTGTTACTTTTTTATAAGTTTGGTTAACTTGGAGTTCTTATGCATACATATATATATATTATATTTTATAAAATTTATGTCTTTAATAAATAATGATTTAATAAGAACAATTTCACTACTTATTACATTAACATCACCTTATTATTTATAATTAATAGAAATAAATTCTTTTCCTCCATTAAAAAAATAGATATTTGGGAATAAAACCCAAGAAGGGACGTTTATAAATAAAATATCTTTAGCGCAACCCTTCTGCCTACAGACGGCAATATCGACCTAAAGTCACAGATTTTTAGAAAATACTATGAGTATATAGTATTAATTGAATTAGATATTATGCGTTGAGCATACAATTAAAAGAGTATACGTTTGCGACACACTTAATATCTTTATAAATTAAATAAATTACCGTAGCGCCTTTAATATATCGTATTCAGTTTCAAACTCGAAGATTGAGTCAACATTTAATTGTTTAACTTATATAGCTATAATTTATGTTCATATCCTTAAAGTAATATCTTCTTATTAAATCAATCACAATGAAGAACATAGTAAACATGAGCTGTTATATATTTACGAATACATAACATGTTTGGCCTACCTCACTCTTCCGATTTTATCCACATTATACTTGCTGTTATAAGTCAATCATAAATTTAACTCATAATTACGTACAACGCCATCTAGCCTTCAACTCAGCAAGATTTTCCACGGGATAAGTAAAAAAGACTATATACGCAACACGCCAATCTTAGAAATATATAAGTTACTTTATTACTAATATTTTGAAAATAGAATGAATGAATATAACTGATAAAAATTCGGCGCCCGGAGGCGCTCGGAGCCGATAGGTTGTTATATATACAACTTACAAATAGAATTAGCAATATTAGGTAATACTACTTTAAATATTCTTCATAATATAATTACCAATACTTTTAAATAATCTGTTTACATGTTATACATGTTTTGCTTGCCCAAACTTTAAATATAATATATAAAACATTAATCACCACGAGATCGAATCTGCGATCTTTGACAAATCATACCGGTTGCTCCAATACGATAACACAATTTACAAAGGTCGAATATTCGATTCCTGGTGATGAACTTTTACATTACATAAATTATTAAGCTATTTAAATTCATATCTTATGTATTAATATAGTTCATCATTTGAAAACAACAAATCATTTTTCACCATAGAAATATCCTCATCAATTTCACTATACACTTCACATTAGTTATTATTACATAGGGTTAATTACACTCTACTATCATCCCAATGTCGGGGAAGTCATTAAGATTAAGTGTCATATTAATTTACTGTCTGTAATTACATCGGACGAAGCAAACCAGGTAATTTTGTTAGTCGATCGAACCATAGGTGCGTATGCAGACTGATCCGCCGGTATCACTCTGGTCGCGAGGTACTTGTTGGAGACTAATTGACAGCCAGATTCCAAGATTATTTTTTCTTGAGAAGAAAATGTTTCTTTAGTATTTTTTTAAAGTTATTAATGACCTCAATCTTATGAAATATACTATAACTTTTATTTTAAATATATGTTTCCTACCTATACCTTAATAAGTTTAACTTCTATGAAGTTCAAAATAGATATTATATTCAGACTCAAGGTACTCAAACTCAAAAAGGATGTAGTCTTACTACAATGTTAGCTTCAATTTGAACTTTCCATTCCCTTCCAGAGTTATTGTACATTGCTATGATTATTATGATTATTATTTACAATTGTACTATTAAAGAATTCTACCTCGTCTTTCATGTGCTATTTCCATGGGTTCACGTATATATTTGAAATTCATATAATGTAATATGGAGTAGCTAAAAAAAAAGTATGTTGTCCCTAAACCACGCGGCCTTTATTTTGGTTTGATTGGTTTCATTTGGTTGGGTTGTAACTACTTGTTCTTATCTGAAAAGAAAAATTAAATAATTATTACTTTTTTATTGCGACAGGTATACAAGATGTCATAAAATATAAAATAGATCTTATTTTACGTTAGTTCAATGAATATACAAGATAATTATTTATCTATGGTCTATTAATATACGTTCTTTTATTATTGTTATTATTAACATAAAATTCTAAGGAAATCAAATTCTATCCTATCTTTATTAAACTTATACCCATCAAAGCATTTCTCTTCATTGCGTGTCGTAAGTAAACTTTTAAGAGCCCTGTAGCTAATAGTGGCAGGACACGTGGAAATTGAAGAGCAGAATATCAGATCTGGAAGTTGACATGCAAAGTGGAATTAACATATTGCATAAAATTCAAGGATTTATGGTTTGTGAGAGGAGCTTAAGTATCTTTAAGAGATCTTGCGAGGAGAAAATACACAGATATTGCCAAACTGAAAGCTAAGTATGTAAAATCGACACGTTTAGCTTGTTTTTACGAATAGTTCATTCTATATATTAGAGTGTGATGATAGATGGCGCCATATACAATCGTTGGAATTCGAGTCATTCGAACTTTCAAGCAAGCGACTTCAGAGTGGGCGTTGCGGGACTAGTGACATTAACTTTACACATAACAGAAATGCGATAGAGGTATGAATTTGAAATGAGTTTAGTGATCTGCTACTTTATCCACTTGCATCCACGATACACTGTAACTTTTTTGTAATTAGGTTTCTGGTATTATGTAGTACACAGTTATATATTACAAAAGCACTTCTATTTTTCTGATACCTCAGTTAAAAGATCAAATAGGCGGTTAAAACTTCAATAAATTAGAATTAACTATTTTTTAACCAGTTACAAGTTTATTCATCATCCACCTCCCTTATCCTAAATAATGGAGTCGGCGCAATATTTCAAATCTACCATGGTCTTTTATCATATATTATCTGAGAAACGAATTTCTTCTTTGCCATATTATTTTCATCACTTTGTCGATCGATTTATTTTCTTATGCACGTTCATATTTGAGATTCTTATCGTTCTTGTTTCTGCATTCCGTGACAATACCACAACTAACAGAGTGTCTTCAAGCTATTGGTTCCAAATTAAAAAAAACTGGAAATCACAGAATATATCTATATCAAATTTTACTGATTCTAAGATCAAATAGCAAATTAGCTCTTAACGTCAAAATTCTTCTCACCGAAAAAAACATCAGCATAAATTATATAATCAGCATACATTTAGGCCCGTTGAGATACTTAAACAGCTGGTATCACCGGGAGCAGCTGTGGCATGGCTAGACATTACGAATTACCTCCACATTCTTATAAGCACACCTTTCTCTTTCCAGGTCGCAAAAAACCTTAAAGAATACTCTGTCGTCTGCCCTTTCGACGTCCACAAATCTAATTTGTTTTTTTTTTCGCAAATCTATATATCTGGCATAATTATCGAGGAACTAATATAACATCTTCGACTCTGAATGAGCTCGATCTGGTTTTTAAGTTACTACTACCACTTTTAAAACCTTTCCACATAATTTTTAGTGTAATTATATTGTCGCTTATTTCTTTACAACATATTCAATGTTTTCAACATTTAACACTCTTTTATTTTGTCGCAACCTTGAAAATTTTAAAAGTGTCTTCTTTAATACATCTGCTCTCCTTCTCTTCCAGCCATAGTCCTTGCATTCCAAATTGCAAACTTTGAAATAAAGGGTTATCAATAAGGGTATTGAATTCCCACAGAAGGAGCTGCGCTGTATGCCCATTATTATACTGTATATTCTTTATTACTTATTGCATTATCGATTTGGCAGAATTTTTAGGACCACCCGCCAGCTTGACTTCTAACCCAATTACAGCTTAATTGTGAGACAAAAAAAATAAAAGGGATGTGGGATAATGGTGAATGATGACCCAAAAAGGTTTTTGGTAGTCACTAACAAGTGTACTAATTTTATGATTATTAATATATTAATAAGTAGTAGTAGTAATTATTTACTTTACTTACAATTTTGTGACATTTTTGTTGTGCCCATTAAAATTTGTAGTTTAAAATAGTTAAGCTTCAGATCAACTAATTATAAGATGATCATTATTAACTTGATTCTGTATCCTTAATTTGTAGTCATTTTATATTTAGTCACAACAAATTAAGAAAATAAGCACTTTTCTTTTCGTCCAGGTCCCACTTTTTAACTACTCCATAATCCGAAGAATATAAAGATTTATATCTGTTTATGTAGTTATTAACTAATTATTTACAATAAGCTTTACAGGTACAAGCCAAATAGATATTTTGTATATTTATAATGGTATCCTTTAAATCACCGCTTCATTAAGGTGAGTAAATTAATTTTCATGGTCATAATGCAATAAGATATATTCATTGATTTATGTTTATTAATTAATTTATTCATAATCAGATTTTGATGAATCATAAAAATGAGATCGTACCTGCAAAGATATAATTAAATTTAAGTGTCCAAAATCTCTCAATCTTCTTTTAATTTAAATTAAAAGCAACAATTAGTAAATGTTTTAAAATACATTTACACATTAAATATTTACTTTATAAATCACATAATACGATATACGATAATACAAATCAGATTGATAATCGACAGATTGTAATTAGTATGACACATTGCTTACTCCAACACAATCTGCAATTTCCAGAATAAGAGATATCAAATCCCTATGTTCGAAAATGTCATCCGGGATTGGTGGTATAGCTCGCGGTAAGTTGTTTCGAGACCGGAAGGCCCTGTGCAAGCGCAGGGTGCACTCACAGAATATGTATCGCAACAGAATTAGTCGCAAGAAATCATCATCAATGAATGCGTAATGCATTGGATCTAAAATTAAGTTTAAACTAAGTAATGTTAAAATTTATGAAAACTAACATTCATGACTCAATTAATTAATATTCCATTGAATTTTTATATTTTATTATTAAACCTTTATTTATTTATTAGGTTCATTATTATTAGGAATAATTTTCATCTCACCAAGTCGCATTCTCAAAATTAATCGAGTGGCATCCCGCATAAAGATGTCCCGTAGTCGGACGCAATGATCCCATATCCCGACACTTATTGTAAATATGTCGCAAGAATTACACAAACCAGCTATAGGATTATGTAAAAATAATGTGAATAAATTGCCTTGTTCACTGCGATCTGCGAAAATGAGAAAAATAAAACACTTGAAGTATTTTTCATTTATCAATGAGAACATAATTTTTATTGTGTTTGTATATAAATTTGTGTTAAATTAAACTTACCGGTAAGTGTGGGGGGCAAGGCAATAGGTGACATGAGGATAACCATCGGTTGCCCAAATGTTCGTGGTATGTGTTGAAAGGCAAAAGAATTGTCCGAATCAACGATAACAAAAAGCGGTTTCCTGGTAAACGGTTGCAAGTCACCAGGGTATAAAATTTGGGGATCTCTATGTTTTGACGAAATCTCTCTATCTTCATTATATACATCCGAATTAGATGTAGTTATCAACCCGCCGAGATCATATGCATCTACAATTAATTATAAAAGTTTCAACTTTGTTGATTAATTTCTTTGACTATTGAAAAAAATCGCAATAAACAAATTAATAACACTTAAATATATCAGCAATAAATTGTTGAATTTTACAACATCGTCTAACCTGCAAAAAAAAAAATCGCCAGAAATAAACAATAAAAAAGTTTTGATTAACATTTCAATAAATATATTTTTTGTCTTAACACGAATAAATAATCAGTAGAATATAGCTGAGCAATTTTGCTATAGACACTATGGTGTATGAAATGTTAATTATTTGTAAGCCCAAAGAATTAATAATATTTGGTATAATTATTTCAGTAAAAAAAGCTTTTCATGAGTTATTAAATATAATAGTAGTAAAAGGCATCATCCATTAGTCACGCATTCGCTTGCAAATTTTATGATCACAAAAATATTTAAAAATATTGATATAATAATTAAAAAACTTACAGTTTTCTGGGTGTTTGATTTGTTGGGCGTATCCATGCGCAGACACATAAATTAACAAGGCTCCGTTTACCGGCAGCTCATTGCAACTTGTAGCTAAGTATATCAGAGCTTGACTTGGAGACGGTTTGAATAGCAGGAATTTATGTGGATTGCAGGGTCCCTCATGATCATGAGTACCGTCAAAAATGCCTAAAAGAAATAATTATTGATTAATATTTTATTTTAATCGGTGCACATAGGATGGTTAATTTCTAACAAGTAACCTTAAAAAATTACAGCGAAAGCAAAAATTGTTACTGCTAACCAAATCGTGTTCTTCATTTATTTCGCGTAGCACAGCACAGCCGGACATGTGTTATAAGGTATTTATAAAACTAAAAAGTAATGATAGCAAGCAAAACATGACATCTTTAAATTAAATACTTGTTATCAATTTGTAACTTTGTGATAGTAGCCTTGACAATTATAAAATGTTTATTGTTGTTTATTTCAAAATAATATCGCAGAAATAAGCAATACAAAAAATTTTACTTACTTAGCGGTGGTGGAGGAGGAGGTGGTGGCGGAGGTGGTACACTCTTGCCATCTTGTTTAGGGGAATTATTAGAAGGATCCCTTATAGGTACAGTGATCTCGAATTCGAGCACTTGAACCATTCGAAACATATCTATGGTCAGCTCTGAGAACTTAACTAGTTGAGTACCACTACCTATTATGACCGCGTCTCTGAGTGTGAAACACATTTGTTGTGATATTTCAATTTGTGGAATACTCAAAGGATTTATGCGACCACTAAAAGTAAAAATACAGTAAGTTACGTAACTTCAAAGCCGTTTTATACTTGACTAAATTCACGAGATTATAATTATTTTATATTCTATGTTCTAAAAATATTGCAAAAAATTATAATGAAAGTATTCATTTCTTGTAAATATAAATCCTAACTTGCAAAAAAATGATTCAAAATAATAAAATATATACTTGACAGTCACGATTTTATCCTTATCATCGGGATCTCTGATCGTCACACCGGGTTCCGCTGTCAAGAACGCCCTTACTTCTTCCAAAACTTTACTCCATTCAACTTGATCATTGGGATCATATGTTTTTCCATACGCTACGACCTGATTCTCTAACTCCATAAGTAATTCATCAATTACATTAGGTAGTTGAAGAAGAATTGCAACCACAATGAATCTTGCATAAAATCTTAGTTTCTTAACCATAAGTTCGCATTTACTTTCTTTGATTGCTAATGTGTAGTAACGTCTGCCCCTTATGGCAGAATAAAACGAGTATGCCTCCACTAGATATGCAGTTTCACTTGTTCTCAGACTAAAAACAAAAATGAAACAACACCACGTCTCTTAATTTTTAAATATAAGTTTAATGTTAAATATTTAACTTACTAGAAGTGATAATATAATTGTCCGATTTTAGAAGCGATTTCGCCAATCTGCCAACGTTTTAGCCCATACTTAATATCGAGTGTGGACCTGTTTTGTTGCTGGAATTTCCAGAGTTTAGCATAAACGTCAAAAGTCCTTGAAAATTGTCCTTGCCAATGTTTTTGTCCATACGGTGAAAGTTCTCTGTAAAGTTTTTAATTTATAATATCTCCTCAGATAAGCCTAAAAAAATCTAAAAATATACTTTGATCAAAATTCGCAATAAAATTTGTATTTCGCGGAAAAAAAGACACAATATCATTATAAATTGATTCGCAAAGTATTGAATTATATTTATATTTATACAGGTTAGTACCTATATGGTTTATAAATTATAATAATAATATATTTAAGTTATTCATATATTTGCTATATATTATTTGTATTCATGACGTTTGAATAGCAATTTAATTAGTGTTTCCGTGTATATAATTCGCAATGGTGAAATATTTTACACATCTGTTTCACAGACAGCTTATTGTTAATAAGGTCGCCGCTTACAATACAGGTTGTCAATAATGAAAAGCTGTACTGTTTGAAAGAATATAATAATATATCTTATTTACATATATCTACAAATTGTATTTTTAAATTATATTATTTATAGTGCTTATGTTTTAATATAAATTGTATTTTAAATAAAAACATGAGTACTATAAAAATATATATTTTATTTTTGTGCAGTGCAGTGATTTAAATAATTATAATAGCAAAATATAGCAGTTCTTCTTTAATCTAATTGGTCATACCTTTTATTATATTACAAATTATGATTATAATTTGTATAATATAATAAGAGATATGACATAAAGAATAGATCTTATCTAATGTTTGTATAATACCAAAAAATTAACACGTTTTCAAAAAACTGAACTTTCCTTACCGTAAGCCATTGAAAAACTGTTTCGATTTTTCAAGAAGATGGCAAAACTCGAGAATAATCCTCCTTTCTTGATCACTGACGCCAGTCATTATTTGTCCGGTATGTTGGTTACTTATAATGTTTATTTTGACGTTTCTAGGAGCAATCTCTTCGTTGTCGTAATACGATATTCTTCTATCTTGATTGGTATAGTTTAGACCCGAGTTATATTCAAATTCAGAAACGTTATCAGCTTCTGAACCACATGGACTGCCATATAGACAAACAGGTGTATCTACTACCCTTTCGATATTATCAAAACAACCTTCGTACTGAATTCCATTTTTTGGTGATTCAAATGTTGTTAAATTAACTTTGTCTAGTACGGCAGTAGTTTTTTCAAACAAATCTTTTGATTTTGAACAGTGACCCGCTGATTCAACTGGTTTTGATAGGTCACTGAAATTTACTATTTTATTTTTTTTATATTTTGATGACGTTCCGGCTTCTTCGTCAGTTTGATTATATTTCTTCGGATGATGATATACCTTGGGTTCACATGTATATGTTTTGTAGGTTCCTTTGACCCCAGGTGCTTAGGTATGACAAACAATTGTAGAAGGAAATGTAGCTACAATAGGTTGGGGCTTTAGTTTTGCATCCTCTAACTTTTGTTTACTATTGATTGTTTTATTATTTTCATCCTTACATATTGTTGTGGAGCGTTTGCCTTTTACAGGTATTCCTTTTGTTAATTTTCCTTTACCATTATCAGTTTTTGTAGCTGTTGGTACTTGATTTGATGATGATGAAAATGTGGTTGTTGAGTTAGTATTATTAGGTTGACTTCTTATAATGCCACATTTAGCGCTTGAAGCTAAATTGGCATTAGGTCTATCTCAAGCGTTCGTATCCTTTTTTTTCCTCCATGGTTCTTGACCAGGATAATAATCAGCCTTAGTATAGCATCTGCAAAGAATGGTATCCCTGATCCTAGGAAAGAAAAACGAAATATATAATCTTCTTATATATCTGAGCATGTAGTTGTTATATTAACTATTAAAGGGTAAAGTAACGCTATGAAATTATTTTAATTAAAATTAAAATTCAACAACACAAAGATTTTAAAATTTAGGGGTATCAAATCAATTTGCCCCGAAATTACATTTTTCTTTATCTTCAGATTAACTACTATTTCAATTTTAAACCTTGTTTGTTTGACATTAGTCTATCAAAGCGGGCGTCAGCTAGCTCCGAGTGACGAAAGCACCCATAGTGCTGAAAGTCTAACTCTTTATACAGGAAATAAAATACACTATTAAATCTGCAGTTTGCTTCTACTAATCAATTATTGTTCACAATTCTAAGCACAATTTATTTTTTATATTACGTTAATATATATAAAAAGGCACACTTACTGAATGTAGACGTTCTCAGCAACACTGTAATAAAATAATATTTACATTAATAACTTATTTTTAGGGTACTTTAGGAATCCTTATAATTTTTAAACTAACTGAGGGAGGTAGACTACAAATAGACGTACACTACAAATCCGTCAGTCGGAATGAACATAATTAACCACGCCGGCGAAGTGATAGAATAAAATTTTTAAAATATATTTTTTTTAAGTTACCTAATAATTACATTCCGATGAGGCAGTCCAAATCGTCTTCAAAGATTTTAATGATTCCGCTCCCAGTTAAACTTATAAAATGACGTAAGTGCTTAGATAATAATGGCACAAACTTCTATTGTTTTGATTTATTATTTTATAATCTTTTTTCAAATAAAATATAACCTATTTCCAGGGGCGTAGGAACGAAATTTTTACTGGGTGGGCAGGTTTGAAATCGTACCCCCCCCTCCCCTAGTTTTTAATAATGTCAAAGAAAAAAAAGTTCTACAGAAAGTTCTACCTTTTTGCCTCTAAAATGGTCTTGAACAATAAATTTCCATTGAAACAATAAATGTTCAATTTCAAAATTTTAATCCTTTGAACAAAAAGCATGGGTGGGCAATGCCCACCCTGGGAAATTTCTGGGTGGGCAGCTGCCCACCCTGCCCACACGGTTGCTACGCCCCTGCCTATTTCATATGTAAGGACATACGAGTATACATAATGCTTATATCACGAAAAGAATGCAGTCAAACATTTATGTTGAACGTGCATTGCTAATTATAAAGATATAATGGTCATCAAACCACACTATCATACATTTTAATTTCGTAGGCCGGTTACACATATGATTGCGATGTATGTATCCTCACCAAGTGACCTTTTCCTGCACCGAGCAGATGTTTATTAACATTATAATATGAATGCGTCTCACAATCCGTGAAATCAAAGGTAAACATTGGTAGGGCTTGGATTCGAAAAATAATAACAATATTAAGGTATAGCTATTGCAAGTGACTTTGTCTGCTTCCCTTCTACGTCAACCCCACTGCATAAATTATAAGTGGCTCATCATTATCATCACTCTAAATTAATACAAAAGTATATTATTTTATTATAATCAAATTCTTTATCCAAAATAAAATTATTAAGTGAAGAGCAGTAATTGCTTCGCACCTACTATGCAATATGCTTTAAATATTCAGTAATCCTAATTTCAGTTGTTAAAGGGTAAATTAAACGTACACGGCAAGGGAACTTGAGTTTCTGTTTGTATTTATAAGTTCATGTTTATGAGTAAGATAATATTATCAATAATATAAAAAAGACCTATTATTTATTTTCTCGTGAAATAATAGAGAAATTAAATAGACAATTCTTCAGAGTAAATGGTTTTTATACATATTGAACGGGGCAACAAATTAATAATAAAAATAATAATAATTTTTATTATAAGTTTATTTGCTCACATAATGCTTTAACACTAAACCTATCAGTACCAGTCAACTTGACCGTTCAACTTTTGTAAAACTTACACATTTTTAAAAGTTATAATATCGTTATCAAACTGCATGACAATTCTTAGAATATGCATATAATATGTTTTTCACTCTTTACTTTTAGTTATTTCCATTATTACCTGCGTTATATAATAAAATAATTTTAAATTACCGGTCAATTTTACCGCGTGCGGTAAGAACAGGTATACAAGAATTGTCCGTCGGTTTAGTGTTAAGATTACAAAACATGTTTAACAAAAATATGTTAGTTTATAAATAATAATTAAAAGTAGTAAAGAGTTATGACTGGTGGTGGTGGACCTGGTGTCTATAGTAATTATAATTGTCTCTATAAATATATATTTATTTTATCTTGTCTTCCATTATTTTATAATCTAGACTTACTAGCCATTCAGAGATTGTAACTTTGTACGAATGTTAAGTTAAAGTACAAATGACCTTTGCCTTATTCTGTTGTAATGTAATGGACCGAGGTAGCAATAGAATTTATGGATGAAAATGGAGTTGAACTTTTTACTAGTATTTACATTTGTATTGTTTATTTTGTTTTGCGTGGGGACATATGTATAAATAGGTTTCTAACCGTAAGTACTTTACCCTATTATAACCATATCAAATTTCATTAAATAAATTCGTGATGCGCCAATAATATAACAAATTATCATAACTTACAAGATTTTTGACATACAACATTTTTGAGTATTACTGTTTTTGATTCAGTGTTTAGAACACGGACCAATTATTAATATTTTTTAAGTTTTAATATAAACTTTGTCTTATTGCCTTTTATTATATGTGAAAATTGGTTGATATTGTTTAAATTAAGGCACTGAATAACTCTCTTGGACTTTTAAAATAAGGTAAACAGGATATAAAAAAATGTCGGACTTTAATAATAAAATATAGGTATTTAATCTTACTCTATCAATCTCTCCATCACAATAGAACACAAGTTAGACATTGTTTATAAGCACTATTCACACTCTCAGTAATAATACCATTTAACCGCTTGACTATGTTTTTTCTGTTGGATCGGTAGCACTTTATAGTATTATTGTCTCAATCAGATGTACTCGTATGTAAGTGTATATCTACATGGCGTTCCGATGAATGCACATATTAAGTTTTTATGAGAGATAATGTGGATATTTATGTTCGAACTTCTACGTCACACCACTTCGAAAAACGCTTGGGCGCAATTCGGATTGCGAGCGCTACAGGTGCCTGCTGCGATACCGCGAGTTGTGGACCATCCTCTTTGATCAGGCCATATTTATAGAAGGCCGAAGGAGAGGCGGATTCTGCATCCTGATGCACCAATGAACGCTCGCTATTTGAATTTCGTAATAAAACTTATTTTTTTCTTATTTAATTATTGTTAACAAAATTAAATTTTTATACGTATAAATCTGAAAAAAATCGATTTTCGTCAATGTAACAAAATTGGCTTTTATAGAGTTAACCAATCTAGCGATTTCTTTTATTATTTCTGGATGAGACTCCGCCTACTTATATTCTATTGAGTTACGGTTAATTGTGTGGGAGTGTATATATATGTGTGTGTGTGTATAAAATAATATTATATTTTATTTTATATTATATTGTTTCCAATTCTTTTTACACAAATGTATACAAAAGGCGGGTTGATTACTTAAGAAAGCATTCTTTTCCAGTCAATCCTAGAATGTACAGGAGAAGAAATCAGTAGGTTTAAAAAAATAAAAGATTATATATCTAAATAGATAACACATAAATATATATACCTAAATGCTATGTACAATACATTATTATTACATAAGGTTATAATATCCACGGTCGAACTGCAGTTACGACAAAAGTAACTAGACCAGAAATCAGACTGATGAAGAGGAGTATTGAACATTAAATTGCTAGAAAACCAAGAGTTCTGTCATATATATCAGAGCATTTACATTAAAAATATTTAGGAATAAAGAATATGATAGGTACAAAAGAAGAATATAATAGGCACAGCATTCTAAAATTTGGTGCCTTCACGTTGTAGAAGATATTTAAATTGATCGTTCTTTATCATCTTAAGGTGTTATATTATTGTAGTCTATTTTACAAAGTTCCTTTTCGAATGATATACATATTTTTCTTATTCTTTTAGATCTAATTTATATGGGGACAACTTAAAAAAGTAACAATAATAAAAAAAATAAACAAAACTAAACTAAGTTATCACTTATATTAGTGTTCTAGGGCTGTATGCTTGAAGTTAGGAAATAAAAAAAAAATGGAAGTCATCTGTAAATAACATACAGGTTAAAAAAACACGTATATTAGGTACTCTAATTTATATATCTATGACAAGCAGTAACATATTCCTAGTTTCAGTAAAATTATATAACAATATAAATGTAATACCTAGGCTCAATTAATTCTAAATTGATTTTTTAGGTTTATGTATGTACATATTGGAAGCTACATTACAAGTAAGAGAGGCTACTCTTTATGCCGATATGCCTTCTGGATCCGCATCTATACGAGTGACACTGGAATAAGTCGGAGAAAAGTCGCATCCATAGAAAAATAAAGAAACATAAGCCTTTTAAATCCTAGACTATTACTACTACTAAGAAACACATGATAATAATAATATTATAGACAGGAAACTTTATTCCTTCTTGTTTGTTTGTAACAAATTGGCCCAACTATTAAAACACCGATTTAAAAAAATCATCCACCCGTTTGGCGTTACATCATCAGCGAGTGATGTAGTCTACTCTTTAACGACATATTCCAAAGGGATTATTGGAAAAGGAAAACGTTTGTTGGGGCCAAATTATATTAACACTACAAATGGTTTTTTTTTTATAAACTTTAGAGTGATATATGGTTTATTACTTGAAGCGCGGAAGAAGCAGTCGAAGTCGCTGGTAACAATTAGTTAACAGCAATAATTATAATTATTAAAAATAATTAATTAGAGAACCATGAATATTGAGAGACATAAATATATATTAAATTGATTTTTTAATTGATTTGTAAGAATTATATTTGTTTGAAAAATTAATTATTAAATATTAAAAATAAATAAGATTCACAGTACTTAAATTTATAAAATGTGATTTCCCGGATCGCTCCTTTGTTTCGAAAATTCTTGAAGTATACCTGATACTAAGTATTACGTCAATTGTAATTTTTAGATAAATTGTGAAATGATACTATGGACCAGAAACTGGCAGTGATACCTGGGACCTTATGACCGAAACCTTAAATAGGCTTTAAAAAAAAGTAACATGAAACAAGCCCGTTGAGTTTTTGTCGCCAGTTCTTCTCAGGTCTGTAGCAAATAACTTTCTCAGCTCGGAGTAGCTTTGACATTGAAAAAATGCTTTGTATAAAACTGATTTTTAATAAAAACTTAGATTTCGATTTTTAAATTTTGATAACTAAGACTCGTGAGCATAACCTGACGGTCTTGTATATAGGTTTTGCTCAACTGGTAGTGTCAGACTAATCTGTTGTCATCTACTTTAATTAGGTAGTATTGATTACTTCATTGCGATTGGTCAAGCAAATCATCTTGTGATGCCAAAATAATTCGTTATTATACTAGTATAAAATACTTTAAAAATTTGAATTATAATTAAGTCCTCTTTCCTTATCCTCTACTCAAAGTCTAACTATAAAATAAATTTTTATTTCTGTCTTTTTGAAGTTTTATTGTAGATTTTTTTGATTTTGCATTTAACATTAGATTTCAGTTCGCTAACCTATACCTACATGTATTATTATGTACTCGGTTGCACTGTTTGCTTGTGTATAAGAAACTTTGAATTTGAAACATAACAGACTCAAAATATCATACTTTATTTTTTAAATAATATAGGCTCAATTGTTTATAAGCAAATTTTTTTTGGATCTTTCTAGTATCTAGTATCAGGTATTAAAAGCTGTCACTAACGGCTGCCACTATTTAAATAAATACTAGGATCCGCCAACCGTGCGCGGCGGGTGTTGAGCTGAGCCTCTCCTTTCTTCGTTTCTTGATAACTTTTGAAGGACTAAATATTTTTTCAATCTGTTTTCGATATAACATCCGCGTTCGGCTCAATCATACATGAGAAAATTTTTAGCTAATTATCTCGTCGCATTCTGGAGACAACTAAACACAAAAAAAGGTCTCTCAAAGTGTCTCAAAGGTTAAGAGCTTCGCTTACGCTCAGGTCAATAATTGAATTAACGCTACGGTAATTCTAGCGTTCCGAGAAGTCACACTTTTACTTTCAAATAAAATATTATTTAATAAATATGTAAAATATGTAACGGAGTTAAAAAACTTGAAAAATAAGTAACTTATTCTTAGACCGTTAATATAATATATTCAAAACACATTTATAATTTTAAAATATCAACTTAGTTATCAGTGGAATAAAGTTTTTTTAAATAAAAATAAATAAATGAATTAAAAGAACTAAGCTTTACGCTATATTATATACATCTTGTTAAATGTTACAATATAATATCTAAATTATTCCGAAATCTAACAAATATTTAAAAATTTGTCAATTTTGTCTAGGATGACAAAATATTGAAATCGTGTGTCCGCAGCTTTAAAGCGGACATTAAAAGTGCCATGCCGGGTCTGACCGGTAAAGCTATTTTTGTAGAGCAGAGGTTACATACTTACATCTTTAACAGTTTTGAGTCAAAATTGATCTCGAACGTCGTTTTATTTGTCATACATTGTTTTTTTTATTACTGTGTGAGACAAAAATAATACAACAATATACTCTAAAGAATAATATTTTAATATGCTAATACTATTTACTTACCTTTATCTTATTTTTTTTTTCTTTTTGTAAGATTTCTCTTTGCCGTTTAAGTTTTCCTTTACAATGTTTGTCCAATCGTGTGTATACTCCGCAAGTCTGTGCGTTTCAACCATCCCATACGTCCCATTATGACAGGCACGATTTGAAAATTTCAAACCCAATGTTCTTTTGCACTTTAATAATATTGACCCCGAGTTTATATTGCTATGTCTAATTCGCCACAATCGGGATATACGACCCAAGCAACAGAGAGATCCAGTGTTTTTGCACCATCCCACCCTCCATCCTTTTAATAAACACGCCAGGACCACGAGCATCCATTGCGTTAAATCTGTGTTTGTATGGATTTAAACAATGATGTAAATGACGCACTGAAAACACTCTTTTGGCACGTCTTCTACTTTAATTAAATTATTAAATCCTTTTTAAAATAATAGCGGCTTATGCTTAACAAGAGCTTCAATAATTTCTTCCTCGTATATTATATAGGATATATAAAATATATTTAGTAACGATAGCAAATAATATAAGCCCTTCTTTTATTTCTTTCTTTATAAAGTAACCTAATCCGAGTAATAAGCATGGCATAAAGCTGAATAAAAATAAAAATATAATTGGTTTTGCAAAAAACCCTTAATCAACTTTAAAATTTAGCTTCCTAGATCTTCTTACAAGTGAAACCTTAAGAATTCACTCGTAAACTTATAACCTCTAATCTTAGTAGTTGTGATGAAGTTATAAAATAGTTGGTATTAAATACTAAGATTATTTTGTAATAATTTTTTATTGTTTATTTTTGGTATTTTTCAGTTCAGTATTTTCCAGTATATTCCGTAATTTTAAAACTGTTTGGCATGTTAATCTTATGGGTTTTTTTTCATTGTTGTATATTTAAATAATTTTATATTTGATCAATTTCCTATAAGACATTGTTTTTTTTATTCAATTGATCAAACTTAAATCCATATCTATACTTATCTATTAGCATCGTCAGACGCTGTCTCCGTCTAATTGACTTTACTTTCAGAACAGTTGTCAATACCAAAATATTCATTGATGCTTCGAGTACATAGTTAAAGTGATTACAAAGTTCAATATCATCTAAATAAAGAGTAAGTAGTAAAAATTTGTTTTGATGAATCGCTAGTTATTAGAAACTTTTGTAACAAAAATTGTAACATAAATTCTAAAAGTAACCATTCTATATTATTCCAATGAAGTAATGCATGACGTTTATCAACAACATTTGATTTGAGTTTGAATGATTTTTTTTCATATACCATAAGCGATAAGTGGGTTCATTAAATTTAAAGTTTAAAAGCGGATCAGTGTGACTTTGTTGCAAGGTTAATTAATATACTTCATATCTATATTAATTATATCTCCAAGGGGTAAAATACACTTGGTTGAAACCTTACTTGAATAATAAAATATAAAAAAAATATAATTTCTAGTTGACAACACATATTCGCAAAATTCAGATTGTCGAGGAATTTTGAAAAATTGTAATGGTGCTGACAGAGACATGGCATATTGGCCACTTTGGCGAAACGTCACTGACACCGGATGCCATCTTGAGTTTGTTAAGACCGTTTTACAGGCATCAATGAAATCACAGTTGAAATAATAATCAAAATAATATTCCTTGACTTTATAAACTAATAACAACAAAAACATCTAACTAAATTTGTTAAAGATGGTGTATTGTGAGTCACATTTTACCCGAGCGAAACCGATTTTTCATTAATAAATCATTTTTGGCAAATTTCTACTATTCTTTGATCCATAGATTATTTCTGTAAAGTCTTAATGTCCGTTGTGTTTGTGAAATTTACCGCGATACACGGTTTTTTTTAAATTATATATATTAGTATTGGACATAAAGAAGTATCATAGTTTAATATTAAGATTGTGCTAATGACTTTAATAATTATTTTGAAGATCGAGGTATTTTAAAGTATCTGGGATCATTATAAGTAAACTGTGTTTAGAGTTAAAGAGGCGTTTAATATCTTGCTCAATTGTAGAAAAGTATACATGCACATTATGCTTATAAAAGTGTAAGTAAATTATGTTTTGAAATCGTGTGGCGATAAGTACATCTGCTCGCTAGTGGCTTTCACTGCCGCTTTCCCCCCGCGCTCTTTAATTATAAGCTCTCTATTATCCCTCAAAATTGGTGAAAATTAATGCCTTTTTTATTTTCTTGCTCATAGCTCAAAACATTTTTTGTTTTTATCCTAATAATAAAATAATGATTTAGATAATAAGTCAAGTTATGGACACGCGAGTGTTCAGAGGTGCTGATCTGGGAACGGACCACTATCTAGTCGTTGCTAGAATAAGAGGTTTGTTCGCAGGTTGGCGCAGCCGCACGACGTGTCCAAGCTTGGCGTCGAATTATCGCATAAGAAGCTGGAAGCTTCAGGATCCACCGATCAGAGAGGAATATCAAGAGAGGGTTTCCAAGAAGCTTGAAAGCTATGATTCTGGAAATGAAAGTGTTGAACTATGCTGGCAGAACCTTAGGAATGGTATGGTGAAAGTAGCGACAGAAGTATGTGGTAAAAGGAAAAGAGGTTTTAGTAAAAAGCGCGATGAATGGTGGGATGATGAAGTGAAAGACGCTGTAGAGTTAAAGAAGAAAGCATGGCTGGATTATAAAGCCTCTGGTAAGGATAAAAGTATGAGAGAGATAAGAAAAAGAGCGTACAAGCTGCAAAAGCACAAAACGAAAGCACTTATAAAGATGAAGCGTGAAAATTCTCAGAGAGAAAGGGATGAAAGGTTGACGAACAACTTCCGGGAAAACACGAAGCTTTTCTGGCGAGAAGTTAGTGGTTCCCGGGGTTGTTCGGTAACCTGTAGAATGAAAGGGGTGCTTTCGAAAAGCGGTGAAATTTTAACTGAGCAAGCACACGTTTTGCAGCGGTGGGCGGAATTCTATAAGGAGATGTATGAACGTGAGGACACCTCGGTCTTGACTACCAGCGTAATGCTGAGTCAAGATGTAGCCGATGGTGAAATCAGTTTAGAAGAAGTAGAGAACGTGATTCGAAGTCTGAAATGTGGTAAGGCTGCGGGAGCAGATGAAGTTACTGCCGAGATGATCAAATATGGTGGGCCACGCGTCTGGGACTTTTTCTGGTTTTTATGCAATTTATGCTGGAAATCTGGGGAGGTCCCAGACGATTGGCGAAGTGCAGTCATCGTACCTTTGTATAAAGGCAAAGGTTCACAGATAGACTGTGCAAGCTATAGGGCCATCAGTTTGATTAGCTTGGGCGGTAAAGTTTATGCTAAAATTTTAGCGAGAAGAATGCAAGAGAGATCTGAAAGGCTGTTGTGGGAGGCACAAGGAGGTTTTAGACCTGGAAGAGGGTGTATAGATCAGATCTTTTCCCTCCGCATGATCACGGAAAAGTTTTTGGCCCTAAACCAAAAGGTTTTCTGTGCTTTTGTGGATTTGGAAAAGGCGTTTGACAGGGTTGTGAGAAAGAAGTTATGGGAGATACTGCCCCGATACAATGTGAACGGACCCTTGCTACAGGCTGTAAGGTCTCTTTACCGAGATCACTCAGCCTGTGTGCGAGTAGGAGCTGGCATGTCGCCCTGGTTTGACATCCAATCGGGTGTTAAGCAAGGTTGCGCTATGTCAGCTTGGTTGTTCAATTTGTATTTGGATAGTTGTCTCCAAGGAGTGAAAGATAGTGACATGGGAGTGAAAGTAGGTGACCTTAAGGTCAATTGCTTACTATATGCAGATGATGCAGTGCTCATTGCATCATCAGAATGCAATTTGCAGGCATTGGTCACCACTCTGAAAGATGGGTGTGAAATTAATGGTCTTAACCTGAATGTAGATAAGACGAAGGTTCTGATATTTGAAAGAAATGAAGAAAGAACAGAATGTAAGATCAACGTGAATGATAAGATAATAGAACAAGTGAATGAAGTGGTATATTTGGGAAGTATGTTTAGCAGAGACGGAAGATACGAAATGGATGTGGAAAGGCGTATTGCTGCTGGTAACAGAGTCAATGGTGCTTTGACTGCATTGTTGAGACGGCAAAACGTCAGTATAGCTGCACGTTTGGCTGTACACAATGCAGTTTTGCTACCGACACTGTTATACGGCAGCCAAACGTGGGTAACACAGAAGAAGAATGTAAGAAAGATGAATGCTGTGGAGATGCGATCTCTTCGCAGAATATGCGGAGTCAGTCTAGCTGATCGAATCCGCAATGAAGAGATCCACAGAATGGCAGGTACTAGCGAAGATGTCACGGTGAGAATGAAGAAGAACGTGCTCAGGTGGTTTGGGCACGTTGAAAGAATGAGTGATGAAAGAGTGGTAAAAAAGATTTATATGGGAAAAGTGAGCGGTAAGAGAGACAGGGGGAGGCCTCGAGTGACCTTCGAAAATACAGTAGCTACGATACTGGAGGAAGGTCACGTAAAAAGCATGAGAACCCCCCGGAGGGCATGTATGAAGAAGTTGATGTCTGTGGCCGAGGCGAAAGAGGTATGCAGAGACCGTAGCGTTTGGCGCTCCGTCGTCTCTGGCTACCCCGCAAGGGATATGGCGTGAAGGTGAATGAATGAATGAATGAATAATAAGCCAACACCACCATTAAATTGAAGGAAAATCCATGGAAGATTATTTTGTATTAAAAATTAGCCGGGTGTCCTCTGTCTATTCAATAATTCTTCTTTTTTATTAAAAAAAATAAATTTTAATGCGCTAATTAGTATGAAGGAAAATAAAATTCTAAATAAAAAAATATGCTTTGAAGACAGTACCTTGGTCGTCAGATTTATTTTTTGTATTTTTTAGTTTTTTAGAACACTATCTCACAATATTTTTTTGATGAGCACTGCACTGTAATTATTCTATTGCCAAAACTATAAAATTAATAAAAAATATTTTATAATATTTACTTTATATTGTCACATTACATCGAATATCTGCTACTAGCGTCGAACGCGTTAATAACTTTTTGCACACTGAATTACCAAGGGTGGTGTTGGCACTGATTTTGAGACTATGACCTGTGACGCGATCTCTTTCTGTTCTAGGCGTAGACAGATAAGAGCGAATGTAACAAAAACTAGGAAGAAAGGAGGCGTGCCATTGGGAAAGGACATTGAACTATTAGGAGCCTGAATCGATGCCACGAAATATATATAATATTCGTACAAATTATTGCAAAAATTATAGTAATATGGTTTTAATGCATTTCAGCGTTGCAGAAAAAAAAACAAAAAAAATTCCTAAATTAGCATGTATTGTACGTATAAAAAGTCTTAGATAAATACATTGATTCTCCTAATTGTCTATTCTACTCGGTTTTAGAAAAATTTCATTACTAAAATCTTAAAACATTAATTTAAAAAAAAATCCGTGCCCGCAGGGGGACACGCGTGGGTAGACCTCGTGTGTAACTCCTTTAAAATATAATTCACTACCTAAGAATAACACATGATGCCGTTGTTTACATCAAAATTTTCAAGCAAAAAGCGGTTTTTATTTTTTTTCTCGGAAAACGTATCTTTTTTGGAAATACTTTTGGTACTTAAATTTAGAGTAAAAAATAACCTTTCTATTAAAAATATTTGCGAGGAGGGAATGTTTACCAGAAAAAAGTTGCCGTGGTTTTACCTACCTTAAATTTTCAAGCTAAAAGTTTTTTTTATTTTTTTTCTCAGAAACGGTACCTTTTACGGAAAAACTTTTGATATCTAAATTTAGAGTAAAAAATAACCTTTCTATTAAAAATACTTGTGATTTAAGAATGTTTACCAGAAAAAAGATATGAATTTTTTTCCAAAAATTTTCGGATTTTTTACCCCCACCCCTAAGTTATTGAAGTTAGGTTTTCGCTTTATCTACATTAGTTATAGGTATTCATCAAAGACATCATATAATATGAACGCGATTGATCTTCTTTGTATAGGGAAACAGTTATGGTCGAAAAACTGAAATCAGAAAAAGTGAGGTCCTAGCGCCCCCTGTGGCCGGATTTTTCTGGTTAACGAACTTGACCTTCATTTTTGGATGGTTGATTTTTGTGCAAAGTTTGAAAGCGATCCGAGCGAAACTGTGGCCGCTATCGTGCTGACAAAAGTGGAATCTGGACGCACGCACGCATATATATATATATATATATATATATATATATATATATATATATATATATATATATATATATATAAACTTTTTGACCAATGGTCATTTCGAACTCAGGGGGTCATAAGAAGACCTCCTGTGAAGAAATTTTTCCAATATTCGAAAGTCGGGTACAAATGAATGGGCAGACCGAATTCTTCAAGGTCTACCCAAAAGCATTTTTGTTCCTTAATACGCCATACGCTCAAAACGAATATAAAAAAAATCCGTGCCCGCAGGGGGACACGCGTGGGTAGACCTCGTGTGTAACTCATTTAAAATATAACTCACTACCTAAGAATAATACATGATGCCGTTGTTTACATCAAAAATTTTCAAGCAAAACACGGTTTTAATTTTTTTTCTCGGAAAAGGTATCTTTTTTGGAAATACTTTTGGTACTTAAATTTAGAGTAAAAAATAACCTTTCTATTAAAAATATTTGCGAGGAGGATATGTTTACCAGAAAAAAGTTGCCGTGGTTTTACCTACCTAAAATTTACAAGCTAAAAGTGGTTTTAATTTTTTTTCTCGGAAACGGTACGTTTTACGGAAAAATTTTTGGTACCTAAATTTAGAGTAAAAAATAACCTTTCTATTAAAAATACTTGTGATGCAAGAATGCTTACCAGAAAAAAGTTATGATTTTTTTTCCAAAAATTTTCAGTTTTTTTACCCCCACCCCTAAGTTATTGAAGTTAGGTTTTCGGTTTATCTACATTAGTTATAGGTATTTATTAAAGACATCATATAATATGAACGCGATTGATTTCCTTTGTATAGGGAAAAAGTTATGGTCGAATAACTGAAATCAGAAAAAGTGAGGCCCTAGCGCCCTCTGTAGCCGGATTTCTCTGGTTAACGAACTTGACCTTCATTTTTGGATGGTTGATTTTTGTGCAAAGTTTGAAAGCGATCCGAGCGAAACTGCGGCCGCTATCGTGCTGACAAAAGACGAATCTGGACGCACGCACGCATATATATATATATATATATATATATATATATAAACTTTTTGACCAATGGTCATTTCGGACTCAGGCGGTCATAAGAAGACCTCCTGTGAAGAAAATTTTCCAAAATTCGAAAGTAGGGGACAAATGAATGGGCAGACCGAATTCTTCGAGGTCTACCCAATATACAAACACGGAAAACCAACTTCAATATTTATAATATTGGTAAGACAAGATTAAGTGAAGCCTGAAATCTTAGCAATGTACGTATATAGTCGAACGTACAATAAGATTAAATTGTATATATGAAATAAATAATAAATATTCCCGCGAGATAACATACTGATCACATCATGTATCAAAATTAATAATACGATTGACATTTAACCCTCTGTTTATGTAGGAAATAACACACCCTCCCTCGACAAATTGACGGGCAAACCTACATATAAATAATATCAAAGAACACGACACTCATTGGTTTGAAGAAATTAAGTTTGATTATAGATGTAATTAAAGTAAAGAATTTTTAACCAATTTTAGATAGATAGTTTTATTTTATTTATTCATCTTAATTAAATACATGATTTCATCAAACATGTATTTTTGGAAATTATCTTACCGGATTGTTGTAGAAATGAACATTTTCTCTGATACAAACAGGGGGCGGCTTTGAAGTAATTAATTTCGCTGCATACAGGTTAATATTAGTGCAGGGCATTTTAAATGTTTGTTTTTGTACCGAATTGATTTTACATTTGATGTACTTTTTAAGTTTATTTCTAATTAATTGTGATTATTAAAAGTATGTTAATTTTGTTTATAACATTTATGTTTATATTATTGGAGTATAATAAAGATTATTATCTATTTTGCATATTTTGTTACATTTACATAATTAAAAATTTGTACCTTGATTGGATTAAGTTAAATAATAAATAATAATATAATTAATTATCTTCGGAACTTCGGTAATGATCTGTAGTATTTTGAAAAATAAAAAAAAACAATAATGAAAAATCCATCAAACCTTGGATAGTTTTATAATCATAAACTAAAATGGTTAATTCTCAATAACAACATTTTTTAGATAATTACCTTCGCATTAAAAGTATTTTTGAAAAATACCTGCATTACATCTCCGCTCTTATCGTCTTAATCACATTGTGTACAGTAAGTAGTGTAATGTCGAAAAAATAATAATATTTAATAAATAACGAAACAAACGAGTCGGCCTTCTACTGTTACGGAATAGAAAATATAATGAATTAAATGATATATGACATATATACATTTTATAAAATGTAAATATACACAGAAGTTACTATTTTTGTATATTGCAGAAGAAAGCTACTAATAATATCATTTGCCTCCCCGGGGAGACGCAAGCCGTTTACCCTCTCCTATTCTACTGCTAGATTTCAAAAGCGGTCTTTAACTTACAGAGCATATCGCTAAGAAATAAATAATATATTGAATTGGTATTTATTTAATGTTTTATAAACAACAAGTATATATAAAATTAAAAATGGATGTCACAAGTAAATTCATAAAATACATTATACGAGTATATAAGCAATATTTAACTGAGCAAGCACACGTTTTGCAGCGGTGGGCGGAATTCTATAAGGAGATGTATGAACGTGAGGACGCCTCGGTCTTGACTACCAGCGTAATGCTGAGTCAAGATGTAGCCGATGGTGAAATCAGTTTGGAAGAAGTAGAGAACGTGATTCGAAGTCTGAAATGTGGTAAGGCTGCGGGAGCAGATGAAGTTACTGCCGAGATGATCAAATATGGTGGGCCACGCGTCTGGGGCTTTTTCTGGTTTTTGTGCAATTTATGTTGGAAATCTGGGGAGGTCCCAGACGATTGGCGAAGTGCAGTCATCGTACCTTTGTATAACGCCAAAGCTTCACAGATAGACTGTGCAAGCTATAGGGCCATCAGTTTGATTAGCTTGGGCGGTAAAGTTTATGCTAAAATTTTAGCGAGAAGAATGGCAGAGAGATCTGAAAGGCTGTTGTGGGAGGCACAAGGAGTTTTAGACCTGGAAGAGGGTGTATAGATCAGATCTTTTGCCTCCGCATGATCACGGAAAGGTTTTTGGCCCTAAACCAAAAGGTTTTCTGTGCTTTTGTGGATTTGGAAAAGGCGTTTGACAGGGTTGTGAGAAAGAAGTTATGGGAGATACTGCCCCGATACAATGTGAACGGACCCTTGCTACAGGCTGTAAGGTCTCTTTATCGAGATCACTCAGCCTGTGTGAGAGTAGGAGCTGGCATGTCACCCTGGTTTGACATCCAATCGGGTGTTAAGCAAGGTTGCGCTATGTCAGCTTGGTTGTTCAATTTGTATTTGGATAGTTAGTTAGGTGACCTTAAGGTCAATTGCTTACTATATGCAGATGATGCAGTGCTGATTGCATCATCAGAATGCAATTTGCAGGCATTGGTCACCACTCTGTAAGATGGGTGTGAAATTAATGGTCTTAACCTGAATGTAGATAAGACGAAGGTTCTGATATTTGAAAGAAATGAAGAAAGAACAGAATGTAAGATCAACGTGAATGATAAGATAATAGAACAAGTAATTGAAGTGGTATATTTGGGAAGTATGTTTAGCAGAGACGGAAGATACGAAATGGACGTGGAAAGGCGTATTGCTGCCGGTAACAGAGTCAATGGTGCTTTGACTGCATTGTTGAGACGGCAAAACGTCAGTATAGCTGCACGTTTGGCTGTACACAATGCAGTTTTACTACCGACGCTGTTATACGGCAGCCAAACGTGGGTAACACAGAAGAAGAATGTAAGAAAGATGAATGCTGTGGAGATGCGATCTCTTCGCAGAATATGCGGAGTCAGTCTAGCTGATCGAATCCGCAATGAAGAGATCCACAGAATGGCAGGTACTAGCGAAGATGTCACGGTGAGAATGAAGAAGAACGTGCTCAGGTGGTTTGGGCACGTTGAACGAATGAGTGATGAAAGAATGGTAAAAAAGATTTATATGTGAGCGGTAAGAGAGACAGGGGGAGGCCTCGAGTGACCTTCGAAAACACAGTAGCTACGATACTGGAGGAAGGTCACGTAAAAAGCATAAAAGCAAAAGAGGACCCCCCGGAGGGCATGTATGAAGAGGTTGATGTCTGTGGCCGAGGCGAAAGAGGTATGCAGAGACCGTAGCGTTTGGCGCTCCGTCGTCTCTGGCTACCCCGCAAGGGATATGGCGTGAAGGTAAATAAATAAACAAATAGATAATAAATAAGCAATATGATACACTCTTACTGAAAACCGTTTCTCTACTCTAATCACTCGAAACTGTTTTGTAAGTAATGTCTGTAATTTGTAGCAATTATAATAAAATTTTATTGATCAATTATTAAAGAGTATTATATTATTGTCATTAAAACATACAATTATAAAAGGAGTTACTATATGTTAATATCGAATATAGCCAAATCATTAGTCACAACCGTATAAAATAACACATTTATATTGATCATTAAACCATACACAAACACTGAAGAGACTATTTATAAATTTTAAACATATTGGAAACAATATATTTTAAATATAAAAATTTAGTATTCCTGAAGTAGGTAAACAAGTTATTATAATATTAAGTAAAAAAAACTTGCTGTGAAAACATTTTCGGGAGTTTAAGTGAATGTATAACATTTAAAATTTATTCATAACAATGTAAGTGTTCGAGGCACGGCCACCCTAAAAGACTTTTATTTTGCGAGGGTGTATAATATCATCTCAAGGCATGTGTTGGTTATAATCAACTCATTTGGGTAGACCTCGAAGAATTCGGTCTGCCCATTCATTTGTCACCTACTATCGAATTTTGGAAAAATTTCTTCACAGGAGGTCTTCTTATGACCGCCTGAGTCCGAAATGACCATTGGTCAAAAAGTTTATATATATATATATATATATATATATATATATATATATATATATATATATATATATATATATATGCGTGCGTGCGTCCAGATTCGACTTTTGTCAGCACGATAGCGGCCGCAGTTTCGCTCGGATCGCTTTCAAACTTTGCACAAAAATCAACCATCCAAAAATGAAGGTCAAGTTCGTTAACCAGAGAAATCCGGTCACAGGGGGCGCTAGGGCCTCACTTTTTCTGATTTCAGTTTTTCGACCATAACTTTGTCCCTATACAAAGGAGATCAATCGCGTTCATATTATATGATGTCTTTGATAAATACCTATAACTAATGTAGATAAACCGAAAACCTAACTTCAATAACTTAGGGGTGGGGGTAAAAAAAAACGAAAATTTTTGGAATAAAAATCATAACTTTTTTCTGGTAAACATTCTTGCATCACAAGTATTTTTAATAGAAAGGTTATTTTTTACTCTAAATTTAGGTACCAAAAGTTTTTCCGTAGAAGGTACCGTTTCTGAGAAAAAAAATAAAAACCAAAAGTGGTTTGTAAATTTTAGGTAGGTAAAACCACGGCAACTTTTTTCTGGTAAACATTCCCTCCTCGCAAATATTTTTAATAGAAAGTTTATTTTTTATTCTAAATTTAAGTACCAAAAGTATTTCCAAAAAAGATACCTTTTCCGAGAAAAAAAATTAAAACCGCTTTTTGCTTGAAAATGTTTGATGTAAACAACGGCATCATGTATTATTCTTAGGTAGTGAGTTATATTTTAAATGAGTTACACACGAGGTCTACCCACGCGTGTCCCCCTGCGGGCACGGATTTTATATTTCATTATCATATGTTTAATACCCGAGGTATCAAAGTGATATAGGTTATTTACTTAATTCTCTTCCACCTATGCCTGTTAATTGGTATTTCAGTCCAGGTCTTATTTTAGTAAATTATTGTTTAAACATTATCCTTAAGTCGTTATGTATTCTGAACTTTAGATAGAGTAGATTTAAAGTATATTGTTCGTTCTAGTAATTTATACAAAATGTTGCATTTTTAGGAAAATGCTGAAAATATTCCTTAAACACACAGAGAAGACTATTTTCATATAAACCCGTACGAGTTATTATCTTATAAAATCCAAAACCAATGTTTAACCTTTAAAAATATTTTGTCAGGCAGTCAGTCCTGTATGTGCGACGAATGAAGATCAGACATATACAAAACGCTTACCGTAACATAAAATGCCATTATGTCGGAACCTTAAATAGTCTCCTGCGTATAAATTTATTAATTTAATAACGTGTGTATAAATAAGTTCAAATGTTTCCGATAAATAATATTTTTATATAATGAAAAGCATCTGGGAAGTTCTACTTCACAATAATTTTAATTTTTAGAAACACCTGAACGTGGACTCTTGGTTTTATGGTACGCCTACTATGGAAATAAACCAGTAGTAAATTGAATGTATGGAGAAGCACCAAGATGATTCTTCTTGAATAATTTTTTAACCTATTTATTAAGTAACATTTCTTATAATGTCTTAAGCTTCTAATATCTTTTAAGCTAACATCATAATTGATATCTGAGAAAAAATTTTATATGAAGTACAGTGGATCCAAGAGAAGAAGAAAGAACTTAGAAAGAAAAAAATAGCAAGTATCTAATCACTTAGCTTCTACAAAGGAGTTAAAGAACTTCATTTCTAAGAATTCAAAGTAATAGTAATTAAATAATATACTTTTAAATATATATAATTAATATTATAGTATGGTTAGTATCAGTGGATGATAATAGTGATAATGGTAGTATATATTGAATTTTATTAATATTAATTACCTTGGATTAGTCTTTGCTCAGATACTTAGTTCCAACTTCTCAAGATCTGAAACAAAGAAAACACGATATATATTCATCATGTCTGCTAGAATATATCATGTAAAAGAAATAACTATATTTAAATATAAAATTCGTATTATTTAGCAAAATATTATATTAACACTCTATTGCAAAATGAATTAAGCATAATTAATTATAGTAATAATACAATTTTGATATCTGTCTGACTGTCTAGGCCTTGTGACCTATTTTATAAGAACATATAGTCTCTATAATTTAGGATTGACTTTCTATAAGTAAGACAAAATAGTATACCTTAATAACACTTTCTTGATAAATGTATAATATTATTATAACAATTGAAATCCATTATTATAATCTAGCGGTTGCCAGCGACTCAGCGTGGACGAGACGTGCGTTACATCTTCGGACAAGTGATTAAACTCAAGTAACATATGTTGCGATTGTAAGTTTGTTTGTCACACTTTGCTTTACTTAACGACCATCATAAAATTCTGCAAGTACATTGCATGGAACATAAGCATAAAATAGCCCTTTTTTCCTGAATCAAGCAATATTCCGTAGGATACAAAAATAGCTGTTAAATGATTGTCTTTATCAAATAAAAACTAAATTAATCCAGTTGCACCTCTACCTTTGAGTAAATAAAAAAGATATCATAAAACATTTCGAACATTTCCTTTTGTATTCTTATATTGTAAGCTGGGTTTTTGACCCTACTCGATTTGACGATACCACAGACAAGCGTTACGTTTTTTGCAATTGTAGTCCAGAACTACGATTTTCTCACTATATATTATCTAATTTACGAATCTGAGAATCTTAAGATTAAAAAATCAATATGTCTAATTAATAACAGTACAAATATTAGCGCATTTGAATATCTGGAACGTATTATATTATTACCTTTTACAAAAATATCTTAATTAATAGTTTTTTGAATTATATAGACCGACCATCAGATCGTTTTATCGAGAAATAACTACAATTCTGAAATAACTTACATAATCGAAGAAAAATCAAAAGACTGACTCTTCACGCCATATCCCTTGCGGGGTAGCCAGAGACGACGGAGCGCCAAACGTTACGGTCTCTGCATACCTCTTTCACCTCAGGCCACAGACATCAACCTCTTCATAAATGCCCTCCGGGGGGTCCTCTTTTGCTTTTATGCTTTTTACGTGACCTTCCTCCAGTATCGTAGCTACTGTGTTTTCGAAGGTCACTCGAGGCCTCCCCCTGTCTCTCTTACCGCTCATATAAATCTTTTTTACCATTCTTTCATCACTCATTCGTTCAACGTGCCCAAACCACCTGAGCACGTTCTTCTTCATTCTCACCATGACATCTTCGCTAGTACCTGCCATTCTATGGATCTCTTCATTGCGGATTCGATCAGCTAGACTGACTCCGCATACTCTGCGAAGAGATCGCATCTCCACAGCATTCATCTTTCTTACATTCTTCTTCTGTGTTACCCACCTTTGGCTGCCGTATAACAGCATCGGTAGCAAAACTGCGTTGTGTATAGCCAAACGTGCAGCTATGCTGACGTTTTGCCGTCTCAACAATGCAGTCAAAGCACCGTTGACTCTGTTACCGGCAGAAATACGCCTTTCCACATCCATTTCGTATCTTCCGTTTCTGCTAAACATACTTCCCAAATATACCACTTCATTCACTTGTTCTATTATCTTATCATTCATGTTGATCTTACATTCTGTTCTTTCTTCATTTCTTTCAAATATCAGAACCTTCGTCTTATCTACATTCAGGTTAAGACCATTAATTTCACACCCATCTTACAGAGTGGTGACCAATGCCTGCAAATTGCATTCTGATGATGCAATCAGCACTGCATCATCTGCATATAGTAAGCAATTGACCTTAAGGTCACCTACTTTCACACCCATGTCACTATCTTTCACTCCTTGGAGACAACTATCCAAATACAAATTGAACAACCAAGCTGACATAGCGCAACCTTGCTTAACACCCGATTGGATGTCAAACCAGGGTGACATGCCAGCTCCTACTCTCACACAGGCTGAGTGATCTCGATAAAGAGACCTTACAGCCTGTAGCAAGGGTCCGTTCACATTGTATCGGGGCAGTATCTCCCATAACTTCTTTCTCACAACCCTGTCAAACGCCTTTTCCAAATCCACAAAAGCACAGAAAACCTTTTGGTTTAGGGCCAAAAACTTTTCCGTGATCATGCGGAGGGAAAAGATCTGATCTATACACCCTCTTCCAGGTCTAAAACCTCCTTGTGCCTCCCACAACAGCCTTTCAGATCTCTCTTGCATTCTTCTCGCTAAAATTTTAGCATAAACTTTACCGCCCAAGCTAATCAAACTGATGGCCCTATAGCTTGCACAGTCGATCTGTGAACCTTTGCCTTTATACAAAGGTATGATGACTGCACTTCGCCAATCGTCTGGGACCTCCCCAGATTTCCAGCATAAATTGCACAAAAACCAGAAAAAGTCCCAGACGCATGGCCCATCATATTTGATCATCTCGGCAGTAACTTCATCTGCTCCCGCAGCCTTACCACATTTCAGACTTCGAATCACGTTCTCTACTTCTTCCAAACTAATTTCACCATCGGCTACATCTTGACTCAGCATTACGCTGGTAGTCAAGACCGAGGCGTCCTCACGTTCATACATCTCCTTATAGAATTCCGCCCACCGCTGCAAAACGTGTGCTTGCTCAGTTAAAATTTCACCGCTTTTCGAAAGCACCCCTTTCATTCTACAGGTTACCGAACAACCCCGGGAACCACTAACTTCTCGCCAGAAAAGCTTCGTGTTTTCCCGGAAGTTGTTCGTCAACCTGTCATCCCTTTCTCTTTCAGAATTTTCACGCTTCATCTTTATAAGTGCTTTCGTTTTGTGCTTTTGCAGCTTGTACGCTCTTTTTCTTATCTCTCTCATACTTTTATCCTTACCAGAGGCTTTATAATCCAGCCATGCTTTCTTCTTTAACTCTACAGCGTCTTTCACTTCATCATCCCACCATTCATCGCGCTTTTTACTAAAACCTCTTTTGCTTTTACCACATACTTCTGTCGCTACTTTCACCATACCATTCCTAAGGTTCTGCCAGCATACTTAAACACTTTCATTTCCAGAATCACAGCTTTCAAGCTTCTTGGAAAGCCTCTCTTGATATTCCTCTCTGATCGGTGGATCTTGAAGCTTCCAATTTCTTATGCGATAATTCGACGCCAAGCTTAGACACGTCGTGCGGCTGCGCCAACCTGCGAACAAACCTCTTATTCTAGCAACGACTAGATAATGGTCTGTTCCCAGATCAGCACCTCTGAACACTCGCGTGTCCATAACTTGACTTCGAATACGCTGGTCCACTAGGAATAAATCAATCATACTTCTTTCTTCCGCTCGCTCCCATGTGTACATGTGAATTTGTTTGTGATCAAACATCGTGTTTGCCACAAACAAATTTTTCTCCTTACAAAATTCCAAAATAAGCTTTCCAGCTTCATTTACCCTCCTATCACCATATTTGCCTAGCACGCTTTCGTAACCGCTTCGCGCGGTTCCAACCCATCCATTCATATCTCCACATACTATCAACTTTTCATTATCTCTGACACTACTTAGAACATCCCTGACATTCTCCCAAAACTCCTTGAGCTCGCTCATTTGAGCTGAGGATACTGGCGCATACATGGCTAACAAGAATACTCTTGTTATCCCCAGCTTAAAGCGAACCCAAAGAAGCCTCGGGTTAATCGCCTTGTATTCTACCATTGCATTAACCATTCGAGAGGACAATAATACGCCTACACCTTGGCAACCTCGCTCACCCTCTGGAACCCCAGCCCAGAAAGCGACCCGGTTGCCAGGTAAATCGGTCGTATCATTGCCTTTTCGCTTGGTCTCAGACACACAAATAACATCCAGATCTGTGTCATCCATCACATCTAATAATTCATTCATCTTCTGTTCCATTCCTCCTCTTACATTCCACGTAGCTATTTGTAGCTCCGTCCTCCACCTTCCGCCGTTCGGAACATGGCGTGTTGGTTGGCGGTTCCCAACGCCGCATTCGTTCATTCTTATAATTTCTACACCATTTTGTAAATTCGGCCCTCACAGCGTAAATATCAAGAGTCACTAAAGCGGAACGCCTTGGCAGCAGTTGATCCAATTACGTCTACCTCTCAATATATAATATATTTATATGTTCTATATTATACATAATATGCCGCGCCTATCAACTTTGTATGATGCAATATTATATTTATTATTTCTCAAAAGACAATCACATAACATTTTATAACGATAATTATAAAATAAAGAAAAAAAAATATTATCACATAGTCAATCATTTATTGTTATAAATGTATGAGGCGGCAAAGTGCTACCGGGCGCTGTGTATTCGGGACGACCATATCTCGGGTGATCTATCAAGTTATACCCGACGATGATACGAATTCCATTATCAATATCACAATTAATAATGGTAGTCACTTTGTTATATTCATTATTGAGATAATAACTTATTTTGTTATGTAATTTTCTATATATTTTTTAAATAATATAAGACGCCTTTAAACACAAAAATTTGTAGTGAAATTTTAGTGCAATTATCGTTGAATGATTCAAACGGACTAGCAGACAAAGATAGTAATTAGTTAACTTTTGGTAAGCCATATAATATATAATTCTTAGGGTACTTATAAAATAATTTATTATTATCATCTCAATGTTCCCCACGCACTCGCATACTCGCTAAATCAATCAAACACTTAGATAATAACATCAATGTCCATTCAGTTTCCTTTGTCCCATTTAGTTAAAAATCAAAACAGCTTCTGTGATTTTTGAAAATGAGAATATGAGCAGTAAAAAATAGTTTTTTATAATGTTGAAAAATAATCTATAACCATTAGTAAAAAAATTAAAAAAAGTTTATTTAGGACCTTTTTCAAAGAACATTTAATTTGTCTTTATTTATACTTTACGACATGGCCTCTGAAAGTAGTGATGTGAATTGAATAGCTTTAGACTTACTAAATTTTTATCATAATATCCTTATCCTTTTTCAAATCCATACCCCTATCCTTTTTATATCCTTCAACGATTAACGACCCCAGGATCCGTGAATTATAATGCAAAACAAAAAGTTGTTGCCTTTACAGTTTTATAAGTATGGAACTAAAGCTCATTATGTTACTAACAGATCTGCTTTAAGCTGAGACCGCATTATTAGAACAATGAAGGTTAAGAGAGCTCTGTCTATATAGGCTTTAAATTTAAAAAGGTGGTTATACATATATGTGATTTCTTTTTGTGATAAACAATCATCACTATAGATAAAAAAATCGAACTAAGTGCTAGCGAAACCGCGGGCAGAAACTAGCGTCTTATAAATAAAAAAAGAAAAAGTCGAAGTAGATTTGGATGAGTAGATTTGCTTATTCAAATTAAATCCTTAAGATTAAATAAAAAAGAATGAAACAAAAGAGAAAAAGTAAAAATAAAATATAATATTTATTTTGTTGTGGTAAATAGATCTATATTTTTTTTATTACATCTGACAATTATGTAAACGTTATATATATTTAAGCCTAAAAATATTTACAGTCTTTGCGCTCAATATCAGTAGTGAAAAGTAATTCGAATCGAAGTAATCAGAATCACACGATAAGGGAACATATCTTAACAATCCATCCGTTAGAAAACATAAAGATAAAGTCTCCATATAAGGTGTCCGGCAAATTTAATAGTCATTATTATTGGGTGTTACCGTCGATGCAAAAGCTTATAACATTTCAGATGAATGTAAAAGATGAATGAAGAAAGATATAATAAGTGTTTACATAATCCTAACAAAGACACGTGACAAAAACCTGCACGAGATTTGTGAAGACGATACTACATCCTTCCCCCCGCCGCAATCGCCCTAGCGTCGTTCACTAAAAGCCGCCGCAGGCAGTTCTCGCCGCGTTTCCGGGCCGCCCCGAGCTCATCACACGCAAATATTAAATGGTACAATAGTAATAATAGTCTCGTCAAATTTCAAATTTATTATAGCGATTATAGTCGGATAATATATGAAATAATATTAATAAGTAGTACGTTTTCTATATAATCTTTTCAAATGTTATAATTTTGAGAAAAAATTGTTGAACTTAAAATTAAGTTTCTTTTTAAAGTGTTCTTCACTTAAGCAGCAAAATGCAAGCAAAAACATCACATGTTGCAATCACAAGTTGAAACATATAAAGAAAACTAAAGAAATCTAACCACCAGATAAAATAAAAAGTAAGAAGATATTACCAAAACACTGATTAAACATCACATTTATGTTATAACAACACTTAAAATTGTAATAAATCTTATGGTACCATCAAAACATATATATATATATATATATATATATATATATATATATATATATATATATATATATATATGAAAATTGTAACAAAACATAAAATAAATTGCTGTATATATATATATATACAACACAATAAAATAAACCGTAAACGTAAATATTATTTCAATGACGTATTGTTTTAAAACATATTTAAAATGAATGTAATGTCAGAACGATATTCAGAAATCCCTCAATGCATCTGCAGTTATTGTCTTGACCGAAACAATCGAACTGACTGTGTCCTTATTGACTATTTACAATAATTTAACATTTTTCGTACTTGAGTAAAACAGTATTTTTTACAAAAATATTGAAAAGAAATATTAAAGTATTTGTTTCATTTAGAAATTAGAGTTCTTCTAACATATAAAATAATTATATTTTTAGAAAGATCGAGATTTTATTTAATATTAAAGATAAATTTTGATTTAAAAAATATATATCTGCAAGCGACAATAAGTAATATCGTTTCAAAAATCAAAACTCTAATACTTAATGATTGTTTTAAGTTACAAAACCCGTCCCAGTCCGGACAGAGCTGACATTTTCCTGCTTAAGTATAATAACTTTTATAGAGATAGTGCAAACAGTGTAATAGTTAATACAATGTGATATCATTTAAAATGTGATGAAATATTGACGGGGATTGTTACAAAAATAGTATCCAAAAATTCTACTTATGAGGTGGATTATCAACAAATGTCATTAAAAAGGTTAGTCAGAAAATTCTAAGGTTTTCAAATGATTACCAATGAAAGGGAATATTATTTACTTAAATATCTATCTATAACCTCGTGCGAAATGAGGTAGATTAATAGATTAACACAAGATTATAATAATGACATATATTTAAAAAATGTAACTCAAACTTTTTTTATATTCTTTAAACATGCCTAGACACTGCGTCACCCTGTTAATACTACTCGTATTACAAAAAGAAATAAGAATTGACTTCAATTGAGTTTGTAGGGATGCGACTTTTATATTTATCAATTAAGTATTCTAAAAGCGAGTAAATTAATTAAATATTTTATTTCTTATATTGCAGGTTAGTTTCATTATTGTTCGGAACATTTTTTGCACTAATTTGTACCATTTAATGACGATTTAATTATAAATTTTCTTAAAATGGTACAATATATATAAATATAAGATGTTATTAATATAAAAAGGATATCTATGAATTTAAAATATATTTATTAATTATTGCCATATATATTTGTTTATTTTTTTATTATTTCTATTCGGAACATGCGACACTATTTTGATTATTAATTTTATTTTTTATATATAGTAAGTATTTATTATATATATTTGTAATATTATCACATAAACATTAAAGATATATCAACCACGTAACAAAGCAATAATGAAACATAGATAAATTGTTATTATACAATTTTAAGTATTTTTATTGTTTGTTTGTTTAATGAACCATTGTATTGTTTGTAAATAATTCCCATTATTAAAAATATGTTTCATAGTAAAAATTAATAATTAAGGGTAATGTACGCGGTATATGGGTTCAAATTAATGATGTTGTGGAGTAGACAAAAATGAACTCATTCACTGTTTTTCCCCCCCTTGACAAACTTAACTATAATAAGTGATAGCAATTAACTATATTATATAAATAATATAATATAGTTTTTATATAAATAATATAATATAGTTTTACAATTAACTATATTATATATTCTATAAATAATAATAAACAGAGAATTATAATTATCATTATTTTAATACACTTTCGTTAATGACAAAGGGAACACCCAGTCTCGGGAAAATAATCTGTTTATAATAGAGAGAATTGTTACGTATGGAAATCATACCTTTGTTTCCGCAATCACGGTCACTTACAAATAGATCAACCACCTGGAAAATTTCTTCAGTCCTTAAAGGTCTTAAAATTATTACGTTTTGATTCACTTAAATAACAATGTTAAAAAAACTTTGTAATGTTTTTGTCAAACATGTATTATATGGAAAACTTTCTCCTTAAACTTATGATTAAAAACCTTATAGTTAGTATAAGATAAAGTTCTATAATTTGTATAATACAACGACACCCCTAACGTGATGACAATACATTTGAATATATACAAAATTTAAAATTGTTTGATATATTATATGATGTGATATGATTTTAAAAAAGCTACAAGCAGCTTAAGCAATGTTGTAATTGGTTTCAGTAAATTATTGTTTATGGACTGAAGTGGAAATAAAAAATTTATTTGACTATAAACGAGCAAAAATTATACAATATTCGATTAGCTGATGATATAACTTAATTGCTGACCATAACGGAAAATGCCTGAGGATCTCGAAAAAGAAAAAGAAAGTCATGTATGAAAAATATGGAAATCAATTAGTTTGTTTATAACATTTTTACAACATCTTAATATTACCTGTTCTTGACATTCTTGACATTCAATATTCTTGTTCTTGATATGACACTTGAGCAGAAATTGGCTTCAAACAAGTGTAATCTGGTCCTGGAAACACTAAAGCAAACTGGGAAGACAGCAAAAATAGAACATAGAGCCACAACAGTAGGAAAACACATTAGAAAGAAATGAAAAAGGACTTTATTTAAATTGAGCACACCGACTATAAAGTCAGTACTAACGATACCAGGTAACTATTTATTTTTATTACAAACATATGAAAATAATAATTATGAAGTATCTGAACATAAGCTTATATTATTATTATTGAATTAATGTTTATAGTCATGGATTTTTAACAATGTCGTTTCTCCTTTTCTTTTCATATATAAATTACTTATTTAGTTTTAAAATCACTCATGCATGACTAAGGAGTGTGAAGCAAATACAAATATTCATTGCATAGTACTTCTAAACTCTTAAAAACAATATGTACATGACATAATCGGCTCAGCAAAATTTGCATCGGTTTAAAATCATCTACTATTATTATTGTATTAGTCGTAAAAATCTAAAGAAATAAATTTATATTATGTTTGGATGCAGGAACTTTGACTTAGATAAACGCATGGGTTTGATATAAGATAACGCAATAATATCGTTTACTTTGTTACCTTTAAGTTTTAATCGTTGGTGGTCAACGCTCCCCATTTACCTATAAGCTCGGGTCATTAAATCTTTTAAAATTGACCCTGTAATAAAACTATCGAATTGCATTTATCAATACATCGGCTTTAATACTAAAGCTTTAATAATATCTCGCGATACTGACACGTAATCCAAAACAATGTCAGCTACTTTTAAATGTTGTGGAGGATTTCTGTGTTTGGACGGACGGATTGAGGACAAAATCAAATAAATGCTACAGTCTATGTCTGGGTAGGCGGAACACCAGATATACCTCTTACGATCCGGGTCTTACAATAGGCGGTAAGTGCGTTACTACTATTACCGACGCAGCTCCGTTCAAATTCTTAGGCAAAAAAATTGATTACCAAGGGCGCACTCCATCGTTAGATATAATAGTCGATAGCTTTTTGAATGATCTAAAAAAGGTAGACAATCAACCAATAAGTAACATCAAAAAGACTTGGATATACGATAATTACTTAACATCACGTCTAAATTGGCCTTTCCTCGTTTATGATATCAATAAGACCCTTTTGTTGAAGTTAGATGCAAGCGTCATAAGGACATTGAAGTCATGGCTCGGGTTAGCGCATCCAGCGGACTCTTCTACCTTATTTAGAGACCGACACAATTTTGGGTTAAAATTAAAGAAACCATCGGAACTCTATAAACACCTAAGAGTGACCAAAAGACATATAATCTCAAAATCGAATGATGATACTATAACGTCTCTCCCAAAAGATAAAATTGCCGCAGAACTAGAGTCACGACTTCAATTCTATAAACAATTTATGATAGGTGCTCAAACAAATAAAACAGGGTTAGGATCAAGTAGGAAACAACAAGACTTAAAAATAACAAAATCCTTTATTCGGCACGATGAAAACGATAATTACCGGTTGCACGCGATGAGCCTAGTATTGCAAAATGAATGGGTGACCATAGGAGATTTTTGTATTCCGCTAGCTTTAAGATGGCGCACCCTGCTTCATGATTGGTCCCCAGCATTATTAAAATTTTATCTTAATGCATTCCAAATGACTCTCCCAGATCAAAGTAACTTAGTAAGATGGGGCAAAGCCACCGAAAAATCTTGCAACATCTGCGGGGAGGCAGTAGGAACCGCGAAACACTTGCTAGTAGGGTGTAGGGTACTATTAAATAGAGGTAAATACTCGCGTCGCCACGATAAAGTATTAGAAATCATACGAGAAGCGGTTAGTCTTTCTGTAGCAAGAGCGCAGAGGGGTATAACAACCACAAAAAATCAGTAGAGTTCGTAAAGGCAGGTTCGTCCAAAAAATCTAAATTAAAACCTTATTCCATCTTGGACGCGTCTCCTGATTGGACTCTCATGATGGACACGTATGAAAGGCAATACAAAATCCCCGGGGATGTTTGTGTTTCGTCATCTAGGCCGGACTTATTCCTGTATTCAAAACAACTAAGGCGCGTTATACTTGTGGAGCTTACTGTACCCTGGGAAACAAACATACCCAAAGATCATACATTTAAGCTTAACAAGTATTACGAACTGTGTAACGAACTGATCAGGAATAAATTTATAGTTAATTTGTACGCTGTAGAAGTAGGAGCGAGAGGTATAACAGCAAAATCTCTCTACAATTTATTTAAGGATCTCGGCCTTTCTAGAACGATCATCAGTTCATTTCTTTAACGTATTTCAAAGGCAGCTTTAGTAGGTTCTTACGATATTTGGTTAGGTAGGGAGAGGAACGTGAACAGTGAAGGTGAGCGTGTATGCGCATAATAAAGGGGCCCCTTAAACCTACACCTGGGTCGCAAGTCCCAGGCATTGTTTGCGCTCCTTTTCCTGCAACGCGATGGGCCCGGCACCCGCACGGTGAATCCATGGAATGCTAAGAAGCTTCGTCTCTCTATGTTAACAGTTTTAAGCAAAGAAACAATTCATCAAAACAAACATTATAATGTAGACAATAATTATGTTTATGTAAAATAAAATCGTAAAATCTTAAAATTATGCTGATTTTAATGATTTACTAAAGAAATTAACATTAGTTACTACCAAAAGATAGGATTGATAAGATGCGTTGTTTCAGAGAAAATGTAAAATACATTTTTCATAAAATAAAAATCTGTTTCACCACGATCGATCGCTCACTTGTTTGATAATTTTACGACCATACATTTTTGGATGTGCATTTAAATGTTTATACGAAGAAAGTAGAGGCCTCTACCTCTACTTTAAGATGTAAAATTATAGATGTACATATTGACACGTGATAAAGATTGTATATAATATTTAGTGTTTTTACCAAAACGTACATTTAATTGGATTTTGTTAGGTAAATATTTATTTTTCTTTAATTAAGATTAGATTTAAAATACTTTAAGATTTTAGTACCATGTAGTTAAATGTTTCGTGAGAATAACCAGTCTCAAAACCGTAAGCTTAAGAGTGTGAACACTGTGTATTTATAGTGGCCCACTACCCCTTCAGAGTATGAAGTGAACCATATTTAATCGTTGCCTCATTCCGTACGTGGTACCAAATATTGAAAGAGATATAAACAGTATTTTAATAATTTTAGTATTTAAACTTTTGTGATTCATTATTATTACACACATTTAATCGCGACGTGAACGGCTCATTTCTTGCCGCTTCCGCGCTCCGAGCCCATGAATTAGGGCTTAAATGGACTCCAAATTAGTCAGGAAAACGCCGATAAATTAACGTGAGTATAGCTGATTAAATATATATAATAACTATTATTATATTGTTAAATTCATATGGTTGAGGTTATCATTTAAGAATAGAAATAAATATATTATGTATTTATAAATTCAAGTCCTAATTAAGATGTCTTTAGATAAAGATGTCGACATATGTATTTCATATAATCAAAAATATTTTTAAAATATTATTATAAATTTCTATGGAAAAAAAAATATGGCAAGTTTCAACAGTTTTGTGGAGGATCAAAGACGTCCTACCCCAGGGCGTTGGGAGGCCACGTTTTCATCCTGACATAGAGAAATATATATATATATATATATATATATATATATATACACAAGTATTTATATTTATATATATGTATGTAGGGTTTGGCAGTTGGTCTGGATATGGCGAAAGCCTTCGATCGTGTATAGGGGCTTCTCTCGTAGCTACCTTCCTATGGGCTTCTCGAGAGTTTATGCAAATGGATCACCAGCTTTCTCACTGGGCGGAGCATAAAGGTCGTTGTCGATGATTTTTGCTCAGACCCCAAGCCCGTGAACGGTGGTGTACCCCAAGGCTGCGTGTTATTCCCAACTCTGTTCCTCCTGCACATCAATGATATGTTGGGTATTCCCAACATACATTGTTATGAGGATTACAGCACTGGGGATGCGGTATATTCCGGCCATCCCGGTCACTTTCGGGAAAACGTCGACGAGTGCTTGAGTCTTGGGCCTTCTATAGAGACCTGAACCACGTTCAGTTTAATCCCCTAAAGACACAGGTTTGCGCGTTTACCACTAAGAAAACCCCATTTGTCGTATTACCGCTCTTCGACAGCACTCCTCTCATTGCCTCGCCAAGTATCAGAATACTCGACAATCGCTCGACATTTCGAGCTATTGTCAGTTTCGTGATCATCTGGAGAGCAAGGCCGATTAAATTGGGAGTGATCAATAGAGCGAGCCAGTATTACAAACCTGGCTAAAGACTTGCTTTCGATAAGGCGCAGGTTCGGCCATACATGGAGTAATGCTCTCATGTCTCATCCGGATCACCCCAATATCAGCTTCTACCATTTGACCTCGTACAATGGAGAGCCGTTCGGATTGTCGGGAACCCGGTGCTCTGTTAATGGCTGGACTCTTTGGCATTGCGTAGAGAGTTTGCATCTCTGTGCGTCTTCTACCGCATTTACCACGGGGAGTGTTCTGATGAGCTATTCGATGTGATACCTACTGACGAATTTCATCACAACACAGCGCGCCATCGCCTCCAGTACCATCCGAACCACCTGGATGCCTGGCGATCCTCCACTGTGAGGTTCTCAAAGACCTTTTTACTACGTACCACTCGAATGTGGAACGAACTCCCTTCGGCGGTATGTCTAGATCGGTACGACATGGGTACCTTCATAAAAAGGCGTTTTCTCCCACTTCCTAGCCGGCAACGTTCTTGTGAATCCTCGGATGTTGCAAGAGTTCATGGGCGGCGGTGATCACAAATCATCTTTGACCCGCCAGCTCGTTTGCCCTCCTCATATATATATGTCTATCTATCTCTCTTTACGCCTATTAGGCTTTAAATGTTTAAAATCTATCTATACATCAATAAAAAACAGCAAAAAATGTATGATAATGATTGAACACTTTCAACGGTTATTTTTTATAGCGAAAAGAATTGTCTAAATACACGTTTATGAAATGGAGTTTATATCTTATAGGAAAGTAAGTGAAAATATTAATTCCCATATTTATTACAATATGAGAATAGATCAAACCTTGAGGCACGAATCCGTAGACGCATTGACATTTTATATTTTTCATAATTTATTTAATCATAATATACAACAAAAGCAAATGTGACAATATTGTATCGAATATCAGAATGGTACCTATAAGACAGGTAGGTATAATTTTATCGAACCTGTACCGAAATTTGATTCAAAGCTTTATACTTCAATTAATTTGGTATGATTGACCGAGGAGAGGTCTTGTTAGACTGATTTTGATCTTACGAATTTTATTTTCCTTTGAACTCTTACATTAATGAGTTAGCAAAAAAAGTATCTGAATGAGATGTCCCCCCTCTAGCAATGACCACGTCTAATGCGTAAGCCGTCTGTCGTCGTCGTATAGCCGTCGACTCAAAAACAATCACTATATTAAGTTTTGTATCAAATATTATTTTTTATTATTGTTATTATGTGGATAAAATAAAGGATTTTAATCATCGATAGACATGTATTTTGTAGAATACAAACACCTTGTAATACCTACTATATTTTTAATAAAGTCATTATATGTATATATGTATGCTATTCATCTTTAAAAAATATTTTTTAAATATGTATTTTACAGTAGTTTTATTTTTATTTGCATACAAAATGTTAATTGAAACTAATTTAATATGTTATTAGACGCAATATCGATGAATAATCTCGTATTTTATAATCTCTTTGTATTTTATAAAGAATCAAGATAAAACCACTTATCGAGGAACGAGTAAGCCTTTTACGATGGCTCGTCATAGATGTTATGTTGGTTTTGATAAACTTATATACTGCACTCGCGTTGTGATTTACAATTTCCTCCACTCAAGGCTTTCATTTAAATTTCCTTCAGAGTACCTATTTTATGACGTTTCTTTTCTCCTTATCACATAACAATGATTTTATTACAATTTAAGTCTTTCCTGTGTCATAAGAAAGTATGTTTACAACGTTGCATTATCTAAGATTTCATTTAGTAAAAAATAAATATTTTACTTATCTTGTTATCTTAAAAATTTTTCATCTATTGACGTAAAAGGGTAAGAAAATAAAAAAAAAGATTGCGGAATCTTGTTAAATTATTTGTGTGAATAGCAGATAGAAACAATATATTAACAACATTGCACACAACATGGGTGTCGAATTTAACTTTTTAATATTCTCAACTTGTAAAATTCGTTTAAGTTTTGAAAACAATTTCCAATTCTCGTAAGTACAAAGGCAATTCACGCAACATACTGTATGCATATGTTTTATTATTTATTCAATACCCTCGGTCGTGTAAATTAACGAAGCGGCTTTTTAACCTCCTTTTCAAATTTTTTTTTAATAAAACACAAATATGATATTAATAATTGATTTTTGAATGAACACGTCAAAAAGTTTTTTTAATGATAAACGATTTAGATACAATTAATGAAAAATAGTTTAATATCCTTCTAAGTAAGTTATAGAAATAAGAGTGACTTTACAATCTATAGAAGATGGTAGTAAATGCTATTTGATTATATGATTAGTTTATAATCAAGGAAAATAACAAAAATAAAGACGACAAAAATAATGTCGCCAAGCTTTTTGATGCAGATGGAAAGTATAATAAAAGATCCACAATAAATAAAAAGAATGCCTTCGATAATATAATAAGAGCTGGAGCCGGTTCAACTTCGATTTACCGGTCGGATACTAAACATTGGCGAGCGACATTTTAAAACTGAAAATTATATAAAATGGTAATTTAATCGCGTGTTTGAATCCCAGACCGCACTATATTTTGATTTACAGATAATTGTTACGCATCTGGTAATTTTACTGCTTTGTTTTCTTTTTTTTATATAACAAGATAAAATAAAAAATTGAAACATTTTTTTAATATTCCATCTATACTTTGTTCAAATAAAAATATACCATCTTGTCAGGAATGTGTCACTGATATCAGAATTAAAATAAGACAAAATTATATATATTAATATATGTATTAATTAGTAAAGGTTTTCTAAGATCGCTGAAGAACATACTACCATCTATTTTGTTATTAGTAAGTCAAAAATTTGAAATTGAAATTAGCAAAGTAACTGCAACGTATTACATATTACATATATTTAACGCATTTAAAATATTATATAAAAAGATGTAAAATAATAATATCCAATAATATTTATATTTCTAAATTCATACAAATAATAATTCCTTCTAATAAATATTGTAAGGCTTTTATATTTAGAACTACAACTAATTTTCAATATTGCTGTCTACAGATTTTAAACAAAACAAGAGATTAATCTCCTATAGCTAAAAAATAAACAAAGTCTGCTTTGCAGGGATCAAATATTGGAGGGTTGGGGAAGTCGAGTGGTCGATATGAAAACTTATTATGATTTTTAGGTTACAGGGTAACTTAATTTTCCTTTATTAAACTTATTTTAATATATTTTATTTAATAACGGATCCTTTTCGATATATATTTTTGTTATCTTGGCTGTATGTGTAATAAAATTATATTTAAAACGAATAACATCAAACAATAACCCCTAAAAGTTAATGTGGAGCAAAAAACATACTTTATTAGAAAGTGATTGGTTCTTTATTCCTAAAAATTCTCGCAATAAGAGGATACTTTAAAATTATTAATTGAACTATTATATCTATTTAGTGTGAATTTTTCCAGTTGAATTGGAATTGGTATTAAAAATTATCAAAGATGGATCTTCATTTACTCTTCTCATCGATCACTATCGCGTAGTTTATTTTTTGGAGCACAATGCTTTTATGCAATGACGTATGATTTCCTAACAAATATTCTGATAATATTTTAATATTCATATGATACAGCAACTGTCTTAGATATATTGTTCTTCTTTTGTATCCATAAACCATGTTAGAATATCAGTTTATCCGTAGATTTTAACTTTTTAACCGACCTCCAAATTTTTGAGGAAATTTTTCAATTCGACCGTATTAATATATTTTTTGTGTTCGTGGATAACTTCGTCGTTAATAAACCGATATTGATTTTTTAATTCAAAACCTTAGTTCATTAGTTTCGGAGACAAACTATGGCACTTTGCAAATAATTACAGCCAATTGACTGATGAGTTTGAACACGGCAATCGCGTGTGTATTAATTGTTTGTACCATTTTATAACAAGTCATTACGATTGCATAGCGGTGAGCGTTTTTAAATTCACTAGTAGCGTTTTATAGTTTCACTATTGTAGCGCCTCACGTTTCTCGTAAGACCGCCTTCAGTCAAGTGCGTGTTGTTCAAACGCGCTATTCGACGACGAGATTTTTAAACCAGCATAAGGATACAGGAGTGTTCCCCGCAAATTTCTTAAATTTCTTAAATTTTACGATATATTCATGATGTTAGGGTTATCTTTAATAAAAACTATTTTAGAGAATATTAACAATCCATAAACATTTAATTTCTGAAGGGATAATTAAAATTAAAATTATTTAAAAGCACTGACAAGTGTTTTTATTGGCTGTTTATCACGTCATCAAGAAATCAGAAAGGTTAACATTTGATTTAACAGCAAGTTTGTTGATTATTTAACTTTCGATAGATTATGGTTATGTGTTTATAATGACGCGGTGTTTTTACAAACTCACTACATCGAATTATTATTTAGTTGCTGTGCGCCGCTTAATCTATGAAGCATTTACGAATGCATTCCTTAAAGATGCATTCAATACCTTTTGTGCTTTTCCATCTCATACCTTTCTTGTTTTTGTACATAAACCGTAAAAAGTCAGGAAGTTTGTAACTGCCAGTAAAATTAATATTAAATAGGTTTCAATAGTTCGTTCTACAAAACTGTCAGAAAAAAAAATCTAAACTATTTGAAATGTGTTTGAAATTGACATCAGCATTTTCATTATATTGTATGTAAATTAAAAATGTTTTATATGGCGATACAAATACCATGTCTCAGAGAAACATCTATATTAATGAGAATATTAAATAACAAGAGGTAAGATTATTCTAATATTATCGATAAATACCTATAGTTAAGGCGGTGAAAATTTGAATAAAGCCTAAGCTTGCGTTAGTCTCGGAAATAATAATATAAAAAGTAGTCCTTGGTACTGTCCTTCGACTCTGAGGGTTCAGTGGGTTAGGGATTATTGTAATATAGCAGAATTTTCAAAATAGTTATGGTTGCGATCAAACAAATAATGATATGATTGCTTGCTAGTTAACATGATATCATTACTGATATATTTTTGTAATCGAAGAAGCTACCAACAGATTGTTTGCTTGAATTTGTATTACCTTTGCCTTTGCCTTAAGTGGTTTTGGTTGAAAAAATCTTTTATTTTTTACGACGAAGCTTTGTTCATTTCTCGATAAGTATGAATTATTTTTACTGAAAATGTTTATGACTGTTAACCAGTTAGAGTTAACAAGATCTTAATGCATAATTAGGTGATTCTTATGCTTGTTTTTTTTTACCTTATTGTAATGATTAAAAAAATTATAAAACTGTGAAATGGAAATAAAAGATCGATGTGTCAAGAAAAACTTTTATTACTGTTGACATAAGTAATAATAGTCACCCCGACCTGTGTGGTTCTGGTTTCATAGACACTATTTAATTCAATTAAAACTTATATTAATTCCTTTACAAAAAGAAAAAAACTTTCAGATTGTTATTACTACCATCGTCATCGCGAGTAAATACGCATATTATCTCGAGGTACAGAGCAGACGTGTGCTGCCCATCAGGACAGTCTGGGTCAGGAAAAAAGGGGCACCAAGTTACATATCAAACCTATATTCCACCACCACCAAGATCGCACGATGATAAAAATATGAGCCTGAACCGTCCGATGTCCCCTCATTTAACGATTTACGCGCCGACCCTGCCCGCTATGACATCTATTGTTCAGAGAATAACAGGTTTACCAGCGTTCAAATTGTGTTACATTGACTCTTTAATTAAATTTCACGTTGGGTTCACTTTAAAATTATCATTATGTTGTAATTTTACACAACACAAGGCAAACAATTAATAATAATTACTGACAAAATTTTGCACGGTCAAAATCATGGTGATTATTTTAAGATTAATTATTTTCGTTTACATAAAAGTTATGAAATAATGTGAAAGGTTATGTATTATAAATAAATAAATGTTGGTACATAATTTTCACAGCACGATGTTATTAATGAATAATACGTAATTCCAGGTATCATTATAACGTTTTACGCACTGCTCTTATCATCGGGAAGTCTTTTTCTCTCTAATGGTGTGGAAACATACGTGTCGATAATCCAGAGCCTGGATCTGTCTAGACCTTTTATTTTTATAATTAAGATACTATTGGGTTCACCATTTGTATATCACTACTTTAACGGAATACGTTTCGTAATGTGGAATGCCGGTAAATGGCTTGCAATAAAGGACGTCTACGACAGCGCTAGGAAGAGCTTCGTCGCGACCGCCGTAGTTACATTCATATTTTCTATGCTTTAGACATTAGTTCACTATTGTTTTTCAATTGTTCCTTAAAACTATCATTTTATTTTCACTTTTTAATGTTATCATTATTTAGTCATTTGACAATGATTTATTTCAGTTGTGATTTATTAAAAATATAATTAGTATTTAAACTTTGAAATAGTAATAGTAGTACTAATAGTAATACTAATAGGCTATAAAAATAACTGAAATAAATCAAATATCACAAAAACCAACTGTTACAAGTTGCAAGATAAATATTGTTATTTCTTTCCATACCGCAATCCAACAAATGATTTTTGGAACACACCGGTTGATAAAAATTCGGTATTGGGGATCGAAATCAAACTAACTATCACTTGTCAGCTTACATTCATGTTAATTTATTTGGTATATTATAGAATAAATCATGTGCATGAATAGTTTTTCCTGTATGTTTTATTTTAATCAATAAATACTTCTTATCATCCTTATACATTAAAATTGACTGTGGACAGAACTCTAAAACGAAACTAAAATTTATTTTATAATTGAAATTTTGCTGCTAGTTAATTACTAAAAAAAAGTATGTCTTTTAAGTCATAGGTTAGGGAGGCCGAAGGCAGGAAACAACCTTTTTTTTCGTCTTATTATTCTTATCTTTTAATAATAAAATATTTTAAAATAAATAATTATAATTCAAAACTATGTTCAAAGACGTTTTTTGTGATTCTCTAAGGGAAAGTTTTTGTTCAATTGTATAAAGATATATGTTCTACAGTATTTAATGAATCTCTATAAGGAGATGTAAGTTAATACATTTTCTTATTATTTACAATATGTTATTTTAGTTGATAAATAAACAGTTATGTTATTATTGCAGTAGTTTACAGTTGGACTGAATTATAAAATACATCGTCTTAATGAAATACAAAACACAAAAATTCAAGTATAAGTATAAGTTTTTTGTTTAAATATTACAGGAATTTATACAAAACTTTATTTTTCTTGTTTGTTTGTAATACAGTTATGATTAAGATCCATTTCACCAAGAGGGAAACTAAAATATTTAAGCAGTTTTCCAAGAAATATCATTTTTATTTCACTTATGGTAAACTGAGTTTAAAATGAAGATTAATAATGTTTGCGAACTGGCCCTCAACATGACATTTAATGTTGATCAATTATTTAATATATATTATCCACACATGATCACGTCGTTTATGCATGACGTGGGAATATCAATCGGTTAATTGGCTAGGTTGCTGCGAACTTCGATAATTGTAATTGTTTTTGAAATTGTTTTTAAGGTTCAGTTCTCACAGGGTGCTAATAGGGGTATAATACTCAATCTCTGTTGTCTGACTGTTCGCCCGTCACAGTTTGCCTTTTGAATCGAAATGTACACCATTTTAATTCATTCATCAGGATATGTATTATTGATATGACCACAATAATAACAAAGGTAAGAAAAAATAACAAAATGAGGTTAGGATAAATTAAGGTGCTCCATTTATTGATCCATTGATCCATTTTACTTGATCTTAATATTATTGATACAAAAAAATGTCCAACCAGTATGTATCGGAGATGTTGTAAACTTGGTTTGGTTTGACTTTAGATAATAAATTAACTCGTTTTCTAGTCGTTTGTTAAAGTCTCTTTGGTAAAGAAAATACAGTTTTCATCTGCGCCGGGTTATAGATTAGGGAAATCTGTATAAATTTCAAGTTTAAAGATTTTCTCAAGCATTCAATGACCACTTATAATGTAGATTGTCTTGATTTTGTCTATTAATATACATTAATATTACGATAATTATAAGTATTAAAGTGATGATGCATATCATGAGTCTTTAATATAATAGTGCAAACCAGTTACCTTGCTTTTGACTTTGTTGTATTATATTATCAAATAGAGAGAATTCTCGAAAATGTTAATATAAGGTTCGTAAAATTGTTGATGTGTACATCGATCGACACGAGCATGAAGAATCGAGAGCTACAAAGGTTTTCGTCAGCTCTGCTACAAAGTTATATCGCGTCAAACGATTATTCAGAAAGTGGAATTTGGAATTGTTTGAAGTTGAACTATATACACACGAAGGTTATTCAGATTTTTGACCTTTAAAAGTTGCCATTTAACAACTTGCATTAATTTTTTTAGGTTATAATGAGATAATTTTTTTGATAATAACATGGAGACTGATAATCAGAGTAAGATTAAATTATTAATACATCATTAAAGTAACAATATTTTTGTAGCTGATATTAATAATTGTTTTTGATTTTCGCAAATTGTAACTTAAGGTTTGTCAGTTACATACTACAGTACAAGTATAGACCGTAATTGGATATTAAGCATTAATACACAGTGGAGACTTCTCATATTAGTTTATATATGTAGCAGCAATAACATAATTATATATGAAGCGAATGTCGTGTACACCTATAATAAAACCGATATAACCCTGCTGTATTAATAAATGTATAAGGAAAAACAAAATATTTCGTAAAAGTTAAAGGTAACCTAATATATTTAGAGTTTTTAAGGCCCGAAACAATGTAGGGGTTTTAAGAATTTAAATTTTTGGGATTTTTTATTGGTTTTGTAATTAATTATATTAAAACTAAAGTTACCTAAACCAATTTAATGTATAGGTTTTATTTACTATACATTTATAAGAGTTAACTAAACATTAAGCAAATTTAAACTAAATAGCATCTGTAGTTCTGTAAACAATTTGTACTGCAATTTGTACTCACTGGATATATCACTATATATTGGTCAAAATAAAATTTTTCACAATTTTTGGCTTACACCCCCACCTCTTGACCTTTTGGACAAAAAACTTTTTCGAACAAAACTGTTAACTCTACCTATTAAAGTAGAAAAGTCAGGCGTTAGCCATATATAAAGATTAAAGTTTTATATAAAAAATCTGTTCATGATTTCGTTTAAAATAATTACCAATAAAGCTCTAAGAAAATTTTGATACAAAGATATAGCTTATCGAAGTTAAGGGTTCGCCAAATGTAATAATAGTCATATTATAGTCAGATTTAGCTAAGTGATATAAAATCTTTTATTCAGTACAACTGGTCTTTCAATTTCATGATTAATTACTAATGAAAGTATTTCGATACATATGCTTAAATAATAATGTCTAATAACGTACTTCGAAGAATTGAATTGACACTAAATGTTATAAACTATGTATAACTGTTTTTGTAATAGGTTTCGTAATAAAAATTGTGGTTGACAAAATTAATTATATCATAGTTATAAATGCTGGTTTTCGATAATTTACATTACGTGAAAGTATATTTTAAATGAATCCATCATTACATAAAGTCATCTCATAAATACACTGTTATGAATATTTAATGTGATAATCTTATTGAGATTGATGCAGTTATTGCATATTGAAACATACACTCAATATTATACATTACCGTGAATTTACTCAAACGGAGATACAGGTCTATTAATAACTATACTTGGTCTCGCCTTCGTTCCAGGAGATTATAGTGGAGAGGTACACGTTCGAAATTTCAGTCAGTTTGTTTGTATTCGGGGCTCGTAAAAATAAATTCTTTAAAAAACTTTCTGACCGGCTCTTCAGTTTTTTCTCTTTTTCTCTTGACCTTTTTTATGTAACAATTGACGATTCAACAGTGCGTAAAGATATTTTAAATTTGAATTTAAATCTCGCCTTATTAAGTAGCATTCCGCTCACGATAGTATATTATAAATTCATAAATATTTAAAATATACTATGATTTATTAATAAAATAATGTTCAGATCGCCTTAATGTAGTAGCCGTATTAAAAATATTACTAAGGAAATAATATATAATATAATATCTTATAATATAATAAGCGGATTATATTGTTTATTGTTATGTTTAATTAGCTAAGTAAGATTAATTAAAAAAAGTATTTTCTTTTGATAGCATATTATTTATTGAGGGCATACATATAGTAGAAAACAAAGGAAGTGTGATTTACAAATATCTACCAAAGATTTCGATTCTGAACTAATTTCCAAAGACTTAAGACGAAAGTGTTAAGACTTGATTACCAATATAATAGACGAGATGTATCCATTATTGTATATAATGTTTGTTTGCAAAGTACAGTACAAGTAACTGGTGTATCACCTATCAGACGTAGTGGTGGAAAGCAGGGTTATTATGGTACTAAATTAAAATACACATTTTAATTATAAAATTAATAAGATAAGTTTTTTTAGTAGATATTAATCACCAATTAATATATATATATATATATATATACTCGTATATATGACCACTGGTGTTTTTCTACATATATTTCGAATAAGAAAATCTCTCCAGTAGATCAAGCATCATGCCTATTAGGCACAGACATACAGAAAAATTTTACTAACGTTTTAGGTATTCAAAGTCTAAACATCGGTGTTTACATGAGATTTAAATCAAATTCTCAGGTATTCGATATTCATATTATATATATTAATTTAATCAAAATACCCTTTGGCAATACGTTATACAAAGAATTAATCCTCTTTGCACGTACGTTGAATAATTGGAGGATATATGGTATCTAGCATATTATTTGAAATACTCTGCATAGTCACTGCACCCGTCATTTGAATGATTTCATGGAACCTATTATATTATGATGATAATTAAATAAAATAAAATAAATATGAATTGAAATAAGATTAATTAGTTCACGTTTACCAATAATTATTCTTTTTTATTAGTTGGTTGTCATACTCATTTTTAAAAAAATATACGAAGTGATAACCAAAAGCTCTCTACAAATATGTATATGTACAATGAAAAAAAAAAATTAAAAAATTATAAATGTTCAATCCATTTAGTCGTTATTTGTCCCGCCATCAAATAATAAAAGTTAATTAAAAAGTATATTACATTTCTTACAATCGACATTTTAGAGTTTCAACTTTGGACTCTTCTTTTTTCCACATATGACTTTACATCATTGTTTTATATTGATTCCTTTCATCATATTGTATAAGCATAAGTTAGCATTAATTTGTAGGAAAATCATTAATGCTGATTAGTTACAACTAATCCGAGTGTATGTATCCTTTGTGGAGGTTGTGTAGCTGAAGTCTCTAAGCGTATGTCTTGCTTTGATAAATTATCAAAACAATCACTAATAACATAAGCTTCTTATATATATATTTATATGTCATAAATATTTATGGTACATAGTTTCTATTAACCGTGTTGTCTAGTATTTTTTTTTAACATCTTTTATCTGATTTCCTTAACTTAACTTCACTTATATGATTTAACTTAACTTAACTTAACTTATCTTCACGCCATATCCCTTGCGGGGTAGCCAGAGACGACGGAGCGCCAAACGCTACGGTCCCTGCATACCTCTTTCGCCTCGACCACAGACATTAACCTCTTCATACATGCCCTCCGGGGAGTCCTCATACTTTTTACGTGACCTTCCTCCAGTATCGTAGCTACTGTGTTTTCGAAGGTCACTCGAGGCCTCCCCCTGTCTCCCTTACTGCTCACTTTTCCTTTATAAATCTTTTTTACCATTCTTTCATCACTCATTCGTTTGACGTGCCCAAACCACATGAGCACGTTCTTCTTCATTCTTACCGTAACATCTTCGCTACTACCTGCCATTCTTTGGATCTCTACATTGCGGATTCGGTCAGCAAAACTGACTCGGCATATTCGATGAAGAGATCGCATCTCCACAGCATTCATCTTTCTTACATTCTTCTTCTGTGTTACCCACGTTTGGCTGCCGTATAAGAGCGTCAGTAGCAAAACTGCATTGTGTACAGCCAAACGTGCAGCTATGCTGACGTTTCGCCGTCTCAACAATGCAGCCAAAGCGCCGTTGACTCTGTTACCGGCAGCAATACGCCTTTCCACATCCATTTCGTATCTTCCGTCTCTGCTAAACATACTTCCCAAATATACCACTTCATTCACTTGTTCTATTATCTTACCATTCACGTTGATCTTACATTCTGTTCTTTCTTCATTTCTTTCAAATATCAGAACCTTCGTTTTATCTACATTCAGGTTTAGACCATTATTTTCACACCCATCTTTCAGAGTGGTGACCAATGCCTGCAAATCTGATGATGCAATGAGCACTGCATCATCTGCATAAAGCAAGCAATTGACCTTAAGGTCACCTACTTTCACTCCCATGTCACTGTCTTTCACGCCTTAGAGACAACTATCCAAATACAAGTTGAACAACCAAGCTGACATAGCGCAACCTTGCTTAACACCCGATTGGATGACAAACCAGGGCGACATGTCAGCTCTTACTCGCACACAGGCTGAGTGATCTCTGTAAAGAGACTTTACAGCCTGTAGCAAGGGTCCGCTAACATTGTATCTGGGCAGTATAGCCCATAATTTCTTCCTCACAACCCTGTCAAACGCCTTTTCCAAATCCACAAAAGCACAGAAAACCTTTTGGTTTAGGGCCAAAAACTTTTCCGTGATCATGCAGAGGGAAAAGATCTGATCTATACACCCTCTTCCAGGTCTAACCTCCTTGGGCTTCCCACAACAGCCTTTCAGATCTCTCTTGTATTCTTCTTGCTAATATTTTAGCATAAACTTTACTGCCCAAGCTAATCAAACTGATGGCCCTATAGCTTGCACAGTCTATCTGTGAACCTTTGCCTTTATACAAAGTTACGATGACTGCACCTCGCCAATCGCCTGGGACTTCCCCTGATTTCCAGTATAAATTGCACAAAAACCAGAACAAGTCCCAGGCGCGTGGCCCACCATATTTGATCATCTCGGCAGTAACTTCATCTGCTCCCGCAGCCTTACCACATTTCAGACTTCGAATCGCGCTCTCCACTTCTTCCGAACTGATTTCACCATCGGCTACATCCGGACTCAGCATTTCGCTGGTACTCAAGGCCGAGGCGTCCTCACATTCATACGTCTCCTTGTAGAATTCCGCCCACCGCTGTAAAACATCTGCTGGCTCTGTTAAAACTTCACTAGTCTTCGAAAGCACCCCTTTCATTCTACAGGTTACTGAACAACCCCGGGAATCACTAACTTCTCGCCAGAAAAGCTTCGTATTTTTCCGGAAGTTGTTCGTCAACCTGACATCCCTTTCTCTCTCAGAATTTTCACGCTTCATCTTTATAAGTGCTTTCGTTTTGTGCTTTTGCAGCTTGTACTCTCTTTTTCTTATCTCTCTCATACTTTTATCCTTACCCGAGGCTTTATAATCCAGCCATGCTTTCTTCTTTAAGTCTACAGCGTCTTTCACTTCATCATCCCACCATTCATCGCGCTTTTTACTAAAACCTGTTTTTCTTTTACCACATACCTCTGTCGCTACTTCCACCATACCATTCCTAAGGTTCTACCAGCATACTTCAACACTTTCATTTCCAGAATCACAGCTTTCCTTTTTAAAAGATGGTATTTAATTATATCCTCTAATGAGAATAATTTGTCTTCATAAAATATGGAGACGAGAAAGTTATTTATTCTTATGTATATATTATCACACCTTATAGTAATATACTAAGACTGGCCATAAATACTGTTACAATTAAAAATAAACATAATATTACTTTTGAAATTGAAATATTACTTTTTAAACTTTCATACGCTACATATTATTCAAATGTGTGTGTACCGGAATATTGACAGGTATAATGTACCCTCCTCTGTTTGTGACAGAAATAGATCTAGCTGTCCACATAGTGTTCGTACAAAAATGCAATCAAAACAGTAAGAGAAAGAATTCTAAGAAATTTTGTCCGAAAGCAAAAGATTTTATCTCGGAAGATGGAGATAACATCTAGAATCATGTCACGTATTTTAAAAGATGACTTAGGACTTACAGCCTGTAAGAGGCTGGTCATTTCTAAACTAATATTTTAAAAAAGAATAAAGTGTTAAAAATTAAAACAACTACTTAAGCGGTACGCAAAGGGAGGACATAGTAAAATCTTGTTCATGGTTGAGATTTTTTTTACAATTGACCAATATTTTAACAAACAAACCGTATTTATGCTGAAAGCTCTAAATAAGCTTCCCAATTAGTCAATAGTATAATGTGGGAATTATCCGACTTAAGTGATTTTTGGGGTGGTAACTACGAAAGACTGAAGCCATATTTTTGTGAAAAAGGTATCAAAACATCGGCACAAGTGTCTAAAGGTTGTTAAGCCTTTTAATAACACAATCAAGATCGGAAGAATTACTTTTAGCAAGACTCGACGCTGGATCATACAGCATGATCCACCCAATCTTGGTTAGTAACTAACGCTCCGGACCTCATCGGAGCTGAAGATTGGCCGTCATCGAGTCTTGATCTTAATCAATTGGATTATAATTTATGGTCAGTGTTAGATTCCCTAAAACAATCCATACGATTGGCAGGGAAAGATTTTCCCTTAGAAAGATTGCATGTTGCTATTGATAATTGACCTCAAACTTTATAGGCTTGTACTGCAGCCAATAGAGACCACTTAAAATAAGCTCTATATATTTTAAATGTTGTTATATTAATGTATTAGACTAATACACTATAATGGTAATAAATGGTTCGTACAATAAAAAACTGTTGTTTTTCTTTGTTATAATATTTATTTACTTTCTACATTCCTAACAAATAAAAAATAAGATTTAATACTTTTATTTTATTTTCACGCAGTTCATCAGCACTAAACTAACAACCATTAAAGGCAACCCATTGTCACAACTAACAAGAATATTTTTAACCAAAAATAACCAAACGTCATTAAATGTTACAAACTGTAAGAAAAATAAAACATTTTAGTTGAACTTCTCAAAAGATTTAATTTGCAAACGTTTTAATCTCACTCTACTAATTGCTTTTGTGATTTTTTTGTATATTTCTGGCAATTTCAGATCCTTTTATACTTTGAAATCATAATTATTAACCATATTTCAATAAAACCAAAATTTACTCGTGCATGATTAAATATAAAAGTGCTACGAATCTTTCCACGTGTGCTACGCAGTCCTTGGCGGATGCAAAGTATTATCTAATCAAGTTAGTTTCAAGAAACAAAGAGATAATATTTCCGAAATTATATTCCAACCAGTTTTTTATCCACGTTTTGATCTACTGACTGCTATCTTATTCTTTTCCAATCTATTAGCATTCACGTATCCAATCCGATTATAGATATGGTTGCCCAAAGGAAAACTGCATAATAGCCAAGAATATCGTTTGAAATCTAAAAGGTTTAAGGTACAAAAATGAGGATGTTATAAAAGAAGAGACCAATAAAACAAGTGAAACCTTTACAGAAATCCCTAAAAAAATAGTTTGATTTTATAATTAGCGTTAAGTGTTTAATAATATTTAATAAAAAATTATATTAAGGATATTTTTTGATATCGCATCCAATTAAATTGCGCTCCTGCGTAAATTAATATCCTGCGTCAGTCGCCTGACGCAAGCGCCAGTGCATCCACAACCCGCCCAGATACCAATCGGTCAACTCGTTATAAACGTCAATTACGCTCACAGGACATTTTAGTGTTTCACTTTGCTATTTTATTATTTCTAACATTTACAATGTATATAATATGTGCTAATGCGAATTAATATTACGTTATTTGTGTTTATTTGAAGACAACGGGATGTGTAAATACAAGTATTGGTGAGTTACTTTATTCAAATACAGTACGTAATTAAAATTTAATTAATTAAAAATTTCTTTTATAATAATCATAATTTGTGTTATAAAATGTACATTAGTTATATATCATTCTATGTAAAGTTTTTGCACCCAAAAAAATTGCGAACTTTCAAGCCTGTGAAAGTAACTAACGGTTGAGTACTTCATAAGCGTTACCATAATACTTTATTTAGTACTTGTTGCATACATAAACTGGAAACAGTTTAATCTGTTTGCATTTCAAGCTTATTTCACTTATTATTACATTTAATCTCGAAACTTTATTGTGAGACTGTTTATCAACAGTTCTCTTATGAAACCTTTTTTGAAATCGTAATCATTAATAAAAGCATAAGTCATAAGCTTTGACGATAAGCTGTTTTCATTTTAATGTTGATTACAAAATTATTTCCAAAGTCTCTAAATTTGACAATCTGTTACGCGGAAACATTTACTAGAAAGCGATATGGTTGAGCAGGATTAAATACTTAGAACACATGATTACATTTCATGAAAATCTTTCATTTTATTATAATGAGGCAGTAAATTCTTTTAAATACTTTGACTATGTGCATAAACGGTTTCATAAGATTAGTGACACTTTGGAACACTCCCGATGCAGACTACAGCCAGATAATACGACGTTATTACAATTATTACAGCGCCTGAAGTGTATGAAAACTAAGTATTATTATGTGTACTTGTAGTGCTGTTGTTACCATTTCCCTCTGAATTACTATAAAATAATTTAAAGACAATGACTTAGTGGAAGACTGAGTCATTATTTTTTCTTCGTTTTAGACTCTTAGCCATGTGACTTCAATGTTCTTTAATGACCATATTCTCACAAGTGTACTATTTTTTTCAGATATAATATTATTATTCAATAATATTTATTTATTTTCATTACTAAACAGTTGCCATTAAAGAGTATATAAAACTTTTATTTTATCCAAATTAGAGAGTACGAAAGAGAAATAGAAGTTCAGAAAGAATGGAGATATCGTCAACATCTGTCGCATAACGACGACATTTAGAAACTAAATTTGGTAATACTTATCAAAAAACTCAACATTAAATTCTCAGTCACTCAAATGTCCTAAAACAGTTTTATGACTAAAGTCGAGAACGACAATATTTTCTAATATTTACCTGTCGGATTAAATATAAATTAGTTTTACAAGGTATACCTGTCAAAATTAAACGATTAACAGTAATGTGACAGTATTTTAACAGTGATGTATTGTTGTATAAAGTTCCTGAAAAGGTACAAAATGAAAGGTGCTAGTCAGTTTTGTGTGTAATAACAATTATTAACAAGCTTCGTTTCCTATTAATCTCATATGTCAATGTTTTACGGCAACTTAAATATAAACATTTGGAAAAAGAACAAACTGCGTGAAATATTTTTAAAAACAGTATGTGTGTGATTCCTACTTTCTTCAAATATGAAGCAATATATATGTATATATATATATATATATATATGCAGGAGTTTTCTGCTTATGTATTATCATCACGATATATCTACAATTATAAGGCCTATAAGATTTGACGTTTGCTAAGGAGTTTCTTTTCTCCGAGTAGCTGTCTACTTTGGTAAGAACGGAGTGCATGAAATTTCATCTCTGTTATTAATTGCATAGGTGTTAATAAAAAAAATAAATACGTTTCAAACTATTCTAAACTTGTAGGTATAAAATTTTACCAGAATAATTTAGTACTACAAAAATATAATATGATAAATATTTATAAAACGCCTTAAGACAAGGTTATTTCAATATTGCATTATAAAATAGGCTTCTTAGTTTAAAAGTGAGACTGAAAGGATGTCACTTTCTTATCAATGAGTTTTGAAGGCTGTGCTAGTTATCCAGCTTGTGTAGATATTTTTTTAGGATTGTGATAAATGTTACGTAGGAGACGAATACAAAATATTACAATTTTTTACAGCAACGACTTAGTTAAAACGGAACATGATTTTTCGACATCACTGACTCATTCGTCTATAGTACCCAGGGTTATAAATATAGTAACATATTCTAAAAAAAACGACTGTTCAAAATTTATAGCTATTGGTTCCAACCGTGGGCCTGGTCATTAATATTATAAATATCAATAATATTATTAACAAACTATGCAATTAATATGATGTATACACATATTTATGCACAAGTTCTCTAAAGAGGATATTTTATCCTTTCCTCCCCCGCCGCAACCATCCTCGCGGCGCACTAAAATCTGTTGCACGCAGTCCACGCCGCGATCCCGTCATGCGCCAAACTGTTGAGTTTGGACCCCGAATACATTTAAAATTAGCTTAGAAAATTCTATTTTAGTTAAAGTGTGTACAGTCGTGAAAACATATTTAATAGTAATTATTAATCACGTAAGATATGCAACCAAGCCCGCGTTACCTAAGAACTGTTGTGCAAGGTGTTATTGACAGAGTAACTGTTTTGACAAAATAATAGTGTGTTTAAATTCTAAATAAACGAGAGTGCCTTAAGAATCTAAATTACAGGCTTCATTAATAGGCTGATTAGAGTTACTGGCGTACTCTGCGTGAACTGTGAAAAAAAAATTGTTTTTATACTTTATAACAAAAGTGATTGACTTTATATTGGATTTAATAATATGATAAAAATAAGTGTTATTAAATATGCGTGTTTGTTGCTTAACTCCTAAACGGATGGATAAATTTTTATGTGTTTTCGTTCCTGGCAGAGTAAATTGATAAAGAGCAGGTAGGTGGCACTGCAATCAGATTTTAGAATTTTTATCACGGCAGGTATACACTGCCGTATAGTTTAAAACAACTGATTAAAAAGAAGCTTTTTATTATTACAAAGCTGTATATTATACAGCTTTGTAATAATAAAAAGCTTCTTTTTATACTTATAAAAAGCTTTTTTATACTTATAAAAAAGGATGAAGTTTTCAAACATTTTCCAAGGAATTTATATACATATATTAAATTTGAAGGATAACCTATCCTTTTGTTTTCAGTAAACAGTTATATTAGTTTCGTTGTAATTGTGTTAAAATTAAGTTATTCATTGAAATGAATGAATTTTATATCTAAGGGACATCTAGTATTGCGATGACGAACTAAGTCTATTTTTTACCGTCGATGGCTATAATTGTACAAGTGTAAATTAAGTATTTAATTTAATTTTTCTGAATAATTATAGTTAATTTATATGATATACTAAATAATAATAATAATACCCCTCTCGTCATGCAAGTGTACAAGTGTGTGTGTATGTGTACACTTAATATATTTTGATATAAAAAATAAAATTGTATTTTTCTTATTGAATTACCTCTAAAACTTTAGACAATGGACAATTTTATTTCTATAGAAACTGTAATTTAATAATTAACCAGACAAACGAATACATAAACAGGCAAATTTCCGAAAATTGTGGTAATATGTTTTACTTCGTAAACATTTCTTGTATTTATGTCTATTAATACAGTAATAGTTAAAATACAAAATATCTTACTTCACATATTTATCAAAAGATGGCGCTAATTCAGAAATTTTCCAATTACAGAAATCAAACAATCCAGCAATTCTCTGAATTCTTATTTATCTTATTTGACCTAGATTTTCTTAATGTTCAATTAAAATGATTTTAAACATCTTAATTCAGTTAACTTGCAAACATTTATCTCCATACAGTGCCATATTTATTTATTTAAACTGTAGTGTATTAATCTAAAATTATGGAATGAAAGGTATGGATTTAATGCCTATATTCTCCAGTGCGGTGTGGTGGTGGTGAGAGATAGTATAACCGTTGAGGTACCATAATCTACCAATATTATTAACGAAATGAAATTACATGTACATCCATAAATCATTGGAAATATTTGTATAGAGAGTTCAATATATTTTACATAATAAATTTTCTACACTTTTTAAACAATCGCTTTTATTTAGAAGTGTAAATATTTTTTATATTGCTATAAAATTAAATACATATTAAAACTGTATAACCATGTATATATTTCAGTAAGGTCGTATCGAGCGATTTGACCTCATGTTATAGGAGTAAGTAAAAGGCCTTTGGCAGACGAGAAGTGCTTTTTATTAGCACTCCTTAGTAACTTAAAGAGTTCGCTTAGTTTATTATTGGAAAAGATAAACGACTTTGAAAAGTTGATTTCTGACCTATGTAATTAGTTAACTTAATATTGTTTTTTACACATGCTGCTTTTTTACCGTAAATGTAACCAAAACATCTGTCAATAATAAGAAGTGAAAGTGAAAGTTTTTTATTTTAAATAGGCACATGACAATTAAGAGAAATCACGCTCCTGACGAAGGTGATTAAATTTTTTGCATACTTATGAGTATAGTTATTGGGAAATTTTCAGCTCCTACTCACCTTGTCAAAGTTCAGTAAAACAAGCTTTTGTATGGTGAAAGCTGTCTGTCAGGAACACAAACAGTTTTTGCAATTGAGACATGAAGTTAACAAAGTAAATAAAACTGAAAAACCTTATGACATTACAGGCTTTTCTGTGTTTTTAACAGCTTTTAGAAGGGATTTAATTTTAAAACGTATCGATATTTAAAAAAATACATATACCTACGTAATTAAAAATAAAAGTTGTATAAATCAGCTACTTAGTAGCAGTATTAGTAGCTGATTTAAAAAAGTGGATGTTATAAATTTGTTTCATATTAAATGTAAAAACTCTAACAGTGCATTGTTTAAAGTTAACTTTAAGCAAAGCACTGTCATAGTTGTTAATTTCATCGCAACATGTGATTTACATATATACAAACTAATTCTTATAAAAATAATAACTAATAATCAAATATATTATGAAACGGTCGCAAAACGTAAATGTACAAAACACCTCTTTACAGTACTTGGACTCGGACTTCACTTAGACTATTATTATTATTGTTGCTTTAAAATGTTATTTGAAAGTAATATTTAAGATTTTCTTATGTTATAAAAAAACTTACATATCCTACAATAATTTAATACTATTTCATTTGCGGATATTGATAAAAAAAAATTAAAGTAAGGCTGTAAGTGAGAAAATCGGAAGTCCGCTTTGATAATTAATTATCGGGGTTGCATCCGGTAATTATCACCGACAAACAGTAGCTGTGTTCGTATTTAGATGCACCACAGTCTAATCGTTGATATAAATGCACTTATAACATTATATTTATATAAATAACAGCATTTTGTAGTAATATAGACGGTTACATAACGGAGTGGACAGGTCATTTTCACATAACAATGTAAAATCTAAAACAGAAGTTTATCGATCGGGGTGCACAATAAGGTTATGTAGCAATAGTCCATTGCAGAGATCCTCTACGACGTATAAACTATAACATACCTTTAAGGTTATAGCAGTTTCCTTTATATTATAACAACACACACTGTTCTTATCACAATTTAAGACACTCGCACTTATTCCATTTCATATATTAATCACTTATCGCCGCATAACACTAGTTTTAATTTTAAAAAAATGCTATTTCAACTTCAATCACAGTACGTAACACGATCCTTTTTTTATATATTTGTACAAAATAAAGAATAGTATTTATTTTAAAAACTTATATAATAATAACAAATAATTATAATTTATTACCCAATGAAAGTAAAGCACTAGCTGACTTGCCCCGATGTAGATGTTAAGAGGTTATTGCTTTGTGCGTTATTTTTTTCGACTGCCAAAATTGTTCTAGTTCAGAAAAGCGTCTTGCAGTAGCTACCCTAATTACCCAAGCAACTTTAAAACGCATGCGCCTACTAAAGCGACCTCGCCCCTCTATACCCCAATAGGTGACGTCACCATAGTAATATGATCAGGGGTGCGAACAGAGCAGCCAGTGATGACTTCCCTAAACTACAACTTTGTTTTCTAACTAACTTGTAAGGGGTTTTGGGCGACCAATCTTTTTGTAAGTGACTTACGTTACATAAGATATTATATAAACAACGAGATGAAACATTTTTTATTATAATAACAACAATATCAGTACCAAAGTAAAAATATTTACCTTCATGCAGTTTGTAAATTAAATATTGCTTACTGGCTGGTACACGAAATTTAAGTAAAACGTCATATATGTAAAATCAAGTCATTCCTAGAATTTTGCGGATATATTGGTTTATGATATTTTATAAATTGCGTTTTTCCAGAAATAAAGAAAATGCTTGTAGCGCGGGTATGTCGATCAATCAATATTTGTGTGGTATTTGATATTCAGTTGTATCCTAAATAATTATTACTTTAAAGTTTAAAAAGCGCGTCACGTGAGATCTATTTAATTTTTATGTTTTTTTTTGTATTTTGTGTAAGGCCGATTTGAAGTATTAAAAAGTTTTATAAGAAAATGAGTAATTCTGGATGTGAATGGATAAATATATTTTTCAGGTAAAGTTTGGAATTAAGAAAAGTACCAAAATTATCGGAAATGGTTCGTAACATAATACCAAGATAAATTTTTAAATTAAATAAGTTCATCATGGCTAAAAATGTGATAGAAACTATTTCTAACAATAACTTTAATTGTGGCATCTTTTCAATGATTAACAAATTATTAATTTACAATTAATTAGGATTTTCGAAAAAACCTAAGATGTCACCATCTTCCCAATATTGACGATAATATATAGAGAAAGCTTAATTCATCGAAGCTGAAAGCGACATGGTAGCTTAATTAGTAAAGCGGCGGAAGGTTTCCCAGATGTCGCAGTTTCAAGTCCAACCCAGTTACGATGAATTCTTCCTTCTATATGAATTTAAAATACCACCAAGATTAATAATAGAATATCTAATTATACATACGTAGCAAGTCAAAATCAGCAAATAAAATATCTAACGAAAAATCAACTATTTTGACCACAGTTATATCACAACTGTTTCAGATTTGTTTAGAGTACCCAGACGAACAGCGGCGTACACTATTAAATACCACAAACACGATTGTCTGGTGATAGGGGCTGGTGGGGCTGGGTTGAGATCTGCTGTAGGTCTCGCTAGAGGGAATTTCTCTGTTGCCATTGTTAGCAAACTATTCCCAACTCGCTCTCATACTATTGCAGCTCAAGGCGGCATGAATGCGGCTATTGGTAATTTTCTTATCACCTATATAAAAATAATAATTGACCCACATAATTAATATTTATTAATTTTTAAGTGGAATCTCAAACATAATTTTAAACGGACTTAACTTTAAAAATGATATAATTTCATACAGATTTCAGTGAGATTTCGTTCATGATCGATGGCATTATCGAAAATCCTTTCTTACGGATAACATTATAAAAATATTCTAAGTTCCAAATTACAGATTTCAAAATATCTTAGTGTTCTAATAAATATTGTTTTCAAACCAAAATTAAATTGTATTTTGTCTATCTCTCTCAGAGAACCATATTTACATTTATTTTTAGCGTAAAAGGTGAAGGTAATAATAAAGAACAGAATGTAAGATCAACGTGAATGATAAAATAATAGAACAAGTGAATGAAGTGGTATATTTGGGAAGTTTGTTTAGCAGAGACGGAAGATACGAAATGGATGTGGAGAGGCGTATTGCTGTCGGTAACAGAGTCAACGGTGCTTTGGCTGCATTGTTGAGACGGCCAAACGTTAGCATAGCTGCACGTTTGGCTGTACATATTGCGGTTTTGCTACCGACTCTGTTATACGGCAGCCAAACGTGGGTAACGCAGAAGAAGAATGTAAGAAAGATGAATGCTGTGGACATGCGATCTCTTCGCAGAATATGCGGAGTCAGTTTAGCTGATCGAATCCGCAATGAAGAGATCCATAGAATGGCAGGTACTAGCGAAGATGTCACGGTGAGAATGAAAAAGAACGTACTCAGGTGGTTTAAGCACGTCGAACGAATGAGTGATGAAAGAATGGTAAAAAAGATTTATATTATATTAAGTCCCCCGCAAGGGATATGGCGTGAAGATAAATAAATAAATATATATATTATATATATAATAATCCTATTTCATATTATTACTGTTAAAAAAACAGGAAGCATGCATGCTGACGATTGGCGTTGGCATTTCTACGATACCGTCAAAGGTTCTGATTGGCTTGGAGATCAGGTTTACTAAGTTTAATGTTTTTAATATATTTTTAAAGATTAAATAAATAATATCATTAATTTGAAAAAGATTCGTTTAGATTTTAATATCATATTGTATTGTAATTCGGCAACACATAGCTTAATAAATTAATTCGGCAAAACGTAAGTTAATAAACATTTAAATCAATTATTATTACATAATCAAACTAGTAGTAGTAGTAAGTAGGCCAAGTAGTAGTAGTAACTTTCACCCTAACCTCTTTAAGGATTCAATTCAATACTTGGCTCGAAATGCACCAGGTTGTGTTTTTGAGTTAGAGAACATGGGAATGCCATTCTCTAGGACCAAAGAGGGAAAGATATATCAAAGATCATTTGGTGGCGGTACTATTAATAACGGAAAACAAATTGCTAAAAGAACTTGTGCGGTTGCGGACCGGTAAGCAGTATTAAAGTATTATTTTGAACTTTTTTGGTTTGAAATTATTACAAAATAATACATAAAAGGTTTTTAAAGCAGTGTACAAAAAGAATTAAATCAATTTTCTTCATATTTTAAACAATATTTCTTAATAGTAAGTTAGTAGCGCCATCTGAAATTGTTTTCTGTTAAACATTTTGCTGCGACATCTTTTGGATGAAAAAAGTTTCGTAGTGAGTTTTCGAGTCAGGGCTCGGTAATAGGGTGAGTTTCTGAGTTAAAATATGCAGAATGTGAGCGATGACACTAAATTCGATGTTTCACATCAAGTTTGAGTTAAACGCCCTCTCCTGGAAATAATATGCACTATGTATTGCTGTAAGTTGCATTCGCATCCGAACGGCAAAGGTGAAACCTGAAATCTACTGAAAAGTACATTTCAGATTTACCATGAAAAATATCTACCAGCTTGAGTAACATAAACTGCATAAATGTAGTAGTTACCGTGATTTCCGGCTTTTGTAAGCTTTCTAAATTTTAATTGGCGAAGTGCAGTCATCGTACCTTTGTATAAAGGCAAAGGTTCACAGATAGACTGTGCAAGCTATAGGGCCATCAGTTTGATTAGCTTGGGCGGTAAAGTTTATGCTAAAATTTTAGCGAGAAGAATGCAAGAGAGATCTGAAAGGCTGTTGTGGGAGGCACAAGGAGGTTTTAGACCTGGAAGAGGGTGTATAGATCAGATCTTTTCCCTCCGCATGATCACGGAAAAGTTTTTGGCCCTAAACCAAAAGGTTTTCTGTGCTTTTGTGGATTTGGAAAAGGCGTTTGACAGGGTTGTGAGAAAGAAGTTATGGGAGATATTGCCCCGATACAATGTGAACGGACTCTTGCTACAGGCTGTAAGGTCTCTTTACCGAGATCACTCAGCCTGTGTGCGAGTAGGAGCTGGCATGTCGCCCTGGTTTGACATCCAATCGGGTATTAAGCAAGGTTGCGCTATGTCAGCTTGGTTGTTCAATTTGTATTTGGATAGTTTTCTCCAAGGAGTGAAAGATAGTGACATGGGAGTGAAAGTAGGTGACCTTAAGATCAATTGCTTACTATATGCAGATGATGCCGTGCTCATTGCATCATCAGAATGCAATTTGCAGGCATTGGTCACCACTCTGAAAGATGGGTGTGAAATTAATGGTCTTAACCTGAATGTAGATAAGACGAAGGTTCTGATATTTGAAAGAAATGAAGAAAGAACAGAATGTAAGATCAACGTGAATGATAAGATAATAGAACAAGTGAATGAAGTGGTATATTTGGGAAGTATGTTTAGCAGAGACGGAAGATACGAAATGGATGTGGAAAGGCGTATTGCTGCCGGTAACAGAGTCAATGGTGCTTTGACTGCATTGTTGAGACGGCAAAACGTCAGTATAGCTGCACGTTTGGCTGTACACAATGCAGTTTTGCTACCGACGCTGTTATACGGCAGCCAAACGTGGGTAACACAGAAGAAGAATGTAAGAAAGATGAATGCTGTGGAGATGAGATCTCTTCGCAGAATATGCGGAGTCAGTCTAGCTGATCGAATCCGCAATGAAGAGATCCACAGAATGTCAGGTACTAGCGAAGATGTCACGGTGAGAATGAAGAAGAACGTGCTCAGGTGGTTTGGGCACGTTGAACGAATGAGTGATGAAAGAATGGTAAAAAAGATTTATATGTGAGCGGTAAGAGAGACAGGGGGAGGCCTCGAGTGACCTTCGAAAACACAGTAGCTACGATACTGGAGGAAGGTCACGTAAAAAGCATGAGGACCACCCGGAGGGCATGTATGAAGAGGTTGATGTCTGTGGCCGAGGCGAAAGAGGTATTTCAGAGACCGTAGCGTTTGGCGCTCCGTCGTCTCTGGCTACCCCGCAAGGGATATGGCGTGAAGGTAAATAAATAAATAAATAAAATAAATAAATTTTAATTTTGGTGATTTTTTTTAACGAACTTACTGTACTACACTTTAAAGTCTTTAAAAATAATATTGGTTATCAAGTTCTAGTTTCTGAAACTAGATTAAGCTTCTGCTGGTAAATACGCTTTAATTTCTCAACAATGGATTTTTATCACTAATAACCGTAGTCTAATAAATGAATCACAAGTCCCAGAGGAATTTCGTTTGATATCTCGAAATGTGATTATTGATTCTTTTAAAAGTATCGAATTAGATATTTTAGTTATGACAAATTATTAAGTAACCAACGTTTTCCAGTACTGGTCATGCACTTTTACACACCTTATATGGTTATAGCACGAAGTTTAAAAATATTGAGCTGTTTAGCGAGTTTTTTGTCCTTGATATTCTCCACCAAGATGGGGCAGTGGTGGGCGCACTTGCCTTTGACATGGATGATAGCAGTCTTCATTGGTTAGTTAAAGCTACCTATATTATATTAAATACAATGTTGTTACTATTTAAAAATTAAATTTAAACAGTTTTCAAGCCTTAAATACCATCGTATGTGCGGGTGGATATCCTCGCATGTATTTTTCAACTACTGCAGCTCATACATGCACAGGCGACGGCTGCGCTATGGTGTCTAGAGCTGGAATACCTTTACAAGATTTAGAGTTTATACAGTTCCACCCAACAGGTAAAACACATCTATAAATTGTTTTTATAAATTGCTTTATAAAAAAAATTACACATAAATTACCAACTACAAATAGGGATGTACGGCTCTGGTTGTCTCATGACCGAGGGCTGTCGTGGTGAAGGTGGTTATATAGTCAACAGTGAAGGAGTTAGATTCATGGAAAAATATGCTCCTAAGGCCAAAGATCTCGCAAGCAGGGATGTAGTTTCAAGATCTATTGCAACGGAAATAAAAGAAGGTGCATTATATTGAAGAACATGATTTACAGAATCATATTAAGACGGTTTATGTTTATTTCTATGATTACTTTTATATTTATAGGAAGAGGTGTGGGTCCAAAGAAAGATCATGTCTTCCTACAGCTTCATCACTTACCTCCTGAGACGATAAGAAACCAATTACCAGGTATTTCAGAAACCGCTTGGACTTTTACCGGGGTTGATGTTTACACACAGCCTGTGCCTATAGTACCCACGGTCCATTACACTATGGGAGGAATACCAATTAACTACAAAGGCGAGGTAATTTTAACGTTGCTTGGAATCCATTGCTTTAATAAATAATAAATAGTAATATAACATTTTCAACATTAGGCTTTGCTACACCAAAATGGTACAGACTGTCCTGTACCAGGTCTACATGCTGCCGGAGAAGCAGTCAGTAATTGTCACGGTGCCAACAGACTTGGTGCAAATTCTATTCTTGATGTCGTTGTCTTTGGAAAATCAGTTGGTGAAAATATGCCTCATGTTGCAAAACCAGGAGCTTCTCAACCTAAGTTAAAAGATGTGAGTTTTATGGTATTAATAATTCATGCTAAGCTGCTTAAATTTACATAAAATTCTTTTAATTTGAAATAGGGCGTTTGTGATGAAAGCTTGGATAATTTTGAAAGTGTTCGTAACGCTAATGGATCCGTACCGGTTCATGAGTTAAGGGACGCTATGAGGCATACTATGCAAAACAAATGTGGTGTGTTTAGAGAAGAAAAGTTGTTAAGTCAAGGTATTGTTTTCCGATAGCTTTATTGTTTTAATCGAAATGAAACTCTCGCAAATATGTATTTTTTCACCACACTCTAAAATTAAGATTAAAATTATTTATAACATTTATTACAGCCAATACAGAAATCCAGAAGTGGTACAAGATGTTTAATGATATACGAGTTACGGACCGTAGGCCAAACTGGAATTCAGATCTTATAGAAGCCTTGGAATTGCAAAACATGCTACAAACTGCGGTTCAGGTAGTGGCCTGTGCGCTAAACCGAAAAGAGAGTCGAGGAGCTCACTTTAGAGATGATTTTCCGAAAAGAATTGATGAAATGGATTATAGCAAAGATACCAAGGGCCAAGTAAGAATAACTATAATTGAAATTTTTAACTTTTAATACGCAGATTCTAATTATAAACCTTTCTGATTCTAATAAGTCTATAAATAATTAATAATATTACTGTTACTTGTGTGAAGAAATAGGATTAAATTAAATTAAGCACAATGTTACAGACTAAAAAACCTATTGAACAACATTGGAGAAAACACAGTCTCTCCACGCTTGATGCTAAATCGGGTAAAGTTACCATCATCTATAGACCGGTGATCGATAAGACCATTGATGACGAAGTACAAACAATACCGCCTGTGCCAAGAGTGTATTAATTATGTCTTGTTATTTTTTGTTACTGAGATATACAACTAATAAAGCTTTTAATTTTTGGATGTTTTAGATTCATACTTCCGTACAAAGTTCTACTAAATGAATTAAAAATAAACATACAACTTACAACTCCTAACTTACTATTTTACAACAAACTGAAGAGAAAAATAGTATATTTTAAATAGACCTGTCGCTCACGCAAGACGATAGAGTAAATGTTGTTTTTCCCGGTTTTGTAAATATTTGAAAAAACAAAAATAAATATCTTATTTTAAAAATAGAAAAAAAAATTGTGGAGTCAGTTTGAGTCAGTCAGTAATTGTCATGTGTAACATATATGTAGAGTAACTAGTAACAATTAATATGTTCCTACACTTGTATGGTTGTATCTAATGTCCAATTTGTAATATAGGTAATTATCTACAGATTTATATACAACTTGTCATGAATTAAGATATAACACAGATACACACTACTTATGTGGAATAGATTATGAATATCAAGACGAAAATAATAATATAAGAATTAAACAAAGATTCTCAAATATGAAATGGCTTTCGACTTTATTTTTTGCCAATAATTAAATTGGACAATCTTGTTACAAACAATCAAAACTGTAATTTATAAAATATTTTTCAACATATGAATTAATGCTAAACATTTTATAATATAGTTTATTGTAACTATTCATAAAACAATGTGCATATACATATCCCATTTTTTACTATATGAGCTCTTCGCGTCGGAATGATTTGATGTGTATAATAGTATCAAATCATAGCTCTATATTTCAATTTAAGGTATCATATAAACAACAATATTCTAAGATCACACTTCAGGAAGCGGTGATATATACAAGTTTAAAAATATGTCAATATAAATGGAGTTTCAAAACTACTGTTGAAGATCAGAATCCAATAGAGTTCCAATAACGGATTATATTATATTTATATAATGATAAACATAGAATCATAAATTTTTTCCAAAAAATGTATAATTTATTATTTTTGCTAACAATCTAAAATTGCATATTTTGTATCAAAATATATCAAATAATTAATTTTAAACAATATTCTTCAATATAAGAACTCTTTGCGACGGGAGAGGTTGACGTGTTTACAATGGACTATACAAGATGTGGATTCGTTTTAATAATTGTATCGAATCACAGCTTGTATATTTAATTTTAAGCTATCACATGACAAAAACATCAAAAGAAGAAGAAGAAGAAGCAAAAAGAGTCTATTCTAACATATAAAACTAAATGCATGACATGATATCCACTGAAGAAGTCTAGAGCATGATTTCCAATCTTAGATAAATCCACATTAATATATTAAACGTGATAAGCATATAACAGAAAATTATTTACTTGTTCTCAGATATTTATATTTAATACTATCTGTTAACTCTCTAAAACCCCTCATTTTGTATCGATATGTCAAATACTGTATTCTAAACAATGTTTTTCATTATAGGAATTCATCGCAAAGGCATCAGTTGATGTGTTTATAATGGACTATACAAGATGTGATTTCGTTTTAATAATTGTATCGAATCACAGCTTGCATATTTCATTTTAAGCTATCACGTGACAAAAACATCAAAAGAAGAAGAAGAAGCAGGAAGAGTGTTCTAACATACAAAACCAAATGCATGACATGATACCCACTGAAGAAATGTAGAGCATGATTTCCAATCTTGGATAAATCCACATTAATATATTAAACGTGATAAGCATATAACAGAAAATTATTTACTTGTTCTCAGATATTTATATTTAATACTATCTGTTAACTCTCTAAAACCCCTCATTTTGTATCGATATGTCAAATACTGTATTCTAAACAATGTTTTTCATTATAGGAATTCATCGCAAAGGCATCAGTTGATGTGTTTATAATGGACTATACAAGATGTGGTTTCGTTTTAATAATTGTATCGAATCACAGCTTGCATATTTCATTTTAAGCTATCACGTGACAAAAACATCAAAAGAAGAAGAAGAAGCAGGAAGAGTGTTCTAACATACAAAACCAAATGCATGACATGATACCCACTGAAGAAATGTAGAGCATGATTTCCAATCTTGGATAAATCCACATTAATATATTAAACGTGATAAGCATATAACAGAAAATTATTTACTTGTTCTCAGATATTTATATTTAATACTATCTGTTAACTCTCTAAAACCCCTCATTTTGTATCGATATGTCAAATACTGTATTCTAAACAATGTTTTTCATTATAGGAATTCATCGCAAAGGCATCAGTTGATGTGTTTATAATGGACTATACAAGATGTGGTTTCGTTTTAATAATTGTATCGAATCACAGCTTGCATATTTCATTTTAAGCTATCACGTGACAAAAACATCAAAAGAAGAAGAAGAAGCAGGAAGAGTGTTCTAACATACAAAACCAAATGCATGACATGATACCCACTGAAGAAATGTAGAGCATGATTTCCAATCTTGGATAAATCCACATTAATATATTAAACGTGATAAGCATATAACAGAAAATTATTTACTTGTTCTCAGATATTTATATTTAATACTATCTGTTAACTCTCTAAAACCCCTCATTTTGTATCGATATGTCAAATACTGTATTCTAAACAATGTTTTTCATTATAGGAATTCATCGCAAAGGCATCAGTTGATGTGTTTATAATGGACTATACAAGATGTGGTTTCGTTTTAATAATTGTATCGAATCACAGCTTGCATATTTCATTTTAAGCTATCACGTGACAAAAACATCAAAAGAAGAAGAAGAAGCAGGAAGAGTGTTCTAACATACAAAACCAAATGCATGACATGATACCCACTGAAGAAATGTAGAGCATGATTTCCAATCTTGGATAAATCCACATTAATATATTAAACGTGATAAGCATATAACAGAAAATTATTTACTTGTTCTCAGATATTTATATTTAATACTATCTGTTAACTCTCTAAAACCCCTCATTTTGTATCGATATGTCAAATACTGTATTCTAAACAATGTTTTTCATTATAGGAATTCATCGCAAAGGCATCAGTTGATGTGTTTATAATGGACTATACAAGATGTGGTTTCGTTTTAATAATTGTATCGAATCACAGCTTGCATATTTCATTTTAAGCTATCACGTGACAAAAACATCAAAAGAAGAAGAAGAAGCAGGAAGAGTGTTCTAACATACAAAACCAAATGCATGACATGATACCCACTGAAGAAATGTAGAGCATGATTTCCAATCTTGGATAAATCCACATTAATATATTAAACGTGATAAGCATATAACAGAAAATTATTTACTTGTTCTCAGATATTTATATTTAATACTATCTGTTAACTCTCTAAAACCCCTCATTTTGTATCGATATGTCAAATACTGTATTCTAAACAATGTTTTTCATTATAGGAATTCATCGCAAAGGCATCAGTTGATGTGTTTATAATGGACTATACAAGATGTGGTTTCGTTTTAATAATTGTATCGAATCACAGCTTGCATATTTCATTTTAAGCTATCACATGAGACGAAATATTAAGGACTAGCACAAGAGAAAGAGGATATTTAAATATACGAGAGTAAAGACATTAAAGTGGAAGATGATTCAAAATAGATACCTACTTATCAAGATCAGAATTTGAGTTCAAATCACCTATTATATTATATTTATATAATAATAAATATATAATTATTTATTTGTTCTGAAAAGAGTATAATTTTATTATTTTTCTAATAATCTAAAGTCGCATAATTTGTTTTAACATTTGTCAAATATTGTTAAATATAAGAGTTCTTCGCAACGGGATAAGTTGATATGTTTAAAATGGACTATACTAGATGTGGTTTCGTTTTAATAATTGTATCGAATCACAACTTGTATATTTCATTTTAAGCTATCACGTGAGAAGAAACATCAAAATATAGTGCAAAAGGTAAAGGGTTCAAAATTACCAAATTAAAAACATTTTATAATAGCTACTAAAGAAGACTAGAATACGAATACTAGAATCTTAAATTGATATATTTCAACATATCTCTTTATTATTTATTATTTTATAATAATCATCAATTTTGTGTGCTTTCCTACTTATTATTATTAGTTAATTTTATAACTGCATTTTTACCTTTGGTACATTCTCCTAGAATCATGGAGAAAGAGTCAGAAGGAAGTAGAAGAATTGTGTGCTTTGAATGTATTTAATAATTTATTTCAGAGAAGTCAGGCGTTTTCAAAGTCAGAGCTGAATGCAATATATAACCGACTTTTCCTAATGTGTGGATCAATTCTCACAGCTCAATACTAGGTCTCGGCAACTATGATATCACGGCTACTCTCTATGACTGTGAAGCTGTGTGATTTGATAAGAGGATAGATATACTACAGTCTACAAGCTAGAGTTTTTGATGTTGCCCCTCCGTCGGAATCACTGGATTACTATTAGATAGATAAAGTTTCTATAATGTTGACTCAAAATTAGATTTAATAGCAGCAGCGAACTTATTGCTTAATGAAAAGAGCAGCTTGAATGTAAAGAAAAACAATTATTAGCGATTGTTAGTAAGGAAGTAGAGAAGAAGCAGCTGGGGATACACTAGCACAGCATGAATCATTTTCAGGAATCTGGTAATCATAAGGCCTTGTGTGACAGTGGCCTGCGTTCCTCCAAAAACTATGACTCTAAAAGCCTTACAGTGATTGAAATTAGAAACTGTGTTATAAATGATGACAACATTTGATTCAGGTATTCAGGTGTTTTTCTGAGTTCTTATAGAATGTACTTATAAAAAAATAAAATTAAAAATATATATGTGTGAAACAACGTTCACACATGTGCAATATGTGCAATAAATTATGAATGGAAACAAATTTCATATAAATTGTAATTCGTGATTTATAATCGAACTCGTAATTCACAGGGACTTTAATGCACATAATACCGATTGATTACGGCTATATGCCACCGACTGCATGGAGAAATCTGTATTTAACTAACTTAACTGTCTAACTTTTCTTGTCTGGTCTGGTTTGATAATAGTGTGCCCCAGTTAGTTAGAATACTGGGTCCCAACATTTTGAGCGAATGTCGGTTTCGTGGTCATCTGTAAAGCAAGTCCAAGTTGGCCTCAATGAAATTGGGTGTGATGAATAGAGCGAGGCAGTATTTCACACCTGGTCACACGTGGTTTTCATCTCTAGTTCGGATCACCTGAATATCAGCTTCTACTTTCTGACCGCGTACAACGTAGAACCGTTCGGATCGTTGGATACCCGATGCCCTGTGAACGGCTGGACTTTCTGGAAATGGGTAGAGATGTGGCATCTTTGTGCGTCTTCTATCGTATTTAAACGGGCAGTGTTCAGAAGAGCTATTTGATCAAATGCCGAATTTCATCACTGGACAGTATGTCATCGCCTGCAATACCGTTCGTACCATATGGATACGTGGCGACCGTCTACTGTACAGTTTTCAAGGACCTTTCTTCCACATACCACTAAAATTTCCTTAAGCGGTGTTTTCGATTTCGATCTTATATAAAAAAAAATTTAAAAAAGTGGCGCGTCGCTTTTTTGTTTGCTGGCTCTTTATTTAAGTCTAATTATCTGATTCTACGTTTTGGTAATTTGATCGTAAATTAAATAGTGTAATCGTAAAGTTTACAATATTTCATGATACAAAATTTATATATGTCGTTTGTGTAAAAAATTAAGTGTATATTTATATAACATACAATTATTCTATTAATAACAAGAGAAAACTATATATATGTCACCCATTGTAATACTAGTAATATTTCAGTTAACAATAAAATGATTTTTTACAGAATTTTAATATTTCAATTAACAATAAGATGCTCATATTATACAAACAAAATGGGACGAGTTGACTGATGTATTCTGAATTATAGTATATATCGGATATATCTATATTGCTTCATCGAGGTTATCTGTTCGGTAACCTACCTTGTGATGTCAGATTCAACTTCTCCAATGAAGATATGAAGAGGTAACTGGTTGAGTTTTTTTTATTAGTATTATATAGTTTTATTTTCATGTTATTGGTTGAAAATTTTTGAAAAGAATTACTAAAACAATCATCCACCATCCTATGTTCCAGTTATTTGACGTCGACGCAATGTGTTATTTCCTTCCACTCACACTCTTATTGCAAAATTGAAATTGCAAAATGGATTTCCTAAAAGATTTTTCCGACTTCTAAATCGCGTAAAAATATATTTTACATATAAGGTATTTTTAAGAGCTTGTATTTCTTAAAATAAATATCTTTATGGTTTCTATTGTGTGCTTTGTAGCTTTATTGTTAGTTTAGCTTGCTAGGAATAATTTCCATAAAATCTTCAGTTACGATTTCAGAAATACACAATCCTGATATTGTCTAACTTAGTTAACCAATCTGTTGTCAAGAAATTATGCACAGTTTTTAATTTACTTTAAATTATAATTAGTTGATAATTGCAAACAATTTGCTGAATGCAATGCTAATTGCAAACAACCACAGAATGTATGCACATAGTGCACAGTATTGAGGGTACACAGCGCGGAAGGCAGAAGGCCGAGGCCCCAGACCTCAGCGCCCCCCAAATTTGGCGCCCCGGGCCGTCACCCCATCGCGCGCCCCCCTAACGCCGGCACTGTCTGTATGGATACCTAAATTTAGACTGTTGTTGAAGGTGTTGATTTTCCACGTCTGTTTAGGCGATATGCGATTTTTCCATGTACAATAATTTAGATTTTTAAGTATAATCTTTGGTCTATCATTAGTATCAGCATCTTGCTGTATTAAGAATTTATATTACAATTGCTATCGCAATTAGTGGTCTCATGTTCTCTAATAAATTCTGCTAAGTGAACTCTAGAGATATAAGTTTTATACATAAACGTACAACAAAGAACCCTAATTATAAGAAAATAATACTATAAAGTATAGTATAAATAGAAGAAATTTATCTTACAACGTGACCAACTATTTAATGTAAAATAATTACAATAAATGTTGAAGAATATAATCGCAATATTTTCATTATCAAGGAATCTTAAAGTTTATAGATATTAAATATGATAGCATAAAATAAAAATAATATTATATCTTTTAGTCCTTTTCTAAAACAATCTACTGTTGAAGTCTTCCGAGTCCGACTCATAGTCTTAAATTTGCAATGTTGTCAAACATTTTGTTTAATTACAACATGTCTAATAAGTGTCAAGTCTGATACAAATGAAAAATTTATTCTACCAGGGCTTAAAGTTCTTTTCTCAATTATTTAAAGACTAAGTATTAAGCATTATTATTGAATGTGTGTAACTTGTGTCTTGTATTCTCTGAAATCTATCATCAGTTCTTTGATTAGCTTGAACTTTCAATAAAGAGTCTACTTCTTCCTCAAAGGTCGGTAAAGTTAAGCTATGATAATTTTCTTTTAGATTACCTGTACACTAGGTGGCCTTTCTAGAATATAAAATAAAAAAAAAAGAGTTAAGGTTAAAAGTATTAATATTCTTTTTCTATAACGCCATCTATTGGACAATATGAGAACTCCATAGGACTCGTCGCTATCCAGAATTACAGTAATATTAACACTGAACTTCAACTAGCGTCATCTTTTAGTTCATCACGACATTAGGTTCGTCCTTGTCCAAGTCAGAAGAGACTGAACAAAGTTCCAATATTTTTATCTAGATGCATTCCAGACATTTACTGTTTGTTAGATGACGGATTCATAAATTACCATTATATATTTATTTATTTTTATATATTTATATACACACTCTCACACACACACACACATATATATATATATATATATATATATATAAATATATATATATATATATATATATATATATATATATATATATATATATATATATATATGTTGTGCGTGAGTGTCAAGATATTCAGTTCCATCACCGAACCGAAATTATTGAAATTTGGTAGTTATCTATTGTTTGATCAACTTAGGATTGTATTTCGATTAATAAAAATCTTTTTTTATTGCGAAATTGAAGGTTTTTTACACAATATGTAAGGAAATTAATTCATCACATTCTTTAATTCACTTCTAAGTTCTATAAGTTTCCAATAGATGGCATTTTTAGTAATAATATTTTAATATATTTTGATTGTTGGATGTCAAAATACAATTGGTAAACTATAATATAATTACAGCTATTCAGATTACACTGTACCTATTGTGAATAATGGAAAAAAATATTTCAAAAGAGTAGAAAAATAAGTAATCATCTAATAATATATGTAATAAAATATGAATTTAAAGAACATTAAAATAAAATTAAGATAAAAGTGTATCAATTATAAGAGCGATAGTGAAAATTATGTGTTTCAATGTAAAGAGTCTTAAAATCGAAAACTCGCCCTGAGTTGTAATGAAATTTTTGTAAAACCAAACTTTGTTTTATTACACTTTATTCTTGGAGGTTCTTATTCTAATATCGGCTATCGGATCGTAACAAATGAATATGGTTTGTTGAATTATTCACGTTATTCAGGATTTTTCTTCACTATTCTAGGTAAGTGTTTTTTGCAGAATTTGATAATCAATAAAAATTATGTCCTTCTTTGTGAATACGAGTCACCCAGTTTTTTTTTGTGTTTTTGTTTAAAAGGCAAACAATTATGGAAGCAATAAAACAAAGTCTGTAACTTCGTTAAAACGTTGCGCGAAATTCACAGCTTAAAACTAGAACCGTAAAACTAATATAATCGTATTCTTTAAAATGACCTAGATTGAGAATAATTTTTAAACTTTCGATCAACTGCGGCGTTGTTACTTAACTTTAGAAGACTTCACATTGCGTCCGTCTACAAATACTCATTGTGCGAAAGATGCATTTTCGTTCTGGAGTTACATTGAATAAGACAAAAATCCTAGTGTCCTAGTAAAAAAAAAATTGACAATTTTTGAGAAATATAATGTTGAAATCTGTAATAATATGATGTATACAGCACGACCTGTTTATAACTACTGGTATGTTTAGTTGTTATAATTTTGCTTATACAGTTGATTTGATATCGTACCTAATGCACCCGTCGACACCTCTCTTAACCATTAAAATCAATGATACTCGACTGAAGGACTAATGCAGATGTAAAGTAATTTATCCTGATTATTTATCAAAAAATTATAAAAAGATGTGTATGAATAGCAAAAATAAATAATACACTAAATGCATAAAAAAATATAAACTGTAACTATTTTGATAGGATTTTCATATGCGGAAATGAAATTGTGGGCCCAGTTAGTTGAATAACATAGATTTTTGATTTTTAGAAGCCATACGTTTTGCTGAATCCCATAGTATTCAACTAACTTTAATACTATCAGATTCTTTGAATTGACTTCAAGCAATTAAGGAAAATTCTTTTCAAAGCAAAATTAGATTTTCAGTTACTTTTCAGGTTCGTGAAAAAATATTTTCCTGCCAACTAAAATAACTTAAAATTGTATTAGCTTATATTCCGGGCTATAAATGGTAATAATGTATTTGTAGACGTATATGCAAAACAAGCAACACAAACAAGTGCCATCTCTCCTCTCATAAGCTACCCTCAATATTTAAATGCCCTTGCTAAAATCCATCTTTACCAAGCTTTACTTCTAATATTCCTCATCCCTAAAATATAGAATGTTTTTTTAAATCTTGTTTTTAGTCTATTTGTGTGGTGTGTTTGTTAATATATTAAAATTAATACAATTAAATTGTAACATTAACCAATATTACAATATCAACCAATTAGTTATGAAAAACTAGAGTTTACAGAGTTAAGTTAGAACATATACACAATATTTACAAATAATACTAACTTTATTTATTTGTGTTGTTTAGGTGCCGGTCAACAATATAACTTCGGTCTCAATATCAATATTCACCTGCCAATTTATGTCACCAAAATTACGTATGTATGGTATCATATGAAGTGTATCTTAATACTTTATTGATTTTCTATTAAAGTTTATATATTTTAAAAAGAATAAACAACATAGACTAGCTAGCCTTTGATATTAGAGGAGAGACCTTAATAATGTTGATCCTTTAATATTAAAGTGTTAATCGATATGGTCTAATCACTTTTTTTTTGTTTAGAATTTCATTGTTTGTAAAATCTATGCTTGAAATATAATGATTTTTCTAAAATGAAAATTTAGAGGATCCTAAAAGGAAGGGTTCGTTAGGGCTGGGGTAAAGGTACTAAAATAGATAAAATCATATAATGGAGAATATCACAACCGATTCAAAATTGTTTAGAGAGTCTGGGTACGAAAAATATAAGAGTAAAAAAAGTTTGTAAAATAAAGAGTCTCTGTATTGATATAATGTAAGTCCTGCAGAAACCTTCAACAATTTATTTTCGTAGAAACGGCCGTTATTATAATAAGTATATAAGCAATAGAACGTTATAAAAATATTGCTACGAGTTAAGTTCACAACACAGAACTCAAAAAAATATTTAATAAATTAAATTAAATTAAATTATATAATGTTAATTCCGTAATAGGGAAAACTAACTAATGGGCTGACTTCGAACAAATTTAACATACTTTTTTATAGGATATCCCTTCGGTCAACAATAAGGATAGTTTTAACTTTGTTTTGAATAATGTTTTCATTTTTATAATTGAATAAAAAATTGTTTTGATCTTTAAGGATGATAAGATAAACATTTTATAACAATCTGCTGAACATTTTTTTTACTTTCGTTCTTAAAGTAATAAAAGAAAAACTACAAAAACAATGTGATCTGAAAATAAATCGGATTTTTTTACTTATCAACTCATTTTATTTTGTTATATAATTCAACAATTTTGGAATGTTGGAACATAATAAAAATGTATTTCTTCATCACTGTCTGTTTCCTAAAACAGATCAGTTTCCATTACTATCTTAAACTTCAATTTAAAATAATTAAACCACTTTTAACCTATACTGTTTTTTGTGTCAAATTATACTCAAAAGTGTCTTACCAAAAATATGAAAATATTAAAACCAAGTAATAGAAAATTCTAAATGTCAATACAGACCGTCGTCGATCGAGGTTGACGAATCGAGGTTGGTGGAATGGCGTACAGTCCTCTTCTGTGCTTAATTGTAGTAGTAGCAAAAGGATGAACCGAGATTAGACCAGCGGTCAAATGAGTTTTTTGCTATTTTTGTGTTTATATACATATATATGAAATAGATTTAAAAAAATGATATATATATATATATATATATATATATATATATATATATATCTACATATAATTTTTTTAAATCTATTTCATGCACCAACTACTGCAATTTTAATTTTAAATAAATGTCCTTATAGGTGTAGGTTGCCTGTAAGAGATCACTCGAAGTGATAAGACCGCCTTTGTACCAATATTGAAGCAATAAATTTGCTGTTCATATTTTATATGTATATTGTGTGCAATAAAGTGTAATAAATAAATAATTAAATATTTTAGGTGACGTTTTTACCTGGTGTCTAATTTCAGGTTTCCAAGACTAGATGAAAATAATCTAGTTTCCAAACACTTAAATTTAAATTTCGAAGTCTTAGAGAAGCATGCATACTCTCAAATTAAAGAGTATATCTGACCGTCGTGTCAAAAGGCGGTCAATTTTTTCCAAAAAATATAGCTAATTTTTATAAAGAACATTTCATTGCAAAATTGCCACTATTACATTCAGACTCAATAGACGTTCACATGGTGCTGTGTCCATGGCTTTAGATTACACATATTTAATGAACGTATGTTCCAGTCCATCAAGGTGTATATAAATATTTAGAGAAAAGTCTGCAATGATAACCGTCTACTTTACAGACAGTATTGAGTATCTACATTATGGAGACTCTTACATTGCACGAGATTTAGCTAATAAAAGTAGTAAGGCATTTCGTCTAACATCATATGATATATTATTGTGACAACTGTTAAATTCACAAATATTTTAAATGGAGTTGTCATTAGCTCATCTGAATCTCACTAATGTTGTGTGAGTCAGGGCAGTCTCATTTACCCCAGATTGTTAATCGGATATGTCTATGCTAACACGTGGAATATAAGCATTGGTACTGAGATCGAACATGATCGCTTATAAATCTTCAATAGAGGCGAAACTTACCTTATCTTTATATTTTTGTATGGGGCTTTAATGATGCCTTTTGAACTTTATTGCGGTTGAATCGTAATTGCAATTAGTAACGTCTCTCAAGACACGCGAATTCGTCTACATAACACTTAGCAAGTGATACGCGTCCATGCTGATCAATGCTGCCAGTTGCTACACCGCTTTGCCTTATTTCAGCTACGTTAGATTATAAGTACGGGTATGTACACATTACTGTATTATTGTTCCTGTAAGCACGTTTATGGGATGCTTTGCTCTGGGAATATTAATTGTTTTATTGCTAACAATAGAGAGGTAATTATTTCAATACCAAGTAAATCATGTATATATATATATATATATATATATATATATATAAAATCTTAACCTTTTTTTAACAATAGCAAAAACGTTGAATATGTTTATTTTTTCTGTAATTAACTGATTAATAACACAGGCACACAAAAAAAAAAAAAAGTCATGAACCAGAGGGGAGACCCCATTATTCTTAGGTTTTTGGGATCGCTGAAACCGAATATGACAATAAAAACTAATTTTAAATGCCAGTTTTCCCGCTAGCACCCCCTTACTACCTCTTAAGGGGTGAAAATTGAAATTTTTGTATAAAATCAAGATAGATGTGTATTTCTACGTTTTTTGGGATGCTGAAACCGAAAATGATAATTAAAAATAAATTCATGACCACTATCACCCCCTACCACCCCTTACGGGGGGTGAAAATTTAAATTTTTCTATAAAGTCAAGATAGATGTGTATTTCTACGTTTTTTGGGATGCTGAAACAGAAAATGATAACTAAAAATAAATTCATGACCACTATCTCCCCCTACCATCCCTTACAGGGGGTGAAAATTTAAATTTTTCTATAAAATCAAGATAGATGTGTATTTCTACGTTTTTTGGGATGCTGGAACCGAAAATGATAACTAAAAATAAATTCATGACCACTATTACCCCCTTACCACCCCTTACAGGGGGTGAAAATTTAAATTTTTCTATTAAATCAAGATAGATGTGTATTTCTACGTTTTTTAGGATGCTGGAACCGAAAATGATTACTAAAAATAAAATTTAAGACCTCTATCACCCATTAACACCCCTCACCGACCCTTAAGACTGAATCATGATTTTTGTCCTATTCTTCACAAGTTTTTTCACTTTTTGTTTTTTTTTTACTTTCTATTTAATACTACTTATACTGTTATCCATCCGGCAGTGTTGTAAAACGCTTAAAAGATGCTGAACCTAATTCTATGCCTCCGAAATAGAATTGTTACTATTTTCCTGAAAATTTAGGAGACTAAAAGATGCTGAACCTAATTCTATGCCTCCAAAAGAGAAGGGACTATTTTCCTGATAATTTAGGAGACTACAGCGAGGAGCAAGATGCAAGGTTCCATCAGGATTAGAGTAGAATTAAATCATGAATATATATCAGATACTTCTGATCGATAAAGCATTTGAATTTCTAATATAAGAGCGAGAGAGAGAGTAACCTCAAACTAGTTTGATAAACATGTTACTTACTGTAAATCGTTAAAATTTCTTCATACATCTTGATTTTATACAAAATTGAAACCCCCCATTAGGGATGGTTAGGGGGTGGTATTGAGTAAAAAAGGTATAAAATTCACTTTTGGTTGTCATTTTCGGTTCCAGCATCCTAAAAAACGTAGAAATACACATCTATCTTGATTTTATAGAAAAATTGAAATTTTCACCCCCTGTAAGGGGTGGTAGGGGGAGATAGTGGTCATGAATTTATTTTTAGTTATCATTTTCGGTTTCAGCATCTCAAAAAACGTAGAAATACACATCTATCTTGACTTTATAGAAAAATTTAAATTTTCACCCCCTTTAAGGGGTAGTAAGGGGGTGATAGAGGTCATGAATTTATTTTTAGTTATCATTTTCGGTTCCAGCATCCCAAAAAACGTAGAAATATACATCTATCTTGATTTTATAGAAAAAAAATCCGTGCCCGCAGGGGGACACGCGTGGGTAGACCTCGTGTGTAACTCATTTAAAATATAACTCACTACCTAAGAATAATACATGATGCCGTTGTTAACATAAAAAATTTTCAAGCAAAAAGCGGTTTTAATTTTTTTTCTCGGAAAAGGTATCTTTTTTGGAAATACTTTTGGTACTTAAATTTAGAGTAAAAAATAACCTTTCTATTAAAAATATTTGCGAGGAGGGAATGGTTACCAGAAAAAAGTTGCCGTGGTTTTACCTACCTAAAATTTACAAGCTAAAAGTGGTTTTTATTTTTTTTCTCGGAAACGGTACCTTCTACGGAAAAACTTTTGGTATTTAAATTTAGAGTAAAAAATAACCTTTCTATTAAAAATACTTGTGATGCAAGAATGTTTACCAGAAAAAAGTTATGATTTTTTTTTCAAAAATTTTCGGTTTTTTTACCCCCACCCCTAAGTTATTGAAGTTAGGTTTTCGGTTTATCTACATTAGTTATAGGTATTTATCAAAGACATCATATAATATGAACGCGATTGATCTCCTTTGTATAGGGACAAAGTTATGGTCGAAAAACTGAAATCAGAAAAAGTGAGGCCCTAGCGCCCCCTGTGACCGGATTTCTCTGGTTAACGAACTTGACCTTCATTTTTGGATCGTTGATTTTTGTGCAAAGTTTGAAAGCGATCCGAGCGAAACTGCGGCCGCTATCGTGCTGACAAAAGTCGAATCTGGACGCACGCACGCATATATATATATATATATATATATATATAAACTTTTTGACCAATGGTCATTTCGGACTCAGGCGGTCATAAGAAGACCTCCTGTGAAGAAATTTTTCCAAAATTCGAAAGTAGGGGACAAATGAATGGGCAGACCGAATTCTTCGAGGTCTACCCAATTGAAATTTTCACCCCCTGTAAGGCGTATTAGGGGGTGATACTGGTCATAAATTTATTTTTAGTTATCATTTTCGGTTTCAGCATCCCAAGAAACCTAGAAATACACATCTGTCTTGATTTTATAGAAAAAAATGAAATTTTCACCCCCTGTAAGGGATGGTAGGGGGTGATAGTGGTCATGAATTTATTTTTAATTATCATTTTCGGTTTCAGCATCCCAAAAACGTAGAAAGACACATCTATCTTGATTTTTTACAAAAATTTCAATTTTCACCCCTTAAGAGGTAGTAAGGGGGTGCTAGCGGGAAAACTGGCATTTAAAATTAGTTTTTATTGTCATATTCGGTTTCAGCGATCCCAAAAACCTAGGAATAATGGGGTCTCCCCTCTGGTTCATGACGTTTTTTTTTTTTGTGTGCCTGTGTAATTTAAGAAGAACAATATATATATATCGTTAAAATAAGGGATAGTTTGAAGGCTTTATTTCGGTCGGAGATGGGTGTTGCTGGCTATTGAAATGTTTATTCGATATTCATCAAATTCTTATTTTCATAAGTTATTATTGTTACAACAACGCCTGTAAAACATGTGTGAATATCTTAAGCTGGTACAAGGGACTCATACTTGTAGTCATACATGGACTGTGTAGATATATTAAACTGTTCATTTTTGTAAAATAAAAATAGATTTTACATCCGCATCTGATTAGGTTGGTTACGGTGCAGTGCAGAATGTTGTAAAACATGACACTATACAATAAACCCACCTAATTGGCTATGTTTTCAAATTAAATTATTTAAAAAAATATATTTTTACTATATATTTACCTATATATTTGTTGATCACCGATCCATTTGAAACTAACCACTAAGCTAACATTCAAAGAAAAAACGGCTATCCTTTCTGTCTATAGAGCAGAAGTGTATCACTTTGATTGATTATCAAACGAGAGGTTAAGACATAAAAAATTACCAACACTTGGCCCTTGAAGTACGCCTTAGTACGCCAAGTATCTTAACAAATTTTTCAGATTTTTTTTCATTCTCAAATATTCATAAGGTATTCTACTATATTAAAAAGTAAAAGAGTAAAGAGAATACCAAAGGATTTCATATTTATAATAATTTTAGTTATAGTTCATGAAATAGAAAGAAATAATATTAAATTTATCTTATTTCTATTACTATTTTTTTTTCTCAATAGAGACTAATGAAGAGTTATAACCAAATAAATATTACAAGAACCAAAAAAAGGTTTTTAAATTATTTTCTTGTTTATAAAAGTACAACTACATCAGTAGGTATGGTATCGTTGTTTCTGTATAGACAATTGTAATACTAAATTGAGGGTTTAGAAGTTTCAATATAATTTTTTCATAATAGGAAATAACTTTAAAGTCGTTTTTTGTCCTGAGTGTAAAAGAATTAAGGAGTAGTAGGATTTTTTAAAATTGGGTAGACCTCGAAGAATTCGGTCTACCCATTCATTTGTACCCGACTTTCGAATTTTGGAAAAATTTCTTCACAAGAGGTCTTCTTATGACCCCCTGAGTCCGAAATGACCATTGGTCAAAAAGTTTACATATATATATATATATGCGTGCGTGCGTCCAGATTCGACTTTTGTCAGCACGATAGCGGCCGCAGTTTCGCTCGGATCGCTTTCAAACTTTGCACAAAAATCAACCATCCAAAAATGAAGGTCAAATTCGTTAACCAGAGAGATCCGGACACAGGGGGCGCTAGGGCTTCACTTTTTCTGATTTCAGTTTTTAGACCATAACTTTTTCCCTATATAGAGAAGATCAATCGCGTTCATATTTTATGATGTCTTTGATGAATACCTATAACTAATGTAGATAAACCGAAAACCTAACTTCAATAATTTAGGGGTGGGGATAAAAAAACCGAAAATTTTTGGAAAAAAATCATAACTTTTTTCTGGTAAACATTCTTACATCACAAGTATTTTTAATAGAAAGGTTATTTTTTACTCTAAATTTAGGTACCAAAAGTTTTTCCGTAGAGGATACCGTTTTCGAGAAAAAAAATAAAAACAACTTTTAGCTTGAAAATTTAAGGTAGGTAAAACCACGGCAACTTTTTTCTGGTAAACATTCCCTCCTCGCAAATATTTTTAATAGAAAGGTTATTTTTTACTCGAAACTTAAGTATCAAAAGTATTTCCAAAAAAGATACCTTTTCCGAGAAAAAAAATAAAAACCGCTTTTTGCTTGAAAATTTTTGATGTAAACAACGGCATCATGTCTTATTCTTAGGTAGTGAGTTATATTTTAAATGAGTTACACACGAGGTCTACCCACGCGTGTCCCCCTGCGGGCACGGATTTTTTTCTATTTGTAATTTACTTTCTGTTATAGGTACATGTGTACCTATAACAGAAAGTAAATTCAAGTCAATAGTCAAGACAATTACAAAGACAATTGCCAATAAAAGTGTTTCATTTTAAAATAAAAAATAGAAGTCGCAAGAGGCTTTCTGGTGTCAACGATTTTTTAATCCTGTTTTTTTAAATTTTATATAAGCTTTGTTTAATAAAACAAAAATAATATGAATCACCAACTCTCTATCTATACGCAAAAAAAAAACAAATTTCTTTGTAAATATCATATATATAATATATTGCTGAAAGTTAACCTCAGCTATCTAACGTGGCATCATTTTTGCCTTTGAAATATAATTTACTCCACAGCAACGTAGGAAGATATAAGTTATCTCAAAAATACCTGCAAGGGCATTGTGGATCCTTTGTTGGATGTTAAGAATCAGTCAGCGCATCGAAGGGGTGATAATCCCGCGCAGGCGAAGCGGAGCTCCACCCCGAGGGCGTGGCTGCCGACTTCCCCACCCTGCCATCTCCGACCACCGGACGAGGTTTCGCTATTATCCTAGCTTCCTGTCCGCGAACGCTCGCCTGCTTCTCCGATATATCGATTTGTTTGTTTTTTTTCGAGCAAGTCGGCTCTTCTGAGTGTGTTACGTGTCCGGCGACCGGCGCCGGCGGCATGGCGAGTGACGGTGCCCCGGTTTCCGTGTGATGAGGCGAGGTAAGACACTGCTGCCATTATCCGCAGACAATGCGATATGTCGCGCCCTGAACATTTATCTCACTTTACTAGGTGGTGTTCTACATTTTATTTTATGTTATTTTGTTTTAAATTCAGACATACTCTTTTAGGAACTATGATTTAAAAATAATTAATAGCATTTATTTTGTGCATTATGCATGATTAGATGTGTGATTTCCGTCGCTTAATAAATGTAATAAGTTTAAGAATTTCAATTTCAAATCGATAAAGCATTTTAAAACCGAGTTAAATCATTGCATATTTTAACCACAACACAATTTTTTTAAAAACTATCATCAATTCTAAAAATACTGTAACAAATTAACAATTAATATATGTAACTTAATGATATTTATAATTTTCTTTCAAATATAGTCAGCTTTGAAAAACTATACGAAAAGAGGGAGACTTGAGAGTTCGTAATACTTACTCTTACACTTTAATAAAAAAACCAGAATATCTTTCAGTATATGTGAAAAATAAAGAAAATCAATCTATTTTAAACCTTGAAACTAGTGTTATTAAAAGTTATTATTGATAATCGAAATATATATCACCGACCTTACTCGTAAGACAAGAACAATAATTAATTCAGGTCTGATTTATGTGATTATTATTCAGCTACTGTACAACGGCGCTGACTTGAAGCACAGCTAAATTTATGCCTCTATGTTAATATCAGCCACGTACGACCTTACAGTTTACGTTATAATCCTTATTTTCTAAATTATAAAGCCCATAATCCAATGCAACCACGGTCCCAATTTATATTACGACAATACCAATTGTAGAACAACGTTATCTCTACTTGGCCGCTACATTAAATGCATTATTTGAATACTTTATGACATCAAAATGTTGTAAACAAGGGAGAACTTTGTTTAAATTAACCAGAACATGGAAATGTGATTCACGGTCCGCTAAAAATAATAAAAAAATCTTATTACTTTCTTACCGAAATGAACGGAAAGACTAAAAGTTTAATTTAAAATATAGTTTATTTGATTGTGGAAACAAATTGGATCTTTAGATTACAAATATAGACAACATAGATATGGTATCTTCTGTAATTATTGAAATAAGATCAAAATTTACAAATTTTGACAATTATAACGTCTCAAAAATTGTATCCTTTGGATAATTAAAATTCAAGCACTCTCAAATCCAATAAATGCATTAAATATTTTACTTTCTACGCGGGTTAATTAAAATATTCTGCAGTTCATGCTAATGGTACCAATATAAAGTCGTACCAATGAAAAAATATTTATAATATATAATAAATAAATTCCTGAAATGAATATATATGTTTTTAAAAGAATATAAATGTCTTAACTTTCCATTTCTTATTCAATAGTTTTAGTTTTAAGGAGCGCTATATTAATTAAAATTTTGCTTATAATATAATGGCATCTAACGTTTATACATTTTGTCACTGATAATCTAAGTGTAATATAATATAAAACACTTATTATAATATTACCACAGAAGTTTAACTAATTGCGACACAAATTTACCGGATTTTTAAAACATGACACAACTCAAAGATGTATTAATGTTTCTCCGTCCGAGATCCGTCTATTTAGACAGCTTTATAATTAAGGATCGAATCATAAGAGTATTTTTACCAAATTTCAATACAAACTGCTCACTGTGTCATAAACTTAATAGTATGTAACTTAAAGTTTTAGTTTACTTTTTCTTTTAATTTCCTTTACCTGGATCATATTTACCTAAATTAAAAGCAATCCACATTTAATTATAAATTATTAATTTTGTAACAACTATCAAATTTGTATTTCAAATGTTATCAGTCAAAATTTCTCAAAAATCAATGCTTCAACCTTTGCCTAGTATCTAAAATTATATTCACAAGTCACCAGCACAAACTATCTATTGTCGTTTCATATGTAACTAACAAACTAACTTTAGAATCAAGGTGTTATTTATATAATATTTTTCGGCTATCCTCTAGTCATTCTTCTGATATGGCGAGCCGTCGGCGACGGTAATCACTTAGCACCAGCGAACAATCGTTTTTCATCATTATATAATAATTGATTATTTATTTTTTAATAATGACATTAGCATATTATTATTAATAATAGTGTCATATCCAATAGTTAAAGAAAGAAAGATATTTATCTCCCAGCAATAAGATGTTTGTTGTTTGCATAGTCGATAAATATTGTTAATATAGTTTAAAATTTGTATTCATGTGGGATTTATGTAATTTTTAGATAGTAATAAAAAAAAAATTAAGAAAATTAAACAAATTGTTCATCAACTTTTATAACGGGATGGTTTCGACTTAAAACCACGACCCAAAGTAATCTACAATCTATAATACTTCTAAATGTTACAAAAATAGATAACCATTCAAAGTATTAAATCTCACAAAAGATCACATCTTGCAATATACAGTTGTATCTAATATTTATAATAGAGAAAATAGTTTCATTATTTTACTAAACGTAATAATGTTTGATGAATGTGGTACAATTGTATTGTGTGCCAAATTGGGACCTCAGCGGCTGTTTATACGCTGTTATGATGTATTTTACTTGCATTAAGTTGATGTACTGCTGAATATTACACTCACATGAGGTTTTGAATTGCATTTCAACGAACTAATGCGCGCCAGACGACTGGATTCAATTGAATTCATTAAAAATATTATAATTTTTTATCACTCTTAAATAGGATAACAGTAATTATCATTATTAATTATTTTTTTACTTTATTTCCATAAAAATAATTTTAATAAAAACTTATTAATAATATAAGATTATATAAATACTATTCTTGCATACTTTAAACTTGTTTATATTTTTTTATTTGTTATTACTTGGATTATGTATTTTACTTTACAGTCCTTTTAAATACTTTTTTATATTTATATACTCCTTTTTTTGTTGATATTAATGTCAACTTACCTATCTTTGTATTATAATTATATAATTTGAAACAAAGCTGCCTCGATATCAAATGAAAGAAATAATAATACTGAAGCACATTGCTTTTTTCCTTTGAAGCTCATCCTCCCTTAGCAGTCCAACGTCGATTTTTCGGTCGATTTGCCGCGTGATAAGTGACCGTACATTATGTCTTTTTGTTTTAGCGCAGAGTTTTATATATATCTAATTTTATTTCTACATTCCCTGGTTAGGACGGTAATAAAACTGTTTTGTTGATTATAACATTTGCTTCTAAAACCGCTCGTATATTGAGGATACACCTATTTATTTAACACGTAAAACTTTGAAATAAACTTTCAAAGAGACACTATACTTCAAACTAGTTCCTAATACTACTTCCTGGCACTGCTGCGGCACAAATGTACAATGAAGACTAAAACAATAATTAAAATGCAAACATTCAATTGTTTTAACTTCATGTAACAGGATACCTACTACCGGTGTTGTTCGTGTTAACTAATATTAACTTTACATGATCCACTATTCTAAGGATTGCAACATCAATGACGTAAACACTTAGTATGACCCGTTTAAAGCCGCTTGCAACAAACCGATACCACTAGCTAACTATAACAAATTCATTAAAACGATATATCATATATAATTCAATATTTATAAATAAAGAGAAGCTGATTTCGTAAAGTGAAATGAAATTATTAGAATCTCGGGAAAGTATTACGTCAAAGTTGTAATAGAATTCGATGAAAAGGTTTCAATTACAAATAATTATATTTTCCAATTCGAAGTGTTGATAGAATATAACCAATTAATAAATAAATTGAGCAGATGAATCGATATCATTTGTCAGTAATGTCAAGACCTAGGCAAGTAAGGTGAAGGCCGATAGATGAGACAAGCGTGATACCTACCGACAACGGATGCTGCTCTTGTCGGATATAATAAGGTAATGTACAGACTTCCTGCGACCAAGTGGCCGAGCGCCCACGCAGCCACGACCGAATTATGCACTATCCTCTGACAACTGATTTATCACTTTTCTAATTACTATTGCATATTGTTTGTTCATTACTATCAGTTAATTATAATCTAGTCTATGATTAAGGTATAAATACAATATACTTTAATTGTTCGGAACATAAATTGAAACATGAAGAATTGATAATATTTACTAACTATGTTATGTAGTGAACTATAATAATAATAATAATTATTATTATTTTTTATTGAGGGTGACGATAGAATGACCTTGCCTTCGTTAGGGTAACGATCAACCCATGTTGTTACTTACGTCGTTAAGACTTTAATGTCGTTTACTAATTCAAACAATAGCTTAGTTTGGAAAGTTTTGCGAGGCAGACTGTGGTCAAACCGAGCAGCAAATATAAATTGGTTATACGACACATTTCCCTTACGCCGGATGCAATCAATTTGAATGCTGTTGTAGCGCACAAGCGCAAGCGCGTAACAAATAGTCGTCGAAAGGACATCATCATGGTATCACCAATTTTTTACTAAATTTTCAACCATAAATCGCTAGGATATCTAAATTATATGGAAAATGTGAAACAAAAACAATGGTGATCATTATGCAGTGACAGTGAAATCAGTTTTAATTTGCTATGTCAACTATCTCTTTCAAATCGCTGAAGGTCGTTTAGGAGTGATCTTAACAGACGTGTGCAGTGTTCAACGGTAAGTGGTATCACTGCAATGTGATACCACACTAAAACCATCACCACGGAAAAAAATAAGAAAAACGGAAAGCGACTTAAGAGAAAAAGAATCTCCGACATGAGGTAACGAGAAAGTGGGAAGTTAATTATAAAATCTTCAGTATATTCTTTTACAGTTTGATATTTTTAGAGAATGCTTATCACTAATAGGAATTGAATATTGCATAGATTTAAGTCAATGTACACCAAACAGAATAAGTTGTGTATTATCACAGTAAGTAGGTTCTGTAAACTCGTTCTGTTCGTTAAACCGACTTACCACCAGTCGACCACTATTATCAAATTGATATAATACAGAATTCAATGTCTGATCATAGAATCGTAGTTTATCCGAAAATATATGCAAACAAATAAATTTATATTTATCTTCTGAAATGTTAACGCTCCAAATAGGCAGTAAATTTCAAGTTTTCCGGGAACTTCTCTAAATATTATGAGCGCCCGATTAAGGAGATTAGATTAAATAAAGTTCTTAAACTTTAAGTCAATGATTATTATACGTTGGTGATTAACCTTGACTGATTTCTTAACATGGTTGGTTCCATACTTGTATAATGAAGATAAATTGAAGACTGTAGTGTCGGGTCACCTTAGTTGAACAATTTCGTTATAAGTTATGTTTAGTCTACCAACATTTACTATCATAAATAAGCCACGGATGGATGGAATAACCATTCTCCTTACTAAGCCACATCACTCTCACAAAATAATACCTTTAAAATAAAACCAAATTAGAAAAAAACATGTACATACCTATTTTTTCCATCATAAAAATCATTTTATAGTTTTTTAAGACAAGGAATCAAAATGAAGTCTTATTGTACACCATTATGCTTTTCATTCAATTAAACTAAGGCCAGACGACCCATGTATTGTTACTCGTATGTATATACTACATTATTATGATCCGATTTAGTATTGAATTACTATACATGTAATACGATATGATAAATGTACAATATTGTGTAACAATTTATTTTACCAATTCAACTCATTTTTACTATAATATGTTATTTTGTACATGCAATTATTAGACATACCAAGTAAATGTTATTTATTATGTTATTAAGTATTGCACAGAAGGAATAGATTAGTGAATTTAATTGATTTTATGATTTCTGCGGTGGACACCTAGTTATGAATCGATTTATTCCATGATATTTTCTGTGTTTATTTTGTACAGTGGTATGTAAATAATACAAGTAATGGTTATTTTAAGTTTGTGTGTTGTAAGTACTATACCGAGATTTTAATTACAGGGTTGACATCCGCGGTCTAAAGTGTGCCACAGCACTCCGCAACGGAGTCAAAGCGGCAATGTACGAAAGTAGCTGCTCCTATGCAGGAGCTCTTGAATTGAAACGAAGTGCTTTAAAAGAAGACCCTTGGCCTACCGCAGAATGGCCACCATACCGTCTCCATCAATCTACCTTCGAACAATTAAAACAAAGTGTGGAAAAAGCAAAGGCTGCTTTACAAGACCGGTCAGGACTACTGGGAACGGCAACGGCTTTTGGAGATTTTTATGGAGGTCAATTGGGACAAGACACAACAAGCACGAGCCTCGGCTTTGGCAGATCCAGAACAGATGATTCCATGATAACTTCCATAGACAAAAACAAGGGCTTAGGTAATATAATTGTTTTTAATTTAAGTATCTTTTAATAACATTTATTTTATTTTATTATCTTAGAATTTATTCCATATTTAAAGATTTTGTCAGAAATCTATATTATATTTCTACCGAAAGGTAGCAGTCATAGATTACCTTCATACCTATTATATGTATTATATGTACTTCATATAACCTTATACCCATGACAAAAACCTATTTAATTTTATATATTAAAGCTAAATTTTTATGAGTTTTCAAAATATTAAAAATTATTTCAATAGAAATTTTAGATACAACATTTTTGGTAAAGTAATCATTTGTGTTGTCTAAAAGATGCCTCTCAATGTTTTCATGGCTTATATTAAATAAATATATTTTTTAAAAATAATATTATATTATCTCTTGTCTGCTCAGATTAGATCTTTTATCTGTAAGCACGTAAGAGAGAAAAATAAATGATAAATTTAAAGTTGATATTTTAAAGTTTAAATGAATCAAAAAGATTTGATTTTATAATTATTGTATTTTTTTCCAAAAAAAAAAAAGAAACTATATCACAGCAACCTAAATGCAATTTAAAATATATATTTCTCAATTTTTAACGTTGGCATTGTGAAAGGTGTTGTCGCCATAGACTGAATCGATTGTCACATTAAATATAGAGAGATCTATAAAAGACCTTACGTGTTTGATTTAGGGTTGTATTCGCCGCGGACGGTTGTTAAACTCTTTCAGATTAAGGCCAGGAGGCTGTGTAGGTATAGTAGGTAAGGTGGGGACTTTCTTGTTCAGATAACAATCGCTCTCAAGGGAGGAATAGGGGCGTGCGGGATTTTACCCTACGGTTGCTATGACGACTCATCCGCCTACTCCGCCACGGTGGATCATCGCGTCGCCTTATAAATACTAGTTGCGAAAATAAAATTTTATTATCTCCGTTGAGTTCATTATTTCGAAACTTACCCGGGGGTGAGTTTTCCCGTTTCCCCGGCCTTAACGAGGGCGGCGCTTGTGATAAAAATTTCCAACGGGATTTTCTTCGGTGCATTTCAAACGCGTAGGCAGTCTTCTGAATGTAAATGATTTACTGTTTTTGTAGCTGTAGTTCACTGGAATAAAAGTTTTTTTTTTAATTATAACCTTACAGACATTTCACTAATTATCTAGTAATGTTTGTCGTAGTAAATTTGTTGTGGCTGATTTTAAAATGCTATCATCGTTTAGGAAAATATTCTCAAATTTACCTTTTCTCTGAATATATTTAGAAATTGAGGAAGTCAAGTAGCCGAAATTCGATCTTAATTAAATGTCAGATTGTTTATGGGGTTTGGGCAAAAAATCCACTTTCCTATTCATTGTTATCACTTTCCTAGTCATTAAGTGACTATTTACTCTTAGCAATTATTGCACATTGCACTATAATATATTTGACATTGACGGTGTAATCAATTAATATTTTAACTAACAAACTATGCCAAAATCGCACGCTTCATTCAGTACAGTCATAATGCTTGACACCCTTTAAAGTTTTCCCTTAACTCCTTTGATTATAAATATATCATAAATCTTGTAAAATATATATTCATATTATATTTTACTTTGAAATTGTGAGATACGTCATTCCCTTATTTTTAAACTTGACTTAATATTATTACATAATTACTTTGCGTAAAAGCAATAATTGATTACCTTCCTATATATTTTTTTCTCATCAATTTATATAATATTCTATCATAATATTTTGACTTCATGAAATTTAATTATATAAAAAAAATATCATATTAACCTTCGATATTAGCCTTACTTATGTTGATTTTATTTGAACTAAGAATAGGTAATTAATATATGATTTTATTTTATTAAAACTGTATAGTTAACAAGTTTACTAAGACATGAAATATCAAATTGCACTTTGTATAATATCCTTCTTGTTTTGCGGCTAATTCGTCCATTCAGCTCATTCTCAACGTTATTCTGTCATACTTATATTTTAAGTAATGCAAATACATACTCTCCCATCCTACATTACTCGCGACCTTTTGAGTAACATTTATTACACGGCCCAGTTGTGGACATGGTTTATTGGTGAAAGAAATGTGTTTGTTGGATTAAAAAATATTTAGGAAGCTGCCTGATGCATTCTAGAATAAACGCAATAAATTTCAGTCTATAAATTGAAATATTGATATTATTTACTTTATTAGAGTGGAGAAAGAGATAAAGGTATCTTAAACTGTATAGTATAATAGTTTAATTCAATGTTGTTAACAACAGTGATTACCAAAAGATGTTGAAAATTAATTAATTAATGCCTTATTAAATGTACCATGTACGAGAAAGATGAAGTCTCTATATACCTCTTTGATATAATAAAGTTTCTTATCTCTCACTATCGCTATCTTTTGTATAAATGTAATTGCAATATTTATACATATATATGATTTGTCTAAAGTTTAATCCCAACCTACCGGTCCACCGACGAGTATATATCTAATCACAATTAACTTGACCATAACGCATAGGTTAGCCATTGACTTGTTGACTAATAGTAGGAAAAACAACAAAGGTATATCTATAAGTAGACCACCAACCCTTGTCGTCGTTTTACATTACACCACAGGGTGTAATAAAGTACAGATATTGCATTGCATTACATTACCATAAAAGTCTTTAATGAATTTTTGTGTTTTTTGCGGATTAAAATATCGGCATCCTACTTATCATATTTTAGGAATGCCTATTATGATTACTTTAGATAAATTCAGCGATTTTAACCGTTTTCACCGTAACTCCGATACTGAAAGTAGTGCAAACGTTCGTTGATAGTTTCTCCCGTCTATTTTGACCGGTTATCATTTGAGCTATAATTTAAACAGTATTATATTAGAAAACGTGCTACATAAGACAGGTAATATGAGAAAAGTATTTTGACACATACAGACAAATATTTAATAACATAATAACCAAACCCTCATATTATATATAAGATATTATTAATATATATTATATTATAAACTGATACATATGTAAAAATAATGTACCAGTTACAAATTAATACCAGTATATTTATAAACAGATAGTACAATAAAAATAAGAATTTTTTTCTTCACTCATAAAGTACAGTAATCAAAAAAGGGCACACATTAACATAATATTTAAATAAGTGCCAAAAAATACACGCTCCTTTCAGTTTCTAATCTCAAAGTCGTTAAGAGTTACATATTAAAATTCATAGAGTTGTTAGTATGAAAATGATTACCCTTACGAGAACGCTGTCAGTAATATTAATCTGACGGTCGTCGATTACGATGGCGTACTTTAGATGGTATCGTGATGAAATATATCAATAAATCACGTTGCAACTGGCCGTATATTGATTTTTTAATGTTTATTACGTAAACGAAAGGGCTGGGGTCGGTCTGTTGTTTTGTAATTTATATTCATTAGTAGTAGGGCTCGGCTTCAATAACTACGCTCGTTATGAATTCCATAAATGTTCTGAGATAAGTATTTATTTAATATTATGGTAATAGTATTAATATCTTGTTATGTAACTTTAAAGATGTCCACTCCTGGTCGGTGGTTTGTATAAACGATGTATTTTCTATTTGATTCAAATACTATGAAGGGGAAAAGTTTCTTGTTTATTCCGGTCCGGCACAAAACAGTAGAAACATAACGTCACGTGTGCAACAAAGTTAAAGTGTCATATTAAGTAGGCCAATTCGATAATAGTTTATTTTTTTAAATATTAGTATAAAATGATATATCATTACGATAAAAAAAATTGTTACACATGGAATAAAGCATTGTTTTAAAAATTAATACAATTTCATCTGGTAGGTATTTAGCGAGCTCCACTTGAAAAGAAAAACTGCAGAACATTGATTTTTCTACTTTGAATATTCCTAGATCTAGCGGCTAGATAAACCTTAGCATGATAAATTATAGGAAAATAATAAACAATAGCTTACATTTTACAATCTAGTGCACAAATAAATATTATATGTACATTAACAATTAAATTAATAAATAAAAAAAAGTTACAAATAAAATATTAGGGGAGTCTTTACACCAGCTTATTAAACATGAACACAACTAAGCCAATAAAGTTGTCCACAAACGAAAACTCTCACAGTTTCATCCCTTGGATTACACAAACAAACAATTATTGTACAATCAATAGCCACTCGCGCGTGAAGTATAAATCAGGGATGATAATGGGTGAGATGTATATCGAGTGACATCATTTTTAGTTCGATATTCCGACAATAGATGGCGCGTGGATGATGCGCGCGCGCAGCTCACACTGCTTGTTGTGTCAGCTATTTCATGGGAACCGTGGCGGGGACAATGAACACTTAATTGTGCGAAAGAAACACCAGTAATGATCCGTCCCCCTCTCTGGATAGATTTATGCGTTCTGCTCGACCCACGAAGTGCCTCAGCATATTTATACAATAAATAAATACTTCCAAAACATATTGTTCAGAGAGATACCGATTCGGATTGATGCATTAACTTTTTATGCGCGTGGGAGAGTCTAAAGTAATTTAATTAACAATAACTATCTATTTTTTGTTAGTGGAATGCAATTTATTTGTTTTATATTTTAAAGTATTATATACTTTTGTATGATAATGTAAAATTGGTAGATATTATCTATCTATCTATCTTACAGGTTTAAGGCGTTTATATGGTATTCCATTTAATTATGCTTTAAAGCAATCGTTTGAACGTTAAATTTTCATTCATCTGAAAAGATATTTCGAGATAAGGTTTCCACTCACGGTATGAGACATTGTAATGTCCTTAGAGTGACATATGATTTAACATTTACCAATTTAGCAGTAAACATCTTCTCTATTGAAATTATTGTTATTTTTATTTGTTTGTTATAATCTTGAAATTAGTATCTATAAAGAGTTGGTGTAAGGATAATCCAAATAAAATGAATAATTTTCTACAAAGCAATTGAAATGTTGATTTTAATTTTAAATATAATATGAACAAAATTGTTATCTTTAATTGTAAATTATCTATAATTTATATTATAAAGAAAATTATTTCATCCAATTAAAAAATTAGGAGGTGTTATATATTATTTATGTTAGTGTAGTCAGTGGTGTATAACTGATCTTTACTTTCTAGGTTCAGAGAAGTTGTCAGGCGGACTTTCCAAAGGCTACTCATCTTCTGCTAACCTGTCAGATACCCTCAGAGCAACTAAATGTTCAGGTATGTTTAATAAAAAATATATTAAAAATTAAACATTGCAAGCTATTACTTTAGAAGTAACCACACACAAATCATAATTGTTTAAATGATTCATGGTCTAAATTATTTATATTATGTTACAGTATAGTATATTTAATTTTAACTAAAGCTTTGTCAACTTAAATAATTATCTAAGCCACGTATTTAGGGATATAAATTAAATAATTTCATTATTTTTGATATTAGTTCTCATAATTTAATATTATATTTATATTCATACCGTATATTGCCATAAAATATAAAGAGCGAAGTAGTTATCTCGGTTCATAATTTATTTGCAGGGCGGTACAGTACCTACTGATATACTACCCAAAATATTATTTTCTTTAACCCTTACTGCGCACGACATACAGCCTATAATCCAATGACATTTGTGTGTATGTCTAAATATACTATCTTATACATAAATAGCTTCTCCCCCGCAGTTATCTCGCCTTGGTGACGTCAACGCACCCTTATTAATGACTTCACGCCCCACCAAACCTGATTTTCCAAATAGTGACATCGTGTCTTTGCCACTTTACATATACCACTTGATCACAATAATAGATGCTGAAAATACATAAAATAAAATATATTCTAATATCTATAGCCATCGTCTATTTGTTGACTTCGCAGGGTTGCAATTACTTATTGCCGCATCTATACTATATATACTGGATAATTATATCTTTGGGTTTCTTAAGTACACTAAAATAGGTGGTTTATTATTCTTTAAATTTTCGTAGTGTTTGTTGTTTCAAAAATGACTGTATTTAATGAATATTTCAACTTGTGTCGTTTAATTCATAACTTAAATTATACTTACTCGCAAATATAGTCAGATTAGTCTTTGTTTTCACTTATCTTTTAAGTCATAAGTTAATAAAAGAAATTATAAGAAAACATTAAAAATAATAATGTTAATATACTGTACAATATTGTATAAAAAATTTCCTAAAATATAGTAGTAAGTATAAAAACATTATTATAACTTTATAACTTTGTATTATGATATATTAAATATACGAATAGGAAATTAGAAGAGTTAAAAACACATTTACATCATTTCGAAGATTATCTTCCCCTAGTACATTCAAATGAGGTTCTAAAACACGCAAGTGTTCTTAAACGCATTATAAGTACTTGAATAATATAAGATCAAATTAAATTTTATATCACATATTCAACCATTACAATAATCCTATGAATTTTTAAGTTTTATTACAAGTATACTTCAAAGAATGTTTAACCGCGATTGATCAAAGTATTAGTACTTCATGGGAAATTATGCAAAACGAATTGCTACAATTATTAGTAATGTCTCCGAGTAACGGAGCGTAACCTCAAAGGCTGAGAGTTGGACAATTAAAAGTTAACAGCGCTCTATCAAAGCCGTGTTTAGTTTGCTTGGTTAAGCGGCTAATAGCGAAATGCAGATTTAACTTCGCTTTGTATCAAAGAAACTCCAACGATTATTAGTTATATAATATTAAGTATTTTAGGACTCATATTACAAAGACAGAATAGATATGCGTTATGAACTGTGGAAGCGAATTTATAATGATACTAACATCTAAAACATCTTTTTATTTAATAAGTAAATATACTTCTCTACTAACATCTTGAATACATTATGATTGTAATATAACATAATTTTAATATTTGCAACCCGAAATGGCTGTTCATAAAAATAAAATCCCAATAGGCCATTTAGACCCGTAACTAAACAGTGCCACGCGTAGTCACATGCTCCTCGCTAATTAAGAGCTCTCCGCATTGAGTACTTACTTTGTGATACAATTCGATACACTGAGTACTCCCTATATGTATATATGATTAGTTGTGTGAAAAATATTAAATGGTAAAACTTACTTTAATATGAGCTTTTTATGTCTTTTAATTAAAATTACTTAATATCTAAACTTACATCATAATAAGTTATGTTATATAAATATACACCTCAATATGAATATAACCAAAGATAATAATCATTTACAAATACAAAATTAAGTTCTGAAGGGTCTAATGGATACCATCCGTATCGAAAGCGGACGCGTGCGCCGACGAATGGTTGCAAATTTGTGGTGACAACCATAGCTAGTTTAGATTTTTTCTCATAGGGTTGATTTAATTCAGTAATTGTTGATAGCTCTTCCTTATTTATATTTTGCTACATCATTCTTTATTCGTTTTTTTGTTTTTCAAATTAAGTAAGTGATTTTGAAAAGATTTGTCTTACATATATATATATATTTTGTAATGTAGTTATATATGTTAGGGCTATAGCGTTGTCTAAATATAAATAAAAAATGTATATATTTAATATATTACAACACATGTAACTTCATTAAATATTTAGTATTCATAGCTGGAAGCAATTATTTATTTTTCATGAAATAAAAGAATTGTTGTATAAAAAATCAAAACTCATTTCCCAATAATCTACAAATCCAGATTCTGACGAGCTCATTCAATCCCCGGTCGTGTATTGTTCAGTCAATCATTCTGTCGTTCCGTTCCGCTCCTCGAGGTCACTAACTCGATGGGATGGGATGTGCTCGTGTCTAATTTGTCGCAATTTCTAATTATCCATGGTAATCCTTTTTAAATATTTGTTTTCATTACTAATTAAAATAATGCTTTTTACATTATTCACTATGATTCGAAAAATGGATTAGATTAAATACACGACAAGTAGTAATACGTACATTGATGTACTTTGTACATTGCAATATAAAGGACGACATAGTGTAGGTGCAGAATAATAATGATTAACGCAAAGAAGTCAACAATGTGCACTAAGCATTAAGTATACAAACTAATAGAAATGATCCCTTTAACCCTCCGAAGCCGGCTTTATTGCCCGAGACAGAGTTAACAAAATTAATGGCTAAAATTTCTACACCCGAAATGAATACATCGGAGGGATACTGAATAAATCATTGTTACGTTGCATTTCAGACGAGGTCCTTTGTCACAAGTTATAAACTTAAGAGTTTTTAAGAGACGTCCTTAATGCAGGTGTTATAAAGTTTAAGAAAATCCTTTAACGGTGCAGTATTACCCCGTATATTATAATTTATGACATAATTGTTTATAAAAAATGCTATCATAAATAAAAATCAAAATAAACACCTCTGTGGTATTATGGCAGTAATATTTATTAAATAAAATCAATATCAATAAGTCTCATTCGTATTGCATAAATGTATATTATTATATGTAGTCTTTAAAAGATGTTTTATAATAATGACGTTCAATATTTTTAATTTTAAATAAACCGCTGTTGCTTGTTACTGAATCCACTGGCGTAAAAGTGGCACGTGTCATCGGCCGGAAGTTAGAGACGAGCGCGTGCGCCGATTCTAGTGTTCAATGGAACGTACGGGGGCACACTTGAAACATTTTTATTGTAACCAGCGCCGGGGACTACGGTAGTATTGTTAGTCCCCCATGTTTTAAAGAAAAAGATATAAGAAATAAATTGCTCATACATACTCCATGTGTATCTCTAAAAAATATTATCCCTTTTAGTCACTTCGTAGTTTTTTATTAATATTTTATTCCTTTTAATTTTTTAAGCAAATTATAAATAAAGAGCAGTTTAATCATAAATTTTTGAATAAAAGCGTAATACATACTCGTTTTAAAAAAAATTAAAAAAAAAGGAAAAATTTCTTTGTTTTCTGAGTATTATCTGTCAGTATTATTGGTATGTCTTACTTCTACATTTATATATTTTATAAATAATCATACAATATGATTTAAGATCACATAATATGAGAACAGCTTTTTTATTGCTATATTGTAAATTAAGTTCCCGAACCTCTAAAGAAATTGTGTAAGAAAAAGAAATATCATGTCAAATAAAAGTTATTACGAAAGATGGCTTAAAATTAAAGAGCAAATGTATGTTACATTAGCTGAAGATGAAAGATTGCAAGAATTGGCTTCAGCATTTGTTGGAATTAAACCTCAAGCAACAGCAGTGGAAATTGTTTCAAGAGTATATTGCAAGTACTGTGAACTATATAATAAATTGTGTGATTGTTATGATCAAATGGAACAAATTCAAAGGCGCCCATTTATAAGAACATTAATTGATGCAATAACATGTCGTCTCCTGGAATTAAAAAATACTTTAGAAGAAGTAGAAGTTTTTGAATATACTTATCCAGAAAACGCTTTACAACAAATGCTTATGGTACCTCAGGATATAAAAATACTCTGCCCCTTTCACTATCCTTTTGAAACGAGGGAAACAGAAATGCAGTACATAATTGACGAAATATTCGCGGGAAATAGAATAGGTGACCCAACACCAACGCCATCTCAATTAGAACTCCAAGAACAAAACAGATTAGAAGAAGAAGAAAGAATACGGATGGAACATGAAGCTGAAATTAAAAGAAAACTAGCAGTGGGTGAAGAAATTTCAATATCTGAATCGGTTCACCTCTCTCCTCAAGAATTAGAGGAAATAAGATTACAGCAAGAATATAATACTCACATATTTAATATCCAACGAATGGAAAGATCACGTACCGTAATACGAGAAAGAACTCATGTATTTAATAAAGATAGAGATTTATATCTTGAACTCGCTGGTCTAAAAGCACCCCAAGCTAGTGAACATCTGAGAATACGAGCAGCGTCATTTATTCAAAGTTTTTATAGAAAATTTATGCAAGCAAAACGTACACATCTAAAAGACCTGATGCTTCAAAAGAAACTAAATATGATTATACCGTCCTGGTCTCCACCGTCAGCAAAAATTCTGCTGGAGAAAGTCAAAGAAGATCGACGTAACTTTAGACGTAAATATCATGAAAATTGGGTAAAAGAAAATATTAAAGAAAATGATCGTGTTTTTAGGCTAAGAGAAGGTGATGTTATGGAAGATATTTCAGGAGAAATAAGACAATGGCTGCAAGAGTGGTACAATCAATTACGTATATTTGACGAATTTCCTTGGCCTGAAGAGGGGGGATCTATTTTAATTGTTACAGGAGAGACGTTCACAATCGAAGAATATATTGACTGGAAGACTGAAGAAGAAAAAAGACTTAAAGCTGAAGGAAGTCAACCGAAATCGAAAGAACAAATAAAAGCCGAAAAAATAGCTGCACGCGAAGAGGAAAAGAGATTAAAACTAGAAGCAAAAATAAGAGAAGAAAAGCGGTTACTTGATTATAAAAAATCTCGACTGAATCCAGATAACGACCCTGGAATTTACATAAAACTTGGTAAAAATATCGACCATTTATACGAGGCATGGGCAAACTATCAGAATCAATGGAAAGAACTGGATGAGAAGGAACCGCCATTAGATGTTGTTAAGGGCTACATTATGAAACTTGTTATAGAAAATGCCTACCAAAATCTTCAACTTAACCTTCGACCAATTGTCGACGAAATGATGAGAATAGAATTAAATATGCTTAAAAACTCCTTAAAAATAGACTACCAGGCAGCTGGTATTGCAAAACCACCTCAAAGTAAAAAAAGGAAAAAACCAAAAAAACCTAAGCAGCCAAAGCCTGATAAAATACCACCAGCAAGAATGTTTCAAGCTTTGGTTGACGAAGGTATAATAAAAAAATATCCTCATGTGACTTTAGACGATTATTGGGGTGATCAAAGTTATGCAGCGGCGGATACTCGAGCCATACTTTGGACACCTAGTTTCCCTCCGCCATGTATTGGTGACGTAAGGGAACAAGTAAGAGTGCGGTGCCTTCTTACATTGGGATCTTCATGTTCAGATGCTGTTAGATCCCAATTGCTCGTAGGGCCAAAGGGCTCCGGTAAGAAAGCATTAGCTTACGCAATAGCAACAGAAACAAATTCTATTCTTATAGACTTGTCTCCTATGAATGTCTATAATAAATTCCCAGGACCAAAAAATCTCAAAACTATGTTCACATATGTAAATAAAATTAGTAGATTGATGCAACCCTCTGTAATATTTGTAGATAACGCTGATAAAATATTTTGTAAGAAAGTACCGAAAGAAGAAAAAATGTTTGATCCAAAGCGACTACAACGAGATTTTTTTAAAGAAATTATAAAACCAATAACTGCTGATGAAGACAAAATACTAGTATTAGGTACGGCTTGCGAACCGTGGTTGGCGAAAAGTGCACAGATGTATAAGGTTTTCCCATCAATAATACTTATACCACAAACAGATTATGGAAGTATATCTAATGTTTTGACAAAAACCTTGATGAATTATCATGGGATCAAGCGTGACTTCAATTTGCACTGCGTAGCTCAAGTTCTTAGGGGATACGACATAAATACAATAAGAAAGGCATTAAATAATTTATTAAACGGCAATCGTGTAGCCCAGCTTTATTACAAACCGTTAGCCCCAGAAGAAATTATTAGTGCTGTTTTAGATGTCGAGGACGCCGTATACACTGGTGATGCAGAATACGATATGTTTAAAGAATGGTATTACTCGTACTCTCCATGGGGCAAAAAGTATCAAGATTATATGTTAATGTTAGAATCACAACTCGTATATAAATTAAAAGCAGAGAAGAAAAAGAAATAATACCCGTGTTTTACATTATACATTTATTTTTTATTGTTTATTTTAAATAAACTGCAAAAAATTACTGGTGTTTGAAATATATTTAGTGTCTACAGCAGCACATTCTATGTGAATGACTTTGGTTTCAGTGGCATAGTTAGAAAACTAGGGGCCAGCGTCCTGATAGAGCATAGTTCAGCTCAATTATAGTAGAGGGCATTACAAACGATCAAACGGAGTGCATCTTATGCAATGCTTCTATTATACGCGAGATGGCGCTTTACACAGAAGTAACATTTTATAGAATACTTTTTTGGATATAATGCTTACATTTATAATATTAGAATATACAAGTATATGACATGATTTAACAGTTTTTTTTATACTCACAATTCTTTTTTTTTTATTTTAATTAAAATAAAAAAAATATTTATTTTTATTTTACTAGTAAAAACGATAAACTTATAATATATACGCGTAAAAATGTTTAAAAATATTGTCGACTCCATAATTCCAATCGTAACTGTAATCTTCTTAGATATTTTTACATTGAGGTGCAGAAAATTTAAAAGTGACTAGTAATCAATTTCTAAATCCACCAATACAATGAAAATTAAAAAAAAAATCATGCCTTATTTCAATACTTAAAACAAACGTAGTCTCTAAAATAATTGTAGGTGCTTAAGTTTATGCAAAATTTTCAGAAACTGCATCGTTACATTGAAAGAGTTAAATCTTTATATGCAATTTTACAAAGTAGGTCGTTGTCCGGACAATACCTACATTCACCTCCGGACGTCCCTGTCTCCGCTCCCCGCCGCCATTTCCGCGGGGGGGGGGGACTTCCGATCATACCCACAACTACAATAGACCCTTTATACCTTCCTACCGCTAATCTAACAGCTGATAATGCGATTAAAACTACCGCTGCGGTGATGTTTCAAGTTTTATTGGCGGGTTTCTGTTTGCTGGAACTTGTGCTGCACCTGTTCGATTTGTTTGCTTCAATAGAGGCAAATTAAATGGGAATGGAAATAGAAGTATTACTATTAATCAGAGTCAATAGTTACTTATTATTAGTCTTACATATTTTTTTTGCGTTTTACTTAAGAAAAAATTTATAAAATTTCACATAATATTTCTTAATGTACCAATTTATTAAAATAAGATTGCCGCATAAATAAAGATCAGTTGCGAAGAACTCAACCGATTTGGCTTCATTTTATGGTTTATTTTGAAAGCAAAGTTTGTATTCGACTTTTTTATAAATCCAACACAAACTCGTAACTATGGATGATATTTTATTTATGACGGAATTGACATTTAGTTTGAGAATTATGATTAAATAAAGTGCCGAGGATTCACCAGACCGTAAATGGTCACCATCACCGATGAATATTTGCATCTCAGGTGGACTTGCAAATGCATTGAACCTGTACCCTGTAAAGGGAGGTATCAAAAGAGGGGAACAAAAGGGAATTATAGGGAATCGGTCTTTTAGCTCTCTCTCAGAGTAACAATATCGTGGTACTTCAATCCCTCTACGACCTACCAAGTAATAAATATCATTAAATTAAATAGGATAACTTTACTTTAAGAACAGACCACTGATCCGAAATGTCGCAATGTATAAAAGATACATTAAAGCTATAATTTATCATATATTTTTCTTCGTCTTTAAATGTATGTAATAATTTATTTTATTGACAAATTTTAAACTGTTTTGATGTCCTAAATTTAATAAAATAAAAATGAAAAGTACTAATACTACTAGTATTACTATGTTCCAAACCAAAATACACACATATATATATATATATATATATATATACATTATACATATATGAATTTACAAACATTTAATATTTATATTGATTATATATATTATAAGAGTTCGTGTGCTCATTCTTGTGTCTTAAGTTGAATACATAAGAAGCCTTAAGGCGGGTGGCTTTGTCCTGTCTCCCCAGTAAACTAATTAAAATGTCCACCTAAAAGTTTTTCAATAAGACCCTCGTCTCATTGTTGATAGTCTGCATTGGAATGGAACGTTCCACTTTAAATATTATTATTACATTTTTTTAATACCTTAACATTTTTTTTATAATATATATCTAGAAATATTAATTTACGTACTCGTATGTTTTGAGACCTTAAAAATATATTTTTCAAATTTTGCACAAATTCATTACAATCGGTGTGTGTTATGATTACAGATTCTTATATAATTAATACTGAATGTTAGTTAAGAAATAATAATGCCTTGAAATACGTGCACGGTACAAAGTGAAGAAAGCCTTTTAAAGTTTAGAACGTAGACTGAATTAAACGAAATATACAGAAACGTATTACTCTGCTGGTATGGCATTAAAATTACATACATATAATATATAATAATGCAAAACAGAAAAATAAAATTTCATTTAGAACTATAATTATTAACTTTAATAATCAATGATTCTTTAATTAAACTAAAGTTTTTTAATGCAAATTCGAAATACATTAAATACATTAGAATGTTGTTATTTTAGTGTATATATATATATATATATATATATATATATATATATATATATATATATATATATATATATATGTGTGTTATTAGTAGTTTTAAAGCAAATCTCAATATCAAGTCTTATTTGCGGTGGCGATTTTTTAAACGTATTTTTCATTGAGCACTCGTGCACTCAGTTTTCCTTCGTAGTTTAGTAAATTATTCCTTAATTCTATTTTCGTTTCCTACGTTTTATGGAGGACTTTTTGAATCAATATTTATTTTAACCTGTACATTTATGTATTTACAAAAATAACCTTATTTTATTTCTTATATATATTATATTCACAATTTATATGTAATTATAGGTTTCTATAGTATGTCTTTAACATCTGAAGGACGTGACGACCGTCACGCAATATATTTAATACTTGATTTTAAAACAATTAATTAAATCTGTAGTAGACTTATAAATGAAAGTATAATAACAAATGAAAACCGTAAATTCCCGAAAAAAATCAGAACTATATATACGTTTAAGATATAATTGATATAAATATTCATATGCATATATTATATATATATATATATATATATATATATATATATATATATATATATATATATATATATATATATATATATATATATATATATATATATATATACAATACAATTTTTTTTTTAAGTTACGTTTTACTTTTATTTATACTTATATTCTAAAGAATGTAATTTCAACTGCAAAAACCTTAAAAACATTTGATTTGGATTTGTCAAGTTATCCGATAATTCGAATTATAGCAATTTGGGACTCGTCGACTCCGCCCTCACCCTTTACCCCCCATCCTCCCCTCTAAGCTCATTTCCTGTACGCCGCCTGGCTGAATTAATTTTAAATTAAGTACGGATAAAGCTGGCTGTCGAAGTACAAGTAAACAAACACAGTAAGAGCTGGAATGTTTGAAATATTAAATTATTTACTTTCATAGATTTTATTTTACAAATTTTGTTTTTACATATGTTATATATGTAACAGCTAATGGTAGTTTTTGTTTTACACTGTCCTATAGCATTTCTAAGAGAAGTGTTATTTTGAAATGTATCAAAGTAGATTAAAGATAGTTGAAACTATGTACTGAAGATTGGTATGTCTGTCTCTAACGAAAGATCAGTCTTTGTTGAAGTGGTTCTATTAGTGTATCGTAAGGTTCTTACCTTACCGGAGACACAAATTTGTTGCCCTTCCTCTGCCTATGTTCGAATCTCCTCAAAATCTCCTAAATAGCCATAGGCAACAGTAATTAACATCAGAAAGACTGTCTGCTAATTTGGTCCGATAATAAAGAGAAAATGCTATTAAAAAAATGCGTTTGTACATGCAACAATGAAACAAAAGTCATATTGAGATCATCTCAATGTAGACTAGCCCTTAAATTGCATAGGCACATAAATACACGTAAACGTGAATATCTTTTAATATACACATACATATCTGTTATAATTTATATACACATATACAAAAATGTATAAAACTCTTTGTGTTAAAAAATATTAATCATGTTTTTGGTTAAGATAAGCACTTTAAAATCAACTAACGATTTTTTTTTTTAATAAATAAACTATAAGTATTATAAATTAAAATCTACTGCTACTATTACCACTAAAAAAAAATATCTATCTTCCACAAGGCAAAATTCTCAGTTTTGAATAAATCACCAGCGTCCCACAATATTAGACCAATTTATTCAAAAGATGAGAAGAGAAGAGTAAGAAAGAAATAAAAAGCTATTACAGTGCAAGAATATGTTTTATTCACAGAGCTTTTGTATCGATTGAAGGTGTAGATGGTGTATTATAAATTCAATTTATTTGGCAATAAGACGAGTATCAAACGGCTTCGAATAGCTGATCTTTTGAAGAACAAAACTCTTAAAATGATATTTGAATTAGAAACAACCCTACAGTTGTCTAAAGAATTAACAGTAACAGCGCCAAGATAAGGTCACTAAGACATGGAAAAACTAGAAGGAAGGAAGGAAGGAAGGAAAAACTATAATCATCATGACAATTATCACAATAGATTTAAGTACTTTCACAATAACTATGTAATGATTCTCATTTAGATATGTATCATTCGAAGTTATTAAATATTATATTAATTGTAAATATCTAAAACACTTCATATATAGTTATTTTATATGTGATGAAGAATAGTATAAATATTGACTCCAAAACTCGTCGCGTATATAAAAATCGATGAATAATTTTCTTAGGCACAGAGTCCAGCTTTGAGCTAGCTTTATGATCGCTAAACTTGAACACTAAAATAATAAATAAGTATCTCATAGTAATCCTAAAAAACTGATACTTTTCTTGATGATACTTCCAGGCCTTCCTGACACTGCCATTTGACGTATGTCACCTAATGTTACATAAGTGGTATTGATTTAAAGTGGAAAATATATAAAAAAATTATAAACGATGTTTCACCATTTGTAATCCCATCCAATTTTATTGTGATTCGCATTTATATAAGTATTTGTTTAAATAATAATGTTAAATCGTTACCTGAACCAAATAGTTAAGTAGAAAAAAAATCGTTGCTGTGTTTAAAAATTCAATTTATGTGAAGAATAAAGTATGTCTCATAAAACTCGAACACTGCATTCAATCGACTGGATGCTTTCATATTGGCTACATCAGTTCCAACGTATCAACAAAATCACAAATAAAACAAAGTTATATGTCATAGACATAACTAGGAGAGATTGTGAGAGCGGCACAAATAAAAAACTTTTAAGGTCTTAAACTTACGACAATTTTGTCGCAAAATTTAAACTTCTACAATTACATAAAATTGTGTACGCTACTATTATAGACATGAATTATAATGTATACCGTGTTAAGAGTGTTGTTTTTAAATAATTAATAGTACTAGCTTTTGTCACAACTACAAATGTTTATAGGTATATGTTAATTATAAACATTTTGCAGAGAATATTTATTAAATTTTACACCACACTCCTCATACAAGACAAAATAATAACACACATTGTTAAGACCAAATATTCCATAAAAGTCATAAGGTAGAAATCTACCGATGACTTTAAACTAAATAGTTCTGTTTACAAATAATAAAAAGACAGTGATTTACAATTTAATATAATTTATTAAAACATTGATATGGCCAATTTGTCGGTCTTGTGTAAGTCCACCCTTATGGAGGCTACGGCAACGGGTCGGAAGTACGCGGCGCGGCAACGTCGCTACTGCATCGATCACGCCGGCACGCACACACGCACACACGCACACACGCCCGCCTCTATAGAATATACACAGATGCGATATTTCTTCACACCTCTAAGTTTTCAGGACTATTCTGTTAAGCCACGTAACATTATTTGTAAGAAATATATTTGTTTGAATATATTGTTTGAAAAGTCCGTATTTTAAATAGCATATATACATTTATTTACATTTAAAGTGATTTCAATTATAATTTTGTTACAACATCTATTTTATGAATTCATATCCTTTTTTAGTTCTGTTGATATTTAAAGAATTAAGCTACCAAGTAATAGTTTATTTAGTTATCTAAGATTTTCAGCGTATATAAAAAAAATATATAATTATTTTTATATATATTTTTATTTTGTACTAACTCGATAGCAGTCAAAAGTTTTGGGGGAGAGACATGTTAAAAATATATAATAAAATTAATTTAAATTGATTTCACACAGAACTTGTAATCTTGAATTGTTATTGACAATTCGGGAGATAATATTTAAAGGGTTGTTTTTGGATAAACACTTTAAAAAATATCAAAATTATTTTTAATTCGTATTTATATCATAATGTTAATAATTCATTGGATATATATTGTCTATGTTTACAAGGTTTTCGAAATTAACGTGTATATTTTATTTTGGGTGGTAGGGGCCATGTTACCCGTGACCCTCCCTCGGACTGCGCCAGATTACATATCGACAGACCTTAATTAGAGGTCAAAGCAGAAATTTGAAATAAGTTGATTATTATACGCTAAACATATTATATACAGTTAAAACATTTGAAATATGGGATATATATGTAAATGTTGTTAATACTTACTAATTTAAAAATAAGGAATAGTAAACATACTTTAAAATACCTTTACCTAGGTAAATTTTGTAGGAAATGAGTTTTTAGTATATCGATACCAGAATATAGATAAATATATATAATGTAAAATTAAATAAATCAAATTCAATGTTAATTATGCTTTTATTGGCTACTTAACAGACTAAAAGAAGGAACTGATTCAATAATAAGATGCAAATAAAGAAATGAATACTACAAAATATAATATAACTTAATGAAATACATTATAACTTTATTATTATGTTCACGACTTCGTACGAGGGGAATGTTTTTTTTTTTAAAAGCGGCTTAATTTATACCATTAACCAAACGCCATTTCAGAGATTAGCCTTAACAAATAGACAAACAGACAAAAATTATACATTTTTTTGATGTAAGTATCCTATATACTTTCATATGCATTTAGTGAAAAGTTGCTAATTTGAAATTACAGACAGACACTAATTTATATGTATAAATATGATAGTGATTTTACTAACGCAATATCGTTATCGATAAAGAGCAAAATAAGCTGTCAAAGAGAACATTTTTTCATTAAACTGTCCAGTTTATTCAGCTCTGGCGCCATCAAATGAATTTTTCATCCGAAAATGCCTCGGGCTAAAAGCTCTGAATGCAAAACCTATTTTCAATTGCTTTTTCATTAAAAATGCGATTTCGTCCGTATAACACGGAGGTTCTATGCAAACTGTTAGGATAAATGGACACTGCGAAAAGTTAATAATGTCAATCTATCTGCCAGATTCATTGATTTCAACTCGTAGTGAGTTAGACGCTAGTAACAAAATATATATGTATGTGTAAAAGATATTCAAAGCTTATCTCGTGGACTGGACTGCAGCGAGCGGGGTCACACGGTCTCTTTGTTTATCGTGGTGTCATGATATTTATAGCAATTTATTGTTTCGATTGTTAATTTAATAAATTCTGTATATATGGACTAATGCGACTCATGTTCATTTTGGTCTAGTGATAAATGTAAAACCACAAAATCTAGTTATAGCAGGTGGTGATAGTGTACATAATAATCCTTGTATGTTATTATATAACTATCGAAAAAATATATAATAATCATTTAAAATTTTCATATCATTTACATTTGACTCACAGAAATCATGTATCGTTAATTGTTTCAAATGCGAATCTTAGCGCATTATATAAACTTAAAAATGTTACCGCTGCGTAACAATGTGGTTTACAAGGAAACTATCGAGTGATGACGCTTGTAAGGGTGTTTCGTTTTAAATACCATGCAAACACCATGAGGGGCTGATACTTCCAGGTTTACAAAGTTACAATATAATTTGGTTTGATTTTATACTCAAGATTTTGCTAACACTACTTTTTTACGCTAGAAGATACAAGAATAACGAGATGCTAATAAAAATATAATTAAATATTTGAATAAAAAAGACAATATGTCTAAAATTATATGGACAATCAAGATAGGGGACTCACAATTTATGAAAAAATAAAACCTAAACAATCCCGTCCGCCGGTATTGTCATGACGTCCACTGAATAGAATTGGAAAGAATAAAACAATATGTCGACAACAAACGATCCGGCGCTGGTGCCAATTCTGGAATACTTCGATACAAGTCATCTTTGAAACAAAATATACTTTTCGATGTCGAGTTCAAACATTAATGAATTGTGGAATGATAAGCTTACAATGAATTATGTATATTAGCCATGATTTCAAAGAATACATTTATAACCAGAGCGTATTTCTCTAATAATACAATTTAATAATCAATTGAAATTACTTATAATGTAAATTATATAATTTTTAGTAGTATTTCTGTAAACTCTGAAACTACGAGCAAGTTATATCTGATTCTGAGGATATTATTAATGAGATATTGTTTTTAATTCTTAATTTATTCTGGTCACTTCATTGTTTTACAACTAGTTAAAACCAGTTTTAATTGGATTACAATTAGTGTAAGATCTATGGTAACGTAACAGCTGCTTTATCGCTGATACTTAATCTATTACCTTTTCTTATGCAATTGTAATGTTAAATCTTCTATGTTAAAGCATAATTTGTAAATCAAAACCCTAAAACAGTATATTGTGTAATTATTAAATATAGTTGCATGTCTTTTTTCTATAGCTTCTTATCTTGATGGAATTGTTCATACTGAATGAAAAAAAAATCCTTTGTTGAAAAAAGACATCTGACTTTAGATAGATAGGTTAATAGATCTACTCGTACTTTAATCTTAAAATGTTTTGTGTACGAAAATAAAAAATACCCGGTGTATTGGTATAATATCGTAGTCAAAGCTAAGATTTTCCTTTAATATTGAAATACCCGCATACACTTCATTTCTAGACAGTGCAATATCGAGTGAAAAAAAGTCTTAAGAGCGACACAAAGCATTCAATTTTCGCCAAACCATCGTCGGATAAGCTCGCTAACAGGCTGTCGCGGGCCACAAAGCGCAGTGATTACCAGCGCCGCCGAAGCGCCGCGTCATTATCTCCCTCCCCTGTTTATTTTTCTGTGATAAAGATTAGCCGGAGTGTTTCGCTATTGGCGAGGCGTGTTGTGAGGGTGCCAGGGGTTGGTCCGGGGCGGAGTTCAAAAACGCCCCGCCTACATTAGAGAAGAGATCATCGCTTTTAGAGCAACGAGTGTGTCGGTAGCGCCATGTGTGACGCACGTCTCGGTACAATGTTCACATCGACTTGATCGCGCCATGCTTGACATCAAAGGCTCCGCCGACTACCTCAGTCGGTCGGGCACGTTTACCAACTTCTCGATGCTGTTCGCTGGTGAATATGCTTTTTTATTTGTGATTGTGGTGTGAAGTGATGAGCGTTTAGTGTATACGGTTTTTTATGGTTTTATTTTTATTGTTTAATATTTGTTCTTTATTCTAAGTACATTTTTAACTACTTTTACTATTATGTGTATATATTAGTAGCCTTCATTTTAAATCAATAATTTAGAAGTACATTTTAAATTTATTTCAAAATTTTCATACATAAGACGTAAACGAGCCTTTTCAAACTTTATACCTATTCTTACTTTTTTTAAATCATATTAAAAAACAAACTAACACCTTAGTAGTAACTAATTATCTATTATGCTGGCCCCTCCCCAATATACACTGCTATATACATCCAATGGAACTATTAAAAGAAGCAGTGCTACTGGACATCTCTTCCATGGCTTTCGCGAAGACAGTCTTAGGTCTTTCAACAACTTAAAATATCCTATTCTTTTCGATATAAAAATTTCACATGGTAAGGCATGGCGAATGAGCAATTAATTCTAACTGATAATGTCAAGTACCCCCTCCCCCTGTCTGTCTGTTTTCTCTATTTGCTTCAAAATGTTTTTATATAGCTAGAAGTTGTTCTCATGAAGAGTACATTTTCTTCGGAAATGTGGCTGTCTATTTGCTTCGACATGGTGAAATATAACAAGAAGGTATTCTCATGAAGAATACATTTCTTTCGAGTATGTGGCTCTCTATTTGCTTCGACATGGTCCAATATAACAAGAAGATGCTCGCGTGAAGAATACATTTTATTTGAAAATGTGACTGTCTATTTGCTGCGACATGGTGAAATATAACAAGAAGTTGTTCGCCTGAAGAATACACTTTCTTCGGAAATGTGGCTGTCTATTTGCTTTGACACGGTCATATATAACAAGAAGGTATTCTCATGAAGAATACATTTCTTTCGAGTATGTGGCTCTCCATTTGCTTCGACATGGTCAAATATAACAAGAAGTTGTTCTCATGAAGAATACATTTTCTTTGGGGATGTGGCTCTCCATTTGCTTCGACATGGTCAAATATAACAAGAAGTTGTTCTCATGAAGAATACATTTTCTTCGGGGATGTGGCTCTCCATTTGCTTCGACATGGTGAAATATAACAAGAAGGTATTCTCATGAAGAATACATTTCTTTCGAGTATGTGGCTCTCTATTTGCTTCGACATGGTCCAATATAACAAGAAGATGCTCGCGTGAAGAATACATTTTATTTGAAAATGTGACTGTCTATTTGCTGCGACATGGTGAAATATAACAAGAAGTTGTTCGCCTGAAGAATACACTTTCTTCGGAAATGTGGCTGTCTATTTGCTTTGACACGGTCAAATATAACAAGAAGGTATTCTCATGAAGAATACATTTCTTTCGAGTATGTGGCTCTCCATTTGCTTCGACATGGTCAAATATAACAAGAAGTTGTTCTCATGAAGAATACATTTTCTTTGGGGATGTGGCTCTCCATTTGCTTCGACATGGTCAAATATAACAAGAAGTTGTTCTCATGAAGAATACATTTTCTTCGGGGATGTGGCTCTCCATTTGCTTCCACATGGTCAAATATAACAAGAAGTTGTTCTCATGAAGAATACATTTTCCTCGGGCATGTGGCTCTCTATTAGCTTCAAAATGATAAAATATAACGTCTGATGTACAACTTTAAGTACCTATTTTTCATATGTCTATAGTTATGTGCTACTTTTGAAACGTGAAACCGGCTGTTAGTACATATTCAAATTGCCGCTAAACAAAACTACCAAGTTCATCTTCCATTATCGGTTTTCCTTTTCTAGAACGGTTTAATAATTATATACTATATATTATTATATAATTTTATATTATTATGGCATTCGTTTCATCCAAAAATATTTGAACTTTTATTTTATTATGTTCTAAATTTACCATTTTAGAAAACTAGTTTCAAGAGGTAAGTGTAGCGTTTAGGATACTTTTGGAATCCTCTAATCAAAATAACTTTTATATTTAAACTATTAAATCCACCTTTAATTAATTCTATTAAACACTAACTCGAATTTGATTTGAATATTATATCTTACGATTCTCTTTATTTCAACAGTCATAATTTTGTATGGTTTTGGTTAGGACTGATAGCGGCGGGTCTATCTGCATTGGATTACATTTTGAAACAGAACTCCACCTAGTACTTCCGCTGTTTATTATGTGTTAGCAGTTATATTTAATAATGTAATACTAACTTAACCTTTAAGTAGGTGTGAGAAATAATTCCTATACAAAGTTTGAGAGTTCTTTAACGTCGGTAAAGTTAGGAAGTTAATTTGTTTGGTTCAGTCACAAAGTTTCTCGCCGTTTGCAGGTATCGACACCCCATATGAAGTCATATTGATCCAACTTCGGAGGTCATGTGAATATTAAATTCAAGATACTTTGTAAATAGACAAAATATTGTTGTTTCATTGTTAATATATGTTATTGTCATATGTAGAAGAATAATTATTACTTATTATTGTTATCTTTTTGTTTCTTATTGCAGATTATAATATTTATATCGTTTTATTTAATAGTTTTTGAAGTTAAATATACTTTTTAAACTGTTATTAAATTTTAATAGATTGACGAAATTTAGTATGATGATAACTTATTGTCTGAATCAACGTACCTATAGAATACTTTACGGGAAACATATAAATTAGTTTTGGCTTTGCTAAATGTAGATGTGATTATTGATAAGATTTCCGTTATCACAGGCAAAGACAACAAATGAAGTTGCTATTTTTTTCCAAATATTAAATAAAATAAAAAGTTTGTCTTAGAATCTGCTGTGACAATTAAAGGGTGAGGGTTTAACAAAAGATTTATCAGCTTAATAAACCAGATATATTTTTTTAATCTATCCAATATCTATAGGCATTTGGAAAAAATATAGATTAATAGGTCTTATTAATGATATATCAAGGTAATAAGTAGAAAGAAAACATTATTAAAATATATATTAGGCAAGTATTGAGACGATTACTAATTATCTCGAGCGACATGAGCTTTAGATTATATTTACTGTGTGTAGTCAGTGTAATATCTTCATCTAGTCATTGCTTTTCTATCATACATCATCTCAGAGACCATACAATTGTTCACGCATTCCATTCACGTCTTCTACGGACAACCTCTTCTCTTCCACCTAACGACACTTAAAACTCTTCTCTTAACATGCTTTTAATTCCTCCACATTACGTGACTATACCACAAAAAATTATTACTTCTCACCTTTTCACCTGTATTTCTTAAATACTCCTCTATTAATATAGACGAGAATATAACCTTATATTAATATAATTATTTATCTTTTGTAAGATATGGGTTTTTCTGTTTGTGATCAAGAAACAAAAAGTTATAGATCTTTTACAGAACATCTCACTTATTTGATGCTCTTAAAATTAACTATAGCTGAAGAAATCATTACGGAGCGTCGCCTTTTTTAAATAAAATATATGTTGTCTTTTAAAAATGTATTTCTTGTCTTTAAAACTAATATAAGAAAGATAATAAAAAACATCTGCTTTGTACTTTTAAAATCATTGATCGTCGCTTTAGGTAAGTAAAGCTAAGTAGGCAACTTGTTAAGAAATAATCGCCAACAATATTATTAAAAGAATTATAGATTATGTTAATGTTTCTCTCCTCGAAATTTATAATCTATTCTGCTATTAACGTAGAAGTAATTTCTAGTGTATGACTTTATATAGACTACCTGCGGATCCTAATTAAACTTGCAGAACCCCCGGGATGTAGAGCTTCCGTTTCCTCACACCTCTATCACATATAGAAGACAACAATATTATAGCAATTTTCCTGTCTGTCTTTCTTTATTAGTGACTGAAAACTTAGAACAGGCGGCATAAATATGTATCAACAACATTTCTGATCATAATATAGGTTAGAGTTAGTGAGGGTTATTGTAGAAGCTTATAAAATTAATATCGGTAACACTATTTTTGAATTAACAAATATTAAAACTTTGGAACATGAATGAAGTGAGTGATAAATTACCACACATTTTATAGGATATTTGATCTACACAGTCCTTATTTACTAACGACTCCAATCAATATATATCTTTCTGTATTTTAAAATGTTTTTTCTTCATTAATGTACATATAAATAAAATTTAAACAGGGACTATTCATTTTATTGATCTTTTCCGTCCGTTGATATGTCTGTAACAATTATGTAAATATTACAAAACAATTTCACTGTTTCATTACCGTTTTAAACATTTAACTTACATTACATAATCTCTATCCAATTCCAGTAATAACAATACACAAAACATACCTACTATACAAAGCGTTGAAGAAATAAATCTAAATATAAAATTATTTCCATAATATTATTTGGATCTGTCTTTCTGCTTCTAAAGCCCTTAATAACCATGTCGCATTGTTAGATTTCTAAATAATATAGAACGATTTACTGTTTTGTTTTTTTGCCTGTTTTCAGATGCATAACAAATAATTTATTGACTGACCATCACCAACCAGGCACTTCACTTTCTTTACATCTTTTCTTTAATTTTATTATAAGTATAAAGTCGTGATCTATGAAATATATTTGCCATTTCTAAAAAGTTTCATATAGGAAGATTATGTGAACATTTAAAAAGAATTCCAGAGCATAAAGCATTCATTAATCGTTAACACATCCGTATTTTGAAGATTACCCTCAAGACTAAGCTCTCTTAGCACCTTTGCTTGCAACTGTGAAAGAGTATAATTATACTGAAATGGCTTTATCCCTTAATTACTGTCTTTTCTTGCTATACTTTTTTCTCCCCTTGCAAGAAGGTTCGAGTCTAACTAGGAATTTTTTAGGTTTTTCGTACAGCCTGAATAAAAAATATATCTTCTCGAATATATTCATATAAATTTGAAAGTGGTATAGAACGAATGTTTTTATTTCAAGTTGTAGAATAAATATTTTTATTTAGAGTTAAAATAGTTTTACTGTATAATATAATCAGATCTTATTTAAAGTCTGTCAAAGGACTATTGCTGATTTTAATTATTTTTCTATATCTTCTGGAATTCGTAGGTTTACTACTCTCAAAAATTACTTTGACTGACTTATTATATTATCCCAATTAATAAAATACTATTAAATATCGTTATGAACTAAATAACTAAGAGCGATTCTTAATTCCATATAAAAACTGGAAGGCTGACGTCGTGTTTACATTTATATTAAAAATGTTGTTTCTAAATAAGTAATTGATTTCTAAATTGCTTTTAGGTTCAAACGGAAATATTATCTCGACGTCGTTGATTGTGTTTATTTGATGTTAAATTAAATGTAACATAAAATTTTAAACAAATGTAGTTAAAAGATTAATACCCGCAGTACCTACTCGAACCTGCGATTTCTGGGAAATCGGTTCAGCGCTCTGCAAAAGAAGCTATCATGTCTTTGAATATAGATAGATACGGTATTCTGTATAGACATACATGTATGTAGGCGTCTGGATGGGTCAGAGATGACATCTAGTATAACTCTTTAAAAATCATAAGTAATGCAAATCTTTTAAAATGCGAATTTTTCAAAACCCTTTTTAAAAATTTCCTTTCATCTACATTACAAACAGCATGAAGATTATTTTAAACAGCCAGATCCTGTTTTACCTTTAAGATATATATTCAATGAGAGATAAAAGATATATTAGGAAAGAGACGAACATGGCTTTTGCCATGGTCAATTTTAGAGTTATTCCGATGTAGCTAACACCAAAAAGCGGCAAAAAATGATAGAGAGCCTACTAGTTGTTCGGAATATTGAAATAATAATTATAATTCGATCAAATGTAGGCGCTTATTTCAAAGTAAATGATTTTTTTGTTTTTTACTAGGCCGAGCACATATGTCGTTTTCTATGTATTTTACTTGAAATCCAAACTATGAACGCTAGGCTTCATGCTCTTCTCAACACATTTCTTTTTGCATATCCATGAATGATTAGACCTTGCCCGTGTTCATTGTCATGCGGATGACAATATGGTATACAATGGTAATACAAGATACTCTCGAGCAAACGACGAAAAGTGCCGAAAGAATCTTGTGACTTCTACCATTTACCCTATAAATTCAAGAGCAATTTGGGTTGTTACGATTCTAGGAGTGTCACATCTCAACCGTATTCATCCCGAATAAGCTCCCGAAAAGTTTTCTGCCCCTAATTTCCATTATCGCAGTGCACTCTAACATCGCGTTTATGAATAGTGCGACTGCCAATGGAAATTTCTGCCACGAGATATGTGAAATCAAAATAGTACCTCCTGACCCTTCCATTTAACAAACACAAGTGATTCCTGATATTGATTCAAAGTGGAAAAGTTGTAAATAACTTCATTAAACGATGTTTCCAAATCAATACGACTTCAAAAAGAGTGCTTCCTCTTCAAAAGCCGGCAGCGAATTTGTGCTTTCATTAATTTTGCTAAAGTCGATAGGCGCCGGTGATCATTTACCACCAGTTGGTCAATAACTTTGTTTGCCCTCTTTTAAATGGATATTACGAATATTTAAATCATATAAACCTTTCTAAATTGTCGATAATTGTGCATCTTTAATTTTATAAACACAAAGTTGACAAGGAAATAAGTAGAAACATCAAGCCAAAGAACTCTAATTACGCTATCAGAATGTTACGTTATAAATATACAACAAAAATTTAAAAAATATTATATGATAATTTTTCAATATTCAAAACATAATAATATAAAATAATTAATAATTATATATGTTTCAATATTTCACACATCAATATATTATAGGCGTTGCGGCTAAAAGGCCAAGTAGTTCTCATAAAGGAATTGCATGTCGATAAATATAAGCACTTAGACCTTTTCCCGCCGTCAGGGGTCAAACGCGACCCTTGTGTACCGAACTTTGGCTTTTTTAATTATAATTCATACTCTTTTCCCCCAAAGACTCCATATTCCCTATGCGTAATTTTGTGTAGGGTGTTTATTAAATCGCTCGATATAAATTTAGATAAAGTTACATGATTAATTCATTAATTACACATATTACAAATAAGTACGGATATTACGATAGCTTAAAAGTTCTAGGTCCGATTTGTAGTTTTCTGCCAATATTATAGGTACATTGGATCACATTATTCCAGAACTCATTGGTTCATTTTACTAAAACGTGTTTAATATTGTGAAGATCAGTATTTTAAACATAAATATGTTTTCTCTTTCAGATGCATCTTACAAAAGTTCGTGGTCTACACATGCGACGTCACAAGGTTCACAAGGTATTATCAAAATTTACAACTAATTAGCCATAATAAAGCAACTACCATTGATTGTTTAATAAAAAAAATATATATGAAACAACTCCGATACCAGAAGGGAGTCTAACATCGGGCATCATTCAAATTCTATTTCGTCATTAGAATTGAAACACCCAACGATACAATTAACATGTAAACATAATTCCGTTAAATAAGAATTTGATTGCGTGATCATATGTATACTTATACGTTATACATTTTTTTACGCCTCAAAATCAAAACAAAGGGTTCCCCTAAACGTAGCACGCAAGCGTACAGCGCGCGTGCGTCGGCCACGCGCCATCCGAATCTAACAATGTAAACTTAATTCTTTGATTGACATTTACAATATTTCGGTAAGTGATGCAATATTGAGATGATTATCATTATACAGCGCAGTGAGAAGGGAGGCATTATCACTTCGCACGCTCCGATGCGTCCTATTGTTACTGAGCCGTACTTGATTTGACATTATTATAAAAAAATCAGTTTTATTTAAAGTTATTTTGACTTTTGTTATATTTCATTATAGATATATTTCGAACTCATATTGAATGATTTATAAGCATGGTTGAAATTTAAAAAAAAACCGGCTTGTCTACAATGTACAAAAAATATCATCTTCAAAATTTTACATCATAACCAAAACAAGCTATAATAGCATATTTAAATTAAATTCAAAAGCCATAACAAAATCGAAAAATCTTTCAAAAGAACACTATGATAATAACTGAATAAAGTTATAATTAATAACTGGCGTTAGGAGAATATAAACAGCATACAGGGCTCCTAGGCGTCGTCGCGTCGGCCCGTGACGACTTAATGCCCCTGGACAATAGCTACAAACGATTTAGCTTCACCCTATTATATTCACTATTATCAAACCACTCGTTAATATAAAATATAGCGTTCGATATATAATTTTATATTACTTTTAAAGAAGTTGAACGTTAGTGTACAAATAATGTAACAATTTATCTTTTTTTTTCTTTAAATTTGTATGGTATTTAGTAGTAAAGAGCCTATAAAATCTGCTATTTTTTCATATACCTTACAACATTCTGTGACAAATATGTCGAATACCTTCAAAAAAGCCTATTTCACTTTCGAACTTGCGTCCCCTGTGACTAGTTATTTTGAAATAATTTATCCAGCAACAACTTTATTTGAACTAAACGATATTAATTTCGGAAGATTTGTGAGTTGACGCCCCTAATTATTACGGTAGAGACCCTTATTTTTAGAATGTTAACTTATTTGCATATATAACTGTACCGACCAGTTATTCATACACTTCTAAGTGTATTTAAATGTAATATAAAAATGTTTATTATTTATTATTTAAATTATATTTACTTAGTATTTTTTTATGTTTCTATTAGTAATTTAATTTAAGCATTTAAGTAGCTAACAATGAAATGGCGTACCGATTAATAATTTGTAAGGTAGTTTATCAAAATTACGACAAGCAAAGGCCCGCTCATTTAACTAATACTTAAGATTCCTATTCGAGTATAACGTTTCATAAAGAAGCGATAGATTAATAAGCGTTGAGATTCAATAAAATTGGCGAAAAAGATTTTTAAAATATCACAGCGATATTTTAAACCGAGTGTGCTAAAAGGAGACGAAGCTAGCGGCGGCTACGAAAATTAACTGTGAGTGGCTTTTGCCCGTTATTTTCTGCACTCTTCTATTCTATGCAATTTAGTACTAGTGCGAGTGAGATGGAACACAAAAGAAAAATCGCTTTCGGCGCTACGAGGGAAACCATAAGCGCCCTTTTGTTTTGCGTGCCGTGGAGCGAAAACGAGTGCTATACGTATTCTAAGTGTATAATATTAGACGGATCATTGTAATTTGAAATGAAAATGCGAATGTTTCAAACATTTTTGGGATCGTTATTTATATATTAAAGATATAATAAATGTTACGTTTGATAACATTAATAAGTTGTAACTATTCATCACAGTTTATTGAATACATTTAGCAATTCACATTGTTATATCTTTATAACATAAATAATATTTGTAAATCACTAGTTTATTTTAAAATTATTAAAAAAAGAAATAAAAACAATTGAAATAAATATTGAGAAACAATGATAGTCAGTAATTATGCAGTGTTTGGGTGTTGTTCTAACAGCTCCAGGGGGTTTCAGAGAACGCCTCTGCGATAGTTAGCCTTTGATCTTATGTGTTAAACTTCCCAACCCCGGAGGCTGATTTGTTTTGTGGTAAAATAACATACATAAATATATTTATAAAAGGGATGAAGTGACATAATTACGTGTAATCTATGACTATAGAATAGTTATATACACATATATATATATATATATATATATATATATATATATATATATATATATATATATATTTGCTAAATAGTCGTGTAGGTATAAGGAATGATATATAGATTTCGTATATGAGACTGTGTAGTGCTTTCCTAGAGATAGCCACAAATATCATGTTTCCAGTGATTGATGCCGACGGCGATAGTGCTGGGAGCAAACATGGGATAGAGCGGTGTGTGTACAGCAAATACGGTTAAAATGAAATCTTTTTCGCATTTATATACGCTTATTTTCATATAATATTAATATTGTATTTAAAACATCTGCAAATAATTTAGTTATTGCTATTTTTCATGATGAGCATTTGATAAAAGATCAAAATACAACTTGAGCACCAAAAGTTCGAACATAGCTTACTTGTAAGATTTGATAACGTTTTTATGTTTTTTTTGGGGTTTTTTTTTATAGTAAACTACCATATAAGGAGATTGTAAAAAAATACTATTACTAACTCGAAATAGATTAGTTTAAATAGAAAATATTACCCATAGGTTTTGTCGCAGATACTTATAAAAATGTACGACCTATGCATCGTGATACATTGGCAGTCTATTGTCTATTTTTATCAAAACAACGTGTGAAAATTCGGGTTAGTTCTGTTTTAAAACATCCCCTAACAATGTCACTTTCAGCACCCCAAAAATCAAAGACTCGTGGAACATGGAATCAAAAATACACCGAAATCAAAAGAAGTTTCCACAATGTTGCTCTAACACTAACAACGCGTGAAATCCTATTGAGAGCTTCAAAGAGTGTATAATCCTTGATATCTCGCATACAATCGAAAATGTGACCTAATATAAGGATTGCAAGGTGTAAATTAGTTTGCAGAGTTTAGTTTTTAGCTTACGGCGATGTCAGCCCCCGTGTAAATGGGGTATATTATCTATAGAGATTTGATCGCCCGGGGCCCGCTGATGAGGTGGTTGCGTTAATTACGAAACAATTTGCTCTTCGACCATTCTCATACAGATTCAATTCTCGAATGTCAGTGGATTTTGAATTTTAGTCTAAAATTACATAACGTAACAGATTTTAGTTTAAAAACAGTAACATTACTTTTTTTTGCAGGATATGGCACCAACTCTTTGTCAGCTATGTCAAAATCTACATTAGATGCCCACACACATCTTCGTCAGCCAGGTGAGTCATTCGATTTTTTCGACAGATCAATTAATACAACAAATATTTTAGAAAGACATAGATATCCTAATTCTAAAGAATAAAATAATAAAGCTTGTGAAGAAGTATAAGAATAAAAAAAATTATATAAAAAAAAATGTCTGTAAGTTTTGCAGAAAGCTTCAAACAAAGGAATTGTGTAACGAACTAAAATATTTTCTTTCATGCATTTGCAAGTCCTGGACAAACATAGGGACTATTTATTATCCACGGTCAGTTAACCCGGGAGCTTTATTTGTTCCTCGGACCTATGTCCAATTCGAAACATATTCTTTGGAGTAAATGTGAAAAGGGCAATTTAAATAAAATGTGTTCTTTACAAATCCTTCCGGTTTGTTGAAAAATGTGCCCAATTTTATTATTATATGACCTATTTTTATGAATTATTTTAAATTTCGTTTATATAACAAATAATAGGTTTTCAATTAAACCTTTCCTTAACTATCATACATTGTAAGTGATGAACAATAAAAAAATATTGTATATCTTATGTAGCAATTTCAGCAGTATAACTAGAAGCACCTAAATAATATAGTTCTGGCAATGTTGTGTTTTTTATTATGACATGAAATTCTCTAGATATTTTGTGAGTATTACGGAATTTGGGACAGAACCGTTCCAGGTAAGTACAATCGTTCTTAATGGATAGAGAAAGAAGTGTTAAGGTGTCTTGATCAAACAAATGTTAAGTGTGTGATATATTTAAGAGAATATCAAATATAATTATTTTGCATCTCTATTACTATATACTTTGATAATATAATTAACAGAATATATAACTCACCTTTGCCAAAGCCCACACACAAACACACAGTTTATTTAAAAGTCTTTCGACAATATTTTTTATTTTATAAATACCACAAAAACCATAACAACCACAATTTCCAACACGTGACAAAAACAATTTAAAAAAAGTCAAAAGAAAGAACTTTAAAAGAAACTTATATCTAACATTTCAGGGATTATTACATTTTCAAAACACATCTTTCCATATTGACCATTTAGAAAGGTATATACTAGACATCTCTGTATTTATAAGTCACTTCATGTAAATCTAACGGTATTCAAAACACATATATTTAAGTTTATATTTTACGACATAAAATATAAACTACATGTTAGGCGGAAGTAAAAACTATACATTATTGTGATATTGCATTGTTCAGTAGTTTTTTGTCTGAAAGTCTGAGAAATAGTCTATAGAAAAAATTGTGTCACTGCCAATAATGCCAATAATGCCAGTAACAAACTTAGAAGTTTTAATTATATAGTACATACTTTCATAAATGTATGAATAGTACATACATCTTCATGTATACAAAATTACAAAATATAACAATAAAACTACAAAAATTTAAATCCTTAACACAAATTACATGATATTTTTCGTTTCTTTCTTTAAATTAACTATGATCAACTCTAAAGCTTACAACAAGAAATATTGGAGACTTATTCAAGATTTATAAAAATAACCTTATATCGCGACCGTTCGATTAAATCACAGGAAAGCAAAATATTTTACAAAATCTCATTTTCATCCAATGTTACTTTAGGCAGTCACCCATGACACCCATGACACCCCGTCACTCAGCACTTCTCCATTTCATTAGACAATAGCGTTTAGGCGCGCGTGTCAGCCGCGTGACTTTCGCGGGAGTCAGATTACGTATGGCTATGTCTATACTGCAGAACCACCGGTTTTTATACCTAAAAATCTTAAAAAACATTTTGTCAGATAATAATCTTTCACGTTCCCGTAATTCGGCCAGGATAACGTCAGAAATTTAATTGAATTCTAATTTATTAAATAAATGGATAGTAAGTTAAGTAAGTTCATTGCAACACTCATCTTCGTGACAGATCTAAATAAATAAAGACAGTCGTGTAAATATTCAAATAAGAACATGACGGTAGGTGCCTGCGATTACGGTTGAAATCGCACAATACTTCGAGACGACATTGTAACACGCACTCGTATGTACGTTCCTTAAATGTTATGTATTTCTGTGGCTATCGCTATCGTACTGTTTTAATCATTACAATTCTTCTAAATTTATTATGTACTATTGTTATATTTAATGTCAAAACAAACTCATTTATTTTAGCAATCAAATATATTTATCAAAATAACCACCAGCTAAAGTGACGCGCCATCAGCTACGTCACGCGAGATAGGTTCGCTGACATGCGTTTAATTGTGCCTCGATAAAACAATGTTATTACAGAGTGTTCGACGTTTGATCGGTCCCACCCAAAGACAAACCACGCTACTCAAACACGCTCAGTAAACAAGGGTAAAGATATAAAAAAGTCGGCCAAATACATTCACCGACTAGAACTGTGTGTACTAAGGGTACTTTTGCGGAAACTTTTATTATAGCACTTGTTCTAATCTAAAAAGTCTGTAATCTGGGGAATTTTCGACAATATAAATGATTCTTTTCTTGTTGCTTTTCTTGACGTATAACATAATGATTTCTCTTAGTATCTACAAAAAGATTATTGCTATTATAAATTTAGATCGAGATAAGAATCTTTCAAAGTCACAGAAACGATCGAAAGCAATTACCCGCCAATAATCGTATGTCTTAACAAATAGAAATGTCAAAATGTATCTGCAGGGTGAGCTTTATTGAATCCGAGATTGGGGCTGAAATTGCAATCAAATGGCTAATAGCGTAGGGTAGTTTCAGTTGACCTAAAAGGAACATATCTTTATGAACCTTAGTACCTAAAATATAGGGGCTATACATTCTGATGACTTCCCTTGCATCTTCCCTATCTTCCGTTAAACGGTAATGCAGTGAAATGGAGTAATTATCCATTTATTATTATTTTATTGCTGCAGTGAAAGAAGGTTCTTTATTTACCGCTAACATAGTTTATTTGAAGCTTTTCTTATTTTAGCAATTCTCTTTTATATCATATAATATATGTGAGACTGAAATATGTACCATTATTATATTTTGTTGTTTATAAATGAAAAATCGTGGAAGTACAATGGTAAATCATGAGAAAAGAGTGGTACGATTATTTTAGAATTAAGATTTTGGATATCAAAAGGTTTATATAGCAAAAAGCAAAACTAATATATTGTATTAAATTACAAATTACATAACTTTGCACATAACATGGCTTGTAGCCATGAAATGGCCAGCGATATTGATCGACTGGTGTCTCTGGCGTCATAATTGGAATACAAATTTCTTCTTTGACGCCGCGTCCACGTCGGGAGGGTCGTGATTTAGTCTTTTGTGCGTCACGCATTAACTCCTTCGAGCCTCTAGCTACCACCCTACTCAATACGACACTCAAGATTCCAATGTGCACCTTAATGTTAATAAAACTAGATTTATAACGCTTTGACCTAATGCTTGACTAACGATTTTAGATTTACGGTTAAGGCAATAAGAACGATTACGAGTTTGTAAAAAAACAGCGTTTCTATCGGTACTTCAACGGGTATGAGAAAATGGACATTGACGCTTTGTAATACAGATGAGTTTTGTTCACTCATGATTCGTAGAGGTAGAAAGATTAGTGTTGGTAATGGGTGCGTAATTACAGTAGAAAAGCGGACATTACGAGGTTCATTTGGCGAGCAGCGATCGTTCGAAGGGGTTCCGAGTGCTTTGGGAATTAGCCTCGCACTGATTTCATTTAACTGCAAACAGCGTACGTGATACCAGAATCTCTCCTTGGGTCACTTATCTCTGATTCGAGCAATTAAGATGAGCTCAATTGGTATATCCTTGTTGAGTTCAGTTTATAGATCAAAAGAAATATATAGTTATAGAATTATATAATATCTATATATAAGAATAAATTAAAATTAGATTATTATATCTAATTTAATCTTATTTAGTGGGAGGATTTTTTTTTATAGAATCTTAAATCACATGAATACATCTCTGAAATTATAATGTATGAATACAGTACTGAATTAGAAATTTGTAATACACATTATTACTCGTTCATTGTTATAGTCACTTCTAAAACTTCTGTCTTCTGAGATTCCTCATGAAATCGTCAAAACTATTAAAAGTAAATGAGGAAAACGTTGAAAAAATCGCAACAACATTGCAAGAACATCCCGCTGGTAGTGGCTCAATAAATTTCATCTGGGGTGGTTTGTTTGTACGTACTGTTGACCGCGCGGGAGAGCGACAGAGCGCTTCTGTCAACACGGGGTCCATAATGTCCGCGAAACTGTCACCAAATGTGAAATCCTAAGAAATGCCATTCTTTCCCCTGTCTTATCATATAAATATTTATTTTAATTTTTATATTCACTACATAATAAATCTCATTTTTAAAGCCTAAAATCTAGGACTTTTTAAGTCTCATCAACTATCCCCCTTAGTGTTAGATAATCACTATACGTTTTCCAATCCCACAAATATAAAAAATTGTATCACAAAACAATCACACAATAATTCGGGACAGCAGCGAGGTCGTCCCACCAATTCAATAGCAAATTGAAAATATAATCTGGTTTCTGGTTCTATTTGGTATCGCCATAACTCCATTTCAAACGCTCAGGTGAAAATCTCCCGCTTCAATATTAAACAGATTTGAAATCAATAAAAAGTCAATTTTATAATCTACGAATGTTTACATACAGGTGTAAATGAAATTTTATTTACATATAGAATTCTATGAAAGTGGTGGAAATTTAAATATCCAAATGAAGTTGGTAAATCACAAATAAATATACTTTGTAAACAGTGTCAATAGAATGAAATAGTCATTATATTATAAACAAGAGGAATTTTATATGATTTATAAATATTAAATTAACCCCTAATCATTAAAAAAATAATCTTATTTAATATTATTTCTAATTTCCAACCAACCAATTCACTTCCCAAGGTTAAAAATCAATCAACGTTCCAATCATTAAGAAAAATAATTTAACATTTCAAATAATGACCTCCTAATGTTATCCCTTAGTCATAACCGTACCTTGAGGCGCAAGGGCACGTACCACGGGTAGTGGTATAAAAGTGTCTAATTTTATCGTATTAAATTTAATAAGGGGCAATTGTAAAAATGAATAGGTAATGACATGAATAATATCAATTTATAAACATAATAAATGACATATAATTTTCTCACAAAACTTGCAACTTTTAGCTGCAAGCGACTTCTATCGTGTTACAATATGAAAGTTAATAAGTGTACAACCAGATATAGAACTTTAATTTATTTCGAGGTATATTATTGAATATATTATACACGTTACAAAATACCAATAGCTATGTTAAATGGTATGCAAACCCCAATACGAGAAGTCGTTTATCATAATCTTCTCGATTAGATCGCCTCGCCCTCCAAGGGGCGCTTAACTACCCTCCATTTAACAGTTATTATAAAAAAATAAATTTCAGAGCGTGTCTTTTGTTAGTGCTTAGTCACCTTAGCCGTGATTCATATTGAAATGTCTCTTGTATACCTAAACTTTTTATATACTTAAAAGAATATAAATAATAAACAAAAATTACATTATTATTATTTCTTTATAATTATTAAAAACATTGTTTATGTTACGAGTTAAGATATTTACAAATATATAAATTATACTGTTTGTAAACAAGAAACTCACAATGAAGTTTGCAGTAATTTTAATTAATATTGTACCCACTGCCATTATAGATATTTTATTTTGTAATGTACACACTAAATAATCATCATAATATGATAAGAAAATAATTTTAAAATTATCTTAAATTAAAATACACATCTTATTAAATAAATATGTTGTAATAAATACCTACATTCTTTAAAACTTTGAAATAAATAACGATTTTCTAAATATTTAGAAAGAATGATACATAACGATATTATTATTTAAGGATATTATTAAGTAAAACCCCAAATAAATGTTATTAAAATATATTATATTAAATTTAACACTTATGTATAAATAATGGCTACATATTTATATTATTTGAGGATGATAGAACTCAAAATTAAAATTAATAGGCATATTTAATCTTTCGAATAAAAAGAATTCGTGTATTTCGAATCTGTTAATGGTTTGAAGCATCAAGACATACACTATGCCCTGACAGTAGTACAGAGGCAGACGACTTTTGAGAAATAAATATTTTGCCGGGACATACGACCTCATTATGATACATTGCAGTTTATAATTTTGTGAGTTTTTCTTGGTCAAAAGCTAAAAATAAATATAATAAATTAGTTAATGTTATAAAAGTCCATACCTCAGTCTTAACTTACGTATATGTAGCTTCCTTGAGTAGATTGCCAGGTCGGCAATGTGATATTCACCGATTTGCGAAAGAATTGAAGGGCGACCGCGTCGCTTGTACACCATCCGAATTTATAAATGTGGTTTAAGGAATCTTAAAGTTGAAACATATAATATTAAGTTTTATTAAGCTTAACTTTCGTTTTCAATTTATCTGCAATAACTTATCTATGTATATTTCGTAAATGGATTTTATAATCGATATTGTAGCATTGAGCGCAACGGATTATAGATTGATTATTCAGATAATTTATTAGATATATCATTTTATCTCATCTGTATGTCTATTTAATATCAACAAACGGTGTTGAAGAATTTATAAAAATACACTAAAATGACGAAGTTATAATGAATTTAAGTATATTTACCTCGGGGCAAGAACTCGTCTGAAACAGTATCTGCTCTACGACCGAAGCTCGAGCGAAGTGCATACGTTGCCTGATTGGCTGGTATTGCCTTCCAACCACCCACAGTGGCTGCTGTTTCAATTATTAATATATTAATAAAAAAAACGAAAAATAATGTCAAAAAATTAATACATTTTACAAAATACTACACAAAATAACCTGTTGACTTACCGAGGTAGGAAATAAAAAATAATCTGAATATTACTTTTAATTTTTGATATCTTTCCATGGTAGTGTTTGAGCGTAGTCAGTCGTAGTAGAAGAGAATGGCGTTGAGTTAACCGGCTTCGGCTATTTAAACGATCAGTTAGTTATAATTTGTTTATTAAACGTAACCGGTGCGTATGTTTAGATGTTTTGATGTTTATATCCTGGAAGGATGAAAACATAAAATCATTTTAGTCATTTTTTATTTCCGTTTTATCTACGTATAGGTAAAGACTGCGCACCAAATATAAAAAAAATATATAATTCATAACAATTTTTTATATTTAATTTTTCGATTCGAAATACAATAATTTTCACATATATATTATTATTATATATTTATGTATGTTGTTGTTCTATTTCTAGTTTTGTATTTACTTATATGTAATAATATATTATAATAGTAATATTATAAAAATTAACTTACGTTATCAGCGTCCATGTCCATTATATAAGAAATCAGGGAACACTTTAAGTAGTAATAAGAAAAGTATTTATATACTTACGCGATGTGTATCATTTAACCAAATGTTATTAAACACACACTCGTATAAACATTCTAATGTATATAAATAGGAACAATAAATAAATGTAATCTCAACGATACAGACAGCCAAGTGAAACACTCGTGAGAATAATTAATATATTAAAACAATATGAAATATTATATTCTCATATATATAGGTAATATATTCTTATTATATATTTTATTTCATGTTATGATTGATGTGTAAAAAAATCTAAAATGTAGTTGCAGAAGTATCTTGTTGGAAATATTTCACGTCTCTAACTGACTTAACATTGACTGGTTCACCACCGGAACCAGGTATGATAAAAAAAATTATAAAATATATATATGTATATATTTATATATATATAATGTAAATTTAATATATTATTCATTTTATTTTAGAGGTAATGCACAGCGAATATTCTTTTGGTAATTGCAAGGATCACAGTTTGGTTTTTTTTGCCCACGTTCATAACGATCACATGGCTGTGGTGGGAAAAATTATAATCAGGGTAAATTATATTACAGTTGCATAGTTTCTAATTAGTATATTTTATTATTAACGTATGTATTAACACTTCGCAGGGTTGGTTGAGGATAAGTAGAATACCAACGTGTATAGTAATCAGAGGTACCTCATACGAAGTGGATCTTTTTCGAAGCACGGCCTACGCTTTTCAAATATGCGTCCCCCGAATAGTATACTGTCATTCAAAGAAACGTTTTAAATACTTCTATTACGAGTGGTACTTGCCACCAGATATGATTGGTGGAATGAATTGGGATATTTATTTCTACGGACCAGAAAGTCTTAAATGGCAATAAATGCAACGTTAATTACGTTAATTATTGTTTTTTAATAGACATCTAATACGTTATATACGAGAGTAGATCACATCTTATATTATCACCGATTCATATGAGATCTCTAGAAAGTTAGTATAAAAGTAATATATATATGGTATATGATATGATAGGTTCGATGTGTAATTATAATTACTTGCAAGTGTATGCGTTAATTCATTTTATTTTAATGTTGTTCAATACATATATAAAATAAATATAATATAAAAGCAATAGAATCACTATAGTTTTTTTCGTCTATACACGACTCGACAGCCGCAAGTGTGAATGAACACTTATGGCATATTCAAATGTATTAGTCATGGAATGGAGTCGATTTGTCACAGCTCCCTGGTTTATAACCCAGCAGTAACCCGACCGTCGTTAACAATTATTATTGTATTATAATATTAACAAAGCCGCGATTTATAGCTGGGGTACGCTTTTGTTTCAATGTGAAAGTACTTTACACCACAACAAGACACTATAACCTTTATGGTGAGAAGATAATGATTCTTTTCGTTTGTGTTTTTAGAACACCCTTATTCTTATTGCTATAATTTGCGTAGGACTCTTGGCCACTTGAAAAAATGGTGTACGAGCGTGCCTGATTATTGATTTTATATGTAAAGTTTAGCCTAAATATTTAAAGTGAACGTATTCTCTAAATATAGAGTGCTTTACTTGTCGTAAAAGATAAAGATACACTTTTAAAGTCTAGTCTTCTTTACATAGAACTAATTTTGTATACAGCTGTTAACGTAATTAAATGGATATTTATTTTGGATAGTGTTGGATATTGATAAGTGGATGAATTGTATATTGTGTGTCTATAAGCATATAAATAATAAAGGCTATCTCCGTAATAATGTGTGGAAGATAAGGTAAATAAATGATGTCTACCTTCACTAAAGAGGGAAAATTATTTAAAAAACCTTACCGGAAGTCACTCACTTGGAAGTCGTTGAACGAATATAGTTCCATAGAATATTTATATAAAGAACAAAATGGCCTGAGATAGAGAAATGTAAATCTTGATGTGGACTGCCCTGCAATTGGTAGCCAGTATTATCTATGCTAATTCTGAGGGCTGCAGGTTGAACTCATTACGACTATTTTAAATGCAATCTATGCAGTGTATCGTATTTTTGTAGATTTGTTGTTGTACTGTCGTCATGGTTACTATTATCTTTAGGATAGCTAAAAGATAATCTGATATATGGAAAAAAATATGAATCTAATATTAAAATACCTTAATATAGAACTGAAAGTCACTAACAAGGTGTTAAATTTTTGTATACTAAATAAATACCTTGTCTTCTGCATACAATTATATGCATGTATAGACATAACGAGAATATGCTTTGTTGTCATTTAGTAGTGAATAGATTCCTGAACCAACTCAATTCCTATATAACATTCAATTCATTTCAAGCAGGTGTCATCGGATGAGATATCTGTCAAAGGCGTGCTTTATCTCTACGACGAGCATACAAAAGATAATATCACTTATCAATTATAAACAACTGGATCATCAATATATTAATATTCAAATAATATTTAGTTATACCACATTCTGTATTTAAAATCTTTTAACATTATGATGATTACATAAAATAAACTAAACAATCCGGCGTGTTCTGTGTTGTTGTGCGTGTTAGCATCAACATATTATGGATTATTACTATGTTTTATTTCAATAAATACTTTTACTTGTGTTATATACAATTTAAACTTAGTGAATATTTAATAGTTTAGGTATTTGAGATAATCAATTAATCAATGAAATAAAAAGAAACAGAACAGAATTATATATTGAAGGTGAACTAACAATTATCCATCTTTCTTTATTGATTAAAATCTATTTATGTATGTTGATTTTTTATTTCATAAAGGTTAAGTTTGATGATAGAATTATTGAAAAGGAACAAATATCTGTTTTAATATACTCTCTCATACAAACTTTAAAGTGAATCCCGCGGGTCATAATGAAAATCTAACCTGAGGGAAAGTTTTCAATTGTCAACAGACGGACTAGTTAGATATATTTGTGACTTGAGATTTTGTTCCAGATCCCTATCAGATGTTTGGACCGACCAGCAGTCGTCTGGCAAATTCAGGTGAGAAATAAAACACAATATTAACACTAGTCTGACTTTGAAGTCATTTATATTTATATGTAAATTGGATTCCATCATTAATTAAGTAAAATTATTATTTTCCTAATTTCAACTGCATTAATAAATTTAAAGAATCCTTGAAGTACCCCATAACATTCAAAATTAATAATAGGATTTATAGAAATAAATATTCTTAAAAATAGCAAATTTTATTTAAAATACAATAAGTAATTAAGAATAATAGCTTTATGAATTTGGGTTTTTGTTTTTACTAAATTTATACAAATTTTCCCTTCGTGACGTAGGGCTTTCAAGAGGCTTAATAAACTTGATTTACATTCAAGATGGAGTAGATAAGTCACTTATATGTGGGAAAATGTCATAGAGTAGTTTATATTATACGTTATCTGCTTACATCCACCCTATTGTTAGAAATGGTTAGAAAGTCAAAATGATAATGACCAACAACGGCGCGGAGGGTCACGCTACTCCCTTGCCTTGACTCCCGGGGTCACTCGGTTTGACCGATCACAATCTATACAAAGGTGATAATTAAAATAGATCCCAAATACTCTTAACTCCTATTTCGAAATGTTTCTTTTTAGACTTACTTCTTTATTGTTAGTTTAAAGTTAAAGATTTAAATATAATAAAAACGCTTGAACAATTCTCGTGATTCAAATTGAAAATTACAAATGAATATAACTATAAGTAAAAATGTTAATAATAAAGTAAATTACCTCAGCTAAATGTAAGTATATAATTACGTTACATTATGCGTAGACGCGTGCTGTTCGTGAGACACAACGACACGTGGCACGCCTGTAATTATGAGGGCGGTTCACACGCTCGACTTACCTGTTTTTTAAATTATCTATCAAATTCACATATAAACAGAATATTAATTTTCTCATTACGTAGTATGACCGTTTCTATATATTTTATTTCGGTGCAATACAATTATATTGCCTTAAGTCAATGGAGGATTAATTGCAAGTCGTAAAACCGATGGAGCATATCAGACAATGCCTTAAGCTTCCCAAGTGAGGCGAGAGGCGAGTAGAAACATTTTGACTTAAATATAATCGATATGCGAATAAATCACTGGGATGCTACGCTCGTGTGAACCAGGCTTTTTAGGGTAGCGTCCACAAAAAACTGCAACAGTTTATTTTAGATTTTAATGCGTATAACATAACATATATGTCGAGAAACTATTATTCCTAAAGAAATTGTGCATTTTGTATCTTACTTCATTTTTTTAATGTGTATGTGTTTGTGTCTTCAGAATGTCAAATAATCTCTTACTTATTGTAATTTTTGCTGACGTTACCGTTCCACTTGGTTGCACTCGGCTCAAGTCGTGCGTGTTCGTAACATAGCCGCCCAATATCGTAACATGTTAGCGGGATCCCTGCCCATTATACCCAATACATTTCTACATGGGACACCGAATATCTATTTTCAAGCAATTTTAACCTTTCATAGAAAAGGATCAACCTTTGTTAAGTTATTTAAACGAACATAACGTATTTGAAAACAATATTATGTTATATGAATAATTAAAAAAACTATTATAAAAGGAATTTAATTAAAATCTATCATGTAAAATCTACATTAAATATTTGTACCACTAAAACTATCTCGCAGAAAGGTTTATAAAGCTAAGAATTTGAATTCAGCATATTAAAAACCTTTAACAAAAAAAAAGAAAATGAGTGACCATTTTGCTAACATTATTAATCTTATAACCTAATATTTTAATTTTAATGGCTCTAGTGGTTAATAATGCTGACTTCCAAAAGACGTGGGTTAAATTGTCGGAAGGGAAAACTGAGAAATTATATAATAAATGTAAATAATATATAATATATTTATAGTTCCATTATTTTTGTTTCTTATGTTGTATATATATATATCGTTGACAGTTTTATATTTCATTTAAAAGCTATGCGGTCAAACATTAAAAAAATACAAACAAAATAATACCTACGGAATTGTTTTCTCTTTTTTTTTATTGTTCACTTCGTCTTTTCCCCTTTTGGGTTTTAAGTTATTAAATAAAATTCTTTATATTTCATTTTATGTTGATAATTATCTATATATTAATTGAACCAGATACTATTATATTATAATATAAAGGTTTTTAAGAAAGTAATGATAATAGACAAAAAGATAAGTTTTGTTGTTGGTTATCTGAAGAAACCTGATATTTTCGTCAATACGCAGTCATCCCTCCATTGTATAAAACATAGCCCCAGGCGCGGTAACTACGCTTTATGACCCTCTAATGACAGGGTACTGCAGCCGATAATAAAATCTGTAAAAATACCATGCGCCATTAACTAACTATATTGTACTGTATTGTTATAATACATCAATTGAAAGGGAATCATGGAACATTAAGAGACAGAACCATCAAATTTACAGATATAACTATATCTCTAATATATTATTCTCTACCAGGATCCGGTCAAATCCAACTGTGGCAATTCCTTCTGGAGCTTCTCAGCGATTCGAGCAATGCCGGCTGCATCACCTGGGAAGGAACAAACGGGGAGTTCAAGCTCACGGATCCGGATGAAGTGGCTCGTCGGTGGGGAGAGCGTAAATCCAAACCAAACATGAACTACGATAAGCTTAGTAGAGCTTTGAGGTAAAATTATCGTAATTTCTTCAATATATCCACAGCAACGCGATTTTGGGTACCCATTTATGCTCAGCGTGCCTTTTGCGACTGTTTTATAATCATATAATCACCATGCCATGAGTTTTGATAAGTTATAAAATGATAGTTTTAATAATATACCATTTGTGCAGATACTACTACGACAAGAATATAATGACAAAGGTGCACGGTAAACGATATGCGTACAAGTTCGATTTCCAAGGGCTGGCTGCGGCTACACAACCAGCAGCCAGCGATCCCGCCTATAAGTACCAAAGCGATCTCTTCATGAGCTCGTACCATCATTCCGCCAAGCTGTCCTCCTTCATGGCTCCCCACGCTGCCATGCCGACATCTACAGGTAATCGGGCAATCTTTACACTCAAATTAAAAGCGAATGCTCTGCGACTCTTTAAATGTTATCCAGAAAAGTTACATACGATCTTATAAATATAGTGATAATTTAAGCTCTTATAACAAAGTTACTCTAAAATAGCATCTTGAATCCCTTAAACAAACCTGTCTCTTAAAGATCTCTGCAAGTTGGGTTAGCTAATGTCATGCACCCTTCACGCGCAGTTCTAAGTGTAATCTGCATTCAATGCTAATGTACAGAGTACACTTACTATCCAAATATTGACAAAACTCTCGAAACGGGATGTCACAGCCATGGATCGCCATCACCGTCTTGAATTAATGGAATAAATATATTATTGTGGGATCAGTTTAAACTATTTTGAATTATAGCACTTTTTCTATTAAATACCCAATTATTTAATTCATACCGTTAGTTAAATACTAATGTTGATAAGATGATTTATTCTTACATTTTCCTGTATGAAGCATTGTTATTCTAGGATAGTTCGAACTGAAATTCAGGTTCTATAGATAGCTTAATTTGTTTACCTTCAGAGAGATTTGAGTTAAAGACTAACTTGTATAAATACATTACAACTTACTATCTAAAAGAGGTTTTTATAAGCGCTTAATAAAATTTATTATCTTAAAAGAATTAAGACAGAAAAATCGTTGTATAACTTTTATGGTAATGTGTTACTATGCAATTAAGCGAAATTTAATGCGAACTGTATTTAAACTTGACCCAAATGTTGCACTCATCCAAATACTTCAATTAACTTTCCACAAAGTATTTTCCAACTTGTACAAATAAACAAAGCTCAATTAAGTGAATTAGTTGCTTAAATTATATATGTTCAATTTATATTAACTTAGGTTAGCAAAACCACTTTGTTACAGCGTCAATATTCCCGTCAGCGTCATGGAGTAATTGGGGAGGGGGTGGCGGCAACCTCTACTCCCCCCACTCGATGGCCCCTCCCCACGTCACCTCACATCTAGGCTCCTACCCGCACTACGCATGACCGACCTATTGAGACGATGCACAACACGACAACACGATATCCTCAACGTACTAACCGATATGAACGTCATTTCAATTTTATTTATCCTGGCGTTTGAGAAGTCGATAAATATTTATTTTATTGTGAATAGAGAAACATTTTATTTATTTTCATAATTATGTTAACCCTAATCAAAATAATAAATGTGTTAATTTAAATTTAAGTTATATTTTATCTGAAGCTGTGGATGTAATTTTAATATATTTTTTCATTATTTCCTTTAAATCCACAAACAACACATTATTTAGTTAATTTATTGTTGCGCATGCAGCGGGACTAGTCTTTTATCAAAGAATGTAAATAATAGATACTCATTAATTAAGTAGAATTATATTATTTATTTAGGATAAAATATATTGAATTTTTATTCATTGTGTAATCTATTCAATATAAAAAATTAGACTCATCTTTTGATAAAGCATTAAACAATTAAATGCGATGATAAAACACGCACTATATCATAGATAATACGTATTAATACCGAAATAAACATGAGGTGAACATCTTTAAAAAGTATATCTTGTACATTTCAATCAAATCCAATGATTCATTATAAAATAGACTGACAATCTTTCTCTTGTTGTAGTTTTAACATTTAAATAAAAATCATTAAAGAATGTCATTTAAAAATGGTGATAGTTTCAATATGAAACTGTATAAATACAATAAGTGTAGTATTAAAGTGTAACAAAAAAAAGAAAGAAGAAAAGGGAAGAAAACTATTGAAATTAAATGTATTTTCCTTATAGAGAGTAGAAATAAAATGTGCCATTCCATTTATATTCAAAAGTATCTGATCGCTAAAATCACTCGTAATTCATAAAAAATAAACCTTTTACCCAAAAACAGTATTGTAAAAGACATTGTTTATTTAATTATCTTACAATTTTATTCCATTGGTTCAAAAAAAAATTCTTACTGAAAAAAATATATTTGGAGAAAAACAAAAAAATCACTTGAATAAAAGTTTAAGCGATCAATATTGATTCAGTAAAATGTAAAATATGACATAAATTAAAAGGTGAAAACAATTACAAATGTCTGGTATTAATAAATATTTGGCGGTTATTTGTTTTTCCTAACGGTGCACCATTACACTGTGCCCGCTAAATACAAAGCAATGGAAATTAACTTGCTGATTTGTAAATAAAGTAGTTATTATTAAAAGTGCAATCGTACTATTATACACTATTGTAGGAAATATATTATTCAATTGAAGGTAATTTCTTGTGTATATTTTGAAATTATTATTATTTCATTTAATATTTATATCAAATTAAAATTTCATGTCGCATAAAAACTTTTTATTTATTAAAGAGACATCTTGTTTAATAATGGACTGACGTTGACAGATGTAATAGTGATGTAACGGTGACATTACATTTGTCCTTGCCACTGCCCAATGGTGGGATATTTGAAATTTTGTTTCCCTTTTGGGCGTTATAATAATTTTAACCAAATATTCAGTTACCACTTGTGATTTCATAAACAACAGTCTGTATTGAAATGTTATAAATTTATTAAATTTTATTTATATTTTTATTAATTTATTGTGATTTTAGTTTATTTATTGCATGTGTCGAAATATTAAAACCATTTAGTCGTAGAGTACCATTGTATAGATGTTATTGTATTTGAAAATGAATAAAACAAATGAAATGTCGTTATGTTCATTATTTCACCCCATTCCCAACTATTGTTCTTCAATACTTAATATATTTTGCAGTTCCTACAACTCTTCATTGGTATAAAACATAAAAAAATATTGTTGATTCACCTATATTTATATTCGAATATTTCTTAGATTATGTGGATTATTTTTTAATTTCTGGTTATTAAATACAACTGTTGGTTCTGCACTTTTTTTATTGTAACGCTATTTTTAAGAGGTAAAGTGATTTTCTCTCTCTTTTATTTAATATCTCAAAAGAAACAATAAACAGAATATTGCAATTGTTTGTTAAATAATCTTAATAATTTATTTACTTATTAATACGTAATATGGGTCTCGCGGTAAAATTATGACGAAAATACTAACTTCGTAGTAGTAAAAGCTAATTATTGGTAGTTTAAATATAAATTTATATAATTTTATTTATAAACTAATTGAGCTGACCGTAAGCGAAGCTCTTAACCTTTTGGGAAACTTATTTTTGATGCAACGTCACATAAAAACTACTGAACTGCTTAAAATATCTCATTCAGAAATGATGGTCAAAGAACTGTTTCTCCCATAGACAACATTATCAGAACCTCCTCGCGCTTGCCGATCAAATATATTTATATATATATATATATATATATATATATATATATATATATATATATATATATATATATATATATATATATATATATATATATATATATATATATATATATATTCTAATTATCTAATAGTTCGCAATTTGTATATTATCATATTATCTTCTTCTTATCTTTATGCTGAATTTATCTTCTGAAAAAAGTACCTTAAGATATCTCAACCCAAAGTTCTACATTAGGACTGACTGATAATTAATTTAACATCTGTTATTCAATACTGTACTGAATGTATCATTGAGAATGACCTAAATTAAGCCAAAAATATATAAATATATAAATGCTCGCAATTCTAACACCGAGAAACAAAACTACTAAAAACAACACCCACACCAATTTAAAAGTAGATAGAATAGCCACTGTCAATACACAAAAAATTAAGTATTAAAGAATTATAAACTTTAAAAAATATATATATATATATATATATATATATATATATATTGTTATGACGATATAACCGATTTTCTATTTCGCCTTCATGGTATTGAAATGCATTTCATTGTAAAAGTAACCAAAGAAAAAGATGTAGGATTCGGGTAGGAAGACATACTACACTATGTACTAGTTATTTTAAGAATGTACCACATAGTTACTGTAAATACTTAATTATTATTTTTATCGCAATTTATTACTAGTCCTTATTCAGTGGTTAATTGCATTAACGGCGTTTTTCAGAGCTCCCTGCAGAAATAAGACTATTCTTACTTAGAAAAAAACACAGTCAAAACACGACCATATTTTGATATATGAGGAGAAAGAAACAGAACTGAAAACTCTGAAAGTTATAAGTTCTGAAATTCGTAAATTGGAAAATTAAGTATCTTCCCATATATACTTCCTTAATCGGGATGTAGGATGTATACGAATAATAAATACTCCCTGAACCATTCTATTCTGAACGTATCTGAAGGATTTTCTGTAGTCTATGTAAGTCAACGTAGTAGTTGGAAACTAGTTACTTATATGATATGAAAGTATTAATATAAATATGATGAAAGTCATAACTGAGGCCATCTATATTCTCAATGCTCACTTCATTTCTTTGGCCAAGACTAAGTTAACTGTAGTATTTTATTTTATAAAAACTAGATGGCGTTTATTACAATATGTTGTAAGACGCGGGTACAATACAATCGCGCCTTTACATACCTTGATCTTCATCTAGTTTTATGTAATAGAAACAAGATGGCGCTGTTATTTTTTATTCAATAAGAATGTTTTTGTAAAAATCGTTAAACCTCTTTATCCATATGTTACACTTAAAAGACATTAAAAAATAATTTGACGTTATTACAAATAATTATTCGTTCGTTCCTTATTATAAACGACATTCGAAAAATATTTATTGAACTAGATCTTTTTAAAAATGATACGTTTACGTTCTTTGTTGGTTGGAGCCACACGTGTCCGTAATATTCTTGGGAATAAACATCTTCCCTTAAAAAGTCAAAGATTTTATTCGGATGAACCAACATTGCCCTTCGATAATCTGCCATTCACTGTTACAAATAGGTATTTTCATGCAGTATTTTATAAAATTTATATTACTTAGTTTAATTAGTTTTAATTTGAAATTTTGTGTATCTTATAACTTTTATACAAGATTAATTTACATTTTATTTTATTATTTATTATTAAGTTATTATAATAAATAATAAAATAAAAATGTTAAAATATTATGTTTGTTTTTTATATTTTTCACAGGTATACATTGACATTCATCTTTGCATTTTTATTTGGAATAGGATTGTGGGCCCCATTCCTTATTGTATGGTATTCTATGGCCAAGAGAACTATGTAATGTTTTTAAAACTCTAAAAATATATTTTTATTACTACAATAAATAAATTCTTGTAACTAAAAGGCTTTTGTTTTTGAAGTGAAACTTCTTTAGGCGCATGAGGGTAAAATTTTTACAGATGAAACGTCACGCCGGTATGCAACGGAAGTGTCGGAAAAGAGAGAGAGAGTGATCGAGACCGAATGAGAGAGAGTAAGACAGGGCGAACGTAGCATGAGCAACTAGCCGTGGAGTGAAAGTAGGGAGCAAGCGAGTGAGAAAAAGTGAGACAGAGCGAACGTCGTATTACTATTGGTTGTGTATTCGTTTACTAGTTAATTTTATTTTAATGACAATTAAATTCCTAACCTATCTTCCTTTTTCCCTTCCTCTTAATGTTGGAAAGAACAATGGCAGCTTTCCATACATCATTTTACCTGACATTTTTTGGAAGCGTCTAAATATAAAAAAATATTTAAACGATAGGGGTAACATTGCATAAGCTTAATCAGAAACAAATATTTTTTTAGAAAGCCACAAAAAAAAGATATTTCAGTTTTTGTTTAACAATAATTTGAGGTTACCTGTCAATACTAGTTGTCACTGATTGTAATTATAGTCTATACAAACATAAAAAAATACGTAAGAGATTTCCTAAATGATGTTTTTAATATTAGTTATTAGTTTAGTAAAGGGTTAGAATATGTCTTGAACGGATTTTATCGCGTTTATTAACGCGAATATATATTTGCAATGAATAATATTTGTCTAAATATAAGAAAACCGATCTTTCTTCTTTGCAAATATGTCAGATAGCTATTTCTATTTACTAAGCTTCAACCTCCAACATTCCAATACTGGGCATAGGCCTCTTTCACCAGATAGGAAAAGAATCGCAGCTTAATAGCCGATGGTACAATGCGTGCTAGCAAATTGCCTACTATCGAACCCGCGAACACCATCGTATAGGCAGCGTCAATCGACAAGACCACCGCTATTCTATAGCGATCATATAGTATAGTATACAGGTGAAAAAAAATATATTTTGTTTAGAAAAATGTAGTTATACATTTATTTAGATAAGGATAATATAGGACAGACATATGTAAGTCTATAAACAAAGAAAAAAAATTAATATAGGTATTTATAGTAAAAATAAAACAAGATGGTATTTTAATTACATAATATATTAAACACTGCATATCATTATTATTGCAGCCAGGAAAGAGGCAATGGTTACAAGTATTGGCGGCTCTCTTGTAATCTGGTAATGCTATTAGCTAGTTCCATTCTCTGTATTCCAAATGCCTGATGGCCTGACAATATCTTGCTCATGTGGATCTTCATGAGATTGGTTGTCCTTCAAAGATATGCCAACATTGGCATTGAGATATACTCCACAACAGTAGGCTCATTAGGTGGCTCAGTATGCGAGGCATCATCATCCCCATGTTGAATGGCTTCTTCAACTCTTAATTCATTAAGGCGATTCATATATAGGAATAGGACCTCTCTTTTGGTACGCAACCAACAGGAATAGCATACATTGTCTGAAGATGTTACCTGACAGAAATATAAGAAATCTTTCTGATTTTAGCATATAAAACATATATCTAGGATTAATGTTACTCAGGGTAAATTAAACTTATAATATAAATGTATTTATGTAACTTTCACAATCTAAATAATTGTAAGAAGATTAGATATTAAAATAAATAAAATGAAACAAACATTTTGAAAGAATAAAACCTATAAGTTCAATGTGTATAGAATACATAAAAATAATAGCATAAAACAGAACTTAAACTAAGATGTACACACCTGATGTGGTTCCTTACTGCATTTAATTATTTCTATCATCTGCCGTTGTAGTTCAGAGGGATTATCTCTTAATATTTTCTCATTTTGCCTTTGTATGAGGGAACATCCGCATAAAATACAAACATTGGTATGACCACGCTGACTTGGTGTCGGTCCAGCTTGTGGTTCATTACCAGTATTGTGTTGAAGATTCCGATTTACTGCATCTATTAAAAGTTTCTAACATGTTTCGCAAACATAATCCTCATCAGTTATCTGAAAGTAATTTGTAATAAGCGTTAACGCATTATAACAAATTATGTTTGAAAGTATAAATAACGAGTTAATTTAATATAATTTAGGGATAAACACGGGCAATAGCATTTTTAAGAACTTACGATTTGTGGATAAATCGAGTTGCAGAGCATCGTACACACTTGTGTTTTATTCTAAAATCCGGTATCGGCGAAGAGTATTCACGCAAATATTACAATTCACGCACAATATGTGCTTGCGCTTGCTATCCATGATAAAAGAACACTCAGAACAGAAAGACAATCGAAATCCGTTAAGGCGTCCGAGAATGAATAGTTGCACAGAAGTCGCGATGACAGCGTAAAAGTAAATAGACCACGCAAAGCTAGTTAAAATGGCTTCCAGTACTATCAAAGTCAGTCAAACTATTAGTCAGTTATCAGTCATTTAAATTGACCTGTACTAATATATTTGATTAATCTTATAGTTAAATACATACAACAAACGCAATTATTTAGATTCTTTATTATGTAGTAATTACAAGAAAGAAAAATTAATATTGCTATTTATAATTTTAAATAGTTTTTTATTTTTTAATTGTATTAAACCGGAAATGCACAAAAAACCGAAATTAAAAGCTTATTAAATAAAAGTTTTTTTCGTGGCTTTCCCACGTAAATCTAAGACCGTGTAAAAAACGACTAAATGATACAATTAAGTTTCGCTTTGGTCTTGTTTTTAGACGCTTCATAAAAGGTTCAGGTAAAAAATTGCCATTGTTCTTTAAAGTTTTAGATTTGTATAAATATAAACAAGATTTATAAATTAGTTCGCCAAAGAAGTTTCACTTCTGACATGTGTACTTTGTACGCACGCATGTTTCATTTTTTTTATTACAGTAGTCATAGTAGCCTTAGTATAGTTCAAGGGAGACGACTTGACCCACCTGGCATTTTTTAAATGCGGGCACATTTTAATTAACAGGAACACACAGGAACTAAACTTGATTATTGTAAAATTGCAACAGGATTAGTATACTCTCTAGATGCTACACGGTGTTTGTTATAAATAAACTGGGGTAAAAAAGAGATCTTAAAACCTTAGATTATTCCAGTAAACTATTTAAAGCCAGTGTAACCTGACATCTAACATCGTTATTCATTATGTAAAAATTGGTCTTGATTGAACGAAGACATTTTGTAAGCAGGGGATAGAAATGAAGGCAGTTGCGGAAGGAGAGAAATTTCCTTTGTCCGGGTGCGCCAATGACAGAGGTGAAAAACAAATCCATTTTTTTACCACAACTATTAAGAATAATTGCTGCGTTTTAGGTTGGAGCTCGACATAACCACACTATCCTTGATGATGTAGTTCGACCATCCGTATATAGATGGCATCGCATGAATTCGCCCTTTGAAAACAACATTGATTTTGTGTCGTGAAGTAAGGTAAAATAAATACATTGCATAATATGACAAATTCTCTCTAGCAATTTTAACTGCAGTATAATTATATTATTATATTTAATTTATTATTATTTTATCTAAGTTCGAAAAATTAATTAATTAATTAACATGGAAATATCGAATTATAAGAAAAGTTTTGTAGAAAATGTTTGCTTTTTTTAAGACACACTCAGATAGCTATCTTAAATGTTTTTGATATGATTACTTTCGGCAAAATGTAACGAACACAATTTACTCTTAATACTTGGCTTCTATTTTTGTCTCTTCGTCTCATGAATCCATATGCTCCATAGATCTTTATAATTTTGGACACTATAAAATATAATAACATAATTATTATTTATTTATTTGTAAATTCTGTTTTGGAGTGACTACCGTTGATATTGCCTAACTGGGTTGCTAGCATCTCTCTGATAGCGACAGTTACACTTGTAAGGCAAACAGAAACCATTTTTGAAAATGAAATATATCCGATATAGTTCAGGACAATAATTAATAATAATTAAGTGCATAATTTATTATATTATACAAGAAATACCTAACATAAAAACATTAAACAGCCTTTCATTTTGTCTTTTGTAATAGAACGAAAATGTGTTGAAACCAATTTCAACACATTTTCCAACAAAATAAGTAAATCAAGATACCTAGACGTTTCAAATATTTTATAAGATTTCTCCGGACCGATGGATCTATCAATGAAACTGCTGATGTGAAAAAACTATATTTTTAATAAGGTCCCTCATTTCATCAACAACCCATCAAAACTGGAATGAAATCGACTTGGGGTCAATGAGTAATGTCTAAAATTAAAAACCAATAAATTACATTATTTATCAAGTACATTTTTTTATTTTCTTCTATTTAATAGTATTTTCATTTAAAGGCCCTTACAAAATCATTTTGACTTTTACGTTACGTATTTGTCTATAACATTAAATGTCTGCAACTAAACAAGTAAGATATTAATAATCAAGTGTGTGCAGTATAACGTATGTTTTTATTTTAACCACTGTAGAATATTTAGTCAGAATCTTAGTATTCACAAGTTCATAAAACCTTGGCATTTATTTATTATCTGTTTCAGTATTGTCAAATGAATTTTAGCGAGAGCAACCCACGGCTGAATTTTTAGCTGTCAAATTATCTATATTGTCGAGTCAAGAAACAGCGACGCTGGTCGTTGCCTTTGCGCGCTCAAAGTTGAGATTTTAGCGAACTGCTTTAGCGAGATTCGTTTTATCTGTAGTCCGTACATTGTGACTGTGTCAGCTTAGGATGCGGCCATGTTAATATTATTGACGTTAGCGGTTAGGCTTGTGATTTTGGTTTAACTTTCTATTTTATTTATTTTCGTAGTGACTCGGGGTTATTTTTTTAAACTATCTGTATGCTATAAAGTGTTAAAATGAGTATCTAAGAATAAAAAAAAAATAAAGTTTTTATTTTGTATGCGATGCCACACCTGGAACTTCTGTTGATTTTAATAATGTTTCGAAACTTTATTTTATTAAAAGTTGCTAATTAATATACTACAGAACTCACGCTGTAGTCTATCAGCTATATGTTTAGAATACATTGAAAAAAAAAAAAAAATTCATGCCGGTGCGTTGGTAAAGATGGAACTTCTGTTTATATTGTGTTTCGTTTCTTTTGGATTAGCTTACGACAAAGGTAAGTGTCTATACATTATAAGCTATTAATTTATATTAAAGTATGAAATAATTTAGTCTTATTATTTTTACAAATAACGGTATATTAGATGTTTGTTTATTTTTAGCATCCTTTTACGGTGCTAGCCATATCTCTTACCCGCTTCAAGAGGCAAAAGGAATTACCGACATAAGTTTTAAGTTTCGTACCCATCTCTCCGACGCCCTGTTATTACTAGCTGCTGGCAAAACTGATTACTGCATGGTTTGTTCAATTTGTTTACAAATATGTACAAACAGTGTAACTTTAATATAACAAGCCTCAATTTTTTTCTACTATTCAAGTAGATTCTTCAAAACCCTTTAAAATACGATAAGATTACATGTGAAACTTACCGTTATACCTTTGCACTACAAATACATTTACCAAAATCTTTTTCTAACAAATTTTAAATGGATGAAGAATATAAAAAAGAAGTACACAACCACTATTTAAGAAGTGTTTTAAATTAATAAGCCTTATAAAATACTCTTATTTAATCACACAATTCTACACAAACAACAACTCATCTGTTGAGATCAAGTAAATGGTATAACTAATGTACTTATTTGCTTCACCTTTGTCATATTGAAGTTTCACTGTACTTTGAAAATTGGTATAGTAGGAGATGGAATAATTTTTATCATTTATGTTATGGGATTAGTTTCAAATTCCTCTGAATATTTTAGATTCGACTGGAAGGTGGCAGGTTAAAGTTGCACATTAACCTTGGGGCCGGTGAAAGTGAACTGTCTTCATCTAAAGGTACTTACCTCAATGACACTCAATATCACCATGTGAGCATTGTCAGAAGAGAAGCCAACCTTACAATGAAGGTATGAAAACTAGAGTTCATTTTAATTCTGAGGGAACAAATGAACAAACATATTTACATATCTATAAAACTTGTAAACCTAAAGGTAGCGGTATAGTTTCTTAATAATTTTTTACCCTTAAATAAATAGACAGCCAACATGAATGTTTGTTCATCCACAATTTATAAGTTCTTTCTCATAAACAATTATGTTTTTCGAACAACAAAAACGTTAATCAAAATTCAATAATAATATTTGCTATTAGGATTAAAATTAAGTGATATATGATTTATAAGTTCGATAGCACGTTGTCAATTACTGAGAAATAATAGTAACTAGATGATTATACTTTTTAAAAGGAAGTATTCTGTGAATACATAATATACTTTTATATATATTATATATATTAGTATCATGAATACTTCTCAGGAATAATACTATATTGGTTACTAAAAATAACAAAAATAATAACCAATTGTTGTTAGAGCTCGGATTTGGTCGTAATTTTTTAAGAGGAAAATGTCTTATTTACAATTTAATTTTTTATCTAATAGTAATAAGGTAAAAAAAAAACATATGATTAAGGTTTTAACATATACATATTTCCTATATTCCTGTGTCGAAAGTGAGACAAAATTCTATTCAAACAACTATAAGATTTAATTAATATATAATAATAATATATTAATGTATTGATGATGATGTACGTCTCCTTATACAGTCTCAAAAAGTATATAATATATAATAACAGAAGCTGCTTATTATTAAAAAACGATAAATGTAAGGATTTGTTGAGTGTTAAAACCATTTTTTTTATTCCACTTTTTTGCCAGTTTCGAAGCACAACTAACAAGTTCGAAATACGTCGAAAGTTTTAAAAACATTTTAAATAAATGCATCTTTAAGTATAGCATTTTGAACTTCGTTGTATTTCTTTTTACTAGCGCTGTATTAATATAAATAATATGAATGTTGCCAAGATGAGGGTTTTGTAGTTGTTAGGTTAAAAGGGAACATTTAGATTTCTGCATAATTTTAAAACTGGACTTGAACATTGAACTCAAGTAATAAAAAAATAAATTATATTTAACCAGGGAAAGCCTGTCTCAATAGCGTACTGAGTAACTCACTGGATTCAAAACATGAAACATACTATAACACAAAAATATTCTGGAATAAAAGGTTGTAAATGTTATAAAAACGGCAATGTTTTATTTAATACAATTCGTATGGCTGTATACATATCATTAAGGATCAAAGATAAAGAGTGTCTCAAGTTACAGAGCAGACTTACATCAAAGAACATCAAAGGATAAACTTTCATCGCATCCACTTAGCAACTGTTATTTGCAAATCCGCGACGCGTGACGACGCTTAGCGCTCGATGATTGTCTAGTAAATACCGACAAATAACATCATAATGTTTTTACCAGTTTTTATCAAATGATGCATAAATGTTGCTAAATTTGATACATAATTCAAAGCAAGAGTATATATGTCCCATGTATAGTATGAGTCAGTCGACACAGGCGGCTGATTATGTCATTGACATCGCTCCATTATTTTTAGGTTGACGACAACGTAGTCAAGAAGAGGTTGCCGGGACGTTTCTTCGAACTGAACATACATTTCGGCATATTTCTTGGTGGGCAGGGTGACTTTTCGGAATTGTTTTTGGGACACATGGAAAATTTTCGTGGCTGCATGGAAGATGTACGAAAGATAACCATAATTGAATTATTTTTTTCCCCAACTTGAGCGCAAATTAACTTTTTATTACTTTCATAGGTGTACTATAACGGGGTTAAAATAATTGAGAAAGCCAGAAGTCGCAGTGGATCAGTCCACGTGGAAGGTGTGACTTGGAACTGTGCTCCGGAGTTCGATGCCGACATAAGTGCCGATATCAGTTTCATTGACGAAGGAGCCTATTTGATTCTACCTAAAATAAATTCAAGAGCTGGAGGAAGGTGTGTTCTTGAATTTAGAATAAATATTATAAGAAAATGTTTTATCCACGATATCTTTAGTTAAATCATTTCAACTCTTAAACCTAATCCATCATTTGTTCCATTAGATGGCAGATAGAATTTAAAACAATAACCCCAAACGCCATAATCCTCTACAATCCCGGAGGTGGTCGTGGTTCAGATTTTTTGGCTGTTGAGATACTAGAAGGAACAGTGAGAGTTAAAATGGCGAGAGGACAAATTGTTCACACAGAGAGAGTAAACGATGGACAATGGCACAAAATGCATTTGCTCTTCAACCCATCACTTATCGAGGTAAGTTTTAAATTAAAATGTCTGCATGAGCACTTTGTAATAACTTGCATCCCCGAAAATTAATTATTTTGCGACGCTATTTATTAATTTCCATTATACTGCTAAATGAATCTGAAATTGACATTCAGAGAAAACAAAGAATTTTTATGTTATTAATTTAGCGAACTGGTAATGTTGTTTTTGTAATTATTATTCATTGCGTTATTTTTGCTATGCGAATTACTATTTCTGATATATCTCGACTACGTGTAAGTATATTGTATAGTATTATACGAATACTATTGTATAACAGGAATTCTTATCACATACTATTCTACAATAATGTGTCTGTCAAGTCATTGAGTATCACTTTTTTGGTGGTTTTCCCAGTTTTTTAAAAAATAAAAATTTCAATTTACACAAGAATATTTGGTTAAAATAAATATAACAAATATTTGTTGGCAAAAATATATATTTATTTATGAACGAGCGCAAATAAATCTGAAAGGTAATATTACGTAAAATAAACTGAGGGAACTGCAAATGCATAACATATTTTTATAAATTTGACCGGAATCCTCATACGCTATATGAATTAAAATGAAAATCATTTATATATGATTTCTGTATTACGCAGCCTTTTAATGTATTTTTTATCAACTCTTGATAGATTCATTCAATATAGCTCATTCCACTTACATGCTCAACTTACATAAGTTTAGGGAATAGAGAATGTTTCGTTTCTTTTACCTCCGTCTCGAATTTGGTATGTTTTTGCCTTTTCCTCTACCAACTAGATTAAACTTAGTTACAAAGAGTGATAAAATAAAATTTATTTTAATGTATTTTCTTGTATAAAAAACCATCTCACACAAGTTACATACTAAAATCGTATCTAAAATAACATTTAATGAAATCCAAATCTATTGACCCTATTTACAATCGGGTCGCGAAATGAAAGGCTTTAATATCTTTGATTAAACTGTCTGATGCAGTGCACGCTACGCTAACGTTACCTGCGTCGTATATCGAGTTTCGACGCAAATCAGATACAATTCCATCGTCTCTGTATATAACAATATAGTTGAAATCACCTATGAAATGCAGGTGTTAGTTCCCATTCGCTATATGTAAACATCTATGATTGTAGGTATCGGTTGAACTATTAGCAATAACTTAGTTTGGAGTTGGGGTAACTTGGACGGTTGTTTCCGAGGGGCAGCGGTTAAAGTTTATATCTTTTAAACTTGGACAGCTATACTTGTGTTCTTACTTCGTTTTTGACCAAAAGTGTTTACCAAAAGATAATGTATATATGTATTATAATCTACCTAGATTTTTCATATAGCAAAGTTTCTAACCAATGTTATATATTTGATATTCATTGGAAAATATTTAATAAAAGCGCGCGGTTGAAATGCAAACTATTTGAAAATCATGAATGTACCTTGGGAGGATGGAACTCTCGGGTTAGTGCTTAAGGAATATGGATTTTGTCATTTAAAATGTACGTACTCTAACCTTTACCTCGCAGTTAACCGACTAAGATATGTACATTATTTACGGTACTAACCCCTTTAGCAATTTTGTTATTGAAAATGTATTTGAAGATTTTATTTTAATCATAAAGTTTGAATATTATCTTATAACGTAAATAGATACATAATACTGTTCTATACGTTGTTGCACGCGACTTCACCCGTCTTGTGGCTAGGAACATTACTATATTTTGTATAAACATAATAGAATTGAAAACCATTGTGTAGTTTCCATACATTCTACGGAAGCATGACCTACGGGTCTAAGTTACATTTTATTATAGCTGGAGCCGGAGACATCCTTTTGTATATCCTATTTTCTTTTCACTCTATAAATTTTGTATGTTCAGCTCAATAATAACTAATATGTCACGCCTAACAAGTGTTTATTAATTTATATACAAAATGGTTGAAAATGTTTTTTTGTAACTCTTACTTAAATATCATAAATTGTTTCTTCATAATCTAAAGTAAAAAGATTTATTTGAATACTTAGTCAGCAACATTTTTCAAATATTTAAAGTCTTGAGCAAAAATGCAATAATCTACCGGCACTCGGAGAGCGATTCTTATGTTTCTATCATCGTTCAGGCTTTTTTCTACCGACAATGTAGTTATTTTTTTATTTCATTGTAATTTGCTCGTACTATTTCATTTCTGTTTGAAAAATACTTAGGAAGTAAAGCATATAGTGAAATATTTTTTAAACGTATTTGGGCACCAGATATTGAACTTTGATATGGAATTTTATTTTATTTAAACTAATATTTTAAAGAGGGATGTTATTTTTTTTGTGTGTAAGTCGATGGTACATACTCAAAGGATTTCTTAATGATAATTTATTTCACTATTTATAAAGTACTATTTTCCAAATAGATAAATATAGGTATAAATATGTATGTATACGCGTTTGTGCATGTGTGATTCTTTGTGTGTGTGTGTAGATAAAGCCATGATGAAGATGATCGTCTCGTTGAAAAGTCTTACAACTAGCAGATAAATAATTTAAAGTTGCACGAAAAATGTATATCAATAAATGTTTTATATTAATTTAAATACTTAATATATTATATAAATAAATGTAATATAAATATAAAAAAAACTTTTTTACAACATACCATTTAGATGAATGATTTAAATTTTAAACAAAATACAAAATCGTGCCATGATAATAATTCCGTGTACAATGTATTTTCCGTCTTGATTTGTCAGGAATAGGTCTCTAAATGCAGCAATTTCTGACGGTATGTGGGATTTGTAAAGTGGATTTCAATTTGTGTTATGCTATCAAATAGCGGTGTTCAACACCAATGTTAAATTATTTGTGGCTATTTCGAATTGCTTTATAGATTTTCACACTATCGGTCACTTCATGGAACATCACCTAATAATTTATATATATTGTAAATTTTATGGCATGAAATATTCTTCATTTAATTTTTTAACAAAAAACATTATATTTTTGAGTTATAAACAATAACTATTATAGCTATAGCCAGTAATTTAAACACCCGTCAACTGTTTCTCGTCTAGAAAAAAAAAGACACTCCGTTTCTAGAATAAAAAAATACAAGGAAGAAAGTAAAATTACATTTCTTACTTTATTGTAATTTAATTTTGAATTTAGTCATCCAAATAGAACCAGTCTGTGCTATGATGTTGACTCAGATATAAATGATAACACCACACCAAATTGCAATTTCTTATTAATTTACTCAAATAATAAGCTAATAATCACACAGAATGTCATCATAATCGGTTCATTGTTTTTTCATAATAATCAAACAAGATACAAAAAAAGTGTCATGTGCTTATTACATAATAATAATTACTTTCTTATTTGAATCTTCAGATTTGGCCTCGTTATTATTATATATCCATAATTATTATATAAATTTAAAGGACTGTTTAACATTCACGTTATAGAGATAATTAAACTTTTCACCGGGGCATGTAAAATTATTATGAATATCGTGTCAGTGGCGAGACGCCGGTCACCAAACATTGCATTATTAAGAGTCGATTGTTATTTAAATTACTCAAATTGACAATTTATTTACATTCATATGACATTTATAATGGAAACTATCATAGCTTCATTTTACTTGAGGCAATAATAACATGAAAATACCGTGTGTATTTCATTTGAAGTCTAGAAAATTATGATTTTATTTTAAGTAATTATTTTAATGATAACTTAGTTAATTAAATATTCTATATTTTTTTAAATACTTAACTTTTTGTCAATGATATTTAAAAAATCGCCTAATATTTTATGAAGACAATAATAATAACAGATAAATTATCAGACGTAAACTTTGAAAATGTGCTTCGGTGATTCGTATGATAAAAATATATATAGGACCTGTCTCTTATAATGCCGTATCAATACACTATTACAGACCCTCGTTCATTCCTACCGTATCTTATTGTGTATGTCCACGACGTTCTCTATGCAGGCGCTACAAATTCTCCTCCGATCTGTTGCACATGATGCAAGTATCTCATTAAATCACAAATTTTCTTTCAATACAAATATGATCGCAATTTTTATTTACAAAGCGCTGTGTATCACGATTCAATTAAAATTGTCGTGATACTGTATCAAAATGGTATTTTAATCTCTAGCTACTTGTATGTTATTCAAATTACATAAGATATCTGCTTGTGTATGAAAGAGTGTATCGTATACAGTATCATAACGTCGTATCACATGATCGCGTATCTTTTTTTATTGTACAGAATGTAGATGTGGATGTTAGACTAACCTAACAAATGTGAGCAAGGTTTATGTTTTGCATTGTTCGTTAATAAACTGTTAAATCAGTATTAAACTTAATTTTAGTATTTCAGTGCAACCTTGATATAACCAACCTCAATATGACGATTTCATGAATTTGACAAAATATTTAAATTCCCCCATATTTCACCACAAGTCAATACAAAATAGACCTTTATATTACATATACATTGGTCAAAAACCATTTTATAACGAATTCAGTCATTGCAAAATATTAATAGGTTCAGGCTTATCTTGTGATAGGCAATTATTTTTAAATAAAAAATACAATGTTTTTTATTAAAATGCATTTCATTTATTATTACAGTAAATCGCTCTCTACAGAACAGAATAAGAATAGCTTGCGTAGTACCTAAGTGGAGATTAAAAATATAACAAACTATATTGAACGAATTATTAAATTTGATATAATGAATATTTTTAAGCCCCTTCAGTATCGTTATACGAATGTAGCACTGTATAGATTAAAATGGCTTAAATTTTTTATTTCGAGTCAGACATTTACTATAATTTTTTATATTAATATAAAATATATATAAAATACTTTTCATCAAATATCATTAGTTGTAATTTCGACGTAAAACGAGAAAAACCACTCTTTCAAATATAAAATATCTACTTAATTGGCACTTTGAATGTGGCACAGATACTAAATGTTTTATGCAACTGTATCGTTATATTTGGATTCTCAATGATCAAAGCATTTTATTAATAACTAGCTATTCATCGCGACTCCGTTCGCGTACTACAAGGTCGTTACACGACAACACGGGTTATTATTTCCAATAAATCACTGATTTTACTATGGTAAGGAACATTAAAATGGATCAAAAGTATTGTCTTATTGTGCTGTATAAGTTATGACGAGCTAACAAACTTATTTTAAAAAATCCGACGTTATTCCAGAGATTAACAAGTTTAAAGAACAACAAAAAAACTTCAATTTCATAATTGTAATTAAAATTTATTATACGTATTTTTAATTCGTAGAAAATTTAAATTAAAACTGAATGGTAAGCATTGGTTTAATTATACAAAATATAATTTATACTGATGATTTTCATTGAAATTTTGACATAAAAAAATTAAATTAAATTTTCATTGAATAAACGTTACCGGACGCTGGGATATTACTCTTCAGAGAGATTAATTTAACGAGTCTCATTCAATGCTCTTAATTTTGACGTATGCCCCTTTAACCATGAATGCGAAATTTCATTAATGACTCTAATGCATTGCAATTATCAAACACTCGAGAGCTTTATTTGAGTATGAGGTCGACTTTGACATAATAGACGATGGCCGGCACACAGTTCATAGACGAGTACTTTGCTACCAAAAGGAATATAATAAGGGTGCAATTAATATATGATACTTATTGAGTTTATTTCTAATAAGAATAGTACCTCTATTCTAATGTTTCTTTGGTACTATTACATGGTATTAAATAATACCATGATTATCTAATGCATATGAACTATAGTTGGTGGACGCAAAGAATATATTTTATAAAAGAAGGGGACTCCAATAAACGTATATTAGAAACGCATAAAAAACGTGTACCAAGGTATTTGAAAAAATAATGGACACGATTACACCTTACAGAGAGATTAAAACAACAAATTGGATTATTTTTTAATATATATATATATATATAGATATATAATGTATATAGTGTTGTTATAAAAGCTTAGACTCCCTTACCGTTCAGGCCAAAAAGTTACGCAAACAAAATAAATAGAAATATTTTCCTCGGTTTGTTTATTAACATTCGTATGAAATAATATTTATTGGGTACGTGAAAATATTTTTTAATAAAGGACAAACGAATTCATGTTTATTTAGTGTGTTTATTTTGCTATGTATTTATAATATTTTGCCGTGTATTCTAAACCCAAAATATTAAGTAAAATAAAATAAAAAAATATTTTATTTCATTACAACCGAAACTGATCTTTAATTTTCGGTATTACAATGCAACGCGAACATGTAGGTGCATGTTAACTTAGATAATACGTTAAAAGCACACCAAATCAAAAGCCGTCCCGACATTTTGTAGTATTGTATTGTAGCCCACATAAGATTTCGTGTTTTGTCGAGAAAATAGGGAAACATGCAGCAGTTATATTTTATTTCTAAGAACACAGTTATTTATTATACACATTTAACTGCTAATTGGACATGGAGTGAAAAAGTATAATCTTTGTAAATAAATGAGAAAAATCTAATTCAATAAGCAATATCTAAAAAATATAGATTGTTGTTAAAAATAGGTGTAAAATATGTTTTTTTAAGATAACAGATGTTAATATAATATATTTCATGGATTAAGGACTACCGCAACTGAATATTTTCGTTCCTCTGTTCTGTTCTAAGAACAATAAAATGGCCCCGAAGCTGTTCTAACTTGTTGCAGCTTATCCTTACTTATTGAATGCATATTCAATGTGTGCACAAACACAACATACACAAACAGTGTGTTCCCGGATGGAATTATCACTTGTGAATAAAATTGGAACTTGTATGGAAATAGTGGCAGCTATGTCCCAAAGGCAAATTGAGTCCGCTTTTGAGTTTATTTTGAACCTGTGCCCGAAAGTTATAATTAAATGTAACTTTGTGAAGAATTGCAAATTTGATGGACAGGCTCGCTGTCGAACAACCAAAACCCATTAATTGCTCCAGTCAACTTTATCAAAACAAGGTCGTCGTCCCCTACCTTTGTCGCCCAGACTTTGTTAATTTCCATTTTCGATGCCTGTAACAAAATTGTATGCAGCGGAGGCATCAAAGATGTTTATGAATGTGACAAAAGTGCACCGACAATAACGAAGTGGCCATTTTTCAACGATCGATTTGTCGATAGCCACAGCGATTAATTGAATTAATATATAATCGTATTCAAGCTATTATAGACTAAGCTTCATGTGATGGGATTTAATATGATCGCAAATAGCAAATGGAAAAAGAACTATAAAATTTAAAAAAAAGACATTTTGTATTTCGTTTTTTTTATCCTTAATATAAATTTTAATTATCTATACTACAGTATAGTAAATAGTGTGTATATATTCTTTTGGAATCTTGTTAATATTTCGTAATAAGCTATTTAGGGACAATATACTTAGTCTTGCCATAAATATTATAACAAAGGAACAACATTAATTTTTATTATAGTGTGTTAGTTTATAATACAATAATATAATAATCATTAAACATATATAAAGTTTATTCGAAGTTGTCTCCATTGGCTGCAATACAGTCCTTTAAACGTTGAGGTCAGCTATCAATAGCAGCATGCACTCATGCTATGGGAAAGTTGTTCCCTGCCAATCGTATGGATTGTTTTAGGGACTCCAAATCATCATGCCGTTTAGAGCAAGCCTTACTCTCTAAAATTGTCCATAAATCATAATCCATTGGATCAAGATCAGTACTAGATGACGGCCAGTCTTTTTCTTACGAACACTAGGTGGACGGCCAGGTTTTTTTCTGTCACATATAGAGGTTTCATTGTACCTATCAATATCACGATACACAAACATTTGATTAATATTAAGCATATGGAGGATTGTATTTGGTTCCATACCTACTTTATGTAATGCAATCGCAGTGATTCGGTTGTCTTTAACATTCCACTCTATTTTAAATGTCACAAAATATTGGCGCGAATTTAAGATAACAAAATGAACAATCGTATAAAAATGACAGATTCTAAATTCAAAAGAAATATTTTATGTATTTTTAATTATAACAGTGTTTATGGCCAGATTAAGTATTTCTGTTCCTCAAACAAAAACGTTAATGGATGAAATTGAGAGAAGAAAGCAAAATCGTAATATGTGAGAAATAGGTTAATATAATTAGTTTATTTATTTATCACTTTAAAAAATATTCTATGGACGACTAAATGTATGATAGGTAAAATAACTCAATGAAATATTTTATTTTGTGACTATATATTTGATGGACTTTTTTTTTTTTTTTTTCTAGTAACATTTTTAAATCAGTAAACGTTGATTTTACGCATCCGGAGTAACGATCGTGGAATTTTAGAATAGTTCCTACTACGCCATTTCAACTGAGAGGTTCAACGTTGAATTAATGAGACCTTATTCCCCGTAATTTAACATACGAATGGTTAAACTGTTGAATAAAATACTTGAACTTTAAATATATTTTTAAATTTCTTTTATAACATAGTAGATAGTAAAGTTTATAATATCAAATCGTGAATGATAAACATTTTCCTATAATTAGGTGTAGATGAAGTGTTATTATATCACTAATGTATATTATAAACTAATCATGTAATACATTACAAATTAATTATTGAACTTGTGTAATCTAACGGAATTTCGTTATCAATCCGTACTTAATTATATGTAAATAATTGAGCAACCTGATATATATCCTCGTAAATAGAACTACGATTGACGTTGGCGTCTATCTTATACGTATCTGTAGCATGTCTTCAAGATTTTGTGAGTGAAGTGTGTATATGATGTTTTCCAAAGCAGGTGTGGATTCAATCAAAATAATATAATATTTAAGAAATGCTTGCATTTCCATATTGCAGTATCCTCGGCGACAGTAGGTTTATTTTTTTAAAGCAAAGAATCGGTTTTATTTTTTCAAACCCATGTTAATTTTTTTCAAACCCTTTAAAATTCTTATACACAGTAATTTATTTAAATTTTTTTACCAAAGAAAACTTACCATATTCATTATATTAAAGTAGAAAATAACATAAATATATAATTTATAATATATTTTATATATCTACGTTTATTATACAACTGTTAATATAATATTACTATATTAATATTAATAATATTTTATTCGTGTTTTCTTTTGTTTTCTTTTTGCACGCCGACGGACGTCATCCTAAGGTTGGCTGGTAGAGAATACCTTTTAGCATTAAGCTCGCCTTTTTTACGCGCAATAAAGCATTAAATAAATAAATAAGTACATTTTTTTTTCAATGAAATAGTATCAAGAATCCTTTTTAATGAATCGAAATGGGTACAAAGAATGAAGAATGGTATTTTATTTATTTGTTAAAAATAAATACGCCATAGCAATCGGTTGCTACGTTGTAGTTCTCCAGCCTGTAAAATTTCACCGTTCATAAGAATAGGCATTAAGTTTACGGATACTTGCCAACGTAGTGCTGAGTACCTACTGCGGGAGAATGAAATTATTTCAATCATTGAGATTGCGATCCAGCAACTGCGTAGTTAAGAAACAGATTGTAATCTTACAATAAGACGTACCCACTTAAAGGTATGTCTTATTTGCCTTGTATTATATGTCTCTAAATAAAAATATATACGTATTTTGAAACAGCAATTATTGCCGTAACTATAAACTTTTCTCTATATATTATATGTTGTTTTAATTGAAACCTGATATTTAAAAGCATGGCCATGCCCTCATAAATAATATTTAATTTTATGAAACTGGTATTAGTTTTTCAAAAGTTTTTTATTTATATTACTGTCCATTCACTCTGTTGCATTCGCGCGAAGGTTTTATTAATATTGGTATAGGATTTATTTAATTTGATACGTGAAATAAAAAATAAAACGATGTACAGGGTATCGTGTTGATAGAAACCACAGTTAAATAATATGGATTATTTTTACTGATACCTTTTATAAAGTTTCAGTGATTCGTGTATCAGATTATTTTATGCCATATACTATAGTAAATGCTTTAAATGGTTGTAAAAATAAGTGAAGGTAACAATTTATTATTATATTAATAAAAAATATATAAATGTTAATTTCTTACATCAAATTTTAAAATGTAACTGAAGCCGCTTTCTTTACGTTTATTTGTAAGATTTCGACATATGGGTAAGAAATGATGAAATAGCCTATTTGAATATTTTCTTTTAGAAAAATAATTCATATTAACATTTGACATTTTGATTAATATATTTAAGGGCTATTAAAAGGCGTCACTTTTTCCCTAAACCTCCCTTAAATGTTGCGTCAGCTTTACTATTTTTTTTATTCAGGTCTTTCTATCTCTATAAGATTTCAAAACTCCTATAGATAAGATGCATCCGACGCATAAAATCCACTTAAGAAGAAAATTCTGAATGCTTATAAAATCTTACAAAATGTAGTTTCTAGACGTATATCTAAAATATTTATAAACAAGTAACGTGTTAAATTTATTTATTAACAATCACAATTATGTATAAAGCTTGTAGTTAAGCTAACATATATTTTATTAATTTGTTTTAACCTGACTTAAACATGACGGAAGAAAAGAAAACTATTGTCAGTATTTGATAACAGTAATAGAATAGTCGAATGAACAAATACACAGAAACATAACGTATTACAGAGAACTTTAGGAATTTCTCTTTGGATTTTTTTTATATTTGTTAATTTATTTTTTCATAGTGCATCATATGGTGAAACAAAGAACTTTTCTAATAATAATGTATTTTTTTATTATATAAATAAACGGAACTACGCCTACATTTATTTTATAATTGGAATGTAACTCCATATTTATATTCATTTAATAAATTAATAATAATAAATTTATTGTATTGAATTCAATAATAATGTATTAATTAAATACCGAGTGACCATACGATTAAATTAATTAATATACATATGTGTATATATTTATATTAGATTGTTTGACTTATTTGTATATTAAATATTAAATATTCACACCTGTATTAATTCGAGTTGAAAAAAAAAATGTTTTAAAATTATTATTGTTCAACATCATTGAAAATACTCGGCATTATTTACTAATTAGCTGGCATGCCATACCTGTGTAGTTGCTTCTTGATATGACCTGGTTTAATTCCATATCTCTTTCCTCGTCTCATATTATTTAATAATATTCTAATATTAATTTATAATTTTATTACATTATTATTTATATTCAAATAATAAATTAATTAATCTTGCTTCAGTCTGAAATAAATTTAAAATGTGTTGTAGCGTTTAAAGATATTTAAAATGTCATCTGTTGTTTAAATTCAAAGCCGCTATGCGACAGAGATCACGTCTTACATAATATCTTTGGACTAGTCCGAGACTGCATTCAATACTGTCATCCAATACCTGACAACTGACAACTGCATGAGCGATTTATTTAATAATGATTTTCACCGGCTAGCATTCATCATTGTGTTTGGTATCTATTCTATCTTCTAGCCATTTTTTATCTACATAGTAGATTATAAAGACACGTATCCGTGCGATGCATTGCAATATTTCGTGATTGAATTTTTTTGTATCAACATACGTCTGCTGTTGCATTCTTCATTTCGACGTATTCGCCAATGCAATACACAAATCTGAGCTACATTACAATGATGTTTTTGAATCCAGACTACACATTTATGAAATTTTATTTGTAACTCGCAGAAGCATAAGTTGCTTTTAACGCATAATACAAACTTTATATTGGTCCTTTAAAAACTCACAAAAAGGATATTAACATAATTTTATACCTTGAGAGCGGTAATATTCTATGAAAATACCGAAACTAAATTTTAGATTTCAAGATATGTGTCATAAAAACCCATATCCTTTTATAGAAAAAAACCTGAAATGTGCAAGGTATTTAAATTGTTCTGCTATTTTTCATTTCAATTTTATAATTTAAACCGATTAGCGTTTTGTTTATCTATTAAGGCAATTTTCTCTGAGAGCCATAATAAAATTTTTAATCCTGAGTGTCGCGAGAATATAATCGGTTTATGTACGAGTAGGTGGCCAGGCTGTAGTCTCTGTATAACTAGGGGGAGGGGGGGGGGGGGGGCCGGAGCGTCTTTTTTTATTTTATTTGATAACGATAATCGATATTTAATAATTTTCAGTAGATCAAATTCTAAAATTTATTTTCGAAGCCCCTTAGAGGATTCTTTTTCTGTAATTAATCACTTAATAACGGTTACAACATGAAGCTTGAAGATTAGTGCGGAATGATTCTTACGCAGCTTCAAGTTGTCTATAGGATGATATTATCGACAATTCTATTGTATAAATTGCATTTGGCAGTATTTAGTATTAAACAAGGTGCTCTGTTCTATATAGAATTCGGCATCCCAGATTGAAGCCGCAGGATATTAATTGATTTTCCTTGTTTTCGTCAATAACCGTTCTCTCCCTCTTTTCATGGATAATTACCACCGTCATGAATGGATGTGCTTTTTATATTTTAAATGTTATTAACACTACGCTTTAATGTGTTGAATAAATAAATAATAAATAACACAGATTGTACAATAAAAGTAACACATTACGTACTTAAACTGTCTTACAATATATTACTCAGATACCGCTCATTTCACAGCTTTTTAAGAATTCAAACGAAACTATTATGCCAACTTCTTCTATTCGTTCCCGCAATGCCTTGGGAATTGTGCAAAATTTAATGTTATTCTAGAAAATATACAAGTGCATAAAAATTAATCTCCATCAGACACGTCCTTCCTTTACAAATGCTGTTAGTTTTTGTCTGTTTTTTCATTTTCTGAACTAGCTTGCAGTTATTTTTTGGCATATCCTTACTAGAGTCTGCTATTTCCGCAATATGATAATATTTCAAAGGTTTTGGTTTTGTACTTAACTATATTAATACCAGACAAGAATTGATTACCGTATTTTGAATTTGAATTTATACCTGTGACAATGATCCTCTGAGAAATGGATGCTGTTCATTGATTAGTGATCATAATAGGACATGAGTCAATCACTCGTGTTATGTAATCAGAGAGAATATCACATTATATTAACCTCAAATAATATCATTGTATATGTTATATAGAATAATGCAATATCTATTGCTAAAGCAGAATTGCTAGTTTTTTTTGTTGTTGCATTAATTCCGTCGTTATACCCTTTAAAGGAATACGCCTTTATATCTTTTTCATATAATCCGATAATAGAATTCAATTCACTTATATTTTTCATGATATGTGTTTTTCATTAAATGTAGCTTTGATTTGTTAAGCTGAAACATTCTCATTGTGATACTTGTTTTGTTTGAATTGTCTTTGAACATGTGAGCCTTATTAATCTCATGCTTTCTTTTTTATTCTATTAAAGCAATTAATATTTAAAATTGATAATGTTTTTATAATAAACGATACCGTAAGGCTAATTAATAATCTTTATTTATACTATAAATATAATAAATAGTTACGTAAAAGTATGAGTGACTTTTGCTAGTATTCGTGAATTATTGGACCGAATTTTTACTCCAATATAAAGATATTTGAAAAATTGCCCATGTACTATTGTGTTTGGTATTAACTATGAAATTACAATATTTCTAAAGTTGATAAACTTGTTGAATGAATGAATGAATGAAAAGCGACTTGTTTTCATTATATCATATATTTAAGACGCAATATTATGCGAATGAAAAAATATTTATCTCAACTAGTGATAGAAATTTTGGGTTGTTGAACTTTTTTTGTGAATGTGGTGGTCATATTTTTGTCTTTTATAAATCGAAGTTACGATACACGTCTACACATTTGGTTCGATGTTCATTATTTCAGTAGTCTATTTCGTGAATACACAAAAGAGAGTTTTTGAACCAATGTCAAAATTACATGCTATTCGATCGTATACGGTATTTTTCAAATATATGGTATGATTTAAAATGAAAAGACATGAAATGAATTCAAGCTAGTGAAACGCGGTAGATAGGAATAATATATCCCAGTAAATTGAATTTAAACTATAATTTAACCTGACTGCTCACTGAAGATACCTTTGGTTATATAAAATGCAAACCGGACTGAATAACAAGATCAGTGCCGAGGTTCAGAAATTGAATTTGACAAAGGCTATTTATTCCGAGCCGGATTGGACGGATACTTGTCCAATCAATGCATTCAATACTACCTGGTATATTACATTAACGGACATTTCGTTTTGTTTCAGCTATCTATTGACAACATCGCGATGAGTACACGCATAGAAAGCGGTGGGACGAGATATCTTGATCTATCCGATTCCTTCTATCTGGGTGGAATTGAATCTGAAAAGCGACAAAGGGCCTTCGCCAAAGGCATCAAAGCAGCCGATTCGAGTATTATGGTACAATACTAATAATTCTTATACAAATAGACTGAAAGTAAAGTTAATTTATATTGTATTGATTTAATTAATTATTGACAAAGATCTTAATGTAATGCGAATGTCGACAATTTCCTATTGAGAATAATAAAAAAAAAAAATCCAGGGGTGTATCAAACCGATAGAAGTGGACGATAGACCGTACGGTCTCCCAAGTGCGGTGGTGACTTACGGCGTGAGCCCGCGCTGCGTTTGGTGGTACCCCTGCCACGGGGCGCGCCCGTGCGTCCCGCGCGCCGCCTGCGAGCAGCACGGCCTCGACCACTTCACGTGCAAGTGCGATAGCGATCTGTGCATTAATCCGGATTACGCCGAAAAGTATAAGGTATATAATAAATTCTGTTTATGTGTTGAGTAAAACGATTTTAAATAGACATTAAACATAGAAAGATATAATATTTTATAAAGACCTTATACATACACTGAAAGAATCTAAACCCTATGTAACGGTTCGATAGCTTAGTTGATAGTGACGGGGATGAACTCCCAGAGGTACAGATTCGTATCCTGTTTATATTGATGAAATTGTCATTTTGTAATTTTTTATATATTTTTTTATTTTTCTAGGTGTTTTCAAAAACAAGCGAATTGGAGCTGGTCTCATTATATCCATTGACAGTTCAAGAGGGTGGTGTGGCTGTGATCACCACGCAGAATATAGACGTGGTTTTGGACCACCATAAGTATGGTGTGAGACCGTCAGGAGTTTTACTGCACGTGGCACAGTCCCCGCAACACGGTCGTATAGCGGTGGACCTATCACTACAAAGGAATGTTCCGCAATATACCAATTACGTTGATGGAGAGAAAGCTAAACAGTTCTTTACTCTCATGGACCTGACAAGGGACAAGGTATTATTGTGTTATATATAAATGTACAGTAATTAGTCACTGAATTTATCAAAACGGTTGACTAAATTTAGCTATTATTTTCGATTTAGCTGTAATCGGATTTCAAGATTTTTCTTTATTTTCTTTATAACATTTCAATTGTGTTAAAAATTTTCAGGTTCGTTACGTCCACGACGGTTCAGAAAATCACCAAGACGCGATTGTATTAGAGATGGAACTCATACCCGAGACTAAGTTCACTCTACCGAGCTATTTGCAAGGACGGAATACTTTTGTTCTTCACGTCAACGTCACGCCCGTTAACGATCCTCCCGTCTTGAATTTATTGCCAGGCAAAGTCTTACGATTAACTCAGGTATATTATGATATTTGTTACAATACATTTATTAATCTGTAGTATGCCATATATTTATATGGAGCATGTTTGTAGGTACTAGAAAAAGATTATGCGTTATAACGCTAACTACTCAGTAGATTGTTATTTAGTACATTTTATAACAAGTGACTGCTAAGAAATTGTAATAGTCATAGATTAAAATCCTTTTTTTTTTTGCGATTTTTAACAAATAAATCATTTGTTATGTATGTTATGTTTTTTGTGAAATAATGTTATGTATATTTTTATTTCTTTTCAGAATGTTCGTTGTGCTTCAAGTATTTTTTTAAGTTGCATTTGTGTAGTTGCATGTTGTTTTTTTTTGGTTCCACACAAATAACCCTGAGTTACTAATACAGTGAGTATTAATATACTATCAAGTTACACAGTAAATGATAAACTATAATTATATTATGTATTTATAATCTTTACCCATTTTATGAATTAATTTTAAATTTAAATAAAAAACGAGGCAAAATCTATATATTTTTAATTAAAAAAATATACTACGTGTTTTTTTACTACATATTTTCTGCTCAAAATGTTAAAAAAAAATGTGTTCCTTACAAAAACAGAATCTAGGCTAACTGAGTTTGAATTATAATTACGATACAACAGTACTACTGCACGGATTAAAAAAAAATCATGTAAAATTAGAGATATTAAAGAGATAAAAGAATATTTCTAGAAATTCTCTGGAAATCACAAATTTATTTTAGGGGTTGGTACGTGCCATATTATTTGAGTAAGAGGGGGGGGGGGAGAAGGCATTGAAGTATAGTCATTATACTGTTTTCTATCAGCACAGCTTATGAAACAATAATAATTATGAATAATCAATAAATTATAAATCTTAGTATTATAACAAAAGCTCAAAAAAACATAATGCATGACAACACAATAACGTTAACTTAATTCAATTTATTTTTATTTATTTTTGCTTTAGTTTATTTTAGAGCTACACTCTAGTCTAGACTGTGTGAACTATGTTATAATAATGTAATACAAACTATACTATTATATATAAATGATGGTTTATAATCTCAGGGAACTAGAAAAGTGATAACTTCAGATATATTGAAAGCCGAGGACCCGGACACATCACCTGAGGATCTCCTGTACACTGTGTTACATGGAAAGAACGAAGCAAACAGGTGATTTATATTTATATACATATTACAAGGTTTATTTTATTGTGTACAATTCACATAAGATGGGTTCTGATCCTACATTTCACATAAGACTGGTAAGTGCCCGTCTTATGTGAAATGTACATTTCGAAAATAGTCTTCAACTATCTCTTTGTTTTGTACTTATTTTTAAATACTTCACTTAAGGCATTAAGACTACATAATTACAATTTACGTACATTTATATAAATAAAATTTGATCCACAGCGGCCATATCGAGATGTCAGGTCAGCCGGTGGACTCTTTCACTCAACAGGATATAGAGTCGGGAGTAATATCATATGTTCATGGAACAACCAGCGAGAAGACGTTGAACAAAACGTCTCTACGTTTGACTTTACAGGTATATATGTAACAGTACTCAAACCAATAGATGTGAAAGAAGTAATAATGTACCATACAAATGGTATGTAATGTAGTGTGTAATGGGTATTATATCTGAAATTAAACACATATGTGATGAAGTTTAAATTGGGTTCAGATTCAGTTGGAATTTAAAGTAAATTATTTTTTGTCATGTACTGTAAATAGGCTGAGTACTTAATATGTAATTTAGATTAACACTCATACTATTACTATAAGTAGTGAATTATAAACGAAAAATAATTGTAAGACCTCACTTTCTTCCCTCTCCCTCTGTCCCAATCTCATTCATCTCTCCACTAATGAAGACACTTAAATGTATTACATTATTAGAAAAACATGTGATATTAATTAAAATATTTCTACATTCCAGGTGTCAGACGGCATAGAGACGAGTGGTCCAGGCGTGCTTCGTATATCAGTTGTGCCGCTGCAAGTACGCCTTGTCAATAACACTGGACTGTTTCTAGTACATAACTCGTATGCTATCATATCTTGTGACAACCTCACCTTCGCTACCAATGCGGATGAAACAAACGTACAAGTGAAGTGAGTTATTGATTATATACTACATACTTTATATGAAGTTGCAATAATTGATCAGTTATAGATATCAACACATACAATATTGTCAATGTTATATTTATTAATGTAATAAGATTCTTGTAGGTATGATATAGTTAAGCCGCCGCAGTTTGGCGTGGTTGAACGATTAAGGGTTTTGGACGGCACTTGGCAGACGGTTGATTCGTTTACCAGCGAAATGATTAACTTCGGTCGAGTGCGCTATATGCATATACTTGGCAATCCTTCCCACGACGAATTTAAGGTACTTATTATTGCCTTATTATTGGTTTTAATTCGTGATATATTAGTATTAATATATAAATATCTCTCTGGTTACAGTTTAAAGCGTCCGTGGGTACCGTGCGAACGAACACGTTATACGATTTTCGATTAACTTTCATCAAACTCGAATTATATCAATCGACAAACGAAGAGTTAGTGTTAAATAACACACGAGAAGCGTTTATTTCTGCGCATCATCTGAGGTTTAAAACTAAACCGTTATCCTTAACCGGCGATAGAATTTTATTTACAGTACTAAAACCTCCCAAATATGGGATCCTTCATCTATCATCAGGGAAACATCATTTGCAATTGCACAGTACATTCACGCAGCACGAAATAGACTCAGACCAGCTCTGGTATAGATTGCACAGACGAGCCTATTCTCACATACAGGATGAGTTTACATTCGTAGTTGGGGCAACCGAGTGCGAGAATATTACAGGAGTGATGACAATCCGACACGTACCGAGCTCATCACCGGCCGATCACTTCTCAAGTCGTATACACACTACATTAGAAAGGTTACAGGTCATAGAAGGTTCCAGAATGGCCATACCCTCGACTCATCTCAACTTTCGAACTGATTCAGTAACAAATCTCTTGTTCAACATAACTCATTTACCCAAACACGGTAAAATTGAGGTCATAACGGATCATTTAAAAATACTCAGAGATAATACAACGTATTTTACTCTGCAAGAATTAAATTCAGATAGAGTGTACTATTCACACGATGATTCTGAAAGTAGACATGATTCTTTTCATTTCATGGCATTGAGTCCTGAACCGGAAGACTTTCAATATGTTGGCGTTTTTCACATTGATATTATATTAAAGAATGACAACAGTCCAGTGAGAGTTAACGATAAAGTGTTCCACATAGTTCACGGAGGCGCGAGGTTGATAACAGCAAGAGATTTGAGTTATACCGATACAGACTTGGATACAAAACCTTCTGATATAATATACACTGTGCAGAGATTTACAAAAGACCCCCCAAACGGTGGTATATTCAGAGCAGATAACCCATCCGAACAGATAGCACAGTTTACACAGGATGATATTAATAAGAACCTAGTATTGTTCAAGCATCAAGGAAAGGATTATGGTAAAATGGCATTCTGGATATCGGACGGGCTGTTCGATGTTAATGGAAATTTGGAAATACAAGCCTCTCCCCCCTTCATTAAGATGTATCCAACCAACGGTTCAATAGTGGAAAATGAAAAGACGGTTATCATAACATCGAAGGATATGCAGGTAAGATAACTTATTGATAGGTGAAAAAAAGAAAAAAATCCTATTTCCACTGACATTACCTCAGTTTTAAGTTTCTAAGTTGTTGGTATATATTCAATGATAGAATATATATTATATATTATATATATATATATATATTGTTTAAAATTAATTTCATAATTTCTTCGACGATGTTTCAGGTGGACACAAACATGAATTGCCTAGAAGAGGACATCAGATACGAAGTAGTACAACCTCCAAAGCACGGGTCCATCGAGGTCGGTGAAGGTCAAGGGTCCACAGCCTTCACACAATTAGACATAGCGGCGGGAAGGGTGGCCTATAGGCATAGGGAATCCAAAAGTCAAAACGATGCTTTCAGGTTAGTTTTAATATATATATATTTTTAAAGAAGCTATATTTGTATGTGTGTGTGTGTGTGTGTGTGTGTGTGTGTGTTCGTGCGTGAGTGTATGTGTGTATATGTATTCTAATTATAAGTAAAATTATAAAATGTATTTGTAGATTTAAAGTGATCTGTTTGGAAGCCTGGGGCGAAGGTATTTATTCTATAAAAATATTTCCGTCAAGTTACTGGGAACCTCTCAAAATAACAACGAATAAGGCACTAGTCGTTGAGGAATCCACTAGTGTGAATATAACAAGAGATATATTAGAAGTAAGTGGTTATTTGTTACTTAATACGTAATTTTAACCATATATATTATATAAGCACCCATAAAAAACATTTTTCGATTGACAGAAGTAATAATTACTTAAATAAAAAGAATATATATATCTCAAGAAATATTTAAATAACCGTTGAGAGGAATCGAAATGTAAAATAAATTTATCATTGAATTCTTAACGCCATTAAAAAAAAATTTGTTAAGATTTCGTGGTAATTGCAAAAAGCGCTAAACTAATATTTAAATTTTCTTTGTAGGTAATGCATCCACAGATCGAACCATCAAATATTGTATACCAAGTTACTGAAGGCCCGTACCACGGTTGGCTTGAAATAACACCAACATTGGGCACCGTCGAGTTGGAAAACTACAATGAAGAGCCAGTCCACACTAAACTTTTCGATCAATCCATCATAAACTCCAATCGACTGGTCTACGTACAAGCCGGTGTGAATCGTACCAGAGACAAAATCAAAATGGACGTCACGAACGGTATCGTTTGGTTCAAGGGAATTGAATTAACTGTTATAATAATACCTGAACATTTTTATGTTTTATCATCAAATCTGACGGTAGTTGAGGGAGTGTCCGTCAGTGTGAAGCAAGATTTGTTTAGAATTGTCACTGAGTATTATCGCGGAAGAGTGGTGTCGTATAAAGTGATTCAGAAACCAAAATACGGTAAAATTATAATGGACGATCAGGAATTGTCGTTGTTACCAGTACTTAAATTAAATTCAGGGAATATTATGGTGAGTGTGAATATATGTATATATTTATATATTTTTTTTTAATATTGCCAACAAGTCCTCTTAGAAATATCAAATAAATTTACTATAATTTTTTTTCAAATTCTTTCAGTACGCAAACGACGGTTCAGAGGAGTCCTCAGATAATGTAAAATTAGTGGCTATAACAGAAAGTGGTAAAGAAAGTGAGCCTTTCTATTTACGGATCAATATTGAACCAGTCAACGATGAGCCGCCCATAGTTGCAGCCAATACTGGCCTCTGTGTATGGGAAGGTGGTACTTTTACATTTACCAGAAATGAATTGTGTAAGTACATATATACATTTACATATATATAGAAATTTATAACTTCCCACATGTAAAAAAATATATATAAAATTCATGATTCTTTTGAGAATATTATATTTATTATGAGAAATATGAACAAACTTAATTATATTTATCATTCTTATTAAAATATACACAACCACTAACCAAACGTGTACAGAAAGATAAACAATGTCGTAATTTTCTATTCTGAAGATCATATTTGAACTAATTGATTTTATTGAAATTTAAAAATCTTAATATAATCTTAATTGTTATTTTAAATTTAAAAAAGTCATTAGTTCTAATACATTAACATCAATCTCGTACAAATTTCACAGATGTCAACGATATAGATACTCCCTTAAAAAATGTAACCATCCGAGTTGTGGATATCGTGTCTGGTTACATTGCGATAAAGGGGGACCTCGAGACCGCGGTGGACCATTTCACTCAGGCCGATATTGATAACAGACTTGTCATTTTTGTACATAAAAGTAAGGAAAATTCAATATTTATTTATATAATAAAATAAAAAATATATCATTAAAATAACTACGTGTTTGTTTGTTCGCGCATCACCCATCCAGGACAGATTATGATAAAAAATTGGTAGAATAATCTATGGAATCTACCTAAAATATGGTTATATTTTGTTACATTCAATATTTTTACAACAACATTCAAACTCGCTAGCAGTAGTAGTCTAATATAAATAATTATGTTATTATCTTAATTTTTTTACAGATGGTTCCAAAGGCAAGATGATATTTAACGTCACAGATGGGCTTCACGAGTTGTCGAAAATAACTTTCCTTATAACTACAAAATCGGTATCCCTCAAATTAGCAAGAAAACATACTCTTCGGGTATTTCCATTGATGAGAGAACGCCTTAACAATTATTTCTTAATGGCAAAATGTTCGGATCCCTCAAGAACGATAGTGTTCAAAATAGAAAGAGCGCCAACTTTAGGAAGGCTTGTCATGCTGAATGGTGATAATCACCACAGATCAATAACACAATTCACTCAGAGGGATATAAACGAAACCATCGTTTATTACGAGCACACTCATCCATTCTCCGATTTACATACAAACGACTCATTCATATTTAAAGTTGAAGCTGCATTGGCTAAGCCAGTCGTAGATCAAATATTTAACATAGATATCTCGGTATCTTCCGGGGGATTGGCCAAATATGTACATATTCCGCTGACCAAGGTCCAGGAAGGGGACAAAGTTACTCTACGAGTTAATGTGACTAATGTCATAAACTACTTGGAAACTCAAGCTGGCGTTAGACAGCCACAAGTCGAGGCACAGTGGTCACAGCCAGTACACGGTGTTTTAAATCCTCTCTTATCATCACTCACTCAGAGCCAGTTGGAAGACGGTGTGGTTACTTACGAGCATGATGACTCTGACACATTGGAAGATAAAATAGACATGGCGCTGTTTTTATTACCTGATTACGTTCTTCTGTGCAATATTACTATACCAATCCATATTATACCAGTCAATGATCAACCGTTCAGACTACTAACTGATACACCACAAATACAAGTAGTTCAAGGAGAGAATTATACGTTAAATAAGAATGATCTACTCACTGAAGACGGTGACACTGAACCTTCTGGTATACTTTATGATATAATCAGCGGTCCAACTCAAGGCAGACTTGTGATGTTGGATAAAAATCAAACAATTGATGAGGCTCAATCCATAAACAAATTTACACAGGAGGATATTAATAATGGGAAAATATTATACGAACATTCCGGTATTTTACAAACTGCCACGTTCTACTTTAGAGTATGGGATGGACAGTTCAAACCAACATACACAGTCTTCACTATCGATGTCATACCTGTAATACTGAATGCGACGTCTTTACACCCAATTTTTTTACAACAAGGCTCAAATGTAGCCACAGTTTCAACTGAGCAATTATACGTTGAAACGAACGCCAAGAAGTCCAAGGTCTGGTACAATATCACAAGACAACCAGTTCATGGAATGGTTTACTTGGGACGGAACCCGGTTACATATTTTTCACACAGAGATTTAATGGATAAAGTTGTTATTTACATGCAGAACGATATGACCGTTGCTAATGATAGTTTTGACCTCATAGCCTATGTACATAATAGCAATTCCACACAGCCGTTTAGAATAGATGTTATAGTGCAGCCTTTAATGAGTTTAGGCGATTTGAAGGTTAATGATGATAAAACAAAGATTACCCCAAACAACCTGGATGCTAATGAGTTAGCAAAACTAACAGCAAGCGACCCAGTGTATACAATAATTAGAAAGCCTAAATACGGCTATATAAAGAAGATAATACGAAGCTCGGGTGAGAAAACTAGCGCAAGAGAAAGAGAAATTGCTTACTTCACGCACGAGGATGTCAAAGCGGGTGTAATATACTACGTGGTGAAGAAAAAGTTAAGTCAGCTCAATGGCATTCAAGATAATTTTGGGTTTTTATTGGCGGCTACTATATTTCAACCAGCCGCCGGTGATATGAATATTTATATTGGCAAAAAAGAGGGAAAGAAAAATTTACCAGGGCCTAATGATCCAGAAGGTCACGAAGGTGTTCCGGTAAGATATTATTTTATTAGCTGTTTCATTTTTATTTTATAAAGAAACTTATCATCAAAATATTTCGAACAGATAGCAAATGGTGAATCATCATCATATTACATGATGGTGGTGATGGCGTTGCTCGGTACAGTTCTGGCGATAATAGTTATATTCGGCCTATTGAAATGCCGTCGGTATTTAATGCGGGATCAAAACGCCCTAGTGAAGATACACGGACAGAGTCAGGGCGCAGTCGCTCCGATACCGTTACCTAGGCCACCAGATCATCTGATGCCTTCCCCTACACAAGCCACTCCGCCTATAAAGAGGTAATATAAAACTTAAAATTACTTATATTAAATGACTGGAAATTAGATATATATAGGTATAGAAGCATAAAACAAAAAAAAACAATGACGACCGTTTTTCGTATCGGTGTGAATCCTTCTCTTTGAGTTTAGGAGTCTTCGGTTCGATACCTGGTCTAATTATATTAGTTCATATTTGAACAAGATATAATCTTTTTTTCAGAAGTAATCCTATGTTTATTTTAATTACATTTGTAGATACGTATCCTCGGAGCAGTCGGTACACACCGGCGCTAGTACACCATTGCCGTCGGGTGGTAGCGTTGCGTGCAAGGTGACCGCACTAGCTGACGGCGGGATACCGGACCTCAACGCGAGGTACCCGTACGGAGCGGACGATCATACTGATGTGAGTTCTGTTACACATATTTGACCTTACACCATAGTATCAAAAATCACACCTACTTAGACTAAACAACAATCTATAGATTAATCAATTCAGCAGACAACTGAAAATACATTTCCGGACCTTTACTCTTTTGTTAATTTATTTTTTGTTTGGTACTAATTGACGAGCTATAAAAAAATGAATATACGTAAATGTTAGCGTGTCTTGCAACAAAGGTTCAACATTTAGTAATTGTGGTTAGAAAGAACCCAGAGTTCATAATTGTATTTAAATGTTTAGAATAACAATTAAAATTCATGTAGGCGGAGGATTGGAGTAGCTACGAAGCGAGCGAGTCTGCGTACCCGGTGCGTGCGGGCGGCGCGCCCTCCAACCCCATGCTGCGTCGCAACCAGTACTGGGTCTGACCCACGGACACGCGCTCCCTGCCGAGGGTTAAGCAGGGTATATTAAAATATATTATATATGACATACGTATCAACTAGTTTTATTTTAGAGTTATCCAAATATTACTATTTGGATAACTCCACAAAAAGATTTTTTTTTCTATAACAAGTCCAAATGTAATTGCTTACGAGTAATTTCAAGGGTCGTAACGAGGCAAATAGGAATATGTGACAATGAAACCATTGTCTTTAAAGATAGCTTAAAAGCTATTTCGATCATTGAAAGAAAAATCAACCGTTGTAAATTCAAATTTATAAAAAAATGCTACGGGTATAAACTAGTCGTAAATACGTTCAAAAATATCTAAGCCTTATTACTAATAGTTGTTATTTCCCAGCTCCTCTGGATCCTGAGCAGTACAACAGTCTAACACTGAACCGACGTCCCAGACGAGGCGTCGACTTCGTCCCCACGCCCTTCTTACTCAGCAACTACAAGGTCAAGGTCACAAAATACATAAACTGTGAGGTCACTCTCTAATTATACGAGTTGTGTACCTTTGGTATGTAATGAAACGAAACTATCCAATCATTCCCAGATTTATATCAATTATTGTACCTAAATTTCTATTCTATAGTACAAGATGTGTATGATTTTGCTGCTTTCCTGTGTTTGTAATAAAATTATGTTTTTTATTTTCTTTTTAACAGATCATTGATGTGCCAAATCAATATATTATATTACGTAAGCTTTTAAAGTGATTGCTTAAACAGTTGTATCTGTATCTGTTGAATATAAAACTACACGTAATAATAATAATATTATATATAACGAGTCATTACACGAACAGAAGACGAGTCTGTAACTTTGCAATTATTAACTTTTCAATTATTGAATTGATGATTTTCATATTATATTTTAAATGATTTTTGTCTGCTATTTTTTCATTCTTATTTCACAAAAGGTTTATTTCCAAATTTAACGAGTTTTCATAAACATAAAAGCGGTTTTTTGAACATTTTTTAAAGTAGTCCCCATTGAATACCAGATTGAACAAGAAATACAAATATTTCATTACTGTAAATAATTGAAAAATCTACTGTTTTCTGTTTGATTAATAATAGTGATCTCGTATAATTGGGTGGGGTCTATAATTTTTGGACGGGGGCCGTCTTTAATCACGTGAAGGAGGCAGAGGGGTAGAAAAAACAAAATATCACAAGAGGGTGAGGGTATAAAGATACATCACGAATAATTATTTCTTCATTGAACACACGATTTTAATTAAAATTTCGATGTAACAATCTGTAAATTGAATAAAATATAAATTAAATAAAGATACTATAGAAAAAAATAATACTAAATCTCACCAAACCCTCCCGGGGTTGGGGGGAGTTTTAAAAAATTGATAAAAATCCTCACGTGACTAATAATAGACCCCACAGCCGTTACATGTAACATCGCGTTCATGAACATGTTAATAAATACAATATATATGAATAAAATTGATATTTATACGAAAGCCAAATAAATGAAACCGTAAGCCATTGTTAGTGCCAAAGTAATGTAAATAGATTACAGTATATACATAGTTAGTTTTATCTTTATTCACTAAATTTATTTAGTGCTATTAATTAGTGATACGCATAGTCTGATGTAATTCTATAGGACTCGTTTGATTTTAAATATAAGTTGATATGTAATGTTAAATTTATAGATAGTTTTAAAATGTTCTAAGATTCTAACTTAGGTGTAAGTTTTTTTTTTTTTTAATGTAATGTAAGTTTAAATTTTTTAACTTAACAGATAGTTAACTAGCGATTGTGAGTTATGTTTTAAACTATGGTTAAGTTATACGAAAATTATTTGACAATAACATATTAACCGGTGGCATCATTTAAGTAATTTGTATTCGGTAATAATATTAATAATATTAACGGTGTATTAAGTTTACAAATACACATAGATAGATTAATTTTAATAAGAATAATAATAATAATATTGATTTAATACAAATTTTATTACCTTTTGAGTTTGAATCCACCCATTTTCAAAAATGTCCTCTCTTCAGCTTTATTTTCTGTCAGTATGTATATACTTAATAATCCAGATAATAGCAATAATACTTGCCTCATTTTTTCTGTAACAATACATATGTATTACCTGAGAGTTGTAAACATTGTAAAATGATAGTTCAATATTAGTTTATGTAAAATATCGTTCAAGTAAGGAAGTGCTTAATCGATGAAGTAAATGACGAATTTGGTTTAAAATAAGAGTTGATTGTTGCAATAAAATAGTGTTAAGATAAAATTGAGAATAATAATTAAAATGTTGGTGTTTTAATTCATTTGTAATGTTTCATTTGATGGATGTCTCAATTCGTACAATTTAATGTTGCGTTTTGTAAGATATGTAGAAGAAAATATTATTATTTTTGTATTTTAGAAACATAAAAATTATCATCCTTATTGCAATGTCTTTGAATTTTGAAAGCTTTAAGTACAGTTTTTTTATACATTAAATATATAAATTTTATTTGGATAATACTTACGTAGTGGATACTGGTGTGTTTTTAGTATAAATAATAATCTGTGGTCTGAGGTGAGGTTCACAGACTATAAATACTGCATTTTGTATAGTTGCATGTACCTTTGTAATAATGTATTGTGAACGCAACGTGGTCTCAATGTAAGATTTTAATATAATTTTGCTTTATATTTATGTTACACCACTTTGCGTTGCAATTGTTATCAACGGAGCCTTGTTATCATGTTATCTGGTAATCTATACGACAAAAGTTCCTAAATCTGCCAAAATAGGTGTTGTTTTAAATGTCTGCATTATTAAAGATGTTCTTATCACGAAATTGTATTAATCGGGACTGATTTTTAGATACGTAATAACGGTAGAGGCTTTTAAATGACAGAGGACTATCTTCAATAATATAGATATTCCTTTAAAATTGTTAAGCTGGATTCAAAATAAGATATCTAATGCTGTGTTAGAATGAAACATTGCCTTCTATAAATAGAACGTATGTATGTATAGTTGTATACCTTCAACAAACTGGACACCAACACTGGTAACACAACATGAGATAAACATATTTTACCGCCCCTAGTCTTTGTCAAATTGCCAAATATGTAAAGTAAAGTGTGAAGTCGGTATTTGTACGAATTCTTCGTTACGGTGGACGGCGACGGCTACCACCGGTTAGGTAGTAAAGTTTTTTAATAAATAACTCGCTAAAATAAATGTGTTTCATTAAGACATGTCATAATTTTTATAATTTTATTTATTTAAAATTAAAACTTAGGTACAATTGGGAAGACTTAAGCTAATGTTATAATATATCACATGATTCTAAAATACTACAAGTCTTATTTATTTTTAATTATAACTAAACTTCGTAATAGAATATGCTTAATATTGCCCAGCCATTTTTGTTTTATCTTACCTTAGAACTAACTTCAATTTGGATTATTAAATTCCATGTGAACTTTCCGAGATAAAGCTACAATTAGTATAATAATGCCTATTTTATTTATACTTTGTCAAAACGTTTACTTTATTCTAAATAATTCTTATAACAGAGTAACTAAAAACGCTAATTTTATAGTTCTTACATGTATTTACTATTTTATAGGTACTTGTTAGACGGATATCGTAAGGACGTTATCGTATAACCGAGTCCATCAAATACTTAACTATAGGGTTATTTTAACTACAAAAGATCTTAATACATTATAATGTAATGTCGATCAATCTACTTCAAGCTTCCTAAAGTTTCCCGTGAGTCCTCTCATAGCGTCTCCCACAGCGTCTACGCCGGCGCAGGTCGAGCCCGCACGCAGCGCAGACACAGCTCCCTCTCGAGCCGCCTCGCTGTACATCTCCAAGCGAACCGCGATTTTATCATTCATAAGTAGCGTATCCCGTTTGCTTGCCATCTCCGCTTTCCAGTGTTCTATGAAATAAACGTATTATGTGAAATCCATTATCTCAAATACACAAGATTTTTTAACGAATAAGTCTTAGACGTAAAGGTAATGAAAAAAGATCTCACCAATCATTTCCTTCATTGGCATTACACCACCGTATTCCTTAGGCAATAGTTTCTTATCTATCTCTACATCGTCGACGGCTGTGTACAGCTTCACCCGCTTCCTTATCTTCTCAGATATCAGTCCCATTCCGAAGTCCAAAGCAAATTTGACTGTCGGATGGACATTTACGCCGTATATTTCCTTGTGTCTCAACGGAATTGTGCGCTAAAGTTTTAAAAAGTCATCAGTGATAAATAAGGTTGTAATAACTTAACCAAAATAAAGTCAATCACTAGTCAGTACAATACTGTATTTTTTTAAGTAATAGTAAAATAACCTCTCCGTTCTTGACAATTCTGACCGCCTCCCTCGGCGTGAACAAAGTCAGATGAGGAAAGCTCACTCCACTGCCGTCCGCGTAATGCACTATCCCCCGCACCTGAGTCTCCTCGTCCTCCATGAGTGTCTCGTAACAGATACCCATCACACGACACATGTCTTGATTTGTGAATTTGTATGGGTCGAATACGCCTTAGGAAATGAGAATTAAAGTTAATATTAATCGTGATCATTTGGACAACAAAAATATATATTTTTAAATAATGCTAAATAGTCAAATTGATTTGTGTTTTCCGCATTCCTGGTTTTAAATATGTTTATTAATTGTACTTTAACGAGACTAAATAATATTTTATATGTACCTGGTCTGTATATGACAACGCGTCTTCCCAGTCTATCTTTGAAGGGGCTCACGAAAATATATCTGAAATGAGTGAAATCCTATTATTATATGCCTACTTAAGCAAATTAAATAGATATGTATGAAATACGTAAGATGCTAAATAATCACATAACGAATTTTGTAATGCTTTTAGATCGGGGTAATACGTATTCTTATACCCTAATTCGATGATTTCAGCGATGACAGGTAACGTGTGGTCCAACTGGTTGAAGGCGATGCCCCAGGATTGTCTGAGAAGAATATACCGCTCAATAGCTTCTTGAGCCATCGGCACGCTGAACTTCTTCGTACGAAGAAAACGGAGAAGGTAATTGGCATCTGAAATTTAGAGTGATAATTTTAAAATAGATACACTATATTTATTATTTTAATTTTATTCAGTTATTTCGTGCGACAATCTATTCTACGTAAAATTATTATACATTTGACATTGACATTGTATTAACATAAACAATTAATCTTTAAACTGATTTGTGTGTGTGAATCATGGTAATATGCATAACGTATTTTTTAATAATTTCATTTCTTTCTAATGCACTTATTATAAAAATATTAACTTTCTGCAAACTGCATATAAACTATAACTGTGGTCAATTTGAAAGTCTCCCACTGAATAATTTAAGAAAAAGGGTTACGAAGTTTTTCCATGTATTAATATAATGATTGCAAAAGTGATTTCATTTAAGTATATTGTTTACCCAGTCTTATCGCCATAAACTTTGGATTCTGTTCCAACCACATCCTTAACGACTCCAAAGCTTGAGACCGCGAATTTTCCGTCTCTCTCAGCTCTTCCTCGGCAATTGCTTGTGTTTCTGCTGACAGAGAGCAGTTATACTCATCTGCTGGGGTCAAGTAGCGCTTTGTTAGCCTTCGTGACATGATGCTGAAAAGAAAATTGTAACTTCATGAGTATTACGCCTTAAGATCACATTAAATTATCTACAGCTAATACACGTAATAAGTAAATTATTTTTGAGCGCATAATAGTCGCGCTACCGGCAAATTGAAAATGAAATCACCGCAATGAATTGCATGCGGTAAAGATTACACACACAAAGTGCTCTAACGCACCGTGTCTAATTAGAATCCAGGATGATAGGGATGAGGAGTTGATACCATTAATTAATAGACACTTGCAACTATGGTACTATTATAATATGAAATCTTCATTTTTCTAGGTTTAATTTGGGATTTTAAAACACCATAAATGCCTTTGACAACATAATTCACATTTTCCGAAAAGTTGATATTGTGACTACAGAAATCGCAGTTACTTCTATCGGTAATAGTCAATATTCTGAATGCAGGTAACGCGGATTTTTTTACTCAGACATTTCTTTGAAGATCGGCGATACAGAGGGCGTATTCGCATTACGGTTTAACAAGTAAACATTTATCATAACTTGCTATTTAAACGTCCTCGTTAACCTTCCTTTTAAGCTTCCAAGTATAACTCCTCTCTATTCCACAAGTCTTACAAAATATTTATTTACACAGCACAGCGCTGAGAAATATCAGATTTACAAGCTTTGTGCCGCTGTCTCGCGCAACGTTAAGCAACAGATCGCTGCATTCGATGCTTGGGCAACGATATAATTTTTCGTAGTTACATAACCTCCAATATTCGGAGTCGGTGTCTTGCGACGGTACCGTATTGAAATGAAAGGGTCCACCACCATTAACTGTTGCAATATTAATGTTTGTAATTAGCTTATTATTTGAAATACTAACTGTATGATTCATTACTTATTAGTGTTATTACTGCTAATGTAGTATTCTCGTATTTTTTTCCTTTTAAAGATAGTTAATGACGACAATGAGACTTCAACTGGAATATTTTTAAGCACTATAATTTATAATTTTTTTTAATTTATAAGTTCGAATAAATAATGTATTTATCTTATGTCATTATTGTTTAAAGTTATTAATTTTAAAAGGGTTATTTGACACTTATTTAAAGTATTATCTATTACTCAAAGACAACTTGCTCATGAACACGTGCCGGCATCGAACTGTTCTTACAATATTGAAAGAAACAACTTTTTTGTTTTTTTCATTTTGATTAGAAAATAATATTTATGAAAAAATAAATATGATTTCATAACAGGTTCATAGAAAATTAATAATAAAATCTATATAAAGACTTAAATTGCTATTAGACATATTTTTATTAGTAAAAAAAAAATAATTTTATAATATGTTGAACATGTAAATAAATGACACCGACAAACAAAAAGAAATAATTTGTAAATAATTAAACATATATTTTTTTAATAAATCGCTAAGCTTTATAAACAAACACATCAGACACATATATAATTTTTTTTTAATTTCACTAAAATATATATTTTTATTTCGCTTCGGCGTTTTGTAATAAAACTCACCTGTTAAAATTCTCTTCCGAGTCTGGTCCAATCTCCAAGAGTGGTGTTCACTTCACTGCGACCGAGCCAACACTGGTTACTTGTGAAATGGCTCACGATCTTTTGCTCCACGGTAATGAAGTTTCTCTGAAGTTACAGTAAGAAGTTAAGACATACCAGAGAATGGCTACAGGGATAACAAACATTTTTTCACCGTTTACTTAATATATATAAAATAAAACACCAATAATAAAATACTTTTCATCACTCTTATTCTTATATTTTTGATAATTTTTTGATGAAACAAAATACATCTTTGAAGGTGTTGTGATAATTTCTTGATTGAAACAAGTTATACTTTAGACTAAATGATATGGTATAACATTTACTCAAGCCAACGATGTAATATTAGTAATTTGCACAGAGTTACTTTTACTTGTAACTAACATTTGAGCATCTTACAATACTCAGATATATTTGCTCAAGTGAACTACTGAGATAGTTTATTATTATAATATTAAATTATACCATTTTTAAGTATAAAAGACGACCATAAAATTTAATAAAGGTAGTAATTTTTTATGAAGGTGCTAACCGAGGTGTGAATTTAACGTTATTACCATGTTTCTCTTGATGAAAAGCTCTTTCATGTCTTGCTATCTATATGGTTACAAAACATTACTTCATCCCATTACGCAGCTGGCTCAATAAAAGGACTAACCAACTATCTTCAGCATGTATAACATCATTAATTTCAATGACTATATTTAGCTTTACTATTATTTCAATACCTAATAACTAATAAGTATTAATTTAAAAACAGGCAAAACCTGAATAATGTACACATGTATCGCTTATTATTAATTGATATGTATGTATTACACACGATAATATATTTCGTATTAATATAATATATTCAAGCCTACTTATTGAATTTGGTAATAAAAGCTACAAGGTTGCTAGCAGCTGTTCTAGTACTACGACGGTTACATAATGTAAATTATAGCAGACATTGCGCATAAGATTAAGGTCGGTACGATTTGAATCAAATTTTGTTAGACTGATGCAAGTTTCGTGTTACATAAAATATGAATTCGTTCGAATGTGTTGTTCAACGTGTGCGAGGATGTAAACAAGTCTAATGATATTCTGAGGAGTTGATGTTGCTTTATTTTTGTTCATCTGTATATCTTATTAATTCACTAAGACGTAATTTTTAAAAAGATTTTATCTGATATGTGATGTCAATGACATGTTATATCTTCGTTTCGGGTGTGTTAATTAAAAATAAAATATTTAATCTTTCTTCACTAACAATTATGGACAAGTGAATATGAGTTTTAGAAATCACAAAGATGCTTTAGTCCAATACCTTGTGTTTTTCTTTAAAAGCATACATTATAAAATTCATGGGCCACAATGAGACCATTAGAAATCAACTTATAATTCCTTTCTAGATGGCAAATAAAATGTATATATGATGAAATTCCGAAAATTGTCATAATAAGCATCTCATTTTGTTTTTCTTACTACTGCTAGCAAAATATGTTAATGTTTTTGTTGCGAAAATGTTCCAAGGTCTAGTTATATAACAAAAATAATAAAAACAACCCGGTATTATAAAGCCAACCGTGGCTAATGCTTTTACCAAATAACTATTGAGTCACGATTCTTTGTTTTTACTTAACTACTTAAATATGCCAAGATAATGACAATGAGATATATGAGTATAGTCATGCTATGTTATAAATATTGTACATTATTTTAACATATTTATACATATTTCATACAAACATACTTCGGTGAATGCTTTATATTAGATACGATGTTTATTATTCCGGTATTCCCACGAATCCGAACTTCTCGAATCGAATTAGGTAGAAGAAACAACAAAAAATTTAATACCTACTCAAGATTTTAATAAAGTGTTTTTTTTTTGCCGCTCAGCGAAGTGGACACGGTTCAGCAAGTAACACACTTTGTACTCTGTTAGTTCAAATTAATTAAAAATAATTGACTTATTAGCCCCGGAATCATCACTTCTTATGTTGAAACTCTATAACTATATTTTTTAGGACACTATTGTCGTCGTTATAAAATGAGGTTGCTAACTCCAGACCTAAAGATTATTTTGTACTTCATAGTAATATGTAGATGTAGAACAGATTATTATTGCTTTTCGTTATAAATTGAGAGCAGGACGCCCTATCTTCTATCTTATTCTTCAACCTTTTGAAGGCTTCGGAGTTCTAGACCGACTATGACGTCGGTCAACTGGTATTAAGGCACATTCAGACCAAATATCAAAGGTGTCTTGTCAAACTCCAAGTGCTAACTTTATTTTTTACGCGGAAATATTTTTATACTTTTACAGCAATATTTACGAGTATTAAAAATAACGAAAAAAAAAAGTTTTGAGCCAGTAAACTAAAGTACCAAATGAAATACAGTAATTTTGGTTTTCGTTTAAAGTCTTAAAAATGTTAACGCTTAATTTTTTTTTATATATTTCAATGGTAATTTAGTAACATAAGTAACATTAGTTATATATACAAAGAAGTAGTTTTTTTTAGATTTAAGATTTGAGATTTTGACTTTTGTTAATATGACGTTGGGTCACAAATATGGAACTTAATTAATAATAATTTTAGAATCACCGACGAATCTGTATCTTAATTATTCTTTGTTGCTAATAGCATTAATATAAGTTTTATACCCGTTACTGGATATATGCTTTGTTCCCCATACACATATTTATAGACCTTTTTTCACTCGAACTCCTGATTCTGACTTTTAGCCGATGTTGTTTGAGGGCCATCGCATGTAATTACCAGAAAGGGGTCAAGTGTCGTAACAGATAAAAAAGCGAGAATAGTGTGCCGAGCGGTACCTACTCCCAAGTCACTGGCAATGAGTTAGGTGCGATCTCCGCAGGACCAAACCGGAGTGCTCGTAGGCGATGAGAGATTTTGACAAGATGGAGCCACTTTAGAGTTGCCGGCAACAGCAGCAGTTACAAGCTTCAAGGCCAGGAGGGAGAAGTCGGCTCCGATGTTTCTCGTTCAAATATAGGCCCAAATACTTCAACTCGGCTTTAACCAACACCTAGGCCGGAGATACACGCAATGACGGATACAATGAATAACGCCCTAAAACAACAATGGCTTCATCTTTGTAAGTGACACACATCAAATGCATAATCTCAACAGTTCTATACTGTTCGCGAATCTGTAGAAAAAAAACAGAATTATTATTTATTTCTAATATTATTGTGGACTGTGTATATCCATCGATTAAGTCTTAATAAACTTGATCCCAAACAAGATTACAAGTTCAAGATCACAAGAGATTATAACTTAAGATTATAACTTAAATTATGTACGTGAATAAAGAAATAATTATGATTATTAAAGTAGGTATCAGAAACTAGTTTTGTATTACACTAAACGGAAATGACTTGCAATCGTGCGAGTGAGATGGCAGTACTCTATATATTTGGGATGGAAAGAGTAAAATGATTTGTACCACGCGCTGTACGTAAGATAGTATTCAATTATAACTTAGTTCTATAATAGTGACGCTATACTTTACAATTTTGATTCTAAAATAAACATAAAATATTCATTTAAAATTATATTAATAACAAACTTACTATGCATTATATTATTAGTAATCGTCAAAGGTTAAAGCGAATAGCTTTTTTTACATTTGTTTGATTAAAATAATTTTCATAAACGGAGCAGAGGGAGGGAGGTATCTCCTTAATTGCTTGTTTAATTAAATTATCCATACACAATATAATTATTTAATTTATATTTATATTTGTAGATTAAAATTTTCGTTAACCTCTTAGATAAATAAAGACCTTAAACTTAAATTCTTGATGATTCATTATTCTAACGAATACTGCTTCAGATTTTTTTTTGAATCGTTTAAGGGAATCGTAATTAGATGAACAAATCTATAAATAATCTTCTTAAAATGACTTTCTAGTTATTTAATAGTTCATGCTTAATTACGAATTTAGTAAAATATATTATAAAATATTCAATATTAGTTCACATTCAACGTTAAATGATCTTTAAGTATTGCAAGTCGAGTTGCACGTGTCTCCGTGATGACACACTTACAGACATAATGAGTCAATGACTTGAGAAGAAAGGCACTCAGAATAGGACAAGGTTAAAGAACAAAGGGCGGAACTTACACTTATATTTTTTAGTATTAAGAGAAATTTATAAAAAAAACTTTGGATTTATATATTAAGGAATATTGCATCTATATCATTACATAATCTACCGCGTGCTAGGTCACCTACCATAGTAATATGGCATAGTGAAGAGGCTCTTAGAGACATCCTTACCCCGCTATTTCAGGGGTCAAAAAGTGTTTTTAAAATTGGATTATGTAATGGGTCCATAAGATTGATTCATCAAAGTTTGCTGGAGGTGTATATTATCAAAATGTCGTTATGACAACACGTCGCCGGCTGGCCGGCTTCAACAAACAAAGAACTCGTTTATTTGGATGCGGAAAAAAACGACCTTCACCAGCTTAAAACCCGTTTTAGCTTAATTACATGAAGACGCGAGCTTAAAGTAAAAAATGGAACATCATTATAGGATATTTTTTATTAAAATATATGAAATTAAATAATATGTAATTGGTTATTATTGTATATTTGTATGTCTATTAATATTAATAGCCAAAAGCAATGACAGTCCAATAATAATCAGAAAAGTTTACTTTAAAGTTCGTATTATTGCGACGTAGTGAATGTTTCCGTCTTTGCATTCTGTAATAAAAAATAAATGTTAATAAAAATAAAATCAAGTTTTAAATTAATAAAACTTATTCGACTTCTTTTAATTTATTTTACAGACCAATAAATACTCACAGGTAAAATGTATTATATTGATTATTCGAATATTTTATTTATTATACGAAACGAAGGGATAATTTTTACTGTAGGGATATTTATCAAAGTTATGAATGTTCTGGATTGATTTTGTGTTCTGTTTTATCAACACATTGATAAGTAAAATGCATTTATAGTTTTGATAAACTCATACTAACAGTTGAAGTTTCCTTTTTTTAATGTTTCTTTATTGCCGCTCTGTTATAGTTCTTCTGCCTTGGAAGTGTTTCTTGAAATATTGGATATACTTATTCTTTACCGGGTTTGGTTCGTAGTTATAAACCTGTAACGAGTTTTATAAATCAAGTCGCATAGTATTTAATATATTTCTTTGTAAAATATTAAGAATAAACCTTTATAAGATTATTTCTTTAATTTTATATATAACAAATCGTTGATTGGAGAGTTACTTGAGAGCTATTTCAATGAAATCGGGTTATCAGAACCAGAAGTGTCAATGATACATTACCCTTCGAGGACGAAGGAACGAGCAAGGGCTTAATATAAAAGTATCATGACATAGAGTATAATAAAAATAAAAATAATGTACTTTACGTTCACTTATATTATATTATATTATTAATGTACTAGCGATTACCCCCGACTTCGTCCGAGTTGCACCAAAATATTCAGGTATCAAATATATTTAAATTTACCTTTTAAAGATTGTATAAAAATATGTGGATATTAAAAATACATATAAAAATTAAACTTACTTAGATTTAAGTGAGTTTATACTAATTATATAAATATCATACCCGACCGGACAGACAATTCAATTATATTACCTATAACATTACATTTATACATTTGAATAATTTAATGTATAAATAAGGCATATTCATGAAATTCAAATGATTATTATTTATATATAAAAAGTAATATAAAATAGTTCGTTAGCACACAATGCTTCCAAGCATTGTGTGCAGACCAACCACAATTACGTTACACCTTACAAAACTACTATTAAAAATGCCGCAGTAGTTTCGCAAGATAAGATTAGGAATTATGTAAGTTAATTATTTTACCTACTTACATTGTGCTGAAAAAAATTACTATCATATATATAACTTGTAATTATTTAAACCTAGATACCTGTACTACAAACACAGCCTACATGAAAGATAAAACATACCCATCATAAAATATTTAATATATTTGATTAATCTATAAAGTCGAAGAGCACACTGATTTGAAACACTAAAAGTAACTTATGATTTTTCTTTTCCTACTCGGTGATATATAAGGTAATATCTATATCTATCTATAATATTATAGATATATGTATTACGATTTTCCAAATGCCTATTTGAGCCGCATTAATGTTTAAAAAATCCTCGCCATAAATAAACAATGTGTAATTAGGACTAAATTGCAAAAAAGGAACCAAGTTATATGTTCTAAGTCGGGTAAAATGATTTTTCCTAAACACAAAGACGTCGGACAAACTGAATAAAGAAAACAATTATATACTTCAAGTTCTGATTGAATTTAAATAATTATTAATTGTTCTTTAGTTCAACTGTAACGCTTTATTTTACCTAATGTTAGTTTGTACAGTATCACATGCTGATAAATCCAGATGAAATGATACGACTGGCCTGGCTCAGCACTATCAGGAAGAACGTGAAAGCCACGCAAATGAATACAATCTCCACGAGGTCGAACTCGCTGCAGAAGGCCGACTTAAACGGGAATTCCATTTCACCCATTTTGTTCTATTAAACATAAAATATTATATTACTAATTAAAAAGAATAATCAATTTATAAGTCATTATATTACTTTGCCTTTTTATTTAAGGTTGCATTTGCATTTGCAATCATTATTAATTATTTCCGAAGGTCTGAAGGATAAACGAAATTGTTAAAATTTTTTTTTACGTACTTTTATTAATAACGCTTCTCTATGTCAAAATTTTAGGGATTACTGGATATTAAATAAATTTGTTTCTAAATGGCCATAGTAGACTATTAACTTTGCGTGTTATTTTAATTTCCACTGCCTATTATATTAAATCATGGTTGTTTATTTGGTTTATTACAAAAACTTAAAACAGTCACTTTTGAGATATTTTATTTTTAAATCTAAAATTGACACACAAACTGACTTCAGACTTGGCTTGAGAAGGAAAACAAATATAATAGGTAGGTAAAGATTTTAAATGTAAATCTTTTTTTTAAAGAAATTATTAAACAATATGTTTAAAAACTTTCGTAAAAATCAAAAATAATGTAGTAATTATTCTCCATTAAAATGTAAATTATATACACGACATCTAGATTAATTGTACAAAAGCACGGATATCGTTAGTTTCACTACCAATCTAAAGAGTTAGTTGTACTTTGCAAAGTATTAAGTATTACATATTTACAGTAGATGGCGCTATTACAAAAAAAAAAAAAATATTTAACTGGTTATTGTAAATATAATATTATGTGGATTTAAATCGAATTTGATCTAAATAATAATTTTTCAAATCTCTATTATTTTATATTTTATCAAACAGCATGAGCATGCAGTGGGACAATTTTTCACACTTCATCTGTCAGCGCACACCTGTTCTCACTTCTCCTTCACTTTAGTATAATGCTAACTTCAACGGTTAACGGTCGTGTGTATTTCTGTACGTTGTTCAATACAATACATTTGCCACTGAGCTTATATTGAATCACCGATGCCGGTTTAAATTCAAAATGCTAGCGCAATCCAGAGATAGGTTTGACGAAGAGTTTGGAAGACCAGTAGAATCTATTATGAGATGTGAGGATTTTAAAAGCAATTTTGCTAGAAGGCTTTCAAATAGATATACTTCTCGATCCCCGGTTTCAGTTTCAAAACAAGATAACGTTAAATTATTAAAATTGCGTCCAACGGACAAACAGGAGAAACTAAGAAATGTAAGTTATTTTCGCTTATTTTATTATAGTTTTTAAGTAGGTAGACGATAGTTTTGTGTTAGAGATAGCAGACTCATTTACGATATGCGATTTTTTTATTATATTTGGCGCCATGACGGACTAGTGAAAGTAATAGCTCCTAATATATCTACACCAGCTCTAGGCGGGTCCTGTTTTTTATAATCACCTTAAAGTAGTACACAATAGTTATATTTAATAATCACAAAACAAGTAATTACTTGAAACATTCGTTGTTTCGGAATACAGTTTATTTGATTTCTTTTTTCATTGTATCATATATTTGTTACTATTACAGATGTATTATTAATGGAATGGAATAATAATAATTGAATTCTTAAATTCTCCCCTCTATTAATATTTGTAAAAAAAATCACCCTTATGTCAAAGAGGGTGTTGTGACTGAAAGTAAGTACGTTTAAAAGTATGATCCATTGCGATTTGAATTTTCTACTGTATTTTTAATTAAACGGAAACTAAATAAAAATTAATAGAAAAATAATCTCACCTGTGTTAATAGGTAAGAGATGATACAATATTAAACTTCGACTTCAGTTTCAAAATATCACTCTATTTACTTTTTATTAATTTTATAATTATACATAATATGATTTTTATATAATATATAAACGACCCTTTTCAATATATTTATTTAGATAGTATTCTAATAACAATAGATTTTTTTATGAACAGTTATTTGGATAGCAGAGAAAGTTCAGTATGTAATAGAAATGTAGATCTTTTGTTGTTAAAACAAAAATAGGGTATTAAAACTGTTATCAGTGACGACTGCGTGTGATTTTGTATGTTGTATCCGCAGGTGTGGGAACACTGCTCCAATCATTGCTTACTTTACAATAATTTATTAGTAAAAGTATATGTCCAAATGATAGTTATAATTAAAGAAAATTAAAATTTGTTTTTTTAATAAACTGTAGTAATTATTCGCATTTTAAAAACTTGTTTTTTAGTTACTTGCGATTTTGCTCTTGCCGTTTCGACCCAAAACGAAATAACAGTAATAAAAAATCTAACAACGTTACATATAAAGATATTTTTAAATATTATCTAGGAATTTGTTCTCTTGATATCGTGACAGTATTTATCAGTTAAGTTCGATCTCGTGATAACGGATACTGTGTGAAAACTAATACACTGAATTACCAAAGTCTTAATACTATATATACTACCTACTCGAGTTGATAGTAACTCAATATAACTATTTGTATTTTTCAAATGAGGTTTTATGAGTGCGTATAACTTCTGCTGTGGCCTAGTAGAGACTTTCTATTGAGTCAGCAGAGCGATAATTTGATACATTATGTAGGGCCTATAGTCATTTTTATAGTCAACCGTAATTACTTTTAACTATGGCGATAGGAATAATCTACGAAAAAAATGTTATTACACATACAAAATTATTTTAACTAGCTACGAAATTAAGAGTAAGTTAATGTCGCTTATGTTCTATTTCTTTCATAATCTGGTACTTAATATTGTTTATTTTGATAAATGTTAAATGTGTAATATGTTTTTTTTAATAAAGCCTTACTCCTTATAACATGGATATACGCTAGTGAAAGTCCTATTAAAATTGTTCCAGCCGTTTTTTACGAAGTACCGTATTTACTCTCATATGCAGTGAAAAGCTGTTAAATTGGAATGACAGACTTCAATTTTATTTATATGTATAGATTTACCTAAAAGGTATACTACGCCTTTAATCGAACAGTCGTTAGCATCTCATTACTAAGAGAATTTAATTAAATTGATATATTTATGAGATTTAAAGTATAAAAAGAAATTGATAAGACCTTATTTTTGAGTTTTATGATTTGACTTGATAATTATAAACTAATAATATATATTAAATCGATATAAACTATTTACTATAAAAATACGAAGATGCATTCTTTTTATTTTGTTAGTCACTGAGACTAAGAAATTGAAAGAATTATGAATTATGTTTAGAGATTCATAACGAGCGAATAATCTAAATTAAAACTTAATATAACGTTATTCTCTTTTTCTAATATATATGTATGGGATTTAAGTATCTAATATTAAGATGCATTAAACAAAAGTTAAAGTTGGAGTGATTTCTCTCGTGAGATTCGGACACATGGTCTTTAATAAAGTGTCTGGGAACTGTTTGGTTTGTAATTACTTCACGGATATTATAACTTAAAGCATGGATGGCTGTAATTAGATAATGACTTCACCCTTTACTACGATATTATGAAATGTCAATCTGTAGACAGCTGCAACTGTTTTCATTGGATTAATCGATTATAAAATATTTCACAATAACTATTATGTATTAAACCACTCAGTTTTAAAATATATAAAAATAAAATATTTGGGTGATTTGAACCTAATATAATAATTTGAAGGTTGAGTTCTTTCTAAAAATAAATTGGACAAGTCCACCGTAGTTCCTTTGCAGTAAAACATGCATATATAATTTCCATAATAAAACCAAAATTCTTTATTTTGCAAGATCCATTAAAAACCTGTTTTGGCAAATAAAATGTAATTTTGTAATCCGTTTCATTGCGAATTTATAACGAAATCACACCGTGTCATAACTTACCATTGGTTGGATGAGTCCTTTTTCATCAAATTTGTATAAAGAGAAAGTTTTACTTAGATCATTTTAAAGAGAAGTTGTATTAATATTATGTATAAATTACTTACGTAATATAATTTGTATATTGAGTGTATAACAAGGACTCCAAGAGAAAGTGTAAGAAATGTCTGGTCTTGGATGATGATATTGATAGATCTCTTCTAAACTTGGGACAAATCAGTATCTCCGGCAGTCATCTATGAATAAAGTTACAAACATAGATAAAAGCTTAATGTGCAAGTTTTTGCAGCTTCTATTATATCTTTATCTTTTATCCGCCAATGGTCGATAGCTTGATTCTCACATGACTTACTCAAGGAGATATGAAGACCAGGGAACAATGGAGTATCGTTATCTGCCTTTCATATCAGCGTTTCCACTTACAATGGTATACTGTGGGTATGTGTACTTCCGCCAGTGCCTGTTTATTTACACCCTGTATACGCTCAGTGAACGCGATGTATATAAGAGGGAATAAACAGTCTAACAGACCATACATTTTTATATATATTGTTTGTATAAAGTATATTTAAGTTAAGCTTTTCTTATTACATTTTAAGTTTGACATAACTTTATTGTGTTCATCATTTCAAAATAATAAAAGAATTACCCAATGTCTTTCTTGATTCAAATATTATAATGGTGGAATATAATTTAGAAATTGGTGGAAAAATCTTATAGCAATTAAAAAGTTATATAACTAATTAACTTTTAGATATAATATTATGGTATTCAATTAACACATGTTTTGAAGACTCCTAGTTGTAGATAAAGTAGCGATTAATTCATATATTTCTTCATTATCAGATAAAAGATCACAAAGATATGAAAATACATACAAAAAATGAGACGGAGACGGAAAAAGTTAAAAACCTACCGTGTTTCACGCTTCAACGGTTAGTAATTGTTTATTTGCATTTATAATTATCCAATATGATATAATTATCTAACCTGATAATTAAAAGTATTCGAATTGTCTTTTATAAATATTTAATACTACCTGTTGTTCGCGGATTCACCTGGAAATTAACGATTTTATTTAACTGCTTACCACACATCCATGTTCAATTCTGGGATAATTTACCTTCCAAAGCTTGTGTTCAAAAAAAGTAATAAAAAAAAAAAACATCAAAATCCGCCCAGCGGTTAAGCCGTGAAGCGTATAGAAAAACAGGCCGGGTTACTTTTCCATTTGTAATATTAATATGGATTCGTATAAATATATAGAAAGTGATTTTTTATACAATTATTTATAACAGTTGCTATAAACATGTCGATAATTAATTAGCAATTCGTGACCATCAAGTTAAATGTATGTAACGTGTCCTATGTAGTTGTTAATCTTGATCATCTTGACCCGAGAGGGATGACCAAAAGTAGCAACCTGTGGTACTCTGGTACTCAGCAATAGTTATACAAGGAGAAATAAATTACTATAAACATTTTATAATCACGATTTTATTTTCGATTTAGCTGCCAACAATTAATATACTTAAATACGTGTAAACTTTATATATGTATCTAAAGGATATATATTTTTAAATGAAGGTCATTGAAATAATTAAAATTGTGATCACATATATGTGGGCGGAACTGTATGTGTGTATAAAAAACTTATATATTTGTAAAGTTGTAAGTTTTTTATTCTAATATTTTGGTTAGATATCCGAAATGTTGACTACATTTTTCTTATCAAGGACTATAATTTCAACCCCTGAGGGTTAATAAGGTGTGAAATTTTGTTCCTTATAAAATAATTGTAAGAAATACATCAATTTTCTATTAATCTCAAGTTGTCGAATAACCTGTTACAGTGAATGGTCAACATTGGTATATTAAAATGGTCGATGCTTTTTTTGCAACCGCAAAAAAGATGCCACAACCGGTTATTTTAAACCGGATTTAAACAAGTCACAAATTTAATATTCCTATACGATATCTATTTATGAACAATTCCAGAAACTTATTAATTTGGACTATTTAATAATCATATACAATTACGCTGTATTGACCTTTATTGTGAGAATTATTTATAAAAAATTCTAAATCCTTTATTTGGTTTACATTAATAAAATTACAATCGTAAAGTATGAAAATAAAAAAACATCTCCGTTATCTTTGTTTTGTAAATAGATAAGAATAATTTTATTGATACGAAGATATACACTAACCTACTTATTTTAAAGGTCAAAATTACAAATATTATGTTTATTTTGAGTTAATATTTTTTCTCAACTCGACCATAATTAAGTACCGTCAATTATAATCTTACCGTCACACTCTTGAAGATATTTGGTTCAAATTAATTAATTGGAATATTAAATCAAACAGGCATTGACCGTGCTATTTATTAAATGACATTCATGTCATGTCATGTCATGTCATGTAGTGTTCGACATTTAGATGATTGTAACTCAGTTGGGTCGTAGGAATACAAACAATGAAGTACCGTTTTAATGTGGGAGGTACATTTGTATGCATTTTGAAGAGATAATTTATATACGGATCGGGACAGATTATATTCGATTAGTGATGAGAAAACTATTGTTTTATAATACCATACTTGTCCAATACAATATTAAATAAGAATTTAGAAATATTTGCTAAACTAAAACTAATCTGAATACTCCAACAGTACTTCTATTTTGGACTATGAATAGTCCAAAAGTACCTCTTTTTGGACTATATAAAAGTAATTTTAAAAATATCTCACGTATCTCGTTCATCACGTTTACTAGTCTGTTATTATTTTTATGCACAATAATTATTTAGGTAAGTTAGTTGAAGCTTAACCAAGTTCAATGACTGACGTAACGTCTGAGGCGGCGGGCGGCCGACGCTACACGGTCTGACTAGTAATTAACTCTCAGTTAATAATATAAAGGAAATTATCCGTTAGTTAATACACTTTAATTTAACTTATGTTAAATAATACAAATAATAGGTAAATACTGAGAAGAATGGTGTCACACCCAGTCGCCACCAAACCCAACTTCGTTGACAATTAGTGGTAATGGAGCAGATTTACAAAAACATTGTATTCTATATTTGTAAACATTGCGTAACTGTGAAATGAGATCGTCGTTTTAATCGTGTGAAAGTTACTAACAATCTAATATATAATTATAATATTATGTATATTTTATTTTATAACGAAACAGTGAGAGTTTGCGAATCTGAATAAGTTTGAGAAACTCTGGTATCAAAATTTAAAGAACGCGTTCGTTTCATTGTTTAAAAATATAATTGTTATGCCTATGAAAGTTTTTTTCTATGTACACTCTTGACTAGTTGTCACCATGGTGGTACATTATTTTGATAAATCTGTATTTGGAAAGCATTAAATGGTTCTAATAGCTCAATTTCTTTTAATATAATTGTGTAATATACTCGTTTGCTCGTGAATATGCAAATGTCTGACTCATGCCCGGATCCCGACAATTTAAGTAAACGTATGTACGCACCCAACCGTGGCAGCAGGGTGCTGTTATCTGGAGTCATAAAATACGTTAGTTTCTTTTGGTATATTCACAATGACTTGCAACGTTTTAACCTGTTGAAATCAATTCAATTGATCAATTATTGCCATATTGATAGCTATTTTTATAATACCAGCCGTTTAATGTCAATAAATTTGTTCAATCTTCAATCAATCGTTTTCTATAAGTATATATGAAGTTATCGTCCGTCAATACTGACCGCCACTGTTCTGGATTACAAAATCTCTTTGTATTTAAATACAATAATGGGTTACGATATAACTCATGAATATCTACTATTTGCATACTGTAGGTGTATGAGTATTTCACATTTTCTAATGTCTTCATTCACCAGATTGTATTACCTAACTTAGGCTGAGACTATATTTTATTGGTTTTATAATAAAAATAAAAAAGTTATGAAGACATTAATTTATTTATATTAGATAATAGATACATTTCGCCTTTTTTGTTTTTTTTTTTATATGAAAACTAGACTTTTTAATTGCATGATGTAATATTATTGAGATGAAAAATAATTTTTCACTTTAATATTTTTTTCTCTAAGATTTACATTTTTTAAGTACAAATAAGCATGTCAATAAGTATTAACGTGCTGTGAAGTCGGTTGTAAGGAATGTGGAGATCCAAATTTTTTACAATTTCAAATAATTTCAATTAAAATAGCTTAAATGTGAAACGCTTCAATGATCGAAATCTTTTTAGAGAATACTCAATAATATCCGAACACAAAAAAAACTTTTTGCAGTAAGTAAGTGGTTTTTATTAAACTTTCTATTTCGTGAAAAAACTAGGTTTTCATTACTTTTCAAAACCGGTTTCATAGAAATTAAAAGTATCAGAAAAGTATATTATCAGTACACGAACACACGGCATATGTAATATTGCTTATATTGAACACTTATATTCCAAATATCGATATAATTCGAACTTTGAAACATCGATTTTTTTCGAGTTACATACAAATGTTTGTATTGTAGTTTCGTGGCTATAACGCACGCACGCTTCATAAATACGAATCGGTTACCGGATCTAATATAAGTAGATAAAGCACCACCGACACGATTGCGGGACGTGACGAAAATTTATATTTAAGTCCCCTTTACACGTGCTGTCCAAAATTTAACTTTTTTCAGTTTTAAAATGACTTTAATTAAGTAATATACATGTACGTATATACAACGTGTAAGTTACGCTCAAGATAATATTGTTTTACAATATTTTTAATGTATCTTATAGTATTATAAATATATTAAATAAAAATATTATTTGTTACTTATTTATATTATATTTCGGAGCATATTGTTAATTTTGAAGAAATATTATATATAGGAAGAAATTATAAAATTATGTGCGTATGTTCAGACCCTTATAGTTACGTAAGTATAAATAATCAAGCAGCAAACTGCATTAGAATTGTTTTGTAAATAAATACATTGTGTGTTGGAAAACACTGGATGTTTTAGAATCAATGAAATGGTAATAGGCCACGTTTTTTAAAGACTGATTGCTAATATTTTCAATAAATTTATATTAATAATTTATACAATTCACACGACATAATTCGATACGACAATAGAAAGTATCAAACATCCAATTGTCGCTAATGTGTGAAAGCTCATTTGTAATAATATATTTTATATATATCTATACAATATGTAAGGTAGTTTCGCGTGAGTGGTTCGTGATGTGCACTTGACAGGCAGGACGAGGGCTGGGCTCCATCGCCATAGCTTCCGAGGGTTCGCACCGGATGCGCTCGTCACGCGCGACTGCACGGGCTTGCCTCACCACGCTACACTACTAACTTAACTGTCCCCTCTAAAACAAAAAGTTATATTAACGAGATGTTTTAAAAACACTACCATTGACCGATTTCATTGTAATCGAAACTTAGCCTAGTAGCCTTGGTTACCGGTTCCGTGCTGGTGCATCTGATACACGAGAAGCGTAACATACACTGGGTAACTCGATAATGTAACTAATATATTTAACTAGTTAAATAGGTTGCTTAAAATAGAAATTCCAGTGATATTAACGGTCTCCTCAGTAAGTAGATCTTCAAAGTATGACATATAGAGTTACTAGGTAAATTTTACTACACCACTATTAAATTATTTGCATGATAAGCATAATATAATACCAAGAAAGAGTCGAGTATGTTATTAATTTTATTTTAGTGTGACGTTATTTAAACATACCATTAACGAATGATACAACTGTCCTCAATATTGTGTGTATTTTTAACGCACATATTCCATCCCTATTATATGATGGTCGTGAGCAATAATTTTCGAGAATAATTAATCATGGTCCAGAGGTTACGTCGGATGTGTATATATCTAAGGTCTTTGTACTTGTTGCTTGTGTTTCTCAATGGCTTTGACCTTCTTTATATATTTATATTACACTAGATTGTAAATGTGACTTAGTATAGCTCAGCTCAGCTATAATTATTAATATTAATTATTTAACTTATAAATATTGATCAGAAATACATGATATTGCATGGAATGGTTGACATTTCAATGTACCTGAATAATCATCTCTATTCTACAAGAATGAATACATTTATCGTAAATATTACTGGAATTAACAATTTCTGCCTAAACGTATAATTAATAAATAAAAACTTAGTGTTTTATGCAATTAGAAACATAAAAAAATAAATATAAGTTTACAAATTCTACGTTAGTATTCATGCTGTTATTTTAACGGGCTGCAAACAGTTTTTGCACATTTGGAGGTCAACAAGCTATACTCCAGATATAGCCGTGAGACCGATGGTTCTGTGACTCGGTATACTCCCAGGTTTTTGCTTCTCACACAAAGAGACTTTTATAAGGATACCGTTACTTGATCTGTTTTTATGATACCTTGTTATATAAACCAATTGGTCGATCTATCTCACGGTGCATGAAGATATGTGGGACCATTGTTGGAGGTTAATGAGGCGGTAGTTACTTTATTTGATAAATCAAAAAAGTTTTTGTTCCCTTTTCAACAATGTCATTTAAGTTCCTGATGCGGTTTCTATAGAACATATTTTATCGTGAAATTATAATTGATATAGTTACTTTCGCAAAAGCTTCCCATGACTATTTAGACACGAGATGACTCAGGAACAATCAAAGAGAATATTTTTTTAAGTGTATGATAACTCGGTTTCCCCTTTAAATTGCAACGTAATGATAACTTACTGTTAGACGACACAGTTTTTTATTTGATGTCAAGGTTATTTTATTTCTAGGTTCCAGAAAGAATTGAGCAATGTTCTCAACTTTCAAAGAGTAGTAATGTTAAACAAAATGGAGAAGTGGTGAGGCCTCCGGATAAGCTGCCGTCAAACGATTCGAACAGTCGACACATCGAGGTGAACGCCTTGAACATGGAGGTAGAGACGTTGCGGTGGCAGTTGACGCAGGTAAATATAAAGCATATTGTTACAGAATTTATTGGTGCATCAATAATAATAATTAAATAGTATAATTAGATTAATAACATAATTTAAGCCTTGCGAAGTTTTTGCAAATGCTATGCGACCTTTTTTTTCGTGCTCAATGAATGCCTTTATATTTTTGTATATGTAATCTATCTACCAATTGCAATATTAAGCATGTGTTTTCAGACAGAAGCTAATAGGCAGATGCATATAGCTTTACTAAAGCAAATAGTAACTTTTCTGAACAGAGTTAAAGAGCATATAGAATTCCAGACAAATGAACCTGAAGTGCGATTGGATATGTCCAACATTTTACACAGATCCTTAAATGTTACTGACTTGCCTCGTTCTCGATCAGTATTACATGTCAGTAAAAATTTGGATTATTCTATAAGTCCTTCAAAGAAAATGAGTACAAGGAAAATAAGTAAATCAATTAGCAATGTTAACGGATATAAAGATTGCAGCAGCATTTGGTAAGTGGGTTTACCCAAATATAAATGATTATTTATTGTTATTTTCCTTATTGAGTACTGTATTATTTTCCCAGGAATCATTCAAAATTGTCGTTGGTATCTGAAAACGAAACTAGTATGAAGTTGACGGAGGAGATGACACGTCTAATAACTCTTGCCAATACGGTTCTTAGCACGAAAATTCCTGACCTAGCGTGTGCGTGTCCTAATAGTCGTGAACCTATCCTACAATTAACAGAAGATATAAAAAAAGTAGATATGACATTGCAAAACACAAATGATTCTTTAAGTTTGAACGCTCTAAATGCGACTGATACTGCTGTCCTAAATACTACTTGTAACGGCGAGACATACAATGGCATAACTAATAAATTTGGAGACATAAAAAACAGTATTTTAAATGAATTTATTGTATCGCAGTGCCCACTTAGCTGCGGTTTGGAAAACGACTCTTCCGTTGTTCTATTTGAACAACCGGGTTCACAAAATGGGTTAGTTACATGTGGGAAAGTGGTACCACCACTTGACAAAAGAAATGATTACAATGCGTCATCAAATTTCATAGAGGATGAAAGTGGATTTTCTTCAATGAGTTCATTTCAAGAGATCGGTATTCCAATTATAAGCATAATTCCGCCGTCTCCGTGTAAAGAAGTTGAATATTTCGAAGATATTTCTGACGAAACAGAGAAATGGAAAACGGACGCCATTGAATTAGACAAGCAAAGTGTCAAAGTGTTTTGGGTTTGATTACTCAAATTGTGTCCATAAAATCTGTTGAGAAATATAAATGCACTCGCAGTGTTTGTAAACCAAATGAAATGTTTGGAATTTATAAGTTTTGCTTTGAGCGATCACTTTTATACTTAATTATTTTTATTGTCTTAAAAGTAGCTAATATATGTATTAATGGATACTGTTTTTATTAATAAATAAAGACAAAATAAAAAAAAAATACATTGACTTTTTTATTTAAAATAAAATAATGTAATTTAAGTACGTATTTTCCAAACTTAAGGTATTAAAACACGTGTAGATAAGTAAGCGAAACATAATAATTTCATCGGCAAGTAAATGACCCTGAGATCGTAACGAGGCAATTTAAAACGCAATGAAATTGATAAGAGAAATAATTGTAAGCTGGCTTGTTAAGTAAAATATACCTACCTATTTAAAAAATTCTTAGTAATAAATTTAATAAAAATAAAGTTACTAAGTTATATGAGACCTTAAAAAATGAAATATTTATTTTTAAACTAATTACAAACAATGACACATAACGTCATTTTTTTTAGAACAAAATAAATCTATTGCAAAAATTATTTTCAAAATTTTTTGTGAAAAATTTAAAAGTTTTAATTAAAAAGGGATAACATTTTTAGAAATATATGTAAAAATTATTGTACAAAATCATTATTAATCAAAATTATTCGTTAAAATGGCCGAAGAAGGAGACGACAAAGCGAGTGGAGATACCGTTTCAGTAATCAAACCAGAAGAACAGCCGGAGCCGCAGCTACCAAAGATACCAGATGTGGAACTAATAGTTGATGGTTTCGGCTTCATGCCGAAAGATCAATCTCCTGCTTCAAAAAGTAGAATGTCCACAGATTTTAAGAAATCGTCAAGAGTCTTGAAAGATATAAAATCACCTGAATCTGAACATAGTCCTTGCGCTTCTAGCACTAACATCGATATTGTTAGAAGGTATACTTGGAAGACGAAAAACAGGATGATAGTACAGGTACTTATGATATTTAACTTGTTGCTATTTGATAATATTTTTCAATGTTCCTTTATTAAGGTTATTACTTACGGTGCAACTCTGACATCGATTCAAGTTCCTGATAAGAAGGGAGTACCAGACGATGTGATCGCAGGTTTTGATACTCTTGAAGGTAAGATATATTTAAAAGACAATATTTTTGGATCAATCCTTATAAACCAAGATTAAAAGGTTTATTATTTTTGTTGTAGTAATTTAGTTTCTGTCTTTTATTTATTTGTTGTAATTTAATTTTTAGAATATTTCCAACCCCGAAATCCATATTTCGGTGCAATTATAGGAAGATACGCAAACTTTATTCAAGATGGAACGATGGTTGTAAAGCCTTCTGGCAGAATGTATATGCTTAGCACTAATAAAGGTCACAATCATTATCATGGAGGCTATGTTGGGTTTGATAAGGTACAAATTTATTTTCAAGTTCGCTTTTTATAACAAAATTAAATTTATTAATATTTTTTTGTGAATGCTATACAATAATTGAACCTCTTACTGTTTCAAATAATTAGTTCATTATTTTTTTTTACTTTTTAGGTTAACTGGCGTTCTTACGTTATCGGCAACAAGGTGATCATGAGTCATGTTTCTGAACGGTTCCATGAAGGTTACCCTGGTACTTTGATGGCACAAGTCACATTTGAAGTTACTTGTGACAATACAATTAAAATAGAAATGAAATGTACAACTAGTGAACCTACGATAGTTAATTTGAGCAACACTCCTTATTTTAATCTCTCGGGACATGTAAGTATACTAAATAAATGTGATTCTAACTAATTTGTTTTATATACGATATTAAAATTGTAATTCATGTTACAGCATTCTGGTCCAGAACCTATGTATGATCACATTTTTACTATTAATGCAGACAAGTATACCGCTGTCGACGAAGATGGTCTTGTGACAGGTAACTTCCTAGCTTTTATAAAAAATAACATGCGTGTTTCCTCTTGTTCATGTTAATCATTGGTTCATCCGATTGTGAAATAATTAGTTATGTTATTTTTTGCACGACAGTACAGGCTTAAAAAATATATAAATATATCTAAATAGAAACATATAAAGTTAAACAAAGTCGCATCAATTTATTATAGAATCAAAATAGCTTCTTTTCATATCAATTTATATGAAATTTATATTATTAATAATAATAAATATACTTTATTACACACCAGAAAGACAAATATTTTTAATTTACACGTTACAAATAGAAAACACAATAATTTGGTTATACAAAGAGGCGGCCTTATCGCTAATAAGCGATCTCTACCAGGCAACCTTTAGATTAAGGATAAGCTGTGGTAGTAGTAAAATTATTATAGGTAAACATATTTCTACGACTATATATTTTATTATAAACTACATTTGGACTTTTTTCCCTAGTTTCTTAGGCACTATTTTCAATTTCCAGGTGAAAAGAACGTGGTTGGTGGAACAGCATACGACTTCAGAATTCCCAGAGAGTTGCGTGTGATGCTTCCCAAAATTCCTATGGGCGGTTACGATATCAATTTCTGTGTCACGCAAGGAACTGAACAAGACTTGACCTTCCAAGCACGGTAAGAAATATTTTAAACTTGGCAAAAAGAAAATAAAGCAACAAATAAAATGATCAATGATATTTAGCATTGAGCATCAGTTTATTGAAATAATAATTCAATTGCCTGTTTAGGTTTAGTATCTAATAAACTATATGACTTTGCAGAGCACTGCATCCTCTGACAGGAAGAGTGTTGGAAGTTTATAGCAATCAGCCCGGAATGCAATTCTACACGGGAAACCTTTTGCCGGATCCTGACAAAATAATAGAAGTTAGTCCAATAATTTTGTTCTGTTTATTTTTCCATACTTAAGTTATATTTAGACTATAGTACAAATATAATGTAGGGTCCCGGTGAAGAAGAGGAAGAGGAAGGAAAGTCTAGTTCTGACAGTGGGAGCGATAGCGAAACAGGCAGTGAGGAGAGTGCAAGAGGCGAAGAGGCGAATGAGGAGGAACGGGAGGTGAATGCTCAGTATTTTTTTTTCGGCAAATCAATATTTATGTCCTAGTGTATTATTAGCTTTTTTGTGTATAGAATTAATCATCTAATAATAATATACTTAACATAATTGTTATTTTTAATTCTTAATATTATTGTTTCAGGGCAAGAGGAGCTACGGATATGTTCCTTTAATGGGAAAACATGGAACGTTCTATCGGAAACATGGTCTATTTTGTCTCATGCCTCAAAACTATCCGGATGCTATAAACCATGTTAATATCTTAACATTCTTAGATTACTCGATATTTATCTTAATCTACAAGAATCTTAATTTACATATGGTTTTTCTCTCTTTTCAGAAAAACTTTCCGAATTCTGTATTAAATCCAGGCGAGGTGTACGTTCATAAAATACAGTATAAGTTTGGTATTTTACTAGGTAAATATGTATGAAGTCAGAAATAGTAAAAAGGATTAAAGAAGTCGGTACTATGGGCGTTTGTTTTGTAAAAATAAGAAAAATGTTGAAATATCTTTTAAAAGAAGTTTTGTTTATAAAATATAACGTATTTACACAGTAACTGGTTATTTCTGTTTGTGAGTGTTATAAAGATTTTTCAATAAAAGCACATTGCACAGGATAACAAACAACAAATTGGACGATAACCAAGAACTTTTGAATAGAAAATAAATCTTTTGAAATATTTAAGAAAGAATACTTTAAAAGCTATACTAAGCTCTCGCAGTTGGATTAGAAAATATATTTTAAACCACCGTACAATAAAATAAATATAGATTCTTTAATTCATCAACTTAGATCTTTATTTGCATCGACACTGGTTTTATTTATGAGTATTAATTGTTATATGCATTATATTTTGCTGTAACACACTATAAGTATGAATGACTAGTGACTTAACTTATTAACGTTTTTGCATGACCAATAATTCAGGCGCTAATAAAATATTGTTTTTATGAAATTAGTATTAGTAAAACGATCGGGATCAACCTTACTATGGCCGTACGCGTTGGCACATTTTGAATTACTTTCCGATATTGGTTGTTGGAAAATTTAATTTATATAATAATAAGCACAAGAACTCCCTCCTCTTATCGATAGAATTATAACCTTGGCTTGATTTACATGATTGTGTTAAACAGTACAGTTATTTCCGTTATTCTTAAAACTGTATCTCTACCGTCGCTTACAGAATTTAAAAAACTAGTTTAAATATTAAAATGGCAAAATCTATTCTCGCAGCGCTAGGGCAATGTCTCGTAATCACATTTTATACTGTAAATTGACCCAAATGTTTTTATTATTATGTCATTTTATTTTTTATTGTAATTTATTGATGAAAACAATATTTATCATAAAAATTGTAATGTATTTTTTCGCACAGACTAAGAAAACGAAGCCCAATATTTTAAATGTTTAATACAGTTTTATTTTTTACATTTAAAGGCTTTTTATACTTTCAAGACTTAGTATTGCACTTACTGCACAACTTACGATATTGAAAATATAGTTAACTAGCTTATTCCTTCCCACTTCGCTGAGTACACTATTAATTTGGATGTGAACTTAGGTTGCTATGGTGACCTTTGTCATATTATCCGTTGCTATGGTAAATGTTGGTATAGTAACTCTAACCCCCGTGTTAGGTTAGCTCCTACATGTTTAAAACTTTTCGAAATGCAAAAAGTTGAAATCCGTTGGCATAGGAATTTTGTAAAATCCGTTCTTAGTGGACATCTACATCACAAAAGTAGTAAGAAGTAACTATGTAAAATTTTAAGTAATATATATATATATACATCAGATAGATAAATACTATAAATGATATTCCGTGTGGATTACAATAATAATTGACTGTCATCATTTTATGACAATATACATTTTATTTCCTACGACCTTTGTCCTTTACATCTATTTAAAACTAACAAGATTCTATAATGGAATTTCTAACTTAATATTAAACATGAAAATTGCAACATAAAACTAACGCAACTTGCTCTTTGCAGCACATGAAACACAAAATCGCAATAAACCAACTAAGGTTGATTGTGATTTTATGTTATGTTATTTTACGGCTTGTTACCAAATATTAACTAACAACATTGCATATCTTTTTATTTATAATTAAATATAAAAATGTTTGGTGTATATTGTCGTATTTTAGGTATGTAGATCTTTTTCAAAACGTATCTAAATTGATTTTGTTCCAGAGTATGATAAATTATTATTGCCAACAACTACCACTGTAATTTCAGTAGTGGGGATTTTTCGAAAAGAAACTGATCCCCAGCGGTAGAGATTAATTGGATACGATTACGTAAAACATTTAAATAATTTATTTTATTACATTTTACGATTTCATATTCCTTTTAGATGAGATTATTCAAATAGGAAAGAAGTACCTATATGTTAACGGTTTGAGATGACATCTATATAGTAAGTACGTTGCATATAAAACCGCGAATTAAGCCTCATGTAAACTCACGTTCAGTGTTCATGAATTTGATTAATTAATAATCCATTACCTTGAGGCTTCAATACTTATTAGAGTTAGATTTTATAACTTATCACATATTTTATTAATATTATGATTTACACTAAAATTGCTAAATTAAATGAGACTCGTAAAATTTTGGGGAAACAAAAACTAGAATTACAATACACAATATTATTTTTTTAAATGAAATTATGCGTAGTTATGTTATCTATCAACATGATATTTATTATGAAAAAATTCTTAGACGATGTTAAAATAAAATAATAAAAAAAAAACTTAAAAAAAATATGTACATTTCAGTAGATGAAGAGGAACAAATAGTTAATAGTAACCAAAGCTTAGATATTTAAAGTTTATCAAAAATCTTTATAATTTTTTTAAACTATTTTGGACAATCGTACTATAAAATAAAGTTATTTCAACTAAACATACATTTTCGTTAAATATCTAAACCTACATGTAACTAGATCTTAATAAAATGGAAATCATTGTTGACTATGTGTTTAGTAAACCTTATATTGAGCTGTAAAGTCCTCCCTCGCTTGTTGGACCAAGGCCTGCCCTGTAATGCATGAATGCGTACTCAAACACTTTTCAAAGCTCTAGATTTTTATAACGCAAACAACTGCAACGGTCAGTGCGGGATGCGTTCACTCGTTTGGAAATAAATATATATTTACAAAACGTTTTTATTACAAATTCAGCACAAAATTTTATATTTAATAGTAACCACTAGAAGCAAATACATACATCATATGTAATAACAGTGAAGTGAAAAGTATCATAGCTACGTGAGAAAAAGTAGTAGTTTAATCGAGTGGCAACGGAAAAAGGTAACGGTGGCTGAAGGTTTTTATGAGGCTAACCTCAAAAGTGTCTTTATAAGAAAATTAATTAAAAATCGGATGTAGTAGGAGTTAATTAAACAAATTTCTTCACATATATATAATAAAATCCCTTCATATTACATAGTTATGCTTACTTTTTTTTTAATTATAAAATTTTATTAGCTTTATTAAAAAAAATATGAAAATTTATTTTTAATTTGGCACCAGACATCGGATTTAGATTCACGTAGCCTTAATATATTAGTTAAAAATACTTTATATAAGAAACAAAGCTATTAAAAATTATGTTAGTTTACAATATAATTTCAACCGAAAACAAAAATAACAGTTCAGTGTGATATGTTATTATTTTTGTTATTGTTCTTATTTAAATGGTCTTATATTCTACTAATTTAGTCTACCGCTGCAGCCTGAAACTGCTAAAGCAATTCATGAGTTCAGTGAAATCAGGAATTATAGCGGGACCTACCCTTTACCCTAATTTATTTAGATAGAGTTAATCTACATTTTTGTAATCTTCTAGTTAATTTAATTTAAAAAGCATTCCTTCTTAATTATTAAATGTATACGTAAATGTATAAAAAGAAATGTTCCAATAAATGAAATAATTTGTCTTATTTAGATATATTTGAGTTTTTTGGTATATTGAGATTAATATGCTCTTCTTAGAAAAACTGACAGCACTCCCAGGAACGTAAGTAATTAATAAATATATAAAATGAAAAGCAAATCAAGCTATGAAAGGTTTAGAACATGTGTTTAAAGTTGTACCATTTGCAAAAAAAACTTTGTAAACACAAAAAAAATCTACAAACAAAATGATATACAGTATCTATATGTATGTTATTACAAATGTAAATTATCAAAACAATGCAGAACGTATCTTGAATTGCTAAAAAATTACAGTTCAAAACTCAAGAGTACAACATGTTATTACTGAAAAGGTGCGGCGAAACTTTTGGAATGAGACTGTAATTAAAATTAACATCAATATTATCAATACTATGACTGATATTAACACAATGTTTCATCATCATATGTTTTTTGTAGTGTAGAAATAGTTATTATTCATTGCAGTTTTAGAGGAATTGAATTGTCATTTAAATTTGTCTTTTGTCTAATTCTGACTATTGTTACTCTCAAGTTGAAGTGTACAATCCTTTGTTTATCTTACTATACAATAAGCTCATCTCTGAATGGCCAATTAAAATGAAATATCTCTTTGATGGTTGATGACATAAAATATAATTTAAATAATTTGAAATCAATCACTCCTAACTGATTTCGGAGTTACATTTCGCGTAAGTGCAAGTCTTTCTCTTTCTGTTATAATTTCTCGACAGAGATACGAGTATCTCAGGGCGACGTATTATCTTCTTTACTTTGACGTCGATCGCATTCCAATATTTGACGGTACTTGCAATAAATGATGAGCTGATGAAACCTTCCACCCATTTTATATAAGAGTGTAAATATAGCAATGTGATTGATAAAATTCTGATGAAGATTTAGGTCCGTAATGGAATTAGACAGTAATTTAGCAGGAAAATATATTTTTACAGTCAAATAAAATTAAGCATTATACATAGACTCAGAGATTTTCTTCCAATTATTACCAATGTTAATGATGTTGTAGTTCTCTTATTTCCATGTTTAACTAAGTCCATGCAGGCTTCCGTAATTTACCATAACATTTTTTTTTTATTTCTTACCTGACGAAAAGATTTAGGTTTCTAAAACACATCAACTGATTTAAAATTATAATAATTATTAATCATCACATTCATTCACAACTCAACCCTTTTTTTAGTACTATTTTACAGTTCTAACCAATAAACTATGCTGAATAATTCACTGCCTAAACGGAAATTTAAAAAAAAAATTTTTGAAAACCCTTTGATACGTTTCATCAAAAGACAACAAAGGCTATTAGTTAATACACAATAAATATAATAATTTATTTTTGATCAAATGTTTTTTAGTTTTATTATATTATATTCCTAAATTATCACTGACTGTATGTTTATATATTATCTGAGCATTAGTGAATAGTTGTACGTTTGTGATGTAATTTCATGCTCTACATGAATCTTCGTCGCATACACTAATTGCCTAGAAGAAATCGCTGTCAGGTGATAAGGTTCGAGTTCTGTAAGGCGATATTGTACTATCAATGTCTATTTGTGTGTGTAATTTTAGCTATAGCTCAATGTAGATAATATAATGTAATAGTTTTAAGAGTGGCAACATCGTATTTGCTATTTCCATATTTCATTTGTTCATGAAGGCATCAATCAGATCAGACGGATTGTCTGTTGGTGTCTCACTCCAGCCCATCAAAAAATAATCATCATAAAAGATAATAAAACATAGTTGAGAATTTTTTGACATTATGTTTATCATATATATGATAAAATAGTAACGAGACGAAATTATATACATATCTCTATTGTTAAAGCAACTGCAACGTATATAATTTTACATAACACACCTCAAATAGTTTTTTATTTTTTAGTGATTAGATTTTAAAGAAATTTAGGATGCTCATAGTTATAGGTTATAGATATAGCTGCGGATCTACTTTACAATGGTAGCTTATTATCAGTCAAGATAAGTGCTTGCATGCAAAGATTGTAAAAAATGGCCATAATTACAACTAACTTTGAAGTATTTCAAGCCTATAATTTGATAGGGAGTGGAATTTCGAGGGGAGACAGCTCAATTAGCACAGTGGTGGAAACTGACTTCAATATGCCGCAGTTTCAAGTTCATTTCGTATTTACTAAATTTTAATTCTGTATTCATAAAAGAAATATTGAGATCACATAAAAGACTTATTGACAAAAGTTTTACTAAAACTTGTTATAATATGATACGGAAATATGTAGCTTTGTAGGTACGAGGTATCAAGTAAATTTACTATGATACTACAACAAGCACACAAACTTACTTATAAGTTTCAGAGCAGAGCTAACCAGTTTTTATTTCTGTAATACCTAACAATACAATACTTTTATATATACCATTATTTGTTTAAAATTTATGCCAATATATTTAACAGAAACCTGATCAAGAGATTGAGAAAATCCTTTAATAAAGCCACTTTCTTGTAGCACAAAATAAAATCCACCATCTAGATATTATTAATAAAGATAAGCCGCGTTAATATTAAATATAGTTCTTCAGTAAATTAAAACGTGAAATTTTAGATGTTTATTGAGTCGTCGCGGGATGTTTATCCATATTGATATAAAAAAATATTTAAAAAATCACTCCAGAAGGTTAATAGTGTTAGGAAAACAATTAAAATATATTGTTCTGATTTCGTCACATAAATATATAATATATTTAAGATATAATTGTTACGTTTTATGTGAATACTAATTATTAATCTACTATTTTAATAATAGAACGTTAAACTCCGAACTAACAAACAAGATATTCACGATACCATTTTTTCTGAACTTTGACACAATATCTCTCAACTTTATGATTATGTGGAATATAAACCTAACTTTTACCTCTAATTAGATTGATTATTTTTTTGATCGAGAAATTGAATATATTGTTTAAATTATTCATAAAATCAAATTGTTCAATTATATATTTTTTTATGAAAGTTTTAGCTTTGTTTTCATTAAAAGTATTAGTTTCATCGACATAAATTGTTTCACCGCTTCATTGAAATCGATAGTATAATTGTAATATGACTTTTTAGCTTAATAATGAAAACATATATAAAGTTATCTTTTTGGTCGCAAAAATACGGGACGACTTAAATAAACCGTAATAAATATATATGTCAAACTGAGTCAGGCTAACTCATGCTGATTACTCTTGTACTCTCTGACTAAACTTAAATTGGCTAACAAAAGAAATATGTAAATCAGTCAAACACGTTGTATGTATAAATACATGTCAAAGGACGAGGTCGGGTGAACTGCTGCTGTAAATCGTTGACAAATATTTTATAATATATATTTAGCGATAATATATGATCCTCGAAATGTTAAATAATTAAAATATGAATTTATAACGATTCGTAGTTGCGCTGCAAAGGACTTGGGTGCGACGAGTAAGTAAATAAATTTTATCAAACTTTGAATCATAGTCCATTGTAAATTAGTATTTTCGGTTTTAATAATGCGCCAGAAGAATTAATTTCCCAAAAACGTACAATGTTATAAGTTGTTTTAGAATTAAGTTGTTCTGGTGATAAGCGCAAGAGAGGGGTCATGGAACTCTGTGAGCTGAGGCTCAGTAAAAGAGGGAAAGAGATGTAAAACAATTCTTACAGCCTACCTAGTTTACTTTGGCATGCGGGATTATGCACGATCAAGACGCTTAAAATATAATGAACACGGCATCCTTCAAATAACAAACTGCACCGAAAATCACTACTAAATTGTTGAATACTGACAAGTAAAAAATAAATGATATATTTTGAGGTAATTATTATTTATAAAAAACTTGAATCTAGGCAATTTCAGCTAATAGAATTAAATTTGGAAATAAATTCCAATGTAAATGTGTGAATATTATATTTTAATTATATAAAAATGATGCAAACAAGGCGCATGTCTGTTTCGCGTAGGCCGATGCAAGTAACCGATGTGCAGTTCTAAAGTTGGGACGAAAAGTTGTAGCGAGCGAGCGTCACATCTCCCAGCATTCGCGGTCCGACGCTAGCGAGGCACGGTTGGTGCCTGCGCGCTCGCCGCTGGTCGAAATAACTTTATACTGTAAATCTTTACCAACACCATGAGGGTCCCGACGACCCTATTGCTGCTTTGCGTCGCTGTCACCGCAAAGGTAAGTGCATATTTTGCGAATGTTTTTGCAAGTAACCGGCTTCTTGAAAACTTATGAAAACTTTTAAACTTAGATGTATATATTTTTTTAAATTCGTTTCAAACTTTGTTGCCCTAAAAATAAACATCATCCGAGACCCTAAAGCCGGTTTCTGCAAACTGATCACTGAACATTCTTCAAAGTCTTACTATGTTATTTTTACACTATTGTTTCTTTTTCAAATGTTATATTTAATATAACATACACAAAAAGTATATTTAAAAATATGTTAATACTTCTTTATTTATTATCAGCCTATATATAACCATTATTAATATAATTTTTAAAATATCAAAATAATATTCAAAAAAACTTTAAATCGCACGACTCTTTTATTTCATCACTAAGCATTATTTGATTTATGCAAATAACAACACGTAAGCGTAATGAGATATATATAAACATATACATTTATAGTCGTTTATTAATAGTATTATGATAGAAACGAAGGTAGAATTTATTAAATTACTTAATAACCTCTCGTATGACTTTTAGTTTTACAGTACTGTTCGTTGATATAAGCACTGTGTAGATTTTTATGAAGCCGTATAAAGAACGGTATAATAAATATATAATAATTTTAATCATCGCATATATCAAGTTTAAAGATCGCTGAATGGGAATTAGAGTTTACTTCTTCAAATCTGTTGATAAAATAAGGACGAATCTACATTTCTTATAAATACTTGGAATTAAAATTTCGAAAGTCCCGGTCATCATACTGCGTGTATCATATACAATGTATTGCATGTACCATGTATGTTATGAAATAGAACTGTCATATTAATGTAATCACAAAGTTTTCTATAAAAGGCAGTATAGGTTGTAAAGGCTTCAAAACACGTATTGATATTACTATTATTAAGAATACTATTTTGGGATATTCAATAAAATAGATGTAGATGTATAAAAAAAAATGGAGTGCATTTAGTAAATTTCTCAACATCGTCGAGAGAGAACTTCAGAAAGTCTGAACTCAATTTTCTTCACCACCACCTTCTTAAAAGCTTTTACTTTTTTAGTATACGTGCATTAAATATTTTCCGTACGTGAAGGAAATTAGGTAAACAACGGGATGACAACATGTCTTCTATATGTATATTGGTATAAGTGTGAGTCGATGTTCAAACTCGTGTCTTCAAACTACAGAGTCCCGACAATTTTCTCCACAGAACAAATTATATATTCTGATTTGAAACGAATAGCGAAGAAAGGTTCAACTTAACAACAAATAAAATATGTGTATCTCTATATTTTTGTTTAATTTAATCGAACTAATTAACGCAATGGCCTTGGGCAGCGTGAACAGACACTCAGACATTTGAATTTTATCAATTAATATGTTAATAATACCTTTTGATGGTGTGAACACATTGAGTCCGTGTAAATCTTTATATGATATTAATGAACCACACAGACAGACAGACAATCATTTTAATTATTATATATTAAACTATTTATTGTAAGTTATATTTTAAATACTATAAGAATAATTTAGATAAGACAAAAACTAATCACATTATACATTAATGAATAATTTGATTGAGTTATATTTCAAACTATCTTAAAACAATATATAAAAATATATTATTTAAACGCGTGAAAACGTTACACATATCCAATTTAAAAATAGTAGACTAGTTTGCGATACAACAACGATTCTGTTCAAAGTTAACCCTCATTGAGATTTGGCTCCAAATTGCCAACGTGGTAACATAACAGACAAGTTAAGAAATAATTAGAATGCTAGAATATTATTTCTTAATTTAATGAAAAAAGAACTTGTTTGAATCTGTTATTATTATTCCCAGTATCTTTAGCTTTCAAAGCTACTTAATATAGTTGACCACAACAAATAACATGAATATTGAGTTTGTACCAAATAATTACACATTTAATTTATTTTGTACCAAAATGCATGTATTGCAAAATCCTATTTCGGTACACCAGTCTTATTAATATTATTGATATTTAGTTTAGATTGTCAATTAATTAACTTAGCAATATCTGACAATGGCTTTCAATAGTTTAACATTTAATTATCAATTGTAATTATCATGTCATATGTCGAATTGTTAAATTTATATCATCATACAGTTTTTACTTTGTCATCCTATAGCAACTGCTATTTTCGGGGATAGGACGAGAGACGTGGTCCTATGTGTCTATAAATATTTTGTGATTGTTCTAATCGTCGATTCAGTCAGTCTGTATCGCTACGACTTTTGGATGTCTCTGGTTTAATAATGCATCTGCTAACAGATGCAAGATCTGTCAGGATAAATATATCATTAAGAAAACTCAAAATATTTATAATTGAATCTTACTTTTTAATATATCCAAAAAGTCAGCATGATGTGTGAATTATTTGACTAACTGTAACTTAGTTTATATTAAAGTATTAATTTCCTATCAGCTGCAATTTGATTTTGTATACCGGTATGTATCTGAACCATGACTTAAGTTATATAGAAGTCTTTAAGTTATATAGAATATAAAATTAAGTTATATTAAGAGTAGTCATGGAATTTCTTGCCGGTTCTTCTTGTACCTTTGGAACAGTACAAAAAGAGTCTGAATTTTCGTGAAAAAGTGGCGGTTTAAAATAAAAAAAAACTTTAATATTGAGTTTGGATCCTAACTCTAGGATATATGTAATAATTACTTTAAAGTAAAATTATAATGACGTCATGTTAATGTGACAAAATCATTGTTATCACTGGAAAGTGGAAGGTAAATTTTGATAAGGCGTAATCACTTTCAGTTAAGCGTTATCTTTGTAATCTGCACGAAATTGATTATTATGAATTGGGGCATGTTTATGATATTAACTTCGTTCAGCAGCTCATTACAACCGTCATATGTTAGGATCTGATAAAAAATATTATTCAGGTAAAATATCTACGGTGATCTATTTTTATGTATATTGTTTCTAAGCATGTGCAAATTAAATGCGAAACTAACAAACCTTACATGAATAATTTATGACATGAGATGTAGTACTTGTAATTTAAAATATAATATAATTATAATTATACAAATATCTACAACGAAATTTAATATTTTTTTGTTTTTTTACTAAAAATTGTATTTTTTTGTGAATTCGAAGTACTGTTATCAGTATGATAATACAGGTCATTTCCCGATTGAACAATTTACAAAATATAACATTCAATAAACAAAGCGACCATAGGGTCATGATTTAAATTAATTTTATTTGAGATGTGTGGTTTTAAGATCTATTTATAACTATGACCCCATTATTTTATACCCAGGCTATGACTGTTAGCATTTCTTACTATGAAATATGAAGAAGAATTAACAATAATAAGAATCATCATTTCGGTTACAAAGTTGTTTTAAAATTGCGAAATTATATCAATATAAAGATAATGAGGTGAACTCTTTAAAACGTGAACCCTCCACAGATTATCACAGGTTATCAGAGCACCTTATCACTGGCCGCGATGTTCAATCCTAATTTTAGTGCTCGATAATTATATTAATATTTTTTTCTCGTTTACGTTTAAACTTATCTGTCCAGTTTATCTCGAATGACCCAAACCGTCTTGCACAATTATATTGATAAGAGGAATTCGCTTATAACATAGGCACCAATCGTAATTTAATTATACACTTAATTGTAATTAACCTACATTTTTAAGATTACATAACATGACAATTGTTGAAATTAAATGTTAAGAAAAGTAAAGTAAAGTAAAGTAAAGCAATGAGATGGTTGAATATGTTTGATCTGTTTGTATCAATCTAAGAATGCAAATACTTTTAGATATGCTATATGTTTTAAAATAGGCGATAAAATCATATTTATAAGTTAAATATATTTTCTTTTATTTAATATTTTAATGCGACATGAATATGTGCAACTAAAAACATAATATCTAAGCCAAGTCTACATGAATAATAATGAATAAATATATTTTATTGTTTTCTTTATGAATAGACAAATACATATATAAATAAATACCAATTTGATGACAAAACGTAAATTATGTAAATGAAGCTCACAAAGACACCATTCAAATTTTATTTATACCCAAATTATTGCGTCATCTTAACACTAAAATGTGAATCTTTAAGACTATTCCATCTAAGTATTCAACATAATGAATGAAAAATAAGCACTTTGCTTAGAACAAAGATAAGTTGTGATAACTCCACTGGTCCATTTTGATATGAGGCTTAAGCGTGAAGCATGCGGTAGGTTAACATATTTAACTTTATTATTTCCGTGTATACTTATATAGGTTTATGATTTTGTAACTTGAAAAACAGTTATTTCATAGCTAATAAATCAATTTCAACAATCGTTGTAACGTTGTTTCTTCATGACTTATTATTATATGTAGACTCAATTTAATGAAAATAAGCCGGACTGCCAAGTTATCAGATTTTAAAATAAATATTGATTTGGTGCTAAGTGGCCTAATGACCAAGAATGTGAAAAAAACTAAGTAATAATAAAGAAAAATGTTAAAACAGTAAGTGGTTAGTGGTATTTATCAAATTGTAATCCATTCCAATCCATTGATGGTCTCATATTTTAAAGATGTTCCTAGCTCATTGAATTTTGTTTACAACTCCTAAATGCACCACGGTCACTTATGACGCAATTGAAAATTTGCTTACAATATTTTATCACGTGTACCTACTCGGATGTGTAAAAAAATATATTCTTAGGGATCCGTATTATTATATCAAATTAAAAAACTCTTAATATTATTCGTTTTTAAAACATCTTTTCATTACACATAAAACAGATACTAACTTACGATTCATATGATTTATATGATGGTTAAAAATAACTTCATAGTATTTCTTCGATATACGGAACCAGTAAAAAAAACTCATAAACCTTTTTTAACGTCCTTGGCATCGTGGCGGCTATCAACAGTGGGTGTAAACGATCAAAGTTTAAATAAGCAGTTTCAAATAGCCAAAAATATATTGAGATATGAGACTCGATAATCTCTGTGTAAATATCCCTTAAGTCAATCATGACACAAATGTTATCATCTTACTGTTAGTTTTTCATTATTTGAATATAGTTTTTTTTATTGTGAATTAAATTATGGAGATAAAATTTTAAATAATAATTTATTGACTTAAAGAGAGGAAAACTTAACATTTTATAAGCATATACATTTCTGTTTATATTATCGACAAATTACTAGCTTTTATTTATAAGAAAATTGACTCATTCGTTGATAATTTTATATTTTATTTGAAAACTAACGCATCATCCATATCCGTTTGTTATTTCTTAGTTATTTAATGCATCATATAATTCCACTTTATCCGTATTAGCTATGTATTGATATGTTATATTATTTTTTATAAATTATACAAAAAAAAAAACATAAATATACATTTCTGAAGCTGTACAGTAAGTAATATTAGACAAACGTCAAAAGTTTAGAAATATTTTTAAAATTATATACAATTAAAAAACTTATTTAAATCATGATTTAATAATAATAATAATAATATATTGATAACGTAAACTTGTATTTTGTTGTATTTTAATTAATTTATTATTACTTTTTGACTAAAGCTTATCGGAATGTATATTCAAGGCACAGTTTATATAATAATTTTGGGTTACAATTAATATTTACATTAGGTTGTAGGCAAGCAAAGGCGGAGTTGATAACTCCGTGCACAGATAAGACATACAACGCCAATTTAATTTTAAAATCGTTGATAATGAATTATGAGCCTTGTGTCAATTAATATTACAATAATTAAACTTCTAACATAAATGTATTTTAAAACATATTACTTTTCAACAATCTACTTTTTTATTTTTTATTTTAAAACCAAGTTGTATGTATGTGTTGATGTTGTATGTACTCTTTAGTGATATTATAAATTTTAAGTCTATATTAATAATCATGTAATTAAGGATTAAATTTGCATGTACGAAATATTTATCGCATAGTCGCGACATCTTGAGGCTTCTTGGAATCATAAAACATTGCGGTCAGAACCGGTTTTGATACAATACTCAACATCGACTGACTAAAAAAATATAAACTAATATATTAGATCTTCTTTACCTAAAATTTAACATAGTAAAAAAATAATATTATAAAAAAATAAATATTTTATATTGTTAGTCTCGTGTGAACAAATCTTTTTATTAAGGTCTAAGCGACTCTTGTGCATTTTTTGAAAACAAGTCAAAGGGTTCATTTTTTTCGTATCGCATTCATGTCATACTAAAATAAACCTAAAATTATTATTTAAATAGTACAAAATAGTAAAGTAATAACTTTTACATTATTTTATGCCAGATGAGAAAATATATGAACACTTTATTTTTTGAGAAACCTGGTCTTGAATAATAAAAAAACAGTATTTTATTTAACGTTATCTAAACTTAATATTATTATTATATTATCAAATATATACATTTTAAAATTGTATATAAAACTCTCTTAAATACTTTACTCTCTTAAATATCTGAATTTCTAGACACATTTATCATTAAAAGTAAATCAAAGCATTGTCTATAAGTATAGGTCTTTGAAGAAAAGGACAATCAGGGAAGTATTTTCTGTTCCGCTTTTATGATCCGTGTGCAATAATTGTTCTATATCTATAATCACACCATAAAACGACAAACCTTTTGACATAAGGAGGGAAAATATTACACACATCCTAGAGGTGTAAAAAGTTAGGATTTTGAGTTAAGTAATAAATTTACATTCAGTTCAATAAAAAAGTGAATAAGGAATATGATTATATTCTTAAATAATAATATTATTTAATATTATTAGCGGTATGTCAAGCACGCCATTTTAAAATATTTATTACCAGGATAACAAAACGCAGTATTCGGCGAATTAAAACCTGTTAAAGAATAGCTTACAATATTATGACATCAGCTAATTCTAGAAGACAAAGAAAAACAATTACCAATATAATGAATTCTAAATTATATTACTAATTTGATATGTATATATATCGTTCCCACTTAACCGCAATTCACCTAAAGTTTAAGAAAATAACAATAAACCAAGTTATTTGTAACGATTAATTATAAATGACATCAAAACATTGAAACAAATTGGAACAATGACTCAAGTTTCATATTATATACTAATAATCATTTGATTACTTACACACTCATGTTTTCTTACACAAATAATATAATTACTGAGGATTCAGAAGTTAAATTTTTTATATACGTATTATTAATTATACTTTTTTCTATAGAGTATGTTAAAAAAGTTAATTCTTAAAAAAATCTAAAGTTATGAAATATAATGGAAGTCCATGTTTATCGATTTGTTCACGTATTACGTAAATAATATATAAAGTTTTTTAGATCCGTTCCAAAAATAGAAACCAATGATTTATATCTCAATGTTACTTTAAATTAATAAAATAGTTGTTGATTCGTTTTAATGCCCACATCATTGATTGAAGGTCCGTTGTGTCCATGACGTGTGGGTTAAAAAAATATTCATATTGTATTATCACTGAAGCAGACTCATATTATATCTGTTTAATTAAAATAATTATATAAAATTTATAAAATATGTATATGTTATTAAAGTAGTCTGAAATATAATATCTTTGTAGGTATTTTTTCGTTTATCGTTTATTCGGTTAACACCGGATGCTTTTCTGTAATTACGAAATAATTGTATAATATCTTAAAAGCAAGAAAAAAAAAGATAAACGCTCGTAACTCACGTTCAATCGACAATTTAACAACACTTATTCATTGAACTAATTTATGTTTGTTGCCAATCATACTAATCAATGATGACAGCCCTGAACTCATTTTTAAAATGCTCAAATTTGATTTATACGATACCATCGTAAAGGCAGTGCACTCTAAAATTATTTATTTAGTAATTCGTACATTCAATTGGCTTGTTAAAGGTTTTAACTCGTTTTTATTGCGTGATATATCAGTCGAGTTATGAAACAATACTAAAAATAAAACGGACGAAATTATTAATTTATTTTAAATATTGGACTATCTATACATTTTTTACAGTTTTTATATTTCAAGAAGAGTTAAATTCTATCTATTCAGAAATCATAAAAAATTGATACTTTTTTAGTTTGTTTTTTTACTCTATGCCTAAAATATTGTTTCTGCAATTAATAAATTTGGAAAGTACCTTAATTTCCAACAAAAATATCTCAAAAAATACATAACTTTATTACTTACATATAAAATATACATACCTAAATACAAAGTTAAATAAATAATTTAAATATTACTTTATACCTACGATATTCCAGAAATGGATAAAATATTATAGAATTATTCAAATTATACTTAACAGTTTTGCTTTTAGTTAAATTTAGTTAAATTTAATACTATTGTCACTTTTTATTGACATTCTTTAGAAAAGATATAAAATTTTAAAATACTTGTATTACGATAACATATACAAAAAAACTTTAAGTAAATTAACCTTTCACAATATGCTTAAACCTAAGACCAATATGATTACTATCAAGAGATCGGTTAATTATTGAACCCACTCTAGATCATAATTGTGGAAGAACATAATATCTTTTAGTAGATTTATTTGGAACGAATCCAGAATTACAAGTCATAGTTCCAGCTGGTCGAGCACAACTTAACGTTGATTGCGATACTTTGATCTTAGGGCTTACTTGAAAAATATGAGTGTAATTTGGTATGCGGTGAAGTGTCGAGAAGGCGTCATAGTCGGTCGAGACAAAACCCGGATCGGGGGCTAATTGAGCGAAGAATGGCCGCCACCCTCTTAGTATTCTGTCCGGGGCAGCGCGAGAAGCCGGCGTTCGGAACATCAATCTCAATATAGTGGCTGACGGCAGAGCGGAAGGCGCGCGAACCGACAAGAAACCGCTCTTAGTTTGACCGCGTCCCTGGTACGGGACATTTGATTGATCTTTTGTACCCGATACTCTAGCTTTTTGACAATTTTCAATGCATCTATGAACTTTAATTGGAACAGTTTAAATATATTTATCTATATGATATAATAATTTAACTGGTTGAGATAATTATTTATCTAATAATATTATATTTAATATCCAGGGATGGCATCGGAGTAGCAAAATATCAGTGAAATTCGTAGACCACTGATCCTGGGTTGTCCATTGAATAACAATATGAAAGCCTCGGGTATAACAGACGACAAGAACAAGCCATTAACGTTTGAATATATGTATGAATCCTTTTTACAATTTTTATTTGATATATTTGCGATTAGGAAGTATTGTCACAAAAATATATGAAATTGTTTTATTCTTGAAATATATATGTTTTAAAATAAACTTTAATAATAAAACATTCAAAGTGCATTTACATAGATTTGTACAGATATTTTATGAGAATCTGAATACATGAATTTTTAGTCTATTCTAAGTTAATTTATTTTTATAAATATTTAAAATCTGATGCTTCATGTGAAAATAGTGATCGGATTTCGGCTATTTAAAATTAAAGTTAATAATAAAATATTATTTAAATAAAGTGACTATCGATGTTTTTTACTTTGGCACTCGAAACTTTTTCATTTCATATTTATTATAAAAACGCATTTTTTTATTTAATATTCTTAACTTTTCTAAAACAATTTGAGTTGAGTTGATTTTGAGTAAAACAATTTTACGTATTTTTGGGTTCCAAAGTAAACATAGTTAATTTATATTAAAATTGGAAATAATCTTCCTAAAAAAGTATAAATTATCCTGTAATATAATTAAAAGTGTCGTGTTTATCAAGTTCCGTTATAAGGCAGTTTTGTAAAAAAAAATAAAATAAAATAATTAGTCCTGTTATAACTATTACAGTAGGTACTACTCGTACTCTAGTATTGTTCAAGTTTATTAGTTTATTAAATTTTAAAAGCTGTTTCAAAAGAAAATATAACTGGTATGACAATTAGTAATAAGAAACAGTAAAATCAAGTTAAACCTCGTAGAATAAAATTTAATAAAATTGAATATTGCCTGCATTATTGAGGCAGTAAACTTCGTAACTCCATCGAGGAACGGTGAGCCGCAGATTAAGGGCTCGTCAACATGAACATGTGTTTTCCACAATAAATCTCTTTTAAAAGTTTCACTTCATACGTATAGATTGTTATAAATTTTCGATAAAACAGATAATTTTGTAAACATTTATGTCAATTTTTTTTCGAATAATTTTAATGTATAATAATTTAATAGAATATACGTCTACAACTATTTAATTGCAACTTAGATGTTTTTAAAACGATATATCTAAATAAAAATATACAAATATTCCTTTAGTACAATTGAAACAATGGTTTCAATACACTGAGACGTCCTTCAAAGACAAAATGATCTCGAACATTCAAAAAGGGATTACCGGAGACATTAACAATGAGTCTCAAAGCTGTAGGTACCTATTTACTTTTCGTCATCCTCCTGGAGTGGCAGACTCTCCTTACATACATTTCATGAGCTATTACACACCGCCCTAACTGCCCTACCGCACAGGCTAAATCTGATATCTATACAGAGCTGTACCGCATCTATTTAATACTTCATTGTAGATAGAAGCGTTACTTATATAATGATGGTAAGGCTGCTTTGTTTACATCGTGATATTTGAAACTATTTACACTACTCAGATTTCTTGGTAACTCTTTTCATTGTTATTTATTTTGTTATTGTGACGCAATTAATTAGTTTAACCACCAAGATACCATATCATTCTGTAAGGACCTCATTCCCTGTTCAGTTATTTGACAAATTCAGTTTTTCCGCTGTACTAAAAATGAGTAATATCAGCTCATGTAAGTAATGTTTTCTACAAAACGACGGAATTTAACTGTGAACTTGTGAAATTAGACGAATGCTCTCGCTACGTTACAGATAAATATGATATTAAATCTTCAAGATTTATACTTTGATTATATAAAATTGATATTAAATATATTTTTTAGTGTCTTGTTTTATTATAACATATTTATATAGCTTTCAAGAATACCTTTAGTACCAATTATAGAAAGGAAGGTACACTTACACGATAAGCTTCAATACTTTAAAGCGATGAGAAATTCATTCAAACTGTATTTCCTGATCCATATAATATTGAATATTTAATCTTTAAATTGGAACTTAAAGGTTATAAAGAATTATTTTCAAGCCTTGTCATTTAAAGGGTGAATCCAAATGAAGTAGTATGTTGTAAATTTCATTTCGTAGTGATGCTTTTATTATTGAAATGTGCTGTAAAAAAATATATATATATAATCATAAGATCGAAAGTCAATGTATTTTTTCAATTATGGATATGTTGCTGTTATAAATTGTACAGTTGTACAGTTCGTTAGGTATCTGGAAAACAGTCATCAAGAACTTCATACATAAAAAGGAACTATTTATATATGTACATTTCATAATAAGAAATGTAATATTGAATATTATATATCATCATTGAATATTCTAAATTACCTAACCTAACCTGATAGTAAATGGTAGCGTCGCCCATAAACATATATAAAAGGATTAAATCATCTTAATATTTCTGCCAAAACTTGCAATTTATGAACTTATAATATATAATACTTCGAATCATACGTAACGAATATAATTAAATTATAACATTTTTAACAGTTTAGAATAATAGTTATTTAATATCTATAAAGTATTTTCCATGAAATTACAATGTGGTGTTCATTAACCCTAAAAGTGTATCATTAGCGCAAGTTCCGGTCACAACCAAAACAAACTAGGGATACACATTTGAACGGCTTAAGCTTTATTAAAGTTTATTACAAAGAAGTAAAATTGTGTTAAAGTATTTGCAAACTTCTAAATCTGTTGTTGCTACCAGAATGTTTGTTGCTGACCGGCCGTTGGGCACGCACTGTTATACTTATGACTTGACCAAGGCCAGACTAGTCATACACGAAACGGTTTTAAACACAGCCCCCAATTAACCGAAAGTGCTCAATTGCAAATAAAATGAATTGTTATACGATTAAAGGACTTGTATTTTTGTTTTCTTAATGTTTCATTGCAGTGTTAAATAGGACAAGAGAGCTACATTCAGATTCTACCTAAAATTAACAAATATTTTATCGCTCTATATAGCTTTTCCTTAAAACTTTTATTACGTATTTAGTTTTTAAATACATTAATATTAGTGAAATTTCTTTACCGATATAATAACCCGTTATTAAATACGTTATGTCATCTTGTGGCATTAAGAGTGCAAAAAATAATTTACGGCAGTCTGATGACACAACAATATTCAAGTTTTCCCTTATATTTCCGATTGCAAAGTCCCAATCATTAATCAATAAATGTATTTAGATGTAAGACAAGACAAGAATATTATAAACTATGTCTAAAATTGTCTTAAATTATGAGAAAGAAACCTTAACTGTCAAAGATATGTCCCATGTGAATGTCTTATAAATGTTCAGTAGACTAAAACTCCCATACAAAGAACGCGTTACTTTCAGCAATGTACGAGGGATGTTTAACAATTGTGTGGGAGAGAGCGCAGTGACAAAGCACCCTCAGGTGACGTTGTGTGAATCCACTGAGATCTAGATTTAAAAAAGTGTCTGCTAGGAACTTCAAAATCTTGATACTCGACAATGTTTTTATCTTAGTAGGTTATGTTTGTTTATTAAGGTTAAACGATGAATCAGAGCAACAATGCATTCCAGTTATCGCAGCCCTTATTATATTTATGGATTGATTGATGATCAGCAGGCGATTGTTGTGATTTAATAATTGTAAACAACTCATACAAATGTAGTTTAGTGCAATTAATTATTTATAATGATTAAGGAACTGGGTTGAAAAAGTAATTAAATTAAAAAAAGGTTATATATAACATATGTGAATAAAATTATGGTATGTAAGACAAATTTGAAGAATCGTTCAACATTGAAAATTGTATTCTGTTAAAAAAACTATTCACTTATTTTTGCTTCACTTTCTAGAAATAAAAGGGAGAAAACTTCTATTCAATGTTTCCGCTGTCGAGTATGGAATTGATTCCTTTATGTAACGAATATGATACAGGGTGGATTTTTAATTTTAGAGTTCGTTATAACGGTGTATTCATGTTGTGTAGAAAGGTTTTGCGACATTTTCTATATTCTGTTTTTTGTTTTTCCTCCTTGACTACAATTAATACCATAGACCATAGACGTATGGAATTCAAAGTTTAGGTTTTTTTTTATTTAAATGAAACATCTCAATAATATTTTATTGAAAATAATTTATTCTATCCACACTTGGTTAAAATACTATAAAAATATTTTTAAATGACTTGTGAGTTTTAAGGATTAAAATATTGTTAGTTTAATTTGTCTATATAATTTTACTGAATTAATAATATCAGTCTTAGTTATTTATTGGTGTTATATCATAATAATTTAGAGTTTTAGCGTTAAAATTGTGAACAATAGCAGTACTTAACTAACAAACTCTTACTGTGACGCACAAGAAACCTTGGACCATTTCGAATGAATTGACACAGCATCTGTCTTTTTTTTTAAACCGCGCTCAAATAGTATTCATCATAGAATCATCTGAGGGGCACCAGTTAATGAATCTAAGTTTTTTGCGGACTGATGGACGGGTAAAATATTTTTTGCAAAATCTTCAATATCTAACTAAAGTTTATTTGCTTCCTTTGCTCACGATACAAGAATGTGTTGATGTAAATAATAATTACATCAACGATGATTATAATGTTATATTTGAAGCGGTTATTCAATATCTGGCGCTATTTTAGATATGAGTCGTCAAATATAGTGTCGTGTTGCAAGATAAAGAATAGACTTATTAGAACAAACATTAGATCATCATTTCATATGAAATAAAGAGGCACAAAATATCATTAAAAATATAATATCTTATATATATTTGGAGGTGTACCTAAAATTAATTAACCTAGTTCATAGTTCAAAAATATTTTAAAATTACGTCAACGTTAGTTAAAGGAACGTCTATAATAGATTTATCATTAAAACATGTACAAAGGGTTTTTATAGTATAATTTCTTTTTGATGTAAGAGAGAAATGTTTTAAAAGAAAGTTGTCTGACCGGTCCCGACGCGACTTTAATCCTTTTGGAGTCCCCGTAACACAGTTTCAGTATCACATGTTCAGTCAGCATATTTATAACACATCCCGCAAACGGAAATTTGAGCAATATTAATGAAAGTATTTTGTTAACTTTAACGGTTGTTCAAAACAAAAAATACTGTACACCTAAAATCAATAGTGACATATAATATTTTAAAGAAGTGATGAATATACAAACAAAGTAATAAATAATTTAAATTCGCATAATGTGAGATCTAATTGTAAACTAACCGCATGTGAACAATATCACTCTTAAGTTACATAAAAAAACTTTTATGTATTACTTTTATTATTACTAAAATTTGCTTTCCTGTTAAATATTAAAAATAGTATTTATTTTACTGTTATAAACTTTTAAAACAGAAAAAATTGTTTCTGTTTTTTTGATAGGCTGTTTTTATATATATTATATTTTTATTAATCAGTCTTAAGTTCAAAAACAAAAATTATTTATTTTAATAATATAAAAATGTAATCTTTAACAATGTTTGACTTGACAACGCCTTATATACATGGAATATAATTATTTTCTTCTCGGAGCACGTGTCTTTCAAAACCTAGTGTATCTTTGCTTTGTCTATCTTTGCCCAAGACATTGCGTAATAACCTGACAAATCCACGACTTCGCTTGACTTCAGAATCGAATAACGTATCAGCTAACAATATTTGAACTGCTAGCGTATATTTTATATCCAATTTTCTTTAATCTATTATCATGTTTATGTTTCGACTATCTCATAGAATCAAAACAAACGGACTAACTAACAATGCGAATACAATGTTTCACTTCTTAATTTAAATAGGGCGTTATTTGGTCGCTGTCCGGAGTAATTATTGGATGTGACTCCATCGGACGGCTTATACACAGTGACATCAGTCAGCTAGGACAGATTCCTATAAATGAGTAATCTATTTTATAAACAAACAGTGTTTCAGTGTTGGGCGGATAATAGTTATTTTTAGAAGTGCGCTTCATTTTGTATAAAATATATTTAATTTGTAAATTCCTTGAAACATTATTTAAGTCCTATTCGAATGAAGTTAAGTTTCGCTTTTCAATAGTAGAGGCAATAGTTCGTTTAGAAGCCTCTCATACGTCAAGTCGCGAGTCGAGTGCAAATAAATTACTGATCTTAACTATGTATTTCACACCGTCCTCAATAGAGAAAATATCTTATACAGTATACACTCAATATTAAATCAAATTCTTTAATTTAAATTGAAAATTAAAAAATATTTTTTTAATTGTGAGAACTTTTTTTTTTCATTAATCAGTAAAATCTTTAGTCTCATAACGTATAATCTTGTGATTAAGCAATAAATAAAATAAACGTAAATGTATTGAAAATATAATTCTAAATTTAATCTTTAATATAATGCAATAAACATGTCTCTAAGACCTGAGGAAAGACACAATAAAATAGCGCGTTGGCAGCCCTTGGAAAAGCAGGCGTAACTAACCTAATTTTGAGTCCATTACACTTGGTGTATACGTAAGTTCGGCCAGACAGACGCTTCACAGCAGTCTTTGAATCTTACACGAATATATAGTATGCCGATATTTAATATATGTAGACGATACTCATAAAGCCTGCCTATTTTAACGTCTTATGAACAATGGGAATTATTTTAAAATGTAAATTCGTCGGCACATGATTATAATTTTCTGCTTGTGCAGTATAAGAGACAAAACGCTGAATGTTTTAAACGGATATGTGGTAATGTATTGCTAATAGCGACTCGAAGGTGTTAAGTAGATAGCAAGTAATTGTAGGCGTAAATTTGTTTCAAACCAAGATACGTGTAAGGATGCGAATTATGAAGTATAATGTATATGTAAGTTATCACTTATTTATTGATATTAACCTAATTTATATATGATTTGGATAATATAAGGGGATTGAATTCTGCTTTTAGACGAATTGACCATTAAGGATAGACTCAGTAGATTATTATTATAAACTAATGTTGGAAGTTTGATTTTTTTAGATTATCACAATAATTTCACAATATTCATACGATAGATCACATCGATAAGGTAATCGTGATCGCGTTATTTATGTATGCCTGTGATTTCTTATAATTTGGTGTGATTTGAAAGCCTCACTTCACTTATTCACTTCGCTCAAATGAAATTACTAAGGCTCTTTATTGTTTTGCATTTTTAATCAACCAGGTGACTGGAGAAAATAAAATCTTTGTTCATTATATGTAATGGTGAATGCATTTGGTAGCATAAGTTGTACATAGATTGGCATTTTATATAACAAAATAGGATACGTTTATATACAATTTTGCAACACTATTTGTAAATAATCTATACTCTGAGTGTTTTCATTGCTTTCTTGGTATGTCCGAGTTTATTTCTTGTGGAATTTCTCATTACGTAAATATTATAATTTTAACAACGTTTAAAACTATTTTTAGAGATTTAAAATTTAATATTTTAAAAAGAAAATATTTTCAATTTGGCTTACTTTATCCTATCGTTCACTAATTGAGAAAATAATTAGAGCACACCTTCGTTAAAGTAGGTATTAATGATGTAACAATATCCCCACTCGACCCCTTGCCGCTTAAGCTAAGAAAAATATATAACGCTGGATTTTTTACCTTTTATGTCATAACATAAGATTTATATTTCCGTAAACCTTTTCTGTTGTTGTGTTGTACCCGCGACTAGCAACACGAATTTTGAGAATTCGTAATTTATCAAAATTAAACTTATTGTAGAGTTGTAGTCTGTTAACTTCTTGTGGGAGTTAAATTACAAATATAATATATAAGATATAATAATACCTTAGTAATGATTTACTTTGTATATTAAGATATATTTAAATATATTGAAGTGTATTTTAAATTCTTATTGTTAATTAGATACATTTAAAATGTAACTTATCTCCTAAGAATATATGTTATTTTAACTTAGATAAAGTTTGTGTTATTAAAAAAGAATGAAGAGATACAACTTTATTTTATTCATAAAAACGTAAATTATTTTTCTGAATCAATGAGTTTGAAAATTTTCGGTAGACATCAAATGCATGATGAAATCAATTTACTATTTTGCTTTTTTAAATAGTGATAGAATAATTCTAGTGGAAGCTATACTTCTCGTGAGCATAGTAATATTGTCAGCTCTTATTTTTCATCGTACGCGTCCATGAAACGAAAATAGCTTTATTAAAATTGAATTATTTTCTCGAATATTGACGAAATCAGGATTTTTATATTATGTTCGTTTCGGATTCGACGTACACGTTATTTTACTGATGCTGATTAAATATGATACATTACGAATACTGCTTTGTTTCTGTGTATTGTATGTATAATCCATTTAAGATATGTTATACAATAATCCAATTTGAAGTGAAGCTATTATACAATTATCTGTACGTGAAATTATTTTATACACCTTATATAATGAAACTTGAAGCACGTAGGTGTTATTTAATAAACTGTTATATTTAAAATAAATCAATATTTATTATGAAACGCAAACATGTTTAGACTAATCTAGAATTTTTGTTTACTTCAACCGAGTTGTGGTCGTTTCTGAGAATTCCTTCAACTTCCTTCCTAAACAATTCCAAGCTTTTCCCATTATACTGAGCGTAGACACGTTTTGAGTTAGAGCTGAGGCGGTCTTTTGTTTATGTTTAAGAAACCAGAGAGCTTGGTGTCTTTAAAAAACAAACATCAATATACATACAATATACATTTAGAAGTTTATTGTAGTTATGTAGTAAAATTAAGTAAAGAAATAAAGAATGCTTTGATTTTTGATTGAAGTATTCTCACCAGATATATTTATTAGGTTGAAAATTTTAACGTTAGATTTAAATTGAAGCGAATTTTAATTAATAAGTTAATATAAAAAAATATAATTTTATTTACATTATAATACAGTTATTATCAGTATCACTAGAATTAATGTTATTTAAATATGATAATGAAGCAATTATAAATGAGTACCAAAAATCATAATAGTTTGTTTTAATATTTTTTTGTTGACAATGAAACCGATAACCTTTAATATTACTGGGATTATTTTGAATATGATATCAATATATGTTAAAAACATACTTTAGGATGTTATTTATTCGAGCGATTTTTGGATCCATGAGAGAGAGATAAAAAATGTAATAAGTCGACTTTGCCAAAAGTATAGTTGATATTTATTAGTGTAATTATTTTATTTTAAAACTATTGGAGACAAAAAAGGTTACGAGATATATGGAAATAATATAATAGTATTGTAATGATTTTTTCTCTGAAATTAAGATTGACAAAATATAATTAAAAAAATAGAATGTTAATAGTATTAAATCTTTAAAATATTTTTACAAAAATAATATGTGAGATAATTATAATAAAAAAATTGCTCGTTTTAAAAATAGGACTCGATGTACAAAAATAATGTTTTTATGAATTCATTTATTATTTTCTGTTCGATATTTCTTAGAATTAACAAACCTAATATAAATAAGAGGAATCTTAAATTTAAGGTTCGTAGTTTGAAAAACATTGCTAAGTTATAGCTCGCTTAGATCATAAATTACATCGATGTTACAAGATTTGAAAACATTATTGAGATAAGGTTGCAATAAAAGGACCGTGCAAAGGCATTGTGTGCCATATATGAAATTAGGTTATTCTTTTAGTATAATGAGAGTATTATTATGAATTTAACTTTATTTGTTATATAACACTGGTTGGCCCTGGCCTGTTATTCTAATTATTTTCGGACAGTTGATGTAAACAATGGCGTTACTTATTGTAAATGACGCAAGTTCAGTTTATGATCATCTAAACGACTGAACTGAACTTTACAGTTAATGTTAAGTTTGCATAGTATAATATAACCTAAACAGTTTATTATTTATTTGTAGATGTATATGAAGATGATATGATATTTTTAAGTCCTATAAACTTTTGTGAATATTATTTGCTTTTTAATGGGATTGGATGGTTAATGAGTAGAACAGAGTTCTAACTGATAATAAGTGATGCCAATGCCCTGAGTAAATATGGCAACTTGAAGATGTGTGCTACTTGCCACGCTTGAAAACACGAGAGACTAGAACAAATTTGGTAGATTGAAAAAAAGGTTTAGTTTTTAATACTGGCATCATAATAACTCTGTGCATTACGAGAAAATCTCTTGTTTGTAATTATCTATGACAGAATTATATTTTTATTTGTAAAGTATACCATTATAGCGTATTAAATTGCCACGGCAAATCCGACTCCGTCCAAGGTCTGGTCATCCAGATATTGTTTGTAAGTAAAATAAGTTGAAATAGAATGAGGAATTCGGTATTTTTTATTTTGAAATAGGACCTTAAACTTTAAACTTTGGAAAAATTGTTTTTGTTTTTGAATATACTCCATATTCTTAGAAGCTTCGAATTCATTTGCGATCCGATTTAATCTTGATGTTTAAAACTAAATAAAAAATATATTTGGTATATGTGTCGATAATCTAGATGTTGGACGATTCGATACACATTTTTATAGACACATTTTCAAATTCTTCTAAACTAAAAACAGAGATAAGTAACATTATATGATTTCTCTATCGAACAAAGTTTATTATAATTTTTGCTTGTAACGACTTAAGTTCGAGTTATCCTGGATTGTTCAATATCGAATTGAATATCGATCATTATTTTCGGTTCTAAAACCTAAAGAATAGTGATAATATTATTATATAAATTAGTTACATATCTATCAGGTTTCAATACACGTGCTTTGTCAGATGACTCCTCGAGTTTGATGACGCGTATGCGTTCTGTGGCATTGGTTAATTAGATATTATTATTTTGTATATTATTTAGTACTAGCTGACCCACGCGACTTTGCAGGCGGTAACTTTATGTAAGATCTAACAGTGTAGATGGTGCTATCTATTTACCAAATATTCAGTTTGTAGGTTTTTTCCGCTGCAAAAAGTAGACTATGTGCTATTCTGAGTCACATTCTATTTGTTTACTAAATTTCATTCAATGAAAACGGTTCATGTATAACATGTTAGCGTTATATTCACGATAACTTCAAAACTAAATGTTCATAATTAAACGATATTTCCTCAACGAGTTGGCCAGTCTTAATGGCGTGAAAACAAAAAAAAATAAATCCTTGTAAGTATCGCGATGATGAAATACTTTAATTTCATAAGGATTTATTATATAGAATGAAAAAAAGCATCTAAAATATGTAGCGGTTTTGAATAATTTTTAGAATATAAAAATGTTTTTTACGACTTATCTGTGATGGTTAATATACTCCTCGCACATTTATTTGTAGATCTTTTTTAGTTCTTTAATTCATTGGTATATCGTTTCGTCTTATCTCTAACCATTTAAGAAGTGGACACGAAGAAAGGAAATTTCTAAAACGATTATTTTACTCCTTGCTTAACATAAACCATTTTTTTAACAAATGTTTAACTTTTTAGAAATAAATTATAGCTTATGTTATTTCATGAGAATGTAGCTTTCTATTAGTGAAAACATGGTTAAAATTGGTCCAGTAGTTTGGAAGCCCATTCAATATAAACAAATGTACAAAAAATCTTTCCTCTTTATAATATTAGTTGTTATATATTTAAACAAATGAAAATTATATAAAATAAATATCTCTTATTTGAATTTATGTAAAATGTTTATATTCTTTAATACTATAACTTGTTGTCATATATTTTAAGTTAGTTGTCTCATTAATTGGGTTATTTTATTGATACCTTATCAATGAGATAACTTTGACACTATAATTATAATTCACTTGGAAAATATAAATGTATATCTATATTTTTAAGCCCCTTTTTTTGTAATACAATATATTATTGAGCTGAGCGTAAGCGAAGCTCTTAACCGTGTGGGAAACCTTTTTTTGTGTTTAGTTGTCTCCAGAATGCGACAAGATAACTAGCTAAAAATTGTCTCATGTATGTTTGAGCTGAACGCGGATGTTATAGCGAAAACAGATTGAAAAAATGTTTAGCCATTCAAAAGTTATCAAGAAAAGAAGTAAGGAGAGGGGCTCCGCTCAACACCCGCCGCGCACTGTTAGCGGATCCTAGTAATATATATATCAAAACATTTGAGTTAGATATTTAAAAAATGGGCTGCGTTCTAACTGCGAAGTGACTCGCAAAAATCACAAAACAAAAATATATATATTATTTATATAGTTTTCCTTGTTATGCTTATGAGAACTGAAACATAACATGTCGAAACTTTTATTTATTTACTTGAAACTTATTACACATTTAATTATAATAATTATCTTTTTTAAATAATTTTTCAAACAATATTTTAGCTATGTGCTATTTCTTGTAGTTTAAGTATTGCTTCTTATAAAAACTTCTTCTTTGTAATAAGAAACGTCTATACTACAACAAACTCCAGATATATAACAACGTGGTATGAATCATACCTTAATTCAGAAACAGCCAAAATATATTCTGTCTTTATTATTTACTGTTATAATTTTTATTTAGAAAGGAAGATTTCAAAGATTCTTCTTATTTAGATTCTAATTGCTAATTCTAGGAAATTCTTCCGACGGTGTGGTTTTTTTCGTCATTGGCAGTTGGTTCCGTGATACTTGGACGAGGCACGTACGTTTTTATCTCTGGCTGTAAATTTTGCATTGTGTTTTTAGGTCGTGACGTAGTTGTGTCGCTTAACGCGCTTGGTGGTCATTGTACCCTGCCTGTTGTCTGAAGTCCAAACAGTACCATTTAAATTTGCGAGATGAAACCCGAAATGCGCCGCATCAGCGTTAATTGACAATGGTGAAGGAATTGTTGACGCAGTTGAATGTTGAATAATGATTCTTCTTCTTGCTACTAACATTTAGGATCTGTTCCAGATTTCCACCTTCTTGTTCATAAATATATACTGTGTTCAGTCTGTCTTAACCAATGTTACATGCTCGAGGGGCTGTATGACATCCATGTGAACAAAAGTCTTTGATGGCAGTGGGCACAATAACGTGTGTTAAAAAATGATCTGGAACTTTTTACTTAAAACAAATTTCTAACATATATTTCATACAAGACCTGTAAGAACAGACTCTTATTAGCAATAAGTAGGCAATACATTTTGCATTCTTATAGGTCAATTTCTTTGCATCTGCTAGGTACCTATCTCTTCCTGTTTAAAAACTAATTTACTCAAGTGCTGAGCTGAGCTAAGCTGAGCTGAGTTCTCACAATATGATGAACTTATTTTAAAGAAAGTCTAGTATTTTATGAACCACAACTTTATAGATGACTTTTGGGGTAAGATCTCGTGTATTTTTGCATGATATTTCATAGTCCCTGTCACTAGGTCAACGAAACGGTAGTGCTGTCAACTCATGGTGACGATATTTACTAAACTATTCTGATTTTTTAACTGTATCAATAGAGTATTTAAAAAAAATGTAAATAAACCATTGTTAGAGGAAATATTTAAGTTTAAGCAGATTGAAGCATTAATATTAAAAAATATATGGGATATGATTTTAAATCTAATAATACTACATACATAGTTTTCATATTATGAAATTAATATTAAATAAATATATGCTATAAAATTAAATTAATATTCTTATTAATATTAAAAATAGTTTTTGTATAATTATACTACACATAGTGATCGCTGATTCTTAAATATATTTTCACTAAAACATATACATGATTTAAAACATTAATCCTAAATTATATTTAATTATAGTTAAAAATTTAGGGGAGAAAAGAGAAGAATAAATAGACCTTTAGGTACACATTCTTTTAAATTATTATTGTTATAGTAAAAGTGCTGTAAACGTTCGTTATATTTAATTTAATACATTAATCTGTGTGAGTAAAGAAGTTATCGCAAAATGTGAATTTGAAGTCATTAACTTGCATGTCGCGTTCTCCACACCCGTTTATGGATCATGTCGGACTAAATAAAATTGCAAAGAAATCCTTCGTCTTGGCCTTCCCCCTCTAATTGCGGCTTGAGGGTCGATTTATTTGCGAATCGCGCTGTTGTATGCGGCTAATGAGGTCTTTTATTTGCTAGCTTTAAGCCCTGTTATATGATACAAGAGAAGCATCACAAAGATTGATTACCGCCTTAATTTTGGATGAAAATTGTAATTACGAATTTTTTAAATGCTTAATTCAACTCGTTGATATTTTAAAGCTTTTTCTAGTATATAGAACATAAGTTAAATAATTAATAATGGTATAAGTTTAATGAAAATTTAAATTTAATTTAGGAGGTCCAATGACACAAATTATTTAGCTTGTAGTCAACGATGTCAATATAATATAAATAGAAGGTGGAGCGAGTTCTGAAAAGAACATCGTAATACTTAAGTCGATAGATATTAATGGATATACAATAATATTTATAGTGTATTTGGATTGAGATTAGATATTAAGGTCAAATGGTTTGTTAGGAGCGAGGGGCTGTCAAATCGAAATCGTCTTTTGGGCGGGGCGCAACTTGCGCAAACCAATCCCAAACAACAAAAGTACCTACCTATTCTTAGAGACAACCCTAACAACACTTTAATATATACCTATATATTATCGTTACTTATCAAGTAAAAATATAAGATATATATCTTAAAGTTACTAGTCATTATACTCACAGTAAATGTTTTTCATTCTTGCGACACGTCATTGATTTTCTAAAAATCATAAAGATTTGGGTAAAAATAAAATGAATTTTATCAAAAATATCGATTCTTATTACAGGTGGCATCAGATAACATCTATTGGAAAGGTGAAGACGATGCTTCGAACGAGTTTTTGGAAGTAGACAGCGGTATCACCGGCCACTTGAAGAGATTTAAGCGACAGTGGTGGTGGAGTAAGTTTTTTTATATAAAAAACGTATATTCTAATATATCAAATGTATGTTATATTCTTTTAGAAAAAATCTGTATTCATCTTAGTTCCTATAACTGACACTTCTCAAGTCTGTGACAATTGTTTACCGAACAAATTGTAGCTCTGATAATGTAACAATGTTTTGCAAAGAACTTACTTTCAATAAATAATTTTATCTCTGATAAAAATATCATAATATATATTATTGATATAAAATTTGATTATTTCCCTTTTTCAGATAATCCATCCACAGAGAAGTATGAGAGTGTCACAACAGATGACGAAGAGACCCAGTAAGTAATGATACATTTACGAGTATATAGTGGATGTATAATTGTATAATGACGATGCTAATGTAACCTAAGCTAGTGTCCTGTTTTGACTATCTTATGTTATAAATATTAATTCAATATGCTGTAATAAATATTTATTATATATATAAAATAATAAAGAAATATCTACTTTTGAATAAATTCATAGTAACATATAAAAATATTATTTAGTTAAAATTTTATGAAGAAATTTTGTGTTTTTAATTTCAATATTTGTTTTGTTCTATAAATTAATATATATGTATCGGAGATTAACGGAAATTAATAAAAAATTTCAGTGACAATGAAAACGAATTCGATGGAGGTTCCGGATTTTCGGACAGGGTGGATCCAGAATTTAAAGAAAGTAAGTGTTTTAAAGAGACAATATAGATATAAGAATATAGAATGAAAGTGACTGAAAAATTTAACTCGCCTATATCTAAATACAAAAAAGGCAATAAGTAAAATAAACTGTAGGTACTAATATTTATTTACAAAATATATAACATAATACTAATGTATATGTATAATATGCGTATTTAATCATGCATTTATAATAATAAGTGGAATAAGAGGCGAAAACATGATTATATTTGTTCCTTCAAGGGACAACATTTATTACTGTTTAATGATATTTGTAAACTATAATTTTTAATAAAGTAGTTATTAGTAGTATAATTATAAGCTACTTTTTAAAATTTGGTGTTTAATTTGGTCATTTACAATTTACTTGTGTTATACGGTTACACTTCGATTTTATAACTTGACTTTAAAGTTGATTTTAATACCTATACATACTTATACGACCTCCCTTCGATAGTCGTTTTAACAAAGAAAATATTTCGTAAAAAACTAACTTTCAACAATATTTTATTGGATTTTTTATTAAAGAACAAACGAAATTTATAATTTGACCATCTCTTAACAAGTTACTAAATATTTACATGTTTTTTTTTACAGAAACTCTCCGTGTTTCATTCGTTGTTAATCAGCCTTACCAGAAGAAATACTCAAATCGTGACTCGGAGGAGTTCCAGCATTTCTCGAAGTCTCTTGCTGAAGCCGTTAATGCGGTCTTCCAGAACCTTCCGGGAACTCACAGAGCTAGTCTTGTAAGAATTCAGTAAGTACATTTATATTATGGCCTAAAACTATTCATAAGGAATCCGAAGTAAAATCTATTGCCCAATTTATTTTGTTGAAGTAGTTTTTACTGGTTGATCTTGATTGTTATAATATTTAAAAGCAATTTTAATTGTTAAAGTAAAAATATTAATAAAAAAATAATATTTCTATATACTTATAAATATAAGTAAATACTTAACAAGGCTGTCTATGTATTTTCAGATCTCGACCAACGGACGAATTTACTTGCAAGGTGACCTTGGAGATAGTGACTATGGGCAACGAAGAAACTGATCGAATCGCTGAGATTCTTCGAGATCATATTAAAAAGAAAAGGATGCTTGGGACCGTTGCAGTCGACGACGTTGATTTCAGCTCTACTGTCATTGATCCTGGTTTGTATATTTCTTATCTTTTGATTAAAAAAAACAGTAGAATATACATACTCCGAATGCTGGGGATTTAAATTATAAGTGCGGTTTTCCCGAGATTTAACGATAATATAAAATATGAACTTTACACAATAGGTAATAATGCTCCATTAGACACCTGTGAAGATGATGAGCTTAGGTGCTACGACGGTCGTTGTGTATCAGAATCAGCAAGATGCGATGGAAAGAGAGATTGTGCCGATGGCTCAGATGAGATAGGCTGTAATGACGACAACGGTATTACTTACATCATTTTTTATTTTTTTTTATTTATTTATAGTTTGTTTTGTTTGAGATGATTTTTTGTTTTAAATTTTATAAAGGAACACTGGATAATGAAGATGATACAGAACAAGACCAAGATCAAGATCAAGACCAAGATCAGGATCAGGACCAAGATCAGAATCAGGATCAGGACCAAGACCAAGACCAAGACCAAGATCAGGATCAGGATCAAGATCAAGATCAAGATCAAGATCAGGATCAGGATCAGGATCAAGACCAAAATCAAAATCAAAATCAGAATCAAAATCAAGATCGAAATCCTGATGAAAAACCTGATCAAAATCCAGATTTAGGTCTAGACCGACACCAAGATCAAGATCAACACCAAGGCCAAGATCAAAACATAGATCAAAACCGCAATGAGGATACATTCCCAACTTCAAACCCGGACCCATTTTCAGATTTGAATGAATTCTCAGGACTAACAGGCAAGGAAGAGGGCTTGAATAACAACAACAAAAATAATATAAACCTTACAGAACGTCCACGACTCGACGACAATGAAACTGATGACATCTCTGAAGTTGCTACTACGGGTAGGGCAAGATACTGTTTTAAATTCTTATTTTTTCTATTTTGTTTTATCTTTTTTTACTTTTATTTATTTATATATTTTGTTTTTTTAACTTAAGATCCATTGGACTTTGGACCATCGGAAGAAGATCAAAAAGCAGGAGAGTCTGTTCTCAATTCTGTAAATGGAACATCTGCACCGAGTAAGATATAAATAAAATCTTAATCTTATATGAAAAAATTGTATGATGATGAAAACATTTTTATATGGGATTAGGGAGTAGTACTTCTACAAGCCTTGTATTTGTTTATTATGTATTTAATGGAAGCTATGAAATGGACATTATTAATTTCTTCGATCAAATATCACAATGTAGAAAATTGAATTACTTTTTACTACTAATTTAATTAATCTGAATTATCTGAATATTAAATATCCGGCCAAGTGTCTGTCGGGCGAAAAGCAATGTAGGTTTCCGTAGTTGCCCATGATGTATAGATATATAGATATACAGACATATTTATTACGGACCTTTGTAAGTCTATTTAAGGCATACAATTCTACATTATTTTGATCTATCTTCTAAGATTTAGCCTGCGTTTGCAATATAAGTGCTTAATATATATTTTGAATGTTCAAATTCTGTTTTCAGGTAACCGGTTAGTACTCGTAAACTTAGAAAGGCTACATAGTGATAATTTTCCTTTTAAATACTTAACATACTATCGTGAATTTTTGCACACCTCCAAAACCAACAATACAAACAGCAATCAATATATTATGTGTTCGTGTTCGTACAAATTTGCACTTTGAAGATTAATATGTATTATTAGGGAAATAGTTTTGGCCACCCACCATATTTGTTAAAGAATTATCTTACAGTATTCCACAACATTGTATTGTTGGTTTAACAATGTTCCAAATTTTTATTTTATCATATTTTTGGCGTTTTTTTATTATTCATGCTGAACAGTATTTTTATAATACTAAGAGTCTCTGAGTTAGGCAGCAGACACCCGTGTGTCTGTAGCCGTGACGGACGAGCATGACGAATGACGAATGAAATGCAAATTTTGTTAGTAAAGCGATAAAATAGTTCATCTAAGAATCATTTGATCTCTCCTTTATTTTGCTGTGGTTTTATTCTTCAGGATAATTATGGATTTTTTTAGGATATTGTGGTCCCGTAACATGAAGCAGTTAAAGGATAGTTATTTTAATTGAAATAATTTCTCAGGGTGTCAAGGCAACGATCTGAGCTGTGACGAGACTCGTTGCATCGGGGCAGAATTGCGTTGCAACGGCGTACAGGACTGCGATGATGGAACTGACGAAGCTGGCTGCGGTAAGTACAACTTATTGTCTGTATAAGTGTATAAGGTGGTTGCGCCTAAAAAGGGTTGGTAAAAAATAAGGTCCACCTTTTAAAATTTTACTCAATTAATACTTAAATCAAAACGGACATCGTGCGAGCATTTCCTAGTACCTAAGCTGTCATAGAAACACAGCGACGTTTATTTTTTTCGTGATGGCCATCTTTTGAATGGCTCTTTATTTAACCTAAGGAGCGGTCGACTAGTGTCAATTTATAAAATATACTGATTGAATTTTACGTAGTTTTAGTAATAGAACCCGGATATTATTTAATAATTCTGAAATAGTATTGTTAAAATAATTTCAGAAAGTGCATTGACGGGCAAGTAACTAAAATTATTTCCTATCTATCTCATTTTGCTTGTTTTATCTAATTGCCTGACAAAGTCCACCTCCTTGTCTTTAAATAGAGCCCGGACCTTGTTCAGGCTACTTAGTTTTAAAACTATTTTGGAAACAAATTTACCCACTTGTTTTGAAATAGTTTCATAAGATTTTATTACGCTGATCAAACGTACCTTTTGTCATAAGTATTATTTATACGTTAATATAAGACTACTGTTTTCAGTAAAGTCTTGATATAAAAATTACCAAATGTCATACCAAAAGAATCATATAAAATCTGAAATCGTATTAAAAAAGTATTGAATGAAAAGGTGCCATTGTTTATTGATATGCCGACGTTTACATTAATTAAATTTATGTTTATTGCTAAACAGACTAATACATATAAAGATAAATAAATTAAAAATATTCTTGTATATAGCTGCAGTGGTTGTCATGATTGTTGTTGATAAACACCTAATAAGGTCCATACTATTTTTACATAAGTGTAATAATTAATAAGGTCCAAGGTTTTTTAAAAAAAAAATGAGTGATTAGTAAAATTTTTTGCTTTCTTAATGAAAGTTAGCACAAAACTACAATTTGTTTTATTTGAAACAAGATAATAGATTAGCCATAAGTCGTATACATTTTCTATGATTTTACAAGGGCCACGATGCTATTTTTTTTTAATAATGTATATTAAGTTGAATACTAATTTAAAGACACTGTTTTTAGAGAGATATTTTCTGATATACAACGCCTGAAATGGACATATGGACCTTATTATTACATATTCTAACCCTAGTGTCCAACAAGGAATAAAGAGTTCCTTATAAAAAAAAAATACTTTTTATAAGGCAGTTCCTTATATTCTGATAACGATGTCTTATAAATTATTACATAAAAAAAACACGCACACACGCAAGAAAATTTATTTATTAGGATTTCCAAAAACCCGGTCCTTATTAAATGCAATTACCTTATTTATACCATAAGATTTTATTGTATTATAGGATATTTTTTATGGTGATGGTTTAAATTTTATATCTAGGTACTTGAAGTAAAATGTTTTGGAATAATATTGGTAATAACATGTTCAGTTTCTTTTTCCGTGGAGCGAGAACTAATTTCTATATACTTTATTAGGATGTTTGTTAAAAGATGCCTGAAAAAATTTGGTTCTACCTTATTATATTCATTATAAACGTTGTATAGCTTAAAGGCAAAAAATAACTGCCTGTTACGCGCATTGTAGAATGTGCCATTGTCATAGAGATATGAGGTGACGAGTCAAGTAGGAAGAAAAAGAAAGCCCTCAAAGATCTGTGCAACAAGTTGCCAACAGACTCCCATAGTTTTTCGAGTAACTAAAACTAACACCAAATTCGGGCAGTACTTCGGCCTATCTTTTAATGTCATTTAAGTTTTTGTTTTTAAATATTCATCATAAGTATATGAAGTATATATAATTGCAGTTTCAATATTTTTTTCTCACCAATTTAATACACCAAAACATGTACAGAGTTTTGTAAGATCCCTTTACATAGTTACTGCAATATTAACCGTCTTTATTTTATAATACGATAGTTTAATAAATGATTAGTTAATAATAATCCGTTCGATCGATCACAGGGTAGGTACGATGTTCTGAGACTTCGGAATGTCGAGTGGCATACATGTAATAATTCAAGTGGTGTAATTATAATATATTAATTATAAAAGCAATTGAATATTAAGACTTTCAATTTACGGCTTAGTGTAATTAAGTCTCGGTTTCAATTATGCTATTTTGTTAGTGTATGAGTCAGTTTGGTAATTAATATTCTATTAACACTGTTATATTTGATAGACGGTAATATATAATATAAAAACAATTTACAGTAACATGCAGTGTGCAATCTATTGATATTTTAAACGTGGACCCTAAAGCAATATAAAGTGGGTGTTAAAGCGTTTACATTCATTACTGTAACAGCTCTGTGTTTATGGTGATGAGTCTCGCAATCCGGACACAATGTTATAATTCGGTACTTTGTAAGGCAGCGCAGACAGAATACAAGACATTGCCATACCAATTATAACTAAGTGATACATAAGAACAAATCTAAGGAATAAAAATATACAACAAAATATAGATTTAGAATTTTTGCGTAATTAAAAAATGTACCTACACGTGCAAAAAAAATAATTTATTAAATAATTAATAATAAGTCATCCACAAATTAACAATTAACAATTATCAAATTCGTTCGGCATCATATACATATAATACATTTTAGTATTAGAAATGATTAATTATTATAACAATATAGTAGTAGTAATTTTCATATACAACATACAAACGGAAAGTAAATATAAATATACACATATATTGAGATTATACAAAGAAACTGTATTATGACTGCAGTAGCCCTAAAATCATCAAATTAAGTTTTGTATTTCAGAGAATGATCAAGTAACAGACTGTAATTTACGAAAACAACGAATGAAAAGAATTTTCAACTTTGTTAGAATAAAACTTATAATATTTTATTAAATTATTATTTTCCTTTAAAATGTTTATTAAAAACATTTCTTTAATAAACAAATTTTAATGTACAAATGTAACACGGAGGAAATATAAAAATAATTATTAATAATTAATTAAAGATTAATTATTTTTTAATAATTAATTTAATTAAAGGAATAAATTAACAGTAATAATTAAAAGAGCGATTAAAATTTTCTGTTCTAAATAAATATTTATTAAAAAGATATAAAATAGTTGGTATTTCATAAGTCTTCATAACTCCAAACACAATAATATTAAGGCTCCAATCAATTAGATAAAGTCATTAGCAGCGTACATCAATTGGTCTGAAGGATTCTGTGTGTATGGTATTCGGGCCAATTTGTTTCACTTAAAACCTGACTTTATCTCACTCTAAATAAATACGACAAATAAACTAAACGATGGCTCTTCTATAATGATAACTGACAACACTAAGTAAATCAAAATGCATTAAATAATAACTGTTATAGGTACTTGTTTATAATTAATACCAAAAACTTGTTACTTTTAATACTTAAAGTTTATCTTAAAGCAACATTATTATATTTCTTCAATATTACATTGATTTATAAAAAATGGGTCAATACATGTAGTTACTATTTTCTTACCTAAATATAAAGCTGATTCAACGATTATTATATATATATATATATTATACATTCTGTTCGTGTTACTAATAGTATTTATATAATAATATATCTACATTTATATTTATAATTTAAAGTAAATTCTTGTTCATTTGCATGACAACTATTTATGCTGGTTATAAAGATGACAAAATGACCACACAAACACCACATCCAGGACAAGAATAACATTTGCATTGTAGTTTAGATAAAAGTGACACATCCAGTACGAGTACGTACACTAATCGTCACGTTCAGCTCATTTGTTAATACTCGTAGTAGGTAGGTAGGTAGGTAGGTACACACGGTAGTTTGTTTTTTAATTATAGGAAAAGGATTTTTACCGCTGCACTCCCATCAGCAACGTGAAGTTCACTTTTAACGATAACAGCATTTCATTTCAAAGCTTAATCATGCGATGTTTTCTTTAAAGTATTGTATTTCATTTAAACTTTCACACGCTTATCTTATTCGCATACATTGCTATAATATATTATGTATGTATGTACTTTAACTATAAAACGCGATATGAAACACACAAATATTCCTTATTCATATAATACTAAGAAGCAGAATTAAAGAAGAACGATACTTAACTGTCGTACCTTCCTTCCATATGTTGTAGATTTGTTTAATCAGCCTATAATATCCAGAGTATCATTTTACAGTATAAAATAAAGGTTAAATTGTATTTGTATGAAATGTGACTGAATTATGCGTAGATTCCACTAGTAAATAATATATTTCCCAAAACTATCACATTTGTTTTCTAAGTAACATAATACGTGATACAAAAATAGATAGAAAATAGTATTAAAGTAGATTTATAGCTTTCTTACAAATGATCTTCTATAAGTAAAAAAAATATTTGTAAAACGATTAAAAACTGTTTGCAATGGGTTTGTAATTCTTAAACTAGTTTGTCAAAAGGTCTGTAAGACAAAGAAATTGAATGCTGGGATTTAAATAAACGACTTCTTTCTCTTTGATAACGGGAGAATATCCTGGATATTTGAATGGGGTCACGTTGAAATCTCATATGGAAGTCGAGTGATAAATTCCCGTGATGTGAACACTGAACGGATCTGTTTATAGGTGCACATTATAATCTTAAACCACGTATAGATTTCATAGTTTTATATTGTTGAAGACTGTTCATTACCCATAGTGTTGTATTATATTTACAAATATCGATAAACTTTTAAAATTAAGGGCTAATATAATAATATAATATGATATTAATTTAATAAAAAATCATCCCTGTAAACATGTAACCTAATGGAAAATAATATTAGCATGATATTATTTCGTCTCTAAAATATGAGGTATTATAAGATTCTAGTCAATAAAGATAAATATTTTTAGTCCAATGCCTACGCTTAATCTGTCCACTTGTGAAGAAGATCTGCTAAGTTTAATTATCACAGCAAAACAAAGTGTCTGTACAACTTTAACGATAATTATTTTTTATTATATTTATTCTATATTCATAAATAAAACAACTTTGTATAATAAATATGTTAATGAGAAATAGAAAACGTAAACTTCAATTATGTGACTATCGATAAATTATTTCTCTTTCCTCCCTACCGTTTGCGTGATTTTGTGAACCGATAGTCTATATTCATAATAGCGTGTCTTTACAGTATTTAAAAATAATTCGTTACAGATTTACATGGTACAATATAATCCGTTGGAACAGATCCGTATTTTTACAGTAAAAATGCATTGCCACAACACATTATCAATTGATTATTTAATATTACGTATAGAGTGACTTTGACTACGTAATAAAGTTTTGTCTCGTTTATTTAGTCTGATTTTAAAATGTGTTTTACTGAAGTATTAAATATTGATTGAATTTAGAACATAATATGGCAGTCAAACAATTTTTTTCTCATTTAATATGTAAATGTATGATATACTTTTAGAATAAAAAATGAACATACGATAATATCCTTTAAAAACGTCTTTTAATAGGGAAATAATATTACAACTACAACTATTAAAGAATATAATTTATATTATTGTTTTTCTTTTTTTAACGACTGTGTTAACAATACTGTCATTGAAAATAAATAAATATGGTTCGATGCACTACTCTGTCTACTCGACTCTTTACGAGTATTGCCATGCTTTCCGTGATCAAGTAACCTCGCTGACATAAAATAAGTTTGTCTATGAAATTGAATATAGGATCGCGTGCTTAAATTCATTTTCAATCCGTCCGCTACCGATGTCTCTCTCAACCATAATAGCTTATAATAAATTGCCAATATTTTCCCGTTCGAGTACCAATAAGTGTAGTACACTTTTAGTAACCGTCCCAAAACATATTATAATATTAGAGTAACTTTAATAATTAATTAATTAAACTGAAAATGTGCCCTTTATTCTGAGTTACACTGATAACATATTATGACCCACTTATCTTGTAAGTAAACTGTAAATATTGATTAGGGCTTTATATAAAATTGTAGCTTATTTAATGAACACTATTGTATTATATTTAGAGTAGCTTATTATCAATCGAACTTATCGACCTCTAGTTAAAGGCCAAATGTTGTTATGAAATACGAGTATACAACTCCATGACCCCAATGTATGATCTTATTTTTATATTATTATAAATCTATATCATTAATAAAACAATAAGGAATTATACCTATTTCCTATAACTTCTGTCTATAAATATTATATAAATTTAAGCTCTGACCCTTGTTTTGGCGTCACGATAATTAACAACAATCACCGGAATATTAAAACAAAATGATCAGTAAAATGAGCTATCATCTTCATCTTCGTTCTTCTAAAAAAGTCAAACTTCAGCTCTAGAAATCAAACTCTAATTTTGTAAAACCAACTTGACCTTCCAATGTAACTTATTTATACTAAAACTAGACACTCATGTTTGTATAAGAAAATCCTTTCAAACTCCTTATTTATACTTGCTTAGTTGAAACACCAGCGGAGTCTCGTATAAACGTGTCTAAGTTGAGTCCTTCGCAGGTATAAATTAGATGTGCGAATTGATAATGTCACTACGGGAGTGACAGGACGCCGCGCCGGAAAACAACGGCCCGATGTCGCAGTACTCAAAGCTGAAATAAATTATCTCTAGATTTTCAATTAACCTTATGCCTTAGTAAAATGTTTTAAATTAGTTTTTTATTTCTCGATAATATTCGTTATCGACAGTAAATAAAATATTTGCAGTGTCTAATTCGTAATGGTTGCCAAAATTTATATTTCATAAATATATTTACAACAATACAGATTTAGAAGTTCATATCGTATGACGCAATAGTTTTGATTTCAGTAATTGTCCCAAGTAGTTGTAGGGACAAGTAATTTTAAGGAATTTTAATATAAAAACATTCTGATTGTCGCCAAGGAAGTTTCATTGGTTATCATTGGTGTTGATTTATTGTGGCAATATTCATTGTGTTGTAATTATTCAGCATGATACATCAATTACGTAAGTGCAGTGACATCAGCTGGTAACTGTAGGTCACAAGCGAGTCAACTGCGAATTAAATCGGTCAGATACAAATAGACTAAATATTATATTTCATGTGAAGTTCAGGGTTTATTCAATGATGAGCTTTTTAAACTCGTATTATATATCTCTGTTCTGCGATGACATCAAAAATCATACTATTTAATTGACGATATAAATTCTGAGTAATATATGTCGTATTAAATTGTACTGTATGTACTTGGCTTTACTCTATTTAACTTGACACATATTAATATGTGTCTAGGAATTCTTAGTCATTAAAATATTATAGGTCCATAGATAATAAAGTCTGCTAGTAGTTGCTATTCTATTCTAGTAACCGTAGATAATGTCGAATAATCAGAATCAGGCTATCAGTAAATATTTTTAACAAGATAGATATTAAAATTTACGAAGACGTTGTTAATATTTTTTAAATATAAACAAATGTAAAGATGTCATGGTATTTTTAGGTCTACAGTCGGTCACTTGCGTGTGGCAGACCCGTTCAGCAGATTTTATGACAATGTTCCGACGCGATATAGCACTTTTTACCTAAATGTCTATCAGCATACGACATAATAAGTTTATGTCATTGTTTATGCAAGAAGCCATTTTAGTGAATGTTTTGTTTTGTCTGTCGCATATCGGGTTGGCTTAGTTGCATCTTTGTTTGTGTACCTGTAACTGTATATTGCCTCGACGAGGTTTCGTTGCAAATAGAAGTATTTCTAGACACCGGTTTAATGAAATCGTCAATTTATCGCGTACTCTAATACGTTATCTCAAGAATCTTATATACTTAATCTGTTAAATTGGAGCGCGTTTTGTTTGTCCGACATTTTAGGAATGTGCAGTGGTGGTTATCAGGATGACGTCATGGTGACGTCAGTTGAACTAATGATTTGAATGAGCTGAATTAATTAAGAGCCTGATAGAAAAATATATGTTTACGATAAATATTCTTATATAAAATGTCTACGTGTTATGTAAATTATAACATTGTATATTCATGGATCATAGATTATTTTACATAATAATAAAAGACATTCTTAATTCTTACTAAATTTATTATAACACTGATATTGGACTAAATATATACAAAGTACTGCTAAAAACACATTAAACTATAGATTAGAACTACTAGTCATTAATTACTCTTTTTCTTCTATTTGAGTTTTCACGGATATGTAACAGCGTCCTGAAATAGATGACGGATTTGTTAATTCGCAGACAGTTCATCTATTTTCAATGATCGATCGTTCCTTAGTTTGATAGTGCAGGTAACATACGTGATATATACGGGACAAAAACAATATGTAAAAAGGATTGGTTCCTATGTTTTTTGTATCAAAATAAACAATGATAGCGTCAGATGATGATGACTTTAACGGAAGGCTGTGTTATTTTCGTATGAGTAAAGTATTTGAATTTTATGTGATATATTTTAATGAGTTCGATCTTATTTATTCTCGAGTTCTTTAATATCTAAATTTATTAACTAAAGTTCTCTTAGAAACGGGTGTTTATCAAATTAAGGTTTGTTTCAATACGATCTATTGTAAATATTAATTAAGATGTAAGTAATTTATTTACCGGTTTCTTTTAATAACTATGTTCAAACTTGTTTACAATTAGGTAAGTATTGTATTCATAAGTTAAATTGTTAATTAATCAATGTTTTTGTTTTTAAACAGTCTTATTCAAAACTAATAATAATATATATATGACATTATTAAAATGATCCCTTGAACAGCCGGTAAACTTAGCAAATAATAGTTTAAAGTAAACAGAATCATCATTGAGTACTATTGTTATTGAAATAGTACTGCACCGAAATCGCATGCTATTTCAAACGTGTTTGTTTACCGTTATTCAATTACATTTGTTAGTTTGTCTGTCACCCTGTTATTTTGAACAATACACATTCATTAAAACCAGTTAACTAACTCAATTTCATATCTATAAAGAAATTATATTAGAGTGACGTAGGCGAAATATATACCTACGTGTAATCAACACGCTGCCCATTTTGAGTGAATCGATTATGAAATTGAAATGAATCGAAATATTTCATTAATTGATTACAATTAATGAAATATTTGAATCTATTCGTATATTTTGTAAAATTATGGCAAGGGAATATTTTGAAAATATAATGAAAATTACAATAATATTAGTGCTATAAATATACTGTTAACCAAAGAACAGACCACAATTATAATTGTGATCATGTATTCAAAACTTCTGACATCATAATTTTATGACCGAAAAGCTAACATTGACAAAATGTCAATTAAATATTATTCTATTAAATAATACGAATTGTTACCGTATTTATGTTAGACAAAGTTAACATAAAAAGGAAGCCTACACGTGTTAACTCAATACGCGTTGCTAGGCAACGGTTTTTTTAATAAATAACGACGATCAAGCGATTTTATGTAATAGTATTTACCATTTCTTAATAATTTAATAATATTAATGGTCCTTCACCTGATATTTCGGTGTTTTGAATCTAAATTTAGTACAAAAACAGGTTAATGGCGTGCACAACCTATTTATCAATACAAAATAGTTATAGCTTCATGGTATAATTGTAGATTTTACGACGTTCCTGCAGAGTGACCGACGGACAGACGATATACAAGTACGTTTATTTATGCGATGATTAGTCATTGAGCACAAATTTACGATGGGAAGCGAAGTTTCTAGAAATTTTCTGGAGGCACGATTTATTCTTTTACAAAGAGTAGAATCAGTTAACAACAACTCTAATATTCCACTCTACTGCTTTTAAAACATCTGAAATAACCAAGACAAAACTTTATCTAAAACAGCGCTTACAGCACATTGTAGCGCTTTGTTTGTTTACATATTTTTTTTATTTATTTTTAGTCTTATGAATATTACATTTATATGTAATTTGTTTATATTAAATGTAAATTACCATTCTATTATTATTGTAATTACGTAGGGATCAGGTTAAGCTGGCTAGAATATAACGCTAGCTTCCGTTTCATGTTTCACTCTAACAACCATAGATCATTTATCGGTATCCATATATCTATTACAAATTATTAAATTCTTTATCTCTGTAACACGAATATGTATTATCAATTTGATCTCTTTGAGAAGCACATTTCGATGTCACATGATGCGTTTAAGTTGGTATTTGCTTATTTATTCGCTGCACTGGTGTTTGAAACAAGCAAAATGATATCTTATTTCGTAGCTTTGAGATATTTGTTTGTAGAGACAGCGTCCGTCGCTTAGACCGGAGGGTTGCGTGGGCCGAGACCTATTAATGTTACTCAAAGACAACCCCGAGGTTGCTTTCTTTAGATAGGGTACACTTTTTGTTACTTAGCATCGTATATTTCAAACGTCGAAAGAAAGGAACAAATTTATTTTTTTTATTTCCTTATATTTTCTTTTTAATTTTTAAGTAAGTCCTTCAAGTGACTAAATTTGTTTAATTATTATATTTTATATATGAAATAATAACCCAAAAAAGATGAATATCATGAAATTAAATTGTATTCACAACATTTGATATATTATTTGTATATGTGAAATTTAAAATATATTTATTTTGACTCCTATTCTATAAGCTAACTAAAATACATAAGTCAATTATCATATATCAGTCACACATTGAACTTTAAAATCGACGCGAACGTAATCCCCTTAAAAATGTTTGGTATTTTTTATATAAAATATCACAATCTGTATTAATTATGATATATTCGTATGAGAAAATAACAATACAATGTTTTTTAAATGTGAAAAAAAACACACACAGTCCAAAAGATGTATTGAATCTTCGATATATATTTAATTAAAATAATTGGTTAAATGATACACGTGAAAGAAAATTGATAATTAAATTTAACAAGAAAATACATTTTATGTAAATACAATGTTTAATACAATATTTATATAGATATTTGTAAATCATGAAATATTTTGTAGATAATTCCATTACTAATTCATGAGGTGTGTTTTAAATTTATTCCAGCTAACTAGTAGTATATTTGTAACGAATTTGTTATATTTGCATATGATATGCCTTTACATGTTTTAATATTTATAATAGTAATTATAAATTATATATATGATGTTTATATACTTTAAATTTATATTTAGAGTATCAGAGTTATAACTTTAAGTATTTATTAAATATCTCTTTGCCTTTGACGGTTCTCAGAGTTTAAGCAATTAATACTTAGTGCAAGATCTTAGAATGTTTGCGACATATATATATATACATATATTAAGTTAAATACAAATAAACTTACAAAAATATACGTAATATCGTTATATGTAATATGACTAGTGGAGTTACCAAAAGTTTATCCTAATCCGAGACGACCGCTGCCCGATCGTCTCAACAAAGGGAGTGCTTTCAAGCTTCCCACTCTATTAATGAAGTAGGTATTTGAAGTCCAGTTTCGTTCCAGTACTTCGTAGGAATGACCGTAAGTCCGAGTCGTTTCCAAGTTAATAAGTGCAAGGTGTCTTACCACAGAGACCTTGTGAGAAAACTTTGTTAGCTGTAGAATGTGAGTGACGGCGCTCTTTAAAAGTACTCGCCTTGCTTTAATTGTTATTATTCTGTTAGGTTTAGATTTTATTTAAAATATTATATTATATTATATTATCTAACAAAATTAAATAATCAGATCGTAAAAGTTTAAATCCGACTATACTTAAATCATATTTTTAAATCGTATTTTTTAATATATACATAAAATAAATAAAATTCAATTGTGTTATAAAATAAATATAAAATAAAATCGTAAAACTACATTCATCCATAAATTTGTCATTATTGAATTTTAAATTAATATTTTTTTTTAATGAAACCTATTTCTAATACGTAGTACACGTGTACTACACTTTAAATCATTTATATCAGGTACTTGAAGAATATTTTTATTATAAAAACCACAGGCTTTATCTCAAAAGGTATGTCGCAACAGTGGCGAGTGTTCCGCCACAATTATTATGACATGTCAACAGGAACTTATAAATGATGTGTTTTTTTTATATAATTATACTATTTAATTTGTTTAATAATATCTAATTCATTTGATAAATGAATATTGTATACAATATTTTTGGTTCTTTTCATTTTGTTTACCGTTGTCGGTGCGGAGTATAAAATGTTGTCCGATCATCAGACCACTACAGTGACAGCCACCAAAAGATAACAGATGCGACTGTCATTCATACACCGTAGTTATAGTATAGTTAGAAATTAATGGATGCAGTTGTACTGCACGTTTGAAAGGTTCGCTATTATTTGATAAAAATAATTAATACTGCATTTCAACCATTTATATTTCATAATTAAGTGTGTTGACAATGGGTTGTAACTTGATAAAAAAGTTACTAAAATTATTAATATGTAGCTTAATGAAGACGAAAAGCTGTTACCATAGAACATTCAAGAGCAACTTCCACAAACCTATCCAAAGTTAGTACTCCAAGTTTATATTTGTAGTAGTAGAATAACAATAAATACTCAATCAATTGTGATAAGAACAAAACAACGAATGATTATGTCGAAATATTTATCTTAAAGATCATTCACCGTAATTGTTAGGTTTGGTCCATGGAATCCCGTAGGCCGGTGCTATTGCCGCCTACGCTGTATCGTGTGCACTCGGCTCTAGGCAATGCATTACGGACTCCGACTGTCGTGAAGAGGCATTCAGTCCTTCTCCGTACGAGCGACCGATCGCACGCTCCGACAACCGCGCGGTAGCTCACGATAACCGTAAGTTTTGTGACAGAATCTCAACGCGTATTGCACTCCACACAGATATACTGAATACATCCAGCCTCCAACCTACACCCGGCTTAAAATAACGACCGATGTGCCGTCGAATAACGAGAGAAAACTTCCAAACATTTCCTTAGTTACATTAGCAGTTTAGAACTTAAAATTGGCATTTAGCCGATTTGTGCTCGGAACGGAAAATCTCTCGTAAACTATTTTTTAGACGCTAATTTGTACATTACGCCGTTTAATATACCATATAAATGTAATGATAAGTACCTAAGGTCATATTAATGTTTAGTTTTATTATTTCAATAATAACAATCAACCAGAGTTTTGAGGCTTGGTCCGGAATTTTGCTATCAATGCAAACCCACAGAATCACATTAACGATATCGTTATGCGGCAAATATTTTAAATATATCAAATGTACACTAAACAACAAACTATCTTGATAAAATTATGAGTCTTAAAGAAAATTTATTTGTTCTTAATTTACGTATTATTTTGTAGTATTTAGTTTTTATTTACGTAAATACCAATTTTTTTTCAATTAATATTTTACTTTTTTTTGTGTCCTTTGTTCAAATTAAAGAGGTCCCTATTAATTTTATGATACGCTTATTTACTCATTTAATAAGCCCTCATTATGAAAGGTGCAATTTAAATCATCAATAAAATTAAAAATAGATTGTAAATGTACTGATACCACACTTATGGGTAATAAATAATGAATTTAATTATAAACCGCAGACTCGCAAAAGAGCTTGGCTAACTTAAATAAATATTATATATACAAACGATAATATATATATATATATATATATATATATATATATATTTATATATATATAAATCAGTATATTATAATATATAAGATAAAAACAGAAAGCTTCTATCCGTGCGTTTTGATCTGCCAGTGTATTACAACATTGTCTTGACAACTCTAATCGGATCTTTCCTACATTTTGAGGTCCTTCGCTACTTATAAAACTATCTTTTGTGTCCATCTGTAGTTAAGTTTGTTGCATTAAAAATATGCTTTGTGTTTTGTGTTAAAGTCACATTTAAAATAACTTTCTGACTTATTTCCAAATTTATATTGTTTATTTATATTATTAACTATTTCAAAATTGTATTTATTATATTGTATAATTAAATTAATCTCTAATACAATAAAAATATGACTAAAAATCTATTTTTCAGGAACAAATTAAAAATATGTAAGTTATTAGTTATTTGCTTTCACATATATTTTATGTCGTTATAAAATAAAAATAAATTGAGGATAGGCTTAAAACGCAACAAAAAATATGTCAAATTTTAATAACTTTCGTATAGTATAGTAGTATACTTACTAACGACATTACTTACAGATTTTTATATTAAGATGTAATTTAAAATAATAATAATTTTATTAAATATTTTGATATATAAATAAATAAAATCACATAAAATAACTTTATTTAACTATAACTTTAGATTCATTAATTTATTTTGTACTATTTTACAGAAATAACTTTATTAATTTCTTTCTATATAAATATGAATGTTTTTTATCAGTGAAATCTGAATTCTATAGAGAGCGATTAAGCCTTAATATTAAAAAAGTTAACTCTCTAAAATTTTTAATTATGAAATATCATCAATATAACGCATATTATTAATTTATTTTCATTATTTATTGTAAATGTATATCAATGTAATGTTTTATAAGACCTTTACAACGGTCATTGAACGTCGCTTCCTGATTACACGCGCCCGCGTCCCGTTATAAGAAGTCGAACATAATAAAGGAGTCTGTTCTTAATGATGCAAATGATATGGAGCTGGAGCTCAAAGAGATCTATTGTACCGGTCGAGCCCTCGGAGGTGTGCTAACGTAATACTTAAATGATACCGTCCAGTTTAACTTAAACTGTAAACCAATATGAAATAATTCATTCATGAAGTACGAAACAATAAGCAGCACGGTTCATTCGTATTGAATCAATATACTATTTATATTATAATTATCTTTTATATCTATTCAAACAAGTGAGCGCTGAGTGCAATCCACGGTCAATCTGGACTAGATTGTAGAGCGCGTTTTTCGCAATTAGCCATCAAAATGGATTCGATAAATAATATAATTGCAAAGTATGGAAAGGTTTTTATTTATGATTTGATGAATAGTACTGTTTAGAATAAATATGATAAATTCACATATAACGGCAGGAGTCAAACCTACGGAAACCGTAGTTCAATTGGCAGAGCGTCGGGACGCTCTGCCAATTGAACTACCGTCGCGATAAATCTAACATTCTATATATAATCATCTTTATCCCGACGGAGGAAAATCTATTAGGTTTCCTTTGAATCCTAACCAGTACTTTTAAATTGCATTGACAATAAATATGATTAAATGATTGATGTTAGATTTATCAAGACTAAATTAAAGAAGCGGAACATCAGAATGATATTTCAGAGGTCACAGGTTCGAATCCCGGTGTTGATGATTTGAAACTAATAAAAACAAAAAATGAAACTAGATTTTGCAACACAGCTTATAAATAAACATATATGTATGTAGTAGATATATTATATTATGATATAATTAACAATGTAGCCACGGTAACAAATGTTTTATCTTACAAGTGAATATGAATGAGCTAAGTACATAACATCGGAAAAACATTAGAAGTAAATAAGTATTCCGTATGTAATGTGAATTATTCACCGCACATTTCATTTTATTTATACATGTGAATTAAATAAGCTCATGTTTAATTCAACATAGACACCGTGTTAACTATTGCAGTATAACGATTAATGAGTTTGTATTGTAAGTTAGTTATATTCTTTGATATAACTATCGTTTTGCATACTCGTACCAACGAACCAAATACCTCTCCCCAAATGTAATTAGATTTTCTAAACTGATCATATAAATTAATAAAAATCACTGAACCGTGCGATCCAGAAAACTCAGGGTATAATATAATATTAAAAATATAATACAATAATGTTATATAAGTAAGATATATTTGTTGTGCTATTAACGAAACAAGTCTAAGCAAACAGTAGTATAGTGAGAATGCGTCATAAGCCCAGTGCAGTACAATTATGACTGCATAAATTTTTTATAGTGTTTTCCTCAGCCCAGCATCTAGTTTTAAGCTCTAATTATCTCGTCTTTTAAATGCACTGCTCAGCGAGACTGATTAGACATAAGTCTAATGAAGAATAAAAAATTACGGTACGGTAAAATTTCCCTCAATCAGACCTAATTCTTGTTTTCGAAAGGAAAATATTATAGCATTTTTTAAATATATAAAAAATCGATTCATATATCTAACATCGTTTTTTATAAACAATTTTTTGTTATTACTATTGAATTGAATATTAGTATTAACTTATTTTAATTAAAAATTATGGAATACCATTTTATGCTCTCTGAAATAATGTTTTCATTTAAGGTTCCTTATTTCAATACCTCAAAAAGATATACTCTTTTAAAGTCACTTGGGTGTCTTTTTGTACCTTAGCTTAACTTCCTTGTACCGTAAAATTAAAATAATACAAAATATTCTTACAGTAAAAATAATAGGAAAATCTGGTAATTATTGGCCAATTTAAATATGCTATTACAAACATACATTGTGAGTGGGAAAATAAACCGCGACATCTAGTGGCGTATAAAAGATTTTTTTTTAAATTATATTATTAAGTTTGTCAAAATTATTATCAATTCAATTCACATTGAATCAAAGAATCCAGACAGTTTACGTAAATAATTCTAAATCGTCTGGTTCTCACCTAAAGATGGGTGTTCCACAAGGATCTATTCTGGGCCCCTTTTTGTTTTTACTTTATATTAATGACTTGCCCTTTTTTGTTAAGGGTCTGTGTGACATTGTACTCTTTGCTGATGACACCTCGCTTATTTTTAAAGTTGAGCGTGATAGGATTAATTATGACGAAGTAAACAGTACTTTGTCACGAGTCCTGCATTGGTTCGAAATTAATAATTTAGTGTTAAATGCTAAGAAAACTAAATGCGTAGAGTTTACACTTCCTAATGTAAAAAGTAAAAATTGTAACTTGCTCCTTAACAATGAAGTGTTAGAATTAATTGACTCAACAAAATTCTTAGGTTTAACATTAGATAGAAAGCTCCAGTGGAACCCCCATCTCTCAACACTCGCAGCCAAACTCAGCTCCGCCGTCTTTGCAATTAGAAAAGTTAGACAATTAACGGACATAAATACGGCTCGACTTGTTTATTTTAGTTACTTTCACAGTATTTTATCTTACGGTATTTTATTATGGGGCAGTGCTGTCGAAATTAATTCTATATTTATTTTACAAAAAAGAGCTGTGCGGGCTATTTATAACTTAAAAGCTAGAGATTCTCTGAGAGATGTTTTTAAAGAAATAGGTATTCTTACAGTCGCTTCCCAATACATATTTAATAACATTTTATATATACGGCAAAATTTAAATAGTTATATAAAAAACAGTGACAGACACGCGATAAATACGAGAAATAAAAACAAACTCGTAACGCCAAAGTTTCGGCTTCAAAAAGTTAATAAATCCTTCATGGGTCTGAGTATACGCATATATAATAAAGTTCCACAAGATATCTTAGACCTTCCATTTCTTAGTTTTAAATCTAAAATCAAAAGTTTATTGTTAAATAAAGCTTATTACAACGTTCAAGAGTTTTTAGTGGATCGAAATATGTGGAACTTAAGTTGTTGAATCATTTGCAGGATTTATATTATATTATAATTAATATACATCACCTATTGTTATATTTCTTTTGAAAAGAGCAACTGTTGAGTTTCTGGCCGGCTCTTCTCAACAGAGCAGCATTCCGAGCCGGTGGTAGCTTGCTTACGGACGGACTACACTGACCTTTTTTTGTATTGTAATAATTGACGATTCAAAAGTGCGTGTAAATGCCTACTTGAATAAAGATATTTTGAATTTTTGAATTTTTGAATTACGAATGAATTGCATACGAATACAAATTTGTACGGCATCTTCAATTCTAGTTCGATTCGCAATTGCCATATATATATATATATATATATATATATATGAAGCTGAACCGGACACAAGACTGATAATTTAAATTGTTACATTTATTTTATTGATATATATATATATAGAGCATGTTTTATATATATTGACTTTCATAGTAATTAATTCTGTTATGTGTCATATATTATATTCATATTAAAATATTGGTGATTGGTTGATTATCGATTAATTGGTTATTCTCCTAATATTCAGCAAGGTTACCTCTATTTCTTGGTAGCTGGACTATATCGTCTAGTATTATCCCTGATCGGCTTCGCCTGTCGTCTCAAATTAAGGTCAAAAGGCATGTTAACACATGATAAACTTTACATAGACTTCACATGTCCTTGTTGCTAAAATGTCTATTTTTGTTGAAACTCCTCAACAATGATAAAGATTTTAAGCCTATGCTTTTTCACCATCTTAAATATTTGTATTTTCCTTTATATTCATATAATAGAACGTTGGACCGACTCGTTACTACGTCTACTTGAAGTAGATATGGGTCACTTTATTTTATTTACGACATTTTTATATTATATACATTTTAAAGAAATATCGTTTTAAATTTACACTTATTTATTATTTATTCCTTATTTTATGGCCGAAGAAACATTTATTTTTCTCCCCTTAAAGAGGAATTAAATGATTCATTTAGAGGTTTATATCAGGGTTATTTGATATAGTCATATATCGTATATTTTTATTAGTTTAAATATTTGTGAAAATGAGCATCTTTCAATACAGAGCAGAGAAGTTATTTTATTTGAGCGTCTTAAGTGTTGGTAAGTGTTTATTCAAATCGCTTTGATCTAAGATCGCTGTTTGTGTTCGAAATACTACACGTATTCTTGAATTTAGATGACATCAACTTTCCCCTCACAAAGGATAATGTTTTATCACCACTAAACAATATTATTACAACATTCTGAACTCAATTTGTTATAAAATAATACATCTCTTATAAAATTACATTATTTTTATTCATTTCATATAAATTGTAATTTAATTATACCACGAAAATATTATATTAAGTACTTTGATACTTGGTAACTTCTTAACTACATCGTTCCAAATGTTGCATCATTAAAAATACTCTTCACATATACTTTGGGTTATCTATATATATAAATGATAAACAAACAAATGATTATATTATTATTATTTCAATAACACTACTTGTTGCCATAGCAACCCTCGGGGTCGATATATCAGAAGACATCTTTAATGACAATAAGTTATCAAACGGGCCTTAGCCCTTATATATTATATTTCCTGTTTCAAATCATTTATTGATAATGTTATCATTACATAACTAATAAGTGAATGAATGTAAATGTTTTTTCATCCGAGTCATGGTACGAGGTTATTTTAATATAGGTTATATATATTTCTTGATGATAACGTCAGAGAAAAATTATTATATATCTTGTCTTTATACTGAAGATCTTTTCAATATTCTATAGCTTATTAAAATATGCTTCGCAAAGACCGTTTAAACATAATGTCTAGATTAATTATCTCGATTAAAAACAACAAGAAAACCTATTAGTTTTAGTTATAATTAAAAATAAAATCATACAATTAGTATTATTGGCATAAAGTTTTATATAATTAGAAATTTTGTAAATTAATTCTGTTATAGAAAATCTCAGCTTAGATTTTAATTCAATTAGTATAGATATAACCAAACTAACTAACTAACAAAATATATAGAACTAAAGTATTTATAAACTAAATAATCCTCACATTTGTGGCTATTATATATATATATATAAATAAATTTCATACGTTCTTATATTTTTATATATTCTTATTTGGTTAAATATAAATAGTTTTATATATAAAGTAGTTAGGTAATAGGAGAGCAATCGTTTTAGGCACAGTACATACAATATCTCTATGATGTCATAACCCACCGATAATTATAATCGGTGTGGAGGGGTCAGAAGATGTCGATTAATTCTTGAGGTTGCCCTAAATGCATTCATCTCACGTAAGGATAGCCTTTTTAATACATTGTTGTATGAAACCCTCGTTTACTATCTTGGCTACTTCAATATGGCCAGTACCTAATCCTGAAAATTTATATTAATTATTATTAAATATAGATCTGTTGATTAAAATTTTAAAGCAGAATAAATCATTTTTAACGAGTAGGATTCGAACCTGCGACTTCTGAGCATTCATACCTCGCGCTTCGCGAACTGAGCTATAGTGTCTGTGCGCATTTTGACAACTAACTTCACAATCCGCATTGTAAACGTCTCGTAACCGCGATGTTGGTGTAGGTGACACCTATTATGTTAAGTCTCAATACATATTTTATGCGTTACACAATTGGCACACATAAAATACAATACAATTGTAACATTCTGCAAGTTAGTAGAGTATAAATAATACGCTAACTTTCCGCATAGTTTTCTATAAATTAAGTAGGTGAGCATTAAAAGTCATAATAAACTTGAGAAGTATTGTTTGTTGATGGTATGGCTCGTGGAGTAAGAGCTTTGTCCTCTGTTTTCATCAAATGAATAACTTGGTGCATGCTTTGAGCACTACAACTTATCATGGGTATTCAAGACTTGAGCTGGGCTGTACAAACATATTTTTTTAATATACAAATTACAATAATACTGTCTTACTATAAATTTATACATCATACAGTTTTTTAATAGAATACATATAAGTCCAAAGAAAGTATATTTTTTTTATTCAAGATATATACAGCATGTAACTTAATTATTTGCTTGTAAATTACTTAGTAGATTCTTTCAAACAAAATAAATAACCTGGAATCCTAGAACAGGATTAAACTTGAAGCTATTACGTACTAAGTCTTCAATACAATTAATTTACATTTATGCAAAAGCTTTAACAAAAATGGCTCTTAAAAACAGTCAAAAATTTAATTTTAAAAATTTTACATCATTAGGTACATTAAATATAAAATGACAAATTATAAACCGTAGCAACGTTTAAAGTTATTAAGTTACCCTCAAAATATGACTGTCAAATCTTTATTATTCCACCAAAACTTTATAGATTGAATAAAAGAAAGTTTCTCTTTGTAAAATATTGGACTAGGGCAATGCGGTTCAGAGTTAAAAAGACAAAACACAAGTTGTCGTGACGATGTACAGATTTGCATAAAGAGCAACTATTTGCCGATTATCGCATACCAGGGATTAAGTTACAAGAGCTAGCGATTTTTATTATAAATATTCAGTTAAGCATAATACGGAGTCATATCAAACTATTATTGTATGGCTATTTAATTTTTTTATTTATTTATAACAACAATATATTGAAATCCTTTTACGTATTTTTATAATAAACGAGACAATATTGATATTGTAAAATAAATCGTATAAAGTTTTCCCTTGTATCGTCGTGCTGTATCGTAGGACACGCACGCGATACTCGCTCATCATGAAATTATTAATACCAGTTTCTAAATAAGTGTCCCGCAATAACCTTACAAAATAAAACTTATAATTTTGTGTATCGCGTTTTGCGTTCAAAATTGACGTTCTTACTTAAATATGATAAATAGAACAAGTTTTTTATATTTATTAAATTTTCTGCATAGTATATATATATAATGTAAAGACGAGTCCGGTATTAAAAGTATCGAGTCCAAAGAGTCGTAGAAAGTCATATGAGGTCGTGTGGCACCCAGTTGATTATTCACAACATCTGTAACAATGGGTATCAGCCCTCAATAGGCATTGTTTCAAAGACAAGACGTATACAATGGTGTCTTATTCCCGAGGTAGAGGTGTAATGTGACCCATTAGACCTTTTTCCTAGGCAAGGATTGAGAACGTCTTTGAGGGGTGCGTCAACACTATCGAGATAAACGTATTATATTACACTTTTCCCATTTAAACAACGATTTTAAAGTTTATCTTACAGTTTTCATCCGTTCTACTCAAAATTTCGCAGTTCAACATACATTCCAACTTTAAATTCGTAAACAAACATGTTGGTTCTGTCCCGGTGCCCGCGAGAGTTTCATACTATGATAGTCAATTTGTGTTCTGTTGTTTGCAATACAAATTAACCTGTGTCTGTGTGTCGCAGTCCCTTTGAATTTGGCAATACTTACAAAATATTCATCATTCATTGCTATCCGAATCAATCTTTATTATTTCAGATATTAGGTCAGTGTAAATACTAAAAATAAATCATTAAACTTATTTTTACTATTAAATTTTGTTTAAATAGAATGTATTATTAATAATCACAAATGGATCGCCAATGTACGGAGTACAAACTTTATAGAAGCAATCAATTTGATTACATTACCTAATACGTAATAGTGCGTAGGTATTTTTCATCAATTTGTATAACATTAGATAATTTACTTAACCTCATATAACTTGTAATAAGATTTGATTTAATCAATCATTTATAATATAGGGACGAAACTATAGAGCTACGGGACGATTTCCCAGAAGTCCCAGGTTTGAATCCTGTCAATAAATTATTCGTATTAAAATTTTAAATTAATCTTAACGTCGCTGTTTTGCATGACTACAAAAATTACAAAAACTAATCAATAATTTAGTATATCCATGGTTTAGTTTCATCGTACCAAAACTCAATATCAATAAAACATTTCTTTAATTGACGAAACTTATTGAAAAATAGAAAACTGCCGCATCCATTAAATGTGAACGTTGATTACAAAACTTTCTTTGTGTGTGAATAACATACTTAAGTTAAAAGCATTTATAGATATATAGTGCAGATAGTTCTCAAGTCCTGGTAGCTTTACAAACATTACATTAAATGTCGAATATGATGAATTATAATTATGACTTTAGATACAAAAATAAAAGAGTATATTAATGTATAAAATTACAAGCACAATTATATTTAGCATGCTTGTGAAATGTTGACTTAACGCCCTAACCTAGGCACACATTTGAAAAGTCACCTAAGAGCTGCGGTAATGAAGAGTGCGAACATAAATAATTATAAATGTAAAACATTTGCATTTACAATAAAACAAATAATCGTTTTAATTTAAAAATGGAACATGTGTGGCGTTTTGCGGGTTGTGAATGTAATTTTCCCACAGATAAAAAATACATTATCGCTTAAAGCATATGTCAAACAAATGTTTAGCTTTCATTTTATTCGTCCTAAAATAAATATATCTGTTCTTTATTTATTTTTATGACAAATAATAATTACGGAATGTAAATTCTTTAACTATGTATTCGGAATTATTTTACAACATTCGAGTCGAGATTATGAGGTGACGTAACTTCAACCGAAGGTCGGTTTCAAATCCAGATGTTGCTTAGGACGAAATAAATAATAATGGCGATGATCATAGCATGTGTAATAAATATTTTTAACCACTTGTGATACAATGTTATTTATATATTTGATATAATTATAATACAAATCGTTGTTGTTGTTTTCATATTAGTCATATATTTAACAATTAAACTTTATTAATTGTGATTTTTGTCATACAGCCTTATGCTTACGACATTATTATATAATATATAATTATGTATGTATTTAGGTGTAATAATGTGTTTTTGTCGTTTACAACATTCTAGAACGTAGGTTCTAAATGTTTTGATAATTTTAACGTAATCAGTAGCGTTATAATTATCAGATGCATTTTTCGTGTCAACTGTATCGTGTCACCGGTAATTGACACACATGTAATATTTTTATTATAAAATAAGTTAAAAGCGTCGGTACGTTATTTAAAGGTTACATCGTCGATATTTATAAAAGCCTCCACTTAACGAAATTTATCGTTAATGTGATCAATATGGACAAATGTGTAACAGTTATATGTATTCGCTCGTTACTCAGGCTTCTAAGACGTATTTTTATCTCGGTGGAATGATAACACCAAAATCCCAGTCAACCTTGACTATGTGTGCGTATACGATAATGTATCGTCTCGCTCAGAACGTAACAAGATTTTAATTACTAAAAATTTCTTGATAAACCTCACACACAAAAACACTGGTTCACCAATAGATCATAATCCTGGTCATCCACGTGCTTCAAACAATATTTATTCAAAACTAATTTCCTTTAGTGTCAGGATTGCTTATCACGAGATCTTTTATGAACTATGAACGTCTAGTGTGAACGAACGGGATGCGTTGGTAATTGCAATCGGAGTAAACCATATCGATCAATAAACAGACATCAAAACATTTTTATTATATGTTATTACGGTATTATTAACCTCATATGTCGTCTGTATATCCTGTGTGGAGTGTAAATAGAATGATAATCGAGATATATTGAAATACAGATTTCGATCCGAATTGAACCGTCAATAAAAACGAAATAAATGCGATAATTGAGTGATTAAAATGATAATACATAGATGGACCTCTGTGTCCCTTTGTCTTCTCGTGGCAGTCGCAAGTCTGCGGGCGCAGAATGTCATCAGACGTAAGTATATACTTTGTGTTTATTTTATATATAAAATTTTATAAAAAACACTTAATATTTGAAACTATTTGTTAATTTATCAAATCTAAAATCGTCCTGAAATATCTAAATACTAGATAGAAACAAGTAATAAAGTAGTGAAACAATGTAGTATTAGTAGTAGTATATTTACAGAATCAATATTAAACTAACATTAACAAGTTAGTTTTTCTAAATGTGTCTATACGAACAGACTCATCACTGCTCTAAATTCACAAAGCAAATTTAACTTAGTTTAGTTAGATTTTCACATACTTTTTTGTCTATGATGGTATTTGCAGAAAAGGAAAAAATGTAATCTATCTATAACTATGTTATTTTGTCTATAATATTAAAGTGGTAGAAGTGATAACCAAATGGAAGAGTCAAATATTATATAACACATTATGAGCTAGGTTTTCAGAATTATGGTTTAAGTGTTCATTAATAATTAGGACGGATGTACGTAGATAGATAGACGCGATAAAATGTGTACTCATTCAAACAATCGTGCGCTTTATTGTTGAATGCATTCTTGTTTAGAGAAAATATTATATATATATATATATATATATATATATATATAGTGTTTAATGAAATATATTATAGGATGGATTTAAATAATAATTAATCTTTACTATTGTATTAGGTTAATACCAATATTTTAGTTTAACAATTTTCTAATACAAAATATAAAGTTTCCCGTTACTAAAAATAATTTAATATTCTCAAAATCCTCAGCGTGTTTTGATCCGAGAACAATGTAACCGTGTACTAACAGGTTTAAAACTGTTATCACTGCCAAAATCGTTGAACATCACGAAAAGATACAATGAAAATGCGCTCGTTTGACAATTATAATGAAACCTAGCCCGGGGTGTGCTCACTAAATAAAAAATATATGCATCTATTTTTCATTGGCTTCTACTGCTTTTGTTTTATGTAACTCTGTTGATAACATTACTTAAATCTCACATTATTCCAATATATAAGTATATAAACGAAACGACTCAATCCTGTTCTGAATTTCAACCCGTCATTTCACATTAATGTTAATACACAAGCCGAAAATGTTAATAAACTTCTTTGTACCAAAATAACTTTTTTGTTAACATATAGTTTTGTATTGAAAACTGATTTTCGTATAGACAAAATGTTACCGTTTTAAGTGTAATCAGAGTTCAAGAGGCGTGTTTAATTATGTTTAGTCATATAGCTGCCACAGCCTTACCAATAATTAGACATGGCAAGTTACTTTATGGCATCTACAAAATATACATTTAAATTTACAAGCTCGTGATTACAGGAAATATTACAATTTATATTTTGTAGTAAAATATTTTTTTCTTTAAATAAGCCTTAAGAGATTTTCTAAGGATATTTAAAAATGTAAATTGACCAGGAAAAAAGAAATGCAATGAATTTTCAATTAAAGTGATTTTTTGTAGTATTCGAATTAATTAAACCTTAAGTATTGGCACTCAACAATAAAATTATTTAAGCCATTGTAAACAGTATCGTGATAACAATATATTCAACCCATTGTTTCGCAGAGTATTAATTCTATCTTTGAATTTAAAATGTATGTCAATCAGTTTACTATTTTTGCAATGGAATTCTATTATATTTTAAGTTGCGTCCATTCTAAACATTCCAATTCCTTGAGAATTTAGGGGCGGTGTACAATCAGGCCGGGTTACTTCATGCAAAACAATAAAATTTATACCCCGCCTGAATAAATCTAATACTTTGATATATTGCAATAGAGATTAAAGAAACATAGAATTCATTTTTTGGCTTTGTTGTCATTTAAACGAGAAGATAATCTCGTAAGACAAAATATCTATCGAGTTTGATCAGATATAATAAAATTAATTAACGCTTAATATACTTAATATCGTATTATATATTATAGTTTTATGTGAAGATTTGATGATGGGATATTAATCAGAGATGAGGTATTCAATATTCATAGATCTTTTGATAAAAACTCGTGTTTGGTTCAAAGTGAGATATCGATTACGCTTAGATGTAAAGGGCTCTTACGTACGATTAATTAAGCAGGACCTGTGAACTCAAGGCATAGCAGGATTTTATATTAAATATTTAATGTGTCCGTAGATAACACATGAAAGCTCCTCACTCACTCTATAGACTATTGGTTAGTTAATACAGTCCGTTATGCGTGGAAATGCGAATATCTGTTTTATTTTTTTTATTATATGTATTTCGCTTGAGTTTCAAATATATCGTATAAACATCTCCTAAACTCCGACCATGGTTGGGGAGGTTGGAAGCGGTTATAAAGTTAAACCATAAGTATATATATATGTTTACACAGATTCCTAGCAATGGCAGTAGTTTATTAATATACTAATAAAATTAACATGTCTACAGTAAGTAACCGAAGCCAGAGCATAAATTAAATATAATGAAATAGTAAATTTCTTAGTAAACTGAAGAAATGAGATTGTATCCTTAAAAATGTTTATTATTCGTTCAAGCGGCAGCCGCTGCGTTATACCTGCTTAGAATAATAATACAAAAAAAATGTAAGTTGAGCTGAGTTACTTTAAGATTTTGACTACATTATAATAAACATATAATAATAATATATACATATAATGCTCTCATTATGATGGTAATGGATGCATTTTTATCTATTCTAATTTTTATCAAACGACCCACTATGGTTCACGAAAGATTAACCACGAGGGAAATGAGGTTATTAGCATTACAGTACGAGTAAGGATGTACACGCACTTGGTATCCGGTTTACAAAATATTACAGAATATTGTTCTTATATGAAACTTTTATTTAATATGCTTTATAGGATAACTCGATACAATTTAAAGAATATTTCAAGTATACTAATAATGTAATAAAATATTAAATGGATATGCGATGTGGTATATATTATAAATGATTAAAATAATTGTTGGAAATCCGTCCGTCTTAGCATTAAACGGCAAAACATTCATCATCATTCATACTATCATTATTTTTTAGTATTTTGGCGAAATTCTGATAATAATCTTAATCTAAAAGCCAAGTTATGGTAATGTCTATATTACATTACACCTAAAAATACTATAAATATTTTTGATAAAGAAAAAAATATTTTGAACTAAATCACGCATTTCAGTTATGCGTCGACTTTTCAAAACCGCCTAATACTCTTGCTTTGCATATTTTATCAATTGCTATTGTGTCCTTTTAACGATATACAAATACACCCCGACTGGATTATTAAGACCCATCTCACTTTGACAGGTTAGTGTTTCTTTATAAATATAAATTGGCTATTGTATGGATGTTTGTTAGTTGCGTGTCCTGTCGCTACCCGCAGGTTTGTTTAGATTTTTTAAGTGACTCCTACCCACATAATAGAAGCTCTCAACGCGGTCTTTAATTTTTATATCTGAATCTCTTTAAATGCAGTGAGGTTTACTCTCTAAATAATTCTCTTATGTAGATCACGTTCTATAAAATATTTATCTTTATTTAGTTAATTACTATTAGTTAAACTATAGACTTATTATTATCAGTTTACATTAAAATATACATAAACACTATCATAATCATTTTGTTATAGTTAAGTTAAAATATCCGGGTTAAGTAATTCAAACCTAACATTATATTCTAACTAATATATTAAAGCGACTGAAAAAGCATAGCAAAAACGTCAGAGACAATTTGGTAATAAGGGAAACCCTGTGCCTGGTGCAGGTTGAATACTTATAATACATACTTTAATTTATTTGTCGTTTCTACCTTGTTTGAAACCCATTACTTTTGCGACACGGATCTATAATGTCTTGGATGAGGTATTAATGTGATATTTAATAAATATCAAAAGATTCCTTAAATTATCTATATAAAATTATACCCAGAAAACGTATACACCATTAATTAAAAAATATTTATAATTTAAAAATGTTAATTTGTTCATATATTCATGGTGGTGTGTGTGTTTATGCCATTTGAAGAGTAGTTTATTTCTTTATTGTAGGTATATTATCCTTCCAAAACTTATTGTGGCTTAATGTAAGCTGTCGTGCTCTTTTAAAGCTAACTTAACCTTCGCTAACTTTATAAATTCCACTGTTACCGCAAATAACAATTTATAAAGGCTTCATATTATTCGTGTTACAGAAATTTTCGAAAACTATTGATTCATTATTATATTAAGGTTTAATGAAATAAAGTATTTATCTTTTAATTTGTTCTCCTCATGAAATTATTTTAACTTTGAGACATTTTTTTTAATGTCATTCCATATTTTAATTATATTATTGTAGTACAATATAAGTTAATAGAATTTCTGTTATATATCTAGTAACAAACTCGTTTATGTATTGAGACACTGTTCGGTGAACAAGAACATTTAATAAGAAATATCCGGTTTTGCTTTCGGTTAAATAAATTACCTCGATGCTAATAATATCTATTAAAGTTTTATAAGAACAAATAAGTATAAAAAAATATATTCAAATATATCCATGATTTGGGAGTTTATAAAATAATTACATCTTAAGGCTTTATTTTAAATTATTTAAACAAAATTACAGAGAAGAAGTAAAAAGTGCACAAATACATTGTAAAGCTCACATAAAGTACACATTATGGTTGTAATTTAAAAAAAATATCATGATTTGTCCTTTGCCAAGTGGACACTTGATATAAACATATCAATTGTCATTCTAATACTTCGTAGGAACACTTGGGAGTAGATTCATTGAAATGCATTCCTGACCAGTCAAGTTTAGAGCCAAAGTTGCGTCATGCTAAAATAATATCGTAATTTTGAGAATTGTTTTGATTCAACCAACCTTTACAAATATATATAGGTTCAGTTTATCATAATTCTATCTTTAACGTCTTTATTTATAGAAATGTTTTTAGGACAATCATTTTATAACAAAATAACTAATATTAATATCGTGAATAGTTATATAAAATTTTAACTATAAATAAATATCACAGCCATCTCAGCATGAAATTTTGGAAGACAGGCAAGTTTAAGCTATCTCTAACTCGGCCCCTATTTAGTATACGATGCCAAGTTTAGCACGTAGGCCTGTGTCTGCGTCTTCGGAATTTTAACTATGCAAAGGTGTTCTGAAAATGTTTATGCCCGGGAAAAAATGGCAGGAAAATCTGGTGGTGTTATGTGCTTCTAACATTTTATTGTTGATTTATTCAAACATCTTGGTATGAGTGTTACGTGATCGCATTTTGTTGACATATTGTAAATCTGTTGACTATAAATATCAATCCATCACCTTTTTTTCACTTTTCATAATATAATATTTGATCTTTAAAGTAGTATTTTTAATTATATGGTATTTTATTATAATTAATTATTATAACCAGCGAAAAGTTAAGTAGTCCAAACTACATTTATGTGCTAATAAACTATATTTAAGTTGGTAATGAAATTTGTATCCGTTGTCAAATATTTGTGATGTTAGTAGTATCTTGGTACTCAATAAGAGTTATAGCAATTAGTTGAGTAAATATACGCCGGTTGCGTCAAAGCATAGCAACGCAAAGAGGATTCATAAACAGTCTTTGGCAAGCCGATGTAACCATCATATTATCAAAGTTTTTAAAAATCTCATATAATCATGTCAACTAGCGCCATCTTCTTTCAGCGTGATAAACCATATATCTATTACATTTAAATAGAGGGCGTACATCTTTGTTTAGGAAAGAACAGGATAAAAATGTCACATAATAACATAACCAAAGAATCTAATTGAAATAATATTATTTATTTACAGAAACGTGTGGTGAAGACGATTTCCGCTGCTACGATGGAAGATGCATTGAAAGTGTTCGTCGTTGTGATCGTGTAGTTGACTGCGCTAATGGAGAAGATGAGCAGGGTTGCGGTAAGTAATACTACATTAATAATATATTCCTAATAAACTCTATTTTTAATTTAAATACAAAATACTGTTAGATTTAGCTTGTTACACAAACCACAAGTCGGTTTATAGCTAATAATTAACTAATAATTATCATTATAGTTTTATGGAAGCGAGGTATTTATTGAGAGGAGGTAGAGGTAGTGTCTTCTTTTGAATGTTATTCATGTTTTTTCTAAATATTAAACATAAAATTAAGTGTACTTAACTAATAAAATTAATAAATGTAACCACAATAGGTACATGTATTTAATATTTAAATTATAAATAAAATTTCCCGACTGCATTTTCGGTTCGGTTTCTGCAAAAAACACATCTTGGTTTAGTTTAAAAACTAAATACTAAACCGAAGCGTGTTTTTTCGAACTCTACCGAAACCGAAATCGAACTTTGGTCGAAAATTAATTTCAACATACACAAATTAAAATAAAATACAAATATACAGAAAAATTTGTGCTTTAATTAGTAAATTTAATATTTAATTACTATAATTTTACTAAATCAGTAAGTCGCAAGTTAGTAATTAGTATTATATGGATTTCTATAGCCACGGTGCTATTAGATTTATGTGATAACTAATGTAATTTGAACACCTTAAGAGAGGCACCACAAATTAAAATTTCTGTCAATGCTAGATTTTCTTTCATAATAATTTACTATTTAAAAAACAGACAACAGCCAGGGATAAAAAAAAACGTATTATAAGTAAACGCATTATAAAGAAACTACAGAATATTTCTTTTACACTGTAATGATATTAAAATTTAACTAATTTATAGGTTGTGGATCCGACGAATTCCGATGCGCATTCGACGGCTCCTGTATAGAAATTAGAAAACGATGTGATGGCGTAGCTCACTGCAGAGATGGTTCTGACGAAATCGATTGTGGTGAGTAATAAAGGATTGTTTGGAAGAAATTCCTCAAAAAGTAAATGAAAATATAGGAGCATTTTCAGAATTATCAGTTAACATAATTTTATGAATAAACATTTCTGCACATGCCTCATGTAATGGAATGGTAAGTATCTCGCTTGCTTTACTGGTCTGGCGATCACGTCTGCAAAGACAGAGGCAAGTTCCGTTGTAAGGACGGTACTTGCATATCTATACTGTTACGCTGTGATGGCTTCCGAGATTGCGTACGAGATGGCAGCGATGAAGTGGACTGCCGTAAGTAAAATGATACTAACAATGTTATGTTAGGGATAAGTGAACGTTGCTACTAACATAATTTAATTGTAATTTCAAAAGCATGCGCCTCTGATCAATGGCAATGTGATCGAGGGAGTTGTATAAAGCGTAGTAAGAGGTGCGACGGTCGCGTCGATTGTCCGACGGACAGATCCGACGAGAGACACTGCGTTGGTAAGATTGTATACGTTAGAACATTTCATACATTGCACTGTATTATACAAATAATAAATTCTAAAGTGATATCAGTTTTTGTTAAACTTTTTTCTTAGGTATAATTGTAATAACAATATTAAATATAAATTAACGAGCCAATTTATAAGAAAAGTTATAATTGCTTTATATTGTATATATTTTAAAATACATATCACACTTTTAACTATCGGCGTTGCATGTATTTCAGTTAATGGATACTTTAAATGCAGAACTGGCAAGTTAATACCAGAATATCAAAGATGCAATCGCCATTACGATTGCGATTCCGGAGATTATTCGGACGAACAGAATTGTCGTAAGTTTAGGAAAACCGTAACTTGTTTGTACTGTCTTCTCGATTTCACATTTGTTTCGTTTCTCTGTTGATCTGTTTTGTTTATTTCCCTATACTTTATTTTCGTTTCTTCATTATCTAGGAACTTCTTCTCTTGCACTTACACAGTGCCTATACAGCTTAAACTATACAATTTCATCATCTGTATTTTTTTACTTCGTGTCATCTTAAATATTACTTAATAGATTTTGTAGGTATAGTTGTGAATGTAGCACTTTCTTTTACCGGTCAGCATGTGGTGATGGCGACTTCAAATGTGACAATGGTTACTGCATTCCTGCATCCAAAAAATGTGACAGAACGCATGACTGTCAGGATGGTTCAGACGAACGAGATTGCACTTATGGTTTGAAACTTTTAAAATTCTATGACCAAGTTCATTCACATTCTTTTGGTAGATAGCATTGTCTGTATGAAGTATGAAGCGGTGGTGGTCACTGCGTACTGCTTCTACGATTACTTTAGGCACAGTCGAAGTACACGTAAAGCTGCTTGAATTTGCATTCATAAAAAAACATTGAAAGTATTTTAAATCATTTCAAATTGTATTAGAAATTACTATATTTATATTAAACACGACGTGCATGTATAAAAATTATTATATGCTTGTTGAATAATAAAGTACCAAAATGTTATTGGATACTTCATGCATCTACATATGCTTTTAATCGAAATAATATCTTGTATGAAATGTGTACAACCGAAATCAAAAATGAAACACCAATACTTTTTATTTTTTAAGCTTTGACTATATTTGTAATATAATTTGATATTTTTGGCAATCAAAATAATTTAACAACCATCGGTTTTATACAAGTACAATAACAACACAGCAATGTAAATAGTTGTAAAATTTTTCTAAATTTAAGCAATTATTATTATTTCGGTTATGGTACGTGGTTTATATCATGGCAGGCACAGTAAGCATGGCTTCTCAATATAATTGTTCAAGTGGACAATCCGTTCCTGCGGAGTCACGTTGCAATGGAACAACAGAATGCTTAGACGGTTCCGATGAAAAAAACTGTCCTTGTAAAAGAGATCAGTTTAAATGTCAGGACAATTCTTGTATAAATATCGCAAAAAGATGTAACGGTCACATAGATTGTCAACCTTCTGGGGAAGATGAATTCAATTGTGGTAAGTAGGAGGAAAGATTGCTGTACATGTCGTCACATCCAATCTATAGGTTTGTTAAGTATTTTATACATCTAGCTTGTTTATTTATGAATCTATATATAGATCTATAATTCTTAATAAATGTAACGAATGTAATTGTAAATTTGAATCCGCTTGTGCATGTGGATGTTTGCATGATCTATGTCATCCTGAAAAGGTGAGTATTGTGTTTAAATTATTAGTAGAATAGTCATTACCTTCAACTGTCATAATAATAACAGTATAATCTCCGTGTGATATAACGGGGCTTGATTAAGGATGACACTTTTCAGAGTTGTCTCGTTGTCCACCCGACAAATTCACTTGTGACCCTGGCTCCGAGGTGCCTTGTGCTACAAGATGTGATGGACAACAGGAGTGTTCCGCTGGAGAGGATGAAGACAGCTGCTTCGGTAAATAAATATTACTTCATATTATAAACATAACTATGTTCTCATATCAACTATTATTATATATTAACATTTTTTTATTATAATTTCTACACATATTTATGATACGCGCGATAAAGTTAGAATTTAAGGTGATTTAAAAATTGCAATGCGATTTATTACTTATTATGCCATGCGACTGATTTATATATTTTTATGGCTGAGCTTTTAGACAGTATTGTCAAATACAAATTAATAATATCTCTTTTAAAGATTGCAACCACGAGTGCGACGGCAGATGTTTAGACGATCAGCAAGTGTGTGACGGAATAGCCGATTGCTCTGATGGGTCCGATGAAGAGGAATGCCCTGATTGTAATGGATTGAATGACTTCAGGTAACATTATACGACGGTGTAATTATGTTAACATGCTCTGCGACTTAACATATTATTATCGGCAATGCGAATATATCTTGATTGATGAATGCAATGCGATCCTTTGATATACAGTATGTAAATAGGATGATTGTTATGAGAAAATTTATAATCTTTTCTGCGATTTGTGTTGTAAACACGCTTTCCATTGTCCATAGGTGTCAAAATAAAGAATGTATAAATGCTGCATATCACTGCAATGGCTTGATGGAGTGCTCCGACGGCAGTGATGAACTTAACTGCACTGCAATACGCGGTCCTGAGCCATGTAAGTTGATTATAAATAAACAATACTTAAATTCATATATTTAACAAACAAAGTTTATCCAATATCTTATGCAAAGAATATATCAAGGGTTTTAAAGATAGATTATAATAATAATAACATACTAAGTGTCTGTAGTGTCTAATTGAATCTACTGACTGATAACTTAATTAAAATTTGGATTGGTAGATGACACACATACACACACATACATTATTGCTTCCGATATTATATATATTTGTTAACAATTGGAAAGTCAAGTTAGTTGTTAGCTACTTTATACAAAAAGTAATGTTGTAGATAATAAGCATATAATATTAATATTGAATTTTATTTTTTGAATTTAGATAGCTGTAATTCAAATCAATATCAATGTCGCGATGGTTCGTGTATTGATATTCAATTCTTCTGCGACCACAATCCGGACTGCGTGGATGGGTCGGACGAAGAGAATTGTCGTAAGTATTAAACATATTAAAAAGAGGAATACAATGCGAATATCGAGCTTAATGAAAAGTTAAAACAGAGCACTAAAATGCATCTATAAACACAAAAGGGCACAATGCACTCACGCTTAAACTAATATAACACACCAATATGTATTTATGAATCTTCTTTGCACATATGAAATGCCACACTTGATTATCTCAATAAAAACCACGAGGATAGGGTAAATATGAGAAGTCGGAAGGTATATAATAAGCCAATATACAGCCTGGTTCATAACGAGGGCGTCCCGGTCCCCGTTAGAGATGACAACGTGCCAGGAGGCTGAATTTACCTGTTACGACGGTCGCTGCATCCCGCATATAAGACGATGTGACAATATCTATGACTGTTCGGACTTCTCCGATGAACAAAACTGTTATAACACCGGTATATCATACGTATTTCTTCCCCCCTTCCCCCGATTGAGGAATGCTGAATGTGGATTATACTTAGATCCGACGATATCCCGATGCTAATATTGACCTGTTTTTATTTAATTATTTTTAGTTCAGCGCACCAACTTCCAAAACTTCAGCATGTTATAAATATTACCTTTTACATATATTGTATTATACAAGTGCTTTATCGCTTTGCATGTTTCGCTGCTTTGTTATATTTAATGAATTACGAAAATACTTATGAGTAGTGTTATTTTATTTTTATCAATTGAAATGTATGTCTTTTTTATATTATATTTAAAGTGGTATAATTTAAGGTATGTTATTATTATTATTATTTATTTTTTATAGTTTGCGAGAACAATGAATGGGCATGCGAGTCTGGTCAATGTATTCCTGAGAACCGTTTCTGCGACGGCCGTCCGGACTGCTCAGACGGCTCCGACGAGAAGAATTGCATGACCACGTACAGACCCATCACCAATCCCCCCTCTTTCTACCCTTTCACAGACCCACCAAGCACCGTTCGCCCAAATGTTGATCCAAATACCTCACAAGATAAAATAAATACAGGTATATTAAAATTTTACACTAAGAAATTCGACCTAAATTCATAACGAAGTAAAGTTACAATTTGAGAAATATTAATTAATTATACAAATAGCTTTCTTTATTTTCAATTAATGCTGTTATTAAAAAAGCATTCCATGAAAAATTTACAAGACATCTGTATATATATATGTATACATACATAATATGTTTAAGACAATATTCTGTTCCTAGGTTCAGTAGTTTTGAATCTTAAGACCTATCCCGAGAAGCAAACAGTACGCAACGGTAAGTTGAAAATATTTTTTATATTTTTTAGAGTAAATTAAAAAATATTTTAAATATATTAGTAGATGCACAATGAGCACTAGGCTCCCCTAGTCTTTTTATGCCTGTGCCTGGAATCAAATAATTGACTTTTAAGAATAATTTATAAAAAACAAACAGGAAATAATAAATTTAAAACATTTTTCCTGCCAAACCATTATTTCATTATTTCTTAATGGTAACAATTAAAAAAACTATTATTTCAATGTGGTTAAATATCGATTATAAATACATAAATATTTGTACATCCTTACAAAGGATAGGACTGCAGGTAAGATTTAATGGTATATGGCTAAAAGATATATATAAGTATATACCATAGACTTAATATTCGCGGTATACCAAAGAATTATACGTAAGTAAACCGGATAAATGGGTTCCCTATAAATATATCTTACACTTATAAATTACAAAAAGATCTGGAAATGAGTCACTTAGAAAATATTTTCTTTAAACGTTTTTTTATTAAGAATTTAGCTGAATATGAGACTTATCTTTTTATGATTTAATTACAGTTTACAGATTCTTTCTTAAACTTTAGCTATAAGACGATGTTACTTGTCAATTTTCATAGTTTTAGGTTATCAGTAAATACCCCATCAGTTTAGATTCCGTTGAGAGATTCGAAATATGCGATTTTTGTGGCTTAAAGGGACGTGTTTTTCTCACAACTTCAAGGTGCTGTAGACCTTAGTATATGGTTTTAATTTCAACTATCACTTTGTTATCCCCTAAGACCCTTGAGAGTCTCGACAGATAGACAAACAGACCGGACGAACTGACATACGGACAACGAAGTTATCCTATAAGAATTTGTTTTTTTTTTCTTTTAAGCTTAAAAGCCAAAAAAAAATTTATAATATTTTCAAAACCTCCTAAACATCACTCAATCATGGAAATCATAAATAACGTAACAAAAAACAGAAATTCTACAACAGTTATCGAATAATTAGGGATTGGATTGTCTGTTATATATAGCGGATAAGTGTTCGAATAGAGGTTTGAACCATTCTATTCTGGTCCTATCTTCGAACTCTGCATCTTCCAATGTCATAGTATCATAAAATATAATGAGGTCATATCTTAAGTATTTTGAAATATATCCCGGTGAAATACAGCAACGTGATTAGTTAAGCCGTTTTATTCCTCGCTAACAATACATATAATGCTTAGTTGTAAATAGTATAAAATAAAAGGTAAGGTCAACTTAGAGATAGTGGTCTTAATCAAATTTTTTTCTCCACTTTTATTTTTCTTCTAATTGTGTCTATTTTCTAAGTTATATATCCTTGTATATAATTAGTTTAATATTTTTCTTATTATTCTTTCATGGTGGCGGTACAGTCCACAGCGGTGAGTTAGTATGAATAGTCTTGGGTGAAATTAATCAAGGGTTTATAATGTTACTGAAACATTTAATGAAAATCACATTCACATCAGTTATTGAAATTATTTCGTTATTCTTAACACATCTTATTGAGTTTTGCATGATATTTTATTATAAAATAACGTTATTAAACAAATGTGGAGTTTAAGTGGGATTTTCATAGTTAAAAATCCATTAATATATATGGCGAGTGGCATGCAGGACCCTGAGGTCTGAGGGTCACGTACATATAAATTAACAACCATGTTAAATATTAGGTGCAAATCATATTTATATTTAATAATAAATTTAGGACAAATTTAAAACACTCCTTTCATTTATTTCGTAATACACTGCATGTTTAATCTTCAAAATTCGTCGGTTTAGGAGATAGTGGGGTGCAGTTAAATAAAATTATCAATTATCAAAGTCAGAGTAAAGTATGTTTTATGATAAAATTTAACATTTTTAATATAACACTCTAAACAATTGTTTTATTTTGTCGTTTTCATACTAACAAACATACTCTGTGTTTATAAAGGAATCATTTGTAACAAGTGTTACGTAACGTATTTGAAATTTGAATATAACTGTTAGTATAGAAAACCATAAATCATCCAACGTCATATCAGGAATGTACGGGATTGTTAAACACCCAAATACAGTAAAATTAATACTATTGTATCGTGTATCGCAGGGGGAGATGTAGTTTTCTCTTGTCGAGATGAGAGCGACTTAAGAGCTCCAGTGCGATGGGTTAGAGAGGGAGGCAGACCTTTGAAACCTGGTTCCATAGATAGAAACGGTCGTCTGGAAATAGAGAGAGTGACGGTAAATTATTTAATAATAGTAATATTAATTTAATTTAGAATATATACTTTAATATTACATGTTATTTTTATTAAACAGACTGCCGATAGCGGCGTGTATATCTGCCAAGTGCCGCGGTATCTGAGTTCACCCGGATCAGAAATTCGAGTTACCCTGGTTGTAGAGAGAAACGGTAAGTGAAGCATTCGAATATATTAGAAATAATATTATGTTCTATGAATTTGTTTCTTTGTGTACAGTATACATGAATTGTACACGCTGTATTGTTGTACGGTGTCTTAACTGAAATTACTTTTTCTTTTGAGTTGCGTCATAATACTGAACGTTTACTTAGACGGAGTTGTAGGTAACAACTAGTTTTATAAGAAGAGCAAATGATGAGAACTCCAAAATATGTCTACATTTTATTATGTTAAATGTTTACATATAAAATAAATATCAACCTGTTAGCCCCAATAGAATGTCATACACAATTAAAATGTTGGCAATACAGTATCAATTTCTTAAAACAATTTCTCCTTCTGATATGTAGGATAACATATTGATTTATAGCCTGTAATATTTTTTCTCTACAGCACCCAGTGCTAGTGCACCTTTCCCCAAGTGTTCAAGTTACGAAGCCACCTGTGGGAACGGACAGTGTATAGCTAGATCTTCAATTTGCGATGGCAAACAAGACTGCCAAGATGGATCTGATGAAGACTCTTGCAGTAAATATGATTAATTTTAATGAAATGGTTTTCAAATATTATAAAAATTTTAACAATTTTTCTCCTTTTTAGACATTAATGGAGTGTGTAATCCAAATGAATTCCAATGCGCGAATCGAAAGTGCATTTTAAAATACTGGGTTTGTGATTCCGAAAACGACTGCATGGATGGATCTGACGAACAAAATTGTGGCTCATATGATGCTAGTAACAAATGTTTGCCAGTTGAGTTTGCCTGCAAGAGCAATGACCAGTGTATACCCAAGACCTACCACTGTGACGGCCAGAAGGACTGCGAAGATATGTCAGACGAATTGAATTGTGGCAAGTATTTTTATATTCGTATAGACAGAGGTATCTTAACAACACTTTAGCCGGGGTTTACAAATTGTGAGATGGATAGTGCCGTCTTAAAGATGTTTGTCAATTTGCATACATTTCCTTATGGTATAAATGACGGGTTACCTAACTAGGAATACGTCAAAGAATTTCACCCCTTCGAAGGTTACGTGGATAGAATCGCGAAATCAAAACGCTTTCTATGTCTAGGTTTGGTTCTTTAGATGATGAGATATGAATGAAATAGGGAGGTGGTTTATAGTATTGTTGAAAAAACTGCCAAAATTTTACCTTGGACATAGTAAAGCTGTTGGTAAACTGAACAGGAATAATCAAATTTATAAATTCTTATTGAGACATCTCTTTCTTACCACTTTCTGAAAATATTTTACATATTTTAAGTATAACTGTGCAAATAAAATATTTATTATATTATAGCACCCGTATACATTACGAAGCAACCGTCGCCGGCAAATATAAGATTGAATCCTGGAGATACCCTAACTCTAACTTGCGAAGCTCAAGGAGTACCAGTACCTCTAATAAATTGGCGTTTAAATTGGCGCCATGTGCCTGAGAAATGTGTATCGACTTCCACTAATGAAGGCATTGGAACACTGACGTGTCCAGATATGCAAGTAGGTTACAAATGCCTACTTATAATATTCATAAGATAATTGTTACATACCTAATTTTGTTTAATTTTAAAATATACAAAATAATTCTATGTTGTATACTTGTTGTAGCCTGAAGATAGTGGTGCTTACTCTTGCGAAGGAACAAATAATAAAGGGTCTTCCCTTGCTCCACAAGATTCTATTGTATTCGTCAACAGAACTGCTGGCATATGTCCTGCTGGTTACTTTAACAGGTATTTTTATTACATTTTGATTTTATTATAACATGTATTTAATAAAATTTTTAAACTATATTTAGTTCGTATTTATATATATTATTTCTTATTTATTCACAGTGAAGCCCGATCTCAAAATGAGTGCATCCGATGCTTCTGCTTTGGAAAATCCACACAATGTCAAAGTGCTGATCTATTCATATTCAACATGCCACCATTACTAGGAGAAGGAGGAACTAGACTTGTCGGTGTTAAGTCATCACCGTATGGAGATGTTATTGTTGAAAAGGACCAACAGATTACCAACCAATATTACTACGAGCCGCTTAGAAATGGAGCTATGGTATAATTTTAAATTTTTTATAATTATTTGAATTCAAACTATGACTTATCTTGTCAATTTATTTTTTCTTTCTGGTTTATTAAGGTCACAAAACTTGCTGCGGCGTTTACTAGAAGTGTCGGTTCTCATCCGTACCTCACACTCCCGGAAACATACAACGGCAATCAATTGACTTCTTACGGAGGCAGCATTAAATACAGGTTGTCACCACACAATCCACAGCGATATGTTATAGATGACAACATTCCGGATATAGTCATTATGGTAAGTGTTACGTATCTAGTCTGTAAAATTATGAAAGAATGAAAGATATTTATTAAATTTAAATATCATTTCTGTTTTAGGGTAAATATCAAACTCTTCTCCACCGAAGTCGCACAGACCGTTTCAGAGAACCTAATATTAATGCACGTTTGACTCCCGGTGATTGGCAAAAACCTAGCTCAAGAGGTCTAGTTCAAGCAACAAGGGAAGACATAATGATGGCGTAAGTTGGTAGTAATTTATCTAAACCCATTATACACGTAATAAAATATATTAAATATATATTACTTTTAGATTGGACGACATTACAATGATTCTCCTCCGAGCGGATTTGAATAACGTTGGTGTAAATATCACTGATTTCAATATGGAATCCGCCCAACGCAACAACGTAGGACTTGGGTCTGCAAGTCTTGTAGAAGAGTGCACATGTCCCAAAGGATACAAAGGAAGATCATGCGAGGTTAGTTACACAAATATTTTATTACTCAATCGAAAAAAATACCTTTAATAACGTTAGGACACCATTTTTTGTTGAAGTCCTTATTGAGCGTAATATTATTTTTAACTAAATTTTTTTTTAGAAATGCTCTGATGGATTTGAGAGACAAAGTGGAGGACCATGGAATGGTACCTGTGTTCCGAAGGCGCCTTGCCCACCGCTCACTTACGGTGACCCCAGCAGCGGTGGTGATTGTAAACCATGCCCGTGCCCACTCACAAACCGAGGCAACCAGTTCGCCAGATCATGCGCGGTTGGCCCGAGCGGAAATGTCGTATGCGAATGTCAAGTCGGGTAGGAACTATCACAAATATATATCCCGTTAATGCCATGAAATAGGAGGTTTATGTTCGTTATTTATGAAATTTGTATATATTTATCAGATACGAGGGTCCAGATTGCAGTTACTGTGCCTCTAATTACTATGGTAATCCTTTGATTCCTGGCAACTCTTGTCAACCTAAAGTCGAAGATAACTGCAACCCAGTAGGAACAAGTCAAGTCCGTCCTCCTGATGAATGCGTCTGCAAAGAAAATGTGCAGGGACGCTATTGTGACCAATGCAAAAATGGTTCTTTCTATTTGTCTAATGACTTCAGGTAAATAACACATGTTTACAATATTTAGATAGTGGATATGCCACTATATTTCTATATAACAAAAGAAGGTTATATATGACTTGTTTTATTATTTCGACAGGACAATTCTATGAATTATAAACCTAACTTTATTTTATATATTTTTTCAGACATGGTTGCGCCTTATGTTTCTGTTCAGGAGTATCCCACGAGTGTAGAATTAGTAACTTGCGTCGTAAAACCACTAGCGTTCGCTTTAATGTACCCCAAATAGTAGATCAGTTAAAGGTTTATAAGAGCGCGCTGAACGGGCCAGCGGGTTCAGTGAGATACAGCATACCAATTGAAACCGAACTACAACCAGAGCTTTATAATGACGAAATTATTCTCAGCGGCTACGAACGTTCCCAACCTTCAATATTCTATTGGAGTCTTCCCACCAGGTATAATAATTGTGTTTATGAAATAGTATATCTATCAATAAAAATAAACCTCTTGAAAAACGTACTTAACTACAATATTGTAACCCAATGGTCTTATTAATCTTAAATTTACATTTTTACGCTATTCAAGTTAGGTTTGAATTGTTCCTTTGAATTATCTAGATGTGATTATTCAGTATGTAAATATTTGAATGTATCATAATTCACGTATAAAATTAATATTATAGTTTTTCAATTGACTACCAAATTTTTTTTAATGAAAAAGTAAATATATGTAATGTGTATTTATAGAAATGAATAATTATAATTGCTTATAGTTTCGCCGGAGACAAGGTTACTTCGTATGGTGGCTATCTCAATTACGAACTCAAACATATATCACATCCGGGCGGACAAAATTTGAGAAATACCGCAGCCGATGTTCAATTGATCAGTGTGAGTATTCAATTTATAATTATAATATAATAATATAGCAACAGATGATAAGAGATTTAGACAACAATATAATTTAATTTAATTTTACAGGATAACCATCCAACATTCCATTACTTTGGCAATTTTGTGCCCGACAGTGACGGTTATCTAAATGCTTCTGTTCAATTTTTAGAAAAAGGATGGCAAAGGTACATAATTATAATTTTAACTCTCACTTGAATTGTATCAAAAAAAAAATAATATAACATTATTATCCATTTTAGACCCGACGGTAAACAAGTCTCTCGAGAATATTTCCTTCTCGCACTGGCTGACGTGAAGGCTATTTTAGTTAAGGCAACTTATTCTACGGAAGCCGATTTAGCATCTATTGTGAGTGCCAGCATTGAAACAGCGGAACCAAACGGCAATGGTCCATTGGCACAACACGTCGAACAGTGTGTGTGTCCCGTCGGTTATATTGGTACATCTTGCGAAGATTGTGCTCCAGGTTTTACAAGGTGAAATTAATATTATTGAAACAAAATATTTCGTGGAACAAAATTTTTTTTTTTCATAATGTTTAAAAATTTCATTTCGTAGGAGCTCAAGTGGCCTTTACCTCGAACATTGTGACCGGTGCAGCTGTAATGGACATTCGTCTAATTGTCACCCAGAAACAGGCGTTTGCTATGTGAGTTTACCTGAAATTTTAATAAAGTATCAGTCGAAAGTGAGACACGTCTGTGAGATAAAGATACAGATATTGTCATTGTTCATTAATAAATATGTTCATAGTGAACCTCCGATGCAATCTTAAAATATGTAACAGTTAATTCTAATGTGTTTTTAATTTTTTAAAGGACTGCAATGACAACACCAGTGGACCAAACTGTGAATATTGTAAGGACGGTTACCAACGAGACCAATATAACAACTGCGTCCTCCAAAACCCCACAGAACGACCGACATGCAAGTAAGTTACAAATTTTATATATATTTATATAATATAAAACATTACGAGAATTAAATAAACATTCTCATCATTTCTTTAAGTCGATAGAAACTTATGTGTGTTCAAAGATGTAGAAGGTTATTATATTTTAAACTTTCAGTTGTGATCCACGCGGTGAAGAAATACCATGCGATGCTTCAGGACGTTGCTTCTGTAAACAAAACGTTGAGGGCGAATTTTGTGATCGCTGTCGGCCGGGAACATTTGGATTAGATGAAAATAATCCATTCGGCTGTCACTCTTGTTATTGCTCCGGTGTAACAAGTGACTGTCGTGAAGTAAGAATAATTAAACATAAAGTTCATCCAACCCAAGTCCTAAATTCCTAATACACTAAATCTTTTTTGCAGGCTAGTCATTACAGCCGAGTATCGTTAGGTGCCCCGATATTCGATGAGAACAATGGCGGATACACATTAATGAACTTAAATGCGGATCAAGTCATAAATGATCAGTTCCAATCAGCTCCAAAGGAAAGTGAACTCACCTACATATTCTCTCAAGCCCCCACCGAAGAATTGTTCTGGTCATTACCGGTCTTCCCAGGTATATTCATATTTTTAGATTTAAGGCTACTTTAATAAGAATTAATTCATATTATATTAACTACTAATTATTATCAAGTATGTTTCCTTTTATATTCGTCACTAAGAAACAAATGCCTAAAAATATGTAAATTATTTGAAAGATACTTAACATTATAGTTTTTTATAAAAAATGACCGCGCCAGTTATTCTAATACGATCTTTTCAAAGATCTATTTCATTAGAAGCTAATAAGATATGGTGATTTTTAAAAGCAAATATATGTACAGGTAATCGAGTTTTGTCATACGGCGGAACTTTGTCCTTAACCCAAAAATTCGAAGCTGGTAGCGAAATTACTTCGACGTCTGGTACTGATGTAGTTTTAATTGGTAGTGGTATTTCTGTGTACTGGACTAACCCAGTACCGTTTAGAAGTGGAGTGGCACAAGTGAGTATTTTGAGTTTCTTTCAAATATCAACTTTCTAAATTGCTTATTAACAGTAATTGTAATTATTTTATAGAGTTATCAAGTTCCATTGCGTGAAAATAATTGGTTTATATTAAATACTGGAAACCCTGCCAGCCGGTATGAATTCATGTCTGTATTGAAGAACCTTAACAGGGTGTTAGTGCGAGCTACATTAAGTACATATAATATTTACTCTACATCAATTGCTGATGTCTCAATGGATATCGCTGCCGAAGGATCTGACAGTACTTCGCCGGCAGCTAAAGGTGTTGAGGTCAGTGTGAAAAATAAAATTGTTAGCATTTATTTAACAAGATATAACTTAAAATAAATTCCCTTGTAGATCTGCTTATGTCCCGAAGGCTACACCGGTACTAGTTGTGAACTCTGTACTCCTGGATATTACAAAGACCGAAACGATAGATGTCAAAGATGTAACTGCAATGGTTATGACTGCCAAATAAATAGCTATGACCAAGTGATATGTAATTGTCCTCCGCCTTACACTGGGCCGGACTGTTCAACTGTTGGTGGGTATTTATGTTAAAAAATAAATACATATAAGTATTAAAACAAAATGACTCCTATGGATTGCCTCTTGGTATTGGTATGGTCGTGTAATGCGAAAGAATGAGAAGCATGAAGCAAAAGTGTTAAGTATGAATGTGGATGGAAGTAAGAGAAAAGGGTGACCGAAAACCACTTAAATTTAGAATCGTATGATAAAATAAAAGAAGAAGAATGCGTGGAATAAATTGCTATATTGCATCTATCTCAATTAATTGGGATAAAGACAGACAGACAGACGGGGATTTATTAATAGATAAAGATATCATTCGCCATCTATTTTATGTTATTATTATAGTATATTTATATTTCTCACTTGTTTTGAAAATATTGCTAACTACCAGGCCTGATCATGGAACTACATCCCACTCTACACGATGACTTCCATAATTCATCGATAGTCAATGTAACATTCACATGCAAGTACAGAGCACCCGAACCTTTGAGCATTAAATTTTACTTCGAGGGACTGGAAATACAACCAGAAAAACATTATACGGAGTCAACGTTGTATAAAGATGGTTGGCGTGGTGAACACACGTGGCATACTGTCTGGAATACCAAGCGGCAAGGAGAAATTTATGAATGCCGAACTATTACTGAAAAGGGATTCATGTTAGGGGTTTTGTCTACCACATTACCAGAAAAAGGTAGCCAAAACCATAAAGCCATATGTTCTGTTGCATTGTCCAGTCCCGTGTCCTTTATAAATGTTAAGCTTTTTGTTATTGGGCTACGACATAAATTAAATATGTTTGGGTCCAAAACTCATAAAATATATCAGCGTTAATTGTTGTGTCCTTTGCGTTATATAATTTTGTGCTATTTGTTATACGTATATGCGTTATTACCTATATGTAAATCATGATATTTATGTATGTGTTTACAGGTGTACTTAATTGTGACGAGAGTGTGGTGTATGGATTTGTTAAATTTTTTTTTCGTGTTCTATTCAGTGATGTATATAAATATGTTAGAAGTACTAATTTTCTTCTCTTTATAGGTGGTGACCCAGGTTACGATACAACTACGCGAGCTCCGCCACCACAAAGCACAGTAATTGTGAGAATCAGCGTACCCTCAATTAAAATTCAAGAAATAGGCAGTACAGTTAACTTCACATGCCAGGCGCAAAGCGTCATGGTTCGAAATAACTTAAGGGTGAATTGGTATAAGGCTGACGGTAACTTGCCGCAAGACAGAACTCAAATAGATCTGAGAACAGGAATGCTACTTATTACTAATTTACAAGTGTCCGACAGCGGTAAATACATTTGTGAGACCAGTGATGGCTATTCCACCGGACAAGCTTTTGCTACTCTCAAAGTACCAGGTATAGCAATAATATAACAAAAATACATTTCAACTAATATGCTTTACATAATTCTATACTATAAGCGTACAAAATAATATATTTTATAATTTTCTATATCTTTCATGCTTACTTTATATGGATTAGTTGTACCTGATTGGGTATTCTACGCAAAAGGTAACTGAACGCAACATTAATAAAAGCTAATACAGAATTTGAAGTGTTTAGTTAAGAAGCAGTTACAAATATATTGTTTTTTTTTTTAAATATATTTTTACATTAAATCCACGTAAAAAAATCGATGTTAATCTGTAAATCGCTAAATTACACACAGGTATTGAAAGTGGAATCGAATACAAAAATTATTAAAAATATATAAATATATTTTTATTTTTAGGCAATGACGTGACTCTACCGAAGGTCTCTATAACCCCTTCAGTAAAGGAATATTATGAAGGAGATAGAGTCGAGCTAAACTGCGAAGCAACTGGTAATCCTGCTCCTAGAATAACTTGGCAAAGAGCTTCTAACCGTGCGTTGCCTCTAGCACTTGAAACTTACGACTCATTGCTTATATTAGAAAGTGCGAGCGTAGAAGATACTGGCGAATACAGGTAATTGTTACCTATGACTGTAATAAATTATATCTAAGTGTAGAAACTTATAAACAATCATTTTACAGATGCATAGCAACAAACACAGCTGGATCCACCGACCGCACCGCCATTATAACAGTACGTCGTAGAGTAACCAGACCTCGGGACAAATTGACTGTATCTTCACTTGCGCCACAGATCAACGAAGGAGAAAGTGCTAGAATAGCTTGCACTGGAACAGTTAACATACCTGCAGGAACAATCGATTGGACCAGGTTGGTGATTGAAATAATTAAACTTATTTTTATTTTCTTTAGATCGTACTAATACAATTATATAATGCAGACAAGATGGCACCGCACTCCTCCAAAATGTTCGATCAATCAACGGAGTTTTATATATTGACAATGCAAGAGTAGAAAATCAAGGAGTGTATATTTGTCAGACCACATCATACCAGGTCGATCCAGTTCTAATCGTTCTAACTGTATTTGGAACAAGTGTCCCAGTTCAAGAACCAAACGTAACAGTATCTGTGAATAATCTCAGAATTCCTACGGGAGGTATTGGCAAGATTGAATGTAATCCGCAAGGATATCCCTTACCTTTGATAAGATGGACAAAGGTTAGAGATTATATTACAAATTGCACGCATGTTTTAAACTGTGAAAAAATATATATTAACACTTTCATAATCTTTATAGTACCAAGATTCTTTCGGATCAGGGACCAGTCAAAGAGATAATGAGCTGATCATAACACAGGCTCAAGATAGTGACAAAGGGTACTACCTCTGCGAAGGAACTGTTGATGGCAGACCAGTCGCACAATCTTACGTCTACGTTGATATAGAAAGTAAGTAGTAAAATTATACTTAATACAAATAAATTCACAAAAAAAAAGTATAGATATATTAATTTTATTTCCATGTAATAATGTTTTTATTATTATATAATATTACAGAACGTGAAGCGCCTGTCGCCCAAATTTTCCCTCCGGGAGAAAGTCTGGTAGCTTTAGGTAGTCAATTTGAATTACACTGTAGAGTCACTGGAGGCATTCCAGCTCCAGTTGTTACCTGGGGTAGAAATGGAGGTCGCCCAATTCCGAGCCACGTTGATATCATGCAGAATAATAAATTAAAGTAAGTAATATTCTTCATTGCATGCATAATAATAAGGTTCTCAATGTTAATTTTATATGATATATATGATTTTTATTCAAAAACTATATTAATTTTGTTTTTAGGTTCAATACTATTGAAGTGAATGATGAGGGTCAATATATTTGTACCGCAACCAACGAGGCCGGTTCAACTTTCGCCACTGCTACAGTTAGAGTACGATCACCACCGGAAATAACCATCATACCGAGTACATACAACGAAGTAATTCGAGACGACAGTCTTACGATTGAATGCCGTGCTGACGGACGACCCGAACCTCTAGTCTCTATCATATGTATGTAATATTAGACAAAATAATAAAGAAAAATGTGACACAATCTTATAACATTTTAATTTATTCCCACAGCGAGTATAGATTCCCGCGAAATAGTGCCTCCAACTCCAAGAAGGGCGTTGTTTACTATACCGAATGTGAAAGATAGCGATGAAGGAGAATATATATGTATAGCTACTTCTGATGCTGATGTAACGAAGGAAGAATTCGTTATTCGTGTGGAGAGAGGTGACGGTGGGACTGGAGATTATGGTAAAGACTTATTTATTTTTTGTAGATTCGATATTTTTGTATATAATTATATAAATAATTAAAATCGTTCTAGATACGGGAAGCGGTGATGGGGAGTATCCAAATTATATAGAAAATCAACCAAGTAGCTTGTTAGCTATCGAAGGACAGACGACTCGTATCGGGTAGGTTATATATCTAATATAATCGCGTATACGTGCACGAAAGATTTAGTAATATAAATACCCGTAATTTTTTTTTCAGTTGTAACGCATCTGACTTTAGAGTCTCATGGAATCGTTCAGATAGACAACCATTACAATACAATGCTAAGGTCGTTGGAAATGAACTAGTTATATATAACGTAAGTAATATTAGTTGCTTTTAATGAAGTAAACTCGAGTAATATTTCAAAATCAAAATATTGGTACACTTACTTCGGTGTTGCAAGGATTTTATTTATTGAAAGTTAATAAACGAGTACCTGTACGTCTATGAAACTTACATATTATAAAATTTTTAAATAAACAAGGAACTGTCCTCTTCTTTTATTATATCAACTTTATTTATTACAGACTTCGAAGAGTGACTCAGGAAGATACGAATGCACACTCATTAACGAACGTACTGGAGACGTCCAACATTCTGTGTATACCAGTCTTCAGGTGATGGCACCACCAAGAATAACTCTCAGGCCCCCAACACAAACAGTATATCCTGGCCAGTCTCCCATCGTTGAATGTGTCGTTGATGGAGATAACATTATCAGTGTTGCGTGGAGACCGGTCAACAGATGGAATTCTAGGTATGTAATTAATAATAATAAAATTAATATAGCCAAGTACTAACTATCTACAAATATATTTAAACCCTAGCCGCGTTGAAACACACGGCTCGACTCTGATATTCCACCAAATTGAAGTCGAAGACGCCGGTGAATATGAATGCTTTGCAATGAATAGAATAGCAAACGCTACTGCTGTCGCTAAAGTCATAGTGAGCGGTAAGTTTTTTCAATTTTATTTTTGCTTGATCACACAAATCCTTACAAGCACGAAACAAATTTATTAAAAATGATTTTGGCACAATCACGATTATTATATAATACAATTAAAAACACTTAAAATTTATGTGGTAGTGACTATTTTGATAATAGAACACTGTTTTATATTGTTTGCTGCGCATTTGATTACGATAAGTTTTTAATATAATTGTTAATGTTGGACTTCATAAGGGACCTGTTGAATGAACATTGAATGATCACTTTTAAAGCCTCCTCATTCAGATATTAAATCCAATGGCAATCAATGCATGTAATAACCCTTCATAGAAGATACCCATCGCACGACATCGGAGTCCCATGATAACGAGCAGATCGCGCATGTCGGTGCGGCCGTGCATCTGAGCTGTAACGTCACGCAGCCCGGATACAGAATTCGTTGGACCAAGGATGGCAGATCTCTACCACGATCCGTGAGCCAAAAGAATGATGGCTCACTTTTCATTCGACTCGCTAAGAAATCTGACACCGGTCGCTATGTGTGTATCATAAGAGACGCATACGGGAGGCAGACCACTAATTACATCACTCTTCAAATCGAGGGTCAGTTCAGTGTGAGACGCATCAGTATCATTGTGATTTATTTAGTTGGTGTCATAAACCACTCATCGCCGACCCCCGAAGCATTTTGCTTAAAAGTCTTCTACATCAGACTAACATTTACATTTAACGTATGTTAAGTGGCATGCTTAGCGGATTCCTGGATGACTAATATCTTAATTTGACTTATAAATTTTATAACCTGGCTTATTATTTTTAGTGTAATAGTTCATATTATAATTGTAATAATCAGGTGTAATATATTTTTATTTTACGCAAAGGTAATGATTGCTTGGCAAACCAGTTTCGTTGTTATGACGGCAGCGGATGTATAGATGAAAATTATTTGTGTGATGGTTACGACGATTGTTCTGATTTAAGTGATGAGAATAATTGCATTACGAGAAATAAACGCTTATCGAGGAAATTATTGGATCGGAAAATGAACGATACCGGTAACTCTTGGTTTAAGGGTTGTGACTGTGCGGGTCCTTGTGCGGTTGTGTCGGGATGAATAATTGTTAATTAATATATTATTGATAACTTAGTTTTAAATATATTATTCACAACGGTAATGGATATCGGTCTAACTGAAACAAATCTACAAAATTACTACTGTATTTGTTAATCATTAGTTTATATTTTTATGTTTAATTTAAATTACATAGATGCGGCATTTTAAAATCATTTCCTTATATGTTATTAACAGTCTTTGAATAGTAACACTCGCTTCGCATGCTTATTACTATTTAGGATAGTTATATGATATTTATGTGTATATTATTATAATGCACGAATTGAAATTATAATATAATATAATTATAATGGATTTATATATTAATGCTCTTAATTTTATTTAAAGGACCTCGAGATCAGTTACCGTCTCTTGTATCAATTGACAAACCGCGAGGACCGTTAAGGGTTGGTGAAAACGTAAAAATTATATGTAGGGCTAGCTCCAGAGACGTCAGAGTATACTGGGAGAAATACAATACTAACGAATATGTACAGTCCACCGTAAGTATTGATATAATATTAACAATAATATGTAATATATTCATTAATATTTATAGCGGCTGATACTATATTAATAATAATTTACACAGCCCTACGACGGTGTTGGTGCTATATTAGAAATACCAGGAGTACAGCAGCTGGATGCAGGTGTTTATAGATGTATTGGACAAAACCCTTATAGGCAATCATCATATGAAGACTTCAATCTTGAAGTTATTGGTGAATAAATTATATTTTATTATCAAATATATATTTAATTATTTGTGATTGTATTTTATTTATGTTTTGTTTTCTAGGCTCACGCGAACCGACTTATCCGCAAAATGATGATGACACGACAATAGAAGCTCATTTAGGAGAAAATGTTAACCTTCCATGCGCTTACGATTTACGAGAACCTGCAAATAAAGAATGGAGAAGGGAGTATTCCCAGCTCCCATCCACCGCCAGGCAAAATGAGGTTCAGTCATTTTTCAACTACTATTAAGTATTTTGAATAATTTTTTACATGTGATGATATATTAATGTGTATTTTTCTCGTGTTCAGAGAGGACTATACTTAGAAAATGTAACAGAGGCAGATGTGGGTACTTACATATGCAAAGTATCAAACAATCGTGCTCGGAAGGATTATAAAGTTACTCTTAAAGTAGTTGGAGTCATTCCCAAATTTAATGGTGACGGCTGGTTAACCCTTAACACCCTAAACGACGCTCACGTTAGGTTCAATATAGAAGTATCATTTAAACCATCCGGTTCGTACATATAATATAGTTTATTGTATAAGCAAAGGGATAGTTTAAAAAATAAAAAATATTTCAGATCCCAACGGAATAATTTTATACAACAGCCAAAATAAGGAAGGAGGTGATTATTTGGTGTTACAGTTAGTAGATGGCGTCCCGAAGTTTACTCTCAAATACGACACATCAGATCCACTCGTTGTAACCGGAGATCCTCCATTACAACTTAACGTCTGGCACACTGTTCGTTTGAGTAGGACTGAATCTAGAGGTAATATTCATATTTACAAGTACTATAGAATATAATAAAAATATAAATTACAATTGTTTCATTTTTTATGTTTTTCTAGTAACGATGGCTGTTGACAACAACGATCCATTCATTGCTGAATTGCCAAATCCGTATGGGGTGTTAGATCTATCTTCACCTTTATACATAGGAGGCGCACCAGACCAACGACCAATTGAACTCCAAGACGCTACCGGGTAATCATGATATCTCTATAGTTTTATCTTAATTGTATAGATTATATATTCTTTCTTTAATATAATGTATATGTTCGTTTCAGTTTCATTGGATGCGTAAGCATGTTGATATTAGGTGAAGAAGAAAAGAATATAATGGGAGAAAGTATAATCAAATATAATGTCAGAGAGTGCAATTCATGTACGCCAAATCTTTGCTTAAACAATGGTGTTTGTCAGGTAAAATACTATTTCATAAAATGTACAAAAAAATATAAATAAGATTACTAATAAGAGAGATTAAATGTATTATGTGTCAGCTTAACATTTTGACATAAGTGAAGTGGACAAAGTATAAGGGTAAAGATATTTTAGTCGACAACAGGAATTAGGATTCAATTTATGATTTGTAAAAAATGTTATTTTAAAGGTTTCTTTACATGTAACATATTATATAGTATAATTACTTTCTTTGACAAAAATTAAGAGGCTTTCAATTAATTAAACAAATGTTTTCAGGAAGCACGTAATGAGCGGGGCTACACGTGTCTCTGTGCCACTGGGTACGCTGGGTTGAACTGCGACCGGACCGGGGAAGCATGCCGTCACGGGCTATGCGGTCCCGGTAAATGCACAGACACGGCAGATGGCTACAAATGTGCCTGTCCCGTAACATACACCGGCAGAAAGTTAGTATAAAAAATGTTACAAATCGTCATATTTTAACTTACATATAAATTATATATGTTATTTTTATTACAGCTGTGACGTTAAACAGAATATTGACTATCCAGCGTTCACTGGAAGCGCATATTTGGCGATAAAACCCCCGAAAACCTCGCGATTCCTCCGTATGACTATGAAAATCAAGGCTAAGCCTCCTGTAACGGATGGTATTATAATGTACTGCGCTCAATCAACTCGAGGCTATGGTGGTTTCACCTCCCTCGCTGTGCACAACCGCCGTCTGGAGTTCCGTTACGACCTTGGAGACGGTTAGTATTATTCAATAGTAATATAGATTATTTTATTGAGCTGAACGTAAGCGAAGCTCTTAACCGTTCATTTTGCTGTTTTACGACATCGGTAATTTTAAAACCTATAGATGTATTTTTTTGGAATTTGGCCCATGGCTAGATCTTTTAGATGGTTCTGCAAAAAACAGAACAAAAAATTCAGTCTAGAAAAAAAGTTTAAAAACGTTGAGATTCATTTAAAAGACAGATATATGGTATTAATTTTATTGATGATGAACTGATTTTCTTTTCAATTGAGATTCTAAACCGATAGTTGCTGAGCATGTTATAGAGCAATAATATATGCTAAGTTTGTTAGCATTAAAGCAGGGGAGGGCGCTCAGCTAAACTCCCGCAGCGCACGACGGCGAATCCTAGTTGTTAAAACAAATCAGATCTCTTAACAGTTTATTTAAACTATCTTCGAACTATTTTCTACCATTTAAATATAGATCGAATGTGAAGATTTAAACTTTATTTGAGTGTCTCATAGAAAACAACCACACAAGTATTTATTAATTCTTCACAGCAGCCTATATTGGTTCATTATGATATTTATTTCTTATAAACAAACGTGATTATTTTTCTTTCAGGCACAGAACCAATAGTCCTCATCAGTAATAAGACTCTTGAGCCTCACACGTGGACTGACGTCAGTATTGCACGCGTTGGTAAAGTTGTATCATTAAAAATAAATATGAATGAAAACTATGAAGCCAAATTACGATCAACAAAGGTATAACGCGATTATATAGAAATTAAATTAAATATCGTAATCTTTTATATATTTTTCTAAAATAAAAAAATGAAAATATTTGTAGGAACTTACGTTAGATACACCGATGTTCGTCGGAGGTGTGGATGACTCAATATTCCTAAACAACAACACCGGTGTAACTGGAGGATTTAGTGGGTGTATCAAAGATGTAAGTAAAATTACTTAAATTGGAAATATATTTTCGAGTAGGGTGCTTGCTATATTTCTATTTCATATTTATTTTAATAATTAATTAATATCTCAGCAACAATAAAGTTAGAAGTTTTTATTGTGAAACCATAATTTTATGATCTTTATTATTAATTTTCATAATTTGTAATGTAGATCAATTTAATTTTTATAAATAGTGAATATATATTGTAATTGTTATTTTACAATGCACAGGTCACTCTTCACGGTGATCAGTTAGATCTTATCAATGCTTCCATCCAGTCCGCTAATGTTCAGGAGTGTGTGAACTATGAGCGCGGTGATATATCTTCGGTGAGTAAAATATTTAATCAAAATAAATTAATAACACTGTTTCTATATAAATAATTCAAAATTATAATTGAATAAAACACAGGACGAGGAAATCTGCAGCCAATGCCGTAATGACGGTTACTGTTTGGATTCTGAACAAACATCTTGCACTTGCCCCCCTGGTTTCACTGGACAGCTCTGTGAAATACGCGTACCAAGTAGTCGTCAAATAGACCCGTGTGCATCTTCGCCTTGTCAAAATGGTGGTACCTGCAAAATTGATAGAACCTCCGTCATGAACTACACTTGCGACTGCATACTTGGATACGCTGGTCCCAATAACTGTCAAACACGTAAGTTTTGTGATTTTATTACTTATTAGCTTATGTTATGGTCAGGAATGATAATTGTTTCCAGATACCTTTAAAATTAACTGTTAAAGCACAAACATTAAGATGTATTAAAGAACTTTGTTTCCTTTCTGGTTGTGACTGTACTACACTCTCTACCGAAAACAACAGTGATTTATGTGTAGTTTCCAGGTGTACTAGAAAATATCTCATAAAGTACTTTCCTATTGTTTGTGATTTAATAATAATAACTTTATTTTCAGGTGTTGAACTGTTGCAAAGCGTAGGATTCAGCGGTAATGGATACTTGGAACTACCTGCTAGTTATTTACGATATGACCAACTGGAAGTTGAACCTGCGGTTATAGCTCTTGCCTTCCACACTCACCAGGATGGTATTCTATTATATCAGAGAGAGGCTAGAACCTTACATCAAGGCGATTATGTCTTTATACGAGGTACGTTAAATAAAACTACAACTACTTAGTTTAACCATGCTTGCCAACGTCTGCTGATTCATAAACAATTTGTTATATGTTGTAATGATAAATTGAATGGAATGTCAATCTGTCTATCTGTCTCATTCGCACATTAATTTTTCTGACATTTTTAAATAGTTGCTATTATTATTATTTTTTTTATACAAACTTTTGGTGCAGTCGTTTGGAAGTTATGTGTTCACAAGCATTTCGGTGATTCAATTTTATTTATATAGATTTTTTTTGTAATAGTTGAGAACGGAGTAGTTGTCCTGGATTGGGATGCAGGAAGCGGAAAAAATACCATTGTAAATAATAAAGTTCTTGTAACCGATGGAGAACGTCATCAGGTAAAGTAAAATATGGCTGCAGTAAGTAGAAGAATGTTCCATAGCGTTCAATGTAGTGCCAGCGTTCGTTACGATTTTATTATGTAAACATTTTACTTATTATCATTGGCTTGATAAAACTAAAACTATATAGAATTAAAGATATCTTTAGTAGGTAAAAAACAAAAAAATAATATTAACTTTGCAATATTATCGATTATAGATAATCGTCAAATTCTTTGAAGACAAACATGTGGAACTGAACGTGGATATGGAGCCAGGAAGTGGGACAACCATTGGAATTTCCAATCTCATAAATGTCGACTCCAATATCTATATAGGTAAGTGATTATCTTTATATAAGATAATATATAAAAGAACGATTACAGGTAGTACCTTAGCTATGAATCATTATCGCCCTAAAATTAAATATTGTTATTATAACATAACATTTTGTTACAGGTGGCATACCAGAGATATTGAGGAGGGACATCAATTACCCGGGACTAGTGGGATGTATAGAGCAAGTGGAGTTTACTAAAGGTCGTGGTGAAAACTTGGGAAAAATAGCAGTCGCTGGTAGAAATACTCAGCAGTGCAAAGAGTAAGATTACGAGACATTTTTAATTATTAATGAAACCTTTAAAAACATTAATATTTTATAATAAAACATACCATTCAATCCTACCTAAATGTTTTTGAATATTTTTGTTGTATAAACGTACCGCCTTTTTCAACCCTTCAATATGACTAATATCTTATAATTAATATTATTAACCGATTTATTCCATGCTGCTTGGATTCATTAGTTCAATGTTCCCCGATGTATATCCTTTCTTCGAAGAAATCGAAGTGTTTGAGTCCCCCCCACCCAGATATCACTTTAATTCCAACAGCCGGCCCACCCTTTTTGGTGGTCTACTATTTGCCTTAGTACCGTCCTTATCAAGCTTTATAATTAATTTATATAAAGATCCCTATATATATAATCTGCTACTTTGGAAATGGTAAGTATATTTATTAGATTTGTGTGTCTATCCACTTAATTGGTGTTAACTTCGACACACACTAAATATCATATCATATCATAGACATATTGAAATCTTTGTTTTTTTATATTTCGTTATTATTGGGTCTAACTTGTTTTGACAATGTCAAATTGGAGTAACGAAAAATTTTTAAATTATTATTTTTTTATAAAAAAAAATATATAAAAATTATATTAAATTGAAATTTGTAAAAAATAAAATATATTTTTTTTAGTTTAACATATATAAATTTGATTACTTGAATTGGAAAACTTGAGTTACCTAGAGTAACTAATTAATTTAATTGAGTTTTTAAACAATATTTTTTTATTTTGCTATAAGTAGGCTATTGTACTAATACCTTTTATTCGACCGCCAATTAGTATAGCGTTGTTAATTTTTCAGAACCAGATATTCAGGACCGATTAGATACTAAGTCAATAAATCAACGATATTACTACATGACTAAAGGTAAAAATAATTTAAAAAAAATTATATATTTTATAATTTTATTAATATATAATATTTTTTGTTGCAGGCAATCTTCTTAGTTAATTCAGCCACGCAGTCCTTTATACGAAGGGACATACTATAATCTCTTTACAATAGTTTCAAAATCCAAACAAAAAAATGTCAATTGAAAATTATTAATATATAGCTATATAATAGAATATATATTACTAAAACTCCGTCTTGCATATTTTAAATCCGAGTATGGTTTTGAAACTTGTAACTTTTTTATAGAGATATTAGAATGTACCTTGTATTTGGTATTAATATAAATGAACGGTCAGGACAATACTGCTAGCTTAAAATATATAGGTTACTGAAAATATATCGAAATAAATATATTATGATGTTACAATATTTCTAATTCAATCGTTTTACTGTTGCGTGAATGATATTTCTTTCGAAGAGTTGTATATGGTGCCATAAAATTAATATAAAATAATGGTTGTAGTTAGTGGTAACTATAATTTTTTTTAATTTTCGCTTATAAGTACCTCCAATATTATCAATCGGACCTTTTGCTATACAATATAAAGTCATGTGCCAAATTGGTTTCATCCTATTTAGTTTATAACACTGCCATTTTTTTTGCTTTTTTATCCTTTATTTTTAAGATAAGTAGATAGTACGCCGACTAAAGGCAAAGAATATTCTAATCTAAGTACTTAGTAATACCATGATCGTATATAATGTAATCAGTGAACTGTACATTGTAGTAAAGTCAACGACGGTCGCATTTAACTTAAATTTATTGCCAGTGATTAAGTTATCCATTTTTACATATTTTATACGATATTACAAAATTATATTCGCATAAAATGTGTTTGTTGTATTTAGCTTGGCTAAGAAATAACGCGGCATTACTTACAAGCTATTAAGGAAAGATGTAATGGTATCGCATGGTTATTAATAATAATGTATCTATGTTATCCAAACTCAAAATATTTTACAGTATCTTATTGTATACTTCTGCTAAGTAAACAAATGCAATTAACAATAAAGAATATATTAAACTTAATTGTTTTATTTTTACCACTTTTACGAGTATTACCTTGACCTGTATGTGTGTATAACGGAGTCTTTCAACCTAATTTTGAACCGCTTAAGTTGTCAATTCGATTTTAATAATTTTACTTCATTGTCCTCATAAAGATCATTAGGGTTAACAATTTGATGTGGTTTTTAGGTTTTAAACTCATTTTTTTTCTTTAACAACCAATTTTTTTTTAAACGTTTAATTTCAAAATTAATTTACTGACAGATATCTGATTCACATGAATTATGTAAGACAATTGTAATTATTAAGGAAAGGAACGTACAAGTGTTGAAAAACCGGGTCTTATAAAAATACATCTTTATGGCAAAAAACTACAAACTTTCTACCACGAGCAGACTTGTCAGAGCCTACGGTTAGGTAGAGGCCAACAACAAAATATCTAAAATGATCTTATCGTTTTAAAAATTAAATTGTAAAAACTTAATACCAGTATTTTCCAAAAAATAAAATAACATGTCTGGTTGCTAGATCAAAGGTATATACGAGTACGAGTGACTTTTTTTTATTCCCCAATTTAAAAAAAGACTTAAGGGGAAGGAAATTTTCCGACGACAATGAGGAAAGGGAGGCAATTTCAGCTCATTTTGACGGAAAAGATAAAACATATTTTTATAGTGGTTTAGAAAAATTTATTCATAGGTCTAATAAATATATTGAGCTTAAGGGTGATTATATTGAAAAGGAAAAATAGTTTTGTTGTTTTATTTTATTTAGATCCCTTTCATTCCACGAACTTTTGGACCTCCCCTCGTATAACCCAGAGTATAACTTACTACGAATCTCGCAGGGAGACAAACACGTACAAGATAAAGGTAAGAAAAATAAAATGAATTGGGAGACTGTTTGCAATTAGGTATTAGACGTACAAATAGATGAATAGGAAAAATGGAAATGCTAGGCTAGATGGAATACCAGTATAGATAGTGAAGGTTTTATAACTAACGTGGCAGACTTTATTCTTTAATAGGAGTTACAACAAGATGCGTTCGATGGACTATGAATAATAATTTATCAGGAAACTTGAGAAACAGCGAAGTACACATTAAAATCACATCAGACATACAGAAGAGAGCCCCCTGATGTATGCTTTTCGAGCAACATGGCATGTGGATCAGCCAGACCCAGACGTACCTCTTTTTTTGCAACTTTTATGTGCCTTTGAGTTTAACCTCAATTGCCTTAGATGTCGTATCTTTTCTAGTCCGCTCCGACTTCCATTACCCCGGTTCATAAGTACGTGATGAATGTGAGAGTGATAGGATGTACGAAACAGTCTAAATGGATAAAATAGAAACATGTCACAGATACAATAACTAAGTGTGATCAGCGGATGCCCCTCCAATCAAAGGGATATAATACCATCATAACTCAGAAAAGTGGACGTAGATAGTTCAAATATAAATAAAAAGCGCTTTCATTTAATATTTTTCAAATATTAAATAGATATAAATATTTACATACAAATATATTTAATAAGGAGAGTTAACTTTTTGTAGTAATCGATTTCGTAAACCTCTCTGATTGCAATCATCTAACCAGTTGACACATTTTTTTTCAACATTATAATAAATGTCATTTGGAATAATCGTTACAAAAGGGTCGTGTACATCCGTTCTTATCACTAAGAAATCATTTCTACCTTTCTTTTGTACGAAGGGTCTATCTAAGAGTGCCGATGATTTTTTTGATAAAGCAGTCAAAAGCTCATTTTCAATAAGACCTGCTAGTTCATCTTTAATTGGTACAGCTGGTTCTTCTTTCTCAGCGTCTTTTTCTCGCAGCCATTGTTTAAGTTTTTCTGCCTTGAAGGCAATGCTATTAAGATGTTTCAGATCTAATAATCTATTATCACCGGACTTTCTTTTAATAACAGAGGGTAGATTTGTTTCCTTTGTACGACTGATAGCTTCAAATACTTTTAGAAAATTTAAGGCACCAAAATTATTTTCATCGGCATCCTGTATTCTTCCGCATTGCACTTCCTTGTATAGAATAAATTCTGAAAAAAATACAATTATTATGGCATTCAAACACCGTTGCGTATACATCTGTATTATTGAAACTGAATAAACCCTATAAGAATTATTACAACTAACAATAATTAATATATCTTATTACATGTATATGTTTATGTCTCTATTTCAAATGCAATCCAACTGTGAAATTACCTAAGTATGCGTAAAATTAGAAATGAGGTAAGGTAGCATTCATTATCTGATTTTATGACATTTTTAGCTATGTTAATCTTATTAAAATTTTTAATAAATAATTCTTTTCCCTGCGACTTCTTGGAGATCGTCTCATCTCTCTAACAATTAAGTTACCGTCTCGCTGACCAAATAAAACGACTATATATAAAATGCTGAACTCATTGAGTAGCAAAACCGCATAGCATTGATGGATCGACGGGACGGTTTCCCAGAGGTCGCAGATTCGAGTATTGCCTTTGTCGATAAAATTTTAATTCTATACTTATACAATATTCTAATTTTAAAAACTAATCTTTCATTATTAATTAATTTTCTAGTTATGGAAAACAATAAACTTTGTTTTTTTAACAAATATCTTAGGAAATATGTATATCTCTTTCCATTGTACTTTTTGAACCGCATTAACGAAGGTAATTTTAGAATTCGGAGCGTCGTGGTTGAGTGTAGAGTTGTTTTTGCGGTGTTCCACTATGACGGCGGTGGTAAGAATCTGGTTTTAGTGGTAGCGAGTTCCACGCGACCACCCCACCTTCACCTGGTGTCCAGAAACGGCTTCCGGAAGTATTTCAGAAAGAATAATTGAACAAAATAAATGATAATGAGTTTTAACAAACACTTTTTTTACTCATTTACATACATTTTGATCAGACTTAATAATAAATACACGAATATCTATAAGAATAAAAGTTATGCATAATAAATATAAAAAATACCGAATTAATATAACGTATATGACGTAAATCTTCTCGATAACGATAAAGGCACCGTCCAGTATATCGTAATAAATTATATTTAAAGATTTAATATTTAAATATCATAAATAAACTAAAGACATCAAAAGCAATAGAGTCCAAAAATATTGGATCGTACAGTATTAAAGACTTTGATAAATAGTTCATAATAACAATATTTTCATTTTGAAAAGTTAAAATTATTGAAGTAATATTGATCAAAAGTATAGAAGATAAATTAATAAATTTATTTCCCTCCTTTCCTAAATAGAATTATTATATGATCGAATGGTATCAACAGATTATAATTAGTAATATCCTAAATTATTTATCTAACAAAATTATTATCTCAAGTGAATTATTTCTATTGATTTTTATGTTAATATTTTTAATTTAAACTTAAGATTTAACTTAAAATCTAATCCCTTGTAGCTCATGACACGAGTTACGTCTCGAGGGAGGGACGAAGTGTTTTTAAAAAGATTTAATTCAAACGACCAGTCGATACAGTGGTTGGTATGGAACTGAATTTTTTTTTATAATATAATTTCTTAATTCTATCTTAACAATAACATCTAACAATAACAAATGATATCTTAATTACTACTACCTAGAACTACAGGGTTCCTTATGCTAATGTAACTCCTCCCCCCCTAAGAGAGAAGCGCGCCGAAGACTGCTGCTGCTGCTGCACGTCTGCTGAAGTCGCTGCTGGATTTGCTGCTGTTTTCTTACATCTTTTCAGAAGAATCTTGATAGCGAATCCAGCAGCGACTTCAGCAGACGTGCAGCAGCAGCAGCAGTCTTCGGCGCGCTTCTCTCTTAGGGGGGGAGGAGTTACATTAGCATAAGGAACCCTGTAGTTCTAAGTAGTAGTAATTAAGATATCATTTGTTATTGTTAGATGTTATTGTTAAGATAGAATTAAGAAATTATATTATAAAATAAATTCAGTGGTTGGTATGGAACTGAATTTATTTTATAATATAATTTCTTAATTTAGATAATTTCTTAATTTAGATAATTAAACCGCTGGAACTAAAAGCGTCCAAATTGTTATTAGTTTACAAAATAAACGACAATAAAATATAGAGATACACATACAAATATAGAGATAAATATTGTCAAACAATTATGCAAAAGAATAAATAGATTCTTAAAATATGTTTCATAACTATATCGTTAATATAACATAAAAATAATCATCATTAAATTTATCCGTCTTTCTGTTTGTCAGCACTTTTTTCATCTAAAATCTAAAATCTAAAAAAATCTCTTGTTAGAAATCAATGGCTAAATCACAAATGATTTTAATTATAACATTTTAAGGATCTAAAAGTAGTTCAAAACAATGGTAAACCAAAGAAATAGTTTAAAAAAATCGATAATGGATCAACACAGTAACCAGTTAAAGATTACTTAGTTATATTAGATTACTAATGTGAGTTTATTTTGTTCCAAATAAAAAATATTTATACGTAACAATGAGGTAGCAAAACAAAATTTTAATCCTAACCTCTTTAAATTGCGTATTTCTATATACAGAGATATAAAATAGACCTTGCTGTCATTTCAATCATATTCATTGGAAGGTATTTGGGTATATGAATTTATAATATATATATATATATATATATTTTAATTTTTTTTTAATATTTAATGTATTTTTGCCTACTATATTTATATTATTGAGGGTTTAATGAATAACAGAACAGCGAAACTGAAAATTAACAAAATAGGACGCGCGAAATCCGATAATTTCAGAGAATCATTCCGGCTTTACCCAAGAATAGGCGTGGTGGTGTACGCAGTAGTTGCTACTTAAATATTATTACATTTTATATTACCTGTTTTTAGCTTAGGGTAAGCATTTTTATTTACATATATATTTTTTTAATTAATACGTACATGTATATTTAGCAAAATGTTATATTTTAACATTATAAAGATGTAAAATTTTGCTAAAATATAAATAGCAATAATAATAATAACGAATAATACCTACATACAATAAATATAAATAGCAATTATAATAATTTATTTTGAATTCTTTAATAATCTTATTACGTTGATTTGCTGTGGTCGCATTTTGAATTCGAATGCGCACGCGCAGTTTTCAACACTTCGACATTGTCAAATTTTATTATTGATATTTGAAATTGCATGAATTTATGTTCTTCTTTAAATAATATTTTCTAAATCTTATATAAATTAATTGTGTTAAATATAATCACACACACACATACATAAAACTATCTGGTGTAAATACATACATTTAAGTGCTTGATTTGTTTGAACAGATTTATTTTAAACAGTCGAACGTAAACGTAAAATAGTCAGTAATTTGTTCCTATTTATTTGCAGCAAAATCATTTAATGTTTATAAATCATTCTATCATAAATTAACTCTAAACTCAGTTTGGTGTTGATTAAATAACAGTTTCATACAGTTGTTCTTAATTTACTGTTTTTTATAGATAATATGACATTAGGAGAAAAAATACTTAAGAATATGTAGAATAATAATAAAAATAATCTGAACCAGAAAAAAATTAAGATATTATTATTTTCCGCCCGCTGACAGTTTTTGAAAGAAAATACAAGAGCATTTTTTTTTAATATTACGATTACAGACTTTCAATTTATTCAGACTTTAATTCGACTTAAACAATAATATGTATATTATTAATTTTACTATTGAATTTTTTTTAATTGATCACATTAAAAATTCTCTGTATCTTAAATTTTAGAATTTCCATATCTCTGCGATATCACCCCCTCCCCTCCCCTCCTCAATATTAAATAGATACATAATTAAAAATACCAAATTCTAATCAAATTAGTATCGGGCAAGCTATTAAGCAACTTGTTAAAACTATTATCTATATTTTATAAATAAAAACTACACCATTTTCATAGTTACTTCGATGTCCAGTGGCTACGTCGCTCAGTTGTGCTAATTAGTTTTAACCCATATTCTAATGTAATCTTGACATCCTGCATAGGCGATGATTTTGTTATAATCGGTTCTCGAAATTCATACTCCTAAGAGGTAATAGTCATAGTTCATATATTTAGTTTATAATAATTAAAATAGTCCTATAAATACATTAAAATCGTATTGTACCCCAGTATAAATTCAATATTGTTTTCATGAAAAATGATCTTTTGCGACATCCATTGAATGCTATTTAATGAGCAAGTGCCGTCGAGCATCCACGTACTGAAGACAGTGTCGTGCATTGAAACTTTGAAACCAAAATTTGTTTCGCCTGAACGTGACGTCACAATTCAAACAAAAGAAAGTAATACCACGTTACTTACGTTTTGATACAAACATAACATGGTAAATGGTAAATGAAATCTAGTCAAGTAAATTAAAATTGCACTATTAATATTAATATTTTATTATTTTCAAGTTCGGTAAATAAAAAAATATCATTGTTTCTTTCCAAAACGTGATGTCACAAATATATGTTGGTTTCGTTATGCCGTCTCTAGTATGGGGATGCTCGAGGCAGGTGTGCCTGAAATAAAAACACATTTTTCATTTAGCTTACGAATGAATCTTTAATCATCTAAATTAATTATAGAAAACGGAATTTCGAAAAAAAGTCGGAAGGATTTTTTATGTATTTTAGGTAGAAATGAATAGATAATACTAGATTGTTATAGTTATCAACAAATACCCTTGAGTTCCGGAACATACTCGTATAAATAGAATACACGAACCGCCAGTGTTAAATGTAAATGTTTCTAATGTGGTGTTATGTATATTTAAGACGCAGACGTTCGTCCGTTCGTTTTATAGCTATCACTGCAAAATTCTATTTAATAGTGGCATTGGTGATGGATCTACTCAACTATTGCTGGTTAAAACTAAACTCCCTTCAAAAATATATGCATTATATAGTTATTTATTATTATTAGTATTTTGGTTATATTATATTTATGTACTAAAAATATCAGTCAGTGTGTAGTGATTACAAACAGACAATCAATTCCATATTATATATATTAGTATCTATATTATTCATAAAAATAGTTTTACAGTGTAATCTATTTTTATGGGTAATATACCAAATTTTCAATATCCAATATTACCATTTTTATGTAATATTCTTACCCTATATACAACATTATTTTGATATGATTGACACTTTTTATTACAGCCCATGGAGAGACTAGACACACATGAAAATAAAACTATAATATTAAAAAATGCAATCGCGGACACCTTAAAGGATTGCATCGACCGCTACTTAAGAGTCTCTTTGAACAGTAAGTATTATCTTTAATTTAAATATTTTTATACAAAATTTACATAATAAAATCAATTAAAATTATGAATCCAGGCTTTCAGTAATACAAACCACAAAGCTTTCGAGTAAATAATCTTGAAATCACAAAGCATTGGCAACAAAAAAGTATTACAAATTAAGCCGTTCCGTTGAAGTATCTCACCATTGTTCGAGTGATTGTAATACTCCTTTCGATAGTCAATATAAAAAGACATACATACTTATATACGGAATAGCAAGTATATAAAATTATATATAAATATTCTATATAATATTTAAGATCTTCGATAACTTTAAATGTAACTTTGTGTTTTTTGTTACCGAGCTTTATGTTCATATTCGAGTATCTTCTGAGACTTCGGGATGGATATATGGCAAAGGAATGACTAAAAAACCCATGTTACACTATGTATTGATTAGAAAACAAACAAAACAGAATCGCACAAACCATTCATATTTAATATCTATTTCTAATAATATGTATTGAGTTCCTTAGTGTATTTATGTACTAATTGTATTGCAGTATATTTTAGTGGATTATCATAGTTAAATTTTTATCATTTGCTTATAAAATGTATTTATATATTTATACTTTAATATATTTTCATTTTATCTTCTTTGTATTTTTTTTCCATTGTTGACTGGTAGAACATGATCTGTAGCACTAAGTCCGCCCTTTCTTCCATTGTTTTTTGGCTTAATAAAGTTTTAATAAATAAAAAATAAATAAACATAATGTGAAACTTATAACAGTGCTCCATGAATCTCCTAACTGTAGTTAATAGAGAATTATTGAAGAAAAGTTGAAATAGATAAGACTATGTACTAAATTGCTTAATTACTATGTATTAAATTACTTATGGTACACGTAATCGAATGTTTATATCTTTAAATATCCAACATAAAGCATAATTTATTACTGTAGGTAAATAAAACAAATATACATATATAAAAAATAAACTCATTCCTATCCGATGTGATTGATAATTGTATGTAGCACTCTAAAGATTTTAGCCTTTAAGCTTAACGAAATCTGAGGCGGATAAAAAGTAACTTTTGAATCACTTGATATAATAATTTAAACTTTAAAAACAGAAATAAGAAATATGTCTAACTTAATCCAAGAACTGATCACTTATTCCAAACTTAATTTCATATACTGTTTAGAATAGCATTTTCTCCTTAGGTTTGTAAGTTAAAAAGAAATCTCTATACTGCGGCACGATAACCGGGGTTTGACCGGGAAGTCCACTATTAGTTAGAGTTTCCTGTGTTTTTTCTAGATCCAGTCCTTTTAAATCGCACAAATCCACGAGAAATTCATTCCATTCATCCCAATTTAACTCAGACTTACTGAAAAATACAGGCTAATATTAAACTATGAACATAATATAATAAAATTATTATATATCCTTTTCACTAACCTAACTGCTTCAACACAGTTATTTATTACAAAGTACTTACGTATTCAAATCTAATTAATAATACCTATGTGTATGTGAGTGAATATAATATATTATTTAATACGATAAAGAGAATATTTAATTTTATTTACCTGAATTTGTTAAACAGTATTCCTGTATCAGTCATTGTTATTTTCCTGTCGTCTAAAAGCTTACACTGCCGCATCCAAAAGTCAGAGTTGTAAAGCGTAATGGTGGTACCATCTCGTTTCTTATCCATCATTTTAGCAAATTCAAAAAACTGACCATCAAGTGACGCTGGCTCCTCTTCTCCCATAATGAGTGGAACACTGGAAGATATAATATTATATTTTAAGTTTCTAACAAACAAAAATCTAAAATATTTTGTAATTAAATACTACTTACAACTTTACTACTCTCGAAGATTAAAAAGGAATACTAAATATGGAGAAACAATCATAAACTCTTTTGAGAATACTGTCAATAGTGTTTCTAGGACATATACCAATAACGAATATTGTTTCCATGGATACTTAAACAGTTTAACTTTTTGCCTGAATGTCATTCACTTCATTCATGATTGCAATTGAAACACATTTGTCAGATTACTACAACTTTTACTATTTTTCAAACGGTCTTGAAATATTCCAACCTTCATAAACTCGTTGAAAAAATTATTGTTTATTTGGTTATTAACGTGTGTTTTAGAATGCAGCCCTTGATTTTGAGTTATATTTGTTTAATGTCGTAAAAATAATTTTATTTGTTTTCCATGTATTAAGTATAAGTACTTAATAAATTGACGGATCTGCAATAGTATTGAAGGCTTGAATTAGAAAATGTTTAGATAATATTTGGATTCTCAATAGAATGTACTTTCCATTAGACAAAGATTTTTATTCTCTTGATAAGTCGTGGTCATGTGAACAGCTTCTCTTCTAATAATTATTTTAGTAGAATTTTGTGTATGTATATCTAATAAGAGATTAGTTTAATTCTTGTGAAAGTGATGAATATTATAAACTTTTTATGAAATATTATGAAATGTTTTTTGCATTCATTCCAAGGAGATGCCATATTGTGCTTTAACTCTTTTGTCTTTACTAAATTGATACCTTATTATTTATTTTTTTTGATATCTTACAAAACATTTCCACTGTTAGAAATCGGAATACCTAAATATAACGCAGCCTTAGAAACGGTAACTGCGCTAAAAACTTTCAAAACTTCATCTGACATTAACGAGCATATATTTTTAAATAGTAATATAATTGTATTATCGATTTCATTTATAGGTATATATTGTTTACTTTAAGATTTTATATTGTTATTATAACTATGGGACGACAACAATGAATATTTATTAAGATAAGGAAAAGTACAAAGAATATGAAAAATAATAAATAATCTATTAAATTAAAATTAAATACTATATATAGAAAACAAAATTTCTTTGAAAATATTATGTAAGGAATAAATCAATTCGACTGTGAATGGCAGCTTTAAATTTAATTTTGAAATTACCAAGAAGTTTCTCATAACAATACTATGTTTTTAACAATTATATGTTATATATTATGTATTATACATACAATTTAAGCTTTAGTTTTTGTACAGGTTCTTTATTCTGCAATTTCACATTTGATTCATATCTCTGTTGGCCGCCCACTGAAGCTAACACGACCGTGCGACAACCGTGCCCGAAACTGAGACTCAGCGACCCATCCCGTAAGTTAGAACCTATAATAGATAATACCAAACGCGTTTACTAAAGAATATCAATAGATGTAGAAATATTAATAGTAAGAATCCAAAAAAACTTTAACGTTATATACGCATAATTAATCAATTGAATTTGTACCAAAATGTAAAAAAAAATAAGAATATTCAAGCCTCTTCGAAATTTAACCTAACAGGTTTAGATAAATACATTTAAATTTATTATTATTTTTATTATTTTCTGCAAACCTTAAATGTCACCATCTCTTTAATTTCTATTTCTAAGCTTGAAAGGCTACCTGAAAAGAGATTCTTTGGAGCTGGGATTTATTTGAGGCTTCTTCAAGGTTCAATCCTATACCCATTGCACTTTCTTGTTTACATGAATGATACAAAAATATCGCAAGCTAGCTGCAAAGCTCAGAAAAAACTGTACACCAGATCCGACTGGTCAGACCTCTACTGTAAGAGATCAAGAGATGCAAAACGGGAGCGTAGCAAAGACCCAAATGGACCCAAATGGGACCGTGCAGCTTGCCATAAAAACCTAATCAACGGGCCTTCTCAACAGGCTCCCACAAAAAGCTATCATAGTGATCGTAACATGCATGGGCATATTTTCAACCAAGCACTAGAAGAAGAATAGGCTACTTCCGAGGCTAGGATAACTACAACTTCATTCTCACCGTAATGTTATTTTTTTTTTCTTCAGATTTCGCGTCCCGTTTCTGCGGACCTTCTGGGAAATGGACCGGCCGTCCAGGCAGTGATGCTGGATGGACAAACTACACCAGCTGTCTGCCGAGTAATGTTCAGAGCGTGGTCGCTGAAATCATTGAAGACGATGTAAGTTATACAGGGTGGGCCAAGAATTCGTTAACATTTAAATGTAACTTACCACGCAAACTATTGCCGCGCGGGGCGCGGGCGTGGGCGGGGGCAATAGCTCGCTTCTTGGAAATTTAGTCGCAATGGATCGCTTCACGGGGCCACAACGCGCTTACTGTGCGAAACAGTTTTATTTAAACAACTTTTCGCTCATTACTGTGAGACGCTTATTTCGCGTTGAATATGGTTTACACGACTTAAGTCAGTGTCCAAGTGCTCCTTTAATAAAGAAATGGGTGAAGAAGTTCGAAGAGACGGGAATCGGGATCTACACTAAATGTGAAACAAACCGGCGGCCCGCGGATTTCTCGAAGCGAAGAGAACGTGCAGCAAGTTTCCGCTTCTGTTCGACGTGATCCAGATTTATCGACGCGCAAACGTTCGGCTGAATTAGGATTATCCCGCACATCATTACGCCGTATTTTGAAATTAGATTTGAAATTACATCCATATAAGATCCAGATAGTGCAAGACCTAAACCCTAATGATTTAAATTTGCGTAAGTCATATGCCGAAACAATGTTAACTCGATTCAGTAATTTTGACAACATCTTATTCTCTGACGAAGCCCATTTCCACCTAAATGGACATGTAAACAAACAGAATTACAGGTATTGGAGCAGCGAAAATCCCAAAGCTAAACATGAAAGGCCACTTCACTCTCCTAAGGTAACTGTATGGGCAGCAGTTTCAGCAAAAGGAATCATCGGACCTTACTTTTTTGAAGATTCTCGAGGCCGTTCAGTTACTGTTAATTCTGCCGAGTATGTGAAAATGTTACGGGAGTTTTTAGCACCGATGCTACTGGAATTTGCTAGCTATAATCGTAACACATGGTTTCAACAAGATGGAGCCACGTGTCACACATCGAACGAGTCCTTGCCGGTGGTCAAAGAAATGTTTCCGGAAAAGCTGATTTCCAGACGAGGTGACATCCCATGGCCGCCCAGAAGTCCAGATCTATCCCCAGCAGACTTCTTTTTATGGGGTTATTTAAAGAGTCGTGTCTACATTGATATACCGAATACACTCCGTCAACTTAAAGAAAAAATCATCGAAGAGATGTCGGCGATCTCGCGGTCTCTTTGCAGAAGAGTATTCGAAAACTTCAGGACTCGCTTAGATGAGCGCAAAAACCGAAACGGTGGTCATTTAGAGGAAATAATTTTTAAAAAATAAATTACAACTAATTAGCTTTCTCGTAAATAAACTATTTCTAAAATATGTTAAATGGTTTTTTTATACGATTTTTTCAAATGTTAACTAATTCATGGCCCACCCTGTATAATTAGTTAACCTTTTCAATAATAATCTTTTGCCCGTCCTTCGCTCACTCAAACAAACACAACTCCACTTTAAAACAAGTGCTTTTTGATTTTAGTATATATTTTATTTTAATAATAATATATAGAAATGTAAAATACAGTACATATGTAGTACATATATTATGTAAATGTATGAACCAAAACAGTAAATACCTGTGGTGCGCATGCGTGGACTCTCCCTGGAAGCCTCCTGTTGCCTGGTAATCGCGGTCCGGTATTACTTGTTTCGATTCAGTAAAGTTCTCGTTTCTCTTTTCCCGTTGTAACATTAATTATTATAATGTGGTCGTATAACAATAAATATTTTGGAAGTTATTAGACGAGGACTTACAGAAAATTAAATTGTTTAAATTTTGTATGTTACATATTATTTTATATATCTCTATATGGTAATAATAGAGCCGGGACATAAATAAATATGGAGCCGCCGGAGCGTTGATGTCTTCAATTTTGGTTTCCGCATTTATGTGCCAGGTTGTTTAATTATTTTATTATGCATTATTTCCACATTTTTACTTATTTTATTTTAAGAGATAATAATTTTATTAAAACCGTTAAAAGTAAAATATTATTTTTTAAGGACAAATTAATTTTGAAACATAAAAAAAACATTAGGTACCAAATACTTAAACTTTACATTAAAAGTACTAAATATTTTCATTTATTAAATGATTAGCGAAAAAATGTGATAAATAAGATGATAAAAAGTCACTGTTTTATAATATTCTGGATCATGGTTTGATGACATCCAGTCATCAGTGGCATTGCGGTATTTAGCTTTGAAGGGCCCTCAAACATTAAGTGGTTGCGCTTTATAACTTGCGTTGTGGAAATGCAACAGTTCTCTATTCTCTGTAGAACCTCTCTGTGATTCATATTAGAGCTGTGATTATCTATTAATTAATTCTTCTTACCCAGAAGCTTAACCTAACACTCCATTAACGATTATTTAACATATATTTTTTACTCTAGGAAATAGATAAAAAACCAGCTCCATTAATGAACAGGGTTGTCACCAATATGCCCCGTACAAATTTGGTAAATTACCCAATTTATTTCGAACCTCTTTCCCCTGTCTTTGTGAGGATTGGTGTCTGTTTCAGCATTAAAAATCACAAATTGTTTGTTCGTAAAAGTTCGTAGTTGTTAAAAAAATGTGTTTTGTTAAAATTTGTTCCACGAAATATAGATTTTTCAGGTTTTCCTTCACTCACACACTCATTAACCCTATGAGCCAATCATATATACGAGTATATGGTATAAATATAAATAATACTTATCGATAATTCGTATTACCACTAAACATAAAATCACCATTCAAATTAGTTTCAAAACTGCCCAAATAATGCAAGCAACTCTTTCAAAATCTAGCTTCTTCTTAATAATAATTAAATTATAATAATAGATGATTTGGCAATCAAAGCAGGGAGGGAGGAGGGAGGGAGTGCAGGCGAAGCCACCTGCCATGGATAGTATTTAATTATACAATATCTGTTCTACACTAGATACGAGAAACAGTACCAATGTTTTCCAAAGACATTCCTGGTCTCAGATTTGATTCCCAACCGAGCCTTTTTTGTCATAAGTCTTAAATATAGTCACTAGTGGATTCAAATCAAAATGTACTGAGAGAATTTTGACAATTTTGATCATATATATGAAATAACTACTTATTAGTAATCAAGTCCCACTATTTATTATATAGCCTATAGTTTATAACTTATAGCTTATTTTTAGTTAATTTCAATTACAATTCTTATTATCACACTGTGGTCTTTATATTTGAACAAATTATCTTTAGTCCCGGAAGAAATCTTTGAAAATGTAAAGAAATTACGTATATTGGAGTTACTGAAGTTGGACTATTAAAGTCATAAGACAATTAGATGTAACAGAAATATCTAAATTTTCAATACTATAATAAATCATTCGACTTAAAGCTCAATGTCAACGACTTACGGTCTAATATTGTATAACCAGGCTAGTCCCACCCACAGTCGGAGATAGAAATAACTGTCAAGAGATTTGAAGAGGCGTGTCCTGGAAATATATTTTCACCTAATAAGAAACTTTAGACTAACAACAAAAAATATATAAATTGAAATTGTAATGATTGTTTTCTATTCATTAAATATATGTTATACACCTTACTTCTCTTGTATTTTGTTTAAATAATAAATATAGTTTAGCACAAATATGACTGCAATGAATTAGAAAATAAGATCTTTTATTGTTTCAGAACAAATACAGCATCATATACGCGACCCGCTACTTAGAGATCAGTGGATTGCTATTTTCCCTGCTGTGTCTCCTAACTTCAATATACATATTCACTTCCTTCACGTTAGTTCATTCTTAATATAAAAAAACTGATAGAGATATTTTCTATCTACTTTATATCATTCTTGAATGTTTTCTTTATGATTTAAACTAGTACTATTTTCAGTATTCTCCGCAATACCCGCACTAGAATACATACCAACTTATTTGGTGCAATGATAGCACAAGTAATAAGTCAACTGGTTATATATCTAGACCAGCTTTTCAACGGAAGCGACACTGGAATAGCTTATACGGTACGTGAAAATAATCATGAACAAGACTCGAACCTAAGACTATTTTCATTACGAACGAGCATATGGCTAAGATTTTTTTATAAATTTGTTTATTACCTAAAGAAAATATGGAACGGAACAACGAAATTAAAATTAATATAATTTAAAGTAACGCTATTTAAATGTTACACAAAATTTGGTATTTTTGAAGTATATGTTTAGAATTATATCTTTGGTAGTACTTTTTCTGCGATAGAAATTAGGATTTCAAAACAAAATCAAATCAAATCAAAAGACTTTATTTGGATATCACATAAATCAACATGGAACATAAACATACATTTTAATAGAGGAAACAAAAAATAATAATTAAAAAAAAATAACAAAATATCAACTATAGACTGTGACATCCAAAACGGTCGACCATTCAGTATTTACTGGTATATGGTATATTTCTCCAGCGCCGTTTTCAGATTTATATATAATTGATCTGAGCGCAAGCGAAGCTCTTAACCGTTTGGGAATCAATTTTATGCCGCCACATCACCTAAAAACTACTCAAGTTAATCTTCATCAAAATTGGCATTGCTGTAGCTTTTGTTGACGGGCTTCTACAGAAAAAAACTGATTAATAAAACTGAATCCCCATAGACTTAAGCTTAACTGTTGTCGCGCGAGCTTGCCGATCGTCTTCGTCAAAATGAGCTGAGTCACTTCATCACATGAAAACTACTTGAGCGATCTACAGATAAAAATAGATTGAAAATAGCGTGATTAAATCAAAAGTTATAAAGAAAAAACCAAGAGACTCGTTATTGTGTCGCTCGTAGTCTAACTTTCATGGTGACAAACTTTTTCAATTAATTGTTTATTATTGTTGTTAAATATTTATTTCCTTTTATTCTTTTCTAATCGATTTTCCTGCGCTCAGCTCAATTCCCGCCACGCACGATGGGCGGATCCTAGTTATTTGTAAATTTTGAGGTCTTGTATATAATTCATTATTTCATAATTTCAGCCAATTGTTTGTGAAATTTGCTACATAATAATGGAGTGGGCGAACACTTCCATGTTTTCTTGGATGCTGGTGGAAGGAATATATTTGAGATATCTTAATTCTGGACAATTGATGCAACGTTTCCAATTCAGCTGCTACTGTTATTCTGCTTGGGGCATGCCCTTCGTGTTTACTGTTCTCTGGACTGCTTTCACCCTAAAGAATTACAATAACGAGTACGTAACTCATATTTAGTAATTATATGTTCTTAACATAGTTTTCATCATCACCAAACAGATTTATTTATTCATGATAATCACTTGGTTTTTAATGCGCTATTGGTTTGAAATAAGGTTTACAAAAATCTACTTTATACAACCAATAGACGGTGTTACATCTCATGATAATTATAAAAAGAAAAGAAACAAGGTCGAGGAAGAGAGACAGAGGCCCAACCCTATATTTTTTCTTCCTATTCGCCATCCCTGCTTGCCTGAAGAGTTAACCACTCTTCATCTTATTCGTCTTATATTACGATTCTAATTTCATGACTGTGATAACTTAATATCTACTCGTCTACCACACCGTCAAGCAAATAATATAAATAAAGAAATTGTCTATAAGAAGTGGCCAAATCTTTTTCTTGTTACAGGTGTTGGTTCGGTTATAATTTCGACAAAATCTATTGGATCATGCAGGCGCCACGGTTTATGGTGGTAATGGTAAATTTATACCTTGTGTTCTCTATCTTTTGTGGTTTCTTTCACAATAAACTGGCTGGTAGATAAACCTTTTATTAGTAAACCTTCCTTGATTTATATTTGATATGAGAGAAACGTTATACATTTCTTTAATTGCAACTATTCAAATATTTCAGATCAACATATCGATCTTGATATTTATACTGAAGGAATTATATTCCAAGTTGCAGGAAAGTAAAGAGAATGCTGTGAAGATAAAGTAAGTATCCATCTGAGCAACTGGAACCTAATATAAGGTTTATTTAAAAATTTATGTTGTCTCTTTTTGTAGGATTAGTATCAAAGCAGCGTTGATTCTTATCCCGCTGCTCGGTATTATTAATATTCTAAACATGATTGAGATACCCGTTTCTACTTCATCTTGGATATTTGCAATTTGGAGCTACACGACACACTTCTTAAGGTCCTTCCAAGGAGCATTCCTGGCAATATATTACTGCTTTTTAAACAGAGAGGTAAGTTCTTAAATCATGTGTCTTCGTTAACTACGATAGATAGATAACTATTTTAGTTAACGTTCGTTAACTAAAATAGTTATCTATCTAGTTTTCTAGACGACGGGCCTGTATGGGCTAAAGGGACTTTGTTAGAACTTCTGTGTGTAATTAGTTTTAGTTTTAGTACTTCCCACGTACGATTGGAAAGTAAAGAAATTTAATGTGACATATTTCCAGGTGCAAGGGACCCTTAAACGTAAGGCGAAGGGAATAATATTATTTGAAGACATTAATGAACGTCTTGCAAATAGGAAACGAAAAAGTACTAATAATCATTTATTAGCTGCGGAACCGAATCACTCGTTTTTGGCGCAGACTGCACAGCCGCCACCTCTCCGTACAAAGTTAATGTTCAATAATTAGGAAAAAGCTATATTTGAAATTTAAAAATATATAAATGATAAGACATTTTCATATAACCAGTTTTGATTTGCATTTCTTTAAATAATTGGTATGTTATATTTTTAGTGATGGAGCAGAAAAAAAGGAGTGTGGATGCCCGCTGAGGTTTGACTTACACCAGAGAATCTGCTCTTTGGGTGAACCATCCAAACTCGATTCGGATACTAAACAAGAAGTGTACGTATATTTTTAAATAAATGTAGATCATTCTTACATCATAACAACTAACTTAACACACAACTGACTCTAACGCATCAACATTTTTGTCATTAGACATCCAATTGACATCACGAAATGTCATGTGTTGCGTAAGAATTTCATTATATTTGAATTTTGAGTCATATACGACTCTTGTAGGTATACCTATGAAGGCAACCCAACGATCCAATATGAAATGGCAAAGTAGGTTTGATTCAACTCTAATTACATTGAATTATTTAGAAGCTCGATGTAGTACCTAAGTATTTTTTGTATCATAGTTCTACTTTACAGTAATTAACTAATTTAAGATAAATAATGTAGCTTAAATGTAAGAAGATACAAAAACTATAACTAAACAAGATATGAAAGTCAAAGCTTACAATTAAATTAACGTATGTTTGTTTTATGTATATATTTAACTCTTTTACTAAATTCTGTTATATCTTCACTTGACAGGAACACAACATCGGAAGGCGATGGCGTAGTTCATGACTGCGACCAATACACTCAGCATCCACCCACATCTAATACAAGGAAAGAGATAGTTGTTAAAGTGGTTATTTCTCCAGACATTCATCAACCACCATCCAATCCAGTCGGGGTCTTAAAGACCACGGTCCTTGAGATTGAGGTTAAGGAAACTACCGTTTAAACAAAACTGTTTTGATTCTTAGAGCTCGATTTACAAGCTATATAATTAATTAAATTAGTAATGTAATTTTCTAAAATAATATAGGGTAAGGCCAATTTATTGGAATACACTTTCATTTATCTTTATCCTTAACGTATAAAAAATTTAAATAAAGAATAGATCTTCAAAATCTCAAATAAAACATTTTCAACATTTTGAGATCTTATACAGTTGGATAGCTCTGTATTTTTTCCTATTAAAAATCATATCTATATCGTTGAAAATTATCGTAAACATTTGTAAGGATTAGATAAGCAGTATTAAATTAACATCACTTGTGAATTAATAGTTCAGTATTACAAACACTTCGTATTGTTAATTCGACAAATTATTGATAATAAAGTTTCAACACCAACCCAACTTCAAGTGTATGAGAAATATGAAAATACGATATGTGTGAAAATGAGATTATGTAAAGGGAAACAATGTTTGAGATCTTGGGTTTTGCGTTTTTATTTGTTGTTTATAAATGTAAAAAAGATAAAGCCTTAGATATGGTGCTTTGAATATTCAGATGAAGTGATAACCACGTAACTTGAAGCTGTTTAATTGAAATGACATGTCAATGTTATATGACATGTTTATAAATGTTTGACAAACTAATTACTATATATGAATTTATAAATATTTAAAAAATAATAATTACCGTATACTGTTTATCTCTTCTTATGATATCTTTCTTGCGATTATTTAATTAGTTTTTATCTTATAATCTGCTTTGCAAGCCTGTTAATTATATATTATATATAATATATTTTATAAGATGGGATCGTGACATCTATGAACAGTTAAAGACTTTTTAAAATATTATTAACATACATGTTGTTATGTTATGGAATAGGATGTTTTAAATGTTCTAAATTTTTATATCTCACTAAACCTTGACCACATAATAAAAAAAAACTTGCAGCTTTATGACTTCGTCCGTTCGAAAGTTCTAAAAAATACGAGTTGTAAGACAAATTACTCCTCATTTAAATTTTAACCTAACATATATCATTGTAACAGTATCGTGAACATTGAATATTAAATACAACTCTGTTATATTTACGGTCCAACAGAAAAAGATTTAGGTTTAAGAGCTTCGAGTACACACGTACTAAACACACCATAATGAAAATAAGTTGAAACCATCATACATTTCTGAAATGAACGTGACGTCCCAAACGTAATACATGATGGTTTCAACTTATCTTCGTTACATCGTCTCTGGTATGTTCATGGTCGACGGACAATACCGTCATTAAATAATAACCATCAATCAATAGCTGTCATTTGAATGTCACAATTGATAATGAAATTGAATTAATGGATTTTAATTAATATTCCTCGTCCCTTAAATATAGAATGTTTTTTAAATCTTGTTTTTAGTCCTTTTGTGTGGTGTGTTTGTAAATTTATTAAAATTAATAAAATTAAACTATAACTTTAACTATTAATTATAAAAATTTAACTTATACACAATATTTATATTTAATACTAACTTCATTTATTTGTGTTGTTTTAGTGCTGGTCAACAATATAACTGAGGTCTTAAATATTTATTTATTTATTGTACACCACAATACATATATCTACTAATCTTTTTCATTTTTTCTCTACACTTTATATTTATTAGTCTACCACTACAACTCTCATAAACTTAAACTTGAAATTGGCTAAATATTCCAAGCATATTTTGAATGAAGCCATAACCAAAAAAATAAAAATGGATTTTAATATTACAGTTGGATAAATTATGTTTTATGTCTTTTAACAAAGATAATACAGAGTAGGCTTCGTATTTTTGCAAGACTGAAACAGTTGTTCACGAATAATGTGGTTAGTTTATTATTTATTCTTTAACCTATATATAGTAATATTGGATAATAAAATATCCAATTATTCGAATTTTATATATTGTTCGAATACTAGAGCGAATTGTTGTGACAAGAGAAGAAATGAATGCGATCATCAGTATATTTCACATAATATACGAATTATACTAAAAAATATTATTTTAAGATGATATTTCAGATGTTCCTACTGAATATTATAATAAAACAGAATTAATTAAAAACATTTAATAATATAAATCGTTAATCAACAGTGTTAAGGTGAAACCATGAAATTATACTAAAAAGTGATTGGTACACGAATGTACACCCATGTCTTTTATGTCATTATGAATACATAAATAAATATGATAAAAAATAACAACTCAGATAAAACGTTAAAATTATACTAAACAATTAATAAATCGATAATAAATTAACAATCTCAATTAAAATTTGTTTTAAACATTAGCGTATCTAACATTGGTGGAAGACATTTCAATGGTAAAATATAAACGTACTAGGTGTATGTCGTCAACAAAACATTTAATTTCTATTTTAAATTGTCTATAAATATATTATATAATTGCTTTTTTCTATAAATATGATATAAAAAAGTCAAACCTCCATGATAAAGTCCTGGATAAAAAATATTGTTACTTGTATATAATGCTTTGGCGGTCATTACAATGCTTGTGTTTTTATTAAAAAATATGCACTTCTTAAAATTATATTCTAACATCTCACTAATATTTTGGTATAAGTGGTAAAAAATGTTAAAAATTGGAAATATATACAACATATTATAATGGAATGAAAGAACTTTGTATTCTAACGATGGTGAATATTCTTGAATATAACTAACAACTTAAGCAATTAATACAATTTTATAATATACCTATAATCCTTTTTTTTATTATTATATTGTTTAAAAAGGGTTACTGTTTTACTGCTTATAGCCACTTTCTTAACATTTTGAATCTTAATAGATTTAAGTAAAACTAATTATAATTTGTATAATTTCATAATTAAAATAATAAATTAATTACACCACATTACAAAAATAGAAAGCACTTCTCACAAATAGAGTTCAGTCTATTATACCATGGAATGACTTCCAGGAATAATTAATTCTCATTTATCTGATGTTTTTTTGGTTGACTGGACTTTTCCTTTACTGTAGAATATATCCAAAAACAGACCTGTAACAAGAATAAAAATTTACAGTATTGATGATTATTAGAGTAGAAAATTAATTTACTTGTTTTAATAGCATATTGTATACTTAACCATTTATAATTTATAACATTTTAGTATATCACAATGAAAATTATGATGAATAATTAATATGTACTCAGAGTAGTATGCATATAAAGTAGAAAAATAGCAAACAGAATGTGAATTATAAACTTTAATTAAAAATATATAGCCAAAAATCGAAGTTACCAGAAAATACAAGAACAGCGCCGAGCCACTGCCGGGTGTAGAGGACATTTCCAAATATGACAACAGATGCAAGAACAGTGAAAAACTTCCTTGTTGTAGTCACCACTGAGCACGGTAAGGGACCAAACTCTGAGACCTGGAAGTTAAAGAATAAAACATTTGAGCCAAGTTGATAACAGAAGTATATCCATGATTTTATGAAAATACCAAATTTTCTTTGGAATAATGAATAATACAACATAAACTTACCATATAAAAAATAAATAGCTGACCCAAAGCACCAGTGAAGGCAAACCCGGTTAAGTATATTATAATCTCAGGATTCTGACTGACAAATCGAATGAATGTGAAAATTTCACCGCTCAATACAACACCAATTGAAACTATTATGGTTGACCTAAAATGGAAATAAATATGTTATTTTTGTATGTATTAAACAACACAAAAACATATGGCACAGGCATATTATACTGCTATTCGCTATAAAAATCTCTTTTAACTGTTTCGAGTAAGTCAAGTATTGACAAAATATATATGCATATTTTTAAGTTCAATTGAAGTTTTTATAGAAAGTCACTTTTTACATCATCATAAATTACAATATAAATTCGCAAGAGCATTTTGTAACAGACATTCAAAAAGTTTAGAAGCAAGCAATTCGCAATTTTATTCATTTCTATAATGCAATAAATGTGAAAGTTCTATAGCTAGACTTGTTTTACATACCACCAGTTTGTATTAAGCATCATAGAGTATGCTGTTGGTGATGACTCACTCTTGATTCTCTCCTAAAAAATATGTTAGTAAATAAAATGGAAACAAATTATATTTCATTCAATTAATTTTAATTTCTCTTTAAATTATATAAGCTAGTATACTTTTCTATGATAAAAAATAATAAGATAAGTAAGCTCACCTGAACGGCTCCCGTTAATCCATCCATAATCAGTGATAAGATAATTAAGATTTCACCAATTCCAAATTCCTGCGAATCAGTAGTTTTCTTACTTTGTTCTTTAAACATAAATAAAACAATACCAAGTACTATTATAAAAACAAAAAAGTACTTCTTTAATGGATACACTTTTCTTCCAATTAAAACTCCTAGAATCATAACAGGAATTGGTTTTGCAGCTTTACCAACAACCTAAAACAAAATAATTAACCTTAACCAAATTCGTAATAGTATAATAAATATAAATTAGGGGTTAAAACTTTTGAAAATAAAATATTAATATTGTTTTTATATTTAATATATTTCTGATAGTTAAAGTTTTTAAAAGAGAAAGTTAGGGCATAAAGTTCTTACCTGTGTTGGATAATTAACCCATTGCAATGCCATGTTTGAGCTTATCATCCCCAATAGATATGTTAAGGCTGAGGAAAAATAATATGCTGTTTTTGTTGTATCCTTTTCATGCTTCCAAGACAGCTACAAAATATGAGATAAATTAAAATTATATCATAAAACAGCTGTTTTGGTAAAAGTATTTAGTTGGCAATATTACGACTCACCATTAATATCTTAGCGAATATAAAATTCACTAAACATGTAATTAACACGAGTGATAATGTACATGTGAACCTTTCATTATCTCCATATTTTCCTCTAGTAATTTTTTCTTGTAACATGCCGAATATAAAATAGCAAACAAATATTGAAGCAGCATAGAAAATAAATCTAATTTCACTTTTGGTTTGAATCATGGTTTAAAAATTAAAGTATTCTGCACAACAGTAAAATGCTTCTTAAAGAAAAGATTTAATGAAACAGATTAATCTAAGGAAAGCTAAGACAGGCGATTTATCCAACACACTTGTTCGTTTGCAAGTCAAAGAGACACGTAATGCATTGAGAAATTATAAAAAATCAAAAGCAATTCGACGAACAAATACAAAAATTACACGTATACTTCAGTTCAGCTTTACGAACGTCAAAACTAAATTGCTATAACCTAAGAACATTCCGTTTTACATTTAGTTTACACTTTACACTATAATTGCAGGCGACAAACTAAACTATAATTAGAATAAATTAATAAAAATTATGTTATAATCTACTTTCTATTGCGATTTGTAATATATTCAAGTGAACAATAATTATTACCATTACGATAATTGTGTAATTCTTATTTTCAAATAATAGACTCAATAGAGATGACACTTTAGGGCTATATATTTGTTTTTAGTGCATTGGTGAAACAGCAAAAAAGAGTAAAAATATGCAATTTTTTAAATATGCAAGTACATATAACCATATCCTGATTTCTTCTAAATATTAAGGAGAGAATTATTATGTCAATCACATGTTGTGTCATATCGCTATATATTAATTTGATAACATTGTCCGATCTGGAATTAATGGTTCCAATCAAAATATAAAATTGATTATATGATAAATATAAATTACAAAATATTTTAATAGTTCTATTTATATAAACCACAATAAATATTTAATTCTATATCTATCGGTGAAACAAAATTGTTAAAATAACAAGTCCAATACTAAAGTTACATAGCTAATTTTAAAACTAAGTAGCTATTGCTTTAGTTATATTTCCATTTCTATTGCGAGTAAGAATTTATATTCAAATATTGAAATCCTGAATACTGAATCAAGTAACATAGAAACACATTCAAAAACTTTAATGTTAATTATTATTTAATAACTTTTTACAATTAGGTTCGAAACTACCTTTAAACTTTAAAAGATAAGGATATTAATAATTCTCCACTTGTCAAAGATAATCTGCGCAGTGTCATTATAGGACTCTCGTGAAAAGGAACGTGTATACTTTTTTACGCAAAAGGAACTCTATGTTAATATACAAAAGCCTTATTTTATTAAGGTAATGGCCTTCAAACTTAACGAAAACATGCAAGAACTATGTAGATAGAAAAGGTTATTTCATATTGATAGAGTTATGTTTTAGTCGGAATGACGGAATATTGCAAGTAATCCATTATTTAAAGTTTTAATAACTGACTATGAGTGCATTTAAAAGATAAATGTAACTTTTTAATATGGACGTATATTTATGGAAGAATTTGTGTTAAAAGTTTTGTGAAATATGTTATTTTCTAAGTTCTTGGAACTTACTTTTACAATGTTGTCTTATTCTTGTTCTCCTAAGAGATAAATTACCGATGTGTGAATAAAGTTTATAACTTATTAATTAATTAACAAGTTTATAAATTTAGTTGTAGTAAAGTTTACAATGGTAAAGTGTCAGAGTGAAATTGCGGCAAATTCAACAAGCATTGACGATAACGTTATTTATTAATATGACTCACTGACGGTAAGTGTTGTATAAATAGGAGTGACTTAAGTTTTCTAATGTTAAATTGTTGTTATCTTTGATGTTTACAAACAATATTTACTAATTGGAATATAATATTTTTCGTATATCGTTATTATGTATTAAGTTATTTGCACCAGTCTAATGGTGCACACATCTATAACTTACAAGGCCAAACCTATTAATATTGTTATAGTTAGAACATAGCTGTCTTGTCTTTAGTATGATTCAGTTTTCGGAGCAAAGGTTATCAGTAATGCAGGTTTTTTTAAATATTTATTTTATTTAAAAGTGCTATAGGTATCTAATCAGACAAAGCATATAAGTTATATTTAGTGTAAGAAAAGTTAAAGGTAGACCATCTACTTCGATTTCCAGATCGATACGACATGGGCACCTTCAAAAAGCGCGTCTTCTTTCTCAAAGACCGGCAACACTTGTAGGTGCTCTGATACTCGTAGTACAAGAAACTATAAGCGGCGGTGATCACTATCCGTCCGGTGACCCGCATGCTTGTTTGCCCTTTTAATAAAAATCCTATCAATTATGGTCCATCAACCAAACTGTTAAATCACAATATCCAGTAATCGAAACCTTCGAGTACGTCTATAGAACCGCATACATTTTTGATATCAAAACAGCTCGTCTTGTGTTTCGTTATATTTTTTTTGTATATACACCTAACTAAATGAATCTACTATTTGCATGGATATTGCCCTCTTTAGTCTAATTTCTTAAGTGCAATTTTTAAATTAAGTTCTTTTCTTACCTATAGAATTCTTAAATTATAAAGCTTATATACCATGTAGACTGTTGTCCTGTAGATTATTTAAATCGGATCAACCTTAAACACTTCAAAGTTTTAAATATGTAAAGGATTACAATAAGTCTTTGAATCTCAAGCGTGTGTATCAACCAACTTCTTAAATAATAAAAATAATCGAGTATAGTAGATAATATCAAACTTATTTAATACAAAAATGTTATCTAGTGGTTTTAGACGTCCTCCGTCTTTATTAAAATTACACTGGAAATTGCCTACGGTTATTAACCTACCTACCGTTCTAAATATTTCATACGTAGTTTCGTAGTTTCGCAGTAAGTCGTGATGAAACACGAGCCTGAGGGAAATCAACTTAAAATATCAATAATCTGCTTTCACTTCAGGTCTTATTTATTAGATATATATATATATATATATTTGGGGTTTTCATTATTTATATATAAACCTTTACTAATTATTTATTAAGAAAGAAGAACAGTATACAAGGATTCATATAAGAGAGTTTAATACAACGACTTAACATAAATGTGGGACTTATTTTATAATCTAATCTATATCCTCCGCACCTTATTTGAGATAAGATAATATTGCCTGTCCTCTCAAAACGTGTGTCCATAAAGTTATCTGAAAACGTAAAAAAATATATATATTTTTTTTTATTATAATTTAAGTGTCAGTATATTGTTTGAACTTGTGTGCTTTCATCTAAGTAAAAATGTTAGTTATTTCTTCTTTTTATTTTTTTAAGAATAGTAATAATGCTTTTATGTTTATACACTCATATTTGTTTCAGGTACAATAAGTTTGAACATGACAGATAATAATAAAAAACGCGGCAGTTTCCGCAAAATATTTCCAATTCTTTTTTTTTCAAACAAAGGTAAACAGAAAACTATTAAAGATACTCACACCACCACGAAAGTAAATACAAATAGCGGTACAAGTAAGGATAATCCATACCAAAATCCGCGATCAATGATCGAAAGATATGAGAATCGTATCGAAAATGCGGATGAGAATGATGAACGTATATATGAAAATCTATCAACAGTATCACATATACACAATATAGTTGAGTCGAATAATACTTCTTCAAGTAGTACCCTAGTCTCAGAAAACGTTATGAATAGACATAATCAAAATGTTGAGGGAGTGACACACGCAAATCCACAAGGAGAATTTAAATATATAGCCAGACCACAAGTTCCACCAAGACCACAGAATGAAATATATTCTTCATCATTTAATTATACTCAAAGTAATATAATGAACAATCAGTATCCTGATGTATATTATCATTCGTTAGACAAATTGGACGATAATATTTCTCCCATTGATGAAATTGAAATCTACAAAGCTTCTCGTGCCCAGATCCAACCTGCATCAGTGGGAGCTGAAATAAAAAAAGTAAGCACAAAGTTTCTGATATCTCCAAAAAAAGAAGCTGAGGTAAGAAAGATTCAACCGACTCGTGCACGAAGTTTATCACTAGATAAGAAGAAACCTGCAGACGTTGACAATATTAGAAAAGAAGGAAACATTTATAAAACTGTTGAGAAACCTTACAATTATTCAGCCCCAACTTCTCCTGTAGCGGTTAATCATAAAATACCAAACATGCCCGCTACGGTTTCTCCATATGAGCACGTCAGGAAAACTATGATAGAAGTAGAAGAAAGAAGAAATACCCTGAGTAGATCCAGTTCCCGTAATAAATCTACCCCATCACCTATGCCTTTTGGTAACACAAACACATTACCTAATAACGTTACTACTCCTACGTTTGAGGAGGACACAATAAAAAAAGAGAAAACGCGTAAACGAGTAGAAGCATTTTATTGGCAAAAAATTAAAGAAATGAAACTAAAAGAAGATGAATATCTCCTAAGACAGTCACTTAATAATAGTATGAGAGTACCCAGAAGCAATCTTGGAACTTATTCTAATTCGAATTGCAGTACTCCTATTTCATTCATAACAGATTCTAGAACTTCTAGTCTGCCAAGGGGTAGGGAAATTAATCAAACTGTTTATCCCTCGCCATTTACGAGGGGTGCTTTAGAAAGAAGAACCGATTCTTTTATAAACACAAAAACACTTCGCACGGAGCCCCATATTGTTTATCGGCACCCTGAAAAATTACAGGCTAACGCATTAAAACCTAACCTGCCTATATTTCAACGCGGCTCGCTAACACGCGACACTCGGAATGTTTTGCAGCAACAAGCAAAACGAGTTAGTTTTGAAGAGCAACCTAATATTCAAAAAACTATTTTGTTGAATCCAGACCCTCGGAATAGTGATCCCGTGACATTAAGGGCTAGTAAACATTTGCGTAACCCTCCACAGCCACCAGTTCGTACTAGTAGTGCAGTGAGTGCTAACAAAAATATTCGATTACTACCAAATCATAAAAATAAAGTTGGTGGACCACGTTTCTTCTGCTCCGAGTCCGAGAGCGGAAGTGAAGCTGGGGAAATCCAAAGAATAATGCAAACTAACGAACGGAAAGGTAAGTAAACTTTTAAAGTATATTTTCTTTATATCTTCTAGCTAGCAAACAACTAGCCAATTTTACAAACATTTTGACTATCGTATTCATGCAATAACTAATGATCAGTTAGTTACAACGGTTAAAATAAGCATGTATAGTTTATTTTGAAATAATTCCGAAATATATGATCTATGTTCGAGGATGTCAATACTTTGTCAATTAGTTTATAATTGGCCTGTAATGTACTTGAATGTGTGTGTGCAGTATATATTACATATGAGGTTATGTGTACAATTGAAAGTAAGAGTAGAATACCTTTGTTTATTAATTTATATAAATAATGAAAAGCATAACAACAATTTTGTTTTGCATTTAATTTGTGTGAGAGGGAATTTATGTTATTAATTATAATGTATAGTGAAGATCTCAAGTAGCGAGATTGGCGGCCTGTTAAAGTGGATAAAGTTCACAGCGTTTATCCCATTTGTGTAAAGTTACGACAGGTGTTAGGATTAAAGTGAAGCGAGAGTTTTCAGTTTATCTTCGCTAATAATAAAAGTTACCGATGGTGCATTAACTTTATTCAAAATAATAGAGATTAAAATGCCGTGACCTTTTAAACTTTTACGTTTTTTAGTCTCCTCGAATAATGTATTGCTATATTAAAAACTGACGGTTGACACACAGTTGAAATACTTGACAGTAAATACAGTTGAGGCACGTAAGTCAGAAGAAATTTTTAAACACTAAGGAAGAAACAGTTCAATAACTTGTGCAGTTCTAATTAAGTATTTTCTGCATTTTCTTTTGTAATAATTTAAATAACATAACTAAAACTAGATTAATACGTATTCGTACAAAACTTCACAGTTTTGTCTATATACTAATATCCAAATATTTGTTTGTTTATGTAAGACTCATATGTAAGTATTACTTTACTTTGATTACTAGTATTAAGTTTATGTTATTTATAATAGACTTCATGGAACCATTATAAATAACATAAACTTAATACTTGTAATCAAGTAATGGGTGATCCTAGTGACAAAAACACATCGCCTAGCATCACATCACAAACACATTTCTTGATATAAATAAATTTAAAATCACATTACATTTTCTTGGTATTGAAGGTTTTGAAGATCATTTGGTTACAAACTGGTATAATTTAATTACTCGACAAACGATACGATTTTATGCTTACTATAAAATTTAAGTGATGAAAATTATCAAAGATCAAATGGCGGTACAAAACTGTTGTTTTTATTACACAAAAAAAAATCTATAAATGTTATGTTTGTTCGTTTGTATACCTTAATTGCTTTTTATATAACATTGTGTAACATATTACAGTTACCTACACAATAAAGTTTTCAAAGTGAATATAAATACAAAAATCGTTTACTTCACCAACGTAACAGAAGCAACAATATGTTTTAAGACTCGTATATATATATTTTTCACCTTGGTTTCTGTGACGTTTATCATGAAAGCTTTTTCACGTCCCTATTACAATAATAATAGGTAAGAAAAAAGTGCTTAAAATCAATGTCGTTTGTCGGTGTGCTCACAATGAAACCATTTTTGTTTTATATTTATTTATTACTAGCTTTTACCCGCGCCTTTTCTCGAACGTGGGAAAATGCTAGATAGCGTTGAAGTAGCTAGATTTTGAGATTTATTGACAAACGATGTTTTTATCTTGCTAAATTTTTTTACTTCTCGTTAAAAAAAGATTTTTTTCTTAATAAAAATAAAATTAAAATAGTATCTTATGTTATTTCTAATACCTCCAAAAGTATGTGCACAAAGTTTCATAATGATCGGTTGAGTAGTTTTAGAAAGAAAGCCTAACAAACAAACTTACATTCGCATTTATAATATTAGTAGGGATATTGACAGATACATTTGTTAGGTCAATGAATAACTCATCTGGGTAATCACTTATATCCTGTGATTATTGGATATTTTAAATAAAATTTTTATTTGAGATTTAAATCCGAAATACATTAACATAAGGTTCGACTCGAAGGTTCCTTTCATTATTAATATCTTAAGGGTCACATTGTTAGGAATACTGATGACTCGTGCAATGGTAAGAGAATTTTATTATATTTCCTAAAATACTCATAAAAATATATGTGATGTACCTATAATTATAAATGTATATTTTATTTGAAAATTATATGTATATCGGCCTATATTCGCTACTGCTGTAACTATTATGAAACATACTCGTAGTACATACATACAGTAATTTTAAATAATATAAGTACTTCTAGAATAATAATAATACATAAATCAGATATATAGACCTAGAAACAAAAGTTATAAAAATAAGAATAGCATATTAAAACTTTTTATTTCGTTTTTCACGATAAAGTTTTATGCAGAATATAACAGATGATTCCTCTTTAATAATAATAAATATATATCAAGTAATTAAATAAAGTACAAAATTTGTTTAAATTTTAATAAAGATCTAAATAAAAACAAATAAAACAACATTTCGTATCTGATAAATTAATAGGTGCTTAATTTTGTATATTAATTTTGAAGCCGTTCATAGTTCATTTGTAATTAAGTTACTCACAGCTGCTGGTTTTATAACTGATTGGGTTAAATAATTGATACAATTCAGATAATTAATGATTTATAATGATTCGAATTGTAACATTTGAATCGAAATTTAGATTCGTTTAATTTTAAAAGCTTGTATATATATTTAGAGTTTGATAAAAGTTGTCTATCTGTCTGATGTATTTTATAATATATTTCATATAAGTAGTTGTCTCGACTTCTGCTCTTGGTTGAATCATAGTTGTTATATAAACAAATAAATGCAATTTATGAAGTTGTTGTTGAAGGACGCTCTGAACTCTCCCCGTGTCTTCAAACAATAAACAAGTATTACTTAATACAGGGTCATCGCTTTGGATAGATTTGTAATTTTAATTATCTTCTTTTTTCTAAACTATACAATTAAAAGTACTTAATTTTTTTAACCAATTATTTAGGACATCAAAACAGAAGATATCATACATATATCTGTTATTTACTGTGTTTATAATTTTTATTTTTCAACAAAAAAATCGACATTTAGTTAAGGAAAATTAAATTAGTGTTGCAATATTTTATAGACATTTACTTTTCAAGTCAGGAGCATTAGCGAACGACTCCAGCTTAGAAATCCTCTAAAATAATTTGCATAATATAGACCTGTTATAAATATGCATGAAATCCGTTTTAATTATAAACTAGGGTTGAGCGACGGCTCCGGGTATAATGTGTAATTCAAAAAGCTTTTTGCATATACATACATCAATTATGATGACATATTTCGTATGTGAATGTTAATTAATTTCTAACATCTCTCATGAAGACAGAGTACTGTCCGCATAATTAATGTTTTAATGAAAGAAGTTTCTACTTTTCTGAAATCTGTTCATCATTTATTTATTTATGTTTTTTATTATTATTGAGGGTTAAATATTAAGTATTCCATGTTTATGTCATGTATACGAGTATATTAAAATATAACATTACTAATCAGTAGTACTAAGTAATGTCATTAATTTAAAGTTCTTTTTGCCGTCGTTCGTATTAAATGTAAAACGGAAGGAATTTTTAAAACTTAAAATATATCGTCGTCGAAGTAGCCATTAAAGTCTTAATAAGGTTTTATTCGCATTTAGAGCTGTACGGAATTTATAAATGGACTTTTCTAATTGTTGCTAATTTATATTTGAATAAGATTTCGTTAAAATGTTTGAAATTGGAACTAAATAATTTATTCAAAATCATAGTAATAAATGCGAGAATACAATGGAAGGACGAGTTGTACAAGACAGAATACTAACGAAGGTTACATAATAGCAAATCAACCGCAATACAAACACTCAAACTCGACATCACAAGTGTTACTACGAACATTGACACTACTATAACTTAATTAACGTACAAATTTGAAATACAAATTGGATATATACACTCGCAATGATTTTTAGTAATTATATATATTTTATTGATATTATTAGTAATATTATTTTATCTTGCATCTTATGTCCATTATTTGGGTTATGTCTTCGATCGCCCTTGTCTCGTATAACAAAACATATACTTAAAACTCTTCTCGTTAAATGTTTCTATCCCTCCGCATGTCATGACCGTACCACGACAAAATTATTAACAATTATCTTAAATTTAAATAAATTGTACATTACTATTTGAGATTTGAATAATTTATACCACCACATACGGTACTAAAGTTGTAGGTTACTAAATATAACTTATACAACATGTTCTATATTTACTTTGTCAACTTTAAGGAAACATATGTTACCTTACGGTTACTCAAACAGAAATGTTCCGCTTTTAAGAAACAGTTTGTATGAAAATGTTATGAATTAAAATCACATTAATATTGTTCGTATGGTGTATCCACATTTTCACAGCTATCTGATGCGGATAATACCCAGCCAAAGCGACGTTAACCTAATTGGTTTAATCAACAGAGGAAAGGACGCCTCTGCACTGGAACTGATGAGTAGGAATCCTTGAGACTCCACTCAAAGCTACTCTATAAATTATAATGCTCAGTGGGCATGCATATATTATACTGTGGATATGTGGGTGTGGTCAATTATAACTAAGAGCTTACCAAATAAACTATTGATAAAGTTTTATTATTTGACAAAAATCATGAGTATTATGACAGAAATTTAGTATATATATAACAAATTTAGTAAACGATACCAACCTGATAAGTTCATACCGGTCCATCCCCGCTTTTGGTATGATCTTAATTTATAGAGCAGCTGAGTAATTAACATTATGACTCATTTTGTTATAACTATTTCTATTAAGTGTCACGCATTACTACGAAATAAAAATGCGGCTTACGAGAATTTGTCTTTATTACAGTTAATAGATGGCGTTAGTGTACAATAGATTATGTTAAAAGATTTAAAATATTAAAAAAAATTAAAACTTGTGTTTTTATCTTGAAAATCGGAATTTGGGTTATCGACATCGTTCTGTTTTTAGTGAGTAATATATAAATAATAATAAAAAAAATAGTTTTGTGAATTACAAAAACGAATAAGAAATGATATTTTATATATCATTTTTACAGGAAATTCTATAAACAAATACGATGTTAGGCAATTGTATATAAAACAAAAGATAAATCAAATCATATTCATAATAGTCATGCAATAATTTCCACTTTGAAAAGCTGCATCCTTACATCAACAGGTTTCATGTTTCATTACTTCGTCTGTTACATAAAGTTGTGGAGTGTGGTGTACGTCCATGCATGTTGTATAGTCTTCATCAAAGTTAGCCTTCTGAACTACAGCTTATAACTTAAGATAAGTGGTATAACGATATTTGATATGCAAGTATCATATTTAGATAAATTAAGGAGAGATATCTTATTTTATTTTCCAGAGAAGTAGTCTAAGAATAATAACATTTATTTCCTAACTGCAATTACTTTAATTGATGTGTATTCGTTTTTTGCTTCGGGCCAACTAAGCTCTTAATTTTGATTTTTAAGTTGTTTATAGTTTAAGTTACCTTAATAAGTATATACTTGATATTCATGATACTAGAATTCTAAGCTGAGACTACTTTTACATGTGTGAGTAAGAGGGTAAAAACATTTCTAGGTACCAACCAATCCGTATCAGTTTTATTATACCTGCAACTATGTCTGGTCAATTAAAAATCAGTTTCTCATATGTAACAGGATAAGAGCCAATTTGGTTCGTAGAATATAAATGTTTTTTTTCTCTTTAATTTCGCGATTCATTTTTGAATTCGTGGAACGTCTATAACAGGTAAAGTTTCTATCCACATGGACGGTGTGATTCAGATGTAGAACTTTTTATATGAATTACGGTATCATCTCTTATACATAATTATGTATAAAACTTGATAAATATACTTTATATATCGCTTATTGTTCGGGGATTTATTTAACATTTTTAATAATTTATAAATTACCCTCTACGTGAAAATGAATGTTGAAAGTATCTCGTGTAACTATATATTTGTGGTTTTGTGTCTGTCTGTGCCTTCGTAATTTCCAAACGGATAAGTCGATTTGAGTGCGTCTTTGATGAAAAGAAAAACAATTGTTTTAAAATAAACAGCTCTTACTATAACTAGTGACAGAACCAGAGGTAATTAAACTTATAATTTGAAATTTTATTTAAATATGTTTAATTTTATCGTAGATTAACAAATTTCAAAAGATGTTTATCTCGTTATTTTGTAAATATCTCAATATCGTCAATCTTAACATATCTGTAAGTATAGAGTAGATAAATACTCTATGAAAGACGAAAATATATAATATATGTTCCCTTCTTGTTTAATATAAGACGATTTCGTGGGATAAATTATAGTCAGAAGATGGAACGAGTATCTTCTTAAGCAGTTATCCTCTTTGTCGACTCCGCAAGGAAGGGCATGAAAACAGACAGATAGAATATTTTAATCCAAGCTATTAGGTGTCTTTTTTTAAGTTTTTTGTTTTTCTTTTCAATTATACGCTATAATTAAATTTTATCTCTCAGATACCAATTTTTTTTTATCGAGGAAGCCATTTTTATGGTCATCATTTGATATGTTAGTATGTTAATATACTATTTTTTAAACAAATCTGATCAAAAATATACAATATATGTACATACATAATAACGCTTTGAGAACATGTTTATCGCACTGCTAACAAACAATCTATATAACAAATTTGATTAATTGTTTGTAAAAACCATAAGTACGAGTAAGAAAACCCATAAAGTAGTCTATTGTTCCCTGTTTCATTAACTTCAAATATAAGGTACAGTTACATTTATTTCGTAGTAAAACGAATTAACAAACACAATGAAACCGCTTAAGAAATAAAAAATAAATCACATTTGTCTGTGAGAAATTTAAATTTCACGTCATTCTAGGAATTACGTAGTACAAACACGTTCATAACTAGTATAGCTATAGTCTAGTGAAACGTAAGCACGAGGTTTCCCGATACGAAGTTCAGCGAACATGAACGATTTATTAATGACTTGTGAAACGAAGTAAACCCGAAGCGGCCCGTCGTGATACGAACTTCGCCGAGTTTAATCGAACTGGCTCGGCTAGGATCGGGTGAAACCGGAGACACGTTTTCTCGTAAAGTAGGGCAGCTTTATATATAGATCTATATCCGATTGCTCCGTTTTACCTCCCGACGAGACGGTTCAGTCTTTGTAATTGGTATTCCTAAGTCTTAACTAAAGCCTACAATTAGTAAAAAATAATATATAACAAAATTGTATACTATTTTAGTAAAAATATCGTTAATGAACTTATTCATTTATGAACTTATTGTGTAAATAGATTCACAACATATTTAAAACCACAGTTTAAAATATTAACTAGTTATATTTTTGTTAAATTTTTAATTTAAATAAAATTAATTAAATCATTTTCAACCGATAATCCAATTCCAATAATGAGTTCGTGGTCTCCGTCATTCACAAAGGATTGACGTACGCCCTAATTTACTTCAAAATTAAAATTTATTTTCCTGGAAGCCGAACATAAAAAGGAAAACATTTTGTACCGTAATTTTATGTAATGGGGAAATCAATTACGAAATCATATGGAAGAATAAATAAAAGGTAAATCTAATTATCCTTATTCGACGATTATTAGAATGGTCATTAATTGCCTATTATATTATTATAATAATTATGAAATCTTGTATTATTATTTTTATATTATTAATAAAGTTATCAGTTACATGAAGTATACATATAAATAAATTTGGTTTTGTTTTTGCCTTTTCTCGTCTTTATTTTATAATTATGATTCCGATTGCCAAAAGGTTGTTACGAAAGCGAAATTTACGCTCAACGAAGCGGACTGGTAACAGCTGGTAATAAATATCATTATTACTGTATAAACTATACCTATAGCATTTTTAGTGTAGTCATTACGCTGACGTCATAATTTAACGAGGTAGGGCGGCTACGAGTATGTCTATTATGAAAATAAGATTAAGGATACTCATCAAACTTAATACATAATTAAGCGAGATTCGCTTCTAAGTAAAATAGAAAATTCTTTATTAAAAATAGGCAATACATTTTTAGATGTATTAAAGTGCATTTTAACGGAAATATTATTATTAAATCGCACATTAATATGTCTTCTTTAGCATAGAATTTCTTATCTTTTATTAAAAAATAAATGTAATTTTTAGGTGATTATCATTGTCTTAAGATAAGTTATATCTTTATTTCACCACGAGCTGGAGGCCTTACAACCATGTTATCTTTATTAAGACAAAGTAATGTAATAGTCAAAGTTGAAGTTTAGTTTAGTCCTTTATTCTGCTAACTGACGAGGAGCTAATGAATCTTATTTGAAACTGAAATAGAGGGAGTTAGTATTTTAATTAAGAACAAAACCGACCTTATCTCTGAGTTTAGGATGTGACTAGATTGCTACGAAACTCTTCCCTTCTAAAATACATACCATTCATGAAAAAAAAAAACTGTTAAGTTATCTCATAGCCTGTTATTACTGCATACTTATAGTTAATATTTCATTTTTAATTAATCATATTTTAAAATATTTCGATATTTAACAATATAATGGTATTCTTGGTAATTTGGAATCAAAATGGACAGGAGAAGTATTTAGCATACATTACATTGTATGTCTATTTTCAAATATAACTTAGCTAAACATGTCAAAATATTTGTTTTCAGAGACAATTCTATTTAAACTAAAATTCCATCACCATTTTATTAAAAATGTATTTTTACACACCCTTAAAAGGTACAAAGATAAGTGACTTTTGATAAAATAAATTAACTGCTTAAGAATATTGTTTACTTGGTTCATGACATTCATGTCATTCATGAGTTTTTATTCATGAGTGTTTAATTGTAAAATAATTTAGATTGTAAAATAATTTAGATTTTAGATTTCGTCTCGGAAAAATTGTGTTCTTTTTAGTTTAGAAATCATGTTGGTCTCATCCCTCGCAAACCTTTTAAAACTTTCTTAGATTTGTTATTCTAAGTTTTGTATTATCCTGTTGAAATGTATGGACGTGTGCAACTAAACGAAACGAAAACATGTCAAAAAGATAAGTAATTTTCGTCATGATATATATTCACTCTTATCTCCCGAATGCAGTCATTTGCAGATTCTGTTGATGTTTTGAAAGTCTTAGAAAAATTGTTCTATTAATACATTGTGAATATTGCAGAATTTGAAATATTTTTCACGCCTTTTTAGGACGGCAAAAAAATATGCCTTTTCCCCTCGCATATTACATGCTTGCGATTTTGTTAAAGAAATTTGTTAAAGAAATGTGAATCAGTAAAAATGCAATGATAAAATAAACAAACAAACTTAACAAATGTGACAAATATAAATTTTTAAGCAAAAGAAGAACTATATTCTAATACATTAACAATGTCCCATATCTTTCTTTTTGAAATAAATTGGAAAAAAAAATAAGTAAATATACCAGCAATTATAACTATTTGTTACACTTACGTATTTAAAATAAGGTTGGTTAGACAGTAAGAAACATCAGTCTGATGTGAACACGTTGTTGTGGCGATGCGGTGAATCTATTATCACAACATTGTGTAATAAAATATATTGTTAGAATTCATTTCGCTGGAAACAAACGTTTAAACAGATACATTATTGTACTACTTAAAAGATGCCTATCGAAATGGCTTATAATAATTTTTGCTACCGACGCTGTTATACGGCAGCCAAACGTGGGTAACACAGAAGAAAAATGTAAGAAAGATGAATGCTGTGGAGATGCGATCTCTTCGCAGAATATGCGGAGTCAGTCTAGCTGATCGAATCCGCAATGAAGAGATCCACAGAATGGCAGGTACTAGCGAAGATGTCACGGTGAGAATGAAGAAGAACGTACTCAGGTGGTTTGGGCACGTCGAACGAATGAGTGATGAAAGAATGGTAAAAAAGATTTATATAGGGAAAGTGAGCGGTAAGAGAGACAGGGGGAGACCTCGAGTGACCTTCGAAAACATAGTATCAATGTTACTGGAGGAAGGTCACGTAAAAAGCATGAGGACCCCCCGGAGGGCATGTATGAAGAGGTTGATGTCTGTGGCCGAGGCGAAAGAGGTATGCAGAGACCGTAGCGTTTGGCGCTCCGTCGTCTCTGGCTACCCCGCAAGGGATATGGCGTGAAGGTAAACAAATAAATAAAATAAATAAATTATATATCAGATTTTATAATATTCCTTTAGCCGCCATTTTAGTGCATAAAATAAGTTTAATTTTATTATTCACTAAAAAAATAACCCAACTCTCTTAGTTTATTTCTGGAAATTGTTATTCCCGAATATTTAATTCAGAAGGGTTTCCAGAATTTCTGACCGCGCCCAAAACCTCTCGCAACACAATTATTCGTTAGAAAACGTGTTATCCTCGTATGGTATAAGTTGATTAATATAAAATACAATAAAATCTAACCACAACATTTATAAGGAAATAAGAAAATTGGATCTACAAAATATATAAATCGGATCTACAATATATATACATACATTTATATATTATAAATTTCGTCGAATGTAAGCTTATGACCTTAACCGATATGTTTATGCTGACAAGTCTAGACATGGCTTCATTTTATCCCAGATCCCAATTCAATTACTTGTGGAATAATATTCAATAAACGTTGGCTTGGTCCAAAATACTAGTCTCGACCAAAATTGTCAAACCGAATACAATAGTTAACAAACAGATAAGCATCTATGATTTTACATTTCATTCAATACAATATTTAATAAACTATAAGTATTTGTGTGAAAAATTCATTTTTTGTCAAGCTTTATTGTTAAATTAGACAACTATTATTTATTTTCTTATTCACTTATTTTAAGAAATCCTAGTAATTGGGGAGTCGCAGACAAATAGCGATCAATTAATATATACATATAATAAGTCACTGTAGGATATTTCTTAGAAACGCTGTGTTGTTATTGTTTTATGTTTTTAAAATATGAAATCATTTGTGTAGGAAGAATCGATAGTCATTAATTTGAAAGTCTGCTTTCATAATAATCTTTTTTTGTCTTTGTCTATGAAAAAAAAAACTTCTGTATCAAATTATTTTACTATTGTAAAAAAAAACTCTTTTCATATTTCGTACTATTGTTTTACAAATGTAATTTATACTGTGCAATTTATTAAAATAAAAAAAAGAAAGTGTTATTTTATGTATAAAAATTGGAGATAAAATATATTATCCTTAACATCAATTTAAATAGTTTCCTTTATATGTACTTTTCTTATATTTGTAATATATATTTCTTATATTTGTAATATATATTTCTTATATTTGTAAGATATAATACTCTTGATAGACTACGAGGAAAAAGTTCTCAGAACGTTCTTTACTTTTTACAAAGGTCACAAAGGTTTGGTCTAAATCGATTGGATTTGTGCACACACTTCGTTGCAAGAAGGAACGATGCAGCATTTCTCGGTTATATAAAAACTAATAAATATTATATTATATATACATTCAATGGCTTTTATAGATGTTTTATATCGCGTTACGTTAGAATTGTCTAGTTATTTGACATTTTTTTTTTCTAGAACGAAGAAGGATTATGTATTATTAATAGTTACAAAGATATATATTATAATTAATAATTATATTCTGGGTTAAAAGCGATCAGATTTTTTGCAGGTTACTTTTGCCCGGTATGATATGTAATTGTAAAATAAAAAGAATACACGTTCGTTTGGTCTTAAAAGATCTGTTAGGTAATGAAAATAATATTATGTAAAAATAAGTGTAAAAAATATTGTTGAATTATATTTAGTTATATACATATAGTAGTAAATTGTTTTTATTTTTTGTATATAATACATATGTTTTATTAATACCAAAACTCACCTAGACCTATTCTTAAATATATAACAGAAATTTTTGATTTAATTAATAGTATTATTAAACTATAGTTAAATCGTACATATAGACATACATTTTTATCTATTTCTATTTATCTGTACTCAAAACTTGCCGAACTACAACGAATCTGGTCTAAGCTGCACTGGTAGTTAAAATGAAAACGTCAGGTATCATAAGCCGTAAGTCTCGGACAATACAAACTTCACTATTATATTTATTCTCGGTAAAGTTGCAATTAATTGTTTGGCGGTTACTGAAGCATTGAAAAGTTAGTTTGTGTAAAGCTAAATGCACTCGTAAATGTATAAATAAGAGTGAATAAAGTTTGACTTGTTACTTAAAGTCAAAGTAGTATTTAAATACACTGGTACATTATTTAATATAAAACTACATTTACTTTTAGGTCACTTGCACTTAGAATATTGAAATTTTACAAATTTATCTAATTTCTATGATGTTATAATTATTGCTTCTCCATTTCTGAAATCAAATTAGCAAAAATTTGGTATTCAAAATTAACACAATCATACATACATATATACGAGTAATATCTTATTAAGAAGTCAAGCGAATATTTAAAAATCTCCATTTCATTATAAAAAGCTTTGCTGAACTAGAAGAAGGATTTAATTTACATTCGCGGTTAAAATAATTCCGCACCGCGCAAGCCAAGATCACAAAGCATCGTCAATGAAGGATGGTATAAAACGTTGAGATACATTTTAATTTAAAACTTAATAGAGTGATTATTATACCACACTATCACAATCTTATTATATAAACACCAATATTAATTATTATGAAATTTACAATACAATGGTGTCAATATTACGATGTATTGCTCTGAATAAATGCTCAATTTTGACGCTTAATGATATTGAGATTTTGAAATATCACAAATTGTATGCCTAATTGTATTTGCTAAAATGTAATGTATTCATTGTATTTAATAACGATTCCATAGTAGTAGTTGTAGTATTTGTGTTTATACTGAATTTGCAAGATAAATAATTATAATGTTGATTTTAATTTTATTGTTAGTGGTTTATAAACTTGTTTAAAATTTTGTTATTAACAAAAGAAAACATTCGTTTTAAATTAAAAGAGAACTTTAAAATGACCGAAAATATATTGGCGGCCAAATAACCTTTGAAGCCGCGCCCTGCAGTCGACATTACGCCATTTGCCACAGATTTCACAGCAGTAAACTCAGATTTTTCAATATTATTAATTGGTTAATAGAATCACCAGTAAGAAATCATTATTTATTTAATGAAAATATTTGACGGATTTAACTTATACTTGTATATATTCTATTTTAATAATTTTAATGTGTAATATTCGGGAAAAACTAAGAACATTATGAGGAAAAGGCAATTTTTGTGTCGTATTAACAGGAGTAGACGCTGTGATTAAATCTATGTCTAATTTAAGATTAAGCTCACAGAAATGTTAGAAAAAAATATTTATAACTTCCTTCATTATCAGTGTTTTCAATATTCAAAATTATATTTATAATATTTGTTATCTCTCGTAATAATTGCACAGTAAACGTTTCCGGGTTACGTCTTTATTAATCAAAGTCAGACATTTTAAAGATATCGGTAGATTCCTGTCACTTCAATATTTTATTATTATTTTTATTATATTTAAGTTCAATTCATATTTTTTCTTGTTTTCCATAATATGTTGAATCAGATAACATCAAAATCCGTCCAGCAGTGTTGTACTGTTGTAATTATCCGCACATTTTTCTTTCCCGCGAATATTCCTAATTTACGTAACCGAATTTGAAAACAAATTCAAATCTAAATTAAAAATGGTACGGGATTAAAATACAAATCAACATACATTTACATAGTAAAATATACTCGTAGGTTCTCAAATTTAACTATGAAATATATTCATATCAAAGTTTTAGTTACTGTGTGGACTGTGGAACTCCAAACAAATAACTAGTGCGACGCTTTGGTTCTAATTACAATTTATTTCTAACGAATCCTTTCATAAATTACATTTGTTTAATATTACAAATATCTAAACAGCTCTTTATGTACGAAAAAATGAAATGAATGAATGAATGAATGAAATGAAAATGAGTTAAGTTATTTTTAAAGTAGATTTTAGATGGTAGAACTCTCGTCCATGATTCTCAGCTTTTATTTATTCATAAAGTTTAAAAACTCTAATGGCTTCTCATTTATAGAATTTTAAATGTTAGTTGTTTATTTGTCTATAGCAGAAATAGAAGCAGATTAAAAGTACATGTGATCCAGTCGTTGGAATATTTGGGCGGGTATTTTTAAAAATTATCTAAAATTAATATTATTGTATTAGTATAAACTAATATACAAAAACCAAACGTTCTAAGAACAGTACTACAATCTATATATTATTCCATTTCTTATTCTATATTACTAAAAGCTCCACATTACTTCTTATCCATATTACAAAAAACGAGGGTCCAACATAAAATTCATTTCCATCCAATAAATACATGTTATATATTTATATATATTAAATATTTTATAAGCTTATGAAACCATTACTTTCATAAATTTCAGAACTGTTCAGACTGAAGAAAGTTTTAGTGGGAAAATAAAAAGTACGATTTAAATGAAGTCTCAGAAGTTGTGACTTTGTTTAAGAAGTCGATACTAAATTATTCACCACGTAGCAAATAAAGTAAGAAACAAGTCTGAATTTCACAACAAATTATTTTGATTATAATCAAATGATTTTTTTTGTCGTATCATGATTGTTTTGAATAAATTATTTAGTCACTCAAGTGGGAAAGCCCAACAGCTTCTTATTAGACCTATTTCGATTAATAAATCTTATTTATCATATAAGTTGATATTCTACGTTCTTAAAGGAATGAAATATTTAAAATGTGAACGAAATTAAAGATATTTAGAGGTTCACGTCACTCAGAGCAGGCGTCTGGAAAGACGATTAAACCCACGGAGAGACAATGCTATTCCCTGCACAGCATTATTTAACTAGTGATGTACTGCAATTTGATAAAATATATCGATAATTTTATTGCGGTTTACAAACAACAATGACCTGATAAAAATGTTTATTAATACTTTAAATATTTAATAATGTTATATAAATATTTTATAAAGAAAAACAAATATTTCGCTGCTTACTATTTGTATAGTAAAACCCACGGGACCGTCAACCGCAGAGACAATTAATAAGTTTATTGTCACTATAATAAACTGTCAAGCTTTTACAAACTAAGTTATACTGAATTTGCCCGGAGTGTTTTAAACCATTTTACACCTATCAAGTTACACGTCTAAAAATAAAAGAGGCTCGATATTCTTTTATTGTCATCGTACTTTTGTCGCTTGAAATAACAGGGATAATAAAGGTTTTTTTATCTTATCTCTCTGCATCTTTATTCTGATATTTAACACCACGATATTTATGGACTATTATTTTGATACGAATTGCATTACTTACATTTCATTTGTTAGCTTCATTATTGATTATTTGTTTTAATTTGAGTGATTGTTTTTTGATTTTATATTACATGTTACCGATAGTAAATGTAAAAGAGCTTATTTCAAGAATTGAGTTTTCTTTAAATCTCTTCTCAATGCGCTCTCTGCAAATCCCTTAAACGTACTTGTGATTGTTCAAGCAACTAGAGTAGAGAGTAGTAGACTAAAATAAAATAAAATATTTTATTTATTGTAATAAAAAAAAAAACAAATAAAGAATTATAAGAAAATTAAAACAATTAACGCGTTTAAATAAAACGGAATTAGACGTTTGGTACGTTCGTAAAAAAATAATTAGTCTGCTCCAGACACTTTTAGTAATCAACAATGTTTAATTAAAATGAAGTGATGATAAGGACTGTGTATTCGATATTATATCTTGTTACTGATTTACAGTTAACTGAACTTGAATGAAATTTACCACAGATAGCGTCTTGAAAACTAAGTTTACTCGCTGACTTTAGTTACTATTACCACCAAAAGGGGATTGAAATTTAATCTTAGTAGCATAAGTTTAATCAGACTATTTAATTTCGTTCATAATATACTTTTCTAATCTTTCTGAATGATACATTTTTAAGGTGTGTGACAAATTGGGGCATCGGCTTTACCAACAATAACAAATCGACAAATTTTACCTTATAACCTTACTCCTATAAAGTAAATAGAGTAAGTAAATAGAAATAATAATAGTAATATAACTTGGCAGTTCTTTTATTTTCTTTAACTAAGTTTGTATTGATACTTATTTTGCAATTCTTACAAACTTTTTTCCAATTCCACAAAAAATCTTATTGAATACAGCAAAGAAATACAAACGCGCTGAATTCGAAGTTCCTATGGCCAATAGGTTGTAATCTAAATTGTTCCAAAAAACTTTTTAACTCTATTTTATCCCTTTACGAGGTTTCTTGGGAAAATAAAACAAGTTCTTTTCGCTTGAAACTCGTACCAAATCAATTGATAGATTAGGATAAATAAAGAAACGCCATGATATAAATTTACAAAACTCGCATTTTGTTATGTTGTTGCACGCGTTAAGTTTATAGGAAAAATATATTTGTACTGTTATACTTATTTCTTTAGGACGGATATATTCAATATTCTTTTATAATATGACTTATCTCTAATATACATCTAATTGTTGAAATGATTAATGATAAAGATCTACGAAGACTCCTTTTATAATTATTGTCCTGTTCATAACTTTAATATTATATCGGCTTTCTCCCCTCAGTGAATGACCCTGAACTTCTTGTAAGATTAAATTAAGATCCTGTAATTTATTTCTGCTAAGAACTCAGGCTCCATTGAATTCCACTGAAATGTAAGAGAATTTAAGAAGTAATTAACTTAGAAATTTTCTTCCAAGCGATATAAGCAAAAAAAAAAGTATAAAGTTTTGTAGTACGTTTATTTTTAATCAGTGGTACTACTTATATTTTTTGTAATACTTATATTTTCTTACATTGGCTATAAAACTATTTGCACCACCGTGATACTGTCGGTTATCAGACGTATACATTCATCGAAACTTAAATCGCTGGTCTATATATTGTACGATTAAACAATCCTTTGAGTTTACAGACGACAAAACTGTCTAACATTTTAAGAGAAGTTCTCTCTCAAGTTGTTAGTCAATAGACTTCAGTTTCTAAATATTCCCGAAGGATCCGAAATCCTCAGAACATAATTATATAAATATTGTCCTTAATTTGGTTTTAGCTGTTTTATCTAAAACATTATCTTACTCATAGGACTATGTCTTCTATATAGGAATTGTGTTTAATATAAGTAACCTTTTTTGTAACTCTTGTCTAATTTTTAATCGATATTTTTCAAATTGGGCCAATTGATAAAATTAATATAGAGGTTCTATTGAAGTTTCCTACATGTTTTGAACAAAACGATTTTAAAATGCAAATATTTAATACTTTATAAAATAGACGCTAATGCTATTCTCCAAATATATTAATATGTATTCTCTGACTTTTGCTTTTAGACTCCATTGTCGTCGTGTCTATGTAAATTCTTTTCAGCTCTTAGACTTTATTTCTTTGAAGTTTTCATCTCGTTAATTTAAGTACATTTTTTAATGTCTGACGACAAAGATGATTACTTTTAAATTTCACATAATAAAATAACTTCACAGCTTAATGCAATTGATTAATTGTAGTCACAACAATATGTGAAATAAAAAAAGTAATACTAAACTTTTTATTATATTTAAATATAATATTTTAATATGTCATGCAATGTACTTCGAATACCTTGAATAACAGTAATAAAAATCATTAAACTGAAGTGATCAAATTATTGTTAAACAATCCATTAATCATTTTCTTGCACACGACTAAATATTCTCTATCTAATAAGTATCTACCATAGGTGTATTTACGGCTGCAAAGAAGGGTAGTTTGAAATAAGTAATAATAATCTACTCCCGTAAAAAAAAAGGATTTCACAGTTACCTCTAAGAAGCCTAATGGATTAGGGATGGGATCTGATTACTTAATCGAAAAATTTATTTATATATCAAAAAAATTATTCTTTCTATCGATTTGTGGTTGATCCATTGATTTTAAGAACTCAAAAATATTGTTTAATATTTTTAAATATGTAATGAGTTTCTAAATAAAATCATTTTTTATTATTATTTAGTATTGACGGTATTTGAACTTTCAAGAAAGGCTAAGGTTTTTCACAATATCGTAAGGGTAAAGATTAAAGTGCAAAAAAAGGAACTTTCCAAACAAATTACGGCAAATTAATTGGAGGTTCAAAAGATTTATTAAAAGAAAAAAATTTTTTGCCTATCTCTATTTGACTTCAAAATCAATGAGTATCCTTCGTAATGGGGAGGAGCCCAGCAGCGATTATCTTCTTTGAAGTTCTAATAAGTATACGAGTATACATTTAGTGTAAAACTTCTAACTGAAATAAGTTATCCAAATGAAATAAAAGTCATATTCTACAATGTACACTTGCAGATGGTGTTCAGATCATCTCAAGAGGCTGGTGAGCATTAAAATTGGAAATATCTATGAATTCGTAACATATGTGATATGCCGTTTTCGATTTTGCTGCATTATGTTTAAAAGTATTGGAAATTTTACTCAAGCAAGAAACTAAAGCATAATTGATTGTCGGATGTCAGCGACCCTGTCTGCCATTTTTCCTCCTTGCTTCAAATAAGCCATCTGTCGTCCTAAATATTATTATTTGTACATTTGTAGTGTTAATCTAATTAATCGCTATAAATATTTATATTCTTCATCTGATCCCAAAGGATTATCGGGATTGGGATAAAATGACGCCTACGTTACCCGCTGATAATGTATCTTTTGAAAGGTGAACGAGTTCAAAATCACTATAGAAGTTACTAAGTCAATTTATTGTAATTGATTTAGCAAAAAATACAGCGCTTCGCAGATATCTATACATATAATAATTCTGCAACTAATCGCTGTCTGTGCATGAACGATATTTAGGAAAATCATTACTGGGAATTTTCATTAACGAATAGAACCAAAAATACTATCTTTGTTTTACTTTCGACAAATATGTTATGAAGAAACTGTTTTATTGAATTGCCACAAACTATCAATTCTGTAGACTGCCGAAAAATCGCGAACGGACTCTGGGGCACAGTAAGTGTTTAAATAAAAACTAATTTTTTAATCAAATATTCCGTAATAAATAAATTCATTCAATAACTTTGTTTATGCATAGGCAGTAATTACAGATATAACACAGACAACCTCGGTTTAAAATGTTATTGACTCCTAAGTTGTAAGCTACTGTATTGACTACTGACATTGAAACTTGCACGTTAAATTACTTTCACTTTCATGTAAATGTGTATTTAGTAATATATAAATAGTTAATATTTTCCATTAACTAATGATTTTTCAACTAGGTATTTCTTTTTGTATTTTTTTTGTGTATTATGATCGCTTCGTACTTAGTTTACTTTTGCTCGTTTTTTTTCAACGCTAATGTTTAATAAGATTATCTACAGAGGATTATTTTAAAAGCATTTAAAGTAAAAAACAAAAATATTTTTATTGCAGCCTTAATAATATAATGTTATATTTCTAAAACAATTTTAAATAAGGTTTAAAGTTGTATATTACATCTTATAAAACCTTTAATGTTAATAACAAAACTTTATAAACAGAGATCCGTTCGTCGCTTCCTTCAGAACAATACCACATATGAGAGTTTCAGGCACAGCTTTGTTAAATTTTTTAACGAATTTAGAGTATTTTAAGCTGATATTTAAGTAGCTTTTATGATTTTTTCTATCTCCCTCATAAATTTAACGTCTAATATAATACCATACTCAGATGTATTCAACGAAATAAATAATGATTTTGTGATGCTTTTTGATGATTTATTCAATTTAATTTAATTTAATTAGAAAATATCTTATATGTAAAAATCACTGGTTGTTATTGGATTATGAATCTATTAAAAACGGAAGGTGATGGAAGGCGAAACAATTATAAATCAATTTAGTCTACCGTTAATGAAAATCTTTTCGATAGCTGAAGTGCAGCCCAGAGGCGGGTTGACTGCAATATCCTTTAATGAAAATCGTTAAACGCATTCCAAAGCAGAGATTTTATTAGATTATATTAAATAAAATGTCTTCTCGATTAAAATTGTTTCAATAAGTAATATTATTTGTATAACTCAATATAATAAAATGTATATGAATTTACTGTATGTCATAATAATATAATATTTTCAGTGTAAATAGTAACAGGTAAAATATTTTCAGCAATATAAAAGTTTTTATTCATTGCTTTTAACAAGAGTAATACGTTATTGAAAAGGTCTTTCAAACCCTAGAAATGACGGGGAAATAAATTTTAAAGCTATCCTATTCAGGTATGTCGGCGGTTTAGAACTAACCGATGACGTCACATCTGAAATAGCATCGGCCATTTTAACTGTAAATGGAATTCTATTCTATTGTATGAATTAATTGTTTTATTCCTAGTACATTGTTTTGTTTCCAAATCTTTTTATAGGTAATTTTTTTATGTTTTGTATTTAAATTCAAGAAACTTTTTGTATCGGATCTAATAATTATAAAATATTTAACAAAACTAATTTTGAATTTGAGGTACTTTTTGTATATAGGTTATATATTTCAAATATTTGTTTTTAAAATTAACTCAATTTTTTTTACAAATATTCAGCCAACTCTTTTTTAAAACCACTAGTTTACCGAAAATAATTTAAATCAGTCTAGCTTTACATTTTAATTAGTAACACAGCGGGAAATTGATTGCCTCTGCGACAAACATTGGCGGCCGACGGAAACTTCTGCTCTAACACCCAAAGTAATTTGTTTACTTGACGCCTACATTTATTTATTGCCACATAAAATAAGACCTGTTTTATAAAATAACGTTGATTTTAAGTTAAATTTCATTTTAAAATTCATCAATGATCTAATAAGAGTAAAGAGGTTTTATATTTAACAAAAATAAAATTTAATTTTATATGAACGTGATGTAAATAAATATTGCAAAGAAAAGTTGGAAATTCATGTACATTTCAGATTTATTGCGTAACGTTTGAAATGATTTTGTTTTGTTTTCCTCGGACGTCCGCTATTGTTTCCAGGGATTATTGAGGTAACATCGACTTTATAAATCCGTGCTCGGTAACAGAGGATTAAAAAGGATAAAAATCATACTAGAACCGAACAGATCGGCAATTTTATTATTTATTATACATATACATATGTTGTTTGTTGTTTAAATCTTTTATTTCAGTGTGTATATTTTTTATCGATATGATTGATAATTTATTACTATTATTATTATTGTAATTATTATTATTTATCATACTTATATTATAAAGAGGAAACATTAGTGTTTTTATATGTATGTTTGTAATGTCACCCAAAAACTATTTGAAAATTTCTTTCACCATTAGAAAACTGCATCTTCACTGAGTGACATAGGCTATATTATATTAAAAAAAGATGAAATCCCTAATAAAAATGCATTAATGTGATCCTAGGTGTGCAAAAATTTGTTATAAAAAATCTGTCATGACGTGTGCTGCGAAAAGTATTGATGATAGAACAAAAAAATGTTTTACAGTATTATAGAACGTATTAATCTCTACAAGAAAGTCCACGATACCATATATCCAACTCTTGTAATTATGCCACTATAATAACTTTTTTACATGTTAAAGTTAATAAAAGTGCTGACTATAATGAAACCATACTATTCATACCTCTGCATAAATCCTTATCTCATTAAGTTATATTTTATTAAAGCCCGTTTTAACAACTATGAAATACTTTTTAAATTTTTAAAATAGGACATTCCATTCAAAAGTTCACTACCACAATATCGGTATCTAATAAATAGCGTGTGAATCCGCGGGGCATTGCTAGTAATCTAATAAAGATATAATACTTAATTTTATTATTATAATATGTTAAACCACGCAGATTAGTTTCAGTTATTGGTTGTATTTTAAAGTTAAATACATTTTCATTTAAATCAAGTCACTTCGACATTGTTTGACAATCAGTTAACTCATTTGTTCAATAATTTTCCCCTTCAGGCGGTGCTTCAGGCAACCGTGATGCTGTTTTATTTGGCGTGTTACTCTCATTTAACGCCTCTGAACACTCAATATATCGGATATTGCATTTTGTACCATCAAATTAATTTATATACTATTTTTATAATATTATAAGTAGTTGTTCTCCGTGATACTATAAGAGTAACATAGAAGATCACACACACATACACTTTGATCTATCGAACGAGGTTAGCAAATAGCGATATCCGACTTTTTGCTATATATTTTTAAAAGGGCCATTCATCCATCGATTCTAAGTATTTAACCTTCCATACTAAGGTATTAAGTGAAAAAAATATTTAGGTAGTTAATATTAGGGCATTTCAATGAACAAAAATCTACAAGCTTTCTATATATAGATACATTTTGCCTATAAAAGTAGTTCAAAATGAACTCGTGTGTTTAACCAAGACGTAACAAGAAATCCCCTGTCTAAAATTGCGAGCATTTCAAAGCACACACGAGAAACCGAACATAGCCAACTTACATGTCATAGAAACAACAGAGTGATTCACATATTACAAAATATATATGCATATCACTCTAAAAGAGATAGATTGAGTTGTATAAATTATTCATTTTATATAAGTATTAATCTTTTGTAATAGAAAATTGTAATATTCAACCAAATGTTAAAATATTTTTGAGGGGATGAAAGGTTTTCTAATTTTGAGATGGTTTATACTTCATTGAAACCTACAACGTTAATCCGCTTTTGAATATAAATAACGCCTGAAGAGGTAATTAATTATATTTACTAAAGAAACGATATTAAAACTTTAATTTAAAACCGTTTCCAGCATATAAATAATAGATTTTTCTAAAAAAATGCTTAGAAATTTTAATAAATTTTTACCTAATCATATCTATGTTCATACTTTCTATTGTCAGTATATATTAAAATAAACGCTATCATAATATATGTTATAATGTTAAGTTTTTAAAATAAAAAACTATGTATATTTTTATGCCTTTATTAACACACCAAGAGTTAAATGCAGCTACGAAATGTTTACAATCGTATTAAGAAGATTTTATAGACAGACATTGACGCTATTGACATGCAGTTTTTACTACTTCTACACAAAAATATTATATTTTACTAATAATTACAAGTAATATAAATTAGACTTAAGTTAAACATGTATTTATAATACTTTAATCTCAGTAGTCAAGCGGAATGCGATAAAAAATGTCGTTCACAGCACACCGGTGACACACAAAGGGCGCGCTGCTCTGAATCAATTTTATTAAATTTCCGAATGCCCCAGGTCTAGACGTTTTTTATTGCACCGCTTCCGACTGGGGTACATGTATTTAAACATACGAAAATAACTATAATTTACTAAATCAATTATTAATATATATTACAACAACACAAATTAAAATATACGTTAAATATTAATTGAACGTAACCAATATACTAGTGAAGATAAAGCGTTGAATATACATTATATATTTTTATCAATATAAAACTTTAATCGTTTCAAATAAAACAAAGGGAGTTAATCTAGTAGACGCGTAATAAAAAAAGCTCGCGCGACACTTGCCGCCGAAAGTAAATGCACGATTCGCCGCTTGTGAACCGACCCTTATTTCGCCACCAAAACGATTCTTGCTTTAGAGGTTCACTTCGTCTTATAATAACTTCCGTTCAATACTTGTTTAAAAAATGTACCGAACAACAAACCGCAATAAATTTTTGTATTTCTACTCTGGTCACAATTTAACAATTATATTCAGTCTACAAACTTCAAATATTATTAAATAAAAAGTTTTTCTAAATTTTCCATACCTCATATTGCAAAAAACTTACTGTGATCGCGCCGGTTGCGAAGAATAGATCGCATTCTCGCCGTTCGATAGCGCCACGGCTTAGTCTTGCGTGGAGCCTCAAATTATACTGTCTTTAGGGTTGCAGATGGCGCCTGTATTTCGGTATTGCTACAGCGCAAGGTCGATGGCCTCATCGATCGTCAGCGACAAAAGCCGCGCATGTGCGGAACCTCACACACCGCGCAACAGGACCAACCTAACCTCAGCTACGTATAGTAAAAACAGCGAGTTCAGTTTTAAAGACGGCGTCCGTGGACGCAGACGGCGTCTACAGCGTCGCGATCGCGCCGGCAGTGCGCGCACGAGTTACCGGCTTCCAAACACGAATTACTGTGATAACATACACCAACAAAAATTATAGGTAGCCTTTAAATTTAAAAAGGATTCATATTCATGCAAAACCGGCGTCTGTTAAGACGTATTGTTTATATTTCGATGATGGCAATGGGTGTGGTTCATTGCCTTTTACGCTAACGTGTCCTTCGGTGGGAACGGGGGGCGGCCACGTGATGTATTACTCCATCACTGAGACCGCCCATCCCCGCGGCACGCCGGTGCATCCCCTCGATTCTGCGCGTTGCATCTAAAACTTTAAGGGTGATTTTTAAATAGCAAAATAACTGATAGTAAAATACAAATGAAATTGAACTGTAAACGAAAGTACTACGACCGGGTTCTAACGATGACGTACAGATGTAATGAAAACGCACGTGTCTTGTCTCGGTATCATATCATATGTGAGTCAAACTAAGTTGAATTTTGGTTTGAATTGAAACAGTCAATACTCTGGTTTCATTCATTCATTCGTATAGGTTATGTTTACATTACAGCTCCGTGTCTCTAACGAGATTACTTCTTTCAAAACTCTGTTGACTAAATAGAGGTTACAGTGATCGTTACTAATTACTTCTTGGATACGGGTATGTTTTATGTAAATATAACTCCGCATTGCGACAAGCATAATTTAGTTTCTTTAGCTTCTAATTAAATTGGATTCATTAGTGAATTTTATACAATTATAGTGTATCTATTCTTAATAACAATAACATTTTGGATTGTACGTTTTGTAACGAAAATATAAATAATATTTATATGTGGCAACATCGAAGCAATGAACTTCGACTTAGATAAGTCTTGTAATATACATTATAATAAGACAATTTAAAAGAAAAACGAAAAGGTGTCGTTTTAAATAATAAACAAATCTCGATTTAAAATTGCACCAATGACATTCATAGAGGTCTGACTCATAAATTTGTCCACAGAGACATAATTTCCAATTCCTTATTGTAACACAGATTGCGACTGGTGTTCCCTCTTCATCGTTCCACATATATATCATTTTGAAGGTTTTATTTACTGTATTCTAATAAGAAACTTCAGATAAATTTGATTGTCAGAAAAATAGTCTTCCTCAGTTTATCTACGCTACTACAGTTAATAGCAAATTTAAATTGCGCAAGTCGATACAAAGCTCAGTAATTATTATACGTTATAAAAATATAATATAATTAACCCTTAACTTAAACGTAATAGAAAGTAGATGGAAATTTATTTCTATTTGTCTGCAGATGAGATAGTCGCAGTTGATTATACGTCGTGATGGTATTGTTTTCGCTTCGGATGACGGGTGTCGGTTAATTCCTGAAAAAAAATATTTTTAATTATTACAAAAATGTTATATTTTTTTTTTTAAACTATTGTTTTTATTATAAGCATAATATATGAGACATTCCAAGCCTCATTTTTACAATATGAACATAAAAATGAAATGAGCATTTTGCTAAAAATCCAAATTAAAGTATATTGGATATACAAAGAAAAAATATTTAATATTTTAATTACAGTTATATACAAGGTTTATATACAAAGAAAATCCTCTACCAATACTACTACACATTCACGGATAGATCCTAAAAGAAGATAAAATTTGAAAACCCTATTTCTAACACATATTTTATTAGATTTGAAATTCAAAACTTCAATTTTTTGGCCTAAAGTGAATTGTTATAACAGGAAACTGATAGTACGGCCATTTAAAAAAAAACACCTATCGATGCTACTGCAATAAAAACCGACAATCAATAACAAAATAAAACAGATACATAATAAATATTTTTTATTACAACGATTAATTTATATAAATAATCATGTATGAAAATAAATTAAACGATATTCTCCCACGTTTTTTATTTAATTTACTTAATGTTAATTTTCTTTTTTGGATATAGAATAGGATATATTTCACCAGGTCATAAAGCGTCTTTTGTCAAATTTAATATGTTGTGACGTTATGAATTTTTGCAGACACCTGAACTTTACGATGTTCCTTTTGGTCTTGGGTTTGAAGACGCAATAAATTAGAACGACGACACTGAAAATGGTATAGATTCTTCGGCGATGTTGTAAGTTTAACACTCAGGTAAGTAAGATATGTACATTATACTTTGCCGACTTTATAAATCGAATTATGATTTTATACAGCGTTGGTGACATAACTTTATACTAACGTGAAGCAATTAACAAAAAGAATAGGCGGTGATAAATTATGAATACTCCCAATATTAGAATAGATAAATGATTCAATTGTTTTTTCGTATAAGAGAACGATTTTAATAATGGACAGACTATGGCAATAATATGTGCAGAAAAGTTTTAGAAAATATCGTATCAGTATTAAAAAAACATATATGGCCTAAATTGCTACTGTACTGTATCTTGGCATTGCTTAACACATAATTCAAGTCAGAAAATTAGGTTACGATTGCTATAAATAAATTAATAGCGGCGTCTAGATTCGTTACTTCCAAAGAATAGTTATTGTGAAACAGAATACTATAAAACCGATGTATTTTAAAAGCAGCCCCGTAAAAATAAGCAGTTTTAACGACATTATAGTACCAATAGACATTTCTACCAAATTATACACCATTTGATATTTACAACTAACGAGATAAGATTATTTCTATTGAGTATTTCCTCATATTTACATATAATTTTTAGTCTAAAAAAATAATTATACATACGTTTTCATCATCTTTAATTTTTATTCTACATATACTCTTAAGTTGGAATTTAAAATGACAAAAGTAGAAACGTATACAATTTTACGTTATTTAGAAAAATCTTATTAAAAAGAACTATATATAATAAGTGTATAATACATTGTATTCTACACTACCGTACACCATTTGAATTAAACTTAGCAGGAAATGGAGTGGCATGTCGTTGCATTGTTCTATAAAGCGCACGTTCTGCTTCGGATAAGAACATTTCTAGTGGAACAAAGCTTTCTGTAGTATCTTAGTTCTTATACTTTAAAAGTAAACCATAAGAATATGATATTGTTTAAATATTGAAAAACATACCGATGATCAAAATACATTTAATAATAGTAGGCGTAACACAATAAAACAGAAATATATATAATAAAAATAAGTATTCTTTAATAAATGGAATAAACAATAACCTTTTTAATAATCTGTAATGACTATTGTTGTGTTATTTATCTTACTTGAAATAATCTTAACTGCAAATAGGTTTCACTTTTCCAAGAATATTATTCTATTTTTGCTGCTTATTCTTCTGAGAAATAGATATATAAATATATATTTACTCGTAATACCTTTATAATTAGAGGATTATTTTCTAGCAAAAACAAATTAAAATCAATTAAAAACAGCTTTGTTACTAAGTTCTTAATAGATATCATATTTCCAAACAAAATCTTAAATTTTTATTTAAAAATAATTAGGTATAAATTTTTCTGTTTATAACTTAGAAAAATATTAACATATTTACAAACTTTGTAATTGCTAACTTCGATCTCAGTCCTGAAGAAATTAAGCCTTATAATAATTTTTTTGAAATCATTTAGAGATACCTAGATGGGACGCTAGATTTTCACTATTTCTTAACCTCATTCCTAATTCGAAATAAAGAATTTCACATTTTGACTGCCTTGGTATAAATATATATTTAAGATTAAAAATGCATTTTAAGGCAACCAAGATAAGAATATTCCTGTACTAGTAGTATTTTTTTAGAACTCATATAAATAATACGTTAATACGTTAAGTTAATTGTTTTTTTTTTTAACATTTGAGGATTCCACGTATTTTAAGCAGGTGGGACTGCCACAATCGCAGCTTCAACATTAAATATTTTATTACAAGAAGTAGCTGCGTGAGATGTTACTTTGAGGATAAAGATAAGGAATTTAAGCAAAAGGATTTTAAGTTTCCTAGGAAACTATTATCGTTCTCTAAGATACGTAAGCGCTTTTGAGTTGAATTGGTTACAATAGAAGAGAAAACCGATATAAAATTTAGCATGCATATATGGTTGATGGGATTTCCCGTTGGAATAGACAAAATTCGGAGACGGACCTATGCAGGCCAAATATAAAACGATACATATCATTAATTAAAGTTTGTTTTATTGTGCCTTGATAGATAAAATAAAATATGATTCCAAAATTCGAATTGATGACGCTTCGATGCTTACCTCAACTCAGTTATTAATAGAACTAATTTCAGCGAATTACCACAGAGGCTTAAAGTATTTCAAACAGCTTCAGTTACTTTGACATAGCAGATCAATTAAACTTGCAAGTTATTAAAGCTATACAAAATGTTGCTGCGAGGATTCGCTAAATTATTCAGGAGTAGAATAACGTCACATATGTAGACACATGGACTGACGTTATTCTGGTTTCAGGAAGCGATTACGTCATACGATGGCAGTACACAATGCAATCCTTTTGACGACGGTCACCTTTTTGAATTTTGCTCCATATTTTTACTGTAGAAAGACGATAGATCCCTCAGCCCATTTCCTCATTCCCACGCTAACATAATAATGCCTAAACCGCAAAGGAGGTGCTCTTGGAAAACGCATACGTCGCTCCTGATAAATGCCGAAAAAAATCGCATTCAAATACGAGTTACAGTCAATAAAAAGGCAAATAACAAAATACAAATTCCAGAAATGAAAATTTAATATTTCTATCGCAATTTGTTCTTTTTTCGCAAACGTTAAAGCGAAGATTAAAATTTTGTTGAAGTAGTGCTGTGTACAGTACCATAATCCGAGCATTTGATACAATAGAAAATTTAATTAACGAGTACTAGGTTAACAACTAGGCTTAAATGTTACTGAATAGATACATACCAGGTTCCAGAACATTCTATTATTTATTAATATCAGCAGAGAAGTATTTTGGATGTCTATTTCTAAAATAATTGTGTGGTTATAAATTATGACATCTTAAATTTGAAATACTCAATAAAATCTTTAAAAATTAAGATATATGTATAAGATGAAGATTAAGGAAACTTAAAAATTCAAGTATCTGGTAAAACATTTTGGGCCCAATTTTTGATTTCTTAGATAAGATTTAACCAGGGAATGAATTGTCTAAAGTTTGTTTATAGAATATTTTTAAAGATGAAATTAAAAAAACTTGTTAAAATCTAATAAATATAAAAAAAAGCAGAAGATATACTTTGGCCTAAAGTCAATTTAATGGGTAAACTCTTTTAAGGCCGCGACTAGTGCAAGTTAACGCCTGAATAATACCATTACCAAACCGCCCATTTGCATTGCAAACTCATAGAACACAGTCGACAAGGTTATCGATGTCATGTTAGTTTGACCTCGATTTGCTTCGTCTTTTGGCTGAGTAAAATCCATTTTCCTATATTTCTTTTTTAGCACAAAGACAATACTTAATAATCTCACTGTTCCGTCCATGACCCGAGAAATAAAGAGGTTAAGTGTCACTTGGCTCACTAGTCTGTCGTCTGTTAATTATTCTTTAAAATAACCTGAAACTCGTTCAGGAACTTGAAAGTGTGTGCATATTTATTGATATGAGAATATGAAATCTGTGTCTCTTTTTGTGAAAAGCAATTACGCGGACGGGGAGCATGGGTCTACCGTGAAGTATGGGTCTTGGAGTTGTCGTAAATTAGCAGTGGACAAAAATAATTTTCAATCTCGGTTATTTAACAGTTAGCCAACATTATAAAACTCGGCAATAATCGCCTAGCCAAATCTTAGGATGACACCAGTTCCAGACTACCAAACACTTAACAGATTTTTTTCTGTTTGGCTGGTTCTCCTGGGTGTAAGCACTGTGATGAGAATTTATTATCGTACAGAACTCATTTTTCATCATAAGTGATACGATTCAAACTTATTGTGTTCGTTAACTAATGTAACGAAGAACTTAATGTGTATTTATTGTTGTGCTGTACTCAATTCAAACGGTACCCATTTCTAGAACCAGATCAACTTTTGCAGTTTGTTTCATATGAATAAAATAACAATAGAAATTTGTTTCAAGTGAATTAGGGATAGAATAAGAATATTAGATTCGCTTTCACAATCACCTTTAATTCCTCATTATTTATCAACTTGAGTTTCCGGTCATCCATGTTGGACCCAAAAAGTACAGCGCCTTTTTACAGTTGCTTCCCCATATACATAATTTAGTCGTCGAGCTGTTTCTGTAGCGTAGCTATCGCGGTAGAATTTTCGTAACTAATTTAAGTATTCGATATTTATTCCGTTGTGTGAAAAAAAAGATGCCACCTAAATTTGAAATAAATTACATTTTGGTATTCAAAAAGACACATTTTTAAGATCAAAATTGAGAATTTATTAAAAAACTAAATTCATATCAAATAAACTAATATATTATTGTGATTATAAAGGTGTATTGTTGTTCAAATTCTCGTAACAATTCATATTAAGATGATGTCGACTTTCTGTCACTTGCTGATCACTAATACTAACAGATTGCGAAACATTTATAAACATACGCAAATAAATTATAATGGCGAGATATTGCATATTTTTTTATTATTACTTATTTACATATTTATATGTTCAAACAAAGGCGTCATATAACTACATCGTAAAATTATTAATTTTCCTGCAGAACGTAACCTACTTTGCTCTAAAGAGCGTTACCCGTCCAGATATGTTGATTATGCAAATTTATTCATGCATTTATTTCAGGATGTTTGGAAATTTGAGTTGGAGACAATTTTCGAACCCGTACAAAATCACTGAATCTATCAGCTATTAAAAAAGTTTGTAAGAAGAATTGTCCTGGCTCGAAAGTTACTGTATTAAGCAGTCATAATCGCAATGTTACGAAAGTCTTAGCACATAGCACTAAATATAATTTAGCGACATCTATCTAAGCGATTTACCAGTCACCGATTCGTCACGAAATCTCTGAAACTATCTGTCCGAATGACTTAAACATTTACATAGTTACTTCTTTTGTGACGTAGACGTCCAATAAGAACGGGTTTTACGGAATTCCTATCCCAACGGACTTCAACAAATTTCAAGTCAGTCGGCGCTATAGCTACAGAGGTTTCATGATGAGTGTGTACATCGGACGAAGTAAGAGTTACTATAGCAACGGTTACCATACCAATGTTTACCATAGCCAGTTACCATGACAACGTATGCTATGACAACGGTTACCTTAGCAAAGGTTACGATGACAACGGTTACCATGACAACCAGAGTTTAGATGAAGTGGGGGAGGTTGCAAAAAGTTGAAATATGAAAATAAAAAATTGTCATAAATAAATAATCAAGAACGTAAAAACGTAATTGATTACGAAATTGAATTTGAATTGATATTTGAAATATAGATAAATATAATTTTAAAAAAATTATTCTAAATTTGTGCTTAGTTATATGCTGGCAATTTTTTCGTGGGGTAGGCCTACTGGAGATCCCGCCACATTACATAACGGGAACGCATCCCAATACACAGTACCTCATAGGGTTTTTTAGAAATCTGTGTATTATATTTATCTATTTAAAATTTTAAAAAACTACATTAAATATAAAAAAGAAATTAAACATTTTGTCAATACAAGAAGTCTAAGTTCACATCCAAATTAATAGTGTGCCCAGCGAAGCGAGCCGGAATCAGCTAGTATATAATAATATATATATATTAGGTCTAGTTTAATTAGCCATTATAGTTCTCCTATAACAGAAGTCATTGCATCAGTAAGTACCAAAATTACAAATGTTTGCAGTTATAGGACAAGTAAAAAGAGTACTTGGATCCTTTGGCGAAGGTGTTAGACTGATGAATCTCTAAGAAGCGTAAGAGTAATGCACAGATGCTTGGCTCATTGTTTTTTTTTTTTGGTAGTTAGCTCATGTCAGAGCTCATGTAATACTGGGGATCAGTAATTCTTTTATTCTTATAAAATGACGAACCGATGAACCTTAAAAAGGCAAGAACACACATGCTCTTTTAGTGTTTGAAAAACACGGACAGCAATAGTCAGAAAGTCGGTCATGTTTGTCAATATGAGAAATATGATAATTAATAATTATTTGAAGCATGCTATAACAAAAATGTTGTTTTACATTTTTGTTATAGCATGACACAAAGCTGCTTGTATTTGACACATATCTAACAAATACAGAATGTACACACTAAAGTGTCTTTGTCATTGTATAAAGACATTCCACAAACCGATGTAAGTATGGTTATCAGTATCAGACGTCATAATTTTACTGCGATAAATTTTGATAAAATAACCAATAACGAACTCAATGAAATGTTTTAATAATGAAGAGCGTGTTGTTTGAATTCCCGGTAATACTCGTACGACCGCGTGAAAGTTTACTGGTTATACGCTTTAAAGTTAAATGAAATAATTTTCATTTTCATAATATTACATATTTTTGAACACCACTTGAATTTCGCGCTCCAATTCGCGAGTGTGAAATGAAAGTATATTGTTTTTTTATAATTCTGTGCACGTTTGTTGATTTCAAACTTTAGAACCACTTGTTTGGGAGTACATTTACAAGTTAAAAATAAACAAAAATGAAATGGGCTTGTTCGATTTAAATATTGCAAGCCGTTTTATATACAGGCTACAATGAAACTGGGTTGCTGGGTTGGTTTGTTTTATGAATATATTAATAAAAATCAATCGTTGACGGTTTTTATAAACAAAAGTCTTTTTAATACTGGTTGTTAGAGTCGTAGTGTGATATTAAATGACCTTTTACCTTTCTTTATAACTGGGACATATAGTGCATTTTTTCTAATCCTAGGGTTAGTTACAGATATTAGCGTTTATAAAAGAACCAACTTTTTAACTTTGGAAGTACTACTCCGACCGGGTGGACACGAGAAGGAAACAAACAAAAATACGCTGCCAATACTTTGCTATGTATTTCGACGGCACAGTTAAAGTATTGGTTGGTGGTTATACTTATTAATTCTCTATCAATAAACGGCTACAAATTGGAAAATATTTTTTCCATTTCTGACTACCAATCTCTCGCTCTCTAAATGATTTGGTACTTATCTCGCTTTCTAAATGATTTGGTACTTATAAGTATTTTCCTATGAAAAATCTTAAAAAAGATAAGTTACCATTTTAAAGATTTGCAGATTGTGATAAGCGTAAAGAAATGTTTTATTATATTATAAGTAACAAAGTAGCAAAGTAGTAGCCTCAAGGCTGGATAAGAAGTATTAAATAAAATCTACTCTGCCTTTATTGTTTTACTTTGTCGTAATACTTAGGGAACTTGCTATTACTATCCATTTCCTTGAAAACACAAAACGGTAATATATCGTCGCCTTTTCCAACGAAGTTACACTGACGAAAATAAAAAGACGCTACTGACATATATATATCTGGCATAGTTACACATTTCCCAGTTTGTTTTTTTAGACAGAAAAATAAAATACTCCAAAATAAATTAATTGTTACAGAAAAAATACACATTTTTGTAATGAATTATTTATGTTTATCATCTACTAAATAATATAGCTAGATGACATCACCTATAATAATATCATCCATGAAGTCCCTATTTTTTTCTTTAAATTGTGAAGTAAAATTACTGTCCAAAAGACGTAGCCATCAAAAAAGGCACATAATCAGTATATTTTGCAAGTACTAAGCTCAGGATATTGATCTAAAAGAATTTCAAACTTTGTTTAAAATATTAAAACCACCACATAACTTACAAAATAACGATTCAGTTACAACAATGACAAAACGTCAATTGTAGTCGTAGATGGCATTCTGTTTACGCAGTAGGTATGCATTGTTAATGTGGACAGCGATTGTTGAATTTGGTTACAAACTTGGTTGTATGTTTGTATGTATTGATTAATAACAAATATATCAATGTTTCCCAAGAAACCTTTATAAAGTTTTGTTAGAGTGTTTATGCTATATTAACGGTTTCAAAATGGTTTTAAACAATTATTTCACTACGTCCTCGTCCGTCATCTCCTTCTCAGCCTAAAATCATAAACGATCAACAATCTCTCAAAAGTTACATTTATAAAAAGATATTTGATATAACATTTTGATCTAAATGACCAGAAAATTTTTGAGAGCAGCACTATTCCGTTACATCAAATAAGTAGACGCAAACTACAAAGAACCATTAAGAAAATTTAAGAAATAATGGTTCTCAAACGATTAAACAAAAAATGTAAAAATAACGATTCCAAGAACAGGTTAAGGGAAAAAATAATAACAGTATAAAATATTCATTCACCTAAAATTTTAAATTGTTAAAGGTTAGCTGTAATATAAAACCATGTTATAAGCATGGATCAAAGTACCGAACTTGTGACCAATATCAAATATCCGACATAGGATGTTTCTTATTTTTCATGCACTGAAATATATGTGGCCAACGAAACTATTTAATAGCATTGTAGTCCGGTCAATTTAGACATAAAAAAGTGGTAAAATAACAAAAATTGCCGGAAAGCCAAATATTGGTGGAGACCTATAGTTTACCATTACGAATCAAGTTTTAAAAGTCCCCATCGATCCTATGTGTGCTTCAAAAGTTATTCGAGGTCAAAGGTCAAAATTTGAGGTTTTTTGGATTTTGCTTGACAACGGTAAGTTTTATCAAAAAAAACTCTAAACCAAAGTTGTAGATCTTAAAATTATCTACAAAAATGGTATCAATGATTTTTTTTCCTGACAGTTACCATTCCTGAGATATCGCGATTTTAAGAGTCATACTATACATGATATGCACACATCTCCACACCACCAGTGAGGTAGTGTACTTGGCGCGTTTTTTTTACCGTGGTTTCCCCTGTAGGCCTATTCCACTAACTGTCATAAAAATTTTAGGATAATTTAAGGGAGTAATAACCGTCAATAATAATATTTTGCATCAGCAGCAACTAAATCATACTCAAAATTAACACGTTCAAGAACAGCCTTTGAAACATCATCAGAACGATCTTTAGCTAATTTCAACAGTGATTCTTTGAATTTTAGTGTAGTCACGCAAGAAATTTGTTTTCGAAGATGCTGTGCTTTTTTTTTCTCAGTTTCTTCATTGGCTTCATTGCCACAAAATAAACAACATTTTTTAAAACAAAAATTTGATTCACTTACTCGCGTTCTAGTACGAGGTGGACTTATTTTTGAAGTACTAGCCTGTTTCTCCTCACGTTGTCTTTTCATTGCAGATATTGAAGTTTTTCGGGTGTATGATTTTCTGCAATCCACGTGTATTGTAACGGATTTTTGAGTTCTTAAATATTCAGTAAATTCATCACCTCTCGCGACACTAGCCTCGATTAAACTTGGCATTCCACGATCAACCACAACTATTTTATCTTCAGTTAAAAGTTTATTGCAAATAAAGCAAAACTGAGACATTTTTTTAAGCTATAAAATAACACATATAACCAAAATGGTAGACGCTTGTAATAAGTACGTATATTCACTTGAACTGAACCTTTAGCACTAAAAGAAACAGGTATATGAACGAGACCTACGGACAATAGAATAGCCCGATGTTTTTCAAGCCGCGCATAGAGGAAATTCAGTTAGGGACTGGCTACCATTTGAATAAATGTTTTTAGGATAGTATAATATCTATAAAAGAGACACAAATAAGTATTTATACTTGTATTAAGTGCCTAATATGTATATACGTGGCTTATATGTGCATATCATGTATAGTAAGACTCTTAGAATCGCGATATCTCAGGAATGGTAACTGTTAGGAAAAAAATCATTGATACCATTTTTGTAGATGATTTTAAGATCTACAACTTTGGTTAAAAGTTTTTTTTGATAAAACTTACCGTTGTCAAGCAAAATCCAAAAAACCTCAAATTTTGACCTTTGACCTCGAATAACTTTTGAAGCACACATAGGATCGATGGGGACTTTTAAAACTTGATTCGTAATGGTAAACTATAGGTCTCCACCAATATTTGGCTTTCCGGCAATTTTTGTTATTTCAAATGTCTATATTGACCGGACCGGGTTTTTATTAGTATTTAGTAGATGAATTCTATGACCTAAATGTTAGTTGAGTGACATGTAGTGTCCAAAGTCCAATAATTATTAAGAATGACGTTGAGGGAGAGTTTAGAACTTTAAAAAGCAAAATCCATTTTCAAAAGCAATTAAAAACCCAAACATATCTATCTACAGTATTAATATTGGAAACAGTTTGTTTGTACGCCTACAGACTATATAACTTTCAAATATTTATTCAGGCAAAATAACGTGAACTGAGTATAAATGCTGGCTTCTAAAGGTTTAAAGGTTTAAATTTTATGATGTTTTATTTCAATGCATAATATATTTTTAACTTTATAAAGGGATGAAATACTTTTATTTCATCCGTTTATAAAGTTAGAAGTCTCTAATATACAATAAGAAGTTTAAAATAAGCTTTCGCTGTTAGGAATTACACTATTTTTTGATATGGAACACACCGACATCTAAGTTTTTAGGTCATTAATATATATTATATTGTTAAAATTACAAGTATTATACTTTTCATGCCGTAGAGTACAGTTTATTTTGAATCTCAATCTAAATATGTATAAAGTTTTAATTATTCTGTAGCTTTGTTTAAATTCTATTGAACTTTTTGGTAATTTTTGAATGTGAGCTCAATGTTATATGATATCCAATTTCAAATAAAATTCACGTCGTAAAAGAACAATAAAATCAGTTTGAGTTATTCAGTTTATGAATAATATTATTCTGACATGTATATTCTAACTAAATCTATGAAGGGTTAACAGGCTATTCGAGGTTTCAACTAATAATAGATAAGGGTATGACAGGTTTCATGGGCGATCACTTGCAAGAATAGTCAATGCGTCATGAGATTGGCAAATCGACCGTGAAGCCTGACATTATCCAGGATAGGTGGTGTGAATTTGGCTATCGATATTTTAACCTATTGCAGTTAATTAAATGAAATATGGCATTATTAGCTTTAAGTTGCTTTATCGGAATAATGTAATGGTAATATTTATTTTGTTCCAATAAATGAATTAAAAGAAAGTACGGTGTCTGGAACTGGTAATAAAATTAGACCACCTAAATATTTTAAAAAGTTTATATTTCTTTATTTCGTTACTACCTTTGGAACATTAAGTCGCATGAAAAGAACTTGTGGAATAAAAAATACCGTTTCATCATTTTGCCACACTTTTGTGTTAGATATTTACTCATATTTTTATAGGTGTTACTTAATAATACCGATTGTAGGAGTTCTAGTGAGTTGTGTATTGTAATGCCCTCAAAATGAGTTAGTAATTGGAAAATTAAAGATAAACATATTAAAACTAAAAATATATAATTAAAAAAAAATAGATATATGAACGAACATCACCAAATGGTAAGCAACAATCGTCGATGCTTTATCACGGAAACAATGCACGGCATTTACTAAGACATTTTGAAAAAAACGTATTAAAAAAGCAACACGATTCTGAATGTTACATAGTAACATGGATTAGTAGACAAAGAGAATCAAACAGCGAAATATAAAGGATGTTACAATCTCGATGAAAGAGGCAATACTACTTACTGATTGCGATTTAACATGTATTCAAAGCTAATTTGAATTTATTTGTTTTTAATATTATTAATAAACAGGTTCTATATCTTGATGATTAAGAAAGCTACATTTTATTAACGTCTAAGAGATAGGAATTTTAAGATTTAAAGAATTCTAAACACAAAAATAAAAATAATACGCATCGATCCTTAGGAGTCTTGGAGTTTTGGTCTCTTGCCCTCTTGGAATCTTTTGAAAAGAGCATCAAGACTTACATTATAGAATTTTTTCAGTGTCATTGCTTCAGCCAACTGAAGATCGAGGTAGGAAAGAGAAATTAAGACAGACTAAACTATTTAACATTTTTAGCTTTTTATTTATTTACGTTATCGACTGGATAACATTATTTTAACACTGATACCTTTTAGTGGCACACACGCTACTCGTATCATCAAAGTTGTCACCATCTTTATACAAACACATTCCAGGAAATACACGTTACGGCGGCTAAGGTTTGACACAGACCATGGTACATGGCCACAGACCGATAATCAGATACATACGTTAAACTTAAAAGTCCTGCGTTTTTTCATCTATGTCTAATAAGTATTTTTTTTCCATTCAGAAAACAGGCATTTGTGAAAATACAAAAAATATTAATTTTAAACTATTTTGTTATATAATTTATATCAAAGTAAATATTTATTTATAATCAATTTGATGTTAAAGGAGCTTTGACTTGATTATTTAAAGTTACTATAGAGCTTTTCATATTACTCTTCTGCAGGGCGTTATTATGTGTGTTTTAATAAAAAAGTGAAAAATAATATTAATAAATAATTTACTGCTGGTCCTATTGCATATTGTAATGATTGGATGATATGATATTAGATGATATATGATATGTTCGTAAAGGAATTGACTGCAACGACAAACCAATATACCAATATATGTAATATGCATTTATAATTTAACTGTGAAACAGATAGGAAGAAAAAAACTTATTTTGGAACATTGTATCAAATCGATAAAGATAAAGAAAAGAAGACTGAGACTCTTGATATTTATACATTTCTAAAATAGATTTGTTTAATTGAAATGATTATAATGATATTTTTAAGGTTTTCTGTTAAAATGATAATAAGTTCAAGTAAGAAAAGTTTTATTTTTACTAATAATTAAATATTATACAGTGACACGATACACTTAGGGTACAGACTTTGTTTCCTTATTTCACTTTAACCGGTAGGCTTCGATAAGTTACTTCCTCGTTGGTGAATGTTAGAAGTAGTTCTATATCAAAGTAAACGAAACTTCAATGTGTTAAACTAAGAGATTTAGATAAAATCGATCACAAACTCAAGTTATATCGTAGTTAGAAACTATCGATAACTTTGCTTTTAGAACTTCGTCAATTATGCGATTTAATAGTTTCTTAATTGTGTCGGTGTAATTAAATTTCATAACTATTAATATAAAATAAATTAAGTAAACCTTATACCTAAGAAAAATATATAAATATATAATTTTGAAAGTAATTAGTTAGATGAAATAAAACTTGTTCCATTTCTTGAAGTGATAAAATAAATTTAACAAGGACGCTTTTATACAGTTAAATATAATATTTATATCATATTTTCCAAGTCTCAATTTTTTTATATGAATTTAAAAGGTTTAGCATATTCCAGTTTAACTTAATTTTTCTTTTTAAATTGTATAATGTATTCCGAGAGTCAAATTTACTGCATCATTTTAAAAAGATAAAAGTACAGTATTTTATAAAAAAATATATTTTACACAAGAATTTCCCATTAAATGGGAAAATAATTTTTATGTATGTATTTTTATGAAACCCTAACAAAGTATTTAACAAATATAATAATATATGAAATTGGACTGTATATGTTAATAGAATATATATTTTACTTCATATTTTTTATTTTATTTTGTAGACTGTTCAAATATTTGTTTGTTTAAAGATCTTTCTTAATACTTATTATTTTCTATCAAATATAGTTATCGAATAGCGAATATCAAAATTGAATTTGTAGTTAACAACACCTGACCAACTTTGTTAGGAATAACACGAACTAGTTAAAATTTGTAGTTGAATCAAACAACTCTTAATGCAATTTCGTTGTTTCTGAAATTTTAATATATTTCATTTATTGGGTAAATAAAGGCAGGGTAAGCATTGAAATTCTTTGGTATATTGTTATCCTGTCTCTAATAAAACTGAGGATTGAAATACATCTTTAATACTTGGAATTATGGGAACAAATTTTAACAAATATGTCACATAACTTACGCAAATATGTACTTAATATTAACGCAAAACGACATAATTGAAATTCCAGATAATAGTAAGTCTTTCCTTGGTAATCAAAATAAAAAATATCTTTACATAATTTCATCAAAATCCGGTGTGAAGGCATATTAGAGAGATAGACACTTTTGCATTTAAAATTCTTTAATATATAGGCTTTTGCTGCGTTAGTTGGCGAATCACTCCATATATATTTAGTTAATACTGATACAATAATATAGTGTTAGTACACTAAGAAGGTATCAATTATTATAAAGTGTTTGGATAGCTGCTCTCATGGATAGGAATACTGGATTTACCGACTTGGTTTAAATTGGATTTCATAACTTATTATATTGCGAGACGTGAATTATTTCATGTTAATAATTGGATATTTTTAATTGAATAATTTAATTAAATTTATATTAATTACAATTTCACGGATGAACTCTAAAATTACATAACAATTTAACTTAATAACGTTGTTTATTAGTAATCAGAAACCAAATTACATAAAACAAAATAAATTTTTAAACTAATTTCTAGATTTAATTTTAAAACACATCCAGTATTATAAACATGTTTCTACATCAGCAGTTATAATGCATTGTTCTTAAAATGTAATAACTAACAAATCCATAGATCATTAACATAATATTGCAGATTCTTACATCACTACGTATATATAAATAGATATTGTATCCTGAATGATAACTTTAAACTGCTTTAGTTCAATATTATGTCGAAAATATTTCTTATAAGCTGGGTGGCAACGGATTTTAAGTTGTTTACCGAAGATTATACATAGGGATAGTTGGTAATGCGTTGTCATTTTTGTGGATGGTGTTGCGATCAACAAGAGTAGAACAGGGAAGAGAAGGGAAGATGGTTGTTCAATTCAACGTACGAAATATGGCATAAAGTAATTGTAATAAAGCCATTAAGTAGCCTTAGATCTAAAATGAGAAAGGAACCTATGTACCTATGATGTACCTATGTAATATTTGTATTCAAATAGCTACACCTCTACAGTCCATACAATCTAAAACTGTTATATAAATATAAAACTCTTTTTTAAACTGAGCCCAAAAATAGTTATAGGTCATAAGCATTTAATATTTTCAAGTACAGCTTTTATCGTGTGCGTGTATGCGTATTATCGATATACTCGTAATACGTCCAAAGTGAACTTTGCTATTTTGTTTTAGTAATTATTAGTGCCTATTAGTAATAATTGTAAATGACAGTAATGATTCCATATCATTGAATTCTCGATACAACTTAAATATGTGTCATTATTAAAATATTTTACTATTATCTTGTCTTAAACGATTAAACGATGAAACTGACCATTCTCAATTATAATGAATGAATTATATATAATGTCTGATCCTGAAGTGAAAGAATCGTTGCTCCTGCAATACCCACACCTTCACGTATCAGTTGTTTTACCCGTAGGGCATACGGTGGCATTCTGCATCGGTTGCATCCTCATGTTTTCTTTTTATATGACTCAAAAAGTTTGATGACGAGTTTGGACAACTTTTAAATTTTACAACTTTAGCTCACATTTCACAGAAGTCATCAGACTTGCGTTTTCCATTAGAAGATATAGAGTCACACTTAAAAATTTGCCGTCCAGGTCAACTAGAAGGCAACGCGCACAAGTCAACAAATTCCAAATGTCTGGCGAAAGTAGCCAAAAAAATTTCAATTTACAAAAACAAAATAACTATTTCTTTGGTAACCACAAATGATTCTTATCATTAGTGGTTACGTACAGTACGCTCTCTCACTCTTTTCAATACAACTATATAATATAACAATATCTTTTTTGTTTGCCGTTATTCGCTACAATTCATCAAATTCCAGTAATCAAGTAAATAGTAGCCATAGCACTAATAAGGAAATAAATTATTCGAAGGCAATTTAGTTAGGAATAAATTATTCGTGAATAATTATAATGCAAATAAAATATTACTCGAATAATTATCATATAACAATTTATTCGAATTATGCCCAGCTCTGAATACAAATATAGTATGTACGTAATAATTGTTTCATGTCGAATAAAATACGTTCTTATAACACGCTATAAAGAGAAATGTACCTACCCACCATAAGAAAATTTAGATAAACAATAACGTTTTATTAGAACACCTAAAATGCAAAATGTTCAGTTCAGTACAGTCAATAGATATAATTGGTTAAACATCTGCGATTTATGACCAAGAGGTTAGCTATTTTAGGATCTTTAAAGTCTTTGTAATTTTCGGTTTACTACAATAATATTCCGATCGAAGAAATTATACGTGGCACAGTGATAGGGTTAGCCCTCATAACAGGAGATACAACATCGTATGTTAAGTGTCCACTTTAATAAAGGGCACTTCTCCCACCCCTTTTAGGGAGGGTGAAGGGAGCGATGAATTATTTAGAAGCAAAATAACAAAGCTAACAACTGTGTTCGGGAAGTTTTAAGTTTTCTAATATCTTAAGGTAAATGCAAGCAAAAGAATATTGAACAATAATCTATCTTTGATAAAATGCATACGACGCTATACAATAAATTCTTTATAGGAAAACTGTCGTGTCTATTAATAAAGTGTGGCTTGCGTTTAGTCCTTAAATGACTTTTCAGATGACTGTTAAAGTTTTGATAGGCAAAATAAAATACGTCAGGAATAACGTTATAAATATTAATAGAAATAAACCTTCCGGCATTCTTAAGACATTGTTATTTAGGGTCATTAAAACAGTTGAACATATCATAGGTATATATGTTGTTTAACATGTCAACTTGTAATATATATGGCATCCTATAACTCTGGTTGTGATGAGATTTCTGCAGAGTAAATTAATCTTGCTGGTATTTACATTTATTATTTATTTCGAATTGTAGTAAAAGAGAACGATTCTTCACATTCCCATATGACAAGTAATAAATATATTTTCACCAAAGTGCGTTAAAATTTTAAATATCTGGAAAAAAAATGCAATTCTTACATTGTTTTCTATTATTTCGCGTACAATTAAAGTTATTTGTCCCACGTTTATTTCAAAAGAATCTTTTTAAACATGAAGAAATACGTTTTTTTTTAATAATTTAATTAACGATTTAAATAAAATGTAAGAAGTTAAGTGGGTTTGAGTGATGATATATACTTTTTATATGAGGTATGGATTGTCATAGAATTCTTATGGTAACAAGAATGAATAAAATATTTATACTATGACTAGCTGTTGCCAGCGACTTCGTCTATTTCTGCATAAACTATTGTACATCCATAAAAAAATTTAATATTAACTTCACCATCTGTTGGAAACTTATAAATGATTGAAACCATTTATGCAAAATACTTCAAAATCGCTATAAAAAATATATAAATCGAGATAAAAAACCATCCTATATTTTAAGTTAAACCAAACAAAAGTTATCTAGAAATTTTCATTGTAAACGGTTCAGTTTATAGACGAAAATTAACAATAGCATTTGATTTTGCAGGTTGAAGAATTTCATTACGATGTTTTATCTTTGATAAAGACTAAATTCGTAAATGTATTTATAAATCACATAAAAAAACACTTTCAATACTTTTATTTCGTACTTAGTTTATTAATATAATCTAAGTACGAAATAAAAGTATTGAACATCCGTTAATATTTTGTGTTCTTCATAATTTTAATTTAACCAATACATTAACTGATTATTAAATAATGTACGCAAAAATATTTTTTTAGCTTTAAAATTTAACCAATTTAATGTTAAAAATTTGGCCAAGAAAAATAGTTTTAATGTAAATAATTTAGGTTGGTACAAAAAATGTTTTTGAGGACAGTCTAACAATAGTTTAATGTCCCATAGGTCGGCACAAATTTTCCTACTGTTGATTGTTATGACCATTGTTCGTATAACAAAACATTCTTTGTCGTATTGGTAGAATGCAAGGAATAAGAAAAAATTTGATATGAACGAGTTTTTTAATTATTTAAGAATTTTTTCGATAAAGGTCTAAAAATATAGCTTAGTCTAAGTTTAGCGGATTTTTTTATATGTTAGAGGAGGTCAAACGAGCTTGTGGGTCACCGTTGATGTGTGATCACCGCCGCCCATGAACTCTTGCAACACCTGAAGATTCACAAGAGCCTTGCCAGCCTTGGAGATAGGAGTATATGCCTTTTTTGAAGGTACCCATGTCGTATCGATCTGGAAATATCGCCGAAGGAAGTTCGTTTCACATTCAAGTGGTTCGTGGGAAAGAAGTCATTGAAAATGGTGATAGAATTAATGGATGATAAACATTTTCAGAATCTTAAAAAAAGTATATTATCTGGAATCGAATCTAGAAATATTTTGTTGTTCCATTACATTTCAAATAGTGTTTATCGTCTCATAATCAATTTAAAAGATGAAAGTAGACCAAGGTTATTAAGTCTTAACCATTGTAACCAAAAGGCAACTGTTCATAATAAATGAAAAGATACTTCAATTTTGCCATACTCGTAGTGTGCGCTGTAGTTTCGCTTTGAAAGATTCAAGTATTCCTTTTCAGTTGATACATAAAAAGGCGGGGTTGACATCGTGAACACTCCTATTATGAAAACTAATAAAAGAAGTCAAGATACTTAAAAACAAACAAATCACATCACAGCAGTAAATTTAATTGTACCATACTTCATATTAATTATAAAACAAGTATACACAACAATTTATATCCTTCAAAAACATACGACGGTTGATGTTTTTTTATCAATTTCTTTCATTTTCAATGAAATGAATTTTGTTTTGAAATTTTCTTTGAAATGAATGAGGGAACATGATAAATATTAACTGTGGTAAACAAAATAACAATCGCTCTGAGCAACTGTTCACGCAGGACAACTTCGGAAGCCTCGAAGATATGCAGAGATTAACATTACCTTTATCTACAATTAATTGCCATTCGAATAGCAAAGGATAAATTATAAATATTAAGAGATGCTTCATAAAAAAATTTGTAAAAGGTCGAACTTTACTTTGAAGTAGTAATAATCGAAAACAAAATATATATAAAATTATATTTTGGGGTACAAATCATATTATAACAAGAAACGAATGAATGTTAAAAGTAAATAAAAATAGTGATATTTGAAAAATTAATAATTTTTTGATTTGACGTCGAGAGAGATTCGTCTATTAATCATTATGGGTGGGAATTTTTAAAGCAATTTTCAACGCTTTCTACTCCCTAACGATATTTTAATTTACAATTACCCTCCCATTTGCACTGGTTGTTTACAATATCTCGTATATGCTCTTAGTAATAAAACCCATATATTAACTATTTGAAAATGTATATATATATTTACAGTAGTAATCCTAAGTTGTTCAGCGAGTCCAATTGCACGTTCTTTAATTTTTAATGTTTTCGATCAATACCTATAGCATCGGATGATCTCAAGCAGCAAAATTAATAGGGGTTTTGAAATCTACTATCATATATTGACTGAGTACATTACGGTTTTGGCAAATATCACTGAATTTTGTACTGCACATAATTGTATACTTTAGGGATTAATTGCAACTGGTTACACAATCAAGCAAATAAATAAATGCCTCGATTTCCACGAAATTGTACACCTGACATACAACAGCAACCCACTCCATAGTAATCAACTGACGATTTCGCCGAACAACCCTTCCCCTATTTCATCTACGCGATTAATGAACGGCAATATCGCAATATTATACCTTTAGCATTGAAAAGCCATTAAATTGCTTTTTGGAAGCTTGATGATCGGATTTAATGCTTCATTCCGTCTAATATAATCCAGAGTGTAATAACGTAGTGTCATAGCTATTGCGCTCTGTGTATATCTAAATCATAGATTTTCGATTAAATTTCACAGGTTTTGGTACTTTCTTCGTCAGGACGAAGAGACGGACGTAGAGGACGCGACAGTTTATCTGTGAAATATACTATTGCTAAACTGTCTTTCGTTTAATAATAGTGTTATTCGAGTGGTCGGTGAAAAATCGATAAAGAATACGAATGACAATACAAGTTATTACATTAAATAAAAGTAAAAGTTTGAAGTCATCTACTGGGTGTGAAAGTGTAAGGACAGACATCCGATTCTTTAAATTTCATTGTCATATAGAATGCAAATAACTGATGATTATACTTTTATTATGTCGCCGATATCAAGAGTAATTTACAGACCTTTTACAAAGTATATGCTTAAATACATTGTAAACAATTGAAAGCCACTGAATATATTCAATTTTGTTAGTTCTATTAAAATACGTGATCTATTTAAATTAAGCTAAATTTCTTGTATGTAGGTATTTACAAAAGTTACGTGGGTTTGTAATATTGCATGATTAAATGATAAATGAAAATAGATAAAATAATTTGGTATAAATTTTACGAATTGTATGTTAAAGAGGTTTATACTAAACACGAATATAATGACTATAAATCCTTTCATGATTGATTACATCTAATCTGTAAGCACGAAACGACTCTGAAGCATCTGCGTCTTTATGCAATTAAATAATGAAGATAACGAGACGAAACGACAGGATCTAAACAGATTATATACTCAAGCTAATCTATAGTTAACTATTACGGAACGGAATTTTACATTTTCTTACATGAAAAACTTTAATTTTATAAGATAAAAGGAAGATCTTATAAGGAATATGAATATTAAATGAAAGTCCTTCAAGTGAATTTCCAAGTTGAAAACTCCATTTTCATAAAAAAAAAAATTAATATTCTCATTGAGTAGATACCATTATAGTATGTCATGCCCATTTGTTTTATATCCTCAACTCAAGTTTATGTTAATATGTTTTTAATTAATACCTTATCTGCGCTTCATAATACATTGTTTAAATTTTAATTGAAAATCGGTAAGAATACTTCTACATGAACGTTTCAATGTAATTCGGGTTTAATAATTTGGCGTTCAATAAAAAATAAAACATGAGGTTTTATAATATTCTGTCCAGATCATAATGTTTCTTTGATATCCGTAAACATAGTGTAGTTTTGATTGGATCGGATTTATAATATATAGTTACATATAGTTTTTAGTGAAAAACTGTAATCCTTTTGTGAAATCCAGTTTTAATTCGAACATTTATATCTACAGCCGTTCTAGAGCAGTGGTCGTCAAATAATTTTAGGTGGTGTCCGGATACTAGGGAAAAAAATTTACGAGCTCCAGAAAAAAAAACTACTGTAGGGGAGACCGGGGATGGTTGACTATAGGGGCAGGTAGACTAATTGTTAAAAACGCGAGCTAGGCAAACTTTTTGCATCGAACGACTAGGTGAGCGTATCCATTATTCCCCCGCGCACAATCATCAGAAAAACCGCGGAGCAGACGCACACCGTTTGTCAGCTAGAGCCTATTGTTCAAAAACAGGACACTGAAGTAACTATTATTTTCCTAATTCTATTTGTTATAACTCTTTTCATTTTGTTTTGATACGAATGTTTGATTTCCGAACTTTGTATGCTTCCTTATTATTTTTAATTACGACACCTTTTAAAGGTTTAGGCACGTAGTTAAAAATTACTTGGTCGTTTGGGGCTGGTTGACTCATTTTAAAAGGGGTTAGTTGACTATCTAGTCAACCTGCCCCATACAATTTTGGATATACTAGATATAAATTGGTATAAAAATTATTGTTCTTAACCTAATATTTCCAGTTTAGAGCGATGCGAATTTATAAACGAAAGACAAATCGACGTAAAGACATACTGGAGAGAGTATGTCGACAAGTTATTTTCGCCGAAAAAAGTATCAATTCCAGCAAAAGAATTTGCTATACCATATAAAAAATCGCCATGTAGTAAATATGAAAAAAAAGAATGCAATCCCGGACTGTCTAGATCTCAATTGATCTTGGAAAGTGTTGGCTACTTAAAAAACAGACAAATATTCAGTGACGAGGAAGAGCTTGCATCAGAGGATTGCCCATAAGGGAGCTGCTGATGTTTATTATGGATTAACGCCTTACGAGTCCCGAAAATTTGCATATGAAGTAGCGAAAAAAAAAATCTATTCCTGAATCATGGAATAAAAAACAAATTGCTGATGAAGATTGGCTGGGGAGTTTGCTTAAACGTCATCCTATTCTCTGTATTCGATCTCCTCAAGCTACTATTTCGAGCCACTTCTTTCAACAAAAACAACGTGCAGTTGTTCTTTGATTACCTAAGAACCGTTTACCTACGTTTAAATGTAAGCCCTTGGTATATTTGGAATGTAGATGAAACAGGACTGACAACGGGACTGGCACCAAAAAATTGGGAAAAATGACGTCTGCTGACTGAGGTTCGCTGGTGACAGTTGCAGTTGCTATCTCGGCCTCGGCAATATGGTCCTATAAATACTATAAATACTATTTTGACTATTTTAGACTAAAGGACTATCAAAGAATATTTTAGACTGGAGGTAGACCGATAGGTTCTTAACGATGTTTAATGTTGTTGAAGATGTTCTTAAAAATGATGATTGCATTTACTTTAGTATTTAAATCTTGTTCCTTCGTAGTCTTGGTAGTCATTACTTCTTAGGTCAACTTACCCCTAGTGACAAGTCAACCTGACCCAGGCACGGGGTAGGTTGACTCGTTTTTCCCGTTCCACAAAATCGAGCCTATAAACAAAACATAGTATTGTTTTGATTGATATCGAGCTTATTGTAATTTCTTTCTAGAGCTGAATAGTGTCACTATCAATGGAATTGCTTGTCACAAAAATAATCATTAAAGCAATAAAAATATTAACTTTTAAACTGAAAATTGGTCAACCATCCCCGGTCTCCCCTAAATAATTAAGTCTAGTATTTGTTGTTTTGGTTTCAAATCTAATTCTCAATCATAAAACACATAAAATATAAATAATGCGAGAAACCACACCGACGGTCTTGAACCAGTTTTTGATAGTTGGATTCTCGAGAGAAACAGCAAATTTGAAGTGTGTCGTCTAGGTGGGTTTTCGTTAATTTCGAACGATCTTTGAGAATGGACAAACCAGAGAAGAACAGGAGATAGTTTTCTCACCTCTACAAAATCTTGAAATCATGTAGCAAATTCGTTCCTAAGATACGATAGAAATTTTACAAACACTGCAATTTTACAAACATCTCCAGAGTTCTGCTTTTTATATTCAAGAATTGTTCGAAAATGAATAAATTCTATTTTGCTATATCGTTTTCACAGATATCCAGCTTGCGACGAAAAGCAGCCTCGTTTTATATCAAACCAAATAACTTGTACTGATTATATTCGCGAATAAAGACATTTTTAATCGCGAATTAGATCAAAAAATTGTGACCATTTTCCTCTCTACGAATACTGAAAACGCGAATGCTGCAACCATGAATAAGGAGTTTTTACTGTACCTACACTTTACCTACTACCACATTATTGATTTATACTTGGTATTCAACACATTACAATATTTGGAGGTCCGCTGTTTGACCTTTCGATCCGCCTGTTGCTTACCGTTGATCTAGATCTTAGATACCTATCAATATGAATATAGTCAAAGTTTAACAAAACTTTGTCAAAAAAAAAGTATAATAAAAAAAAATTAATATAAAATTATATATTAAATTAATCGAAACATGTTATTGTCTACATAAGTATTATTTATGCACTTTGACATTTTATAGGTAGTACATTGAATCCATTGCTGAAAAAATTGGGGAAGCGAGAAATAATAAACTGCCTGAAGGCGTTTTGGACTGCCTAATCGCAATTTAAGTAGTTTTCCTTGCAAAAAGTTGTCTGTTTAAGTAAAGAATACTTTCCGTTTTTATATCATGGTTTGCAACTGCTGCACCACGGCCATAATCGTCTGGGGACTACGATATCAGCATTAGAACGCCAAACACTTACAACTACCTTTTTCGGATTAAAATGTTTTATTATTCGTGGTTTCGATTTGAAAGTTTTGATCAGAAGAGAAACTTCTAAATCAAAAATGTTCCGTGTTTACTTTTACAGTATCTTCACATACACTTCATTATGTCTCCAAACTGTTTCACAAGCATTGGTGCAGCGGCGCAACTTATATTATTAAATTATACGATATTTTCACTATTCCATTTTGCGAACGAAATTATGAAAAATCACTAAATTGAACAAAGAAATACACGACAATAAATTTGAACAAAATTCCAAACCAAACACCACAAATTTGAGATGAAGGTGTTCATCAAAAGTCATATTATGTTGTGACATAAAACATTATTACGCAGGCTGCATAATATATATTGCCAATGAAGTTCTGTAAAAAAATCTTGTAGTTGATAAAGATATGTATTTCATCCTTGTTGTATTTCTGCCATAGGTACCCTTAGTATCATTGAACGTATCGAAGCGTTTTTATTTACTAATTAAATTTATTATTGAAGTCATCTATGACATCTATTTTTAGTTTTGGGGTTTGTAAAATACATATTTAACTGAAAAATAACTTACCAATCACTTCGTGGACATCAGGACAGAATTAAACAGTTATGCGATAATTAGTTAATTACTACTGTATTTTTATAACACGTAAATTGCCTCAATATTTCTGTTCTAATCTAAATTATAGTTCCAGAGTCTAGTGCATATAAACAAACAAGAAACTTTGAACTGTTATTATTATTACGAGTATTACTAAAGATCTAGACTATCACATTATCTATGCAGTTGATTTGTCATAAAATTGGTCATAGCAGTAAGTAAAGATTGATAAAGTACTAGTTAACTCGACTTTAGGCCTAATTCATAAACATGCTTAAGTTAATGAAATGCCTCTAAAATTAAGATTAATGCACGTAAATCAACGCTAGCTTAGTAAAACTTCAGAATTATATTATTATTATGTATAATGTTGAATATTTTTTGTGCTGTCCATTGCCCCAATACAATGATAATGTATAGATTTGTGGTACATGTATAGTTTATAAAGACAAACTGCCTAACAATTCAACACTCCAACTATTAATCATAATTTTGATATTAAAATCCCATAAGACATACAAACACAAAGAACCTCAACACTTCATATAAAAGTAGAAATAATATTTAACATTTATTATTAAGGTGTTTATGAAATCATCAAATCTACAAAAGAATAATATTGTATTCTACTCGCGCTGCTCTAATTGCTAATTAATAAAACCGCAGCAATTTAAACAATGCAATACTAACTTATTCTACAAGAATTGTACTAACTTGCAATTGAATAATTAAACAATACTTTCCGCGTCCTCCGTGCAGTTGGATTACAAGATTATATTTAATATTTAAGTTAAATATTTTAAGCATCTCGTTTCCTACAAGAGTAGGTAAACTTTGTGAGTAAACTATAGTCGTAAAAAAATATACTCTAGTTTGTTCTTTAGTTTTAACGTTTGTTCTTTAGTTTTATTCCCATTGACTTATGGTTAGAAGAGATCTCTTTCTCCTTTAAGGATCTGTACAAAAGCAAAAAAGATAATAGTGTAAGCAAATATCGTTTTTGTTATGATGTCTTGAAAGTGAAGCTGAAAGTAATATTTCTTGCTAAACTCACACCAAGATGAAAGAGGGAGGTTCCGACTCCGCCCATTTCGTTGCGCTTATATTTTGTACCTATTCTGTATATTAAAGTACTATACGTAATTAAAATCAGTCCATTGAAAATATTGTTACATTTAAAAGAATATAAGTTTAATAAAATTCAAACAATACTTATTATTAAAAATTTGAGAGCATTAATTACTTTATTTTATATTTTTTTCTAAATACATTATAAATACATTATAAATAATATAAGGATATTATTTTTACCAAGGAGTAAAAATGAAATTATCCATTTACCTCTTTGAATACGTGTTACAGAGCGCTATCAGTCCCTATTCGGTGCTGAGTTTTTTATAGAATCTTGTTAAATTACCAGACATAGACCAATAAAACAAGCAATACAATTTTTTTTCAGCAGTAAAAGCGTTAATTACGTAAGAAGCTATTGTTTATAGTAGCTAGAGGTTTAAACCAGGAAGAGAAGGATTGTTTATGTAATTACTAAATCATTTTAATAAATCAATCAATCAATTTATCTAGTACAGCTATTGAACGTTCCATTGCGTCACTAGTATTGCCAATTTGGTATTTCATCATTGATCCATTGAGGTTATGAGGAAGCTGAGCTGTTAGTTAAAATGAGGAAGGCGAAGTATACCGCAGACTGCCCTCATTAATTGTTCTCTAAATAGAAATGGTGAACTACAATCAATACAACACTTTTAAATTTATTTTTAAAGTTAGATAAGATCCATTAGTAAAACTATTTTTATTCACTTTGATAATTTTCCGATTGCTGATGCTAATGTAAGCTACATCCGTTTCACATTATGTATACATATAAAAAACATTTCAGTGACGGATTGTCAGACTGCATAATTTATTCCCGGTAATTATACGTTAATATAGTATTAAATATGATTATCGTATGTAGGAATGGGTCCGAAATATCCTGAAGGAATAAAAATGAGTTAGAAACATAAGAATAGAAAAAAAATATCCACGATAAAACAAGTCATATTTAAAAGTAAAATAATTACACTAATTACATGATACAAACGAAAGGTTATATTAAAGCTGTTATGAATATTCATTTATAAATAATAAATGATGATTCCGCGAAGTCATTAAAATATAATACTATCACGTGTCGAAGCCACAACCGCAGCTGAATTTTCGATTCATTTTAATAAACAGTTCTAGGTAACCATTTAATTTTTATTGGAGCTTCATCATATTGTATTTAATTACTTAGCATTTTCAGTACCGATAACCCGGCGTGATAATGAGCGTTGTGGTTCTTCTGTTATTTATGTATATCTTTGTAAACAAGCTCGCTTTTGTTACATTTGATCGCATTGTTGTGTGCAGAGCAATCAGTATTGACTTTATATTCAGTCAGCAAACTTCAGCCAATGAGAGACACAATGAAGAATAAGTAATTAATTACTGCCACGGAAAAAATACATTAAAATACAGTTGCTTCTCTGACAATAAATCTGTAAATATCCAGACAATATTTGTCATCGGATATTGAAATGTTTATTTATCATTTATTTATAGATAGCTTTTCGGTAGAGGAATTCTCTTTTGTTTTTTATATTTTTAGTATACTTTTCAGTATACAGAAGTAAAGTATACGAGTATGCAAGTAATAAAACATGTAAAATAAACATGAATAGACCATGTCATCAATCATTGCATCATGCACAATGTTTGATGTTTAATCATTAAATTGACGTTTCCAATATTCTAACTATAATTATGATCTATTCCAATGATCAGTTTAACTATACTAACTATAGATTGCAAGATACAAACTATAATTAAATCTTTATGTCCTTACAATAAATTTATTGATAGTAGGCAAACTTGTGTCTATCAAACCATTGTTTTAAAAGTATATAACCTATAAATATTTGTAAAAATTTATAAAAGTATTATTAAATAATAAACTTTAAGGAACAGTTACTCAAGCAGGTTTGAGTGACTGGAGACGTAAATTTTAGCTTATCTGCAAAGATATGGAAAACATTTCGGAATTGGATTCAAAAAGGTAGATGTTCTAAAGATAGTTCTTCCTTACCGGCTGTTCCAAAGCACAAATTACGATTACATATTTTATATTATCTTTTTATAATGTCAGTATACTGCAATTATAAATCCAAATCATCTTAGTCGTGGCCTATTATTATGGAACTAAAAATTCTTCCCTTTCTTTTCTACTCTATCGCTGCGTATTCTCGAGGGTGGCAACGCATTTTCATGTGCTAATGTTTGCAGATGTCCGCGGGCAATGGTAACCACTTGATCTCTTGGACCGTGTTCTCGTTCGTCTCTTTGTAATTTAAACAATATATCCTACTCGTCATTAGAAGATAGGAACTTATTAATAATAATAAATATGAACCAATTATATTGTTGTTATTAAGTTTGTAATATAAGGAAATGTTTACTTTCTTATATATCTAGGAACATTAAAAAGTTTTTGGGAATATAAAATGTATTTGACATTACTTATTAATATTCTTACGCTTACATAACTGACTTATGAAAATTCTGAAAATACATAGTCTTCCTTTTCGTTTTATAAAACCACTGGTCCCAAGGGATAGAAAAATAGCTTTTAAGTGGCCGCCCGTTAGCATAACACCTATGTCTTGAAGGCGTTGTTTCTAGCTAAAACTAGACATAAAATGTTTAAAATAACATTGATTGTTTCGTGTCATAGAAGTATATATTTGTTAAGTTTTAAAGGTCTTACATTCAGACGAAGAAATCATTGAATTCTGTTCTGTTTTGAGGACCATAAAACGATTCCCTCTATAGCTTTACAATAAAAACCCCAGTTTTCCGCTAGAATAGATAGAAAGTTTATTCATAAAGAAAATGATTTAATTCCTCAATATAACGGATAAAGAAACTCGTATGGGTGAAATTTTATATTTCGATTCATAAACAATCCAATCCAAGAGCGGTCAGAGTACCAAATTACAATAAAGATTATTTTAATGAGATAATTCCTCAAGTATTTGAAAATATTTAATTGACATAATATTGAATTATTTAATGTTCACAACATTTAAAAGTGAAGTCGTGTTATTGCTGGTTATTCCCTGTAAAGTTTTGTTTCTTTCGTAATCGTAAGTTACGTAAGATCTTTTCATTCTTAATATAACTATTTAAATTTATACATATATAATAAAATGATTATTTACAGTAAATGAGTAATCAAAGCATAAATCTTAAATTGTAGTTTTTGGTAACGGCACTGACGTGACATATAAAATTCCAACGAATTTAGGAAATCACATATAAATTACAAGCTAATCTTGTTAGATGTTAAAAATGCCTACAGTTCTATATGGGTTATATAATATACGTCGTCTGGGTACCAAAATTAGACCAAGTTAGGCTTTAATTATTTATTTTTATAAGTATTTATTTAAGTTTATGGTTTCGTTACCCTATTATAAAATTATAAAACATTAAAAATTAAATAGCATACTCGAATCCCGTAACCAAGAAACAAATAAATCAAATTTAATACAGAAATAACCGCTTTCGTATGGGGTCTCGAGAATCTTTTAGAACTAGAAAAATATTTTTTGTGATAAAATATAGTCCTCAAGTATTAATTAATCTCTATTTCTAAGTAGCAAAACACGAAAAGTAGCTCGATTAAACTACAAGGAACATATTATTAATTTTGATTGGGTGAGTGGTTATGATGAGGTCTGTAATTACTTAATATGTAGGCAACTGCGTTATGTTATACACTATTACTTGTTTAACTACGTTCTGTAATTGCAGTTTCAGTTAAAACCTCGCACTTTGATTCTCTGCTGTAATTTTCCTACAGACTAGAGATAGATATTTAAATAAAATTAGTTTCATCGCATTTCCGCATGTATGATTGTAATTACATTTTATTTTTCCGCAATTATTTTATTTTATACTTGTATATTTTCCCGAAGTATTTAAATATATAAGAATCATTTGTAAACCTCATATGAAAGTAAGTTTATTCTTGAGACTAATTAATAGTGATATTTACAATGTGACGGGGTTTAAAAAATCGTTTGTGATTGTATATTGTCATATATTCGTCAAAAAAGAGGACCATCGCTACAAGCGTTTAGGAAATACATTCCGGACATCAAAACGAGACGTTGATCCATATCACATATAATAAAAAAATATTCAAGTGTGCAGTACTAAAAATATAAAAAAATACTGTATTATTCTGAAAGCCATCTCTATGGCTTAATAATGTTCTAAGTAGCTAATAATTATAATACATTTTTGAATATATAGTAAAAATATATTTAATCCGATGTAACCATATTATTTAAAGTTATTTGCTAATACACTGAAGGAAAGAATAAATAATATTACTTTTGGTATACAATTCTGTATTATATATAACATTATGATGTAAAGTAGTTAGAACACACAAACCAGTCATTACAAATAATCAAATTCACCTTGTGGTATATCTGACTGCATCGATATGACAATCGCGGTATAATGTATTACAATTGGATGTTTTAAATTAACTGTCAATGTTAATTCACCGATATTTTCACCAGTGACCTCGGTCTAACAAGACAGCCCTCCCATAGGTAAACAATCCTATCACAGATAGATTGTGGACAAGGAAATATAATGTCATAGCAGCCTTTAAAAGTAACCTTATGGGAGTGTTAAGAATCTTTGAGAGTATAGCACTTTAGTTGATGAGGAAGGAACCACATTGTCTTAGTGCTGGCCGACTTTGTGTAGATGGAGAGTCTTACACACAATACATTTAGAAAATAGATTCAGATGACCTGAAATAGTACTATGAGAAATGCCATCAATTCTTTCTCATTTCGTAGGCATGAGACAAAGTCCATTGACTTTATCATGCCTACAAAATGAGAAAATATTACATCTAGCAATCCAGGTAAGATGAATATTCTATGGATTTATATTCTATCGTAATATGGAATAAACTATCTTATTTTTTATTTATTTATTTTATTTTACCTTCACGCCATATCCCTTGCGGGGTAGCCAGAGACGACGGAGCGCCAAACGCTACGGTCTCTGCATACCTCTTTCGCCTCGGCCACAGACATTAACCTCTTCATACATGCCCTCCGGGGGGTCCTCATGCTTTTTACGTGACCTTCCTCCAGTATCGTAGCTACTGTGTTTTCGAAGGTCACTCGAGGCCTCCCCCTGTCTCTCTTACCGCTCACTTTTCCCATATAAATCTTTTTTACCATTCTTTCATCACTCATTCGTTCAACGTGCCCAAACCACCTGAGCACGTTCTTCTTCATTCTCACCGTGACATCTTCGCTAGTACCTGCCATTCTGCGGATCTCTTCATTGCGGATTCGATCAGCTAGACTGACTCCGCATATTATGCTTTATTAATTGAACAGCCTATTTATAACTGTATTTTTATGGATATGGAGGAAAATGAAATAATATTGCTTTGGAATCCTAAGCACTGTTTCTAATATTGTATTATAGGATAATAGTGAAAGGATACCAAAATCAAGCTTAATATTTTATATTGTCCTTAACATATTACACATGTTATAGACAATTTTAAAATGAATATATACTTAATTCGTTTGGAATGACAATGCGCAGTGTAAATCTTTTTAAGGCTCTGCTATCTAACTGCTACAAAAATTGTATATCTACGAGTACTAAAGGATTTGACTTACTCTTGTGATTTATATATATTTCATTTATCGAGACTTGCCTATAGGCCACAGCTATGCTATCTCAAAGACATCACATATTGAATAACAATACAATGGTGTTAGTCTCATGTTTGAAGATAAATGTAATAGATGATTATATTAATAATTTTTCAAAAGATATGTTCCTAAAAATACAAATATATTTAACTTTCCAAGCTAAAGGAATCTCAAATATCTTGAGAGATTTTAATCATTCTTTATACTTTTCTTGAGGAAAATTTTAAACGAATTACTCTTCTAAGGGAAAAAAGTTATTTTCCTAAAACCTTTAATTTTTATATATTCATCTTCTAAATATTTCACATCTAAAGGTGTTTAGGGACGTATCTAACATTTATCAGAAGCACTACCACATTTAAGTGGATGGTTCTAAGAAGTTAAATCAGGCAGGATTTGGAATTTATGATCCGCAAACTAAACCATGTTTCAGGTTACAGTCACAGATAAACTATCTATTAGATATTTCAGAATTTCCATCCAACACTATCTGCGATTAGACTCGAATTTCGAGTTTTATCTATATTTAGTAAGATAATCGATTCTTTATATAAAGTTATCACAAAAGCTAAAACCGCTGGATTACTGACACGTCATCGTCATCATCATCATCATAAAGTCTCATCTCTTTTATTAATTAAAACGAAATATAAAAGTATATCTATAAAACATTGTGATGAGAGGAGCCTAATTACAGTCATTCAATATAAAATTTCCAATTCCATTTAGTCAACTTTACCTCATAAAGATATTCTCGGAATCTGAGAATTCATAAATACAAGTTGTTTATAATGTTTCGATATTTTTCTGGACACATTCCTTTGCATAGTTTTGCTTGTATCAAATAAAAGCCAATTATACAAATTGATTGCGAAAATAGAGGATATCTTTCATGTCCTGATGGGAGTGTAAAATCATTTTTCGCGCGGACTACGGGAAAAAAGTAACGTATAATATAATTAGCAGAAGACGCAGATGAGTTTTTAATGTAATGTTCTCCAAAAAAGTTAAAAAAGAAAAACATATTAGAACTGTCAGCGCGGGAATTAAATATAATACACTTAAATCATCTCATTAGTTCCGTTCTCATGTTCATGTAAAATCTTTTCTTTATTAATAACTATTGCCAGAAATTTCTTTTAGACTCATATACATATCTTTAATTGGTCGAAATGAAAATTTAATATTGACTCAGATTAAAATAAACGCCATGTCAAATTTTATCAATACTTAAAAAAAAACGATTCTATTCGAATAATTTAAAGACATTTAACATGTGATAAGAATATAACTTTTCGATTTTACACCTGTATTTATTGAATAATTTGATCAAAAGCGTTTAAATTGACTTAATAACGTTAACTCTGTATATCACACCTCCCTGACATTTCTGGGTAATTATGAATAATATTAAATTGCAGTCATATTTTATGCATCATAAATAATTTGAAACAATCATAACTTTAATATAGCTTTGTATATATAAATAATCTTTCAAATTACTTTTGTTGTCTTAGGATTTATAATATAATTTATTTACAAGGTACGAGTGTACAGAAAACTACAAATAATTTCTCTTCATAACTTGAGTATAGACCGTTTTAATATTAGAAATTTTGAAAATATTGTTTACTTTTTATTAGTTTCATATATCATATTTTAATAATTACAAAGTTATTCTACATACTTCGGAAATACATAGCTATTACCAACAGTACCAAAATTAATTATTAGGGGTAGTAGATACATATAAAATATATGTAAACTAACTTTTATTAACTAATTAACTTTTATTATACCAGTGTTACCAGCAATTTTTTTATGTATAACTTAACTATAATTTCGTATTACTTAGATAGGTTGTTAGTTTTGATAACATTATTCAAACCAAGTTTCATCTTATTTTTGCATAAAGTATAATGAGTGCTAATGGATCGGATGGTGTAAAAGTACGAGACATTTTCATGAATTTTAAATTTACCTAAAAGCTCTAGAATAAGACACTGCAAGCCGTCTTCCCCGGACAATATTTCTTGTTTAATGTCAACGTGTAATCAGAATTGTTTGCATTTATTATAATTATTACGTGGAAATATAAAGAAAAGATATATTGAACTACCCTTGAACGCCCTCTTGTGTGAAATGTTTGTATTAATACGAAACGAGCTGTGTGAACAATTTATCAAAGTCACATTGTAATCGGATGAATAATTTATGAATATATGTAGATTTAGCGCGTATCGATATCCGACAGCGCTTCTCAAAGTGCATAACATACTTTTAAAGTTCCGACATCATTGAATACTTGACCTACTGGGTCTAGCTGTAATAAGTTAAAAACTAAAATCGTTTCCTATATATAAGGGACTAAGAAAATCATGTAGGCCCATTATATTTAATTAATTACCTAATAAAAAAAATGACAATCTAATCTGATTATGTGAATGATGTTTCTATTTTAGTGATTACTTCATCATTTATCATAAATTCCATAAATTTAATTATGTTTAATATTGGAATTTTCGCAGCTACATACAAGTTTTATATAAATATTTATTAGTTTAATAATAAAGTCTGCTTGGTCGTGTGTGGGTTGAGAACCGCTCCGATTGGAAATTGTATATTAATTGCAACAATGTTATAAAATAATGAATGGATAAATTGAATGATATTTTTTTAATATTTAATTCAGGCATCTGTGTTAAAATACCTGTGAATATATCACTTTGTAAAACAGTATTTGATTGCTATCTAAAGCAAATTTCAATACATTTATTACTTTAATCATGTTGACATTGTCCATCACAGTATATGACATTATATTAGAAGTTTTAGGTAGACCTCGAAGAAGTCGGTCTGCCCATTCATTTGTACCTGACTTTCGAATTTTGGAAAAATTTCTTCACAGGAGGTCTTCTTATGACCCCCTGAGTCCCATTGAGTGACTTGACTGAGTTGACCATTGGTCAAAAAGTTTGCGTGCGTCCAGATTCGACTTTTGTCAGCACGACAGCGGCCGCAGTTTCACTCGGATCGCTTTCAAACTTTGCACAAAAATCAACCTTCCAAAAATGAAGGTCAAGTTCGTTAACCAGAGAAATCCGGCCACAGGAGGTGCTAGGGCCTCACTTTTTCTGATTTCAGTTTTTCGACCATAACTTTTTCCCTATACAAAGAAGATCAATCGCGTTCATATTATATGATTTCTTTGATGAATACCTATAACTAATGTAGATAGACCGAAAACCTAACTTCAATAACTTAGGGGTGGGGGTAAAAAAAACGAAAATTTTTGGAAAAAAAATCATAACTTTTTTCTGGTAAATATTCTTACATCACAAGTATTTTTAATAGAAATGTTATTTTGTACTCTTAATTTAGGTACCAAAAGTTTTTCCGTAAGAGGTACCGTTTCCGAGAAAAAAAATAAAAAGCACTTTTTGCTTGAAAATTTTTGATGTAAACAACGGCATCATGTCATCATCATCATCATCACTACCTAAGAATAACTCTTAGGTAGTGAGTTATATTTTAAACGAGTTACACACGAGGTCTATCCACGCGTGTCCCCTGCGGGCACGGATTTTTTTAATTCAAATAGCAATACATTGTTGCGAAAAGTCAACTATTTAGTTATATTATATTCTTCAATTAGTCTTTTCCACTATGATATACCACTTCCAATAGCTTGTCTGAGGAAATCAACTAAACATACTGACTGTTTACTTTTTACAGTAGGTATTGCTGTAATTTTGTATATAATTTTCCTGTTCTGTTCATCTGTTAATACTATCAGACTATCAAGAGGCCCTCCTAACTGTCCAATTTGACGTACATCTGTTACCTACCCACGTTATCGCTGTTATATTATATAATTATTATAATCGCTTATTAAAATTCCTTTCTCTCAAGTCATAGTGTAACATTTAAATAATATTAAAGTTACTTCTATTCTACTATTAATGAATAAGCATCTTTCCTTCTATTATAATTTTATTAAAGTTACTTCTATTCACTGTTCATAATAACTTCGCTGTACGCTTTCATTCCCAATAACAGTAATGTTAAGATTTCATAATTTTATAAGACCAATTAAAATCATACCTGGGTTGTTATGAGAGCAGTACTCTGAATTGACTTTCTTATCTCGGAATTCGTACACTCTTGACATAGAATACAGAAGCATCCGATGCTTTTCCTTTAACTCTATTTTTATTATTTATAAAATATTCTCAAAAGAGTAAATGAGGTTTTTTAAAATGTACCTAAAAATATGTTTTTATAACATATATGATAACATATAGTATTATTATCCATGTAAAAATGCAGGGATTTCAATAGCTTTTTAAATTTACAATATAGTTGTACCTGGAAAAAAGTCTTCACGTTTGGATGGAGTACCTACAGTAAGAAAAGTAATATTTTAATACTATTTTTAGTATAAATAAAAAATCAAGGTTTTAATTTTAATGTATTTTATATTTAATGAATATAAAATTACATGTAAAATAAAATCGTTCTTTTAAATTGGAACGAAGGCGACATTGCTTATTTATATCAAACTTATAGTTTACTTCATTTATCGCTTTTGTACATCATTATTAAAGCACGGATAAAAGCTTTTCTATAATAAATAAGTTTTTGTATAATAAATAAGTATTTAAATTTATTTATTTATCTTCACGCCATATCCCTTGCGGGGCAGCCAGCGACGACGGAGCGCCAAACGCTACGATTCCTGCATACCTCTTTCACATCAACATCGACATCAACCTCTTCACACGTGCCCTCCGGGGGGCCCTCATGCTTTTTACGTGACCGTCTTCCAGTATCATAGATACTGTGTTTTCGAAGGTCACTCGAGGATTCCCCCTGTCTCTCTTACCGCTCACTTTTCCTATATAAATCTTTTTTACCATTCATTTTTTTCATAAATAAGTATTATTTTTTTTTTTATATATAAATGGTACATTTATTCATCATGCTATCAAACTATTGTTTACTAAGTAATAGTTCAAATATATTTGGTGTTAACGAGTTCCGGGTAACAAAGAGAAAAGAAATAAAACTATAATAAAATTTTCATACCACATAAAACCTGGAATTGTTCAATATTTTGTCTCAGTCAGTTAGTGAGTTTCTCATTCCAGCAAATTCTAATTAAATAATTAAAAAATGTGGTTATAAAATTATATTTATAATTGAAACAATTCAATATTCTTTTCCTCAGTAGTTCAGGTCGCTATAAAATAAATAAAACTTCCAAGATATATAATAATTAAAATTCTGTTACGAATTATTAGGTACAAGAGATATTTTTAATTTAGATAAAATATAGAAAAGATGATATAATTTAATTTATTACAATAAATGAAAATAAAATAAAAAAATATGTTAATTTGAAGACACGTTTGTTTAAACAAGTATCACCATGAAAATTTCATTGCGATTTAGTCTTAGATAACATTTGTCACGTTCCAAAATAAATCTTCAATGATTATCAGTTTGAAGCGACGCGACGTCGTCAGCCCCACCTTACCCCCACTCAATTTAAACATTCTAAGTTTAGTTTAAGTATAGCTAAAAGTAGTATACAAAATATACAAAATATCTGTTGACTCAACGGAGTAAGGAGATTCTTTGCCATATTTATTAATTAATAACTATTTTCTTTCAATTCTATTACTATTAAGTATAAATATCTAATTACAAAGTTATATTTAGGTTTGTACTTCGAGAACAGACATTAAGTAAGTCCAAAAAAAGATATTTATCACAAATGTCAGAGAAGTTTGAAAAAGTAATATTTTTTCTAGCACCTCGACGGTGCGGCATCACAATTTGCTAATGCTACTGGCCGATTAAGGAAAACCAGGTAAAATGGTAGTTTCTAAAAGATATCCACAAAACTGGGTATATTTAGCAATGATAAATTATTAATACCTATAAGATTTAACAAAACCAAACTGTTAACAGTATTTTGGTTAAATCTCAATGGCTAGTATTAATAATTTATTATTGCTATAGTTTATTAGATGTTTTCAAAATCAACTATTCCTAATAATTTGCTTTCATATAGATTTACGCTATATTATATATTTTTTTCACATCTTTAAAAATCATCATATATCAGTCAATTTACATACAACCTTCATGAATTTTATATTGAAACATTCTGTGTATTGCTAAAATCATGGTACGAAACTACTGAGTGGTTTTTGTATTTCTGTTTGAATGCCATATTCATACAGATGGACATACTCGGCATACGGATTTTATTTCTTAATATGAAGTATCTTTAAGTTTAAGGAACTGAACTTCTCAATAGGACTGATATAATAAAACTATGTGTGAGTACGTCTATGGATGGTTTAGATTTATATTGGAATCCAGTAGGTGTCGCTACGACCTATAATATCCAAGCATTTCAATAGATATTGTAAAAAAATATTCCCTTTAAATATTTTTAAAAAGCAAGCTGTATGTAAAAACAAAGAAGCCAAAGTTAATAAAAATATTAATAATTATAAATTACCAAAAACTACAAAAATACATTTAAAATTGTGTTATTCGTAGCATTTCTCTGCTGTATCCAATGTTATTGTTTTATTTCATTTAATATTTTCAATGGATCGAAATGTGAAATTAAAATGCAAATTACAATATGCAACTGGGTCTTAAAAAATAGAATCAGTTATTGCTCAGCACCAAGTATAAGGGAGCTATTTTCTCTAAGATCATAAGAGATGTATTGAGAGTTTATATTTTTTTGTAAGGCAGGTAACTCTAAATACTTTTCTATCTTGTAGACCTTGCAGCTTGTGGCCACAATTTTTAAATCTTATAAAAGACAAGTTCATGAAACTCCTTGAAAATTACCGTTAACTGTTACTGAATTCGTCGAAGACTCACTGTCACATTTCTTTCGCACCCCATTTCATACTGTAATTTAATAATAATCAGAAAAAATACATGTTAAATCAATCACAATGTTCAACATTATTAACGCGTTGTAAAGTTTATTTAAGATACATTAAGTTTTTAAATTGTATTTTTTTTTTTGCCATAATATTGTACAGTAGCAATACTAGGTCTACGACAAACTATTTTCAACACATTGTAGTTAGCTAGATCTAAAGAACTATTGTATATTATATGTATATTTAATACATTACTATGTATCACTAAATATATAATTACCCACTAAAAGCGTACCCACTAAAATATATTAAAAAAGATAGCAGATAAAAATTAAGATTGCATTTACCTTCATATGAGTTTTGTTGCTCTTTACAAAATTACTTGATTCGTGTGCTTCAGTCTTATTTTAAGTTTCTTATTTTGATAATACATGTGCAAAAAGCAGAGCCCTATTGGATTATTAAATCTCTTTTTCTAGATTTTAATGGAACAATTTCAACTGTTTTCTAATTTTAAACTTTTATACATTATTTGAATACATATTTTTTACTATCTTCTATTAGTGTTTTTGTACTATAAAATGCAATAATCTATATTGCATTTCTATATTAATTCAGTTCTAAACGATAAATAGTAGTGAGAAAAATATTTTAGAATTCTTATCTTTACGGAATGAATCTCATTTATTCAGAATATCGTTCAATTAACTTCGGAGCCGAAGAATTTTAATGGAGCATGGCTAAATCGATAACCTCACTGGCAATATGTTAATTGAAATAAAGATATCCTTAACGATTAATTAAGGATTCATAGTTAAATAAGAGCTAAAAAAATTCTCGCTTTGTTTAATTTTAGAGATCACTTTCAAAAACGTAGTGACTTGTGGTTTTTTTAAAAGAGAATAATAAATTAATAAAAACTTTTAAATGTTGTTTCTGGTTACAAAAAGAGGTAAATATATATTTTATATATATATAGAGTTATATATTTTAGTTTTTTTTAATATTTACTTTGTTAAATTTTCTTTTTAAAAAGTAGTAATTTTCCTGGATTATATTAACCCTGGAACCTATCTTCTGTATTTACATGGTTTGCCATAGAAAATACTAATTAACTTTTCTTATTTGTGTTATCGGTCTATTAAAGCGTGCACCGCGAAGCCAAAGTGTCCTGGCTACTCTACGAATATGCTACGAATTTGATAAATTACAAATCCGGCTAAGGCCACAATAATAACCTATAATAAATGTAAATTCCTATTTTTCTAAAAAACAATATTAAATTCTCCAAGCAAAATTTAAATTTATTCTAACTTATCGTAAGTATAATTGAAAACTAAGTGCAAAAGTTTACAATATTGTGACTTACCTTATAGGTAGATAGCGCCACCTAGCGGCGATGCTACACTTAGTTCCGATCAACGCCACCTGTCGGGAGCTCGTTGAACTGCATAGCTATGGCGTATCGCCAAAAGCTTCGTAGATTCGCTTTTCTCACTACAGCTTCCGGATTATCATCTGTAAAAATAGATTCTGTTTAGTTAGTTTTTGACAACGAGTTTTTACTCCACATTGCAATAAATTTAAATAGTTTTGCACGACACCTATCCGATACATAACTAGTGTATAAGAATAAAATGCTGACAGTTCCAACTTATATTACTGCTGAGACATTTCCTTACAGTGAGTCTGTTTTGAATATAAAAAGTGGTTGTCTATAAACATTACTCCGGGTTATTCTTATAAAAAGGTATGTTATATTCATATATTTCTTTTACGTCTTTATACATTTAAAAGAATATGAGATCTTACATAGGTATATACAAATGTGAAGGAATGTTTCAGTCTGTTTCTTGTTGATCATTGGTAAACAAAATCTTTTTCGAGCGTATTCGCCTGGTTACAGATATTCTATTCTACATTATTTACGTATAGGTATACCTTGTGTTTAAATTTAATGTATTTCTAATTTAAATTAATTATATTATTAATTTTGTCATTGTTGAAGTATTTCACAATTTTTTTTTATTGGTTTTATATATATATTTTTTCATTTTAATAATGAATAATTATTACAGTATATTTGATATTTATTCGTGTTAAAAGAAAAATAATCTAAAAACATAGTCTTAGCCAGTTTAAGGTTTTTTTTAATTGATAATTTTTTGCGTAATATCAAGAACTCCACATAGTGATTAAATCATCAATTAATATTTCAATTGTAAGCAGAGTGTTCATTAAAACGTCGTTGGCTGAGCGTCTGTTAATTGTTATTTTTGCTTTGCGAAATTTGTATCTCGGCTCGAATTACATTTTCATAATAATTGCTCAACAAATATCTTTACATACTTGATAAGCTATGCCAATTTTTAATACAATATATATTTAGAAGTATAATGTAATATTATTATAATTAAAAAGTGTTTTTCGTTCTAGCAATAATGTTATAAAATTGAGATAATTTTAGTGTTTAATATTAGTGGCGTTAAACTTTTAATAATAGAATAATAAAATAAGATACTTATTTTATAACGTGATTACAAATTGGGTCATACTTCGTATTAATTTGCAGCATATAATGCTGTCACGACTGCGTTATACTTATTATAACCGAAATTATATATAATATAATTATTATATTTATTTTTATAGCAAGATAGACGTTATATAAATAATAGAAACATTGAAATTCCTATTTATAGAATAGATTTTCTTAAAAAAAAAAATTTTTCTTCTATTACTAGCAATTTATACGATTTGGACAAAAACCGTCACAAGAAATAGAGAATCTGATTCGAAAACCAGCTAGTGTATAAATAACAGACTTTATTAAAATGACAAAATTAAATATCTGTCGAAATCCTAATATAATAATAATTTCCTCTAGCAATAATAGTTATAAAATAAATATGATTTTTTTATTGAACTACGTATTCATTTTATCACTCCATGTATAAAGGGGTTTGAGTTAATCGCAGACAGAACACGCACGAGCACGTTTCTTTTGATATCAAAAGTAAACCGTAAATACTAGATACTAATGTGTCTAAAGATTTTATTAAAATACTCAACATCAAATACCTATTTATCAACTGAAATTGTTATGTCATTATATATATTTATTTATTTTTTATTATCGTATTTAAAACCTATTATTGTAAGCATAATATTTTGAACAATAACTTATTTTAAACTCACAAGCTGTAATTTATTTAGTGTCCACAGTAACATTAATAGTAATCCACAGTAACATTAAACATCATCAATAATGTTTACAAAAATCTGTACGGTGTTATTGAAATTACAGCAAAACCTATATATCTATTTACAGTGAAAACTAAATAATCTTCCGAAATCAAAAATATCTCATATATTGACCTACATTTATTTATTTATTTATTTATTTAGCTTCACGCCATATCCCTTACGGGGTAGCCAGAGACGATGGAGCGCCAAACGTTACGGTCCCTGCATACCTCTTTCGCCTCGGCCACAGATATCAACCTCTTCATACATGCCCTCCGGGGGGTCCTCATGCTTTTTACGTGACCTTCCTCCAGTATCATAAATACAGTGTTTTCGAAGGTCACTCTAGGCCTCCCCCTTTCTCTCTTACCACTCACTTTTCCTGTATAAATCTTTTTTACCATTATTTCATCACTCATTCGTTCGACGTGCCCAAACCACCTGAGCACGTTCTTCTTCATTCTCACTGTAACGTCTTCACTAGTACCTGCCATTTTGTGGATCTCTTCATTGCGGATTCGGCCAGCTAGGCTGACTCCGCATATTCTGCGAAGAGATCGCATCTCCACAGCATTCATCTTTCTTACATTCTTCTTCTGTGTTACCCACGTTTGGCTGCCGTATAACAGCGTCGGTAGCAAAACCGCATTGTGTACAGCCAAACGTGCAGCTATGCTGATGTTTCGCTGTCTCAACAATGCAGCCAGGGCACCGTTGACTCTGTTACCGGCAGCAATACGCCTTTCCACATCCATTTCGTATCTTCCGTCTCTGCTAAACATACTTCCCAAATATACCACTTCATTCACTTGTTCTATTATCTTACCATTCACGTTGATCTTACATTCTGTTCTTTCTTCATTTCTTTCAAATATCAGAACCTTCGTCTTATCTGCATTCAGGTCTAGACCATTATTTTCACACCCATCTTTCAGAGTGGTGACCTATGCCTGCAGATCGCATTCTGATGACGCAATGAGCACTGCATCATCTGCATATAGCAAGCAATTGACCTTAAGGTACTTTCACTCCCATGTCACTGTCTTTCACGCCTTGGAGACAACTATCCAAATACAAATTGAACAACCAAGCTGACATAGCGCAACCTTGCTTAACACCCGATTGGATGTCAAACCAGGGCGACATGTCAGCTCCTACTCGCATACAGGCTGAGTGATCTCTGTAAAGAGACTTTAAAGCCTGTAGCAAGGGTCCGCTCACATTGTATCGGGGCAGTATCTCCCATAATTTCTTCCTCACAACCCTGTCAAATGCCTATTCCAAGTCCACAAAAGCACAGAAAACCTTTTGGTTTAGGGCCAAAAACTTTTCCGTGATCATGCGGAGGGAAAAGATCTGATCTATACACCCTCTTCCAGGTCTAAAACCTCCTTGGGCCTCCCACAACAGCCTTTCAGATCTCTCTTGCATTCTTCTCGCTAATATTTTAGCATAAACTTTACCACCCAAGCTGATCAAACTGATAGCCCTATAGCTTGCACAGTCTATCTGTGAACCTTTGCCTTTATACAAAGGTACGATGACTGCACCTCGCCAATCGCCTGGGACCTCCCCTGATTTCCAGCATAAATTGCACAAAAACCAGAACAAGAGCCAGACGCGTGGCCCACCATATTTGATCATCTCGGCAGTAACTTCATCTGCTCCCGCAGCTTTACCACATTTCAGACTTCGAATCGCGCTCTCCACTTCTTCCAAACTGATCTCACCATCGGCTACATCCGGACTCAGCATTTCACTGGCACTCAAGGCCGAGGCGTCCTCACGTTCATACATCTCCTTGTAGAACTCCGCCCACCGCTGCAAAACGTGTGTTTGGTTGGTTAAAACTTCACCGCTCTTCGAAAGCACCCCTTTCATTCTACAGGTTACCGAACAACCCCGGGAATCACTAACTTCTCGCCAGAAAAGCTTTGTATTTTCCCGGAAGTTGTTTGTCAACCTGTCGTCCCTTTCTCTCACAGAATTTTCACGCTTCATCTTTATAAGTGCTTTCGTTTTGTGCTTTTGCAGCTTGTATTCTCTTTTTCTTATCTCTCTCATACTTTTATCCTTACCCGAGGCTTTATAATCCAGCCATGCCTTCTTCTTTAACTCTACAGCGTCTTTCACTTCATCGTCCCACCATTCATCGCGCTTTTTACTAAAACCTCTTTTTCTTTTACCACATACGTCTGTCGCTACTTTCACCATATCATTTCTCAGGTTCTGCCAGCATACTTCAACACTTTCATTTCCAGAATCACAGCTTTCAAGCTTCTTGGAAACCCTTTCTTGATATTCCTCTCTGATCGGTGGATCTTGAAGCTTCCAGCTTCTTATGCGATAATTCGACTCCAAGCCAGGACACATCGTGCGGCTGCGCCAACCTGCAAACAGACCTCTTATTCTAGCAACGACTAGATAATGGTCCGTTCCCAGATCAGCACCCCTAAAGACTCGCGTGTCCATGACTTGGCTTCGAATACGCTGATCCACTAGGAATAAATCAATCATACTTCTTTCTTCCGCTCGCTCCCATGTGTACATGTGAATTTGTTTGTGATCAAACATCGTGTTTGCCACAAACAAATTTTTCTCCTTACAAAATTCCAAAATCAGCTTTCCAGCCTCATTTACTCTCTTATCACCGTACTTGCCTAGCACGCTTTTGTAACCACTTCGCGCGTTTCCAACCCATCCATTCATATCTCCACATACTATCAAGTTTTCATTATCTCTGACACTACTTAGAACATCCCTGACACTCTCCCAAAACTCCTCGAGCTCGCTCTATTGACCTACATTAAGATGAGCTAATACCGCAGTAAATCCTTCTAATGTGTTTATTTTAATGTATATTTATTGTATTAAGTTTTTGTGTTTCCGGAACAAAAAGTATTCTACATGTTGATCAAGACGATCAATTTTCAACAGGTAAAAAGTTATCAAGATCCGCTAAGTAACATAGTTTTGAGTTATGGTCGTACATACAAAACAGACTAAAAGAAAATGTACTTGTGTTTTGACATCTCTGTCATATACTGAACATTTAGCAAATATTTTTATAGAAAATATTGTATGAAAATATCTGTCACTTAACTATTTTATTGCAAAAATTAGATGAATTGTTTACACTCTCATAAAATCTAAAATCTTAACTAAAACTATAGATATAAATCCGGATCCGCAAAAATTTAATATATATATTTTATCTAACAAACGATAATCTCATGAAACCTATTGGTTGACACCATATAACATATATAAAACACTATCATATGAAGTTTCTATATTCCCAAATATTTTCCAAATTATAATAATGTATATGAACTATTCACACAGTATTTATAAGACAATAGACAATCTCTTATACCACCGCTAACTTAACATCCCATAACGTATTTTATATAAACAATAATTTTGATATGAAAGTGTCAAACTAATAAGCTTAACCTAAAACTTAACACTTGAAATACACATTGATTTTTTCCTATTTATAATTAACACAAATATAACAGATTCAGCCAAAAAAATAATAGTAGCAACAGAGGTGACATTCTCTACGCAAATAAATAACAACATAGACTTTTTTTCGGAACGATAAACACCACGTGGACAGTAAGAGACGGAAAAGAAAAGAAAATTATATTTGAAGGGACAGAAAAGGGACAAAAAATCCTTTACTAACTACCAAGTTCTACACATTTATCACATTTATATTTAACACATATGCTTCCTATTTTTTAATTCAATGTCAAGCCCGTTAACCTTTTAATTTTGATTAGAAATTAATAAAAACTTATATATACGCATTAATATGCGGTAATGTACTAAAACTTAATATAAGATTGACATTGACTGTTTCTTCTTCGTAAGACTTCTTTAAACAAAATTTTTGTATAATTTTACATTTATTAGTTAATTAAGTTTAAAGATTATTTTAAAAAAACGAACATCCATTGCTATATATAAAGTGTTTTAAATACACAAAATTTATAAAAAAATAAATTTACTGAATATATTTGTAAAAAATCTCTGTTGTTATGGATATATCTTTGTAAACAATTGTAAAGAAGTCTTATGACAAGCTTTTCTGCGTTAAAGTAACTTTAAAAGCAGCTTCCGGGGATTTAGATTAATGTCACCTTTTATATCAGACTTTAATGTCTTTTGCTATGACGGTAACTTAATATACATATAGCATATTAGCATACATACATACTAGCTAACGTAAGCAAATTTATTTGTTCTTTGACATCTCTCATAACTTAATCTTATCAAGAATTAGATAATAAGGAAACACCATACTACATTCTCCTAAATTACGGCTAGTAACTTTGTTGTAATGTTTTTTTTTTCTACATTTTACCCGGGTAATAATACTGCTTTATTGTAACTAAAACTCCAAAAGTTTGCTAGAATCAGGACATAGCAATAATGGGCATATTTGACCAGCTTTGTACAATATTCGCACATAAGACCGGCGTAAACCAGTGGACCTTTACCACTGTATTTCGTAAACGTGAGTGTGTAGATACGGTGCCAATAGCCTTGCTTGGACATGCCAGCTACTCGAGGTATCAATGCAGGAACTCTTTGGTTTGGTTCAAAAATTTATTTCCCACATATTCCCACACATTTCTTCAGCAGAAGTCATAGTCCTTGGTGACTTTAACGTGTATCGCACTTAACGGCTAGGGCGACGTGCTACTGACTATACGGAGTGATCTGTATTTGACTTTGCAAAGCTGAATGATCATCTATCCTAATTGGTTGAGATATACGAGGGGAGGTCCAAAAGTTCGTGGAATTAAAGGGATCTAAATAAAATAAAACAACAAAACTATTTTTCCTTTTCAATATAATCACCCTTAAGCTCAATACATTTATTAGACCTATAAATTAATTTTTCTAAACCACTATAAAAATAAGTTTTATGTTTTCCGTCAAAATGAGCCGAAATTGTCTCCCTTACATCATTGTCGCCGGAAAATTTCCTTCCCCTTAAGTCTTTTTTTAAATTGGGGAATAAAAAAAAGTCACTTGGGGCCAGGTCTAGACTGTAGGGTGGGTGAACTAGGGATTCGAACCCATGCGTGTGCAGAGCAGCCATTGCAATTCTGCTCTTGTGAATCGGCGCGTTGTCTTGCAAGAGCAACACACCCTTTGTAAATTTTTCTCGCCGCTTTTCCTTGATGGCATCCTTTAATTTTTCTAATATCGTTGCGTAGTATTCTCCGGTTATAGTCCTTCCCTTTTCTTTGTAATCAATCAAGATTATCCCTTCACAATCCCAAAAAACAGTAGCCATCATCTTTTCAGCCGACTCCGTCACCTTAAATTTCTTTGGTGGTTGTGTCCCCTTTTTATGCCATTGCATGGACTCTTGTTTGGACTCAGGCTCAAAGTGATGAACCCATGTTTCATCTCCTATAACAATTCGGTCCAAAATCTGTGCAGGTTTATCTCCACACAACTCCAAAAAATGCTTTGACGCATCGACGCGCTGCTCTTTCTGAAACAGCGTGAGCATTCTCGGTACCCATCTTGCACTGACTTGTCATACCCAGGTGATCATGTAGGATTCGCAAAATGGTGGTATCTGATACTCCAACTAATGCAGATAATTGTTTTTTCTTCAAACGGGCATCCTCTAGTACAATTTTCTCCACTTTTTCGACGATGTCCGATGTGGTGGCCTCAACTGGCCTTCCTGAGCGGGCGTCGTCTTCAATTGACACTCCACAATGTCTATAAAGACCGTGCCACTTGTAAATCATTGATTTAGTAGGGCACTGTTCCCCTTAAACGACTCCCATTTCATTCAAAATGGTTTGAGCGTTCTTTCCTTGCTTGGTAAAGAATTTTATCACAGCGCGGTGTTCAATTTTCTCCATAGTTTCAGTTTTCTTCCGGATTGACTTGTTCAGCAGGCGGCTGTTCGTAAACGAATGACGTAATCGGGTTGAAACTCGGTATTTATATTAATGACGAGTCTCCGATTCGTATGACACCAAGCGAGCGCCCCTACCCCAGCTCCATCCTCTCCATTCCACGAACTTTTGGACCTCCCCTCGTATATTAGCCACCTGGATATGGACACATGCTCTTTTTATCTGATATGCTCCTCACTAATAATCCAGATAAGCACCATTCCCGATGCACGACATCTTCGACCCGACGCATCTAACACGTAATCCGATTAGTACAGTCGTCTTGTCTGCACTGCCACTATAGTATGATACTATACAGGGAATGGAATGAAAACTGCTGATATGCGCTGTAACTAAATTTTTTATAATCCATTACATGTTACTGGAAGGCTACGGGACTTTTTACTCCCAGCATAGTAGCCAGACGTAATTCCTCCGTAAATCTTATAACACAACAGCCGCATTCGTGGAAAGCGAGGACGACGGAGCTGGTCTTAAGTCAAGGTTTCAGGAAACCGGCCCCAGCACGGCACCTTTTGGAGCCCAAGACCAATGTTACATCGATACACCTGCCGGTCGCTACACTCCCACAGAACCTCAATGTCATGCAGGTAAGCCTTCAACAGTCTCTGGAGATCGGGACAATCTATGGAACCAGAGTCCCTCAATCAATGTCTCGAACGGTAGATTATGGAAGGCATTGGCGACGTCCTCGCGAAATGATCAAGGGCCACGAACAGGGCATTCGCCCTAGAGTACCGTCTGACTCTGGCACCGTCTTGCGGGTTCTCAGGCGGCTCAACGTCCGGTTCGGCCTTCGTCCAGTATAGATGTCCAGTATAGAATCCAGCCCTCCATTATAAGTAGCATAAGTGGCCGGTCGACACGGGGAACAAATCCCTCACCAGTCGCTCGAGGAGATACGGATTCCATGACCAGGGCACGGATGACGCGGAGTTTATTGCATCGCAATGTTTCACAGCCGCCCCTTTGGATCCCTATCGAGACCTGCCAGGATCTCCTTCCCAGCCAGGTCCTTCGATTTCAGAATCAAAACCAGATGAGTCGAATTCGCCTTGCCGTAGCGATTCCGCAGCTGGGTCTCCAGATACGGATCGAAACGGTGTCGACGTTGAAATCGGATGTAAACCCTACGACTGTCCGAAGTGCGGCCAAAGCGCCTTGGATTACTTGGCCTGGACATTTCGAGTTATTGTCAGTTTTGCAGTCTTGGGGAAGTTAACTTAACCTCGCTAAAATTTTGCAATGATCAATACAGTAAGGCAATACTTCTAGGTGTACCAGAACTTCGCCCTGTTTTAAGTGCATGTCCGGCCAGATGTGTAGTACTAGTTTTGTCCTTAGGCAGCGATGTTTATTAGTAGCTTGTGAGTCCTTTTAACATGATCACCCACCTGTCATCGTCAAGACGATTTCTTCGTTATATTTCCTTTTCTTCTCCTATTATGTGAGCTTACTAAGACGAACAATTCTGTCACATCTTTTTGATGCTACTTTCATACGCATTTCTTACTTTACCTATTATCGTCATATATATAAAACAAAAAAATAATGATATATTTTTCGAATCCACTATGTATTTTCTATTACAACCGCCAAAGAGTTTTTGCGTGCGCGAAAATACAGACAAATGTTTGTAACTATTGTTTTGAGATTACTCATTACTATTTTATTCTTAAAATTAGTTAGTATTTATGATTTTAAAACCAATAAAGCAACAAAAATGTAAAATAGATAAAATGAAAACATCAATTGGCCTTACCATTCCGTAATTTATTATAAAAATTACGAAATGCTGATAATTTTCCTAAACTAACAGCGACATTCATTGAAAAAGAAATATTTTTTTAATATTCCTTTTTTATGAACACAATACTCAAGCATTCCATACTTAATGGTGATGTCCGTGCTGGGGACTGAAAGCGCCGGTGTTTATCCGAACCTGGAACAGATGACCGAAATTTAAGACAAAATATTAAATCCAACATTATCTTTTAATGAAAACCAAAATTTGGTAAAATAATCATTGATTTATGACCACATTTTAAAATAATTATTATATATTTCAAAAGCTAAATTATATGAAAGGAACTGGGCTGAGTGTATTCATATACAGCTGAATGAGTTCCCCTAATACTAATAATTAAAATCATGCGTACCTTTCAAACAGCCGAGCTTCTGACTGTAAGGAGTAACCTGAAAAATTTAAATATATTTTTAATGACACGGGTTCCCATATAATTATTGAGTCTAAATAGAAAAAAAATCAATTACAAACTTTAGGTAGATACTATGAAAAGGACCTCATTAAAAATAAAGAAAAAATTGATTTACATATACAATATTATGTGCAATTAAATCTTGTGTAAACTTCTATACATCAATCAAAACTCAAAATTTTAATTATTGATTATTCTTAATGAATCCTTTGATTATAAACATTAAAATCAAAGGTTCTTCAACAGGAACACGATTCAATCATGTATCACACTAATAGTATCCATTAGTTTTATATTATATGAATATTTGGCAAGGAAATCTATCACTCCACAATTAAAGCACTGCAACTAAAGACCATCCATCACTCACTATTGACAAGCTGACATTAAACTACTACACATTCTACTACAATGAAGTAGGAAATAAATTAAATCTATACAAAACCATTTATATACAAATGTTTCAACAGTATATATATATTTTTGGTTTAAACAATGAACAAAAACAGTGAATACATGATGTGTTATTTGTGTTTGAATGAACAATTATACCTTGGGTTTATAATAAGTTCAGATAAAAATCGTTTAGATAATTCAAGATTGGCTTGGAAAGTGTTGTTAAACAATTTAATAATATTCTTATATGCCTTTTAATAGCTAAACTAATTGTTCGGATCTTTAATGAGGGTCGTGTTTCCTTCAGAATAATAATGTTTTTACTATAATATTCCTGTTTAAAATAGGTATAAGAATTGCACGCCATTTCGCATATATACTCACTTTCTAACATATCCAATAGGTAAGCTATAAGCAAATGTTAAACATAGTCAAATAAACACAGCCAATATTAAACACAGCCAATATTAAACAATCGCTTTTGCAAAATGTTACCTATATATCATCGATCGATCCTAAAGTGTTGTACATAAACAAGAGAATTACGATTATTAAGGTATCTGCAACTCTTTTATAAATACAATAATCATTTTAGACATAAAGGCTGAACTTACCTTAACAATGGAAGTGATGTAACGACGCACTTCTGTAAATAAATAAACATAAATCTCGTTAAACATTCGCAAAACATTGTATTATACTAAAATAGTGATACAAATATTGTTATGGCTGTAATGTTATCGATTTTAAGTTATTTTTGACTTTCCACCGCTCCCGGAAATTGAATCTTCCCGTAGCTACACTGTGACGTCATTACGTAATGAAGGGCGTACCTAAAATTTTTTATGGAATGACCATAAAATATACTTATTATTATTAATAATACAACATATCGCATCGGAAAATATCGCCAAAATATCTTTTTTTGATAAATACTTAAAAAAAAACATTCGCTATTATAAATACACACTGATGGAAAAAGCTAATTATGGAAATAGAATTATAAATTTTAGTGCGATACAATATTCTATATATTTGATCTTAATTATTAACAGTTTTCTTTATTTATTAAAACATTATGATAATGTTCTTGACTGAAATACTTACAATTTTTGTTTCCGTGGAAAGTAAACAGCCATGGAGACGATATGGCCGCTCCAGCTCATGTGTTATTGTTTTTATTGTGTTGCACTTTTAGGGGGGATAAGATAAGTTTGATATGCGCAAGTCTAATATATTATGAATATGTAAACAGTGATTTTGGGTAAACACCACCTATCGGGGTTGACAGTTTATGTTTTTCCTATTCCTATGCAGTTTGTAAAAGTTTACGTAAACTAATGCCACCTATGTTTTATTACCTGCACTAAAATGCATCCACTTTGCACCGCTTATAGAGCCATCTAGTGAGTAAATAGTAAACTACGTGAACGCATCATTTGAGTGCACCTGTGCACCATCAAAAGAAAGTTCTCGGATAATGCGCGTGGCGCCACTGTGCCAGTTACATTGAATAAAAATACAACGGATGCAATGTTCTTCATTTTGTAATATTTCTATTAGAAAGTAGAAAATAAAAATTCATTTTTAAAAACCGCATGAAATTTATTTGGCTTAATTTTCTGCTATATATATATTTTTGGACAAAATGTCACTCAAACATACATTTCAATAAAATTATTAGTCGAGAAACTCCTAATGATTGCACATACATACCATACACACCTGCTTAACGTAATTAGAAAAGTATCTATAAAAAATATGTATATTTAAATCGGTAATGTTTATATGTATGAAAATAGCAATCACATATAATTTGTTCAAGTTTATAAAAGTAGGCATTATGATTATTTAATTATATTCTAGCAATGTTATTTACAAGCAAATTTTAATATAATTTTTTTACATTGCGTTAGGGTTTTCGAAAGGAGCCCAATAGATGTAGCCGCCATCTTGATATATGACGATTAAGTACATACATAAGGAATTTTAAACTAATCAGGATGAGTAAAGATTAAATAGAACAGTAGCAGGTCCTATCTCAGTTCATGTAGAGGAAAATTCTCATACTATATTATTTAAAAAAAATAGCTATAAAAAATATAACTAACTTTTGTATAGAAAATATCAGACATTACTTTCATTTATTTCATCTTTTTATTGTTATTTTATATATTTTCGCATTTTCAAAAAAAAGCTAACAGAGTCGCCTCTATCCTAATAACGTAAATCTATCAAAATCACCGAAACCATTCTATAAAAAAAATTGTCATAAAAGTTTTGAAGGTGTTATTAAGAAATAGACATGTAATTGATTATTATTTTCTTTATTAGTTTTCCTAAGAGTCGCAGTACCTTATCCATTAAAGATGGTTATTCATACATATCTTCAAAATTAGTATAATATAAATGAATATATAAATAAAAAGTATTAAAATGGACCTAAACCAGTGCATAACAAAATAGTTCTATGAGACAAGTGGTGTTGCTTCAGTGAAAAATAAAAAAATTGTTAGTTCTTAAACATGTATGTTGATGAGTGTATCAAAATATATATACATAAGACAAAAGTGGTGTGTCCGTGAGCGATCAGAGAAATGTGCTCTAAACATAATAATAGGTAGAACTATGTGTCCGAAATTATCCGTTATGTTGTAAAAAGAGTGATTTTTTAATCCAAAATGTTAAGTCGGTGGAAGAGTAAAGACAAGTCGGATAAGTCTGGCAAGTCTTCGAGTTCGAGTAGTAAGAAGAAAAGAAAAGGTCGAGACAATGGTAAGTTAGCGTAGTAATGATAGAAATATTACTTACCACATGCTGTAAAAGGGTTACAAACAATAAACAGTTTTCTATTTGCAGGCCAGTCAGATATTTAAATAGAGTATTTGATTAATTAACTCCTTGATTGAAATGATTCGGCGTAAAAGATCGTTCCATTTTTAAAATACACGAGAGATATGAGTTAATATAGTAATTTATTTGGTCTGATAAAACACAATATGGATATTAATAAAAGTTTTACCGGCCGCTGCTTGCGAGAATTGGTCAATACAGCAAATCTGATTTATCTCTATGCTCTTATTTTCAACTATGTTTGAGAAAATTCAAAATATTTATTAGGGTAACATTAAAATTGTTATAACTTATTGAAATATTTACTTAAATAGTTTGAGTCGTTGTCGTGTTACTTAAATGGAGCACACACAAAGTTCTCAAAGTTTTTGCCTTATGATATACAGCATTCTTAATACATTTATTTGTTTCAGAAGAAGACTGGCAAAGCGATCCAAGACTCGACGGTGAGTTTAAAATAAAATTATTTTCACACACACACACTTACACAACACTTTGCAAACATTAACACGACATTACGTGCAGTCAAAAAGCTTTCTCAGTAGTAAATTAAAATAAGAATACAAATACCAAATATATAATAATAAAGGCATATAAAGTGAAGTATTTAAACCTTTTTAAAGCTTAGGTCCATTGCGACAATAATTTTAACTTGGTTTTAATTTCATTCCCAATTATTTGTTTTGATACAATTTTAGATGGTGTCTTAGTTAATGTTGATAAATGTAGACTACAATAATATAATATATTCTATAGTATATAATGTATTTGTAAATTGCCGTCGGGACCGAAACTCCGATGTCGCACGTTCCCGGCGGGAAGTAAGTTTATTGAATAGGTAAATGTATGTAAAAATATATTTAATTTCATTAAAACGAGGATAAAGTCTACAAAAACATAGAAGAAATATCTGAATTGTTTGTTTATTTGTATACAATGAATTAATCTGTTTTGTTTACCTTTCCTGAAGTACACGTGTTATATCTGAATGATTTTCAGAATATTATCATTTTGTTTTTTATACTTCGACATGAAAATCACTCCAATTATGATATTTTGTTTTTTTTTAAGTTGTTTCTTTATTAATCAAATTAAATATAATAGATTATTAATCTTTGGTTCCAATAACTTATAATATTTTTTTTGGACCGTTGTGATGATCACAGTCTTGCAACTGACATTGTCATTTCCTTCTCGTTCATACGTTCCTTATAATATTTTATTCTTCCACTGCCTTATTTATTATTTTTTTTTATCTTTAAAATTCTTAATATTTCTCTAATTCATATTCCTTATCTATTCCGATAAAATTTTTTGTTATATATCATTGAAATTAGAATCCATTTCTTACTTTATCAGTACCAATATCCGGCCTGTGGATTGCGTTTGTAGGAAGCTGTATATCTAACTTTGATTTCAATCAGAAATTTCAATTTATCAGAAAATGAAAACTTTAAATGTTATTTCTCTGTATTTTATATTTGATATAGAATTTTATATCTTATTATTTTTATTATTAAATATATTGCGATGTAGTTTCATATTTATGTGTTATTAATATAGTTTTAGTCAAACCTACATATCCTAAATATTGTCAGCTTAATAATAATTACCATAGCATCAAGCCTCTCTTTGTGAATATTTTTGTATTAAAATTATATATAAAATAATAAAATTTATAGAAATTGTTATTCAACCTGAAAATTATTTTTTATTAGATAATTATATTTCACTCCACACCAATATACGAAATGGCGAAACTAATTTAGGAAACCTAACACTGCTATTGATTTGATTTTTAAAATCATTTTCTACAATAATAATCATATATTTGTTTTTATATATACAATAAGTTTTATTTATGCACGTACATTAGATCTTGCCACATTGTTACACATTGTTATTGTTAACAGACTAGTAATGACTTATTATTTTTGCTACGTTCTTTTAACATGAGACTTTAAAGTGATATATACATTAATGGAAATAAGAGCTTTGCGTGTATCCGGTATTATAATGAGAGAATACGTTCGCTGATGATACTTCCGCAATATTTGAAGTAAGATAGTATAGCTTTAATGTTAATAATATGATACTTAATAGCATAAATAAAAGCTAATTATATTTTTAACACCTAATGTAAAGAAGATATACTCGAAAGTTTTATTGAAGAGGTGGCGGCTGACGACTGAATTCACTTCAATTGTTGAATGAATCTACATTCGCCAAGTAAACTTATCACCGGTAGTAATGCTGTTACAAGGTTTAGGTAGACGTCAAAATTAGTTTATTTAAAATATTTTTATACGGACTTAGTCTCTGGTATTACCTTATTATCTGGTATTTATTATTATTAGAAATGCTACTTATTTTAATTCAATTATTGTTTTACAAAAGCGATCAGAGAAATATGTAATCTAGGACCCCAAAAACTCGTTACCCGGTAGATCTAAACAATTTTCATATGCATACTTACGTACGTGGTACGACATACATTTTAAACACGTGCAAAAGATTATCGATCTAATTTCAGGATATAATGAGGACTACAATGTTAATAGATTTGAACAAAACAAGCTCAAGTTACCCGTTACTAGACTCATTAAGATCCTTTATGAGGCAACGTATATGTCTAAACGAGCTTCTTATAAACATTTTACACTAGTTTTTGTGAATAGAAAAGCTGATGTCCTCTAACTTATATTACGTAACAGGGTGTAGGTAATCTTTCATTGTAATATTTTACATCTTAGAATTTTTATTTTTTAAAATTATTACTTTTCAAATTGAGTCTTCCGACTCAATTGATTCAAATCAATGAGACTGGACTCGATTGACTGTAATTTCAATTTTGATGTAATTGAAATACCAGTTTTTTTGCCTTTTATACTGGATTTCGATTCTGGTTATAGTTTATTTTTTTAATTATTGTTTTTATTTCGTTTATTGTACTTTGTTATATTTCTATATAATGTGTGTTCATTATTTCTTATCTTTTTATTTATTATATATTAGCGTGTACCATATTCTCACGAACCGTGAAGACGCTGAGTGGAATCAGATGCTTTGTATCATATTAAAGTCCAAGAATGTAACATTCGAAACCTTTGTTTGATACATTTCATTTTTATTATATTCATTCTTGTTAATATTTTTAAATATTTAACTAAAATTTAAATTTTTGTTCTACAAAATACAGATATAACTGATTATTTACAATAGATTAGTTACAATAGTAACAGGTTAAAAGTAAAATAATAAATAAATGTAGATGAAAAAACAGGTGACTAAGATTACGTCCGGTTATATTTGACAATTAAAAACTATTTTTGTTAATAACTTACTCATACTTATATTTATGTTAAAATTAATATTGACTTTATATTAGATTATGGAAATATTATATACATTATAATTAGGTAAATAAGTAAAGTGGTAAACTATCAGATCACATTCTTTCTCTTTTTTACTGTTATCAATCCTTCTGACCTCATCAATACAGACAAACACCAGAGCTAAGGTCATCTCAATAAATCAATATAATTTAAAATCATTCAAAAAAGTCATTTATTCCCAGAGAAAATTTTATAAAGATATAAACGAGTATACACATTATCTATTTAAGACAGTTTAATAAAATAAATATAACATTTTATACCCTATTACCTCTTTACATTTATTGTTGAAACTATAAAAATACTTATTTTACAACGAATAATAACGTTATCAAGATTAAATTCTCCGCTTTATGGGTCATTTAGATATCGACATTGGACTGTATGTTATTTCTAAATTCGGAGAATTAGGAAGTTTGGAAAGTCTTTAAATATTTATTTCCATATCTAACTAACTAATACATATAATAGTATTAATATTACATTTTATAAAATTGAAAACAGTTGTTTTCGGAAATAAATATAATTTTTCAGACATTAACGAAAACCGCATATTCGGTGCATGCGTGTCAAGAGTTTTAACATTAATTTCAGCGATTTTTTTTTATTTTTTCTTTAAATTATATCGGACAGTACCTATTATTTTTAACTATATCTTTTATTACACGATTGTGAACTTTCACGTTTTCGTGATAACAAAATCGATAGTAGCTACAACAAAAGAAGTTGGCAGGAAATGATTGTAATTTAATACAAAACTATACGAAACGTATGTTTATCTTTGAATTCGTCTCATTCGTGTTATATATAAGTATATAATACTACATATTATTGCATTTCAAGTTTGTAAAGGTTCACACAATAATATATTTAAAATAAGAGAGCTGTGTGTATTGAAAATATTATATGTTAACGTCAAGTATCACATATTCGGTTTTTGTTTTTTTTTCCTATTGTATTATAAGTTTTAGCGATATTATATACAGCATATCTTTATTACAGATTCATGTTATATAGAAATTTTCATCAAAATAACTTTGATTTATTCATTTACGTTACGTTAGACCGTTATACATACACACAGAGACAAAAATCAATAGTAAAATTTTTGTCTTTGACTCATAAAACTAATATTTATAACAAAACTAATTAATAATACGTACATTTAATATGTATTTAAAGTTATTTATAATATGCATTTTTTTTTTCTTCTCCGTCCTTTCTTTCTTTCAACGTCTAGACTTGCAATATAATGAATAATATAATATGTAGTCATTTAAGATTTAGAGTACATATTGTTCGGAAAACAAGTTCCTGAAACTTCACATTTAATACTTTTAAATTAGGTTTATTAATTAATATAGTAATTATAAAAAAATTTAATCATTCATAAGTTGTTTTTCCTCAATATCTAATCTTACATAATACCTATAGTTATTATTATATATAAAGTATTATATCAGTATCATAAGAAACACTTGTATATTTAATCTATATTGAATGGTTGTTGAATGTAGTGTAAATACGATAGGTTATCGATTTCGGGTTTAAAGTGCGAGAATTAATAGTTTGGAAGTTGTTAAAGATAAGTAAAGCTAAGGCTTAAGGTAGTTTAAGTGGATGTTGTTTACTAACACTATGTTATAATATTGTTTAATACACTTATTAATATAATGACATTTATTATGGAAGTTAAAATGTCTTCAAAGGTTTATAATTATATACCTCACATATTTCTACAGTCAGTAATAGGTAGTTTAAGCATTTTAATACAGAGTGTTGATGTATCGAATACAATAATTTGAAGGGATAATAAAATAAAAATATTTAATCATATAAGTTCAATTCCTACCTCAAATAGAAAAAATAGTGTTTTTAAATAACGAATTTTAAAAAATACAACATTATTTTGATCAACATGGCGCTAGAAGGTGTACGGGTAAAATATAATTGAATTTTCAATTTTTCCAACATATACCGACCGCCTAAATAAACGAATTATTTATTTATAATATTTTGGTCGTTTTATAAAATTTTGTAACTTTGCAAATAAATTTTTATACCTTTAAAAATGGTGTAAATACAGGTTCTAAACGTCCGAATCATTTTTGTTAATCAATCACTTAATTCTTCTTAGTACCATATGCCAATGCAAATTACCACTACACTACATGATTACAAAGAAGATAATTCAAAATAAAGTACAATAACAGTAACAAACTGTTCACTGAATTTACTTTGATATTTAATTACACATGTCACCTCTAAGAAGCCTTCGAAGAAACTAACGATATACTAATTGGCAAGAAGGGATGGGACGACTCTATCGATTAATCGTAATCTAAGAATAGTTTTATTTTCAAAAAAACATTACCACGCTTTATGTGATAAATCGAATTTAAGAACTCAAAAATCGATATTTGTTATTTTTCTATTTTTATTTCGATAGGCAACTAACCATATAGAAAAATGTATTATGTGTCAGTTGCTGCAGTTGATATATACTCGTACTCAAGTCGGTATGCCCAACATATAAAATATAAGTTTTTAGAGAGTTAAAATCATTGTTTACTTTATTTTTTAATAAATTAAAAACAAATTAAACGACGACGCTAATTATTCGTTGATTTGATAATGTCGACATTTGAACTTTGAATGAATTTAAAGCGATGAAATATAAAGAGATAGAAATACAATCTTAATGGGGCGGGGCTAAGCAGCGACGCTTTTCCTTAAAGTGTTTTTTACTGTACCGTCGCATTTTTAAATCAAATAGTGCATAAATTAGTGACTCGTTGATTTTATTCAAATCTATGGACATTAACGATAATATAGCTTTGCTTTATGTCAAATCTATATATTTAGCTTTCCATTCGAACAGCGTCAACTAACTTGCCACTTGTCTTAGAACTCAGATAAAACACGCTCTGTAAATTAAAATTGAGTTATCTTTCGTAATGAATATTGTCCCACAAATTGTGGCTTACTGTCATAAGTAAGAATTTATTTGGCGAAGACATTTTCTAACGTCCAGATGTTACCTTTATATTGATACCATAACATACCAACACGATAAAAATCCTCATAGGTAGTGCATTATTTTCTAGCGTATCAATCAATCGTTCTGTATTTTATAGTTGAGCTAAGGTATTAAGGCACACGTCGGGGCGCCGCGGTTGTATGCGCAAGCGTTCCCGCGGTGACCCATTATGACAGCGACGGCAACCGTCTGGTTTAGTGAGTAGGAGTCTCAAATAACCACCGACTTCCTCCCCTGGAATGCGGTGTGTACTCATAATAAGTTTCAGAGTTTAAAAAATAGGTATTAAGATACACAGACACACTCACATGCAAACTACATTACAATGCACTACACTACACTACTAATAACTTAATATTTTTCTCTGTATAAATGAAATAAATTCTTTTCCAATAACATAGTCGAGAGGTATTATAGTTGAAATCAGTATTAAGTGCTTTTGAATGTTTATCTAAATTGCTGAAGTATCTCTAAAACATAAATAAAGTTATCATTTCATTTTCTTTTATATTTAATAAAATAATATAATATGATGAAACACTATTTTAAAACATTTTTTTTATAAAGTATAAAGCATTTTAATAAACCCCAGCAATAAAGCCTTACTGATAGATTTTGCCATTTTCATCACAATACTAGTGACCACCCTTAACTCCGCCCGTTTTAATAAAAAATGCATTCGTTGTACCCTACAGAGAGTTTTTAATTATTTTTATATTCAAAAGTATAAATATTTTTCATTGACGATTCATTGACGCAACTGCCATACAAATATCTATGTGAAGTAAATTTCTGAAAGGAGTGAAAAGTAACAGAGTTTCATAGAATTTTTAATATTCTACCCCTTTAGCCCTCTTTTATATACAAAGCTTAGCTTTCATTCTATATCTTGGGTTTTCTTGATTCATGACGTCATTTATATACAAAATATATCTTTACTAAAGTAACCACATCGAATTATAACATTGACGTTTTTATTTACTTGATCGAAAACACAATAATACTTACATTATTTACATTTTTAAATAATTATTGTTCCTTAAATTTTATAAATTAAATATAGCCAATGATAAAATATCCATAACCTGCTGTACTTTTGTAAATTTGCAATCACGTTATTAAATACATTTCTAAACTATGTTATTTGTTTGGACAATCTTATTATTGAGTATTTTAGTATTTGATTTTCTTTATTTTTAAATAGAATAAAAATTACTCAGGCTTGTTATAAGAGTTCAATTTTGAGACATTTTACCACTTATAGAATGCCGCTAAAATATAAAAACACACATTTATAGTATTCATCAGTTTTAAAAACATCTAACTACTTTAGCTAAAATCTTACCAGCCTTGTTTATTTGTGTGATTAAAGATTGCAGTTACAATACTTTTATTATATTGTCAGCTTTATTGAGCTGAAGATTAAATTTGTTGGAAGCCTATTAAGATTATTGTCAGATCTCGAATCGATATTAAATCGAATCTCAAACAATCTCGAAATGTTGTTCGATTATATTTAAAGCCGATAGTTTGATAAGATTAAAGCAGTAGGTAATGACCGTAGTATACATGATTACTATTAATATGTAAAAAAACGTAAAAGTTTCTCTAACTATCTAAAAACTTGGAATTATCTCCAAATGAAACTACGAAAATCCTTCTGTAACTCTATGTCCTATGTAATTGAAGTTTTTGAATACGGGCTAGTTGAAAGTTGCATTCAACTCGGAAATCCAATTTCGAACTATTTTTATTACAAAGAATTTCTTTTAAAACCTCCAGTTGTTCATTTCGTTGGTAGTCGTTAGTTTTTTCATGTATACTGTTTCTTTGATCATGGAAAAATCTAAATTCCGATGGTTTTCCGATGGAAAAATCTAAAATTCCGATAGTTATATCCGATTTGGCTTCACAGGTACAAAAGTGGCACGCATCAATAACTGAATGAAAGAAATTGGATTAAACACTTACGGTTATCCTTTACAATATAAATCTTTATAGATTTAACAACTATTGAAGTATTACTATTGCCAGCTGGTAATCTCCTGCTGTCAAGATTAACTGCGAATTCCATTTTGTATATCTAAATAAGATTGTTAAGCCCAAATGCCTCACTGAATTTGGTTAGTATTTGATAAAGTATAAAATGAGAATTGAGGCAGTTTTTATTTTTTATTCGTAGATAAAGGAAAAGACCACGTTCTAAAAAAGTAACGTTAGGCGACAATATGTGTAATTATTTATATGTCATTACTTAATGATACTATAATAAAAAAATAAGAACAGATTTAATCAAAACGACAATATTTATGCACAGACCACCATGTCTGATGATTTGCTGATTCAATACACAATATATAACCGTGACAGAAATTAAAATAATATCATAGATGGTATAATGTTCTCGTTAATTGGATGAGCGTCGAGTTTGACGCTGTTTGAAAACAATGGAATGTCTATTTCAATGAAAATGTTAACAAATGCATTAACAGAACAGTAACATATTTCGGCTAGTTGGTTAATAAGGTATACTTTTATGCTAATATTCTAGTTAATACTAACAAATGAATAGTTTACTTTATTGGGATTTGGAATTATAAATCAGATATTTGTAGTCACAATTGGTTGATATTTCTAAAGAGCATATATGCTCTGTGAAAGCACGAAAGTTCTAAAATTGTTGAGCCACTTACTCTTGCTAATTGGAAGTTGTTGAAGAAAAATTTTCCTGTGTGGCAATTTTTCAATTTATTGGTTGCAGATCAACAAGAACTTTCCAAAATCAAAAACTTGAGATCTAAATAAACGTGTATGTTGACTGAACACTTATAAATTTTTCTTTACATATTTTCCTTTTTAATAAGTTTTATCAACAGCATTTTTATATACGACATTTACATTAAAACCCAAAAATTCTTTCTCGTATACTTAGACTAAAATCTTAAGAAGATATCTGTTTAGTTTTGTTTTGTTCCGTATTCAAATAATTCATACGAGTGAAGTTTCATCAGATTGCTAAATACTAAATATACGAGTATATGTATATAGTAGCTTTTTAAGCTGCATCACATTCTACCGCAATACAAGGTATCCGAAGGATATAATTTTAATTACATTGTATGTTCTTTGTTATATTCAGTTGTAAGTTATAATTAGTAAAACAGTGAAGCAACTTCTCAGTCTCTCAATATCACTTTGCAACTACTTAACTTCCTCCACGTTTTGATCTGTCCTCAGCGTACATAAAGAGTGTACTGTATTCAAAGCAGTTAGTAAGAAAAATAATTGCAATTACATTTCCTAATAAGTGCCTGCTTATTAATAAAAAAATATATTTTTTAGTATTTTTACGGAATTTGTAATAGAATAACTATATGTAAAACGATTCCTTCTAATAATTAATCAGCTATTATGTAATAATTCTCTCACACACTAAAGCACTATAATAGTTATCACACACATAGATACACTGATAATATTGTTATAAATTATATATTTAGAATCCGTATCGATCACTTGTCAACCACTAGTAGTTTTTAAAGATTTATTAAAATGTCCATACAGCCTCAGCACGGCTTTAATATGTATGTTGTCAAGAGATAGAGTTTGTAAGTTTATAACTTTGTTTGTTTGAAGGATAGAATGGTAGTTTTTAAACTATAATATTGGAGATAAGATGTTTATAATATTCGTTTAACAATTTTTTGAACCTTGAGGATGAACATAGATAACATTTTATTCCGTTTTAATTAATGAGTTATTCTTGGTTACCAAATTTATTAAGAAACAGTAAAGTAAATAAGTTTAATAAGAAAGTTAACATTCCATTAAACATAATATACGTATATTCATATTTTACCCCATATTATCCATAACTTTGCTGATAATATATCTGAATAATAAAACTTTATATGGTTAATTAATAAAATGGAGTGAAAAGTACTTTCAGTACGTACGTCTGCGAACCATGCTGAATATGCTATGCTGTCAAACTTCGTACATTTCCAATGACTAATAAACCTTGGCTGTTAAATAATATGTCAATAAGGATTTACAAATGCAGATAGTTTCAACCACGTTTATGCAATTTCAAGAGTGTAAATTATTACTATATAGGTTCATGAAATAAATAAATAAAACAAATAAATAAACTATCGTAAATATTTTCTTAATTATTATTATATTTACCAGTATTTTCGTAGTAGTTTTTGAAATACTACACTTTTTCTCTCGACTTCGTTCGTTTCGATCAAATCCGATATAAATTTTCTTTTTAATGTGGGTATTGTGGAAAACTAAAAATAAGCGTCGTAACAGCTACCCATACGATTCATATTTAGCTACCCAAACTAATTAATTTACGGAATGAAGTCTTGATACGTCTATTTCGCCTACGCAAAGACGAATGTTTTAAATTTTCGGTACTACATCTCGTTTAATCCTGCCCGCATTTGATGCAAAATTTTTAACTGTCTTCGCCGATCAAATGTGGAATTTCTTTCCTATACAAGAAAAACATTTTAAATCCCTTGCAGTTTTAAAAATAAGTTTTACTTGAAATAAGGCTAATTAAAATAATTTTATATAAACTTTCTTTTTTTTTCTTTCCTGTCAACTTCTTTATAATCTAGGTTATATTTGTTTTTACCATGATTTCATTTTATTTGCAAGTTATTTGTCTATCCCTCGAAAATATACTTTTCTCGGTAGGTATATAAGCATGTCCTCTCGGCTTCTTTAATTTTTAAAATCGTAAAATAAACCTAGTAGTGCTTACAAAAGTAATATAAAAGTCAAGATGTTATAAATGGAATACAATACAATACAATACATAAGTAATTAAAAATAATAACAAGCCTCGTTTTTCAGCTTTTATGAAAGATTACTTCATTAAAAAAGCAACAAAGAAAGTATAAAGTCGCATAATAATCTTTTATTACCAATAACATGTTTAAGCATCCCACAATCTAAGATGGAGGGATGCGAATGAAGTAATTAGTATAAAAACTGTCTATTTTTGATAACAATATCCTATTTATCTGGAGAGAAACTAATTACGTTAATTAAATAAAAAAAATCTATTATTATTGTTGTTAGTCGATTTCTTGACGCGTGTATCCTATAGGACAATCATATTATTTTGTCGCCATGGCAATAATATATCAATATAAATTTACTTCCTGCTCGTGGTCCATAAGAAGCTATGTATGACATATGGTTTACGACTTATATATATGTACGCATTAAACAAAATTCAGATTGGCGGTGTCTCGTATTATTATCGTAAATATATAATTATGTCTAAGAATATATTCAGTATCGTTATTTTAAAACACAAGTTACAATGAATTCTATAATTCTACTGTCCAATGAATTCTCAAGTGTTGACGATCTAAGACATTGATAAAGTAAATGATTAGTGCATATTAATTTGTCTTTAGATACTATGATTATACTAATGAATTTCTTAATTAAATTCTAAATCAAAGCTGCAATTGACATTTATTTAATTCAGTTCGAAACTAGTAAGTGTTTTCTATTTACAACAATGTTAGTCTGAAAGTAATTATAAAAGCTACATTGAAAACCTAAACCTTGAGCCTTGTATGCATAAATTCATCCAGGCCTTTCCTATGTATATTTAGCCTAGGTTAGATCGATCCATATTTCCTTTCTAGGAAGTGGTGATTTGGGAGGAGACATGCGCGCTTTGGGTGTTTGGCATAGGTACTGGGGTAAGGGGAGGTAGAAATGACCGGGTGATGGTTATGGTTGGGGAAAACGCCATTTCTCATTTCTTAACAACCGTTGCGACGCAATTTCACATTCAATTGTTATATTTTTTGGATAAAACTAAAATAAATACAGAAAAATTTAAATCTGTTTTTAGAAATGCAAATCGGCATATATAAGACACTAATAATAAACAAACACCACAACAAAATTCATCAAATGCCGTTCAATAGTTTTGTTTTATTGTAATTATAAGTCAAATGTGTGTTACCTAGGTCAAAAACCTATAACCACACAGTTTCCTCAAAATCTGTCCGGCAGTTGTTACGTGATGCGCATACAAATAAACAGTATTTTTTTTTTATTATTCTATGTCGTGTACCAAATGTTTTTATTAAAGAAAATATATTGTACAGATTTTTATTGTGTTGTAATTTATTTTATGTATAGACACCAATTTGGCAGGCTGTTTGTCAATTAAGATAGTAAGATGTAGCAGTAAGTTAAAAGTTTGCAAGGAAAAATTTTTAACAAAATATGCGGTATACAAAACGCAAAAGTTGTATTTGATATAGATAAAGTTTGTATGTGCTAGTAAGGCTTTCATTAACTTGTTGCATACTACATATCATACAGGTAACCATGGAAACTGATCCCACTTACAAAATAGGCGCATGCCCAGAAAGAGGCAAAGAATTACTAATGGACTTTTTTATTGAAAACTTACATATTTTTGAATATTAGTTTATTTGTTAACTTTTATAATAATATTATTGATTGCAAATAATATTTGTGTTGAAAAATTCTTAAAGAATAATTTGTCATCCATCATTAACTTACTTACCATCTTTTCACTGGCAAAAATAAATAACAAACGCAGTAAATATAATAAATTAATCAGTCACTTACAGTCAAATCTTGTGAATTTTTAATCCCGGCAACATTAAAATATTTTCGAGAAATCGTAGTAAACTCGAAACTTTGAGAGAAGTACAATTTATATATTATGGAATATGTCATCTATTATATGTATAGTTGTACATTTGATTGACCTTTAATTTACTGGTACGGAGGTGTTATACATATTTCCTGCCTCTTTTATCTCACGCTGCCTCCCTTTAAGCAAAAGAGAAACAGGGCTTGTACGCATGTAATAAATTTACGTAAAAGTCTAGATACATCATTTGCAGTCAGCAAAGCTCTCCTTGCATTGCCGTTCGGGATAGCGTTGAAGTCACTCGTTCACTTGTGTTGACTCCTCCTCGTTACAATAAATCCAGTCAGCAAAGCTTACCTGGCATTGTTGTTCAGGGTAGTGTCTAAGACACTCGTCATGGGGTGTGTTAGCTCTTGTCTTTGTGTAAGCGTTAATTAAATTAATAGTTGATTTTGTAATTTTAAAATGTTTTGTTATTGTTTACAAACAAACCATTGTGTGTTTAGTGCCGCCGATCTGACGAGGAAGATGAAAATTGTCTACAGACGGCACTCAATTGTGTGTATAATATTTTGTACACAAGAGCGAATGATATGCCAGATATTATTGATGGTAATCGTAGGCTGAGAATGGCAGATGAACGACATTACCGCATTGTATGTAAGTAACTGATAACAATAATATCATAAGTATTGTGCGACTGTAAACTGTCAACTGTCAACTGTAAAATGTAATTAATATATAAACTATTTTAAAATTTATTTTTAATTTTAAAATATATATGTAGAATAAAAAAATCGTCAAAATGAGCAAATTTAAATCTAAAAAAGTGCGCTCACATATATTCAATCGTTTTCCATCACAGTGGATAAATTAGTATAGCGACGGGAGTTAAATCCCTAATGTGCTGCGGGTTCGAGTCCTGATCCTGCTTATTTACAAGTAGTTCTGTAGCAGTAGCAGGCTATAGCGAATTAATTAATTACAATACTGTGATGTTAAAATTTAAAAGTAAAAAAAAAATATTCTGCTATATTTTTATATTATTAGTGCTTATATTGCGATTTATAATCTTAAGGTTATAATTATTTGTGTAACTGAATAATTAATTGTACCTCTATTCTATTTTCATTTTTCTTGTACTATTATATATTTTTAATGATGTGCAAATGACTTAATAAAAAAAAAAAAAACTGAATTTTACAGATTACAGGAGACGTTATAATAGGAATATAGCCAATACCTATTTTCATTATTAATACTGAACGAACGACTAAAAAATAAGCTTAGATTAATGATTAATTTTAATGGATATTTAAACAAATATGTTTAAATAGATTTAATCAAGAATGTGTTCATATTCTTCTTCTAATCTGCCGCTCTCAGATTTATTTGCCTGTTAACTGTTTTTATTTTTAACCGTTTTTCTATTTAATGTAAGTGATTTTTTTTGTTATTTTTAATTATTTTATTGACATTTTGTATACTCATGTTTTCATTTATATTGTTGTATTCGTTCATTATCTCTTCGACACATGCAGAAGGAGCCGCCTATTGACAATTAGGGGATTTTATTCATCTCACCGCAAAGCTAATATAATGAAATGAGATTTCATGGGAAAAAAAGGATTAACAATACCAAGGAGCAAAATAAAATATATTTTGTTAATATCTTAAAAGCTAATAAATTTTTCTAAAATCCTAAGAAAGAGTAAGTATCGTTAAGTTATCAAAGAAAGGTAAAAAAAAACCTTTGTTGCATTTTGTGACAAATATTAATACTTTTACCTATGTAAGTATATCCTTTACAATAATACCATGAAGGTTATTACATGAGGTGAGCTTTTTGACTGTAGAAACACATTCAACCACAACACATTACAAACGTAAATTCATTTTATCATCATATCAAGATCAAAGCATGGCATGAATATCATTATACAGATATTTCAAATATTGGTTTTAATGCAGTTTTTTAAAACCAGGGGGTGTATCTGACGGTGAGACCAGCCGCGGTCCGATTCGAGGCCGCCCGTCCCGTCGTGATGATCCCAGGCGCCACACGCTCGCTGGCAACCACTTGTATGCGCAACAGCACGGTCCCGGTGGGATGGATAATGGGGTAAGAGTATCTGAATATCAACAGGTCCTGGAACGTCCGCTACGGCTTTGTCTTCGTCTTATTTTAGGACGGTTGTTATATTTAATTTACTTTTCAGTTACTATTATTTTATTTATATACTAATTTCTTTTGAGATGTTATTTTTAAAATGGCTTTCAATCTTTATCCGTCTGTTTTTCAAAGTATGCTTTTGTATAACCGGCTTTAAATTAAATGTATAGTTCTTTATTCTATCTTAAAAACGAGATTACAGAAAAGGCTCTAATTTTTATAAATTATTATTATTTACAAAAAATGTATTATATAATTACTGTTCTTGGTTAGCGTATTTCAATTTTTTCACCAGAAGCTTAGTAAATACTTTCTTTTCAGTTAAAATTGATTATTTATTGGAAATTAAAACTTCTGATTGTGATATCATTTCATTACATTATTGAACAAGATTTCAGCTTTAGTATTACCTTCTGTTATCATTTGATTTGTGCTTATTATTATTTTATGATTTCTTTTATTTTATTTTTCAATTAACCTTTAGAAATACGGTGTTGCCATCATGAACATTCCAGAATACGCAGTACCTACAAAAATTCGTATTATGAAGCCATGTCGTCAAATAGACCCTCGTATGAGGAAGGTAAGTTAGTGTGTATGGTATGTATGCACGCCCCATTCTCTCATATTTATTTATAGAATTTATAAATACATTTTTTTAAAGTCATATCTTTGCCGTCATAAACATCTAAAGCATCTCTCGACTTTGAAGAGAAAATACTATACTTAGAATACAATTTCCTACATGCGCTTTAAAGGCGGATACGTTCATATTAGATTTCCAACTAAACTATCTCAACTAATTTATATTGTAAACAAGAATATTGCAGCCCTTTCTCAGGTGATATTGCGAGTCGTATATGTCAAAGTATTAACTTGTTTAATATGAAAGTTGGTTTAAGTTCTAAACGTTTTCTCACTAAAACACTTTTGTGTTATGTTGGCTGTTGTTTCAAATTTCAAATAATATTTTCAATTACAAATGAATGTAATACACTTCGTTTAGTATAATTCATATAAAATATCTATGTATTATTAACCTGTCAGCATATAATTAGTATAATGTCACCTCTGACTTTGGTTTTGCTACTTATTTCTTTCTATAATCTTTGGATAGAAGATAGTTGCTACAAATTTAAAAGTGTTGCTTTTCTATGTAGCTGACATATAGAATCACAACATATTTTATAAATATATGTTATCAGTAGTAGCAGTAATAGAATATCTAGTAATATTTGTACGAATAAATTACTTTTCCGGACAGTCCATTCACAAGAAAATTGTACTTTGATAAAAATAGAGATGAACATTTTTTTAAAAATCGGATTGAACATCGTAAAGAGGACATTGTTAGATAACTGATTCTGAAAATGCATTCGATGAGTGTATATGATGTGATGATTTTTCAGTTTGGCGACTTATCTGGAACATATAATTGGTGTTTAATAATAATTATCATAAACACCTTATTAATCCCGATGAATATGAAAATAAGTTAAAGTAATCGCCCATATTTAATTTTCCATTTACTGGCGCAGGATATTAATATGTTAGTAGATAATTGATATCGCAGAAGCCAAAGATATGTTGTGATTCCTGACATACTACATTAATATTTTATGAATATTTTCTATAATTGATGATGGTCCATATTTTTCAAGCAGATCGAATATAGATATCGAAAAACATGCTAAAATGATCCATTATTAGGCTAAAATAAAATGTGACGATGATAATTAGTGCAAAAAATGGATCATCATAAGCTTAAAGTAATGTTAATAATTTTGTAGCCTCCTCTACCCCGCTACGTGCCCTCGAATAGCAACCTCATGCTTTTCGAGGACGATCCCGGGGTGATGTCTGAGGTTGAAACTTCATCCACTGGATTTCGTCGTGGAGGCAAGCAACGGTCCTCTCTACCCGTAGTTCGCACTCCTAGCAAGACACTTGAACGTCCGCTCGGTAAAAAATATTCACTAAAATATTGGGAATTAAGTCACATGTTAATTGAAAATTACCTATTTCTCATGTTTATAGAAGTTCTTTTAATGTACATTTTGATATAAATATAGAATGAATAATTATATTAAAATTTAAATAAGCATAAAATATCTAGCAAACATATGAAATTGGAATTATATATGAAATTAGCGTTTTATATGGAAAAAAATATGACGAAATAATTTTAACTACATGTTTCATCAATCGATATATTTACAATTTTTATATATGTGCTTTTGTCATTTTATAGCTCAATACAAAAGTGGAAGCCAGAGTGAATAAAATTCCAAAAGAAATTGTTTTTTTTTTCCTTCCAAAAATTTGTTCAAATTACAAAAAAAAGAATTTGTGCAAAAGTGGAATTTAGTTGAAGTTAATTTAGTTTAGCTACCGTCTGTTATGAAGTATGGGTTTAATATTGGCCTGAAGATGCAGTGGGCTAGAACAATTTACCAGTCTCAACAGTGTCACAGTCTCAGTGTTTAACAGCTGGATTTTTCATCACAATTTGTAACTGATAATAAAGCTCTGCCATAATAGTCTGACCAAATATTAGGCAACTGAAATTATGACAACGTATTGAAAAAAAAATTGGGTTCACTTTCGCTTAGTATGTGATTTGGCCGGTTCTACTGGATTCAACCACTGCATGTATGATTATATCATAGGATCCATCCATCCATCCATCCATTTTCATTGTATAAGTATATCGTTACGATTCTCGTGACGTTAAGTAGTATAAGGAAGAAAAAAATGTCTTTTTATTGATGTTCTTAACTCAATTCAAGAGCTACCTATTTCTATATTTGTTTTATCTCTCACATTGTGACGTGGTGACGACAAAGCGGTGACTTGGCTTGCGATACATTTACTTCCACGATCACCTTTAATTCTTCATTATCAACTATAGCTTCCGATGGTCTAAGAGGTTGGTTCTGTAGAGAAAAAATTAGAGTTAGTACGTAACGTTATAACAAAACACAAAACAACAAAAAACGTACCGTTGGAAGTAGCTCCAAAACAAAACGAACGAAAACTAAATTCAAAATAAAAATACACGAGCCTAAATCTGAAATAAATTGCATATCAAACACCACATAATTAAGATTACAGTGAGCAGTCCATCAAAATGCTAAACTCATATAAAAAGTACCAATATGAACTTCGGATATGATTTATATTAGTAAGTTGCTGTAGACTTAGAACAATTGTTTAGGTTAGGTTTTGTCTAATAAACGTACCAGTTTGCGCCGCTCCATTGGTGGTTGGTGGCCGCTCACGTGGCTTGGCCTGCTGTTGGAGCAACGCGGATGTATGCGCAAGCGTTCCCGTGGCACTCCTCTATACGGCGATGTGTCGACCGTCTGGTCTGGTCTAATAAATATCGCCTCCATCCTAAGAAACACGATTTCATATAGAATGCTAAATTCATGACAGATATCTAAGTCGTCGCAGATTCGAATTTTTGGTTCTATATTTATTCAAAAATTAAAATGCATAAGATGGATATTATATGTTTTCAATATAACGTTATTTATAGAAAAATATAACAGTGGTCATTATAAACAGGTTTGGTATTCCTCCAATACCGCAACGAAACCAAGAGAGCTTTACTACCCAATGAGGTCACATCCATTGATACTGTAAAAGCTCTTTTCGTTCGAAGCTTTTCAAAGCAACTCACCATGCCTTACATGGACAGCGAATTTGTGAAGATATACATACATGATACATCCAAAGATATGTTCTACGAACTTGAGGACGTGAGGTAAAGTTATAGAAAACCATTGTAATTTTTATATTATATATCTTTTAACTCCGTTACGAACGAGAGGTAAGTAAAGGTAAGTAATGGTAATGTTTTAAAATAAATAGTAATAATTTATATATGATATAGGGTATATAAAGTGTCTCTATATTTACTTAAACGAGCAATAATTTCCTCTTTTTAGACAAGCTAAAGACAAACTAAAGAGCGGAAATTGTTGCTTGCAAGTAAAATTATTTATAAAATCAATTTCTTCATTACAGTCTCCTAGCAGTTAAGCCTGTCATTTTAAGAGATACTTATAAGTTTGATAGAGTAATTTATGTTTGCAAGTTCCTAGAAAATGAAGGCACCTTTGAATACCTTATAAAATATCATTATAATTATATATCAAGCTAGAGTGAACTCTCGTCTTCCATCTCTAACAAACAGTTTAACGAGGCGACAGGAAATACAAACATTTTTATATTTATAGCTTTATAAAATACATTCTTATAACATAATTTTCTTTACGAATGTTACAAATAAGTTTAATTTAAATATTGAATTCAACAAAATGGTCAGAAGTAGGCTATTGGTTGACCTTTCCGTATTTGTGTTTTGGACAAGCTTATTATAGTTACAGGTGACCCTCAAGTATAGATACTATTGAAACCAAACCGAGTTTTATTATTTCATAATTAATGAGATCTGATTTGCTTCAACGTATTTGATTAATGAAACGTTTATGTAATATTATATATACAAGAAATTTATTAATATAGAATACTATAATTATTTCGATTATTTCATATTCAGGGCTTACAAAGTTAAATTAGTAATTACAATATCAAGAAATACCTCATTTATATCTATTCTAATATCAAATAATCAGTAGAAAAGTAATACTCATTAATAAAAGCTTTAATAGGGCTTTGATCTTATTTAATATATTTCTCCTTAAAGCGTTCTACTTGTCAAGTGAAGCTTCTTTTAAAAACTTGTTAAAAACAATATTAATTATCAGTTATGGTATTTTAATTAGGGAGATTTACGCAGAATTAGAGCATCGTCTATTTTTAAATTAAAATTGGGAGTATATACAGCTATTAACAAACTGATGGGGTAGGGCGTTCCCGCCTTGCGCGGTAGCTGGGCGTCCTATCAGCGAGGGAAATAGCACCAGTATACGTTCCGCCGGTAATCGTTTCATACGAGAAACGAGCTAACATTTACTTACCTGTTGTTTAAAACTTGTGAAACTTGTTAACTATGAAGCAGAGAGAAGGCATCATACACGTCCACGACTATAGATGTCCGTAAGTTTAGAATATTACATTATTAGACTACATTTGTTTGAAAGCGTTCAAACTTTGAAAAATTTAGGCTAGCAACATTTAAACTTCACTTTGATACTTTTATTTAAATTTTAAAAACTACTTTTAATACAGATAAAATTGTGCCTACGAGTGTCATGTGACACGCTTCGTCAATCCTTTAAAATTTGTATAACTTCAAACTGTTTTAAATTTAAAATGTATTCTATATTTTAAATTTGTGTATTTTACTAAAGTGGCAGCACTCGAATTGCCTTTTATGTGACATTTAACGATATTTAAAGACTCAACAAACCAACAATTTTACGTTTTAAGCAAACGTTTGTAAATTTTGCGAATTATATCCGTGGTTGTAAACAACTTTTCAATTAGATAATACATATTATAAAATATAATATTTAGATAAAATATTTATTAGATTACAAAAGAATGGGAGTGGGAATATTTATGAGAAATTTAAGTATTGCTAGGAATAACAATAATGTTTCTGTTTTTTAAAGCTTATATAATATTATATATAATATACTCAGTAAGTATAGTAGTGAACAAGGTTATACGAAAGAGAACATCCTGAAAGGTTCTTGGAATCTAATTCCTCAGGAGTTATATACACATCAGTTAAATAAATATTGCATTGCTTTGATTATCGTAATGGCCCTTTTAGTATATTACGTAATATATGTTTATTGTATACATGCATGTACGCATATGCATATCATACATAGGTTGTTATTTTGATTTAATTTATGTAAATCAAAACTGACGTACCGTCTGGGCATTCAAGTGAAGGGTGAAAGGGAGCGTGTTATATATTACTTGGGCAGTCCATATATAGTATGTATATATATTTATATATGTATGTATGTATAAAACTCTGGAGCCACCTCCAGAGTTTTATAATAACGTACTTATAACGAAGAGTTTCTTAAGATTTTCGATTTAATCTTTTAAATCAAAAATATATAAATAATGTCACAAATATTTTATATAGTTTACATGTTATGCTTCGTATTATATATTTCAATAGAGCTTGAGTTTTATGAAATATATTTATAGTTCTATCAAGCCAAGTCCAGAGAAGTAAAGGTCTGCAAATTAAGCAAAGTGAAAATTTGTAATGTAGTTACGATATTTCTTACTATTCATCTAAATTTTAAAGATAAAAGATTTTTTTTACCTTAATTGAATTTTCAGTAACTTTATTACTTTCGAAAAAATCCTATCCTTTTATTGTAATCGTAACTGTTATTAACCAGAGCAAGAATTATAATTTTTCAATTGTTAAATGTATTGAATTATATTTCTTTTTACTGTAGTTTATTAACTTTATTCTAAAATATCCTACTTAAATAAAATCAAGTCTCTTATATCAAAACTACAACGATGCACTAGAACTATTGCAGATTATATCAAACTATTACTTAACTTATCTTTGCTTTCCCGATCCATCAATTTAAAGCAACTAAAACTTTTCAACCAGTATTAAGTTATATGTTATGAATTTCATAGATCTTCGATGTATCTTTCTGAAGTCAATACTAACTTTCCAGTACAAAGTACATTTCAAAAGTACCGCTCAGTCAATCAATCATTGTCTCGTGTAATACAATTCAATTCTTATCAATATATGAACTTCTTTAAGTATTTCTCTTTATAAATGTGATTGCCACCTTTTGCAATCTTTATAAATGTGATCTATATACTCGTATTCGAGAAACGCTGTTTTTCATGTACTTTGATCGAGTTTACTAATCAATTAGCAGGTATTGACATATTTATTTCTGGCCAGGGCTCACCTACGTGATATACGAGATCGTTCAGTGCTGCGATTGTTTGAGGCAGCAGACATCGGAGGTGGAGTTTTCCCTGGAGCTTTGGGCGTTGGTTCCGTCCCTATGCCATCAAATAGTCTATGGACCGAGGTTCGTATTTTACTTCATATTAGACTTTAAGTGTTTTGAATTCTATTTCGCGACTATTACTTTGTTGTTAGTTAAGTTTATTTATAAACTAAAACTAACAACGTATCCTGCACTATACATTAAAACTAGTCAACGCGGAAACTCGTTTTATTGAATAAAGCTTCGTCGTTTACAAAAATGAATATTCAATTTTCTAGTTGTCAACAATATAATATTTTGCAGAGAAATAGAACAAGCAACTTTGACTTTGTCTTAGTACCAACACAAAGATTTGTTTGTTAGGATCATGTCACAGCACTTTATTAAAAATATAATTTAATATTATCCTCCATATATTTTTCAAATCAAGTTCTTTGTTAATTTTATTTTCAAACCTTTCTATTATTATGGCTTTTGATAAATATAGAAGAATTTCAAGCATTCCTCAGAGTATCATTAAGTGCTTTTTGCTTATATTCTGCTATTTTTGCTTATATTCTTTAACTATATATATAAATTATATGGCGTTTTATTAATTTATTAGTAACTAGTTTTTTTGGATAAAATACTGAAAAACTACGTAAAAGGCTGGAATGATGAAGAATAGAGAAGATACAGGAATTTATTTGTTAGATGTCTCTAATTGTTAATCAATATGTGCCATTTCTTTTAGTATGACATGTTCATAAACCATGAGTAAAGAAACAAGGAAGTCTGAAAGTCACTAATAATTGTAACAACTTAATCGTACAATAAGAGATCTAATATTTCTTTTGATAGACGGAATGTGTTATTTCCGAGAATATTTAAACTTGTCGTCAACTCGTGGATAACTTGCATGCGCTTGCACTTCGCACTTTTAACTTTAAAAACTTTAGAGATATTTTCTTTGATAATAAAATAACACATTAAGTACATTCTATATTTCCATACAGGAACGTACTGTTGTATAGTATATGTTGTGTGCGTTAAGTTGTCTACGGAGTGACATTATGGAGAATCAATCAGTGTTAGAGTTAATTAACATTTTTTTTGCAGGACCAGAACTATTTTAGTGAACCAGAGATTGACTCTGATTACCACCATCAACATATACATAATAAAAACAAAGTAAGTTAAAACACACATAGCAAGTGGTACTATCTTTGGATTCTCGACACCTAAACATATATTAAAACAAAAATAAACAGATAATTAAAAAAAAGTTACTTGAAGTAACTTTTTTTTAATTATCTGTTTTCTGGAGTTTTTATCATTTTTTTTTTGTATGTAATTGCTTAAGGTGGTGCCACTTTATTAAGTTATTATGTCAGTAATTACAAATAATCCTTATTCATTAAATATTTACACGAGTGCGCTTAAAAAAAATATGAGTTAGAGTTTTAATTTCTCCGATAATGCATACGTTTATAATAAATAATTCTATTCAATTTTTATAAATATTTTCTTTTATATATAATATTATATGTTTGAAGGCGCACTGGTGAAAACAACAGCAAAAATTTTTTTCATCCATTGTGAATCTGAATGCCTTTTATTATATTTCATATCGAGTTTTGTTTATTTGTCATATTTATATTTAAAAAAGTTTTAGAATTTTCACGCCATCACATTTGTTGTCCGAAGGTAAGTTATTTTACATTTACATTTTTTATTTTCTCTATACGATTTCAAGCTATAGTTGAAATATATCTAAAATATATAAAGTTCCAATAATATGACATATTTTAATATAATAACTTCTAAATAAACAACCCAAGTGCTCTCCTACAGAGGTATAGAATGGTAGGTTGATAGTATCTCAAGTTATTACCAATCGGTACTATTACACTGAAATGCATTTCTGTAGTAATAATAAAATACTCAATATTTTATACAATTATATTTAAAACATGGTAACAGATCGGTTAGAACTAGTGAAAAGATATATGCATGACTTATAACTATAATAAATAATTTGCGATGGCAAGTTTTAAGTAATCTCAAAACTCTAATAAGTTTTACAATATATGTCGCATGGTACTGCTGAAGTAAAAATAACAGTAAATATGTATAAAAAAGGTACTCGGTATTACATTCTAGATGATATTGATATCTTCTTTACTTGCAGGTGGATTCTGCTATTTATAAAGTAGATAGTCAGAGTCTTCTGTAAGGATGTCATAAGATAACCTGTATCATTCTTACCGGAGAAATTATATTGGCCTAATATGGCTTAAATGTTCTCCAATATGTTTTGTAATTCTAACTTAAAGTAAGGTTAATGGACTTATATCTACAAAAAAATATTACTAGAGGATTTGGATTCGGTCTTACCCCATGTTATACAATAAAATTATTATTTATAACATAATTGGGCACTTTTTGTATTAGGTAAATGTTTTCTGTCCATGATTTTCCTAATCAAAAATAATGACTAGCGTTCTAATCTAAAACAGATTAGAAAGCTCGACAAATTGGTAATCCCTTATAGTAATGCGCCCCACTGTATAGTTTTTTGGGCGTGCTTCTCCACGATAAAATTAGAGCTTTCTTAAATGGCTCTGGAATGCATCCACTGCAGACTTCCATCACGGCCTTGACTTCGGCCTCGGCTGGTTCTCTTTCTTCCACCTGTGCAAAATGGAAATTGTCAAATAACATAATATTTTATGTTCGTTGCTGAATATCCAATATTACCATTGGTTTTGTAATAAGATAATATTTTATTAAAGTAGTTGGATTCAATAACAATAAGATTACATTTCTACTTACATTCATCCTTTGTAGGTTTTGTATAGGTTGATTACCCACAACACCAGCCAAACCATTTTGAAGGGACTGTTGAAACAATATTTCGTCTTCTTTAGTATCAAAAATGTCTGGGCTGAGAAGAGCTTCATCTACAATTGATCCATCAGACAGGGATACGAGTCCTCGTTTGTCTTTCTTTCCTGGGGCTTAATAATAAGATGTCTATTACTTATTGTTCTAAATATGATATTCTAAACGGATATTCATTAAACTTACCTTTCTTTGTTTCATCATCCAATTCTTTCTCTGGATTATCTCTTTTATCGCGTTTCTTAGAATCCCTTTTAAAAAGATTATGTGAATTTTCGGCATCATCAATATATTGAACATTAGCAGGGTTAATAAGAGATCCTGAAAGAAGAACAGTAGTGCCTTTTGCTGGTCCAAAAGATCTGGTCGGATATCGCTGATTTGGATTCACTGGTGATACCGCTAATCCAGCAAATGGTAACTGTTGATTATTGTTTCCAAAAATCTGATTTGTTTGCAAAGACTGAACACTGTTGAGCAATTGCTCTGAAACAATTCTATTTCCCAGTTGTCCATTGCTGTACTCTTGTTGAAGCTGAAGGCCATTTGGTAGTTTGACAGGAATCATTTGTTGAGGAGTTGGTTGTGCCAAGTTTAGGTCAGCAGGTCTTTGCAATTGACCACCGACCAAAAAATTGCCGTTTCCAATAGGTATAGCAGGAGGCTCCGGTACTTCAGCTCCTGGTTGCGATGGGTTCTCCAATGGTGTTCCATCGTGCTTAAAATGATGTACATGGTGATGTTTGTGATCTCTGTGAGCTTTTCCTGCAGTCAATGCGACGTGATACAGTTGTAACATAGTAACCTCTCCTATGAAACCCGATTGCTCTGTAAAATAAATAATGTTTTATAATATTTATATTGACACGGAAATTATATAGATAAATAATTTGATGCTATCCTTACTTATTATCGGTTCAGCGCCATCCTTACTGTAAAGAAGCGATTGATCTTGACCGGTTATAATAGTACCACCTCCTTTGATGATATGACCGACAAGCTGAGAAATTGTAGTAAGAAAAGCTAATTTAATAAAAAATAACTGTATTACTAGACCAACGACCAAAGTTTTTTTACTGTTTTCTGACCTCTTAACTAACTTTTTTTATTTATAAAAAATTCTTACCCGATTATGAAAACCTCTGCCGACTCTTTCAGCATTTACCCATATCTGCCATTCTCCTGTTTTTCCATTCCATGATTGGCATGAATGATACCATCTGAAACGAACAAACAATATATGATTTTTTCTGACATCACCACACTTATCATTATAATACATTATTAACGTATATTCAAATCATTAAACTCGGGCCTTTCGTTTTGTTTTTGGCAATTCCACTCTCTGTCGCAATTGTCAAACAAATAAACACTCTCATCGTCTACGCTTATTTTATATTAATTGATGTATTTTATATTGTTATTCAGTTGTGTTGATCGCTGTTTCAACATTTTAGTAACTCTTTATTAGTTTAAGAAGAGATTAAATTTTCGATTATGAAAGTACTGATGTCAAAGGGCTTAAGACAAGATTTTGACGCTTTCGCATTAACGCTAGTTAACGACTATAACTTGTAGAATTGAAATAACAGATATTAGTATTGTGTTTCCTCTGGAACTTGAACTTTACATGACATTGATCCAACTGTATGAAGTAATGCTAATCAGATAAACAGCAGTAATTAATAGTAACATACACGTCAGAATTATATAAAATATCTATATTACATCATAACTCCGTACTCTTATAACTGGTATTATATATATTTTACAGTGTTTAAATAAAACAATATAAATAGTAATTATTATATTTATATTTTCAGGCACTATATTTGAAAAAAGTAATTGAAATGATTGAATTTCATTAAGAAATTGTGTGTGCATTAAATGATAATAGCGATTATTCATTTTTATTCAAATTTCAATGTCACCTAGCTTTTAATAAAAATTTAAAACACTCAATAGAGAAAGGAAAAGACATTATTACAAATTGTATTTGGTCTAAGTTATTTAAATTAATGAAAACGAATTTTATATATCAAGTTTATTTTATTTAAATGGTTTTTAGATAAGTACATAATATATCCAAACAAATTTATATTAATATAACGGAAAATATTAATATCCAATAATAAATATATAGAGATATCTTTGATAACTTGGAGTTGTTGCAGGTATAATATTATTAAAAGATTTTTTAATATACATTTTAAGGATTTTAATTACGTACAAAATAACAATATCTAAGACTAATAACTATGGTAATATGCAAACAGTCCAATAAATGCTCTATATTGATAATAACATACCATAATTGATATTCAATTGTGTGTAGCATTTGCATAACTCCAAAACGTAACAATACGATTGCATTAGTTTCGTGTTATTTTAGCCTCTATTACGTTATTTGTTCTCATGCTGAGCTGTTAATAGATATGTTAAATATTTAGATATGCGAAAGTCATGCTATTCAAACGTTAAAGTTACACCAATTCATAGTGAAAAGGTGCCTAATTATTTTAATTATGTAACCCTATCTTACAGTTAGTAGAAATTACTGATGGTGCATTAAAAACAAAATTAATATTCAAAAATACAATAAATAAATGAGTTAATTACTAGATTATAAAAAGTAGTTAATATCACATAGAATAAAAATATCAAATCTTAAGTCTCTTAAACGAACCTTGCGTAATCAATAATTAGAACCTGTTTATTAAACGAGATGACTCAACATAGCGTTATATATAGCGTAACACTCTAAATATTAATGTGTGCGCGTGTGTAATATAAAAGGTAATGCCTTAGTTGTTGCAAAATCAATTAATTTAGTATCCGGAGATATGTCCTTCGACTAGACTTGCATCGCAAGACCTTCCAAATTGGTCTTTGTATTCGTGCGTGGGTTGCGGACGGCGTTTACAAACCAAATACAATAAACCCGAAACACAAATGATACTGTATTCTGTAGAGTTTTAATGTTAACACCAATTAACACTCCATACAATAAATAAGTCGCAAAACTAATAAATAAGACTATGTAATTAAGATTACTTAATTTCACTAAAAGAACACGACATTTAGAGAATGGTTATGGATATGTGATCTGCTTAAAATATATAACAGGTACTACTTGTATGAAAATATATTCATAATATATCCCTATACAATATACAAATTTATATATATTTAATAGATTAATACTCAAAAAGAATTTTTCAATTTACTTTAGAAAAAAAAGTGTATCAGAAACGTCACTCATACGAGATGCAGTTATCGATAAAGTGAGGATGAAAAACGAACCATATTATGATAAATATCTAAAATTCCGACAGAATTTTCATGTTGATTTTAGAATTCAATAGGGTTTGTAACGAATACGAATTGCCGTTGATCTGATATCGTAATTCTAACTCTGAAATGGTAAATGTATTCGAACGTTTTCAGAACGTGCATACTGTTTACGAGTTGTCAATGAAAAGCTTTATCGCTACTTTGTTCTGTGATGCTCAAAGTAAATGACAGATACTGGAAAATACTCCACTGCTCTTATTAACGGTTTAATCCGTGATAGATTTCAAATTAAATGTTTCTGTTTCTGTCTGCGTGGGTGTACTTAAAAGTATTTTTTTAATAAAATCGTCTGTTGAGAAGAGAGCTTTGTTATAACAAAATCTTTTCTAGACTTACGTATTAAGCTTCAAAGGATAGTTGAGTCTGAAGTATGTCTGTCCGTGCACTGCCATACTGAAGTAACTGGCTTCCTTTGTATTCGATATCCAAGCCGATATTTCTTTAGGATTAGATCCCACTGGAATAGAAAATAAAATATATTTATTTATGTTTTTATCAAAATAAATTCATATCCCGTTTGTATCACATCTGATCCCGATAACCACAAATAGTATTGTTATTGACGGCGGGCAATAATTAATACATGAATGGGAATTCTATACTGAATATCTGTTGTTAGATTAATTGAGTAAACGGAGAAGGCTTTGTGCATCGCTCGCATATATTCGCGGAAAGTACGTAAAAGTTGTCGGATATAATTACATAAAGCCAGCACGTTTTATTATCGTTCATTATAAGTTATTGTGTTTAAGAGTATAGAAAAGATTTAAAACACTATTAAATATCCCGCAGCTGGGATTATGCCTTCAATTAGTAGTACTATCACTAGTGTCTCTGAAATGGGAATGTTATTTCTTGTCAGATTTTTCCAACTTTATACTAATCCTTTTTTATACTAACCTACATTTTTTACATGTGGTATATATTTGGCTATTATAACGATGGTATAACGACCTTAGTAAAAATCTTCCTGAACAGATCAATTTAAAGTTATACGAAAACTTCCGCGTGAGGCAAAATACGTGTTACGTTCTTATGAAAGCGATAGACATTAATGTTAACCTTGTGATCTATATTTGCATTTGCTATTGCCCATGTTAGTAGATTATTATATAAGAAGTATAGGAGAGGCGCTGAAGCGAATACCATCATGATCATTATAGTAGTAAGACACGGTTATCAACTTTTTCGTCAATAATTAGCCTACGTATGTTCGAGAAACATTTCACATTATATTTTTATTAGAGACAAAAACAAGCTTTTAAATATATAATACGCACTACCAGTTTAATGAGATTCATTGATTTCAAAATCAAATTTATTTTCCACCATTTAATTAATGTTCACATACAACCACAAATAGAATTTGTATTTACTACCAAGTTTAATAAAATATTACGTAAATATGTTAATACTATATAAATTAGAAACATCACAGTTAAATATTGGTTATTTTAAATAAATCGCTTCGAGGCATCGTCCTCGATAAACTATGTTTATAGAATTAGTTGGTCGTAATAGCTGCGTCACGACCGAGGTCTTAGGCAATGGGTATCTTAAACTGTCGCACTGCATTTCGTAACATATGTCGAATAAGTAGGCTAAATTTACCGTGCGATTTAATCTTGTACCAAACCGTGTAGAGAATATTAAATCGAACTAAAATACCAATCGAAGGTATTTATAAAATATTAATTATTGCGTCCTATAATAATTTATGTAATAAAGATTAGTTTTATACTTAAGGGCTTTTTTTAAACTATTTTTTTTTTTTAAACAATAAAGAACCTATCGCAAAAACTAAGTGACCAGACTTGTTTAAAAATTACATACTAATTTTAGCGGCTTATGTTATAATATTCTTTCTATATACTATAGTTTCTAACAATTTATGGGATAGAGTTTCTTTGTCTATTTCTTTTTAATATTAAGGAATTTTCGTAGTTCTTTTTTTCTTGATACGAATGTAACATGTGGTTCTTGTTAATATAATAAAATATGATCAAGGAACAAAGAGAATAACATAAAAATAACGTTAATTAATGTTACCCTTGAGAAAGTCGAAATGTCTACAGGTACATTAAATGTATTGATATCATTAGTACTATTTCCTTGTTTGGGAATTGGAACAGACGTAAGGAACCCGTTTGTAATTTTATGTATCGGTGGCGAAATTGATCAATACGGAGAATTAATTTCAATCGAAGTGTACAAATAATAACTAGTTATTTGATTTTCGTTTTCGTAGTTATAAATATAAAGAAATAATTATTTTTAGTAAATTGACTTACCAGCATATGAAAAGAGCGGATGGTCCTCGCTATGGTTGTGGAACTTACTCCACATACAAAGTGTGAATTCCTTAAGATCTGGTATTTTTGTTTCATATTCAACATATTGATAGAAGAGTTCTTGATTCATAGACACCTTGTACACGCTGCACGAATCAGAGGTCGCGGATGGAGCCGGGTTAAAGAGATTAGTCGGTTTGTTGGTATAGGAAGGTCTTAAAAGTGGCCGCCGATTCACAACCTTTAATAAACTGTTAGAAAAAATGTTAATCACAGTGAAACAATATAGGCGAAAAATAATAATTAATAACAGCAAAACAACATAGGTGAAATATATAAATTATTATTTTTATTCGGACCGGCAGTTTCAGTCAATTTAAAGAATTGGCAGTTCGTTTCAGCGCTGATATGTTTTTTTGATCTATCTAAACCCGAAAAAAAAACAATAGGAAAGGAAATTTTTTCATCATATTTTCTGCTAGGATTTGATTGCTTAAATCTAATCTATTTATTTCGAACGTTCATACATATGTCTTTCTGAATTTGCTTTAATTTTGACGCAATTTGTCACATCTCTAGAATATTTAAATAAGATTAGAGTTGAATTCATGTATCTCGTATGAAATGAGCTTTCAGCTTAATTTGCATGTAACAAAAGTTCTCATGATTGTATACACAGGATATACGTGCGGCAATTTATAATTAGTTATTTTATGTTTAGTTATCTATTAGTAAGAAATATATATCTTTCATTAAAATTAACGGTTGCGGTACTGCCTAGATTTTAAACTTAACTTTTTGTGTTTAAAGCTAATTACCCTTGATCCAACGACCTCTCTGGTGATTTCGAGTACGGGGTGTACAGAAGGGTGGATTCTGGCATTATGGGTTGCCAATCTTCCCCTCTAGCAATGGCCACCCCCAACAAAGTACAAAGCAGTACTATCCGCATTTTCTGAAACAATATCATAACGTCGTTCATAATAAAGCAATAATTAAAATGTGGAATTTCCGTATCAAGTATTACTAAAATTAATTGCTCTTTCATTATAATAAATGAATATTGCAGCTAATATAAAAAAAATATTAAAATAGAAAAACGACATTTTATTAAACTTTAAACAAACAAACGTATCACAATAAGTAATAGTAATAATTGAAATAAAAATAAAACTACTCTTTGTTCGAAACTAATGATGCAGATCTACTATGCACATTTATTTGAATAGAAAATCTTGTCTTATATACATATATCTTCGTTTTATTACGCGAGTAGATAGCTTTGAATCTCTTATTAAGCGCCCACAGAGGAATGTGAAATGTGGCGTACTTAAAGTTTATATTTAGAGGGAGTGCAAAAAACTCATTTATATGTAATATGTACTTAATATATACTAAATGATATATATTACATATACAATCCAATGTTAAATATTTAGACTCAACTATCAATGTAACTCATACTATAGTCAGATCTTAGGTATTATTAAAGAGATAAAACAGATATAGGTATGAAACAAAAGATAAATGAACGTTGAAATACGGTTTCATTTTGGCCTTTTCGTTAAGAGTATTATGAAAAAATGTATGCAGCCTGAAATTAAAACAACAGATATCTAATTTTTATATACATTTTTATATAATGATTTATAAAATCATTTGTGTGTTTTCTTTATTGTGAATATTAGAAAATATTGATTTTCGAAGGTTGTATAAAATTCAACAAATAAGTAATTAAAAAATGGAAAGGCTAACGTTAATTCCAGACTCTATCCCCGGTTTAATTTTCGAGAACACATATAAGTATTACTAATTACGTCGCCCTGCATAATACATTATATTGCAGATAAGTTAAATAAGTATGGCTTTACATGTAATATATTTTGTTCCTGTTCCTTGTTGATTCCTATTTAGCTTTTTTTAAACATCTTTTCGCGAGTGTCATATATATATATTAATCTGATATAATGATAATAATAGTGTTTGAAAGTAAATAAAAGAAACCAATATATCAAATAAAAAATGTGTTACACGCATGTCGGTTACGCATCGCCTCACTCGGTCACAGACACCGCACCAAAACATTACGACACGTATCATTAACTATGTTACACTTACGAAATAATTACTTAATCCAATTAATGAGTTTTTAAGTAATCAAATAAAATGTGTCGATATTAATATTTATCAATCCTTCATCATTCAAATGTCAAGTCCGTTATGTTACAAACGGAACTTATAAATATTACAAATTTATATATAGTACTAGCAGGTTACCCGTGCTTTGCGATGGGAATAAACAGAAAAAAATGGACTTTCGCGAGTATTGAACCCATGACCCTACCCTTCACACATACACGCTCTATCCTCCAACCCATCATGACTCGCTATCAGTGCGCATAAGCCTTGAGTTTGATAACTACAGAGTTTCATTCCTATCGGATTATAGGTACACTCTTGTTTCTCACATCGCAGCGTGTTGAGAATAAACATAGTGACTGGCCAAATAATTTTAATAGCTACTGCAATGTATTGGGAGAAGAGAGGAAGCGGGGAGTAAACTTTGCCGTTTTTTAGCTGTAACTTTGGAGCGGTTTGGACCTTTGCAAAATCCTTTCTTATTGTACCTATTTAATATGTCAGGAGTCTTGTTTCCAAATTTCAGCTTTTTCGGTATTACGGTTTGGGCTGTAGAGCGATGAATGAGTCAGTGAGTGAGTGTCTTTGTGCTTTATATATTAGGATTTATATAATTAATATATAATGTTTATATAATTAACTAAGTTTACATATATTCCGACCAAGTTAGTTCAATATGGTTAAACGAGCAAGTTAGTTCGAGTTTTAGGCCAAGTAGACTTAAAACTAGAAGTAGCTCTAACTAGTGATAATTAATTCATCGTTACTATTTTCCTTCTGCACATATAACATACACAAAACGTAATTAAATCATTCAAATTAAATTTTATTTGCAATACGAAAACGAGATAAAGCTAGTAATTTAATTATCTCAGAGAGATTAATAAATAAATACAAACAAAGCTAAGTGTATAATTTAAAGCTTTTAAAACATGAAGCTCGTATCAGGTTATTAAAATATATTGATGAAAACGAAAGTCAGTAATACAAAGACCCTTAATTATCTCCGACATGCACCTGCGATGGAGGAGTATTGTACATACTTTATATATTCTTATATATTCTTCGGATATGAGAGCGTTCTTTAACCAAAGCAACAACCCTACCCTTAATGTATAATTGATTATCAAATTCCGCTATTTATTCCTGTCCGTTGTAATTTTTCTTTAGCCACAGGAAAAGAATAATAAAAAATTCTTTGTTTTTAAAAAATTGTATGTAAATTTTACATTAAAACGTTGCGAAAGTATTCCAGAATAGGAAATATATTTTCCGTTAGAGGGTAATTGATTCGAAGAAATATCTAAGCCTCGATAGCAGTGTCAATAAAAACTAATTGATGTGAGTGGTGCATTGAGCGGCTCGGGCCATGAAGAGCACTTTTGTTTTCTTTCAACAACTGCAATCTTTTAATGATTAAGTATTCCAGGGTTGAATCGTTTTTATTTACATATTTGATAAATATGTTATATCATAAATAATTGTATGGATTTGTTTTTCCAAGAGATAATCGTTTAACAACACGTGATAAACAGAATTATGAGGTTAAAAAAATGTATTGATATATTCCCAATAAATCCTTAAAGGTTAATAAATTATACACAAAATATATAATCAGATGTAATGCAAAATTTAATGAATATAATTTAATACAAAATTGTTACAATAATTATATTATAAAAGTCAAATGTTTGTCAACGTTCAAAAAGTTTACTTGACATTTGTATGAAAATGGAAGTTAAATATTGTAGTGAGTTGTTTAGTAAAAGTGCACCAAGTTGTTTATTAAAGTCACATAACAAACTATTTATCATTATAAATATATAATATATTTATTTGATATTAGTCTATATAAATATATATATTAAATAAAACAAATGACTTAAAAAGCAAAGCAATTTTTAAATAACTTTCGAAAATAATGTATATAAAATAATATCAAGTTTTTAAATAAAATTCTTTTAAAGATGATAGGAAATGGCAGCGTGTGACCGACAAATGAAGGCATTAGTGTGACCAATTTAGATAAATATTTTATAATGCATAGATTTAATTTAAATATCTTTTTAAAATTACCTCCTATATGTATATGAAAACCATTAATTAGAGGATTTATTATTAAAATATTTAAAGGATAAGATACAGTGAAAGTGAAAGATAAGTGATTTTATATTATTTACATAACTGCGAAAATAGAGGTTCCTTTCTATAATAAATTTAAGGATAGAACATTCTCTTGTACCTATAACACCTCTTATAATTTTCCTGAAAATATCTTTCCATTTTCCAATTTATGCTTCATTAAAACTTAGCAATCCGCTGAACTGTTTGTCTTATATCTTTGTCGATGCAACATAATATTATATTCTAACTACAATTATCTGTTTTCTAGTTACTAGTTAGTAGTTTGTTAGTATCCCTAGAGTTTAAAATTGCTTGATAGCTTTCTCTGTGAATTATTTAGTAACTACAGTTTCGTGGAAGCGTCGACCACAAAATGTCGAACGGACGCAGACGTGTTTGGTACATAATATAGTACAATAGGTTATGTTATTTATATATAATTAATGTATATGAAGTATTAATCGTTTAATATTTATCAGTACACTTAGTAACTAATACTAGTAGATACAAGTGTTCTAAAAGCGCAATCTTACTTACTATCATTTCGTAATAGCAACATGTAATGAGTATTTAAAAATAATACTAAATAAAAGAATACCAGTACTGTTAATCTTATTGGCTGCGAGATATCTACTACGAAGAGAAATTATACTGTCTTCTCTGATAATATTATGTAATGCTTCCGGTTTTTGGTGTGCGCAAGAATCGGTTAGGTTCATACATACACATATATACACACACACACACATACATAATTAAAAATACTTCATTAAACCTATATATTATTGTTATATGATTAAACTATTACTTAACATTGTTTAATGTTCCTAAGATTAGTGGTATACCTATATTTTAATCGATCCTTTAAAATGTGTGCGGTATTTTAGAAGTATGTTCCAACATTGTTTATTTGGGCGTCTAATTGTTTAAACTTATATAAAATGCACTAAGCTTACAATTGAAACTTCAATAGTTTCTCTTTAATGTGTTTATAAACGTAGTTGTCGAGACCACTTCCCGCTTATAAACTGAAAATGCTTCCTGACAAATAAAATATATTATAATTTTAAACAAGAAAGTCAACATGTGGAAATTTAAAAATATATATATAAAAACCATATAATCACTTAACTCGTCAACTTTCATTTCTATCATTATTAATTTGCCACACGTCGTCTGTAGGTTGATTCTTTTGTTTTGTTAACTTTTACCGTAATGTAACATTATTTTGTAATGAGTGTTTTTGAGTTATATTTATCATGATCTAAAGTCTTTTCATTTATAAAAGTGTATCCTTTTCGGTGTTGGTCCTTTGTTAATATGAAGATAGTTTAAACTTCATTCCAAAACTACTACATAAATATGCATTTGGTATTATTTACGTTTCTAATATTTTTTTTTTATATAACACACTAGTTTAAAGATGTGGTTTTCATATGGTTTTATAATTTTCCAGTTTAGTAGGGACGACTTATCACATAACAGAGGTTATTTCTATGTAAAATAAATATATATAGTAAACTTACCTAACATATGAAATATTTATATTTCTTATACTTGTAATCAATCAAATAATTCTAAAAAGGCCGTAACTGCAGTCAACCACATCTACAGTACTAATAAAGTAATGGCCGACTGCACCAATATTCTATAACCTTTTAAGGACTGAAGCTCAACCGTCCATTACGAATATTAATTCTGAATGTTACATTTATTATATAATTGATATTTCGGACGGTATTTTGGAAGTGTACGTTCATGTTTGCTCAATTCATGTTTGTCTTCTATATATGTATAGTTATATGCAAACTCAATGGTTCAATAATTTACCTGAAAGACTTCCGTTATAACTTTCTATAAGGCTCATCATGACAGATATTTATAAATTACCAACAATACTTATTAATCACACACTGAAGTGAAAACTGTTAAATCTATGATTAATGCACTTATAAAGTGTATAGTACAATATCCTGGTTTAATAAAAAAATATATAAAACACATCACGTAATTACCGTTCAATTGACGTCTTAATTTTTTTGTTTTTATGATCTCTTCATGATCATGAGATCATGGTAGTTGTGCCAGGTTTTTCCAAAAGTCCAACCTAATTGGGGCAAGCTTTAACACATTTAATTAATTTGTTTTGTTATTAACTCGGTTGTTTACTGTCAAGACTTTTACATGAGGTTCTATGAAGTACATTACACGAACCCACTCTAATAATTCCTGACAGACTTGCTATAACTGCATAATGATCTGTGATGCGGAAGTGGAAAGTGAGCAATTTCTATTGTATAGATGTTATCAACACGTAATTGATGATTTCAATCTTATCTGTCATATTGTTATCTATCATTTTATTTGTTACATATATTCTATAATGTCAATTATTATAACTACTTTTTGACCGCGACTTTACCTTCAACGCCAATACAATTAAAGTTGATTTTGACAGTAAAAGTTATTTTTTTATTTCTAACTTAACAGAAAAATACTTAATTAAAAAATACAATGGTTTTCTCGCTATTATTTCATACCAATTTTAATATTTTTATGCGCTACTTACTTTGTAACATGTTTTTCTCCATCTTTAAATTAAAAATATATTTCGATTATCGACCTAAATTTTTACTATATTAAGTTCATATAACGCGTATAAAATCTCGTGTATACTTTATTTAATTAGTATAAAAAACTTATTGATATAAAAGTTATTTAAATATAATGTATTTCTCAGTTTGAACATCTCTTCACAACAGGAAAAATAACCTGCTTAAATAATAAAATTATTTCATTCAATGCCAGCCGGTACATAATAGGAAAAGCCTATTGAAGTAACACTATGAGTTTATAATGAAAATTTTTACAACTTCATATTGTTATATGTATCTTTTATTTGTATTGTATTACTGTGAATTATATTTCAAAAAGTTATTTTACAGTTCCATTAAGGCCTTAATCTAAATAACTGAATAAAATAGTATTTGCTTAAAGCTTTTAAAGGTAATAAATACAATGTAGCATCAAGCAGGTGGACGAATTAATCTTATAAATTGTATATAGAATTTAAAAGGTTTTCATTTAGTCCAGAGTGCAGCGTTCGTTTATTTTCTTTTTACTTACTAACGGTGATTCTGTAAATCAGTGACTATTTACTGAAAATAAATTCAATCTAAAATTGTAGACGATTTTCTCTTTCTAAAGTAAATTACATTCCAGTGTAGAATACACAAATGAATTCAGAATAAAATGTGGTAAAATTTTAATGAGTGTATGAAACTCGCACTCTTATTTTACAAACAACTTTATTGGGTATAAAATATTAATATTTAAGTTCATTTAATTGTAATTGAAATAATAATAATTTTTATATCATCGTGCTCATTAATCTGATGAAGTGAGTCAGTTAATAATAAATAATTTTCACTCCAGGCGCCATCGAGATCTTTTATTACATTTTCCATTACATTTATTAAAACTAACAATGTCTCGTTTTTCAGTAGGAATCTTTTTTTATTAAATCTTTTTATAACTATTCTGTTTTAGAACGGATTACGTAAAAACCTCTTTTTTTCTTTAATCATTCCATTTATAACGCATTTATAAAAAAAAACATTTTGTTTTTGTTGCGTCGGAAAGTCATTCTATTCGCTGTGAAAGCTAGAAGGCCAATGTCAATGTCAAATTATATATATATATCTTCTTTGTAATTCCAGTTAATAGCATTGGTCTAAATGCATATGAAAATATTTTTAAAAATTTTCTCTGTCTGTTTGGTTTGGTTCGGCTAATCTCTGAAACGGCTGTATCGATTTTAACAACACTTTCACTGGCGCATAGCTATTTTATAAGGAAGGACTAACTAAAGCTACTTTTATTTTAGTAAATATATCCCGGAGGAACGAAGTCATGGGCACAGTATATATATTATATAATATGAAATTTGAGATAAGGGAAATTTATTAATTTATATAAGAAATTTCTTATATTATTACTGGTTAATGGTGAATGTGTTATCATTTGTTATGAATACTAATAACATGTTGGTATTCCTCTTTGTGTTAGGTCGAGAAATGCTGAGAATTCTAATTACATATCTTTAGCGAATATATATCAAAGACTATGTTTGCAGACCGCTGTGAAAGTTGTTTAATATGTCCGTGCGTTGATATCATATGCTAATATAAATTCCAAATAATGTTTTTGTCGTTTTTGACAATACATTTTAAAATTTAATATAAGTATTTTTTATATTTACTAAACTTAAAAAACAAACATATTTACAGTAATTTTGATGGAATATAATCAATAAAATAATATCTATCCCTATTGAGAATTACAATCAAATTAATTATATTAGGTAATAATGATATTATGAAATTATTAATAATATTCGAAATAATAACAGTTATTAATTTCATATAAAAGTAATTATTAACAAATAAAAATGATAAAATTAGAAATGTACAATCATCGGTCGCCGTGCCAAGTCGCAACGCTTCAGTAAGACTAATTTAAAGCCAATGATCAAATATTACTTACATTAAAAGACCCGCGCGCTCTCAACCACAAACACAAGGAGTACTGACCGTTCCGATGCGTGGTGACCACCACCCCGCTCACCACCACTCCACTTTAGATCACCGATAACATCGTGACACAAATATGACATTTGGCAAGAGTTACGTTACACTTAGAACAATATGTGTATTAAGTTTACCCAACCTCCCGTCCCAATCAGATCAGCGGACGTCCCGCTCACGTAAACAGATCTTGGACGTCTTGGGATCTCTATCTTATTAAAACATTGTCAGTTTTTATAATTATATTTATTCCATATAATCTCAAATATTTTAGGCGTTGCTTCAATAATATTTCAATAAATATATCTAATTTCTTTAGATTTAGTTGTATCACTCTCTCGTTAATTCTCGTACATTTTCAAATCTAAATATTTATGTAAAATAAAGCAAAATAAAAACGAATTAACATACAATAATTTATTCAAATTCGTATTTCTTGAATGAATAATGCGGGTGTCCTAAATGTTTTTAGAGTAAATAGATCATATGAATATATAATGTAAAATTCATTCATTCATTATTGTTATTAAATTTGAAATGAATTATTTGGTTTGCTTGTTTGCAATACCTGTTGTTATAATTCACATATCGTATGCATATTGAGGCCGACGGGCGCACCTAAGTTTTGTAATTCACTTTATTCGTCCGTATTGGTAACTGAACTCCAGGGATTTCAACTGACCAACATTTGGCTAAGAATTCCGTCCGTCTGTATAATTGACTTGAGACTGACACGTGACGGTGTGGTTCAATAATAATATGCGAACTTTACTTTATAATGTTTAACCATTATTTATAATATAAACGGATCTTTAGCTTATAATTCCATAGAAGTGGTTCGAATCGGTACGCTCATAAATTTTAATGATCTATATCGTGTCGAGATAATATGAACTCGTGCTAGCCGTCAGCACTTCCGCGATAATCTTGGTACTTGTTCCTTTACACAAACTTTTACTCCATTCAATTATATATTCTTCCTTTGTTTTGTTTTAATAATGTCATAATATAATATTTTTTTAGTTATATAATAAGTAATATTAAGTTAAAAATAAGTCCTCAATTTATAATAGTTTGTATAATTAAAAGTGCTATTACTCGCAGATGGATTAGTATTACATATAAATAAATACAATCAACTCCTATATAATTTATAAAAGTAGAAAACAAATATTTGAATACCATCGTAATACGTCTAATTAACACATTTTAATCAAATGATCGGGGTGATAACCCTGAAATATTAAAGATTTCTCTTAAAAAATGTGTTAAACAAAACTATACCTTATTGATGAAGCATAGATATCAAATACAATTTTGTGTGTTAAAACTCAGTTGGCTGTCAACATTTCTAAATTCTGTTTCATTTGACAGCATCTTATGTAAGATTTTATATCATTCTTAATCATACACATGAAGCAATCATTTGCGGTAGGTGCGTGGAGCATTGAACAGAAAAAAATATCAAAAAAATTGTATCACTTTCTCTTCCGTGCATGTCGGTGCAGTAAATATACTTGGTAAAGCTAGTACTATCTTTACTAATTATTTAGTGTGACTCTTTAGACAAATGTTTTGTTTTTTTTTTTTTACAAAGTTATAATCAAAATATAATTATTTCGAAATGTCAATCAGTTTCGTGTTATTGCAATAAAAATTTATTGCGATAGAAACTTATTTTGAAAATAGAAAACGTATAATGTAATATATTATATATACAAATCAATTATGAAAATACTCAGATATGTTAAAATATAACAGTAATTCATTCAACTGTTAATGTTTTAATGTCGTACAAGAAAATAAAACAAGTATTTATTTTAAAACCATGTAAATCGGTTTTTAATTCAGTTCATCTCTTAATTACATAACATTAAAAATCTGTGACTGAGAATAATGATGTAACTTACATATGGTGTGACATTTTCACTTCTAACAACATTTGGAAAAAAAAATATGCTCGAAAGTTTTTATCAATCAACGCATACTATACTATTTATTAGTACTCGTTTTAATTTATATCATCCAGTCATAATTCTAACGAAGTCTAGAGAGCTTTATGAACCAAGTTATACAACAGAGCCTAAAGTGCCAAAAGTCAAGAAATCCCTCCAAATTTTATTTCAAAGTATCAAATTACCAAGCAGAAAGACAGCTGTCCAACACATAACGCTAAACTTCATCATGACAAGGCTTCAATTTGATTAAAAAATACTCTTTTATCGTCCCAAAAAAAATCATAAAATATTTGTTTTCTACATTCCTTTATATATTTTGATATTTGGAACAGAATTAAAAAACTCATTATAAAATTATGAAGCTATATTATTTTGACGAAGAAGATTACGTAACCTGAATCAGGTCAGTTCCGGTTTCATCGGATTAACTTAATATTAACTCAATTAGTTCACTACACCGTATAATATATCAAGTTTATAGAAATTGCTTGCATTAAATGTCTCATAAAATATTAATATCGGGAGTGTATTAAGAAATAGTATGAAATATTACTTGATGCGGCATAAGTACACTGAACGTTAACTTAGTAGACACGTAAAGCTTATTAACTATTAAGCTGATGAAGTCTTTAGTTCAATAATAAGTGTATAAACTATTCTAGTTATAATTTTAATTTATGGTAATATATTAGTTGGAAATAAATATAAGAGATATTATAAATAAAATAAGTTTTGTAAATTATAAATATTACATTATTGAAATACTAATATTGCGCTTGTAAAATTAATCCGCTTTTGTTAAACCTCTCATTATAGAAAGTGTCTTCAATGATATTTGCAAATACTAGTAATTATTTATTTTCTGTATGTTTTATTACGTTTAAGTAAGTATTATTTGTTTGTGTTATATTCATTATCGGGTTTACTTTTTTGTTTTCATGAGAATTATCTTAACGCACTTAAGTTAATTATTCCGATTAATGGAGTGTATTTCTGTCGGTGATTGCGATACTTAAGTATTGTGCAAAATCCGCATTACATAAAACACTTAATATATAAAATACAGAAATCTATACAAAATAGACCAATGGCAACCAATGGGTTTTTTAACGTTAATTAGTTGGGACCGGTTTATCAGAGCGAGATACGATTTTTCTTTCAAAACATATGTTTATGATGAATATCTTCATATAACTTATAATATAATTTCTAATAAAAAATTGCATCTCCCCGAAATATTTTTATTTTTCTACTAATATATGTGGAATATTAAAACCTTCAGATTTAAATTTAACGATAAGTAAGCCTATCTAAGCATAAGTAATACTGAAATACTGGACTCATCGCGTTTTATTAATATTATTATTTAAATAACCGAAATCCACAGATAGGTCTATAGGTAGGTGTCTTCGGTTTTCGTAAATAAATCTTAAATTGAAAGCGAATGTTTTCCGAATATTGAGAAACCCGCTCCAAATCTTACAACCAGCATTCACTTACAAATTACATCGAAAACAAGCCTCAGTCCAGACCAATATAATAATAATAAAGTTAAAATTAAACCTTGCGTAACTGTTTTCAGTGACGTATAATTTTGTAATAAGACAATTCCTTAATTATGGATAACTTTCCAACTTTAATATTTTTTATTTTGACATAACACTTAATTATAATGGCTCTCAGCTCCTGTCGGCAATTTTGTTATTGATTCTTTCTAGTAACGAAATTTTATATTATATTATATAAATATTATTGGCCATTTTTTTTCGTATGGTATGTTAAGTAGAGAATTCATGTCGGTATATTATCATAGTAAAATAAGTAGTAAAAAATCATTGAACAGCTGCAACTTTGCCTTTTATAATTCTTCTTCTTTTTTATTAAGTTAATTTTTCTAAATCTTAAACATAATTTCTCTACACATTTACTGCAAGCAATTTAATTTTGTAATAATTACGTAGTAATACATATAAAACTTTAATAAAGTTACAAACATAGAAACACTCAATGAGTTTCTGGTCAAGGACAAAATAAAAATATCTTTGCATTTTTTGTTACAGGATTTTGTAATCAACCGTTAAATGAGATCAAAAATACAGGTTTTTTTTTGCTATGCGATCAATATGTGAAGTGTGAGTTGAAATAAATACTCTTATTAATTTAATTAATTAATTGTTCCTTTATAAATAAATCACGAATAGAAATGTAGTATAAATTCAATATATTATATTATATGTATATTTTGCTTTCTTTTTCTAGAAAAATATAATTTTGATTTTAAAATTCAAAATACTAACTAAAACATACTTAGTAATATCCTATTTCAGCAAATATTTAACTTTTGCTTACTAAGTCTTCTTATATTTATTAAATAATTGAAATATTGATGTTTTATCGTTTATTTATTGAAAACATTAAAATAATAGTAACAATAAAAAATAAAATTAAAAGAAACCACAAAGATCTGTAGTTTTTTTGGGATATGCACCACCAAATAATCTAACTGGAGTTTTACTCCAGTCTATAAATAGTAAAGGATTCTGTACAAAAGCAGAATCTTCTGTGGTACATCGTTTATAATTTTGCACTATGAATTCAATTGCGACATTTTTTTCTTTAACTGGGGATAGTATGTGCGTAATATCTATGCTACCATCCGGTTGGACGTAAAATAAGCGATCAAAGAGTTCAATATTTTTGCAAACTTTGGGCCCCAGTGATGGCGGAATTTTGTCATTCACATTATCAATATCAGACCTATACCTATGTATATCCGGAATTTTTTCATCACCACCTATGAAGCTCTCTTTATGTTGTCTCTTATTACTACCAATGATATGCCGTTCGTTTAGAGCATTACCCAATTTGACGTGGTGGTCAAAGTTATTTTTTTTTAATTTAACTTTATTATTTAAAATAATGTTGTTAGGATTCAATTGATTATCATTCTTTATAGTATTTTGTTGACCGGGAAGATAACCATGGTTATATTTCAGTAGTGATACTGAATTCGACTTAGCATTGGATGAATTCGAGATTTCCAAAGCAAGAGCTCTTCCTTCTACTATTGCATCTTCTTCCACACTTTTAACAACTTTATGATTATCTGGCATATACTTCAATCGCAATGATGGATGTTTTTTATTTGCTGCAGCTATTCTTTTATCCATATTATTATGAATTTTTCCAGATTCCATATCAATTTGTCGCGGTGTGTAATCGTTGTTATATGATTTTACGTTATGCCACTTATTTGCACTAGATAAACTTTTTGTATACATATCATTGCTACTGGTAGATTTAATATTATCATATTCATCCACAAAGTATTCTGCAGATTTTAAGAAAGGAAGTATCGTCATTAAATTACTGCTTTTATATAAATCAAAAGAAGACGGATTTTTGTTAAAATGTTGAATAGGTGCTACTGCAAGAGAATGTGGTTTTACTATTTCTGAGCTAAATGAATCGCCAGTTATTACTTTGGTTTCTACATTTCTATAAAATCTATGATCCTTGCTGTGTTTTGGCTCTCCTCTATTTATGATTTCAATGTTTTTTGGTTTTGTCTGAGCATGCTCTTCAATTATTTCAGTTCTTATATCATTTCGTAATATTTTTACATTTATTTGTGGATTGTCGACATCACGCTTGTGAATATCACTAGTATGTCTGTCCATAAATTTCCTTTTTTGAAATTTATAGGCCGGTCTAACCTTAGTTAATTTAAATTCGGAAGCGTATGGAAAAGAATCAGACAATTTTAAAAGCGGTATCGTGGATGGAATTTTTTTCTGTTCTCTATTTTTGACATTAATATTTTTAATATAATTTAAAACACTGTTAGCAAACTGAGAACTTGTCCACTGACCATATACTTTGGACATTTTGTCAGGAGACGGTGGCATTTCAACATCTGAGACTTGGTATTTGTTACCATTTTTTAAACCTTTTTTATAAGTCTTATTTTCGTTTTCATTTATATCGTAAAAGGATTTTTCTGGCGGTTGATTGACTTTAAAATTATTTATATGAGCTTGAAATGATACTGGAGGTGGAGTTTCAAATTCAGATACTGTAGGAAGTTCTTGGGTACCGGATCCAGTTATCTCTGTAGTTTTTACGTTATTTCTTCCTATATTTTTTGCATCATTGACAAGGTTCCAAAAATTTATGTTTCCGTTATCACTGGTTAAGTATTTGTTATCACGCTCAGAAAAATCAAATATTTCTTTTTCGCTTGATATATCGATAGACTTTGTTCTTTTGTTTGTGTCGCGTAAACCAACTTCATGATCTATTAAACCATGGGGAGTTTTGATCTTCACATAACTAGTATTTCTATTTATAGGTAGTTTTACTTTACGAGACGTCATGGTCGATGTATCTATAGACATATCATCCAGAACAATATATTTTATATTATTATCACCCATCACTTTATTCCGACGAAAAGTTTTTTGTCTATATTGCGGATCTCTTTTTACTGTATAATTTCTTTCTATCGTAGATGTCAATATCATATTTGCTCCAAATATTTCACCTTCAAATCCATTAGGAATACCTTTAAAAAAAAAACCGTTTTTAAATTATATATACATCTTATTTCATTACCCACATGAATGAGTATATTACCGTTAATAGTGGTCCCGTAACCTATAATTACACTACCACCAGCAGGTAACACGTACCCGTAGAGCTGTAACAAAAGTTCAATTAGTTAAACCAATGAAATTGTAATGCAATATATTATTAGTAACCATTTGATAAAGATTTATTAGTCGTGCGGTCACGGTCGACTGCTTGATGTACAGAGTAACGCTAATCAATAACTGTCAAATATAAATATGACCTTAGTCTGTACATATTCTAGGTATCAAATTTTTATTCGTGACCCACATATAAGATTACAAATCACTACAATAATAAATAGCTTACACTTTGTGCCGCCTCGCAGAATGCTAGCCGCCCGTCAATATAGAGTGCCCAAGCTCCAAAGTCTGATTGAAACGAAAAGCAAATATGCCGCCAAGTATCCTTTGTTATATCGACCACAGCACTTGACGATGATCTACCGTTTATGGATATATTAATGTGTTTACCGCCGGTGTCCAACCACAATCTTAACACACGATTGTCACCGTTCGCTATAAAGAAAATATATAATGAAAAGAAGTTTTTAACAACTGGAGCGTGACAACACTAAACATCATAATAAATTATTAAAGTTTTTTTTATTAACTCATTATAATAGACGAATAATACACGTTTACTAAGACTCTCATAGTCGAAATTATTGACAAACATTTATTGAACCCGTTACACGTCTCTAAATATAAATTTTACTTTAATAATAGGAACAGTGACAGAAATGAACAATAACAATTTTTCTAAAATTATGAGACGTTATATAGATATCTCCAATTTTACTTGAGCTTGCATGCAATGGTGCAATAAACACAGCAATTAAAGTGACTGCTACTAATAGATTAAGATTAGTTGTAGTCATAAATTAGTTTGGAAAAGCTCAATATAAAGACTTCTTAGAGTCGCATTTCGCATTTCTTATATTAATTAATGTCTATATATTTGTTTAAAGCCGTTCAACTATCGCATTTTAAACATATACATAATCAACATTTGAAGCATCAAGTAACTTACGATCCACGTATTTTTGTATTTCAAAGTATACATACCTACATAAGTAAACACACTTTGATCATTAGAGAGATCAAAAACGCGAATCCAAGTGCAGAATGTAAATTCCCTTATTGGTGGCGTTTCAACGTCATATTGAAGAAACTGCAATAACGACGTTATTAAAGTTATTTAAGGTAGACCTTATTTTTAAAGTAACACATCTCATACATAAAATGTAAAATAGATTATAATTATATTAATTTTTAATTATAAGAACAAAGGAGTGTCTTTATAAAATGAAATAATAACAGACCTGTGCAAATCCTTTCTGCGTGAGAACTATTTTGTATACCGGTCGATTTATGGAATGGACCGCACTCGCAAATAATAATATCAACAATAATTTCATCTGCATAATTATGTTTCTGAAAATTTGTTTTATTTAATACTTTTTATAGTCTCAGGTCTAAAGTGCGACTAGTTCATAATTAACGTAATTTCTTGATAGAAACGATGCACCAGATATAATTGTGGTAATAAACTTAAATTTGTTTAGTCGATTGTTGTTATTAAGCACTGTGCTATTTACTTCAAACTGTTATTATATGTAATAATAGGTGAAATAAATGCAATAGATCTTCTGGAAGTTGATGTAATATTATTGAAAACATTCCCGCGAGGAATTTAATATCAATTTCATGACAATCTCTTGAGAAATGAGTGAGGAAACAATGTTAAATGCAAATAAAGATTTTCGAAACAATTTGTTACTCTCTCATACTCGTGAGGCAAATTAATTTCTGCCCTATTAAACTATGTAAGAAGAAGGTATTTATAATTTTATATATCTTTTAAGAACACTGATAATTTTTTTTTGGTAAGAAAAACATAGAAAATTTCACAATATCTTCAAATATTTAAAATAATATTTGCTCGAATTTATTGTACATATTAACTTATAATATATATATATTTTACTTTTATTTACTTTGTATTTAGCTGTCTTACTTAAATTGATTATTTGTTGGATGAATTTCGCTTTCGGCTTTTCGACGACATGCACGAGTTGGTGTAAAAAAAAAATTAGTATTTTCGGATAGTAATATTATAAGAACTAAATATGATATTTAAAAACAATGTCCTATATTATCACTTACAAAAAGTTATTTTACCCAAAACTTAATAAAATAAGAAACTCGCAAAATTACAACACATAGAATATGTCAATATTATAAGAAATTTTTACATAATCTGCAATCATATGATAGTTCCAGATCCAAAATGTAGCACTAAGTCTTACTTTTTTATTTTTACTTTGGTAATAATGTCAGGTTTAATTCACGTTACTAAGTTAAACTGAGTAATTTTTATAATAAGACCTTTAAAGTCTAAAATTTGAATAATACAATACAACCTACATATTTTAAAACACTGACTTTCATATTTATAATTCTCGCATTCTCTTTTAGTGCTCATTCCATCCTCACGAATGATTTAAATTCCTTCTCGCAGCGACATTAATAGAGAATAAAATTCGCATAGTAAATTAAAATATATTTAAAAAGGAGTAAAGTTTTCTGTTTGTATTTATATAAATTATATCGATTCAAAATATACTGCAGTGTGATCACGTACAATTTGCAATTCCATTGCCATTTAAATAAAAATGTTAATTATAGCAATTCTATATTTCTTAATATAACAAAGATTGATATCGTAATTGAAGTAATATCCAAAATTATATTTATAAATAATAAAGAACAACAAGGATGAAGAGTTTATATTACCTTATAAGAATAAGTATGCAATATGTCAAATAAGAAGGTGATATAAATATTCTTAAAAATATAAACACTTACGCTTAAGAGTGTTTTCTTATATTAATCTTATCTTCAAACCACAATCTTTCAATTGTATTCTGGATACCGTGCTTTCAGCTAAGTAACAAAATAACGACTGATACCTCAGTAGTTATGCTGCTGTTATTGGTAAGAAATTATGTTTATAAACCGCATAGACATTTCTTGTAATACATTGTTGTTCTCTGACTATACCAGATATAACAATAATAAATATCTGTATGTTTGGTCATTAAGAAAAAAATAAATACATGCAACTTACTATTTACTCTTGGACAGTCCGAGCGAAAACATTCGAACTGATTTGATAAAACACAAAGCAAAATTGAATTCAGGTCTCATTTATTTAGTTAAAACACGGAAATTGATTACTTACAATGGTATGTTTAAAAAAACAAAAAGGTAAACTATCTGATGCATTTAAATATATTTCATAAAAGCTTATAAACACATTTTATTATTTAATCAAGTGTTATAACATCACAACTAATATACCGATGTATATAAACAGTAAACTGGCGCGAGAAATAAATTTATTCTATAGAAAGTTCCTCTAGTGTATTTACAATATAAATTCTCCCGACGGAAATCATAAATAGATTTGTACAAAAATATCATCGAACAACATCTTAGAGGTACACTTCAATAGTTTCTTGAATAAATCCTTGCTGGAAATATAAACTTCTACTTTTATTTCTTACTGCTTAGTATTAATGTCGCAACTTCAGTACAGATTTATTATTTTATTATATATCAGTGATAACAAAGATTAAACATGGTCACACATTTATCAAACGTATAAAAAGATTAGGAATATAAAAGCAATGAAAGTTCACACAGGAGCGAGGTGACGTGTGGCATTTTTAGAAAATAAAAAGTATTGTTGAATAACAAATTCCACAAACTCAAGCTTTGTACTATTTTAAATATCTGTTTTTCTATTGTAAGGAATCTACTCAAACCATATGTCATACAAGTTAAGAACAATAAAATATTTTCCAAGTCTTTTTTTTTAGTTTCTACCATCCGGTTCATGCTTATAAGTTTAATTTTAATTCTAATTTGTTAAGGGCAGTCGAAATCTATTAAACATACTAGGATCAGCCGTCGTGCGCTCCGAGAGTCGAGCTGAGCGCCCTCCCCTTCTTTAATGCTAACAAGCTTAGCAATAATATTGCTCTATAACGTGCTCAGCAACTATCGGTTTAGAATCTCAATTGAAAAGAAAATCAGTTCATCATCAATAAAATTATAGCCATATATCTGACTTTTAAATGAATCTCAACTTTTTTTAACTTTTTTTCTAGACTGAATTTTTTTGTTCTGTTTTTTGCAGAACCATCTTAGTAAAAGATCTAGCCATGAGCTAAATTCTAAAAAAATACTTCTATAGGTTTTAAAATTAGCGATGTCGTAAAGCATCAAAATGAACGGTTAAGAGCTTCGCTTACGCTCAGCTCTATTAAAACATTGTTTCATTTATTGTCATAATTATTTTATTTATTATATTATAATTACAAAATAATGTTTACAAATTATACTCGAAATGCTAAAGTAACACACGTTTTCTGTATGTCATATAGCAAATTACTCAGTTATTCGTGTATTTTTATAATAAAACAATGAAATCTTGACCTGTTTCTGCGCTAAAATAAATTTTAAATCTATTTACAAAAGTCTGTATAAAAAACGTTTATTGGTTAAAGGACTTAATCCATATAACGTCAATCGTCGTCAATTTTTCAAATTATGTCTTTAACAACATCGAACAAGACTAGACCCTGCTACCTCTAGGACGGTATACCTGATGATTTTTTATTTTATATTATTAAAAAATGTTAAGCCAACGATTAAAATTGTAGATATTTAACCACGTTTAAAATTCTAAAATGTTTGCACTCAGGTCTGAGGTTGCAGAAGGTCTCATACAACATTGCATTAAATCAAAATTGATAAGATAATAATTAGGTATATGTAACCGTATGTACCGATGTATGTATATTTACCGATTTGAAATAAGAAATGAATATATATTTATTACATTTATTTATACATACATACGTATTTATTATTATTAAAGAATATATACGAATTATGCAGATCAAGTACTACAGCGTTAGTTCCCATGGCTTTGTTTTTATTTATATAAATATATATTATTAGAAAAATGTGTATGTACTTGTTCTATAATATAAAGTCACCAACATATTTTGTTTTTGTTCTAGGTAAAGGCACCTGCTTATTATATGGGAACCCCGGCCCCTAGTACTCTGCCGCGTGGAGGTTCATTGCTGAGAGCATTTTCTCCCGCAGCTCCGCCGATACCAGCTGATCGCGTTAAAACCATACCTCCGTCTGGTAAGCCCATATATATATATGTATATGATAAGCGGTTTTAACTCGTTTTTTAAACTAAAAAAAGATTTTTTAGTAATAGGTTGTTAGTAAAGTGAACTTTAAATAATAGGTCGCGAAAGTGTAGGGTTTTTGTTAAAATATATGTGTATAGGTCCCACTGCGCCCATCAAACCGATCCGCTCGTACATCCCGGGCAGCGGGTCCGAGCGGTGTTTCCCCTTCGCTGCGGCTGAATGCCCTCGCGGTACCGACCAACTATACTCTATTCCTGGTAACCCCGGCCTCCTCCTATCGACGTGTTTTGTTTTTACGCTTAGAAAATATATATATTGCTTCAAGCTTACTATTTTTTCGTTAGCGGGCTAACAATGCGTTCGCAGCACGTTTCTACTAGGTATACAATTCGAACTGTTTTTCGATATTGCATTTACGGAAACTCGTTGTAAACCAGCACTTTCACTTGCTTTTAGTTAACAATACAGATAAAAAAAAACAACACAGATATTACTGTAAACGAGTATAAATATTTCAAATAAAAGCTATAAATTGCTTGCGCCATAAGCAGGTCTAAGAGCTAAAGCTAGTGTTATGTATTTCAGGGTCACAGAAACAACTTTAGGTTTACTTTTTCTGTAAGAACTGTTTTCGTCTCTAAAATACTCTTGGTACAGCATAAACTAACGCTCTTTTCTATTATTAATTTATAGACCAGCTGCCTTAATATATTTTGAACAACTTATGTTTATTAATTTATTTGTAATACTAACAATTTCTTCTGCTGAAAAAATCCCGTCATCTTTGATATTGTGCTATCGATGTTAGATGAAAGTGAAGAAATATTTTAGAATCCAAAACATATAAAATTTTCGGCTTATCCAGCACATTCAGGGGATGGCTACATGTCGTCTCCAGAACGCAGTGCACCGCGACCTTACGAAGACCCCTATTACACCCAATTCCTTGGGCCAGCTGCTGGCAGGCAGAACATCGCACCTGTCATCGACGAGGAAGCCAAGTATATTACATTATAACTTTTTTAAGAAATCGCTACATATTTACGTAATTATTCTATCTTGTAATGCACACGCAAATAAGTCACGAAATATTTGTAACAACTTACTATAAATGTGTTTATGTGTTGCGTTAGAATCTAGAAGAGATATTGATATTTCCTTTCAGCGATACGGTGATAATAGATGATGCTTACCAAATGTATGGCGTAAACGCGATAACAACTGCGCCCCGACCTATGCCGCGTCCTGGTCCATTTGAGAGGTAAACATTACAATTAGAGCGAGATTATATATTGTATGAATATTTGTGTTTTTTTGGATAGAATGCTGCGCGATATTGTGGCCACAATAGTAGATGACACTGCGACAGATAGCTGGCGATAAAATAATGTCCAAATTAAAGTTTCAATATTTCGATTTGCTAATATACTTTTGAAGGCTTGGCGCTCCTTTGGAAGACATGCAACGACTCCGAGTAGAAAAGATGGAACGTCAACTGGCAAATCTCACGGGTCTCGTTCAAAAGGCGCTGCAGGTTCCCGCAGCTTCTCCCGCTCCGCCCGTCGTGGCGCCCAGACAGGAGTATCAGCCATATACTCCTAGACCAGCTGCACAAGGTAACTTACACAGATTTGAAATAACTACACATTTCAGAATAAATACCTTCGTGAAAATATTCCAGCGATACGTCTTCATCGATCTGCGGAGCAATTGTGACGCTACAATTATTTCTTCTTATTATGATCGTCATCATTTTTTACAAATAATTCTTTTTATAATAAAATATTAATGTGTTTGTACAATTTTTAGATCTATGTATGTCTTAGTGTTAAATTAGTGACGTTTAAGTTACATTAACTTACGTTTATTAAGACCAACCAATTTTTTTATAATGTCATATATTCTTATCTATTTTGATCGGCTTATTGTAACGGGCATCTTCGTTAATGTGGCTTGCGTTTTCCTATATTCAGATGCCGTGCGATTTGCCAGCAACGAGAGACCTCCCAAATTAGGGAAAGACAGATTTCGTAAGTGTGATTGAACGCGGCCAAAAAAATGCTGATGCATTGCTAATGATGACTTTTTGTTAAGTGTACTTACTCATTAATCATTATAAATTATTGAGATAAAATTTTACAAGAGCATTCAATTCCGAGACGTTAATGAAGGAACAAAACCGCAAATCATGGGTTCCACCACAATCTATTAGCCGGCGAGTAAATGTGTAGTCCTTATAGTGCGCCTCTTCCGCGCTTCTTGGAATGTTTATAGGGAAAGTGTCGCTTTCACTCTGTTACCTACAACAAGCACTAAGTATACGTCATAGCAATTCGGGAAATTTTCCATTAGGCAAAATTTCCATTCGCAATGCATTACGCACTCTCAATAACATGCCGAACGCTTGCTTGCTGACTCGTGTGATTTTGTTATTTCCGGCATTATGAATTTGTAAATAAATGATCATTATCAGCGTCATTGTGTGCATTAAATCATATAATGTATTAAATAGGTCGATTATAACGTTGACAAAACCGCGTTGAGAAAGTTGTCGCTTCTTCGAGAAATCTTGTAGAAATATTCATTAGAAATTAATATTTTCAGATAACTAGTAGATAGATCAGTATGTAGGTCATGGAGACATCTGCTTATGTAAAATATGTTTATTTTCTTTTATTATTTAAGGTGTTGAACTTGAAAGTAATGTGATTAAATAATGTTAAGTATTAAACAGCATGTACATCATGTATGCATACGTATTGTCTAAATTGTTGTTTTGCTTTAAATAAGTTTGTAATTAACTTGATCGAACTTACTTTTTAAACATGCACTCTCATTAAAACCCAATACTTTAAGAAATAAATCATTTACCTAATCAAAAAATTATTTAAAATCAAATAATTTTCTTCAAATACTTTTATTATTACCATTATATACCTATTACTATAATAACCGGTATGTTTTTACTTATTAGTCATTTTAAAATTATACCCTCTCTCTGTCTTTACGAAAAACACAATAATAATGATTGAAGCACCGAACTTTAAACTCATGTACAATCATTGATTTATAATAAAAATCTTGCACTCTTTTTATAACGGTCACTTTTGTCGGTTCTCATTTCCCGAACCACGTTACCTGACTGGCTTATCGTCTTGTGTTAATTGGCGGAATCCATACAAAGTTCCTCAACCCTCTGTTCATTTAAAAAGAATTAAAATTTGTGATTTCAGAAAAGTCTGTCTCTTTTGAGAAATCGGTATCCTTTAGCGATGACCCACCAGACATGAACTCTCCCAAACAGCATTCTCCACAACACTCAGGTATGAATATGATTTATAATAAATAGTTTCAAGTTCACCTGTCGTGTTGTATAATCGTATTTTCTAAGAATAGTAAATTAGATGAATTAGATATTTAAAGCCGGTGATGGTATTTGTTATTTGTCGCTCGCATATCGTTCGTGTTTTGATACAACACTCCCCCTCCTCCCGTCCTCCAGTACATATTTCCAATATGATCCGTATATTAAACACATACCACGAATGTGCAGAGTGAATATATTATGTGCATTACTATGTCTTCATCAAATCAAATTACCTACATTCGAATACAATCTTATGATTACTTTATTTTTTTTGACATTGATAAAAAGATCGCCACATATAACAGTATCATGAAACTTACAAACCCAAGAATGAAAAACACCAAAATAACATTACACACATATTTATACTAAATGAAAACATGAAATAAGTAAATATTATGATAATAATTGCTTATTGTTTGTTCATTCTTGGTCCGAAAAATAATATTCTAAAACTTCTGTTTCTCTCTTCTCGTAGTTACGATCATAACCATGTCCATAATTCTTGTATTTGATTTCTTTCCGCTTACTTCTTTGCCATAACAAGCTGATACAAAACCAACAAAACCGGCAATCAAGTCATCCACTTTGCCGAGGACTTCATCTCAAGGTAATTATTTTAATATATATGAACACGTTTGTTCTTAAGCGTAGTAGGTGGCTTTGAGTTCACTTATAAGGCTATGTTAGCTTATTTCCTGTATCAAAACTCAATATAACCTCTATTCTAATGTGTAACCGATAGACTGACTAAAATATATATTATACAATTAACATAGCTGAGGCTTATGGTACAGCAAATCCGCTTTTTCGTCATTATACATATACTATACTATATCGCGCTTCAATCATCATATATCCGACTTTAATTGAGGCAGATGACGAATAATTATTTTTTAATCTATACATATATATTTTTCATTTGTCTATTTTAGAACGCGATCGTTTGAAACCCGCACCACCACCCAAGCCGGCAGGCCTCGTGGGACAGCAGCTCCCTCTGCCGCCTCAAAAGAGCTGCACTCTCAATGTCAACCCGGATTTCTTTAATCAACTACGGGCGCTCCAGAAGCAAAGTCGTGATCTCCGAATTGAGGTATTGGAAATAATAAAAACAATAATATTTTCCGCATTGCAATTTTTTTTATTCTATAATAATAAGATTAGATTATGCGAAATGTTATATAAATACATTGCGAATTGCGAAAATACTGTGCTATTGTTATCTTCGTTTACTGTATGAGAATGGTGTATTTATTCGCAGACTCGCAATCTTCGTCGATCCACATTGAATCAATCCGTACAGATGAGGCAAATGATGGCAGACACTATTACTAAAATAGGAGCTATTGCTGCCAGCTTTTGCCAGGAGGATCCAGATTCGGTAAGTAATAATTCTTTGCATTGGCTTTCATTGACACAGAATGTATACTGATTTCAAATATGAATATTTATATATAGTTTCAGATAGAAAAGTAGTGTAAGAGTTTTATTATTATTTTAATGATTTCATTTATCTTCTTCCAGCAACTGACTCGCGAAGAAGAAATCTACCGCCAGGATATGCTGCTCTTGGAAAACGATTTATATGAACTGGAAGCCACCGTCGAACGCCTACGTGGACAAGCAGCCAACAGGTGCTACAGCTATCGACTCTTTTTTCTTAGAATACGATACTTCTTTATTCCAAAACGATAATCCAAGCCCTAAATACTTAAAAGTGTTAACATGTGCTGCAGGGAGACACGAGTGAACATGGCGGATATCGAGCGCATCGCAATGGTGCTTTCAAAGAGTAGTAAAACTGTTGCTGATTGGAAACTCAAATTCCCGATTCTACAAGAAACAATGAAGACTAAGCTGTCTGCCGAAATGGAAAAGGTGTGGTCTATTTTCGATACTGGTTTTCTTATATAGTTTAATTTAAAAACCAATCCAATCAATCAATCCTGACAATAATTTGCCTGTTACACGTTATCCGAATGCGCGTTTTTTTTACATTATGTATTTTGTTGTTTTTATTAAATATTATTACTATAGGTGGTTCGTAAAGAAAAGATGCTTGAAGATGAACCAGAGCGTTTGGAGCTTGCTCTGCGTCGTTGCAAAAAATTAACTGGGACATTGGTGACATTGAAGAGGTACGAGAATAATATTTTTGTTATAATTTGTATAAATGTGAGATTATGATGATATTCTACAAAAAATGATATCATAATAGGTTGGCGTGTGTCCAAGAACAGCGTCTGCCGATCGCAGATGGCCGAGTATCACCCAGCTCTTCTCAGAGCTCCATCACAGTGGGCCCCTCCTCTGAGGAGTACACATCTGAGAACACTTGCACAAACACACCGACAAACAAGGTTGTTAGCTTTTTTATTAATTCACATTCTTAAATTAAATTAAATTGTGGTAATTAACTATATATTTTTGGAAGAAAAATTGCTCGTTATAGTTTTATAAATATTTGATATAATTTTAGGTTCAGAAAAACTTGTTGATTTGGGGAAATGTTCGGATTATAGATACAAAAATTTTGTTACTCTTCCCTTTATAGTAGATTCAGTGAATAACGCATTTTTCTTCCGAAATTATTATATAATGTGAAATGTTTAATACGAATCTAACATCAATTCTTAGTGAAGGTAAAGCTGACGACATTATTTATTGCCCAGCATTCACTTTATCTAGCATAACCGCTTAACAATTGCAGGTTTGCCAAAAGTTTAAAATTTGCATTTTTTTCCGACACTTCCATTATTTTGCGAAGTGTTCGTTTTATTTTATGTTATGTTTGAGTTAACCCTAGTCGCTTTTAGAATAAACAAATTATTTCAGGAGTATTTGCATAATTTTTCTATCGACCTATACTTGATAATGCACGCAGTCCTTTTTATGACTTTATATAATTATTTCATAGCTAGATTTACTCCTTATCTAATGTTTATTAAATACCGTAGGTGTTGTTTTTAGTGGCTTTGTTATTATGTTCTGTTAGATTAGTATTTTATTGTTTTTTGTCCCACAAAATTTGAATTTGTTTCAAGGAATGACCAAGCTAGTATCATCCTAGGTATTCTGGACGTTAAAAACAATTCGCCCTAAATTTTTAGTACTCGTGAAATGCTTTTAGTGTTTCTTCGATATAAGACATACAATTGGCATATATATAATCAAAAAATATATAAAAATAAGCGCCATACTCTGTCACGTTTGAAAGGTATATTATTTTATTTTTTTTCTTAGATTGTATAAATTATTGTTAACATAGTTTTATATAAAGAATAAATATTAAGATATTGTAAAGAAATATAAAGATAACAGAACGGGTAAGCGAGTGCTGATCGCGGTGACTGGTTGTCTTGCTAGCCACGGATTTATTTTTTCTTATTATTAACTAATCATTAGGCCAGCTTCAGTTCACATGTTGCTGACTAAATATATTGACGTTTTTGAAACTGTATCATAATTTTTTTTTTTGTGAGGCTGAGCTTGTTGTGTGTTTCTTCTCAGAACAGGAAGCGTTTGGACCCCTCATAGCCTTATTTTAAGATAGTTCAATTAAAATTTCTTTGTATTTATGGTTTAACGCACCACTCAAAAACTAGTGGACGGAAGCACTTTAATCAAATTTATTGTGTTTTTAACTATCTTTATTAAGGTAGGCAATTACACGCACATTGGAATCGTGTATTATCACATTATAAATAAGTCAGTGTTGAGTGTGGTCAGTCCGTGAGTAAGCTTAGTATCTTCTCATCAGCTGGTGGTACCAGCTGGTGAGAACAGCCGGCTGGGAATTCAACAGTTGCTCTTTTTAAATAAAATTTAACAATATTTGATGTATACATTATAATATCAACCCTGCAAATGAATTAACAAACCAAGTTGCAAATATTAGGACAAATTAAAAAAAATAATGCTTTAATTAATTTTCTTTAATAATATAAATTTAAATTTACTTTTAAAACTAAGAAAACACAATTTTGGCTTCTCACATTAGGAAGTATAACTTTTAGCATTTAGTTTTGTTACCATTTAAGACCAAATCATAAATTTCGAACAAATGAGTAAAACGTGACAGAGCACTGTTTACTTTAATACAATTAGTCTTATTATTTTCATCTTTAAAAATAAGCGGGGCATCGTCAGTCAAAAAGTCTCATCAATCTCTTACAAAAAAGGGCAAGTCATTAACATGAAGTAAAAATATAAAGGGGTCAAAAAGAGAGTTCCTTGTGGAACACCCAACTGTTGGTTAGAACTGGCTGGTTTAAAATTATTTACATCAATGGCCTGGATTCTTTGTTTAGGTAAGAGACAATAAGATCAAACGCAATGCTGCATACACTACACTGGTTAATTTTGAATCGTCATGTTTGATGGATGGCAATCAATGCTTTAAATAAATCGCAAAACACCCCGATTGCGTTCTGCAATTTGTTTGATACGTCTTTAATGTGCTTAAGAAGTGTGACACGTGCATTAGTGGTTGATTTGAGACTTTGGTGAAACCATATTGGTCATTATGGATAATTTAAAAAAAACTACTGAAAAGATTTTGAGGACATTTGATGTGGATTTAACTTATTATCTAGCTGGCTTTAGCTATTATAGATGGCTTATTGACTCGTAGAAAACGAAAGCGAATAACTGGTAACAATTAGTGATACTAATAATGGTACCTAGTTAGTGAACAAACCTCAGCTCTGCTTACACATAAACCAGATTTTCATTTCAGTCTCCCAGTTTTGGACTTTTATTAGCATTATATATCACAAAAATAGATAAAGTTAATTCGTGATACTTTAAATATTTATACATATTATACAACATACGTGGCAGAGTATGACGTAACAGTATCAGAATACGTCTATATGGTTTGAAATTCTTTTGCACAAACCCTGCAACTAATGCACTATCCATTAACGTTGCATTTTTAATCCTAGCTTAAGGAAAACAATGCCAATTTTAATGCATATTAATATCGATGTAAATGTTATTATTCTATAACTATTTAGTACATAATTGGTTACACAAATTATTATTTATGTAATTTCATATTATATAGTGATATTTGATATCCTTACATCTTTGTAAGTGCAGAATGGTTAACGCTAAGTCACTTCATTTTAGATTTTCACTTATTATCTTCCTCGCTCATCTGTGTAAATGAAGTAACTGGAAGATGGCAGGTTTGAACGTTTGTGTAACGATTTTATGAGGCAGGTCCAATCTTGATGCTATATATAAATAATTATTACATATTTTAATGATCTATGTCATCGTCTTTTTCCCGTGATGGTACCCGTCAGTTCGCCTGGAGACAGAGCCAATACTTCAGAGAAGCTATAGTTATTAACGAGTAATAAATCTCTTCGTAATATATCCATACTTTTATTATTATTATTATTATTATTACGATTTTATTATTATTATTATTATTATTATTCATATACTACGTTTTAACAATATGTTTGTATATTTTTATTACAACACATGAGTACTTTTACTTTCCTTGTTATATTTTTCTTTATAATATTCATCTTCTCTTTTTTATGTAAAAACACAACTTTGCTATCTCTATGTGGGCATGGTGCACACTGTCACGCGATGCTTTAGCAATATTGTAAGAAAACTAGCTTCAATCGAATCATTAACTTATAGATATTCTGCATATTTTTTCCAGTACAGACAGTATTGAAAGAATGGGTACGCATGCTTACATTATACCTATATTTATATTCTAAATACTGGGTAAAATTTAAGTAATATAGTATGGACCCGCGCAGGCGTCACCTTATACGATAAAGTGCCGCCTGTCAAGGTTTGTATCGATATCGATTTTATCGATAAATTTATCAACATATGCCAACTAACAACGTAACCCACATAGAACTCTTTTAATAAGGTGCTTTTTTAATATTGTCGAGATTTATATTTACGTTTTTTTTATTATACTGTTGAAAATCAATAATGAAATATATATATATATATATATATATATATATATATATATACATATATATATATATTTCATTATTATTTTTGTACTTGGCCTATGGTGTTATAATATTAGATAAAAAGGTGTAATAGATATTTGAAGTGCATGATATAGACAAAGTATCTTAGAGTAATCATTCTTGTAATGTACTTTACATTTACTAAAATATTATAAATCATTCAAAAATTATAAAATACATCTTTTAACTATATTAAGATCAAAATATCTCTATATTTAAATTAAATACGAATATACCTAATTTAGCTTTAAAACTCGTGTGAAAACAATTTAACTCCTAACGGTAAAACTTTTAAAAGAATAGTGTGTACATATATAATTATAACATTAATACAGTTTTTAAAAACTATGGGTACTCTAAGGTTAACTATAGTAAAATTGAACACTGCACTGTAAAACACTAATTTAAACACTAGTTTTGTATCTAACATATTAATATATTCTTAAAAGCATTAATTTACACCCATGACATGTTCAAAAGCACGAATTCACTCTATAGAAATTTAGACACTAAATTGCATGGTATTGTACTTAGAAGTCGCTTCATAATAGATAGTGCATCGTGCTGTTTTTGTTTTTGTTGCAGCCCGTTCTCGATAGCAGACGCAGCTCACAAACCAATGCCTCTGGAATCCACTAAATACCTCCCTACCCAAATTCCCCTACATAAATCTGTTATGAAATCTAAAATCCCCATCAAATTACCTCACTATCACTCATTTAATGCTTTTATTATTTTCCTTTTCGAGTTTCACTTTCCTAGAGTCCTCTCCTCACACTCCACATGACACCCACACCATCAACTAATAAGGACATTATGGTCTCAACTCCCTTATGTACCTGTTTGCCTGTTAAATCTAAGTATTCGAGTAACTGGTAACAATGACTAACCCTCGCATCCGGAGCACAGGTAATTTTTCCAAATTACGTATGCTTACAAAATAAGTATAATTATTACAGTATTTTATTCTTCTATATAAAGCACTTTAAATCGATAATAATGTAAAAACTATTGTGTAGAATGCAGATCACTTAAGCTTATATATTTAGTTATTGTAATGATTAAAAAATATTTTTGACATGTAGCTTTATTTAAATATGTAGATATTTTTAAAGTCACGATGTACACGTATTATACAATTTTTGACTAATGGCAAAATCATCACAATTGTTAAGAGTAAAATTATTCTTCTTTAAACATTCATGCATTTTTATCGAACACATTAATAAGTACTTATGTAATATCTTTTGTATCTCAATCAAATGTATCTACGTATCAGTATTATATATCTTACATCCATCTCTTCGCCTATGAGACCTCTCCGTATATAACCATCATCGGCTCTACCTACCACAAGTCATAGGCTCGACACATTTTTTATTTTGTTAATTTTTTGCCGTGGAATAGATATATCTTTAATGTATCTATTTAGTGTAATATATTTTTGATAGAAAATGGATATCTTCTTAAACATTCTCTATTCGACGGCGAAAAAGGGCATTAGCCATTTATTTCCTTTATTACTTTGAATGATTGTGGTCGCATTAAGACATTAAGCTCTATACATAACTGTGAATACTGAGTGTTCTTAATGGATCGTACTAATTGAATGATTGTTTTCGATGTTTCTGTCGAGTAAGTGTTTATGTATTCGTTTACGAACGGCGATGTTGCAATTCATACATGAGCACAGATTAGAATAGTTCAATTACCTTTCATAAAATTTAATTAAAATTGCAAAATCGTCGTTGACTTCCATGAAGCTCGCCGGACAAAGTTAGAAGTGGGTGGAATGGTACGCAGGGCGCCGTCGGCGGGCGAGTCGCTGCGTCCCGGGGAGCAGCGGACCTGCGGCCAGAGAACGCCCTCGATGCGCTACTAGACGAGCTACAAACCTTCGCTAAGCCGTCGGAGCGCGGCGGACGCGGCGACGCGCGCGACGGTCCCCTGCGTCGCTTGCATTCTTACCCTAGCGGCAGCGACACGGACGCCTCGCCACCCGTACGTGCGCGCGGTCAACACCCGCCCAAGCCACCCGTGCCCGAGCGGCACCCCGAACTGCTGGCGCTGGCTGGTCGCCGCGCACCGCCACCGCCGCCGCCGCGCACCACATCCCGCTCGCCGCTCGCCTCCCCGACCTCGCCGCCCTCGCCTCCCTCGCCATCTTCTCCGCACTCTCCCCGATCTCCACCTTGCCTCACACACCCTGCAGAATCTAGCGATGAGAAGAACGCCTCGCGTCAGGCGCTCCTCGAACATCGCCACCAAGAACTTTTGAGAAAGCAAAAGGCGCTCCAGGAACAGTACGCTCGACTGCAGATGATTCAACGCAGTGGACCTACTTTGCCGATTAATGCGCAACCTGACTTAAAAAAGACCGGAAGTGAGTCTAATCTTCTCACTAAACTGAATCTTAATCTAGCAGCCGCTAACATTTCGGGAAGCATGACACATTTGGCCGGAGACTGCGAGAAGAATAGAAACGACGTCACTTCCGATAAACACAACTCTCATGTAACAGCGCCTGACGCGGTGGCGACGACTAACAAAGTTTACGAGACTGACATACTGTGACCGTGTACATTTTGCTTTATATCTGTTTAAGTTACACCTAAGTTGTTATAGACCGTATTTTACATGAATAACTTTGTATTTTATTATTGTAATTATTATAAAATTTTGTTGAGGTTTCATAATATTATCGATGAAACTTTTTTATAATGATACCTTTTCATAACTTAGAGTCAGTCTATATTAAGAAATCGCTTTAACTAGATACCCTAACTCCCAAACAATTGCAAGTATATACCGCTTTAGCTAAAAATTAACAACAAAATATAAAACTAACCTGGCAAGATTACCGGAGCATTGAAGTAAGTTTCGTAATGGCGTATATTTATTTGGAAAATGTCAAAAAAAAATACGTAAATGAATATCATAATAGCTGTCAGTAAATGTGAATGTGTACCCTTTAGAATATTGAGACTATCCCACTGCAGCAGAAAATATACATACATAATAGACTATTATTCTACAGTAAGTAAATTTACAAGCAAATACATGTATATGACTGTAAACCGACTATTAAAACAAAAATTGTAAAAATAATTTTCTTTCGCCTCAAAACGCTTATATATTGTCAACAATAACCCAAAATTTAATATTTGCTTGCAAATAAAACATTCTTAGACTTCCATTAGGAAAAATCCATTCCACAGTAGAATAAGTTTTGAATATAATATCTTCAACTTACATTTCTAAATGAAAGATACTCATTAAACACCATTGTGAAATTTTACTTCATATTAATAGAAGTCTACTAATATTGTATGATGGAACTTAAAAAATCCTAAAGATACCCAAAATTAAAATAAGTGTAGGTATGGAAACTGTGGTATGATGATTTTTCTTTCACTCATTTATACTACGTAAAATGAACTACAGCCCGATCTAGCTCCTAAAACTATTAGATATTAACACGTAATAAAGTGCCAAATCCTACATACATTTTGTAATAAGTTAAGTTTTACGCAGTCAGGAATTAAACCCAGTTCAAGTCTTCGTTAAGTTGGTCACATTTCTCCGGTTATTAATCTACTATCAAATGTAGGGTGAGCTTAGACTACGTAGTGTATGTATTCTCATATCCTAATAAGTTCACTTCCCTTATATCGGATGTATTATAACGTTATCTATTATTTAATGTTCTATCACAACGAAGATTTTACTATTATCAATTAGATTTAACGAAATTATGAATTTCTTCGCGGAACTATTTAATATTTTTGACGGCTACATTTGAACTAAGGAATATTTAATATTGTAGTTACCTAATTTAATGGTTTGAAACATTAACATTGCCTGCATCCATATAAAAAGAAATACATTTTGATCATAAAGTTAATTATTTTTCGTAGCCTATTATTAAAAACCGTCTGTGATAAGATAATGGTTACCTGTCTTAAAAGCATAAGAATTTAATTCTTATCCTTTATTGCATTTTGATGGAAAGCTCCAAGATCTTATACTATTATTAGTTCAATGTACAGAAAATTTAATGTATTATTATATTAATTATTTGCTAACTATTTTCACTAACAAAATCATACTCGCACTTCAAATTCCGTCAATAATATTAGTATAGTTAAATCAAACTTCACATAAAATAGAATGAAGGTCAAATGATTGAGATGAGTGGAATGAGTGATATTGTTGTATAAAATTGATGTCTTTGAAATAATCTTATTTTTAGACTCGAGTATATCTGCATAGACAATGTATAGAGTCTAGAGTTAGAGATAGATGTATGTATATGTCAAGCCAAATGAATGTGTGCTTTTTAATGTTTATTGCGAATTACGATTGATCTTACGGTGTCATGATTGTTGGAAACGGATTAGCAAAAAAGTTTAAGAAAATACTGAGTAACAATAACAAAAATATCAACTCAATAAACCCGATGACTACGAGTATTCTAATGATAAATAAAGCATATAGTGATTAAATTAAATTCTGTTTCAAACATTCGTGCCGCCGTAGGAGCTGTCACCCACACTTTTATAATACAAGCACAATATTATAAAGCACTTAGAAATTAATTTGAGACACGAGATACAAATAATAACATACCTGATCTGATCCGAATACACCGATCCAACAAAATATAAACCGCCAGCACCGGGTAATAACTATTTAAAGATATTTCATAGTGCTATACATTACCTGATATAAGAAACTGCTTAATCTTATGAAAAATAGTATAGTGATAAAAAAAATATTTAGCATCTACTGGCATTCAAATTGTTTATTATATTTCAGTCTAAAAGTTTGTCTGACAATGTGAAGTGTTAGCACCACTAGAAGGATTTGAAACGAGGGCCTTTTATTGATATTGCTTTGATGATAAATTTATCTTATATATATATCTGTGCATCCGTATACCGTCACATTAAAGTATTTATCTATATCAATAATAAATAGGTTGGGAATTGTAAAACTGTATTTTTGCATTCCTCTTTATCAAAAACCGTTTGTTCACCATATTTTATTTGTATTTTAACTAGCATTAAGTATACATTTATTAACTTAATAACTAGCACGAATTTTATGTTACATTATAATGAATAGAGAATGTGGATTTAATCATTGTTTTACGATGTAAGTTAAACATACTAATACTTTTAATTACGATTATATTTTATTATACTTTTTTAGATTTAGTGTGGCTGTATGAATAACACTTAAAATCGTTTAGTATTTTATGTCATATCAAGGTTAGAGTGCATTTACAATATACATTGTAGAAAATAAAATAACGAGAAATAAACATGTATCAAATTGTCTCAAAGCTCTTCTATACCACAAGTGTCGTACTCATCTTAAGTATTTTTTAAGTCGTTGATTTATGAGATGTGTTATTAAAATTATTATTGATGAATTTAAATTATCAAAATTTTACTGATATTAATTTAGCTTGAAGCTAAAGCGTTTATATTATTTGTTGTTATTTTCAATACACCGTATTATCTTGTTTAGTTAATAGTTATTAGTTCATGTTATTTAATTAGGTTAAAACCGAAATAGCTTGAATATGTTTTAATGTGGAATAAAATATATACACGTCAAGTTAGTTCTAGTTTTAATTATTATTTTCCAATCCACTCGCTCACATTTGCCTAATTCAGAACTTTGTTCTAAAAGAATTTAAATAAGAATTTTTTAATTTAGCCTCAGAAATAAATATACACCTAAGAATTAGGCTTAAAAATATACACTTGAGTTTACCAAAATATACACTTAAAATACGTCCAGATGGTCCTTAAAAATTATACGTATTAATAAGATATCTGCATCTTAGTCCCAATAACTCCATATACATATATATATTAGCCTTATTTGATAGCACACATTTACTACACCATACTTACATATAAGCATCTCAATGGTAAATCCCAACAACATAGCCAGTTAGAAATCGTTATCAAATCAACATTGTCAGCATCGCTGAAACCCCATACTGCACCCACAATTGAATAGCAAGCCGTCCTACTAAAATATATGAAGAGAATTACTAATTAATAGTAATATTTACAATGTACCGGAATATAACATTTTAAAGTGATTAAGAAGGGTCGTATGACTATTGGTCCATCAGAGAGGAACACCGGTACACGAGTTCGTGAACACATTACATTGATATTGCGAAAAAAGTATAGCGAAGTAAGCGGTGTTACTGCATTTTGTACGCATAATAAGTAACCGTTGAAAGTCACCTAAGTATATTTAATCTTGCTGCAAACCGCCAGTTTTATATTAAAGTTAAAGTTAAATATAAATCCAATTCTACCCGACATCAATCCATTAAAATGGTTTTCTTAGTTTCAACTACTTACAGTTTTATGGGGGCTAGTAAGAATCTGATACATCTGATACATTTTTAAGTTTGTGACTATTTTATCAAACAAAGCTGTCTTAATGTTACAAGTGGAAATAACCTTTCTTAAAAAAATTTACCAATAGTTTATTTATGAGCATTTAAGGTTAATGAAATTATAAAGTCTTAGATATTCGTAAGCTTTTAATGTCACTTTAATAACATGAAAGATAAATTATTAATGCTTACTTAAAAAATATTTAGAGATAATTATTACAATCACAATGGTTACACTAGAAGTAGTGTGTAGTCTTTAATGTTTATGTACTTTGGTAATCTATTATTAGGTACTAATAATTAAAGATGAACCTGGAACACGACAATATATGCATAGATAATAACTATCCTACTGTATAACATTCAGTTATATGTTTCAATTATACCACTATCAATCGTATGATAAGTTAAGATTACTCTTTTGATATACCTTTGAATAATTTGATAACAACATTTAATTTGATTCAATACACCTTAGATTATCTGATCACAATAAAACGACATAATTTCACAATATAAGTACAACCGTCAGGAATGTCGACTCGGCGTCATTACATACAACACATACTCTCACTATTTACCATCCTTTCACTTTCCTATTATTACATAACATGTTTCTTAACTAAGAATGGCAATAAAATTACCTTTCTTTTTAATTTAACGTTATTATTATCTATATAACTCTGCAGCGCGAGATATATGAACCTGTACTGTGATTTGTTCTGCACCATGCCACTGCGCTGAGCGCGGACCAGCTTCACAGTACTGTGGACGTCTATTTCACAATTAAAACCTGCAAGTACATTTACGATAATGATCATGGAAACACCCCACAAGGTCAAAACTTAAAACATATACAAATTTTATGATATAAAGATTTTGCTAAGCATTTTACAATTTCGCAATTTACAAAAATATAACTCTTAAATCTAGTAGATATTATAATAAGCTGCATATGTTAGTTATAAAAACATATAAGATGCACGTCAAGCTTTGATTCGCATGTAGCTTTGAAATTGAAATATATTAAATATACATTATACACATCATTCGCATCGCATAATAAATTACAATTTTATAGACTTCACTCACCTGTTTGTTTTATTTTGTCAATTAGCATATCCAGGACAATAAATGTTCCCGTCCGACCGACTCCCGCTGAACAATGCACACAGAGAACATTCTGAAATTAATAAGAACCTTTCATCAATAAACTAAAATAGTGTAATTATGAAATCTCTTATATTATTATATATAGCTATTGCTAACAAATGCGTATGCCATAGGTATGCGTTTTGTATGCATAATGCATTTATAAGTTTTTATTAAGTATTAATCATCACAAATTTCCTATCCTTATCCCACTTTTAGATGCGTAATCTTTTCCATTTGCTCTCCTGTAATCTGACAACCCAGTCGCGCTAAATGTACACAGGCAAAAAATTTAAACTATAAAAGTACTACATCTTTAATCAAGACCCTGTTAAATATATTTTTAAATATCTTCAATGTACTTGAATACTATCAGTACATTATCAATATAAATTTAAAAAAAAGATTTTAATATTGAAAGGGGAAAAGATTAATCTAGGATGATTTAATACATTTTACTAGATCAATAAGGCTCTACCTGTTCTGGAACATCTTTGTCTTGACTAATTTGATACATCCTTCTGTTGATATCTTCTATAAAGGCTAGTACCCCCTCAGGTTCTTCCGGAGTTCCGTGGTCAGGCCAACACTTTAAATATATAAAATCATCATTTATCGACAAAAATAATGTTTTTTTTTTCATCCCTATCATATTTTTTTATAAGGTAATATTTACACGAATAATAAAATGATTTGGACATATACATATTTATTAAGCCAAGAAAAGAAATAAGAAGCACAATTATTATGCCAGACGTGTTCACGATTTCTGTGTGACACATGGTCAGGTTTTTCCATCCAACCAGGATGTTAAAACCATAAAACCAGGCCCAGTACCCGCCTGACCTCACTAAAGATATACGTTTCCGTGTATGGCCTTTGTGGCTTAATCTCAAAGGTTCTTCCCACGGCTAGGTACTCGCTTTCTACACCATGGTTCTAATCATACTAGTAAACAATCGATAAGTTTCCAGCGCATGTTAACAATACAGTACATTTGTGTGATTTCACACGTATTCTAATGTAAAAGGTAAACAGTATTATCCATCAATGAACCCTTACAAGAACATTCCTTGTAAGATTTCTTAAAGTATTAAATACCTATATCGTTATTAGAATTGAAATACTATTTTAAGTAAGTTATTAAAAACCATATCAATAAGATGGTTTTATTAACATATCAATAAGAATAGTTTTGTCAAACACATTATCAATATATATTATTGAAGTCCTATATTAAATCATATTATAATAATTAATTAAAATATTAATATTGTACCGTGTATTGATACTGGAAGATGGTTCTGCATGTGTTTTTGTCGCTGACATCAAACTCCCTTAGAGTATAGTCTTCATAGCAGGTCTCAGATATTGATTTCACACTAATCTCGTCGTATTGCTCTTCGTGTCCCGAGGCCGGCCAGTAGCGGTCACATTTTTTCTGTAATTTTTGCATTTCTATTAGAGTTAATACAAAAATATTCTCAAATCAAAGTTTAATTTGATATCATTTAAAATACCTAATAATTATATTCTTTTAATTCTATTATTTTATATTTCATAGTTATATTTAAATATATATTTTCCTATAATTATATTATTCTATAGATATATTCGTAGTTCTTCGGTTCGTATATTTATCACTGAACTCGTAAGCGGCGGGGTAATTTTGGTGTTTTTATGAATGATGGTTTATTTTAACAACTAGACCCGGTAGGTGTCTCTGCAGTCATATTCTAGGTAGTTGTTATATTCTCTTATATATCACTATTAACTATTTTGCGTGCCCTCGCTTTATAAATTATTAACTTTAACATTTATCCGGTTTGTTTATTGTATTATACTCTACCCGTTGTTGTAAGTCGCTACTAGACGGGACTGCAGCAAATTAACTGATATAACCTTTAAACTTGCTAGCTAGGGTTTAATACTCGAGAATGTTAATTTTTATGTAACGGTGTTTACGTTCAAAATATAATCATATAAATTAATTTAATACCAACAAAATATATTCGTGATATATAATTTTCTACAAAACATTTCTTTTTGACAAGACAGGATATTTTTGATGTAACAGGTTCTGCTGGAACTATTTTGATATTATTTTTATATATGTTTGGAGGGGACTTTTCGATTGTTTGGACTTAAATTTTGTTCCTATAGATAGTGCTACGATCAGATTCCAGGATTGTTTACATATTCAGTATAATGTCCGCCAGGCCTTCTAGTAAAAATATATAAGAATAGATAACTAGGCTATGGTTTGCCGTGGTGTTGTGTTTTTTTAATTTATCATATATTAACCAAAAATACAATAAATAGAAATCTTATAAAACCTGTCCTATGGCCTTGGTTGGAATATATTACACAAAATACGCACGATTTTACACAAATCAAGATACAATATTTTACCTTGCCCTTTTCGTACTCGTTGGTAATCATTGCGACAACCCTGCAATCTTCTTGCCAAAGCATCTGCCAGAAGTCATCAATAGTATTTGAGAGACAACCCTGACTGGCGATGTATACTTTTTCTTTTACTAAAAAGATAATATTGCAATATATTTAGATTAATGTTCAGTAATTTTTGTCTTCATTGGAGACGAATATTATTTTCTAGTAAACTTACCCATATTTCGATACAAATTTCCATTAATTTTATCCAATTTGATACACTTCTTAACTTCTCTCAGAGCCTCATCAGACAAAGACTTTGTGACTAGCGGCACTGTTCTCTTTGTTTCACTTCTCAGAATTAGGGCTAAACAAAAACAATGTTTAAAGTAATAAAAAATATATAATACTTGTTTATTTTTTATACTGACGTGTACATGTTAATAGACTAGTCCTATTATCTGATGCGACGCCATAATATGCTTATTTGAAAACAAAACTAACCTTCACAGAAACAGAAATATAAACAACAAATGGCATCACAAAGTACTTCTGTAAATATCAATAAGATCTGATATAAATAAACGACTACGTGATTGTACTAGTGTTTAAATTATTTAGATTTCGAATATGTATTCCATAGAATCGTCCAACTCATTAGTATGGCACCACCGTGTGGATCTACAAGACAATAAAGGTAATTTTCCTTGTTGTTTCGTTTATGAATACGTGCATAACACGATCTTTTGCCGTGAACTTGGTTTAGTTGGCTCCTTGTGTCAGTGCGATATTATTTTGTTTGTTCGTTCATTAATGCGTCCACGTAAGTAAACTTATGACACTCAGGTTATAAGGTTAGACATTGAAGTCACAAAACAAATTGGGAAGTAAAATGTCTAAGGACATATAAATTTTATAAGTTTTTCAAATAATCTATTTATCATCTGGTACTCATAGTAAAATGTATAGCAAATAGTAAATGATGTAGGCAAATTACAATTGATGCTGTTCAGGCTCTCGTTGGAAGATTGAACTGAGCTGGAAGAATCACTCAGCCTGGAGGAACGTATGAAATTGGCGTTTATATAATCTGATTGACTTCGATTACTGCGTCTTCGTAATATGACTCGCGTCTGGTCATCTGAAAAGTACATAAATAATCTTAAATCTAATTGATATTAATAACGCGTAAAATAATATCACAAAAACTGCAATAAGCTTAATATAAATATGAAAATACATATAAAATTCGCTGGCAAGCAAAATCGATAAAAAATCCAATAAATACCTACTCTTAGTTTAAAATCACAATGATATACTTACAAGGTAAGATGTTACGATATCTGTTTTTATTAATATTTTCTTCTTTCGCCCCTTCACTCGTTGTGAAGACATGCATGTCCTCGACCATCTTCAAGGACTGAAATTCTCCGTCAAACCCATTTCTTTGATCCGGCTTTTGAAAACTATCCATTTCCTTAAAAATAATATTAAATGTTTAATGTTTTCAAATATTGATTTTTTAATGCTATTAATTTTATTTATTTCAACAACCATGATATTATGCAAGTATAGTATATACATGCTAATAGTACCCTAGGCAGGTAGGTAAGGTAAATATTTGATTATTATGTATGTATGTCCTATTGTCAGCGACAATATTCTATTGAGAAAAAGGAAGTAGTTATGTCTATTAAGTTATGGCGCACTTCATCGGGAATATTTATCCTTTAGCTAGTTTTTTAGATCTTATAAACTATACAGATGAAAAATGTACCTGTACTTTTTGGTCAATGTCATGTGCTCGAAGGCAGGTCCCGCTGACCGGCTGCAGCAGACGCAGGACGTCTCCAGACGTCTCGATCATGGGATACGACCGGAAATGCTCTATCAAACCAACCAGGTCATCGAACTGCTCGCCACTACCAACATCGTACTTATTTTGCTGTAAATGCAATTATTTTCAATAAATCTATGGACTTTAATTCCATCGTCATATCTATCTAAGAAATTATAAGGATACTAAACCCAAGATGTAATGGTTTTAATTTTCATATCATCATTGAAACCTTTTTCAATCATATTAACATTAATTGCATATTTTTATTACATAATCCAAAATGTTATTTACCTAGCTACAAAAAAAAACATATTGTACTTGTTAAATAAATGTCATAGAAATATATTTGTAATTCTCAATTAACAATTTTTTACTAAATGAATATGAGAGTACGAGTATACTCGTATGAAGAATTTAGATTAAAAACATTAGCTGAAATAAACAGAAAATAAAAAAGAAAAAATGTAATTTTATTTAACAGGAAAATCGTTGTAAAAAAGTCTTAACCCGGATATAAGTAATGAAAAATAAGCGAAATTAAAAGATAAGATTAATAAATCGACATTTACCAATGGTTCAATAGAGGTCAGGCATCGATATTCTTTCATTTATATTTTCCTTTTACAAATGTTTAGCTCGTAATCATTAACTGTAACTGTCTTATTGTTTCCCAGAGACGTCACAGATTGCATGTTAAATCGACCAATTATATTTATTACAGGAGCCGTGACACGCACTGTCTTTACACAAAGAACTTACCTACAAGTACTACCGTCATCAAGTAGTTTGGTTTCTGCTATAAAATTTCCTATTAATAAATAATAATGTAACAAATCGATTGCCACGTTCATATTTTGGACTATGTCTACCCGCGACTATTCCGTTTGATATATTAGAACATAAAATAATAAAGAATCTTTTGTCACTAAAAGTCTCGTAAAAAGGTAATATGTAAATATGGATTTTTTAATAACTTTCTTATTGAAACCTTAATATTATTATTATTAAAACGGGACTTTTTTTCTATAATGACAGATAGACAGACTTTGTTTTTATTAATATATTTTATTACATTTATTTATTATTATTTACAGTCATAACTGAAAGTTATGATAAATCATAAAAAATATTTGTTACATTCATACTTGTTAGCGAAATAAAAGATATCTGATAAGATTTACACCATTTTCGTGGTGGAGTTACTTACATATTGATCTTAAAATAAGTTCATTGTATTTAATATTTGTAACTACAATGTAACATTTATAACATTTTAATATACCGACCTAATTATAAAACAAAAAGCTTTAACTGCTTAATAATTTAGATTAGTGATGATTTTAATTGTATAAATGGGTTGTAATTTTATTGCAGTATACATTACATACTATTTTCATTCACTTAATATAGTATAGTTACAAGTGATTTATCTTTATTGCCTCTAATAAAATAATGAGACAATCCATTATGTTGCATTATATTCTCGTTATTTATTATTATCAATTCTTATGATGTTAACAATTGACCTACCTTTTTTATCTTGACTACCTGCGAGGCAATGTTTATATTTAGACTAATTAGGTAAATGACGTAGATAGATGTACTATGGCCGGTGATTATTATATAGCGCAATATATACAACTCACCGTAAGTGATGTTAAATAGAAGATAATCTAACACGAACTCTCTGTCCCTATGGACACCTTTCCTTTACACTTGCAATTATTTACAGCAGCGCACTACAGATTTGCGCAGATGCACTATGCATTTCCTATGTTCATGTGCTAAATTGACCAATCATACTCCATTTTACCTCCATTGCCGATATGATCTCCTAGTACATTTGTTGCAATATTATGCACTCTATGCAAGATACTTCGCATCAAAACTGTCATGAAGTTAGGTCATACAGAATGCACTAATGACCTATTTTGCAGTCTAGACTTATCGCGCATGTCCTGATATTGATTACCTCCTACAATTTATATCATCCTAGTACTTTCGCAGTACAATGTAGCGTTGAACTTACTTATAGAGCAACAATGTAATTTAGCAGCGTATAGAAAAAAGATAACGAAACAATAATAAAACCATAAATAAATATTTCAAAAAAATTTTAGCTTTTATAAATTTAGATTTTTAGGAGATAGATACGACAAAAATGCAAAAATATCTAAATCATTTTTTATTTCTCTTATCTTCAATTGTTCTGAAGTCGTCATAGAAGAATAGCAAAGTCTGTCTGTGAACAAAAAAAAACTGTGGTCCTAGTATTTTTTCAAATTATATACTAAAATTGCACCATGGGTCATAGATCTGTTGAATGAAAAATAATATAACTATATAACTGAAAAATACTTATAATAACTAGTATGTAAATCATAAATTTACATTTGTATATTTTAGAAATATGGTATTGAAATGGTGTTCACATTTTTAATTTTAAATAGTCATTAAATCAAGTATTTATTAAATCTAGTTGATTTCGTAAAATAAGTTTAGTATTCAAATATAATAAAAACAAACATTTGTTAAAAACGTCAATGCGTATCATTAAAATTTAAGCTTGATTAATATATCTAGGGTATTTAATATTTGAAGTTAATTCGAAATCTAAAACTTGTTAATAAAATTATGAGATGTTATTTTTGTATTATAATTATTATCAATATCAGATTTAAAATCATGAAAACTCCAGGTTTCATGAAAAATATTTCTGTCAAAGCTATGATTTCCTGGTAACTCTACGTCGGCTATAGTATACTCATAAAATTGTTACTGAGCAAGAAAATAACTATCCAATTTATTTATTTATTTATGTATGGTATACGAGAAATACAAACTAAAAAAAAACATTAAATAAAATTTAAGTAGAGACATTATTTTTTTTAATAAATCATCTTCCACAGCATCTATAAGAAAACATTTATTTATTTGTTATCAACGAAATACGTTTTAGTACAAGGAACGCATAAATTACGAACGTAAATGATAAATGATAACAAATATTCACTAGTTCACTCACACTCACTCGAAAGCATCTATAATCGGCACCTTCCATACAGGTGGTGTGAAATGTGCATCTACTGACTGTAATAAGTACACTGGGACATCGCTACACTGTACCTAATATAAGCTGGAATCAGATATGTATTATTATATAATATAATCTAGTAGACTACAATTATCTGTCATTTATTTACTTTGGAATGTGCATTGAGCATTCCGTTTTTTCTTTTGCGTTACGGATAATACTATTCATGAGGTATTAATTAATACGAGATTTTAATTGCAGAAACGATATTAGTAGAGATAAAATAATGACAATATATGTGGTATCAATGTATGATTTGTGGTTATTTTTATCTTAATATAAATAATCTCAAATGTAACATTAAATTTTTATTAACTTTTTATTAAACAAATACCTCCGTGATAAAACGAATTTTTACTTTTACATTATTATACTTTTATCGCAAATATTATAAAGGAAGGAAGGAATACCTATTAATATTTTTGTCAATTTAATTAATAATTATTATTAAACTTTATTTCAAAATACCATAGAGATTGATATATGTATAGATTTGTAGTGCATCGTGATACCAGGAATACAGAAATCGATCGCAGGTATAGTTCGGGATCTCGTGCAACCGCACCGGACTGTTCCAATTCAAAGTGCATTCACTACAACACGTCACCCACACTACTACATGTCACATACACATTGATATTTGTGCTTTAAAGACTGTAGTATGCTTGATTACTATTCATTTTATTAAAGACTAAAAAAATTAATACGATTCATTGACAAATAAAAATAAAGATCAAATTAATACACACACACAATCTTCTGTTATCCAAACATTTTAAGATAGAAAATATCTAAATTCAAATTTAAGCATAAGAAACAACGCTTTAGTATTCCTTGTCATTTATATTAATTAACATTTGGATAGCGTTTCATACATTGGTATTAATTAATATTACCTATACAAAATGCATCTCGAGATAAATTTGTCTCCCTCAGTGTTTATGTTCTCCTGGTATCGCAGTGCACCTATCGCAAAACATTATACGAAAAATTAAGAAGCACAAAAAAAAAAAATAAACAAAGAGAAAATCTGTATGTGGGGCTTATTACTTGAATTATAGTTTACAAAAATGTTCGTTACTTTCTTTAACTACAATTAGTATATATATCTATTTTGTTAATTTTTATGTATTATATAATAAATGTCAACACTACAAGTACAGTGACACTTTTATTTTGTTTTTACATAGTATATAAAAAGACACGTATAGGTATAATACCGTGTTTCATGTATAAATAACACCAAAATAAAATACATACAAATATAGTCAGCACATTGATTGCTTCTCACGGGTCGTCAAATATTAATTATGTGAAATAACACACTGTCTAGTATATATAGAATTATCTTAGATATAGCCTAATGTCATGTCAAAATCAAATCATCAGCCATACAAAGTTATGCATTAAATGAACAGTCAGCAGTGTGACAAATATTATCTCAGGAAGGAGAAATAAAACCTACTCAGACTGTTGTAACCATAAAAGAATCGCAGTCTCTATCATATGAAATTAAGTATTCATATCAATATATCGGCTATTGACTCATTATATTTATTAAACATTTTCTCAGAATAGCATTGATCGTCTTAATCGAGGCTCAATGACTAATATACACGAGAAACAAAAATTAAAGGACTGAGTATCCTTTGATATCAATATTCATAAAAATATGGAGACAAGCATTGTAAATAGAACTAAAACTATGAGGAATAATATTTTAGAAGAAATTTAATTTAACAACACCGTTTTGAAAAAAATACTGACTTATTTATATATTCAATAAATGAAAGATATCTGAAGACAATAAATATAAAGTTATTTATAATGTATTACATGTTATATTATTTGGAATTAAAATGTAATAGGTACTTGTAATTATCGCAATACTCACATCACTATACACATACTAGTAATATTAATGAATTATGTGATATTATTACATAGCTACAATTTTTTCCCTACCAACAATCATTTGCATTGCAAATGGACATTTTTATATCAAAGACATTTCTTTGTAATATGAACGTAGTAATTAAAAATAACACGAGCAGTTCGTGATCACGTTTTATTAGTTCCATTGATTACATGGGAACATACTAGATTAATTACTACTTATAGAAGTTACTCGCACTAATGAGTGTATGTAAGAGTTCATAGTTTTTTGCGGAAAAATAATTTTTAAAACGCATTTTTCAGTATATAAGTGAACTGTTTCACTACCTCTAGATGCTGCGTCACTAAACAAAGTTAACATTACTGATCGTGCAGTCTCCTACGCAATATATCCTTCACCGTTCAAGTATTACCAAAACAAGGCTATAAATGTTAATAATTATGTCACTTTTGATTTAGATTGCTTATTAATTAGGTTATAAATAATAAATATGTAACCAAAAAAATAATGAGTAGGTTCAGTTACAGAATAACTATAAATATATATGTCTGTTTTGTATTAAAAGTTATATTAATGAAGTTGCTGTTTTGTTCGTTGATGCCGTTAAGGATCTTGATAATAAGTAGTAATTATGAATTAGTGATGCCGGTAATGTAATGTATATTGTTGTGAAATCATTATAATTATATCTATGAGGGAGGCATAATGGGTTAGTGGGGCATAGCGGGTAGTGCTAAAATTGTTTGAACGTCGTGCGACGATTCAAATGTTAGAATGAATAGTATTTTCGATCACAAGATGATGCATTTTGTGATATTATATTTTTAAATGACGAAGAAAAATACTCAGAAAACTATTTGATTGAATGCGTAAAAACAATGTAATGCAGTATTGATATTAATGAAATGTTATTGGACTTTCGTAGCTTGGCTTGTCTTTGATTTTTTTATTTATAGAATATTATAACAACAATTAATTCTCTAGAGTAGCTTGATGATAAAAATTGTTTAATCTACCAAAAAGGCGTTGATTTATAATTTATTATTGCCATCGGCTGTGATGAACGTTAGACAATGAACCTTAGTTTTTATTATATTACGTAGGAGGGGAAGCAAGTCGTACATTTGTAACGAGCAAAAACCGTAGACAATTATCCACTACCATACCAACATACGCAGGTGCTAAAATAATATAAATATAGTAACTAGAAAAACAAAATAGTAAATCCTTAAATATCTATATTATAATAGTTCTGACTTCACCCATTGATGTTGTGAAACTTTTTCAGCAATTACAAACCAACATGATTTTCCAATCTAATTAAAAAAGGCTATAACAACACAAGGATAATTACAAATCTAATTTACTTTTTTTATAATTTCTTACGACACAATATATATTATTTATCGTGTAACCAGAAGCAGAAAATACACACCAACACGCTATAATTCGATCGACTTGTATTAAAATATATTTTTTATAACGCAATTCGTTTAAACTTGCAAAAAATATTGTGCCCGGATCTACCTTAAAGGGAAGACCAGGTTTTTATGTCACCTCAGACCCGAACCCATCAAACCCGAATTATACGCCATTTAGTAACATGTTTATTGTCTTTTATAGCTTGAGACATTTAAAAAATACTATGTATCTGATTTTACCCTAAATAATAAAAAACTACCGCGTTAACCTCTTTTAAGTCTTATTTTTACTGTGGACAAAAAATTACCTTATTATCTTTTATAAGCCCGATAAAGATGTCTTTTTATAACAATTTTATTAAATCAAATCTCCAATCATCTAATGATTCATAATAATTGTTGATCCTTTACAAATACTTGTATCAGAGGATTATCAAAACAGCGCACTGACCTGTTTTCGGATCATGACGTGGCTGACGCGGCCGCGCACGCGCACCGACAGCACGTACTCCCCAGGGTGCGCCTGCGACTCACGCACGAGGAATGACCCGTTCCGACCCTTCTCCATCATCAAATGTTCTGCTTCCTTCGCTGACATAACGCCGTGAAACCATCTATAAAAAATATTATCTTATATAAAAATAACACTACTATATTTGTATATATACTTTTTGTTTCAGAGTGATACAATGTTATAAATTACTGTTTATAAAAGAGATAATCAACTCAATTCATTTATCAGTTCTCATTGACGCTACAGTTATCGCAGACGATAAATCGTTGAGAAAGAGCAAAGCAATCATGGTCATCATAAGTAATACCTACTATATTGAAGCGTTGGAGCTTCCGTAAAAATATAATAACATTTATTATTATTGGTTTAAAACTACAGTTACTTTTCCTCATACACTTCGACTTTCGGGTGTATTATTTTCTATGGATACTCTTTGGATGATAATGAATAATGTCTTTGGAATTTGGTTTTCCCAGAGATAGTCATTTTATCCACAAATGACAGGTTGCGGGGACGGAACTTATATTTCTGAGAAGCGGCCTCATGTGATTTTAATGACTTGAACCTTCCCAAATAGTGGTTAGGATTTTAACCGAATACAACTTAAGACATGTTATCTTTTTAAAACTCATAAATAGAATAGTAAATGTTAACATTGAGTTATTGTTCTATTTTTTTTTATATAATAATTTATTAATATAATTTATAATACCATCAAGTAAGCATATCAGGATTGTTTTTTGAGGACCTCGACGCAAACCGGTAACGCGACCCAACACCATCTTACCGTAAGTACGAATACATTTTTTTTCATTTTCTGATGATGTTTAAATTCCACTTCATATTCTTACATTTATTAAGGCATATTTTATTGCATTAAAAATAATTAACCTCAAATATTTTCTTATTCAAGTGTTCAATCACTATTATAACTTAAATATATTAATATTTGCTTTGATTTTATTTCTGGAAAGAGCATTAATTTCATAGTTTTATACATTTAAAGTTAAAACTGATAGTTTAAATAATTAAAATTTAAAAAGTCTTTAAAGTACCTATAAATTAACTTTTTATTTTAAAATGTCTTATTCTGGAGACTGACAAAATTAAGAAAACAAAGTATACTCGGCAGTAAGATAACATTTTTGATATCTTAAAAGATATTTTAAGTATTTAATAGAAGACAACCACGACGCTCACATGCCACATATCTGACTTAATATCCTCATTTATGAAGAAATAAAACCCATGCTGAAGAACTTTTAGAATTGATTTTAGATCAATCGACTCTCCGGAGATCTCATTAACTTATATCTCTATTATAGCCCTCTTATTTTAGACACTCGGTTATCTCGATATGAACAACTTTCGGGATGTCTTTGATACCAATATCGATCATTTTTTTTTCAGACACACGCATCTCTCCTCGGGGAAAGAGGGGATGAGAGGGGAAGTGGGACTTCCGGTAGCGCAGAGGATGCTACATTTAAAGGTTACCCACTAAATTAGACATTTACCGTCTTTGTTATAGTAGGACACCACGGGAACACTTGCGCATACAATGCGGCGTCCCGTCTTACACATCACGAAGAGATCCTCCCTAGATGGCAGGCTGATTATAACGCGAGGAGTTCATGCATTACTTTATGTCTCTTAATGGTGGAAACCTATTTAAAACTACAAATATTTGCAGATGTTCAAAAGTGACACGCCAGTAACCACAATTCTTTGACCATTGACCAAAAAAATTAAGGCTTGAGTTATATTCAGTATCCGCATATCATAATAGTTGTCATTAAGGCTTCACTGGTTCTGTCATGGATGGGCGTAGTATAGCCTTGTTAAATTTGTAATCGGCAATAAATAAGTGAAATACAGGAAATAAATATTATCAAAGGAAAATAATAATGAAATATACCAACATAAATATTGACATAAACTACAACGGATCGCGGGTAAACTGCGCAAGAACGTATCATCTGACTTTATTGTTTTAACCCAGTAATACTTATGAAGTACCTAATTAAGAGGAGTAGCAATAAATATGAAGAAAGAGTCATAACTCGCACTATCCATCAATGTAGTGTACAATGTACGGCGTGTTTACTACTATCCTGCGACACAATGCCTTATTAAAAATAAAATTAATGCCGGCTAGATCCGCCTCCACATACCGCCTTGAATCATAATCATATTGTTTGGATCTACTCACATGGTTATGATGTTATATAACAAATACCTGGTTATATAACACTATACTTTTCTTTTAAAAGCAGTATTCTGTTATCGTTTAAACACCTACTTATCGCTCTTGTGTTAATTATTTGTAACTCCTTTATTACGTCAAAGGAAATAAAATAAAATGTAAATAATAATTTATTCAAGAATATATTAATCGGTAGTGTTTTACCATCACAAAGAGCAATAAACTCTAATTTTTGGTATTAACATTAAATTGGTAAGAATAGCTATTACCCGCAGAAATGTAGGCATCGTTGATTTTATTGTGTTTTAAAAGCAAGAATTGTAAAGGGATTTGTAAATAAAATTATAATTAATTGTTGTTTTTTTTCCACTGTGACCACTTGTGTACGCCAAACGTGTCAGGAAGGCCTATTTTGATACAATACGTATCGAAAGAAGCCCTTCTGTAAAGACACTCTCCAACTTAAAAAGCACAAAATGCAAAAGAAATATTTTCTACCAGTAAAAGCTTTTCTAAACACAAATTTCAAAAGTTTCCATATCAAAATTAAATATTCCTTGTCTAAATATTTTACGATATATTTAAAAAAAATAAAAACTAAATATTAAAATAACGTATCGTGTCGGTGTTAGTATATATAGTTCGTTGACATTTCTGCATATAAATTTAAAGAAACTGATAAAAAGCGGCCTCTCTTATTTCATAGTTATATGCATAATCCATGAAGGTTATAATGAATTTTCATTAATAGTACCAATACCTTATTTAAATATTTATTTTTGATATTTATTTTCTTTTGTATTGTTTTAATTGCTCCTAATAATGAAATTAATATAATATAATACACGTTATTGACATTTACCGCTCTGTGTCAATAGAATGATATCGTATGAATAATCTTAATCACTTCCTCAAATTTGTTTAGAATAATTAGACGGGTATTGAATATAAGGTCATTTTTGAGGAAGTAAGTGCAAGTAGTGTCAGTTTCGTGGCAGTTATGAATGATGCAGTCCCTTGGAGGCGCCGCCCCCGCGACCTCCGGTGTGTCGTCACGAGTATACAGACACCCGATTAGGAAGTAGATTGTTTATTTTGTCATATTATTTCAAAACTTATAGCCATTATGTCTCAACATGTCTATACTAAGTTTGTGTTTTGTTTTTTATTTATTATGCTTTTGTGCCCATATTACTTATGAAGCTGATACTCATATGAATATTAATTTATATTCTAACGATTAGAAAATTATTGAAAGGTGTCCTTAGAAAATATGTGCTCTTTTTATATTGGTTCTAGTTTCTTATTAGGTGCACCACACTCAAGACGCCCTAAACGTCAATATATTTCAATATATATATATATATATATATATATATATATATATATATATATATTAATTTAGATAAATATTCATTGTTTTGTTATTTATTATATTATAATTTGAATTGATAATATTTTGAAGGATCGATTATAATTTATATAATGTTAACATTAAAAATCATACTCTGGTCATATTAAGAAATTTCTAGGGTAATATTTAATGCAATATTAAATTATTTTATTGGTAAACTTTGCCCGCGACTTCGCTCTCGCTTAGTTCGATATTTGTTATATTCGCCCGCAATGGTTTCATCCCTCTGCTAACATTATAAAAATAACCGATTTATAAAATATTTTTTACAAAATCTATAGATTTTACCGATCTCCTATATGGTTATAATTTTCTATTATCGCATTTTCATAAAATATCCAAATTTTTATCAAGATTGTTCAAAGGGTTCTTAAGTTATAAAAATACAATCAGACCAATACACTTATATAGTAGCATAGTTGATTATTTCAATAACTAAGATTAATATTAAATAACTAAGATTTATATATTCTTTGATTATCGTTTAATCATTATTTTCATTGTAGGTATTCTGTAATTAAACAAGCAGCGTATTATAATTGATTATAAAGTAAGTCTGTCACAAACGAGACGGACATACAGATTATTAAATCGATGTGATCATGCGGCTAATAAGTGTCTAGCTTTATTAATTATACATTGCATAATACACGCCTACCGATACACGGTCGTTTAAAATCATATAATTTTTGTATTTTTAATGTTATAAGTAATTATTTGTATTTTGTATATTTTGTAAGTTGTCTATTATCTTTGTTATTGGATACCTATTATATACAATTTTTAGGAGTTACATTTATGTATTTATACATTATGTATATGTATAACATCAAATGAATTGATTGTAATTAAAATTAAAGTAAAGTAAATTTTCACAAAATGCAAAGCAAATTGATATAGCTACAGAAATTATAAAAATAACTTAAATCATTTAGTTATTTTAATAAATCTTGTAATTTTGAGTTTGCTTGTGTAATGCGATAGCAATTGTTGCTGTAATTAATCTGTGGTTGTCGTATATGTAAATGTAACAATATATTGTTACCAAATTTAAAATAGGTATTATGCCTTAAAAAAACACTGCAAAAAGTTTAATCGTTATGATTTTAAGCACACATTTACATGTTTATTGTGAATAAAATATAATAATTTTATTTACACATTACTCTTGTTATAAACAACATGTACAATATGATATCTATTACCTGAAAACAATAATACGAAACCATTACGATGGTTAGTTATCTACAGTGACGCACGAAAAGGATACAACAATTTTTTTTATTGCATCTGTCATCATTACTACGACTGCATTTTATTAAAATGTCGACCGGATATCTACACCGGATACTTAATAATTAATTACATATAAATTAAAATATAAATCTTATTTATTTGTAAATGAAACGATATTTACATATTAATTATATTATATAGCAATAAAATCTTATCGCTACTCAGAGAATTATAATAAAATTACCAATCAACTATTATAATAAAATTTTTCTTTTTTATTTATATAGTAGGTATATAAAGTAGTTTTAAAACTAATTTATTTTATTTTATGGTACCATGTATTGTATTTATTTCGTAAATAAATAATAATAACCATTTACAACATTATCGTCGAATGTTTTTTTCTGGTTTAGGATTACTGAACCCCGGAGTAGAAATAAAAGCCTACCAAAACCGGACAGGTTAGATGGCTTTCCAAAAAGCCTAACCATGTCCGGTTTTGCCAAAATAAGAACTGAATTGGTACAAAATATGATAATAAAACTAAACAAATTTCTGATTTATCATATAAAAAAATATTTATATGAAAAATCAGAAACAGGTAATCGTTGCAGCCAACAGAAGAATGTTGAACAATCCAATGAATATTGATATAAAAGAAATGTTGCAATTTAATTGGTCAATCTCCTTGGAAATAACGATACAACTTGATGAGTTTAGATTCAGTATAAATATATGTAATGCTAATTTTAATAATTATTTGAATTTAATAATAACGGTTTCGATACAGAAAGTTTTTATGATTCTGTACGCAATACTTCTACTACCTTCCAGACTTAATTTTTTACTTGTATAATTTGCATATGATATTATAATCCTGCATTAAATAATAATTTTGTAGGTGTTTACTAATTAATTTAAAATAATGAAATGGATGAAATGATTTTATTACTATCATTAATTAGTAAACACTTTACAAAAGGATAGACGAAATACGTTTGAGTTAAGAAATATGCGCATATACATATTACCTGAGAAAAAAGTTTCAATTTATTTAAAGAAAAATTTAGAGTTAGAAATTTTAGAAACGATATTTAAAAAGAGTACCGTTGAGCGATATTTTTATAATTTTCGTAAAACTTATATTGAACATAAGTTATCTTACTTTTTAAGCATGAAAGCCTTGCTGAGTTCCTTAAGGACGGTGGAGACGATAGCGCCGGCTGCCGGCACCGCCAGCACCGAGGCGTCCATGCAGGCAGAGAGAGCCGCTGGAGCGAGCACCCCCAACCTGCCCAGTCTGGGACTATCCTTCGACATCACTAAAGCTCACTGACCACAAGTCTCAAGTTTCTTAATCACGCGCACGACCTAACCGCAAAGCGATCTGCTTCGCGCGCAGTTTCAAACTCGAATGCGCACACGTTGCCGGTTCGTCGTTCGGTATAAATTACTACCGGCATCCCATTTACGACTTTCCATTGTAGTGCCCTACGAACAAGATTCCAGAAAGCCAATTGAACTTCTATGGTGGTTAGGACCTCGTGAACTACTTGTCTTATGTTACGTGAAGGCGGTATGCTTTGATCACGGACAATTTAAAGTACTTAAATCGAATCAAAGATATTTTTGTTTATTTAAAACACAACAAATAGATATATAACATTTATTAATGTATATAACTATTATAGTTTACAAAATTGGTGAAAATTTATATGTATAAAATAAATTAACATAAAAATATTATAATAATATTTTATTATTATAAGTATAATAAATATTTTACTAAAGTATAACTAAATAATAATTTATTATGAATAAAGATTATGATTAAAATTATTATAATTATGGTATCATATCTGTATATTTGCTATAACTTTTGCGTCACAACTTATATGTTCATTTTATTCGATTTATTGAATGCATTCAGATTAATCGGTTCTGACCTTCTTATTTTTGAACTCTCGCCTTGTGGGCAATGCTTACACCTACTCATTATATTATCACGGCGAAGGCCAGGATTAAGTCACCCGACTAAAAGAAAAAATCTGTATTTAAATAATTTAAAATATTTTGATAATAGTAGAAATAATTACTTTCTTTTTTGAAAATATTTACCTACTTATAAATGTAAATTGACCTACTTCCTAATAATTATTCTTCTCTAAAACTGGCAACGCCTTTGCAATAATTAAAGTTGTCTGATCCATGGATCATGCTTCAATGGACTAATCAGGCCGGACTCACGTCAAGGTTTAACCTTTTGGCTTTACCAACCAATGATTCCTTAAGACGATAAAACATTAAGATTTTAGGTATCACAAGGCTAGATTAAAACATTGAAATTTTTTTGGCATTGGAAATATTTACTAAATAGTATTAAATGAATAAACAAATAATACGACATTGGTTAACCAGATACCGTTTTAATATTTTAGATATTTCAAGAATCTATCGATGTTTCACCGAAGAAAAGATTCCATGCCGTTAAATACAAACAAAATAACGTCAATTTAATTATATCTAAATGAGGACCTGTTTACTCGCAGGTTCTCATCTTGCATCGCTAATAAATATATTTGTTATAAGTCTATTACACTTTGAATACTATTGGTACCCATTACAATTTGTACATTGTGACTTAAAAAAATCATGGTTAACAAGTTACTTAAAACTTACGTCATTGTTAGATATAATTTGACCTCGTTACGGTCACTTGCCAAAATGTGACAAAAATATGTCATTTTAAATAATAAATGATGAGATTATTCTTAACATAATATTTATTACGATTTTTAATGATATAAATATCCAAAGAATTAACTTATTATAAATTATTTATATTTAAGAAGAGACTCTGGGAACTCGAAACTAAATATGCTATTATATAAAAAAAACAAAATATATATGATTTATACCGATATAATTTAATAATCTAATAAATACATCATACATTTATTTACTGATATTTTTAAAATTCTAAACTAAAAAACATTAGAATATGGGGTTGTATCGTTTTAAACGCAGACGATTAGCAGATAATGGAAACGAAAAGACAACTAAATGAGTAATTATTTTTCACCACATCGTTGAAGTGACGCACTATCTACGCGTTAGGAATATGTAAGTGATAAAACTCACTATAACAAAGGATAGACAAAGTTTTATGGCGTAACGAAGTCATCTTCCTATAGGAAGGTCAATTAATAAGAACAAAAGTCACGTAGACCATGCTGAGGCCGCTTTAGAGGCCGTTCTTCCTTCCTTAGGTGACGGAATTGCAGGAACAGGGGTGAAGTGTCAATGCGGATGGTTCTAGTTTAATTTTGAATAACAAATGACATACTATACCTACACATAATACAGTTATCTCCTTACAGACACAAAATAATTATGCAAATGAATGAAAGTGCTACAACTCCAATGTTTATGGACAATACCAAGGATATTGTGACATAAATATTGAACCCAAGTGTAGTTTTTTTACGAAAATATTTAAATAAACTAGTTATAAAACGATAAATATTTTGACAAAATAATATAGATATATCAACAAACGTATTTACAAGGAACACCCGTAAAATGGGGTAATTAACACTGAAACATAGCAATGTTATTATTTCAATCTTCTATATTGTATTTCTATCTGATTAGAAACCCTCATTGAATAATGAAGGTACTTCCCGTTATGTTTATACCTACTCAATATTTCGAAACGTGACTAGAGATAAAAACAACATGTATTTCAATTATATTCACACAATATTATCTTATAAATTCAAAGATTCTAAAGAAATTGTATTATTGTTCTGTTCCAGTATAATAACGATTGGCTCATTAGGATTACTCTTTCTATTCATATTTTTGTGTTTCATAAAATGTCTTCTTTTTAATTTTATTTTGGTCGTAAAGTTCCAATCTAGGGATTTTGAACGTCTTCTTGTTCCGCACTTAATTTTATTTAATTCGGCAATACGTTGTTTTCTGTACACTACTAACCAATCGTCAGAGTTGGTTCTCTTTTTGTTTTCGGGTAACGATTCGTTGCGTGACGTGATGGTGGCCAAACTGGAAGCGCTGGAGAATTCCCCCAGTGTCCGTTGATGTGTCGTGCAAGAAACATCGCGACCCTCCGTCCTCCGAGCCAACCAGTAGTGGTGGGTAATAGGATCCCGCGGACCCCAATGCCTTGATGGAACGAACGATGATTTAAGCTTCTGTGGAGGAAAACATTCTACTTCCTTCAAAATTTTATTATAAGGAAATGTGACCGAAAAGCAAATCTTATGTTAATTCACAAACAAGGTCGTCTGTAAACTAGTGTTTAGGGAAAATTATAGCCACTTCGCATTCAACAAGCAGTTACAAAATTCGCACAGCAAGGTTATAAAGAGATTAACTACCATGTGTATAAGGTCTTACCCCGACGAAATCGTATTGAACTTGATTTGCAACAGATATAGCTGCAAATATGATAAATAATATAATGAATAAACCCGCAGTGACTATAGTTCCCGTGGCTTCCCAGGGCGACTCTATCCAGTTTGATTCGTAAATAAACCAGGACACAGTCCACCAAATTGTAAATGGTGATAGTATTCCGATCGCTGTGCACCACCCTAACACCCAATACTGCCGGAGCTGGCGTCCTATGAGAAATTCAATATCTTCGACCAATACCTTCCAACCTGCAGAGTATAAAGAATAATATATATTTATAAAAACATCTACACTATTAAAGTGAAATATATATATATTGTCTCACTATAATTTTATATTTAAGATCATTAGATTAAGTACTCTGAGTATGCAACATAACACTAACCATAAATGAACACAAAAGCGGATATCTCAGCCAGCGTAACAAGACTTATCATCAGCGGCATAAATACATCCTCCATCAGCGTGAGAGGGGGTTCACCAACTGCGAGGGTGGCCAACGCGGTGCCAGCACCAGCCACCGAGCTACCAATTGACAAGTACCGCCACTTATACCCGCCTACTCGACGAAAGCGATCATACAGGGGATACAGGAATGTAAGCTGTAAGTTTAATTAACACTTAGAATTTTCTTCAAAAGCATAAAGTAAAGCATACGTACTGATATGATTCTTACCATAGTTATAACACCGGAGATAAATAATAAGATAAATACCAATACCAGCCACGCAATACTAAGATTTCGTTCAATGGTAACTTTATATATTTGTACGAGCACTGCTATATTACTGGTTTCTGTGTTCTTGGATCCACCAATCGCGAACCAAAACAACAGTCCAGCCCAACACGTCGCGACATTGGCTCCGACAAATATAAAAGTAGTCCTAAGGAAAGACAAAAATAAAACAAATATCTGTAGCTATCATGTTATTTAAATCCTTTCAACCTATTGGATATAACGTTGTTACAAAAGAAAAAATGTAATGTAATAATTTTTGATGTTGTGGAAATGATTTCTCACCATTGCACGTCGGTATTGGAGTACAATGAATCACCGGAAGATATGAGGTAGCCACCAGCTGTCTGCGTAAAAAGTAAGGACTGTGTTATCGCACCATGCCAAATATGCGGCCTCACGAAGTTAATCCAATCACTTCTTTTGATGAATAACGATACACCCTCGTTCGTCCCGATCGCAGATACTATGATAAGTGCGAGTAAACACACTAATATTCCAAATACATAAAATATCCGTTTCATCAGTTTTACTGGATTGTAAAGGCTGGAATATTACGACGTAAATAAAATTCGAGTACATATCTGTACAATGTATTTAAAATTAAATAATATATCTAACGTACGAACTTATTAAATATGTAAATAAATAAGCAGTAAAATATGAAGCCTCAATAGCCAATGACTTAAGCATATTAGGAAGGTATTGTTAAACAAAAAATGTGGTAACAAAGGGCGATAAATTAAATCCATTACTCACATAAAAGGAAACAGTATCCAAAGCACAATAACAATTAATGCTAGAGCTACGTAATACTCTGGTTGCTCATTCACGGGAGTCAAAAACATTTCGCTGTATACAAAAAAAAATCATATTCAATATTTATCTAACAACCTCTTACCTTGACCGAGGTAATAGAAATATATTTACTTTAAACATATCGAGGAATTGCTTTCAAACTGCATACTGACGTCCTGTAACAGATATAATTAACACGTTATTATTTTAAACGAACACAGAAATAATTATCGATTGTTATTTTTCTAATAAAAATAATATGTAAGTGTTATTTCCTATGACTTTGAAACGTAAACACATTCATAATATTTACGATAGTTCATTTCACAAAAAATTACTTCATTAGTTGAAACTTACTGGCATCTGTATTAAGTCCGTACAATTAGGAACAGAATTGTTTAATGTATAGAAAACATAAGCAGCACACAAGCCAACATAGACAACGGTGTATACGGAGCCCACGAAAGATATCAGCAACCTCATGTAACCTATTCCTGGAAATAAACGCTATTACTTAGTATGGGAAAAAGATTACATAATTGAAAATAATTGTTATTAGAATATGACCAAAAATATATATTTCTAAAAATACTTTCGTATAATTTTATAAATAGAACAAGGTTTATCTTTTTTCAAAGCCTAGAGACACACTGTTTAATATGTCAGAACCTTTAAAAAACGGCACGGCTCGCCACACCCCCACAGCATCTTGCTGGCTGAGCTGTCCCACGGCAAGCTGCAGCAACACAACCGGCAGAGCAACCAGCGCCGCAGCGACAGTCACCGCTAAAGCGGAGCATAGCCCGCCATACCGAAACCCATCCCGCGGAGCCCGCCAGCTACTACTGAAGCTTAGTGCCACGGCCAGCGTGCAGAAGTGCGGTCGGATCAAACGCCAACTTGTCCATTTCTGTTTATTTATTTAACATAACTTTAGAAACTATTTCAAGACGATTTACAAAAAAAACAACGATATAATAGAATTTAAAAGATAAAATCCAAAAACCCTTGATGGACATACAAAAATAAACATTCAAATTAAATTAAATAATAAAAACAAACTTACCTTAAATTTAAAATAACTGATCATCCTTTATTTGAAACATGAACATCACGTAACCTTAGATCACTTAACGGATGTTTGGCAAAATGCATCAATCTATGTTTCCCATCAGTACCTCTGCGCCGTCCCAGATACGGGAGATAACGAGATATCGGAAACGACGTTCAATATATCTCGTGTAGCCGACTTATCGATACAAGACATATGAAGTGCCTCGGATACTATTGTTTGTTTAAAGATAGTACAGTTCTTGGTCTTGCAATGCTATGATTATCATTATGACAATGCATAAAGGTATTTGAATTGACAGCAATCTGTTATTTGTTAATTGACGATTGATCTTCAATGCACTGTTTACTAACAAAGGTTACCTTTAAACTATAAATACGAATTACCGATCAATGCAAAAGTTATAATATAATAGTCTATTTAATCTAATTTCTCAGTTACGAATATATATATATATATAAATTATATAAAGGGTATTCAAATAAAACATTAGGTGTAATTATGTAAGCTTTATTGAAAAATTTCTTATCTAGTTCATAGCCTACAATTTGTTTCATATAGAAGTCTAAAGTGCACCCAATGAGAAGGACATACAATTTCGTGAATATCTATATTATTGTAGAAGTTACCCCAAAGATATAGTTTTATTTAATTCGAAAGATACCATTTTCCTTTATCCCGAAACAGAAAGTCCACTGAAAGTTTCAATACCGTATCTCGATGTTATGTAATCTAATGTCATGTACATGACATAAATATGACGTTACCGAACATTTCCCAACAGTCCACAAGATAGAACAAGAAGAAATTTTCCAAAACTGCAATTACAATTAGACATCGATTTCCATTAAACACATTAATATATTATCTCAATAATCTCTCCAAATTTCCGATCTCAATTGAATTTCTCAAAATGCCTGAATAATGAGATAATGTATGAATATTCAACTAATTTGTAATGTGTTTCCATTACATCGGTGTATGGAGACGCTATTGACGTTCGTACTGCGTATATTAATACATGTATGTATGTTACAACACCTATAGTTTATGCGATAAAATGTGACAACATATATTTATTACATTATGACACCAAGTATATATGGGACTCAAATAAAAAACATCTAATTAAATATGCACATATATAAACTAGAAGTGAAATATCTCCATAATTTGACTGCCTTTTTTCGAAAGTGAAGCCTATAACTGAACCAAAATTATTGACTGTTAATTTAATTACAAAATTTTAATTAATTTAATAAAATTTTAACACATTATAGCATTGTACGATTCGATTTTCCAATTCTCAGACAAGATTCAAAGACATGTATGCTTTGAAAAAGTTTGCTTATGCCGTAAGAGATTTATGAGGATTGAAAAATCGGCTCAAATCGATTTAAAAAATCACAGTTATAATTAACTATTAATAACATAAAAAGGAGACAGGGGTCGGTACACAACATCAATAATTGTTACTTCATTACAACTATAATTAATATATCATAGAATAATATAATATGCCTACAGTTGGCATCGGACACCCGTCTGCGCGAACTATTAACATATTAATTAGAGCAGACCTCCTCTCAACAGATAAAGATCAATTACAGCTCATACAGGTATTAGAGTGCTAGATAGATAGATAGATAGATGAAACAGTTGAGAGTAAAGCCAAACAAAATATAAAACAACAATAAAAATTATTATCATTAATAAACAAGGAACATGAGTTTTAAAGAAGCATTAATCAACGAGATAAACCTTGTTTAACAATTATAGTATGGATATAATTATGACCAAAGTCGAAATTATTTTAAGTATTCACTCAATTAAATCTAATATCAACCCGTTATTTTACTTGGCGGTATAGATCGCTTTACAATTATATTATGAAAACTATACAAATATGGACTTAATTTGCTGATAAGGAACTAATAATCACAGAAACTAATCCCCCCCCCCCCTTCCTCCCGAGCCGATCTTTATAATTGTGACAATAACCAACTTGTATAGAAATGATTTTACACACTTTTAACAAAAAGATTATTAATTTCAACGTAATTTAAATGAACATAAATTAAATGATATATAATATTTAATAAATAATTATAAAAGTAAATTAATGAAATAAAATCCTAATACTTCCATGTTGTGCTCGACAATGGTATAGAGATGATCAGAAAAGCTTCTAACCATTTTAACCGCTGGGTGTCTTTTATTATTTCTAGATATTTATTTCTTCTTTTGGACAATTCCTTTGTTTATACTTGGTATATCGTATAAACTCTTGGGAGCTATATCGATTATGTGTATGTATGTCTACGCCTAGAAGCAAGTGTACTAAGTGCTAGAACATCTTGATATTACGAACTTAATGATTCAAATATCTCATCTTTGTAGGTCTTACAAAATCAATGTTATTCCGTTGTCTATTCGTCATTTTAGCGGACGATCCAATAAAGTATAAATTGCATAATTATTTTAGGCTTTTTTATTTATTTGTCAAATGTTAGTAAGGTTCGAGTGTGTAGATAACATATCATATATACTTTATTTTGAATAATGTAATAAGTTAATAATTTTTACACAGTGGATTGAATGTATTGCAGTCTAACCTTCCCAAATGAAATGTTCAAAAATAATCTTATTAGTTAATTACAATATACACCTCTACCTAACATACGATTAATCTTAATACATCTTAGGTGTGATGTACGTATCAATAGAGAATATACGAGTAACTATGCATCAATTGACCTACAGTACAATTAAGTGTACAATGCTCCAAAAATCCATCTCTATAAAAACTTTCCGTATAAATACAGCACGTGGAGGGCATGTCATTACAACAGTCGTTATTATTAAGGGTGTCGATTTTGGGATTAAAAATGACATTTAGTCAAAGCCGATTTAGTATCCTAATATCCTAATATATAATTAGGATATTGTTTATTTGTTGTTGGTGTTTAGAATGCGTGCGCGTGTCTACAGACGCCGCACCCGAGCGCGAACTCCTCCCCGGTGGGCGGATGCTGCACGTGTAAGGGACACTCCTCCGCAGTACCGGGTAACTGCTCGCCCTTCGGACCTAAAACATATTTACATGACGTGATTTAAAATTAAATCCAAATAGAATCCAATAATACACTTACCGGTGATGTTTACAAAATAAATTGATATAAATTATTATAATATTTCATTGATGAAGATTGCACAATGCAATCTTCATCTTTCTTCAATGGGCTTATTAACCAACCATTACTGCTATAGTGAACAGTGACAGAAACACACCTGCTGGGCATTGAGGAAGCAAGTGTCTGGGTATGTTGGTGACGCGTTGGAAATCATCGTGACACGAATTGCAGAAATGCGACGTGCCAAAACAGAAGAATACTGCCACCTGTAATAAAGTGAAGTGATAAATGTATTAATTTTATAAACTTTTCACCAATAAATAAAAATACTATATTCTTAGGAGAGTAAATAAAGTCATATACATACCGAACAGCAGTAGCGGCATTTGTATTCTAAAAAGTCGGCTCCGTGTTTAGGACAGGTTCGTGCTCCAGCCACGTCGCTGCAGGCGCCGCACACCAGCTCCGATGGCTCCCACCAGCCGCTGGACTCCGCCTCGCAGCGTGCCAACCCGCCGAAGTACGCCTGAGTTACATATATAAATCATCTTCAGCATAACAAATAAATCTTCCATGATGTGAACTTAAAGCATATAAATAACGCCTTAGAAAAGCTTCAAAGTATTATTAATGATACCACTTCTGGCCAATATGTTGACATTGTGATCATTAGAGAATTAATACCACGATCTGTGATACATATTTTAAGTATACAACCATGACAAAAATAAATAACATTAATAAGAACTGACCTTGCCACACTTATGGCATACATAATATGCATAACGCTCCATAGCATAGGTGGCGGGGTCAGCCTGGGCCCGGCTGTGGGAACCGCCCGCTGCCATTCCCTCGTACTCCAGACGCATCAGCGCCTTACGTTTCACCTCATCGCGTAGATTGCGAATCGTTGTCAAAAGCTCCTCTAATGTCCAATGATTCATGTCCTCCTGGTAACATTAGATACCAAATACTAAATTTTTTTCAATATCAGCTTTCATATGCTTAAATGTTCAAAATGTTTATTTTATTAAAGTTTATAATAGTACTATGTTAAAATAAATTTTAACAAACAAATATTTATTTGAGATTGTTTTATATAATACCCTTACCTTGCATATAGGACATTGTGAGAATGAGAAGGTAATACGCGGCCCCACCCATTTGTTAGCAAGTACTTTCTTGCAACAATGCAAATGGAAAACGTGACCACAGCTCAGCTGTAGAAAAAAAATTAGTAAATTTCGTTACAATTAAAACGCTATCTTTTTTAAACAAATAATAACCAAGCCGTAAATCTTCTTATACAGATAATGTAAATTTATGTTTTATTTAAAATTCCTTCGTTTTTATTTTGTTTATAAAAATATCAAAATTATAAAATATTCACTATTGAGCACTCTTTTAACAACTAGCCAACGATGCTATAAAATACTGCAATAGCAGCTTGCTCCTCCCATCTATGACTCAAGTGAATAATCATACATTAGACGGCACAGCTAGCCTTGTTGTTTTTGACGTTCACTCAGGTATCTCAACCTAGCGACGTTAGCATACCTATCATACCCCGGGTATAAACTAGAACATCATTTTATACGTCGCCTTCAGAATTTTGAAGATCGGGATCTATTACCACTCTGGCTGCACGTAGACATGGACAATCGTGTCAGGGACAACGCGTATACGCTACAGGTCCAACAGTGATAATGCAGAAACGGATAAACTTTTCAGCCATGGCTAAGCGAAGATTGACGATCTGCTTTCACAGACTCCCTCTTCCGAAGTCGTAGTCTTCGGGGACTTGAATGCGCACAATACCGATTGGCTATGAACGACTATGGGAAGAGATCTGTGTTTAACTTTGCTCTGGCAAATGGTCTGTCCCAGTCGGTTAAGATGCACACTTTTCTACCAGACGTGGACAGCCATATGCCCTCCTTGCTGGATCTTCGGTTGACTACACCTCCAGGAAAGTACCAGGTCACTGTTGAGGCATCCCTAGGTGCCTTTGATCACTGTCTAGTACAAAGTGTAGTGCCCATTCAACATCTGGCTTGTTTAAAAAAGGGAATAGCTTGGACCCAGCTAACTACAGACACGTTACCTCTCTTCTCTAATTAACCGACAGCTCCTAACGTACCTCGAGGATCATCAGTTGATCAATGACCGACAATATAGCTTTCGCCATGGTCGATCGAAGGTAGAATAAACTCCCTTCGACGGTATTTCCAAATAAGATAAGATAAGAGATAAGTTTCTATTTCTTTAGTGTCCCCTTTAAAACAACAAACCTTTAAATATTTATATGTTAGTTGTTAACTAAGTGGCTTCGATTATAGTGATGTTTTTACTGTAGTTATAACAGAAGAAACGCACCTATATCGCTCGATATAAGCAGATTATTGTAGTTATGTTTAATGTTAATACTAATAAAATGAATAAAACAAAGTAATAAAAAGATCTAATATATTCATTTTACTTTATAACATTTATTATCCAACCAATGAAAGGGCTAACCGGTGTGATTATACCAATATACGATTTTATTTTAGAACTTGGAAACACACCACTTTTTCGGAAGTTTTGGAAGTCTGAACCCGTATTTACACCCACAATGCCAGAGTAATGGATGACTGGTCCTCCAGAATCTCCTGGGCTCAGAGGTGTCCACTTTTCACAGATACCCGCTAAGCAATAATTAGGAGAAATAAGAGTATTGCATTTTATAATCATTGCATTTACTACTTGTAGTGGTTTATTAAGTGACAGCGTGCTATTGAACCCACCATAATCATCTAACATTAATCCGAATCCAACTGCAGATATTTCAACTCCATATAGAGTGGAGAAATCTACGGGGCTTACTCTTGCGTAGTCAGAAAGAGATATTTCCTCACTTTTTAAAATGCCTATGTCGTTATGAGTAATATCAGATCGATAAAACCAGTTATAATTAGGATGCTTAATCATGGATATTACTTTAACCAAAGCCATTTTTGTATCGGAGGGATTATAACGTAAAACCAAATTTGTACCGTCCAATTTGTTTAAATATTCCATTACAAATATACAGTGTGCTGCAGTCATGCTCCAATTAGGTTTAATGCAAGCACCCGTGCATATATGTGTATGAACTGTCGACCCATTTTTTCCTAATATTTTCGCTTCTATTCCTACAACATAAGGATATTCTCCAGGCAATGCATCACGACCCCCAACTATGCGTAAAGAATGTCTTTTGGAATTCATATTCTTCAAAATAGCACACAGAGTATATTTTATTACCAATATATTTAATATTAAAATAAACCGTACCGATAACATTGTGTTGTTTGTGAATTTATATTTTTTATGATTTTACAGTTTGTACATAAAACACTTTTTTATTTTATTTTAATATCTCAGGACGTCAAATATTATTAAAATTGAAATATGGTTTCATGAAATGATATTTTACCCAACTACATAATAATTTTATTTTCTATTTCTAATAATATATTAGCTTATGCAGGCAACATTTACTTTAAATATTGACAAACTGTTTAAAGATTACATCGCGAAGACAGGCTATAGAAAACATCAAGAAAACATAGTTATGGGACTAATCTGCTACTTAAAAAGAGATAAAGGAGGTAAAAGATTCTGATAAAAATAACATTTTGCATAAAATGAGGTTTGGTTTCAGTGCAGGTCGCTCAACAACAGATGCTGGTCTTAAGTTATTGCTGAATATTACCGAAGTTTGGGAGGTGTAATCATAAGATGCTCACAAGATTATCTGTGATTTATCGAAGGTATTCGATTGATACGGCGTGAAACTCCAATTAGAAAATTACATAATAATAATAGAATTAGAACTAAGGCCCTTGATTTGATTAGTGCATATCCTAATGAAAGAATTTAGAAAGTAGATGTGAATGAAAGGTATTTCTCTGGTACATTGGTCAAAAAACCTTTTTTGTTCCTCATTTATATAAATGGCTTGCCTTACTTTGAGGGAAAGTGTTGTATGTGAATGAGACTTCTCATCAATCATTAATTGCCGATGTCAACAATGCACTCTCTGAAGTTGAAGAATAGTATAACGTTAATAATAAAGCTATTGCTAAAGGACAGAAAACAAAATATATTGAATATACTTTACCTAAGGTCAAAGACAATCAAACCCAATGTACTATTAATAATGAGGGACTATATTTAGTTAATTTTACTGTATTTTACCTCAGATTATTATTAACTCACATGCAAAATTGGAGTTGGACTTTCATATATGTGATTAATCGAACATTTGTTCTGCCACTTATTTCCATTATTTTCAACTGTACTTTCATAAGATTCAACTGATATTTTTATTTCAATTACTATCCTGAGATACCTACTCATATCGTCGAATATTACTCGTTTATTGTCGATGATTTTGCTTGTAATTTTCTTATATTCAACATTTCAATTAAGACAAAAAAACAAAAATATATATTTTTTAAACTTAGTATGTATGCCTTTTATTTAACAACATTTACAATCCAGTCGATGTAAGGGCTAACCGGTGTAATCATACCAATATACGATTTTATTTCAGAACTTGGAAGCAAAAAAGTTTTTCTGAATATTCGGAATTCTGAACCCGAATTTACACCTACAATGCCAGAGTAATGGATGACTGGTCCTCCAGAATCTCCTGGGCTCAGAGGTATCCACTTTCCACAGATACCCGCTAAGCAATAAGTAGGAGAATAAATAGTTCTGCATTTTATAATCATTGCATTTACTACTTGCAGTGGTTTATTAAGTGACAGAGTGCTATTGAACCCACCATAATCATCTAACATTAATCCGAATCCAACTGCAGATATTTCAACTCCATATAGTGTGGAGAAATCTACAGGGCTTACTCTTGCGTAGCGAGAAAGATATATTTCCTCATTTTTTAAAATACCTATGTCGTTATGAATAAAACTGTCTGACGTGTCATAGTTAGGATGCATTACCATAGAAATTACTTTAACAAAAGTCACTTTTTTATCGGATGGATTATAACGTAAAACCAAATTTGTATCTTCCATCTTGTTAAAATATTCCATTCCAAATATACAGTGTGCTGCAGTCATGCTCCAATTAGGTTTAATGCAAGCACCCGTGCATATACGTGTATGAACTGTCGACCCATTTTTTCCTAATATTTTCGCTTCTATTCCTACAACATAAGGATATTCTCCAGGCAATGCATCACGACCCCCAACTATACGCAACACTTCTCTTTTTGAATTCATATTCTTCAAAATAGCACACAGAGTACATTTTATTGTTAATATATTTAGTAATAAAATATACCGTACCGATAACATTGTGGTGTTGATGAATTGAGAATTTTTATGATTCCATATACATAAAACACTATTTCATTTTATTTTATTTTAATATCTCAGGATGAAATTTGGTTTTATGAAATTATTTTTTATTTTACGTAATTACATTATAATTTTATTTTATAATTCTAATAATATATTAGTTCATGCAGGCAGCATTTACTTTAAATATTGACAAACTGTTAAAAGAGTAGATAGCGAAGATAGAAAATAGAAAACATCAAATAAACATAGTCATGGGACCAATCTGCTACTTAAAAAGAAATGAGACAGGTAAAAGATTCATACAATATGCTATAGAATATAAATTTACAATAATCAACACAATATTTAAGAAAAAGATTAAAATCTTGTGGACGTGGATTTCACCCGATATAAACACTAAGAACCAGATAGACTTTATTTCGTTGCTGCAACGGAAGATTATTTGCCAACATTGAGAATCGATATTCCAAGCTATCTACGATCGAATCGATCGAACTATGACTCTAGGGAATCGTAAAAAAGGTGATCTGCTTTCAATGAAACCTCAAGAGATAAAAGTCCAGGCCGCAACAACATTCCAAGCGAAACGTTAATATGTGTAAAATATCCGCTGCTAACCCATATCCCATATTATATGAAATAAAATCCTGGGATTAGAGGAAATACCTAAAAACTAGGCAGTCACAAATAATCCTATTGTATAAAAAGAGAGACCCCACAGACATGAATAACTACTACTACTACTACTACTACTATGTTTACCACTACTACCACTACTAAATTTTCAAGCTCCACAACTGCCCAACCTCTTCAACTCCACAACCGCTCTGACATTAGTTGTGGACAATGTAGATATCAATGTTATATTAATTTTAATTTTAAGATAGTTAATGTCCAAAAAAATAATAAATGTTTTAAATTTATTAGTATTAAGAAGACAAGTGATCTATGAATATCTGTTACCATACTTAGGCTACTAATAGACATTGTAAGACTAATAGATGCTGTTGTTGTTGTTTGGTATGTTTCCTGATCTAATGAAACATTATAAAATAACACCATTATTTAAATCCGGCAGTACATTAGATCCAATCCATTTATACACCATATTCAATATTTAGTTACACAATCTAATAAAAATAGCCTTTTGAGTAAAATGTAATTTAGGTGCACTGCAGGTCTCTCAACAACAGACGCTGGTCTTGAATTATTGCTGAATATTACCGAAGTACGGAAAGTGTAATCATAAGATGCTCAAAAGATTATCTGTGATTTATCGAAGGTATTCGATTATTACGGCGTAAAACTCTAAAGAGAAAATTACATCATTATGGAATAAGAACTAAGGCCCTTGATTTGATTAGTGCATATCCTAATGAAAGAATTCAGAAAGTAGATGTGAATGAAACATATTTCTCTGGTACATTGGTCAAAATACCTTTTTTGTTCCCTATTTATATAAACGACTTGCCTCACTTTGTGAGGAAAAACATGGGAGAGTATTGTATGTGGATGAGACTTTTCATACTTTTAAGATTACTAGATAACAATCAGTAATTGATGATGTCAACAACGCAAACGCTACTGCTAAACGACAGAAAACAAAATATATTGAATTGACTTTATCAAACGTCATACACATTCAAAACCAATGTGATAATAAATAATGAAGACCTAGATTTAGTTAATTCTACGTTGTTTTACCTCATATTATCAGTAAATCAGATGCAAAATTGGAGTTGGACTCTCATATATGTGATTGTTCTGCCCCAAAAGCAGCTCAAAGAGTACGCCAGTTAACAAACGCTGAATTCAAAATTATAGATCTTTACAATCAATAGATTTATAAAAAAATAATTTATGTACATTTAATTACTAAAACATTACTTAAAAAAATAATTTACACAAAATTAATACCAGAAATAAAAAAAAAACTTCGGCCTTCACTAGACTCCATAAAGTACGCTATACGGATCATTTGTATAGTGTATATGTTTTTTCAATAAAGTCCCCAGTTAATGCCATAAATTTGCCAGTACATAAATTTAAATCAACGACTTATCAACATGATGCAGATGGTTCTAGTTGTCCGTAAATTGCTAATAAAATATTGACCTTTGTGAAACAGTGATCACTATTTCCTTATTTCCATTATTTTCAACTGTACTTTCATAAGATTCAACTGATATTTTTATTTCAATTACTATCCTGAGATACCTACTCATATCGTCGAATATTAGTCGTTTGCTTGTAATTTTTTATAATCAAATTTTTAAATTGAGATAAAATTAAAAAAAAACAAAAATAATGAAACAAAAATAATAAATTTTCAAAGTTAGTATATATTTACTTTATTTAATATTAATAACATTTACTATCCAATCGATAAAAGGGCTAACGGGTGTTATTATACCAATGTACGATTTTTTAGAACTTGGAAACACACCAATTTTTCTGATATTTTGGAAGTCTGAACCCGTATTTACACCCACAATGCCTGAGTAATGGATGACTGGTCCTCCCGAATCTCCTGGGCTCAGAGGTATCCACTTCTCACAGATACCCGCTAAGCAATAATTAGGAGAAATAATAGTTCTGCATTTTATAATCATTGCATTTACTACTTGCAGTGGTTTATTAAGCAAGATGGTGTTATTAAGCTCATCATAATCATCTAACATTAATCCGTATCCAACTGTGGATATTTCAACTCCGTATAAACTATAGAAATCTACAGGACTTACTTTTGCGTAACTAGAAAGAAATATTTCCTCATTTTTTAAAATACCTATGTCGTTATGAATAAAACTGGGTCGAGAGGAACTGTCATAGTTAGGATGCATTACCGTAGAAAATACTTTAGCAAAAGCCACTTTCGTATGGGATAGATTATATCGTAAAACGAAATTTGTAACTTTCGACTCGTTCAAAGATTCCATTTGAAGTATACAGTGTGCTGCAGTCAGGCTCCAATTAGGTTTAATGCAAAAACTCGTACAGAAAAAAGTATTGATTGTTTTGTCTTTCTTTACTATTACAGCTGCTATTCCTAAAACATAAGGATATTCTCCAGGCAATGCATCACGACCTCCAACTATACGCAACACTTCTCTTTTTGAATTCATATTCTTCAAAAGAGCACATAAAGTATATTTTATTACCAATATATTTAATATTAAAATAAACCGTAACGATACCATTGTATTGTTTGTATGACTTTACAATTTGTACATAAAACACTATTTTATTTTATTTGAATATCTCAGGATTTCAAATATCATTAAAATTGAATTATGGTTTTATGAAATGATATTTTACCCAACTACATAATAATTTTATTTTCTATTTCTAATAATATATTAGCTCATGCAGGCAACATTTACTTTAAATATTGACAAACTGTTTAAAGATTACATCGCGAAGACAGGCTATAGAAAACATCAAGAAAACATAGTTATGGGACTAATCTGCTACTTAAAAAGAGATAAGAGGTAAAAGATTCTAATAAAAATAACCTTTGGCATAAAATGTAGTTTGGTTTCACTGCAGGTCGCTCAACAATAGATGCTGGTCTTGAGTTATTGCTGAATATTACCGAAGTACGGAAAGTGTAATCATAAGATGCTCACAAGATTATCTGTGATTTATCGAAGGTATTCGATTGATACGGCGTGAAACTCTAATTAGAAAATTACATCATTATGGAATTAGAACTAAGGCCCTTGATTTGATTAGTGCATATCTTAATGCAAGAATCCAGAACGTAGATGTGAATGAAAGGTATTTGGTCTCTGGTACATTGGTCAATAAACCTTTTCTATTCCTCATTTATATAAATGACTAGCCTTACTTTGTAGGAGAGTGTTGTTTGTGGATGAGACTTCTCTTACTTTTAAGGTTAATAGACAGCAATCAGTAATTGACGATGTCAACAATGCTCTCTCTGGAGTTGTACAATAGTATAACGTTAACAGTAACGCTATTGCTAAACGAAAATATATTTAATTTACTTTACCATACATCAAAGACATTCAAAACCAATTTTATATTAATAATGAGGGACTATATTTAGTTAATTCTACTGGGTTTTACCTCAGATTGTCATTAACTCACATGCAAAATTGGAGTTGGACTCTCATGTATGTGATTAATCGAAAATATATTCTGCCATTTATTTCCATTATTTTCAACTGTACTTTCATTACATTCAACTGATATTTTTATTTCAATTACTATCCTGAGATACCTACTGATATCGTCGAATATTAGTCGTTTATTGTCGATGATTTTGCTTGTAATTTTCTTATATTCATCCTTTTAAATTAAGACAAAGAAACAAAAATATATATTTTTTTTAAACTCAGTATGTATGCATTTTATTTAACAACATTTACAATCCAATCGATTTAAGGGCTAACCGGTGTAATTATACCAATATACGATTTTATTTCAGAACTTGGAATCACAAATGTTTTTCTGAATATTCGGAAGTCTGAACCCGTATTTACACCCACAATGCCAGAGTAATGGATGACTGGTCCTCCAGAATCTCCTGGGCTCAGAGGTATCCACTTTCCACAGATACCCGCTAAGCAATAATTAGGAGACATAATAGTTCTGCATTTTATAATCATTGCATTTACTACTTGCAGTGGTTTATTAAGTGACAGAGTGCTATTGAACCCACCATAATCATCTAACATTAATCCGAATCCAACTGCAGATATTTCAACTCCATATAGTGTGGAGAAATCTACGGGGCTTACTCTTGCGTAGCTAGAAAGATATATTTCCTCATTTTTTAAAATACCTATGTCGTTGTGAGTAAAACTGTCTGACGTGTCATAGTTAGGATGCATTACCATAGAAATTACTTTAACAAAAGTCACTGTTTTATCGGATGGATTATAACGTAAAACCAAATTTGTATCTTCCATCTTGTTAAAATATTCCATTCCAAATATACAGTGTGCTGCAGTCATGCTCCAATTAGGTTTAATGCAAGCACCCGTGCATATACGTGTATGAACTGTCGACCCATTTTTTCCTAATATTTTCGCTTCTATTCCTACAACATAAGGATATTCTCCAGGCAATGCATCACGACCCCCAACTATGCGTAAAGAATGTCTTTTGGAATTCATATTCTTCAAAATAGCACACAGAGTATATTTTATTACCAATATATTTAATATTAAAATAAACCGTACAGATAACATTGTGTTGTTTGTGAATTTATAATTTTTATGATTTTACAGTTTGTACATAAACACTATTTTATTTTATTTTAATATCTCAGGACGTCAAATATTATTCAAATTAAAATATGGTTTCATGAAATGATATTTTACCCAACTACATAATAATTTTATTTTCTATTTCTAATAATATATTAGCTCATGCAGGCAACATTTACTTTAAATATTGACAAACTGTTTAAAGATTACACCGCGAAGACAGGCTATAGAAAACATCAAGAAAACATAGTCATGGGACTAATCTGCTACTTAAAAAGAGATAAGAGGTAAAAGATTCTAATAAAAATAACCTTTGGCATAAAATGTAGTTTGGTTTCAGTGAGGGTCGCTCAACAACAGATGCGGGTCTTAAGTTATTGCTGAATATTACCGAAGTTTGGGAGGTGTAATCATAAGATGCTCACAAGATTATCTGTGATTTATCGAAGGTATTCGATTGATACGGCGTGAAACTCCAATTAGAAAATTACATCATTATAGACTTAGAACTAAGGCCCTTGATTTGATTAGTGCATATCCTAATGCAAGTATCCATAAAGTAGATGTGAATGAAAGGTATTTGGTCTCTGGTACATTGGTCAATAAACCTTTTCTATTCCTCATTTATATAAATGACTTGCCTTACTTTGTAGGAGAGTGTTGTTTGTGGATGAGACTTCTCTTACTTTAAAGGTTAATAGACAGCAATCAATAATTTCCGATATCAACAATGCACTCTCTGAAGTTGAACAATAGTATAACGTTAATAATAAAGCTATTGCTAAAGGACAGAAAACAAAATATATTGAATATACTTCACCAAAGGTCAAAGACAATCAAACCCAATGTACTATTAATTAATGAGGAACTGGATTCAGTTAATTCTACTGTGTTTTACATCACATTGTCATTAACTCACATGCAAAATTGGAGTTGGACTCTCATATGTGTGATTTGTCGAACATGCTTTGTTCTGTCCCAAACGCAGCTCAAAGAGAACGCCAGTTGACAAACGTTGAATTCAAAATTATCGATGTTTACAATCAATATATTTATGAAAATGTATATTATGTACATTTCATTACTAATAAATTACTTTAAAAATATATTTTACCCAAAATTAATACTAGAAATAAAAAAAATACTCTGTCCTTCACTAGACTTCATAAAGTAAGTTATTCCTTAGGATTATTTGTATAGCGTAGACGTTTTTACAATAAAGTCCCCATTTAATGCCATAAATTTGTCTGCACATAAATTTAAATAATACATTAAAAGGGATTTGATAAAAATTACATTATTGTGTAAAAAATTACATTAACAATGGTATGACCTGGAAATTAATTTTATTTAAGTGATAACCTAGCAAACTACGCAATTTGTTCCGACGCAGTTTGTTTCTCTTGTAATATCAAGTGACTGAATCACACCGCTTCCTTAGAGGTCCTCCTTCAAATACGGCGAAGGGTATGATAACTGATCCTTGCGCTATTTCGTGAACGGGTGCTGCTTACTGTGACTTGCTAACGACGGATTTCTTTTTTTTTTTATTATTAACTAATCATTAAAGCGGCTTATCAACATAATGCAGATGGTTCTAATTGTCCGTAAATTGCTAACCAAATATTGACATTCGTGAAACAGTGATCACTATTTTCTTATTTCCATTATTTTCAACTGTACTTTCATAACATTCAACTGATATTTTTATTTCAATTACTATCCTAAAATACCTACTCATATCGTCGAATATTAGTCGTTTATTGTCGATGATTTTGCTTGTAATTTTCTTATATTCAACTTTTTAAATTAAGACAAAAAGATAAAAATTATAAATTTTTAAAATTAGTATATATGCATTTTATTTAACAACATTTACAATCCAGTCGATGAAAGGGCTAACCGGTGTAATTGTACCAACACTTGTTTTTAGAGGAAAATCTTTGTTTTTGTAATTGTAGTTGTCGTCTCCCGTATTTATACCCACAATGCCAGAGTAATGAATGACTGGTCCTCCAGAATCTCCTGGGGCCATAGCAGTCCATTTTCCACAAGGCCCCGTTAAGCAGAAATTAGGAGAAATAAAGGTATGGCATTTTATAATCATTGCATTTACTACTTGCAGTGGTTTATTAAGCAAGATGGTGTTATTAAGCTCACCATAATCATCTAACATTAATCCGTATCCAACTATGGATATTTCAACTCCGTATAAAGTATAGAAATCTACAGGACTTACTTTTGCGTAACTAGAAAGAAATATTTCCTCATTTTTTAAAATACCTATGTCGTTATGAAAACGAGGTCGAGAGGAACTGTCAAAGTTAGGATGCATTACCGTAGAAAATACTTTAGCAAAAGCCACTTTCGTAGGGGATAGATTATATCGTAAAACGAAATTTATAACTTTCGACTCGTTCAAAGATTCCATTCGTTGTACACAGTGTGCTGCAGTCAGGCTCCAATTAGGTTTAATGCAAAAACTCGTACAGAAAAAACTATTGATTGTTTTGTCTTTCTTTACTATTACAGCTTCTATTCCTAAAACATAAGGATATTCTCCAGGCAATGCATCACGACCTCCAACTATACGCAACACTTCTCTTTTTGAATTCATATTCTTCAAAATAGCACACAGAGTACATTTTATTGTTAATATATTTAATAATAAAATATACCGTACCGATAACATTGTGGTGTTTGTGAATTTAGAATTTTTATGACTTTTCAGTTTTTAGATAAAATACTATTTTATTTCATTTTATTTTAATATCTCGGAACGTTAAATATTAAAACTTAAATAAGTTTTTGTATATTTATATTTTACCCAGTTCCATAATAATTTTGTTTTTTATTTCTGATAATATATTCACTCATGCATCTAACAGTGTACTCATCACCTTCTAACGACTTACTATGTTTATATAAATTATTATTTAAAGCTTGACCTCAGTATTATAACATTTTTTTAAAATCTGGATGGAGCTTAATTTTTAGCTTTTTAAGAGAATCTAATCGCTTGAAAAATACATTAATTTAAAAACCGTGAACTTTTTATATTACTATTATTAAAAAATATGAGGTAATAAATGCTTTAAGAATAAAAATTGTCACTAGCTATGGCAAACATGTAGCGATATCAAATAAACCTTATAATATCTGGTACTTATAATTTGCTATATTTTGTACGGAGAACTCAAATTTCTACTGTATATTTCTTACTCAAATTCTTGATACCTGATGAAAAATCATAATAGTTATAATATGATCAAATTAATAAGTAAATACAACAAATGGTATAAATTTTAAAATTTGGTTTTTATTCATTTTATTTAACAGCATTTAGTTATCATTAAGCACGTCTAGCAATAATCCAGTACGAACTGTATATATTTCTTGCACATATGAAGTACAATAATCGCCTTATCCTTCCGTAACTAGAAAGAGTTGTTAATGGCTCAGTTTAAAATACTTATTTCTAAACTAGAGAACTCTTCTTATAATTAGGACTCATAACTATAGAGAGTAGTTTAACATAAGCTGCTGCTATAAGTATGATGTAGACTTCTCATTGTCTTGATCTATTTAAGTTTCCATACCAAATACACAATAGTTCGGTCGGGCTCCAAGTAAAATTAATTCAAACACGTCAGTATTAATAAAACGCATATTCGAAAGGCATATTCTTACTACTTATTTCTACTTTAAAATGTTGAGTACATTTTATTGTATATATATTTAATATTTAAGTATATAACACAGATAACATTGTTTCGTTAACGTTTTATGCACCAATTTCATGAATACAATGTATGTAAAACAATATTTGATGTAATTCAAATATGGTATTGTTTATTGAATTTGATATGTGAACCTTGTAGTTGTTGTTTTTCTTGTTTCGAGAAGGTTTAAAATTGTTTATAGTAAAACGAGATTTTATTGTTATTATATATTTTTTTAAGTAATCTTTAATTCGTAGTTCGTATTTAAATACAGAAATTGATACGTAATTTATAAGGATGTCTTTTATTTTGATGTCAAAAATTTATGCACCGGTTTTGAAGTTAATGTAATGTATGCGGGTTTAAATAATTAAATAATACATATATGTCTCTACTGACCTGTATAGCGGGTGCGGCCTGCAGTGGGTCGGTGAAGCATATCATGCACATGTCGTCTGCATCCTGACGCAGCGCCTCCGAGCCCGCGCACGAGAACAGGCACGGGAGACACGTGGACTCGTCGCGTACACCGCCGCACGCGTGCCCGCACCCGAGCACGCGCGAACATGCCTCCCGACCGTGCTCCTGTTAACAAACATTAACAATAATTAAAAACAAGTAATAAAGTTAATCAGCAATTATCAATATTCGGTGACTAGTCGTATTGCTAGCCACGAATTTACTTTTTCTTATTACTAACTAATTATTAGGCCGGCTTATCGAATTGATTGCGATGGTTTTAGTTGTTCGCACACAGCCCACTAAACATATTGACGTTTGTGAAACAGTGGTCACATTAAAAAAGAAACGTGGATGAGTTTGTTCTGTGGTTCTCGTATCCTCGGGCTACGTACGGTATCAAAATAGGCACTCCTGTCTCTCCTATTTGACGTACATATGTGATCATTGGTATGGATTTGAAGTGGAAATATATAAATAATCAAATTAATATTTGTGTTGACGTAAAACATAATTTTACCTGACATTGTTGGTCGGCGCAAACGTTTCCGATAGCAAGTAGCCCGGAAGTCCCGCGCGCTCCGCAGAAGCGGCAGATGCCGGCCAGTAGCACCGTGCCATCAGCCGCGCCCGCACCACCCGCGCTACTTGCCGCCACTGCGCCTTCATCACCAGAGTTCTCAATTGCGCGGAACTCCACCAATGCTTTCAGTGTGCGTCGATCCACAAGCAACAGTAACCAGAACATTTTGGCACGTCCACAACCCTCGTGGATATCGATACGAATTGTGCTCTCTTCTTCTTTGCATATCTTTAAAACCAAATTTAAGACAAAAAATTTATTTCTGAGAAAATACAAAACTTTTTAAAAATTATATAATTGAACAAACATGCATAATATTTTTATAATTAAGAGAAATAACACAAGGCAATTGTTATATTGAATGTATCATTATTATTAGTGACCTGACGCTGGTGATTACGCGCCGCTCGGTTGAGATGCAGAAAGCGGTCGCACTCGGCGCAGAGCGGCCCACAGGTCTGGCACTCGATGACCGCCAGCGTATTGCCGTCGTCGTGGTTAGAGCAGAATGACCGGGCTTCGGTAACGGAGTCGCGGTTGCGGGAATCACGACCATCGCTGGAGCCGTTCATCCTGGAAAGAATATGCAATTTGAGGTATATAACAAACAGTTATTTAAATTTCAAAGTGATGCAAACATTTAATATAAGAACAATATCTCACTGTTCAATGTGATTGTGATCGCAGACACACAAGGCTGCCAGTGCGAGCCAAACGGTGGGCAGAGATATACAGCGAGGAGGTCGTCTATCAGCGTCCTCCATCTGCGCCACCGAGCACACGTACCGTCCGAGTGCGCTTCTAGTCTCCATGCCCCACGAATCGGACACTTTATCCTGAAATATTGGTGATACACAATTAGAAATATATATTATTTTATAATTAGTTTACCGTAGTTGCATATATATTTAAATGCCTCTAATAGTAGTAAATTACCTCAGCCATATCAGTGAGTAGCTTAGCCACTAGATGAGCGTGTTTCTTTGTGGTCTCCCCTCTCATGAACCACACGGCGGGGAAAGTGGGTGCGACGCTGCCGCCCAGCGTGACGGTGCCCGGACTCGTTGACCCTGACCCCTTCACCTTCACTTGCACCGTGATCGCCTTTCCCACGTAGCAAACCAGGTGGTCCAACAGACTTACTCTGCTCATACATGGATTGGTAGTTTATTAACAATAACACTTGTTTCAAATAAATATCTATCAAAATTAAAAATTAGTTTCCAATAATTTATTGTAAATAAATATTTCTCACTGTGTTGTAATGTCTCCACCAAAATTAAGTGCAGAAAGCATTCTATGTGGCGGCACCTCAGCTATAATTCGTCGCAGTAGAGAGATGACCTGTGAAGACAACAGGATAACATTAAATCGTCTACAAGTCTCCTGGGATTATTTATTTTAAACTATTATAAAAATATCATTTAGGTATGTATTTAAAAGTATTAAATAACATAGTTTTCAAATGAACTTTGAAATATTCAGTAGTTCTGTTTATCATTTTATTTTATGCGTTGGGGACTTTAGTATGTTTAAATTATAAGGGATAGCTTGTTATCCCTTAATGTTACGTAGATTAGATTATATAAATGAAACGTGATAATAATAATTCACCTGTCTCTGCACACGTTCACTGCCTGTATGAAGCAGTGCCAGTAAGTCTACCAAAAGCTCTGTGCGCTGAGCGAGATGTACTCGGCCAACTGAGCTCCCACTCAAAGCTAGTAACTATAATTAACAAATAAATGTATAATTTAATAGAAATAACAGAAAAACCAAACGCTAGTTGCAAGTTATTGAAATATTTAATATATATGTCGCAGCGTTATATACGGAGTTATGGAAGGTTACTTACTTTAGTAAAAGATGTTAATTTATTAATAGTTGGTGTACGTAAGGTTCATACCGTAGTTATTGGAGACAGAGGATACTATACATTCTGATTGGTTATTTTCTGTTGCAAATTCTATTCTAATAACTGGTCGGTTATTTTCTATCCATACACACAGGAATGTGAAGAACTTATGCATAAACAATGTACAGAAAAGAGACAAGGATATAATTTTCGGACGGTTCTTTCGTTTTCGCACAAATAAGTATGTAAAGAGCGATTAAGTACTCACAAGTGAGAGCATCTCAAAGCAGTAGTTGTCCTGTGTGTGGGGCGGTCGCGGGGACTCGTCGACAGCCGCTTCGGCGCACAGCAGCGCTGTCTCCCAGTCGTCACGCACACGCGCCGCCTCGCAACCTATAGCTGTCACGATGTGCGCCATCACCTGCGTTTATACATACGGTTATACAAAGTATATGATACGATCAGAATTTAAAAAATTAGACAGGGTCAGATTAGTTTTAAATACAAACCTGTCTTTGTAACGACGTAAGTTTATGGCCGGCGAACAGGATACCGACAACGTGTTCTCTGAGGTCACTGTCGTCTCCGCCTGCCCCCTCGGCCGCGACTCCTTCGCCTGAATCACTGCTGCTTTGCTCCCATTCCAGGAGTTTGCCAAACACCTAAAACAATTATTATCATGCATTATTATTACATCATTATTAAACATTAAAATAGTATGTAATAAAATTATATATCATAAATATTTACATGCGAAGTGAGTAGACGGAACACCCTGAGGGTGTCACGTTCAGCCAGCGAGTGCAGCGGGTGAGAGGAAGGCAGCTCCTCGACCGCAGCGGGCGCGCCCAGTACTCGCACCTGACGCACGCGCACCGTGGCTTCCGGGCCGTGCAGCTCGCACCGCACGCGCACCGACGACGTCGACGTCCCTGAGAATACATACACTATGCACACGCGTTTTTATTATTTATATACATATTTAATACAATAAAAATATTATCAACAACAGTTATCGACAAAGTTATTACAAAAAATACAAAACAGATACAAAACTATATATATATATATATATATATATTATTATTAAATAACTAGTCACATTATTATTATTGTTTATATTATGGATTTTATATCTGTTTATAGAGGTTAAGTAATGAATCATTTTATAAGAAATTACAACTTACTTGGTAAAGTGTAACACATCCAATTAGCACATTTGCTGTCCACTTCTACGTCTTTCATATGAACCATCTCACTTGACCCGCTGCTGTACAAGAAGGACATCAGTTCAATCTTATTCTGAAAAACATTTTTCAATTATTGTTAACACTTAATAATCCCAAGATTCCCAAGAAGAAACAAATAAGAAAATAGATACCACAGTGTCCCTTGTATTATCAATATGCACACACACAATGTGCGGTCGGTCCTGGTGGGAGGGTCCTGAGTAGGCTACTTGAAGCCACGTTGCACGATTACGGTCCTCTTCCCCGGACTCCCAAAAGGTCTCCGTAGTCCCGTCAGTCAGTGACCCCGCCATGGCCGGACGCGATGACACGCTTATTTCGCACCAACCCGTCACATCAGGGCAACCCCAAACATAATTTTGCTGGTGGAATAGAATTATTTACAATATATTTTAAATGAAGTTTAAGATTTTTGAGAAAATGTTTATTCAAATAAAATAACCCAAGTTAACTTTGATGTTGTAACACGAAATACCTTGTTCATAAAACTCTGGTAACTCTCCTGAAGAGCATCGAAAGAGTCGTCCTCGCAGGGACCGTCTTCAGAATGTGATAAAATCTTGCTGATTACACTAAATACTTGCGACCTAATCCCGGCAGCATTGACAATTTACAGACATATATTAAGAGTGATGTTAGCAATTGGTAATTCTTAATAACGTGTAGTTAAAATTGTAATACGCCATTGAGGGAAAATGAGATTGCCTAAATGACCCTTAAATTAACAATCTTATTAGTAACCATAGTACTGACCGGTGCAAGAAAGCGCGGTCATGGTGCGAGTAGTGCAGCGCCCAGCAGCGCACGGCTTGTAGCGCAACAGCGCTGGCGGGAGCCAGTGAAGGCGCCAGCGCGCTCACCGAGCCCAGGAAGGCGTGAAATGCAGCTCGAGCACCTCGGGCTGCACGACCCCCCGGACAGATAGCGGCCGCTGACGCCGTCGGCATAATGTTCACCACATTCTATTATTAATAAGAAATATTTTTAGATGCATATTACCCGATTTATTAATATATAAAAGTAATCTTTACCTCTTTATTGTCTTCAAAAGAAAATGGTGGAGGTACGATACGCGCATACTTATCAAGCGCGTTGCAGAACCACCACATGACATCATGAACGCTCGTTGGTTGTGTAGTTGAACGCAAAAGCCAGTTCAATGTCTAAAAAAACACAAAACTTTAAATATTCTTATTTTATTTCACTGTTAAAAAAACTTAGTATAACAACATTTTAATTTTTTTAATTTTGTATAAATGTGATATACTTACTTCAAACGCGTATTGGCGGACTGTATTTATTCTGACCGAAGCATCCATTTTCTGACGATATGCAGGCAAATCACGCTTAGCAAGTATAAATGCCAGCACTGGACTTCTCATTAAACCTTCAGGATCAACTTGGGGTGGTTCAAACGCTGATACTGCACATATCTCACTCGCCCATTCCCCACCGCCGACGAGCTTCTGTAGAGCTGCGCTAGGCTGGGCAAGAAGGGATGAACCAGCGCCTATCAAAATAAAATAAAATGAAATATTCAAGTAAATAACAGTCTTACTTATGTCAGACTATGAACCTGTGAGTGTATCCTGGGAGTCAGATTCGAAATTAGTGAGCGGTGGTCTAGCTGCGTGTGCGAGGTCACGTCCCCCCGCCTGCCCCATAGACACGGAGCGGGGCACCCGCGCCCACTGAGATGCTCCTGCGTCAGTTGATGTTGAAGCGCCTTCGTTCTGAATATGTATATTGTAAACCGTTACAAAGAGAATATCGAGCAGGGGAAGCATTTTAGGGAAGCCTAATAACTGGAAAAATATATTATTATTTAGGCTACGTATTATTTTTTCGCTTTGTAAGTAATCATGAGTGATACGTCCTAGATGTGAATCACAATTTTACCACTACAGCTGGTCTTCCTAGTGAGTGGTAGCGCGCAGTATCAGGCAATTGAGCTGTGGTCTTAGGGGCGGCTCCCAAGGCGGCCAGACATTGAAAAGGTGGAGCGGGTTGCCAAACACTGCCAGGGGGCGTTGGAGGGCTTCGGCCCCCAATCTCGCCCCAGCCGCCGGCGCTCCCAGACTCTATATGTGTCAGGCATTTTTTACATGTTTACTTTGCAATACTACAATTTCATTTTTGATAACATTTTATATGGCACCAAAAAATATAAAAGAAGTTCTCAAAGTACTTAACAAGAAAAGAGATTTCTTCCAGACAATTAGACGAATAAAAAATATTTAAGGAAAAACTACAAGTGTTTAATAAATAAATGAGAGGTACAATTGTACTAACCCGAATTAGTTAACGGGGCTAGGTCGAGTAGAAACACGGCATTGTCTCTAATAGCGAGATGATCGAGGTCGCTCGGTGCGACCAGTCGCGGTCGAACGCGCATCGCGCCCGACGCATGTTCCGGTTCCAAGCTCTTCATCTGCGCCGCTTTGAGGGCGCGCTCACGGCATCTCCCGCAGTATATGTACCACAGCTGGTAAGCTGATAAGGTAGCGCGTTTTGTCACACCGATAAGGTCTGCACGTGTTTGGTGGGCAAAATAAAGGAACAAACAAAAATAATAATAGAGAATTAAAAACATTGATAATTAAAACATACAAGCAATCAATCACACAATACAAACGCCATAAATAATTTTACAAAATGATATAACTTCGAAATTAAGGAATCAAATGCCAGAATTAGACAAATAAAGGATATATAATGTATAGAATAGATCAGTACAATACAAATGCGACAGAGAACAAACTTTGTATAAAAAATTTGAAATTTATATTTCCTTTCATTTAATGAGAAACATCTCAATTTTCATAAATTTAATAATGAAATGCATTCAATCCAATCATCGAGGTGTACTAACCCTGCGCCAGTTGTCCACACTCGGAACTGGATGAGTCGTTATTGGTAGGCAAGGGATCAGCTAGTTTGTATGCTCCATTGCGATCGTATCCACGGGAGGTCAGCGCGTGGCAGCCGGGGTGCACGTTACGCATGTGAGCCGCCAGAGGAGGGGGCACGTTGGTCCCTCCACATAGCTCACAACGAACTGTAAAATGATTTACGATACGATACGATTTACAAACGATTATAAGGAGTAATAAACATACTTTATATAAAATGTTTAAACATAAGATATTTAATACTTACCAGTTAAAGGTGCTCTTCCACTTTTTAACTCTTTCGTTCGTTTTTCGAAGATATTCAATCTTGAATCTTCGTTTTCATTCCTTTCAGAGATTTCTTTTCTTGACCTAAGATATTAAGGACCGAATTCAAATGAGGTTTCTGCAACTTTTATTAAGAAATTTAAATATTTCTTCATAATAAATTAAAAACTCTACTTGTCTGTGGCAGCACTTAGTTGCTCGGCCTCGTTGAGTGCGTCCCATAAAGCGACGAGTGCACGCAGAGCCGGCGGAAGTACATTCACTACAGCGGGCGAAGCCACTATTAACACAAGATATATATTAAGTATTAAAACACATAATTAGTTTCATAAAATTGCTAAAAAATCTGAAAACATGAGCACATATAAGAAGTATTTAAAAATGGTATTAGAAAAATGCTTACCTTTTTTACTGAAATTATTCATCAATTATAGTCATTTATTTTCAAATGTATTTAATATACCCAACATAATATATATAAAGTGCATAAACTAGACAGAAGTATAACAAATGCGTGTGCAAATTCTTTGAACGAGTCTCTTTTGTTAGCAAACCTTCTTCACCGTGTGAAACGGATCCCGTATCCTCTTCGCGGATAGGAATGTCTATATCGGTCTTGCGAGCGCGGCTCGTACTGGCCTCTGTACCAGATCTTGTCAATGCTTCCAGTGTCGATGGGTGGATATGTAAATATTGTCCTGCATATATTCATTGATTTTAACATCATGTTAGACAAAATATTTAAAAAGTATTAAAACAAAAATAAAAAAATAATGAAAGCGATATATATTCTTTGGGGGACAATTTATTTCCTGTGAAAAATACAAATTTTAACGCACCGGCATTGGATACTTCAACGGAATGTCGTTGTGGACGGGACGGAGGCACGTCATGTTGCGGCCGCGTCACGACACGAGCGCCTGCCTTAGGAAGTTGCGGATGAAACTTGAGGAAAGCCGCGCACGCGATTGCGTCGTGCACCGTGCCTGGAGACAGGTGTATTATTAAGATAATATAGACGAGTTAGTTGCCTTTGAATCAGAATATCGCCATGCTTATATATAAAGAATGGAAGTCAAAACCTACATTGCGACAGAATGTAATGAATATATTCATAACACTTGGTCAAAATTTTGGCTTGAATTGAGATATAACGTATAGGAAAATTGTGACATACTACAATTAAATACTGACGTACCCTCATGCCACAGCAGCGCGGCGAATACAGCTCTTAAAGACTCTGCCTGCGCGGGGCTCAGCGCGTGTTTGCGTGGGAGAGAGGAGCGCGCGGGGAGCGGAGGAGGGGAGGCAGCGCGTCTCCCGCGGGAAGACCGCGGACGCTCTCGAGGTACTATGCGTTTCGGACTCTCCGAATCGTTCTTTTTAACAAAGTATCAAATTAAAACAATAAATATTTAATACAAAGGTAGTAATGATACATGACACATAATTACCGTGTTCGACGAATCGAAGTGTGAATTGCCAGCCTCATCGACGGATGTCTCTGGGGAAGTTTGCGTTCCCGTTTGAGCTACGCGGCTCGGCTTGGAATCATCCCGATGATCCAAAATCGCAGGCTGAAAATATAATTTCTTATTAAAAATTCGTAGGGTATTGTGATGGAAAAATTTTAAGGGATAACTTCGATTAACGCAAATTTGTTATCAAATTACCTCTTTCACATCCTGCACGTCCTCGCTGGATCGCAGTTTAACGGGTGAACTCCACTCGTCACTATTGCCGTTGTTGCGACGCGGTGTTTTCCTGAACATAATACGTTTACCATATCTAAATTGGACTTAAAAAAAAACACATTACGACTTCCCGAGTTTAAATAGTAGTCCTGAAAACATATACCAAATGTTTATCATCTTCCTGTAATGAACTCGGGAGAAGTCGGAGAAAACACTTAATTATTAATAAAAATAATTATTTATAGTTAAAGAGAACTCATACTTAGGCGACGGCGAGGCACTAGACTCGTTTCGCATATGTCGATCACGCTTGCTGGGTTCCCCGAGCATGAAAGGGCTCATACTACCCTCACTCTGTAATTATTTTCAATCACGTTATTATCGGAAAATATAAAATAGCATGTTTATGCGATCACTATAAACTTTTATAATTAATGACCATGGACAATGGACATTAATAGAAACTTAGTTTACCTCGGTTGTTAAATCACACTGGATAGAAAATGGAAAGCGTCGGTCTTCAGAACTCAAATCTGTAGTAAAAAAAACATAATACACATAAAAATTAGTTATCCTTGAATTCCAATAAAATCAAGACTTTCGCTACAAATCTAGCCGAAGAGCAAAATTCGGCGACCACTATTTTACCATTACTAGTCGTATCGGCCTCGTCATCTTGCCACTGATTCTGTTCCGCCTGATTTTCTCTAAATCCGCTCCAGCTTGCCATGTATTCCTCCTATATTAATCAAGTGTTATTACATGATCAAAACAAGTCTCGGTACAGTACACATCAGGAGTGTAATTGATGCATGTTATCCAGCTGACCTGCGACTCCTCGTCGTCTGCGGGCTGTAGCAGTGTGCGGTCGAGCTGTCGGTTGTACTGCATGCACCATCCCACGCCGCCGCTGCCCTCCGCGTACGCTTGCGCCGACTCACCGCTGAGTCTCACCCATGTTCCATCCTTGTTAATCAACTGCGATCAACGATTCGTATCGTCTCAACATTAATAGTAGTAGTGTACGCCTGCCCATTATCTCGCTTGCTGGAAGGATATTGTCACACTGCCCAAACATTAGTAACAACGTGGCTGTCTAAAAGCATAAGAAGTAATGCAAATTAAAGTTAGTAAGCATAAAAAGAGATGCACATTTATTTTATATTAATTATATAAGAACAGCAAAAGTTGTAAAAGAAGGGAAATATATAGATATAATCTAAGCTAATAAAGTTTATATGAAAAATAAAAGTAAAATAACGATTTATTATTTTTTTTATTATAAAAGCGTTGAACTAATGCTTACTTGCCATCAATTGTTACTATTATTTGATGTGACAAGACGCATTACTAATAAGTACATTCAAATATATTGAATGCAATTATTAAATTATTATTATAAAAATATACATTCGCTTTTAGAATAGCTACTTTTAAAAATAACTTATACTACATGTTAAGATCAAAGTGAAAAGCGCGTAAACCTTTTAATCGAAATAAAAGGTTGAAGCTGTCTCTAGAAACGGCGCACACTAATTTTCATTTGTTATCTATACCTCCTCGACGAAGGCGACGCGCGCGCCGGCTGGCACGCGTCCCAGCTCCTCGGACTGGAGACTAGGACTCGCACGCACGCGCAATCCAGACGTGGAATCCGCAACGTAGCGTCGCATCCGGAACGGAGCCGCATTACTGACCCAACGCTCCGCCCCTAACTCCTCCCCCGCATTTTCTACCACTTCTACTCGCAAATCCTATATTTTTTGACAGATTGTGCTATAAGTGCCGAGGCATATATAGTATACGTGATTAGAAACAAAACAAGTGTATAATGATTATGTCACCTGTGAGACGGGATGATCATCCAAGGTACATCGAAAGATGTATGTACCGGACACTCTTGGTATCCAGGCCGCGATGTAGGATCCATCCCGTTGAGCGTCTACGATAATGCGTTCGGCGGGCACGCGGCCGCTGCCAGCGATCGCCTCAAGAGCGCCGGCGCCGGCCCATGCGCCGCTTGTTAAACGTATTTCTTCAAATGAGTAATTCTGATAGGGCTGAAACATGTAAATTTACATTAAGTTTAGCTATATTATCGTTTACATATAGGGCTGTGAAAATAGGAAGTCGTTTTAGAATAATATACTATATAGAGATATAATTTTTTACGATGTAATAAATCCTTTAGGGCGTATTTAAATAAGAGCATATAATCATCGTCAACCGTCCTTTATATCAAATATCTGGGGTCTGCGCAATATGTTCCACGCTCTTCTATCAAACATCCTCCCAGATGAGACATGCCTCTTTGCCGTATAATTTTTCACGCACTCCATCCATTTCTTCTTCGGTCACGCTCTTGTTATTACAATCCATTCATACTTTAAACTCTTCTCGTTTCATGCCTTACATCCCTCCACTTTAAATGTCCACATCACGACAACTGATTACATCTCGTAGGACTACATAATGTCGTCTCTGAATTTTCAAATCTATGATACGTGTTGTAGTCAATTTTAATATTTCATTTATTAAACATTTATTAACTTCCGTAAATCATTATATATATTAGCTTAATAGATAGATAAAGTATTTAACTCAGGTTAGGCTAGCAATCTTCAGATACTATTAATAATTCTTAACAATAACTATTTATTTATATGTAAGATTTCTAGCGAAATGCACACCCACCATACGTTTATATATAGTACAGCCATTGTCGGATACACATCATGTCGGATAATATAATATAACGAAGTATAATTACGTTTAAATACAGTTAAGTTTAGGCAAAATATACGTTACTATGTTACAGTCCTACCTACCATACCTACTTTAAATATTATGTACGGTACTTAAGTAATACAATTATTAAAATTTTGATAAAATATATCTTCAACGAGACCTCGTAAACATGGTGTATAAATAAAAAGAATTCAAACTGTTCGAAACATAAAATATGTTACTGGATAGTCATTATTTTAACAATTCCTTTAACAATTTTCAATTTCATTTTTTTAAATACGACGCCCACCAACATATAGTGCAGGAGGCTGTAACACGGTTTAGCTAAAATTCAGCAATTGCTTCATCTATTAACGTAGCGAAGCTCTCTGATGCAATTATGATATATATTCTGAGAATCACTGAAAAAACTCACCTATATTTACATAGTATAAAAATCCATACAAGTATCATCCATCCAAACGTGAGGCACATATAAAATACAACTCAAATTAGAATACTCTAATTTTCTTATGTTCTAGTGTATTAATTAATCCGACCTTGAGTTTTGCTAATGATAAAAAAAGAAAAACATAGTAATCACATTTATTACAATTTTGTGTGTTATGTACATATGTATAACACATAAAACAAAATAAAGAGTTTTTATTGTTCACGCCATCAAAATGTAATCATTACTTGCAAAGGTCAACACGGGGCTAGACAAACTGCAAAATACGCTCCAACACGATCTACTCATCTTTAATCAAATCATTTAACCCAAATGTGAACTGCTAGCAATTATTCTAATTAAGATAAGCACAATCTGTCTCTTGAATTTTAAATATAAATTTAAAACACACTGACTGAAATGTTAGTTAACAAGGTTCAATAAAGTCAGTCAAAATTTATTTGAGTCACAACGCACACTTAGTTTAAGTTAAGAAAAAACATGTTTAAGACTAGTGGTTTATATTCCTAACTACTATCCCATTTTTAGGGTTCCGCAGTCCACGAGGAATCGACATACATAACGAAACAAAATACATATATAGTGGGGTTGTATTTTTGTGAGAATCTTTAGAAAGGTCTTAAAAAAATATAACGTATTTACAAAAACAATGTTTCGATTATGAGATTCGTTTTTGAAACATCAAGCTTTAAAGTGCAAATTTTGGTTACATTCAAGTGTCAATTAGCCCCTGCCAGCTGAATAATTGATGTAGAAAAAAAAATCACGATTAGTAGTACCTAAATACAACGAATTTAAAAGGAAAACTATTACAACCGAGTGGGCTCTACAAGTAGACCAGTAGTAAACTCTAATAGTCTAAAGAATTGTATACCTTAGAAAAATCTTTAAAAAGTCAAGAGTATATGTATGTCTGTTTATCTATCTATCATGAGCAATTACGGAATCCTACGGTCCGAGACGCACTTTGTCGGTTGTAATATGAAAATATTACATATTCAGTTGTAATATAAATTCATCTCGTCAAATAAGCGAATTCAACATTGTCAATAATGGATATTGAACAGACACGTACAAATTAAATTATTGAAGATACTTTTTATAAGAAATTTTATTTTAAATACTAAATGATTCAATAGTTTGTAGGTGAATCAGTTCTTTTAATAAATTATAAATGATAAATGTCATTAAATTAATTAATAAAAATCAGATGATGCGAACGCTTCTTGTTTGTAACTCGTATCCCGTGTACATTACAAATTTATTAAAAATAATCCTAATTCAACCTCAATATATCTTTACATTACAAATACATTTATCAAAAATTATTTCATAGCGAAATTTCGATCATTATGTAATATATATAGACAGTATTATATACCTCCTATGAACTAATTTTGACAACATGTAACGTTAACATAATGTATGTCATCAATTATTTACATTTCATTTTAAAAAAAAACATCTATCACGGGTTCAGACCTATTTTAATATTTAGCACCGAAAAAACTATTATTACGAAAAAAATAGTGTTCTCATTTAAATTTGTGAAATCCTTCGCTATAAAGAGGTATTAACATCATAATAAACATTTTTTTTACCTTGTTAAAACCTACTTTATTTAATAATAAAACTTATTATTACGATTATTTTCTAATTCCTTTCAGTATCCTTACATAGATATTACACTGTATACATAGTTTATAACAGCGAGAAATATATATAAATATTAAAGCAAATAGAAAAAGAAAATATGATTATTGAATGAATTAAACATTGAATTTAAAAAATCCGACTGACAAAAAATATATACATCACGGAAGTTCAATGTCGATAATTTTATTATTTTCAATGGTAACAGATTGTTTTAACAACATCGCCTTTAACAAAAAAATATATTGTATAATACCTTCATCATGGTGATGGCTTGGAAGTTCATTGTGTCGCGCACGGTGCTCTGGTAGGGGACGTCGCAGACGCCGGTGCGCTGTTCCGACACCACGTGACTGGCGCGAGAACTGTTGTCTTCTAGACGCTGCACCACCACCTGCGATCGACGAGGACCAACATACGTACAACGTAATCACATTTATTAAAGTTATGCTTCTTATACACTATAATATAATTAAATATAATAGTATAATAACAAAGTCGCAATGTAAGTTTCAATTGTCATATTCCAAGAAAACTGATTTATTTGTAAGTCACGAATACAAGACAAACTTATTGAGACTTAAAGCATTGGACCGATATTACTATTATGTTTCTCGTTATTTTATAATATTGTGTTATTGGTACAGTATTTCTCTTGAAATGAAATTCAAGTGAAGAGTCTTTGCGTTAGTTCTCGGTAATGTTCTCGGTAATGTAAAACTGCACTGTGCTGTTTAATAAATACTATAATATACAAAAAAATATTAAAAAATATAATTAAGGCCTATTCAAGTTTCCGTGAATCCCAATATCGCCCGTTCAATGTATAACAGGTATTGAATTATTTCTTTCATCCGTTTTGGATGCATTTGTTGTTTTAAATTTATATAATGATTGGGGTGTTTTTATTATAAGGATATTTATACAGTTCAGGTAGATAGAATTATTATAAGAATTAAATAATCGAATAAGGATTATGTATTTTCACTTCTAATTTTATAGTTGGTTAAATCGCTTGACTGTAGTCCGTATGCGAGCTCACTTGAACGGGGTAGTGGCACCATCTCACAGAAGATCGTCTTCAAGTTGGTTCAGTATAATAGTTATTGTCACTACGCTAGGTGAGCAGAAAGTTCGAACTCCCTTCCTTCCTCTCTATATGTTCTTATATCCACATCCTTCCCCATTTCTGATCTTTGGAAAAGCATTTGCAAATACTAATTTTAGATGATATTCGCGGCACAACTTACTCGTACCTCGAGCGTCTGCAAGTTTGACGCTTAAATCAAAACACAAAAAAAGGAAAGCTTTACATTATACGTAGGTGCAATCGGAACAACACAGCCTCGGATATATATTTAAATATAATATCTAATAATTTTCTCGAAAACTTTATTTCAAGAATCCCATACATACATATAGAAACATAAAAAACTACTAATTGATAGATTGGAAATATATTTTAAAATTTTAATCAAAAACATTGATGATTGATCTATCCATTTGCAGAGTATATAAATAAAGAGATTTGTATAAAAAGCATTTTGTAAAAAGATTTTATATGCAATTTTGAATGTAAAATAACGAATGGTGTGAAAACTAATAGAATAACATCCGATGACATTACTTCGAGCGCCACGTTCCATCGTATCGCTCGAAAATATTAGTTTTAACAATGACTGCAACGTATATTAACTAATTGGTCATATTACCAAAAAGAAGTGCCTAGAATATCACAAATTACAGCATAGGATTTTAAAACTAAAACAATATTAACTTTATAGAGTATACCTCGACACGGAGCGCATTCGAGATGACGATGTCTCCGTACTGGTCTCTGACGATGATGGGTAGGCTGATCCTGGCCGCGGGGGTGGCGGTCACGAGGGGTGGCTTGATCTCGCAGCGCGAGGGCTCCACGCGCGGTCCTGGTGCCAGCCAGCGCGCCAGCCTCCCGCCCGCCGTCGCCTCTGCACCCGACACAAAATCGGCCAGGAATTGACGCTCAGTTGATATGCATCTGAGGACAAACACTATATTCAACACACTGATTTTAATTTAATGTTACCAAGAATTTATAAATTACGTAGAATTCCCTTTTGTATAAATTAATGGAGGTTTAATAGAAACAATACACAACATATCTATTTATAGGAATCGATTAAAGCCGAATTTATGTACTTTATAATGAAAATAGTAAAATAATTTTAATAACTTTTAACATTAATTATAATTTTGAGATCGCATTTTACACTTTATAGGTTCCTCATAAAACTTGCACAACCAACAACTTGCATGAAACCATTGAAACAATACTTTAATAAGAATTTTAAATCAATTTTTAAAAAATTGAAATTTAAACTGTTATATTTTTTGTTCTATTACTTTAATATTATTTAATATTCTTAGTTAATTTTTAATATAATATATATGATTTTTATAATATAATATGGTGAAATGTGAAAGTATGTAGATATAAAAATATTAATGAAATAAAAAATGTATCAATATTTAAGTATATTTATTGGCTTTAAAATTATACGTATATTTTATTTTAAATTCCTAAGAAATTGTAATTATAAATAAAGGGCACAAAGATATACTTCTGTATTCGCAAAATCTATAAAATTTATCAATAATCTTATCATTATCAGTCGACTTATCGATAAATTATTTTAGTTTTTCTGTATAAATATACACACACTCGTAGTAAATAGTGTCATTAATCTAAGTGTAAAATATTTTAGAAAAGCGGAAATTAATACTTGAATAGGAGGGAGATATTCAAAGTTTAATTAAGTTTAAAACGCATCTGTAGTGGCCGTCACTAGTTCAGAAATTCGTTTGTGTGAACTTGTAAAGCATGAGACAAAGCCGAAGACCAGCTAGTGAGGACTATATTTATAGTGCATATTGTTATCGATAAAAATCGCATTTATAAATTTATTAAAAGATGATTATTAAGATACAAAAATAAATATGCATGTTAAGAAAATAAAATGAAAATAATATTCAGGTGAACCTAGAGGTCTTAAGTATTTGTTTTTTTTATATTAGTTGATATAAGACTTTTTTATCGTGAGATTTGATAAACTTTGAATGACTCTGAAAACTAATTAACGTTTCATATCGGCAACATATGTTTTTAACAAGATATTTTGACTTTGTAGCCATTACACAAAAAAATGTTTAAAATTAAATTTGACGTCAAAAATAGATGAACGATAATTATTATAATTATCTTTACATCCATTATCAATAGCAGTAATGAATAGAGCGTGTCGAATGCAATTAGCAAAAAAATCAGACGGGTGATTCTAATGAATTCTCATCATCGATATCGATATAATTGAGGAGAGTATTAATAAAGGTGCATGACTACCGAGCGGGCATATTCTGTAAAGCCAAGCGAGACGCGCTACCGAGAGCGGACGCCCCGGCAGGCCGGCACTCGGCAGTCAGTGCATGACAGTCGTTGAGTGCGGTGTTGGCGCTCGAGCGCGGCAACATGTCGGGCCTCCCCGCGTTCTTCTTTTTCCTCGTACTGGCGTCCGCGAACGCTAGACTGTTGTCGGGCGTGTGCCTATTGCATTATTGTAAATGTGTGCCGTCGAAGCATCCCTCATGGGTCACCGTTAACTGCACTGTTCCCGCCAATAAGGTACTTAATTTAAATCCAAACAAAGTAAACGCAGCATGTGGTACGCACATAATATTACCTTTGTAACTCGGCCGAAACTTTCATCTTAAGTTTTTGTATCGATGATATTAATACCATCGAAATTACTTCAGTATAAAATATTACTTATCAAAAGTAAGTAATATACTAATATTAGTAACACATCAGAATAAAACGGAAGTTACTTTTTACATTGCCATTAAAAATAAACAACTTCTGTTTTAGAAATAGAATAAAGATATGACACATAGGCATTGATTAGACAAGGATAGCAGACCTACAGACAAAGTATAGATGCAACATCCAGCAATGTGTAGACATACATATATATATATATATATAGAAAAATAATCACACCGAGAGACAACATTCCAAGAAATTAACAATTTATAGAAATAAGATAAACTCGTTTTATTTATTGACGAAGACGTCATTTAATTTGTGAGCTCTTGACTTTAAAAAAAGTACGTACCATCCTGTTTAAAATCTAAATTTATAAGCAAACCTCACATTCTAAATAATCTACTTATCTGAATAATTAGATGCCAATAACGTATTAACTGTATAAAGTACTTAAGACAATGTAATTAAAATTCAAATATCGTATGTATTGTTAATCACAACTGAGAGAGGAAATATATATAAAAAGTGAGATAATGAACGTGACTACCTGCAGTTGGTCCTTTATTATGAGTGAGATCAACGAAGGACCGTTTAAACTGGCTGTAATTTCCTTCTGTAAGAGCGACAGTTCACGAACCCGACACCGACTCCCGAGCAACAAGTGACACCGCACAGGAGACGCACAGTACACACACACACGCACTGTGCGTCTCGGACACGCACTCATTGAAAGATGATGCACAGCTGTCTACAGATTTAGTTGTTATTAAATACTAACTCATACACCTTACTTCTTAGAATTTTTTATTAAAGTATGTTTATGTATATACTTTACTTTGTTGTTACTCGGCGCTGTCTACTTGGAAGTAGCTCTATTTTCTGTTTTGAAGAATTTCACAGAAATTTTACTGTGACAGAAGATCATTCATTAGAGACTGATAAATATATTATATTTACAAATATTTAAAAAAGATAGAGTTAATGAATCATTTAAGCGAAGCTTTATCATCTCATTAGAAACAAAGAATAATATTAAAACGAGTGAGTGAACATTAATAAAGAAATTTGGAAAAAAAATATACCATTTACAAACAACATTGAAATGCCATAATTTTAAGTTTTAAAATAAGGCATTATATTTAAAGAAATGAACTGATTTCATATCGTTAACAAGGCATGGGTTCTGGTAGTTATTACTTATTACATTCACCGGCATAAGGCATGGCCAAACTATTTGCCCCAAATACATTTATTCGACAAACCTAATGTTATCTTGCTCGCACTGTGGGTTAGAATGGGACGACATGACTCGTTTATGTTTGGGCTGCTGTAAATAGACAGCTAGTTATTTGCGGCGCCGGCGCATTTGCAAAATGGTTTTTATAACATTTTTATAGATTTCATAAAAAAAATACATAAAACTTTCATATTATAAAAGCAAACGTGGTGAATAATAATATACATTCATAGATTACCAACTTTTTCGCTAACAAACTCGATCAATGTTTAAAACACAAAAAAGCAATTATGTATATAAATATATAAATATATATATATATATATATATATATATATATATATATGTTTGTCCCCACAGTCTGCTTTGCCAAAAGTGTTTAAGAGCGTTTTAGTTGCGTTGTTAAATTATAATATGTGTCAACGACCGTTTCCGCTTCATGACCGTCCGACTTCTTAACACAACTAATAATTATGGTGAATCAGTCTAACACATCCATGGCATCCATGGCACATAGGGGACAATGACACAAAAATCAAAATTGCCCTCTAACATTAGCAAATAAAGCGAACATGATAACAACATATTAATAGCACCCAACTATTATAATGCATTCATATCGTTATATCAATTCAAGGAACACAAAGGAATCGAATATAATAACATACACACAGACGTTCGGGACTGCAAAGAAATATTATAAAAAGAATACGTACTCAATTAATATATATATTGCTTATATCATTAAATGCCTTATAGCAGAAAATGCAATTTCATTTATTTTTCTTTCTTTAACACATTTAATAAATTTGAAAATAGTTTTCTTTGTTAAAGAAATTAGTAGCTTACACATTTCTCATTCACAAGTTGTTTAACTGTAATATCATCCTTTTGAGAATAATATTATTCTCTGTTTACTTTCTACTCATGTAATTATGAATATCTTGTTTATAAAGAGCGAAAGCTTGCAAAACATAATACAGAAAAAAAAATCAATACGCTAAGTATTTATTGGTTTTAAAAATACATTTATTGCATAAATATTATATTGATATTTTTTTGTGGAGATCGGTATATCGTTTGTAAATTCATATATCAATTTCTTTTTTCATTTCTTATTAGTGTACCTACTTAATATAGAGGTAATTTACATATTTAAAATAATACTAACAAACATAATATGAATTAAAAATAAATAGATCTCGACCCTAAAAAAAGACTACATGTTATCTAGTTAGGTCTACCGTATATGGAGGACAACAATATATCTACTGAGAATAAGGGACTTAAACGACTCTCTCAAGTCTATAGAAAAGAACTAATCTCTTTTGTTAGTTTTAACTGCACTACAATGGTAGCTTAGCAATATCTTTAAAACAAAACTAAAGATAATGACAATAGACTAATACAACTTTTAGTTGGGCAGTTTGTTTCTAAAACTAAGACAAGCGAACGAACAGCGTCCGAGTACTGCCGCTGGGAGCATCCAAAATTTATAAAAAAAACGTAATGAGAGATCACTTCCTGCCTCCGCGGCGACCGACTCCGTAGCCATCCATAACTTTATCAACACGAATATCTAACTTAAGATTATTTTTATAATTTGATTTATAAAATATGTTTAAAATATACATTATATAATTTAAAGACAATCATAAAAGATAATAATGCAATAGAAAAACTTATATTTAAGTATTTAATTAAGTTAGGGACAAGATGATTACAAATTAATTATTTTTACAATAACCTTATTGAAAGTTCAAAATGAAGTTTCACATGTGAAAGAGGATTATTACGTCCAAGACTTTCTCTCCTTATGTTATGACTCATACAGCTGGCACATACTCACGTGATTAACAAAAATTAACTTACAACATCAGATGAAGCAAAGTCAATTATTAAATTTATCAAAAATATATATAACTTTTTGTAGATAAATTATACATACAATTGTACCAATAATACTTTTATTAATAAATACATACATACAATAAATACACAAAATTCGCATGGGCAAAAAAAAATATATATATATATATATATATACACAAATTCTGTCTTTTATACAATTTTCAAATCATACAATTGTAAGGTTAAAAATATCAACATGAATTGATTATTACTGTGAATAGAGACAAGAGTTGTATTTCTAAGTCAGTGTCATATGGCGAGGATGTCGTCCATATCACGAGCTCATCACACCCATGTATTGTTCTATACGAGTTATAACAACGTTAAAATAACTGGATATTGTGTTCCTTGTTTCTTCCATATACCTATTTCTCAAATGTCAGTAGCCAGTCTAAAGTCTAAATGGATCAAGGTTCTTTATAGTAATTACATTAAATGAAAGAAACAACACGTTTATATGAGATACAAATGCTCATTTACTTATTAATGTTGTAAGAATCTCAAAATAACAGTGTAACATTCTGTTTGATTTGGAATAATATATATGTATTTGATTTTTTAGGATAAATAAGTACTTAAACGACAAGATTATTTCAATACATAAGATTATACGAAAGAAATAATAAAATTAATGTCTAGTATATATATATTTTTAAAATAATCAACAATATCAAAGTTATTAATAATATAAAAAGCGGTTTGAAGCACGTTGAAGTGTGCATGTTGTAAATTGTGATTATCGGTAGAGATCCGTAAAAGGCAAGCTATCAAAGTCTTTGCAAAACTTGATTCCGAGAGTAACATTAAATAGCTATCTTAAAACGCTCAGATAAACCGTTATTTATTATATATTTGTATTTTAATTTTAATTCCAATAAGTGAGGGATATTCAAAGATAACGGGAAATATTTACTTTGATCTATCTAAGATTATTAAAATAAATATGTGGTACATAAATAAAAAATATAATACATATATATATATAATATTATTATGCAGGGTCGTGATAGCGTGATAATAATAATAATAATAATGAGTCAGTAGAATGTTAGTGAATGGATAACAGTTATCGAGTTTGTTCAAGAAGTCAGTAGCTATCGAGAGTAAACTGAACCGATAACATTTACCCCAAAGTGATGAACAGTTTCATTTGTTGTAGTGGTTACGTCCTCATCAATAAACAATACTGATGTTTTAACTGTATCGAAGAACAATGAATAACGGGAGCACACTTTTGATTTCTATGAAATAATCCAAAGCGATATTGTCTAAAAATGTATCCAGTGGGAGTTCCCCAGCCGTCCTACACTTTCACAAATTTCAACCTAATTCAATCAGTTACCCGTATCCGTTGACTCTCCCCTTTATTATATCTAAGCAGAAATTAAGTATTGTTTATTTTATAATTTGAAAGTTATCTAAGAGAGCTATTTCTAAATTATTTATACTGTAACATTATTCTAACAAACAAAACAAACGATACAGGCTTGAAGTACGTTTGCAGTTATAATTAAAGTATGAACTGATAATGTTTTAGTAATTCCTTAAATAATAATAATAATAATTTATTAGTCATGGTTTCTGACTAAAGTGTGTTACGATAACGTAACCGCACTCTCAGACTGTTTAGTCACTTTGCATAAGGCACCTTTTAGAGTAATTACAACTCGTTTCTGGGAACCAAGGACGGTAAAATAATATGCAACTTAGTTTGGCAAAATATACATATATTTTTAAGTATTTTTATGTATATATTTTTTTGTTCACAGAATTTGGACATCATGGAAGGCGATCTGCCAGAGAATACAGAGAGCCTGACGGTGACCGGCGCTCAAGATATGATGATAGGAGCAAATTCACTATCCCGACTTAAAGATGCAAGACACATTCGTCTTACGAAAGTTAACTCCATTCTCATGAGGACCAACGCCGCCGTTAATCTCAATATCGTCAGTCTTTTCCTGGATATAGAAGAATGTATTGACATACGCTTCGAGAAGAAGGCATTTAATAACATCAAAGGTAAGTTACTCTATGATGGAGCAGCTATCAATCACTAAGAGGTGATCACAAAAGAACTGACATACTCATATTTAAGTTAGTTTGTGCTTTGCTCACACCTTCAGTTTGTTGTAAGTGTGATATTTAGTAAAGAATTATAAGTAATGCTTAACAGTATTAACATTTAGTGAATCTTTAATATAAATTATCTATTTTCTACTATATATCGCTCATTTATTACATTTTATTTGACTGCTGCCATGCGAAAATATACCAATTAAATACTATATTATAATGTCATAACGCTGAAGCGAATTATAATTGAAAATAAGAATGGCTATTACATACGTTGTGTTATAAATTATATTACGATACTGGTATTAGTTCCAATAAGTGAATATAGTCTGATTTATAGGGATCCTCAAAAGGTAGGTCCCTACCAATGACTTCCTATATCGACATCTTTGCGTGACTTGCCTTGCGATACTATTGTTTAGAAAATCGGTACCCATTCATGTATAAAATTATTCAATAGACGATTGCGAAATACACAAAACAATCGTTGGCATTGTAAAAATTAAACCAAGGTACCGTAATACACTTAAAACTTGTTTATAGATTACTAACACTATATATTATAGTACTTATATTCAAGGGCGTATAACAAAATATGTATTAAGTTTGTTTAAGCTCTATAATACAATCTCGACTGTAAATATAAGCCCAGATCATTGCTGGTTTTTTCTACACATATTCTGTTGCTAAGGATATAAAGCGGCGATGCATTTTAAAAATCAGATTATATTGCATACCAACCGGTTTGGGGGGACAAGCCAATCGTCTTATAACCGGATGAGCTCGATTATCGGCTTGCCGTCTTTCAATTTCAACTATGTACATTTCTACTAACACACGAGATATCTAAAAAGTAACAAACCATTTATTTAAAACCATTAATATATAGATTAACGATATTATTTTTATTCCTTATAATTGCTGATTTAGACCTCAAACATAGAGGTCTCCGTGAATAAACAATGATGATGTTATTACAAATTATACATCGAACTCTTGATTCAGTGATAACCTAATCGATTAACCTCGAAAACATGCGTTAAATATATTACAATATAATAATATATAATAGAATGATGTATATATTGTTTATAGCTTGCTATCTACCTTTCAAGTACGATTGAAATGTCAATATTGACGTTTACATAAATTAAATCGTTTTAAGATTATACAGGTAAGTAGATATGCCAAAAAATAAGAACATCGCAATCGTCTTATACTACTACAAATAATATTCAACAAAACATACGAATACAAAATGCAATTGTACAAGTTGAAGGGTTTACTTAACTTTCTTAAGACTTTATTGAGGTGGTATGTACGTGGTATCTAGAAAGTATTTAAAACTTGAAATACCTATATTTAAGTATATTTCTTGTTAGTACCGCATATAACTCTTTATTAATGACTTATATTATTATTTCGTGTGCTAAATTCTAAAATCATCTTAATCATGGAATATGGTTTTGTTTTTATATTTTTATAAATCTTTAAAATTGTTGAAAAATTGGTTTCGGTAAGCACGAAGTTTGATATAGGTTTTAATTGATAGTTCCAAATTTACAAACATCATTCGATAGTTCCGAATTTACAAACATCATTTATTTATTTTATTTACGTTATAACGTTGTACATAGGCAACTTGAAAAAAAATTCAAACACACGGAAATAACTTTATAATCATGAATTAAAATCATTTAAGTCACCTTAAAAAAGCTTCTCAAGCAAGGTAATTTACCAACATTGAAAAATATATGAAAGTTTACTCTAATTAACTAAAACTTAATAAAATAGATATAAAACTACGTCGAACTAATGTACCTAGATTTGAGTGACTCTTACCCCGCTTTTTGCAAGCTATTACAGCAATTATTTCAATCCTGACTTCATACCTACTTTTCCTCTCATAAAGCTGACTATGACCGACATTTATGTCAACACATGTTGATGATTTAAAATAATTATCAAAATAAAAACTTATAATTATATTATGACTTTATTGTTATATCGCATAGGGATGCATGAACGGGCTCGTAGCGTCCACATGTGGACAGAAGCTGTGCAGTGACGCAAGACACTCACCACAACACGCATTATTTAAAACAATCTATTATAAATTAAATTTTAGCTTCCGACAGAATTATTAGGTGTTATAGTTCTATAACTCAAAGAAACCACATTTTATATATACTAGATATAGCGGACAAGTCCGTCTGTTCCAAGAGTCTTGAGTGAAGAGAATTGTTCACTTTTTCAAGTTATGTACATGATTGTATGTTTTTTAAGTTAAAATTTACACTGTAAGCCGTAAATAACTTCGATCTTTGGTGACTAAGGCTGAACTATTTATGCACGCGGATGGTTTACGCAGATTCCATTGTTGAGGGAGGATCTACGTCTTAGCTATATTATTAGATACATAGATAAACAAGTTTATGTTTATTTACTTAAACTTGTCTCAGTATCAGTAATGTTTGTTCAACACAAAATAACAGTTAGTTATATTACTGTTCAACTGACCGCTTAAAAAATATTTATGGAGTGGCTCCATTTATAGAATACCTGATTCAGCTTATAGAGAAAACTTTTTCTCTGTACATGCGGTAAAGGTTGCCAGAAAGTCGACGGTGCCACATCGACCAACTGTTGATCTTCGATGCTACTAATTTACCGTTACTTGGATGTAATTCGAGAAAAAGACAATAACTGGTTTATAAAAAAATATTGCTTTACGATCAACGCATTATATTAAAGTTCATCAAATATATGAAAATTATATAATGTCGCTTTTTATATTGTTAGAGAATTATATTTTTTTAGTATATCTTAGCAAACAGTGGGCATTCGAAGCGGACATTCGAATACGGATCGCTATCTAAAAATATACGCTTCCCCGAGTCGGCATTCGTGTTTTACAGGATAATGACTCATGAGACAACCCAACGTATTATAAAAGAGTGAATGTGTCGTAGACAATACAGGCGTTTTATTATAAATACGTATCGCGGACAAACAAAATAAGATATATTTATTTTTGTATTAAACCAATCAGTTTTGGAATTCAAGAAATTGATACATATATAAGAATTGATATGTTATTAAATTATATCATATGCAGTCAAAAAGGAATAACTACAATGAAATTAATTAATAGTAATAATTTTTTGCAGGACCTCTTACCATCTCGATTCAAGATTGCGATTTAGTGAACATAGAAGGAAGAACTTTCTCATGGCTGTTATCATTTAAATTATTCTACATTCGCATGCTGGAGTTGGCACCAGAATCGTTTATGTTGGATCCAACAGCGGCTAACGTAGGAGAACACGGACCAGGGATGACGGTTAGTTATTATATATATATACAAATATATAAATATATTTATATGTTGTACACTGAAACGCACAGCGAATATAATCGAAATGGCAATGCGAGTATATATTCAAATCCATCAACCAACCTTGTATATAAAATTGTTTATTTTGTATTATTTCAGATTCAAATGAAGAAAGTAGTCATACCAAGATTCCCCGCAAGGACATTCGGCTCTTCTGCTGCATTGATCAAGATGGAAGAAGTTTCCGTACACTCACTTCAGGCAGATGCCTTCGTCGCTAATACATACAATATAGTCATGGCGATCAACTGTTCTTTCAACCACATCGAAGAGGAGACATTTGCTCCAAAATCACTTATTAATAATTTTCACCTGCAAGATTGTCACGTCCACGTTTTGGCTTCGAGAGCAGTGCAATCTGCTATTGCTAACTTAAATATTACACATTCAAGGTCGGTTTACTTAGCGTTTTTTAATAATTATCGCGTTTTAATTTTGGTTATTATTTTCATTATCGAACTACATTATTTCTTTTAAGTTTTGTTTTTTTTATTTTATTTTATTTACAGATTTGATAATATACAAACAGGCGCTATAAATGCTACAGTAGTTGCAGTCACAATTATGGATAGTACATTTAAAATTTTTAACGAAAAAGGTTTCGAGCTTTCTTCTTGGAACAAACTACAAATGGAAAGAAACTCATTCGATGAATTAGCACCGAATGCTATAATTGCTCCTGGTGGATCCGTACATGAATTAATTTTTGTCGAAAATGAAATAGAAAAAATAAATCCTGGAAGTCTTGGATTTATAGGTCAAACATATTCGAAGCATGCGGCGAAGGTAGTTTACAAAAGCAACTATTTCGGACAACCTTGTTATTGTAACATGACCTCTTGGCTCGCTAAAGGTCTAGGAGTAAGCACAGCAGAAGTTTTTGAAAACGAAAGTTACTGTACTGTCAATGAATTTTTTGCTCGTTGTTTCAAAGTACCTGAGCAAAATATGCTACTCAAGAAATTTACAGATAATGTTTGTAACGATAACTTAAGTATACAATGTGAAAGATATAGAAGTAATGAAACTGCCACTGAAATAAGAAATCCCAGATTCCCGCATAAAAAGGATGATGAAGGCGGTATAAATGAAAGAAATAAAAAAGTTATTGGTATTGTAATTGTAACTGCTTTGGGATGCATTATTATCGTAATGTTAATAACTTTCATAAGGTGGATGAGACGAAGAGGCCACTGTGTAACTATTAAAAATTTCATTATATCATCAAATTCCTCTTGTGGCGCACTTTGTGATCGGTTATGTCAGTGTGGATACAATAATGGTATCGATAATGCTAGGTCTATTTCCCAGTTATCAGTGAACGAATATTCAGAACGTCATCGTCTTAATGAACCGCGTGTCCAAGATGCCGTTCAGGAGACCGTTATTCCTAATGTTTACAATGAAGATGCATCACTAACCGAGAACAAGACTACACAGACATTACCCGAAGAGCTAACTAAAGAATTATTGGAAAACCTAAAAGAGAAACTCGAAGACCCCGAAAATTATGTAGAAGCCCGTGAAATGATAGAACATTTATATGAACTGATAAAAGTTGAAGAAAGTTGCAATAACAATACAACTTCACAGCTAAACGTCGAAGAAAATATTTACGAATTGCCATTTCAAAATACAACACCACGTATTGGGAAGAATAAAAAACAAATGATAAGTGTGGGTACCCGTACTCCTTCCTTAGATAAATTGATGCCACTGTCGCCTTATAACAGACAAACGGCCCTTGTACACGAATATTTCGAACCAAAAGATTTCGCCGTCCACCTCTACGCAGAAATAGCAAATTGCGAAAAGGAAAAGAAAAATCGTTTGGGTGACATGCCCGATGTAGTTGCTGAGCAAGCTATCCCTCGAGGCCCATATCTGAGAGCAGTTCGTGAAAAAATGCATACAAATGTAATTCCTACAGCGAAATCGCTGAACAGTTCTATGGTTAGTCCGAATTTCATGTCAACAACTAAATCTAACAATTCGACTACTTCGAATAGCTCTGGAAAAATGTTAAATAGGCCGCTGCCTGAGAAACCGGCATCTACTGATCCAGGAGAGGGCACCTCTTTTCGGCATGGTTGAATCCTAAGCAAACGGTGCCTGGAGTCCTATCGCTAGAAAAAAAAAGAGCTAAAAAAGATTTGCAATCTGTGCTCGAATTCATCCTTTGATAGATAAGAAAAGATTAATAATGATCCTAAAAATAGGACATTCGCGACGTTTGCTTAAGTTCTTTGCTGTGATATTTATTTAGTTTGTTTATTTTTAAATATTTTTTTAAAAAGTAATTGTGTTTTGCCGGACACTGTTACTATGTACGTTTTTGTTGTAAATATTTTTTAAGTGAAGCCATAATTATTTTTAATATGCCATCTACTGCTTCGTATGTTATATATGTGCAATTATGAATATTTCTATTAACTAAAGAGCTGATATCTCGCTCATATTTCCATAGTGATAGTCTTATTAGAAATCAGTAATTATAATGTTTAAATCTCTAACTTGTAATACCAAATTATAGTTACCCCAATATTATGATAAAAAACTATTATTGTCGTTATTATGAGCTACATAAAGCAATGTGAACCTTTATCTGTTTTAAATATCTATCGCACCACGATCCCAAAGGTTAGTAAAAGATTTGTTTCTTAAAATTACTTAAGAAGCTATGCTTTTTAGCAATTGTAGTTTAGTGACTTCATTTCCATCCATAATAATATTTAAATTCAATTTATAGTAATATTTAACTTAAATTATTAGTAATAATAACAACTATAGTAAAATATTTAATGAATGTCTAAGAAGTAAACTACCAACTATGTTTTCATTTAAAATTTTAAATTAATAGACCTTTAAAAAAAATTATAACGAACAATTTGTAGAAAACAAATTTGGTATCTGATAAAATATTTAATATTAATGATTGCGATATATGTTGAAGATAAATAACCAAATGCGGTTTAATATATGTATATGTTATTCCATTAATGTTACGTACGAAATAAATGTTAAATGTGATGCAAATAAAATCTCGTTTTATTATAAGCCATTATTTAATATTTTTAAAACGAGCAAACTCACGACAAATAAGAAACTAAATTTCAGTTCAACGCGGACCGATACAAAAATATAACATCCGGTGGTAGAGTCGTAAATCTCGATATGTCACAGGTTCCCGACACGCTCTCACTGAGAATGCACAATATTGTGTAAACACTACTCAATGCTCATTATTCTACTCAATTTGCTGCTGAGTTTTGCGTACATACAATATTTATGTATAATATTCGCAATTTGTTTTATTACATGTGATAAGCTATTGAGTAACCAAAATGACATATTTTGCGTGTCATATGATTTTTTTTACTATACACTATATGACAGTTTTGTTTTATTATTAGTTGAAATGAATTTCATTGTATATTCCTTTAGCCTCTGGACGGAGACTAATCGAGGCTTAGGTCTTGGCGTAATAAAGAATTATATGATGTACTATCTCTATATAGTGTCATCCATTGTTGAGCAACAGCTAACAAATCTTCGAAGCTAGAATCTCAACCAACATTTATTGCGTTCTATACACTACTGATTATCTGACATTATTTTTTTTATTAGTTTTAAAATAGTATCTGAAAATGTTCAAATAAATTTAATAATAATTGAATAAAACTCGTAAGAGGCTGATAAAACTAGAATTGTATGTTGTTTTATGTAAGAATTCATAAAATATCTTAAAAGAATTTGGACAAAAAATAGATTTCGATAAAGACGTCACTTACGGGGTCTAACTATAGCCAAAGGTTAGTTTCGAATATATTTACATTTTGTATTCAAGAAGGTCAAATCCCAACTAGACGAAAGTTAATCTTCAGATTTTATAAAGTCCGAAGCGGTTTAGGTCCAGGTTTAGGTAGTTCGTGTCTTTTGACCAAGTCTTCCTGAAAAGATCACGAAATATTTTTCAAAAGCATCTTGCTGCGAAATTTTATAAGAGGATCCAAGACAGTCAGTTGATAAGCAAACTTTTGAAGGGTCTCGACTGATTGACTTGAAAGACGGCTTCTTGAGCCCTGAGCATGGCAATTGCTGCAATCCTGTTTTTTGAAGGCACATTTATTTTTTTAATGTACGTTATTATTATAATTACGAAAAAAAAGGCATGAAATGGCGGAAAATCAGTTGAAGTTAGTAACATAATAAACGTGTATTCCAATATTGTAAAAAAAGAAGTTTATAAACTGCAACAATATTTCTGGCTAATAGCTAGACTAGTTATATACATATATGATACACAAGAATCGTTTGTTTATAAGTAAAAGATAAGGATAAATTTTCGTCTTTGTGGTCTGAATTTTATTATTAATTGAATTAACGCGTTCACAGTCCAGTGAGCTCAATGTGAGGTGACATCAATTGTTTTATTATTATTATGTCAATTTTGACAGCTAAATTGGTAAACAACAAACACATCGACAGGAAGTAAGCTGTGACCTAATAAACAAATAATTTAGTAAAGGCAAATGAGGAATATCTTAAGGTAGTCTTTAATCATATGAAACCTGCGTAGTTAGTTTTTATGTATGTGAGTAGATTCACACTTATAAACTACTTTAAAGTTTGACACATTTTACCTTTTAAACTATAGTTACGTTACAGAATTGTTTTAAATTATTTAAACTCGAGCTAAACATGCATTCAAGTAACAGATATGATATCTTTATTTTTAAACTTCCAATAAGAAATTATTTGAATCTGCATAATGTCAAATTTTTTATCCAAAAATTAAATTGGTTTTGATTTCTATTTTTTATTTTTGTTTTTTTCAGAGTATGTAAAAACTAACTCCATTAACTCAACTCAACTCAACTATTAAATATTATAAAGTATTATATGTGGCCGAGCAATAAAAAAATGCATCTATTGTTGGATACAACTATGTTTATGTCCTACATCTAATATACCCTTGAAAGAGAGGTCATTATTATGCAAGTGATGGTACACAACACAATTCACTGAATAAATCTTTATATTTCTATAAAAATAAAAATCTAATGTCACATGCATAAAAGATTTACTAGAGAACTAATCGACCGATTAGTTGTTTTCCTTTTCTTGTTTATCAAAACAAAATATCCAATTCATTACACTGTTGTTATTTAGTAAGTTACCTAGTTGCACTTTCTGTGAATCTAATTACCGAAGAAATCAACATGAACTTCTTTAACATAACATAGGATAACAAAGTATCTCCTAGTCACGATTCTATGAATTTACATTCTACACCGAGCATTCTTCAAAGGTAAAGCTCTCGAATGATGACAGCTATCAAATTTTAGTTAAGTGTAGACTAAGAAAATTAAATAAATAAATAAAATTCATTCGAACGTTACCAAACATTTAGAAGTTATGAAATACTAAACCCTTCAAGTGCCAACGTGCCATCGCGCGTACCAACCAAATTTTATAAAAAACAGGTATCTTATTATGTAGCGAAAAAAACACCATAAATGAGAACACCTTAGGTGTAAGAAAAGACTTGAAATTGTTGTATTAAAACTTGAAAATTACTTTGTTAGAATACAGTCACTTATACTTGGCTAAAGGTATGTATTGACAATTATGATATAATTACGTAAATTATTAATGTATTTATTATTTAGCGGGTTATTGTAAGGCGAAGGTCACGGAGCTGAGATCCGCGCCGCTGCCGCCTGCGCGAGCTCTCCATCGACTCTCGAGTCAGTCGCGTGCGCAGGAACCGACGGAGCGCATGCTTTATAACTCCGTTGTTTTATTTACGCATTTAATGTATTTATTTTTTTACGAACGTATTGTTTTTTTCCTATAATGTTCAGTTTCATTGGGACTATTATCTTGTAAACGAATAGTAAGAAAAGTGAAGTTATTTACAGAACTATTACAACGTTTCTACGAGGTTAGTATTGTATTGACTATTTGATAATATTTCGTATACCGTAGTTATTACGCCGGTGGAACTTGGCAAGTAATCAAAGATTGAAACAAAACATGTGCCACTCAAATTATTACATTAGGGTACTTATAATAAATGGATCATAAATAATATTGATTACGTAACATAATCGATATATATATATATATATATATATATATATATATATATATATATATATCATAACTTACTTTTCTCAATAAAACATTAAAATAACGTATCTATTAATAAGCGTATTCAAATGTATGTTGACGATAAACATAAATAATGTATTATTTTATCTGAAATAATAGGTTAACTGAGAAGTAATATGTTTTACATAATATTATAAATATGGCACAACCACATAGTTATGCAAAATAAAGATAAAACAAAAATATGAGCGTAAAGTTATGCAAGGGACACGTTTATAAATGAATTATTATGTCAAAGTGACAAAAACAATTAGTGATCCAGGTATCCAGTAGTTGGTATGACCACATACATCAATTTAGAAATACAATGAACGCCTTAATAACGTAATATATTTTGTAAATTACATTTTCAAGTGCAGATTTTTCGTAAGAACATTGTTGATATAGAATATAGACGACCAAAGAGTCATTTATCTACAGCGTATTTGACGAGAAGCTCATTCACATCTTCAATACCTATAATTATTAATAGAATGTTATTTGGGATTAATTATTTGATTCAAAATATAACTTAGGACTTACCGGCAATCTCTCAAACGCATTCAAGAGCTTTAGCGAGCGTAAAGGATCCATATATGCCATGGAATAGGTATTCACGTAATACATTGAAAATTCACTTTAACCTATACATATAATATACAAACATAATTATAAACTTCTATCAAAGTTTCGATGTGCAATATCCATAGGAGAGGTAATTAAAACGTGCGATCCGTGGCAGCTTCGAGTATATCTCAATTAAAAGCTTTATTATTATAATCAAAATATGATTATACATTTTTTTTTCTTACTCCTTCATAATTTGACATAAGATTACATGACTTACTCATCTGCTTAGTTAATCTTCATAAAAATTAGATTTTTCTTATAAGTTTTTCCATATGTTAATTCTAACAATAAACTATCTTCTCACCAATTTATAAGAAAATAACTATTATCTTGAATAATTTGATACTAATAACAAAAATTGCCTCGCTGTTTTTTTATTATAAGTATAGGCATTACAATATAATCGTAAATATAATTGGCAAAAGAAAAGTAACAGCAATAAAAAAATATAATGATATATTTGTATGGTTTTTATATTTATATATTTCGACAGACAGCTGTTAAACTTATAGACACCCTAACAATTTCCAAAAGGTATAAAGCACCGAGTGCACGCAGTGGTCACTGGTTGAACTGATTGAGTCCAGGATACAAGCGGTTACATGATAATTCAATTACAGCATCCGTCGCTACCAGATAAAAGAAACAAAATTAACCTTAATATGTACAAAGGATTGTACTGCAAAGGATTAAGTTTAAGATAATAAAGAACTATTAAGAAAAATATATTTAATAAAATTAAGCTCCCTCTGTATTAATTGCGCACATTTGTTATATATTATTATAATATCGGGCACTTTAAAAACTTTCTTCGTGACTCAGTATTATATCGCTACCGAGATTTCGTTACTCATCGTGTATTAACAACACTTAAATGTAAAAAACCAGTTTGAATATGAGATTTTAGGAAATTTAAGAAGTGTTTTATGTCTAATTTAATGGTCTTTTGGATAACGTTATAAAATTTTATGTATGTATATTTGTAGGTTAATATATATGATAACGTGAACGTTGTGCAAATACCTACTGTTATTTTATGTATATTTATTTCGGTCCTCTTAGTCACATCTTAAAACCAGTTGCCGTTATAGTTAAAACCAGTCTTTAATAATCTAAATCCTCAAAAAAAATCGTATAACAGATAAAAAAAATAAAACGTTTCGATTTATATATTAACATAGTATGTATGGTTGTGAAGTTATTTAAATAGATAATGGGGAAAAAAAATAAAGTTTTGTTTTTTTTATAATGTTGCATGTGCAGGATTCTGAGTGAGTAAAGAAAACCGACCAACACAAATCAATTCTCACGTGCTAGAGCTGAGGAATAAACATTAAACAATGGTGAAATAAGAGTTTATTTGTGGTACTTGAAGCATTACCTGTTCTCGTACGTGTTCCTAGGTCTGTGTTCCGCATTATGTTGATACACTTTTAATAGTTAATTGACCCACGGACGCGTCACTCACAAGTTTTATAGTACATACATACAGTTCATTTAATGTAATAAAACTATATATGTTTATCTATTTATATATTCCTTTAAAGTGTCCGATGTTAGATTTAAATTAAATTATCGCGTTTAATCATTTAAGTACGTATGTCATACTGCGAAAACGTAGGTAGATCTGTAAATATTGACTTCATCCTACAAAAATAAATCATTCCACCGGTGAATAATGTGATATAGTATACAATAACGATCTCACGCCTTTTTGATATGACGAGACTTTAAATAGTGCTAATTAGTAACATTTTCAATAGAGCAGCAACTGTGCAATTCTACAATACGAAACGAGGTGCTGTCACTACGTTTTGAGGTAAAATTAAAGTATTCAATTGTATGTATGTTGTATGAATCTATTTAAAAATAATTTATACGTTATAGCATTAAAAACAATCTAAATAACAACACAATAAAAAAATAAACCTTTATAAAAACCATAACAAAAAAACTCCCCGTTTAAACACACATTAAAAAATGTGTAACAGCTATTTGACGAGATTTAAAGAAAACTATTGAATATTTTTTAAGAGATCAAAATTGTTGTGAAGTAATAAAGGTATATTTATTATTTTGTTGAATTTTGACTAAATCTTCTTTTGATGATTCGATATAATAATTATTTTACCGAAAATCGGATATAAAGCACAAATCCACCGCAGCGTAAGTAATAAGCGGATTAATTCACGTGTTACATTCTATTTGCTAAATATTATATTATATACATATCGCGGTGGCCATCAGTTCTAGGAAAGTATTCGTAATATTCGTTTGTGTACATTCGTTGGTGTCGTAATATGATATGTTTTATTCGTCCAGCAGGAAATTTGAAGACCCGATAACAGTGTAATAATAAACTAATTGCAATGTGTTCTAGCAACAAATAATGTGATGATGCGAATTCTAGTAAGAAATTCTAAGGTAGAAATAATATTATTACTAAGACCTTTTTTGACACAGAGATAGTATAATCGACGTCGGATAAAGACATAGCTTCGGGTTAATATAAATAATTAATTAATAATCAATATTAGAAATGCGCTTAGATAGTTAGAGTTATAAATAAATATAAAGTTATAAATAACATTTTTATTCGTGAAAATCTTATTATTACAAAATATATTTCGATTAGCGTTAATATTATATACAGACAACTTTATTTTCTTCTTTAACTATGTCTTGTACTTGAAATGTAAAAAAATATAAATAAACATATTTTCAATATACTATATTACAAATATGACATAATAAGAAATTTAAAATAATATGCAGTAAAAATTTTCTCTGTTAAGAAGTAAAACTGTAGAATGGTGATTGATGATTTTTAATTCTCGGTTAAGTTTTAAACAAGTTTACTACTTGAGATTGTGGATGAAAATCGGTGTTAAGATGACCAAAGTTTTAAACGCTCACGGCGAGCGCAAGACATCGAAATACAGACAAATATAAATACATGTCTAAGTTAAAATAGCGTTCTAAGTCGTAATTAGCGTAGCCAGAAGACGCGTCAAGGATATACTTCTCTTAATAAAGCACATTCTCGTGTTATACATAAATATCACGACTGTAGTCTCGCAGGGTGCGGTTAAGACCTGAGCACGAGGAATGTCAATGTTATATACAAATTGGTAAAATTATATTATATTTTCAGTTTTATTAAGATAAATTTTATGTGTAAAGTATAAGTTTTATATTAATAATATAAAGAAAATATAATGTGCTCTTTAAAAATCAAAGAACCTCCATTACATGTACGCTTCAAAAGGCCGTTAGCTTTGGTTTTATCAACGCGCTATCAACGCTGATAGCCTTGCTAAAATTACACATACGTTTCTTCAGTACCATTCGTTAAGCACCTAGTATATCTGATAACGTATCCGATAACGATACATATCTGACTCACACATAGATACGACTACAGCGAAATAATCCATATCGTCATTTTTCGACAAGTTTTCGTCTAAAACAGTTCTCAATATTCATATAGTTAGGAAAAGTAAATTTGTGTGTAAATAATTAATCAATTAAATAAAAACGTGCCGTGGAAATATCAAAGGTCCTCAATTGATATACATTAAAGTGATTTAATTAAGTATTTTATACCACATTCAGTTTAGGGACAAAGTTTTAAAAAAGATTTACACAAGCAGAAACGGATATAATATCCCTAAAGATAAAAACTATATTTTTTTATGATTATCAACAGATGTTATATATTTTTAATTTGTTTATTGTGTATGTGTATTTTACTGTGTCATTCATAAAAGTCAAAAGTTACAGCTTCTGTATTAAATGAGACGTAAATTGATTTCAGTGATAGTAATAGCGATGGTGACGTAGATTGGTAAAAATGCGGCGGGTGATTTGGTGTCACCTAGTGTTGGTGGTGGTGGTGTTACAGGCTGAGGTGCGAGCACAGCGCTTCTCGCCAACGGCATGCGAGGAAGAAGCCTGTCGTTGCGACTCCTTCACTAGGCTAATTTGTCATTGCACCGGGGAGTTTCAGGTAATTTTCTCCAGTTATTATACGTTACGTTTTCGTTGGCTAGCCAATTTGATGTTTTATGTATTTATTAAACATTTTACACAGGATCTTACACTGAGACCTGATGGAGCTTACCGAATACCAGCCATGGCAACGGCCATTGCTATTAATGGTTGTAAACGTGTGACATTCTTATCAGAAACTATTCGAAATCTCATTCAGTTGAGAACGATAGAGATAATAAACGTAGAACAAGTTTATATTAATGAACGCGCTTTGGCCTCGTCACAAAGAGACAACGAAATGAATCCCGGTTTAAGATTAACAATCTCGAACAGCACGATTAACGAAATATCCTCTCATGCTATTCAAGGGCATATAAATAATATTATTATTAGCGACAGTAAGATAAGTAACCTTAAGCCTTTTGCCTTCTCTAGTTTAACTGGAGTACGGAATATAGAACTTACGAATAATGTTTACGATAATGTCGAAATACAAGCATTTAAGAAGTTCACTACTTCAAATTTCATGATACGCGGCGGTGTAACGAAAACACTTCCCAGCAGATTTCTATCAGATGTAGAAGTGACTGATCTCTTACGCATTGAGGGAGTTATAATTGAGTGTTTATCTAGTTTTACATTTCTTGTCAATTTACCAAAGAGAATATTGATTGAAAATAATATCATAAACATTTTAGAAGGAGATAGTTTCCATGTGACGTCCAGAGGACCGATAACATTTAGAAATAACACAGTGTCAACGATTAGAAAAGGTGCATTTTTTGGGTTTACAGTGAATCCGGAAGTGATGTCGGTTTCTGGTCGGCAAGATCTTTTAATTGACAATAACACTGTCACTAATATAACACCTTCATCGCTTATGTATAACCGATCAAGCTTGTCGCTACGAATCGACGGGTTAAATCTTAACAGAACGTGCGACTGTGATCTAGGCGAAGTGTGGCAAAACGTCTCCAGCGACCACGGGGGAATCATCAACTGCTGGTATGATCTCGAAGGACATTACGTTTCGATTCCGACGTATGTAGATAGTCGGTGTGGGACTTTTAAACAAACATTTTGGATTGCCGTAGTTGTAGGGTTAGTGTGTATCATAGTGGTAGCGGTTATTGTGATATTTGTTATAGTGAGAAGAGAAAATGAGAAGAAAAAGAAAGTTCAAATAGTTATGCCAGACGGTAAAACGTATAGAGAGACTGAATTCCATATAGTTGTAGAAAGAGCAGAACTGTTAACAACCAACTTATGATTTGATAACTCGTTTAAACTAAAATGATGGATCTCTTCGTTCGGATTTTCGACCGATAAAAATGCGTTTATGATATTTTCCGCTTAAGGTGATTTGTGTTATAATAATTTTGTTACGTTTTAGGAAACTCTACCTCAAGATATGAAAAAAAAAATTTGATACCAATAAAACTATTTAATATAAATCAGTATTATGAGATGTAATTTAAATAATTTGTTTATGTATTAATCAAAATATTCTGTGAATTTGAAATAATAAACAGGTAAAATACATTTTGTTTTATTAATGACTATCTAATTATTGTTTATTGTAATTTTGCTTCAATCATTTCACGCTTCCGCGAATGCAATTTGCGAATTTAATATATGTATTATGAATGTAATTAAATATTTTACTTTGCGTATTGATTGATTATTAACAATTGTAAACATATTATTGTATAACATTTTGTCATTACGACCTTCCACAGCGTGTATTGTAAAAACAATGAAAAAATAAAAAGGAAATGTCATATATTATACGTTTTATCTAACACCAGCATTTAATTATTTCTTAAAACAATAAAATATATATGAAGTATGTGCTTGCGTTATATATAATAATGTAAAAGTAAGTATATTTAAATAAATTGTGAATGTTGCTATAATGTTTATGTACATTGGCTATAGTTGAGTCATGACGTGAATACGTCTGTTGTTTTATTATGATGTTTATTACGAAACCATGCGAGCTAAATAAAATATATAAACTTAAACATGCACACAACTTGTAATGTATATATGTATATCTGTGAGATTTCCACGTATGTATGACTCGTCACGATATCTCTGGAACTATAAAGCCTACAGATTTGAAATTTAGTAAGAAAATTTCTTTCGCCGGATGGAGGACAACTAAGAACGGATTTCCCTTATAGGTTTATATTTTATGAATTGCTACCCACAAATGAATGGTGAAGGCAGTAGAAATATATTTAAAAAAATATTCTATACATTTCATGCCACGTGAAGTGGCGAGGGCAGCTAATGTATGTATTTGTAAAACAAAACGTGTATCGCTTAACACGTTGAAAATAATACTTTATTACTAGTAAAGTAACCATGTATATTCATAATATTACTTGATATTTTATTTATTTACCTTACCTTTATATAAAACTTATACACTATATTGAATGTATATAATTATTTCTTCTTTGCGTGGCGACTTGGTCAGATATACGAGTACATACTCGTATGGTACATAGTTTAGCAGTTACTAGATACATAATCAATCTATGTAAAAGCAAATCGTGTTGTTGGACATTCATAGTTTTATTCTGAATTTTAATACTTCATCTTCAAGATTCGTCTATCAGAAAAAAAATCACAACTTTGTTTTTTTTTCTTTATGATATGATATTCCTAACTTGTTATTCTTGTTCTGTTAAAAACGATGATCTGAGAAGATAACTTACTCTCCTTCTCAAACTTGGACGCGAACTTGGTCTATCACTATTTTTAAATTTAGAGATATAACAGTTTTATACACTGTCATGCTTATTATTATCTGATCCAGGAGTGAAAATACCATTTCTAAATATCTATGATGCCTAGTATATAAAAAATAACCTTCGCGCAAAGTCGCATTGCGAGAGTACTCACCGCAGCAGCGGCAGGCCGTCCAGTACGGTGTGGACGGCTGGTGGCGAGGCCAGCTCGAGTCCACGCGACAGCAGCAGCGCCTCGCTCTCGTCCGAGACGCCCTCATCCACGACGCCCTCCTCGCTGGGCTCTGCTCCGCTCTCGCTCCCCACGGCACCCGCACCGCTAGTGCCGGCCGTCATAGCCAACGTCTGTACCTCCACTATGGTCGCTAAGATCATTTTCAGATAGGTTAATGGGTCATGTATAATTTAATTTAACATTCTGAATAAAAATAGAAATTAAAACTCAGTATGGAGGCACTAAATCATGCTATAACAAAATTGAAGTATTGTAGATTTTGGTCTAAAAGTATAAAACAAAGTTTTAATTCTGTAATTAATTGTCTTACATAAGTATTATATAATATCTAAATCATTAATCCTTAGTTGTTACATGTAAAAGATCTTAAGTTATTTACTCAGATACAACCATTAATATACTCGCTCAGCTAGTCACTTTGATAATATTGTCTTCAAAGTTGGAAAACATAATAATATCTGCACAGTCACATGCGGAAGTCTATACCCTTATATTGATAATAATTAATACATTTACCCATTTATAGATATGTCACAAAAGGATTCAACAACTACCAGTTTGGATTTAAAATTCAATCCGAGTTTAACACAAATTGTTATACAATGGATCAGTGTAACACCTGCGGCGCGTGCGCATGCCGGTCACGAGTCACCACTTACCAAACATCAGATGATTCTATCAGGACTCGGGTCGTAAGAGCTACCTGCGATAACTTATAGTTCGTTACAAACATTCTAATTAGGACTTAGTCTGGCATAATTAAAAAAAAAACTGATTTGAAGATAAGGTTTTGATAAGAATAAACTTATCTTAATAGTAATAAAAAAAATTTAGTATCGTCTACCCGTCGGCCCATATATCCTTCGATGCTAGTGAAAGAGTGAAAGAAGTGTGTAAATCAGTTTACAACTGTATGCGGCATTTTTACCACTTACTCCATCTAATAATAAGCGTGATTCCTTTATGAACACGTCAGTACCGAAAACCAAAAAACATTGAATTTTCGATCTAAGATCGAAAACCCTCGCAAACTTTGTCATATCTGGGATTTAAAATCAGGACATCTAATACAGGATCTCTTGGTGAAATCCTAAAAATATCCGGGATTCGAACCCAAGACCTCTGGATGAAAACCTAAAAATACTCAAAGACTATACTATACTTATCCGACATTCGTGTCCAAGATCTCTTGGTGAAAACCTAAAACCCTCAAAAACCTCAAAAACCCTCTTAACCGGGATTCTAACCTAAGATCTCTGGGTGAAATCCTAAAAATACTCAAAGACCATCTTATATCTTGGTAAAGCTCTAAAAATACTTCCAGATCATCTTATTCGGGATTCGAACCCAAGATCACTTGGTGAAAACCTAAAAATACTCAAACACCCTTTTATCTGGGATTCGAACCCAAGACTTCCGGGTGAAAACTTAACCTCTTATCCGGGATGCTAGCCCACGACATCTTAGTGAAATCCTAAAAATACTTCCAGATCATCTTATTCGGGATTCGAACCCAAGATCACTTGGTACTTACTTACTTACTTATCGTCACGCCATATCCCTTGCGGGGTAGCCAGAGACGACGGAGCGCCAAACGCTACGGTCCCTGCATACCTCTTTCGCCTCGACCACAGACATTAACCTCTTCATACATGCCCTCCGGGGGGTCCTCATGCTTTTTACGTGACCTTCCTCCAGTATCGTAGCTACTGAGTTTTCGAAGGTCACTCGAGGCCTCCCCCTGTCTCTCTTACCGCTCACTTTACCTTTATAAATCTTTTTTACCATTCTTTCATCACTCATTCGTTCGACATGCCCAAACCACCTGAGCACGTTCTTCTTCATTCTTACCGAAACATCTTCGCTAGTACCTGCCATTCTGTGGATCTCTTCATTGCGGATTCGGTCAGCTAAACTGACTCCGCATATTCGACGAAGAGATCGCATCTCCACAGCATTCATCTTTCTTACATTCTTCTTCTGTGTTACCCACGTTTGGCTGCCGTATAACAGCGTCGGTAGCAAAACTGCATTGTGTACAGCCAAACGTGCAGTTATGCTGACGTTTCGTCTCATCGTCGTCGTCTCAACAATGCAGCCAAAGCACCGTTGACTCTGTTACCGGCAGCAATACGCCTTTCCACATCCATTTCGTATCTTCCGTCTCTGCTAAACATACTTCCCAAATATACCGCTTCATTCACTTGTTCTATTATCTTACCATTCACGTTGATCTTACATTCTGTTCTTTCTTCATTTCTTTCAAATATCAGAACCTTCGTCTTATCTGCATTCAGGTTTAGACCATTATTTTCACACCCATCTTTCAGAGTGGTGACCAATGCCTGCAGATCGCATTCTGATGATGCAATGAGCACTGCATCATCTGCATAAAGCAAGCAATTGACCTTAAGGTCACCAACTTTCACTCCCATGTCACTGTCTTTCACGCCTTGGAGACAACTATCCAAATACAAGTTGAACAACCAAGCTGACATAGCGCAACCTTGCTTAACACCCGATTGGATGTCAAACCAGGGCGACATGTCAGCTCCTACTCGCATACAGGCTGAGTGATCTCTGTAAAGAGACTTTACAGCCTGTAGCAAGGGTCCGTTCACGTTGTATCGGGGCAGTATCTCCCATAACTTCTTTCTCACAACCCTGTCAAACGCCTTTTCCAAATCCACAAAAGCACAGAAAACCTTTTGGTTTAGGGCCAAAAACTTTTCCGTGATCATGCGGAGGGAAAAGATCTGATCTATACATCCTCTTCCAGGTCTAAAACCTCCTTGGGCCTCCCACAATAGCCTTTCAGATCTTTCTTGCATTCTTCTCGCTAATATTTTAGCATAAACTTTACTGCCCAAGCTGATCAAACTGATAGCCCTATAGCTTGCACAGTCTATCTGTGAACCTTTGCCTTTATACAAAGGTACGATGACTGCACCTCGCCAATCGCCTGGGACTTCCCCTGATTTCCAGCATAAATTGCACAAAAACCAGAACAAGTCCCAGACGCGTGGCCCACCATATTTGATCATCTCGGCAGTAACTTCATCCGCTCCCGCAGCTTTACCACATTTCAGACTTCGAATCGCGCTCTCCACTTCTTCCAAACTGATTTCACCATCGGCTACATCCGGACTCAGCATTTCACTGGTGCTCAAGGCCGAGGCGTCCTCACTTTCATACACCTCCTTATAGAACTCCGCCCACCGCTGCAAAACGTGTGCTTGCTCAGATAAAATTTCACCGCTCTTCGAAAGCACCCCTTTCATTCTACAGGTTACCGAACAACCCCGGGAATCACTAACTTCTCGCCAGAAAAGCTTCGTATTTTCCCGGAAGTTGTTTGTCAACCTGTCGTCCCTTTCACGCTCAGAATTTTCACGCTTCATCTTTATAAGTGCTTTCGTTTTGTGCTTTTGCAGCTTGTACTCTCTTTTTCTTATCTCTCTCATACTTTTATCCTTATCCGAGGCTTTATAATCCAACCATGCTTTCTTCTTTAACTCTACAGCGTCTTTCACTTCATCATCCCACCATTCATCGCGCTTTTTACTAAAACCTCTTTTCCTTTTACCACATACCTCTGTCGCTACATTCACCATACCATTCCTAAGGTACTGCCAGCATACTTCAACACTTTCATTTCCTGAATCACAGCTTTCAAGCTTCTTGGAAACCCTTTCTTGATATTCCTCTCTGATCGGTGGATCTTGAAGCTTCCAGCTTCTTATGCGATAATTCGACTCCAAGCTTGGACACGTCGTGCGGTTGCGCCAACCTGCAAACAGACCTCTTATTCTAGCAACGACTAGATAATGGTCTGTTCCCAGATCAGCACCCCTAAACACTCGCGTGTCCATAACTTGGCTTCGAATTCGCTGATCCACCAGGAATAAATCAATACTTAAAACAATACTTCTTTCTTCCGCTCGCTCCCATGTGTACATGTGAATTTGTTTATGATCAAACATCGTGTTTGCCACAAACAAATTTCTCTCTTTACAAAATTCCAAAATAAGCTTTCCAGCCTCATTTACTCTCTTATCACCGTACTTGCCTAGCACGGTTTCGTAACCACTTCGCGCGGTTCCAACCCATCCATTAACATCCCCACATACTATCAACTTTTCATTACTTCTGACACTACTTAGAACATCCCTGACACTCTCCCAAAACTCCTCGAGCTCGCTAATTTGAGCTGAGGATACTGGAGCATACACGGCTAACAAGAATACTCTTGTTATCCCCAGCTTAAAGCGAACCCAAAGAAGCCTCGGGTTGATCGCCTTGTATTCTACCATAGCATTAACCATTCGAGAAGACAACAATACGCCTACACCTTGGCAACCTCGCCCACCCTCTGGAACCCCAGCCCAGAAAGCGACCCGGTTGCCAGGCAAATCGGTCGTATCATTGCCTTTTCGCTTGGTCTCAGACACACAAATAACATCCAGATCTTTGTCATCCATCACATCTAATAATTCATTCATCTTCTGTTCCATTCCTCCTCTTACATTCCACGTAGCTATTTGTAGCTCCGTCCTCCACCTCCCGCCGTTCGGAACATGGCGTGTTGGTTGGCGGTCCCCAACGCCGCATTTGTTCATATTAAATATTACATACACACACAAAGATCACTTGGTGAAAACCTAAAAATACTCAAACACCCTTTTATCTGGGATTCGAACCCAAGACTTCCGGGTGAAAACTTAACCTCTTGTCCGGGATTCTAGCCCAGCATATCTTGGTGAAATCCTAAAAATACTTCCAGATCATCTTATTTGGGATTCGAACTTAAGATCTCCTGGTAAAAATAAACAAATACTCCAAGAGCATATTATCCGGGATTTGAACCCAGGAGATTTAAATTACAAATGAATTTTGACCATTTTTTCCATTAGGTCAATAAATTAATAAATCAAGAGAATATTTATAATTTTTTATAAGAATACGGTATTTACATTATACAAATATAGATACATTTTGTCTTGTTATATTCAACACAAGTACGTATCAAACAAGTTAGTAGTATCTTAACTCACTATTCAAAGTTGTCAGATGCATCTCACACACTATTAAGGAAGTCATATTGCATCCAATAATAGATGAGCCTATTACAGTTACATAGTTATGACCTTGTCCTTTAATTGCATCTTGCACTCAGAATACATATTGGTATCTAGATAATCTCTCATTGTTTACAAATTGATATAAAGTCATGCACATATATTATACTTTGTTATAATATCTATATCAGATAAATTCTTTTAGTTCAGATAAAACTTTACCCATTATTATATATTACACTCATATTCATAGAATAGAATAATATACCAACTTGATAAGTTTAAGTATTTATAAAAAAAAATGGTTTTATATTAAAGCTAATAAAAAATATTATTCATGATGAGACTAATTTTATACACGGGAATGAGTCACAGTTTGATGTCAGGGATTGTTTTTTTAATATCAGTCGATTTTGAAGAGTTACATTTGTGTAAAAAGCACGATTATTATGACAATTAAGTATAAGATGCGTTCTTATTATAAACGTATTTACGCACGACTTATAAATTGGGAATGTCTTAGTAACGTCTGAGTTATCAATAATAAATTGAATATTCTTACCCCGTGTAAGCGGAGGTATGTCGAGATCAGGAGCCAGCAGCCGGGCGGCGCAGGCGGCCCCAAGATGAACCAGCTCCATCTCAAGTGAGGCTAGTCCTGAGCCCGGTCCAGGACCCAGTCCCGAGCCCGGACCCAAACCCGGTCCCGAACCCGGTCCGGAACCCGAGTTCATACCCGGTCGACCCGACCAACCTTCCTCGTACCCGATGCACAGGCATCGGTAGCCGAAGCGGCTCTCATCACTGATTAAATAGTCATTGATTATACATTTTAAACGGAGTGGAGTTTATGGAGCTCCAAAACAGCATTATTGATCAGTTCAACACGAAAAAAGGATAATAAAAGATATTGAACCATTAAGTCAGTAACTAGGTTTACTAGTTTATAACCAAAATTATCAATTATTTTATAATTAATTTATTATAATAGATATAATGTTAGTAACTTACTTGTTAGCTTTATTATATTCGTTTAAGTAGTCAGATGCAGTCTCCAGTGAGAAAATAACCTCATTTCCAGGAACGAGTAAAGCCTTTTGCGGCCAATCTGCATGCCTAGAACAATACTTTTCACTAACTATACTGTATTAAGTAAAGAAGTATTACAATATAGATGGTATAGTAACGGGACTAAGTAAGTAAGTAAGTATATTAAGACCCGTTATTGATTCCAAAAGTAGTAATAATTATTCATAAAAAAAGATACTCATATTACGTCTCACCTATATACACTTACTGACTTTACTGTAAATAGACAAACAGAAAATACATAATAAATATTATTTTCATTTATACTTACATATTACCCAACTTGGGTGTAACGCTGACGTAAGTACAGCTATAATGCATACAAGGCGCCTCTGAGCTGGCTTCCTCAAGTTCCTCAACTTCTCCTGTTTCTGACGTCAACTGGATTAATTTCTGCAATTATCATTTTATTGAAAAATCTTCAACATAACATATTTATTTGTTTCACAACATATATGTTATATGTTTTAATTTGTACCTATATAGTAACCTAAAATCTATTTCAACTAATCCACTGGGTGCCGACAATATCGTTACATTAAATGACGCCTTGTCTAATTATATTTTAAAGCATATACAAATAGAAATGTTATTTTTTTAATAAGTTTATATATTTACATATCATTTAATATAATGTTGTCTTCACCCACTACAATAGAATCTTACTAATAGTGAAAAAATCTACCAATTCCTTCTATTGCATACAAACCGTGATTATATAAAGCTTAAATATTAATACGTAATTCAAGAAGCGCAAGCATTTTAATTAAACAATTACGCTATCATTAAAAAGAGAGAGGGAAATTCCTCATCACCTAATCTATCATGAATGAGTGAAGGCGCAAGTTCCTACAAAGAGGCGTGTGTGCGTGGTAAGTGTAATGTAGCCGTGTAGATACAATGAATGAGTGAATGAACGATCTCTACCTTATATACCTTGCGGAAGGGTGGGTCAGCAACCCGGGTGTCGCCGGAGCAGTGGCAGCGGTGCTTCGGGGCTCCAGCAACGGCGTAAATAGTCAAAGTGTCCTCCGGCTGAGCGGTTATACTTCGCGGGTCCATCTCTAATACAATCCAGGCTACTTGCGGAGGAAATAGAACCCTGCCAGATAGTTAATATCTATAAACCTCGAGTGTACACGCCGTTCTGCCCGTTATGTAGCATCGATGTACCATCTTGGCCTAAGACTTTTATCGAGGCATTGTATTCTTATGTAACTGGTTTTTGTAATACTCCTATATATATCAATTGTTACCTTTAATTTTACTATAAAGTCTATTAACATAAAATAATCTGTGAAATAAAAATACAGTACCTCTAGGCGTCCGTGCATATAGCTATAATTATTAACTTCAAATCGGAAAATCGAATGACTAACCGTTTGTTGTAAACCGTCGCTTGTTTGTACGGATGGTCACTCTCCACCCACGTATAGAAGTGGCTCGTGGTGGTGGTAGAAACTTCTTCCACAGTCGGTATGATGAGATTCATAGCGGCTACGTGAGGCAGCAATTTGTGCACCATTTCAAGTAATTGTATGATGCTCTGAGATTTCAAAAGACTTTATTATAACACTTCAATTTACGAGCGAGAAACTTAACGAAACATTATAAAATATATGGATAAAAACTTTAAATCTTTATAAATACTTCGATTTAAATCTTAAATTAAATTCGACTGGGTAGTTCCAAGTTAGCACGTTCACTCATACGTTTCATTTCTGATATATATCCAATCCAATCCAATTCACCCAGTTGTCCATTTGACGAGATCATTACAATTTTTTGTATGTTATATATATTAGACTTCGTTGAATTACGATATTTCATCATTGTAAAAAGTATCATATAAAATCAAGTAATCAGAAATTATTCAAAACTATCCAGTAGTTATTGCATTTGCCCAAACAAGGACCATGCCACCCCTATACCAAAATATCACATTAAGAACAGTTTCCAAAAATTACCTTTGAGTCATGTAGTCCCTCGAGATTAGCGAGGGCATATGGCAACAATGTATTGAGTGCTGGCGCGGTGGCCAGCGCGGGGGCCGTGCGGCGTAGCTCCTCTGGAGGCAAGGCGCGTGTAGCTGCCAACAGAGCCGCGCCGCGCTCCGCCACCAGCGCAGCCACCGCCACCGCGGCCTCGCGCACCGCGCCGCTGTCGCACTCGCCGCCTTCCACCAGGCGGCCGAGCCCCGATGTGCGGGCGTTGCTGGTGCTCGCTGCGGGTGCGCTCTCTAACGAGCGTTCCACCCATTTTGTTCTGTTACAAGTACATTATTTCATTTTTCGGTAACTAGGTATAGCCATCTAGAATATCTTTTGATAGAAATCAGTTTAGTAAATTGTATTTTATTGGTGAAATTGAAAAAAAAAATAAATCTATAAATATATATATAGTATATATGTTATAAGAGTATAATAAAATATATTTAATTTGCACACAGTACTCAGGAAATTTCACTATCCTTGAGCTTCTTCATTTTTGTATATACGATTCTTGAATTTGAAAAAAAAATATGATAATATATTTTTTTTAAACCATAAAAATTTTACAAAAATATTTATCCCAAAAACATACCGGTAGTAGATGAGACAGGGCAGCTGTCCACGCGCTAGTGTGGTACCATTGAAACTGAGGGAGCAAGAGGCGAACTGGAAGGTAGTTCCGTCGGGTCCAGTAACTGCGGGCAGCCCACAATCACCACTTGCAGTGCGTGCGCCCTCGCAGCATAGACGCAAAGCGTATCGTGTCTCGTCCTTAACAAATATAATAAATAAAATATCATAACTAAACTTCATATTCGTACATAATGATTTGCGGTGCATCATCCAATATTCTTCATTCAAAATATAATTTAAAATATTTACCTTCAGTAACACTGCTTTATTGAACTTAATGTTCACCATATCGTGATGTGCATCTGAACTAGAGAATGATCCATCAGCAGCTTCAAGACTCACCCAGCAGTGAGTAGCATTTGCTTCTTCTGATGACGTCCGCATCTAATATGTAGTATTTGATAAAAAATCTTATATCAGCATAAAATATGCTTTTCAAAGAAAAATTAATAGGTACATACATCATGTAACAGCTCAATAGAGTAGTCATATTGTCCAGTGCCGACGAAGACACACGCCCCTACAAGCGCGACTCCCGGTCTGTCTACAGTAAAGCAGATGGCATCGGGGCTGCCGTTGCCGGTGCTCCACGAATGAGTTGAGTTCACACGCATGAATCGAGATGCAGTTACGAGGTGCTTGTTCGATTTAGAATCAGGGTCATCCTGTTTTTTCATTTAAACATGGGTAAATACATATTTTCATAAGTAATAGAAAATTAACTGTATTTAAAAAAACTACAATACCTTCGATTGTAATGCACTAAATGACATTTCGGCGATGATACGAGAAGTTAGTTTACAGCAATACTCCGCCAGCCTTTCCTGTGTAAGTAGCTCTCCGTGGTCGTGGGCAGGAGCGCATTGACGACGGGTGATTTGTTGTTTTATAGGGTTCAATACCACATCCAATAACCTAGGCACCACATCTAGTAAGTGCCAGTCAAGATAGCTGGATTTATCATTATCATTAACCTGTAAAAAAAAACGAAAATTAATTATTGTTGATGTTACACATAAGTTGCAATAAAAGGTAAAAAAAACATACTCTATGAGCATCTTTAGCACGGGGCGGTATTGGTGGTGGTTTCTGAGCATGCGATGAACGCGGAACTGTGGCCGATTTGCATGGCACGTCTTTTATCTGTAAACGAAAAAAAAAGAGTTCCATACTTTATTCCTTTTAAAGGCAATAATTTACTGTAATTAGTCCTAACAGCACCTTGTTGTCAATACGCCGAGTATCTTGCGTGGCGCCGTGGCTGTGTGTCAGTGGCACGATATACTGCAATACGTCCCGTAAACTCTGTGATAGGCACATGGCTGAGCAAGTGGCCGTCAGCTCACAGATCTGACTCCAGGTTACACTTCCCTCCTTATAACACAAAAGAAAGGTTAAAATCTTGCCGAGAGAATATTAAAAACATTCATGATACGACTTGCCTTTATGTGACACAGCATAAAGCATAGATGATTCCATTTAAGGATCGGTGTTGGAAAGAACGCGTAAAAACAAGCGGTAAAAGTGTCATGGGCCTCCGTTAATATAGAATTAGTCATTTCAAGAGCGAATTGCACATAGCATATTCTGTGCGTCTTACTGCGGCCAGGTCGCCGAGGTAGCATGGAGCATGTTGGTGTCTGATCTGCCATTACACCTTGAATAAAATTTCTGATTTCTGCAATTGATTCGAAATATGACATATAATCAGGTGAATTCCGCCTTTTAACGCTCTGCGGATACACTTCTTTTATATAAGATCTTATCAATCTTAGACCAGCTCTAATTACGTAAACCAATCGCTTCTGATGTTTCATCATTGTCAACTTTTGATAATTTATGGGCACTTGTCCGTTTGTTTCTAATAGAGTATCCTTGAAGGTTTGCCAACTCCACTGCATAAGTGTAATGAGCGACCGAAAACAGGTAACAGTCACTTTTCTAGATATGTTTTTAGAAAGAACAATCACTGGTTCTCCCGGGTCTAAATGTCTAATGGGCATCGGATGATCCGGTCCCATAACATTATACAAAAGACAAGGTAATTGTCCAGCGTTAACATCTGTTCCATTATTAGACTTTTTCGAAGTCTTGAAGTGGAAACCGACATCGTCGTTTATAACCATGGCCTGGCCGGCTGAGCCGCAGTCCGATGACGGTCCATTGATGGTGGCTGCTACCACAAACCACCTGCCACCCTGCAAATTATACATGTATTATTAAAAAATTATATATATTGCTGGGGTAACTATAATTTAGAATAAGTATCAAATACATAATGGTACTAACAAGTAAAGCCACAGGTGTATCGAACATTAAAGGAAATCTTTCTTTTGAAGGACACTCGTAAAATATGTGGTCTGATTCGAAGATTACTTCTCCGTCGATTTCTTGATCGCCACCATCTTGTCCTATGTCATAAAGCCGTATCTTCGCGGTGTATTCGCCTCGACCACCATACAATCCAACACCGCCTTAATGGAGAAGAGATATATTAACTCATCCATAGCTTCTCAGAATTAACTAACAAAATGTATACAGGCAGTTTACCTAAGATAATGTCATTATCGCACATGAAGCGAATAGCCTCAACCGAGTGTCCGGAATAACCCCAACCACCGCCGTGGTTCTCGAAGCGACTCACGGTCTGGTAGTCTTCAACCACGGGAATTATTGGTTGTATGCTAGTGTCACGTTTGCAGTCTACTACTGGTGACCTGATAAACAATTCTTAATAAATATTTGTTAATTTATAATTTTTTTGTACATTATTGTGTATTTCAGACTGAATTAAATCTGTTACCGGTTTCGGGATATTATTGGTTTTAATTTTCTAAACAAGAAAACTTCTCCCAGATCCACTTTATATTAGAAAATTCCTGTATATAACTTAATGAGTGTTTTTTTTGTAACTTACCTGTTGTCATGTGCATATGTAAGTGAATCTAAACATCCAAGCAAATGTAACGCTGCATGGATTCTCGTAACTTCACACCCCGCGGTGCAAGGAATGGCTAATTCTTGATTGAGTACCGACATATTCGATACTATTACATTCTCAACTTGTTGATCTTCATCATTATTAGTGATCCATTCAAAGTCTTCTAGTTGACGAAAATCTTCGAGTCTTTTCATACATCCATAGTTTGGGTATTCAAATTCAATATCAGAAAAGGCTTCAGGATCATTAGAACAGCACCTCTGAAGCTTATGCGAGTCAAAGGCAATAATGTTAAAGCACTTCATAACTCGCATCTGAGGTTGGTAGCACCACAATACGTCATATAGTGGGTCCAGGCATGCAAGAGTGTTCACAAAGTCCACTTGTTCTGGTCCAGTCCAAGCATTACAAGATCCATCATTTTTGTTTATCGTAATACACTTGAAGGTGTGTTCCGGCCGATTCGGCAGAATAACTGCAAAAATTTAAATTTAATATTACTACAAAACATTAATAGTTGAGACGATTATCAAAGTTTTTTTCATTTAATCGTTAGTAGCTACAAAAGTATTTATATATCTCACCAATGCTGTTGCTATTGGCTGTGATGGTAGAGCTGAAGAGTGTGTCTGTGTTAATTAGTGACTGCGAGACTTGCACGAAGGTCTGGTCGCCGGAGGCACAGAGCCATACAGCACGGCAGCCGTGACGCGGTCCTATGCGTGGTACCCGCTCCGGCGTGGCGTACCATACGGGGCTGCGGTCGGAGCGAGGTTCTTCCTGCCGCGGACGGCCCAGTGATCCTTTCTGTTTCATTGGAAAATTAAGTTAAGCGATAAAATTTGAATATTGCTAAATATTGTTATTGTTAAACTAATATTACTTTGTTTAATGCCAACCTGGTAACTGCCAAAGGTGAATAATTCTCCGTCTCGTGTGAGTACTGCTGTGTGATTGCTGCCCGCTGCGACGGCGAATGCGCGTGGCACTCGTACACGTACAAGTCGATGGTGGGAAGCGATGTCACCCGCACCCAAAGCTCCCGATTGGTTCGATCCAAATGTCAGAACGTCACCTGTTTTGCAGACATGTTTATTAGGTACTTATTCCTCTTAATAATGACTTGTATATGTATACACACCATGTTCTGTAAGAAGCACGGTGTGATGCAGGCCGCAAGCAACGGCCACGACGCGATGTCCGCCCGGCACAGCAACGCGGGCGGGCGGTAGGCTGCTCACCTTAACCCCCGCCTCGCGCTCGTCTCCGCACGGTACCGGCACGGCACCGATCACGGAACCCTCGCACTGAGAAGCTTCTTTATCTGTAGGGTAAATAGATATATCGCATTTGTTCAGAGTTATTAGAAATACTATTTATTAAACAATAATTTTAAAGTAAAGGTGGCCTATTTCAAATATGTTTTGTATTTCTTTAATCATAGTAAAATTTAAAATGCTACCAATAACTGTTTTAATATGGCTATTTAAAAACTCAAATCACTAGATTTGCTTTCAGGTTATATTTTTTTAGCCTTCTAAGACGGCGGCGTCCGTGTACATTGCACACCCTGCACTATAGATTAAGCCGTCCTTGACTATGTATTTATGAAGGTATAAAAATATATTTCAAATTTTCAGGTTAGAAGTTAAATAAAAACAGTTCTTGTTTTCTAGTAAATCGATCAAAAGTGCAATAGCTAGTCAATCATAATTTTAGGGTAATAAAATTATCGATATAATTTACCAGACGGGAAGAAAGGCGCGTCTGCCGCTGACGCCGCTGCACCAGAGGTGGAAGCTTCCGCGCACGTGCGACACACGCCGCACACGCTACATCCGCTGTCGCCTTCACCGCACCCGCACTTTCTGTATCAACAAAATGTAAATTTGCAAGTAAATCATAAATAGTATATTGTATGTTCTTTGCTAGTCATAAGGTAACTTACTCGCCGGGCAAGCGGTTGGGTAGCGTGGCGCAGTGGCAGGCGCTGCCGAAGCCGGTGCACTCGCGGCACAGCACACATACGCGGCAGTACTCCATCGTCCACACATGCTCCTCCTGGCAAAAGTGACCCTCCTCCTTGTCGCTTAGATCACGGGGGTACGGTTCTGTTCAAATAAAATGGGTTTGGCTGTCCACTAAATTGACCACATTAGCATTACCAACAATACCGATTGTATTCTAGGTGGCGACAAAAGTGGGACATTAAATCTATATGAACGTGGATTTTTTATGACAATCTTTTTATAAATTTGAATATGGAGAATCTATGGAGAACTAATTTTTCATTTTATGTAATGCTGTTACCGCTTCCCAGCACATTATCTTTAAGCATTTTTTTTCTGTGTGTTATTCCTTATTGAACCGATTTTGTTGAAATATTTGTTAGATATATTTGAAGCAGTATTGTTTAACATCACCTACAAAAAACCATTGAAAAATGTTGTGCTATCAATATTGTTGCGAGTCTTAACATTGCAGTTTATCACCTTTAATATCGTCATACAATCGTTATGAAAATTTGTAATATTATATATTCCAGTAATGAAAATACAAAACACTTTCTGGTTATTCCTTTATTGTTACTTACCACTATTGATGCTGCCGCATTTATCTTAAACATCGCACAAACGATTGTCATAAAAATTTGTATGGACATTTTTTTAAGTAACACGACAAAGTCTATTATAAATACATAATTTTTATATTAATTAATTCTTCAGAAAAAAAATATAAACATAGCAGATTCTGCGGCACCGATTTTTATGATTTTGTGATTCCCTGAATAGTTTGAATTTACGATTGTATATGATATACATTCATATAAGTCATTATAAAACGAAAGATTAACTTAAAATAAAAAAATATATATAAAAGTACGTACTTTCTTTGGTGTATCCGAACTCACGACCACATTGACCCTTGTTATTGATTCCAAAAGTATACACCTGGCCGAAGTTTGTAAGAGCAACTGCATGTGCTTTGCCCAAGGCAACCTATACAATATTTTCAACTTCAAAATCATCGATTACAGAGCTTAATTTTACACTAGAAAGAGTTGAGAAATTTAAACAAATTATATATTAAATGTGGTCCATAATGCACGACCTGTACAACTCTTTCGTTTCTTAAGCCGGTGACGAGTCCGCTCTCGTCGCAGTGCTGCGTGTCTTTACCGAACATGAGCAGCTGACCGTGACGCGTCACCAGCGCCGTTGAACCGTAGTTGCACGCTGCGTACACCACGTGATGACCCTCCGCCTGATATAAGTAATAACATTAAAAATTAATCAACGAGTTAGACTATAATTGTATAACAATAGTATCAAAATATAAAAAGATTCTTACCCTTAGTATCTTCTTAGGGCGTGTTGGTTTGGGAGTGCGACGGTGGCGGTTAGCGTCGCCGTCCTCACCGCGTCGAGCGACGCCCGTGAACAAGGCAGAACCATTATCTAGCACTAGTATAGCGTGGACGCCTTCGTGTCCGAGGGCAACCTGAATCAATGACAAAATATATTATTGCTATTGACTTTTAACATACTAGAATGATATATATAATAATAAATATTTTACGAACTTGTACAACTTTGCATTTTCTAATGCTCGCTACTTCGTGTTTATTGAAGATAGTTTCTTTCATGAGTGTCCAGCGGCCGGTTTGAGGCACGGGCACTTTATAGCCAAGACTCGTTCCTTTGCCGGTGTAATAAACCTAAACAGAAATCAACACTAATATTTTAAACTCAAAAATATATTATTAAAAATTAAAACATGAGCTGTTCCTGCTCACCACGACATCGACGTTTGCAAAAAGAATAATAATGACCAAATGAAGAAGACGCGGCAAAGTGGCAGCTACAAAAACAGTCAACAGCTTTCTAATAAAGACAACATCACGTCGTCAAGCAGGAAATCAAAGAGTTATTTAAGGATCCCCAGAGGGTTACATACATTAGGTTAAGTCGCTAGGTAAGAACGGAATGAAAAAGTCATAATTTTCAAATGATAATATGTCAGAAGGGTAAAGTAACACCTGAACAACTAAAGGGGTTTTAAAGAAGTTTAACTATATTCCTAATCCTAAGATAGTGGTAATTTTCATAGAAAACGAGCTGTTTTCAGTAACTTCATCTGTTCCCTCACACCAAATTATTTATTACGCCATTTATGATCATTTCATGTTTATATGTATCTATGGTTTTATTATAATTATTTTAGTATATTCCCTCGAAAATTTCAGCATCCTTTCTCTATCAGAGCTCGTCCATTTATTGTGTTGTCATCATAGCCCAAATTATTTTAAATTTTTCCTTTAGGGAAGTGTTTTCAAAGTCAAAATTATACTATTTGTTAATCGGAGAAATTAACTAAAACTTTTCAATAGGACAAGATAGTTAAGAAAGGCTGCTATCTCTAGAAAGATAAACAAGATGACAATGCCGGTCTATCTCATAATTCTATGAGATAGACTTGACAATCGTATATTCATACGATGTGTACTACAGGGATGTCGCTCCTCTGTTATAGTAACATTTATTGTGACCACATTATCGAGTTAAACGGTAAAGCAGCCCAATGGACGTTATATTGTTGGCTTCTGCTATTTAAAAACACTTGGCATATTTGTTTTGATTGCCGCAATTAAAGGAAATACCTATAGTTGCCAACTGCCAAATGAGTTGTTGTTAAAATGCAGCAAGGTCTCACATATTTTTGGTCACAGGTCATAAGAAGTCTTTACCTAGAGTCCTAATCTAGTGGTTTGGAAAGCTGTTTGAACGATAATCTAAGTCATTCTTAGTCAAATTTTTGTTAAGAATGATCAAAGCTTTTAGGGGAAAGGAATGACTTCAAGTAGGAAGGAAAACGGTAGAACTAATTAATAAAGTAATTAAAAAATATATAACTAAATAAATATAATAAAAAAAATTATAACAAAAAAATATATTATTTTTACAAAATGTTTTTGGGTTATATTACAGTAAAAAAAACTATTTTTTAAATAAAATTATAAAATAACTTAGTTATTACATAGCAGAGCGAATTATGTACACACCTTCCCAGCGGAAGTTGTCAAAAGTCCAAAATCCTGTCCTGAACATATCCCCAATAGGGGATCGTCTTCATTGTCGTCAAGTTGCATAGCTAATGGGGCATCGAGATCTACCATTTTCCTGGAAAGACCATCATCAAATGATGGTCGCCCCAGCACCAGCGTGCGTCGTCGCAGTAGGTGTACGTTGAGCTCGCGCCGAGCGCTCAGAGCGTGCGTGGTGCCTGCCGTGCGCTCGGATGCATTTGTCTCCACGTCGAACATCCGTATTGTTAGATTGTCCTGTATGATTAATGTTACATAACATGAATTTACATTATGATATACAAAAAGATAATTGTCCCAAATTATGTACGTTAAAATTATGACATAAACTAACATAATTGGTAAGAAGTACTAATCCAAGTTGGTGTCCGTCCGTGAAGACCGCAGATTTGGGTTCAACGGGAGCAGGCTGTCCCGCCTCCAGCCTTAGAACACTCTTTAGTTCTAATGTCTCTTTGTCAATTTCGTGGACTTCACTTTTCTTACGTCCAATCCTCACGTATAACTTATCCTGTGAATCAAATTTTCATGTCATAATGTTATGTAAAAATCATGATATATAACTTTATTATAGCTGACCTTGCAGTAGCCAAGCCAGCCATGACGATCGCCAGCAAAGAAATCTGGTTTATATAAGTAAACGTGTTGTTTAATTGAACTGCCATATCCGGAGCCAATTTTTAAAAGCCCTTTGGATGTAAACACGTATAAGAAGCAGCCATCGGAGACCAAGGACCGGACCACCAATTCCCCGGTGCCAGTTAGTTGCGATGGCAAATCCACAGGGAAGCTCGTTACTAATGATTTGTGCGGAACACCAAAGTTTAACCACAAATTCCGAGATGGAGGACCCAGAATGACTGAGTGTACACTCCGTTGTAAAATCGTTAAGTTTGTCGGTATCTGTAATAGATAAATAAATTCAACCATGATTTATATTTTAAGAAACAATGATTTAATATAAAACATGAAATCAATAGACAATTACTTGTATGTATTGTTCGGTTAGGGTCGGCGAAGCCATGACAAGCGACGTCACAGCGCTAAGCACGAGCTCAGCCTCTCCGCGGGAAACTGCTAGCGCTATGAGGCAAGAACTGGCTAGTGCAGTCAGCGTCGAAGGGGTCTCAATCCGACCAGCAGCTCCGGTGGTCGAGACTTCTATTAGCATGCTATGCAGGTTTAGCATTATCTGAAAAAATAATCGTTAACAAATGTACCTTAGTGAATATGTCATTTTAAAAACTCCTATTCTTACCTCGTGTTGTTCGTGCGCCAGATCTTCGGGTGCATGGCCTTGCAGAACGTCTAATAAAGCTCTAAGCGATTGCTCACAGAGATTAGGATCTGTGAACCGTGCTTGCGAAATAAGAGAAAATACTGTACGCAATCCAATCCCTGTGATCTGCAACAAATATACAACAATTTATTTTTATTTATAATATCAATTCTTAAACAGCAAGAAACGAAGCAACGTCAAAATTTATAAACATGAATAAAAAGACTTGTAATACGTAATTAAAACTCGACGAGACATCATACATGATTATCAGCGGAATATAAGAATTAAATTTAATTTTCTGTGGTAATTGGGAATTGAATCACACATTCTAAAAAGCATATAATTATAGACGTGTTGAGGTCATTTGCATAAGATATATAAACTAGATGTTTAGACTAGTTAATCGATCATTGCTAGTTTAACAAGCATTTGCTTCTAAAATAATATAATTAAAAAGTTAATAATAGTAAGTTCATATCTACCTCCGAAATATATTCCAACTCTAGTCATTAAAATAACTTAATGTTCATTTTCAGACCCAGGTGAAAAGTAAAAAGGCGATATTACAGAGATATGACACAAAGTTTTCTGGTTGAGTTTATGTTTTATTTGACGTTTATGTTAAAACGTTAGTAAAAACTTTATAGAAAGTAAGTTACTTACTAACATGAAGATCCTCTAATCATAGACTAACTACTAACTATTCAATAATAATGTGTTTATTTCAAAGTTACTTCCGTAATTAAGTAACAAGCAACTCACAGCTTAATAACGCTTAAATAATCCATATTATTATAAAAATCCGTATTTTTCTAAAAAAAAAAAGTGTATTGTAGTCTTCATCATTAGTTTTGCTGATAGTATTCAATAAATACGTAACCATTTAGGTATTGCAGTGAATGCTTATCCTTTAATAATTAATGTAATTTTATTCTTAATTTCTTTCCCTAATTTTAAATTATTCCCTTGTGTATTTTTAATTTAATTATAACTGTAGTTTTTTGGAAATTTTATTAGTGAATTCATTATTGCGATTCATAAACAGTCCTGATTCTTTTTGGAAGTTACTTTTATAAAGGTATACAAAGTAATATATTTTTGGTGTCAGGTGAATTTAATGAAGTTAGGCATAAATATAATCGTTACTACGGCAACGCTCATTGACTCACCGGCGCAGACAAGTATTTGTATGATTTGTAACGTTATCTATGGGCGTATTCATATCTAAAGCGCGTGAGCGTGGGGTGCCCGGGACAAACGTGGGCTTGACATGGATCGATAGTCCCGGCGGGACTTTTTTGTCGTGTCGCATATCGTGTCTGGGTCGTCGTGTGTGTCGAGAGAGGTGGCCAAAAGTGGAACTAAGGTTGTGGCTAACTAACTCGGGCTTTCTTTGATGTATAGTTTATAGTTTCCAAACGTTTTTCATTCAATAATTTGTTTGTAACACAAATTATATGCCAAATGTAAAACACCAATTAATGAAGAAAGAAGTTAAAAACAAAAAAAGAAACCCCACTAATTGCTTTATAAAGTAATCAAAAGCGAGTTACTGTTGCAACAGCTACGTCTTAACTTGCTAAAAGTTCTTAAACTTCGAGAACCCTTTACATTTCATTCTTTTGTTTTATATAATTAACTTTTTAAAGAATCATTATGGCTTCCCAATTACAATACCGAATATACTCTTTGACACAGAAAACCACAAAATCATAAGTTAATTTAATTTATAATGCAACTAAATGAACTAGATGTTAAACATATTAAAAGCTTTACGTCACAAGATATTGACCGTATAGATACTATTGTCAATTCCAATACAATAGAAATGAAGTATAAATATCTAATAAGAATAATGACTATCGCAATTAACAACCACATAATTTAAAATATTTCTTTGAATTAGTTATTATTGAACATGTAGAGATGTTTTTACACAAAATAACGCTGAACTAAAATAATAATGAATCTAAAATTGTCTACACAAAAAAAGAAAAATCGTTTTCAATACAATTTTCTCTGCACTTCGTATAAATGCAGATTTTCACACAGTCTGAGTAAACTCTATAAACACTCGGAATACACATCTTAAACCAAATGCTAATTGACTTTAAGTACCACTTTTTGTAAAAACATCTAAAACGCCTTAATACTGAATAACCTTAATAAAAAGGAAAGAAAGAATAGGAAAATTCTTTAAAAATAATTAGTGAGACCAGTATTGGAATATCCCTCTTCAATAATCTTCTCCATATATACATAATTGAATCGATTCTATAAATAATTATAATAATATTAGACAGTTGTAACGTTGAATATCGAACTCCGAGTATAGACTATATAGTGGGTTAGTAACAGATTTATGTATGCTACAGACACTAGCTACCGATTTTTTTAACAGAATATTAACTGTGAAACTGAATTTTAAAATCCCTAAATCATTCAACACACCATCCTTACTTTTTATAATACCATCTGCGAGTATAAAAATTTCTCAAAATAGTCTAATTTATACTATGTGCAAAAACTATAATAACCTTAGTTTTCATTTTTGATATCAAAATTAAAACTAAGATTATTATAGTTTAGAGAATTAAAAATGATTCTAAATATATATTCAGACTTATTTTGAACTCTTTATAACATATTGTTATAATATTCTAACTGTCTGCTTGTATACTTAACAATGAGACAGTAAGTATTGTTATTGTGACTCTTTTGAGTGTTATGTATTAGTATAGTTCATAATTAAATATTAGTTATCAAAATGTCTCCATGTACATTTTAAAGTATTGGTTTGATGTTCAATATAAAGGTTTAAATTTATAAAGCATGGGCACCAGAATATGGTACTATATCTATGTCATGAGAAACTGTTAAACATCGAAGATAAAAATATGTTAAGGTGTACTTTTAAAAACTTAATTATAATTAAAGATTTATTGAAACCACTCTTCATTGAGGCACAGAGGTGTCTAGAAACTGCACAAGCCGTCTAAATAGTCTTAATAGTAGTCTTGCAACGGCGAAACATCTTTACTTTGAAATATAGAAAAAGGGCAATTAACATTTTAAAATTTGGGATATAATCACCGTAATTTTTAATGCGTTCCAGATATATTGGAACTGTCGTTTTCAAAATAAGTCTGTCAGTATCGCTGAGTTCGAGTTTGGTAGTCTAATATATGGCATTGTTGTTCAGAAATTATTAACAAGTGCACAAACAATATAATAATATAATAATTTGTGTTAATCGGGTCTTTGTCGAACCGTAACAAATTATTTCACAAAGATCGATAGAAGATTAAATATTAAAGTTTAACTTAACTCTTATTCGTTGTGGATATTCAGGTCACAACCACCATTAACGGCGTTAATTAAGTTAAGATATTAGTGTCGTCATCATTCCAACAAACTTCAGACAGTTTTCCTTATTTCTTTCAAAGTAGTATCATTCACCCTGAAGAGATACTTTTGATAAGGAAATCTTAGCACTTCTTTTGCTCCAAGTAGGACACATTATCTATTTCTTAAGTCTTGTCTAATAATGCAATTGTTTCAGCATAAGGTAGTGGTACATTCAGTTATTCACGTCCGCATGATCGAGGATGGACACTTGCCAATTTCCAGTTGGCCAGGGCATGATGAACTGTCCATTATACAGAGCCTTAAAGTAATTCGAGTCCACGATAAACTTATAAAATATATTATGTATGTTGCCTCTGTCAAGTTCTAGCCGTTTGCACTCATTTTGCCTAACAGTGCCAACCTAATGGCACTGGTAACATTTAATTTAAAGGCAATTCTTTTCTCCACCTGAATCTGAAGTCAAGTTCATGACAATAAACCCTAATAAACCGCAAGTGTTTACGAACTTGTATTTAAAACACAGCAAAAATGGATCGAGCCCAGCTGATGACGATGTTTCTACCGTCACTGTACACGGCGTACACAAGTCATCTCATATTTTAATAACTCCCAGTGGTCTTTCTAACTACCGATTTGAATTTTCGCTTGTATAATTACTAGTTCCTATGTATTATCATAACAGACCTAGAAGGCTAGCTTCTTTGTTTCACTTAATACTTTTTTAAAAGTAAAACATTGTTGACAAGAAATAAAAGTAATTTTCTTCACACAAAAACAATCATAAAAAAACACACCAGATCACCAAAACCCAATCCCAGAATATTTGGAAATTTATAATCTTCCTATACTGTTTGTCTGTGTGAGGAAAATTGTAAATATTTCATTTGTCGGGTTTGGAAAAAGATATATGTAATAACTCCATAACAATTCAAAATGTCTTAAGTTATTAACAAGACAATATGTCTTGTTAATAACTCTCTCAAACAGTGATTTTTATGTATAATGAGCAATGGCAGTATGGTAATCTGGCAAGAGAACTTTTGGTAAATCCTGAACTCAAATGCCTTTGAATTAAAATTACATACATAAATATAAAGATACTTGCACTAGTAAGTCTATACAAGCACAAATACATATATTTGTGTTCGAAATATTTCAGGTAATAAATTTAAATCTTACCTTTGGTACTTTGGCAGTAGAAACAGATAACAGTCCATCATCATCACTTTCATCAGAGCAGTCAGCAGCAGCAGCTTGAAGTTGCCTACAGCGGGCGAGAACAGTTCTACGGACGGTAGCATATACAGCAAACTGTGATGGATTTGCAAGTAGGGCAGGAGCATAACAAATTGCCAAAGCATTTGATCCTTTAGGCCTTTTAAATCTGTCTTTTTTGTTGAATTTCTTTGAAGGTTTCTTGTCGGTCCTTCTGCAAAAATGTTGTGTTATTTTTTTATTGCAGATATTATTTCAAATTTAAAATGTTTATTTATGAATCTTATGAACGGACCTGGCCCCACTCCAACAAAGTGCTCGAAAATATTTTCGGTAATTTTCTGGGTCCATACATTTTAACTCAGGTGTTTTGATCTTCATGTCCATTGTCATTTAACGATGTTTCATGTCTGAAATTTTCAGTTACAGAGATATTTGTAACAAAAATCACAAGAGAGCAGCACTAAACAATATTTCGCAGCTTCTAATTAACAATCGCTTGGCTCAAATTTTACAATATATTAGATATATTTATGTATATAATAGTATCAGATCACATCCAATTAATAACTATTAAAACATCCATAAACTGTTGCAAGAACTATTTAAACTGCGCAAAGCTTTTTCACTTTAGCATAAACCTAGGTATTGCATAGAACACTATGCAACAGGGTTCAATGCCCTTCAACTATACCCAATCAATAAATAATCAATATAGGCTATTCCTTTTTTATGGGAAACGCATAATATGTGGGTATCGCAAAAGCAAAACACATTTTTGTCTAAAAAAGTTAACGTTTCGAAATATTTTCCTATCACTAATAAAATATTTATTATTAATATATTTCCTGAGACACAATTAAGAAGTCACTATAAACACAAATTTATACATTATCAAAATTATTGTGTACCTCAAACTTCAACATTGTGTTTATTTAACGAAGTTATTTTAATTTATGAAAGAAATTTTAAATCTCGTCGGTAGGTAGAGCGACACTTTCCACTTTTCAGATGTAACTCTCAAGTAACGTCAAAAATCAATAAACAGCTTTGCTGAATTCTGATTTAAGGATTGCCAATTGACAAATTCGTGAATGTAAAAAAAATAGAAAATTTTTGATACATAAAATTATTGACTAAATTTGTTCATTCATTTCATACAAAAAAATTAGAAAAAATATCTAATTTTCAAAGACTAAATTGAATTTTAATAATGTAAATATACATTACAGTTGTAATTTAATATTTTTTCAATTAATATTAATGAAGGTAAAATGTTAACAGACTATTGTATATTAGTATATAAATATACTTTTTGGAATAAACCATGATCCATATTTTTAATATTTTTCTTCATTCCTTAAATATCTACAATTTTTGACTTAATTTCTTAAAGATTATTGTAATATTATTCTTTAAAGATGTAAAATTAAAAACAAATACCATTTCATAATAAATATAAATCATCATATATTATATTTTTCAGACATAAGCATACATTCGTAAATTTTTATATTTTATACAACAATCGACAAAAATGTAATATTTACAGATTTTTACACTATGATATCCGTTATATTTACCGGTTTTTTAAGCTTGAAACATCCCTGACGCGCCATTGTAGTGGTTGGTTGGTGTTCCAGGGTGTCATAATGTTCAGTCTGTGTATTTTTATTAAGTTTTAAGGCACAAATGGATATATTTTTTACAAATATATTAGTGAAAAAAACTACTGTGACAATAATGTGTGCCGAACCTTTTATACCTGACTAATTTGTACATTTGAGTCATCACGGTTAGTTCAAATTGATGGCTGTCTGAGGTTATTTGTTGTGACATGTAGTTATATATCTACAATTTGTCATCGGCAATTATTGAAATATGTTTCAATGTTCTTTAAACGAAATATGATTTAAAAGATAATATAATAACTTTCAGTTTCACATTTGCGATTTCAATAACTGCTACAATATGAAATGCGTATACTGCATACACCCTTGTTCCCTACTTGGCGTTGGTCCTACGCTTTGTAGAAAAGTGATTTGAACTTTTATTCAGTACGGTGTGAAGTATGCAATACTTTTTAGAGTGCAAGTTTTTCGTTATTTTGTTAACGATTTTTTTAATAAATGCTTGTAAAATATTTATTGTGCTGAGATTTAGCTTCAGTACCTATAAAAAAATAAGTTTTTAATTTCTAATAGTATTATCATATTAGATAAATAAATACCACCTCAAGTAGGTTATAAATTAAACAAATAGCGTAATATGATAACTAGTGTTATAATTCACTAAGTAATTAGAGCTGAGTGCTTTCTAATAATTGTTAATTGCTTTGGAATATTGTCAAATGAAATTGTATAAGACTTTTCTACACAATTAAAACTTACTATTTTAATAAAACAATTCTATAATATTTCTCAAAATCTTAACAATTTTAAAATATATAAAAGTTCATTTTAAACATTTAATACTTGTTTTAATATCAATTACATAATTACTATGTTATAATTTCTTAAAATTAATAACAAGGCCTTTTTAATTTATTTGAAAAATATATTTATTTTTATTATCATATTTATTGTAATTTATATTTTGTCTTATTTTTATTCCTATTAACATTTAGAAGTTTAAAAAAATTATGTAAACTGTGTATTGTCATATCAATGCCTAACATTTAGGAATATTATTTAGGATGGGGGTTTACTAAATGCCAAATAATCTTTGTGTGTTAAGGCTTCTCAAAAACACCTGTAGAAAATAGCAACAATGGAAGTGGGTGCACGTGCTCTGGACGTGCTTCCACTCCTGCAGGAGCGTGTTGCTTCTCTCACCGGTGGCCGCGATCGTCGTGGAGGACCCATCATATGGTTTCCTGCAAATTCAAGGCGTGATCGAGTGGCACCAGATGATTATCGACGTCTACTTCACTATCTTATTAGCATACCTAGGTAACCTTCTATTTTAAAGTACATATTTATATAATCTAAAAGTGAAATTTTACAATATTCATATACAGCTAATGATGGCTCAGTTTTCCCTGGTCATTCTGTTTTTGGGTCAATTAAAAGTGAATAAGTTTACCTATCAAATTGTCGGATATCATATTCATATCTAATATTAAAAAAAATTGAGGTACTTTTATTGTTTTTAGTAACTATAGTGAAATATATTCTCTTTTTTTTATTTTATAAGCCCTAACTTTGTAATATGGTCTTGTTGCAGTGATACTGTGAGATCCATTGGGTTCACAATTCTGATTGACATGAGAGGGTCTGCATGGGCAGCAATCAAGCCAATTCTGAAAGTTCTTCAAGAGCACTTCCCTTCATCCGTCCATCAAGCACTTGTAGTTAAGCCAGATAATTTTTGGCAAAAACAACGCACAACCATAGGAGCACATAAATACAAATTTGAGGTAATACTACATTTAAAAAGTGGTAGAGTTTCTTATGAAGAAAAAAAACCCTAAATATTTTGTCATGTGTTTTTATTGTTTTATTATAGTGTGTGTTACATTTAAAAGTCAATTTCAACATATGTTTTCAGACAACCATGATTAGTTTAGAGGCACTACCAAAAGTGATAGATATTACACAACTGACACCAGATTTAGATGGCACTCTCCAATATGACCATGCACAGTGGATAGATTTGAGAATGGTGAGTTGGCTAGAAATATGTCACAAGTAATACTATCTTGTAGTTAATTATTATTAATTTATTGCTTAATAACATTATTAATTAAACATGTTAGGCATTGGAAGAGTTAATGTGGCAAGCAGGGGAGCTGTTGGACCGTCTGGACGATCTTCAAGAGGACGTGGCTCGCGCGGATTTCGCTGATGACGTGACTGGAGCGAGGCGCGCCATCGACGCCCATGCTGACATCAACAAGCGCCTGGCTAAAGTACCCGTCGATGAACTAGAGGCACAGGGTGAGTACATTTTAAAAAAATATCATGTTAATTTGTACTCAAACGTCATATGGGTATTACTATCACGATATACATTCAATTACCTGTCATACTTAACCCGCTTTTCAAATTATTACGATATCAAGTAACAATTTCATTTTATATAAATGGGACTAATATAATTTGTTGGAGGTTGCGCATGAAGGTATTGTTAAGGTAGTTATCAACGCCTCAGTGGTTTGAGACCGGTAAAGTATTAAAATAGTAGAACAAGCGGAAGAGGCCGCAGAGGAACTGTTCGAAGGTCCAGGAAGTTGTAACATTTTCATACTTGCGCTAACCAGTTCGCTTCTTTAAATGTAATATAGTCTCTAATGTGATTGCGTGTTTAATACATCGCCTAGAAACGCGAGGTACAGGTTTCGAAATGTTGCAAGAAATTGTTTCATAATCATAACACACTGAAGGATGTCGGCGAAACGAAATGTGCTTCGATTGTTTGCGTTCTTCCGGCGCGAATGGTACGATATTTTCTTTTGTCATAGAAAGTTTTGTACTACTTACTAAGAATAATCTAGTATTCACGGGAATTTCATACATTATTAATACAATATCATTATTGTAATTACTTGTCGATGACTAATATTATGTTTTTAGATTGGAATGAATGTTGACATTGGACTTCTTAATTAAGACATTTTAATTATCTTTTTTCATATTTCTTTGTCTTTATATTGGTTAAGGTCTTTGCCTTCGTTTGGTTTTACTACTGTTTACATAACGCTTCATTGTACCATGTACATGTTTATTTCATAAAATACAGCGAAGTAAAGAATGCATTGCTTGTTAAATTTTTTTACTCATTCTTAAAAAAAAGGTCTTATGTTGTCTATGTAGTGCTATTTATTTCATTATTAAAGTACGTAATTTGATTATTTTATTGAAGGTGATTGTTAAAAGAGTGAAAGATGTTTATCTTCTTAAAGAAAATCTTGATTAATATTGAATCAATGGTTTATCTTTTTTTTTTCTTATATATTAAAAGAGAGACCATGCAGGTCACTTGGTAGTAAGAGATGCAACGTTGGTACTCAATGCCTCTAGCCCTTTACAGATCGGGGTATCCTCGACAGTCCGAACTTCTCGGCGTAGTACGCGGTCACATTACAGTATCTAAAAGTGGGACGATAGGGCCCAAAGTCAAGAACTGTACTCCGTATGTGATGCTTTATATAGAGCTGCCTTCCGGTCTTGAAGTAAAGCCTCGCTCTATTGATCAGTCCAATATCATCGGGCCTAGCTTGACTTTTCTCGAGACCCAATACTCTGTTAATTGTCGGGGCATCTGAGAAAGCACTCCTGAAGAATGGTGATGCGATGAATTGAATTGAAACTGAAAGAAGTTCAATTTAAAAATATGTTGATAATAACTGGTTCACTTCGCTCTGTGAGAACATTCTTAATCCACTTGCATAAATATTCGGGGAGCCCACAGAAAGTTAGATTCGAAAGAAGTTTCTTGTGTCACACGATTATCTTTGTCACTTAACCTATATAATTTAGGTTAGATAACCGAGTATAACTTACCCAAAAAAAAATCGCCAATAAAGCTATGGCAGGAATGAATATTGCAAGATACGATGCTTGATTATTTTGAAGAACAAAGATGTAATTGGCTGGATCTCTGTCGCCCTTTTTAGATATCGGATGGACAAGAGCGGTCTTACATGACTCATAATGATATATATATGAGTAAATGCATAAAAATATAAGTTTTAACTGTTGCCTGTTGTGAAGTTAAAATAGTTAATTTATTTGAAAGGCATTGTTATGGGGCAAGTTTTTTAAATTGATTAATACTATTATCAGGCGAGCGCGTAGTTCAGCGTTTGGAGACGGCCGCTGCCGCGTGCACGGAAGCCAGCGGCGGTGCCCCGGAGAGCACGTTCCACTGCGGCTCGCCTAGCATACTGCGGGCGCAGCTGGCGGCCGTGCGGTCTGCACACGCGCATGCACATAAGCTATGGCAGCACAAGAAGATGCAGCTGGATCAGTGTTTTCAACTGCGACTCTTTGAACAGGACTGCGAGAAAGTAGGTTACAGCACTATTTTACTGCTATTTATAATTGTTCAAAATATATTTTTTATATATATTCAAATGTTTAGTGGTTTCATTGTTAGATAATCAACCGTGTACATATTTCAGATGTTGGAATGGATTGTCAATCATCGTACAGCTTTTCTGTCTACGTATGTTGAAATTGGTCGCTCCTGTGCTGCGGCTAAACGTCTCCAGGAGGAACATGCTCGGTAATTATGATAATATGTAATAGTTTAGTATATCATTAAGTAATATAACAACAATAAATAAAAAATTCCTATACAAGATTTCCACAATTTAAATAATCTGAGTTAAAAGAAACGAAATTCATATAATATCAAGCGCTGACTAATTTTTTATAGAATAATCACAGCTATTTAAAGAAGATAAAGTCGATGTGATATACTTAATTAATTTTGTTGTAATTAATAAAAGTGTATGTATTATAGTTATGAAAATCAAAAAATATGTATGTATATTAATAATTAAGAATTGATGGTAGTAAATAAAGAATGAAAAAGAAATACATAACTTTCACTATTTAAAATAAAAAAAGAACTATTGTAAGGTTTTTTGATTTTAAATACAATTCAGATTGATTTCATTTTTTTTGAACTCGGTTCTAAAACTAATTAATATCGCCGGAAAAAAAAAGTATTTTGAAATAAAGTTAATATTATCTATGTCAAATTTTAAAAAATACATTGATTTAATAATGTTTGCATTTGGATTATTTCAATCGGAGGAATCAACGACTAAAGTAGCCATGACATGACAGAAATAAACGTTAGTCATAAAATAAACAATATTAGTCATAAAATACCATCATTGCGTGCCAAAATCCTCTATTTACTTGTTTAGAAGTAACAGAGAATTATTTTCGCATTCGTAAATATCAATATTAGTATATGTTAAATTAATGATAAAAGATGAAAATTCATTTGATAAAGTTGATATATATTTGTATTGAATACTATGCTTGTTTAGGTTTGCTGCCGCGTGCACCGGCGGTGGAAGGCCGAGCGTGGCGCGTGTGACCGCGGCAGCGCGGCGACTCGCTGATAAACGGCACTACGCGGAGCCGCAGATTACATCCCTGGCACACCGACTCGAACGCGCTTACAAGCAATTATCTGCAGGTCAGGCCTTTAATTTTTTTTTCAGTATTTTTTTTACTTTTGTACTTTAGGTGAGAAAATTGAAAATCGACTGAAAAACTGAAATGAAATACTAAGGGGAAATGTCGTAGGAAAATATCGTTAATAAAACTGAGTAGTTCATAACTAACGCTTGAAACGAGTTGGCAACAGCAACAACAGGTTTGTGTGTAATACTTTGCTAAAATGCAAAAAGTACACAATCCGACTGGAGGTCAATGATTAGATGCTAATTATTTAAAAAGTATATCAATCATATGTAACAGAAACGATGACAAAGTGAATTTTACAGATATAATTACTATTAGCAGAACAATGGAAGAATCTTATTGACCTGTAAACTATTTCTAAGATATTTTATTCATGTCAGGTCTCGAAGAGCGTTCTGCTGTGCTGTCCCTCTCGGTGGTGTTCCACCACAAGGCGGAAGCGTATGCCAGCGCGGTGGGGGGCTGGGGCGCGCAGTGTGCGGTGGCGCTGCAGCTGGCCACGGGTGGCCCCGGCGCCCCGCCCTGCCCGGACCCTCGCGCTCTCGAACAGCACACGCAGAGACACAGACAGCTTTACGAGCACATGTGCCAAGCATATACTGAGGTGAGGGTCTTCAAGTAAAAAAATCTTAGATATTAAATAGATCTTTGGTTTTGCTTGGTTTTGGTTAATATATTTCTTGTTTATCTATAGGTCCACTCGACGAGTAAGAAATTGCTGTACCAACTTGACCATCTAGTGCAAGTTTGTCATCAGACAGATCCCGCAGATATGGTGAGACTCGTTCAAAGATTTATTTATTTATCTTGACGCCATATCCCTTGCGGGGTAGCCAGAGACGACGGAGCGCCAAACGTTACGGTCCCTGCATATCTCTTTCGCCTCGGCCACAGACATTAACCTCTTTATACATGCCCTCCGGTGGGTCATTATGCTTTTTACGTGACCTTCCTCATGTATCATAGCTACTGTGTTTTCGAAGATCACTGGAGAACTAAATATAACTCGTTCAAAGATAAGAATAAATAATGTTATTTTTCTTTAAAATCTTTTTGACGCTTTCTATTCCTACAGAGTGAAGGTTCGGTAAGCTCGGCGGGTGGTAGTGGCGGTGACCCCGCCGCTGACTATAGCTCGGGTGCCAACCACGTGCTGGCGGTCATTCACCAGATCCTCGGACATCATCGCGCACTCGAAGCTCGTTATCACCAGGCACGGCTCAAATTACACCAGCGTTTGGCCTTATTGTTATACAAAGAGGACTGTAGACAGGTGAGTATTCTTTGATAAAATATGTTTTTTAGTACAAATATTTTTATTTATTAGTATATGTTTACATACTTTGTTTGTATTTTTTTTTATTAATACAGGTTCTCGACTGGCTCGGTAATCACGGTGAAAAGTTTCTAATGAAAAATACTGGTATAGGAAGAAATCTCCACAAAGCTCGAATGTATCAAAAATCTCATGAACATTTCGAAAATGTTGCTCAGGTAATATATTAATTTAAAAAATGATATAATATATAGTTTTATATTATTATTATTATTTATTATGTGACAGAACACATACACAAATGCGGAGAAGCTGCTATCGGCGGCGGAGGAGTTGGCGCGGTCGGGCGAGTGCGAGGCGGAGGAGGTGCTGGGCGTGGCGCGCGAGTTAGAGGCGCACGTCGCTGCTTTTGCGGCACGCGTCGACCGCCGACGCCGACGCCTCGACCTTGCCGTGCTTCTCTACACACACGAGAAGGAGGTAGATTCATCTAGAAACTGATTTTCTAATAGTTGAAGACACATTTTCTCCTGCAATATTAAATAATTAAAAATAAACAAATCATCAATAAATGTAATGTTTTAACAAAAAAAAACAATATTTGACTGGACGGATAAGTCTATTGAATTTGTCACAAGAGATAAATTTACTGGAGATTATAATTATATTGTTTCCCTTTTTACTACTTGATATACTCCATGTATATGATTTCCATCCATAGGTGATTTTAAATTTGAAAATATAACTAATTCAATTCAATTCGAGAAGACTAATTATTAATTATTAAACAATGATAGCATCGTTTAATTTTATTAGACTTCGTAATGCATTTAAGTTCTACATCCACAATAATAACAAATTCAATTAGTTGTAATTTTATTTTCTGTCCGTAATATGATATTTTTTAGAATTTTATAGATCACAAATACGCTGACCTAAACAAATAATGAGTTCTGAGATCAATTTTCAATTCATAATCGTTACATCTCATATCTCGTTTTGTATCATTTGCAAATTATAATTTCAATATAGGGTTTGGATTTCATTATACAGCCGGCGTCTATAACTTGAGGATTCGTTTTAATTTTATCTAAGCGTAAGTATTACATGTGCGTTTGTGAGATGGTGATGATAACGATGTCGCAGCTGATCCAGTGGCTGGAGACGCTGCGAGGCGGCGGCGGGGGCGGCGCGGGGGGCGGGGCGCCCGACGAGAGCCCGGAGGCGGCGCGCCGTGCGCTGGAGCAGTGCGCGCAGCACCGCGCTGCCTCGCTCGAGGCCTGCGCCGCCACCATCGCGCACGGGGAGGCGCTGCTGCAGGATCTCAGGTACAACTATCATTGTTATTTCTACAATATTTAAGTACATATCAGTTTGAGGATTCATTACATTGATATCGATACTGTAATGGTAAGTTTGACCTCAGTAAGTAGATTATCAAAAACCGTCGTACTATGGATGACTGCTTACAAATTTCATTTTATTTATATTTTGTCTATGACGGAACTAAACGATAGCCGCTGCATTATTATTAGAAAATGTGACGTACTAACTCAATAAAGAGGAATACAATCATAATAACGATGCTCACAGTGAAGTTTTAGAAATAATTGAATAATTTTCTTTAAAAACAAGTAATATCTGTTTGAGAAAAGAACTACAACAATTTCACCAAAAACAACTAAATTGTTAGTTTGACTATATTTAAAAAATGTATGTAGTAACAGTTGTACGAATAAATATAATATTCCAAAACGATACTTATTTAATGGTTGGAGTAAATAAATTGTGGCTCCTGATCTTATTACGAATTACTATTTGATGTTTGACTTATCGGTGTAAACAAAAAACCTCGGATTATTTGTTGATTTTAATTATTTAATTAATAATAATTTAAATCAACACAATCCGAGAAATAATTTATTTTCATGAGGTTAGCTTTTCAATTTGTTTGGCACCCATAATAAAAAAAAATTACGAGTTTCTAGCAAGGGCTCTATAGAAGAAGGGCGGAGAACGAACGAAGATATTGATAACGGCTATTTATAAATAAAATATCCGCTTCCATTCTTACACATTCAAGAAATGTATTACAGTTTAGTTGACGTGTAATTTTACGTACCTCGTCATAAGAGATCAATTTAGACAATTGTGATACTATATTACAACGTTGTCGCGTTTTAAATTACATAATTCAACATCACCGCCTTTTATATGAAATCATACAATACATGATGATGTAACATACACAAATAGACCACTACTTTGACTTATATTACTTATTATAGAATATATATATATATATATATATATATATATATATATATATATATATATATACAATTTAGGACACAAGTAAAAAAAACTACACGAGTGATTCTCAATTGTTAAAAAGTATAAGTTTTGTTTAAATAAATTGTAACTTAAAAATGCAATAGTTAAAAAAATGTATAATAATAGTCTTTTTGACTTATCATAATTAATTAACTAATAATTAACATTTTTCGAGATGAAGTGACGTATGACAAGTGAAATGAGATTCATAACTCACCCTGTTATAAGCTTTTTGTGTCAACAATGGTCTGCTCGGTCGCGTCTTGTCACTCAGTGACATTGTGCGACCCAATTCATAGTTTTCTACCTATATTAATATCATTTTGGGTTTGTTTTTCAGCGACATATTTAATTAACTTCAGCGCATCAACGTTTGTATTAATTAAAATGAAATAATTATTGTCGACCTTAATTTAAAATATAGTATTTTTTAATGATAATTGTTATTAATCTTTCCACAATCAAGGTTTATTTTACTTTTTTAAACAGTTTGATTTAATTATTAATATATCAATAATATATAATTATACCGGATAAAAAAAGACAGGGTTTTTTTTTTCTTTCTCCTATATAGGTCTACATGATCTAGTCCTTCACAAATTAACCTATTAAAAGTAGAAGGATAAAGCTAGTCATAAAATAGTCCTCCATCGGCCATGACTTAACGTTGGCTAGGTAACTTTATAGAGCCGGTAATTACTAGGATTAAAAAGTTGTTTTTCGTTCACTCCAAATACAAGATATTACCAATTTAAAAGAATATTGCAATACTAATTTGAAGTAGTAGGATGTACTTGTGTATATCCCGAATAAAAAAAAGTAGATTTATAGTTCATATCAAATTAATTATCTTAATTAGATTATTATTTTAGAATAAAATATTATTTATTGTAAACTTCGAGTATAATATAAATCTAATGCGCGTAAAAGAAACTATCATAATTGAAACGACATTGAAACTATAATCTTGGAACAAAACAAGTTATTACTACACATATTTAAACACAATATTTACAAAGAGAAAGCTTAGTGTAGTATATTATTAGAATAAAATGATACAATGATACTTTTTACTTACCCCTCACTCTCTTAATTATATATCGGTCAGCACTATGTGTAGTCGAGTTAGCAATGATTCAGCTCCCGTCTAACTTGTTTACCTTAAGAGGATAAGTAGCTCCCATAATAGTGGCGCCAAGCCCTAGGATGACTGGGAGCTTCATGCCCTTTTCAAGCTTTCAACATCGTACTTTCATGGACAAAGAAGTCTGTAACTTATTAACATACCAGATTGTTTCTTAGTATCCCTTAATTGCGCATAATTCTCATGGTTTCTTCTACTAGGAAGTATTTACTCAAAAGTTCCAGCCGTTGCACTTTATCTGTAGAAAAGTTTAGCAACAGCGGTGTAGTAAAGAGGTGTATAATATGGCCGGCCCCATCATTCCTATCACTTACCGGGCTCGAGTCTGGAGTCTCGACCTAAAATATTGTAGACTTAAGGACTGAGAGAGATGAATTCGAGCGGATGACGATTTGTAGGAAGTATTTTTCTTGACAATCGTACCGTGGTGGAAAATAAAAATTTTCTACGATATATCTCAGCATGACTTTCAAATCACAAATAAATCATAGATCTTACAACAAAGAAAACAAATATATATTTTTTTCAATATTAGACGTTTTATTGCTTCACGGTAAATGATTTAATTTATAAGTAAGCTAAATATTAATTTATGTTACTTTATACTAATTGTATTTCACAATAATTATCGTCCCGTTAAAAAATCGGTAATTAAAATTGAATAATAGTCTTCCTCGACATTAAGTATTATACGTATTCGAGAGCTGCCATGGTCTGAATAGCATACTTGAAAATAGTGCTTCGGTAAAAAAATCACAAGGGGTCCCTAGTACCTACATTCAAATACGCATTACGATATACATTTGCTCCACGTTAATGTATACCTTGTTTCAATGGTTTACAATTCTGTTTTGATAAGATTTAAAGTTCTTATTTATATTTCAGTACTCGTTTTAAATATAAAGTCGTCGTAAATGAAAAAAGTATCCTAATAGTGTAATTTTCTTATTGATATGAACGATTTTCCTCGTCTCATTGTAATATTGTTCGCGAGAGCCCCGCGTGCCGCTGGCTGGTGGCTAGTGGCTGCATCGCGCAGTCTACGATCTGATTAAGCCGCGGAGCGACGTACGTATCGCGTCGTCGTCGTCGTCGTCGTGGTTTCGTGATAAACAAATTGTTTAACTTTTATATTAGACATACCGGTAACGTGATATAGAATTATCGACGTTAATTGTCTGTTTTGTGTACACTTCTTATAGGAATAATCGTGATGTTATGATTTATGATGGCAGTTTATATATTTTTTTACTTATATTGCTGCGTCCATTACATTTGGAAAATACTTCTTGTCTAATGAAAATTTATGAAGATAATATATGTTTAATTGCTCGTGCTAATATTAAGTTCACAATAACAATTTTGTATTCGCAGAGGGTAGGGGTATGAATACAATGATTGAAAGTTATCGTCCCCTATTTTATAAATAATATTATTGTACCTGATTCATTTATAGATAAAGATCAAAGATCAAAACCACGAAGATAATTATTTATAACATTTTTATATGATTAACGAGTATAATCATTCGACTTTGTTTGTTGGAATCAAAATTGCAAATGTCGAACGTTTGTTTCTAGTTATACTCATGTTCTAGTTATACTCACTCCACAATAAGTGTACATTTAGATTTATTTAATGAACAATTTACTGTTATTTTGAATATTATCTACGAACATATATAAATCTGTATATTAATATGATTTAGTAGTATGTTTGTTGATTATGTCTGCTACGTAGAGTGTAGAGTTGTCTAAACCAGCTCACTTATTTATTTACAGAGCCTATTAAAGTTCGAAACATTAAATTTGTTTACTAGTAAATAGTATTGTAACGTAAGCCAACAATAACATTTTATATATACGAAGTTCGTATGTTTGAAAGAATGAGACATGAAATACTATATTTGCTTTTGACTTTAAAAAAATAATTAGAAATTAGTTAGTTAAAAATATATTTTTTTATTTGAAGCGAGCAAAACCGTTGGCTGTCTAATGTATTATAAGTTTCACACCGTCGTTACGGTCCCCCTGCCACAGAAGTGTTTTGTTGAATTGGTCTACAAATGTCAATTTACCGACTATAAAATAATCTACCATTATAATACAATTATAGTGTGTACAATTTATATTTTGACATGACGATATTATGTCTGAGTGTCATTGTATTAAGAGAAAATATATAATAAGGTTGTCTTAGGCGTTATCAATATTTGCATGCTTGTCTTTGCACTTGTTAGCCTTGCACGATATTTAATTGAGTTTGTTATCCAGAAGCTGTCGTAGATATAACACCTTGTCGAATCGTTACTTCATTGGTTTGTAGATCAGTACTCTTTCCGTAATTAACTGCTACATAATTCTTAATCGATTTTTCGTGCCTCGATGGAAGATTGTAATGACGGATAGATTAACCTCATTTCACAATATCGCTAAAAGGATCATAAGGATTCATATCGTTGTCTATAAAATATTTTTTTTGATATATAAAATTTTATCCGAAAATGTCAAGAGACGTAAGTGTATTCGAAATGTTAAAAAATATTTTCTTAATATTTAGATTTTAGAACATTTATTAAAATGATACTAAAACGCGTTACCGTGTCTGAATTATGAGGGAGACAGTCGTACACATTATGTCGGGAAGTCGGCAACAATAGTTGATCGGTCCCGAGTCCCGGCGAGTGATTTAAATTGTCTCACAATCGGAGTTTCCTGCTTCTATCCGAGGGCAAGTGGGGCCCGGAGATCAATCCCGCCTCCCACAACCCCACACTGCATCGCAACAGACGTCTAGTGCTCTTACATTGCTCACAAATAGACAGGTATATCACGTCGAGTGCTGTTCACGAGAGATGTATTTATTTGCTACTTACTATTTATTGCAACAGCAAGATTTAACTTAATCTTGATATTCCTGTTATAAATGTTTACGTATTAATGATATCTTACAAGTCAAACCAGCCTTGTATTAATTGTTCATAGGTATATTTTAAATACGTTAGTAAAGTAAACACGTTCTGGTTCATTATGGGTTTCAGTTGTTACGTGATAGTTCTCTCACGGTGTTTCGTTACAGTATGATTGTAATTGCGTATTTCGGACAATTATTGAAGAGAATTGCAACAATTTATGTGTTAGTAATTATAATTTTACGGTTAAGGCGTTACCGCGGATAGTACCTGACAAGACGGATGAAAAGTTTTATTAATACTCTGTGAAATTAAAGCGATTTATGTACTAGTAACGCCATAAAGCGATACTAGTACTTTCTATGATACAACAATTTTCTTGTCAATACGCCCTCGTGTTTATCCACCCTCTTCCTCGTTTCACCTTTTTGAGTCCATCATTGCTCGCAAACTTTAAATAACGAAAAAGATTCATTTTTTCTTTTATTAAAGTCGTTATATTTAAGTACGCGTTTTTTTATATAAATGTGTGAGGAAGGTGGTGGATGACAATATAGGAATAAAACATTAATCAAGTATATTAAAATATTGTAACTTAGCAAATAAAACTATTAGGCGCATTTTACTTTGTCACTATAGACGAAAACTTATTTTATTTTCAAATAGTCCCTTTCAGTTACTAAATTTCTCATTAGACTGGTATCGCCGTGATAGATTTATGTATTTCTTATTCTTAATCTTTGCTAGTTTTCATCATATTATCAGATTATTACATTTCTTATAATTGACGATGCGGAATCATTGTATGTTTGTTAATAAGCGTATTTATCGATAGGTATTTAGAAAGCCCGTGTCTGAGCATTGTGTTTGCTGGGGCGTATGGGAATTGGAAGTCAGGTATATATCATTTCTCTATAGATATAGAAATAAATGGTATTTTTTCTACGAATTCATAACCTTGAATACTCATAGATTGTGATATAATTGTATTAGTACTCGTTTGATTAATTATTTTATTCTCGACACAAATAAATAAATAATAATAATATATCAAATATAAATTTGTTTATTTGTTACTTTTTCACGCCATAACTTTTCAACTGATCTCCATACCAATTTTGCACAAACGTTATCAGGGATACAGAAGTGATAGTAGGGTGACATTAAAACCATTTTGTTTAACTATATAGAAGGGGTGAAATATTTGACAAGAACTGATAAATGTTACAACATAAAATTATGGGCCAATAATAAAAAAAATCCGTTAAAGAATCCATATCTCTGTTTAGCGGTCCTTTCAATAACGGTGGTCTTAACTATCTACGCTTCAGCGACCAACCAATGTACTTATTAATAATTACCAATCAATTTTTATAGTAATAGTATTGTATCTTCATTGTTTTCATATTAACGATACATTCAGTGTACTCGTATATCCATTTCACTTGTCTTCTATATATTTATTGCACGCGGGATCGACTCCAGACAATATGAGCGTATCCTGCTTGTATAATGAAAATATTTAACTTGTGTTTTTCCATTCATAGTTGCTACTGCATTTTGCATCGCTGCATATTACTTTACGTTTTTAATAATCAAATACTTATTGTCTGTAGGTTTATTTATTATGGTTTTCTACTCGTAACTTTACACGAAATATTGTATGATTAAGTAATGTATTTATTTGATTATTATATTGTCGTTTAGATATATTTTACTTAATAGATTCTCGTTATATACTCAGAGAAAATCAATTATGGACGTATTTGGTATGTAGGAATTGTAGCATTACGCTTTTCGACTTTCATTCAACTGTTTGCAGTACCGAATACATATTAGTATACAATACGAACGGTACGTTTAGAAGTAAATTAAAATTGATTGGTAATAGACATCAAACAAACGGGCATTATTTTATAAATGTTTGATACAATTATCAAATTAAATTACCCAAAACTTTGACAATTTACTAACATACATAAGTGTTGTAACGTTGTCTGTATCACATGTATATTGTAGCACAGAAAAAAATATTAGAATTAAATTGAAATTCTTTAATACTTATATTAAACTTTTTTTATAGTTACATGTAATTATATTAAACTTTTTTTATAGTTACATGTAATTCTAATTGTAATAGATGTATCCAATATAAGTAGTATAAATAGACCATACTTTCTTAGTAACACGCGTAATTGAAAAAATAAATAATAATAAAAAAGGGCCTCCTGTCGCTCATCTATAAAACCGGATATAAAATGTAAGCGATAGATGCAATTTAACGTCCCATAAAACTACCACTGAGCCCTAATTGTTGGACAGCGAGGCTCACATCGGAGGCACTGTCTCGTCACAAGACACTTTTTACGAGTCCACTAGTCATAAAAATTTATGCTCTGTTCATATATTACTTTTAGTACAGCGGGTACTGCGACTGAGTAATTAACTAACTTGATAACGGTGCTCTAAAGTTATCGATGCGACTTAACTGGTACTGGACTTACCTAACGTTAACAAATTGTTTATCAATGAATGCGTCTTTGTGTGAATTTTAAATGTTAACATTTTTCAATTTACACGTAAATTAGTAATTTTAATTGTTCTCTTCTGTTTTAAAATTACCTCGTTTTTCGATGAAAACTAAATTATTTCAAAATTTCTAAGCAAGCAATTTATAAAAAATGTTTTGCCTAACTATTCACATTGAATGTGCCTTAGTGATGTCCCAATATAGCAAATGGCAATATATTTACCTTAAACATCAAATAAATATTTTATCAACGTTCATTAGGTTGCATAATACATCCACGGTTCATAGTCCCATCTGTTAGAACATCTGAAATACGATATTTATTAAAACTCAGAACGACCTAATAAATATCAATACTAATAAATAATGTTATATTTTTACATTAATGATGCCTACGTACTAGTATTGGTCTTGACCTAGGAATGAGTTGAATTTTATATAGTTATGTGATGATCGTGTAGATTGTTAATTGTACCGCTGCTTTTCGATGAATATCTCTCGGTTCCGATTGGGCGCCGACGCGTGAGGAATGCCGCGCTCCGACGACATTAGAAACCGTCCTCACACGAAATATTCATCATCTCCTAAATAATTAAACACATTATCCCAAGAATCCAATATATCGCTTCTGTTATTTGTCTAAACATCTATATCTATAATATTATAATATTTACAAATTATAGCCTATTTATTTAATTAACAAAAATGTTAAATAAATAAATAGGCTAAGATACTAAGTTGACAAAAATGAACATAAATAAAATATATTTTAAATCTTTAATCACATAAAATGTAATAATAAAGTTTTCGATCCCAATTTCTCAATAAATATAGTATGAGTATAAGTAAAGCATTTTAGACTTTTATTCGTATACCTCTCGGATTTTATGTACACTTATTTTAAATATTTTTAATAACGAGGATTGTTCCTCCGGTATGTATATACAATGGGCAGCTTGATGACCGCAGCCTCGCGTCACGTATTTATCAACAAACGCACATCACAAACGATACATTTCTATCTTGTGTAAACTCGGGAGGGGGTATCTATAATCACATTATAATTATTGTCTTCTGTTGATTACTTAGCACTTAAGCGTAGACACCAGACGTCGACTGAATAAGAGATTCTCAAACCAACCGTAACAAAACAGTTGGCGCCGTTCACTGTGGGTCACCGTCTAGTTGTAATACTCTACAGTCTCTTCACATATAATTAGTTCGTACTTCCTTATATTATTAAGTGTACCTGCGATTAATTCATTGATTAGCATTCACGACGGCGTGACAGTGCATGATTAACGACTAGCGAAGTGTACGAACTGTTGATGTCTCAGCCGGTGAAATGAACATTTTTATATAAAATGCTCAAGTATCATCGGCGTTCTCATAGACACAAATCACCCGTCCAGTGCTTGCGATGGAGGTTTGTATTATAATCTGTGGCTACTATCAATAAAATCAAAATAAAAAGATTCTATAAAATTGTGGTGTAAAGCGTTGTTTGAATATTATTTTTCGTACTACAGTAATATCTAAATAAATAGATGTTATCTCCAGGTCTTCCGGGGAATCGGAGGCAGCGAGCACGGCGGCGGTGGAGTCGACGCTGGAGCGTCTGAGAGGCACGCGCAGCGCACTCGAAGAGCTATGGTCCGACCGCGAGCGACGCCTGGAGCTGACGCTGCAACTGCGGCACTTTGAGAGAGATGCTCTTGAGGTTAGCATACAAGTCTATATTTGCTGTCCGACATATGGTGATAATTGAGAAGCAGCATTGAGGCAGCGATATAATTTGAAACATTCATACATTCTGAAATAGTATAAAAATAAAGTAGTTACTTTACCAAGAGTAAATATTATTAATAGCTTAAACCGCAAATATAAAAGTTGTATATATATTTTTTCAAAATAAGTATATTATTAATTTTTATGGTCGAACAACTTTTTATCGCTGCGATTAAACGGTAGTAATGTAGCATCAAGAAAACTTGGCATAACTGATATAGAAATACCACGTTACGCTTACGGGATTGTACAATGATTTTTTATTGCTTAACTTTTTTACTGATAAGAAATTTAAATAGTCAAGAAAATTTCCAATCATACAAAAATAGCTTTAGATTTTTTTACACTATATTATAAAAAGTCAAATTAAGTGACAAATATTCAACATGTAAGAACAATAGAGTTGTAGTTGAAACAAGTGTCGCTTGCAGGTTTCCTCTCGGTTGGAGCTATGGGGCGAAGAGCTGCAGCGTACGGAGCCACCGCGCGACCCGCAACAAGCGGAGCAGGCCCTCGCTGCCCATAATGAGAGCGTCGCCAGGATGCAGCATGCCACTTTCCAAGTAACACTCCTCACACTTTAAAGTAGAACATTGGAGAGTAAAGGACATAGTTCGCTAATTGACTCATTTCGATACCTAGGTTGTGCAACAAGGACAAGAGTTGGCGGCTGCAATCGCTGAAGCATCAGATGTTATGGCTTCAAGCTCGGATAGCTCTGAAGGAGCGCCGATGGATGCGCAAGCACGAGTTCAGCTACTGCTAGAATTTTTACATGACAGACAATTGGATCTAGAAGAGCTAGCTGAAGAGCGACGTGCCCGTTTCGAACAATGCGTTCAACTCGGTAAGAATAATACAATTAAATATTATTTTCTAATCAGCAACTAGGTACAACTTATTATTACTTCAAATAAATTTCATTCATACCTGCATTTTAAAATTGCAGGTCAATTCCAAAAGGATGCAGCCCAAGTTGTGAGCTGGATACGAAATGGTGAGGCTATGTTATCCGCTTCCTTCTCGATACCGGGGACTCTGCCGGAAGCAGAACAACTGAAGCGAGAGCACGACCAATTCCAAGTGGCTGTCGAAAAGACCCACGCAAGTGCCGTGCAAGTGAAATATCGGGCGGATGCTCTCCGCGCTGCTAATCACTACGACCCGCACACTATAAGGTACTTACTACTAGACCACACTGGAATAATAGACTTTTGGATCAGTAATATTAGTTTCGGAGCAATAAGGAATTCGATATTTCAACCTGATAATATATCCATAAATTATATTGCAGAGAAATATCAGAGGAAGTAACGGAGCGATGGCAGCGTCTCGTGACTTGTGCGGAGGAACGTCACAAGTTAGTGACGGCGTCGTTGAACTTTTACAAGACGGCGGAGCAGGTCTGCTCGGTGCTGGACTCGCTGGAACGGGAGTACCGACGTGATGAGGACTGGTGCGGCTCCGCGGCCGCCCCCGCCGCTGCCGCCTCCGTTTCCATCGCCTCCTCCACCTCCACCATCTCGACGTCCACTTCCGTCGATATGGATGACACTACGCACTCTCAGAACTTGGATAAGGCTTCTCAGGTCTGTCCATATTTTTACAAACATTCGCTTCTTATACCTTGTTACTAAACAGTATTACTAACATTATTGTAAAATTGTTTTTCAGGTAGCAGCATTAATAGTGAAGCACGGCGAGCAAAAGGAAGCATTCCTCAAGGCGTGTACTTTAGCGCGTCGCACTGCTGAGACGTTCCTCAAGTACGCAGCGCGCTCGGCCCAGGTTCACGGACAGACGGCCGCTGCCAGCAAAGCGCACCACGAACAAACGCGCTCCATACTAGACACATTACTGGCACAAGAGAACAAGGTCAGCAAAGACATATTATTAATTATTAATAATACCATGTATTTATTATAATTTAATTCTTTTAATTATATGGTATTATTACCATATAATTAAAAGACACCTTAAAGTTTGAAATAGCATCGGAGAATCAATCTTCAAATTCAATCTCATACTTTACAGATATCTTAGTGCTGTCAATAAAAACAAATACACAAAGTTTAAAATAAAATTTGAATTTATTAACAATTTCATTAAATTATTGAAATGGAAGGTAACATTAGTACTCTTTTGGATATCACACACATTGTCATTGACTAATTTTAGAAAATGTTAATTTTGTCCCTAAAGTAATATAAGGGTATAAAATTTACACTTTTATTGGTTTAAAATATAAATAAATTATCTTACTGAAGGACATGTTTATAGTCTTCAATTGATTTTGTTTGATAACTCAAAAAGCTGTAAATTTCATAAATTGATCTTATATATCAATTTAAAATGAATATCGTTTAAAAATATAGTGAATATTTACAGGGCTACGAAATTATATACATTACATTTTTTACTACGTTTTACTTAGCTCGCCTTCGTTACGTCTGTGTGTTTGTGGCGATCAAATCTTGCAATCGAAATTTCACCAACTTTCCAGCTAGCTAGAGCGCTGAAATTTTCAGGATCGCTCAGAAGTCTATGACAATGGAATAAGCATAAAAAAAATCTTAAAAGTAGAAAAAAAAATCTAAAAAGCAGAAAATAATAAAATAATTAAAAAAAATTTAAAAACCCACGTTTTACAAATGGACTCAAAAGAAGAAAATAATTTTGCCCTATGGCTGAAAACTGAAAACGTGGGGCGCATCAACACACATCTCTACTCTGATATAAACATTATTATCTAATCTTCCTTCCAAGTACATCCGTCGAGAATGTCAACTTTAATTTCTCTTCCGATCAAATTCATTGTCCATTCTCATCCATAATTATGATATAGATTTACAACAGTAGCAATTACTAAGAATTTTCCTTATACTCCTAGACTAAACATCCACACATCTCATACAAACTCACTGTTGGAAGATTCCCATGAATCTCATAAACTGAACTCTCTAACTTTAACAGCCTTGCTATCAAACGCATATATAGAAATTCACTCTCAATTTACAAAAAAATTAAAACCACCTAGAACTAATCAATACACATGTATAAGCCAAATCACCAAATGATGCGCCCCACGTTTTCAGTCTTCAACTTAGTACAAGATTACGAGTGACACAAATTAAGCCAACAGCTGCAGGAGGGGAGGTGGAGTGAGGCAGACGTGGAGCTCTGAGCTGCCATAGGGCAAAATTATTTTATTCTTTTGAGTGCATTTGAAAAAAGTTTGTTTTTAATGTTTATTATATTTTTTTATCGATGTTTTAGAAGAAAATAAAAGTATCGCTATTGTCTATCATTCTAAAACCCAATTTGGTTAATGTCGTATGAATATAATCAATATTGACTGTTTAATCGTAAAATGAAATGGAGGATGGTTTTTTATAATATAAAATATCACATGTCAATTTTTACACGTAAATTATTATTATTTGGAAAATTATATAATAATTGAATTAATTTTATTATTAATAAATAAATATTGATATCAATCAATCAATCAATCAATCAAGCAATATATATTAATTTCCGTGTGACCAATGGGATTTCTCACCAGAAATCGCGGCGGCACAAAACACAACTGTAAATTAATATTAACTTATCAGACAAATATTGGGACTCCGTTTAAGGAATGCAATTTAAAAAATATTTCCTTAGGCTAATGAAATTATATCTTTAGGTACATCGGTTACTCCGTACTTATCCGTAGGTGTTATAATTTTATTAAGTAAACACTGAACACTATGATGTAGGTATAGTTGGAAGTGTGACCATTACCAAGGTCAATCATATAACTAGACATTTATTAATAGCCTATCTCGTCTACTTATTGTTTTCCGGGTGTTATATAAAAATAGAGCCGTAGGTATGTACGATAGGAAGGTAATGATACATTATTTATGTTATTATTTCATTGCACGTAATAAATACAAACATCATTGTGATGTGATTGCGATCGGACATTGTTTGTTTACATATCTACTCGCAATTCCAATTATGTCATATGAAAATATTTATGAAAAAAAGTACTCTATTTATTCGTCACCGGCATTATATGTATTGTTCGCGTTGTATTTAGTGTATATTTAGTTTGGTTAGGTGTATCGCGGCAGTGCAGTGAGCGGGTCTACTCGTTAGGGTCATGTGCCCCTGATTGTATCTCGGTTCTCGGTTCCGCGATGTGAACAGCTACGAAAAAAAAAATACAATGTTATCAAATTCCATAATGACATTAATACATCCAGTGGGTATTCATTTTATATAGTAGAGAGTTTGGCGAGTGGTTAGTGTGTAATTTAATTTGAATTTGAAAAAGGTTTGTTTTAGAAAAATTCTAAATGTAAACGTGGAGGATTTTTTTTTATATTATTTGTGTGTATTTTAAATGCTAACCGTCGGAAGTGTTCACGGTGTTCACTCGATGTCTATTTACTTAAGAATATGTATTTAAGACGGAAAATCTGTAATTTTTTAATTAAATCATAAAAAAACAAGTTTAGATTTTTTCAATTAAATGTCGTCAATTAACTATATTTTGATCATCTATAACTAACTTACTTTACTGTTAATGGGTAACAATAAAATTTAGTTACAAATATAGATGTTCTCGCGTTTTATTTATTTTGTATATGTTGCTGAAACACTAATAACGTGTTGTTTTAGAAACACTAATTGTAGTCCAAAGATGGTGGTTGGATAGATTGATATTGGTGTGAAAAAAAATTGTTTACATTTTACGGTATAAATTTGTTCACTTTAAAATGATGTTTACACTTGATTGAACCTATTTTAGCAGGAATATAGATTCACTATTGTCTTATTGTATTGTTATTAAATAAAAATATTAATAACCGAAACAATAGGATATTGTTTCATATAACTTATATACAAATATTAATAAACAAACAGCAATTCATTTCTCATTTCACTATATGTATTGACTGCTCGAATAACTAAAAATTTTTTAACTGTAATATTTTAAAATTACGATTTTGGTCTAAAATAGGTATATGATGTTATATTGTATATGCCAGGTCCTGGAGCACTGGACGGTGCGTAAAAAGCGCCTGGAGCAGTGTCAACAGTTTGCGTTGTTCGAGCGGTCGGCGCGCGCGGCCGTAGAGTGGATCCGCGAGACGCAGGAGCGCTGCGGCGCGGCGGCGGCGGCGGCCGCGGGGGGCGTGGCGCGGGAGTCGCGTGAGCGCGTGCGTCTGCTGGCGCAGCTCGCCGACGGACTCGTGGAGAAGGGGCACCCGCATGCCGTGCAGATTAAGGAGTGGGTCGCCGCTGTAGATGCTAGGTAAATTCAGATTTTAAACATATGCATTTACTCAAGCATTTTTTATTTAGATCCTCGTCTAATTAGACAAATTGTGAGTATTTTAAATATTATAATTTAAATTTAAAATATACGAAATGTTATCTGCAGATATGCTGAATTCAGTGGATCTATGGAAGGCGGGGAGAGCGAGGCGGAGAGTGACTCGGGCGTGGCGGCTTCGTTGAGCTCGGGACAGACTAGCGAGGCGGAGCCGCGTGTTGAGCCGCCGCCAGCTGCCTCCGCTGACGATAAGCGACGTAGTGCTCGTCGTAAAGAGTGAGTATATTAAAATCACAGGGAAAAACTATTTAAATTTTTTATGTACTTCTTGAATTTTTAAATTATTTATACAGGTTCATAATGGCCGAATTGCTTCAAACGGAGCGCGCATACGTGAAAGATCTGGAAACTTGTATCACGTGTTATCTGCGAGAGATGCGCACTGACCCCGCCTCTGTACCACCGGCACTGCAGGGAAAGGTATACATTTTGAATTTCATTCTTAAATATCTTTTAAATAAGGAAATCTATTAAAGTTCTTCAAAACCAGAGTAATTTATGCCATTGGCCTAAATACGTTATAAAAAAAGCATGGTTGTATTTCCATTCGCAATCGCATCCGTAAATATATTTTGCACCTCAAAAAAAATTTAAGCATTGCATAATTATGATAATTTATCACTTTATTAATGTCGCTATAAACAATAAAATTACAGGAAGAATTAATTTTCGGCAACATAGAAGAGATCCACCGCTTTCACGAGCGCGTGTTCCTCCGCGAGCTGGACAAGTACGAGACCATGCCCGAGGACGTTGGGCACTGCTTCGTGACGTGGGCGCGCGAGTTCGACATGTACGTGTCGTACTGCCGCAACAAACCCGACAGCAATGCCGCGGTGGTGCAGCACGCGGGAGACTACTTCGACAGGTGATTGATAACTTTGTGTGATAAAGATTGATGATGATTATTTTATCTACTTTTATTATTGCTGTGACCGGTAAATTAAAAAATCTTCAGACGATTTAGAAAAATTAAAAAAATAAAAATAAAAATTTAATTTTTCTACCTTTTTTATTTTTGCGTATTATTGGATAACACTGAACCGTTAATAATGTGATGTGAAAGTCAATTGAAAATACTAATGCAAAAATAGATCGCATTATCATGTTGTCTGTGAAACTAAGAAAAACAGTGACATGATAAACAAGGCTCTTTAGGGACATGACTGGTCATTAATAAATATTTGCTATTCGTGTCTTCAAAAAAAATAAAATAATAAAGACATTTAAAAGTTGAATGATTTATGTTAACTTACATAACAGTGTTTTATAACTCATTTGTTTTTTAAACAGAGTGCAACGCAGGAAGAAACTCGAACATCCCTTGGCGGCATATCTTATTAAACCAGTGCAAAGAATTACGAAATATCAACTATTGCTGAAAGACCTCCAAGCGTGCTGTGCCGAGGGACAAGGAGAAATTAAGGTAAAATTTTTTACCCCAAATATTTTTTGTAGCAGAAATATGTATTATACAGAGGTTTTAACATAATATACGGTGTGATTTCGCACTCTTTATGAGCTGGCTCGGGAGAGGCTTGTATTACTCGCTCACAAAAGATCAAAAAGCAAAATATTATATCTGTGTTTTTTATCTAACACGAGTTCTAGAGCCGGTTCTCTAATCCCGTTATTTCTCTTTCTTCCCTGCAGGTATTGCAGATACTACATACATTAGAAGATAACTTTGTCTCATTATAACAACTAATCAACATATAATAACTGAAGACAACCGGTCTTCAGTTTTTATTACAAAATATGTATTTGAGTAGTTAGCGTTAAAGATTTGCATCGGCATAGTTAAGAAGAATGAAACAGTCACAATAAGAGTGGGAAAACAAACACGTCTGTGATTCCTGTGAGACATAAGCAGTAGTAGGTCTTGATATAGGGAATAGACAGCCCACACATAAACGAACACTGATCTATCTAGTAACTTCTTTCTAGTAATATTTAATTTAAAATAATAATCTGTTTTTAATCAATATATAATATATGTATATATATTTTCACGATGAAGATTAGATATCACTTTTTGATGACTTTCTGTCGTTTTCATGTATTATATAAGGACACTAACATTACGCTATATATATATATATATATATTTTTTTAATTATTTCTCCGATCAACTTTAATTGTTATGTACTTGTATGATGACTAAAATTGTATGAAAATGTGTGTTTCTAGCCATAAAACTAAACACAATCGTAAACAAAGCTTTTGTTTTTCAACGGGATAAATTTATAGCAGTCCTATCGTTATCATAACCTCTTATCACACAACTTACCTTCAGTGATAAGAGGCGGCGATAAGATATAGACGTGGATATTTAAAACTAATTTTCATTAAACGGATTATATGTAAGAGGATGTCTGTGAGAGTATTTTTCTTGCGTAAGAGATAAGTTCTGGTGAGTGTTTGTGCAATCGTAACATTACAAATTTTATGTTCTAGATTTGGCTGATAGGTATACTTATAATATGTATTCCATTGCTGTGATGTGAAACTACGGGAATTAAATATCAGTTTAGTATAATGATTCATCTAAAACATACATGAAAAAATATTATGAATTCTAGTCTTGATTATGGTATTGCTGATCGAAAATTAATTTTTATTGGTATTAATTTACCCCTAAAAATGGTATTGCTCAATTATTTTTAGGTCATTTATTAAAAATGATAATTAAATGTATCTGTTTACTAAGCTGAACGACCTACTTTCGACCGGTGCGGGAATATGTTAAGTATATCAATATATTCACTAAAGCTGAGTGGCTCTTACGTGTTTTGCGTCATTTATTTATTATCAGGAGCACAAGGAAACAAAATTCAAACTAACGTGCCTCACGGAATTACACAGAATAACACCATGATTCACAAAACGAATTACACTTTTGAAGTTTAAGTTCAGAATTCAGTACATTTTACTAACTGTGACGACCGTTTGTCGCAGCGATTAGAATTGACGGTTCTCGGGCTCTGTGTCAGATATAAACGGAAATAACGATCTAGTGTGATTACACCGATCGGTGAAGAACATTATACGACGAAGGAAAATTACTTATTGTTTAAAAAAATGGGTCCCCCCACCTACTTTACTGATAGTACTTACTGTTACAAAAAAGATTGATTCTCTGTAATAAAGGTCGAGAGTCCAAGATCTTAGTGATAATTAAAAACGAAGGATATTTTTATATCTTATCTTAATGTCCACACAGTCGTTTACGGATATTTTCAGCTAGCAATGGTGTCGTTTGACATTATATTTATTATTTTATTATAAATAACAGTAAACGTCAGTTGTTTGTAGTAAATTATTAATTAGTTTATACCGATAATTTTCCTCATGATTCATTTGTGTAAAGTTTGATTTCATAGTGTGTGATGTGTTCCATAGTGAGTGAGTCGGAGACAATTTTATAAATAAAAAAATATAAAACTTTCGAATGTTATGGTGCATGTAACTTTAGATAGTACACTTTTAACAATGCTGAAATATTTAGGCAATTATCGGACAAATCGGATCGGGCCATCCTCTAAAAATAATCCCGTACGTTTTCATTATTAATTTTGGTACAACTTTAATTAAATTAGTATTTAAGAAATTTGAAGTTCATCTGGAGTGAGAATTCAAATAGTCATTTTTTTTTTTATAACCAACGTTAAGTGATTGTTCTTATGTCTGATATACAGGATGGATTAGAGGTCATGCTCTCAGTTCCGAAAAAGGCCAACGATGCCATGCACCTGTCTAACCTGGAAGGCTGTGACGTGCCCACTGACAGCCTGGGAGAGGTAGTGCTGCAGGACTCTTTCCAGGTGTGGGACCTGCGACAGATTATTAAGAAGTGTCGCGAGAGACGCGTCTTCCTCTTCGACCTTCACCTGCTTTTGGCTAAAGAAGTCAAAGATACTCATGGAAAAGCTAAATATATATACAAGACTAAATTTATGGTGAGATCGATTTTTTTCTTATGTATTAAAATATTATATACATACAAAGTATTTAACTGAATATAAAAATGCAGACGTCGGAGTTGGGTGTTACGGAGCATATTGAAGGCGACGACTGCAAGTTCTCCGTATGGACCGGTCGCGAGCCAATGGCCAGCGACTGTCGCATTGTACTCAAAGCACCTTCTCTCGACGTCAAACAGACCTGGGTGAGGCGCTTGCGGGAAGTCATCCAGGTAATTTATTCAATAGTTTATATTTGAATGATTATTATTATTATTATACTTAATGTTGATATCTTTTGCCGCAGGAAACATACTTTAGCGCAGCCCTGCACCCGCAGCGCAGTCCGGCTCGCGCGCGTCCCACCAGCTCTCAACGCTCTAGCCGGTAATTAAAATTTACCATACACAAATGAGATACCACACTTGAGCATCATTAAAATATTAATTATTTGTACAGGGACTTCGAAGACACCGACACGGAGAATTTGGATCGCAACTCGCTTGCGTCGTTCGGCAGCGGTAACACCACCGACTCAGATAAGGTTAGTCACATTCTATATTCAATGTAGGTGGTAAAGACTAATTGTAGTTGCTTAACTGTAGTCAACTGCAGACTGTAGGAGACACGATCGAAGTTGTACCTTTTCACAGGGGATCGGATGGTGGTGATATTACTCTCCATTTATTAAGAATTATAATATGGTAATATGTATTAATGATAATGGCATTTTCAAAGTTTCCATTTTTCTTTGTTTCATTTACCTTAATGTCGTCCGTATGTTCGTTTGTCACACAAGTGATTATTGAAAAATATATTTTGAAATATCTTGACACTTCCACTATTTCTATTCGAAACTAATTATAACATACAGTAAATCTATTTTTTGTTGATTTGCAAATTTACCTTAGTACCGACGGTAATGTACCGCCCATCAATTATATTTCTTTAATCAAATGATTCACAATTCATCATTACCTATAAATACAGTAAGAGTTCGGAGAGAGTACGTTGAAATAATTTTATATTTAATTCGGTATTTGTTTGTTAAATATATATATTTATTTATTTTTATTCATTTATTTGTTTTTTATTGACACGTTTGGATCAGAGGTCGATGACCGATGGATCTTTAAATTATCTGGAACCTGTTGTAATTTATATTTGCAATGAAAATGTCGAAGTAAGTAAATAGGTCTAAAATAAAACATTGTTGAAATTGTTCTTATAATGTTTTTTTTTCAATATTCGGTGGCACTTATATCAAGAAGTAATAAACGTAACTTTTATCAGTAATACAATTTGGCCATTTTGTTTGGATCCAAATGCTGTGCTATGAAGAATGAAACGAAATCTAACAAATAATTTGAAATTAGTGATGAAAAAAAAGTATTCATTACTCTTGCTATAGTCACGTTATGCAGAGCTATGAAAAGTATGTAAAGAGACGAATTTTATGTATATATGTAAAAACTATGAGAGAACAGAGCGATTGAAAAATACATAATTCCATGAATAATGATACAACGAAGGAGCATGTCTCCACTACACTTATTGTAGAAGAGCGGGAAAGACATTGACTTACTGCGATTGGTTTTTATTGACATAATCTCATTTGTATCTAATCTGAATCCACGTCACATTAACGATACAATTATTTTGTTGGAAGATTTCTTGAAGCTTACTCGTTATTTGATACAATTAATATACTTTTTTTACATCTTTTCATATAAAATGTAGGTAGGTGTATATTAAAGTGTAGGTCCGTCCATTTACATTAGATATACAGTTTATGAACCCGTGAAGTTGTTATTATATTATAAAATGTAGGGGAGTTCCTGTTTCACAATCACTTCAATTTATGAAAGCACTCCGTAACTACTGCGGTCCCGGAACTCATAATTAAAAGTTCGCGCGGACATAAACATCGTTCAGATTGTCTTAATTAAGCGTAAAATAAACATTATTATAAGCGTTGCTTTTGTATTTTCTAGTTTGCACCGTATTCATGTACATCGTATGTCAGACAAGGGATAACTGTGTAAACATGTTTTCAGCCACAGTACGTGACTGAACGAGTTTGTTGTCCGTAAATAGGATATTTATTATATTATTTTTGTTTATATATTTTTTACTTCACCTAATGGTTAGTGGTAACCATCATCTACAGACGTTTGCTATTTAAAATACACAGACGCAAGCAACCTGTTCAATGTAGGAGGCGTGCACATAAGACTTTTTGAAAACTTGCTTAAGTTCAAATAACTTTGTATGTTTTCCTCTCGAATTTGTTATAGCTAATATTATCGTTACCTCTCTAAGAAACTGAAAAAGCACTTTTCAAACATCAGTATTACTGGCAACTTACTTTTTATTCAAATGTTGGCTATGAAAACTACTTTAAGGAAAACTAAATATTTCAGTTTACTAATAATGTTATGAGATTGATCTCTTCTAAAATCTTACTTATGAGTAAGGATGTTTATAGCAGATTACTTAAAAATATACCTTTTTTTGGAGAATTGAGTGAGATCTTTAATAACATTTATATAACACAAAATGTCTAAAACTAAATATACTGAACACGTTGTCGTTATTTGAACTAAACGATTTTCCTACTGGACATCTGGCTTTGATTTGCTTACTTGGAATTGTATCCATTGTAATATCCAAGTACCCAGTAATTAACTGCGTTAGTTAACAAACCGTGAATTTTAATATAACTTTCCCACCTCGTAAACGACACTGTTTACAGATTAACTGTAAAAGACTAAATGAGAGAAACCATTTCAAACACGAACATAATCTCCTTGTTATATCATAAACATCCGTTCCGTTATAGTTGCAACAGGATAACTGTAATATAGAATAATGATGTTACTGTAGTTTTAGTAGAATATTTATTTGCATCAAAGGCGTACCAATTTACGCCGAGCCGCTAATGAGAGCCTGCTTCGCTACAAAATCTAATTAGATAGGCTTTCCGTCGACTTAGTAGTTTTCTCGAGTTGCCTCGCTAGTATTTATTAATTGCGCTAACTTTGTTTGATTCTCATATCACCATTCGCGGCCAGTTTTTTCTTTACACTTATATAATATTACATTTCTAAACCATTAATTTCTAAGTTATCTTGCATACTACTGTATGTATTACGTACTGTTATCACAACAACTTAAAGTAAATCTGTTTTGAAAATGTTGGTATATTTACTTTTAAATTCAACGTAAGACTCTTAAACACAGCACACTGCATTCAAATGGTCACTCGACTTCACACAGCAGCCACGCAGCCACATCTAGCAGCAGTGTTATTTAGTGACGTAGTTTGCTGCACTGCAGTGCATCACCACTAACTACCAGGAATATTCGTTTTTACGCATTATTAAAACTAATCAAATAAACTTTGAAATCTTAAAATATATTTGTAGATGTTATTTAATTTTAAACATTTAACTTCAAATATTAAGGACTGCGAATATCTGAAATTATTGTTTTGAAAGTACTGGTACTTTTTGATCTTTTTGTTATTTATCTATTCCAAGTGTTGACTTTACTTTTACTAAAGAAAGTTTCTAATACGAAGAGATTAGACGCCCTTTATAAAGGTTTTGAATTATATAAATTCGGAAATGTAGCTCGATACGGAGGCTGCGTAGTGAACGGGCTCGGGTATAAGATAGCTCGCGATAGCGGCGGGCGGTGCGGCGCGGCGCGCGGCAGTGGCGACAACGCCGCGCGTCGGACCGGACGAGGCGGGTGCCACCCACTGTCTGTAACCGCTCGCGATCGCGCCCGCGTCCGCAGCCTGCCGCCTGCCGCCCGACTCCCGCCGCACTCCTACAGCGGCGGAACTTTTAAATCACAACTTCATAATGGCTACCACTCCTCCTTTACACCCGACTGTACCCATCCCTTCCAAACAAAATAAAAGCCGACGCAAAATATCGTTGCCATGGTTCAGACAGAGTTCTGTAAGCGCTCCTCACTCTGTTCTTTCCCGTCAGCATACTATTGATACTCCGGGCTCGTTCCACGCACGTCTTCTAAAGAGCAGCCGTCAGCGGCAGGTGAATCTTAATTCGTATATTTATTGTTTTGATTTGTGACGCAGTTGTTTTCTTTAGAGTACTGTTATTACCGGTCGCGTCTCGCCGGCCCTTCGGCACTTTGGAACTTTTATTCTATACAAGTAATCCCGACTAAAGTATAGTGTATACTCAATACAACGAAGCTAAGAAGTACTATTTTATTAGAGCAATAAAAAAGTCGTATTTTATAACACTTAAGAAAAAAAATATAACGCTTTACCGCTCGTTTTTAATTTGTTTATTCCACGTCACTTAAATCTCAATGCGTTCGTCTATTTTCGATTTTGTTGTGAACAGTACCTAAATGATTAAAAGAGTTTATAAAAAAACACGTTGTCCCCAATATGATTTATAGCTTAGAACTTGTTAATCTAAATAAGCACTGAAATCATTTTTTATTATTAAACCTACGTTACTTTTTGGTCTTTTCATAAAGTTACTCTTTTTCGGGGAATATTAAATTATTTCGTCTGGCAGATTATATGAATAACGCAATCCGTACAGAACCTAAAATATAATAACAATATTGCTATTTACGTTAGCATATCACAGCAGATTTGCGTAATTCCGTTGCTTTCAACGAATGTTAGCGATGAAAATATCTGTTCAAGGTCCGTTAGTGGTCGAGTATAGCAATTGCTTTGATAATTATAGCCTGTTGAACGATTCATCAGCCGAAGCCGATCAGTCTTAGTACTTCATACTTTTAAAGTAAACCTTTATATGTGTTATATACATAACACATTGTACATTTGTAATCTGATTAAATTGAATTAATATTATCTTCGCCCTTGTCTGCTTTGATCGATCGCTGTTATCACCTTCTAACGGTTATCAATACTGTTTGATACTACACCTTAGCGGGTACACTTTATACGATATGACACATACCATATGGGTGTTCGTCTTGCTTAGGTACTATTATATTTTGAAGATTTCGATTGTTATAATAAACTTAAATGCCAAATACATTGATAAATAAGTTAATAATATGTCGGACCTGCTTTAAGGTACGTGTCTATTTGATTAACATAGCCCTTATTCGATATTTATATTCTTATACTATTATAAATTACGAATCATGTATTTATTGATCAAAATTTGACCAGAAAAAGTTTTGCATTTTTTAAAGTTCAATTCTTTTACCATACAAGGATAATTTAAACGATTATTTAATTTTTTAATAATTCCAAAGTTGAAGACATATTCTCTTGTTTCTAAATTGTGCTCTTATCACTAGCTGCAATGTAGAATGACACTTGACATTATCTGAAAGAGTCTGGGATAATACAGCAAGAGACTACCTGTTAAAATCCTCGTAGTAAGCACTCGACTCCAATATAATCCTCAGGATTGTATAAGCCTCGGAATTTTCGACTTTTTGTATATAGTTTTTCCTAAGCATTTTATTAAAAAGATTTATTCAGGTCCTTAAAATATTGTATCTTTCATAAAGTCACTGTATGACTTGTAATTGGATGATTTTATTATCCTTGATCATAAAAGTTATGATATAAATAATATTTTTCTACACCGTTACAAACGTATATTAATTCCATATACATACCTAGCTGTCGAGTGAGTTTGTTCAGCGAGGCGGCAGTGTAAAAACAGGCCGAGTACAACATCCATATAAACACTACAAATTGATTATCTGGTTCAATCGTTTAGAAATATTGATGAGAAAAAAATGCACGGGGAAATTATTATTTTATATTATATTATATTGTATATTTGTTGAAAAGGGATATTTTATTTGACTTGTGTAAAAAATTTGTTATGGGAATGGGAATAAACTAAGCGAGATTTTGTTTAACAAATATATCGTATATTGCGGCTATTGGGTAATAAAATTGATACAAGAGAATTGTTACGTTCACACCTTTGTCAAATACAGAGTAAATTGACAATAAAATTACGTCGTTCCTATAAAGTATAAATATTATAAAATGTTTACAAAAACTCTCAGAAACTGATAAAATAATTGCTCTAATTAAGCGTAGGAGTAACTTTTAAGTCCATGAACGTACATATATTACTTTAAATCTAATTAAAGTCAAAGTTCCCGGGGGATGTTGAGATCTCCGTATCTAAGCGAGTTCAAAGCATAAGAAATCTATTTAAAGTGTTTCCTGTTTCATGACATTAGTGATATCATAAAGCGGCTTTTATATAATATACTCAGACTATAGTAAACTATAATGTAGGTTAGTGTTAAGAAATACTCTAATAAGCGGAAGGAAATAAAAATTTGTTGTAGAAAAAAGGACATGACTATCAGTTTATACGTGAATTATTTTAACCTTGTTATAGTATTATTTTATTTATTAAACCACGTAACGTAATTTCAGTTTAATATTGAACCTCTTTGCTAGCAATTTTGAAACCACTTATTAATTATTTATTTTAAATATATATGTATATATATATATATATATATATATACATATATATATATATATATATATGTGTGTAATTAAATTGTAAACTCAATATATATAATAATCATTGCTCGTTGCTCATGTTCAGTTAGTTGTTTGTTTGTTCACAACAACTGCTTTAATTGTTTTTAATAAATGTTATGTGGTGTTATCTTATCTGGATCATATAGAGTAAGTAAGGTTTTCATAATTATTATAAAACTACGACGATATGTATTTGTAATAATTTTAAACGTATATATATTACCATTACTTTTTCATGAAAAGTACACAAAGAGAGCGGATAAAATAGGTGGAACTATAGTAAAGATATTTAATAATCTATCAGGTTATTGACTCGTTACTTTGATTATATTGATAAATATTATTCACGTGTCTACAACGTAACCATATTAAATTGTATATCCAAGGCGATCGACTCTGACGTGTCAGTGTTTACTTATTATTTTTTGTCTATTCTTCAGTCAGTTGTCTACAATCTTCATGTTCTAAAAACTATAAGGATATATGAATAGATAAAATGTCTCGCAAATATAAATTCTCGAACCATTATTGATACTGAATTGATCAAATATTAAATAAAAATTTAATAAATCACCGAAATATAAAATAAAGTTTAATTTTAATTTGGTCGGATTGTTTCAATAGTTTTCAATTAAGTTTCGTTTAAAAATATGTTTTTATCATTAATTGGCTCTAAAGTATAATTTACGTACTTGTAGTACAAATTATGTTGTTAAAATACATTTACAATTTCACGATTGGTTGTGGTTCGCTGTTGTATTTTAACTACCTACATACAGACTGGATTTCCCTTTTGTGTCTGATACCTGGACATGAAATGTTTCCGATTGAAATGTAATGAATATTTACAGTAAGCTATAGTTATGTAACGAAACTAGTTGTCGTTAGAAATTAATACAAAAGAGAAAACAATGTTTTTAATTAATTCTATCGTTAAATATTGTTAGAGTTGTATTTTGAATGATTTCAAAGAATATTGAAATCATATATCATAGGTTTTCTTGTTTCACGCCAACCAAACCAACAATATCTAAAAGTTTATACTACGTCTTATGTTTATTATGACGGAACTGTTATAAAACTTTTATCCCTTCTTTAATGCTATCTCGAATGTTATAGTCTTACCGAGTCCATATACTATTTTTTTATTAGTATCTTTTTTTTCACAGAGTATTTACATCAATATTAAAACAAATACAAGGTATGAATTGTATAAAATTTTAACGCCTCCTCATAATTCGTGCGTGTCACCCCATTCCAACCCCTCTCTCGCTGTCAGTGTCGACAGGCGAACTAATCGTCCGACGCCTCTTCGTTTGATAATAAAGAATCACAAAATTTCTCTTTAGTAATAACTGGGTTGTAATAATAAACTTGTTTGTTTTAATAAATACTTTTATAAGTGGCATTTAATATTTTTAACCTTTAAATGTCGATATATAATGTTACAATCTATGTATATTACATTATTTAAGTGAAAGTTATATATCACGTTGTCTTTCTATTTAAATAAATAAATATTTGCCTCGTTACTTAACCAAGACTTCATATAAAATAAAAACAGTGTCTTTAAGTTATACTTTTTAGTTGTTAGTAAATAATAATTTATCTTATACCTTTTGTTGATACATTATATTACAAGTAATTTAGGTACGAATGTACTTTAGGAAGGGAAATAAGACGTATAAATGTTTTCACAGGCCGGGGCGGAGATGACTTGGGTGGTCGCCGACCACACATCCGGCGGCACCGGCGAAGTGTCGGTCACTAAGGGGCAGCAGGTGGAGGTGCTGGAGGCGTGGGCGGCGCGGGCCGAGTGGTGGGTGGTCCGCGTCCCCGGGGAGCCCCCGCTGGAGGGTGCCGTGCCGGTTGCGGTGCTCAAGCCTCAACCGCATCAGAAGACTTCGCCGTCCAGGAGGCCGCTCAGTCAACCTGATGATAACATAGGTTTGTACTAGTCACTTGTGATAATAATTTTTCAGTGAGGTCTAAAACTCACAAGACTCATAACCATTCTTAACATAAACTAGGATTATGAACACCACAGTGAATTTTTGAGATCGTACATTTTTTTCTTGGGAGTTATCAGACTTGAAACATTTTTAGTTAATCTTTATGAGGATTATATGAATATATATATATATATATATATCATCAAAGTGTCAATGCCATGTCACGAAGAAATAAAATCCATAGAAACGATTTCCCGTATTAAACCTCTTGAAATTTCCTATATTAAATTCCTAGTCTTATAGTTTTCAATAACATTTTTTTATAATATATAATATTACTTACCTTACTTGAGGTATATTCACAGGGGAATTATGTACAATGTACATGTCATGTGTTCACATTTTCAGTTTTAATCTGGGTCACGAAATTTGCGCACTAGTTTAGGTGTGGTTGTCGCAGGTACTCTGGGCACTCTGACATGTTTTAACATTTATAATGTTTGGTTGCGAATATACACTACGATAATTTAACAATTAACCTTATTTTTTGGCCGGTTGTTTTTGGTTATGAACACGGTTACGTTTTATTTTATTCCTAAGAATAAGAATTCAATAGTCAACATTATTTAAGATACCTGTATTTTTTTTTAATTTAACAAATATATTTAAATGTAACATCTGGCTAAGGGACAAGGAACTTTATAAAGATGATTCTAAATTGTAAAAATACCGTGTGCACTATGTAATATCTGAGTCGGTTATTTTGCAATAAAGCTTAAAATCCTAAATAGATGCCAAAAGAGTGTCGTGCCGAGGGATGCCAATATCTAAGCCTCAATGCTTTCTCACTAAAGTAATAACGTTTCCTAGAAACTTTCCAACAAGTACCTTTTAGTATAGTGCAATTTTCTAATGCGTATAAACTTTTATCGCATTTAAAGAGTTCGTCAAATTTATTGAAATTTATTATTTTAAATACATATCCGTAATTGTTTCATATTATTCAGAATTATTAAATTTTTGGCATCAAAAATACTTTCCGAGAGGAAAAATTAAGACAATATCATTATTTACTTCAAAATGTACCCTCAAAGTTGTTAGTTGTTGTTTAGTTTCAATTTTAATTCAATAATTATAAAAATAACTTTTACAGTCTCATAAAGATGCTTTTAAACAACTTGAACGGTATCAAAAGATATACCGACGTACCTGTCGTCGTGTTAACATTAACGCGTAAACATGTGTCCGAATGTTTTTTTCGATTAAGTGATATCGCAATAGCGTGTTGGTTTTTTTTTATTTAGTTATTTCGAATAACGATGTCAGTCGGGCGGGACACACGCGCGCGCCCGCCCGCCGGAGGCGCACTCCGCGCCCGCCTATCCCTCCCGGAGCAGCTCTCGGATACACTTTGTACAATTTCCGATTTTAAAATACGAGTGGCTGTTTACATTATTTTATACAATGATATATCTATGAGATACAGTTCCGCAGTGGTCGATAGACAAATATTAATTATACGATGGCTTTGAATCGTAAAGTAGATTCGACTTTATTTGCTGATGTTGCGATGAAGCCCGTTTCATCCATAGTTCTCAATGGGACACCTACCTATATTAACGATACAACTTCTCGTTCAGTGTCGTTGAGATCGGCGTATAATAAAATGTCCAGAATCTTATGTAGCGTTGGCAACTGCAACAATAATTCGGGTATGTATGTATATACAGAAAAAAAATGTTTAAAATACATTATTTATCAAATTATTAAATATTTTTTTTTTATAAAAAATTTAAATTATAAAAAAAATAAAAATCTACTAAATTTGAAAAATAGAAACAGATATATAAACATTTTATTTTATATTTATTAACTTACATATTTTTATTTTTTTTTACTTCACGTATAGTATTATATGGCCTCTTTTACTACGAAATATTTACAAGTAAATAAATTTATTAATTTTCTTCACATGGTAAATGTAGATAATGTTTCGTCGTAATAAAGATATCGCTTCACCTAAATTATACAAAACGGAGAATACCCATTAATGTTCATAGAATTTTCTAGAATTCTCTATTAATATGCTATATATTATTGTATAGGAAAATGTTATTTAACTCCTCGCACAGGATATCATATAATAAAGCCTCAGGGAATTAAACAATACGTTTATTTTATTAATATATCTGTTTATGTTATGTATTTTGTAATAGAATATTTTCGTAAATATAATATTTTCCTGTTGTGGCCAGCATTGTGCATGAGAATAGTAATTTTATCATATTACGCTTTATGACTAGACATATTCTGGTACATTTTATTTGAAGTTTTAATTTTTGAATCCCGTTTCTTATCAATATGTCACAGAATAATCTTTTTTTGCATACTTTAAATTTTAAAAAGAAAAAAGAAACAAAGAAGAGTATCTTATTATATTGTCATTAGTTATAATTTTTATTAAGACATTAATTTTTCAGTCCGAATTTCTAGTCTTTAGATATTTTGAATGTAAAGGGTCATTGCAAATAACCAACATTTTTTTTTATTTTTCTATATCATGCATAATATATTTCGTGAAATTAAATGATATTTAATTTTCGAGTCTTTTCGAAAAATCATAATATGTTTGGCTTTAGAAAAATTCTTACTCTTTAAAATTATTAAGTTCAAAGAATCAGCTTGTTACAGTTGTTGTATTATTATGTATAGTACACAGTTTGCTAACTACAAATGAATTTATTACATTAAATTATATAGATATAAATGGTAGTGGGGTTATCGACTGTCTGTTATTGTATTGTAGTATAAACTATAAATACATTACACTTACCGATGCGTTCTGAGGACTGTCGAACTAGTGTCAGATTCAAAGATCTTTTATTGTCATCACATTGCACTTTAGCGCTAAAATCATGTATAAATTATAAACATACACCAAAATAAATATAATTAATATGACGTCTTACAAAAAAGAAATTATTTTCTTTCCAGCCTTCCTCAAAATGTTGTGAAAATCATGAATTTTCATTTGAATTTCATTTTAAGGATTGTCCTCATGGAAATTTATAGTTTAACGAACTAACAAAAACAAATTTTCCATAAACGTCACTACACTACGTTACATATTATTATTGAAATAACGTTACTCTATCTCATTTGAAACACATAGTACGGGCAGAGTACATTAAATTTGATTCGCGAGCGTCCTCATCGCGTGCGGCGCTCGGCCAATGGCAGGTGTGTGCGTCGGATACCATATATGAAATTGAATAGCCACTAGCACGGGTCTTGCACAATAATATCAGGGCAGAGGGACCCGTGCTTCTGTTGTACGACTACGATACCTATCCGCTATAATATACATAGTATTGATGGTGAAGTTAATGTTGATGGATAAACGCCATGGTGAGTTCTTTTTTTTTTTTTACTATCCAAGCTCAGAAAGTAATCGTTAAAAAAACCACGAGTAACACATTCAAAGTTATTAATATTCAAATGATAACAAATGCGGAAGTTTAATTGAAATTCACTGACGATTTATGAATTATGAATTAGAAGGTTTCGTTATAACATTTTTAATGTCAGTAATCTCTTTACTGATATAATATTTATGAACGATAATTTGTAAATAATAAGCCAAAAAGATTATTAAAATTATTATATATTCTATTCGATGTTCGCCATCATCGCTTAGCATTTACCTATCCACTGCACTAGTACCAGTAATGTATTGCAGGCTTAAGAAGACTACGAATAAAATAATGTTATAATATTATGTTATAATATTAATGAGGCGCTTGTTTATTTATAAAATAATCAGAGTACGCTCCTCATAAATCACAGTGAATTGTCGACTATTCTGCGTGAAATCCATTACGGCTCGATTCAGTGTCACTCAACGTTCAATTGAAATAGTATTCATTCACCAAATTGCCTCACTACTAACAGCTGGAAATGATTAGACACGCGCCGAATCAACTCTTTATAAATACACACGACTTTCAACAACCAATACTCTTGCACTACTATATATTTGCATCTTGTATTAAATTTCATAAAATAAGTTTTAAAAAATATTTATTATGTTATAAATTAAATCAAATACTCAAGATATTATAAGTATACTATAATTTTAAAAGAAAGGAAGACGGGCATTTGTCATTGAGACAGAGACTAAAAGATAAAAGATAAAAGAAACAAGTTGCCTTTACAAAGTAAACAATATATTGATTTCAAGTTTTCTCCAGTTGTTTTAAAGATATCAAAATTGTAAATATATTTTTAATAATGGGTAGTATTAAAAATGAGTTAAATTTAATTAATAATAAAAAATGATAAAAACCATTTAATTGTTGAAAGGAAATAATAGAATGTTTATATAAGTATGACATAAACATGATATGAACACGACCGCCCAGCTTATAATATATTTATGTAAACAAGTATTTGAATACCGGCCGCGACAATTTCACAACTATCAAAGCACACAAATCTCGATGAGTTATTTGTATGGCGCCAGCGAGACCATTAGTTTTATTTTAGTTTATTATATATCTATTCTATTATAACTGTGTCATAATATTTTTTATATTACTTTATAAATAATGTGTTGCACGCTTAGAAATAGATGTTTATTCGGTCCAATTTGATATATTTTTGGTATCCAAGGTTTTATTATAAATGTTATATAAGTCGAATATATAGATTATATAAAAATTAACAATATGAAACGTCATCACGACATTAAAAGGTATGTTTAATTAATTTATTTTATGTTTAATTTAGATTAAGTTAGTTGGTTCTGTCTCAAAATAACTGATAACATTATGCTAAAGTGGGTATTTTACGTTATTATCTTTATATATATATATCACAATTTGAGAATACTTTATTTGTCTAAAGTAACTACTGAAATATGAAATTAAAATTATACCCTGTCATATTTAACCTTTAATCGAATTAGACTAACAAATATCAGTTTAATTTTACAATTGAATTAAAATATAATTGAATTATATATATAACAATATGTCCTCATAAAAGATAAGGTCAGGGAATCATCCCGGCGCGATTAATGACGTTATCTCTATGGAATTCAACCTTAACATTGCTTCAGATGAGCGTAGCATAGATTTAAATATAACTTCGCATCTGCGTTATCATGACGGCACCCCGGGACCGCGTCTACTGACTACTCCCGCTCTGTCATATTGTGTTTACTTTGTATTAAAACTTCCCTCTATTTCTCTTTCTTTCTCTCTCTTCTCCTCTCCTCTCCGTCTAAAAGATAATTTTAATTATATTAAAACAAATATAAAACAATTTTATAAAATATACACGGTGATTTATTTCGTAATGTCGCATAAATGAAATGTGTAAGATTCAAAATTAAATTCTGTCTACCGTCACGAGATTAATTCATCTCTCGTATAATAGTTGAAATGGTTTATTTTACTTGTGATATCCGAGTGCTTTCACTCTAATTGCGAATGCCGATGGAAAATCAAACAATATTCTAAAATCACTGCATTCAAAGTTGTCTTAATTGATTGAAAATGTTTATTTATTAACTTGATGTGTTTGTCGTGATATCACAGTAAATGCCCGGTTCGGATTGTTTTAGTGATATCCAACGCTGTTAGCGCCAACGTTAACGGTCTCAAAAGCGTCTCAGTGTGGGATGGGCGTGTATAATATTAATTGTTACAAATATACAAAAAGGTCAGGCAGTCAGTACCCTCAATAAAAAGCTTATATATAAACTCGAGCGCAGTGGGGGCGTACAGTTAGTATACAATATTTCATAAATAACTTTCAAGTTACATAACGAACTAAAGTCATGTTTCAGATATAAAATTAATATAAAAAATATATTTTATACCATCAATAAATAATCTGATATATTTTCTAACGTTGGTTAAACATTTTAAATCACATTAATTAGTACTTTGTGAATAAGTCCACTGGGATTCCTCGCACGCTCTCCTCTTCAATTTCAAGCTTGCGTTGCAGGAAATTAAGATCTCAAGCGTTATCCGAATCGATCTATCTCCTCCCCGCAGATAAAAGTAAAGTCTTTAAGATTATAATAAATATATATATATATATTATCTCCTCAATTCCGTGTTTGTTAAATACAATAACCAATGGATATTTCGCTAACTAAATATTATGATTGAAATTTGTAGTGTATATAACGTATATAAGGTTATTTGAAAACGTTTATAATAATAAAATATAGGATAGAGCCGTGTGAGAGTATTTAACCATTAGGCCGAAAGCCAAAGCGTTTTGCACATCCATTCAATCAACTATCAATGAACACACGCGTGTTAGTACACTATCTCCCGGTTCTAATATAAATATTTACTTTAAAATATATTAATTTATCCCTGTCGATGTGCATTTTTTATGTAACTATAACTAATATATAGACGGTCCGATATATCTTCAAGGTTCAATTGATGTTATAATAAAGAATAATTAAATATTATTATATTGATGTAAATATGTATAACGTTATTAAATTGTTTATAGTTAATTTAAATTATTAATTGGCAAGTTTGTCCGTACTGCAAACGGTTGTAATTGTTAAAGCAATGAAAAATAATCGTCTCGGATCGCTTCACAGAAGACTCTCGTCTTCCATGACAGAATAAATGACCCACTTGAAATGTTACTTCTCAAAGAAATATCTGTTTCTGTATGTTTCAATATAGTATCACAATTGTGTATAAATTATTTTATTAATTATTAAGACCGATATAATAAAACGATCAAATCCTAATAACACGAGTATTGCCGTGATCAAATTTAAAGAAAAGTAAATTATTTCATAATTATCTCACTGCTTAACATATTTTGTGGTACTTTAACTATATAATTTTTTTAATATTTTCAGAACACACAGAGACTGCTTACTTAAAGTCTCAGATGAAAAATAAATAACATTTTTATTTACGTTAGCAAAGATAAAGTAACTTTATAATATTTTGATAGAACTGGTTACTGCTCGCGACTCCGCACGCAATACTGGAGGATATTACATCGTCACTTCAGAAATATTTTTCAATCACGGACTAGAAACTCCAATATCCGCATGTCAGAGAATGCACTTACATTATTCTGATATACTTTGTGGTAGGTTCGTGGTTCGTTTACAGAAAATTGGGGTAAAAATTCCAAAAGAATATCCCATCTCTATTACCTTTAATAACAATATATATTGTTGAAAGTAGGAACATTTAATTTACTTCTTTACTAGTTAGTATGTGAAGACGAAACAAGTTTCAAATATAAATATTATGTAACGACTTCATTATATAATTGTGTAATTATTTTATAAAATTTAATATCACGTTTGTGGTGTTTTAATAGTCCGGTGGCTTGAAACACATTTTCATTGTTAATGTAGTTTTAACTTTTGCGGTCACAAGTATGCGCGACTCGCGCGCTCCGACTAACATATTGAAATTAACATATTTGTTAAAATTATGGACTTGGAAATGCTTAAATGATAATTAATTAAGTATTAATATTGCAATTATCGGAATATATAATATATATTGTACATTATGTATTTTAGTTGAATCACTAACGATATAAAATGTTATTAGGAATTTGTTATGTTTCGCTCATTAAGTATTGTCATTAAGTGATTGAGTGTGTATTTATTTAAATGGTGGGTTTTTCTGAGTAAAAAAAAAACCCCATCTTGAATTTTTTGTCGCCATTTATGGCTTATATCTTAGTTTTTTATAGATATTGTGTGTGGAATTATACATTACTATGCCATCTCCTTTATACTCTATGTATATAATCTAAAAACATTTCCTGTTCTATTCCAATTATATAATACACGTAGTAGTATATAACATTGTTACTATACTACATTGTTACTACTACTACTGTTAGTAGTTTTCTTGGTTCTGGTTCTAAATTAGTAACCAAACTGAAATTATTAACAAAGCACTGATTCAAAATTTCACAGATACAAACTAACTTGAATATAACTACAACATTGGACGCACAAACTAACTAACATTCTGTAATTCTATATAGAAATTGGGATTGTATTCAGCCACTGTGGCTTAGAACAACCCTCCTCATAATTACTCTCATGTCATTGTTAGGAATAAAAATAAGTATTCATAACATTATGCATTCATAATAATAATTTAACATAATAATGTTGACGGGTTATTGTTTATTCATACACAATAGTTTACAGATGTCATTAGAGTTTTGTTTTGTTCTCAACAGAAGCGTCCTCCTCTGAGCCCGGTGTCACAGCGTGCACCGCCAGTCCCGGAAAACACAGGAAGGGAATTATACCGTGAGTAACTTTGTTATATTATTTTGCAGATTACAAAGTACTGCCTTAAACCCATTATACCAGACTATATAATGGGTTTAATTTTTTTACAAAAACTGACTTGTAATCCTACAAAGTAACCGGTCCAATGAGAAGATTCTATATTTTATATTCTTAAATACAAATCATACTTTATTTTGTACGTCGGTTTAGTAAATGAAACCTACTCGGTAGACAGCATATTTTATTATAAAATTAATGCCATTAATGCTATAGAAGTTATAAAAAATAATAATTTTTACATTAAGAGATAATTCAGTACAAACAAATGCACATACTAATAAAAAATATATGAATAATGTGAATCAATCAATTTATGAAGCGTGAAAATATTCATCGACTTTTTTACGTTTAACAATATAGTTCATCAGTTAGATAAGTCGGATTACAGGGGCGGGGGTCCGATGTACTTATAATATGGGTTTTATATATTATATTACTTAGGTGATTGCAGTTGATAATATTTCTTGTGTTAAAAAACAGTTATAAATATATTAATTAAATAAGATACAGATATAATATAAGATAAAACATTGTTTTATTATGTACATAATTTATAATTATATTAAATATATGACAATTAAATTGAGAATTGAAGTCATTTGTTTCTCTTATTATAAATGTTGTTAAACACTGATGTTCCAAGTCGGGTAACTTATTTTTGATAGTACTAAAATCTTATCGTGACCTGAGACTGGATTTAGAATAACTGGTTTCCTCTTATCTGATTTCGGAGGTCGAAGTCCACCGTTACCCGTAAACAATAGACAACACCAAAACCTTGGTTTAGATTATATTAGATTATAAAATAAATTACATCGGTAATATAGTGTGATAAAGAATGATTGCTTTCTAAGGTTATCACCTCCCTGACATCCAAAGCATAGTGTTATTAAAAAAAATTACGACAATGTTACATTTATACAACACTGGTTAGTGACGGGTAATAATAATTTAGAATTAAAATGGTCTGAACAAAAAAAATAGCTGTTATCTTTATCTTATGTGTAACTATTCATTGTCGTTTCCCATTGGTCACATATTATTATCTTATTTTTCGGTTCTATAGTTGCCTGTATAGAAATACTTATTGAATTCACTTGCAACCTTGACGTCAACCATGTCTTAGAAACAGTCTTCTACCAGTCTTGTATAAAATATATCACTACTATACACTATTATTGACCTTGAATAAATGATATAAAATGGGTTACTCTTACACTCAACAAGTAACTCCCATCAAAGAATGATTGCTGGGGAAGGGACCACTTGTGAATAGACTATTATTTTATTGTGTCATCCTGTTGTTTCTACAAGTAAATATATTATATTCTAGAACATATAGATAAATATGGATTTTGTTATTAATATAACGCTAAAGTATGAGCTGAAATGGGTTGGTTTAAAATTCCTGTGAAGTATTTTTATTAAACATATAACTTTCTCGGATTATCTAATTATTACGCTATTTTTGTTTGTAATATATTTATTATTAAATAAAGTAAATATTATAATTGGTTATATAAGACTTACATATAGTAATATAGTAATAGCGGTCGTTTTCTTTGTGATATTATAATATTGAAATGAGCGTCGAGTTGAGTTGCATTATTATTTTGGCTGCGGTCCCGCTCGGGCGCGCCGCCATGGACGGACGTCGGACGGCGGCAGTGAAGTCCGCCCGAGCTCGCCGCCCGTTCGGCTGCGCTCGTTCACACGTCGCTGTTAATATTTAGCGACACGTTTCCTGTCACCTACCGGCCGATAGATTACAAATTTATCGTCGTAATCTTGACGATATTGCTCGTCCCTCTTTGTACCGGACTCGATTGCTTGCTCTTTACGCTACAAATTTTGTGATAACAATGTTTGCACCAATGAATCGTCTCTATTTGTATGCCAGTTGTTTGTGAACTTAACGCAGTAGTTGTGCGATCGTGAATGGCTGTGATGTGTGCTTTGCTTCATGGATATAAGGATGTGGAGTCAAATAGTTTTTTCGAAGTAAGTAACTTGCATTACGTATACGTGACACTAAATTATTTAACGTTATTTTATTTTATTAATCTTAAAAAGAAGAATATAATGTGATGTGAAAAACACTTCAACACGTAGACATTTTACTTGTAGCCAACGAACGACTGTTGATAGTAATATAAATGATTGAAGTTTTAATTCAAACTATGTGTTTATTTAAGAGAAGTACATTATTAAAAGTGATTTATTTTATATAAGGTTTACGTTGAGATAATAAGTCCTAATATTTAATTAGAACTAAAATATACTTGCGGACGTAATATTATCATGATAAATAAACTGATATCACCGCGCCGTCTGTTAACAGACCAAATCTCGTTACACGTCAATCACTACTTTGATAATTGTTTTCATTACAATTTGATAAATATTATTACTCAAAATCGACTACATATACACATATATACATATTGTGATATTAAGACAATCACCGGCCCTTGAGACTCATTATCGTCAGTTCTCATCTTTGTTATTACCGGTCGTTTAAAAGATAAAAACATGTTAATTTTTGTCTGTTCCACATTAAACGCGTTAACTGCGCTTCATATCTTGTGAGCCTTGCGTATTAAACAACTCCACGGCAAGGGTAACATCTTATTGTTAAATAAATTTATTTTCTTTTATTCCATTGCGTAATATATATGTATTATACGATGACCATTACCAAAGACAATGTGTTTTAAATGTATAACTTTTGCCCGCGGCATCGCTCGTCCTAAATTCTATATGGGTAGTATGTTTTAACCTATACGCTATTCTGATGTAGGGCCATAGTAGTTCAAAGTTTCATTGAAATCTGATCAGTAGTTTTTGCATAGAAGAGTAACAAAAATAAGTACATCTTAAACAACAAAAGTTTGTGAGGATGATTCTATATTATAATATTAGTATTAGTGTGATTAGGAATTATTTTGGTTGTAGCTTCACGTCTAATCACATTTAACGAGATGTGTCAATATTTAATTAAATATGTTCCTTACACATTGAACTTATTGTTATTTAAAGATAATTAGCATGCAATCAGCTTATCTGTTGACAGAAATTATTCGTCATCGTTGTGAAATAGTGATTTCGGGGTGAGTTCCGGATCGGGTTGACTTGGATAATTTTATTATAAAATGAATTGAACTTGTGTATTTTATTAACAAAATTTAATATTATAATGCCTTGAAGCCTCGTTTAAACGATATATGTCGATATGATGCACATAATATATAAGTTGTGCAGATTGTACTTATTAAAAATATTTATATTAAAGATAATATAAATATCATTATGCTCGTGAAACTGCAAGAATAAATATAGTATTCGTATTTAAAAAATTTAAACAATTGTACCTAAAAACGTGGTGTTTATCAATAATAATAATATTTGTTTTAATGAAGGTGAAATTTAATTACTAGGAAAGCTCGACAGAAGTAAGGAATTCGAAGTAAAGGCGACATTTCTATATATATAATTAAATCAGCGGCCCATTTGCTAGATAGTAATTAAACTTAAAATATCTGTGTGATATATAACACCAATATAGTTTATGAATGCGGTTAGTGTGTATCATTACGACACTGTAACTGAAGTGAAGGAACAATATTCGCGGTTGAAGAAACAAATATTGTTTATTATAACACTCGAGACTTCCAGTTACTTTATAACGAGTCACTCGTTTTCATCGGCACCTAGACATGTTTGAAATTTTACACAAACATGTTTGGCAATGTTAGATTTATATAAATTTTAATATAAACTAAATAATTCGTGACTCGAATCTGCGGTCTTTGGGATAACCTTCCTGTCATTATGACAATTGAGCTACAGTGTCGCTTCTGTATCGACTTCTTATATAAGCTTCATTCGGAAATCCTAATTAATGCTTATAACTTTTCAGTACAGTACGATATTCTAAAGATGGAACAACCGAAGTTAACTTTTTAAATTATCTATAATCAACAGTAATAAATACATACATATATATATATACCTTTACGTTTAATCTTTAATATGTTCACAACGACGACATTAGTCACATAATTTATTAAGTGTTATTAATATAATTAATGATTAAAGACTTTCATCACATTACGTAACAACAGACGGTGGATTCCCCGGCCGAGCAAGTCGCAGGGCAAGGGCGAGAAGACCCCCGGTAATGCCAAATCCCCGGCGTCATCTGACAAGCCTTCATTGAAGAAGGTACCTTCTGAGAAGAAGATTAAGGTATGTGCATCGATTTACAACACAACTTTATTTTCCTTGTGACAAAAATTAACATTGTGATGATTGTATTTGAAACAATTTTGAAACAAGTAACAGAGTATAAAAATGACAGATAGTATAATGGCTAAGTCAATTATTCGTGTGATAACAGGAATATAACATTCGTGCAGGTAATAACTGATATGACGTCATCCTTCAGTCTTTGAACAGACTAAGAAGGAGTAACATTTACCTTTACCATTGTTAATCGATTTAGAACGAAAAAAAATATCAAGCGATGAAGATTTTTCAAGTGGTATTTGAAATGTAATTGTATTGGTATACGTGAAAATAAATTTAAAAACTAATATTTGTGTAGTTCCCGTACGCGGAGAGCGCTCGTGCGGAGGACGGCGAAGGCCTGGCGGCTGCTCTGGACGACCAGGAGGACGACGCTCCGGACGTCGAGCTGCCTCCACCCATGAAACCCATACAGGTACTTACATACACACCTCCAAGGTTACTTAATATTTAAACTTTAAATAGCGTACCCAACTCCAGATGTGAGTCATAATTTCTTCGAATTTATATTTTGTATATCCATTCAGCTTATGATCTAAAAAGAATATATCCCGTCCTAAAATAGAGCAGCTATTGTAACATAAAACAATGAAACAGCCGTAAATTATTACTGAAATATATTATCTCTATGGAAGTGTTTTAATATAGGCTAAGTACGAGTGAAATCGAAATAAAAGTAGGTAGTCATTTTGTAAAGAACAGGTTTTATACACTTTCATACATTAAGTCTCCAAAAATTGCAAGTGACGGTTACCCATTTTTTATTAATGCGTACTACTCCTCCATGTATAACATGAAATAAAAGTATATTATAGTATAATTTAAGGAACGATAAATTAATTAAAGATAAGATAAGAATATCTATGTGTAGAAAACATACATATTTATTTATAATGACCATATATATGTATGTATATATATATACAATAATTTATATGAAGTTGATTAAATGATGTGCATTCAGCGGGTATTCTTAAGATATACTCCATTCAAGGAATGCCGGTCGATGGCTTCTGTAGTGATAAGAATGTCCACATTCCTACCGCTGTGTATTAAATAACTCTCGTTATCGGTGTATTGTTATTTAAAAGGCTAATACTAATATTGATTAATGTTTAAGGTCAATATATAATTGTGACTCATTAATAATCTTTAACCTTAAATAGTCTCGTAATGTGTTTATATTTCTGATAAATTTGATATGTTGGATATTTAAAATTACTAATGCATTCTAATACATTTGTGGTTAATATGTTGGATATCAAAATGCGTTCCAGTTATTTAGGTTGTGTGTGTGTGTGTATGTGTGTTTGTGTGTATGTATGTGTGTGTGCACGTTTTAAGCGGCCGGCGACGCGCCAGTGAATGTCCCACTGAACACAATTACGTGCTATTCATCCCTCGTGACGCTCGCAGACGTCACCGCACTCTACAATTAATAGACCTTCGAACTTTAAGTATTATTAGACTTTCTAATTTTGTTATAATATCATAAACTCGCTTCAGTTTTATATTGCTTATAATGTACTTATGTGTGATATTTTTTTGTCTGAACGAAATAAAACTTTGTTTACCAATTAACATATAATGCTGGGAAGTCTGGTTAGTTAGTAGTTAGTATATTATGTATGTATCACACTATTTATAGAGTATATCGTTTATATATTAAGGTTTATTGTGTTTTAGCAATAGGGAGTCGAGTCGGTTCACAAGTGCCGTGTTTATATTTCTTAGGTACCTATTACGTACGTAACGGATGAATGCCGACTCTAAGATATAAATTACTATGATTTCCTGGCGCCGAACTAGAGTGACACTGTTCAATTAGATGAAATACAAATATCTTGTTAGCCCGAGCAATATCCATACATCGATACACGTATCTAGGTTAGTTGAAGAGTCGTATCTTCAATAACGAAAAATCATATTTAATATTCATTCCTTTCACATTTTGGATGTCGCGTCCTTTCCAATCAATACTATCGATTCAAACGCTATTTTCTCATTATAAAATCATAACTTGCGCTGCACCCTCACGATAAACTAACAAAGTAAAACAGTTTATACAAACTTTATCGATAATGGTTATTGGTATAGTAAAACGTTTATAAGATACTAAGTTTAATAATTATGTTACTATACTAACCTTTACCATCAATGTTGATGGTAAACTATATCAAATGTCGCAGTCACGTATCGCATAACCAGCAGCCAAGCCTATACGTATACTCAAGTATTAATTGAAGTAATATCAACAGGACCCCCAGGCGGTGCTGCAGCAGGCCCCCATCCCGGCCGCCGCGACCGCCGCGCCCGCCACGAGGGTCTGTACTACGATCCCTCCTCCGCCCAATCACACGCCTCACTATACTTAACCTTCAATTTCTCTCCATTAACCATACCGTACCTGTTAAACTATCTTGTAACTAACCTAGCGGGGTGTAGGTGCCTGATAACCTGGGTCGTTACATGTTGGTGACATTTTCAGAACTCATTGGCAATGGACGCTCTGGATACTAACAGCGGTCCCGCCGATATCGCCGAAATAGAACAAATTGTGAAGGAAAAAATGGTTCGATTAAACTCAGTGCATGTAGTGTGCATGGATTAAGTTGAGAGCTTGTCGATCTACACGATTTGTTTGCTTTGATTTTTTATATATATATATATATATATATATTGGCTACACGTTGAAGCGTAGGTTATCCAATAAACTTCTCCCGTATAGAGAACCGCCGAAAGATTTATTTGTATAAAAATATAAAAATTGCTGTAAATTGAATCCGTATTGAATAGATGCTGTTTTTTTAATGTGTTAGCTACTAAAACTCGGCTTTATAGAAATTTGATAATTGAATACCTATTCGATGTTACTAATTATGGAAACTATTTTGCTAAGTTATTTTAAGCTTTCAAAGCATTGTCTATGTTGAATAGTCGCTGGGGGCATGTGTGTGTGTGAGTGTGTATTTGATTGTGTGCATAAGTCCGTCCGATTATGTGTAATTTTAATTAATTACGTATTTGTGAGTATTTATGTCATTTGCATGGAGTTATAGTATTTTAGTTCAGCGCTTTTTGTGAGGGTTTCCTTAATCGTTTATTTATTATTTACGTATTTATATATTTATGTAAAGTGACATATTTGTTTTATGCTTTGTTTTTAATATTATTGTAATTGGTTGAGTTTTTTTAATAAAATTTTACTCTATCGTAAATCGAGCGAAGCGAGCCCAGTGTATTTACTTATCGTTTCCCATTGACTTCAACGGGATAACAGTTTTTTGACATGATATGAAAAAAAATATATTTTTTTTTGAGGACATTTTTTCAAATTTTAGTTTTTTAAAACCATCACCTAATGTGTGTCTCTTTGATTGCAAAGTTTCATAATTTTCCGTCAAGTAGTTTTCGAGCCAATTCGTGACAAAGAATGTAAAAAGTCTCCAGTAAAACGCTCCGCTCAATAATTAATACAAACATTTTTTTATTCATTTTATTTCAGAAACTTTGTCGTTATTTTCAATTTACGCCGCTGGTGAAATAATATATACAACAAAGTCACGCGACCGATATCACTCCAACTTTTTAATTAACCAACACATGTTCATTTAGCTTAAAGTTTAATTACGTCCAAAATAAACTTACGTAGGTGGCGGCTGTAACAATTTTAACGTGTTTTTTTATATATATTTTCTCTTTGAGTCGTATATAAAATGTAATATTTAAACAGTATCGCGTTACAATATGTTCTTTGTAGTTAGTGTTTGTGACCCGTGTGCGTGCTTGCCTTGCTCGTACATGTTTTATGTATTGAATAATTATACGGACGATACCGATCGATTTGATATAACTCGATCGATCGACGCTTTTTTTCACGCTTATATGTATTTCTTGTAATGTAATTAAAGATTGGACGTGGAATTAATAAAATCAGGATTAATGTTTAAGTTTGATGAAGATCGTTAAAGAACAATAATGTGTTATATAATGAAAGTGTAAAGTTAAGTACGGTATACCGCAGGAGCAGCACGGCGGGGGAGCCTCCCGCGCCGCCGACGACGAGGAGGAGGACGTGGAGGCGGCGGAGGCGAGGAAGAGGGAGTACGTGCTGCGGGAGCTGTGCGAGACAGAGGAGATATACGTCGCCGACCTCAGGATGGTCTGCGAGGGATACATGAAGCACATGATGGTAGGACGTCACAAATCGTAACGACATGTAGCCGTTTGTAGATATATTGAATTCTCAATTAATCCCCGTGTTCCAGGACCCACATGCGGATCCTCCCGTGCCCGAGGGCTTGCGAGACCGTCGCCTGCTAATGATCTTCGGAAACATTGAGGCTATATACGAATGGCACCGCGAGTGAGTAACTTTTATTTAATTTTACATTTAAATAAAACATTATATTATCCCCATTCGATTCCTTACCGAGGTATTATTTATAAAATTATTATTATGTAAATAGTAATAAAAGATAATTAATTCAAAAAATACGATCGTCGACGTTTTTATTACACGTTATCATCGGATCTCGTTAGAAAGAATAAACAACATAAATTAGAAACGTAAAAACAAACGGGATTTACTTTTATTACGACGCGGATGATTAGATACAAGTGATATTACTCGCGCGTTGTCGTCCCAGGTATCCAGGTATCACGAAGCCTCGCGGGCTTATTACGGTGTAATTTTGTCGAGATAACAGAATAAAGCGTGATTGAAACAACGTCGACGTCGATCTAAATTATTTGTTAACTTTCTCTCCTTTATCCTCCATTCCAGTATTGTGTATACAAAAAAAAACTGTTAAACACATTTATTTATATATATCTATATTGCCCGGCGATTTTTTGTGTTTGCTAAGCGATACATGTAATCTTTAGAGTTTTGTCTGTGCAAGCGAACAGTATAGCTGGCGTCGATGTGACGAGATATGTGGTCTAAGTGTGTGGTGTGTGCAGTAAGTTCCTGCGCGAGCTGGAGGGCTGCGTGACGTCACCCGAGCTGCTGGGTCCCTTGTTCCGGCGCTTCCTGGAGAAAAGGATCGTCATGTACGAGACGTACTGCCGCAACAAACCCGTCTCCGAGTTCATCGTGTCCAAACACGAGAACTACCTCCACGAGCTGCGTCAGAAACTTGGGCATAAGTTGCAGGTGTGTATTGGTATTGTACACATTATTATTAGCATATTGATTGAAAAAAGATTATATTATATTTTTGACTATTAATTAATTACAAACTTAATTATATCGTCGTAGCTGGGAGATCTTCTGATAAAGCCGATCCAGCGCATCCAGAAGTACCACCTCCTCATGGACAAGATCTTCCTGTACTCAAAGTACGCGCCGCCCGCCGTGCAGACGTCACTGCAGGACGCCGTGCACTGCGCCTCCATCATACCCAAGAGCGCCAACGACATGATGGACGTCGGAAGGCTCCAGGGGTTCTCGGTAAGGATCCCGAATCACCTAATCAATGAGCATGTCGTTTCATTATTGGCATTTGCGAATATTCACCTGGCATTCTGTACAAAGCGAATTTCGTTTATATATTACGAATTTTACAACGCAATTCATGTTGTTTTTTTTTGTATATTTAATTGTTTTTGCGATTTTATTTACGTATTGATCATGTTTCGTTTTTAAAATACTACACTCTGCTCTCAATTATTAGATTATTGATGATTTTTGCGAAATTTATGTAACAGATATTTTAAATTGGTCTGAATAATTACTGCGAAGCAATTTATTCTTTATTCATTTTCGTTGATTACGCTACATTTTTAGCTTAGTATAAAATGCAATGGCTGTGGTGCTAAAATAACATACGAGTTAATCATATTTTAATAAAAATAAATAAATAATTACGTAGCATTATTTTTGAAAAAAAATCAATATATTACTATTAAATTATTCCTCTTCAAATCGGACAAATTTGAATACTTACCATAGTATATTCATGGTTGTAAGTGGTAATACTGTCTTTCAAAACAAGGGCAATTGCAATATTTACAATATTTATTTACTAAATTAAGTAAAGACAGATATATTGTATTTAAAAAAAAGATTCCGATTTGATACTTAGTTCTTCTTTTAATTCTCTATCACCGATAGTAAAATGTGGCTGCTGACGCGTCTTAATTGTCATTTTAATATTAATAATTTAATTCCCCAGGCAAATCTAAATATTAAGGCGGTAAATATAAGTATACGCCGTTTGCAGGGTAACATAGCGGCGCAGGGCAAGCTGCTGTTCCAGGAGCCGCTGATGGTGGCCGACAGGAACTGCTCCAACGACAAGGGAAAGAAGCTGCACGTATTCCTGTTCGAGCAGTGCGTCATATTCACCGAGGCCGTCGGAAAGAAGTCGCAGTTCACCGGACTCACTTACAATTACAAAGCTCACGTTAAGGTTTGTATCAATAATACTCTATTTTCTCGATAAGATATTTATTGACTACAAAACACCTGGTCTTCCTTGACATCTGTCGGTAACTACATATTATTTATTTGATTCTAGGAAATACAGTTCTCTTTGAAGTAGCATAAACATGTATGATGTCAGTTAGTATTACTTGGTCTCTAAAGAAATTTAATGACAATTAAAGATTTCTTTAAGAATTGGGTGGAAAGTGAGCATATAGTCCACCTAAAGATAAGAGGTGTCATAGACTATGTTAAATGGCATTAAATGAATATTTGCAATGATGAATGACATTCATCGAACCAACCCGTATCGTATACGAGCTGCAGTCAAATGACCACATTTAAGCATTACTATATAATCAAAAATAGTACAATTCATCTGAAATAATCCTAATATGTTTAAAATCTAATAAAAGTCTAAATAAATTTCAGGTGAACAAGATGTCCCTGGAAGAAGTGGACGGCAGCGACACCTTCATCATCCACTCCAAGGGTCTGGAGTACAAGCACCAGCCGCAGTCCTTCGTGTGCCATCCCTTAGAGTCGGGTCGCCAGCACTGGGTGTCCACGCTCTCCACGATCCTCCAGTCCCAGCTGAGCTTCGGGGACAGGCTCGAGAACCCCAGCGCCTTCCTCCACCGCGAGGCCAACAGAGACAAGTAGGCCTCAACCACTTGACGGCTTTTATACTGTACACTTGTATATTTCGTCCATTTTATTATTAATTTTTTATACTATTTTTTTAGTAATATAAACTGTTTGAAATATTATATAGTCTATATAAAATTTGTTTAGTAATAGACTAGAAAAGACAAATAATTTGATTAAGAAGGTAATTGAAGAAATAAAATAATATTAGAGATAGATACTTGCGAAGTGAGATACAATTAACATTTGTATTAATAATTTGTTAATAATGTAATGGACGAGATACATACACTATTTATGCTTTAATGTGAAATGAATATCTCCATTTCCGTCGTTTGTATAATCTAATAAATAACTTTAAAAAGCTTTTTAATAATATATGATCATTACCAACCCATCTATAATCAGCTTGATATATTATTTGTATGCGAGTTGAATAATAAATATATTTAAGTATATATATTTATATATTGTAGATTAAATGTAAGACTTAACCATTATATATATTTTTTGTAGCAAGCAATAAGGAGTACTGCCAGAAATCCCACATCTCAAGGAAGCGTTATTGCTTAGATTAAATATAATATAAGCACCATAATGTAACCCCCTTAATGCATAATTGTAACAATATCGCAATAAATAACTGCCAATTTGTATTTATTAACATCGGATTTTAGCTAATTAGCAAAAAAAAAAAAGTTTTTGTCACGCCACAATAGATCCCTAGGTTCTAAGAACTATTTGGAATTGAACTCGTAGTTAGTGATATTACATGTGATTAACAATAGTACGATTGCTTTACATTTATTATATAGAAAATTTGTATGTGGAAATCATTATCATTACATTGAAAGTTGTTTAAAAAGAATCTACAATATAAGATCGATCAATTTATTTGTATGTACGATAAAAAGCGCGATAATAAATAAAAAAAAAAAGAATAATAATTCGTATCGCGACAGATAAAAAATTGCAAGTGAAATTCAAGATATTTTATCGTAGCGGCTAGCCTCACTATCATTGTAGACTACCAAATACTATAGTTAATATAAACGCACGTACCAACCAACCAACCAACCAACCAACCAACCAACCGACGCGCAGCACACGAGTAGACCAACACTATTATATAGACATATCAATTTAATCATATAATATTATACTTCGCGGGCTTTTCTATTTTAATATCTTATAAAACGTATAGGACTCAAGTATTTGTTAGGGTTCGGTTGAGCTAATCACAAAACCACGATATGCTTGATGCTGTATGTATTGGGATGAGAACGTTACTGACTGGTATTAGCTGTAATAGAAATAGTTATGTATTGTCATCTTTAACGATTATAAGATTATTAGTAGTAATATCGTGCATAATCATCTGTTTATAAAATTAAAACAATATACAATGCTGTGTAATCTTAGTAGTTTATATAATATAATATTAACGGGTGCAGTGAAGGTATGTAACATGTATTCATTTATCACGTTATCATTTGTCCCCAAAGGTGATCGAAGTGTCGTCCATTTAGTTGGTATTTATGATATTGTTCAGACTGTTAATTTTTAACGAATGGGGCCAATTTGATTTTTATATTTCTTTATTTGTTTTGCATTGGATACGATAGTTTAAGATAATTATTAATTTTGAGAAAATGATTAGATTTATAATAATCATTTTATCGATTAGCATAAAACGAATTTCAAAACTGAGATATTGTGTACACGATGCTTTTGATTTACGATTGTAATATTCACTCACTTCACGATACTACACTTGTTCCCTTTGAAGGTTTTTTTTTGAGATTTCATAAGCAATTTCTATGGCTTTTTTGCTTATTGGTGTTATTAATTAGGACAGTCGATAAGTTTTAGGTCCTAATGTCTTCCACCTATCAAATAAAAATGTTTGTCCAAAATTTTATCATCGTAAAAATAAAATTCAAAATAAAGATTACTGATTATTTTCAAAAAAACATCACGTAATGTGATTTTTTTTTGTTTAATTTTAAATTTAAAATATTCAAAACATAAAATACAATGAGTAGTAACTATGTTTTTTATATTGTTTAGCGTTAGCGGCAGTTAACTCTGAGAATATTCAGTAATTTAGTATTATATTTATATAAATTATAGTTTAGCGATCGTTTACAAGTAGCACAATTAAATATTTATTATTGGAACAGCTGTTGACTAGCAGCTTATTAAACTTACTCGCAAAACAATTGTCAACTGATCAATATCTGCTTTAAAATGTTTAAAACTATCTTGTATATATTTATTGATTTTAATGTATATGTAAATAAACTAATCTCTTAACATTATAATAACCTGTGACTACATGTTACGAATAACCAATAAATGTGAATAAAATGGCTTGTGGTTTAATGCTTATAGTCCCGCATGCTTATTAATTATTTTGTTTTTTTTTTTCATTTTTAATTCTTTACTTATTATTTAAGGCCAGCTTTGTACCAACAAAAAAAAAACGCAGCGCAATGCTATCGATATTGAAACATCACCATCAACTTAAATATTATAATACAATTGATAAACTAAAGCTGGTCTGCCGTCAAACCCTATTTGGTTCTTTGAGTTGATTTACGTATTCCTCACGGATAGCTCGGGCGAGGGGTGGTGCGGGCTCCGAAAGACGGAGAGCGTCCCCCCGTCGCTGGGCGGCCGGCTCGCGCCCGAGGTGAGACGCACGCAGCGCCCGCACGCCAAGGCCAACACCATCAACCTGCCGTCCAGCGCGAGGGATGACCACAAGAAGGCCGCCCCCCCTCTCGCGCCCACATCGCCGCACCACCACAACGTACGTACATTGTACTACACATATACTACTAAATATGTAGAACATTTCTAAATGTCAAATGGTCAGCCTGTAAAACTATATCTGGATACGCATGGATGTATTCAAATATAGAAGATATTTATGCCAAGTTCTAATTGTCCAATAGTCAGCTAGTAAAAGTACATGTGTTAAATTATTGTAACCGCTTCTCAGCATGTTTCCTCTTTTATATATGAATTGATTAATACCTATATATCATTTATTATATTTTTGCTATTACATTAATTGTCTTTGACAGATAGTTCTAGTTCTATAAGTATATTTCGATTCCATTGATATAATATGAACAGCTTGGCACTATATTCTTTTGTATGCCTGTTCCTGTCCTGTTGTTCTCCTTCACAGTACATATCTCTTAACAGTTCTGCTATTTCTAAACTGGACAAGAAAAATAATAAAGAGTAATAATTAAAATAACAACATGTATTTTATATTTTAGACTGGGGAAATAAAAATAATTACAAATATTATCTTAATCTCTATACACTCTATGCTTTCGACTATTGTTTAAAATATAATAAATAAAAATAAAGTTTTCGGATTAATGTAGATACGAGAGTACGCTGGGACAGCGCTGTGAGGAGTCGCGTATGTTTTACAGATTACACTACACTTACACTTAGGCCTTCATTGTGTATGTATAGTTAAAATAGGAGACGAAAAACTGGATGACAATGTTTTTAAGTAATTATTAAAAGCTATAAAATACGTCAGTTTCTTTACGTACAATATTTAATTAACTTGTTTTATTTGAACGATAATTATAAAATGAAAAGCAGATAAAACTATTAAATATATTATTATTACTTACAATTTGTAATTTTAAATAAATAGATAATTAATAACTCATCGATATGGATAGATCTTGAACTGGTGACCTCTAGGAAACCCCGTCGCTCTTCTAATTGGTAGTACAGATATAGGAATATATGAAAATATCATACAAGGAAAAAGGGTAATTAGTTTATAAACAATAAATTTATCGTATGTGTCGTAACTTACAACAATTCTACACGTTTCATATAGTAAATAACATACAATACATAACAGAAAGGTAATGATACTGATTAGGAAAATACAATAAATTGTATGATTTTGACTACTGGTTAAAAGCTATGTTACATTGCTAAAGTCCAGTAGTAAGCTTAGATTGGTATACTTATGTTGTATATTTTTAAGTAATTGTAAATCAAAATAAGTACCAACCAGCGAGGGATCGATGTAAACTTCTTAATAAAAGGAAAAAATAATTAGGATCATTAAAATTAATGATCCAGTCACGAGATGAACGCATTCAAAGTACCGGTTAAACCGCAACGAACATAACTAAAAAAATTATTAAAGTACCGTCAAAGAAAATATTTTCTCAAAAGGATTTTACTGATGCTCTCTGAAAAGAAATGTTGTTGATGCCTATGCTCTGTTCCTACCTCTATTTATATATTACTTTATAATGTCTGCATTGTATTATATATTTAAAAAACTGTGCTTTCAACTTTCTCTACATGCTATTATTTTTTTTTGTATTTATTTATATTTTTTTGCCATGTTATATATTGTTCCCTTTTCTATTACTTTTGCATGGTTTCCTTTAACGCTTGTATAAATTTCTTTTGTTTTAGGTATGATAAGCAAAGAAATACATTTTAACATAGACTGTGACAATGGGGCAAATTGAATCAAGATTTACTTTGTGCTATGTGATACGCCATTGACTTGAAATGTTAAATTAGTTATAGTTGTAAATAGAAATAAGTAAATTATTAACCAATAGTGGACCACATCTACAATATCCGGGTGAGCTTGCATGAAACGCTTCCTACAATTAAATAAACAAGAAACGAAGTCAGCTTAGTGATCGGTTGTGTGTATGGCAGGGCTTGTCGAAGCGCGCGTGGGGGTTGAAGTTACGACGCGGAGGCAACAGCAGCGGCGGAGGCGTCGCGGAGCCGAGCGAGGGCGTTGTGACGGAATTGCGCGCGCCCGAACTTACCGAGCCCGCCGGCGACGTGATGGTGGCAGCCGGTGCCTCCGCCACGCTCTCGTGTCGCGGACTCGCTACCCGTGCTACGGCCTCGTGGCGAAAAACTGCACCGGAAACTCTTGCTCTACGTCATGGTGGTCGGTTTGCTATCAATTTTGGTTCAGACGGTCTCGCCACTCTCACTATTCACGCATGCCGCGCGTCAGATGCCGGTGTGTACTGTTGTCTCATAAGCAACGAGCTCGGTGGAGTTCAGAGTTCAGCTCGTTTGACTGTGGGCTCGGGTGGAATGCCCGGTGTGCCTGTGGTGAGAGCCCATCCCGGAGGTGGTCTAGTAGTACAGTGGGATGAGTCAGAAGCTGTACACCTTGAATACTGTCGTGTTGGAGAAGGGGAATGGCGTCGGGCGACCGAAACGCCCGCAACAGCAAATACACTGGCACTGGAAGAATTACCTGCGGGTCAATACAGTTTTCGAGTAGTGAGCGCACGAAGTGGCGCGGCAGGCTCCGCATCCGGCCCTGCAACGTGTGGCGGAGGTGGAAGTTGGCAGCGCGAACAGTTCGCACGCCGCTACGCTTTAGAGGAAGAAATAGGCCGCGGTCGATCGGCGCGAGTTCTAGCCGCTCGCGACACGGGAACTGGACAACGAGTAGCTTTAAAACAAGTTAGTTGTGTATTATTTTTTATAACAAATTAACTAATATTATAAATGAAATATAGATGATGATGATGATATTATCTCTGCGTCCGACAAAGGAACATTGAAATCCGCGTATTTATTAAACGTAGATAATGAGGCGACTGGAACGTCACCATCCGAAATGTTTTATATTGCACTACGTTAAAGTACCTACCGTAATAAAATACGTATGTTGTATTTCGCTATAGAGGCTTTACTAATTAAACGGTCACGGTCAGGTGGTCAGCGGGCGCGGTGCGGACGCGGTGCGCGAGTACCGTATCCTATCTGGTGGTGCGCACGGATCAGTGGTGCGCGCACTGGCGCTGTTCGCCGAGGTGCCCCGCGCGGGCGCGCACACGCTGGTGCTAGAACTGGTAGCAGGTGGACCGTTACTGGACTGGGCAGCCGCCTCGCCAGAACTCTACACGGAGCGCACCGTTGCCACCCACACCAGACAACTGCTCTCCGCTCTCGACTGGTTGCATTCCAACAATGTCGCTCACCTGGATGTTAGAGTAAGTTTTGACCGTTTATATTTAAAAAATTGTAATTGTGTTTTACATGTTAGGTTCAGTTTAAAAATATCATGTCTTGTTTCTAGCCCGAAAATATATTAGTTGAACTGGGTGGTGCTTTGCCTCAACTGAAGCTAGTAGACTTAGGATCTGCCGTAGAACTGGAAGGAGGTGCTGGCAGTTCGGGCGGTAGCTCAGAGAGCGCGACGGTTTTGCCGCCTGCGCCCGCGCAACTCGAATTTGCGCCGCCGGAGTGTGTTTTGGGACGACCACCCGCGCCCGCTTGGGATGCCTGGGCAGCCGGAGTTTTTCTATATGTCTTTCTGACTGGCGTTAGTATCTTTATGTTTGTTATAATAGGGTCTATTAAAGATAACTTTAAAATCTGTATTTGTTCCTCAATTCAAACTAGAAGATTGAATAAAACATTAACTCTTACAGTTATCACCATTCTTGGACGAGTCGATAGAGGAGACTACTGCGAATATAATAAAGTGTGACTACTGCTTCCCACCGGAGCACTGGGGCGGCGTGGAGCGCGCACAGGAGCTCATCCGGCGTCTACTGGAGCCCGCGCCCGCGCGACGACTTCCACCCGCCGATGCACTGCGTGACCCCTGGTTCGAACAGGTATTTTAACATTTTTTACTTAAATATTTGCCGGAACATTGTCGATATTATAGTATTAGTGTAAAAAAATATATAATAGCTTCCCCCTATCCGGTCTCTCCAGGCTGGTGACGCTCTCCTCTCGGCGACACAGCTGAAAACGTTCCTGGAGCGGCGGCGGCCGGCCGGGCTCGGCAACGCGCTGCACTCCCTGCGGTCCCCTGACACCTGACGCGTCCGCCATTATCTACACTCATCCTCCCACTCGGAAAACTACGTTCACACGGAAGCGACTATACGTTTGAAGACCTCACCAAAAATTAAGTTCTTATTGCCAATTGTATCATTTAACGGCGATTTAGACCTGAGAAATATAAATCGACTGTATGATATTTTCCTCCCAGCCTCGTGCGGTCATGATAGGTTTATTTTAAGCTTTAGTTTTGTTAGCGTTCGTAATATAGTCATTGTGCCCACCTATCGGTTCTGTTGTTTGAGAGCTTTTTGATTGCGGACTCTTTTTGGTTCTGAGTCAGATTGAACAAATATGTGATCATAGGAACTCGTCATACGTTTAATATCTTTCACTAGCTGACCCTACAGATTTTGTCCTCTATTATATATAAATATTCAATTCGAACTGAAACAAATAATAATTAATATATATTGAAAAATATAGATTCTTTTAAAACTTAATACTTTTGATATACATCATTTTTATAATTTTCTGGAGAGTACGTCAATGATGTTGATGGATGGATTGTGATTATTGTGGTAAAAGTTAATCTGTTAGTTATCTGTAATTGAATTTATCGTCTTAATTTTTCCAAAACAAGTCATATATCGTTCCAAAGTAAAACAATATTTCGGTTATCTACATAACAACTAACTTCATCAATTAAATCGTCTTACGTGGTCATGTAAGTCTTATCAGCTCTTATCAGATAACAATTATGCTGTTATCATATATCATGTGGTCTAATGCGGTCATGAACAATGCAACCAATTCTTTATGTAGATTAAAAAATATTTGGAGTTTTGAATGAATTAAAAATATAATAAGCAGTAAAGTAATATTTAAATAAATATTTTGTAAAAACCTAAACGTATTAATTTTTCACCTATTTTTTTTTCGATCGTTTTTTTTAATATTTTGTAAGATCAGATAGTAATATTATAGGAAAAGAGTTTGTTTTTAGGTTTATCCCGATAATATACTTATATTTTTTCTTATATTTGTTAATATAATCCAGTCGCGAGCAGTTAGAGTAGGTAGGTACACATTTATAATAACATGAAATTCCACTAAGCGCTGTTAGCAACGGAAATCTTTTATAAAGGCATTGTTTTGTTGTATGACAAGTTTTTATGGTCACCATCTTTTCTCCAGTGCAGTGCAGTGCAGGTTAGGTTTGAAAGGCTTGTAATACATAACTATCACACAACAACACAACACAAACGTCCATCCTGTTGCTGGATGTGTTGTGCGTATTAAATTAACATAAACACATTTGGATATTCAATGTGTTTGAAGTCAATGGTATTGCTATATTTAAAATCTTTTAGTGGCCGATTGTAATGAAAGTGTCTGTGATTTTTTGCTTAAAATAATATTTCATGCTTAATTCTAATTTAAAGTATGTATATTTTAATTACTAAAATGTATATACCACTAAGTTTTAGCGAATGTAGAATTTTTATCTTTAATTTGTGACCAAATTGCATAATTTAGTTGTTTAAGATGAATATAACGTGAATTCTTGATATTTAAGTATCATATAACTGATATAATTAGTTAGTAGCGTAGTCGGTCGGGTGACGGGGCACGCCTCCCGCGCCCGCAGTCGCGCGGCTCCTAGCACGTAACCTAATATTACGTCTTTATTTTATAAGGCATGTTATCGATTTTATAATGTTAATACAAGTATCTTCGCTATCATTTGTAAGTCATATTCATAAATTGTATTTTAATTCTGTGATCTTTTATTCTTTGTATATTATTTTAAGTTCTGACTTGATACTCGTCACGTGGCACTGTAGTATCTCTCAATAGACCGTTAAATATTATTAAATACTTTCACTGTTTAAAAAAAAAATACCGTTTCAAATATATATATTTTTTTATTTGTGGAAAAGAGAAGATTATTCAATGCAGATTAGTGTTTTCTTAAGCAAATACAGCAAGCAGGTTATTGCTAATTCTCTTTTCTTACGTATTCCAATATTGGTGTGTTACAAGCGCTTTAGTGAAGTTTTGTTTATATGTATTTACTAGAGTGACTCAATTGAAATAATCATGTGAGACAGAGCAAATGCGATACGGCAAAGGCATTTCCATATCCACATAAATACAATTAAACATCACATTGTGTAAGTTAAACGAAAGAATAAAAATGTGGTGACTCCTATTACAATTCCTACATTACTAGAAATATGTTGTGGATTTCTTGAATAAGACGAAAAGGATATTTGTAAAATATCGTCCATTACCCACATGCATCGCCCTGCGTATCGCTTATGTGTCTGTTAGGAGTCGTTCACAATGAATTCGATGACCGATCTCTATACGAACTCATTGTGATGGTTCGCGTGTCGGTGTCGGTCCGGCACCATATTGTATAACTAGTGACACTATATTATGTATTAGAACTGATGTAACTCTGATATAGTTTAATAAATTTCATTATATAATTTTGTGAATGTGTTGTTTTTTATTCCAATAACCTCATTTAGAATTCTATACGAAGTTAGGAATCAATCTGAGATATTGCTTTATAATTATACATTTAAAATATCAACTAGGATCGTCAATTTTATCAATGCTCTTATTTATTGTCCTTATGTCCCTTTCTAGTGGCCCTTTCAAGAATTCGTAGAATCTCAAATGAAACGATTTGACTTTGGATAATTATTTGGGGTCTGTAGTAAGGTTAATCATTGAGTCTCATTTTTTTGTCAAAATATTATAGTCTGCGGATCAAATATCTTTCACCTTTTAAAACACTTCTGTCAAAATCTTACATATTTCAGTATCATTAACATATTCTTTCAATCAATTTTTATCTAAATCTAGCAAAATGTTCGTTTACGAGTTTATGGCTGGCATTGTGGATCAAATAACCGGAGGTAGGTATATATTAGACAGTTATAGTTTAATAAAGATTTATCTTATATTATTTTCTAGATGACGATGAATCCTTTGATCCGCACGCTCACCGTAAAGTTGAGAAACCTACCTCGTTAGTATCAGTATTTCCTATTAATATTTATAACAAATAATATATATTTATTTAGTAAAAACCCATAGCTTATTATTTAATGAAGTGGAGTTTCTGCATATTATTAGGTATGCAGATACCATGATTCACTTGCTGAAGGGTAGCATCGGTGCCGGCGTGCTGGCTATGGCAGACGCCGTCGCTCGTGTCGGAATAGTGTTCAGTATTTTCGGCATCCTAATGATTGGTTCTTTTGCTACTTATTGTGTACAACTTCTTGTGAGTAATAACATAAAAATATATTTTTTTTATTATAGTAAAAAAAATAATACCATAAAGAATTTAATACCATTTTAGTGTTATGATTTATATTTAAAGATTGCAGCACAGTATCGATTGTGTAAAAGGTTTCGACGCGGTTATATGGCGTATCCTAAATCGATGTTTCTGGCTCTGCAAGATGGCCCACCATGCATTCGATGGGCTGCAGGAATGCTCTATTACTTTGTCGATTCAGTGCTGGTGCTCTGGCAACTTGGTATTTGCTGTATATATTGTGTATTTGTTGCTGAAAACGTAAAGCAGGTATCAAAGTTTTGATTTGCTTTCCTTTTAATAGGTTGATTCTATACTATTTAATATATATTTTTCAGGTTTGTGATTATCACGGACAAGAAATGTCTTTAAGGACACATCTGTTATTTCTATTAATACCACTCACAATTATGGGACTCGTGAAAGACCTTAAGTTGTTAACACCTTTTTCGTCTCTATCTAACATAGTTACCTTATTTGGCTTTATCCTTGTGTTTTTTTATCTAATCGAAGATGATGTTACCCTAGAAAATGAAAAATTGCAATTAAAAGGGTTAGAAGATATTCCTGTTTTTATCGGTACCACATTATTTGCCCTCGAAGCCGTCGGAGTGGTGCGAAATTTTTTGTTATTTTATTTATTTATTAACCTATAGTTTATTAGAAGAAATTAATTATTTGTGTAAGTACTTAAGTTTTTTTCATGGTTTACCATTATTGGCAGGTGCTAGCACTAGAGTACAACATGGAACAGCCAAAGCGCTTCGTGGGCTTTTTCGGTCTTTTCAACATCGGCATGTTTGTCATTATGTCACTATATTTGTTGATGGGAACTTTTGGTTACCTCAAATACGGTGATGAAATAAAGGCATCTCTTACGTTGAACTTGCCTCAGGATCAAAAGTGAACGATTCATATAATTCTAACATAAAATATTCAGGAAAGTTGTACTAAATAAATAATGACGAGTTATTTCAGAAAAGCCCAAGCCGCAAAGGTGATATTTGCAATGGCCATATTTTTAACATTTCCGCTACAAAATTTTGTAGCGTACAACATAGTCTGGAGAAAGATACAGAAAAAAATTAAGGGGAAACTTGTTTTTGTAGCTGATTACATTCTACGTATTTTTCTCGTCGTTCTACCGTGTAAGATAATTATAATATATTAAGGTCGTAATATAATAGGAGGGCATGTATGAAGAGGTTGATGTCTGTGGCCGAGGCGAAAGAGTTATGCAGGGACCGTAGCGTTTGGCGCTTCGTCGTCTTTGGCTACCCCGCAAGGGATATGGCGTGAAGATAAATAAATAAATAAGGTCGTAATTTGTTGTTTGAGATACAATTATTTTTATTAAGATACAAAACCTCTAACCCAAAAGTTACTTTTAAATTTCTTTCAAAAAAAAGGTTAACAGAGGGCTGTTTATTGCCGTTTTCAAGTAAAAATTCAGTAATTATTTAATTAAATGTGTATTTACGTCAACCACGTCGCTAGGTCACAATTCAGATCAGAATTAAAAAAGACACAATATTATCATTTATAATATATATTTGGAGTGACACCCCTAACTAACTAATAACTAACATTTTAATGTACTTACTACTTTTTATCTGCTCTATCATCTGCATGACGTTCCCAAATAAAAAGCCAATGCCTTTTTAGTTCTGTTGATGTTTTTGGGGAAATCAGTTATTAGTTTTTTTGTGGACATTTGTTTTTTTATATAAAGATAGTTTCTCAAAATAAGATAAAAACTAGTACTATATAATTATTTATATCAACTTAAAAATTATGCACAGTTGTTATTACAATTTGGTCACTATTGTGAACAATATTGTCAAAAAACTAATCTTAAACATTTCCACGATGAAAAGTGCTCCTTAAAAATTCCTCTAGTTACCTGTCAAAGTCCCCGAAACTGTTTTACAAATAAGTAAAAACGTGTAATATATAACAGTATTACTTACTATATTGGTTTTTATAGGACATATGATAACTAACTAAAAACTTAAAAAAAACACAATTTTTAAATTATTTAGAGATATAATTGTGTTAATTGAGAGACTGTCTAAACTAGAGTTCCTAATCAAGAGACTGAAACAAGTATTTTTTTATTTAGGAGGGATGTAGCCAACAACTTTAAACTTGTAATTTTAAATGCAGGGCTAGTAGCTGTGGCAATACCTAAGCTTGGACCGTTCATCTCGTTGTTTGGAGCACTCTGCCTGTCTCTGCTGGCCATGGTGTTCCCGGGGATTATGGACGCGTGCGTGTGGTATCCGGATAGCTACGGCCTTTGTCGCTATCGGCTCGTACGCTCTATGCTCATCGTGTTGATTGGCCTCTTTTGCCTCATCTCTGGCTGTTATACTAGCTTACTAGAAATAGCTGCTTCGTCGGAACACTGATTATTAAAACTGTGAAACTTGGGGCAATGAAATTGTTTTTATTTTAATGACTTCTATTTAATTATAAGGCGGATAATTGTTAGATCAGTGCTTAAGGTCATTTCAAACGTTATACAGCTGCTAATCGATACAAGTTTGCCTACTGCCAGCAATCTTTTTGAGACAGTAAAAATACCGACAAGACACATCTGCTTATCTGCTTCTCTGCTTAAAATTAAAATTTGTAATTAATATATTATGAAAAAACATTAACACGGTTTAATGTCATCGTTTGTCCGTCGTTTGAGCAACGAGATGGAGGACTCGGAACCTAGCCATTGTTGGAGACTTCTTCATTGTATTTTTTTTAATAAACATATCTTAGCGTGGTTACCATATTTATAAACAATTTCAAAACGATTAATAATTTATTTTTAGTCTTTTTTATTCTAAACATACATTCAAGTACATAAAGTCTTCTCAATTTAAACAAGGATATTTAATATTTTGTATGATAGGGCATAGCGAAATTACTCTATATAAAACAAGAGCTGACATAATGACCATACTTTGACCACCGCATATTTTATCTCCTTAATTGTTTACAGCGAACAGATAAAACTGATTCTGAATTAATTCTCGGTGGTAACTAAAAGCAAGGCAGAACTGCTTTGGAATATCCTTAAATAATTGCACTATAACGCAAAAGGCTATGGAAATTCGATATGGGTAATTTGTTCAGGAACCTTGCAGAGATCTGTCAGGGTCTCTTCGTGACACATGCATAGTGATAATCGACATCGCTGTTCTACTCACGGTAGTTTATTCAACCCTAAATCTTTACCACCAAAAACTAGTCGAATCACCGACTAAGGATATGTACAAACGAGAAAAGGCTTTTTATTGGCAGTTTTTTTCTTTTTAATCTTCTGCTTTGACAAACGACATATTATTGGTTTTGACTATCTTTTACATAATAGTTCCGATAAAAGACTTACATTTTTATATACAAATTTAATAGTGTCTTCATAAAATAAGATTTTTATTGAATAGACCCTTTTTAGATATACCTAAAGAGAAATGGAGACTGCCAATCATGGGTATTTTTATTTTAATTATATATTGATAAGATATTACATATATTACAGTACATTTTGTTTAAGTCAGTTTATAAAATGATTTAGTCGTTCGAGAATAATGGTCAGTATAAGTAATTTAATGCTTCTCATTAAACAATATAAGCAATTGAACAACCCTTTTAATATCCACACTACAAAAGTTTGTTGGGTTTATTAAAATACAAAGTTGACCGTATGAAAAGAAACTATTTCATTCTGGAGAACCTCATGTCAAGGCTATTTCATAAAGTAACTGATTTAGGTATTCAAAATTCAGGTAATTCAATAAAATTTAGGTAATTCATAATGCTCAAACTTACACGGAAAAATAGTCGCAAGGAGTATGTTAACAATATTGCAATATTTTGTTATAAAACTTTGATTTTTCTGAGTGCTGTTACAAAGTTTAAAGCAGAAATTGTTGATAATGAGTAACGATTTCCTTTTCTTCCATAATCTTGATTATAAAAGTATCTACTACCATACAAGATCTCTTCCTTATCATACCCAAAAAGTTCCTTAACTTGCAATTATTGTGGAACCACATATAAGCAAAAATTGATACTAATTGGTTTTTTCTTTGTTTACAGCGATAATATTTTGTTAACAAGGCGATGTGAACTTCTGTCAAGTGTACCTAATAATCAAATATCAAATAATTTAAAAGGAGACGATATGGGAGCCTCTCCGATGCTTTCCACCTGGGGAGTTCTACGCAAGTACCGCTCACGTAACTTTCTCTTGTGGAAAATCATATTAAATCAATTATCTATACAATATCCTGAACTAAATAATATTTATCAGGTGATGGCCCTCGACCACGTCGTTCACGCTCGTCTCCAGTCAGGTAAGCGCATTCTATCTTGAAAATGTGAGAATAATATCTCAAAGTGAATACATCTGATCTGGGTATTGCGTGATATATTACATAATGTATAAAGAATTCTGCGTGTTTACTTAGAAGCACTACATATCATGCCGATTAAGTTATATTACGAAAATAAACCTCGAGTATTTTCTTGTTCAAAGTACCTCTACCTGACTTTCGTAATCTGAATGCTTTTATAACACATAATATGTGAATTAATGGATATTAATTACAATGTCTTCACACGTTTCTTAGGTCGAGGTTGTCCGAAAGCAGTAGTCCGGAAAGGCGAGCACGTAGTCCGTCAGTCTCTGCAACGCGGCTAGTGTTGCCGGATCCTGCACCAACTGTACTTTCTCCACATGATACTCTTTAGTTAGTTACTTTTTCTACAACACGACTATAATACTTATAATTATTGACAACTTTTCCCGTCACTTCCCTTAAGGGCTCAGCGCACATGGTTATAGAAAGGGAAAGGTGTTTAAATCCCACTTTACATTTTACACAATGTTTCGAGAATAAATTACAATATAATAATGATATTTCTTTATAAATTTATGGTGTTTTACAGCACAAATCAAAGTTCTCCGGGTGTAGGACCTTCTGCGATGTCATACTTCTCACCTCGACCTCCTTCCATGCCGCTCTATATCGTCCCGTTGCCTCCAAATCCCAGCGCTACAGCTGCAGAGATAAAAAAATTAATACGTTTACAACACGAATCAAAAGTGAAAGTAATATATAATATACAATTTACGATTGACTTACGCAACAACGATGAAGCGATGATTTTTTTGACCACTGCTCGCATTTATCACATATTCGTTTTGACATTCTATATTTGGAGCTTTCATAAAGTATGGAATGCCAAACTTACCATACATGAGTCGTACGATATGGTTATAGTTATAATTACCCTTACGTGTCTACAACAAAGGACATTACTTTCTTTCATTCTGCATTCTTTTTCAATTTCCAGACAAGAAACAAGACTGGTCGTAGAATTGCGCGACATATATTGGATTTAATATTAAAAAAAATACCTTTAAACACCGAAAATGTTGGCGTAGACGCTGTAGAAGTAGAAAATGGCATTGCAGTGAAGGAAGCAGAAGTCTCCCCCCGCAGTAATCGAAGTATAGCCATTCAAGCTTTGTCAAAGTATGGGAATAATAGGTAAACAAAATTGAGATGATACTAGTAAAAACAAAACTTATGTGGGAGTTCGCAATAATGTAACATATTCATAATATTTCTAATCAATCATATTAGCTTGACCGATATCCAAAATACCATATAATATTCACCACCCACCGGTGATGGCTTGTACCACGAGAATTCACTGTCCGTCACTTGACGCGAATATTTCTATATGTTGTGAAACCCGTTTGCCTCCAATCCATCAAACGGCACAATCATTGTGGAACAACCATTTCATTTTCTTAAGACAAGAAATTTTCGATTTGATGGTGATTTTTGGAAAAAAACATCGGCAACATTATCCACCATAATGTAGTAAAAATTTATAAGGTAAATATGTGGCTTTTTTTAAGGTGTACACTGTACATGTAACGGAGAACAAAAACTTTATTTCACAAGAACATATTCTCTGAGCACGTCTGAATGGCAGAAGCATATAACCAATGCCAAAATGTATGTGTATGAGTTACTATTAAACATTTTTGTTACAGAAAATTCACAACTGATGAAGAAGATGAATGTTCCAGTTCTGAAACCAGTGGTAATGTTTTTAAAATCATGTATTATCAATAAATACTATTTAGATATGCTATAAATATAAAAACTGTTAAAGATGACTACGAGTGGGCGGGCTCGGTGCGTGCACTGCGGGACTCGCACGTACGACTCGTACTTCGCCAGTTGCGTCATCTACGAGACATCGAGCGGCTCAGCCGAGCACTCCGTCGTGAACGTGCGCACGAGTAGCGACACGATACTTGTATTGCAGCCATTTTGTATCCAATCCATACGCAATCCACACGCTAGGTCGACCAGCTTACTAATATCGCAACCTGAGTTAGCTGTTAGCGACCTTACAATTGAAAACTAATTATAGGGTCAATTAGTGTGCTTACGATTGGATATTGAAATGATCTCATAAATCAAAATAAACGAGTGCTCTACCGTTCTTTATTATTTAATGAACTTTTAAACCAATTAATAATACAATTTGTACACATAATAATTAATTACTTGATTTTTTAAAACACGTGTCTACTACATTAATGTTCCACTTAAATAATTTGTTTAACCTGTTAAATAAGTGTAACTATTGATAAATAGCACTTAAAATAAATAGCGGATTTTGTGGAAAAAAAAATAAAAATAACAATTTCCTAGAATGTGTTTATTTCAATATACCGAGCTTTAATTAACAAACAACGCACCGTCCGTGTTGGAGACCAGATATGAGTAAACGAAATTTATAACAGGGTATCGGAGAGGTAGGTTTAAACAAAAAAAAACATTCGTAAGTACGAAATACGAAAAGCTACACTGTATAAAGATCATACGGTTCAATATAGAACAATAATGTAGTAAAAAAATGTATAATAACACTCAGACTCTCAATGTATTAGATTATTACATTTAATCGACACTTAGCTAACATTACAATTTTATACCACAATCAACTTTTGAATGAATCTTAAATCAGCAGTACAAAATATACAATACTAAGTGAAAAGAATCAAGACAGGGATACAAGTGCAACATATTGACATCAAAGGCAAAATAATATAACATTGTAATAATATAATATTAATTATGAACAACTGTATAGTTTGAAATGTAAATAAATAGTGAAATAACAATTAAAATTTACTATTCTAACACATTTTTTGTATACCTTATTATGTTTTATTTTATTATGCTTGGCTCTATTTTAGTTAATAAAACTATTTTATTAGTTAATAATTCAGTTTAAATATAAAAATATGTAGACAATATCCTAATGTGAATATTGTAATAGATTAGAAAATGTACGATAGAACAGCGATCGTAGATGGGATCTCTCGTTCAATCTCGTTCAATCTGCGTATTAAGTGACGATTAGTCGGCACTATAAATAATATACGAATAACTACAAGGAAGACGGTGACGGCCGCGGCCGCTCGTCAGTTATTATATATTAATCCATTTATAATATTTAAAAATTGATAATACCTCACGAGGAGTATTAAATTTGGGAAAGACAGTTCGAAAGTTGAAGGGAGATGACAGCGTATCAACAAGTGTATCGTAATGTTTATTAGCGTCTTAGCGTCGTAGATCCGTTGGTACGGCGTATCGGCTGGGGCCTTCACAAAAACTCATAGATGACAGTGTATATGATCGTTTCGACGTGTAGCGCTTTGCACGTGGCACAGTTGAGCGTATGCGAGGGCAGGGCGGTAGCGTCGTACCAGGGAAGCTCGCGCTAGCGGCGCGCGCCGAACTCCACCGCGTCGTCCTCGGTGATGTCGCCGTGCCGCCACAGGTTGAGGCGCGAGCTCTTGGCGTGCTCCTGCGCCGCGCGGTACTCCGCCACCAGCGCGCTCATCCTCTGCTCCCGGGTGCCCTCCATCAACACTAGACCTTCCTTTATCAGGTTCTGCGCAGAATAGAGGTATATATACAGTAATAACCCCAATAACGTGGTAGATTCGCGTTGGAGGAACTATCTCGTATAACGCTCTCAAATGACCGTACAACGCGTTGTGTACAAATGATTCACGTTTAACGTTCCTCGATAAAAGGCGTTTAAGTTGAATATTAAGAAAAAACTTAATTTACTTAATTTTTATTTTATCATAACAGTTGACATAATGGGGGGTAAGACACGTGTTATACGAGGGACTAAAATCGCGTAATATTAAAACCTGTTATAAGAGTATCGTGATACCGGTATAGAGAATTCGGTTTCCAATATTTAGAATATTTTAATACCTTGCCAACATCAGTATTAGTGGCTGGGTCCACGAGGGTGACGGCCGCTGGGGAGCCACGGGACTCGACATTCAGCAGCAACTTCTTATTGAGCGTGTCCAGTGAAAATGCGCGTACGGCTTCAAGTCTATCGTCGGCGTCGGCCGGGAACTTGACGCATACTAGCGAGTACTCGGTCGCGTACGGGGGCTCCGTCTCTGTCCCCGCCGGCAAAACAGCCAACCGCGTTTGGCTTACCAACTAAAAATACAGATACAATTTACATATATATATTTTCTACACAAAATATTTTGTTACATTTCATTTTATACCTATAATTTCAAATATATATAATTATAACTATTATAATTCATAAATCAATAACATCATTCTACCATTGCTTTGCAAAAACGAAAGAAAAACAACATTAATTTATAAATATACAAAAAAGTAATATATTTAACTATACCTCTCTATTTCCGTAATCAATATAGAAGATTTGAGCCATCTTGTCCTCACAAAGCTTTTCAACCCTAGCTCGGTACCATTGGTCGTCCATTGTGAAACGCGCAGCGCAAATTTGTCCTTTCCTTGGGACATATGCTCCAGTTAAAGGAGCATTGTTTGTAAATTCTTGATGGATTTTATCCATCAGAGCTTCGAGTTTGTTCCCTAATTCGATATTCTGAGAAAAGAATGTACCTTCTGGTGTCACTTCGGTGATAATCACTTTATCGTATTTAACAACACGGTCTTGTATGGGTGCGTTGCGCTCTTTCTCGATTTCTTTGTCAACCTCCACAAAGTCTTTCCAAATCCCAATGCGTTTGTTGCTCGCATTTTCTTCAGCGTTTTTAATAGCGCGAGCGAACTCTGATGTCTCAGCGGTGTGGTGCATGGATGCAAGTCCATGTTCAACGAGGGAAATGGACATGTTTTCATTATCAACCCAGAGCCAGCCAATGAAATTGCCAGCTTTGTCCATCTCCTCTATGGATACAAGAACATCACGTTGAAGACACTTTTCTTTAGTGAAAGAAAGTGCAGCTTCTCCAAAAGGTTCGGCTACTTGCATGCCACCACCACCTATTGCTGGACGAGCACCTCTTGGACAGTTAATCCCAGCTAATAAGAATGTTACAAGCACTGATTCTTTAGGGACATAGAGCCTCATTCGTGATCCACTGGCTACAAATTCAACAACTGCTTCAGTTTTCTGGGCTCTCTTCAAGAAGGGGAAGAACTTTTTCGCCTTAGCAGAATCACCACTTGTGTCTTGAATGCGATGAGTTGGTATATCCTTCTTAGCATATATTCCTATAGCTGCTTTCATAGCTTTCTGTTCAGCTTCTAGTAATTTGTCGTAGTGAGAGCTTCTTTGATCATTGTCGTTTCTATACCTGACTACTGTAGCATATCCTTTGCTAACTAAAGCTTCAGCAATATTTCTGTAATTGGTAAATAAAATAATTTAATAATTGATATCATTTGTATATAAATATTCAATGCTCATATTAACAGTATTTACTAACGTTCCACCAGCTACCACTGTGCAGCAAGTCTTTTCAGGGAAATTGTCTTTTGCAGGCTGAATGTAATCAACTGTGACATTGATTTTCTTTCCAATCAGTTTTTTTCTGAGGAATTCACGTGCTTCATACATCCAAGGTATATCATATAGTGGTTTAAATCCTTTGGGTCTGGGTGATTGCTTTCCTTCTTCGTCTGGGCTGTTCCTAAGTAAAAAATATTTCAATATCTTTAGCAAAAATATTTATTTTTCATTATCAAATGAAATTAAAAAATACATCTAGAATTGTTATATATTAAATATATATATATTAGAACCTTACTTCTCACGTGGTGGTCTAATGCTAGCTAAAAAGATCTTCTTCTGGACATTAGTAGGCATTTTGACTACTAGGGCATCTCCATTTACCACTTCCATAACGGTAGCTGTAAATTCTTTGTCTTTTGCTGGAATTACGGTTGCATTGCTGACATAATTGGTCCAAATGCGAAGTTTAGCATCCTTGGCTGCACGCTCTGCCTGTCTGAGATTTGAAGCACCTAAATTCAAAAAATAAACGTAAATAAAAACAATACTATTTAAAAAAATAATGCCAAGAACACAGAAATGTATATTTCTATTACCCGATTTCATGACGGCAAGGGACCAATCCACGCAGCGTCCAAAACCTTGTCTGAGCAAGGCTTCAGCAATATTTCCTTGAGGGTGTAAAATTGTTCCAACAAAGTTGTTGTTGTTAACTGACTCTAATACAACTTCTACATCTTTCTGGAGCAGCTTGGACTCAAGGAAGAATCTCGCCTCCTCTGCATAAGGCTCAGAATCACCATCTTGCTTTACAGCTGGACACTGTATTAATAATATATTGCAGTTCATTAAACTGATAGTATATTCAATTACATATTTTTTTAATAAATAGATAACAGATATGTGCTTACTCTAATTCCTGAAAGCATAAGTGTTATGGGGGTGTAGTCTGGCAACAGGCAAAGTCTGACAGTGGATCCATCTCTCACATACTCTATGATTGCCTTAATAGGTGTTCCATTGAATTTGTTCACATATTGTTTGGGATTTTCCACAGACCATTTAATGTCGCGAACATGATTCTGCATGACAAAAATAAGATTTTCTGTATAGATTAAATATATAAATGAATACTTTAGAACTATTCTTTAAACAATAGAGAAATGTTCACCTGCAACTCTGTCCCCCAAATGCCCTTGCCTTGGGATTTGGCAGTTTCTTCTATTTCAACAAGCCTTTTCAGCTGAGGAATATTGCGTCCTCCTTCTCTGACTTTTACAAACCCTTCGGCTAATAAGGATTCAGTCATATTTTCATCCTTAGTCGGATCCTTCCCGGCCCATACAGATCCATATTCTCTGGTGGCAGAATTAGGAGGTTTTTCAGCAGTGAAGATGACCTCTTTCCCAACCAATTTCTTTCTCAAAAATTCCCGAGCTTCCCACGCAAATGGTTCGTCCTTTGATTCAGTGTCACTGCAAAAGACAAGCCATTGTCATTGTAATATTCAAATTAAATCAAACATGCACCTGCATGTGTTTATAAAACATTACTACAATTGTGTAGATACAATTCCAATAAGAGTTGCTTACTATAAAATCATTAAAATAACAACATTACACACATTCTATAACTGTATATAAGTTAAAGTCTATCTTTAGGCTTTTTTCATTATGTTACACAATATATTAATAAAAAAAAAGCAATCTTATCTTCGCTATGCACAATCGCTATTGCTGTTATGTAAATCTTGCTATTGCTATATTTTAAAAGAAGCTAACAAATGTACATGAACACTTTTTTATACTTAATGAAGATCAAGTGAAAGTTGAAAGCAATTTGTTGTTCATTTAACATGCTTGATATATCACTGTTGGATTCGTTTTTCTGAATTATAATAGAAATGTGTGTTGTGTGAGAGTTTTTGCATGTGACCTATTTATACCATTTCACAAAAAACATATATTTAATAGTAAGCTTGTCAATTCTTATATTTATATATAAATGTTACAGCAAAATAAAAAAAATACCAAAATAATTATGATCCAACTTGTTGATTCAACCATTGATAGAAAATTATTTGTCAATGAAATAAAACTTTACAATTAATATAAACAGTTGACTAACATGTCCTGTACACCATTATAGGGCATAGGGCATTGACATGTATTAATATCTTATTACACATTATTAAAAAAATATCAAATAAAACTGCTTTTGCTAAATGCTTAATACACTTTTGAAACATAATTTATAATTAAAAGTCGACATTGTAACCTACTTGTTGGCAGTTCTCTGGCGTGCTAGTTTCGGCGCGGTAATGCCAGAAAGGGCAATTACTTTCTCTGGCGGTGGACCTCCTTGTGGCTGCCTTCTTATAATAATTGTATCTCCGGATAATACCTGATAATATTTATAAGCTTGTAATCAATCTTGCATGTTGATAAAAACTTAACAAAATATCGAAAGTGTGAACCCAACGAGTCAATACACTTTAATTTTAATATTTACACCACAAAAAAAGTATTTGGAATTCATTTGAAAGGTTCTAACTCTATTCCAATAGGTTGAATTTCAAAATGAATTAAAATGTTAGTCTAAACACCCATTGGAAAAATCGATCAATGTTGTTGAACATTGTGGACGCGGTGCCAACAGGGCACAGCGATACGGGCACGAGGTGTAGCGGCCCGTGGATAGATTCAGAGAGTCGAAAAATAAATTTAATGTATTACCTGCTTTACAATTCCAATTTTATAAGCAGGGGTAGGTGCTGGAGCACTCATTATTAAAACAAATTACTTAGGTAACGTGGTAAAGGAATAAGAACATAAAAATTACTGACGACCGTACGGCAAAATTAACAGGGCTGGCGAAACGTGGCGGGCGGTCGATGTTGCTACCATTAAAAATATATAAGAAAAGAAGACAAAAGAAATATTATACAATAATCGAATAAAGGCGATTCTATACATATTAATTTAATTGTCATCCCTCTCTTTAACAAAAATATATAAATAAACGCAGATTTTCTCTATTAATTATGAATTTCATATCTAGTCACCCCGAAGAGATAAGTTTGTAAACATTTAACCAAGAAAGAAAAATATTATTTTTCCTTGTCTACGGTTATTGGTAATCATATTTGATTGGTGAACCACACATAATTATAATTATATTATGGGTAAGAATTTATTAATAAAAACCCAAATTGTTTTTTTAACAAATCTGGTAGATAGTATGAAGGGGATTATTTAAAAAAAACAGGTATTCATAATATTGACAACAAGTTCCACATCAATCCTCGTTCAGAAATCACGACCATTTATGATTTATTTGCATTTATGACCTTACTTATTCTTTTGATTAATAATAATGTTTTATTTTGTTCCTTTAAAGAACAATTGCATATTTTATAATTTATCTTATTAAATATATTTTTGGTTTTATAATTATTATCGGTTTTAATGGTTTACGATTAATCTTATAAAGCATATTTTCTTAAATAAAAATTTATTGCAGTTCAGAAGTGGATTAATTTAAAATTAACTTTAAAAGTAAAATATATAACATATAAAATATATGTCATTTATACATCTGTTCTATTCCTGGGATGAAAATGGAAACTAGTTAATATAATAAAGCCATAGTTTTGTTTTATAAGATTATTTTAACGTTGATATTATTATTGTAACGAATACAAAAATTGTAATAGAGAGAGGATCATTATTTGTTTATTTGTAATCAATCTATCGTTTATTAACTTTAAAACTGAATCGATTTTAATAATAATTCTTTCGATAAAAAGTTTCTTTTTTGGAGTAAATATTTAATACTGTTTAATGTATTTTTAATAATCTTAATTGTTATTGGAAGGATGGGAGAAAGAAACAGATGAAGTCGCTGTAACCTACTTTAATATTAAAAAAAAAAAAATAATCCTAAGAGAAATAGCAAAAATGAAAGGTTCTGTTAGTAAAAAATATCTAGAAACGAATTATATGAATTCAGAAATGAAACAAATTGTACCTTTTAATAATATAAATACAGATAATTCTTTACAGTACGCTACTATCCATATTATTTTTTATATTTGCCTTCCAGAATTGCCGGGACTCAGTTGTTTTTAAACGAAAATGATTGTATTCCTTAATGTATGCACACATACACATTTTATATAAGCATACATAATATACCTAATTTACAATAAACTTGTTTCTTGGAATACTTATTTTTTAAATTTTCTGTCATTAAATCTAATTTAAAATGTAGATATTTATTATATTATTGATTTTATGAACTCTTAGCGCTGTCTATATTATTAAATTAAGAAAGTGAAAAATATGAGTAGATATAGACTTATAGGATAACCATCGCACTACTGGACGCTAATTACCCAGAGTCCCCTTACACAAATGCATGTAAGATGCTCGATCACCTGAGCACACTAGGAGCTGAAAATATTAACACCAGTCCAAAAACAATAAGCGTTGACGCTATGCGAGTTGGCTATGACAAAGGAACTGTAGCAAATCTCATAGGATCTATAAATGCTTCAAGGTACCACGACGTGGTTGTATATGAAGACCGCGGAGAAGACCTAACGTTCCTTAAAATAAGAAAAACACCAAATAGGACTACGACCCCCGAAAACATCTGGGGCGAACCAAGCAACCAGATCCTACAAAGCAGCGCCGCACGCCTTCAAGAGAAAATTGCCATCGAAATTCAATCCAACAAAATAGCACAGACAAATCAAAAACTAAGAAAGGATTTAATAAGATGATTACAATGCTTAAACCGAAGCAAAAATATCATAAAAAGAACAGAACTAGAGCCGACATGGGACAAACAAGTGCACCCGATTTACCATCTGCCAGTGGTGCCAACGAACATATGCGAAACGCGTTTCTTGAGTACACAGCATCTATAAGGGAAACAATCAAAACTAACCTTGCGATCTGTGAAAAGATCAGGCGGACCTTCGAACTTGAAAACGAAGGTCTTCTTAAAGTATTACTCAAGGAAGAAAAAGCCGCCATTTTCAACAACACTACATCTGAATATGTACGGGGTAAAACACCTAAAATTCCCCACATGGCGGCTTACAGCGTTAAAAATGGATTCGTTAAAATAGCTGAAACCCCCAAAGGAGTAATTGGACCGCCCAAGTATTTAACACCCGCTGAAGACTCAATACTTGTAGTAGCCCGCTGCACAGAGGTCTGGCTGGAAGATAACATCCTCCAAATGGCTTCAGCCGTAGAGGATTCAGCAAGACCCTGGGAAGACTGGGAAGCACCAATTTTCCACTGGGTCAACGGCGTTCCTGGATGTGGAAAATCGACTTGGGTAGTAAACAACTTCGTATTTGAAAGTGACTTGATAGCAACAACGACGACTGAGGCAGCATTAGAGCTCAGGAATAAACTCGCCCTCAGTTGTCCAAAGGACGGGAAGACCAAAGTCCGAACGATCGCTTCAATATTAATAAATGGCGTCAAAGAAAAGCCTGAACGACTTATCGTTGACGAGGCCTTGATGAACCATTTCGGAGCGATCGTTATGGCGGCCCGACTAACAGAGGCCAAAGCAGTCACACTAATCGGAGACACAAACCAGATTCCTTATATAGACCGGCTAAATCTGTTCCATATGAAATATAATAGCCCATACCTCGTGACGTCTATCAGTCAAGAGCTCTTAAGAACCTACCGATGTCCCCTGGACGTAAGCTATGCTCTAAACGAGGTATACAACGGCATATACTCAGCCCATTCATTGACTCGCTCTCTGAGAACAGTCAGGTTTACGGGTGCTACCATCGAAGCTGACTTTCCTAATACCCTGTACCTGGTCCACACACAGACTGAAAAAGCGGACCTTACAAACCTAGGGTACGGAAAAGGGGAAAACTCGCGCATCCTCACTATCAATGAAGCTCAGGGATTAACATACGAGTCGGTAATAATCATCCAAACGAAATCCAAACCAAAATCGTACCTGACAAGTGTCCCACACGCAGTGGTGGCTTTATCTAGGCACACAAGAAGTTCTACGTACTACACGGATATCGACGAAGACGCCATTGTGAGATTCATTAGGCGGGCCGGCGATACCTCCGATAGAACTCTTGTAGAGTACAACCTCAAGATGGCAATTTCTCACCGTGACTTCGACGCTATGAAAAAGCTAGTGAACTAACCTAGCTTACTACTACTACTATTACTATTTACTATTACTACTACTATTTACTTTATTTATTATTATTATCAATTTCTAAAATAGCTTTGGAAAACTTGTGTACAATTTCCTGCGAAGTTACCATCGCAATTAAATTCGTAATAAAATTGTTTAAAATCACAATGAAAGGCATGGACAAATATCTATGGTCTTTAAAAAAAAAAAAAAAAAAAAAAAAAAAAAAAAAAAAAAAAAAAAAAATACCTACTTGTGGATGAGTAGATAAAATTTTCATAAATTTTCAACTGTAAATATTCATACGTATCAAAAATAGCTCCTTTGTATTTAGTTAAGTTAAAAAAAACAAGAAATTTAACAATATCTATAAAAAAATATAGTTTCACAAAAAACCCATCACTCCCTCAGAAATATGTTGACAATTTTTTTACCTTTTATTTAAGTATCTGAATAATTTAAGGATTTAAATTAAATGTGTATAAAAAGTATAAGGTTAAGTTGATGTTTCAGATTTAAAACTATGATAGTTTGTGTCTATACTTTAATAGTTTAATAAGTATCTAATGAGAAGAATTGTGTATGTGAACCTTAAGAATACATTGATGGCGTGCGTAAAAAAAACGATTTGTGCAAATGTTTTTATAAATTCTTTTCGCCTATCTTTTAAATTTGAATAATTATTTACAAAATGATTTGACTAATCTTTTTGTTTATTATATTTAATAAAAAAGCTAAATTGATAAATAGTGTTTCTTCAATAAAACTGGCTGGTGATTATTGTCGTCGCCAAAACGAATTCTCTTTGTTAACAATATTTAAAAATGGAATGGAATAAATGACAATTAAACAACTTCTTTCTTTAGTTTCAGCCGTATAAAGTATGATTTGTATTATGTAGCATTTGCCATTACAGAAAGTCATTATTGTATTTTAAAACAGTGAATAATAAATTTAGGTGGGAAAGGTGTTGCAATGGCCAATACGGATTTTAGAAAAGATGTTATGGCGGTACGCCCTAGAAGCGTCTATACAGCGCATTCCTATAATCAGGTATTATTGTATTTGATTTTGAGTATGGTATATTATTTTCAAAACGAAATATTTATATTTATAATTTAGAATATACCTATTTCGATGCTGTTTCTTGTTTAATTTTATTAAAGATGATATGAATGATTAATTTGAGTATATACAAAATAAATAGCGAAGTCTTTTTTATTCATAATGCATAATTAATATTCATAAATTGAAAACTATATTAAATTCATAATTATACATAAATGTAATTTATCGGAGTACGGATAGTTGTTAATCAAGGTAGGTATAGTAATTAATAAATCAGTAGGCGTCCGTAGAGAAACTGGAGTCGTCTGTGCAGAGAAGGTTTGTGGAAGTTTTACTTTAATTTGAACAATCAAATCATTGACTTCGATTATTATTAGTATTGTTACTACTACTAATTAATATTATACTATATATCATCGTATTTCAATATGTTTTGCGAATTTGTGGGGAAAACGAATGGCGTTATAAAACTTAATATTATATTAAAATGAACCCTTATAACATTTTTCCTCGTTTCACCCCACAATAAGTACCTTGCCTGTTTTTATTAATACATAAAAGCCAATAATAATGTAGAAAAATAGTTTTATTACATATGTATATAATTTTAATTTGCGCATATTATTTTGTATTCATTGCGATTAACAGACAGATTGATATACAAATGCGCTACCTTTGTGAAGTCATTTCACTGCCTTCGCACGTCGGAGAGATTATTTAACAATCCCAGCACCGTGACAATGCTAGTAGCTAGTGCCTGTGTTAAAATCAGATAACGTCTATAACTAAAGTATATGTAAGTGTATCTACGCCTGACGATGACTTTCTTATTGACACGTACAGATTTATATATAAATATCTACACAATTATTTCATTCATTCAAAATCTATATTATTTTTGTTTATTTGCAGGAAGAGTCTAGTCTGTCTACTTTTCAAGATTACAGCAAGTTCTTGGAGGGTGGTCTCGGTCAGGCCGAACTGGTTGGGGCGTCTGGTTGGCAACCTCCTTGGAGGGCGCCTCTCCAGCGCAAGGCACCCTTCTACCCTGGGGACGATATATTCCATGCAGACACCTGGCGTGAACTAGAGGTTAGTTATTTATTTATTAGTATATTGACATCTTTATTGACCTCTACTTAAAAAAATTTCGTCACTTGAATTTGAATATATAAAATTTCCTACTTTCCTTATTTATATATATAGTTATATATAAAAATAAACAGTAATTTATTTGTAGCAAAAGAAAGTAGTTTTAAAATTAACATTAAATACTATAAGTCGTAAAATACTATGATAATAAAAGTATTTTAATAGTACAATACGTATTGTACATGTTGAATAAAAGTGACAAGTTTGATGAATTGCCCTGTCTCATCTCCGGCTAGGTGTTGAGTCTAGAGTACTTAGACGTGAACTTTCGCGAGCTACGCGATCCCATTTTAATATTATCTACGCACGTCTCGTAGACGCTTGTGTAACATTTTCATGAAAATGACTCTTTCTCTTTACTGAAAGGAACTTTTCTTTACATGGCCGTGTTTTAACTTTCTCGTAGGTTACTGACGGTGTTGGAGGTGCTACTTATAATGTTTCAGTTACACCACATGGCACTGTTTGTATGAGGCTGAGGGATCGAGTTAAGTAAGTATATACTATGTTATGTTAAGTGATATATCTGTTTATTAGAGTATTAATGTTTCGGTAACGTAACGTATACATGTAAAATGTTAATGAAAAAATGCTAATAAAAATTGATCAGGCTCTGTCTTGTCAGGTATAGTTTTTTTTGGGGGGTGGGGGATCAAATAAAAGTGTGTATTCGCAATAATACAATACCTCTCGATCGGTTCGACCCCAGGGTGGATATGACAATCGATGGTGCGGTTCGTCTCACTAACGCCAAAAACAACATAATCCTTGCCCTCTCCCGGTCCGGAGCGTCCGCCGCCCTCATCCACCCCAACGGCAGGGTCTACCAGTACGGGTCCAGGGTTGAGATCCAAGCCAGGCACCAACAGGGAAACAATAAGTAAAATATTTTTTTTAATTTTCTGGTACTTAGAAACCTAAATATTTTAAGGTAAAAATGGAAAAAAACTGGCAATTCAGCAATATTAAAGAGCATAAATACTGGAAATATTCTTGATGAAAGAAGCCGCTTTTCGGTTTTAGAAATTAGATAACCGTAATATTCCATTTGTAACAGCGATGGAAAATTTTCCAATATTTTTATGAAGCTTTTTTAAGTTCCATTTATTAATTATAAAGTTCGAACGAATAGTGAGTGGGTGTCGTGTTATAAGTATTGTAGTGGAATAAACTCTGTACTAATTATTGGAGTTAAATTTTATATGAAATTATTTACTAGAATTTTTTATCAGACGTCTATTGACGTCTGCTTTTAGAAAATCTCTTGGGTGTTGTTTATTTAGTTTTTACAGACAATTAATACTTTAAGCCCTTATTTTTCTCATGGGTTGTTGATCCACGGAACACCTGCGAAGTCAATGCCTCTGCCAGACCTTCAAATAAAAATTCATTAACAAAAATATTGGCTTTCAAAAAATATTAGCAATAAAGATAAATTAATATCACAACGAGCAGTAAAATAAGAAGAATTTTTATCGTAACAATGAACGTTACTTAATTGAAAAAATAAATGAAATCTCAAAATGAATTTTCCATTCTGTTTTGCTCTTCGATTTTTTCCGACGCGATATTGGACTATTGCTTTGAGGTTAATTAATTTTGCAAATCCGCTCAGTCGGATGCGTTGATTTTCACTAATTAAATGTCCCTGCATTGGGTGTACATGTTCTGATAACGGGGACAATAGCTTATCATTCTTGTACTGTCCTTCTTAACAGTGGATGAATGTGCGTGGTTTAGTCTTTCGGGTGAGTATAATCGGTATAAATGTTTGGCCCGTGGAGGTACGCCAAGATGTGGTACAAGGGCGTGTCGTTCACGGCGGAGCAGTGCGCGCTGGTGTACCTCGTGGACGCGGCCGGCACTCGCACCACCACGGACACCTTCCTCGACATGAGCCAGGACTTCACCCTCAACGTGTTTTACAAGTTGGTTCTTACATACCATTTAAATATATATATACCTACTCGTATTAACTTATAATCAGTACGTCTTACGGGTTGAGGTGTCGCCAAAACAATATGCGTCTTATCGAAATGTATGTTGGTAATTCTAATGTTAAAATCACAATCACTTAGCCTGCAACATATTTAAATCGTACATTTAAAAACACTTTTTACCACAATCGGATGAATGTTAGAAATGTGTAAACCATATAAACATTGACAGATATTAAATTCAATTCCTCGTAATAACTATCGTTTAACTCTGATTAAACATTGTCATAGCTTGGTTATAATAGTAGTAAAATAGTTTACGCTACTTCATCTCACTGAGTGGTAAAACAAACGATTTTCCAATTTATCTGAGCGCCCGACAAAGTTTCAAAGTGCTTTTATCGTCGGCGAGTGTTTGCTCTTTGTAGTTTGTGCCGTTATCACGGAGGCAGTCAATTGTGTTCGGTATTCACGTTACCAATGCACTAATTGCAAATTTTGCATCCGGGAACATAAACGTTTATTAATTTGATTGAAGCTCTGTAATAAAATTTTATAACAACTAATATTATGTATGTATGCGAATGTGATTTTGTTACGCTTTAACGTTATAAATAAATGAACGATCGTCGTGAACTTTTTGCATACACTTATTGTTAAAGAATTATTCCCGCATAACATAATTTTTATTTATTTATTTACACCGATGAAACCCTCTTGCAACGTTAATATTAAATAATAATCGAAACGTTATATAATTCACAATATATATTTTCAAAATTTTTGAGTATATCATTATTACCTAAATTGTATATTAGAAGGAATAAAGCATTTAGGTGAGTATATTTAAATGTAAGTATGGTCTTAGCGAGTCGAGGCATGGTCCCTCGTATGTGAACGAGGCGCTGGCGCTGCTGCAGGGCGTCCAGTACTGGCTGACCGACGACGGTATAGACAACTGGATCATCAACAATGTGCGCGTCAGTCAGACCGCGGACGGACTCGTCAGGTAGGTACATGTTACATAGACTTTACGACGTTTGATATATTTTATAATGCATCCCCGTCACTTGTAATAATTTTGAATTAGCATAGATGGATTCTTTTTCATTATTTATCCTGTATTATCGATTCATTTAATTAAAGTGCCAAATATGCCAAATATGCCAAATATGCCTGCCTCTATAAAATTTACTCTTAGTTGAGGGTGGGGGGTGATAATGACCTCCCTCCCACCTCCCACTCCTTAAAACCTAAATCCCCACAATTAATTTCATATGTAATGATTAAAACAGATCGCTAACAACAGATAGTAAAAATAAAAGGCTACAGCTTAAAATAAACAGTGTACCCATAACACCCCACAGCGTAACTCACATGGTTAGATCGCAATATCCTATCCTATAGAGAATGAAAATAATGTTTGTTGCACAACCCGTCGTGGGGTTGGTGCGCGTCGATGTGATAACATTGAATGTATTGGCGAGGGGAAATTGCCTACTGCTCGCTCGCCGACTTCCTCCGAGTTCGTGTCTAGTGCGAAGTGCTTTTATTATAAACTTGTGTACCTACCGTCTGGAGCGCTCACCCTCAGATACAGGGCTATCAAATATCAATATAACTGAGAAGAAGTTTCTATAGACATTTATTTTGAACGTGAGTTATGTCTACCCACGTTTTTATTATATGGATTTTTTTTCTCATTTTCCATATTTCGAGATATTTTTTATTGCGTAGGCAATATTGGGTCCCAATTGGAGGCATGTTTTTTTGACATTTTACAAGTAGGTTTATTATTCGAGGGCTTTTCTTTCACAATAAACAATCTGCCAAAATGTCGAAAACATTTGATTGTCAAGTTGTTGAGAACAAAAGTTTGATAAAGGTCGCATGTGTTGTTACTTATCAGGTTATTGGCGACAAGTTTTTATAATAACGAAATAGTTTTTAATTTATTATTTTCCGGAAACAAAAGTTATATAATTGTTGATCAACTCTCTAAGTATTTGTAAGATTTCATCGCTCTTGAAACACCGAGACCTAACAAGTTAACTATGTTGAAATGTTAATTTGCTCTCATTATGCGTAAGTTTTATTTATTTGTTTGGAAACGTGATCCATGCTAATGTTACGAAGGAGAGACTTTTGTTTGTTTGTTTGATTGTAAAGAATAAGTTCTTGGGTAGGTACATTGTGAGCGAGTAGCGAGTGAGGTCATTTATAATTAGGTAACTATTATATTTCAATGCAAAATATCAAAATAGTTTATAAAAGTTTATTTGATATAAACACCTAAATACTCTAATGATACATGTCTTCTTTAAATGTAGACTGCCTTCTATTCAATGCTATTTCTAGTTGGTAGAAGGTAGTAGTTTGTATTTGGTTTGGTTTTGGTATTTACATACTATTTCTAGGCTAGGCCTTTGTTTTATAAAACAATTTTATACATTAAAGTTGTTACCCGAAATTTTAACCTGATATTTATTTTTACCTAAAACGGTTATTACTTAAAATTATATTTCCACGAGTAATCCAATTAATGGAGCCACCGTTGTAAAATCACGTGTAGCTCCCACCTTCATTTTTAATGGAGTCAACCTTCTACCCCTACGGCCTTTTATCTCCCCCCCCCCTCACCCTTTTAAATCTGTTTTTAATATTGAAGGATAACTTGATTAAAAATATTTTGTCTACTTTTTAAGTCTGTAAACTTGATATTTATTTATGTACGTACGTAAGTAGGACGTGTCTTACACATATATTGTTGACATACTAGTAATAAAAAGAAAAAATACAACAAGGGTACTCGAGAACAAAATACAAACCCACTAAATGTATAGAGAGAGGAACCTTAAAAAATGTAAAATCTTATTATACTACTTTGTTGGCTATTAATAAGCTCACGTTGAATTAAGGGTTTCTAGTAGCAAGTATCTGCGCAAGGCTGTGGACAGATGGACAGATGGACGGATGGACATGACATATAAGGGTTCCTATATAGGGAATTTGGTGTTTGTTCAAAAATGAAACATAAATAAAACAAAGTTATTTACAACATACATCCTTTTAGAATTTTTGTATTTTTTGAACTACAGTCTAAGTAAAAAGACACTTGAATAGAATATAAATTTCATCAGCGTTTGATATAAAAAAATAATGCAATTATGTTACACAAAGTGTTTCACTCTTTTCTTCGGCCATCCGTATTTCAATCTTGATATCAATCATAACAATATTAAATATTGTTACGCTCAAAAGTCACTGCATAAAGTACAACATTTTATATAGCACAATACATCGGAAACAATTTGATATTTCATTGTAGTTACGCCTTTAAAATATTTGTGTGTAGGATTTTTAGTACTATGTATATATACCGCATCACGTAGGATCCACCGCTGCAGCCACAAGTACCAGTTACGCACGAGCCCCAGTAACGGATCTGCTTCCATCACCAGTCCCTTCTTGCATTGCACCGCCTCGCTTGGACAAACACAGCATCTCTTCGTCAGGTATGGAACTGTTCCCTTCCCAGTAGATAATTAATGTAATAGTAATAATTTAATTCTTATTAGTGTAAAATTTTACAAGGTATCCCCTCCCTAGTAGTAAGTTTTTATTTTCGATGCAATGTGGTTGATAGTGTTCAATTTGAGAATAGAAAAAGTATTTTCGATTTTCTTGAATATGATGTCTTATAACATTTTCCATATATTATATTATAGAAAGTAATTGAATATATATATATATATATATATTTCCTATTAAAAACTCATGATTGAAAATCGACTCTTAGAGAGGTAGTAGTCATATAGATTAAAATTGTACTCAGTTGGTATAAAGTTTGACAATATTGCAATATTAAAGGTGAGTATTGTCGGCAGGCGAGGAGAAAGGAGAATGCACTTTGACGGCAATTCCTTTATAGTTCGTAACGCGGGCCATTCAGCCGGCTTCGACGACAAAAATCAACTTAAGGTGTACTGAGCACTAACACACTATTATATTCACTCTATAGCTACAATATTAATATTAAACCAACTTCAAATGTTGTACAGCACTCCGAAGTTTTGTTTCAGGCTACATTTTTAATATATATTTTATTTACGATTTGGTCTTTTGAAACTAATGGACAAGTGGTGAAAACTTTGCGGTGTTTTTTGGTATATTATTGGCGTTTTTGCAGAATTACACTCTGGGCCGGCCCAAGTCTTTGTGGCCGTCATAGTGGTAAAGAAAGATTTAGCAAAGATACATTTGCTATCAGATGAGTTAAAAGTGACAAGGAGCGTTATAGTTGATTTAGCTCATTCTTAAACCTAGCCTTGGGCACCCCTTTTGTACTATTCTAGTGAAAATAGTATTTGGCGTAGTAAGTCTTTGCTAGATCTTTGCTAGATACTTTTGTTATAGCAAAGTGAAGTCAAGAAAGTGATAAAGTATTGTATTTATGTAATCGCATTATCCGGTGAACTGTACACGCGGTAGGTCAAAAGTAACATGGCGCCGACACCAATATATAATATATATACACACACAAATGTTTATAAAAGGCTGAGGCATTTGATATTTTGTATAGTACTGTTAGGATTTATATATAACTTTGAAGTTACGGAATTTTCTAATTGCCGTTAAATTAATGCTTCTATAAATATGATTATAATACCTAAAGCTTCTTTTATAATTTGATGGGATCTTACTTAATTTAGTTAATGCGACATCAATAAAATAAAATTAATTAATTAATTAATTTCTTTTATAAAACGAAAACAATAGTTTAACCGGTGAGTGCGATGCACTAAACTAATATCACTCTCAAAAAACTTCCCCGTCATCTCGATGCCAGTTGAGAGACAATTAGTTTGATCGGCACCCCGTATCGCGCCAAGCTTATTTTCTCCCATACGTTCCGCGGCAGACATAGCGATAAGACTACAGTTGTATAATAAGTGTTAGATAATCAATGAAACCTCACGTGTCTATTCAATGATGTTGTTTATGAATTTTATTTTTTTTATATATTTACCCCACAATAGCCGACCAGTGTCTCGACCGTTTATACGTTTTACATGAAGCGATTGTTGTTTTTTATATATATTTTGTAATAATTTATTTGGTGCGCTGTATGCATAACTTACAATACGATCCTAAATATAACGGATCGTATTGTTAAACTTGGATCATTTATCAGCGCACTGAAGTATAATACACCAAAGTGTTGATCTCAATGTATAAACGAATTCAGTACTACGACTAGTACTACTTCAATGAGTATAACTTGTCTAATAGATGTATATAATGATTTTAAGATGTGATCGTTTGCTTGGCACTTTACTACACACACACATTCACACATATACACATACACATACATAAGTTTTTAAAGTTTTGCTTGTCTCATTAGTTTCAATGTGTTAAAACTTCAAGTACTTAATTAAGTATATATACTATATATAATGTATGACATGAATAAAGTATGTTTTTGGTACTGCTTTTTATTTCTTTACAGAGGAGATTTATATCAAGAACCTATTAATATGTAGCTAATAGTAGAATAATGATATTAAGAAGCTCAAGTGGGAACACTGTCGGAACGCAAAACATGTAGAAAATGGAAATTAAAAAAAAGAAAAAAAATACAAAATTAAAAAAACATGAACAAAAATCTCGCGTGTATTCTTTCATATTTAAGGCTTCGCTTGCGGTTGATGGTTGCTTGCAGGCTATGGATGGTCTAGAACTTTGTTTTATTTAATTCTCAATTTTCTCTGCATTTTGATAGGTGTTTTGGATGTTGTAAATTTTTATTTGAAACTATTTATTGACTAGATGTCTATATTAATATGTAGCATAAATATTTTGTAAGCAAAGTGAATATTAAAGGATTTTTGGAAGAAAAAGCAGGAAGTAAGTTGGTCTACATATATATATAGTGCTTTTGTTACATTAGAGTGGAGCTCGCTGACTGACAGACTCAATTATCGCCAGAGGCTAAATCGTTTATAGGGTGAAAAGGTCACCTGTTTTATACATAACGTATTTATATAATGTATCTATGAAAAAATGCAAAAATTAAATGAATATTAAGAAAATTAATTTTAATTTGTATATTGAATACAAGTAGTTTAATATTAAATTTCATTTTATTAATGAATACGTGTAGTATTCATATTTATTTGCAAGGTATGACAGTCAACTTCATACGACTTAAGGGTTTAGAGCAAAACAGCTTGACTCCATAAGAACACTTATAGAGTAAGATGCTAGGGACTTCAGATACGCGTTATTTTACTGATGTTTTTTTTCTTTTTCGACCAAATTTAAAACGTATATATAAATTATTAAGAATATTTATTGAGCTACCTTTTACAAAATGTTAGGTTTCTGAAAATTATAATGGTACGGAGTCCTTTTAAGAATAATAAAGAGCCTCAAGACAATGTTCTATTATTTTTTTTTTATCATCTATCACCTCGTCCCAATTAAGAAGCTTTAATATAACTTTAATTTGTTTTCCATTTTCTTACTAATCCAATCGATATAATCCATACCTTCACCCTTTTTCTATTTTTACAGACAATCGCATTCATTGCAACTTTATAACTCTACTCCCCTTTCATAAGTGTAATTCATCTCCACCCTTCATATATTACATAATAATGCAATATAGTTAATATGTGAATAAATAATGTTTATTCTGATATGTAACCCATGTACAAATTTTAAAAGGAAATAAAACAATTTCATAATAACAATGATTCTCCGAAAATATAAATGAATGTTCTGTAATTTAACGGGTTCTATTGTTAAATATAATATTAAAGCAAGGCGGCGTTATAGCAATGCATTGAGGCGGCAACAGAGTAAATATTATCCGGGGACGGGCGTGCAGTGACGGGTTGCGACGCATTGTACTGTATCGATCGGCGATCGCCACATCGTGCGTTGCGCGCTCCGCTACAGCGCCGGTGGCGCCGCGGCGCGGATAGTAACTGCGACGCCGGTCTCATGCGCTAGCTGTCAAGTCTGCGTGACGTAACCGCCCTAGGGCAGCGCACACACGGCTGCTGGTAGCCGCTCGTGCAGTACGTCTGTATAGTTGTTTTTGCGCTATTGCAATTGTTGAATTTCTTCCGCGGTCCAGTGCACTGTGTGTCCACGGCGCGTCTTCCGCGCGGCAGGTGAAGTTGGGGCCAGCGACGTGTCTCCGGTCGCTTAGAGCTCACCCGGTGCGGTATTGATCGCATCCCGTCCCGTTCCGCTGTTTCAATGTTTATAAACAGCCGGCCGCATCTATTCGTTCGCACTTGTTTTTGATACATTAAACCAACTGCAAAACATTTGAAGATACGATCCTGAATGCGCCCTCGAAACCAGCATCTCGCTCAGGATCCAGTGCACGTATGTATGCACATAATTTCTTGCAGTGCTTATTCTAATATTTAAATCTATACGCAGTATTTTGCTGACGACAATAACGTGATTATGTCCGGTTATAAATAAAATCTCTGTTTACGTTTGAAGATTCGCAGATACTTTGATGTATTTAAATCATCAAACATCCATAATAATATATTGTTGGGATAATTAAAATTTAATTTAATCATTGCTTCTTTTCCATAATTGCCAACATTTATTTATTTTTTTAGTTTAACACTTTGTATTGTACTTACGAATTAAGGTGTCTATTGCTTTCTTATGGTATTTTGTGACTTACTCCACCATTCTATAGTACCAGTATCACTCGTAGGTTGCATCGGCATAACCTGCAATGAATTACGCAAGTGCCTAATCACCTAGTTCCGAACAAGACAATGACGGTATTACCTTTTATAAGTGTCAATTAAATTACGTCTAATTTATTTTTACACCAATCATTTTAAATATTTCTAATTTAAATTTCTTGGAACAAACAAGATCGATTAGAGCTCATCCATGCACTGGCATGGATTCTTTTACATTAAATATAAAATATGAATATGTTATGTTATGTTATGTTATATATTTCGTATCGTAGTGGCACGTATTTCATAAAGGTCATAGCTGCAGTTCGAATCAATAAATGTTTTAATGAAAACAAAACATGTAGGTGTCTTGACTCTTGTGTAATCACTTTGTTCTAGTATACAATGTCAATACAATTTTTATAAAGTTTTTGTCGGTGTGTTGGGGAAGGTCGCGTAATATACTGTTTCTGGGTGAGTGATTTACTCGCGCTATAGAATTAGAGTATTCAGACTAGTTAACTCATTCATACCGTTCCGTTGTTGATCTAAGCGGAATCCCGAAAAGTTATAGAAAAAGAATATACTCCGACAAGGCCATCTATTTTGGTTAACGAATTTTTTGAGATTGGCCACGGTTTAAAAAAAGAATCAACAAATCTTTCTCACTCAGGTTCAAGGTCATTTTGGTAAAGTCCATAAATAATACAGATATTAAATATTTAAATGTATATTAAACGCTTTTAACTGGAGTTTGATTACTATTTATTCTCTATCTATTACACGTTTAAATATTTACAGAGTGATCATAATTTATTATTTTATTGCACCTAGGTTTTTATCAACTGGCTTTTGTCACGAGTTAGTCCATGACTTTTCTAGGCAGTCGTAAAACTACCGGTATAATTTGAACCCCTATTAGACTCGACCCTGGTTGAAACGAGAACTATGAAACGGGTACGTCATTATTTTCAAGTTCTATGAAATGAATGCAACTTTCAAATTTCATTTAATTTCGTGAAATACAAACCTCCGAATATATTCTTGTTTCAGAGTTGTGAAGATTTCGTATTTTATTTTTATTTATTCCTCTTTGCTTTATATTATTAGTGTGGATATTAAAAAGGGGTATATTTATTTTACAATTCGATAGGCTAGATTGTCTCAGTTATTAGCTTTTTTGTATTTATACTGTGCGTATAACTTAATGGCTTTTGTGTTAAACTAGTTTTTGATCGCGACTTCATCGAGCTAAAGTAAAATATTTATGAACACGTAAATAGTTAGAGGTACATTTATTTTACTGACGCAATTGCATTAATGAATAAAATGCAGTTAAACACTTACAATTAGTTCATTTATCTTTTATTGTATACATTTTGGAGAGAATTTGGAATAAAAACTTATTGATTTTTGTCTGTCAAATTAATTATTCGATCGGAACTTTCTTGATAGTATAGTATCAGATGCTGTGGATATCAGTAATCACAAGTTTTAATTAAAATTTAATGACCGGAGTGACGTGTCAAATTCCTTATCGTATTTTGCATTGATATGAAATATATGCACTATAAAATAAAGCACTGAAATCTTAGCAATTAGAGAAAATAATCTTTTTGAATGTGAAAAACTAATACATACTTTCTTCAATTGTAATATTTTTTTTGATAGTTTAAAACACATCGAGTCTATAATAATGTATAGATTACATTGAGGTTATTTAAACTGAAGTTTAATAAAATCTTGAAGATGTTACATCAGTTGCTAAATCGATTTTTACCTTAACTAATCAATAATTTCACAACATCGGAGGCAATGCATCTGTTATTATTATATCTTAGAACTCGAAGAATATTATGTGGTGCGTGTCTTTTGTTATTTTTCGAATATTAATATCAAGGTCGTTTTGATATTTGTTTAAAGTAACAACAATGCCTATTATAATGACAATGACATTCCATAATAAGATGTCTGTCAATATTTTAAATACATTGTTACAGTAATATGATATGCGACTGAATATTCATGTTTCTCATGAAATCATTTAAATTATTTGCGGTAATTTATGAAATTCTCATACCTGAATAACATTATATTATGTCTAACACAAGTGCCATCTTTATTGTCTTTAGGTCCTTTACTCAGACTAGCGATTTACAGAAAGACTTAATTTTACATATTTTGTCGATATTTTATAACAAAAACAGAATTATCTTCGTGGTTATATTTAAATTAATGAGTGAATTATTCAATAATGATGTAAAAAAAGGCAAAAATACTGAGGTATTTGGTATATTTTAAGAATTGTACATTCACGCAATACTCGTTGATATCAATAATATTTATTTAATATACAAACAGTTTTGATAATTAAGAACGTTATTAAGTCATAAATAAACAAATATAATAAATATGAATAGTCTTCGTTGATAATATTACAAATATTGGTCGGTAAGTTTAGAAATCATATTTTGGATAGTAAAACGTAATGAAAGTTCCGAAGTGCTATTCAATAGAGGTTGCACGAACTTCATTTAACGCGTAATCGGATGTCGTGGGCTATTGGATATATTTTTTTTGTCGATATGATATCTAAGTTCGGAGAATAAATTAGCCACAGTTCGAAACTCATAAATACGTTTTAAAATTCGGCATGATCGTTGAAGATTGGAAAGTGGTACTTAAAGCGTTTTATGAAGTTGACGAGACTTGAGCTTTGTTACTATACATAATAGAGCGAGCACGACTTTAAAGTTGTTCTTTGACGTTTCTAGAACGGGTATTATTGTCTGTGAGAGGTAACTATTAATATTGTTGATAGACGGTAAAAGAATATCACGATTTATAGTGTACGAACGAGCTAAAATACAGCGAGGTTTTCATTTAAAATGTAATAGATTTTACAATTTAGATAAAATTTTAATAAAAATACATCAAAACGGGAATCGAAGCAGCGTCTGGAACGGTATCCAATTTCGATAAATTGGTCATTAAATATTTATTATAAATTTAAATAAGTATAACATGTTTATTCATAAATCTATTCAGATATAAATATATGAAATATTTAAATGTAAATGTATATTGGAGGGGGGTCCCTCTGAAATAATAGTACATATATTATTGTCATACTGGAAGTGCATGAGAGGCGTCCTTGCGGTGATGTCACTGGTCATACAAACAAATACAACAAAGATTGGATGTCCGACAATGGGAGCCCTGCCCACGTCACCTGGGTGCGCCGAATCTATCCAACTACATTACACTCCGATGAGCTCGGTGACCAACCTGGGAGAGGTTGCTCCATTAATCTCATATTGACGTTATCTCCATAGATTACTTCATCAAAATACACTCAAATATGCGTTTTTACGGTAACATTGACCGTGCGACCAATTAAAATACTCGCACGGAATCAACAAACGAAAACACGAATGTCACCGTGTACGAGTGTTACGAGAAGTTCGTTTTGTTTACAAAATAACAAATCTCACTGTATTAATGCAATAACTATCGCTGTACCGTAACTAGATGGTAAACAACGGTATACCCTCTTCACAAACACAAATCGATATCCGACGAGTCACGGAGACCAAGACTGTATTTGTAGGACTTCTTATTGTTTGATCATAAAAAGAAATAAAATCATTCTCTTCAATTATAATCTTTGGTATACAGAAATATCAGATGCCGTTTATTCTGATTTTGTATTACGGAAATGAAAGTACTCAGTTCCGATGGTAACAATGTATCTATCCTTTGCCGTAATATTAGTAGTCAATCATATCCGGGACTTTCATCTTGTTAGTAAAACTAACGGTACATAAAGTAGTCATTTAAAATACATTACACACCACAAATAACTCGAAATTATAATACAAATTAACAAATAATTAAAATAAATGATGTATCAAGTTTTACAATTTAATTATGGAAAAGTATTTGCATAGATAAGATTTAAGACAACTTTAACTGTTTTAATAATTATAGTTGATTTTGCTGTGTTGAATAAAATAACTTAAATATTAACTAACATTTTCCCGCGGATTCTCTCCTGCAGCTTTCGTATCAGCAATGATATTAATAATTAATAATTCATAAGAAATTTAAAAAATTAAAGAGATTTGAACGAGATAGAGGTTGTTGAATTTTATATCTATATTTATCTAAAAAATGTACACTTGTATATTATATAAGTAGCAATTTCCTAAAGTTATAATATAAATTAATAAATACTTAAAATAACATTGTTTTATGTTATAATGTAATTAAATACAAAATATCCGCTACCCGTGTTAAATTTAACTGTTTGTTGGTTGCATTTCTGCATGGAAGTTGGGTTTATCGATTCGGAACAGTTCCCATCTTTCCCACGTCTATAAGAGAGCGTCGAGTTGCTGAAATGGTAACAGTGTCATGTGGGTATCAGATTACAATCTTCGTTCATAACATGTAATTACACTATAAAATCCCGCGACTTCATCTGATAAATTATAAAATTAAACTTATTTATGTATTTAATATCCATCATACGAATGTGAATTTTAAATATAAAATAAAATTGGGTTATCATAACTCTTTGTGAAACTACGTGACCTATATTTTAATGATATTTGAGATATTTACAACTATTATGAAATTAGAGTAAGTATTTAAGTTAACGCTTCGTTAAGTTTTAAGTTAATTATCTTACTCGTATTTTCAATTTGGATTAAAATAGTTATTATATTAGTAAAGTTAAGTCTTTGACAGGCAATGTATGTATTGTATTGTAGTTCAGAATCTTGCATGTTTCTTGTAATTATATGTGTATTGCTTCTCCGCTATCAATCAAAATGTAGGTGTTTACTTAATAACGGCATTTTTAATGATAATTTTGTAAAATTATACATAGATATATCTTCAGTTTGGAATTGTAATCAACCAATTAGGTCAGTACAGGAGATTGACCTTTTCTGGCTAAGGAATGCCATATTGTCTTTCCCACTAGACTATACATTGCGTGAATGGCTTGCTCTTTATATAATATGTTTATAGTGAATAACACTGAAATACTTTATTATCTTATCTGTAATTCTAAGTTGCCATTAAAGTAAGTTATATTTAGTCCGACGCCCACTCGGAAAATCCATGCGAGAATTGTGTTTGAGCCAAATCATTCACGTTTCCACGTCATTTTTTCTCCAACTCCATATAAATATGAAGACTACAAACACAAACTATATTTATGTATATAAATAAACGTTTGTATGTATTAATAATGTACGTGTGCTGTATGAGTCATTCTCTTTTAATATTGGATTTGAGAAACCCCAGATCAAGAATTCAGAAACATTTTATTGAATGGCCCATTCGTTTAAACATGCACAGATATGGTTGTGTGATATACAAATTTATGTTTATTTTCTTTTCAGATTGCTGGGTTTGTTCACTCCCAAATTTGAAAGTCACTTACCGTCAATAAGTAAGTATAATTTTGCATTTGATTCGTTAGTTATCGATGCATAATTCACCTTGGCATAGACAGTGATGTAACATTGTATCGATATATAATTACGTAACCAGTATGCTATAAAAATATACCACAAACTATAAATTTACCGTCTTTGACATCTTTTAAAATAACATTTCTTGACCTCTAACACTTGTGGCGTCACAATCCAATTTGCATGACGGATAAAAATAAACTTCACTCCTCTTAAATAAAAAAAATACCGACACTTTAGGCTTAATGGATTCTAAAGTCGATGCGACAGTAATAATTAGGTCACTGCATGACATCAACGGGAGGTTAAGAGTTCGATTCCTATTGTCGGCGACATCTTGGAAAATTTATTTTCAATTATTATTCAACTTGCACAGTCTAACTATGCGTTAACAATTATTGTCATATACAATACATAAAACGTCCTTGAAATTATCTTGCAGTTTTTAATTACACTATACACTATACTGTACTACACTATACTGTATTTATGACTATGAATGTTTCTTTTATTAACAATTGCTATACAAGTATATATATTAATAAGGGTATTAACTTAATTTATCATTACATAAAGTATTCAATATTTTCTTATCTTTCAGATCTCGATACAACTTCGCAAGGAAATATAATACTATTGAATAGAAGAGAGTGATACGAATATATTCACCGAGTGGACAATGTCGATATAGTTTTTTTTGTTTAGGTCGTAAATGTAAATCGATAGTGGTCTATTTCATGTAAGTGACAGTTGAAGGGCAGCCATGCTGTCGTACATGGTACCCGTCGACGAAAAACCACCCCCGGTGCCGGGGAAGGGGCGTTTGGCCTTAGAGTTAATGGCCAGTCCGGGAAGCCCTGAGTCTACCGTTAGGAAGGCAAGAACAAATATATCAAAGGATTCCTCTACCAGCTCATTTGCGAGTGATCTCACTATATCGTCGTCTACACCCACCGGGGCTCATGATAAACCGAAACACAAGCTCCTCAGCAATGGCAGCAAGCACACGTCCCTGAAGAGGTTAGTTTCATTTCATATTAATATCGGCAGCATGGGCTAAATCACATAAATAAGTCACAATGCTATATTCCTAAAATACTATATGTAGATGCTAAATATTAGCATGTACGATGTTAATTTTTATGTAAGACGATACAAAAACTTAGAAATTTGTTAAAATATGGATGAATAAACAGGTATTAGGAAATTTATGCAAATTTATAACACTAGCGAAGAGAGACGTTGCTTTAGTACCGTTTTTCACAATGTTGTACAATCATCTAGAATAATATCCACCATTTTGTTTTTATGTTCAATAAACATCACCGCGGTAAAAACACATTATACTATTAAGTAATCCATGCTTATATCATCGAAAAGAATAAGAAAATCGGTATAGTAAAATAAAAAAGTCGTCCGTAACATGTTTCATTATTATTGTAAAAATGTATAAAAAAAATATATCAAATAACGATATATTAACAGGCAAGTCACAAATAAAAATGACGGAAATTTCGTATAAAATAAACAATAAAACGACTCAAGTACTTTATTTATCAAAACACTTTTATGAATGGCATTGAAATCGATTATCAGTAAATATCAACCATTACGAGGTGTCAATATCCCAGATAGGGAAAGATAAGAATTAATCGAGATAATTTTTGTCGTCCCAAGCATCTGGAAGCCGGATAGGAACCTTCGCGATCCACGACGTGTATATCTCGAGTTGACAATCTGGCCTGCAACGTGAACATTAAAATAACACCAATAAACATTATTATGTACATATAAATCTAAAATATATTTAATTCGCCCCTCATACATAATCCTAGATTACATAAGTGATTATTATATAATGTTTCTGAGCCAATACAGATTAGAGTGTACAAATAGTAGATCGATCTCAATGTTTACTAATCAGCTTCTAATAATGTAGGTGCCGATAACTCAATAAATTGCGTAACATCCAAAGGAATCTGATTCAGAATCTGAATATATAAATATCATAAAAATCACAAACTTGGCGGCCAGCCATCCGATAATTCCCGATGATGTGGTGGGCACTGGTTTTAATGATTTCGTGGATTCCAATTTGCCCATGACATGTGGCAAAACAGCGGCCGCCTCTTGACGAATAGCATCCGCCTCGCTTTGCGCCAATCTATATTATTTAACACTATATTATAAACTAGCTGTGCCTCACGACTTCATTCGCGCGGAATATATTTTTTTAAACAAAAATAGACATTTTATAATAATAACATCAGTTATCCGTTTGTGAAAGTCCTATTAAAATCGGCCCAGCCGTTTTAAAATTAGCCGTAACAAATAGACAGACAAACAGATAGACAAAAATTAAAAAATATATATATATTTTTTTTAATTACCGAGTATACTTTTATACGTATTTAGTGAAAGCTGTTAACTTGGAATTACAAACGGACACTTCAATTTTATTTATATGTATATACTTCGTTATTGTTAGATTTTAGAATTAAGTAAATTTTTATTTAATCTATTAGTCATAGCGTGGGCAAACAACTTATGATATTTGACATTGATTTGGCATAAAAATTTCAAGATCTCTAAGCTTCTGGAACTAATGCATTTCAACACAACGAATACGTGTTCTTATATCATATCGTATAAAGACTAAATTACTAATACTTTCTTATACTAAATGTATCTATTATGTAAATTGATTTGTAGAAGATAAATCGATTATTTTGTTATATCTTTTCTAATTTATAAATATTAAACAAATATGAGTCATAAGTCTTTAAATAAATAAATTGAAAAAACTTATATCCTGTTACGAAGCAATTAAAATGAAGTCTTTAGTTTTTTTCATATATATCATATATATAGTGAACCATCTTTCTTAAAGGCGCGTCGCTCTTCTGTTTTATAAGCACTTGATAAGATTACTTATCATTTACGTAATAAAAAAATTGTCATATTAAAAATATTTCTTTAAAAAAGTATATATTCAAATAATAAACAATTCATGTTAAAAAATTTAAAGTATTCAAACACAATTGTAACAAATTAATTGTTATTTAAAACAGATTGTGACATACCTATATATAAACGTAATTTCTTTATCTATACATATATATAAAATTTTACTGTCTGTTTGTGATTTAACAGCTTTTCACTGAATACATATGAAAATATATCAGGTACCTACCAACAAAAAAATCTGTCTTTCTGTCTGTTTTTCCGGCTAATCTCTGAAACGGATGGATTTATTTTAACAGGACTTTCACTGACAGATAGCCGATTTAACAAGGAGTAATTAATTTTTATTGGAAAAAACATATTCCGCAAACAGAGTCGCGGGCACAGCTAGTCATATAATAAGTGCAGTGGGTATTGCGCATTGTAGGAAATTACGACTTTTTTAATAAATATATTTCCTTGTATAGAAATTGTTCACATGTGATATTAACAAACAGGTTATTTACGTAACATATTAGTTGATTATTATATGTTACGTTTATGACAAATATCTAAAATCACCGTCGGGGGTGAAAGGCGAAGTTATTAAACGATTCTCGCAATATTATAATCATTTCGTCTTTCAACATTGTTATCAAATAGAAGTTAATTTATTGCTCTATATTAATTATTCAAGTGATTATCACATTAATATTTATTTATTTATTTTTCAAGTACCTGAAAGTATAGAGTATTTCCAATCTAGTAATATCAGTATAATTTTCTTTACTCATTTATGTTTTATGGGTCGGTAAGAACGCTTATTTGGCTATAGACCTAATCAAATAAACCTTTTATATTTTTATACTTTAGTTTTAGCGTCTAGAATTGTAAAAAATAGACTACTGTTTCTCACTGATACTATACTATACTATTTGTTATAGAACTCTCAACATATACATATATATATTATAAACTTTAATTACAATAATATTGTAGCTGTTTATAAAATGTCTACCGGATTTACGTTTAAAAGAGCTATTAGTTCATACTTTGAAAGTTTCTGTCATTTCTTATTATTTTTAAATAACGTTATTTCAGTAGACCGAGCCATGAATAATTTTATTTAAATTATAGAATACAATGTTTTGGAGCCCGGAGTCTCACTTTCTTTCATCCAGTAACCAGCTCCATCGTTCCACCCACTGCTTCCTGCAGTTATCCGCCTTCTTCCACTGCGCACGGGACTGGAATGCCTCCGTGTTCGGATCATACTTAGGAACTCCCAGATCCTTCGCCATTACCTTAAAATTATATAAATCAATTAAAAACTATTTAAAAAACCCAGAAACCCAAATCCAATTAAGATAACATTTATTACCAAGCAATTGTGTTATCAAGATTGTTATAAATATATATGAGTTACCATTGAACTATAGATATAAATAAACTAAATTTTATTGTATGTTACATTAATTTGTTACACGTGAGAATATACTGTATAAGTGACCAAGTCCGTCTGTATAATTGAGCACGATTATAATATTATTAACAATTTTAGAAAACAACAATTATATAATTTGAATCACTTTTTATACTATCGTATATTTAATAAGTTCCTGTTCTAGTGTACTTATTTAACATTAAAGTATGTGATATATAATTGGGAATTACACTAACAATTAGAGATTGTCTGACAATTTCCAATTACAATACGATCAGAAAGCAATACCGATTACCGCAAAGGGATCCTAGAGTCACAAACAGTTAAGTGGGACGGCATCACAAAGAATGTTAAGTAGCTTCCGACCGATACGGAAACACAATAAGTATAAAACTTTAGGTTTAAATGTATAAAGTGGGTCGATTAGAAAGTATTCGATTAATAAGAGAATTGCATTTTTGGTACGGACTGATTTGTCATTGTTAAACGCAAATCAAGATACGTAATAGCGACCTTCATCTTGGCAGCGCCGCGTTTGATCTGTAACTAGCTTTTACCAGTAACTTTGTCTACCTCCCCTTCCCATCTTTGGATTTTATCGTGATAATTTTCTCGATGACGATTTATATGATAACTTAGCTAATATCACACCGAATTAAATTAAATCTGTTTCTTCCTTTTGCTTTTTTTTATTGTGTTTGCTCTTGAAAATAGAAGAGCTTTGGAAAAAAAAAGTATTCTATATGTTGGCCGAGGCAGTAAGTCTTAACCACCTAATTTCATCAAAACCGTCGAATAGTTTTAGTTTACTGCCCGAATGAACCAACAGACATCTAAAATTTCTAATGCGCTTATTGATTTCAGTAATACGTATTCGTTTAAAGAGATTATACAAGATGAAATCAATTTATCCGTGCATATATAATTGTATATAAAGATATAGATACAAATACACGGATGTACTCATTAATTCCGTGGATGCGTTCAGTAATCTTATCATACATACATTTGTGTTAAATATTCCTGAATGAAAAAGAAAAAGATTATTTATTACCTATATTATATTCACATAAAGCTTCAGTAATCACTTTTCAATGCAATCAAATACTTTTCCGTTGTAAAAAATGTATAAACTCGTGATTTTATTATATGTCATTTAACTGTCAGAATAAGAAAAAAGGTTTTATTGTGTAAATAAAATAAAATAATATAAAATATATAAATAGGTTCTAAAGTATTATTTTATAAGTAGCAAGAATTTAATATAATTTTTGAAGCGAAGTAACTGTATTAAATACATTATGCAGTTCCCTCCTTTAGCTAACAGAGTAAATTTGCGATCAGAGCTGACACAGCGATCAATAACTAGTTCACCTTTGACATCAAATACGTAGAATTTAGTTTACATACGTTTTTAAAATCTTATGTTATATTATTTCGTCTTACGTATCGTATCTTGATATAATTAAATAATATAGTGTTAAATTAGTTGATGATTTTATAATTAAGATATAATTATTTTTGAATAAAAGTAAAATGTGATTTAATAAAATAATCACAAAATATTATGAACTAAAGACAAGTTTGTATATATATTTTATATGTGTGTGAATTCTTTGACACGTGTCTTATTTGCAGGGTATCATTCGGCAGCTCCAAAGGGTCCATGGTGGAGACGCTGATCTACGAGAGCCCTCTCCAGGAGGAGCCGGAGAGCAGCCCGCCTCCCAAGTTTCAGGAGACATCATTCCCATATACGCCCGTTGAAGACGAGTACGTTATATTCTTTTGAGTATGTTTTATTTATTTATATCATTGGCGAAATTGCGAAATGCATTTTATTGTTTTATTATTTTTTTTTAAACAAACAAAATGCACTTTTTAAATTATATTTAAAAAGTGCAAGATAAATATAAGTTAAATCGCCGCACACGCACCCATAAGTCATGTTTAGTAAGTATAATATTTAATATTCTTATTAAAAGTCAACATTTAAAATAAGCACTAAATAGCATTTGTCGATAATCTCAATGATACGATAAAAAATGTAGTCTACTACTAGTACTACCACTTACTACTACTGCTAGTACTCCTAGATGTCAGAAGTCAGAGGGCCTGTTAATCTCTATTAAAACAGTCCCGACCAATTTGTATATTAATTAATAGAACTAGTATACAGAGTATACAGTATACTTGCATCACTCACATCAAAAGGAAGACATTATTTCAGTAAGTCATAAAGAAATCGAGTGAATAAACGGAGGAAAAGCAGTGTTCAAAATTATTTGAATCTAAATTAAAAAATATAAGTTCCAATCCTTTACTTTTCAATTCGTACATATGAATAAAATACAGGACGAAATTGAGTCCCCCACATTATTACAATAAACAGCGACAAGGTGAGTCGAACATAATATATTATTTCAGTGATGCTTCCGAACATTCTAGAAGTATTTATAGAGGAAAAATATTCATAGTGTATCTATATATATCTGCAAATCTGCAAATCATCTAATAACGCATCAAAAAGTTAATCACGTTGTATATTAGGTAATTTCTTTCGAGTTACAGAATAGATAATATCCTGTTGTTAAACGAATTAAGTGAGTAATACGAGATAAAAACAATTTTACCGCGCAAATTAATACTATTATTTATTTTATTTTAACGTTATCAAATGAAAATTGCATGTATATCATTATCAGGTCAAGGTAAAAGCAATAAAGATATTAAGAACCTCGTGTTATGGATAATAAATCTGCCCAAGGATACTATTTCAGGAACATAAAATACAATGTTATATTTAAATGAAAACAAATAAATAATTCAGATTATTAACTTTAAGTTGGTACCCCCGTGACTTTATGTCACTTGCAATACTGATATTAATGTGAAATGGGTAAGTTTACAATTTTATACATCGTATATCTATTAAAAGAAATTAACGCCAAAAGTTTACCATGTACTTTTGTTGGGGGGGGGGGGGAGAGGTATAAAATCAGCTTATTCTTTCTTATTGAATTTTGAAAAATAAGTAAACGAAAAAACGAGCGCCGCCATTGGTACTCCACGCGAACGGAGTCGCGGGCCACAACCAGTAACGTATGTATTGGCACGAGTTTATAAATAAAGTAACATAAGATATTTGTGTTTTTATTGTTTTTTTACAAATAAAAAAAGCAATTAATACGTTTTTTTTTCTAAACAAATGAGTAACTGAAACGAGTCAGAGCAACGTCTCTTTTTATAAACATTGAATAAACATTAACATTGCTTGTATAACATATTTTTTGTTTATTTATTTATTTGTTTATTTATTTATGTAACATTAATATACAGAAATATATGCAATGAAAAAAAAGTGTTGAAAGGAACATGTGTGTCATTTGATTTTATTTTTATTTATTAAACTTTTATTTCAATTCTTAAAAAATCACGACTTTTGGTAGCTTTTGTTTATAAAAACATTTAGAAATGTTCTTTTCCTCAAAAATTACAATATTTTTAAAAAGTTAACAGTTCTTATAACGTAATATTTAAAAAAAAAGTATAAATGTGTCTCACTCTTATTTATAGAACTACAAGTAACGGGATAACGGGGTTTAAAATTTTTGACTCCTATCTCTACTTATGAGAATTTATCTACACCAAGTTCACGGAACACATTAACTTAGTTTACACAACCGTTGTGACGCAATTATAACCACTTTTGGTTAATAAAAATCATAAAACCTTTTTATATTTTGAAAGTTGTCTGATGTAAGGGAAATAAAAAGGTTTTATATATATATATTTATATTTTTGCTAATTGCTCCGTACATTTTAATTATACCTATTGTAAATTAAAATTTAGGACACCTTTGTCGCCAGAATAAAATGTTATTTAATAATAAATAGACTAAGAAGTCATAAAAGTATGTAGATAAAATAATAAGGGTCATACAAATTAAAATAAAGTCGAGAGAAGACACTAATGTTCTGCGTTACAGGAAAGCCGCAGTCGTTGAGACCTTGTTAGGTTGTCTTTCCAGAGAGCATACAAATTGGCAGTTATTACGCTCTACTGGAATTATAAAAGGTGTAGTGTAAATGTCATGTTCTTGTTGTAACAAGTAATGTAAGTAAAGTTGTATAATTAATATTATGATAATCATACAAACTGTTAATTTAAAATTTTTAGGACTTATGTCTATTATGGTATTTGCCTATCCCCTAAATTTGACACGTTGACAATTTTTATTTTATAACTTGAATGCTTCAGGACACAAGCCTGAATACTCAAAAACAGATAACACAAATTTATTAAAATGACCGCGGAAAAACATTATTTGACATAGTAATAATCTTTATTGAGATATATTATATATGGCACTAACTATAAATTAAAATTGGTATTTTAATTATGCCATGTGTGAAATACACAACACCAAAATTTTAGTTTTAATGTATAACATTTTAGTCTATTTATTTGGTAGTCCGATTATTCGCGCAATAAATTCGTTATTGCCGAGTTTAATTAAATGTGGTGGCGTAAAAGCTTCCGAGATAAGACCGATTCAATAAGATCCATTTTATGAAAAATGTATAACTTCAATTGGGAGAAAATAAATATTGTTTTTAGCTAAAATGAAAAACTAGGAATTTGTCAATATTTTATTTAGTGAGAGATGTCTCATTCCTGAGATTCACCGTGCTTATTTGTCCTCGGATAATAGCTAGTAACGATGTAGTGTAAACTGTAAATTGTGATACGACTCGACAGAACTCTGATTGTCCTTTTCACTCTGACCTCTGTATAACTTGTATGAGTGAGTACATACTCAGTAAATAGGCGCGGTATGGTGTTAGTGCTGCACCGTGTCTGTAGTTTAATAGATTTAATCGGAACTTGGTATAGTAGAATCGATACTAAATTAAATGAATAATAAACTACGTATTATAATATTAGTTATTGCCTGACATAGCCTATCAGAGCAACTCGATTATTTTTATAATTATTCGATTTCTCGCAACTTTTGTGTGTCGATTATCATCTTTTTTTGACATTTCTACAAGTTCGTCACTTGTCAACCAGGTTTAGCGCGTATTCGATTTATTTTAACTCATTGGATTTTTCTATTGGTATAAATGTTTTTTTTTAATCCAGTCCGTAATGATAATTAAATGTTATGAATGTTTGTCCTTTATTTTAAATCTTTTACAAATATATATATTTTTTAAATAATGTTACATTCTAAATAAGTAATTTCCGTTCCTAATTATGTACTTTAATACTTTTGTAATGAATCGTTCGATCACGTACAATATGCTGCAATAATTAAATAACTATTAGCAATAAACAATATATACCGTTAACAATAAACGACGATAGATTAACAGCTAGTATGCCATGGGAAGTATTATAAGTATTTCGATAAAAATAATCGATATCGAATGAAAGTCGTGAATCGTGTTCGTGAATGATAAGGACGTCACTACGTTGGCACGAATCGCACTGAATGCTGATTGCTCCTCCCGCTTCGCTCCATTCGCTACGGCCGCGCGCGACCGCGACTTCCGAGATCGATGTTGTGAACGCAGTGAAACTGTTCTTTGTAAAGCGCCGAACGAATTTTGTACCATAAATTGGGCTAATGTTTTAAATTGTTCTGTAATTGCAATCTTCCTAGTAGTCAGTGAATTCAATGTTAGTGAACACCGGTTATATTTGTGAATCGTGAGGTATGTTATTTACAAGTTAATCATTCCTATTATGCTGCGCACTATAATTCATGAATACAATCTAACAACATTGTAATATAAACATTATTTTGATTTCATCCTGATTCACACCGTTTTTCTGGATATTCAAAAAGTGTGATATAGAATCTCGAATCTGCGAATTTTGTGTTGAGAATTCGGCCCGAATGACGTCATTAGGACTGAATTAAGAACATAAAACGACTTTTAATTCTATACAGCAATGTGTAACTCAAGGTCACAATTCAACATGTATATGAAAAGTAAACATAGATTGGCAAACACTAGGATCTTCTATTTATAATGCCACTATCACCGATCATAATCCTAAATTGAGGACCCGCCCTGTGGCCCAGTACAAGGTCGTGGCGCTAGCGTCATCTCTTACATTGTTATTAATAATATATCAAAGTGGAACAACTTTATAATCATTGGTTTTACTTTAAATACAATAGGTTCATACTCTTGTTCAATACTTTATGTCACCAGAGGTTACATCAAGTTACGACATTCACTATTATTTTCAATGGTAATAATAAATTACTTTTACTTTTTAAACATCCAATACCCAATAACCTTTTTTAAGAGCTATGCCTATATTTATTTGCGATTTTATGGGTTTATAGATATACCAGTTCAATTGTGATGGTAAATGATATGTTAATAATTATTATTAAATAATGACATTATTATAATTTTAAGTTAACTCAAGAAATGTCTTGTTGCTATCTGATACAGTGAATCTGGGAGTTGTTTCAAGATTGTCTGATGTCATAGGTTCATTATAAGAATGACCTTAAATATTTTTAAAACATGTGGGTGCAGCCTTTTTGAGGACAAGTGGAAATTGTGTCATTAACTGTCCAATACAACACCTTTGCAGCTGTGTTTTACACACACTAAGAAATTACTTACAATCACATCAAGTAACAAGATGGGACTGTGGGTGGAGAACAGTCATCCACTATTAAAAGAAGACAATTTTAAATTAGCATTTAAATTAACATATTATAGATGTGTGCTCGCTTTTGTGTCGTGAATGCAAAGCAAATGTTACATAACATTGTTTATGCGAAATGATAATATTGTAGTGAGTGTTGAAAAATAACTTTTATCTCAGAAATCTTTCTTAAACATTAGCATTCATCATACAAAGATCTGACAATCATTCAAATGTTTTGTATTAAATAACTACACTTATAATATAATCCCTATTTATTTATTAACTATAGCTATTGCGAAAATCACCATGGCAAGGCAAAGTATCATTATCTCTCCGAATAAGGATGTTATTAATTTTAAATATGGTGCTTACAGGTCGGAGCGATCTAAGGTCCGTGTGTCATTCTACCAGGGGGTCCGGCCACAGTGTCTATCACCTCCTCCATCTCAGGACTTGCATATCCTCTACGCAGACCAGCTCTCTGCTGCTGCTGCAAATATTGACATGGCAGAACACACAATGTACAATAGACAAATTAGGTAAGCATCTTATAGAAAATAGTTTGATTATATTAACAAGAAACAAAATCTGGTTAAATTATATTGAGGAACAGATATGGCTTTTCAAACTAATTGAATTTATTTAATGCTTAAAAATTTATAGATAACATAAGCAACAATACTATTAAAGTTTTATAGTTGATGACATAATCCATTTAAAAATCTACCCAGTAGCCAGCGATGTCATCAATTCTAATGTAGACCATTGTTGCATGCACTGACCTTGTGTGCAACACAATAACCATGTACATCATTATACACCTGGATTAATATCTTATCAGGAACATCCATATTAAGTATACGTACCATGTATTGTAATGCTGTGTATTTTAGCATAGGATACTAGTAAAAATGCTTGTAATACTAACTACATTTATTTGTTTCAGTACTGAAAGCGGATGGGACAATCCATTTCGCCCAGATGGTGATCTTAGTCGCGAGGCAGATGAGATCGTCTCGCTGATTAAGGGAGGTAAACCGATCACACCAACACCACCCATTGGGAACCAGACTCCAATCTGCGATGAGAAGGAAGAGAAAGTGCAGGCAAACAATGTTAATGTAAATATATATATTTTTATATTATTATTTCGAATAATAACATATTTAACAATATAAAAAATAAAACAATTATAATATATAGGCCAGTCCCCCTGCATCACCGCAGACGAAGGTGGCAAGTCCATTGCTGCAGAGCACTCCGAAGGCTGCAAACGGTACCAAGAACGGCGGGGTAGGTGAAGTGCGGCCTGGCCAAGTGGAAGTGCAGCGCTCCATGCCTCAGGAGCCGTTGCAGCCGGAACACGTCACCCTTAAGAAGAAACCGAAGTGCAAATGCTGCGTCATCCAGTAAATGTAACACCACAACCAACACCATCACACGCCGGTAACATTAGCTTTCTGTAACCAGCATATCCCAATTATGATGATTACTCGGTGCTATATCATTTATATCACAAGAAGTACCTAAAGTCATGATGTTCATCCAGAATGCCTATGTGTTCATTCTTACATATAATTTTGCATTACAAGTCTGGCCCGTACTTTGCATACTTCTATAATTATATGCTTATCATTTTTTTATTATCATTCACGGTTGCTTTTGGATGCAATCATTTTGTTTTGTTATTATTTTGTTTTATAAGTACTTTTTAACATTTATATTATTTGTGAGAGGGTACAAACTTTTATTATTTGACTAGTCCGGTGACGTAAATGGTACTGTTTTAGAGTATTTAAAGCTATTTTGATTTTTAAGTTACAAGAGCCCATACAGTATTTAATTAAATTTATGAGCCTTGATTACTATGATAAGTGAATCTCACTAAAAATTACTCCTGTATCAATTAAAAGAGCTACCAAGGAGAGAGATATATGATATATTGAGAGAAGAATATTACATTATTTACTGAAAATTGATTCCAATATCATATATTTAATTAGAAATTACATTCATTATCAGAACCAAAAGTGAATTTATTTAGAAAAGGACACTAATAATTTTATTTTTAATACTGTTGATAAGTTAAACCTTTTTTATTTAAATGTATATTTTTATATATTTATTTATAAATAAGTATTATAACTATTAAAGAATTACTAGTTTTTGAAGATCAATAACAGTAGATGCATGATTTCTGGGATACTGTCAGTTGTTATGAAGGAATAACTGGCTGAAAGCAGTAATGATCTCTTTTGTTTGGTTCTATGGTCTATAGAAATATATACCTACGGTGTTGGAATTAAGACTGCTTATTCAATAATGATACCAAAAGCCTCCATAGTACTTGAGAGTAGCCCATACAAGTACATACACCGATACATTAGTAGCCCCCATTTAGCTACTTGCTTGCGTCCAGTACATTATTTATGATATGTAAATAATATTTATATGTAATTAATAATAAAGTTTTCAATATCTCTGTATATGTATCTCTAGAAATGTATTCTGTTAATAATAGTATTGTTTGTGTTATTTTATATAAGACATGTTGCCAAGTAGGGTGCTTGTAAATCCTTAACTGGTTAGTGACAAAATAACGGATATTTTTTTTTCTGAACTCCTACGTGTAGAAGGCTTTTAAGGCTTAGGCTACATTTCCTATTTGTAATTTTGTTTGAATACATTTTTTTTACAAATTTGATAGTTAATTGTAACAATAGTGCTATAGTAGAATTAAAGTCTACTTACAGATAGATAGAAATGTTCTGATAATCAAGACGGTATATAAAGGAAGGGAGAAGTAAAAAATTTTAAAATAAATTAATGAAAATTGTAAAAAAATGTGACTAGCTTCTCATTTGAGTGGATGTTTCCTTAAGTAGATAGGTTAATAGAATGGTAATATTTAAGACAATTTTTAATTATTCAGTTATTTGTTATTGATGGTTATTTAAAAATAAATTATTTTGAATTTTCAATAGATTTTGTATCTAGTTGTAAGCGGCAGTGAAATAGAGGCAGACCGTCGGTGTAAACAATGTTTTACAAATACTTTGGATAACTACTGAATATATCAAAAAATATTTGCCTGTATGTGGAAGCTTGGAAGTGGGAATCTATATCAATTTGATAGTCAAAATATTGCTTGTTAGAATCACTCATTTGGCTCGTAGTGCTTATCGGTGTTAAAGGCATTAAAATATAATTTTAAACAAATCCATGTTAACACTAACTACCAGTTATTACTGCACTAGCTATTAGATCAGTTAGTTATAAAAACATGTTAGTTTCCGACCTCTCCCGGTAAATAAATACATTGATGTCATTTATATAATAGTTATATATGTTTGTGTATATATATATATATATATATATATATATATATATATATGCTTTGACTATATCTTTAGTAGTGTCTTTATTAATCTCACTACAAGCTTTTATTTAATTTTTATATAAATTAATACTTATTTTTTTTAATAAAGTAAACTTTATTTATTATTAGTTTTTGTCTTGATATCCAATATGGTGTATTATATATATTTTTTTATTCTTTTCATACATGAATAAAGTTTTGACAGCAGTTTATTTAAAATTGCAACCTAAACTAACCAACTAACTATCCTAAAGCTAAAGCAGACGGTACAATGTTAAATTGAATAAAAGCTTGTTTTAAATAGTTTTAGTTTTATATTTATTTTAATTTAAGGATATTTAGTTTAATGCTTGTTAACTGTTATTTTTATTTTTATATATTTACATCATTCTACTTCTAAGTGCATCTCTATGGGCACAAAATTTCGGTCATAATTTCAATATGTATGTAAATTGATTAAACGGGAGCAGACAGTCTTATATATAAAGTATTCAATATTGGTGCTGTTTTTGCTATTAACGTATTCGTTCCCGTAGTAATATTGGGCCAAACGTCATTTTATAACATACCCCTAAATGTCGAAGCTCCCATCTTTTAATTTCTATATTGGTTGGTAAAAATGAAGCTCTCAGGTTTAAGAGTACGAAAGACATGGTAATATCTATAAGTGAATATATTCGCCTATAATTGAAGAAAAATTTATACAAGCTGTCATGACTTTGAAATCGCAAGTCCCCAATTACTTGCATATCGAGGCACTTCCATATGGGGTTTGGACGCTGACACTATAAACCAGTAGGAAGTACGCGATAGGTCAGTCTGTCTGGACGGTGCGAGCATGCTCCCTTAGTTCGGCAATACATGATTTATGTACTGAGATTAATAAAGTATTTATCGAGATTTGCGTTATCCATATGTTCCTTGATAATGTTTTTTATTTGTTAATAAAATACTGTCATTAGGGTTCTATATAACGATAAAACGACGGCTTGCTTCATTTTTGAAAGAATAGTTGAATTTTACTTTACGAAATTAAGACCTAAAATTAAGTATATCTTGTTTCCAATATTTTACAATGATTAGATGTGTAATAGAAGAACTAAATTTAAAATGACATTATATTTGTATAAAATATTTACTTTCTATTATTATTATCAATCAATGAATATGTACAAATCGATTACATTGTAATTATTTATATTAAATCTTTAAATGCAGATTACTTTTTTATTTGCTAAATCCCTATTATCCTTACGATACGATACGACGCGACTTAGTAATCAGCTGCAATCTACAATATATTATATAAGTGGTATTAAATTAATGTTTTAAAAATATCAAAGAAATTGTAGTACAAAATGTTTATTTTAAGACTCACTTGGTATTGCATATAAGTTATAAAAAGATAATTTATGTTATTCAGTATCGTATTTCGTAAAACATTACACAATTACGTTCTCACATCTCGTGTTCGTGACCCACATACGAGTACTATACCTCTATACCTGTTCCTTACAAAGCTTGCAAAGCGACTTACCGAGGACTGGGAGTTGTTTAAAAAATTTATATTACTTTTTCAACCTTTTTTTATATACAGCTCATAATAAAATAATATTTATTAATAATGGTTCAAATGAATTTTTATTCGCTCGTTTTATGTTCTTAGTAATGTATAAATTATATTACAAGAGGTATAAAATTTTGCTTTTAGATATTTTATTAATAACTGTTATTACTCTTTAACTTTTTTACTCAAATATTTTTTTAATTTCTATATGTGCTTCTACTTTGATCATTAAATTGCTTGGTATTTTCTAGCAATTGCTTAAGACAGATATAAAAATGTTATAAATAACAACGAAAAATAATTGATTTATCTTCTATAACTTCAGTACTTTATTAACACCGACACACATACACACACAGACGCACGTACCCACACACACACCTATTACTATGTAGAGAGAATATTTGAAAACACCCACACCATACCCCCTCCCGAATAATAACACGGACACTTCACTAAAATTATAATATATTTATAACAAAAATAAAGAACAGTATTCAAATTATTGGATATAAAGTTTTGTCTAAAGATTTCATAGCTATAGTTAACCTACACTTAAATAACTAAATGATATCAGTCACTTTTTGAAAAATGGCAAATATGAACTCATTAATGTCATGTTATATCATTGGTGATGACCTTGATGGTACTGATGATTGATATTATATAATTCTGGTCCAAATGGAATTTTATATTTTCGGTTACATTGGCCATAAAATGGTAACTAATATACAGAGAGCCGACTTTTCAAACTTCATACATAATGTTCGGAAAATATATTTGATGTTCAGATAGTTTTTTTACAGAATATGTAAAATAAATATAAAATTAGTAAAATAATTTGTAGGTAGTTTTTTAGAGTTGAAAAATCGGCACTAAAGTTAAAGTCTAAACTAATACTTATTAGAAACTAGACTAATGTGTATATAATTTTTATATTAATTATTATAGTTTAAGAGTAAAAATAAAGTATACCTTTTTTTGTAAATTAGAATTAACGTTATTTACTAAAAAAATAATAGTATTATTAAATTTATATAAAAAAATAAATTCGATTTAGCGTTTTATGTATAACAAAATATAGGGGTCTTATAGCAGTCTTAAGAGCAATTTTTTTTTATTTATTTTTATATTTCAAATCAATATTAAACTTTATATGTACTTGTCCAAAACGAAAGATAAAATAATATATATATATATGAATAGAACTAAATATCTTAATGATACGTAGAAAACTTTAAATAATATTAATTTAATTATATAATTGAACTGTTAGATATTTCGAGGGCCTTATTGAGTATCAACGAGACATCCATTGGTGGAAAATTTTGGAGCAGTTTCACGTTTGATGCAAAATCACCGTCCAGTATGTTGTCTCTTACAAGTCTGAAAAGAGAAGTAGTAGTGTTTTTATTAAATGTTTATATTTTTGTAAGATTCAACCTGAATCTAAGTAACTAACTAACAAACTAACTGATGTTAGAGAACTGAGTTTCTGAGTTTTTAAAAATATATATTATTATCTGTGTTTTGACAAGTTCTGGTATGATAATTCTGAATTTATATTATATAATTGAAAATATTTGAAGTGACTTCTGAATATACAAATTTATTGTCCATGGATATTGTTAATGTTTTTATACTTTTGTGATATTTTTTATTATTTAAGTATGATTTACTGCTAATAAAAGATAAATACTTACAAAATCATGGCACAGCAGATATATATGAGAAAGTCAAATCTTTGTGTGTCTGCGAACAGGGAATCCCATATTCTTTCTACATCTGGTAAAGAAAATTCTTGGGACAGCAGCAATGTCAGCCATCTGGAAGAAATGAATGAGTGTTATAATCACAACTACAAATATTATATAAAATTTGTTAAATAATAATTAGGTTAGGTTTAAAGAATTTATTCTCAAAAAGACAGATTCACTTACATAAAGTAATAATTCAAATTCAAAATTCAATTAAGTTTTACACCTGTTTTAACAATTTTTATTAGTCAGTGCGAGTTAAATTTGCAATGGTAACAACATATATGACCTAGTTTATAAAGAGGTGTAATCAGAGTTACCTTCTTTTTCATATTTATTTTTATATTTGTAGCTTTAATTCTTGTAGGTAGGTAAAAAATCGGCTATAAGGCCATGTAGCATAAAAACCTTGTGATTTTAGGAATGTGTAATTTGAATTATTTAATACAATATTATGACTCACAGGACCCAATATCAAATAATATGGTATATATTTATATACCATATTCACTTATATAATCACATCATCTAGTATTGTTATTAAAATCATGCCATAAATAATTAATTACCTGCATTCATCCAACAAATACTGTTCGTATGTGTCTGTGGTTGTGTGTGTTTGTGTGAGTGTGTATGTATGTTTACCTGAAGCTATAATACTGTGGCCTGAGCTCCTGCTTCGCGAGGCGGTCCCACACGGGGCGGTCGTGCTTCTTGACGCAGTCGCTCAGTTTGGACATCATGTAGTTGATACCGCTCTCCGTCTCGTCCAGGGTACGGATGAAGAAGTCCCGTATCTCAGCCATCAGGTTAGTGAAGCAGAAGAAGCAGTCGGATTCTGCGTGCTCTGGAAAATATATTTAGTATATGATAAATAAAATTATATTATATTTTTATCTATATTTATTAAAAAGATAGTTTTCGCTTAGCAATATTACAATAATAACATAAAATATTAATAATTTATATAGCATACTAGCTGTTGCCCGCGACTGTTACTGTTACTTCATACATATTTTACATCAATTAAAATATCAGATTATAGATGGCGGTGTTACCATCTATAAATGTTTTAAATAATGAAAACCTTCATCTAGAAAAAAACTTTAAAAACGCATTAAACCAAAAAAATATATATTCCTCGAGACAAAAATTCTTATTTTTTAAGGTGAATCAAACAAAAGATATACAACATTTTATTGAAATCAGTTAAGTAAATAAACGAAGTGACACGGGATTTATAAATGCAAAGATATGTATGTATCATCCTACGCCTTCGCACCACTTTACAATATTAATTCACGCATCTGACAATGTATAATGTTAATTGGACACAATTGAAGCAGCGATAGCGGTCAGCGGGTCAATATTGCATTCATGGTATGTTCAAATGCAATTAATTGATAAGAATATTCCTTCGCAAAGAGAATCATCGCCTTATAATTATAATACATAAATATAATTTTATTAAGCGGAAACTTCTAGAACTCACTACTATATTCGACATCGGGGTCTGACGCAAAGGTGTGGTATATGGGTCCGATGATCTCGTTCATCCCTTGGACGTATCCCTGTCCGGGGTTCAGCTTCGCGTATAGGAACAGCATCCGCTCCACCACCTCCCAGTGAGCCTCGCACCCTTCTTTCAATGGCGTGTAGTCCCCGCTTGTTAGGCCGTCCGAGCGACGGATCTCGTTGCTCAGCTGTAATATATATATATGAAATTGAAGTGTCTGTTTGTGAAAGTATAACAATACATAACAAAAACATTTTTTATTTATTTTGTTTATTCCAGCTAATCTTTAAAATAGCTGTGGGCTTTTTTAATATGACTTTTAGTCTACTTCGATTTTAAAGACATCGATGCCATAATATGATCTTCCAATGCCATAATGATTAATTTGAAAATATCATATGTTTTGTAACATAAAACAAATTGTCCAAAATTTATCCAAAATAACAATATTATTAGTATATAAAAATATATATTAAATTTGAATATTATTGATTGAAATATCATCCTAAATTTGATAAATAACAACTATTATGTTTTATTGTACCTTAGCAACACCGAGGCCTCTTCTTTCCAAAGTAGAATACTTTAGAACAGATTGTTCAACTCGCTTGTGGAGACGTTTCACACCGTTGCTATTCACTATCTATTAACAAAGAAATCAACAATCAATTAAAACCATAATTAAACAAACTTATTATATTAAAATTAATTAATTACTTCTGGACAGGGGTACTCGGTGGCAGATTGGAAGAAGGAGATATCTGGACACAATCTCCTCACATCCTTATCAATTTGCAGAAGAACTTCATTATCCTTGAAGTAAGTGCTCCAAGAGCTATCCGGACTTATGTTCAAGGGATGGTCGCTTGGACCACCTGGAGATACTATTATCTCATCTGAAAGTAAAATAAAAGATTGTAGATTACAAGAATTCTTATGCAAAATATAATAAATCAAATACACAATCAAAAGTCAAAACAAACAGGACCTGAACCTACAGGATGTGGGAGTTGGTCTTTGTCGCTCTGATAACTGAGCTATAATGTCTATACTTAACCTAACAGATATTTTAATATAAAATGTAAAACTCATCAACGTATTATGCCTAAAAAAGTTATTTCATTGATGGATATAGTGTAGAAATGAATCATATACCAATAAATTGTTGATATAGCTGTCTTTTTTTCACAAGTGTAGACTCCCAGGAATCTTTTTCTGTGGGTATGTAATGGAGAAGAATCTTCCAAACAAGTGAGCGTAGTCCTTTTTCTTCAGGCACGCCTATGAAATATGTTAAAAAATTGTAATGACTTCATTAATTATCTCATGTAATCTATTTATTATTTTAATTACCATTAAAAGCCAATTTTTGTAGCTGTCCAATATCAATAACATCTTGATTTAAAACGTCTTCAAATAATTTAATTCTGTAAGGAAGAAAACCTTGTTTACATATCAATGTCGTTTAAAATGAACGACTCGACCGTATTTACATATTATCATATACATTTAAAACCAGTATTCCAACATAATATTAAATATATATTAATTACAACCTTGACAAGATTAAAACTTCACAAAGTTCAATTTAAACATTTAAATATCAAAAAATTTATATAAAATTGTAAATTCAATTATTATTATTGATGATGATTAATAAAAGACTGAACTTTCCAAATACACAAATTCAATGTGACTCAAAGTAGATAAAAATATCTTAATATTTATACCACTTGACTTTTGACTTTAACACAAAAATAAATAAATAAAAAATAAGATAACAAATTCTATATTCTACAAATAAAGAGGACTATTTGAGCGAAGAAATACTTTGTCCAATGATTTCAAACATCTGAATGAGTGTTAAGGGTTGTGCCTAGTGATATACATAAAATTAATTTAGCATTAAATATTTTATAGGTTGATTTTTAAATAATTTAATATAGATATTTGTCATTAAGATAAACAGGATAGATTTGGCTAATATTTGTTGTATTGTATACAAGTTACAAGACATATATTAATAATAAACAAAATAGAATTATTTAGATAGAGAACCATTCTGATTATGGTACCATGATGGTTCTGAGTATGGTGGTGGTATGCAACAATCTAGTATTTATTAATATAGCCATCATGAGGAAAAGGAAAAATGAGAATTTGTCTTTTTTCCTTATAACAATATATATTTACTAAGATATATATTTATTTCTTATGATGGTAGAAGATATTATTTTCCAATTACTGGTATCCTCAGTGATAAATGAAATTGGTGGAGGTGTGCTTCTTAAGCACAAATGTAATAAGTATAAACAAAATACAAATACCACAATTGAAATAATATAATTTTAAGTTATTTAATCTACTTATTTACTTTTGATAGACTCGTTTTCGTTTTAAGTGCCATTGTTTGACTACAACAGTTCTTTTAAGAGCTTATGATTTCATTATTATAACAAAAGTTGTTAGCCTTTAAGAAATAGCTTCACTACAAGACAATAATCAAAATGAATGCAATCTTAGGTCTTTTTAGAGCAATAAGGTAGTCAATGAAATATGTGGATAAAAAATAATACACATTTATGAGATTGTAAATGTGATCTGAGATGTGGTAAAAAGTTTTTTAGTGTTTAGATGACTAATACTGATTCTAATTCAATTTATCATTTCAGCTGTATAAGGTGTGCTTACCATATATGGTTTACATTACATGTTTTAGTTGATATTAGAAAAAAGTTATTTGGATACTAGACTACGTTATAATCTCAAATTTTTGATGAAAATATATAAAAATATTGATGTATAAAACTCTAAAGTGGGCAGGTTACTGCGAAGATATGGAAATAATAAAATGAACTCACCTGGCTTTATGTAAACTCATTTTTTACTCTTTAGATATATATACCTTTTTAAGTAGATAAGTTTGTGTACAAAATTATCTATTTTGTCTATTTTTTTAGACGTCCACAAAACAAGAAAGAGTAAAAAATTGTTCTAACAAAGTAGTTGAATTCTATGAAGTTCAATATTGAAGTTGCTAGATAAATAGAAACTCCAACACGTATTCACAATTGTTATTTGTAGAATCGTCATTCAAGACTCAACATTAATTTGAAGTCCGCCTCTTATTTCTAGTTGTCCTTTAGCATTTGACAATGACATATATCGATAATATTTTCACTCTAGATACGCTTTCAACGCCTGTGTCAAAACAAAAAGGCTAAAGTCAAATGTGGTACTGCTTAATGTAACAAAAACTGTGATGTTGCGAATTTAACAGTAAATGTATGTAAATAAAATAATTTAAGAGGTATTTACAGTTGTGATATATTTTTGTATAAAAATTAAAATTTATTCACACCAAAATCTATGTGTTGTTTCAGCGATGACAAAATACAAAAAATTAATTAGAAATGCATTCGAATTCTAATTAACTTTTTATATTTAGATTTTAGATGCTATTATTTTTTAGTCCACTAGGGTTTAAGAATTATTTGGGTGTATTTTTGTCAGAGTACGGCTACACTTGCAATTATTAATTATTGTAATATTTTATTTTTCAAAAATATAGATATAACCGACAAAAAAGTTTTAGAGTCTAAAAACCAATGTGGATGATAAATGTGACTAAATGGTTCACTTTTTTTATTAAAACTATATTTAAAAAAAATTAACAGTCGAACATATCATAAATAAAAAGGAAAGTGCTAAGTGCTGCCATCTCTTAGTCTTTACAATTATAGTAAATCAGTCCAAAGTGCTTAGCATTTAAATAAATTATTATTTATCAAACATCAAATAGTTAAAAAGTGTAATTAAATGGTTGAGTATTTTTGAGGTTGTTGCGTTTTGACAACTACGTGGCATAATTTGGACTTCTCTCTGCCAACGGACAATGTTTTAGACCCAATAGATGGCAGTAGTCATATGAATATTATGTAATATAAATAAATAACTGACAAAAATAAATAAATTGAAAGTCGTCTGTGTTACTATTATATTATTATATCAGAGAATAAAAATTTTAGAGAAAAAAAATTAGTTCGTTGTTTCGTTTTGGCGTAAAAGTAGAAATAAACAAACACACTTGCAATATTAATTTATATTATTATTTGGGTTTTAATTATCAGGAAAACTTTATATTTAAGTGCAAATGTTGTACAAAAAATAAGGCACTAACGGCCATATACTTTAAGTAAAAAGAGTTTTTTAAAAGTGCATTTCTGGTCCTTATTTAGCAATTGGGTACTTAATAAGGTTCATAATTTAACTACAAGATTTTAGGTGTTGTATATCAGGTAAGATCATATCTTAAAAATGCAATAACTTTAAATTACTTTTCAGTTAGCAGCTTTCGTATAAAAAAACAGATTCACAGATACTAGTGTCGTTGTCCTTATAAAGTCTTATAAAATGTCTATGGGTTGTAGCTCATTTACCTTGCAGTTTTAATTAAAACAAACAAATGTAGTTTAGTGCTATTTTTCATTAACTCCAGTAAATAAAATCGCAAAATAACATACTTACTTACTTACTTAGCTTTACGCCATATCCCTTGCGGGGTAGCCAGAGACGACGGAGCGCCAAAAGCTACGGTCCCTGCATACATCTTTAGCCTCGGCCACGAACATCAACCTCTTCATACATGCCCTCATGCTTTTTACGTGACCTACCTCCAGTATCATAGTTATTGTGTTTTCGAAGGTCACTCGAGGCCTCCTCCCGTCTCTCTTACCGCTCACTTTTAAATAACATTAATCGGACATTTTTAGCGTTCTTAGTCCTTGGACCTCATTAGATATTACATTTCTTTAATAATAGTGTGGACCTTAGCTAAAGATTAAAAGATAAATATTTAAACACGAATATTCACAATATTGTTTCCCTTCGTTTTTATATTTTACTTCGAAACGAATGGGTATATTTATTTTAAAAGTACTTTTTAAACCTAGTACCCTTAGCAAGGTCCGGGCTTTAATTGGAGACAACCAAGTGGATCTTGTTATACAATTTGATATATTCTGAGGAAAACAAAGAAAATCGAGCAATTATTTTAGTTGCTAATACCGTCAACTCATATTTTGACATTATTTTAACAATACTATATCAAATTATTAATTATAAACAGTTTTTAGTCCTCTGCGGGGTATCTGGGGAAGGTCTGCATAGTGTCCGCTTCGGTTTAAATATTAAAGGGGGGAAGTTTTAAAAGATGGATGGCTGGATTATTATTTGGAACCAGCGCTTATTAGGCGAACCTAAGACATGTTTTTTTATCGAAATAATTAATTACCAGATCTTATTACTTACTGTCCGCGAGAAATCTTTATAAATGTTCACATACCTTTACCATATGTTAAAACTTATGCAAAAGTTTAATTAATCAATATTAACAAATTTTGAAATAGTTAAGAATAAAAAAGTGATTTAAAAAGCCGCCAAAAGCATAGTAATATTAATGTTATCCAGCATCGAGACAAATTATTTAAAAAAAAACATACAAAAACAAACATGGAACCAATAACAGCGAATCACAAAGCAGATTAAATTCTATGCATACTCATTTTTAAGGGGATCACTTGATGATTACAAATTGAAGTGCGGTACTCTAAAACAAAAAAGTGGTTTCGTCAAAATATTTTCATAGATTTGAACGGTATAGAATTTAATTTATATCGACATGTGGTGACGATTAACCACAAAGACATACCATTTTAACATACATATGTTTAACTACGTTTTTCGTTAATCGATGAGATTTATTAATGATAATGATGCGTAACCAATCACGGGAAGATACGACCTACATTTGGTGGTTAAGGCTCGAAAATATATTATTAAATGTAATAAGTAATTCAACTATTTTCAACTCATCAAAAGATTTATATATATTTGAACTGTAAACAATAAATTATTTCACTAGTTCAACTGTTGAACTCCGAACTGAACTGAACTGAACTGTTGAGTCCAGCCGTTTTAAAAATTTAGCCGGAACAAAAAGACAGACATTTACCGTTAGTTAGTAAGTACGAAAGTATGAAAGGTCATATATATTTAGGGAAAATCTGTCAATTTGGAGTTACAAACAAACACTTCTATTTTATTTATATTATCTTCTATTTTACTTCTATTTTATTTACTTTCATATCTATACATCTATACATAGATATGAAAGTGTGTTTTCTAAAAATTGAATTGAAACAATTTCCTATTTTCCGTCCGTGAGCTTTCAACAATATCACGAAATGGCGGGCAGGATTCAATTGCAATTTTGCGGACATTTCCTGTAAAATACTCTTCATGTTATCTTTACTTGTACACATAACTATAGTTTTGAATTTCCTTCCGAATTATGTTTCGTAATAAATTAAAATGAAAGTGCCAAGACTTATTTTTAATTAAAAGCAAAGAAGATATTTTAATAACTTTGGATATGGCTGGAGTTTTCAATTAATTAGGGTTGTACAATTAAATATTTTCATTTCACTTTAAACAATTTAAAACTAAATCCTCCTTGTGCGATTTTGTTTTTGTTTTCATACTCCACTCTCATTTCGAACAGTTAGGTATTCACCTACACTAATATTATAATGATGAACTTCTTTGTTTGTTTTATCTGTCGAAATCTGTCGAAATCTGCATTATCAGCTAGTTATATTTTATGCCGATATCAACTCGGGTTCGGCGGAGGAATATAAATATTTGATGAGATTAAATAATAATGTAAAATACTCAACAAATGTGATGATCTTGAATAAACTTGTAGTATTTGAGGTAGTTGGGTTGGGAGAAGGAACAGACGAACTCATTGACAAAGTTTAAAGTAGGTATAGAATAATTCCCTAAATTTCGTAGAAACGGTTACATGATTTCATTTTTCTACACATAAATGACAAACACAATATTCACTTAATGAAATAACAGTAATTACTTACAATTAATTTGTTTCTGTTTAGAGAACACATAAATAATGCTGTTACAAAAATATTTTAGACATTGATTATGAAACAATAGATATATTTTTTATAATAAATAAAGATAAATAAATGAGTCAATGAATGACTGAATTGAATGTATGTTGAATACTAACAATCTTTTAACAAAGCAACTCCGTTGAAAGACGTTATCCATAATGAAATATGGACTCGAGAGAGAAACGAATTAAGTTATACAATGGTGCACTTTATTAGTTTAGAATGGTCAAAGATAAACTATGACGGCTATAATGGATTTAGTTTTGTAGGAATTTAAATTGAATACATGCACTATTTTTGTTAATCTTCAAAACAATAATAAGCAAACATACACGCAAAACTTACAAAGCAGAAGAAAATTTCGTAAGACACTGAAACAACTTCTTACAAAAATAAAACAAGCTTAGATCTAAAAATCATTTGTTCAGTATTTTTAAACAAACTACTTCCTAAATCGGAAAGGATTATAAAATTTTAAAGTCCTAAAAGTTACACTTAAGATTTTCATTTTCGTTTTAAAAGTGTTCAGAAATGCTTTATGCTCTGTTTGTTGAAAGCTTTTAAGTACTTATCAACTTATTTTCGATTTCATACAAACCTGTCTGGACACATTTTTAACACTTAAAAATTTTATCAGTTATAGATTTTACACAGTTAAAATATATACATATATAATTTAGCTATAAATATTTTTCTTTCAGTTATTTAAAAAAAAGGGATAAAATTTATTTAAAAATGTTCACGATGTCCGCAATAATTTACGAAAAATAAATTTAAGAAAATATCCATATGGATTGAATTTTTAACATAATGTGTAAATTGAGTTGGGGTTAAAAATTTCCAAACTATACCTTATATACCTTAAGGCTACAAAAGTGTAACAAATCAATACACGGACATAATCTCTTGCACTGAAACATTTTGAGAGCGGTAAATATGATCTTCGCAATATCGTCTATGACCTCGTGAATTGGAGGACTAAAGTAATTTATACATATAAAAAATATGAACTGTTAGAAATAACTTGTTCTATTTAAGCTAGACTGTTTTTTTATTCAAATAGATTAGTAGAATATTCTTACGAAGCTTCCTGTAGATTGAGAAACAAGGTACTTTCTTATTTACCAATACTAATATAGTTCATTATTGGGCGCAGATGTAAACTACTTACATTATAATCATTAAACTTGATAATAAAACACCATGTTGTAAATAGTCAATGTAATAACAAAAGAACAACGTCAATAATAATAATAATTACAGCTAATGCAGATACCACGACAGTATTAACAACATGTTTGTACGTTGGACTGTTGTCACTTTCTGTGCAGACACTTGTGACGGATAGTATAGCACTTAACAAACCAAGCAATATACCGCCTATTAGGAAAGAAGCCTCTAAAATTTTGGCAGATCTTAGCTGCAAGCCAGCTTCCAATAGCAGACCGAGAGTAATTATTGAATAACTGCCGCAGATACCCAATGTTATGAAGTTGTCGATTCTGGTAAGACGCGGACTTTCTGAAGTATAAAAGAATCCCAACACCATCATTGCTAGTGTGAAACTTCGAAGGACCATTTGCATCATTTTATAAGTCATCATATTTTCAAATTAGTGATATATTACAGAATTCCATATAAAATATAAAAACTTAAATAAAATAAAAAATATATATAGGTTTAAAGTTAGAAAATAATAACAATAATAAGAAATAAATAATAAATAATATTGACATCGAATTGACAGTGGCACGACCAGAGGTAATATATTAATTTAAATTAAAATTACATAATTAAACTTCCGCAATAATAAAAACTAACATAAATGAAATTTAGGTGACCTTACGTTCAGCCAAAAAGGAAAATGATTTTTTTTCTGACTCAATAGAACAACTTATTTATATTGATATTGTAATTTAAATTTCCTTAAGTCGCGTCAATTACCATTTACCATATTATCTAATGTGTATAAGTGGAATTTAGCTTTTTGTTAGAACTGTGACGTCACGTTCAGGCCAAACATAAAATCAATGTTGGTTCCGTAGATTGATGCTCCAAGTGTTTAAACCATTTATTTCCTAATTAAGCTAATATCTATCAGTATTACATACAACTTATCTATCAGCTTTTATAAGCTAAGTTCTTTAAAGATACCGAGACATTATTATTTATTATAATTTAGATTACATATTTTTATATAATTTGCAGATTTACGATTCAATAAAATATATATAATATATTTTTATTATGAAACGAGGAAAATAATTAATGGATATAAGGTAGATGAGAACAATATTATAATATCTATGTAATAAGTGTATCTCAGGCTTAACGTGGCTTTAATTATGTCTACGTAATCTTAAATCAAATATCTATTAGGTATTACTTAGACAATGGCTTGGGTTCAATACGTGCACCAAATAATTAATAGTATACGTACATTGGAAGCATAAATTAATTATTATTGCATATTATGTTAAGGCAACACATAATTCTGTTATTAAAGTATATACAAAATATAAACAAATTTTAAATATATGTAAAGAATTTTGAACGGTATTTGCCCAAAACGAGTTTATTTTCCATCCAGGCATATGAGTCAGGATATATGAGCGTTCAAAAATTCCATTCTGCACACAAGATTACACTGTTTACAGGTGACAAGAATAAATTTGGGGGGGATGAGTCGAGATCTATCTTTTCTAACTTATGGAGTATGTAGTGTATTGTATTTAAGTTTTATAAAAGATATTTTCAGTCTTTTTACTTATGTCCGCAGAGGTTTTTAGCGTGTCGTATGACATTTATGGTTCTGTACTACTTTTTTATATATTTTGACATGTGAATATGTTAGATATCTCTTGAAAGTTATTTGAATGTTGTTATTAATTTATTTTTAATCAATATGCACTTTGTTAATTTAGTTTGTACATTTTCTATATTTACAAATGTTATTGGGTTTATGGTCAATGATAATGAAACATTAGATTATTGTAATCATCCAGACTGTTCGTTGAAAAATCAGCATACCATGTGTGTAGCGATGGGCAAGCAGAGCCCTAGGCTGTTCGCTTCAGGTATGACCACCTGGATGAAATATCAAATATTACTTCTTCATAATCGACATAGAGACACCATAGCAATGGGCCTCGAAGCTGGCCAGCCACCAGCAGCTAACATGCGAAAGATGTATTGGGATTACGAACTTGAAGAAATGGCTGAGATCTGGGCTCGACAATGTCAAAAAAGACACGATGAGTGTAGAAATACCATTCGGTTTAATGTTATACAAAATATGGACGTGCGTCCGGTTGTACCTCGGGTAACTGAAGCACAGATTTTAGCTGATGCTGTTGGAGCTTGGTTTTCGGGATCAAGAACCTTACCACCAGAGTATGTTTGGTCATTTAGACCCAGTAACTGCAGTGCTTCAGGAGGGTGCAACGCCCACTGGTATTCCGCAGCTGCTTGGGCTTCAACTTGGAGAGTAGGTTGTTCCCAAGCATTATGCACCGCAAGACAAAGTGCTTGTGTACTTTTCCGTAAACGACGAACTCCTGAGTCTGTTACAGAAAATTCATTAGAAAATGTAACAAGAACTACTGCCAGTGAAAATATACTTCACCGCACTAATTACATGACTACAACGAAGCAAAAATATTTTGAAGATTATGACATTCCGTCGGGAAGTGACAAATCTCCATTACATCGAGGAATTTTAGATGTTAAAGAGAAAAAACGCAAAGAACCAACTATAATTGCATATACATTTTGTAACTACGGTCCTGCGGGAAATATTGAGGGGTTTCCCATATACGAACCAGGTGCTACCTGTAGCAATTGTCCTTCCGGTACGAAATGTAGCATAGGTACTCATAGAGGTCTTTGCTCACTCTTAGGTGATCCAGAAAACAGACCTTGAATTTTTACATATTTACATAGTAACAAATTAAAGTTAATGAATACTTTTATAATTATGAATGTTATTAAATATTTCATCACTCTATCAAATGAAAGATGGGTTAAGTTGGACGAAGTTGAGATAGATTTTTTAAATTGTTAATTGATACTCAACTCGCCACCTTGTATGGAAGTTATGGGGAATTATTTATTATATCTTTGGAAAGTAAACATCTCAATAGATTTAAAGTACAATAGCCCGTTCTAAATTATAAAGCCTAAGCTTTCGAGCTTGAAAACCATTTTCGTTTTAGACTTTAGGTAAAACTCAAAAATATAAATAAAACCGAATTCATTTCTTCATAATGGCGTTTAATTAAAAAACTTGAAAATATATATTTTAAGACATGTTTTAAATATAAAATGCAGTAAAATATTAATATTAATATTTACTCATCTTTCTTATTTTGCTTTCTACTTGAAAGTTGGAAAGCAAAACACTTTTATATTTTATTTTCTCATGTTAATGAATCATGAATAATCACTATTTCTTGTTTTATATATGTTAATTAAAAAATGTACGTTGGCTGAAGCTGATGAAGCAGACGCATTTCATCTGCATGTTTTTGTTAACCTCATTTGGTATTTACATTCATATATTTTAGAAAACTAATGATCACGACAAAAAAATTTACATTCATTAATTAAAAGTAAAGTAAAACAATGTTCACTTCAGTTGGATATAATCGGTCTTATAATATACTACCATAGAAATCTAGAAGTTTTAATATTTTCCGATCTTATAGAAATAAGATTTTGGTTGCGATTTAACTTACTATATCTACACATGTATAAGTATGAATATAACTTGTTTGGAATATAATCTTGTACAGTATAAATATTATAACTAGCCCGGGGTTTGGCACCACACTTTCGAGTTCCGTGTCAAAGGAGAGAGCGAACTGCTCAGAACTCTCCCACCTCTACCGGAGAAGATGTCAAAGTTAATTTCATCTAACAGCATTAGAAATAAAAGCTACTAGAATCCGACAAGATATTTTAGATAATAATTTCAAATTAAAATATTTAAAATAATTTAATAATCTTAAGTTTGAAACTAAAATAGTATGTCCTTTATTTTAGTTTTACAAATTACCCTTTGAATTTTTATCGTTACTCGCTTCTTCTTCTATATCACTTGCTTGTTATTATAAGGTTGTCAAATATTGCTACAAAATTTTCAACTCTTACACTCTAATCAAGTAAGCAAAATTGCGTAAGAATTTCTCCTTATGTCAGTGATGATTCAATGCAATCTAGTAGACTGTAATAAGTTCAAAAAGGCTGCCTTAACACAATGCTGGGGGTTTATTTAACCAATTTGAACAAATACCAAAATAGATGAGCAAAGGTATATATATATATATATATATCCATATATAAAGGTATGTAATAGAAGAACAAAGATATAAAGTGACAAGATGTTGCCAGCTATTTCGTCCTCTCCCCATATCCTCTGACTGAATATTTTTTATGTATATTGTTGTTATAGCCCAAACCAATTTTTGTTTTTTCCTTTTAAATTGACTCAAACAATGAGCCTACACCACAACAATGATATCTGGTAATACAATGACGTACTTGTAAAAGTTTTTCATTGCATTGTAAGTACAATACAGTAATTTATACAAGTTCGGATTGTATTTGTGTTCGAAGTACAGATTGTTTTATTACAGAGCCAGATTCTCTAAATCGTAAGTCAGAAGAAATGAAAAGAATGATAAATACTATATACATAAGTAATATTTATAATATTTAATAAAAACATACAACTAACCTACATTTGTCAGAAACCACGACAAATTATAAAAATAAAAAAATATTTTAATGTAGGCAGTTAAATAATAAAGCTAGATTAAAAAAAAAATCATATCAAATACTTGAGCCCTTAGGCTCGGATACAAGGAGGCAATGGAGGCAACCCCCTCTCCCTCGTACCACATAATCGAGGGGACTTGATTTTCACCAATAGGATTTCTTTTGCGTCATTAAATTAACTTTATTTGCATCGCAGGTATGAAGTATGAGTATTTAACATAATTACAATTTTATTTTACTACACTACGAGCGAAAAGTAAAAAAAACTGTTGGAGATTGAAGATTTAATTAACTAACTCACTAATAGACGACTTTATCTTCCAGATTTAATACATTAATATTTTTAAATCTAATTATGGGCGATTAAATGTAATGTACTCGTTAAAATGCAGTTAAATAATAAAGTTTTTTTTCTATTACTATTCCTTACCACACTTACTCGTAAATTGCTACTTGAATTGACGAGGTGTTTTCGTACTTTGTTTTCGTACTAGTGGCAAAAATGATTTGACAGCCAAGTCAGTCTTTTAAAAATTCTCCTTGAAAATCTTCGAACATTAATATACTAGACATGGCATAAAGAAAATACGCTGAAACCATCATACATTACGTTTGTAATATCAAGTTCAAGCATAAAAACAGGGATGGGATGTTCATAGTATATAAACATATGAACATAAAAATTAAAAATTTTTTAACATATATTTTATATATAATAATTTAATAATGTTTTTTATTACTATTAATTATTATCCTGAATAATATATTTTATTTTAAAAACATAATTCATTTCTGTTCGACTTACAAATGTACTGACGTCACGTTGAGGCAAAACATAAAATCATTGTTTTTTCAAAGGTTGACTACGTTGAATGCACGTGATACCGTTTCTAGTATGTGGATGTAGGAAAGGAAAAATCAAAGAATTTGCGCTGACATTTATAAAATGGGTGTATTAAAAATTACTTAGGTAAAATCCTCGAAGATCTAGGCATTTAATAAGTGTATTACGACACTTATAAATTCAATCAGGTAATTATTTTAACTTAAAATATAAACAGTCAAATTTACTTACATAATAGTTAATAATGCTGAAACTTTAATAATATTACGTTTGTAATGTAATGTAATATGTTTTAATATTCCTATCATACAGAAACTTATAGTTCCCCGCAAACAAATATTCAGCATTAAAGTGTACAATTTGTAAAATGTATTCCGTAGTAGTTGGCTGAATGATGAGCCGCTTGCAACTAACTCGTTGATTCAGGAGACAGTTTGATTCCTTTGACAGAGACTTGCTCTGTAGTCAGCATACATTTCGTGTCCACTCCAAATAGAAATGGTGTTCCTATTTTCAGTTTATTAGTAGTTTTAAATGCAAATTGTTTTACAGAAATTTATTTGTAATAAGTGTAATTTATGTGTAATGAAACATCATTTTATGTTTTGGTGTTGAATTATTTATAGTAACCACTTTTTTAATGTTGTTTTATTATTGTATTTTTCTACAATATTTTAAAATTGTTTATGCTTTTTTCAGAGTACCTATTCCCTAATAAATGATTTACGAAAAATTTAAAATGAACGTGAAAATGAGTTCGTTTTTGTATTTATATAAAAACTTATTTGAACCTATAGAAAATACATGAAGTATCAATAAAAAAATGGATTGTTAAATAATGATGTATTATAAGACATTTTAATTTTGATACTCATAATATAAAATTAATTGATTATTTGTTGTGAAGATAATATTTCACAATGTTATCGGCTGCGAAGGTGCGCATCCATGGAATGCAAGATGAGAACTGGGTAATAAAGGACAAAATAAACCAATACAGGGGACTTATAAAACTATACGGTACTTTTTTATCTTTTTCGATATTCCAATGTTAATTACTTGTTAAAATGTTAGGTAACTTATTATTTAAATAATATAATCGCATTTAAGTCTCAAGTAAGGGCTGATTTTATCTCGCGATGCTTATTTTGACTAATCCATTATTATCCTTTAAGGGTTCTAAAAAAATGCAAAAATTCGATAGTGAACGTAATATTAAGACATGAGTCGTATAAATTAATACTTTGTAGAACCTACTACCGTAATAACTAAATTGTATATATTTTTACTAAAATACTCTTATAAATAATAAAGTAATTAGTAAATAACTTTAGAGAGAGATCGTAAGATTCATGAAGGCGATTTGGCAAAACAAAAGAAGAGATATTCGCGAGATATTCGCCAACTACGAAAAGATATTACAAATAAACGAGAAGAGTTGGAGGTCGCTGTGTATGGGGACAAACAATTCCTTCGCAATGCCTTTCAAGAGCACAGACGACTGCAGCTGACATATATGAATAGTCAAGCTGATGTAAGTATATATATTTATTTATTTTACCTTCACGCCATGTCCCTTGCGGGGTAGCCAGAGACGACGGAGCGCCAAACGCTCCGTCGTCCGAAATCAACCTCTTCATACATGCCCTCCGGGGGGTCCTCATGCTTTTTACGTGACCTTCCTCCAGTATCATAGACGCTGTGTTCCCGGAGATCACTCGAGGCCTCCCCCTGTTTCTCTTACCGCTCACTTTTCCTGTATAAATCTTTTTTACCATTCTTTCATCATTCCACCTGACGTGCCCAAACCACCTGAGCACATTCTTCTTCATTCTTACCGTGACATCCTCGCTAGTACCTGCCATTCTGGTTTCTCTTCATTGCGGATTCGGTCAGCTAGACTGACTCCGCATATTCTGCGAAGAGATCGCACCTCCACAGCATTCAGCTTTCTTACATTCTTCTTCTGTGTTACCCACGTTTGCCAGTTTTTCCATAGACACTCTATGGAAAAACTGGCAACTTTATAGATACTCCTTTAACTTGTTATTATTTTATATTTATTGTAGTATTCATTATTGATTCGTAATCATACTTGATATGTGAGAACGAATTACTGTTCAAGTAAAGTGTGGCACCAAAAGAATAAGGGAATAATTAAATACCCCACTACCTTTTATTTCCATGGTGCACTTACTTAGATCATTTAAAAGAATTTAAAGAATTCTTAAAAAAAAATTAATAATAGCAATTACATATGTATTATTTTTAGATTAAGACTGCTAATATACAACACCTTGTGTGTAACTGTTTTAATATTCTTATCATACATTACATATATTTTTTTGCTATTTGTCTTGAAAATAGTTTCACGAAATTTTAACATAAAACGAATATTTTGAAATAATGTTTGTTTGTATATTTATATAAGATACATTTCATTTCATAAAGTATTTAAAGTTAACAGTTGAAAAATAATAATAATATCGTTATTATGTACAAGGTCGGACTTAAGTAAAATATTATTAAATATTTATTATCAATCAAAACATTTTTTTTAATCAAAATTACACACAATCCCAGTAATGACTGAGATATAACGAAACGAAATTACATTTTGCGATCGGACGGATTTGATATGACTCGGTTATTTCATATTTCACAAATCGTTAAAATTAATCTGTAGATAAAGAGCCATTTTAATTAAACTAAATTAATATTATATTAAGTGGAAAATTTGCGAAAAAAATTCCTACATAAAAAAGTTAAATTAAAATGTTCTCAATTTTTTAACACTATCCAATTTACATTAATGAAAATAAGATGTTTTTTTTATTATACTTTTTTCCTTTTTTTGATGACAAAAGATCATCGCTCCCCATGAATTTTTGCAACATCTGGGGAACCGAAAGAGCGATGCCGGCCTTGAAAGTGGGAGTAAACGCCTTTCTTGAAGGTATCGATGTCGTATTGATCCAGAAATATCGCTGAGGGAAATTCGTTCAACATCTTAGTGGTATGTGGAAGAGCGGTCCTTAAAAAAAGCACAGAAGAGGATCGAAACGCATCAAGGTGGTACGGAGGGTACTCCAGGCGTTACGGAAGGTATTGCAGGCGAAGACGTGCAGTGTGATAATGAAAGTCGACATCAGATTATATAGCTCTTCGCAACACTCCCCGTTTTAAATGCAATATATAGGCCAGAATATACCGCAATCCTAGTGCTGTCGTCGTGCTGACGTCGACAAAAAAATTGCTATGTTAAATAAAAATATCTTCAGTCTCTTTGACAAACATGCCCCAATAAAAACTGTAAAATTGAAACGTCCACCTGCTCCATGCCTTACCGATAATGTGAAGGCAGCCATGCGGAGACGGGATCGGGCTTTCCGTAAATTTAAGCTAAATCGAAACGAAGTTAACTGGTGCAATTACAAAAGTTTAAGAAATCGTTGCAATCAGATGGTAAGAGCTGCCCTGCTCCATATCCATAATAAATTATCATTTTCGTCGTCGGCAGTGACATGGAAGTTTCTTGAGACTCTAGGTGCAGTGCCATCTAAAAGTTCCACTGGTCTAACCTCATTTTCTTCTGATGAATTAAATCGTCATTTTTCTAAAATTTCTACTCTAAACGATAATATTAAATTCAAAACCATTTCATATATATCTTCCCTGCCAAATCTTACTAATGTTCCATTTTCTTTTTATTTAGTCTCCGAGGAAGAAATTAAAAGAGTTTTGCTGTCAATTAAATCAAATGCTGTTGGCGAGGACGATATTAGCCGGCGTATGACTGTCACATTACTTAATTTTATCCTACCCACTCTGACTCATATCATTAATACTTTCTTATCCATTGAGTATTTTCCTAAACTTTGGCGGAGCGCCCGTCTCCTTCCTCTTCCAAAAGTTTCTAATCCCACTGTTTGCATTGATATTCGTCTCATATCTATATTACCCTACATATCCAAAATCCTTGAAGCAATCGTTCACAAACAATTTTCTGACTACATTTGAAAGAACCATCTTCTAGGTAGTTTTTAGTCTGGCTTTCGTCCTGGTCACAGCACTTCCACAGCTCTTCTCAAAGTTACTGAAGATATCCGAGAAGCGATGGAGCATTCTCAATTAACTGTTTTAGTTTTAATTGATTTTTCTAACGCTTTTAATACAGGTAATCATGACATACTTCTGGCTTTTTTAAGGCATCTTAATATTTCTTCCAAGGAATTGAACTGGTTCTCCTCTTACCTTCGGGATCGCCAGCAGGCCGTCTGCATTGACAAAATTTTGTCAGACTAGTGCATCTAGGTATCTGGTGTCCCGCAAGCTGGTATTCTCTCCCCGCTTCTGTTTTCTGTGTTCATAAATTTTATTACTTTTAACCTCTCTTCCTCTTACCATTTGTATGCCGATGATCTACAAATTTATGCTCATGCCACGCCTGACTCCGCAATCGATTGTGTTAACATGGACTTGATTCGGATCCATGATTGGTGAACTTTGGAATTAATGTTAACCCACAAAACTGTCAAGCGATGATTATCGGCAGTATTCATGGTCTTAACAAGATAGACTACATTGCCCTAACACCAGACTTATAATACTGTTAGATTACCACTCACGCAGTTCGTAAAAAATCTCGGCCTTCATATTGATAATACGCTCAGTTGGAGTGTGGATATAACTGAGTTATGTCGAAAAGTTACGTACTCGTTACGTTCACTTTATCGGCACAAATACATTTTACCCATTCGAACCAAAACTCTGTTGGTGCAGTTCCTTATTCTTCCACTTGTTGACTACGCTGATGTATGTTACTCTAATATCTCTGAAGCCAATCTAAATAAATTGGATCGTCTCGTCACTAATTGCATTCGCTTTATTTTTAACTTACGTAAATATGTTATAATCACATATCTTAATACCGTTACTAAGCTGGACTGGCTTAATATCCGTAAAAGAAGAATTTTAAGAACTCTCTGTCAGTTATTTTCTATTTTAAATGATTCATCCTCTCCTCTGTACTTGAAGTCCAAATTTCAACTACTGAGGACAACTCATGACTTTCATCTCCGTTCATCATCGAACTTAAGTTTATGTATCCCTTCGCACCATACTGGTTTTATGGCTAATTCCTTCACAGTACACGCCATTAAACTGTGGAATAGCCTTATACACTTTGATACACTTGGATACACTTCGTCGTGCTCCCAACCGACAAATATTTAAGAAACGCATTTGCGAACATCTTCATGAGAGAACGCAGTGAATATTTATTCTTCATTTACTACTTCTTTTACTACCTGACTCTTAAATTTGAGTATTTACGAGTATTTACACTTTCGTATTTACTTTATTTTATAGCGATAATATAATTATGTTGTATTTATTATTCTTTATTTTAGTATAGTATAGTATAGTATAGTATAGTATAGTATAGTATAGTATAGTATAGTATAGTATAGTATAGTATAGTATAGTATAGTATAGTATAGTATAGTATAGTATAGTATAGTATAGTATAGTATAGTATAGTAGTATAATATAGTTAAATAAATAAATAATAATATAAAAAAAATGTGTTCACCCTATTCATTATAAAAACGTGTCATTTGTAAACCTGATAATTATAAATTCTCTTGTGCACGAAATTTGTAATGACTCCTGTATAAAGCCTATACAATATTAATGAACACATCTCTGTAATACGTTTTATAATTATGTTATAGTGTGTGCATTAAATAAGTATTAAAGCGAGAAGAACGACCAAATTATTGATTAATCTTTAAAATTAATTACTTTCAGTCTGTCCATTGAATATTTTAATATAAATTTAAATTAAAAGTCACAATATATGTAAGTTGTACATGTTATATGCAACCTTTGACGCGATGCAGTGAACCAAATTGAATTCGAAGTCAAACGGGTTAGCTCGGGGCGATACGAGTCCGTTAAACGCTCAGCCTCACTTAGCACTTTGAGCTTTCTAGAAGCTGTGACCAGGGTTGATGCTGTTTTGAAAATAATATTATAATTATATATATTTTTATAATATCAATATTGATTCATTTAGGAATATTAAATTAGAGTTAATAAATAATTCTGTAATCAAAAATGTGTATTAAATTAATTATTACATTTTATTTGTTTTTGAGTTGACGAAAAATTGTATTCTATTACGTAACGTTAGAGTTAATATAAATTAATTTATTAAGTATAAAAATACTATGTAGTGGCATCCTTATAAATAGTTTTTAATTTATAAAATTCTGCACCGCCTCTCAACTAATAGAAGTATACGTATATGAAACAAGTATAATTATCTGTTTTTTTTGGTTTTAATCTATGAGACATATTAAAAACATTTTATTTAAATGCTATCTCATGTGAGTAAATATTTAACATTTAAGATTGCTTCGAATAATAAATGTGTATTTTAAAAATAAATTCACTAAAAATACATATATTTTTCGTTAATATTATTTCTAAGGGAATAAATCTTGTACATGACTATTATAGAGAATATTCGTTTTTTTATCCCATTGTAATTACTTTATAGGTTTCGGGCTATTAGGTCTCAAAGAATCCTTTTACAATAAAGTTTGTAAAAATATTAAGGTGATTTTTTTTGTATTCAGTTAAGATTGAGATGCTATGATTTTTTTTTTGTATTTTATTTTAATAATGTATATACAGCATCTTTTTCATACTCTCGTAAATATAAAAATATTATTTTTTAAGACGGTGATAGTTTCATCTGAGTGCTTACATTTTTTATTTAAATAGAATTAATTTTACAATAAACCCTCTCATAGTACGTTTTTATTTAAAACAGCGTTATAATACTTTAGGTTGAATTAAGAATGCACAGAATTTAGATATATTGCTAAAAAATATAATCACTCCAAATACATTTAAAAGTAGGATTGCTCCTGAACTTTTGACGTGTACTTCGCTTTAATAGAAGTTTCCTGAAGTTATCTAGACTCTAAACGAACTCATTTCTCTTAAAGTTGATTTATATAATGTAATTATATGTATATATTATATGTTTTACAGACCAGTGTAATGGTAACATACTATTACAATATAATGAATAATAATGTCATTATTTAAAAGTCCTTTTATGAAAGTTGGTTTAAAAAGCAACTAGTTTTCCTATTTGTGGATTAGTTACACATTTGATGATAACAAAAATAAAAATAAAGGTTTAGTTTTTTTTTTACATTATAGTAATTGTAAGTGGTAGGGGAAGAGGGGGCATAGTGTATACTTAATGTTTAAACATTTCTAAAAAAAAAATATATCATTAAATTAAAGGTGTTAACTTTAAATCATAGCCTAAATCATTTCGAATACCTATGGATATATTTACGTTGATAACATAATTAATCTAAGAGATGTGAACACTTAAGTAAACAAATGCATTTGCCCCACTATGCCCCGTGCTTAGGGGTAAAGTGGGGTTGCCTATGGGGTGGTCATAACGAAACACAATTTCCAAACTAAATAGTTTTATTTTTTATTTTTTCTTTCTTCACTGCCATTGTTTCATCTGTCATCTGTTTGTCTGGACCATCCACGAACAACCAGGTTGTGGAGAAGGCTGCCTAGGAGGAGTTTGCATATTCTTATTTAATTGTGTTATTTTTGTAATGGTTGTGTAATGTTACGGGTCAAAATTGTACAGCTCGTTTCATAGCTTGCATAGACCAGGAATGTTGTTAAATTTTCCTTTTGTATGTGAGCACCATATTAGCTAAAAACGTACAAAAGAAATATATTACTACTTAGAAGTCTTTAAAACGGGGCAAAGTGGGGCTTTTGTGTGAGTGCCCCGCTTTGCCCAGGGCACCATACCCCAGTATACCCCACCGGCTTAGCCAAAATTAAAGAGAAACTGATGCCATCTTACCTTTCATTTAATCACCGTGTGCTTTTTGATTAAAAATCAGCAGAATTTGAATTTGAATTTAGTTTCACTAAAAATTTTAAGAAAAACACTAGTTTTGCGCCCCGCTTTGCCCCGTGGCCCCGCTATGCCCCCCCTTCTCCTATATATTTTTAAGAACGTGTTAAATTATAAAATGTCTTAAATTTAAGTTATTTCTTAACATTAACATTTTATATGTTTTTTGTAACATTTATTGAATATATATTTTTTTATATTAAATGAATAATTGTTTCAGAGAGTCTTGGAAAGTATTCACCAAGAAAATTTTAATAAAAGGAAGCAACTCGATAGAATAAGGTACACAAAGAAGAAAAAAATGGAACAATTTCGACAGATACAGGTGAATTATACAAAAATATTAAGAGATTACCTTAACAAGTAGATAGAATTGAAAGGCTGTGTGTGACAATAAACAGACTAATGTCACATATAACATATTACATATCTGATGAATTAGTGTGTGTAAACTTGTATAATTTCATTATTATATATTGTGTTGTTATAAAGAAAAGAAGAAATTTGTATAATTTGTTTGAAAACTTTATAGCTTCAATCAGCGGAATTACGAGATCGTCTTCTCTATGAAGTTGGCGGTAAACTTCCCGCCGAGAAGAAGGAACAGGCTGTGGCTAATTACGTCCAAAGGGCTAGTATTAAAAAGAACGCGGCTCTGGCCATAAAAGTCATGTATAAGAAGATTTTGGATATATTAAAAAAGGTCATCATTGTATATGTAAAATTACTTTTTATATTGTATTCAAGGTTATTTTATATTGTATTCAAGATTCAAGATACTTTTTATATTGTGTTCAAGATTCAAGATTATATTAACGTTACAGTAAAAAAATATATACTTTTCAGGATTCTTCTTACTTTACAGTAGTTCTAGAAGCTCTTAAACTAGACTGCCGAGCTCAAGGTAAGTGCCTGATGGGGGCTACGGAAATGGGACAGCTCGCAATGGAATATCTTGACGATAGAAAATTTGAATTTAGTAAGCTCGAAAAAGAAATTAAAGCCAATATGAAGGAAAGGGAAAGAACTTTGAAACTGGTGAGGAGGGAAGTTGCTTATTTGACGGATTCATTCCCAAATTTAATTCGCAAAGAGGTAAATACAAATTTAAAATCATTTTTTTATGAACTTTATATTATTGCAATGTCGTATATGTAGGTCACATTATTTAGATGTTAACATATACCATATTTGTAAATGATTTCTATACTAAATATGTAGTTTTGTTTAAAATATAAATCAAAAGGATATTACGTAAATTAAGATAGAAGTCTTAAAATAAACATTAAACAAACTCCTTACTTGAGAACAGCTAAACTAAACAAGCTGCATACTACAGACTGAGGAACCTAATAGTTTAACCGCTGTTCGGATTTATAGTCTCGGAAAGTTATAATTGAATTACTATTAGTTTTGATACTCGAAGTCAAATGCAGAGCTCGAAAGTGCTGATGTATTAATTGGACGTTATTGTGTGAAATAATTTCAAATATTAGATGTAAGGAATATGCAATGTATTTATAATTGAGCCAATCACAAATGCTCATTAATAAGAATCTGGAATGAAGAAGCCTATTATATTTGTATTTGGACAGGAAGTAGCGAATCTTGATGATTTGTATGAAGATGCGGATGCTGTGAGTCACCATTCTGTACATTGGGAGCTGGAAGAAGTAATGGGTATATGCAAACGTCTCCAGAAAGCAACGCTTGTGTCTTCTTTTGACAAAATTCTTTTAAGGTTATTATTAGTTATTAAAAATATATATTTTCTTTTTGATAAAAATGTTATAAAATGTTGTTCTTTTAGACTTAAAGAGCAGACATATCAAACGGAACGAATAACTAACCAGCTGACTGTGAATAGTATGAAGCGAGATGCGTTATTAGAGGATCGAAAACACGCGGTGCTTATGTTGGATTCACTGAAAAACGTCGGACAAGAAAGTACCGCACAGTACGTATAACTTATATATATACATAGAAATTTTACGTAATGGTGTATTTCTATTTGTAAAATTTGTAATGTTAAAAGAGAACAAAACAAACTCATTTCCATATATAAAAACATATACGCCATAGTCCAATAAATGAATATTTTTTGAAGCTTATCAATCAATTTGCAATTTTTCGACTGTGAATTTTTCATTTAGTCAACCAAGCTTAAAAGATCGATGTGTCTAGCCTCAGTGCATTGATAATAATAAATAATAGATCATTCCAACTGCCACTCTTGTACGGAAGCCATTTAACTGATGAAAATTTAATTTACTAACGAAATTGATGATTGTTTATTTATTTATATTTATGAATTAATCAGTTTATTTAAGCGTTCACCTTGTATAGATTTTAAAATTCTGACTTTAAATTGTAAATAAAAAATGTTTAATTCTTGTATTTTATATAGCGAAGTTTCCTAACAAATAGTAAATGTATCAAAGTCTTTGAAGACGTTTCTAAGGAATTCACGAGATACTTTGTAGATGACCCGGACTGAACTCTTTTGTAAAATGAAAATCGTGTCTTCACTCGCCTTTGATCTCTAGAGCAGAACGACTAAGCATAATGCCTAAGATACTCTATACATACTAGGTATTCTAGTTCTCACTCTTATTAATTGTTATATATATATTAATACTTTACTTTCCAAGTCGAATAAACTTATATTATAAATGAGATTTTTGTCTTCGTAAAGATATCGTAATCTCTCACAAAAAGACAAGTTACATTTTTATGTTGACCTCGGTTCATTTGCTCTGCAAATTTCGAAGAGAAAAAAGTAATATCTCATTTAATTAACTGCACTGCTTATCCCTTGTACAGATACTACAAGAAGTATTACTATCTTTTTTACTATTTATACTGTTTCTTTTACAGAAGAGACTAAATTACTTTCGTGACTTTGCTTATGTTGAACGTCAAGCAATATTTCTGTTAATTTTTTATATTACTTTCATTAATTATATTATAACATATTATAATTAATTTGTTACGCCATATTAAATATGTACATGTGTTTTCCGATTTATTGTAATTATTCTCTAATGTATGTTAATTTCACACGTTGCAATTTTCCTAGCATTGACGACGTAATTATATAATGTATGCAGAGCTGGTTTCAATTCGAATATCATTGTATGTTTAATCATACGTATATTTACAATACTATGTTAAATCATGCGATAACTTTATTAATTATTGAGGGATTGTGTTTTGTTTTGCTATTTTCTATCATCCCATTGTAACAAGGTTTCGCACACACATATACAACGAATGCGTATATTGAATCAAAATGTGTGTATTATACACAGAAGACACACCCATACATATATATATACATGTTACGTATAAACATATTTATCAAAGAAAATAACATAAGATTTTTCAATTGAATATATATATATATATTTTATTATTTTAAAGACTTTGTCGTTTAAAAACTGAATCTTTTAAAAAAAATATATAAGAAAGTAATTTGTTTTCAAATCTTTAAGTTTTATAAGAATATTTTTCCCAGTAAAACTAGAAATGCCAGCAAATTATTATTATTTATTTGTCAATTTCGAAGTAAATTGAAAATTTTTATTTTCAATATTGAAATGAAATGAAAAAGTCTTTAGTTCGCAAATGAACTGCGATTTATATGCGAGGGTGGTAAGCCACCCACTATGTAACGTACCGAGAACGTACCGAGGGTTGCGGCGTGGGGTCAAGAATAGTAAATCTGTATTGTATTGTAAATTCTAGACTGAGTGTTTAAATATGAATAGATGTTCTATCGGTTGTTGCATCTAACTGCAACATGTTTGGTTAAAACCTATAGTTTTTGATATAATTATTGGTGTAAACGACATGTCACAAAAGTTTCGTTGGAAACGAAATGAAAGATCTGGTACGAAAATTTTTAGGAAGCAAAGAAACACTGATATATATATAATAATTAAGTATAATATTTTCAAATTATATAAATATTTTATGTAATATGAGAGTGACAAGTTAACAAATAGTATGCAAGGAAAATAAAGTATATAAACCATATATTTAATAACAAATAGTTTATCTAAAAACTATTTGCTATTAAATAGAACATACAATAAGATATTTTACATGGTAATATTTTTTTTCATTTTATTTTTATAAATGATACCTTCACGTAAAAAAAAATATATTCAATAACTAAAACTAACAACCCAAGGAACTTTTAAATATATTTAATTGCAAGGCGCAAAGACACGTCGTTATCAATATTATTATTGTAATTCAATAAAATAAATTAAAAAGTTTAAATCAAATCTCAAATATCACCACCGTAAATAAAGACAGAGACATATTAATTCGTGTCGTCGGAAAAGTAAACTGTTTAAGTTGATTATACTAACGAGATACTTGTAAGTGTACTGTGAGAAATAATCTGATTGTTATCAGCTCAGTAAATTAATAATAGTTTTGTTTTAGATCATCACTAATCATATTAATGATAGTAATTGGTAAATAGCTTTTTTTATCAATTAATATAAATAATAATGTAACTTTTACATAACTTAACTATGGGTTTGTGATAGAATTATTAATTTTAATATAACTTTGCACAGCTTCTAGCTGTCTTGTCAAAAAGTTTACCTGATTCTAATATTGGCCTCCATTAAGATAATAGAACTCCTGACTGCTAAAAAGTATAAATTTCAAGCGATAGTTATAATATTTTCATGTCATCATCAATAAATTCCTTTCATTTAATATTTAGAATGAAATCGCAAGAGTTAATCGCTTTAGTAAATAACATATAAACCAATTTAGATACGTCCAATGATGTGGATCATTCCAGTAGTTTAAAGATCCGGTTGTACTAACATATCAAAGAGCAGTTTGAAGATTCTTCGTAATAGATACCCGAGAATAATTGACGTTGCTGCAAAGTTCCGCCGTAACAAATTAACTTAGGGACAGAATTCGAAACGCAGTCGTGATAGCTTTATTAAATTCTAACTTAAACTAAATTACATGTGCTAGAATATGTAATAATAGAAATATCATTAAATATTTATTTTAAATAAAATAAAATAAATTTGTTATAATGCGTTAATCTCTGGATATCTCAGTCAGAATTCATTATTCTTTAGAAAGTATGTTTTAATAATCGTCTGCTTCAAGAGTTCGATTGGTAACACCAGGGTTCGATTAATAGTATTTCAAACGTGTAACGCCCTTCCATAGTGCATATAGACGGCGTCGCAGACAGCAGTTAGTATATAAAACACAGTTAAAGTTTAGATAAAGATAAGTAAAAGAAGATTAAATAAGAATATAGTAATGTATTTTTAATTTAAACATATCCCATTTAATATTTTATTTTTATTATTTTTCTGTTGATACAATTTAAGGTTATTTATTATTTGCCTATGATATACCTATATACATTTTTAAAACTTTAATATTTCAGTGTTAAAAAGGTTATTTTAATTGTGTTATTCTCAATACATTGTGTCGTTACACGTTTTAATGATGTCAGTTCTCATTTAGAAGCAATGACCACACGCAAAAGATTCCAAATTAAAAGTACACAAATTTAAATTGTCGATATTAAACCACATTTTATAGTGATAGGAGAATTATAAAGTCTATTTATATTTTGTCCTAATGCGTTATATTATTTAATTAATAAAATGTGAATATTTCACTTGGTTATAGATAAATCTAAAAGTCATTATTTTGCTTGCTTTGCTTGCTGTGTTTTATTTTAATCGAATCTTCCAATTCTTGTAAGTTCTGAAAAAAATAACGCGCGGAAACACTCCCAGCCTGGTGAATAACGGTTTATCTCAAATGTTTTATATATTAATAAAAAAAGTTAATCAATTAAGATATATATTAGAATTTTGTATTTATTATAGGAACTAGCATTTGCTAGCGGATTTGCTAGTAACGTTATCAAAACTGATTTTAATATCCGCTCTGTGGATGTCTCGTCAAAATCGATTTAAGCTTACAAACCGACAACAACTATCATTTCCAGTGCACGAAACAGGAATCTAATCTTCACAACGGATTTCCATGAAACTTTCATTTCCCATTTCTATCTAGGTTTTGAATTTACAAACAATCGAAATTCTGGAATAACTCTTAATCTAAAATATTGTTTCTATCGAATAAAACAATATACACTGCGACAAACAAAGAAAGTGTCGGAAATAAAATCAAAATTTATTAGCATTTGGACATCCGTGCAGAAGAAATAAATAATCAGAGCAATTCTTACAACTTTCCTCTCTCATAAATAACATATTGAAATCTGTTTTTTTTTCTATTTAAATAATGCTGTAACTTCTATATATTTTTTCAATTACTTGGAAATAAAAGAATTAATATTTCTGTTATTTGTATTATGGAACTTAATTGAACAATAAAACCCGGCCAGGTGCTTGTCGGGCCACGCTCAATTTAGGGTACCGCAGTTACCCATGATAATGAAAGATAGACATATACACTCGCGGATTTTTGTAGATAATGTTAAGAATAAGAAACACAATTGTTGTATTTTATTTTGACCACCTCTAAGATTTAGCCAGTGATTGAAATATAAGAAAAAAAATTATATACTTAAAGTTAACCAATTATTACTATTAAGCTTGTAAAGCCATTTAGTTGTGATAGTTTTCCTTTTAAATTTTCCTTTTAAATTCGTTATATATACTACTATCGTGGATTATTTTACACTTCCAAAATCAACCATTTAGCTGGCTAACATCTAAGCTTAATATTTGCCAAACGGATTCTTAATATTTAGAAATTATTTTTGCTCACTATTTTTTTTACTATCTGTCATTACCCTACATACAGTATAATTGAGAAATAGAAAATACAACCATAAAATAATAGGGGAGTTATCCGAAAAAAAAACATCTTTTTATTCTACCACTATGTCGACGTGGATATAATTCAATTAATATTATACAAAAAATTGTTTATCTGTCTCTATATATCTTGTATGTAAAAAAAGTATCGTCAGTATCGGATACGACTTTATAATTAATTATATTAATAAAGTTGTCGCTCTGTTCTTCAAGCAATCTTTAAAAGTGTGGTCTTATCAACCATTTTTTATACCTAGAAAACTTTGTGCTCTTAAGAATTTATATTCCTTTGTAATAACATTCAGTATTATAACTAGATTTCCTGAAAATGTAGTTTAATATTATATAAAGGAGACTGAGACTGTCCAGGCTTACAGTTTGAAGTCAAATTAAATTAATAACCCCACTTCAGGGAAGGTACAGCGAAACGAAAATCTAGCGCTCGCAAATGGTGTCCGCTACAAAATTAGTCTTTTTTTTTTAATAAATACTCTTGCTATATTTTAAATAGTATATATTATAACCATGTTATTATTATCTTTGAAACCAGTTTTGATATTTCATTTGCCTGAATTGGACGTCACAGTTCAAGCAGAAAAGAGAGATGTACCATTTACACATTTACAAATTAAAAAATTATTAAAACTCATTGATTGATTTTAAGCTAAATTATTACCATTTCGGTCATTCATTAGCTTATATTATCTTGAAGTTGTTTTGAGCCTCACCATTTTAGTTTAAAATAATAATATTTAACCTAAAGAGTTTTTTTTTAAATCCGATATAAAAGAGCTCAAAAAAAGTATAATTTTTAACTTTTACGAATAATCTTCAGTATAGATATTGAAATTTTATCGATATATAACGCATAATATATATATTTTATTCTATACTAAAAATATTTGTTGATTCTATGAGAACCCAATCTAATTGACTCTTAAAAAGATTGTTACATTAATGAATATTTCTAAGACTTTAAAGTAAATTTTTTGGAGATATCGAGGTTTCAGTAAACTCCAACATTTTTTCACTAAATTCGAACGGTAATGAATTGTATTAAAAACTCTTCAAGAATCATTAAAAATATTAATAATAATAACTTTCATATAAATATGTATATGTATATATATATATATATATATATACATACTGTAAAAATATTTTTTTGAAACGGTCTACTAAGATTCTCATGACACTCTAGGCCATGGTAAAAGTATATCTTTCATAATAACTGTAAGCCTTGTTGACACTTGTACAATAGTAACATTTTAGTGCAGTTTTCAATACCGTTGCATGACGTGTATATATTGCTAACACTGTAGCCAAATGGTACGCGATCATGTGTCATCTTTATAACATGGTATTTGATACACACCGTTCTGTATCAAGTATAACCCCGTGTCCGATTAATTTTATTAATATATAATATTAATGAATTTCACTTCTTGCCGTTTGTAACTCTCTGGATGCAATATTGAAACGTATTATTTAAGAGTTTGAGTGAAATTTATTATTCATTTTATTATTGCTTACAAAAAAATATATATATCTTATAAAGTTTTTGCTATTAGTATTCTTAAAATAATTCTAAAAAACAAGGTCCTTATAACACTAAGAAAAAAATGTTTTATAAATGTGTTGGGAGATATCCGTATCATGTTCAAAATATCTAAGATAGTATGGAGCATTTTAACCGCACATCCAGATTAAATGTAACATAAATGGACATATCATATACTATTATGGCACAAATGTGGACAAGACTTTAGGAAATGTCCGGTTACAGCGCGCGGAAACATCGACAGGCACGTGATCGGAATGGATAAAAATATTGTACTGTTGACGCCGACTTTATAAACAATAGGTTTTGATATTATTTTCTTTATTACTTCTGTATTTAACAGCACTATTATATTATTATATTTTATTTATTTGTTTTCGTTCAATCTAAAAGTTTTATATAAATTCGAGTTCTTTAAAACTACGTTTTATGAAGTCAAATCAAGGCAAATCTAATCCGAAGTCACCTTTTCAATCAATAATGAAATAATTAACAGGACTTAACGTTTAAGACGCAATCCTGCAGCGCTATATTTAATAAGGGGATGTAATAAAAAGAGTTTTAATAGTAAAATTCATTAAAAGTTTTATAAATATGGTATTATTAATAGAATCTTTTAATTATAATAAATGGTTTTTAACTTATAATTTGTTAATGTTACATTCTTAATTGATTTTAATAAACATGATCAAATAAGAAAAGTCTAAGTTACTTGTAGACTTCGTAAACGGTTTATTTATACAACTTTTTACCAAATAAATCTTTATAAAAATGTCAATGTTGTCTTTTTATTATATCAAGAACGTCATTTATATAAGTCAGGGCCGTCTTTGGAAGTTGGTGACTTTTTAACACGTACACTTATTAATTTTAACATCAATGAAACATAATAACAAATACCACTATTATTTAAAGATTACGATTTTGTCCCCTGCAATTTTTATTAATTATATTTATAGGTCTAGAACATTTAATATAAAACTTTGCTTGAAAAATGATTATAGACAGTAGCTTTTTTGACTTTGCATCGTATCGTATATTGAGATGTTGTTGTTTTAAAAATTATTCATATTCATTAGTTAGAGAGAGAGAGAAAGATTAAATAGAGAGAATTCAATTGTTTTCATTGTATCGATAATTATAATTAGGGACCGTTCTAATGGAAATGTTATCAACGCGACTCGCTCTGCTTTGACAGTTATCCCGTAGAAACGGAGGGGGTAGGGGGGGATACTAATTGTTATACAGGGCAGCGATCAGTTACTATTGTTATAGTGAAGTGTTGTAGCGAAGGGTATTAATAATCATTGAGAGCTATCGATTACTTGATAAATATACAATTTATATTTATTTATTTAGCTTCACGTTATTACAATTTGGTAATTATATTATAAACACTTTAAAATTACATTCCAAAGAATATATAGGCATATACGAAGATTATTATCTTTGAGATTTTTTAAGAATTGTCAATCTTTATCACTATAATATATTAGTATAGTACCTAACTCAAACTATTTGAATTTGTATGTCGAGTTGTGACGACTATGCCTTTGACCCTATCTATCGACATGAGTAGATCACTGCTTCCATCTTAAATAGATATTGGCAGCATCAATTTGAGTGTAAAACTATTAATACCTTAGACGCCCTTGATGAATAAAACGAGTATCAAAATTTTATTTAAGCTTTCAAAAGTACAAAAAAGAGATTACATAAATTATTGTTATTTTTTAACTAATTAATGTTAATTAAATTTGTTTAAGTATTAAATTGTTTATTTTGGGGATGTTTAGAAAAAAACTGTCTGGATTTACAAGAAAAACATTCAACAAATAAGCTTTTTATAACAAACACACCCACTCTACCGTTTTAATATTTTCCTTTTAAGCATTGTTTATCAAAAGCTCTTTACTAAGAATAAACGAATAAAATCAAACATAAACTTTTTTCCACGCGTCTGGGACTTTTTCTGGTTTTTGTGCAATTTATGCTGGAAATCTGGGGAGGTCCCAGACGATTGGCGAAGTGCAGTCATCGTACCTTTGTATAAAGGCAAAGGTTCACAGATAGACTGTGCAAGCTATAGGGCCATCAGTTTGATTAGCTTGGGCGGTAAAGTTTATGCTAAAATTTTAGCGAGAAGAATGCAAGAGAGATCTGAAAGGCTGTTGTGGGAGGCACAAGGAGGTTTTAGACCTGGAAGAGGGTGTATAGATCAGATCTTTTCCCTCCGCATGATCACGGAAAAGTTTTTGGCCCTAAACCAAAAGGTTTTCTGTGCTTTTGTGGATTTGGAAAAGGCGTTTGACAGGGTTGTGAGAAAGGAGTTATGGGAGATACTGCCCGTATACAATGTGAACGGACCCTTGCTACAGGCTGTAAGGTCTCTTTACCGAGATCACTCAGCCTGTGTGCGAGTAGGAGCTGGCATGTCGCCCTGGTTTGACATCCAATCGGGTGTTAAGCAAGGTTGCGCTATGTCAGCTTGGTTGTTCAATTTGTATTTGGATAGTTGTCTCCAAGGAGTGAAATATAGTGACATGGGTGTGAAAGTAGGTGACCTTAAGGTCAATTGCTTACTATATGCAGATGATGCAGTGCTCATTGCATCATCAGAATGCAATTTGCAGGCATTGGTCACCACTCTGAAAGATGGGTGTGAAATTAATGGTCTTAACCTGAATATAGATAAGACGAAGGTTCTGATATTTGAAAGAAATGAAGAAAGAACAGAATGTAAGATCAACGTGAATGATAAGATAATAGAACAAGTGAATGAAGTGGTATATTTGGGAAGTATGTTTAGCAGAGACGGAAGATACGAAATGGATGTGGAAAGGCGTATTGCTGCCGGTAACAGAGTCAATGGTGCTTTGACTGCATTGTTGAGACGGCAAAACGTCAGTATAGCTGCAAGTTTGGCTGTACACAATGTAGTTTTATTACCGACGCTGTTATACGGCATCCAAACGTGGGTGACACAGAAGAAGAATGTAAGAAAGATGAATGCTGTAGAGATGCGATCTCTTCGCAGAATATGCGGAGTCAGTCTAGCTGATCGAATCCGCAATGAAGAGATCCACAAAATGGCAGGTACTAGCGAAGATGTCACGGTGAGAATGAAGAAGAACGTGCTCAGGTGGTTTGGGCACGTTGAACGAATGAGTGATGAAAGAATGGTAAAAAAGATTTATATGGGAAAAGTGAGCGGTAAGAGAGACAGGGGGAGGCCTCGAGTGACCTTCGAAAACAGAGTAGCTACGATACTGGAGGAAGGTCACGTAAAAAGCATGAGGACCCCCCGGAGGGCATGTATGAAGAGGTTGATGTCTGTGGCCGAGGCGAAAGAGGTATGCAGAGACCGTAGCGTTTGGCGCTCCGTCGTCTCTGGCTACCCCGGAAGGGATATGGCGTGAAGGTAAATAAATAAATAATTAAATAAACTTGTCGGCGCACCCGCACTTTAGGATAAGTGTTATCGGCAATTGACAGCTTGTCAAACGTCAATGTCATAACGAACACCGAGCACTGGTGAGGCGGCCACATTGAAATAACAGGCACTTGTCTTACGAACATCGTGAAAAGCGCACGCGACCACGTGCTCGGTGGACGTTAATTAAATCCAAGAACATCGTGTTGAATTTCGATTATTTTATAATTATTTCAAGTGATTCGAAGAAGAATAAAAGTAATTATTGTATTACCGCTTATATTTTATTGAAACACCGTCTCCAACCCGATAATCCACGCCTACCCTCAATATGGAAAATATTACCTATAACAACAGCAGTGATTATGGCCAGAAGACTTTATCAGAAGTGGGATTCGAAGGGTCGAATGCATCGGAGACGATACCCAATAGTGAAAACCAAAATTCAAGCACAACAATTTTAACAAAATTGCTGGCTGCAACATCGGGCAATACGCAAACAACGCTGTCGCAAAACAGTGCAACGCAATTTGTGAAATTTGATCCTGACGATGCTGAAGCAGACATAGAAGGTTGGTGTAGAATTACTGATATAATAGTTACCAGTCGAAATCTATCCGGAACTGAGTTATTACTCGCCTTAATAAACTCACTGAAGGGCCGAGCTGCGTCTTGCCTTACCAAATTAAAGAGTACGGAAATAGATTGGCCCAAAATTAGAGAATTACTACTCGCAAGGTTCGGAAAGCCAATGCTGATGCAAGACTACTTTGACAACGTCATAAAATTCGAAATCGGACCACAAGAGGCAGCCTCTGAGGCAGCGATGCGTTTGTGGAGCATCATTGAACGCATACCGAAAGTAGAGATGACCGAGGAAGCTATCACCGGATTCGTCATATCAGTTCTTAGCCAAAGGAACTCAGCGGTTCGTAGGGAGCTGAATTCGTACACCATTACAACGCGAGCACAACTGTGTCGCGCCCTTAGTGGAATATCCCTAAAAAGACGTCTAGACAACTATGAAGAACAATCTTCCAGTTTCAAAAAAGCACGCATAGTTGATTCAAGATTTGGAGGTTCTTGTCACTACTGCGGTCATCGTGGTCACAAAATTGAAGAATGTCGCAAGAGACGAGAAGTTGTAGGGGCATCAAGAGTGACATCAAGAGTGCCTGAGAGGGAAAATGTGATCACGTGTTTCACATGTCAAAAACCAGGGCATGTCAGCACCGCCTGTCCGAATAAGATGGAAAAGCATCAATCGATTAGGAAAGACGTTAACGTCTGCGAACGCAAACGTGTAAGAGGTACGCTATCTACATCTGGTAAGTCAATTCCTTTTCTATTCGACAGTGGATCCGCATGCTCATTGATTAAAAACAGCTTAGTTAAACAACTCTCCGGTTCCGTACGCAATGACACTATATATTTGACCGGTATAGGTGGTGAAGACATAAAGTGCTCGACTCAAATATTAAGTCCCGTTTTAATTCAGGGTATTTCGATGACCATACTCTTTCATGTAGTGCCAGACCATATGTTGGCAGAATTAGTGCTTATAGGTAGAGATATTCTTGATCAAGGGATCCATGTAGAAATTAATAGTGACTCAATAAAATTTTCCTCTCGTAAGGCCATCAATACTTGTAGGGCCGTTAGTAATCTAGATTTTTGGGAGATTGACACCGACCTAGTCGGTGAGAATAAATCACAGTTGTTCAATATATTACGCAAATATAGTAAGCACTTTATAGAAGGTATGCCCACGCAAAGGGTCACAACTGGTGAAATGAATATTGATCTCATAGACCCGCATAAGATTGTACAAAGGCGTCCCCATCAAATGTCACCTGCCGAAAAGGTAATCGTAAGAGAAAAAATACAGTCGCTTTTGGATGCAAACATAATTCGGAAGAGTTCTTCTCCTTTTGCGAGCCCAATCGTGCTGGTGAAGAAAAAGGACGGTACTGACAGGTTATGCGTAGACTACAGAGAATTAAACGCTAACACACGCCCTGAACATTATCCACTGCCCAGGATAGAAGAGCAAGTGGACCGTCTAAATGGAGCACATTTCTTCAGCTCTTTAGATATGGCTGCTGGCTATCACCAAGTGAAGGTCAGTCCAAGGTCAATTGAGCGAACTGCTTTCGTAACGCCTGAAGGACAGTTCGAATATCCCACCATGCCATTCGGATTACGAAACGCGGCATCCGTGTACCAGCGGTGCATCAATAAGGCCCTTAAATCTCTTAAAGACACTATAGCATTGGCGTATATGGATGATGTCTTATCTTACTCAGCCAGTGTAGATGAAGGACTTCAACGTCTTGACACTGTACTAGAGGCTCTTACAGAAGCAGGGTTTTCTTTTAAAATAACAAAATGTAAGCTTATGAAAACTGAAGTCAACTACTTAGGATATGTGATACGAGCAGGTGAAGTAAGGCCCAATCCGGGAAAAGTGAAAGCTCTTCTTGAAGTTCCCTTACCCAAAACAGCTAGACAAGTGAGACAATTTCTAGGGTTAGCTTCATACTTCCGACGTTTCATACCTAACTTCGCCAGCATTGCCTGCCCCTTATATCCCTTAACTAAATTTAAAGGCCGCATTACGTGGAGGCAAGAACATTCAGAAGCACATAAGAAAATTGTTCAAATTCTATCATCTGAACCGGTATTGACAATTTTCAATCCTGACAAACCCGTCGAACTCCACACCGATGCCAGCTCGGATGGCTATGGCGCAATCCTAATTCAAAGAGAACAAAATGTACCACATGTCGTAGCATATTTTAGCCGCCGTACTACCGAAGTAGAGTCTAGATATCACTCTTACGAGTTAGAAACTCTGGCAGTAGTACGTGCAGTTGAAAATTTCAGGCATTATCTTTATGGTCAACATTTCACAGTGTACACAGACTGTAATTCTCTCAGAGCCTCTAAAGCCAAGACCGATTTGACGCCTCGTGTCCACAGATGGTGGGCTTTTCTCCAAGCATATGACTTCGATATTATATACAAGGAAGGACGTAATATGGCACATGCCGACTTTTTATCTAGAAATCCCTTGCCATCTTCCAGAATAGACGATATGGAGCCGAATGTCGCCCAAACCGATTCACGTAAGTTTATAAACTTTGTTGAATTACACAGTAGTTGGATACAGGTAGAGCAGAAACGAGATCAGGAAATCAAAAACCTAATCAGGCAGTTTGAAAACGCCGAACTACCTCAAGCAATGGCTAACACCTACGATGTCCGCGAAGGTATCCTATACCGTAAAATAGAAAGAAATAAGTCGAGTAGTTGGCTGCCGATAGTTCCCCGTTCCTTAGTATGGACACTCATTAATCATGTCCATACCGAAATTAAACATCTTGGTCCTGATAAAACTCTTGACAAACTATATGAACAATATTGGTTCCCCCAAATGTCTAAAAATGTCCACAAATTTATAGACTCCTGTATCGTATGTAAAGCCTCGAAAGGCCCATCAGGGGCACAACCGATAAGACTACACCCTATTCCGAAAGTAGCAGTGCCGTGGCATACCATTCATATGGACATCACTGGTAAGCTCAGCGGCAAAAGCGACAGAAAAGAATACGCTTCTGTGATCGTAGATGCATTCACAAAGTACGTCCTATTAGATTATACCCAGTCATTAGATTCAGTTTGCGCGGTAAAAGCCTTAAAGAAAGCCGTATGTCTTTTTGGCTCACCTAAGAGAATAATAGCTGATCAAGGGAGGTGTTACATTAGCGCCGAATTTAAAAAAAAATGCGCTGATCATAATATAGAACTGCACCTTATAGCAACTGGCTCTGCTAGAGCCAACGGCCAGGTAGAAAGATTAATGCGCACCTTGAAAAGTTTACTTACTATCATAGAAAATGACACAAATAAAATCTGGAGAGATGAGCTAGGCGAGGTACAGTTAGCTTTAAACAGTACGAGATCTAGAGTTACGGGGTTCACACCGACAGAGTTAATGTTCGGCATACGCGCACAGTCTTTAGGCATGAACCAAATCGACCCTAATGTAAACATTACTTCATGCGCCAACTTAGACGATATAAGAAATGAGACATCAGCTCGAATTATAGAAGCATCTAGTTCGCAAGAAAAACTTTTTAACAGGGGTAAGGCTACTGTCAAACTATTCGAATTAGGCGATTATGTCTTTATCAAATGCAGTGAGCGTAATCAGACAAAGCTAGCTAGAAAATTTAAAGGACCGTTTATTATTACAAAAGTTCTAGATAACGATCGATATGAGCTGAAGAGTATTAAAAGATCAAGTCGCACTTATAAGTACTCTCATGAAAACTTGCGTGCGGTACCGAGGGGATTTGAGGGATTAGTAGATATTTCGACTATTCTAATCAATGACGAGGATTGCGTGTCGGCGGTCGATGGAAGTGAGGTCGACCAAATGCAATTTTCAGACTCTGATACCGAGACGGCTTCCGCAATAAGCGAAGAGACCAGGACTGCTAGTTCTGGCACTCTTTCGGCTTCAGAAGACGATGTGCAAACGTCCACACATCAAGCTCAAATACATTGAAAAAGACAACCTCTTATCAAGTGTCCGCTGTTTCTGACTAAAATTCTAGTGCTACGGTAAAGCTGGTTGAAAGGGCCCCGTACGCCCGAACCACGCTTAGGTAAAAGGCTGAAAGGGCCTCGTACGCCCGGGCCGCTCTTATTAATCGGTTGAAGGGGCCTAGCACGCCCGGACCGCACGGATGAGTGGTCGAAAGGGCCTCGTACGCCCGGACCGCACGGATGGGTAGTCGAAAGGGCCTCGTACGCCCGGACCAAGGGTAATAGCTGGTTGAAGGGGCCTCGGACGCCCGGGCCATGCTAAAAAGAAAAAGCTTTGAAAGGGTCAAGCACGCCGGAGCCTAAATAAAGACGCTACATCAACCACAAATTGAATTATAGTCAGGAATAGCCGAACGCTATACTAATGCGATCTCTACTTAATTGACAGGTCGAGAAGAGTAGTGCCGAACTCCATTAATGTCCTACACACGCACGTGGTCGTGCGTTTGTCAGGATTGGCCGTGTCGGCGCACCCGCACTTTAGGATCAGTGTTATCGGCAATTGACAGCTTGTCAAACGTCAATGTCATAACGAACACCGAGCACTGGTGAGGCGGCCACATTGAAATAACAGGCACTTGTCTTACGAACATCGTGAGAAGCGCACGCGACCACGTGGTCGGTGGACGTTAATTAAATCCAAGAACATCGTGTTGAATTTCGATTATTTTATAATTATTTCAAGTGATTCGAAGAAGAATAAAAGTAATTATTGTATTACCGCTTATATTTTATTGAAACACCGTCTCCAACCCGATAATCCACGCCTACCCTCAATATGGAAAATATTACCGATAACAACAGCAGTGATTATGGCCAGAAGACTTTAAACTTGTTACCAATATATGTTATTGTGTTGTATAATAGAGGTACCATATAATACATTAATGTGTATATTTAACTACGACTAAAACCAGTGGTACATTAACTGTTTTTACATTAAATACTATTAGCGCGTGTAAGATTTGTGGACCTTCAAATTAATCAAAATGTTAATTAATTTAAATTTAAAAAAAAATCAGGATTCTCCTTTGCAACGATCTGCAAACAAATTGTTGACGAAGGAAAATATATTTATACATTTAAGCTTAAGGATGATTGTTTATACAATCTGATGCGTAAACTTTTAGACCAATAGTAGTAGTAGTAGTAGGAGTAGTAGTAATATTAGGGCATGTTATATAAAAAGAGCTGTTACTCTGTTATTAGTTATCCTTGGATGTCATAAAACGTTAGACTTATTTTTCATTGACTAAGGCTGAAGCCCCCCGTAGCAGATGGACTTCCTCTAAAAACGGACTACCGCAAGACCTCTCATGGCCGAACAGCTCTGTTTAAACTGCTCGGCAGAAAGAGATCCCAGCGACCTACGCAACTCCCCCTCCCCTCTCCCCACAATCATACTGCCTGTCCTGGCCTGCGCCCTCCACACAACCAGGCTACTCAAAATTCTACCAAAGACGTTGCTTTTCTCCAGAAATTGTTTTAAAACTCATTAACTTTATTTCTCAGGTCTCCTACATATTGTAACTACACATTTAAACTGTAATTTATAAAAATATAGGTGTAGTAAAAAAAGACAGTGCTTTTAAAAGATATTTATTTATAAAAGGATTAATAATTTTAACATTTATTTTAATAAAAAAAGCAATTTATCATTTAAAATAAAACAAAAAATATATTAATTCTTTAAGTACATTCAGCCATGTCATTTATTCATTTATTGCAAAAAATAAAAAACTATATCTTATAAAACCAATAAATACTCAAAATAAAGTTCATCATTCATCAGGAAATGGCGCTGTCTGTCCCAGAAACATTTTTTATCGAAATTTCCATACATCCTAAAATATATATTTATTTAATTGAGGATTAAATTTTGTGCTTATAACTTCATAATTATTAAGTTTCATATAAACTTTAACGCCCTATGAAACCATCTTTGTTATTTCTGGGTACTAATTTTGAGACCATCGTAACTTAAGCTAACCCATAATTTAAAACATCATAACATTATGAACTCGACTTATAAACATACTTGTATCTCTCTAATTTGTAACATTTATTTGAAGTTATTTTATAGTTATTATATATAACCATATATCACTTAATATAAATTATACTCAATCGTATAATGTAGTTAAAATGACAGTTATATTCGTGTAAAATATGCTGGCAAAATTATCAACAATTATGTACGCTAGCATTGTTGAGATGTTTCTTTCAGGAGCGCTGAGGCTCAAATTGAATGTTCAATGAGTCGTGCACATATGTAAATGAGTTTGTCATTTGTATGGTGTACGCTGTGTTTTGTGAGCTGCAACCATATGCATATGTATAAGATAAACGTAACACACACTCACACATAGAGACACGCACACACGCACACGCACACTACATTAAAGGACATGGAATCAACGTAACCCAATTTACAGTGAGGTATGCCTCAGCGATATATGTTGTATGATGTTGTTAACATTTACATGACAAAACCAACCATGATTGACTGACTCTGTTGATTCAGACAGCCGGAAACAATATGTTTTCAAATTAATAACTGCGTTTGTTTGAACTAACAGACAAACTATCAGGTATTGGAAATAATACTTTACTTTCCACACTCATAACGTACTTGCAAATTTGCTAAAAGTATTTTATTCTTTAAAATATAGTACATAATTATAAGTTAATATTTTTGGGTTATAAGTACGTTAATTTCATTAAATAAGAACAGTGAAAGCCGTTGATTTTCGACGTCTGTTAATACGTATATATCTTTGATAGAAGGAAAAATATTTTTATGTAACATTTTTATTCCATTTATATTTAATTTATATACTTAAATATTACAGCTTATTATATAATACATTTTAGAAAATATACTATTAAAAATTTGTCTACACGGGCAGGATTCAAACCCGCGCACCACCATCTATGATACCGTCATCATTTCGATGATTTTTTATTCTATATTTATTTAAAATGTAAGTTAACAAGGCTAAATATGTTTATGGAAATACAATAGTTTTCATATAGACCTAGGTTGGTAGATGCCAAATATTAAATTATGCTCAAATATCCAGCTCGTCTAAATTGTGAGACGCAAAAGTTTCGCTCAGAAATCTTATTTGTCAAAACTATCAGTGTCATGCTTAGTTTTAGTCTTGCTACAAATAAGTTGTCTTGATTTTACGAAAATGTCGAAGAACAAGACGAAGCTAAATCTTAATAAATTAATGTTATTCAATAAGGAATCAGTCATGTAACCTTTATCTAAAAATATATTACGAAATTCATGTAAAAGTTAAATATAGTTAGTAAATTTCTTATCGTGAGACGCACATATTGTTAAAATAATTCCTATTAAATAATTAACCTTCTCTATATCTGATATTTAGTGTTTTAATAATCTAAGTACTAAGTTTAATGTTGATATATTAACTGGTCTATAACTTTTGATAGTCTGCAACGAATGTATGTATATATTTAAGTTTATTTTTTCTAATTTTCATTTAAATTCAGCGCGGTTCGAAAGGAAATATTTAGAAACTTTATTTATGTAGTCTTGCTCATACCTAGCGTTACTCACTTGTGATTAAAATACATACATACATACATGGGATCTTTATAATATCAATGTTACAAGCTGACTATCGAAGAAAATATCTTTTAATATCATGTTCTCCGTGCAAAGCCAAAGTTAATGGAATTTTATTAAAAATTTTTAGCATAACTCAATAAATAGTAAACCAACAATATATGAAGGATGAGACTTGTGAATATATATCATGTTAGAAGTAAGTTGTTTGGTGCTTTTGAAACAGAAATGCATATAATTAAAATCTTCTTTTCTTTCGAAATCACGTACAGATTTGATATTTTATAAATATAGATAGTAATTATCATAGAATTAAAACTGTTTATTATCGCTATTACTAGGTATATAAGAGAGAAAAAACAACTTCGAGCCGAGCTGGAGGCTGAGGAACGCGAAGAGAAGAATATCACACGCGCCCTCGATGAAAAAGGACATCTCATTATTGAGATGAAGACTTCACTTCAACAAATAAACCAGCTTCTTTCTAGTGTTGGTGAGAAAAATCATATAATTTTACCCTTAAAAGTTTTTTGTTTACCTACTTTTGATTCATTACTCTATGGCTATCATAGAACAATACATTTTTATTCATTTCATATTCCAAATATTTTGAAATGAAAACAATCAACTCATAAATACATCACACAATGAGTTCAAAGGATACCACTGATTTCAAATATCCATTAAATTGGCAAAACAATTTTGAGATACGAGAGATAGATAAAAAACTAATAATTGATATAGCATTTTCATTAATTATCTAGATAGAATAGAGCCCGGAGTAGTAACTGTATGGATTGCGATCTAACAGAGGTACGAGTATTTAGACTCCACTGTAAATGCTTCCTCACCTGTTAAGTCAAAGCCTTATAAAGCCGTCAAAGGTTGAATTGTTTGTTTGTCCATACCTAACATGAATGACGATGGGAGATAATTATTGTTTGATTTTAACAACTATTATTGTTCTATTGTATTTTATTAATTATTTATTTTGTATCATAAAATAAAATTTGATAAGATTGTATAATTTAGTTTTTGGGTTCAATACTTGCAGAAAGGTATTTTTTTTATTACTACTGCCGATAAGAACAATTAAATGAATTAATGATTAAGATGAATATATTGCTTTGAATTTTAAAAGTTAATAATAATGACTATTATTGAATTACTAATTACTTAGTTGTAGTCTTAGTGTTACACTAACCGTTTAGGACAACAAGTTACAATATTTTAGTAGATTTGGCGTGGTTTCCAATTAATTATACTGTATTATTATAAACTATATTATTCTTTCCCTATTGGAGATTTATTACAAGCATACATAAAGTAGTAGTTATACATACAGTTGATTTTAATATGATATTGTGTGAGGCAATATGACGCTCAAACGTCATTTTCTATGCATTGCTGAAGAGCGTGTAAGAGAGAAGAGATTGCAATATTTTACTAATGTTATTATTCCTATCTATAATAACGCCTTCTATCCCCGGTATTTTTATGTGATACCTCTAAGACATACATACGTCTCAACTTAAAGATCAGAACTTTTTAAGTCATTAAATCTTTGATAAATAATAATTTTATATCGGCAAATGAAACATTTAAATGATATATTATTTCACATCAGTGACTCTCAGACTTTATGAATATTGGCATTGGAGTTGTGACTGCAGCCTTGCATTGTTTAATTAAAGCTTTTGAATTTGACACTGCGCTATTGTTGTGTGGTCTGTCTGTCTGTTTATTAAACCACTCATTGTTTGTATTTGGTAGCGTATTTTGGTGAACATGAAACCTCATGATGCAAACGATATCATAGTCCAATATACACCATACAGAGTAAGTAATAAAACACCAACAATGCTAAAAAATACAACAACGGTCAATTCCCCTGGGATGTTCTAGGCAATATGGACAGACAGACAGGACACACGATACAATTTTATGACATCCCTTTTGTTTTGCAAATTTACAAATACATAGTAACGTACAGCGCCGGACAAACTTTATACAATTTTAATGAAGTTATTAACAATATTAATTTATTTTCAGAAATTACTAATAATATGATTTCTTATATGTAAATTAGGGTTGCTACAAGCGTAAAGGCGACGCACATATTTGATGTATAAACCTGCTAGCCATTATCATAGCTGTTATCGATACTTAAATTAACAATAATTAAATTATACATTATAAAATAATAACAATAATAATAATAATCTGTATTAGAAACTAAAAATAAGGGGTAGATAAGAAATCGATGATCGAAAAGGCTAACGCCCATCTCCACCTCCAAGAAAACAGATTTCCCGAGAACAAAAATATAAACAAATCAAATTATGTTTTATATTTTTACAGGTGCACCAAATGTTCCGAGACCGTTTACTGGAGCACCCTCTGCTATGCATTACGCACTCGATGACATGGTTCAACCCGTACCTGAAGTGGAAGCTGACTGTTAGTAATAACATTTAATAACTAGCCGTGACCACGAAATCGTTATACGAATATTGTTTGAAATATAAGTAGCCTAAGTTACTTCTTATAGCATCAGCCGTTTCAAAGATTTCCGGACCAAACAGGCAGACAATTTTTTTTATGTAACTACCGTATTTACTTTCATATCCATTAAATGAAATGTTATTAATTTGGAATTACAAACAGACACTTCCATTTTATTTATATGTATAGATAGATTTATTTCAATATCAGTGATCGTTATAGACTTTGAAAATTATTATCCATTTTTATCCGTTAACATTTTTCTGAGCTCTATCAAGAGATTACGAACTAATCGGATAAAATTTTAATTAACACTGTGAATTATATTTAAAAAACTTGATTTAAATTATAAATAAAATATATCTTTTAGTATTGTAGTAATAAATATTTTAGTTTCAATTTATAATTTTAACATCTGATTTTATCGAATATAGTATTCATATAAAATTTTACATTAAATACAGTTGACAAGTTGCTTCTAAACGCACGTCAGAAGCTAAACATGCTAGTTCAGGCTGTATCCAAAATGGAAGTGAACGAAGAGGTCCGTGAGAATGCACGAATCTTTTATCACAACATTCTCGCCAGATTTATGAGGGATAATTACAAGGATGAGATCGTGGCTGAAGGAGGTAAATTTAATTTGATGTTTCTAAATAAATAACATGAATAAAACATCATAAAGGTAAGATATTTATATATATTCTATATATATATATATGTTTGTATCCAGGCTTTAATGGTTATAGAATATACGTTTTGGTATTCAATGGTATTACTATTGCAAGTCGAATTGAATAGGAATCTTAACAGAATTGACGTAACCGTCTATGAGTCAGTCAGGTTCGAAGCTTGCACTGAGTAAACATACCCTGTAATAGTATTGAATTGATAGGTATTGGAACCGTCAACTGAATACAGTGCATTAAAATATATCCGTAGTTATTTGATAACATTTGCAAAATAGTGTGTATTAGATGAATAGATTTGAGGCTTTCTGAATATTGATCATATAATACTATCCGTTGATCCGATTTGATTTGTTGGTGTGTGTGTGTGTGTACGTGTGAGCTATTAAGCTTATTTTATTTAGAAAACTAAAGTATGAAATTACATGTAGATGAAATCTTACAATTTATATGCTTTTATCTAACAATAGAACAATGGAATCTTTAAGAAGAAAAAGTTAAAATTAATAAGATGGAGCGTATTGTCTAATAATATAATCTAATAAATGAAATCACATTACATGAAAAACTATAATACGTTTATTAAATTTATTAATGTTAATGTATCTGAAGCGACGCCATAATAACATTTTTCTATCCGATCTTCTAAAACTATATAACTCCTTCCTAATTCATAACATATACATTGATAAAAATGTACATTATTATAAACAAAATTATTTTTTTGATATAACACACATCTCTAAATGTAAACATTGTTTGATTTCGTCTGTCTGTCTGTAAATCGAAACAATTTCAAACGCTTCAAGATTTTAGAAATGTGTTTCGAACGAAATGTAAATGCATTTTTATACAAGTATTGTAGTGAAGCAATATGCGTTGAGAGTGAAAAAAAAATACAAAAGAGAGATTTATTGCAAAATTGAAAAGAAATATCCTTTTGTTGAGACATTGCTATGAGCCTGAAAGTGGGTAAAAGGTATTCTACAGACAAGACATTCAATATGAATGTATGCTTCAATATGCGTAGATTTATTACTTTGTATAAGTTTATATTATAATATATTATTGCGATTACAGATTATTATAAATTTAATTACATCATGCATATCTATTTTCATGAAGCTTTAATTGTCGTAGAACCAAATGAGATCCTTGAAATTGCCGCGCTACGAACCGCTACGAGAATTAGTTAATAACTTTGTATATTATACTGTGAAATAATAATAATAATAATAATAATGTCCGTAATACACTGTTTTAACCTATTTATATTTATTTGGTATGGTCTAAGGACAATGTCCTTTATACCTGACTGAATTAGTTTTAGATGTACGAAAGGAGAAGAAAGAAAATCGTTATTGAAAAACTATTTTCATATACAAGTCGTTTTTTTTAAAATTTCATTTCAAATTCGTATTTTCTCTTAACGTATTTTTTGACGGAAAATCTTTTATGTGTTATAACAAAGATTTGATAATATATGTTACGTTTTAGTATTCTCATCTTACTATCATACTCGTATATGAACTTGTTTTTTTTGTTAAATTATGAATAATTACAAATACATTACAATACTCCTTGTCTACGTCTTCATTATTATTGTCTTAAGATTTAGCACGATTTACTTGCACGTGAATACATTCACCTTGGATGAAAAATACTCTTGTCTATAAATTTCCTGATCATTGCTTTTTTAACATTTGTCTGCTTGAAAATCATTTTTTCCAAATTTCTCGAATCATCTGTTACAATTAATAAGTATTTTATTATCGGTGTTAAGAAAAGATTGAGATGAAGTATATTATTATTATATTAACAAAGCAAAATTTTGCTGTTCGTTTATCCCCCGCCCTCCCTCTCTCCCTCTTCTCCCTCTCTCACCGCAGGTTATCCTTAATTAGACATGTTATATAGTAACATTTCCGCATTAAATATATATATATATATATATATTAAATTTCAAATGAAAATTACCGTTAATTAAATATTTTTTTCATTGATTAAACTTTAAATAAATTCGAATTGTTTCAAAGTGAGAAAATAAAGTATTTTCATTACAATTACCTAAAGAAAATATACGAATGAAGTAAAATCAAATCTACGTTTGGTTCTCTCTAAATAAGCATAAAAGTAGCCGGGATCGCTAATCGGCCTATCCCCTATCTATTAATCAACCCACTTATTAACTATCAGCGTCAGTGGTGCTAACAGTCTACCTATTAGTAACTTAGCTATGAAGTAGGTGAGTAGTTAATAAAATTTATTTTGAAGTACAGATTATGGATCGAATTATTTTAAAAATATGTCCTTGCAACACAATAAATTAAATTATCAAGTAGAAATTGTGATAATATAAATATAATAATAGCCAACCAACACGCCATGTTCCGAACGGCGGAAGGTGGAGGATGGAGCTACAAATAGCTACGTGGAATGTAAGAGGAGGAATGGAACAGAAGATGAATGAATTATTAGATGTGATGGATGACAAAGATCTGGATGTTATTTGTGTGTCTGAGACCAAGCGAAAAGGCAATGATACGACCGATTTGCCTGGCAACCGGGTCGCTTTCTGGGCTGGGGTTCCAGAGAGTGAGCGAGGTTGCCAAGGTGTAGGCGTATTATTGTCCTCTCGAATGGTTAATGCAATGGTAGAATACAAGGCGATCAACCAGAGGCTTCTTTGGATTCGCTTTAAGCTGGGGATAACAAAAGTATTCTTGTTAGCCGTGTATGCGCCAGTATCAATGAGCGAGCTCGAGGAGTTTTGGGAGAATGTCAGGGATGTTCTAAGCAGTGTTAGGGATAATGAAAAGTTGATAGTATGTGGCGATATGAATGGATGGGTTGGAACCGCGCGAAGCGGTTACGAAAGCGTGCTAGGCAAATACGGTGATAGGAGGGTAAATGAGGCTGGAAAGCTTATTTTGGAATTTTGTAAGGAGAGAAATTTGTATGTGGCAAACACGATGTTTGATCACAAACAAATTCACATGTATACATGGGAGCGAGCGGAAGAAAGAAGTATGATTGATTTATTCCTAGTGGACCAGCGTATTCGAAGTCAAGTTATGGACACGCGAGTGTTCAGAAGTGCTGATCTGGAAACGGACCACTATCTAGTCGTTGCTAGAATAAGAGGTCTGTTTGCAGGTTGGCGCAGCCGCACGACGTGTCCAAGCTTGGCGTCGAATTATCGCATAAGAAGGTGGAAGCTTCAAGATCCACCGATCAGAGAGGAATATCAAGAAAGGGTTTCCAAGAAGCTTGAAAGCTGTGATTCTGGAAATGAAAGTGTTGAAGTATGCTGGCAGAACCTTAGGAATGGTATGGTGAAAGTAGCGACAGAAGTATGTGGTAAAAGGAAAAGAGGTTTTAGTAAAAAGCGTGACGAATGGTGGGATGATCAAGTGAAAGATGCTGTAGAGATAAAGAAGAAAGCATGGCTGGATTATAAAGCCTCTGGTAAGGATAAAAGTATGAGAGAGATAAGAAAAAGAGCGTACAAGCTGCAAAAGCACAAAACGAAAGCACTTATAAAGATGAAGCGTGAAAATTCTGAGAGAGAAAGGGATGAAAGGTTGACAAACAACTTTCGGGAAAACACGAAGCTTTTCTGGCGAGAAGTTAGTGGTTCCCGGAGTAGTTCGGTAACCTGTAGAATGAAAGGGGTGCTTTCGAAGAGCGGTGAAATTTTAACTGAGCAAGCACACGTTTTGCAGCGGTGGGCGGAATTCTACAAGGAGATGTATGAACGTGAGGACGCCTCGGTCTTGACTACCAGCGTAATGCTGAGTCCAGATTTAGCCGATGGTGAAATCAGTTTGGAAGAAGTAGAGAGCGTGATTCGAAGTCTGAAATGTGGTAAGGCTGCGGGAGCAGATGAAGTTACTGCCGAGATGATCAAATATGGTGGGCCACGCGTCTTCTACTTTTTCTGGTTTTTGTGCAATTTATGCTGGAAATCGGGGAGAGGTCCCAGACAATTGGCGAAGTGCAGTCATCGTACCTTTGTATAAAGGCAAAGGTTCACAGATAGACTGTGCAAGCTATAGGGCTATCAGTTTGATTAGCTTGGGCGGTAAAGTATATGCTAAAATATTAGCGAGAAGAATGCAAGAGGGATCTGAAAGGTTGTTGTGGGAGGCCCAAGGAGGTTTTAGACCTGGAAGAGGGTGTATAGATCAGATCTTTTCCCTCCGCATGATCACGGAAAAGTTTTTGGCCCTAAACCAAAAGGTTTTCTGTGCTTTTGTGGATTTGGAAAAGGCGTTTGACAGGGTTGTGAGAAAGAAGTTATTGGAGATACTGCCTGCCATATGGGAGTGAAAGTAGGTGACCTTAAGGTCAATTGCTTGCTATATGCAGATGATGCAGTGCTTATTGCATCATCAGAATGCAATTTGCAGGCATTGGTCACCACTTTGAAAGATGGATGTGAAATTAATGGTCTAAACCTGAATTTATATAAGACGAAGGTTCTGATATTTGAAAGAAATGAAGAAAGAACAGAATGTAAGATCAACGTGAATGATAAGATAATAGAACAAGTGAATGAAGTGGTATATTTGGGAAGTATGTTTAGCAGAGACGGAAGATACGAAATGGATGTGGAAAGGCGTATTGCTGCCGGTAACAGAGTCAACGGTGCTTTGACTGCATTGTTGAGACGTCAAAACGTCAGCATAGCTGCACGTTTGGCTGTACACAATGCAGTTTTGCTACCGACGCTATTATACGGCAGCCAAACGTGGGTAACATAGAAGAAGAATGTAAGAAAGATGAATGCTGTGGAGATGCGATCTCTTCGCAGAATAAGCGGAGTCAGTCTAGCTGATCGAATCCGCAATGAAGAGATCCACAGAATGGCAGGTACTAGCGAAGATGTCACGGTGAGAATGAAGAAGAACTTGCTCAGGTGGTTTGGGCACGTTAAACGAATGAGTTATGAAAGAATGGTAAAAAAGATTTATATAGGAAAAGTGAGCGGTAAGAGAGACAGGGGGAGGCCTCGAGTGACGTTCGAAAACACAGTATCAATGTTACTGGAGGAAGGTTACGTAAAAAGCATGAGGTCCCCCCGGAGGGCATGTATGAAGAGGTTGATGTCTGTGGCCGAGGCGAAAGAGGTATGCAGAGACCGTAGCGTTTGGCGCTCCGTCGTCTCTGGCTACCCCGCAAGGGACATGGCGTGAAGCTAAATAAATAAATAAATATAAATATAAATTGGACATGACTCACATAATAATTATTTACTTTTATATTTTATATTTGGTTCTTCTCCCTTAAAGCTCGAAGCAGACCGATCTCGGTTTTATCCTAGACAGATGGAGTTTTACACATGTTTTCAACACATTTTATTAGTCTTTACATGTTAATAGTATGTTTTATTAGTTTCAAATTCAACATTTTTGTGACATTTAAAATAAATTCTAATATTCAGTATTGTGTTGAAAAAATAGTTTGGTTACTTATTATAAGGATTTAACTTAAAAATCATTGTTTTGGTGTGTAATAATAAATCTTAGTACTGATAATATTTTAACAAAAATGAGAGAAAATCTCCTTATTTAAAATATAAATTAAGAAAAATCAGAAAAACCAGGTCCGCCGTGAATTTCAATATGACACTAAATTAAAATAAATAAACAAACAGATTCAAATAATATTTTATGATAATCCCAATTTTGGTATTACCATTGCCTGTTATTTAAGATGTAAAATTGTATGTTGTGATCTCATTGATCATCAGAGTTTAGAATAAAATTAATTAATTAATTAATATCAATCGACGTATTTAGATATTGTTTACAATATTACAATCTGTTTAAGCCTAACCTTACCTTTATCCTTCTGTTAATTCATATTATATTGACACAACTGCTCCGTCAGATGTCTGTGTATATTGTAAAAAGTTTGTAGATACTAAATTCCAACTGTGAATCAAAATACTGATTCCAATAGTATTAAAATCTACGATTTCGATTAGAATATTTAAATAGTTGTTATTAGGAGGAATTAAAATACCATTACACAGAAATTATTATATAAAATTTTAAAATAAACAAACAATATTCACGTTTGATCTAACGCAAAACACAAACAATAAATGTCCACTACCCTGTGTTAAGGTTATATGATAAAAAGTGACAGAGGCACACACACACACAAATACACACACACACACACAAATACACACACACACAGGCATGCATACACACACACCGGATACGGCTTTTCGCTTACTAAAATTCACTACCAGTAAGCCGCGTTAAGGAGCGTTTTAAAAAAAAAACAAGAACTTTATTCAATGTTTAAAAAAATATATTTTTTTTCTTATTCATTTATATTTTTTCACTTTGAATCACTACCAGTGATCGCTTATGTAAGTATGTATATGTAAGCTTATGTATATGTATAGCTATATAGTATTTGTAAGCTTATACATCAAATGTAAGTATGGGGAGGGACTTCTTTAATATTATACTTATCGACATAAGTTTTAAATCATATGTAAAACAATATATACAAATTTATTCATTATGAATTTCCACCTTCTCACACTAATACTGTATTATTTTAATATTTTTGATAGTGTAAGTTTTTACGTTGTGAAAGCTCAGCTCACCGGTCCGCTCTTTTGTGATACATTATATTTTTTAATCAAATTTCGACGGGTAACTCTATAAAGATAAATTTCATTTTTGTGATGTGTCCTTTTTTATCAGTTTGGTATTTTAAATATTTTACCTACAACGATTCTGAATAAAAAGTTGTATAGTTTTAATTTGTTATACACTATTGTTCTATTGGGTTGAATATTTCTGTTTGCATTCCTTAATATTGACGCGTATTTATGGTTGGTATGTTTCATAATTCACACTGTTAAAATATCTCGGGTTATTTGTTTTTTTTATTTTTGATTTCGTTATTGTTGCATTTTTTTTTCTAATTAGCAAAATCTTTTAAATAATAGTTTGAACTATCGCCGAGTTTACATCGTTTGATTTTCTTTATGAAGCTTTTGTAATAAAAATGTTCCCTTGTAAATGTAAATGTTTTTTTGTCAACTTACTCCACAAAAGTTGAACATAAATTTCATTTAATTTGTGAGGTAACATAGAACTAATCCGCCACAGATTTATTTTAAATGTGAGAGGAAAAAATATAAAGAATACCTTCCAAGATCATATTTTACATACAAACTAACAAACTTTAGCTAAAGAGCTAATCTGTTATAAAGAAAGTACAAGTGTAGAATGAAGTAACATTTTATTGGTTCGGTGTATTCTTTTCATAATTAAGTGCGTGTAATGGCGCAGGTTGGAGGCTCTCCTCAGTCATTAACCTTCAATGGAAATGCTAAATCATCCTCTATACAAATTGGACTATCATTATAACTATATAAAATATTTCTTGGTTCATTTTTGTAGTGTAAACCATCTATATCTAAATGCTTTGAAAATTTGTTACCTCTTAGTAACAGATATCGATTTTTTAATGTTGCTTCAATATTTACGTTCTTTACGAATAAAAGAAAAAAATAGAGTACGCATGGTATTCTTTCAAAAAAATTGGTTTCAATGTCGTCTGACTTAATCGTTTTCGCCTGACGTCCCCTGCCGTGTCCTTTTCCTCCCCCTCCTCCTCCCACTATACTCTCTTCCCGACTCAGGAAATTAAACCATCAACCATGAAATAAAATTAATTCGGAATTTATCTCAAATTTTTATATTTTATAGTCATTGTATCCCAATCCATTTGGATAATAACAATTTGATAAATAAAATAATAGCCAAACACCATACCGAATATTATCAAATTTAGTTCTGTGGTTTTTCAGTGACGTCCAAACATATAACAGATAATTTATATTTAACAACGATGTTTATGAGTTCTGTATCATAAACTGAACACTTAGCAATTCTTACACTTTATCTCTTTACTATTTTATTATATGTATGGATTACGAATATATTTTTACGCACACAATACTTAAATTTCCATTTTTTCTAATCTATTTTGTTATAACAGGATTAATTGAATTTGAAATGGAGGATCCCAATGTTCCAAGTCATGCCATTGTCAAATTAAGGAGCAAGCAACTAGTGGATGCACAGGTCAGCGAGTTTGACGTACCAGATGTGCCCGCCAAGAAATAATATTGGGTGTTTTGTAATATAAATATTCAGAATATTATTGAAACTAATTGTTTTGTATGCAATATTGCCTTTATAAACAAATATAAATTGTTTTAGTGTAATATTTATTATTATGTTCCTAACATTATATTAAAAATATAATTGTCTAAACATTTCTATTTTTCTTTTCGATTATTAAATATTTATTTTCTTATAATTGAGTTTTTTTTTTTGTTATTTTCGATATCTATACATATCTTTGTATTTATTTATTTATTTATTTACCTTCACGCCATATCCCTTGCGGGGTAGCCAGAGACGACGGAGCGCCAAACGCTACGGTCTCTGCATACCTCTTTCGCCTCGGCCACAGACATCAACCTCTTCATACATGCCCTCCGGGGGGTCCTCATGCTTTTTACGTGACCTTCCACCAGTATCGTAGCTACTGTGTTTTCGAAGGTCACTCGAGGCCTCCCCCTGTCTCTCTTACCGCTCACTTTTCCCATATAAATCTTTTTTACCATTCTTTCATCACTCATTCGTTCAACGTGCCCAAACCACCTGAGCACGTTCTTCTTCATTCTCACCGTGACATCTTCGCTAGTACCTGCCATTCTGTGGATCTCTTCATTGCGGATTCGATCAGCTAGACTGATTCCGCATATTCTGCGAAGAGATCGCATCTCCACAGCATTCATCTTTCTTACATTCTTCTTCTGTGTTACCCACGTTTGGCTGCCGTATAACAGCGTCGGTAGCAAAACTACATTGTGTACATTATATCTTTGTATATTTTTAAGAATTCTTTTTACTGTTTTCCATAGTGGGACATTATAATATAATACATACTGTTAATTTGTTATAAAATATTTTATTTTAGATTCTGTTAGATTGCAATATTACAACTATGTACGGTGTGAAGCAATAGTGTAACATTTTATCTATAAACGACCGCCGATACGATTAGTCTTATCAAAGACACGAAGTACATAATAATTAACTATCACATATACATAAAGATATTTATGTACATTATTGTTTAAGTATATTTACCCAATTTTATTATTCATTATGTATGTACAATATATGTAAAGAAAAGTAATATATATTATATTGAATTTATTAAAACATTACATATTCGTGTACTTGAATATATTACGAGTATTTTTCTTACAAACAACAATCCAGATAAGAAATATATTTTAAAGTTGCTGCATAAATAATAGTTATTAAAATTATAAAAATGGGTGAAAACTAGTTGCGCCCGCGCAGTCGTTTGCAGCAACTATTAAATACACAATAAAATTAAATCATCACAGTACAAATCTTGTTATGATATTTGCCAATGATTCATAAAAAATACCTGAATAATGTATATACATCAAATCAACAAATTTTACTGCAAAAATATATTTATGACTATTCTCTAGAAATCATTCGCTTTATCGAGATAAAATGTATTTTAAATAACCATAATAAAGATAGTCATAATACTAAATTGTGTCTATATTTGTCTGGTAGTTTCAGAGTGATACTGCATTTAAAGAGAAAAAAATCTTACAACATCTTCAATAAAATTATCAAGTTGTAAATAATTTTCTGAATTGTGTAAACAAAAAGAACATAACATTGAAGATATGGTTCTATGGAATATTATATTCAAAGTGATTAATAGCACTAACCAAGGTTCAAAGACTATCCATTAAATAACCAACATTAAGATACAAGTCCCGTACAGTTAAAACGCAAGTAATTTCGTTATCATGTTTAACTTCTGACATGTAAACATTTATAATACAAATGTTTGTTGAAGCATGTGCTACAAAAACAAAATGTTCATATTTTATGTGTAATGTATAAAGATTCCTACAAGTAGATCATTACGATAGAGGGCGATATGGCATATTTTATCTAAGATAATCTCAAGGGTCTAGATAGAGTTAGAACATTATTTATTTTGGGTCACATACTCATTTTCTACGTTATTGTTTATTAGTAATAATTAAACCTGAATAGAATATATTGTGATTTATATTTCATTTTAATAATGAATAATTCAGTGTTACAACAAATTAGTTTTGCCGATAAAGTGTTATCGTCACATTTCCTTCACTGCGATTAAACGATTTATACAGGTGTGACGTTAGCGCTCGCAGCTGATAATATTTTCAACAGCCATGTGAAATAGTTTAGTGAATTGTGTCCTAAATTTAGGTGACATTGCTTGATTTTTAAGTGTTTGTGTGTGAATATGGATAGATTTAAGCAAAGATTAAAAAAGAAAGAATCAGTGCAAAGTACACCAAAGGAAAAATATGTATTTATAACGGATGTTAAAAGTATTAAAGAGAGTCTTAAAATCAAAGAGATTCTCAGAACAGTTAAAATGAATAGCAGTATGCGATTAAAGGCACCACGGGGAAGTAAAATAATGTCTAACAAGGATTTTAACGATGAAGACTGCTTCGAGGAGTCGACACTTAACCAAACCTCAGATGAACCATTTAGTGCTTCGAATCCTGATGTCATAATATTGGAATTAGAGAAAAATAATGAAAGTGCGGAAAGAGACGATAGTTCTATAAACAACTCTGAACAGGATAGCAAACGTGTTCCTGATATAGAAAATGAAAATAATATAGAAACGGACAACATATCAGTCTCTAAACCTGAACAAACTGAATCTGATGAGGTAGTTCCCGACGAATTTGAAATCATTAAAAATAATGATGAATTAATCAATGCTGGAAATTCACAACCTAGTATCAAAACAGAGAAAGTATGGGACAGAAAATTATCCCTGGATCAGTCAATGTTGTCCCGAGGACAAGGTTTCTCACAGTCTGAATTAGATTTAAATTCAATGGGAAAATCGAAAATTGAGCGGAAAGTTTCATTCTTTAGAAAAAAAATGGATAGTTTTGTGAGAAATACAACGGAAATGTTCAAAAGGCAAAACGAATCGTTGCAACGACGAGGTTCCATGTCCGTGTCCCTGCATTCATTAAACGATAAATCTAATATAACCAAAGTACAAGACGAGCAAGCAAATAACGAACCAGTAAGTAAAGTATTATTACTGGTATCTTTTGTATTTAATGAAAATATCTATGTAATGTTGATTTCAGTTATTGGTCGAATTAAATTAAATTAAATTGTAAGTATATCATATATGTTCAACTTATAGATAGATAATCATCTCTGATAACCTTCAATGCTATATATTATTAATTTATTAAAGATGGCACAGTGTTGCCGCAAATAATATGACTCAATTTTATACTATTATACTAGTAATACCAGATACGGATTTCTTTCTAGAAATGTAACACCTTAAAAGTTTTGCACACAATTTAATCTTTAGGAAGAATAAAAATAAAACATAACTCCTGATATTGTATCTATAATTTTATGTATATATTTTAGGATATTATATAATTATTATTTTAGTTCGTTTAGGTATCCCAATGTACAAATTTAAAGTACTCCCCATCAAATAATAAACACAACATAATTTCATAGATAAATAATTATCTATGAAATATTATTTTACTTCGGTTATATTAATTGAATAACGAATTTGAAGGAACATTTTTTATTTGTTTTTACAAATGCAAAAGACAACGAAATTTTTAAATAATATCAGCAAAGCATTGAATATATACGTAATTTATAATTTTCTATACAATTATCTATAGATAGCCTATTGAAGTAATAATTTATAATATACAAAACTCAAATACAAATAGAACATATTTAAAATGAAATTATATATTTTAGTAAATAACAATATGAAGTTATTAAATATTAAATTATACTTTATTAAGTACTGGATTTTCGTCATGGAAAATTCAGTGCATTAATAAATTTAATTTTCGACACATGCGACCACCGTTAATTACATTTGTTGAATATTTAATATGATATAATCCTTTATTCAGGTATATATCAGTCCATTATTGTTCATTTGTGTCTCAATTACTCATTGTTAGTAAATATTACTAGCTTTAGTTATTATCTAACACAAAAGAATCATTGAAAGATTCAACAATATTATTTTAGTGATATTCTATATTATTAATTTGATATATAATAATAATACGGGATAGTATTAACTCGACATTGCCTAGACCATTCATTGTAAGCTCACATTGTACATATGACGAAAATGTATGCAAACGTATCCTGTATCCGGTATATTACTATAAGTTACTAAGTAACAATTTAATTGTAATTCTATGTAATAATATTACAAATGAAGCGCTTTAAAAACATTGCTATACACGAACGTATAAACATTTTTTAAATACTTAAACAATTAAAAAGCGTTTCTGATATATATATCGTTGCTCTTTTATTTAGGCAATGAATTTGTTTGAAAGGATCGATCAGATTCACAGATAAAATAAAGCAGTTAATAAACTGGTACTGAAACCTGGCCTTTGTGTAAAGCTTTAGAAATCATTGCAAATACCAATTTTGGATGCAGCTATTGGATTCGAATAAATTGATAAAACGAATCGTAAAAGCCAATTGACGATATCCAAAATTTATTCGCATTCGCGTTATTTAATTGAAAGAGGTACCATCAAATTGTTATTTATTTTAGTGTTTCGGTATTTTGCAATTAAAATATAGATATATTAAATTTATAATTATTAACATAATTATTACGTGTGCATTCGAGCGCGTTCAATTTTGTTACTTTTGAAACCAACATAGATTTTACGTTTTGCCTCAACGTGACGTCACATTTCAAGAAAAAAATAATATGTGCAGTACAGATGGTTTGTACAGTGGTTTTATATTTATATCACGACTTTAAACATATTTCCAATATAATATTAAAAAACATTTTAATAAATACTTTTTACATGTATGTACATTTAAAGTATAGTATGGATTTGATATATTATTAAGAATTTTAACAGGTGACTTCACATACTTCTTGGAAATAACAAATAAAAATTCATTAAATTACAGTGTTACGTAATCTTTAAATCATACTAAACCATGATACTACTAACACACACATATGTATAGATTTGTAAAGTGAATATTAAGAGAATAATTTGAGTTTATGTTAAAATAACTAAATACATTATTATAAAATGTCTAGACGATTTCAGATTAGAAGAATTATGTTAAAAATAAGAAAATATATAATTATTTTATTTTTATACCCTTCAACGATAGAAAAATAAAATAATACTGCAAAGAAATAAATACTTAGAAAAACAGAGAAGAGAAAGTGAATAGGTTACTTTAATAACAATTCTTATTTATTTATTTTATTTCTAAGGAGCCTCTGAGCACTAGTCGAACGAGTCTACAAACGGTTTCATCCATGGCTCGCAGTAATTCCAGCTTATCAATGATACAAAGTGGTCAGTCATGTGCGGCTTCAGCACAAAACTTAGCCGGCAGCCAGCCTGTACTCCACGCCCACTCCGGCTCAACACTGGAAGACATACACTCAAACAGTGTACATAGTAAGAATAGAATACACTATTATTCTTCACATACAACTTTTCTTAATTCAAATTAGAATGTTAGTTTTATTGTACTCTGGATTTGTTGAGGTAAGTACTTCTACCGAAACTATATCCCTAGAATATTAATACGCTATAATAATATATGTAATAAAATCATTGTACTTTTACGTGTTATTCATGCAAAAGTTTAAACGTGCCTTGTATTTTAATGAGGATAAGGCGAGCATTTGAAGGAGAAAAGTCATTATATTTCTCCTAACTTTCTAGTGCATTTCAAGATGTCCTTATTGTATGCGTGCCTAAACTCAGAGGATAAACGAAAATGAAAATTTTAGTAAGAGACGCAGTAAATAATATTAGATATTTTGATTATTTATAACTGATATCCACAACAGCTTTAATTAAGAAAACAGAACTTTTAAGTATTAAATGTGGTATTTTGGCTTCATGACACCAATGATTGCCTTTGAACTTACGGGTGCTGGGTTCGATTCCCATTAGATATTAAATATCTATATGATTTACATTTTTAGTACCGGGTATGGTAAGTGAAAAAATAAATGATAAGATTTACATATCATAGAAAAAAAATCTACCACCAACCCCCAATTAACAATTTAAATTAACTACAAATTTTTACCATAGAAACCGATCTTATATCCAGTATGTAAACCAGTACTTGTTTTTACTAATTACAATTTTATAACAGGTTTAAATGAGGCTTATTTGAAAGAAGCAATGCTAAATTCACGAGCGATTTCCATGAGTTCAGGCTTGGACTCGCCACTTGGCCAAAGTCGCAGAAAGGCGTCTCGTTCTAACAGGTAATTACATTTAATAATTATACAATAGCTTTTGTAAGCAACATAATATCACTTTGCCTTGTAATTTAGAGCCACAATGCGAATCAAAGAAATATTACAATATTAGATAAAATAAAACACTAAAATGAATGTCATATTTATTCGTTTGTATACAAAATTAAAGGCGAAGATTATTAAACTAAAAATATAAGTATATAAGTTACATGGTTATAGTGCTTTCCAAATATAACAACAACTCTTTTACAAGGCTCCGATAATCTGCTACTTTAATCTGCTAATTTGATCGGGTGCCTTATTCCAAATAAGTTTCATTTTCCAAATTACAATTTTTTTGGAAACGACTAGTGTATTTATTTTATTAATTAAAGCATCTTAGTTTAATATTATTTAATATTTTTTATATGTTTATGTACTAGTTATTTATATATATTTTTACTGAATAGAGTGTCATTTTAAATGCAAAGGAAAAAATATATTTAAAAAAAGATGAAATTCATTGTAATAAATACAAAATATCCATAATGTAGATAATGTTTGGTAAAATAAGTTTATTTTTCTTGACATAATTGCACTAAGATAGTCTGTATATAATTTTTAATATTTAATTTGTTATAATTGTATCCTTTTAACGTTTTAGGGTGACTTGGGTAGCAAGCGAAGGACTGACTAATTATTTTCGTCGATTAATTCAAGACGAGAAGAGCAAAGAATTACAAAGTTGTCGTTCATACCAAGACTTCTCGAGCATTCCGGAAAATGAATTATACAATCGGCAGCCAGAGACCAAAGGAAGAAAGTTATCCTATCAACGAGCTGTGTCTGGTGAAGATCCGGTTTTGCAAATGAAGTCACACGACTCCTCTTTGAGAAGGAAGCACCAGATTTCAGAAACCAATGAGGTGAGTTTAGTTTATTATTACATGTAAATATATAAATATATTTATTTAATATAACTAAAATAATTCATCTAACTAGAAATATAATATATTCATCCTCATTTATTATTATTCATTTAAATTTTAAACTAAAAAAAATATGGTCTCAGATTTGATAAATACCTTTAAGTATAGTAGTACTTAGTAAATAGGTAGTAATCGACTACTTATTACCTAGTTTAATAAATGCTAAATCAAGTTTTATAAACAACCAATATCGATATGAAAGTAATTTTAAAAGTATAGGTTTTGTTTTTAACAGTGGTAGATTGCGATTTATTAAAATATATAAGGATTAACGATGACTTAATCCGGATATTTTCCGATTGAAAAGTCGATAGATTTTTTTTTTATATTTTTCCTTTCATTAAAAAATGTTAATGTTGCCAATGTAAGCCGTTATGTTGGTTAGTTTCCTTTCTAAAAAAAACACTTTATTAATACTTTAACCAATTATGTTTAGAACACAAACTATACACTTGGGCTGTAAATATACCCAACATATCCTTCTATACAGATATCACACTCCTATATTTCTTAAACATGTTGGCAAACGACTTGCTCCTCGACGACTTCTTGTAAAAATTGACAACTTGTCTCACCTTTAACACTCGAATTCCACTAGTCGATGTTGTTAAGTATTTCTGTTAAACTTAGAAGCACCAGCTTTTGACGTCATGTCGAAGTTGGTTTATGGTTTAATCGCGTGTCACACGCAAAAACTATTCGGCTGGTCTCGCACCCTTTCCTTAAACTCCTATCTTACCTAGATTTTGTATCATTAATTGTTTCCATACAGGCATAAACGTCCGAATACATTCTAATGTTAGTAATTAGCGGATTCTTAACTCTATTTATCAACCTTACCACTCTACCTGCCTACTATATATATATTTTCACTTAATATATCCCTATGTTTGTATAACTTTGCAGTTATAAATATTTATATTATTTGTGCTATTGTCATTTTATTATTATAAATGAGTTTGGGATTAAGTGAATTTTATTATCAATTATTCTAAAATTCATATTTTAAATCTTTCAACATATTATTCATGAATATACCGAAATTCCTGATATTTCCACTTAATCGCTACATTTTGAGCATCGACTTCGATATCCGTTTTCGAAATTTTCAACATTCCTAGATGTTGAGTTATATCTAGAATTTATTACGAACAAGGATAAGTCCAATAAATATTGCTCGTCAAGTTGTGCTGTACGACTTCAAAGGAAGAATGTAGGTACAATACGCTTCAATAATCAAATAGATTTCATATTTAACATAACCTAGTGACTGTAGTCCGGCTTCGCCCGTGAAATCAAATATTATTAAAGTAACATTAATTCAGTCGGAAAATATTTGTGGCCGCTGAGGAAATGCATGCATGCTACCATATCCAAATCCTTTGCAGGGTGCCAAGAAATTTACCGAAACCGTAAGGGTACTGTTTATATTTACCTTTTACGTTTACGTTTAATTTTTTTCGAATGCTAATTATGGCTAATTATTGCTCAACATTCTGGAAAAAAGAGAAGATAAATAGAGAGAGAAAATAAATATATTATTAATTAGTAAGACAACATTCTTCAAAGGCATTTAATAGTATCATTTACCTTAATACTCTAGAATGTATCAAGAATTTTCAATTATTTTACAAAAAATAAGCTGTAGGTGCTAAGGACTACGAATCTCCAATGACTGACTATAAGCCTATCAATACCTACACTTAATTATTAATATTAATAATATCTGTATTTGTCCGACAAGTATTTATATAGTGGTTTTCAAACTTAAATGATGAGAATTCCATTCCCATAGAGCCAGCGGTCGTCGCTAGCATGTATCTGCTACATACATACATGTCTACAATGTAAGTAATCATTTCAATACGGTTCGGGAACGTACGAACGGATATCATGTTCTCAAATACTTGTTTCCACAATAACTTGTGGAAGTTTATTTATTGCATGCAATAACTTTATCGAATATTATGACTGAAACTCGAAAGCAATATAACAAATATTACCGTCTATCAGCTCTACGAAACAAAGGTATGATAAAATGTACGACTATTTTATTACTTTTTTATTTCTATTTTTAAGAATGAAGAACGCGAGGAAATATTTCAATATAATCACGTACCAACATTAGTATGAACAAATTTTATTAGTGATCGGGATGGGGTAGTATCTCAAAGATCAAAATATAGTAGCTGAAGTAGTTACATCTCTTAAGGAGAATGAGAGCCGAGATTAATCTTCTTCTTTTCTCAAGAGTCCTAAGGAAATTTTAAATCCATAGTGGTTATTTACAAGTCCACTTGCTAGCCACCACTTTACAAAAAAAAACCACTAAATAACTAAATGAAACTCTTGGTACATTTCGACAATAGGAGTTAAAGCATTGCCAATACTAATAATTTAATGAACGGGCATTGTTCAGAAGCTGACGTGTTTATCCGTTTATTCCATGTGATTGACAATGTATACAAGATATATATATGTTAGTACATAAGATATAAAATATTATCATGATAAGCATAATAAAATATAATTATAATTAAAATAATTCTTATAAGTCTTTAAATGAATTCATGATTCGGGTGTACGAATCCATAAAGTTCTTGGTATTTTTTCTTACACTTTACTTTTTTTACAATTAAATATGTTGACATTATAAAAATACTCTGATATTTAGTAGCTCAGCCCGTAATTAAAGATTGCGTTGTGAAAATAATCGTAATAAGTAAATAATTGTTTGTATAAACGAGGCTTTTACTCTGAACCTAAAGTTTTGCTTTGTGGTTGCATCTGCATTAAAATAGGAAAACATTTATATGAGTTCTCATTTCATGTCATTCCATTGTTCCGTTTGTAATTAAATGGTATTTGGTTATTAAAACAGGTTTTGGTAGTTATAAAGATTTTAATTATAATACAAATTGCAACTTGAATATAAAGTAGCGGTAACTTTAAATGTACGTAATAAAAGTTACTGTTTACTTAGTATTTATACTAAACATGTTACTTCTTCTGAAATTTCTACTTATGTTACTTTTAAAATATGGTTTTAGACGAATGAGACTTACTCAACATTAAATATAATTAATATAGTTCTATATTTTAATAATATAGCCCGCGGAAAATACTTTTATAACATTTAGTATTATACCACCTGGTACTAAAAACAGCAAAAGCTTAATGGATGTTTTTATAAATCTTAGATTTCATTATTTTTTATATATATTTTTTTTTCATTCTGACTTTTAAGCTCCCTTAATTAGACGCCCCTTTAAAAAGAGTTTATAGAATGTTTTGTCTATAGTCTATGGAATGTAGCCTCGAGTAGAGATTAAAATTTTATTTTTTACGTTTTAATAAAAAAGGGAAATCCGTAGCCAGCAAAAATCTTAAAAATTTATTATTTTTTTTAAATATGTCAAACACGTAACATTTATTTGGAGATTTTATCGCCATGTGTAATTTCAATATTTTCTGACGCGGCTTCTCGAAAGCTAAGTAATTTAAATCTACTGCATAGCTAATTATCAACAACGCTGTCAAATTATTTGTTATTTAATTATTCTTTTAAAAACCAGATGAAACGTTTTTCACACTTTAACACCTGGGGATATCGAGTCCTAAAATATATATCAATAGAAATTAAATAATGAGATAATTGAATCAAGTTATTAATAAAAAAATAAACAAAAGAATATGTTGATATTTATGTGATATATTTTTATTTTTTTTTTCCATTTTCTCATTAACTTTCATCTAATCAATACTTATGTAAAACGTTTATAAAACATTTTTTTTTTCATTTAAACCGTTGAAATATTTAAGTATTACTAATTAGCGATTAAGCCAATATGAAATCACAAAAAAAATATAGAGAAAAGATAGCCGTTAAAATGCAAATGTGGTGGAGGTGGGCTGGAGGTGAGGAGACATGCGCAGGTAACTGGCGCAGGTCCTAGGGTATAAAAGTAAGGGGTGGATCTACCCCATCATCAGTGGTGTAGTGCCCGCCATCCAGCCTGCTAGCCGTTGCTGCCCCAGCATAGGTAAGAGCGGCACTCTGTAACGTAACTCGTTATTCTTTTATTTATTTTCTTATTTTTTCTTTTTTGGTGGGTTTTAAAATTTTGAAATTCAACGGTATTTCAGTTATATTTATAATTTTGTCTAATATATCATATTTAAAGGGAAATTAATTTATTTCTAATATTTAATTGTTTTATATATATATATATATATATATATATATATATATATATATATATATATATATATATATATTTTTTTTTTTTTAATTATATTTTATTTTTTGTTAAACTTTTTTTTTCAATACGTTATAATTAAAATATCGCTTTATAATCTTTTATAACACTTCTGTGAAGACATTAGTTTAAAATATATAAATTGTTTTTGATAAACAGTTATTGATACTTGTTTTTGATAACTGCGTTTTATTTGAATATTGTTATCGTCGGATTCGAAAACCACTTTATTAAGTATCAAGTGGCGAGATGAAGAACTAAACTTTAGCAATGCGCGCTCGCGATCAAATCTCTATTAAGTTTAAAAATATATAATCAAGTAAAGTTAATTAAATGAGGGTGAAATAAAAACGACGATTTGAAGTAAGGTTTTTCAATTTCAAATTGCAAATAGACAAATTTGTAACTTATATAATATATAACCCTTAGAAAATTATATATGAAGTGATGATATATATTAATAATAATTTGGGTATTGCACTTTATGAAAAATGGAATCACCGTATACTTATCGTATCGTATTCTAATACATATTTGACTAAAGAAAGAGTTCTTAAATAATAATATACCTTAACAGCTATCAAATTAAATGTTTTTTTACGCTTTTGACACAATATTAACCAATATTTGCTATATACTAATAAAGGAAAATAAAATATATTATCAATTATGGGAAATTAAACATAAATTCAGTAATCAATCTGTTCATTAAATATAAAGAAGGTCTTAGCAAATTTGTTTAATTATTTATTTATTCGTGTTAGATGCCTACGGATATATTTTTTGTCTGTCTAATATTGTTTGAAAGCTAAAATTTTCTAACCTTGAAAAGCTCAATTTTGATTTTTAATTAATTCTAGCAACTTGTTGCGATCGCTTATTTATTAAACATATAATATGTAATTTTTATTGAAAAATCAATATGAGAAAAATCTGAAAAATTTAATGACAAATTAGAGCCTCTTAAAATGAGAAAAAGAAATTAATTAAATAAAAATTCTAAATATTTGAACTGCCTCCAAAAAAGGCTAAATGCGGAGAATGCTGTTTCATTACATTTTTCGAAAGTATGTAATTCTTTCATTGTCCAAACGGACAAGGTTGTGCGGAAAAACAAGTTTTTACTACGATAAAAGTTAATAAAGAATTATAAGTAATAAATAACCCTTTATTTCATGTCATATATTTTTTTATCTCTTGTTCTTAGTGTCCTTTAAAACTATTTGATGTATTAATTATTAGACTATAAAAATATTTCTCAATATTTTTAATATAATATGATTTAAAACGATTTTTTTTTATAATTATCTACAATGGATATAATAATCATACCCGTAGGGTTAAAAGATTTCACCGGCAGAAAAGATAAACAATTCGAACAATCATATACTGGATAAGAACAAAGCTGATGATGAACTTGAAAAATAATCATAAGAACTCTTTAACTGTTGGAAAAATTAAAATATCAAGTTTGGTCTGGCCTTTATAACGGTAAATCCATCGTCATTATCGAAAGGATTCATTAAATTTATCATGATATCAGGTGGAACGTGATGGTCGAACTGGAAAATGATCCTTATCTATTTGAAATAAATATATCAAGTTTGATCTCATTGGACTCAATAAACACTTTATCAGTGGGTGAATGATAATGAATAATTTTAGTGCTGGAACTGAAAAGTGGCCATACTGATGATGAAACTGAAAAGTGAACATCTCGACTGTTTCAAACCTATATTTCATGACATATAAATTCATCAACTATTCAAATATTCAATTTGGCCGATAACTTGAATGGTGCATGGTGAACAATGTCTGATGATGAAGACGGAAAATAACCATAGGAATTTATCAACCATTCGAAATAAATACATCGACTTTGGCTTTGTGGGCTTTATTTTGATGAAAACTTTCGTGGTGCATGATGAATCATTCGTGATGATGGAGCTTATGGAGCGAGGGAATCTTAGGAAGTCTAAAACCATTTATAATAGATATATTGAATTTGGTCTCGTATTTGGCATTATTTCGATGAACACTTTCATGGTGGATGATGAACAATGCCTGATGATGGAACTCCAAAGCGACTATAGAAGCTCTTCAACTATTCAAAATAAATATATCGACTTTAACCGTATTTGGCATTATTTCGATGAATACTTTCGTGGGGGATGATGAAAAATGCCTGATGATGGAACTCCAAAGCGACTATAGAAGATCTTCAACTATTAAAAATAAATATATCAACTTAAGCCGTATTTGGCATTATTTCGATGAACACTTTCGTGGTGGATGATGAACAATGCCTGATGATGGAACTCCAAAGCGACTATAGAAGCTCTTCAACTATTCAAAATAAATATATCGACTTTAGCCGCATTTGGCTTTATTTCTATGAACACTTTCGTGGTGGATGATACCAGATGATGGAACTGGCCATCATCATTCGGCTCTAGTTGGACTCATCTCGATGAACACTTTCGTGATAAACAATGATAGAATTAGATGGTTATTATAGGATTATTTCAAATGAACCTGTAAAGGTTACTACTAGAGAACTTTTGTTATGGATGGTAAATGGTGCCTAATGATAAATTGGAAGGTAGCTATATAAATTCTACAGCTAGCTATTTCATCAAATACGAGTTATGTCTTATCGGAGAACTAAATAGGAATTTATAGAAGTTAATCAATATCTAAGAACATACTCGCATTAAGATATTATTACTTTAGTTCGACAAAACTTATGTTAGTATTTATAATATATTTTTTTATTAAGTCTAATACAACCTGGCCCCAGTTAACACAACTACATAAAAAAATAATTGTATTGTAAAAATAATAACGTACTTATGTTGTCCCAATTTTTATATTTTAGGTGACGGTGACGATTAAAAATTTATTTTTAATACTGGACGAATATAAGCAAAATAGAGAATAGCGTTGCGTAAGATGTTAGTAGTGGTTATTTCGTCACTAGTGCATTTCATAGAATGTTTTGGCCACTATCTCGGGGCGGCCCTACCCGCTGTTGTAAACCGGTGACCTCACCAAACTGATTTAACCTCGTCGTAATATTTACAGGCCGAGTTTTACGTGCAAGTTATTATTTTAGTCACAAATTAGAGAAAATGAAAGTTAAAAAAAATGTTTATGTAAAAATTCACTTATATAACTTGGAATAGAACATTAGTTTATTTTTATAGTTCTTTTTTATAAAAAAAAAATAAAACACATGATCTACATCCTTATATTCTTATACAGGTGTGAATTGTTATATTTGCCGTCCGTGGTAAATAGCAGCAAATATGAAATCCTTTATTCGTGAGAGGACCCGCAGCGAGAGCCCAGCTAAGTCTGGCTCTGTGTCTCCTTGCGGTGATATTGTAAGTCTCCGCATGTCTTGACTGTTAGTTCCCTTTTTTAATTCTCACCAAATTTTGTAATCGTATTTCGCCTTCTCTATTCCGAAATCACGTTAGATTTTTTATATAGTTGTCTTTATTATGTTGTAGTAGTAGTTTTCTTTCTTTTTTAGGTATTTTTGTGATGTTGTTGTTGATGTTTTAATAATAAAAAATACACGCACAAATTAAATAATGCATGCACGCTGTTAATTATAAATGTTTGTAACATTTTATTTAAACGTTTTATTCTAGTACAAATTTTGAAGACTGAAATAAATAATTGGTTTTAGCTTATGTCTGTGGAATGATTTTCTTTAATTTTAATTAATTTAATGAATATTAAATAATATGAACATCAAAGCCAAATCTGATGTCTGAAATACTCATACAATGAAGTATTGACTTCTAAGCTAGCTTTCATTAAATAATTGAAGGTCCGATAAAATCCGGTCCAGTATCTTTTTAATTAAGAGGCTTAATGACTAATCCACATATTAAATATTAATTAATTAAGCGTAATATAATAAAGGTAACTAAGGTAAGTACAACCATAATACTTTAATAATTTGTATTTTTCACAAGTGAGGCCGAGGTTTTGAATCTTTATTTCTTTTTACTTCTTAAATTTCTAAGTAGCAAAAAATGATAGTAGTCCAAGATGGATTATTATTGTTCTATTTATTAATAAATCTGCAATTGGGTAGACCTCGAAGAATTCGGTCTGCCCATTCATTTGTCCCCTACTTTCGAATTTTGGAAAAATTTCTTCACAGGAGGTCTTCTTATGACCCCCTGAGTCCGAAATGACCATTGGTCAAAAAGTTTATATATATATATATATATGCGTGCGTGCGTCCAGATTCGACTTTTGTCAGCACGATAGCGGCCGCAGTTTCGCTCGGATCGCTTTCAAACTTTGCACAAAAATCAACCATCTAAAAATAAAGGTCAAGTTCGTTAACCAGAGAAATCCGGATACAGGAAGCGCTAGGGCCTCACTTTTTCTGATTTCAGTTTTTCGACCATAACTTTTTCCCTATACAAAGAAGATCAATCGGGTTCATATTATATGATGTCTTTGATGAATACCTATAACTAATGTAGAAAAACCGAAAACCTAACTTCAATAATTTAGGGGTGAGGGTAAAAAAACCGAAAATTTATGGAAAAAAATTCATAACTTTTTTCTGGTAAACATTCTCACATCACAAGTATTTTTAAAAGAAAGGTTATTTTTTACTTTAAATTTAAGTAATAGAAGTTTTTCCCGTAAAAGGTACCGTTTCCGAGAAAAAAAATAAAAACCACTTTTAGCTTGATAATTTAAGGTAGGTAAAACCACGTCAACTTTTTTCTGGTAACATTCCCTCGTCTCAAATATTTTTAATAGAAAGGTTAGTTTTTACTCTAAATTTAAGTACCAAAAGTATTTCCAAAAAAGATACCTTTTCCGAGAAAAAAAATTAAAACCGCTTTTTGCTTGAAAATGTTTGATGTAAACAACGGCATCATGTATTCTTAGGTAGTGAGATATATTTTAAACGAGTTACACACGAGGTCTACCCACGCGTGTCCCCCTGCGGGCACGGATTTTTTTTTACTTATAAGTTTGTCATTTTCCATAATAGCAGATATCTTTATACGACTTCTCACACATCCTTGCTTTATATATATTTATAAAGAATATTTTATTTTTTCTATAAATAAAAAAGAATGGACAGGGCAATAAATATTACAAAGCCATAACAGCCTTTATCAAGAGTCGTCATCGTTTTGAATGGAGGCCAGAGCCGAAAGGTATACCCATTGTTTAACTTGAGTATATTCGATCCGTCTTTGATTGGCTAATTTGGAATAATCAATATTACTATTCTTAATAGAGAATTTTCAAATAATTGTAAGAAAAACCAGTCACAGACTAGAACAAGTAATTAAAGATTATTGTAGATATTTACCAAACTTATATTAGATAATCATAATATCAATAGCAATTAAAAGGGTTATAAAAAGGTTATACTATATAAGGGTCGTCCTAAAACTGCTTCAGAATAGAAATAGAACTAAACTGTATAAATCAAATATAACAATATTATAGCTACAACAGTTATAAATATTTAGATCCTATATCATATATTAAAATAAATGATAATTTATCTAACATTCATTCAAAAAATAATAGTTAAGTTTAAAATCATTAATTTTTTGTGTGACAAAAAGTGTGATGTCAATTTAATTAATTCCTGTCATAATAAGAGAGAATTACTTGCGTGTTAGAATTATGTAACCACCTTGAATTTCGTCGAATAAACCTTCATAGACAAAATCCTTGTAGTACTTATGATTTTTAGGGCAATTTTTTTTTTGCAATGATTATACAAACGGTCGGGTTATACAACGGAAACGGTCGGTCTCGTTGGCATCGATCTATCGCCAATCGGATAAACTGTTTAAAATCCTACCATCAACTCTAACCCCATGAAAATGTGAAAATTAAAAAAATAAATTATCAATTTCAGTGTTACTGACAATCATGAAATACCATTTTCATTCTTAAAAGTTCATTCCATTTCCACGGAACCGATCACATTAAATTTATTTATTCCGCTGGTTCTGCTATGGTTCCTTTTCTCCAACACTTCTCATGATCTTGTAAATATAAAAGATTTTTGACCTTTTAAAAAGGTGCTAAACAAACAGACCTAGATAGTGTGAAATACCTTAAAAAGCAAATTTTAAAAAAGTAAAAAGTTTTGCTAATTCCTACTTAGTTTTTTTTTTTAACTTCGAGAATCTTCGTTCACATATACGCTGTATTGCCGTTGTTCTTCATCAGAACAAGAGCTAATTGAGATAAGATCAAATACGTGGCTTGAAAAATCACAAATTCATTTTGTTTTCGATTAACAACATTTTTTATTCAATGTAGTTAAGTAATATATCCCGTACGAGGCGACTTAATAGGTGTTTCAGAATATGATTGAAACTAAAGACTATTTAATATGTTATATGATATGGTTTACGCGTTGTTATAAATTTTAACATATATAATTATATGATAAAGACTCATCAAAAATCAAAGTCATAAAAATTTGTCTCTAAATAAATTAGTAGTAATATTTAATATATTTATTGTACGAGTAAGTGGGCAAATGAACAAGTAAACAATTTAGGAAATATCAAATAGAGGCCGATATAATAACGACTTTACTAACGAAATTAAACGTTTTGAAGCCAAATGTTAAGGTTTTGTTCCACTTATGGAGGAAACTAAGTATAGTTTAGGTCGTTAGTTTTACAATGGAAACATAGTGAAAAGAAAAGAAAACATTGTAGTATATAGATATACACATTTACTGTGATGAAATTCACCTAAGTTAACGTAAATTTCATCACCAATTTTTGGGAATTTGATTCTTTTTGTGTCTACAAAAAGTATCAAGTTCTCAAAAACGTCGTAAAAACACAATTTATTAAGTTGCTATACGCTTAAATTATAAAAAGACAAAATTTTTATTTCATAAAAGACATTTCATTCAAAATAATCACCATTGCTATATATACATATTTCGACGTATCCAACAGTTCATAAAAACCACGCCAAGAAAACTATATATCTTTTGAAGCTAACTAGTTATCAAGCAATTCTTGTACATTTTCAAATGAATTGAAGCGTTCTTAAGCTAGTGCGAGTCCCAGTGATGCGAATAGAAGATAATCGCATGGAACCGAGTCTGGAGAATGCACTAGTATTTTACAATTGAATACTTCGATCGTTTGCATGACCCGTTTTGTTGTGTGATAAAGCGTTAACAAGGAGCAAAATGACTTTGTATCGTCTTCTTCCATATTTCACGGGATGCTTAATCGATCATTTGCAGTTGATAGCGATTAGTTTAAATGGTTTCACCAGATTTGTTATCTTCTTCCCAAAGCGATTTGGTCTTGTATGTGATGGTTCGCCTGAATTCTTGTCCATGCCTATGATTTACGCTTAATATTCTGAAAACATCCATTTTTCATCATCTGACTCGATTCAATTAATAAATATTGGATTCAATAGTAATTGATAAGTATATAATAAGCCTTTTTTCTATTTATCAAGCAGCATTTTATAAGTAGTATAAAACAACAAGTAAACCAAAAGGTTTACTTGTTGTTTTTCACTCAATTTTTGCGGGGTCCATTTTTCCACTTTTTCTGAAAGTGGAAAAATGAAAGTGGTTTTTATATATCTTCCAAACGAATGAAGACGGTTTTCTACTTCATATTCACTTGACAAATCTTTATCCAATTCGGTGTCTTTCAAACTTGATCATTTGTCATGTCTAAAAATCACACTTTTACATATATTTTTACATATACTTTAATAGTTTATAAAATTGAGCATATAACGCGATATATACTAAATATATCGCTTTATATGCTCAATTTTATAATTAAAAATGTACATATTTCGAACAAACTGTTTCATGACAATTGGGATTGTTCTATGGAATTTCGTATTTTTGTAACGGAGTATGGATTGAATCATGAATAGGCGTACATTTTAATAGCGAACGAAGCACGTACTTGAGTTATGAAAGGCAGTAGAAAGCCAAAGCCAGCAAGTGGAAGTCAACTCTTGTAGGCAGAATGGCGTTGTAGCCAAGACCTGAATGGATAAGTTTGTCAGGGTTTTGAAATCAAATTAATTACGTTTTTAACTTCTTTTTGTAACTTTTAATTGCATTGTAGCTGCATATGGCAATTAATACAAACTAATAATTATAAGACCACTAGCGGTTTTTAACCAATAAAGTTTTCATATAAAGATGAGTTGACAAACTATGTAAAAAAAAGGAAATTTTGATAAAACTAAATCTTCCAAAAAGTTGCAAAATAATGTTGCCTGGTGTGATTCAAACCCTAAGATAGCTTCTCCGTAGGGAAATACTAATACTTCACCTGGAATCTGAATGTTAATCCGGGATTTGCTTGCCATATTCTTACTATTTGATTGACTACAGCGAAATCGAGACAGGGGGGTGATTTTAGTAGAATATTTAAGCGACATGAGACTTTGCGTATGTTATTACTATGTCGATGTTCAATTAGATCAATATTGAGTTAAGAATTTCAAACCATAATATTTTCCCATATATTTCAAAGTCTGGTTTTAGTTTTTAATTTATTTTATTGCACAATTATTCCTATAACTTCAAAGTTTTGTCTTTTGAATAAAATTATGCAGTACATTTATGTACCTTATTAAAAGTTTTGTATCTTTTACCTTATTAAAATGTCTGTCATATTTTTTTGCCTAGAGTTTAACTTCAGAAATGGTAAAAGATGAGTACTCTTCCTAAGTGGAGCTTGTAAAGCCTTCTTATCTTAAGATTATGAGTAAAAAATTGAAATAAAAATAATTCTTACAGGAATCTAAAACGGGATCAAGGAAATATAACTGATCTTTAATGAAACTAACTTTCATTCGTGACTCCAGCCGTATATAAGTAGTAATAACCCTATCGCAAATATAGAAACATTAAGTCAGTATTTAATGAAGTTATTTTTGTATTAAACCACCATGCATTGTGATCATGGGTTATTGAAGTCCATAAATATAAAAAATATGGACACATTACATTACATTATATAAATTAAAATATAAATTACACCAACACCTTAAAGAACACGTAATAGATTTGGACCATAATATGTATATTTCATAAATATAATTTAAATTGGTCAATTCGATCGAAATTTATACCTAACAGATTAATAAAAGTGTTTCAATCGATTGATTTACTATCTCTTTGTATAAATACTATAGCCAGTACTGCTACGGTGCCAGGCTACACTGTTACGTATCAAGTTTCAGCAATTGCTACGAAACCCGAGCATTCTATTTTGCATGTATTCTTTTGAAGTGTTCTTTAGGCTCGGTAGAGAAATGTTTCTTGATGATGTTAAAAGATGAACTCATAATCAATTTACGTTTCGATTTCGATATATAATGCATAAATATTGGTATGCGTTCTTTATAAATAGCTCTTTTATAATTATAAACCAATTCTTTCGTTTCTAGACATAGGAGTAGTTGGGGAATAATGAAAATATATTCATTAATTTATTTAAACATTACTATTTCCTAATACCATACAATTTCCTAAGCATTCAGTTTCTTCGATATTGTCGATATGATTTTTCGGTTTTTCCATGTTGCTGGAGTTTTCTTACAAAGGCTCTTAAATTTTAAATTTCCGATTTTAAAAAGAATGGCGGTATAAGGTTTTCAATTCAAAGTGATGTTGTGAACGGACCTTTAGATGAATTTACCAATATCTTGCAGTTATTGGACTGAATTTGAAATACTATAAATCATGACACTTATTTAGTTTCAAACGTAAATAAGAATGTGGAATGAAAGTATGAAAATATACCATAAAAATACTTACGTTAAGAGACATTTCTGATATTATAGGAATATTTCGTCAATTAAAATATTTGGTTTAATCCAGCACTAAGCAATCATTAAAATGTGGCATCGTTTTAGAAATGATTATAATGATTTTTTTTGGACCCAAGATATCATTTTTATTACGTATTAATTATAGAAAATTATATATTTAGAATCGATATTTTTATCCTCACATAACTATTATTTTAGGAAAAAAAAAAAATTTTGAAAGATATTGAATTGTAATTATCATAGAAAAAATTACAAAATATACAATTTAATATTAAACCGGCCATAACTTCCAAGAACTATTCAAACAAAGTATCTTTCAGGCTGCGATGACGAATATACTGGACGACTTCAACCGAAATGGAATACCCAAGTTAGAAGGCTTCGACATGGCCAACTTCTCTGATGACACTTCGGCCGATGATTACCTCCAGATAGCTTTGAAAAAAACAGACCTCGAGAATTGTTATGATTGGAAACGTAAGTACGACCGTAAAATAGCTATTATCATAAAACCCATATGTAATGAAGTAGGAAATACAATGAAGTGTTCCTACATGTGGATTCCTGTATTGATTTTTGATACACTGGCATTTCACAAATTGTTGTGAGATTAGTTGATATATAATATTTATAGCTACATCTAATTAACTTTATACTCCCTAATGTAGTATTTTAATACGATATTATTATTTTTATTAACATACACACATATTACTTTACTAATACGCCGTGAACTTTACCTTTGACTGTGATTAAATAATGTAAAAATTATTAAACGTGGAAAAAATATGTATTTGTAATAATTATAAAAAATTAATACAAGTGCTTCTATTTTCATACTATTTAAATTTGATTATTAATATTATTAACCCTAGAGGAGGTTATAGTATATACCATATGAGAATCCGACTAGTATAGGTTGAATAATTCGCCAAAAATATTTATTCGTCATAATGTTATTAAAACTAGAAACGCATACGTATGCAAGATTTGTGTCCGTATCTGTAATTAAATAGTCGCCATAAAGTTGTCACGTAGTAATCATGCTAGTATCAACTGACATATGTTGAAAATCACATGATATAATGAAGCGTCAATATCAAATGGATGCAATTATTGATGGCCATTTCGTATTGAACTAAATCGTTGCAATTAGCTAAGTAATATCCGACTTCAATGTCTGTACTGATAGTACTGATTTGATACATTCTATATGTAGCCTGTGTATACGAATTATTATATTTTTCAGATTTTAGTATACGTAGTTTTATTCTTTAAAACTTAGTGAGATATTAAGTAATATACTAGAAAGCACTTCGGTCATATTATATTTTGTTCTGATCTTACGACGCTAAGGCGAAGGAAACTTAATATAAAAATAATTTATCTTATCTTATTAATTCTTCCAGAGATCAATACCTTCCAACAAACTAACGATCTCTTTATCTTTTCAATATTATGGAATAAACATTAATTAATATAAATTTTGATTGGGAATTTCATTTAATCACAAATACTGTTTCTAATCAAAAACAGAAACAGAAAACATAGTTATTCTAATTATATTTATTGTAATTTATAGTGTACGGATTGCAGCTCTAATCCAAGTAGAGTCCGATAACCCTACGATAACGAACACGCTGATGCCGTAATAAGGGCTTATCCAAAATTACATTTCCAAACTATATATCAGGAATTTTCTCTAATTATGGATCCTAGAAATAAGAACTATAATTCATGCTTATACTAACCTTTACCTGCGGTTTTGTCTGCACTGTATCTTATGTTAGACACTATAACATAATTCGCGAATAGTACTTTTCCGTCATGAAAGATACCGGGTTTCTATATCCCTGACAAAGTAAGTGTAAATTTTTATTTTGATTGATTGAGAAGCTAAGACGAAAAAAATAAACTCACATACTCATTTATAGTAATATTAGAGTATAATTAGTCTTTATGTCCATTACATAGAACTTGTATACTTAAATATGACATATAAAGTTATAAAACTTTAATAGGAGTCATTTAAAGTTCTGTAAAAAGATTGCATAAGTTAGTTTTAAAATATTTCTTGACTGCTTCTGCAACAAAATTTTTAAATTACTTATCAGTTCAATATGAAAAAAAATATTTTGCTATATTCATTTTCCATTTTCTAATTAATTTTATTTCGAACATAAAGCTATGAAAATGTTAAAAAATGTACCATTTTCGTCGAAGGATGCATCAATTTTGAGTTATTTTGAGCAGACTGTCACAATTTATAAGTATAATTCCTTTGTGTATATATTTTTCTGTATAGTACCTTTGGAATAGAGAGAATTGACACCGTTCTGAGTTCAGACAAAAATTTCAGGATTGAATTGAATTTTGACTAATATTTTTTCCTATCTCCTATATCCATTTGTTAGGAAAAATTTAACTGAGTTCCTCAAATAAATAAAATACAATGCAATTGATTACGATATATCAAATATTTTTTGGATTATTTAATAATCTACATCGTTATACGTAAAAAATAACTGCTGTCCCTCGATTTAGATGTAACTTTGATATTCTAGGGGATATTTTAAGCTTTCCAATTAAATGTAAATGATATTGCAATAAGTTCAGTAGTGTATACGCGACACAGAAATACACACCCAAAGATGATTAAAAATGTTCATGATACACATGCATCGTATGCTGTTTATTTTCTAATATATCTTTTTGAAAGATATAGTTTTGATATAATATAATAAAAGAAATATATATTTTAATTAAAATATTCATGTACACAACCTCGTATTGCCAGTTGCCTAAGTAATCCAACGAAGTCCGATAGACATAAAAGTCAACATAGTTAAATCCCAACTTGGGATGTTATACGAAGTTACACTTAAGGTTTGTGTTGTCGTAGCATTAATTAATTTTCCTTACGAATCCTTTGAAGCTATTTGATGACTGCTAATTATCCAACTCTATCACAGACAAAAATACAACGTACTTAAATTAGCAAGCCTTTTAAAATCAATTAAGTTTTGAACATTTTTTTATAAAAGTTTCTTTTACTACTCTTTTTTAAATATAAAAAATAAAACTTGCTGGATATAGTAGTCTTTGTATTTATAAAACCTACAAATTACGATTTATAATACAATTTTTTTGGAATAAGAGACATAAATAAAAAAAATGTGGTTAATGGAACGTCGTTAACTTCGTTAAGTGATTTGTAACTACAATAAGAAAGAATTATAACCCCAATTAAAGATATTACGCGCCTAACAAAAGTTCTAGATAACATTAAATGAAGAATTCCACTCATTTTTATCAACGATAATTCGTAAGTTATTCAAAAATGGCAAGAAAATCAAATTCCTCGTCGTCTCTTTGGATCTCTCGTCAACGGATTTTCATTTTATTACATTTTTTATTGAAAATCATTAATTAAAATACCAATGAGCCACGTACTATGTAAAGTTGGGTTAAGGTTCGAGTTACACACACACACATACACACGAGTATGTTACTAATTATAATTAAAGTGATAGGTTCTATACTAAATTTATTGGATAAATTTTAAGAACATGCAAAATATACGATGACTTAACTCATTCTGTTTGATATTATTGTTAGAAACATTACTTTTTAACAGTGTATTTACGGTTCATAATTAAATAATTTAAAGAAAATCAAATAAGCCTATCTCAAATAATGCATAATTAAAACAACCATAAAGACCCAATTCATCATACAATAATTCTCTAATTTCTTAATCCACACAAAAGGAATGAAAAACTGTAATCGTTTTTGCGACCCAGATAATTTTCACGATGATTTTACGACGTACCAAATAATGGACTGACCATAAAGTAAAAGGAATCTTTAACTAGCGCCGTCGTAACACGCGGGTAAAAGCCCTACCATGTTTCGATAACCATTTCTATATAAATAATACCAATATAATACCTTCGTTTTTAACCTGAATGTTGAAATGACAAGTGTTATTGATTGGTTGAATATTAAACTATTTATAACTATATAGTTATAAATAGTTTAATATTATTATTATATAATAAATATGACCTACACCTAACAAAAATATATTTTTAAATTCACAGTTCGCAGGTATATTCTACCTTTTCTTAGTTTGTAAAATCAAAGTCAAATTACTTATAAAATTGACTAAGTGCCTTCGTTTTTAAAATAACACGATCCCATCCTTAGAATATTAAGATAGCTTTTTTATTGTCTCTAATTGCACTTCTGAGTAAAGAATGTTGATAATATATTAATTCCACTTAAATAATATGGGTATCAGTAAAACAAAGAAATCACTGTAAACATATTGTATTGTATTGATATATACATCGAATTGTAATTTAAAATTTAGGTTAGGTTCAAATTTAACAGAGAAATATATAAATAAATATAGACATAAACATATAATAGATACTGTTTCGTAGTGTTGCCCCCTGAAGAAGAATCACGTCAAGCGGTCATAAGGGAGTTGATCTACACGGAGGCAGAATATATCAACCATCTCATGGCGATTGTAAACGTAAGTAACATTTAACATACATACAAATATACTATTATTTACAGCTCCGAATTACAATATTCAAGAAGGTATTGTTTTAACAATAATAAATTTACTCATGTATTCCAATCCGCATTGTCATTTTTAAAAAGATTGTTTTAGCTTTTACCTTTTACCTATAAATTACAGAGGAATAATTGATAAGCCGATACCATCAATTAGCGTGAATCTAGTTTTATATTTATGAAATCCTCCAGACAGTTCTATTTTAAAAATTCAACTGACAAGGCTCGACATAAGCGCCATATTTAATGCAATTTATAACGCGGATTAATATGGAGGGATCGATTGTGCATCGAGTTTATGTACTCACAACGGGTTATTAAAATCATAGTACACCTCCTATAAAGAACGGAAAAGTGATTTTCGTGTTTGTTATTTCGGCGGGTATATGGTCAAAGGCTTTAAATTGAATGCTTTGTTGGACGGTCCTTTGTAGCTTTGTCACGTCAATTGAGCGTCACACACTGCGAAATTAAAAATAAAATGACAATGCATTCTGTGTTTTCAAAACCTATAGTAAATTCAGTGTGATTTATTTTTTATCCAGATATCACGTGGAAGAAGTGAAATACCAATAGGTATTGTTTTTTTCGGACATACCATATCACGTGTGAGAGGTGAAATGAAAATAAAAATGTTTTTTTTTGTGCACACGATATGACGTGTGTGAAAATGGAATTCTAAAAACTATGGTTTTAGATAATGGAATATTGGCAATAAGATCTTCTAAATTAAATGTCTTTACTCATATACGTAAAAACATATATCCGATAATTAATATATCTATCTAATTAGATCATATAGTCTTTACTATATAAATTTCTCTACAATGTTTTCCCTATCACTAGTTCTTTTGGGACATTTGACTGTACATAATAAGGTACTCCTATAACTTAAAGTATCACCTCATAATAATCTTAATAATAATCTGCCAAATATTAGTACAGTAACAAAAGCCCTACGATATGAAACGCTCTCAGTTTCTACCTCGTAACATAAAAGAACCCTGGCAACACGATACACGTAAGGTAGTATAGGAACCGTCAAAGTTCCCTCGAAGGTTAATCCGAAGAATATCAAGGACGCGACGTTGTTACAATGATTTATGAGTGAACCAAAATTAAGTAGAGCTATATATTGAGAAATGTGCTCGGTATTAGCTGGATTGTATTGAAATAACTGTTCAGTATTTAACAATCTTAGAATTTGGAGGTATGTTGTTTATAGAACCGTTGTATTATTGATCTGATTTCGATATATTATGTCGATATAAAATGTATATGAGACTGACAATAAAAGGAATGCGGTTTACGTCCGTTTGTGATGTTAGGACAGTTTTATCGAGCGGTAAAAGTTTCTTAGAAATCGATTTGGCGCCGTCGATGGCAGTGTACTGAAATTTAGTTTATTTTGATATATATTTACAAAAAGTACATTGTGTCTTATCACTGTCCACTTCTGCGTCCATAACTTCCAACAAAGTGTTTTATATAATGACGGCCGCTTCATATTATAAATTAATACCTTCTCATCCTAAAGCAACATTCTCTGAAGGATTCCTTAAGTAAGTACTTAATAAAACCGCACAAAGGATGCGTAAAATTAGAATTTTTTAAAAATTCCTCATCCCCAGCATCAAAAGGTTATATGACGTAGAAACTTTTATTGTACAAGTATTTTTAATGAATATTTTAACTTTTATAAGAACGTATGTAAAAAAATTCATAATATTATTACCTAAAGTTTATATATAAACCTAATAAATTAGTATTAGTATAAATACATATATGCGTATTTTACTATATATAGTACAATAGTATTATTTTTCGCTCTCAGACTACTCGCTTCCACTTCAGTAAATTCAATATTGAAATAAAATTAGGTCCTGAATATTAAAATCTAACCGCGACTTTGAAATTGGATTCAGTGAGTTATTCTTTTATTAAAAATACTTCACAGATATTGTCGTGAAAATATACATTTATTAAAAAATCTTATCTTGTTCTATACTGTTCCTCGACAAGATGCATATCAAGTTTTCAATTTATTAATATTTGTGTATAAAGATTGATTATTTTTATTTAAATTACATCTATAAATAAAAATAAAGCTTTTAACAATGTAACCATCAATAAAATATTTAAAAATAGACGCAGTTAACGAGTAGATATCGAGAAAGCTAGTTTCACTTTCATCTTTCAAATAAATAATGTTTATTTACAACTAAATACACTTAGTTGTATAAAAATGTATTTTATTATAAAAAAATTAAGGCCATCTATATCTTGATCAATGAAATAGGATAATATATTTTTATATTATTTAATACAAGAGCCCTCCACAGAGCTACAAGCCCCCTCCTTAATTCATGGATCACAAGAACGCTAACGTCGGTAAATTAGTTCAAAACTATTGATTGAATCCTTTATGGATACAGCCTTATTTGTATTTCCCTTAGTACGAACTTTAGATACTTTCATATATTAATAATTTCAATAATTACAAATAGAATTCTAATTGTACTTCGATAAGAATTTTCGGTAATATTAATTAGTAACTACTTTGCCAAATTACAGCTTCGTGATACGTATTTAGTATTATATATTGTTATTTTAGTGCAGTATAGTTATGTAGTCAATTTATATATGTATACTTTGCCACAATTTTTTATTAATAGATATTTCACTGTGTTATGTTTAAATTTTACTTTAAATCTTTAAAGTAAACTTATGTTCCGAATAACACCTTTGCGCAAGTCATGAACGATGTCGCGGACAAGAGGTAGTTATAAATAAAAATCTAGTTATTTAGAAAAAAGTATTAGTCAGTGCAAACTATGTAACTCCCGTGTTAGCATTTAGTGTTAGTTTTTAGTGTTTCAATGATCAAATTGGCGTTGGATTCTCCAACCCAACTTACATTATTGAATGGCATGTTGGTCTATCTATTTAATTTTAACGTAATCGAAAATAACAGTCTTGGCTGAATAAGCAGCATATCTTATTTTAAAATCGATTACATATTTTAAACTCAACAGTCTGTGAATATAGTTAACTATTTTTAGAATACAATTCTTTTCCATCAGATAATCACTTCCAACAAGAGCAGGAAATAAAAAAAGCAACCATTAGTACTTTATAGCCAATCTTGCTGAATTGCCTGAAAATTTAATTATTCCGACCAGACCGCTAATTTTGTAAGCCATTTAAAGCGCTTTATCTCGCTTCAACATACGGAACAGATCATTTCCATGTGACATTCAAAGGAACAATTAGAAAGCATTTAAATTATCATTTCATCGCATGAACTAAATTATGCTTTTACATAATAAAACCATTCATCTAATAACTTGTATTGTTTTATACTTTTATACCCACACAGTATACCTTTTAACAAATATGTGTATTATAAAGATATGCACACTACAGTTCGTATATAATAACACAAAGAAAATAAAAATGTATTGAAAATAGGAAATATTTTTAATAATAAAAAATATAAATATATTACATAATATAAATACAAATCTGAATAACAACGATAATGTTGTGATTACTAAATTTATTATTTATTTGATCTATTTAATTTATTTATTATGAATATATATATATATTTAAAGTTATTAACTTTAAACCACTTTAAAACATTGTTTGATGGTTTACAATTTAATTACATTTGATCAGTTTAATGCAACATAGTTTAAAATATTTTTTCTCGATCATATTTCATATTGCATATGCCAATCACACGTTTCTCTCAACGTTTAAACAATCCTCTAGGTATTAATTATTTTTTGACGAATATCCGTTTTTGAAATGTGTCACTTTTTTTTAATACTAGCTGTTAGAAGTGACTTCTACTCCTTCATTCCCTCCATTGTAATAAACTATCTACTATTCTAAAACAGTTCATTCAAAATCAATAAATACATTTGTGTTAATGTTATTGTAATTTAACTAAACAAAAACTATGTAACAAAATTTTGATATTCAAGTGACGTAGACATTTAAAAGAGTTTAAGAAGTATTAATACAATATTTACGATATATTATTATATTTTTAAGATACCTAAATACCTTATAAAATATCATTTAGATTATATTTCAATGTAATTCTAACCGCAAACTTCAACAATCTCTTAAGTTCGCGAAAACCTTAAGAAATAACGAAACCTAAGATTCGGTCTGAGCGACTGATACGAGTCGATAAATCGTTAAAACAAATATCAAGAAGAGGGGTGAGTCTGCGAAATACCATTCAATTATGTTCGTTCGTTCGCGAATAAAAGGAATTAGTATAAAGCCTTGAAAATAGAAATATAATGTTACAAAACAATTTGATGCTATATTTATTTCGCGTTTGTAGCAAATCTTTAATTGCACTTTATTATTATGTTAAACTAGAAATTATCGATTTAGTATCTAACTTAACGTAACGTAAGTAGCCGAAACCTAGTTTTTATATAGTAAAATATATGGTGTATTTATTTGGATTATTATATCAGGTATTCATCGGAGGTGCACACGCCCTTCAAGATAATGGATACCTCTTGGACATCGACACGTCTAAGTTGTTCTCGAACCTACCCGACATTCTAAACGCTAATTTATACTTCTGGCATTTCACCTTCGCGCCCATAATAAAAAGGGCTTTAAAAAACTCAGCACCGTAAGTATATAATTAATTTAAATATTATAATTGCTAGTTTAGTTTAGAAGTATAAAGATAACGTTTTTCAGGTTTGAAGCGCGGTTGTTGATCGATGGTTTTGCCCTGTTTAGGGACGTTGTGATTCCATACGAGATATTTTTGACAGACCAAAATAAACTTCTCGAATACAGCCGTCAGAAAAGTCAAAAGGATCCTGAGTTCGCCTTATATTTATCGTGGTGTCATGCCAGAAAGGAGTGTAATAGGTATTTTTTTATTAAACATTAGTTAATGAATACAAAATATCATTTACACTATTACGGTCTGGATGCAGAAAAACTATCAAACAAGCTTCACAATACTATTATATTATCGTATAATATCCACATGATCTGAGCATACAAAATATACATTTAAAATTACTGAACAAACACGACCTTACTATAAAAATAAGTTTACCAAAACAAAATATTTATCAAATTGTTGTCTCATATATAAAAATAATTAATAAATTGTACATTTTGGCAAGATAGAAATTGTACAAATTAATTTTCCTGCTCATATAACCATAATTAAAACCTCATACGAGAGACGAACCATCCTAAAACTTAGCTGCGGTTTTCCCAATACCGCAGTCTTTATAATAAATATTTAATACATTGGTAATTTTCAGACTACAGCTAATCGATTTCCTCGTAAAGCCAATGCAACGTCTCACGAAATATGGTCTATTGTTAAATCGTATTACCCAACACACCAGCAATAAAACCGAACAGCAAACATTGGAGTCTATGGTAATAAATTCAGTTAAACCTTACCAAAAATAGATTATAACAAAATATTTATGTTCTTGTAATTGACTTTCTAAAGCCTTTTATAGGTTGTTAAACTTGAAAACATACGTTTTTCAGTGTCTTTTAGATTCCAGTGGAATATATAAATGTAAAAAATATTATGAACCAGAGAACTTATATTTTATGACAAATTAGTCGCATAGGTCACGTGGATTTAGGTCAACTAAATATTTTCAGATATGCTTATTTCAAGCAAATCTCTAGTGTGCCTACGTAGGAAATTAAAACTAGTGCGAATGCATGCAAATATATATTTTTTTATTTTAATAAATGACTGAAATCCTGGAGCTTCTAAAACATAAATATGGCAAACAATGTAGTTTACCAATAAAATTCGTCATCTCAAAAATATTATATACTAATCGTTTTTTTAAGGAACAGGTAAATACTAGCATTTTGATTGATATTAACCGGTCCGTTCGTTATCGTCAAGAAATGGAAGTAATGGCGAAATTACAAGAAAATTTTGAAAACCTTGATTGTGTAAGTCTAATTAGTTAATTTTTTTATTTCTCATCATAGTTGGACTTTAGATTTTTAAACTTGTCTCCTAAAAATATATTCACATTCACGATTACATTTAACTAATATAATGTAACTTTTAGGAGGTAAAGGATGCCCAAGTTGAAAGCCTATACAATTCGTATGGTAAATTGAATTTGTCGGCCCCCATGCTCTTCTGCATACCCGACTTTCCCCGCACTGTGATCCACCAAGCTGACGTACGCTTCCGTGACGCTACCAAGGAGGCAAGCATATACCTACCGCTTCTTTGGCTTTCTTTACAATTTACATTTCGCTTAATCTTTCCGATTTTGTTATTATTTTTTAATGCAAATTTGCGACTGTTTTCAATATCTTGTTTTGTGTTTTCTATAATGCGAATTTACTAATTAAATTTTTTAAACAATTTTAATAATATATAATAAATAGTCGTTGTGATGTTAACATGTTAACAAGTAATTGCGTATAATTAAATATTATAAATATATAATTTGCTATTGTACTAATAAAATTAAAAAATATTATAGTATTTATTAAATATCATTGTAGAAACAATAAATCTTTTCTTACAGATCGATTGCAGAATTTACCTGCTTACAGATATGTTGATAGTTTGCAGAAAGCTTTCTAGAGGTTATCCGTATAAGTTGATTAGGTAAATGGTAAATTTATTTAATATATGAAATATGTTCGTACATCCTATTAACGCGCAGCGCGAATTATCAAACAAGGATGTCAAGTAACAAGTCATGATGGGTTAATTGTTTTGTTCTAGGCCTCGTTACATGATAGATAAAATAGTGCAAGTCCAGAAATCTGTAAGCAGGAATTCTAGCGACAGCAGTCTAGTGTTTGTGGTGTTGGATGACATGGGTACTGCTTATACCAGCTTTACCATATCCGAGCCGTCCAAGGATCCCAATCCACAGCAAACATTAAAGGTAATTCATTGTTTTATATAAAATTAACAACAAAACGTAAGAATAGACGTATTATTTCTTGAAATTGTTACGATATACATGTCTCTTACAATTTATTTAAATTATTTCAGACCATAGCGTCTAAATTGATGGAGGCTAGATATACTTATGAAATAGTTGTCTGGCTCTCCCGGCACCAAACACGAGATCTCAGCTTGATGGATATAGATCTAAAAGTGGAATTCTCGCATTATAAAAAGGTAAAGGAAAAATGGTTGTAAAAATATTCAATATATAATATTTCTAAATGTAACCTTCGTGTCATCTTAGACGCGGACTCCCGCTGACGAACAAGTGATACAACAAGAAGCGCGGGAGAGAGTCATCACTCTGTTGAAGAAGACCATGGGGGCGAAAAACGATACTAATGTTATGACAACACCGCCTTTTTACACTTTGGATAGTATGTACTTGCTTCTAACAGGACATTTCATCAACCATCTGTTATTTTTATGTTATACTTATTATAAACGACAATTAAACAGCTCTAGTGATGGGTGTGAGCGCCCGACCACCCGGAAGAAACAATGTGCCACGAATAGTTCACAGGACTTCTAAAGCAGCTGCCTCTTCCTGTTCAAAATGGGTTACACCTCTACGTTCTAGGTACAAATTTTTTTCAGGCAGCAGAATATTTATAAAGATTGATTTAATAATACAATGATTACACAGTACACTGTCGCTGCAAGAGCCGGCCGCGGCTGCACCAGTAGTACCGCGTCCCAGTGGTTCCGTAGAATATCTACAACCTCCATCAACCATATCCGGACGTGCGTATTTTCTTATCTTATGTAACTTTTCAAATATTTTTGCTTCCATGTCACCTATTCCACATTAAAGTAAAGTATAAAAAGGCTCAAAGTAATACAAGAAAATTAATTAACACCAACTAAACACAATAAAACATTTAAAAATATGAGAATATCATTTAATAGTAATATAATATGAATTGTTTAATTCAGTAAAATTTAACTTTTATTAGTTTTAGAACAAATTTGAATATAGTTTATAGTTTATGAATCTTACCAGCTTATCGCTCTAGCCTTTTAGAGTTAAGTAACCATCTAAGTAGAGTAAGTTATAGCAATCATCGAAAGGTAAACCTTATATAGATTAAGGATAATTAAGTTACATTCGTAGCATCTCCACCAGTCACGGTGAAAGTGATTACGGAGGACTCCGAGCAGGCGGCGGCACCGCTGCAAGTTAAGGTAATTATTTTGCATTACTAAAATAAAATTGAATCTCCCGGTAATATATTTTGACAGTAATTTATGTCCTGCCTTATAATTTTTTGTTAATAATAAGTTTTTTTATCTGAAATTGCAAATATTTTTTAATAATGACGCTTTTGACGCCAAGGACTAATTTAAGAGAATAAATTTTTAACATATATTGAAAACATTGACTAGTTTTCCGACATGAACGTTTATGCAAAGAAATAACATTTAAATGATATTTTTATTATGTTTAGTCTCGTCTTATTTGTAAATTTAATCAATTACTTCTAGGAATTTATCAAAAAAGCTTTCACAATCATCAACACTACGAAGTTATGTTAAGTTTAAACTAGCTGTGTAAACGGCTTTTGCCTCCCTAAATAGTTCTGTAATAAAATGTAACCTACTTATAGTTCAAAAACTCATTTATTTTCAAGTCAAAGACGCATTAAAAACGGTAAACTATTTTAAAAATTACACAGGACGAACGAAAACTGACAGACAAAAAATATATAAAGTTGTTTATATCTTGTATGTCTGGTGAGACGTAAATAATTATAAGCACTTAAGATAAGTTATTTTGAAATCACACACAAACACTTCTATTTTATTAATATGTATAGATAACTGATAAGTATTATTTATTAATACAAACCGACCGATGGGTATATTTAACAACATTTTAATATATTTTTTTATATCATATAATTTAATTTAAAAAGCAGTAAAATACATATTTTCAAGGTGGATGTATTAACTCTATTTTAAAAGAAAATATAAGCTTTATATAAACCTCTTAACATTACAACTTTAGTTGAATTCATACTTCAACTGCCTTAGGGTACTTACTTCCTATCGTACTTTAATACGGTGATGTACCGTCACTATAAAACACAATGACTAATATATTGAGGTAGGTAAATATTACATTTATTTTTTATTTATGGAGGATGATAAAAGGCGATATGACGTTAGTTTACTATTTTTATGAATTCAAATCAGAATTACAGTTTTTATGTTTTCTGTTTCCATACAAATTCCTAAAATTAATTACAATCAAATTAAACTAAATCCTGGGGTCACAGTGCAGATAAAAAGAATAATACCTATGCCACAAAAAATATATCTATTTATATTAAAATATAAATAATGAAAATTTAATATAGATATATTAAATATATTTATAACTAAATAGCAACGACTGATCAATAAATTTATAGCTAAGTTCACGACATACAAAGAATACACTTTTAGCAGGAGCAACCTTCTCCGACGCCGTCCACGGCTACAGTCCAGGTTAACACCAACACATTGCAAGTGCAAGATCAAAAAGATGGCGCGGCTACTCTCATTCATAGTCTTCCCGATTTGACTATAGAACCTTCCACGCCTCGGAGCACTTCTAGGTATTTACTCATAATGAACAACATGATTTTCATAAATTATTTGCCAAAGTTCATTGACAACTTATTAACTATTCAACAGTCCAATCCACGTAATGAATTTGTCAGCGTCAAGCAAGCTATACAAATCGCACCAGCTACTGTTACAACGGCAAAAATTAGCTGCTGCACAGGGACAACAATATCTCTCACCTGATAACCGAGGCTCTAGCTATCCCCCGCCAAGTCCCACGAGGTACCCTAATTTAAACAAGCAAAGCTATCACAAATCTATTAATTCATTTTGCAAACATCTATTTCAGCATTCGGAGAATATTCTTTTATTTTCTAATAATTTACAGGGGTTCTCTTAAGCGTGGTCTTGCATTCTCTTACTCATTTAAAAATCCACCTCTCCACAAAATGGGTCACGTGGCGAGTCAATCGACAACCCAACTTGATCCAGTCGCTTCTACTAGTCAACAGGTAAACAAGTAAATTAAAAAAGTAAACCGAAAAATAATAACTACAAATGTAAAAATAAATAAAAAAATTAAATAATGATAATTTATTTCATCCTAAATCTAGGTCGAGAGAGCAAGTAGTCCAAAACCGGGCACAAGTGTAGAAAAAATCGACAAAAAAACGAAACTCACCAGCAGCAGGTAAATAATTATTTGAAAAAATTATTACAAAACAATAATAGTAAAATCATTAATTTTCTCATTAAAAATGCGACCTATAAATTAACTATATATTTCAGTTCTTTCTTCGGATCAGGTGGATGGAACGTGAAACGGGATGGATGACAAAGAAGAGGCTGGCGCTTCATGAGGTCTGTTAAAACAAATTTGTAAGTTTATAATTAGAAAGTCTTAACCTAATAACAAGCTCATAGTTTTGTTTAAAAATATCTATAAGGAGATCATTCATTTCTTTAATTTTAGGCGCAAGCGACGGGATAAAAGCGAAGACAGACACTCCGAACCATGCACAAGTCACCGAGATGAGAGCCCCGATCCCCTTCGCCGAGATGAAAGCCCCAGCCCAAGCTACAGAGATGAAAGCCCTGGAACTAGTTATAGAGACGAAAGTACTGATCTAAGTGGCATAGATAGAAGTTCTAGCCTTAGTCATAGAGATGAAAGCCCCGGAACTAGCTACAGAGGGGAAAGCCCTGCTTACAGAGAATACAGGCGCAGCTCTAGTGCAAGAGATAAAAGCCTCGATAGAAGCCAAGCAGATGAAAGTCCAGATCTAAAAAGCGTAGAGATAAGCCTCGGTTCTAGTAAAGACAAAAGTCCCGACCGATACAAAGATAGCAGTGGTTCCGATCGACACAAAGACATGAGTCCTAGTCCAAGTCGAGGAAGTGCGAGCCCAGATCCGACGCAGAGGAAAAAAAGTTTTAGCAGCAAAGCTGTTAGCCTCAGCCCAATTGCTAGCACCGATGAGATTCCCGGTCTAAGCATCGGTGAGAGTTCTCGTTCCAGTCTCAAAGAAGATCAGTCTCAAAAAAGTTCAGATCTTCTTAAAAGTGAAAAAAGTCCTATTGGACGACTTACAGATGATAGTTGGGAAAGCGATAGTACAGAGCGTTACGAAAAGAAAAAAACAGAACTTCGACCCACTCGAGCGCAAACTCCTGGCCCTAGTCACAGAATTCGGAGTCTTAGCCCTGTTGTTGTCTGTAGGGTTGCAACTTTTTACCAAGGGGAATCTAGTTCAAACATTATCGAACCCACAGCTGGTCTAAGTCGCATAAAAGATATTACAAGTACCAGTCAGACACAAGTAGTATCTTGTTCCAGTTTCAGGCAAAGAACAAGAAACTTACGGCAAAGTTTCTTACGACGTATACGAAAAAATGAGGAAACTAGTATCCAACCAAAAATTGATAGCTCTCATTCAACTCCCAAAACTGAAGAATCGGAATCAAGTAGCAAAAGTCCATCCTCAAGTAGCAAAAGCAAAAAATCAGAAACTGGACGGCGCAGGTGGTTCAGACGATTTTGATATACGACAACAAAGCAACTACGATTTGAATGGACTTATAGATGGTGTTCGTAGTTATTTTATAAATAACAGACTGTTTAGTGATAGATTTAAAATGAAATGAAAGAGCGAAGAGCCTCGAGGCATCACACTATATAACAATACTATAAACGTATTATTTACATTAGGATGCTCGGATAATTTCATAATAATTTAAAGATAATACTTCATCATTGCCAAATATTTGCCAAACAGACGCCTCTAATATTAATTATAATAAGATCACAATGACTGTATTTAAGATTTACGAATCCAGGTCAATACATCTTTTATATTTAAACTTACTAAGGAATAAGGACTGGGTACTCAACTTTAAATTGTGTAAACAATCTAAAATAATATATATTATATCAAATAATAATATTCCTAATAAATACAAGTTCCATAAACTTTATTCTGTACATTTAATTAACACAATATAATTATTATAAAGTAACCTTAATATATTTAAAATGTAGTCAAGTTTTATACATACATTCTTATAACATATCAAGTTAATATGTAATAATATTTGCAAAAAAAAAAAATAATAATAATCTAATAATGGTTATAGATAAGAGGATTACTTCTTGACATGTTAGTTGTAACAGAAATATATTTCAAATATTAAATATAACACTCATTAAATGACAATCATCATTAGGTATAAGCTAATTTATTAATAAATTATTTTATATAAAAGTTAAGAAATACTAGGGTAATATAGAAAATTGTTATCCTTAGTATATTGTTATTATTAAATTATTAATCACCAAAATAATAAGAGAAAATAAAACATTTTACAAAGTAGATAACTTTTGTTTTATTCAAAATTCATATATGTTTGACTTACTCAAAATATACACTATAATTTTTTTTATATATAAAGTACGTTTCTCTCAAAGAAGAACATGATTTTATTTTTCATTATTAATTTCTTATTTCTTCATCCATTTCACTGAAACAAATTCAATTATAAGACAGCTTATATAATTGAATTAATAAATAAAGTATTTATGTAAAGTCTATTTATTAATATATTTTCATGAAGCCCCATGAGTACTCAACAGGAAAGTTACCTTTTTCTTAAACTTTAGAACTTTGTAAAGCTTCAAGAAAACAAGAAATTCGGGGAAGGAAAACTTTAACAACTTTCTTTTACACAGGTCTAAAGATTGAAAACATAATTAAATATAATAATCAGTGTTAGTAATTTTGAGGCTATAGATTGTTTAGAATCGGTCTGAGAATCGATTCTTTCCCTTACTATCCTTTCCCTGAACGCACCTATATTTCATCCACTCATCTTTTCACTCACATTTCTGTAAACACATCTCTTATCATATCTTTCATACAATTCATCCACTTTCTTCGGCTTATTCTTTTTACGATCCACCTTCATGCAATGCTCCATAGTATTGCACGCCGATACAAACCAGCCGATTGCTGCTGAGCCATTCCCAGCCTCTGTAATAGCATTCCTAAACCTAAATACTTACTTATTTTCCCCTTTACAACATTCTCCAGTGGGCGTTATCCGAAATATTCTATTCTTACGGTCCTTTGCAAACACCGGTCCCGGTTCTGCCCACAAACCCTTTTTAATACAAGGTGCCCACAACAGAACCACAAGCGTTGTCAAAAATAACCCATATATCATGTTTATTTGTTTATTATTAGAACCATTAGAAACTCCAATTTAGATGCAGACAATCGAATCTCTAAACAAAACTTTCTTAATCTAAGCAATTTACATTTTATATGATATAGTGTGACATTATTATTGACGTTATAGAAAGATTAAAAATTATATTAAGATCTCATTCCATAAATCGATATAAAAAATTAAATTATTTTTATATACATATTAAAGTTCCGTGTCACGATGTTCTTTCGTGTTAATCTCCGAAACCACTAAACGCATTTCAATGAAATTTTGTACATATCTATTGTTGGATCCGACTTAAAATATAGGATTGATCTCGATTAATAATCTTAATTTTTTTTTCTTTTAGAATTTTAGGTATTTTTGTTTGTGAAAGATTTAACTCACTTCTAAGTTCTCTATTATTCTAATAGATGGCAGTGTTAATACAAAAATAAAATGATGTGAAATAGTTTACGAAGCAATCAATGAAAACATCATTTTTATAAGTCTAAATAGAAATAAGGAGTATGCAATGTTGTCGTACTTTTATTTCCAAACTATTAAATAAAACATTTTTTTTTTGTTTAGATTTTAGGAATATGTTATAACTATACAAGATTTCATTTAATGAATACTATTACTTGAAGAAAGGACATAGTTAAAAAAAATAAAACCATTCACCAAAAAGCACCCATTTTATTCTCACTTCCATTGCTAAAGCAATAAATATAAATAGAAAATTGTTCCCGATATAAAAATAGATAATTTAATCGCATTAAAATTCAAGTTCTCAAAATCACCCAAATAGTAAAAAACAGAACATTTGTGAACGTATAAAAATAGAAAATTAAATATAAAGGTGGATATCCACTATGTTCATTGACATGTTATGCCGAATGTCAGTAGGCCAGAACGTAATGGACACTAACCTTTATAATAACCTAGTAACTTTGCCTTACATATAGTAATATTTTTACATACAGGGTAAATACCGAAGATATAATACACCAGAATAAAAAAAAACAGTATAAAAATATGCAAAATGCGATCGGAATGTTAACATTAATATATAATATATAAACAGTAACGTTTATAAATTGTCAAAAGATAACATTGCGTTATTAAAAGATAACATTTTAGTTGTTATAAGTGGAGGCGGACACGTTCCCGCCGTGGCCGGTCCAGTTTGTATGAACAAAGCTACCTGGCTTTGACAGCAACTCGTACGTATGGGCGCCGAAGTAATCTCTTTGTGCCTAGAAAATACATCATAATACTAATGAATATATTATTTTCTATTAAAACTATTTATGACTATTAAAGCTGTAGTTACTACAATTATAATGTATGGTAGTAGGCAGATAGATTGGTAGGTAGGTGCTAGTGATATACCTGCAACAAATTAGCAGGCAGCATATTAGAACGATAACCGTCATAGAATGCCAGAGCGGCACCGAAGGCGGGTGCCGGGACTCCTAGTAAGGCTGCCTCCGACACGACTTGTCGTAACGACTGCTGCGACACGCTGATACGATCGCGGAAGTACGGATCCAGCAACAGGTTAGATAGCTGAGGATTCTTCTTGAATGCATCCTGGATAAATAAAAGCAAAATGATTTATTAATAAATAATTAATATTGTTATGATTATTAATATTTGCGATAATTCTAAATTTCTAAGTCAATTTATGTTTCAAAGTCATTTAAAATATAACCTTATAAATGGTAAATATATATATAATTAAATATCTATTTACAAGGCTACTTAAATATAAATAATAATATGTATTATATAAAGTTTGGGAAATCTTTTATCAACTGAAACATATATGAATGTGAACCATATACAGAAATACTATTTCTGAAATTGAAATACCTATATGGAAAAACAATAAAATGATCAAATTTCAAAAGTAATATACTTTTAATTCAAATAGACGATATTTAGTAAGTTAATTAAGTGATCTAAATACTATAATTAATATATATTATCTATATGTACCTTGATGTTACCGAGGAAAACACTCCTAATGATGCATCCACCCCGCCACATAAGTGCTATGCTGCCGTAGTTCAAATTCCACTTGTGCACCTGGAAATTATTCAATAAAATGTTCATTTCCTACTTGTGGAAACGTTAGTGAGTTGTTCTTGTAACATTAGTTAGTTAAAATAAAAAAAACAAAATGAAACACAAGCTTGCTTTACCTGTTACTCGACTTAAATGACTAATTCTTTTACAGGGCAATATATACATTTTCAACAAGCTCTCAATAAACATTCAGATTTTACTCTTTAATAATTTTTTTTTTTTTAGTTAAAACTAACGACACAACTATTAATATAATATGTTTTTTTTAATAGTGTTCAATACCTTGGCCGCCTCTCGCAGTAACATGAAACCTTGAGCGTAAGATATAACCTTACTCGCGAATAATGCCTTTCTCAAATGTTCCAGAAACTCCTTCTTATTGCCGGTGAACTTGATAGTTGAACCGGGCAGCGATTTGCTTGCTGTCACTCGCTCATCTATTAAAATTTATTAATTATCATATTATAATTCAATACAAACAAAATAATTTAACCATCACAAAATTAAAAATATATAAAAAGAAGCCTATTTCAGAATTTTGTATAGATCATGTGATAAGAAAACATTAGTCGTACCTTTCAGTGCAGAGAGACATCTTGAGAAGACAGCTTCACCGATTAGTGTGACTGGAACACCATACTCCAAAGCACTGATGCCAGTCCACTTACCTGTTCCTTTCTGACCGGCTGCATCCCGTATCTTGGGTAGAAGATATTTACCTAAAGAAATAGTATTAATTTAATAGTAATTGTTTGAATTTGTTACATATATTTGTTGACAATAAATGAATAGTAAAAAAATATCGTAAATAAAAGTACACAATGTAAATCTAACCGTCAGAGTCCTTGAATTTTAATATATCCCGAGTTATTTCAATGAGGAATGAATCCAATTCACCCTTATTCCACTCGTCAAAAGCTTCGGCCATTTCATCCTGTTCCATACCTATAGTATAAAATAAAATCTCAGTTTTATATTTAAAACACTGATTTATAGGTAAAGCAACTGAAAGCTGATAAATATACAATAATAGTAGATAAGTATTAAATATAAAAATGAAATTGGGACCAAAATCATACCCAGAACATCCTTCATAAGATGATATGCCTCACATATGAGTTGCATGTCTCCATACTCGATCCCGTTGTGTACCATTTTCACGAAGTGTCCAGCTCCGTTCTCTCCCACCCAGTCACAGCATGGCTCATTGTTGACTTTAGCACTAATTGCCTATGACATATATTAAAAAATATGTAGAAATAAAATAATAAAGATTCATATTTAGTACTATTTTGTATGATAAATACACACGCAATTGCCTCTTAAAAACATGTAATAGGTAGTTCATAATTAATATAGTATACTGTAATGTATACTTCCTCATAAAGAAGAAGGATCAGGAAAAATAATAGTAAAATGTATTTTATGCATGCTTGTTAAACAAAACATCAATAACAGAATTTGTATTGTTAACGTTTGAATTATTTTAGTTCTCTGTATCACTGTATTGCTATCAAAATACAATAATAATTATTAATTGTGCCATTATGGTTATAAAGTTCACTTTGCAGAAGTATAGTAATTACCTGATTTATAAAATACATTAGAAATTTTAATTTAATGTGAAGCATTATGGTCTTATTTACTTTTCAAGTCAATTAAATAGGAATGTCTTAATTATATTATATTATTTAAGTTTGCTAGATACCTGGAAAATAGGTTTAACATGTGGCCAAGCCTCTGGATGGCCGCCGGGCATGAGGGATGGTCCATATCGAGCCCCGTCTTCACCACCACTCACCTGACAACATTATTATATACAATATAAATTTAAATATTTATCACATTAATGTGAATAATGTTTAAATTTAAATTACATATAATGTGAATGCTCATTAACAACTTAAGGATAAGTTAAGTACAGTTATAAATAGTCAAGTATAGAGATAAAAATATACATAATTATAAGTCAATATAACATTTTGTTTTAGACACACTAATATTTAAGTTAATAAAGAACCTTATATATGAGACATTATTATTATATGTACTTACACCCATGCCAATATAATGTATTCCTGTGGGTGCAAGCTCCTCACACCATCTCTGGGTATCTATATACTGTGAGTTACCTCCATCAATAATAATATCCCCCTTTTCTAGCAATGGTATTAATTTTTTAACAAATTCGTCAACAGCTGATCCAGCTACAAAATTTATAAAAATATATAATTATAATTTATTCTGTTACAATTATTGGTTTGATATGGTTCACTATATAATAAAAGAAAAAGAAATTTTATAGTAGTTTAATAATAATTAATATTTAAAATATCTTACTAATTTTGTCATTGTGACATTCATATTGTCATATGTACTTTGGTGATATGTTACTAAGGTATAAAATTTCATGTTTTCAAATAACTGTTATACAAGAAATTAAGTCATTCTTAACAATGGCTTAAAAACCCTTATCAAAATCTTACCTTTTACCAGCAACATTACTTTTCTTGGTTTCTTCAATTTGGAAACCATATCTGCAAGACTTTTTGCCCCAATAATTTTTGTACCCTTTGCTTCATTTTGAAGAAATTGATCAACCTATGTCATAATTGATGTTTTTTAAATACCTTATATATGTAAATAATTGATTAAATTAAATTAAAACCAACCTTTTCAACAGTTCTGTTAAATGCACAAACAACAAATCCTTTAGAATCCATATTCAAAATTAGATTCTGACCCATTACTGCCAGCCCGATAAGAGCAATATCTGCCTTCGGTCTAAAATAAAAACAATACTTTTCAACATATATAATATAATATAATATTTAAGTATTTAAGTTATTGAAAACTTAATGTTAACTAAATGTCATTTTATTAATAAATTAAGTACTTTTAATAGTTCTATGCATGTGTTAACCTTCAAATAACCTTTGCACATTTTGCATCCTAAAGTGCAATTTATCTGTTTTAATATACTTAATATGTATTCTGATATGTACCAGACAGCATTTTAAATGATAAATAAAAAAAGGAATTTATTTATTTTTGTGACATCCAATTCTACCATTACTTAAATTAATAATTGCTTTTACTTTATAAAATACAAACAAGTTAAAATTCCATCGCCACATATAATTAAAATGATATAAAAAAACTTTAATTCGCTCAATATTCGTCATTAAATTTTCTGTAATTATATACTATAGTTTTAGCAAAGTATTTTTACACATAAACATCTTATTCATAATGTTATGATATATTAATAAAAAAAATAACTTACTGAGCCATTTTGGTAAATATAAACTTCGGCTTGATACTCTAGTGAAATTGAACCTGTAATTTAAATGAGTAATGACATTCTAATGTTACGGGTCTTTCGATATTCATTAGAAAATGTTAAAATTATTAATTTTAAAAATACAATGTTTCCGCAATGTTGAAGACAATAGAGTAGATATAAGGCAATGCTTTTTAAAGTCTTGATAATAAAAAATATTAAATAATATTAAATAACTAACTTCAAGAAAGGTTAGATGATTAGTTATTGGCACAGGTTACAACTTAACACTTAAAAGTTAACTAAACCGTCTGACCGCTGACGTCTATACCCTTAAGAGTGTACAGTGTCTATGTAGTAAATTATTTAAAATATATTTATTCTTGATATTTGTGTAGTAGATTATACTTTATAATAATGTAAATGTCTGTACATACTACACAGTACTGAACAGTGAATAATGAATCAGAAATTAAAAACATTTAATATATTATAATTTGTAGTCTGTGCCCTTGTGAGTAGGTACTGTTGATACGGCAAACGCCGGTAAAAGTCAAAATGCTAAAATACTGTATCATTATATATAGGTAACATTCTTATACTATTTACATCATAGTGTAATAATGAATACTTAACATGCTTTGGCATCTTTGACTAGAATGAACAAAAGTCCGAAATGTTTTGCGACTTCAGATTTTTCATGATTACAATCTGAATTGTAATAAGGTTTAAGTACCTAACTTGTTAAGTAATATGTTACATAATTTACATTTTCCTAAAACACTGATAATTAATATACTTTGATTACCAAAATCTTATGCTATATGACAGATCCCAAAACAGTAGTTTTTGAAATTTTTGTCTGTTTACCTATTTGAGCATTATTTAAATTAAGATTTTTTATAAATTATGAAATTTTATTTGGATATAGATATTTGCTCATAGTCATTACATAGGATAAAAAGAATGCTTGCATTTTTTATAAATAGCGTATCAAGTAGTCCCTCAGATTCATTTAAATAGCAGGTGTTCACTGGGTAGGTCAAATACTTCTAAAATTAGTTCCTTCTAAGTGTATCATTTGGGCACCATCTTTCCTTTATCACTATAAGACTAAGCTCTAATGTTTATATTACTGACATGTTTTCCCTCCTTGATTACATCATTAATTAAAAGTGCTTATTGGACATATGATAAAAAAATGACACAGAAAATGGATGATAGCTTCTAAGTATTTTATTTTAATATCTATCGCTTTTGACGCGGTTGGAGCAGGCAACTTTTATGAAGATAATTGTTTATCCCAAACAAATAATTGGACAATATTATAATATTGTTATTCTTTAATTATGAAATACAAACAAATGATAGCTTATAAATATATTACAATTACTATGTACAATTTAATCTATGATCGTATGAACTATTGTGTAGGTAACACTGATAGGTGTGTTACCATATCTCTTAACAAAAATACAAGGATAATAAACCAGATTTAAAAAACTGCAAACACCTCATAATTAATTTAAAATTGCGCCAGCTAATATAATTTCTATTATGAAGATACATAAATAATTAAGTACGATTGACACTAACTTATAAAGACGATGGACTTACTAATTATATAAATAATTAATAAAAAATAAAAGGTACGATTTACTTGACCTAGTTTGCATTATTTAATTCATATTGAAATATAAGATTAATATTTATATAATATTAGAATATAAGATTAATATTGAAATAAAAATAATGAATTGAAAGTATTTTTACGTATTACTTACGCTCATTATAAATAGGAGGGTTGTTGTTTTACCTTGAGCAAAATTACAGAACATAGGCCACAGAGTATGTAATTAATTAATAAAAACTATTTGATTACAGTTACAGTTATAGTTTTTTGAAAAAAATTCGCTCAGCTTTCTTAGAACGAGAACAGAATTTGACTTTATTTAATTTATCCACTTGAAGTTAACTCAATTATTTGGTGTCCACACAATAAGACAATCTCTTTCTCACATTTCTATCAAATGTGGAGATGTGTTTCTTTCTATGCATACTTAATTCTCCTCTTGTTACACTCTTTACCTACACTTGATTTCATTGATTCTTTTTGTATCCCAGCGATCGAAATGATACATACAATCGGGTCATATTAATATTATTTATTCTTTTCCTTTCATTTAAGAAAAAAACAGGAGGTTCAAATCTTTCCTGTGTGCTGCTACCATTTCATCAGCGATACATTAATTTTGATCAAATTAAAGAACAATATGTACTTCATATTAAGCCAAGACTAAACTGGAAAGGGGAAGAAAAGAATTTAATATATAGTATTTTTATATATAGTATTTATTTAATTTTAGCACTTGTAAGAATTAAAGTACGATCACTTGATTTGATTGTTTCAACGGGTTTGATTGATTTGATTTATGAAGGACAAGAGCAATGACCTCTTATAAAAAGTGTACGTAAACCGAATGGCGCGAATTGTATTTAATGGTAGGGTTACCGTTTATATTTGTTTAAAATGATGCTGGCTTAAATGTAATAAAAAAAATATTCTTTGGACAAAGCTGAGCGATCTTTTCAAGGGAATGCAATAAAAAACTTGCTTTAAACCTTTTAAAATTTATACAGTTCTCTTGCAATTTAAAATAATAATTTCGTATTATTTATTAAATGTATTTATATAGTAACAATATGAGAAAATAATACATATGACATCACGACGTAAACGCAACCAGACATCTCTGGGCGCAGAATCCAAGATTGAAATCTAAAGGTCCCTTTAACTTTTGAATATAAATGTATACAATATTGTCATTCATTCATTCAAAGTACCTAAAAATAAAACCCTAAAATATACCAATGGTAATATAACAAAAAAAAAATACAGTTAGTATTGTAAGAATGTTTTTGCAGCAAAACACTTTTCATGCACTAGCAACATTTATTGAGGTATTGATCGAGTGGTAAATTGGAAGTTAATTGGAGAGCTCGGAAGGGTGTCTGCTGTTCCACCTATATATACGGGGTCACTCAGAGTAAAGAGCATCACACAATGCAATTCAGACTTTCACAAGTGACTGTAACAGTCTTAGCCAGTAAATTAAAAGAAATAATAAGTTATTCAAGATAGTTAATTTTTAAAATTTTAACTCTATTTTATTGTCAGTTCTTTGATCTATAATAGATTTTTTGGAAATAAGTAAATGCGACCTACTTTTTGTGATTTTAATAATTTTGATTTACTTACGATATAATTTTACACGTAAGTTCATTTCAATTGAATGAAAAAATATTGTATGTTAATTTTTCTAGTTTGTTTTCATCTAGAAATTTAAAAAGTTAAATGCATGCATGACTCAAATTAATAGCATGATATGTTTATTATTTTATATTATATTCAAGTTGGGTTACGTTCATATTTAAATAAATGTTGAATTTAGTACAAATTATTTAAGTCCATTTATATTTTATGATATCTTTATATATTTACAATAGAATACACATTATCATGTAATATTTATATTTTACTAAGTATCTTCTTTATATTATTATAATGTATGGATGTTATATTCGATGCATTTTTAATGTTCTCTTTATCCTAGATCGTAATGGCGGAGGCTGAGAAATTATCTGAAATATCCCTAGATACATATGAAATAAATTCTATGCACTCTGTTGATGTTACCTACATTACTGATCCGCACCATTTCTATATAAGGCCAACGAAATATAGAGAGCTCGTTCATAAACTTGAATCTTCGGTTCCCAGTGTTAAAGTCACCTCTGTTAATGTAGAGGACATAGTTCTTTATAATTGGGGACAGTCCTGCGGAGCCATTAAGTATATCAGAGGGAAAGTATTAAATGTAACCGAAGCTGAAGGTTTTTTCGACTATGACTTATTTGCCATAGATTACGGCTTTGTAGAGAAAACAGTCCCACGAGAGTTCTTATGGCAATGTAAAGAAGAATTTTTGAATGTACCAAATTTAGCTACAATCTGTCAGCTCGGTAATTGCTTCCCGCCAGGAGTTCCCAATTTTCCACCGCATTCAATAGAAGGATTCAAATTTTACGCAGGAAATGATCCATCTAAAATGCAAGTTTTAGCTAAAGTGGACGATAAACTAATCGTAAAATTAGTTAATTCCAACCCAGAGGACATTGCTACGATGTTGGCAAAAGGCGCTTACACAAAATTAGGTCACGCCTATGATGAAATCATGTGGCATCCTACAAGTGTGCGAAAACAACAAAATTTTAGCTTCAGGAAATTTACAGTTAATGAGAAGCTACACGTTAAAGTTCTGGCGGGTGAATCGCTAAAAGAATTCTACGTCGCCGATCTGAGAGACTACAGGAGGCATTTGAAAGAGAAAAATAATATAACGTTTTATGCTAGACAAGAGTTTCGTCTTATTCCAGGCGATGTCACTGAGGGTATGATCTTGTGTATGAGAGATGAGAGTCGCAACATGTATGAGAGGGGTTTACTTAAGAAATTGATGGTTGGTGATGATTGCAATACAATAGTGCATTTGGTGGACCAAGGCGTCGATGTAGAGGCTCCGATTACAATTTTAAAATACATGCCAGCCATGTGTTTAAGAACGCCAGTGCTTGCTATTTATTGTACAGCCGACGAGAGTCAGGCTTGGGATAATGGATTAGAAACCTTTTTGACTCCAGGGTTTGAATTCTTTATAACAATCCAAAAGGTCGGATATCAGTTCGATTATCCTAATGTCGTGAATCTGGAACCCTTACAAGAGAGTCCTCAAGGAGCTGGTGCGGTATCTCCTACAGAATTGTTATTTTTACAAGAAGAAAAGGAAGACAAGGAAAGGGAAGTAAGATTAAGGGAAGAAAGAGAGAGAGATCTAAAAGAACGGGAAGAAAGAAAGAGGGCAAAAATGGAGGCAGCTCAAGAATCCAAAGATAAAGCAACTGAAGAAACAGAAGGAGCTGCATGCAATGAATCTGATGATAACGCTGAGGGCGCGGTTGGTCCAGCGCTCACTGAGGCTGAACAAAAAGCATATGAAGAAGCATTCTTTTTGGAACCAATATAATTGGGGAGGAAATGAAAACAAACAGCAAGGGTCACTAACGTAGTTTAAAAGTAGGTGTTGTATTAAATATCGTAAAACTAAAAATAATGATACATAGATATCTAGTTATATCTCGGTGAAGACACGTTTAATCTGTTAGTTTACGTGTATAACGAAAATGTGATATTTAAAATATAAATAATCAATTAATGTTATCAATAACATCGTTGAAACCGGCGATTTTTAATTAATATCATTTAAATTATATAATTATGTAAATTAAAATTGCCTAATTTTTTTAAGTATTAAGTAAATATCGAATTTCTACAAGCAAAGCAAAGCTTTGTATTTATTTTTTGTCAAAATTTACTAAAACAATGTATTCGTACTTTGGTAAAAAGCGAATGTATGACGTTATTTTTAACGATTTTATGCAAAATGACGAAAAATTTTGGATGATATTCGAGCTCAGATATTCTGTGATAGCCTATTAATATCACGAGTCGATTATTTTTATCAATTTTAAGTAATGTGTAGATATTGGCATTATTTAATCAATTATTATAAAAAAAATGATGTTTACATTAATCAGGGTATAGTAGCGAACACGCGGGCATTTTGATAGCAAGTGTATATACTGCACTATAATATGCAAATGACAGTGTAATTAAAAAAAAAAACTTACATGAATAAGAAAATTAAAAAAGAAAAATCACCAAAATTAACAAATCTTTTATTAAAAATATTAATATTTACATTAAATACAAACAGGCTGTCTTGGTAGCTGGTATCGATCAATAAATAATAAACAATCATAAACAACTTATTATAATATTACAATAGTTTTAATATCATAAGGACTTTAATGTACTATCATTGTGATTTCAATAAACATAGCTCTCCGATGTTTGTTTTTATCTATTCACATCAAACATGACAACAAAATAATGTCCAAAGTATCAGAATAACAAACATAATCTCATATTATATAAAATTTAAAACAAAAGAAAATAATTTTAATAAAATAATTTTATTTAAATTAAACAATCTAATTGTAATTGGTCCGAATGAAGGCTATCTGACATATTTAGTGAAAAACTTTAAGCCTGGTTTTGCAAATGTCAAGAATACTTTTTTTTTAATTTTAAATAAACCAACAACATCTTTAATTTATATTTAATAACTTTAACATATTTAACTATTTTATCCAAATCAAAAAAATCAAATGTAAAATATAATTTTACATAATTATTATTAAGAAAATATTTTTGTGATGATTTTTATATTATCTATATTTTAAGATGAGTTTTTTAAATCAGAAAACATAAATTCACATAATAACAAAAAGAGGTTTGTTTAGAAATTTAAAATATAATTTAAGTTCAAAAAGGACCTTATAAGGACAAATATTTTTTTAATAATTTTAATTTATTTAAAGGCCTCTTCTTATGGTATCAAGATAAACTGTTTCAAGTTTAAATACTGTTTAAAAATCCACCATTTGCTTAAATACTACGACAAAAGCTTAAAAGCTGACAGAAGAACATGATCATTTAATTATACAGAGTATAAAAAATAACAGATAGCTACATAAATACCGTATAGAGAGCGTAAGTTACAGTTTGCTATAGTTTTGATAGTCATATACTTTAGATAGAAATCAATACCCCGATATGTTATAAGGACTAGTGTTACAAGGCTACCTACCTACCGTCATGACTTGGGACTGGACATTTCTATATAAACTAAACTTACAGTATATATAGATATATTCATATCAAAGACAAATTCCACCTAATTGACGTTTGGATTGAAGAAATGTTTTAAATACTATAATAATAAGGTGTTGAATATATAAATATATATATATATATATATATATATATATATATATATATATACACTAACAATTTGTGAATATGCAATAGTAAAAACATGGTAATTATTTTTTGATAAAATATATAAATGGGATATTAGCAGTTACCCAAAAAAAGGGTATAAGTATATAGAATCTAAACTAAAAGACAGTCATAGTATTGAATTGTAAAGCTAAGAAAAATCTTCAATCTATTTAAGCTGTTAATTTATAAGAGATATGAGAAAGGCAAGACGAAATTGTTAATTATTATTACTTATATACATTAGCAGTAATAGTTACCATATGTTTGTTGAATATTCGTTAATTAGCTGAATCTAATATATATTAATTTATACATATATAAAATATAACATCACTAGTTATCAATTACACTATTATTATTATTTACAACAACTTTGTATTATACAATAATTTTACAAACATATTTTTGTTTAATCTAACCGAGCTTTTACTTTACAAGTGATCTGAAACATTGTTTTATCGTTATAAAAATACACCCATTATATAAATACACTTTCAGGCTAATAACAAGATTATCAGATTTAAGAACTTTTACAGATTCTTTATAAAAGGGTCTTTGGTGTCGATAGTAATAAATAATACTTGGGTCCAGAAATTACATTTAATTATATAAGTGAATGTACATACTCATATATCAAATATTAATAAATTACTAGTCAGTGACGTTGCGTTGTTTAACAACAAATTATTATGTAAAATATCATTTCTATGATATAATATAGGGAGGATAAAATATTTTACCTACTGACATCTTTCAATATACAAAATTATAAGCAACTTGAGTATATAAATGGAGTTTTAATTGACTTTCATGACATAATTTTGATGTCATTCTGATGTAAAGATATTGAGAAACATTAATTAGAAATGATGCTTTTATAGGGATGTGACGTTATAAGATTTATATTCAATAAATTGCAGTAATTTATTTTTTGGAAATTCGGTTTAGAAAATAAATTTAAATAATGTTAAACGTAGGGTGAATAAATTAACTGCTACTCAAAAATTATTAGTATTTCTTGTATAATTTACAATCCCGAGTGTCAGCGGATCATCCAGGTACTTACAAACATACGAGACCTACAAATATCACAAAATCCTATGAACAATATAGAAAAGTCACAAAGCCACAGCCGGCAGTCATAAAAACATTTACATAGAATTACTAATTAATTGTTCTAGTTCAAGTTATTTAATAACATAAACACAGTATCACAAGATTATCCAAACTAAACTAAATGTATATACATTTTTTTATTAAAACAATTTAATATTAAATAGTGCATCTGGGAAAATCTTTATTCCCAAAACAAAATTGCACATATATAGCTGTATACTAACAACTAAAATACATATAAACAAAAACATCAACATAGATACTATTATATAGTGAAAGATAGATAAAATTATTTGGTATTAATTTAATATTAAAAAAAAATGTCTTCAATTTTTGCATTATAACTTTTCCATCACATGTAATAACATTATATTGTTAAACTTGAAATATTGATTATAATGTAAAGATATTTTATTTTTCTTAACCTTGAACTTGAACTTGTGAAAATGACGCATCCTTTTATATATCCAAGAATATTATCTTGAAAATAATGATATATAAAAGATAGATTTTTCATTCTTTTGATTCATTACAATTTGTGCCTTGTTCAAAAACATTCAAATCTTTTTTTGTAGGGCATTTTATACGATTATTACAAAAATATTTCTAAGAAAATTGTATGTACTACATTGAAAAGTACATTAATATAAAATAAATATATAATATATAATAAGACACATAACAAGTCTACCGTTCGGACCGCTACTTAATAAAATTACACTTACATATTTACTTGTATCGTTAAACACATTTTAGGACACTTTCACTTGCACATGTTTGTTTCTATTCACTTGACAGTTCTTAATAACTTCAAGGTTCAAGTTAAATAATAACTTTACATATTGCAATCTGATTCGCTTTACTCTATTTTATTTCACTTTTAAACGGGGATGTTTGTTTGATCCCCTGTTATATTGCTAGTATGGTAAGAACCGATGCTATTCATTCTTCATATCCAACTTGGACACTAACGGGAACCGCACTATGCGTAGTTGGTTAGCGTAGTCGCATACTATGGCGTCCTTCAACGGAAGGATCTGACGCACGAATATGCATCCATCGCTTTGACCTGTTGACATATGTTTATTCATTAATAGAACTTTGAAAAGTGTATGAAATAGTTTTGTAGGTACATAAAAATGTTTTTTCATTAAAATAACTTTGAAAAGTGTATGAAAGAGTTTTGTAGGTATATGAATATATTTTTTTCATTAAAATAACTTTGAAAAGTGTATGAAACAGTTTTGTAGGTATACGAATGTTTCTTCATTAATATAACTTTGAAAAATGTATGAAACAGTTTTGTAGGTGTATGAATATGATTGTTTTGTCCATAGTGCACAACATTACGTATATATAAAGACACGTACCGAAAAGCACTCGTCTAATGATATCACCACTACTGAGGTCATACGCCGTGAGTCCGCTGCGGTCACCCATCACGAGTAGGGTATGCGTCAATGGTAGCATGCGACTCATGTAATTCAGGCCCTGAAGTGATTAAATAAATGATCTCCATCAAATAACTGTTTGATAAATACTTAAATACGTCTGGATCTAATATGGATGAGTTTACTAACACACCCATACAATTAATTACATGTGACAAGTGTGTCATGATATCACATTTCGTAAGTAGAAACTGTCATCAATTACATACACTTAGGACCGTGAAAATATTTAGTTTCCTTTTTGTTAACACTATTGAAACCTGCCTTAAAGATGCTTCAAAATTAGAAATCAATATTTGATAGTAACTTTCCATAAAAAAAACATTTTAGTAAACATTTGCGTTATAACATAAATTAAAGTAACATAGTTGCCGTTTATTTATATACGTATATAACTCACAATATGCACGGAATTGAGCATGTGTCCTTGAAATCTGTCCCATATGCAGAGTCGTTCGTCCGCGCCCGCAGACACCACGTACGAGGCGGTGTACGTGAGTGACGTCACGGCGCCGTCGTGCGCCTGCTTGCTGTACAGACACGCACCTGGGACGGACATATTTCTATTATATAGTACATTTTATGGATATTATTCAACGTTCTATTATCAGACATAGACATACATATATCGATCGATTGTAGAATTATTGGATGAACTGTTTTCATTTAATACTACAAGCCGGAGAGTGCAATGAATTTGAATGAAGACTGTTTTTTTTGTATGTTTATTAATATGTCTTTTCACATATATGAAAGAGACCTTTTATTTCATCAACCATTTATGTCAAACACAGACATTATTAATACGAATATACATATTTAAAGTGCTAATAGAAATGCTTTTGGGAAAAATAACACATTGTAAAGTAATTGTTATCAAATAACTTGACGCGGCGATGGGGCAATGTCAATCTTGTCAAATTCAACGCCACCAAAAGGCAGATGTGTCTGTTCACCGCCAAAAGGAGCCCTTTCACCTTGACTCTTACTTTCCAGAGTGCATCTTTGGAATATAGTGTCCGGCTTCAGTTGTTAGGCTTACAGATTTCCTCGAACCTCAACTTTGGTCGATGGATTGAGTCCAGAGCAAGAGCAGCTGCAGGAAAGCTTGCCATTCTTGCGAAGGTCCGTCAGTACTTTACACTGGGACAGCTACTTGTATTATACAAAGCACAGATCCGTTCGTGTGTGGAGTACTGTGGTCACATATTCGCTGGTGCCGCAAAGTCTCATCTTGCGGATCTGGACTCAATTGAGAGGCGAGCAAAGAATCTTCTAGGCGACCCTGAATTGGTTGAAGCGAACCTTCACAGCCTTGAACACAGGCGTAGAATTTCTAGCCTCTTAGTATTCTCTAGGATACATTTTGGCAAGTGTGTGGTGGTATTACACGATTTAATTCCTCCGCCCCCCTTCTATCACAGGACTTCCCGACGCACGGCAGGTATCCATCCTGACATTGTGGACATTCCCCCTGTCCGAACGAAGCGGTACGCTATCTCTTTTTTAGTTCGTACAACGAAGGACTGGAACAGCTAGACTGCATCCGTATTTCCGTCCGAATACAATGTGGGTGTCATCAAGTGAAGAGTGAATAGGTTACCAGGTTAATGCGCTTTACCACCTATGACACCATTTTCACTTTCCATCAGGTGGAATATAGTCAAGCGTTATCCTAGATTGTAAATAAATAAAAAATAATAAAATTAAAATATTTTGGGAACTTTCCATTCTCTGCTATTGGCTGCAGGTCTGTATTATCTGTTCCGTAAACATAAAATAATTCCACCTCTGTGTGGCTCAGAGTTGCTCAAATACAAATTTATTAAGCTGATGTATATTATCTAACAATATATTGGATATATTGGAAGTTAGTATACCGTGCGTTATGGAACTAGTACCTACAGGCCCAGAATATGTAATATATTTTTACCACCCCCAAAATTCCCAATTGATAAAATTAAATTCTCTATTACCTGTATGTAGGTCCCAAACGCAGAGAAGTCCATCCTGGGACCCGCTCCCCGCTATAGTGGGGGTGACGTGATCGATGAAGCAGCTGGTGATGGGGCCGCAGTGACCGTGGAGTGTGAAGAGGGCCGTCAGTTCAGCACTTGAGAACACCTGGAATATGTATTATTATGCAACGAGATCATATTGATGGTATGTACAGTACCTACTAATGAAGGATAAATTAAATAACTATATATTATAACCATTTTCTAGTATTAAAGTATTGATAACAGAATAATAACAGTACAGATAATCAGATTTTATTTTATATGAATATTTAGGGATTTTAGATTTCGGATTATGGATTTAGATTTAGATTTCTGATCAGTATTGAACATCATGGTTTTAATTAAACGATTTTTTTACATACATTCATATCTTTGTATAGCGGTAATTATAACAAAAAATTATATTCAAATTCAGACAATCAATAGGAAACTATGTTAATTTATTGTATTTATTATTATTAATATTATATTTATTTCTCATTAAGTGATAGATAATTTAGACTACGAATAAAACAATATCATTACAAACAGCTACTTGTACACAATTATTGTAAAATTAAAACAGGAAAATAAATGTGAAAGATCATGACGGATTGTTTGTAATTTCTATTGAAATTGATGCATACATACATACTTACAACCATTCGTACATACATACATACATACCTTGAGTACGTGATCCTGTGCTCCGGTGAGTATGCGACCTCCCTCCGACTGCATCTCAGTTATCGGCTGCTGGTGCGGTCTGCACTGCGCCACACGGACACACACAACCTCTGTAATTATATATATTTATTGTACGTATATACGGTCAAATTAAGTCTATACTAATAATAAATCAGAAGAATTTATTTAAAAACTATCAGATTTGGAAATTATCTTCGCTATTTGAAAGTAAATCTAAAAAATTTTACACTTTTAAATCACGTGAAGGGAATCGCAGAAATAAACTAGAGTATATAGTGTTATATAAGTAGAATTATACCATCATTATTATGGTCGGCGTCGTATGAGAAACTCATACGTCCTTTGTTGTTTTCGTTAAAACCCTGACCACACCGGAGGACCTCAGCGGAACCCGTCCGTTTGTGTGCTGAAAATAAACTCAATTTATATAAACATAAATTTATCTTGTCTAATTGTCTGTTCATCTGTTTATTGTAGTCTAGTCTATATATAAAATCAAACAAACTCAGTCAGTTTATTAAATAGTAAAAATTTTTGTAAATAAATGTGCATACATAGATAGTGTCAACAGTTCTCACTCCATTAGAAAAAAATACGTACGAACGATTTTAATAGTTTATAGTAAAGTAATACTAACTGCGTCGATGCGCAGTACTGAACCGCCAGTCGACGTGCGCGCCGGACTGCGTGTACGCGTCCAGCCGCAGCAGAGTGAGATGTCCGGACAGAGACGCGGACACCACACGTCTGCCGCCGGACAGAGCGCGCACGTGCGTCACCCCCACCGTCCGACTCTCGCTTGGCTGCCACACACACTGAAATATGTTTATTATTTATATAGCTTAATAAATTCTTATTAATGATTACAAATCAATATCCCACCGGTGACGCTGTCATGGCCGGTAGGACTATCAGCAGACAATTAAAAAAAAAGTTCAAATCAATCCATCTAATAAATGGTAATTATCAATGGTTACATTTACAACTTGTGGTGTTTTCAGATGTTATTTTATATTATCTTCAATACCGATAAGTGAGAGTCATAACAATTGAAAACACCCTGTATATACAATTGTAGATTGGCTCCAGGTGAGCTTTAATCTGAGATTATAATGCATTCATCAATTCTTTTCCTTACTTTGTTACACGTTTATATTACCTAAAACTCACCATTAATTTACCCGTACTAGCCTCCCAGAACTCCAGCCTGCCATCAGCACAACCAAGTATAATAAGATCATTGCAGAAGTCCATACACCAGACTGGAGATTCCCTTATCGCTCGTCCTCTCCAATTTGGACTGGATTTATCTGCACTATTAGTTGTAACACTTATTCTATCACATCTGTTCCTTAAACTATTCACAGTACTGTCACTTGTATTCAAATTCACCGCACCACTATCCCTTTCACAGTCTTTGCTACAAGATGGGTTTGAATCTTTTTTTATGTTCAAACTATTTGATTTTCTGGAATTTACTTCATATATATCATTCGGTTCTGCATAGTATAAATCTCGATAGGCTTTTGTAAACTCATATTTAGTATTCTCGGAGGCCGGAAGGTAAGCGTCGTCATGGTTATTCTGTTTAAATTGCAAACTGCTTAAATGTGCCCCCAGAGGTCGTCGCAGTCGAGGTCCATTCTGGAAACAATAAGAAATTAAAGATACTGTTAGAAATTTATTAAATTAATAATTATACCTTTTTTTAAAATAGATTTTCAAGACAGTGGTATTTTAACAGATTATAAATAATTTGATACTTACATTGATTTTTTTCGTTATTTCATCCGGACTCTGCCTTGCTACAATTACAATTATTTTTATTAAAATTCAGCAATGAATCATCAATTAAGAAAATAATAATAATAATACATTATATATTAAATAAATTACCTTCAATTGTAATATTTTCATCAGATGAATTTACTTTAGAATTGACTTTATCATACAATTTCGATTGTAGGTTGAAGAACCTAAAACAAAAATATATTTATATAAAAGAAAAAACTAAAAACGACCAACTTTAAAATAACTTACGCGCTCCTATCAATGTTAGTGATGATTTCTCCATTGAGTGAATCCCACACTCGTATACTGCCCTGGAGACACGAGCTGACGACCTTCTCACCATCCGTCACAAGGCACTCCGTCTCTTGGCTGTGACCGGCCACCACTAGCGGCACTGCTTCCATTACCAACTGAATTATTTTTATCATTAGTTTATTAGAAGAAACGTAGTAAATCGGTATTGAAAATAAAAACTAGTTTGTTAGTCAAATCCTGTTTTAATTTCTGATTGGTTGGAGTGATAGCCAATCACAATTATTGAGTACTATAAAAAATATTCAACTAATATTTAACAAATTTTGTAAGGATGTTTGTTACTCTTTCACGCAGAAACGAAGAAATTAATATTTATGAAACTTTACATAAACATAGCTCATATTAAGAATAACAACATAAGCTATAATTGATAAAAGATGTGGAGCAAATTGGCTACATATTCTAGACACACCGTAAAGAAAATACGTAGAAAGCAATATTAATGACATTTGTGACGTCACATTCAGGCAAAAAGTAAAAAGGATAGTCTGTTTATATCATACAAAAACTGGTTATTTTCACGGTAATTTAATCGGGATACACTATAATAGTTTTTAATTTTATATGATGAAAATTTTGTATAATATCCTAATAATTTTCTTTCATCTGGAACCACTCTTAAGGCATCGTTACTATCATTTGTTACATTTGTTATTAGTTATTATTCTCAATTATTTCAGAAACATTTCATTTTTGTGAAAACAAAAACAATTAACATAACGCCGTCAATAAGGCGGGCAAAATTAAAACATATCTTAAATATCAAAGCCACGGGGAAAGCTAGTAGTATAATAAATATCCTTATAGAAGTGGGTATTTTTAAAAAGTATTATTAAGATACCTGTATGGCCGGCTGCTTGGCCGATCTTTTATTATAATAGTAGTCATCATTCCAGGACGCGCGCCATTCCGCGTAGTGTCGCGAACACAGGCATCTGTTAAATTGTTTTATCATATAAATAAACAAAGAGATGCATTAATATGTAAAATACATCAGGATATCGGAGTTAACATATATATACGAGGGGAGGTCCAAAAGTTCGTGGAATGGAGAGGATGGAGCGGGGGTAGGGGCTCGCTTGGTGTCATACGAATCGGAGACTCATCATTAGTATAAATACCGAGTTTCAACCCGATTGTGTCATTCGTTTACGAACAGTCGCCTGTTGAACAAGTCAATGCGGAAGAAAACAAACTATGGAGAAAATTGAACACCGCGCTGTGATAAAATTCCTTACCAAGCAAGGAAAGAACGCTCAAACCATTTTGAATGAAATGGAAGTCGTTTATAGGGAACAGTGCCCTAGTAAATCAGTGATTTACAAGTGGCATGGTCTTTATAAACATGGGCGAGAGTCAATCGAAGACGACCGCCGCTCAGGAAGGCCAGTTGAGGCCACCACATCGGACATCGTCGAAAAAGTGGAGAAAATTGTACTAGAGGATGCCCGATTGAAGAAAAAACAATTATCTGCATTAGTTGAAGTATCAGATATCACCATTTTGCGAATCCTACATAATCACCTGGGTATGACAAAAGTCAGTTCAAGATGGGTACCGAGAATGCTCACGCCGTTTCAGAAAGAGCAGCGCGTGGATGCGTCAAATCATTTTTGGGAGTTGTGTGGAGATAAACCTGCACAGATTTTGGACTGAAATGTTACGGGAGATGAAACATGGGTTCATCACTTTGAGCCTGAGTCCAAACAAGAGTCCATGCAATGGCATAAAAAGGGGACACAACCGCCAAAGAAATTCAAGGTGATGGAGTCTGAATACTACGCAACGATATTAGAAAAATTAAAGGATGCCATCAAGGAAAAACGGCGAGGAAAATTGACAAAGGGTGTGTTGCTCTTGCAAGACAACGCGCCGGTTCACAAGAGCAGAATTGCAATGTCTGCTCTGCACACGCATTGGTTCGAATCCCTAGTTCACCCACTCTACAGTCCAGACCTGACCCCAAGTGACTTTTTTTATTCCCCAATTTAAAAAAAGACTTAAGGCCAAGGTAATTTTCCGACGACAATGAGGTAAGGGAGGCAATTTCGGCTCATCTTGACGGAAATGATAAAACATATTTTTATAGTGGTTTAGAAAAATTAATTCATAGGTCTAATAAATGTATTGAGCTTAAGGGTAATTATATTGAAAAGGAAAAATAATTTTGTTGTGTTATTTTATTTAGATTCCTTTCATTCCACGAACTTTTGGACCTCCTCTTATATATATATATAAATCCCGTGTCACGATGTTCGTTTGCGCTAATCTTTGAAATATTTTTTATTGCATATTTTTTAATCAGTTCTATACTTTTACAATAGAATGCGGTATTAATAATAAAATTTGTATTGATACAAAATAGTTTATCAAACTGGAGAGTATGGAAGGAAAAAACTTACTGCTCCGACTCAAAATTGCGATAAGGACAAGATGATTATGTCATACCAAAACATTAATGCAGGTGATTTTCTTTCAATTTAATATGAATTTTATCAGCCTGTATTCAAAGGTACTTGGTACGATTTTATAAAATTATAAAATGCAAGGTTTGTAAAAACTATTACCTGTAAAGTACAACCATCATGTACGCGATCACTGCCACGCTTATTGTGCAGAGTATGGCGAGAAGTAGTATTTCCATTGGAGTTGTAGGGTATATGGGTAGATCTGCACCCTTACCCCATATGTGGGCTTGGCTTATACCGTCTTTAAGGTCAAATTCTGAAAATAAAATTTCGTTTAATACTCTCACAAAAGTATTTTTTGTGACGAAAAATAAAGGACATGATTAATTATTATATTAGTTATACGCATTCGCGTATAACTAGGATGGCTCTGATATTTGGTGAGAGAAAGAGTAATAGCACAGAGGTTTATACGACAAATGATCGATAATATACACAAAAAGGAAAAAAATGCATTTTATCGCAATCCTCTTGACTTGTGTCTAACGAATTGAGTCATAGTGGTTTTTGTATTCAGCTAAGAACCGACAAATGCTTTAGGTATACACCTGTATATATATATATATATATATATATATATATATGCATTTTTGAGTGCGAATTGTTTATATATATATATATATATATATATATAGGTAATAAGGTTTTATTTCGAAATTTGAAGATAACAATTATATGCAAAACAATAATAAGAGTATATTTTAATAATAAATGAGAAATTTAATATAGCAGAGAAAATATTATATGAACGTCTAAACGCAAATATTACCTCAGATCAAATATCATTAACTTTAGAACGTTCACATCGACTCTAATAAAACAAATAGTTAACACAAATTACCTTGAAAGTGATAATCAACCGTTTCTTATTAAAATGACTAAACCTTTTAAATATTGCAGTTGAGATTATATTAGACGCTTAAATTTTTTTAATGTATTAAAAACTTATAAAGCATTTTATAGTTATATATATATATATACCAAAACATATACATATTTATATTAATTTTATATAAATTTTCATATCCTTTTTCACTTGCTTATTGCTTAATCAAATTAAAAAAATAACAATATTTTAAAATCATACCCGGTAATATATCGATAGGATCCAAGGCCGCGACCAATGCCTGCCACCTAAGGGGGGGCGGGTCCTTCTCGTCAGGGTGCCTTAGCCCGGCCGCCAGCTCGGGACCCACGCGGTGACTCACGAGCACAGGCGGCAGCACCGCCACGTACCTCCCCGCTACTGACTCGTTGTACTGAGACAAGATCGATGACCAGTGGTAGGGGGATAACCTGGAACATTCGTGAATTATGTAATTACAATATGTATATATTGTTAATAGTTTATTATTGAATATGAGACGAAGCTTCTTAGCATTCCATGGATTCACCGTGCGGGTGCCGGGCCCATTGCGTTGCAGGAAAAGGAGCGCAAACAATGCCTGGGACTTGCGACCCGGGTGTAGGTTTAAGGGGCCCCTTTATTATGCGCATACACGCTCACCTTCACTGTTCACGCTCCTCTCCCTACCTAACCAAATATCGTAAGAACCTACTAAAGCTGCCTTTGAAATACGTTCCAGAAATGAACTGATGATCGTTCTAGAAAGGCCGAGATCCTTAAATAAATTGTAGAGAGATTTTGCTGTTATACCTCTCGCTCCTACTTCTACAGCGTACAAATTAACTATAAATTTATTCCTGATCAGTTCGTTACACAGTTCGTAATACTTGTTAAGCTTAAATGTATGATCTTTGGGTATGTTTGTTTCCCAGGGTACAGTAAGCTCCACAAGTATAACGCGCCTTAGTTGTTTTGAATACAGGAACAAGTCCGGCCTAGATGACGAAACACAAACATCCCCGGGGATTTTGTATTGCCTTTCATACGTGTCCATCATGAGAGTCCAATCAGGAGACGCGTCCAAGATGGAATAAGGTTTTAATTTAGATTTTTTGGACGAACCTGCCTTTACGAACTCTACTGATTTTTTGGTGGTTGTTATACCCCTCTGCGCTCTCGCTACAGAAAGACTAACCGCTTCCCGTATGATTTCTAATACTTTATCGTGGCGACGCGAGTATTTACCTCTATTTAATAGTACCCTACACCCTACTAGCAAGTGTTTCGCGGTTCCTACTGCCTCCCCGCAGATGTTGCAAGATTTTTCGGTGGCTTTACCCCATCTTACTAAGTTACTTTGATCTGGGAGAGTCATTTGGAATGCATTAAGATAAAATTTTAATAATGCTGGGGACCAATCATGAAGCAGGATGCGCCATCTCAAAGCTAGCGGAATACAAAAATCTCCTATGGTCACCCATTCATTTTGCAATTCTAGGCTCATCGCGTGCAATCGGTAATTATCGTTTTCATCTTGCCGAATAAAGGATTTTGTTATTTCTAAGTCTTGTTGTTTCCTACTTGATCCTAACCCTGCTTTATTTGTTTGAGCACCTATCATAAATTGTTTATAGAATTGAAGTCGTGACTCTAGTTCTGCGGCAATTTTATCTTTTGGGAGAGACGTTATAGTATCATCATTCGATTTTGAGATGATATGTCTTTTGGTCACTTTTAGGTGTTTATAGAGTTCCGATGGTTTCTTTAACTTTAACCCAAAATTGTGTCGGTCTCTAAATAAGGTAGAAGAGTCCGCTGGATGCGCTAGCCCGAGCCACGACTTCAATGTCCTTATGACGCTTGCATCGAACTTTAACAAAAGGGTCTTATTAATATCGTAAACGAGGAAAGGCCAATTTAGACGTGATGTAAAGTAATTATCGTATATCCAAGTCTTTTTGATGTTACTTATTGGTTGATTGTCTACCTTTTTTAGATCATTCAAAAAGCTATCGACTATTATATCTAACGATGGAGTGCGCCCTTGGTAATCGATTTTTTTGCCTAAGAATTTGAACGGAGCTGCGTCGGTAATTGTAGTAACGCACTTACCGCCTATTATAAGACCCGGATCGTAAGAGGTATATCTGGTGTTCCGCCTACCCAGACATAGACTGTAGCATTTATTTGGTTTTGTCCTCAATCCGTCCGTCCAAACACAGAAATCCTCCACAACATTTAAAAGTAGCTGACATTGTTTTGGATTACGTGTCAGTATCGCGAGATCGTCTGCGAATGCTAGTATGGATTCTGTATATTTATTTTTAAACTTGAACCGATAACCCCTCTTTTCGTTTTTAATTAATTTATCTATTAAAATATTGATTACTATGTTAAATATTATTGGAGAAATACAACAGCCTTGAAATAAACCAATGTTGTAATTTATGGGTTTGGAATGATTTTTATTTGTGATTATGGAAAAATTTAATTTTGAATAATATGATGCAATCATGTTACTAACTAACGTTGGAAAGTTATTCCACCTTAGCGCGAACATCATCAGTTCATGTCGTACCGACCAGAAAGCGTTTTCTAAGTCTATTCAACATACCGTTATTTGTCTTTCACCAGTTCTGGCATCTTTAAGGCTTTCCGATAGTAACGTGTTATGTTCGAGGCATCCAGAAATGCCAGGCAAAAACCCTTTCTGGTGATTAGGCCCGAAATATTTGTTATTTATCATGAATTGCGTCATTTTCGTTTGTAAAAAGAGCTATCTGTCTAGTGTCCCTAGGATCCGAGACATTGTCACGTTTGGGAATGAGGACAAAAAGAGCATTTCCGAATGTTACCGGTGTTTGTCCTCTTGACCAGATTTTACCGAATATATTCAATAGATGTTTATGAATCGACGGACATTTTTTATAAACTATATAAGGGATACCATCCGGACCTGGTGCTGACTTAGATGGTTTCTTTTTAATTATTTTATTGATCTCCTCCAAAGTTGGAGGGTTGGCATGAAAATCTATGGAAGGACTCTCAGGTTTTCGTTCGTTGGGATCCCCATACAGCCTTTGATTTTTTGGCACTTCGTATGTGCTTTTATAATAATCAAAAATTTGCTCGTCAAGAGAAGCTTACCTTTTTCGTCTTTGAAAATGTTTTTGGAGTACTTAAAAGGATTTTTGTCAAAGTCTACTTCGTGTTTTACCCGGTCAAAGCTATCACGGTTTTTTGTTATTTGTTGTGATATGCCTTGTATTAATTTAAGAATTGACCTTAATGCCCTAGACAGTTGGTGACTAAGTTGGTTGTCGCCCATGGCTTTGGCCCTACGAAGTTTCTTTATGAGGTCTCTTTTTTTCCTTCTCATTTTCAATTTAAAACTGTTTTCTTTGTACTTGTGAGCATAACGATTCGAAGGTGGATAGTGCTCATTGAAGTAATCAAAAATAGTATTACTCGGTTTCGATCGTAAGTTTCGTACATTCGTAATGATGCGACTGTAGCGCCACCTGCCGTTTAAACATTTTCAAATTATGTGAGTATCTCACTTATAAGTCGTTGTGGATTTTTTTATAAATACTTTAAATAATCGTACTAATGTAACACTTTGAGATGAAGAGTAACCAACTCCATAATAATTTTATTATCGATATATTTATATATATATATATATATATATATATATATATATATATATTACGTCATGAAAAAACTTTGTATCCTGTTTTAGACATTGTTCTCATAGAGGAATAAGTTTTGGTCATACAGTTTATATTGAGGAGTGCAAAAGTAAAATTTATTGTATAAAACATTACCTTCATTACTTAACTAATTTTAGTTTATTTTAATTAACATGCATATAGTTATGTACATGTAAAGTACATTATCTTAAGTCAAATCACTATTGTATAAATACACATAAAATTCAATCTTATAATTACGATCGAATTTCTGCCATTACCGACTACTAAGATCATATTGGCTTATTTACAATTGTTTATAAATATATAGATAAAATTAGGTGCTTATATTGTCTATAGGAGGTATTTTTAAACTGTCATCCAATGATAGATGTCTATTTATCTGTATAAGTTAATTATATTATAATAACCATTAACTAACAATGTTAATTTACCAGTTATGAAAAGTAAAAATACACTTTGATTTGTTAACTCTCACGACATTCTACTCAATCTTATCTCACTTATGAGATAGCGTCAATTACAGCCACTCTAATTTCATTACAGATATGAAATACTAGTGATGTCGTGCGGCTTTGTTTGAAAGGATATATATATATATATATATATATATATATATATATATATTTCTTAAAACCAAATAACTAGTGTAACAGACAGTCACAAAACCCAATAAAAGGATTTTACGTTTTGGGGATAAGAAGTAGTCTTCCTTTTTGGTGAAAAAAATCCATAAAAAATTATTCCATACTTTTGCGTGAATAACAATAATAATTATATAATTAGTAAGATAAATTACGCATTGTGTTATCAGAACTGGAATTTAATTGTACTTTTTTATTATAATTATTCAATTGCATATAACTTACCTTGAGGACGGTCGGTGGTGTAGTGGGTGTTTGAATAGAATCGTATCGTTAGCTGCAACACTAGTTTTTCCCGCCTCTGTTGTTTCGAGAAGCGGCGAAAAAACCAGTGGATGTCGTCCAGTGTTATTAATATTATTGTATATCATGTACACCGACTGCTTTGGCTCATTCCGTATATTACTCTTCCGTAGCTCGTTAATATCATTATTTTCCACGTTGCCAATAAAATAACCGACCACGCCAGAGTTATAAACTATCATCGAAATCCACACCAACATCCACACCATGAAGGCTCGTTGGAAGAACCTGGTCCTCGCCCACATGTTCACTAGCCATATCCGTTTCGGTACTCTATGGTCTTGTCCGGTGGGACTCGAATTTCTCTGTGCCACCACATCGGTTGGACTATTTTGGGCCAATCCATTCAGCCGTGGATGAGATTTCGATCTTTTCATCCTCTGTGGGGAAAAGTTGTTCTCCTCCGAATAACTCCTGTCAAATCTCCAGTTCAGAGCATTATTCGCGATGAAATATTCTTTGAGGTGCAATTTTGAATTCTTCTCCGGATAAAATTCCATTCGTCTACCGTCTATACCGAGAATCGTAGCGAAAAATACCATCTGCATGAAGTAGTCCGATATGAGGCTCACGATCATAAATATTGCGAATTCTTGAATAAATGGTACAAATGTAAAGAAGCTGACTGTGAATATAGTTATTTCGGTTAGAAAATTTTTGGTTATCGACCATCCTTCTTTGCTCAGGCCTTGAGCGAGACGAATTTTAACATCAAGCCTTGAGTCTGTTGATGTAACACTCTTGGTGAGTACGAGAAGATTTTCCAGTCCAACAATTATCACCAGATAGGGATAGATTTCCTTTCCTTGCAGACTCAATGAAAAACCGAAGAAAAAACAAATCCCCATCGACATTGAGAGACTCCCGGCTATAGTGAGGACAGCGCAGAAGGCGAGTCCAAACTTTGACTTAATGAACTCAATTTTTCGTACAGAAAAGTACACATATAGAAAGAGCCCAACAAATGTTATCAATAAGGGGACCAGTTCGTGATAATTGAATTGTCCTGGATAATAGATAAGAGTCATTTCATCCGATTGAGCCTGCGACGTATCTTGATGCAACGGGTACATCTCTCTTAACTTTCGTGTGAGAGAGTTAATAAACCTGAAATATAAAGAGCATATACACAAACAAACTAAATATAACTATAAATATAATAAATAAGATGAATAGAAGGTCTACCTCTCGTCCGCCTGCTGATAGAACAGTGTGACTGCATACTGAAGGACCCTGGGTCGTACTCTGAGTGGATATCGCTTGATGCCAGCATCACGTAAATGCATGCCGAACGCCATCTCTGCGATAGATGCCTTGCCTTTCTGAAGACCCTATCGTTAAAATTATATATGTATATTTGTAAAATTAAGATTTTACCTACAAAATATCATATTAGGTCTGGGTAAAACATACAAGAATCCATGGAAAAGGACAATTTTTCATTAAAATGCTGTAAAGATTTTATTTCTATAAGGTATCACTTTCATAAGTGTGATATTTCCAAACTTTATTATAAAAATTGCTTTTTTGTCTATATCGAGAATATGCAATATTTTAGCAGTACCCAGTAAAGCACATAGTGCAATAGTTAAGAGAATGTTTTGAAGAAACGAATAATTACTTCTTCATACTTGATAGATATAAAAAATATTTGTTTTAATTTATATAACTTTTAGAGTGGTTATTGCTGCAGTGAAAATATATAATACTTTTAACTTGTGTTTTTAGTTAAAATTGATTTGACTGTTCGTTTGTCACGCATCACGCGATGGCCACAAGACAGGTTTTAATGAAAGTCTATGTAACGTAATAATGTATTAAGATAAGCGAGTAGACATAATATAAAATTAATATACTAAGGAAATGTTTAGGATAACACTTCTGTGTTATCCTAAAAATTTCCTTAGTTCCAGCATAGACATTTATTATTAAAAACTAAATTTATCGGATTTTCTGTTACAATTCAAATTTATATCTGACAATACTTAAAGTCCTACATTTTTATTACGTTACTATATTATAAACTCCGTAATTTAATCAATAGATCCTCTGCAAAGATCCCATATACTCGTAATTGTAATCACTCCGTGGTTATTTCATTCCACTCTATTTACAATATAAACTCCCATCCACGTTATTTTTAGATACAAAGTAAGAGACGTATTTGTTGGATAATAAAACAATTACCTTTTTAAGGCCATTAAAACAAACTAGAAGCGGTTAGAGCAATAGGTTATTGTTGAGAACAAAACATCGTATTTCTTGGTTGGAATTTTTTATTGTACGAGAATTACGATAATGTAACCGCTTCTAAAATGTTCTATTAGTATTACTCTGAATGTTTAACTACAATAAAATTTAAAAAATGAATGGATTTGTATAGATTTTAAATATAGTTGGTTGACTGTTACAGTCTTGGGAGAGAGGTGGATGTCAACGAGGCTTGCATCAGTTTTCTTAAGAAATAATTTTCTTTAACATAATTTTTATGGATATATTTTAAATAAAGAATAAAATATCTGAACACAGACAATACTCGAAGTCGCGACCTATGGGAAACCTTTTCTGCTATATCCATTAAGCTATCGTGTCCAAATTAATTCAACATTATATAAATATATATATATATATATATATATAACTTTATTTATTGGAATTGCCAACTAAGGCTTCTTTCAAAAGTTATAATGACATTTTTTTATTTTATATGTATTTAAAATTTAATAAACTTATTATTTAGACCATCTCAACTACATAGGTTTATTTAATACTATTGAAGCCTTAATCAATTCACCGATAAAAATAATGTTACTGGATAAATACAAAGCCTATTCTCTACTTATGAAATGTACAGCGTCCAAAAAGTTTAATCAAATGTATGTTTTTCTAAACATCACAGTAAAAATATCAATGGAAATATGAATTGGTATTGATTTAAATAGGTGTATTTTTCATATTTTTTTACTGTTAAATGTATATATTAGAATCTTGTTTGTTTGCCCCTAAAATATTTTAAATTTCCTTAACTTGTTTTGCAAACTATGATTTTTGCTAATCAAATTGGTAGTCTTATTCTTCAAAAATATTAAGTATTGCTTTCCTAATTATTCTATAATTAATGACTCACCTGATAAGTATAGACTGTGTTAATTATATTGGCGTCAAGAGAGAATGACTCCAAATTCTGTTGCCAAAGGTTAGCCGGAGAGAGTATGAGACAGCTATACTCCGGCAAAACACGTTCCACACTTGCTTTGCTCTCCGATCTCTTGATACCCTCAATCTGGTAACAGTGCTGCAATAGCGTTTCCTTTCTGCCAAAATGGTTATAATTTATGCCTTAATTGCCATTAAGGATTAATTTTACTAAGTAATTAAATATGTATTGAAATTGGGCTTCGTTAGCTAAGTCTTATACATTGAATATTAAATTATGAAAATAATGAATTTATACCATTGCATTGGCACATAAATCATAGAAATCGCAAGCTCCAAATGAGTATTAATACTTTAATACAAAGTTTAGTATTAGTTATAATTAACAAAATAAATATTAACATATTTAATGGATGACTAATAAAATTAATCAGTTTAATTTAGCTGTTATCACATATTGTAGTATTTGGCAAAGTAATAATAATTAAAAGATTACCAGGTGTTAATGTAAATATAAAGGATAATACATTCGCAGATAGCCAAGAAATTTATCATATGATTGACTCAAACAGCAAATATTTAATAAATAGAAAAGATATACAATAAAGTACAAATATAATTTTCATAATGTTATCATAATTTAAAAAGTGTACTTTGAACAAGGGATGCACTCTACTCATGTTCAAATAAATTTTTATAATATTGATAATTTAGTAATACAAATAGCAGAGCGTCATTGGTTAATAAAAATGTTCAAAATATTCTATATTTAATGTTATTTTTCGATTGATATTCAGAATGTCAATATTAATTTTAGGTGAAGGTTTTTGTTACATTTGCAATTTTATTACATTATTTATTAGATGTAATATATTATAAATATGTTACAAATATATTTGCAAAATTACTTATATATTCCTAGAATGTTTTTATTAATAAACTATGGTAGTTTACATTTTGAAATGATTAATAAAATAATTTCGTCAAAGCATTTAGGATATTGGAGCAGAATAGCACATTTTTACTCTTTCCATAAACCTTAAAACATAATAATATATAAAAAATAGAACTTACGTTTCAGGGTCTTCGTGATTTCTAACTGTCTCCAGTAAACGAAATGTTTCTTGCAGCGGTGCTCGGAAAGCATCCCACATTTTAAGATTACTGTTCCACGGCGACACACCTTGAAATTATATGACATTCAAAATAATTATTATTGCTCATTACATCTATCATAGTTCAGTTATATTTGTAGATATACTTGTAATAGACGAGTTTTATTCATTTCAAACCTACCTATTCTCATTATAATTTGATGTACATAAAGAAGTGGTTTGTCCTTCACCCACACATAAGGCAGTTTTTGTGTCTCATTGTGTAAATACTGTAATTGAAGTGGTAGAGCTGTAAAAAAAATCCACTTTAATATTTAATTTTCCTTTGTTTTAAATCAAGAGTTTCTTTATAAATGTTTGCTAATGTCTAAAATATTGAATCTTGAAAGACTGAGTAAAATAAAAACGACTATATTATAATAAATGTCATTATTATTGAAATAAAAATACAAAGCTTACCTTTTAACTCACAAGGTTTTGTGTTACAGTCTGCTAATTTGTGATCATTGTTAAGGTGCATATTTATTACAACTGGTATATTTCCTGGTAATGGTACATTTAGTAGAGGATAACTGTAATAAGAGTGCAAAGTAATAATTTTGAAGAAATGTATATATTTTTTATTTTGACAGTATTCTACTAATTGCGAAATGTCAACAAACAACAAATCTATGTATACATTATAATATCGGTCTATCATTACTTACCAGCAGAACAACACAACGGATAGCGCTAAGGTAACCGCAACTGCGGGATAAGACGAGCAGAAAAGGCCATACGTATAATATATTTGTGCAACCCTTTCGGGTAATGTAGACCCTGCCATTATAATATCAAAAGTCCATAAATTGCGTGGCTAGATCGGAAAATTCATGAGCCCATTGCACATTTATTCACGTCACAGAGAGTATTGGAAATTTATCTTTCCCAATATGGTTGTAAACGTAGTTAATATCACAGGTAATCGCATGTCGTTGTGAAAAACAACATGTTTGAGTACTGTGCATCATGCATGAACATACCGCTTTATCCACTTTACACTAAGTATTACATCAGTTATCAACTAACCACTCGCAAGAAATCACCGACCACGCAACTTTGACAAATGACAACATGGTGTTGATTGTAGTCTGTTGACATTTCATTGAGAAAAATAGACAGGACGTTTTAATATTATACTCTATGTATTTAAATTAAAGCATAATTAGCTATAAAATCGATAGACCATAGATTATCTTAATTTGTTTTAAAAATGATTCTGATTCATTCTAATTGGAGTAATTAACGATATAATAACATTTATATATATTTCTTTTTACTTTTTTTATTGTTAATAGTAAATAATAATTATTAGATATTTAAAATTTAATTTAGATAATTTTAATATGTAATATAATGTTTTTCATTCCATCTGGTATGTCTTAACTACGATTCTTTGCAAACATCTGTAGCCACTATCTATCTAAAAACAATAATATCCCAGAGATGGCGTCAGTACCTCAAAATTTGCGCAAAGGTAATTTGTTATTAAAACGTTATATTATTTAATTTTACAATTTCGAGACACAATAAATTTTTATTAAAAATCGAATCTTTTGATCTTCCGTTCAGTAATATTTTACGACGTGATATATTAAAACATAAGTACACAAACAATATAATATGTCGACCATATTGCCAATCAGATTCATATTCTATTTTTTTTCTTTGTAATAAATTACCAATTAATTTTGTGTGCGTAATTATAACCTTTTATAATTATAATTGTTATTTATCAATTGGTTAACCCTATTTATGTCGTAATAAGTAGTTGTAAGCTGATTAATATATAGGCAATAACAAATCTTTAACATAAGTATATTTTTGAAAAAAAAAATGCAGTCTTAAAAGCTGCATATCTGAAATATACATTTTTTAACAAATTGTCTTGATTGGTGAAATTTATCGCGTATAATTTATAAAGTACTGAACGGATTTAAAATTCTTTCTTCTGTTGGAAAGCTTAAGCTTGAATAAGTTTTTAAATTTCGTCAAGAATATTGCTTTATAAAAACTGTTTGCTTAGTTTTAGTTCCTAGACACACTTATTTCAAATAAGCTTGATAAGTAATATACGCAAATCCGATAAAAAAAATAATAATATATAGATGTCTTTATATTAATATATTATAAATATGAATAGAAGCTTTTTTAAATTGATAATCATATTAAGATTATTTATGTTATTCAAAATTATCTCTCATAGTTGAACTAAAATACAAACAAAGTTCAAGACCAAATAACGTATACCTATGATTCATAGACAGGACGCCATGTTAGTCGGGAAGACCAAATCCGATCGAATCTAATTACCGGTCAACAACATTGATTGTATCTTCATTTATCTATAACAATGTGTAATATGGATATTGCCTTTATTTTAATACAAGCAATACGATGTTATTAGACTTTTCATATAATCTAGTCTTACACAAGGTTCGTAAAAATGTTATGCTACTTAAAAATATTAAAAACTATTAATCGATATTTAATTTGATATTATTTTTGACACATATTAAACAAATGAAAATTTTAAATAAAATGAATGTATTAAAATATTTATTAACAGATTAATAGTTAAAAAACCGTACCATAAAATTATATTTTATATTTTTTGTTACGGTTTCTGTTACTTAGTTTGAATCTGTTTTTTAATTGTATTGGACGCAGAATCGTATATCTAGCTATATTTCCGATTGGATCAGTGGTTTGAAGGGACCCCTCTATTCATTAACAATGTGCAATATTCAGTTAGAAACGAATATCGAACTTCACAAATACTTGTATGATGTATTCGGTTTTACTTGCGGCACGAGAATTTTTGTTTTCAATAAATTAAGTAATAAATGATCACAACCAATCATAACCTCCGCAATTACTTAACCGATTATAAAATTTCCCATTACTTCATTATCAGTATATGTTTTAATGTGGACTATTTTTAAAGATGCTTTTAATTTTTAAATATAAATTCTAAAGAGTTATTTATTATCACATAAATTGGTTAGTAAATAAATTTTTTGGACTATTTATTTGTCAATTAATTTTTATTTTGTGATGAAGTAAGGAGTTAAGTTTGTATTGAATTGTTTGCCAAAAAATATTATGAATGTTAAAGATATAACGTTATGACGTAAACGTAACGTAAATCCAAGTAATTTAGTTTAATGTTTGTGAAAGATGTAAAAGATAATTTCATACCAAATTTACTAAAATTGTATCATTTTTAGATTACTCTAATTTTCCTGTTTCTCATATTTAAACACGTTTTTATCACCTTTGGCGTCGTTAAGTAAGATGGTATGTTACTAGGTACAACTTAAATATATGAAATGTAAAACTAAAAGATTAAGGATTTAAAATATAATAAATCAATAAAAATCTTAAAGATTTTACATTATTAAATCTCTAAAAGCGAAGTATTATTTTACGTTTATTATTTTTATTATATGTTTTTTGTTATATATTAAACCATTTAATTTATATTTTTACCATAGTTTTATTTATTGGCCTACGACTTCGTTCGGATAAGATTTTTAAAATAAAAGTAGCCTAACATCAGCTATCTGCCAGTGATAGTTCCATTAAAATCAGCCGATTCAGAGAATAGCCGGAACAGACACAGGCAGCAGACAAAAGTTAAATATTGTTTTTTTTTTTTTGTAAATACCGTATAAAATGTCATATGCAATTGAATGCCATTGCAAAAAAAGTGAAAAGCTGTTAATTTGGAATTACAAACTGATAATGTTGCAAAACTTAAGACAAACTAAATATTAAAAAAAATAACTTTACACATTTCTAGAATGTAAGCTTATTAACTATAGGCTGTTCCTTTAAAGGTGATAATAGATGTAAATGAAAGTTATTTCGTTATATATAAATCGTTTAATTTCCTTTATTAAGATTTATCAATTACAGAAGAATTTAACAGAACAGTTTTAATCAGGAAAGCTTAAGCGAATAAATGGTAGCCGTTTCAAGTTTGGACAAATTAGTACTTAACCGGCGACGTCTTTAGAACAACACTTAAGTGTAATATTAAAATCCAAACAGTGGGATACAGTGGAGATCTGCGAGGGAGGCTGCGTCTTATCGCGGGTGCTCTCTGCGGAAAGAGAGCGACCACTCGTCTACGTCAGCGCAGAGTTCATCTCGAGAGATGACCTTCAATATAAACTTTAAAACATTTTGAAAATAAATAGAATTGGAAAAAAAAATCTAACACCTCATCAAAATATCCCGACTGGCTAAAATAAATAATCTTTTTGCATAATTCAATAATGTTAATTTTGATGTTAAACAGCACAGACACACGTATTATATTAATATAATTTTATATTATAATTATTATATTACAAATATTTATTAATAAAAACATCTCCACGGGTCTCAGTGTCCTAATTGCTCACTTTTTAACAGCGTTAATAACGGTGGAATTAAAACGCGAGATGCCGCTGAGGACGATTTAATTAAACCTTAACGAAGATCCCTCCTTCCCCACTTCTACCTGCCCGCTTTTATAATTTTTAATGTATTTTTTTACATTTCAAAATTTACCTTGTATATATTTTATTATAGTTTTATATTATTGTGAAAGTCAAGATTGCGGGACAAGGTCAGTTATATTTTAAACGTAATCTGATAGTAAACAGTGATTCATTACACAGTGACGCGTGATGCTGTTGACGCGGGTCCACGTCACTGATAGCCTGATCCCGCGTGATTTACGGCCGGCCACCGTGCGGTGCGTTAATGTGGACTAGGCCTTATATCTGCATATATAGACAACCTAGGCCGGTAGCCGTAAGTGTGAACTAGGCCTATCTGTATGTACGGTCTAAATTGTATTAGGTATCTAATATGCCTTAGTTTACTAGTTGTATTGTTGTTGTCTTTTTTATATCTGGATCATAAAAGTCGATTCGTAAAAACAGATTTATAAATAATCCTTCAGTAATTTACATATAATTTCTAAATTTAGTTCAATAATTCCAGTAAATTTAGAATTTGTATTGAATATAATTCAAGAGTCGGGAGTATATATATTTTGTGATATTTGTGAAAATAAACAAAAATATTTAAATGTCTTCGAATCGCAATTTCTATAAACAAGGCTTTAAAAGTATAATATATATTTCTTGAATTCCAATTTTCAGTTGGGTTTAAATATAAAAAAATACTTTTTTTTTCCATAAAACCATGTAAAATACAAATTTCCTTGAATTTCAAATTGTATTCGTTTAAATTATACTCTTAAAATAAAAAAAATACCTAGATCTTTTCATAAAACCGTGTTTCAAAGTATAAAAAAGGCATCTCATTAACCGTTTTCATTAAGGTGAGACTTCGTTTGCAAAATGATAAATATGGCATAAATTATTTCATTTAATATTCAATTCCGTTCTTTCCGAATATTATGGTAACAAGGAGATACTTTGCGTTACCCTTTTATTTTTTCAAAGCAACGACACTGTTTGCTGCCTCTTAATTTTGTGTTCAAACATAGGGGAGAGACGTCCTCAAAAGAATACTCAAATCCCTCTATCAACACACCTGAGATTTGTTGGATATTATTCATGTTTTTGTATTAAACATTTTACCTATAATATGTTTAATAATAGTGTAGTGAGCTCAGAAGGTTAAGCAGAATGTCATATACGGATAGTTTAGGAAATTTACGATCTGTTATATTATAATTTACTGCCGCCGCGGTGAAGAACGGCTTAAAAGATTTCAACCGTGCTTCATAGATGCTCAGAAAATCGCCACCCTAGAAACAAATACACCCCATATATCATACAGCTATATAACATGGAGCTTATTAAAATAGTTTTTAATGTAAAATATTATATATTTTTAGAAGCAGAAAGCAATTTAAACTTAACTTTTATAATTTATTCGTGATTATAATCAAGTTGTTATCCCTAATATTTTCGACAACGGGCGGCCACTCCGCAAGGAATTTATGAAATTTAAAAAAGTTTCTCGCTGCCGGGGAAAAAATGTGATTAAATATGTTTTGTTCAAGAGCAAGACATTAAAACGATGTTAAGGGTGTGATAATGAGGGCGTTGATAAGCGTTTATTAGCCGGCGGCCCGGGGCCAGCGGTCTCAATGATCCAGCGGCAGCCTTATCTGAGGGGAGCTAAATCATTTTTACGAACTTTTCAGACTCCTTTACGAAAAACGATATAATACAACGCTTATTTGCTTTAAGATCGTTTCCCTTTACTTTTTTCTTAATCACTTTTACTGGGATTCATTTTTTTAGGTAATATACTATTTTTTTATATTTAATCATCTACTCAAAACAAACAAAATAATAATGATATTACAAAATGTGTGAACAATACGATTATACATATAAAGTGAATGGATATCTTTAATATATTAATATTGTAAGTTTTATTTCGTATTACATGCATCGTAATGTTCGTTAATACGTCGGTCCGTTGAAGGGTGGTGCGGGCGCTCGGCCGCAGGTGCTCCAGCCCTATCGATATCCTTAGGATTTACTGAGGATTGTAATACAACATTTATTTTACTCCTCTTATGTTGTCATAACTTTTTTTTCACTTTCCATCACCATCCCTATCTTGTTTTGTATATTTTATCATTAATATATAACACGAATATTTAATACATACTTGCTGTGCCCCTTCGTTTGTGCGGAACATGTTTTTTTTATATAAAATTCGCCTAAGTTACTCTTTCGGTATAACATTAGCTATACGTCGGTGAAAGTCCTATTAAAATGCTGGACCAATTATAGACAGACAGACAGAGTTTTTTTCTATGTATTATGCATTTCATATGCATTTAATAAAAAGCTGTTGATCTGAAATTACTAACAGATATTTCAATTTTATTTATATACACGTATAGCATCAAATAGTATAGACATTAATTTAAAGGGTACGCTTATTAGTCGCAATATTTTAGCAATGGAGGCTATTGAATGAATGATGGGGTAGAATTGATGTTTGCCCTCTGTTATGTCAGGCTGCTCGGATTAGGAATAGCCATAAAACATGTCGAGAGTAATTAGTGAAGGAAAATTTCAATTTGATTGGTGTAATTGCACCTATTTACAGGAACCGCGCGGAACAGTTGGTATTAAGCGTTTCTAATTTAATATCATTTGCATATTATACGTGACCCGCTGTGACGGTTTTGACTGAACAATTTTGGTTAAACTTTTTATATTTATACGGTTAATCGTAAAGATGATTTTATACAATTTTATATTGTTTTTTTTTTGTAGTGTAGAATTAAAACAATTAAAAAAAATCTCAAAGGTTTCTCTTACAGGTAATTATTGTTATGGTACTTTTATCTAGAACAATACCTAAGTACAACACATTACCCAAGTACAGTTGTGTATATAGTAATAAAAAGTATCCTACCGGCGAGTCGACTTATTGTATCTGCGGTAGAAATATTATCTGTCAAATTAATTGTTAAAGTGGGGGAGAGGGGGGAGGGCCCGCTCTCCCCTGTCACTGATACAAATCGCGCGGATTTACGCGCACTCGAGCCCCACTGGAATTTATCCGACGCTTCTATTTACGTATCCTTTTATTTGTTTCTCTCCTATTAGTCCCGATAGAGAATTTTTATGTTTGCATGCCCCCGGCGCCTGCCCTCGTAAAGCGGCGACTTGTGAACACTTTAGAGCAAGGATAACACAATTTTCGAGCGAGTGATATCCGTTTATCGGATTATAGAGCGATAACTTAGCGCTTTCGACTCCAGTAAATATTTTCGCTTGCATCCCGATGGCTTAGCGTGACTAATTAGGGCCGTTTGTTCTGTATACAGGTGCGTTGACAGACGTAATCCGACCGAGAGCCGCTGCGGCAGATTTGATACAATGCGCTCAATTCTAACTGCCTATTAACAGATTACACTTCAATAATAACAAATAAACATCTCCATTCACTACTTTAAGTATACAATGTAGAATATATCAATGAACATAACCTTATATCTAATCGTATATAGTATAGACATTACAAATACATTCCGAAACTGCTAAACATAACATTATTTATTAACGTCAATAACAATAGTAATTACAAACAATAAATTTAATATAAAATTAGTCATCTAAAAGCAATTTAGCTCACATCGGAACTAAACGTTACCGCAGACATTGATACTTTCATATAACTGTGTATGTATCGTAATATCGGCTTTTATTTATGTCGGAGGGAGAGGATCATGACAATCCGCCGCGCAAACATTTAAATTAATGTAATAAAGAGGCGTGAAATGCATGGCTTTCGCGAATCAGGGTATTATAGCCGCTCGTAGCACCCAACGCTACGAGGCTGCTGTGTTGTAGCGAGCTGCTACGGTGCTACGAAGCAAGCTACTATTTTAGATATACATGAAATATAATGATTTATCATTTCATATATATAACACAATAGATGTAATCTCAAACATATTTCCGTGAATGTATCGTTCAATTAAAGGTACAGTTAGCAAAATCTGATGGTCAATAAGTGATCGGATAGGAATCGCCAAATTACGGCGTCGACATAAATCGAGCCCGCTCCGAGGGCTTAGTGCGTGTTAAGCCGACCTTCTGATAATGGGGTTAACACGTCCACGGGTATTAAAACGAGACTTTTGTTAATTACCCGCCGTCATTTTGTTACTATTTATCAAAATTTCTAAAATAAATCTTATATATATATATTTTTTAAATATGTGTTTAATAATTATTTATTGTACAATTATATACGATAATTATAATGAATTCTAGTGTGCAATTTTAATATTATCAATATAACATAATATGTAATGAAAGTTATTACGAGGTGGCAGATGTCGGGAGCGTGACGCGAACTCCCATTATTGTGTAAGTTTGACGACGTGACGCGGGTTACTGACAAACTCAAAAAATATCAAATATTACATAAGGTTCAAATGTTAAAAGGACCACTAAGGATGTGAATCAGATATTAAAGAAATAACACCTTTGTGACAACTCACAATACACATCTATACATATAAAGAAAATTGAAGTGTCTGTTTGTAATTCCAAATTAACACCATTTCATTAAATGCATATGAAAGTATATACGTTACTTACATAAAAAAATCTTTTTTCTCTATCTGTCTGTTTATCTGTTTTTTTTTCTGAAACGATTCCGATTTGAACAGAATTTTCACTGACGGTTATCTGATGTTATAAGGAGTAACTTAGGCTACTTTTATTTTTAAAACATATGCCTCGCGAACGAAGTCGTGGGCACAGCTAGTATGTATATATGTATGTTAACACATGGTTGATTAGTACTATTGAATCATCAAATGTATATCGATATATTATACGTCAAAAATACATACATCATACCATCACCATACAAGTCTCATATGTTCCAAGGGTCAAATAAAACATTCCAATCACGTTGCCTCGCTTGTTTTACAAACCGATACAACGTGTGTTCCTGTGACTTTGCCTTTGAACCAACCGATAATGGCACTTATATTAAAAGTGATAAGGTTTAAATTGGTAATTGTGTTTCATGTCCACTAGACATGACAATGCAATCAGCGGTGACCGAGCGGGATTTGGTTCATACATGAGCGGATTTGCGGGATGAATAAGTTTCTACCCCACAAAATAACAAAGAGATCTTATATTGCGTATTACGACTTTTATACGGACATTTGCAAAATTCTTTTCTTTTGTGAATTTTTAATGTTATATTATTAACGCTGTTATATTAAAATATAGTACTATTTTTATTACAATTCAAGTAGTAGTTTTTTAAACATACATATTAAATATTTTATAATATATAATATTGTATGATTTAAAGGCCATAACTCATAATATAATACAGTATAAAAACGGTGAGTTATTGTCCAAAAGTTTGACGATCAAGCGACATTAGTTCCAAAGTTGCTTTATCAGCGTGTTCGCACCGGATGTTACTCTACTGCCGGAGATCGGATATGAAAACGATGGTAAACCGCGACTTTGCTCCAGAATGGGCTTTTTGATTGTTTGTCTAGGTGTAAGCGGGGTTGACGGTCGGCTGCGGTCGCAGATTAATGCAAACGATCTAATATTCTGACAGCTACTCGTACAGGCGCGAGACCTCGCCCACGCATTTTGATATAACAACCGCCCCAATCACTAAGAACTGGCGCTCTTTAATTTAATATCATTAAAATCATTTATTCAATTACATTTTAGAGAATATGAAACATTTTGAAAATATATTTCCATTTTAAGGATATTCAATATTTATTGGTTTGAAGGAAGAAAAGCTCAAACAGATCTCGCTCCCGTCAAAGCTTATCCGCGATATGGCAGATGTTACTAATCGTTCGCTCAGCCTCCTAGTGGCGTAGAACTAAAATTTTCTCTCCTCTCACCAAAACTTTCCAAACACCATTAACTCAATCTGCTCGTTTTACAGACGCAGATATTAACTGTCATTCTAGAACGTTTATATTAATATATATCATCTTTGATATAAATTAATTAAGGAATATATTAAGATTATTACTTTAAAAAAATCACAATACGCGTATTTAATACTAAAACATTTTGCCTCAATCGAAAAAAAAAACAATAAATTAAGTATAAAACCTAGTTAAGTAAAACATATAATATACTTTAATATATACAACTACTAAATCAATACATAAAACTTATATACATATAGTATTAAAGTATATATTAACTGTAATCTTATTTCTAAACACATTATCTTCTAAAATGATAGAATGTTCATATTAAATTCATGCACTAACATCACGATATGCGACGAAATTTCGTCCGACAAGATTGACACTCAATTTATAAACATTATTGGTTCCTTTGTTTTAACGGCCACCTTTGTTGTGTATAAACCTTTGCTGCGGGTAAATTAATAACCGTCCTATGTTTAATGATCGTCCTTTGATATAAAATTGTGTTACAATTTTGTAAGGGTATTGTTAAAATTAATTTCTATTACAGTTAATTCAATAATAGTCCATATAAACTAATATAATAATGGAGACAAAGGTTGTGAAATTTAACATTTTAGTAATTATCACAACTATTGTTTTTAATATATAATTCGTTATAGGTTATATGTTACAAATGCTTATTTTGTAAGGCTGTGGTTATTTTTATAACATTTTCACATTTTCCGAGTGTTATAAGTAGTGGAGGCCTTATTTTCAATTCCTCTCGCGGTTCGCTCGTCAACATCTCACTTATTTACGAGATATCTTCTCTAACGACTTCAGCTGGTGTGTGCTCTGCTTTATGTTATCTCAAGTGATATCTGAGTGAAAATATTATAGCATTCAAAAATATAAAATGATTGTGAAACAGAATAATACATTTGTTTTTAAAATAAAAACTATAATTATACAAAAAAAGACAAATTATAAATGTTTTATATGATCAAAGTTAATGCAAGAAATGTTAACTTTTATTTTCAATGAAATTATCCGAATAGTTCTCAAGGATATATTTAAGTTTTCTATGTCGGTACTTTTACCTCTTCTTAATCTTAATATTCAGATTCGAGGCAACTACACCTCGCACCAGCTGCGAGAAAATTGCTTACACTCGATAATAGCTTTTTCAATTTGCGGGGATTTGAATCATGATTTAGATAAACGCCAATAGGATTTCAGAGGCTTTAAATTAATATTTTATTAGATATATATGATAAATCGTACATACAGCTATATGTAAATATAAATTTTAAAGTCTCTATCTTGAGAGCGCGTACATCGTATAAATTGCAAATGTCATAACACACACACACACACACATATTCTAAAAAGATTTTCGTGTAAAACACGTTGATACGGATAATCCGAGCGCGACATAACAGAGATTGTATTACAGCAATAAGTCCGCCTCGGAGCCCGATAAACGGGGGTTTAATCCCAAGATTTTTTCACACGTCCCCCGCGAGTCGGCCGCCTACGGGAAAACTAATAAAGAAACCATCTCGCCGCCTGCTCAAGCCTGAAATGTATTTTTTATATAATTTACCGCGGATTGATTGTGCGAGGCGCATCTGATACCTTTACGGATTCGGTGTACCACACGCTTCAGACTTTTACAGCATTTAAATATAAAAATACCCAAAAAATTAAAGAACCATTTATTTTTACATTATTTTAAGTACATCATTTGTTTATAATAGTTTAAATGAAATATATTAAGTTCTAAATAATATAAATTATACAAAATAACGAGGGCCGAGTTGTAAACACGCTACGCGAGTGTCAACATGGCGGCGGGCGGCGGTCACGCACTAATTACTACGTCACGTGTCACCGGCGCAAAACACGTCGTCACCACTGGACCAGGCACGAACTTGCTCTGTTTAATCCTTGTCGATATGCTAATTAATAATATATTAAATTATGCGCAATTTTGATATTAATCTACGTTTAAGCATAGATTATATATTTATCCGGATTGTAATTACATTAAAATTGTATTTTTTGTATCAAGATATTATTAAAATACATAGTTGTTTACTCTTAATGTACTGTGTTAGGTAGAAATTTAGATGAAATACAATAAATTGATTACTTTATAAATAATTAATTTTAATGTCACTGTACTCTATGCAAGATATTATATTAATACAATTATTTCATAACACTCTTAGTGCTATACCGGAATGTGATGCCATATCTCTATAGGAATGGGATACGCGGTTAGCGACGGGTGTCCGCATTCCACGTTGCTGGCCACTGCTGCAAAAACACCGACAAAACGTTGGGCAAATCTGCTGCACTACTCGACCACAAACTGCACACGACGCCATCACACACACGCAATTAGCTGCGGCTGATTCACAAAAATTACTCCCTGTTATTCGTATTGTAGACACAAAGTATGTTACTATAGATATATAGATATGAATAGATAGATATAGTTATATATATATATATATATATATTTATATATATATATATATATATATATATATATATATATATTAGGGTACATCGAAAAAACTGAAAAATGGTGGCTACCCCCTAAAATGAAAGTACTTTTGAAATAAAAATTTTCTATGGATATCAAAAAATTTTTAAAAAATATCTAGAGGGCGCGCGGGTCACTCAAAAATGCCATTTTTTCGTGTTTTTTTAGATTTCACCCTGGTAAACCCTATTGAAATGTATCAAAAATTCCCATATTTGGATATGTTGTGCCCAGATAGACACTCTTTCGAAAACTATAATGGTTGACCATATTTTATTGGCCATTTTGTCGAGAATAATCGTCGAATGTCGTTTATTTAAATTAAATAATTATATTATTTTTGATTATTAATTGCTAATCATAAAATTTAAGAAAAAAAAACAAGTATGACACATGAAATCTATTGGAAATTTTGCGTAGAACACGAAAATAGTGGAAAAATTGGTCAGGAATAAAAGGCAAACGATAAAAAATGTGTTTTTCTAAATGGTTTATACTGTTGATATCGTTGATATATATATATATATATATATATATATAGCAATAACTTATATTTTGTCCTTATATAGTTTGTTGTTAAGCTTTAACATTAATTTTGAATTGCAGATGATTTGAATATTGAATACCAAGAGAGATGTTAATGAAACAGTGTGATATACGATTGTGAAGTGCGTAATGAATTATAACTATTCTTCTGTAAACAGAATTAATTTACGAGTACTGGTTATTTATTTTATTCAAGTAAAAATGACTATCAGTATATACGTGTCCCATAGCTGCATACAGATCTTTCTAATTATAGAAAATGTCAATTTATTTAGGTTTGTCTTCTCGGATCAGAAGAAATAAATGTCATGGCCAGTGATCGAAGTCGCACCCGTCAAATCAAGAGCAAGTATTATTACCGCTATGCCAGACGACCGTCTAGTTATTTTAAATACAGCTAGTTGTTCTCCCCAATTCCGTCTGTTTCGACTACAGTAGAGTGTCCTACGTTATACGCTTATGCTTACTCTTAGTGTTATCCGCTTTATTGCTATTTTAATTAGCTAAAGGTACTTTTTAATATAGTTATTATGAGTTTTTAAATACGACTTGAACCTTCCTCAGGAAATAGTATCAAATTATAATTTTTTTCTAGTATATTCAAAGATTAGAGCTTTAAAACCTTTTATATAATATAACTTTCACATTCATTACAGATTGCATTACAGTTAGGTTTAAACGAACACTGAAATGGTTTTCTTTAGTGGTCATGTCTTTTTATTTCGCACTGATATAACGGTAATGTCCTTTTGGATTCCGTTATTATATTGCTCGTGTATTTTTATCATTCAATTATTATACGTTTTAAAATACTTAAGAGATTCAATGTGTTTGTGTTTAAAGGTTTTTTTGCTGGCTTTTATTTACTTAGATACTTATCAAATTATGTGCAAATTTGTAGCCTGTACTTTATATAATTAAATTATATTTAGCGTTCATTATTTAATATATATCAAGGTACATCATGATTAATTTGTTACAATCCAGCCGAGTCGGCTTATTCAATTATGAAACGTTTCGAGTACAGTCGTCGAGGCGAAAAGACGGGCAAAAACGGGAAAAACGTCGGTATGAGATCGCTGACGATAAGTGGATGACTTCTCGCATGGTTTGCCCTCAAAGGGGGGTCACTGAGGCGCGAACTCGCCCTCTCACACCCAACGATTGACAGCCAACGGTCATGACATTCAATAAAGCTTGTTAAACAATATTGAAAGTCGGTCGTCTACTAATTGCAAGTACATGAGAAAAAAATAAAGTATTTTTGTGTATACGGTTTCTATTGACTGAAGTATTTTTCGCGTTATTGTTTAAGTCTACATACATCTATATATTTGAAACACAAAAATAGTTTATATATTTGTCCGTTATATTATGTTATGCAAAACTCAAAGTATGTTTTATTCGGTAATATTAAAATAAAACGTTAATAGATAAACATATATTTTTTTGTTCAATAGATCTAATACATTTATTTTAAGCGTAGTAACATACACCTCGTATTTGCTAGAATAAAATAGACTAACATCTAGGTTGTCGTCTGCACTAAGTGTCCGTAAATGTGTGTAATGTTTAAAGTTAGCTGGTGATCCTGGTTGTGCGATCAACTTAACTCCACTGCAGTAAAACAAATCCTTTCTAAATTGCCTATTTGCCACACATCGCCCTGAGCCCGATATACCGCGTGTCGATATTTTAAAAGAATGAGACGCTTCACACGACATAAAAGAGATAGGAAAGTTAGGACTTAGTATCCATTTGGCGAAATTGGCCTGTTCACGATAACAACAAGTTTTCGCACCCTCGTAAGTAAATGTGCAATTCATAGGTGTGTAAATATTTGGGGGGCGATGAATAATATACGTTGTTTATATAATTTTACGGTTGATTTTTCCTTGAAAGGAAATATTTTGGCATACATCATTGCCTATTTTAAGTCTTATCAGATGACGTCGGACAAAACAGTAACACAAGTGTAGGTGTCGTTAGTAAATATTATAATAAAAAAGCTATATTTTTTAGAGAAGGTTTAAGAACTTTTAACAATTGTAGTGTAAGAAAGTTTTTGTACTAGATAACTTTAACAATATTTATAAAATATATATAAACTAATTTTGGATGGTTTTATGTTAAGAAATTTTACTAGCTTAGATACTTATAAATATGGAACTACGCTTGAAAAATATTTATAAATATCTGATACTATGAATAGAGAATGATTTAAAAATAATTTCTAATGTCTTCTATATATATCTATACTTAACAAAGTCTGTGTGTAAAATGTGCATTTTGAAGAGTTCGTGAAAGAAAAGTTAATACTTAAAATAAAAGTATTTAATATATTTGGAGCAGACCCGCAGTTAAAATACTTTATATTATCAGCTTGCATACGATTATACGGATGAGCGAACAAAGAAAACTATTCGGCGACCCGTCGGTATTACATTCTTTCCTGGATATTGCTTTCAACAAACTAGACTTTGTATCATGTTCGCTCCCGAATTAACAGACAAAACACTTATAATGTACGCGACAGAGGTATAGATCTCACGATATTTATATATATATATATATTCTTAGAATATGTGCTGTTTGGACAGTAAATATTCCTCACAAGTAATAAGTATTTTCTCAGAGTCAAACTAAAAGTTTTTTATTTCAAATATTCATTTAATGCACTTATAAATTATCAAATTCTAGTTGCTAGGTTCTGTCATATAAACGTCACTGGAAAGTTCATTTATTATTTATAAGATAAAATCTTAAATTTTGAATAACAATAGAAAAAATATTAAAAGTATATTGTCGCCTGTCATAAATACGATACGTTTATTGCGAGATCGAAAACATCAAAACATAAAAGGGAGACAGCAATAAACAAGTTAACGGAACATATTCGACTCGACCTTACATTTTCATAACCCTCCAGCGCCCATACCTATAACTGTCATCTTGTCAAATACTACCGTGTTCTGTAAATCCCTAAATTTCCATAGGGTTATATTTTATCCGATGTTGGAAGAAAATAAATAACATCTATAATATAAATATGAGCGTTTCCGAACCTTTGACTCTCAGAATTTACATATCAGTAGTTGGCAGATAAATCCCCAACACTTTAATACTATTCGGGGGAAGGAATATCTATTTTGAAGGAAATGAAATATGACAAACAATTATATATCATCACATGGTTCAAGAGAAAATATTGAAACTAAACTTACAACGAATTAAACAAATAGGAAAAAAAATATTAATTTACTATTATTAATTCAACAACGGTTCCTGCCGTTGGTAAGAAAATATGCATTCTATACGGTTTTTATAACTAGACAGACTTTTTGTAGGATTAATTTTAGACTTATATTTATATATATATATATATATATATATATATATATTGTACAGATGATTTTTATAAAATATGATGTATATAATTATAGTAATATATTTGTGTTATAAGCTTCAATGTGTTATTCTAAATAGTGTGTAGCGTGCAGATGTGTGACGTGGCCGTCGGTGAAATTGAGCTGTCTAGCCGCAAACCGGCAAAGCCGCCGGTTGATCTGAGTTCGATTGTGTGATGGATGCACAGAGTAATTTGTACCCATCCAGACTTTAGAGGGTCATTTACATCACGGTATACAAACCCTCCAATTACACATTACTTTATGGTTTAGTTGCTCTGTGGAAATTATTTATATAATTCAAGGACGAATCAATTTTTATCATATCTGATTTGTAGTATGCTGTCTCAAACATTTTTGATGCTTTTTTATGCATATGTAGTTGTTAATCTTAGAAATATTATAAGACAATAATTTTGCTATTTCGCAATAATGCTGTTATGGTTTAAAACGTATGAAATTATTTGTGTGAAAGTAAAATTTGAAAAAAAAAATATGGAACTGGAGATGTCTTTTCCAAGGAATAGGAACTTTAGTTTAATTTAGTAATTAAACTAAATACTGTAAAATACTGTAGTAGTCAGTATTTAAAGCTGAATGTTCCAATGCAAAATATAATTTCTTAGGAGACATTTCTAAAATGGTATAAATAACACAATACAGGTAATAACAGATTCATTTCTATATATCCGGTAATGAGAAAATTTGTAAGGATCAGTAATAAATAATGTTTTTGATATAAAAAAATGATTGTCTGTTGAGTTGGTATCAACCAGTTATTATATAATGCGCATATTTAACAAAGAAGAAGAAATATTTTTTTATAAAATTATTAATTAAATTGAGTTATTGTTTCATAATTATAAAGTAATACTTAGTATCAATAGTATGAAGAAAAATAGTTTTTAATCGATTATATTAAAACTTTATAAGTATTTATTGCTTCAGAATAATCTAAATTGTTTTTATTTGTTTCTGTTAACATTGTTGGTTGACTGGTAGATAATGCCTAGATAGCATTAAGTTAGCTAATTGTACCATTTTTTGTGCAATGAAGTTTTAATAAATAAATAAATAAATAAATAAATAAATACAGATTTGTTTTTTATAAAGAAAATATTTTTTTCTCACAGACCATTCTGGGATTTTGGACCATTCTCTGATTCTGGACCATTCTGGGATTCTGGACCATTCTGGGATGTTCACATGGAATCGGTCTAGTTTTAAAGGCGTTTAATACGACATCTATTAGAATAAAATCTATTAAAATAAAATATTATCGAAGATATTGTACATCTCAACCACGTCTCTATTTTCAATCATAATGAATATTGTATTAAAATAAAAAACATCTATAGCAATTGTATTTACTTTGAAATCTCAATAATAAGTGATTAGTTGTTACTTATTAAAATAAACTTTAACACAGTTTTTATATAACCTCCACTAATTGATACTTGTTTTGATCAAGTTGCAAAATTTTTGCATAAGATTTTTTTCAAAATATTGGAATTCAGGTCTTATGTACATTATAACTGAATCGTGTAAAGAATATCATACCTATACATATTTCAAATCTGTACGTGATCGGCGTCTGTATATAAAATAAATTTAAGACTTATTACTCTCTTTATTGAGCAATATAACGCAAAAAAATATTTTTATAATTTTTATATTTTTGTCTGTGCGTTGCCGTAAAAACGCGACATACAAACTTTTTAATTAAACTATATTTTGATTGTAGAAAGTAGTGATAACTATATAGTACTATTAAATAGCTGATTTTGCTTAACCCTTAGTCTATTTAGGAATATTACTAATTTCTTAACTATAAAAACTTCGATAATGTCATATTAAACCTTGATAATAAAACTAAAATCCATTTTATTCCTAGTGTGTGTGTATGTGTGCATGTGTGTATATGTGTGTGTGTCAATGCGTTGGGGTTCAAATAAAAAATGAAAGAAATCGACAATTATGAAGAGATGATAGCAAATATATGAAGCTAACAAAGCTATGAAATCTTATCAAAAGCGAACATTTACTTTAAATGGGACAATGGTATAATTATTCTAAATAAATTTACATATATAGACACTTAGAGATCACTCTTGTCTTAATTAACAACCATTTCAGAGAAACGATGCCCACAAGATGTACTCGTAGATGCAGATGAAACTGTTTCATGGCGTATATATAAATATTATTATAATAACGTGATTATTTATTATTAACAGTATAATTATAAGCACAAAGTATTAGTAAGATATTATTCAATAAATTATACTAGCACATGAAAAACTTCAATAATAGCACGTACCCAAGTCTATCTGTATTCCACACATTCATAAAACTAGTTACATATGAAAGTAAATTGTATTATATTAAATTTATTTTGATGACTTCATATGAGGCTGCATTGTACGTACTATGAGCATGCATAGTACCGGTATGAACTCGTCCTTATCTGAGCACTGCGACTATAGCTTGATTAAGTTAGGTATATGAAATTTATTTTCCGAAGATGGGTATATATGGCGCGAGGGCGGGTCCATGATATTTTCCACTGGGCGGAGTCAAAGAGAAAAATCGACGCCTTGCGGACGCCACGCCCACAGTGTCTCGCTTTTCCTCTTCAACCATTTTACTGTACTGCTTTTATTACGTATATCTGAGGATTATCGAATTAAGCTAAGCTTTGCATTTAACTCTGTCAGTGAGTACCTAATTCGTTTTAAGACTTGAAAGCTCTATTTTATTGCGAACCTAATATATATGTATGTATATATATGCAGAGACTGTAAACACGTTGTGAATATGTATATATATTGAATAGTTCATAATAAAATAACTAAACCTTATCTGTTTATCTGTTTGTCCGTGCACGCATCACCATAAAATTTAAACATCCTTTAAATTAAATCTATAAAAGATATTAATCTAAGGATAAACTTATTTAACCAAAATTGGATAATCGGGGGATATTTTTAGTTTCTTGTTTCAAACGTAAAGGAAATATTCAGTACGTATTATCACCGTTATTTTTTGCATATCTTATATATGAATTATGTTTATTTTGAAATATAATAAATATAAAAAAAAAAAGTAAATGATTGTCTTATAATTGTAATATCAAAACAACTGGAGTTATTAGAGTGAAATTGAATGTATTAATTTATTATTTATCAATATGTAGGATGTTGAAAAAATTTACATTTTCACTTTAAACCTTAAAAAATTAAATTATATATATATATATATATATTTAATATAAAACTTATAATTAATATTTAATATAAATTATATAATGATAGCTGATTATTTGAGTCTGGAAGAAGAGATAATGGCGGTGAAAAAAATAAGATATTGAATCAATATTGCATTTGACATAAATAATATACCAATTATTTTAACTGACGTGTATTACATGTACGTAGCCGTTAAATGAAAAAATAAAATAAAAATTTTCAAGAGTCGTCTTAAAAAACACCAATACATTACCAACAAAATCAAACCTTGGATGGTAACATTATCTTTTGGTATCTTTTAAGATAGACTTGGACAGTGAATGGTTTATAAGTGTTATACATATAAATAAAAATAAAAAAAAATGTGTACTTCTAATTAGGATAAGTAATACTTGCTTAATAATATCAGTAATAATATATTTGGACGTTGATGGAAAAATAAACAAAACAAATAGACAATATTTATTTTCAATAAACACATATGTTTTTCATTTATTTTTCTATCTGTCTCGATCTTTACTAAGACATTATTTGAATATGTACCTTTGTATTTAAGATATAATTCCATATAACACCATATTGTGTAAATGTAATTCGTTAAAACAAAAAGCGGTGATGAAATATAATATATTCTTTAAGCCTCTATGGTAGTGATATAGTTACTAAAAATATAATAAATGTGATTACAATGTTTTTGAAACAATAAATTCTAAAAACTACACTACTTTGTTTTATTTTCATCATTTTACCCAATAAGTACCATAAAATTTATTTCACAACGTAGTATTTGAACTTGACGTTCCGTGCCTTTACTAAGTATTGATGATTACTGTTTTCTAGGAACAAAATATTAATAATTATTTCCTTTTAATAAGATTATAAAGTATGTTGAAGTTTTTTGTAATATATTTTGTATATGTAAAATACATTGCATTATAAGATAGGTGAATGTATCTGACGATGGCTGTTAGTTTTGACCAGTAATTTTGAACTGAAGTTCCAAACGCCCTTTCATATTCCACGCATACGATGTCTGGAGCCGCCGCTAGTATAAAAAGATCGCGAAACACATTTGATACACTATAAAATTAAATTTACAATGTACGTATCTGTACACGCACATTTTATCCTCATCGCTAACTATATTCCAAATTTAAAATATAATAGTGTTAAATAACATTTTTTTTTAATTTTTAGAGTCTCTTATCGGACATTTCAGAAACTTAAAAATATATATAAGTGATAAATAATTAAAATGTATAATTTGTTATATTTCTTCAAAATAGTTTTGAATATTTATTCAAAAATTTTAAAAGAATTATGATTATTAATTCATTATGATTATGAGAAACTGGGCAGAATAAATAATGTCTTTTTTCAGAAATGAAAAAAAAATTGTTTACAATGAGACGTCATTTGTGTAATTAGTGTCAAGAAAGTGTTCATGGTGTTAACTGAAACATTGAATTATATTTATTTATTTAGAATAGAATAAGTCTTCTTATTAAATTATTAGATACGATAAGTTTTAGAAATATGTCGGACAGCTGGCAAACAGAATCAACAATCATTCGACCCGATTGGATTAAAAAGCTAATAAATCAATCGGAACGTGAAGGTAGGTATAGTTTTTTTTATTATTCCGCTGCAAAACACTTCCTAAAGAATCTTAACTGTATTTTAACTTTAATAGGTATTTGCTTTAATTTAAATAAGTATTATTAAAATATTAAATATCATCAAACATAAATACGACTTCAATTTACCACTTCCATTATTATTTTAATTATTATCTTTATAAAATGGCTACTTACCCACATAATCTGTTATTTTTTATCGTGTTAAATAATTTTGATTCTAGGACTGTTTTTATTCAAAACATTGTATAAAAATATTGTACTAACTTTAAAATAATATAGATATTATTGTTGTATATTATTCTACCTACAACACTGGTTAGTTTTGGCGGGTTTTGATAATAAGGCTTGTCAGTCAGCATACTGATGCTTTGGCGATAATAATAGCAAGTTATATATATGCTCTAATTAAATAAAAATGTACACATTTTGTAATATGATGTTATAGCTCAAAATATTTTATCTGCGAAAAACTATTTATAAAACGTAAATTTTGGTTTGTTTATTAAACGTTGTCAAAAGAAACAGATTTTATATATATATATATATATATATGTGTGTGTGTATATATATTTGGATTTTTGTAGCAAGAGAAACGAAGGGATTGAAATTAGTTAGAGTTGAGATACGCCGCGCCCTGTGGAACCTGGCGATATCGTTGGGCTTCACGAAGTACGGAGTGCCGGGACGGGCTTGCCTGCTACTGGAACGTTATTTCTATTTCCTATTACGATCTTACGACCAAACTCAAAGTAAGTATTTTACTTTATACTTACTTGTTGTTACCAAGGAGGTATTATTACTGTCATATCCTTCAGATTCGTATCTACTCGTATATATGAACTACAATTTTAAGATAAATATATTCAATGTGGATACGACATCTGTGAGTGAAGCTGTTCATAAATTTCATCACAATAAAAGCATAATTTCATTTATAGTAATAAATATTAATATCAGAAATTAATTTTATTGTGTTTTAAGTTGGAATTGGACTTTATTTTCATTTTTACATAACTGCTTTTCAGATTTCATATTTCAAGATCTATTAATAATATAATTACAATTAAATTGTTATTATTTTTAAGGCAAGTTATGTAAGTTAGTGTTAGTTTTTGTATATAAACGAAGTTTTTCGAATTGTAGCGGAGGAGACACGAGCTATTCTAAATAAAGTAAAGGGTCGCTTGATGCTCATTATAGCTTGTTGCGTTCACCTCTCAGCTAAAATGGATTCTACGGAATCGTGTATTAGTTCCGAAGCACTCCGCGTTGCCTTAATGTGTAACGGCATAGCGTGCACCACCAGGGAGATCGTCCTAACCGAACTTGAAATATATAAAGTGTTAGGTAATGTTTTTATAATATCCATTAAACTACAATATAGCTTTATTCTACATTAATTAATATTTAATGTCTTTTAGATTACAATGTACCGTTGTGGACCAGTGTGAGTATAGCCGAGATGCTGGCCGGGGAGATGGAGTTCTCATGTGACCTGATGACTGATACAGCCGTGCTTGTGGATATGGTGGAATATTTAAGAAATGTTATTGAGAATAAATTTCGCATGGTCGCCAAAGGTTGTGCTAATACTCCAGGTAATTATTATTTCTATAGATTTTTTGTTAGATCATATTAATATTTGAAATGTGTTTTTCGTTTGCTTTTATACAATAAACTTATTCGGTTAACGCTCTTCTTTAGACGGGTAAGTGATTTTTAATTAATACAACGAATTCTCCACATGCACCACATGTAGTCCACGAATGAATGAAACATACACATGTTGAGTCAATTGTAAAATTAGAGTATTTTCTAATTTATATCCAATTAATTAATGTATTTGAGTCGTTCGGTAATTATAAAGTGCCGCGTTCGGTCTTTTATCAGAAACTATCAGCACGCTGCACTTGGCCGCCAGCGCGGTGGTCTTGATAGAGAGGATCGAACCTCTGGAACGGGAAAAAAAATCCACACTCACCGTATTCGCCACCCCCACCGGCAGCAGCAACTTCATGCTGACCTCACCAGCGCCAGCGTCCGCCGCACGGCTCGCTTACCTCGCGGCTCTCGTGAACGCTCCCCTCCTGTACCTCACGTGCATTGCTGATATCACCTACGGAGTTATAAACTATCAAATGCATAAGCTACCTTCCCCCTGTTCTCTCAAACGAAAAATAGATGATTAATTAATTTATTTATGATAAGGATTTCTTTAATACTGTAAATATATATGTAATGTTATTTGCAGGAAATTATTACTAATGATGTGATTTTTTTTCTAATGAACGATAGGTTATAACTGATTTGACAAATCCTTTATTTTTACAATCAATTAACATATGACTTAACCTTTTCCGTCTAGAATTTTCTAGTATTTTATTTAATATCACTAAGGACAACTTTAATTACCGACAGACACGACAACAATATTACCATAAAACATACATGTGTCTAAAATACTAATCTAATAATAAACGAACGAAGATCTTTACTCGATTATAAAAAAGAATTGCCAATTATATCGATAATTGACATTTATTATCAATTTTCTAAGTATTATATTTAGTTTATGATGGTTAGAAATCAGTTTATGATATTTTGTTCAATGCAATATTAATACTGGTGTAAATTAGACCAGCTGGTGTAAAATGTTGATTATAAATCTATGAAATTGTTTTTTCTTAGATATTATTGTTGATTCAGTAGTAGATATGATGATAAAAAATTATTGATGATATGAAAAATTGTATTTTGATAAACCTCTCGGTTAAGTTATACTTAAGTTTTATACATATTATTACATATAATACATAATAATATATATTGTCACATGTTCTGTAGTACTATGTTATGTATAATACTATTGGCAATGTATAATACATAAATCTACAAGCCTAAACATGTATGTAGGCAAAGTTAAATTACTTTGTTATATTTTTTTTAGTTACCTAAAAATTAGAATATTCTAAAATAAAAAAGTAATAATAAATTTTGTTGTTTTATTTCATTATATTTTGTTTTCAGCACATTCTGTATTTATTTTTAAATTATTTTGTAATTCTTTCATAAATACATATATATGTATATAATAGAAAATGTTTAATGCTAGGGAGCGATAGATATTAAAGTGATTTAGTTTCTCAGCGAGAGGCTTGCTTTGACTAACGATGTGCGAAATATGGCTGCACCGACGGAACTCATACCCGCTACCCCAAAATGCGTTTGGTTTTAATATTACTCCTACCCTTCTATTTAATATTGCTCCTCAATTGATCATGTTGTTGGCTTTAGATTTTGATGATTTTTATCAACTTAATTAATAATAATAATAATAATAATAATCAAATAAAAGATTTCCTAATTATCAAGATAAATCTAATAACAATCTCATCCCAATAAATATTGTATTTGATATTCTACATTCATGTAGCTCAATTGACAGAGCGACGGTACAGTTTGTCAGGAGTCGCAGGTTCAAATTCTACAATGAGTTCTTGTTATTGTTATATATTATTATTATACATGTTGTTGTTATAATTTTATTTATTAAAATATTCGTAGATGCCGTCAATTTTTAATTGTTTATATTACCAAATGTAGACGCATGTAATTCATGTTCATCGATATTTAAACAACAAATAGATGGAATTTAATTAAACCCTGCCTAAAGTACAGCCGGAATATCTTCAGAATGGTAACAAGTTGTAAAAATTATGAATTAACGTCATCCAGACGAGGGTTGAGTGCGCGGGCGCTGTGGGCGGACAACAATAGACTCGGCTTTAGGGTCCCCAATAAAAACTTGACAAATGGCGTTTCATAATCGCGTCGCATACCGAGCCTCGTCACCGGTTTACCTTTTTGTCCCACCCTCGGAAAATAACGAAATTACGCCGTGTGGTGACATCCTATCACGATTTGTTATAAACCTTTGATGCGACCACAGGCGGAGTGGAGTATCTGACGTTGCTGAAGGATAGTGGTCGGTGTAATTATCGCACTCGTCTGATATTGGCTTCCAATTAAATATACCACAACGTTCATTGTGTGGTTTGTGTCTGTATCCGTACAAATACAATTGTTATTTAAATGACTTCAACAAACTTTATCTCTAGATATTGGGTACAAGTTGACAAATAATTAACATAATTTAATTTGACACGTAATTAAAAATGTTAAAGCGTGTTGAGATTTATTTTGCTATAAATAACCCATAAGGTTATGGTTTATTCTCACATAAAACTGAGGCGAGGTCATAAAGTAAGTCGAGGGCTTATTATTATTACCCAGGACTCGACTAAGGAATGCCCGGTAATAAGGGTCGCTGAGCGTCACCAAAATATTGTGCGGTGTCACCGGGAGCTCCCTGTTCCGATAATGTTATTAAAAATAATTTCTCATTTTTATTGCCTCCTCTAACTAAAGTAGTTACAATAAATGCGTTATAAGTATAAGATACATCATTATTCATATAAATTTATTATTGTCTATGTTTAGTATTTAAAGAAAAAATTATGTGTATTTTTCGAACGAAAGAGAAGAGGACTCGAGATTTCAAAACCTATCCATCAAAGGCATCACAGACGCCGAGCACTTGACTCGCGTAGCACTTCGTAGCACTTTTGTAGAAAAATTGTGAAAATTGCGTAATAATTATTATAATAGTACTAAATTGTAATATATATCTAGCTTTCTTTATCTATCCTATTTTTGTGTCACTTATATTTCTTCGAATTATAACATATTTTGTCTACATATATAAATAAAATAAAAGTGTCTGTTTGCAATTCCAAATTAACAGCTTTTCATTAAATGGATATGAAAGTAAATAGAGAAAAAAAAACAAAATTTGTCTCTGTCTGCCTGTCTGTTTGCTTCGGCTAATAACTGAAAAAGCTAGACGCATTTTAACAGAATTTTCACTGGCGGGTGGCTGATGTTATAAGAACTAACTTAGGCTACTTTTACTTTAAAAAACATATACCGCGCGGACGAAGTTGTGGTCATAGCTAGTATTTGTATATATTTATAATCAAATCGATCGATCGACTGTAATACAATATGGTATGGATAACTGTCGTGAAGCAATAAACATTTCTTTTTTGTGTGAAAGCTGTACCTTCATCCAATAACCATAGCATGGGCTAAAAAATTCAAATCCTTCGCGGATCAATTTGTTTTCTTGTGTAATACATCTGCGGCTGGGAGTGGTCTCTGCTCCGCCTTGCTAATAAAAAAAAATATATTAAGATTAAGATATTACATACCTTATCTACATAACAGTATACGTTTCTTTTATTCGGATCCATATAAATGGCAGGGATGAACGGAGGGAATGAAACGAGATAAAAAAAATGTTGATCAAATCAATATTCGAACGAGATAGAAATATTCCACAAGGGACAGAGGTGTTTCGTAGAAAAGCAATTAGTTTTGTTCGCGTGTGTTTTTTTTTTAGCTGGGCGTGTCAGCCTGAGCCCGCCCAGCGCAGCCCGCGCCCGAGCCCGGCAGTCCTAGATAGGCCTTCGCGCTGTTAGCACGTGTCGGTAGTGTTCAAGTTGGTACCGCGTAGTTTTTTATCAGTCGCTGATTGTGGTGAGTATTGTATTATGTTAGAACATTTTTAACACAATTTTCAAATTTCTAATAGTGATAGAGTAATTGAGTTATAATTGTTATAATAAAATCAGTTGCAAAAAGGATATTAGGCAAGTTTTAAGATAATAAATACTTAAAATATATAACACATGTACCTCTTATGTATACTCGTGTGTATTATGGTATATTGCTATATTTAATGTAATATTTTTCATTGTATTTTATTATTATTATAGATTATATCTCTAGATGTGAGATTAATAACTAAATTACACAATGCATACTAATAATAAAGTTTAATATTTAAATATGAAATATTGTCTATTAAAAATAGCTAATTCAATTATTAATAAAAAAAATAATTTAATTTAAATAATTTAAATAATAGATTTTATTTTCCCACTACTTTGGGATTCTGAAAGATATAATTCATCTATTTATCGGACAAAAAGAAAAATGGTGTGGGTTCCCAATTGATATTATCATGACGTTTTCAGAGATACAGCACCATGAAAGAGATAGCGGGTGTTTCTCTAACCCAATGAAAATAAATGGTAAATAACTAAACGTTTATGCATTGCGAAATTATATTAATATCATTATTATTATACCTCACAAATAATATTATTTTGTTAATATCAATAATTATAAAAAAAACATTGTCAAATAATAAACGACAGGATTGTAAAGTTATAATAATATATAATATCTATAGAAAAAAAATGCATTTTTTGCAAAATGTTAAAAAAATTGTTGGTTTTGAAAAAAATACAATTTTTATTATATTTTAAGTAACATTAGTATCAGAAAGTAATATTTATAACAAAATTTTAACTCTTACACATTTTGTTACACAACAAATAAAATATATCACACATTAAACCAGGATATGAATATAATTTTTTTTCACCAATGACTTATATTATTTTTTTATGTCACATAAATATCGGTATTTAGATTAATTGGATTAAAAAGATTTGAAAAATAGTGTTCTGTTGGCAATATATGTGTACAAAAACACATAAATAAATATATTATTACGGACATTACAAGTGTGATTTCAAATGTGTTTAATCATATCGTATTTATCACTATTATATATTATATTAAATAGTAAAATATGTGTTCGTTGTGTAAATTATATATATATATATATAGATATAGATAATAGTAAAAAAAAATGATTTTGTTATATATTTAAAGAATCATTTAGTTTATTTATTGTAATAATGTGATTTTAAAATATTGCCAAAAATTTTGTATATATATAACAAAAATAGTATTTTTTTAAGTTAATTATTTATATGCTAATAAAGAATTTATATAACAGAAGCAATTTAGTAAATTAAATTTTTTTCGCACTCTTCTTATAAATATAAAAATAAATTATGAACATATATTCCATAGATTTTTTTTCAAAATAATGTAATATATGATAAAAAAATAGTAATGACAATATTAACATTTATTTATAATCACATTAATTTAACGCTGGAAAAAATAACCTTAAAAGTAATATTTAAAATATTACATAATACTACAAAACAAAATAATAATGTAGCAACATTTATTTTTATTTAAATGAAATTACCCCTAAAATACGTAAAAAAATACTAATCCGTTCAGTCCTTTTGTTTTATTAATAATTAAAAAACAAAATATATTTGGAATAATACACTTTAAAAATGGTTATATAACTAAAAATATCACAAAATGTTAAAAAGATTATATATATATATATATATATATATATATATATATATATACATTATAGTAATATTTATTTTTATTTAAATGAACTTACCCTTAAAATAAGTAGAATAAAAATACTAGTCAAAAGCGTTAGATCGTCCGACCGATTCTTTTAAAGTAAAAATTAATTGCATCCTCGACCATTCCGCGGCTCCGAACAATGATTCTTATCAAGAAACTTATTGAAAAAGGGGGCGCATTCCTATCACGCATAAATCAGTCCCGGCAGTATTTCTTTCGACCTCTATACTCTCATTTTTATTGCCTACTTATCGTCCAATTACAAGATAGTTGATGTATTATAATCGTAATTCTATTCTTTATTGGATAAACATTTGTTCCTTTATTGCACCACGAATAAATTATATTTTATTTCAAAATATTATAATTCCTAATAACACTAACACATGAAGCTGTATTATTTAAACTAGGACTCCTTAAAATAGATAAAACGGAAACATGAAGAGTTCACCAAATGTATCATTTCATAAAGTTTACGTTAACAGGTGTATTTATCGCCGGCCGCCATACTATTCTTTTCTAATTGTTTAGGTTAGGCGTTAGGAATGATAGCGATACCAAACGAGCACCAACTGTTCTTAGTTCTAGTTTAAACTTACAAAGGAATAGTAATTGAGTCAAACACGAAAACATTGTGTTGTATGATCAATTGTTTCAGATAGTTTAAAATAACTTTTCGTGGTTTTGTTTGTTAGAACTCGTGTATTGCAATGAGAATTTAGAACGCTTTCTGGAGCTGGTTGGATTACCGCCATTTTAGAATAATAACATGAAATGTAGATTATTAAAGAGCAAAGATAAAGTTGATTATATTTATCGGTATATTTACCATACACTCGTTTTTGTCAGCAACTTCCGTACATTTTTAGTTTTTGTATTAATATTACTCTTTGGCGCACCAAAGTAATTTTTATTGTTATAGTAACCGAAATAAGTCCAAAAGTACTATGGTAAATTTTTTCACAAAAAAGATATTTGCCGGACTAAAAGGTAAATATGTGTTAACTAAAACAAGTAATAATCATAACAAATTTCTATATTTTTTTTTCAAATCTAGATCTAGTCGGATTGATCGCTTGCACCGCAAAAGTCTCACATTCAGACGCTCAGACTAATACAAACATTTTATTAAAATATGTAATTATAGTTTTATTGTAATTAAAGGTTAAACTAGTTATTCTATTGTTTTGTGAAAAAAGATATATAATATCTTTTGAATCTCTTTAGATCTAAATAAATATCTCAAAATACATAAATGTTACATCTTCATTTTTATTATGGTTAAAGATTTAAGATATTTAGTAGATAGGTATCTTAAATTACTTCCTGTTATGAGATCTGTTCTTATCTACAACAATATAACCATCATTTAATTTAATTTAATATAAAGTATTATTATGAAGTAAAGATAAGACATCAATAATGTTAAAAAAAATCTAAATTTCAAACATATTTTTGAATTTGTGTCCTCTATTGTGTTTTTATAAGAGTCGTATAGTCTTGACGAACTTTATCTGCACAATACTGTTAAAAACAGGAACTGGTTACCTACAAAATGGAACATTATATGAACAATCATTGAATAATATCGCAGTAATTGTTCAAGGATCTCTTAAAAGCTATTTACTTGTCTTTCTACATGTCATAGACAATTATATAAATGCAATGTGTTCCAAGTACATGCATTTGGATCACCGGAACTCGTAAGTGGTCATTTGCATAACACCTATCAATCTGACCTGAGGTATCAACCAGCGCAGACTTCAGGCTCAGACAGATAGACTTAGTGAAGTCTTAAAAAGCCGCGCAAATTTTATAAGGAAGGAAAAAGTAAATTATTATTTATATACACGAATTAAAATATACTCCTAAATATGTAACACCTATGTGCTGCATTTCACTATTGAATACGGAATTCCTTATTAATAAAAAATAAATATTTTTTTTTTAGAAAGTGTTTCCTAAGATTTTGTTTTCATCTGAAACCCAACAAAGACCAATGCATTAAATTTAGTTTATCAAAGAATAATCGACTTTTGAAAACAAAATATTGCAGTTCAGTATTTCCAAATACAGAATGTAATGAACTGATTATAATAGACTTTATAAAGATATAACAAACGATCGGACTTTGACTTACTCGTAGCACCTTGTAGAAATACCCGCCCTCACATAGTTCAGATACGGTTTTAAATTATGATTTCTCTATTTATTTTCCGTAATGAAAAGAATTTCAAAAGCTAATATAATTCAAATTAAGTAATTCAAAGTTTTGAAAACATTTGTAGTATCTGCTATGTTGTATATTATTTATACCATTAATCTAATCCATAATAGGATCCAAAAATCAAAGTCAAAAATTATAATACAATACCATTGCCTTGAATAGATAAAAGTCTTTAGTTTGAAGAGGATCTAAAGTGTAAACATTGTTAGGTCCTATTGAGATCATTCCATTAATAAGAAAACTGCTCCTGAACACTTCTTGATCATAATCATATTTTCATCTTCGATTTATAAATAAACTCTCTTAATGGCTCATTTTAATATTTAGAAAAATATGAGGAGGTCTGAATTATTTTAGTTTCACAATTTTCAGTTAAATATTTTCGCTAAATTGATCTATCTTTCTTTTCTTTTTTTACATCTTTCTCTTCTTCGACTTTCTTCTTTTTAATCAGTGATAATAAATTGTAGTATAACAAATGTAATGTTCGTTATACTATTGTTTGAATGCACCGATTCTACGAATCCGACGGGAGTGGATTCGTAGAATTTCTTTGACATATCATTGATTTGTTGTGCTATTTTATTGAAATACTAGGACCCTTCAAATCAGTATTAGAAAATGTCTTAATAAAATATTCAAATTAGGTATTGAAAGCATTCTATAAAATATGATCGCATTATGCTTTTGTTTTTCCGGATACAGTTCGATCGGTATTTCTGATCAAATGTTTAGAATGTGTCATTCTCTCCTGTGTTTCCAAGACGGAGTCAGAGATAACCAATACATATATCTGTTAAACTATTGATTAACTAAGTCAAGCTAATACAAACTAAAATCTAAGTTTAATGCATACCTTTCCAGTTAATTCAGTAACATTGTTTCCGACGAAAGTAAATAAAATTAGTACAAATCATACAATAGAATTAGTAATATCGAAATATATGTAAGAATGTTTTCTTTAATGCATAAATATTATTTTCGCTATGGTATAAAGTCGGTCTGAATCACTATTACATTTATAGAAAAATATTTTCACAAAATTTATCGTACTTTCTAGTAAATAATTTAAATGCCACATTTGATGAATCCATACTAATACAGTAAAGCTAAAAATTATTTTTTGTTCGTAAGTATAATTTTTTGTATTATTGTACGGATATTGAAAACATTTTTTCTTTTTATTGTGCATTTATTGTGGAAATTTCTAGATTTTATAACATACCCTTAAAACCATTATTAAGAAGTTTCTTAAAAATACTGAAAGTGCTATCTACAAAATGTCACCGGATATTAATATAGATTTACAGTTATGCCCATGCATGCCATCTGCTGAATTAAATAAAAACGAAATACTTAAGATTGAATCTCAAGTAAACGATCGCACAAAGCCTGGAACACAATAACGTTTCTCGAAACACCAATACATGTGAGTGAAGCTAGTGTAATGGTAAATTAAATTTTCGTCACAGTTTCCACACTGCTTGTAGACATGCCGTAACAACCTACGTCTCGTGTTGTCATATAAAACAAATGAACGCTCCGGACACGTGGCTACCGTGTTTGTTAAAGCTAAGGACAAACACTCTACGTGACTCAAAGGAGATCATTGTTTACTTCCCGATTGATTAGGACGAAGCCATTTTGACTAATACGCCTATGTGCTAATTGAGGGTCAAGCCAAGGGACATCATTAATGACCACATGTGTTTGATTTGTGGTTAGGTATTGTTATGATTCTGACTACCAATTAGCTTTTTATAATCTATTAGTTTATCTACATTGACTTTTGTAAAATGTCACTTGAAAAGCAAAAAATTTTTGCCTTATTTTTTGATAAAAAACTAGAACAGCGATAATAACTTAAGATTATATAATATTTACGATTGATAGCGAATATAATGCGCAAGTTACTGTTATAACATAACTGAGGGCGTTTATTGTTTTAAGGAGGCAGCCCTCCGTAGTATGGGCGAGTGCGTTCGACAAACACGTAATACGATTGTTTTCAAAATAAACACTTATAACTATTCTCGTGGTTTTATTCTTTAGTGGCTGTAAATCTTTTTTTGTTTATTTCTATTAAGTCTTTTTAGGTGATCGCTTTTGAGTTAAAATGTTTTACGTTTTGTTTTCTTGTTCTTTAACTGAAGTAGTGTCTTTCATGTTATAATAGGTGGTACTTTTATTTTCCGTCTTGGCACATTTAACACACATTTATGTAAGTTATTTTATTAAATTCCACTAAAGATACCACTGCTATTATATTCTTAAACATATATGAAAACTATATGTTTAAGAGATATAAAAATTTTTTTAACAAAGTTCATGAAAAAAATATTTAAATAATATTTTATTTCAGACAAATAATGTGTTTGTATATGTGCTTAATGATATTCTTTAGTGCATGAAATATGTACCTATATAAATTATCGGATAATCATCATTTTTTAAAAACTTTTACTAATTGGATATATTTATTTATTTTATTTTAACTTCACGCCATATCCCTTACGAGATAGCCAACGGAGTGCCTAACGCTACGGTCCCTGCATACCTCTTTCGCCTCATCAACCTCTTCATACATGCCCTCCGGGAGGTCCTCATGGATATATACAACATTTTGAAAATAGATATAGGTACTGCTTTTTGAAACAGTGCTCACAAAAATACACGATAGAGTTTTTTTGTGTGGTTTTTCTTAGACCTTGGCGCGTTTGGAATTCTCGTAACCTTAATTTTTAAAGTGGACAGTTTTTATAGAGAGACTTATTTGAATAAGTATGGTATCAAAACAGGCTCTCATAACACTTGACGATGATGACTGACATTGATTAAAAATAAAGGTTATAAATAAATAAATAAATTGGTATAATTAACGTGTCATGGACATTTCATAAAACGTATAACGAAATAACAATGAGATATGGTAATTGTTCTATAATAACTAGTGATTAGTTTGCGTAATGTACTAAATTAACCTTAGTTAACTATTTTTTACTTTAAGTATATATAAATGTATAATTTTTTATTACAGGTATAAGTTAGATTTCTACGTATTTGATAATATAATTTCGAAATACTTTCTTCAACCAAGTAAATATATATTAAGAGACTTAAAAAAACGCATTTTAAAAGTTTTAAACAATATTTATTTTTAATTATATATTTTACGAAATTGCAATCATATATTTAATACATATATATACAAAGGAAACCGTCTAGTATTGGTTTAACTGGTTTTATTGGAAGTTCTTATAAGATAGTATTTGGTTAATTCGCCGACGGACAATGAGACCTAACCTCTAACTCGAAAAAGGATATAGATTTTTTAAATAGTATTCCTTTATTTTAAATTTAATTAAATAGAAATGCTTAATAATAATAATTTTAAACTAAAAGACCAAACAGTATGTTCCAGGTTATGGAGGTAATGTTTTGTTGTAGAATAAAATTAATTCAAACTTTTTATTAATCTCATAATCGAATACAAATAAGTTAATTATATGATATTGGTATCATATACTTGGCTTGGAATGGTACCTTAAAAATATTTAACAAAGAAACATAATCATATATCAACAAACAGCCAATAAATAACTACAATAATCAGGACAATATATGTATGGTGTAACAATATCAGTACATGCGTCTGTATTACATGTCATGGGTATGAGAAAAAATTCCATATATTTCACAACGACGATTTCGACGATTCACCATATTTTGCTTAAGTTATATTATGACAATAATATAGATTTGTTCGTGTATCTAAAAGATGTTCCTTTTATAAATTTAAAAAGTATCCGCATTGAACGAGAAAGGGAAAGCTAAAAATAAATTTTAATGTTCTAATGGTCAGTATAGAATAAAGTTGTGTGTGTATAAATATATATTAAGGCTGTGCGCTTTTTTATATTTATAATTATTTATTGTCAAGTCAACTTGTAGAAGGCGGTCATTATGGAGGGATTCCTTCATCATATGGCGCCACAGTTCCTGCATCCTGCACTGCAGAGTTTTGGGTGCGGCGCGTTTCGGCCGATAGGGGGTGCGTTTCACCCACTCTACCCTGGCAAAGCGTTCGCTAGGCATCTCGGGGAACAATATGCACTTGGTCAAAGTGTCGGTCAAGCTTTAAGGGTAATTATTGTTTCCAAAAATCCATTTTATCAAATCAAACTTTCAATTGAATCACGAATTGTCTTGTTATAAGTTCGTTCTGTTGGTCTTGGGTTGTGTACAGAGATTATATAAGCAGAGTATAATATATAATGATAACGGTGTAATAATGTCAAAAGTGATTTACACTGTAGCTTTTTGTACTTTATTATAATTCTACCTCTTGTGCTCAGATAAAACTTGCTCTCATTACATGACACAGGATACAATCAGTCTTTTTTAGGAAATGAGACTGTAACTATATATATTATAGAAAATAATATTGTAACGGTTATTTAGGGTGTAAGGGATGATAACAGCACCCCGCCGCTATACCGACACACCTACACCGTCCGAGACGACACTAGCTCTCCAGGGTCGGCAGCTTCCGCTTCACCACGACCCTGCAAAGATGAAGACGCGCCAGCCACTGCAACATGCACCGACTCGCATGAAATGTTTTCACGTTAGTCAACAATTTATTTGATTTAAGCTGTCTGCTTAAAGATCACTTGGTTTTATTATATTCTCTTTAAAATTATAGCAGATGGTGAACGAAAATCATCGTGCGGTGTTTGCGGAGCGCGGCTGGGCCCAGGTGTGGCTCAAGCACATTTTCTGCAAGAGTTGCAGCATCTCTATAGTCTTACGGCTATCCCACGTGAAGCGACGGCTCCATCGCACTCCCTCCATCATCAGGACGAAGATGCTCGCTGGGAGGTTCGATGACACAACCTTGACTTGATGAAATACAATAAATGTTTTAATTTAAGTTGAGATTAGAGGATCTTTTGTACATGTCATAAAAAAGGACAATTTGACAGACATACCAGCGCATACGTGCTAATCGGCAACGTCGTCTGAAGCTTCGTACACGCAAGCGTCACCACACCGTGGAGAGCATGCTGGGATACGATCTTGAAGAGGAACGGCGCGAGGAACGACCGCGAGAGCCAAGGACCTACGACGCAGAGGACGAGCCCGTTGATGTTGAGGGAGACTCGCTTGGATGGCCTGAGGCTGCTATTAATGTTGATGGTTAGTATTTCGATGTTGGGTACAGTAGACCCTCAAAAGACGATTTGTTTAACAGATTGTAAAACGTATTTTTTTTCCAGATAAAGATCATCGTAACGATGGCGAAAAACTACATCTCAGTTACGCCGAAGACCTCGAAATATCAAGCACCAACGACACTATGCAGTCGCCTGAACGCGTGAGGTATTTTCTATGTGTATGCCACGGTTGAAGTTATTTAGAATTGAGTTAAATTCCTATAAACTAGAATCTCAAATCTGAACTAATTTTAATATCATTCTGGATTAAGAAATATCCAAAGTTTTTATTTTCCAAAGATTATCCATGTTTATGTGTATATTCATGTTTTAAGGCAGCGAAGAAAATTAATATTTAAATTAGATTTTTTCTATAATTTTTATTTGATTTAATTATATTTCATCTTGAGAGGAGATATTTGTAGCTTCTTTTTATTATTCCACAACTAAAAAAAATTATCGATTGTTATACCGGAAAACGGTTTTGTTGTGTCGTTCCAATAAATATTTATATTTTAATCACTTCGAATTAAAAATGAAAGTTAATTTGTTAAGTTAAATTTTGATTAATATTTTAATAATGTTTTTCCTCTGAAACCACTCTAAAGGTAAGGTAATCACATAATACTTTTTTGTAAGAGTTTTGTAAGAAGAAGTTCCAAGTACGTTGTATGAGCAAGCAAGTACATATATTTTCATTCATAATAATTAATTAAGCATCTGAAATGTTAAATTAATTAATGGAAGAAAATGACAAAACAATTTTCTGAATAAAATGTATTTCGCTCACCTTGTTTGAACTGTTACGCCACATTCAGGCAACACAAAACTGATGTTAGTTTCAAAAGTAACTACTTTAAATGCCTATGATGGCATCTCTAGTATATGCTCGAAGGGTAGGGCTATGGAGAAGAATCCCCAAGTAACTTCATGAATACTCTTTTAAATTATTATTTATTGACCTTTTTTTCATAACAATGACTATTCATTCAATCACAATCATAATAAATGTAAGAGGGCATATTAAAATTCAATTAAAACGTCATACTAAAAGGAGACTAAAATGACTTACCACGACTCTACTACTACTACTACTACGACTAACATATTTACAATAAATTACCAAGAAAATGTAATGGACATGGTTACTTTGAACCATCAATATAAATATTCATTTTAAAAAAGCTTTGGATACAAGAACACATTTAATACAACCTTTAAATTATTTGTTCGATAACTCGGTGATAGATTTCAGCAAATTATTTTATGAACGAACAGTATTGCCTAAACTTATGTTTTTGTTTGAGTGTATCGTAATTTACGACTATTATCTTATAGTTTTTTCTACTTTATTGTTATTCTCACTGAGATATATTATAATATTCACAGAATTGAAACCCCAAAGCCGTTATCACTGGAGTGCGCCAAGCCGGAAAACCTGGACCGGCCGGCGGAGGTAAGCACGTCGGAATGGTCGGGCGCTCCCGAAGCTTGGCCGGCACTCGCCGACGCTTACGCCCACGCACGCCACAAGATTGACGGCGAAATGCCCTCTTCTACCGACACCCGCAACTAATTTCAATATTTTGACCACAGATACGTTATATGTTATTAGATTAACTAATTAAAATCAATTATAATATTGTAATCATTTATTGAGATTTCGTAATATGTATCTGCGAACTCAAATGTTTTTTTCGTTTATTCATTATTTAATCGTTTAGATATTTGTTGAGCGTCTTAATGTAAAAATCGTTTTACTATTGTTTGTAATGCAACATAATCTAATATTAAATTTAATTTGAATTTATATGAGGTTAATAATTTATAATTTAATAATATAAGGTATCCGAACATTGTTTTATGGAGGTAACATCATTTTGTAGAAAGAATTATACTGACATTTTTTCTTGTGACATTACAAAATATTACTAGTTCTTTGCCGAATAATTAGTATTGGCATACAGATATTTCTTTTCGTTATAATGAAATAGTAATTTACCCTTTGTATTATCATTAATCGTCTTAAACATTAAATCAATTAACACGTTTAGGTAATATTGTTTCGAGATGTTATCATAAGACAATTAGCATGTAAAAGGATCACTAAACGTAATTGTTAGACCAAATAAATATTCGACACAGTCACTAATAAATAATGATAACTATATATCGTTATTTAAAGAAAAAAACCTGAGAACCTTAAATGAATTCTGTAGAAAACTTACAGATTATTTCACATAGTATTTCAAAGCATTGATTAATGCATTGTTCGAAGTGGACAGTTTTTATTTAAAGCTTCTTATTGTTTCTAGAATAATCTACATAACTCTGTTGTGATTATGCCAAAGATATATATAATGTTATTCACTAACGCTTATTATTTAAATATAGTAGGTAATAATTATAATTTAGGTTATCTGTCAATATTTGTAAATATTAGTATCATTATTAATTTGCATTGCAAGAAGTTCGCGTTTTATTCAAATTGACTATTATTTTTGTGGCTATTGTTAAAGTGTTTGTGTTAACTAAGATGATATTGGTATATTTTTATGTTAAATCTATTATTGTACCGTCGCCTCTGCCATTAGTTAGGGCATATGGAAAAGAAATATAAATTGAGTGAAAAAATTAACAACACTAAAATGTTTAACCAACACATATGTTCTTTCTCCTTCGATTTTAATATATTAATTATACCATTATATATATGCTTAAGTATTATAACTTCATACTTACTTGTAAGTAGATAACTGTATCTATATTTTCAGTATTATTTAAAAAAATATTTAATAAATAAAAAGTCCAAATTATTTAAAATTCTTATTATAATATCGTCAACTCTTTCACATAACACCATCATACGTACATAAAAAAAATCACACATTGCAATTCGCCGTAACAATAATTATTGAAATACACAAACCCGTTTTGATATTTTGATTATAAACAGTAGGTTTTATATTCATTTCATTTGCACTTTGATTAGCGCTAGAGCAAGTTAAGTTTAGTCTAATTCAGTATTTAGATTAATGTCTAGTTTTGTAACAACAGAGTTCAACAAAGAGATAATAAGAGTTTAAAAATATATGCAAGAGTGCGTAATATTTAAAGTAAAATACATAATATAACAATTAAAAACAGAGGAGAATAATCGCAATACGTGTAACACATTCACTGCAATCAAAGTGCAAAAGAATAATTAAAAACTCGGGTTATCCTAACCGACATACATTTTATTATAATATTTATTGTGTCCGGCACTTTATTTTTTTTTATCGTTTTTATATTGTTTTATACATACACTTAAAATTTAATTAATTTCATGATTTATTATAATAACTGCAAGGAATAATTCAAACAATACGACATGAAACATAACATTTAAAATTTATACATATTTTTTATCGAGACAGCATAGTTTTATTACTGATGATCACCCTCGTGTAGTTTGTAGGTGGAGTGCCGGTAGCCGTCCTCAGCAGTGGACGCGGTCGCTCGAAGCGGCACCTCCTCGTTCGGCCTGCACTCCTCCACCACCTGTTTTAACTCAATACAGCAGACACAAACATGGGGGAGAGAAGCCCCTCCACCACCAGCTCCCTGACCGAAGAAGCACATGACTTTTGACATATTATTTAGTATCTTTTTAGATCATTATTAATAGTATACATTGACATACAATTATTTTTAATAATTTTAATTTTAAGAACTTTAATTTCCACCAGATATTTCGTATGCTTTTCACCAATCGAATTAAGCGTGATATTGGTGACTATAGTAATATTATACCATATTAGATGCTTATAATTTGTAAAATTTATATTTTTTTAAAGCGTGAAGATGTTACAAATCGATATTTGACATAGAGATCGTACTTTAACACATAGGAATCTAATAAAAGTAACAAAAATGTACCTTGCGTATATAATCTTCGCCATCTGCTAGTTCTCTCGCCAGTAGATCGCGACGTCTCTGCATTCGAGCGTCGTATTTTTTTGTGAGACATTTCTCCACATTTTCGTACTCGCGGTATAGATTCGCGTAAGCGGCGAGACTACTGATACGTCCTTTGGATGTCGCAGCGTCGAAGTCTTCGTGGTTAGTGGCCAAGCTGCGGCAAGAAATATAAACAATTCAAAATTATTACAAAAAGATTAACAAATAGCCGTTATTCAATAACCAAAACCATTTAAAGTTCCAAGTTCCGAGTATGTCATTTATTCACAATAAAATAATAAGAAAATATTTTTTTTTTGTATCAATATTAATTATTTATCATTCTTTATTTCAATGAAATCTAGAGAATAGTAACAACAAAAAACGTCGTTATGTTTTGTGATGCTACCGAGGAAATAACGTGTCTGTCGAATTTCTATTTAGACATCAGTTTGCACTCAAACGAACTACTTGAACTGTTGCGTAAAATCCCAAGCTTACGAAGTAATCAGTTTCATCTCTGTATATTTCGTTCTCAAGTTATCAAAAAAATACATATATGCACAATGAAAAAAACAATTAATATTTTTTGCACACGATCGAAGCCGTGATTCTTTATTTGTTTTGCTATTATTTATATAATTGTATAAAAATATAATTGAAATTTTACAAAATTATTGTCAGCTCCATAACTGATTCGTTTGTTTTTGCAGTTATTTAACACGTATATCTGTAATTAAAAGATTATAGTTTTAAAGTCTTGCAATATTCTATTGATCGCATATTTCAAGTGATAATTTGTTTTGTCTCAACTTTGATTTCTTAAATCATTTCGGAATACACTCTTCCTTTATAATCCATTATTTATGTCTTTATGGTTATTCTGGATTCTGTTCTCAGATTAAATCTTATTGTTATTTAATGATGATAAAAACATTATTTTATTATATTTAAAATAAACTTTGTTCAATATTCAATTTTTTTTCATCAGAGGGACGTTTAGACTGCTCCCCGTAAAATATGTGTGGAGCAATATTATGTCCCGAAAAACACATTTCGATAATTACTACTTAAATACTTTATTCAGAAGATATTTAATCAGTAGCGTGGTAGTCGTTACAATTCTATATATACATCCTATAATCCTTAGAGTTAGTAAAGTATATATAGTTATTCAGATATGATTATTTGTTTCATTTAGCTCGAGATTTAAATAATTCAGTTGTACAATAAACAATAAACAGAGAGTAGAAGCATAGAAACGTTATAATTAGATAGACATTGAAAATATGAAATGAATGTCTAAACATGTAATATCAACAAAAACAATTCACATGTACTCACTTGTATTCGGAAGTGTAGAAGTAATGCGGACGACTCATCGCTCTCAGAAAGCGAGGCACGATGCCGTCGCCCTCCCGGTACAATGCCAGGAGGCGGCTGTAAGACATGTGCTTATACGTGGACAACCGCAGCAAACGGCCACCCAACTTGATAACATTGATCTCGCTGCTTCCAGGTCTGGGTTGCTGAAAAAACATGTGTCACATATATCTATATGTTATACGACTGAGATATTATATAAAAAAAATATTATTATACAAACAATACAAACAATTATTTCTGGTGATCGCTTGACATAACAACACAGATACGAGAATATTTCTCAGAATTGAAGATCAGAAGAAACTTTACGCCATAGTCAGACAGATTATTATATTTATAGATATGGACAGATTATCTGCTCTAATGATTTTTTTATATATTTTTATATATATTTTTAATGATTTTTTGATATATATTTTTAATGATTTTTTTATATATTTTTTTATATATTTTTTTATATGATATAGACAGATTATCTGCTCTAATGATTTTTTTTTTTAGTGGATTGATCTTTCTGCCGGTGTTCGACAAGGCGGCGTTCTACCTCCTTTGCTATTCTCCATATTTTTTAACGAACTCCTTAAACCATATATCCTACGTACTAACTATATAAACTATTTGACAATATACACACATGTTATTCACAGAAATGTGCAGAAATAGAATACGCCATAAATATGAACCTAAACTGATTAAGACCTAGGGCTAAGTGCTTTAATCTTTTGATTCACCCTAATAAATCTAAAACGTTAGAATTGGATATATATTTTTGTTAATATAAAATATAATATATAAGAATGTATCCTTTCCGAAACCCCAAAACAGTAAAGCTAACCAATGGACGGCAATTTGTCTTAGTCAGCACATGTCATTAAGGAAAGTAAAGGTATTCATTTCTCTCTTAATTTCTTAAAGCTCCTGCAAATTTTTCTGCCCTCACAAACAAAATACTCTTAACTGACTCCAAAAGTTGACTCCAAAAAAAAATGTATTCGTTATATATAAATGGCCTGCGTTAATTGGGTAACTAATGTCTGACACCATTGTGTTAGCGTACACAAGCAGCATGCTTGTAAATTTCCTCCTCTTTAAGTATAAGCCAGTTGCTAATATAGTATTTATATATATATATATATATATATATATATATATTAAATTATGGTTACAATATTACCATTGGAACACCCTTAGGGCCGTCTGAAGGATCATGACGTAAACCTGTAACATAATGATTGAAATATTTTCTCTGTTTATATTTAATATATTAATTTAATATATATTATAAAATACAGTAAATAGATATACCCATATGGTGAGCGATGGTGAGAGGTATGCCCGATAGTGGTTGTCGAATTTTAAATCCGTTTAGAACCTTTGAAAGTAAATCAGCATTTAGATACAAATAAAACAATAAATATACAAAAAAACAGTAATTAAATAAAAAATCTATTTATAATATTGAAAAAATCAAAATTCCGAGAAATATATATATTAATATACAGTTAGAATTTAACAGACTATTTAAAAGACACTTCACTTTTATTTATATGTACAGATTATCACCTGTTGGAGATTAACCCCCACATTATGGGAGGGGGCGGTGCTCTTGCTGACTACGAAGGGTATGTTGGTGGTGTTGGCGCTGTCGTCGTAGCAACGCATACCAGCCTGTTTCATCTTCGAAGATACAGTCGGCAGCTCGTATCGGAAGCTACGACTCCTCAGGCCACGTCTCCAGCCCTGGTGTAGAACAATAGAAAATTATGGAAGTAATATCTTTCTTAAACTAAGTGACAATGAAATAATTCTATGTGAGTTACCCAACTCAGTGTTGAACTTGATTTTATATGACAACATTACAAGATTTTATAAATTATCTTAATATTGAAGATTACTATATTTATTATCTTGGTACTTCGACTAGCATCTGCTTTAATGGATAATATATTTATTCAAAATCATATTGTATAAAAAAGCTGACCTTTACTTTTTTAGTTCTTAACGGTGTTACCTCCTTCCCCTGCGCTGGCATCTCTTCGTTGGAACTAACTATAATAACAAAAAAACATTTATTTATAAGAGTAATAATCACCGAGTGATTTATTTTAAACCTACTGCATGTATTTATAAGTTTAATAAACGTTTGTAATTTTCAGTAAAACACCTTTTTTGGATTTTTTTTTTCCATCAACAGTGCTGCCACTTGGTGGTCGTTGCCAAGGCTGTGGTGACATGCGACTCTTGTTAAATAGCTCCACCACCGGCCGCGACTCTTTCTCGTTTACATCTCCTTGTTTTAATTTATAATATTAATATTAATGTGATTTATTCTTATAAATTGTGTATTGAGTTTTATATCTCAAAATTTTTACCAAATAATAATAATACATTAGTAAAACGGTGAAGATGAATATTAAGATCCTGGTGATCGTATTAAGTCCTTTCACTCCTAGGGTAAGCTTCTTCACTATCTACAGATACAATATAATTCGTTTCTTGTATAAAAACTGATAGTATAACAAAAGGGACCAAACATACGAGTTCTCAAATTTTTGTCAACTCAAGTCTTACCGGACGTGGAATAACACCCCAAACACATAAAAATCACTAAATACCATCAGCATTTTCCTGATTACGATTGCTTTTCGGACGATGACGGATAGAGCCTGAAGGTACACCCCATGTGTCCAGAGTCTCATCCATCCATGGCATATGATGTGCTATATACACATAGTTAATATAAAGGCAATACTATATATAAATCAATAGGACGAGTAATTCATAAACCCTCAATTTATTAATTGTTTACCAAAATATGTCATTTTCTTATGAACCCTACAACAGGAAATATATACGACACAGACCTGAACCTACCATTTATTAAAAATAAAGTTTTTAAAAAACATACGTCGGATCTTCGACGCCTGCTTCGACTGTTGGCGACCATCACTATTTCTTGCCGTTGTGCGTTCTTTGTTCCTATTGTTTAATAAAATTGAAATTACTTTATTTACCAGCTAACAAAAAATAACGAACGGAAATAAAAGAATGAGCTAACGTGAATGAGCCTCTAACAAAATTATATTATATTAAATATTCTAGATGTTCGTTTGTTTGACATCCCGTCCTCCCCAACATCACACTTGATATGAATAATAAATACGTTTATAGCATACACAAAAGCCTATAAATAAATATAAAATAATGAAAAGAGTGATCTTACTCATTATTCATTCCTGTAATACGATGGTGTATGTTTTCATCGAGATAGTTGTAGGAGTCGCTCTCGTTGCCACACGCTATTTCTTGAGGTATATTCTGTATATTTATCTGGACTCCTTGGCCGCACATTCCTAATAATGGTATTAACTTAAATCAAAGTAATTACTACCCACCTCAAACCTAAGGTAGGACACTAAAACAACCACAATTACGTTGGTGAATCGCCACACACTACACTAAAATAACTTATTTGCAAACCTAAAAATCATTTTTACACACTTACCATCGCCATCAGCACGAAAGCGTCTCCTCAACTTTGGTGAAGAAACATTTTCGTGAGGGCGGGATTGTCTGGTCTGAATAACATATAAATTTTATAAAACACATGGAAAAAGTATAATTTTAGCCCAAAAACAAAATATTACAACCTTATTATGTGCCAGAGAATTTAAAACTTGGTATCCGTGCACTCTTCCGAGCATTTGGTGCTGTTCTATCAGATCGGGGTCTAAATAACTGCGAGTCGGGTTACGCGCTTTTTGGGGCACCTCCATACGACGGAGCCGTGCTGCTTGTTGTGATATCTCTGTTACCAACAAAGCTAACACCGTTTACATTAAATCCGTATTGATTTCACACTTTTTTCAATACAAATTATGTTTACTTTTTTATGTTGAAACTGTATTATGTAATTATTCATAAACTTACTCTTTTTCGGCTGCGCACGGACTTTTATAAAAGGCACATTTTCAACTGTAACCACAGGCTCAGCGATAGTAGTCATGCTTGAAAATTATCAAATATCATTAATACCTACCTACCTACTACAAAAATGTATACACCGAAGTGCACCGAATTTTAATAACCTTCTATTTCTAACCTTCGTTTTTTTAGCTTCTTTTTTCTTCGCAGTGTTTTAACTAAATCAATTTTTTCTTGTAAATCTTCGCAACGTGCTTCTGCATTAGCAAACTGATCATCCACTTCAGGTATTGAAGCTAAAAGTAAATTTAAATCCTTTTAAGCTATTATAGCTTCAAAGGTTAAAATCATTTTAAAGAATCCTAAATTACAATTATAATTTTTACAGCAGGTAGGTACTAAAACATTACTTATAAGTTGACGCACCCCTTATGTCCAATTTTCTTTCGGAACGACTTCCTTCAATACCCGCCACAAGACTACTGGAACTTCTGTGTCGTTTATCTGTAAATGTATTTAGAAATATCACAGATATTTTGGGTAACATTTTATCAGCCATTTGCAATGCGCACGCTATCGGAATGAGAATGAGTTCGTACGAACCGTTTGTGATCTTAAAACCGTCTTCCATATTAACTTTAAATTTTCATACCACACAATAACTTCGTAATAATTTATAAATAAAATAACTGCAAATTGATAAATATAAAAAGGTTATTTAATATTAAAAGCACTAAAAAATCATTACGTCAAAGATGTCAAAATATTAACAATTTATAGAACAAGACAACATCGCATGCCTTCAAATCTATGAACTTTAATGTTAAAATAAAAAAGTTATCCACTAACAGCCAATATTAATATCACATGATGAAATTAAATAATTATTATATACAAAACTTTAAAGAAGCACTTTTAAATTGAGCAAAAGAAAAAATTACAAGACCTTGTGTGTCTTAACTTCTTTCCAAACCCTAAATAGCATCATAAATTTTGAATATGAATTCCTTAAGAGCAACTTTTATAAACAAAAAACATATTTAAAAAAACAAAGAAATATAGAGATGGTTTATTTTACAAGTGGCCCGCAGTTTAAAACATCGCGATAATTTTCATACTCGTATCTTTTTGGTTCTTCCTCCCCCTCTGACCTCTGTTTTTTTAGTTGCATAAAAAGAAAAAACATTTTAACAAGAATGTTTTTTTTATTATTTTAAAATTTTGCGAAACTCCTTGTTTCCTATAATTTTTTAGACCTACCCCACATCATCATTAAAAAAATACAAAATGATATTTACCAAAGTCATAAAAGTCTAAACTGCTCAGAAAGTAATGAGAAACGTTTAAGACACCATCGGCTGGCCACACCATTCCTGCCCACGCTGAAACAGAGACCTTCACTCGCTCGGTCAAAGGAAAAACAGGTTGTAAATGGTAGTTAAATAAAAAAAACTAAAAATGTATTCTTACATTTATTAATTCAATATACACCTATAACTAGTTTCTGAGAGGAAAATATGACAAACCAAATTATAAATGACAAACTTTAAGAAAATAATTCGCGCATAATACAGTTTATAACACGAACACCGATAGTATTAATACTTTTTATATTCAGTACATAATTTTGCATATAAAAACCAGAATAATTGCGTATTTACATATGTTAGACATATAAACGTTCAGTTACATTCACAAACACCATTTTAGTTAAAAGTCACTTGTAATTCAGGTTATTAATATGTTAAAGGATCGTGATGTTCTGTGCGTTGCTTGTGTTGAGGTGCCGCCATACAGAGTATAATAAGAGACACGAACAAATACGCAATTCTATATTCTATACATGTATATATATATATATATATATATATATATTTGAAATACCATATTGAAAAAATCATTCGATGGAATGAATATGTTTATTTCAGTCAAATTCACATAGCAATTAATTGTGATAAAAATGCTATAAAAACTAATTTAAAAACTAATACAATATGATATTCACACCGCTATATACTCTGTATAATAAACCCCACAATATATAAGTGATGTATTTTATAGTGAATCATTAATTTCTTTGGCTCTAATTATTCCTTTCAGCAAATTAGAGAAATTAATAAAGTTACCAATAATACATCGACAATAGTTTTTAAATTAATAAAATCAATATCAATGTTTAAACTAATAAGAGACGGATACATGTGATTATAAAAAACTAAATTATTCTCAAGACATTTTGAGAGAACTATCAGTGATTTATAAAAAATGTCAATACATTGATGAGTTTTTATTATATGATAATGATGGTACGTATTCAATTAAAATTATTTGTATAATTCATAAATTTACACATACAGACCTTTATCGAGTTACCAATCACTATTGTAAAAACTCCGATATAAAAACACAAATGTTTAGAAAGATCTACAATGAGGTTATAATTATATAATATATTTCATATTCAATTTTACTTCAAAACAGGAAAGGAACCATTTTAAAAATGTCTATAGTTTTTATGTGTTATACATTTCCATACTTATAATGTTTATATTGCATACTAAGGCCAACAACATCCAACATTACCTAAATCTCCGTCTCTTCAAAAATGCATATTTATATATTTTTTTTTCAAACAACACATAATAATAAATAAAGTAAAATTAAATGAGACACTTACTCGTCTATATGGGAATAATATGCCATATTTGACATTAGATTATGAATTATTAAAATGCTCTTCTATATAGTTATCAATAGGTACAAATGACTTATAAATGTTAATTATTTTTAAAATGTCAAATGGCATGGTATAAAATTGTCTTTAAATATTAATTATGATAAGTGTAAAGCACTCAAGAGAACAAAATGTACGGTCCTTATATATGAAATTAGGGTTAAGATTAGTAGACCACTTTGATCTCAAACAATTCAAAAGTCCCAAATTTATTTCAAATCTAGGCTTGTGTATTTCAATTTAGCAATTCATTTGTTGTTGAACCAATTGTTTTTCTTTTGACATTATTTTGTTGACACATTGGAATTAAAATATGTCGTTATTTATTAATGGTATATACTTCTATTGATTAAATATATTATTTTATATTTTTTTTTCTTTTGTTTTGTTTTTCTATATTAAAGACTAATTTCACATGTAAGGACCTAATAGCTCAAGACTTAACCACCGCTATTTATTTTTTTATGGCGCAATGAAGTCATGATTATATAAAAAATAAGAATAATGCAGTGTTAATGATAAGCGCAGCTTATAGAAGTTGCGCAGAACGCGGTATCATCTCGGAAGGGTCATTCGCACATATTACAACAGGCGGCATATCTTTTTCTTCACTGGTTCTGGGGGCTCCAATGCTGCCAGGATTGCCTCATCAAATACGTTCTTTAGGCCTTTCTGAAATTATACCATAAAATACAGAATAATATTATTTCATATAAATTTGTAAACAAGAATATAGATTATAAAATACCTGAGTTAGAGCTGAACATTCCACGTACTTAACGGCCTTCAACTCCTTCGCTAATTTTTCTCCCTGCTCCAGGGACACTGGCTTTTGTTTGATCTTTGCCAACTTCTCCATTGTTCCGGGATCATCTCTTAAGTCTATTTGTGTGCCCACCAGCAAGAAGGGTGTCTTTTGTTGATGATGAGTAATTTCAGGCACCCACTGTAATATATCATATACAATATAATGGTGAAGTTTCAATTAAATAAATTCTGTTAATATGATAATTCATATTAATAGAATTTACACTTACCTTTTCCTTGACATTTTCAAAAGAACTGGGACTGACCACACTGAAGCATACAAGGAAAACATCTGTTTGCGGGTAACTTAGAGGTCTCAGTCTATCGTAATCCTCCTGACCTGATAACAATTAAATATTCTTCAATATTGACAACAATATATTACCAATAAAATAATAAAATTTAAGTCAACATCAATATCAACAACATAATAATATTCAAACACACCTGCAGTATCAAAAAGCCCCAGAGTGTATGGTTCACCACCTATCATGACAGTCACTGCATAGTTGTCAAACACAGTTGGCACATACTCGGAGGGAAACTTGTTAGTTGTGTAGCTTATCAGCAAGCATGTTTTACCCACGGCACCATCTCCAACCACAACACATTTTATGGTCTGCATCTTGGAGGATCCCTTTTCTTATTTTTCTAACAAACAATTTATTGGTTCTGCTCTACGTCGCCACAAAGTTTCTTGGTCATAGCACTACACAGCCTCAGTTATCTAAGGGAAGAAAAAATAGTAATTAAATTTTTACCTATAAGTTACATTGTAGAAAATCAACATTGTAATATATTGCAGAACATAAGAATTAAAAGTAATTGTAATGGATCTAGCATGCAAAATACAACTCACTATTACCATTATATTATTTTAGTTGAATAAACATAGTTACTTATTCTTTTGATTTAAACTAAATTATAAGTAATAATAATAATACATATGAAAAAATCCTTGTAAATATCTGATTTATTTATTTGTTTATGTTTTCTGATTAATACTGGACTACAGAGAGCCTTTTGTATCTCTTTAGTCTTTTGTAATGTGTATATTATATATATTTTATAATGTAATGTCCTGTAATGTTATTTATAGAGACCTTTGCAAAAAGCTTTGCATTAATTCTTAATTAAAAACTTTTGTTACATAATACATGTTAAAAATAATAACAACTTATTAAAACTAACAACAAACAATAACAAGTCTGACCTAGACCTTTATATAGATCTTTATTTGAATTGAAATGTACTTGTAAATTCTATCATTGGTTTTTGTTATTTATATTTCTATTCTATCTTAGAGAGATGTAACAACGTATTTCTTTTTTTATGTTATTCGTGAAAAATTAATAATAAAATTTGAGGGCAATAACTGACAATATTAATGATTTCTAATCTTTAAAGATTATATAAAAAATTAAATTGATTAATAATAACAAAATGTTTATTTATTTTATGTTATATATATATACTATATCCAATCATGGAAATGCCTTGCACACAATAAAATATTGTTAAGAATTCAGATTTGTTACAAAAAACATCGCAAAAGCCATATATATATATATATATATATATATATAGATATTTTTACAAAGAAATAATATATCCAAGATAAATAAAAGGTACATACAATATGTAATGTCCTATCACACGTAAAATATTTCGGTAATAACGATTGGAAACAATATTAGAAATGAATTATCATTCTTTAGATAAGACATTCTCAACAAAAAAAGTTACTCTACTTTTATTCCTGTTAAGGATATTTAGTATTTGTATGTATGTTAGATTTAATATTGATAAACACACAACAAAGTATAAAATAAAGCAACAAAAAACTCGCCCAGCATATTATAAACGCTAAGATAATAGAATCGTAGTGAGTGCTACATGGCAGAGGTACAAGTAAAAGAGGACGATGACCCTATTATATGTCATGTAAATAGATCAATGTGGATTATTTACGATTTCTAGTGTATTATAATGTAAACAAGTACTTAAGAAGCAACAATAATGCCTTTAGACTATTCAGACAGATTCAAGAAACGAATAAGCGGCATGCCTTCTTATTAACCACTTTTGAACTATGCATTATGTATAAGATATTCATTCGTTAAAAACCGTTTTCATGACAATATTCAATATTGTTTTGACTCAGAAATATCTTGGATAGATATTATATGGCACATTATTTACCAAATCGCCAGCAACGGTAATCTAGATCACTCGGAATTATTTTTTACATAATCACGTCACAATACAATTTGACGTCCATTTTGTGTCGGATCTGAACAGCCCAAAAGTGGAAGTAAGAATTTACTAAGTATTTTATCTATATTAGTGTAATTTACTTACGTTTAATCACAGTAAAACTAAAAAAAATAAAAAAGTTAACTTAAATACCCGTATATCCAGGTAGAATTTACAAATTGCAAGAGACGGGTTGGGTTCTTGACGGTGACGCCATTGATTGAGTCACAGATATGAAACTTTTTTGCACAGACAACTTTAAATCTATGATTTGTTTAAATACACTATTAATTTTACTGGTAAAACAGAATTAATGAAAATTATACTGAATGGATTTTATTTTAATTAATAAATCGTCATATGATATTATATTTGATTATCCTCTAATCTAAAATAAGTATTAACGATATTATTTACCAAAACTTATAGTGTGTGTAAAAACTAGAAATTAATTCGTTCTTTTAAAAAAAAACTAAAAAAAAAATTAGATAATATAGATAAGATTAAGATACGTGATTATTAAAAATCTTAAATGCCATTCTTTGTATATTATGTGTAATATAATAATATGTAATAATTGCTTTATAACAATTTTGCTTTTAAGGTGACAACTATAGCAATAATAATTTGATATGTGTAAAGATAAATATTTACATTATAATTCACTAATTTTTCATTTATAATTTTCTGCTGGATTAAATGATATTGTAACCAAACTGGAAATACTTAACTTTCAAACTAGTATTTCAAATATTGATTATTGGCAATGTCAGACAAAACTATAGCAATATTTTAACAAAATTAACATTTCATATATCTCTTATTTTTACAACTACGGAGTGTTAAAAAAATAAATGGGATCAATAAAAAAAAATAAAATAAAAAAATATATATTATCTACTACATTATCTAATACATGATTTAGGATTTAAATAGAACATATGTTTGGGATAATAAAATAAAAGTTTTCTAACTCTCATCTCACAGGTTGAAATTCAAAAACTATTTTATTGAGTCTGTATAATATGAATATAAGCTACATTAAATTTAGAATTAATAAAGTCAATTTCAATAAGAAAAAAGAAGAATCTCTATTTAAATTTAGAATAACAAAATATTGTACTAACGTACAAAAATAATTAATAGTTGACGAAATTTTCATTACACCTTTATTAATAAAAATTACTCTGAAACATTTACCGGCTTATTTCAAGATTTTAATTTTCGTATCAGATTCCTAAAATGTTGCTTCTAGGAGATGATTTCCCAAACTTTACAGCCAATTCTACTACAGGAGAAATAAATTTTCATGATTGGCTTGGCGGATCGTAAGCAATTTATATATCTATAAAGTTAAAATATTTTATAACTCCGTGGACATGTCCACAAAGTAACAGCTGCTAATAACTGACAAAAAAAAAATGAGATACAGTAATTAAATGAATTTGTTTACATTATTTTATTTATAAAAATCACCTGTCATAAATTCGGCATTGGTAGATGATATTATAACTTTATTTCAGTTGGGGTATCCTGTTCTCTCACCCATCAGACTTCACTCCAGTTTGCACCACCGAACTAGCAAAAGTAATAAATTTGCTGCCTGAGTTTGAAAAACGTAATATCAAAGTTGTTGGATTATCCTGTGATTCAGTGTCCTCTCATATAGAGTGGTGTAAAGATATAAAAAGCTATGCAGGTGCGTCACTATTTAATGTCTAACTGATATTCAGATATAATTCTTTTAAAAGGAAATAATGTTATAGTGATTAGACTCTGACTCTTGAGACAAAAAATGGGGTTTGATTATCCAGGAACAAATTGTTGGTGTAACCCATGATTTTTAAAAGTTTTATTATTTTAACCTAGACGGGACTGGAATTTTAGTCTTTTGTGGAAGTTATTTTTATTAAAAATATACTGCCGGAGAACAATTTTGTTTTTAACAGTATTGTTAAAGTTAGTTAAACAGCTAATGCTAAAAAATAAACAAAGTAAATGAAACAAAGATTTTAACACATTTAGTAAATTATTTAAGCACATTCTTTGAGTTGTTATAATAGATGTATCAGGTAATATTTGTTTTTAAGTTTACAGTTAACTAGTGGAGAATAAATTTTTAATTGATGTATATAGATAATTATCTATATGAATAAAAATTTTCAAATATTTTTCATTATTAAAAAAATAAGCTAGGCAAAAATATTAAATGTCTATGAATTTGATTACAGGATGCAATGAAGATGAGAAATTTCCATACCCTATCATAGAAGACAAGGATAGGAACCTTGCTAAGAGCTTGGGCATGATAGATAAAGATGAAGTAGACCCTCGTGGCATGCCACTTACGGCTAGGGCTGTGTTTGTGGTTGATCCTAACAAAAAGTTCCGGCTGTCTCTTTTATATCCAGCCACAACTGGGAGAAATTTTGAGTAAGTGATGAAAGATGTACCAATACTTGGGGAGATAGTTACATAACAGTCTTTTGTTTTACCGTCTACTTGCATTTGAATAAACAAACCTTTTACTTAATACATCAGTTTGTTTCAAATCACTTGTAATATTAATAGTTGTTTCTTAATTGTATTTGAATTAATTCTTGTTGAATTGTAGTTGAAAAATAGTAGACAACTATAAATAGTTTTAATAACTGGAACTATGTTTGTATTATTCTGTTAAAATGAGGGAATATACTGGAGTAAAAAGAACCATTCACACACATAAGGGCCTGAACAAAATAATAGTTATTTCAAAATGATGTTATGTTGGTGTATAATGAAGAAATAATTTCTTTACCAAATATATTTAACAAACAGATTATGCATTAAAACACAGAAACTATCTTTATATTATCTATTTTGCAGTGAGATTCTCCGTGTCATAGATTCACTGCAGCTCACTGACAAAGCCAAAGTAGCAACTCCAGTTAATTGGAAGGTGAGTATACCAAATATTTATTTTTATATAACACAAGCAGTTAGTTTAGTTAGTTAGTTTGGTACAAGGTATATATATATATATAGGTTTTGATTCTATTGCAAAACACATTTTCACCAATTTACTCTGGTTTCCCTCAGGTAGATTTTTTAAGAGTATTAACACTAAAACTACCAAGTACCGGTCAAATTGACCGTTCTTAAACTTTTGTAAAACTTACACATTTTTAATCATTATAATATCGTTATCAAACTACATGACAATTGTTAGAATATGCATATAATATTTTCTTCACTCTTTACGTTTAGTTATTTCCATTATTACCTGCGTTATATAATAAAATAACTTTTAATTACCGGTCAATTTGACGGCGTGCGGTAGGAACAGGTATACAAGAATTGTCGGTAGGTTTAGTGTTAAGAAAAAAAACATTTGGCAGGTGCATAATTCTTTAAAATTGGTTCAGTTTATCAAGTCTACATACAAACTCACAAATAAGCGAAAATTTCGTTTTTATAATATTAGTATAGATTTTAATTGTAATTTTTGAAACTACTTTTTCTATTGCTTCATTAACTCTACAGTTTCCATATAATAAATGATGGAATAGAATCAAAAATATTTTGGTCCCAAAGTTGTCTTAAATTCGGTATATATCTGTATAATAACACATGTATAATAAACAATCGAATCGAATTATACATAACCAAAGGATTGGGTGATGTTACTTTGACAAGTGGTAACTTGGATCAAGATCATTAATTTCCCTATTCATCTATCAAGTAATCATCAAAGGTTGGGGACTGAAGTCTATATATATATTTTATAATATCAAAATTACACTTGCAATTTATAATTGAATGCATATTATTGATCTTGCACTCCAGAACAATAGGCCTGATATAAAAATATTTTAGAGAATCACATATGTTGTATGTATTTTAAATTTTACTAGATTTTACAGAAAACCTTAACGTTATCAGTTAATGAAATAAACTTAATGAAATAGTTGTATAAAATTATGCAACCGGCCATTTTAACTGAAACACCCATCACAGCGTGTGACGTCACGCCTCAATACACAACGTCGTGCAGTTATATTGATGTGTGATGTTGCTTGATCTTTGATATTAATTAATTGATTTACTGCGTATTTGTGGTTTTGTGATTAAATTGGAAGATCCAAGTATCAGGTTTTCTTAACACTAAACCTACCAAGTACCGGTCAAATTGACCGTTCTTAAACTTTTGTAAAACTTACACATTTTTAAACATTATAATATCATTAACAAAATACATAACAATTCTTAGAATACGCATATAATATTTTCATCACTCTTTACTTTTAGTTTTTTCCATTATTACCTGCGTTATATAATAAAATAACTTTTAATTACCGGTCAATTTGACCGCGTGCGGTAGGAACAGGTACACAAGAATTGTCGGTAGGTTTAGTGTTAAGTCAAACAACTCTAAAATACAATGAGTATAATACAATATAAAAAGGTATTTTAAAATTTAAAAAGACATTTTTTTCCTTATGACAGGAACTAGATATCTATGTATTTATGACTTCCAATCATGTTATTCAGGTACATGTTAGCTTTAAATGTAGCTATAATCTCTTATGTACACATTTAAATCTATATTATTGATGAAACAAAGGTATCTGTCATTATAGAGGCATAACAGCTTATTGGCTGACAGTGTTGCCAGTAACTTTAGGATGTTTACCCTCATCTAACGGTGAAGAATTATATATGAAAATAAAATTAACATTATAACCCCTATCATTCAAGTGGCTTTGATATTAATTACCTAAATATAAACAAAGTTATATGTATATATATATTTATATGACTCCAGAATATTAGAATTCATAGTCACGCATGAAAGCTACAAATTTTTAAAGTTTATAACTGTTCTTTTAATAAATGGTTATAAAATAGCAACATTCATTTATTAATAATTTCTTCGCCATTATTCATAATAATATAATAAGATAGGAAGAGTTCTGCTTTGTATGTATAATGCATCGAATTGAAAATACTAGTATGTTGAAATTTTACGTGTTATTATTGTCTCTTATATAATGTATGTGTTGTGTATTGTATTATCATTTACCTCCATTAGATAATGTATTATCATTAATTTATGTATATATATATATATATATATATATATATATATATATATATATATATATATATATATATATTTTTTTTTTATTTTTTTTTTCGAAAAGATTGGAAGTAATATGGGCGGCAGGAGTCGAACCTCTCGAAAAAGTCCCCAGCCTTGCTTTCTGAGCTACCGTGTCGCGAAATTTAAATAAGCTTTATAAATAATAGACCCAGGCCGGAATAGGATTGTTTTGAAATGTCTTCCATTTTGGGATTATCTAATGCAGAAATAATTTAAAAAATCGGTCCAAAACATTTGAAGTAATTCGCGAACACATAAGATAATTAAGAACCTCTTGCATTTTGCTCTATGGTAGAATCTAAACTTTTGCAATAAAAAATTTCATAAGTCACTGTTAAAAAAGAGACAAGAATAATAATATGTGATGCCTTAAAGAATTTATGTAAACATAAATAATAATATTAATAAATTTACTTATTTTTATAAACATTATTTGAGGCTTCTATTTTTTTTAGAATATATATATGTGTCATGATGTTTATTCGCACCAATCTTTGTAACAACAGTGACAATGAAATTTTGTAAATATCTATTGTTTGGTCCAACTTAAAAGATGAGATAGATTTTATTTAATTACTCTTTTAAAAAATTTATTGCGAATTTGAGGTTTTCTATAACTAAATGGTTTAATTTACTTTAAATTCTATACGATACATCTCCAATAGATGGCGGTGTAAACAAAACAATTTTAATTGATGTAAAATAGTTTATGAAGTCGCTGTATATATATATATAAGTAATAGTTAATTAAATATAATTTATATATTTGTTATAGATGGGTGAGGACTGTATGGTATTGCCTACAGTGCCACAGGACCAACTTGATAAAGTGTTTCCAAGTGGCGTGACGGTGGTGCCGCTGCCGTCAGGTAAGAACTATCTGAGGAAAACCAAGTGCCCGAAGATGTGATCACTGAAATGTTTTTTTTTTGTTTTTTTCCTAAACTTGTGATATATATGGGAGGATAGTACTTTTATTTTTGTTATTCTTTCAATAAATGATTTAAAGACAATTCTGAGGATTTTTTTTTATATATATATTTTTTTTTATTCTAATAATTTTTAATATATTTTAATGGTTAGTCTAATAGTATAACGACTACAATATTTTTTGTTATTATTTACCAAAATGGTACTAAATAATTTAGATCAAAATCTTTAATGAAAGCTTTCAACAAAACATATATTTGTCAAAGCTACCACCAGCTTAAGTAATTCTCCACTAACCTGAGAGGGTTGTCAACAGAAACTCGGCGGGCTTGTCTTATTCCTTTTTTTAAAGCGATACTTAATTTCAATTACGTATATAATACATATTGAATAGCCTAGCAGCGCTTTATACCCAGGGTTAGCACACATATTCCTTAATAAGTTTTTTAAGTTTATCTTAAACCTGAACGTTTACTGTGAGCTTGTTGAAAATGTGTACATTGTCCCGTAAAAGAATTACTCACTCTTTGGAATCGAGTCATATGTTTTGTCTGTGTTTGTCGTGTCTTAAGTGCTGCAGCTCTATTTTTTATCTTCGAAATCGATGTATTTTTGCATGTCTCTGGCGTCATAGCTCCCAAACGGATGAACCAATCTGTGCGTTTTTTATTGTAAGGTTTTTAGTTTTAGATAGTCAGAAGCAATCATGTAATAATAAATAATATTTATCTAAAACTGTCCTATCAAAGACATCATTATATTAAAAATAATGTTTTAGAGGGTGTATATTGAATAAGGCTTCAATACCATTCCTTCTTTATCAATTAAAAGTAAATCAGCTTGTTTAAATGATAATTGGAACAAAATTATACATATTGGTAAACAAAAAACTTGTAATTCATGACTAATATTAAAAAAAAAACAAATTATACCCGCCTACGTTATACCATTAATAACCCAAATAAAACTTGTTTACGTTTAAACACAGCTTCATCACTTTAGTCAATAGTCAGAGCTTCGGCCGATACCTTTCGTCTTTCGTCTTTCGTCACACGTCGTAGTAAGTCTAAACAATAAAATTGTTGTAATAAATGAGTGTAGCGCCGCGAGCGCATTGTTATGAAAGGATTATAGTAATCTGTCTAAGGATTGGTACACGGCCGAGAAGCGCGTGGTGCAGGCTGCGAGTGCGGGTGCGGGTAACAGTGAAAGCCTTCGCTTTCATCGTGGTGGGGCGCGGCTGCAGAGCTGGGCGCAACAAAAGTGAAGGTGTGCGGAGGTAGCTGCAAATCGGCAAGTCGGCTAGTCGCTATCGTGACGTTCGGTCGTGTCGCGATCGTCCCGGTCCCGTGATGTACAGGTGGTGGCTGGTGGTGGCGCTCGCAGCGGGCGCGGCGGCGGCGGGAACGCGCTTGCCGCGTACTTCGCAACCCGCTCCCACTCCCGCGCAAACGTCTTCCCGTCTTCCCCAGAGAAATTTCACTATATCTTCCCGATCGTCCGTTCGGAACAGGTAAGTAAACATTGTGTTACCCAATTCCTTTTTTCCAAACGATATTTTGAAGTGAAACCACAAATTCTTGTTAATATTTACACACCGTTATTAAGATTACCTCACTATGAACTCGGTTTAAACTTTGTCGTTGTTATTTTATATCAGAGACATAAATATTTTAGTCAGTTTAGTTTGAAAGTTGTGCAAAATTTATTCATATTATCTATAAGGAACATAATATTATGAATCATATTTTACGAATATCAGAATAAGATAAAAATGCTTCTCGCTAACATAAATACATTTGCCAAAGAAATATTAATGTTAATGGCTTAAATAAATTGGTATCATGATCGTAATAAAGGTAGGCCGTGGTATGAACCATTCACTTTATAATTATTTTTTATATGTAACCTTTTTCTCCCTACGTTATTAATTGTTCATGGTAGAAATGTTAACAAATGTATATTTATAATGTTTTTAGATCGGAATTATATTTATTGATCTATAAACAATGTACAAAAAACATAATATATATATTTTTTGTATTTTTAGTTGATTATAATATCGTTAGTCACTATCATACGACCTTAAAAACGAAAAAAACACTAAACGAGATCACATACAATAAATCTCGCAGTTTTAAAAGAACTTTTTCATTTATTAGTAAATACCCAGTCATGGACTTCATTGATAGAAATTCAAATGTTTAGTTTGAGTGTATTATACAATATAAACATAATTATAATTTTTTAAAAAATTTGTTTTGTTTAAATTGTTTTTTACTCTTTATAACTTAAAAATAAATACCGTCCCTTTTGGGGCGTTTATTTTGCATATAAATGTTAGAATTTATGTTCTTTTTGTAGTTTACAAGGGGTCGATAAAGGTATCTTCGAGTCTTGGGATAACAAGTTTAAAACCATTGCCCTCTTTTGATTTCAAGTTGATAAAAAAGTAACATTTCAGAAAGGATAAATATAACTGAAAAAATATATTTATATTTGTAATACAACGTATTCTTTTATTAAGTGTAGGTACTTGTATGCTTTTGTGTATAAACTCGTCAAGTACAACAACTACTACATTTCTGTTAAAGCAGTCCGAACTTGCTCCACTATCGTAAAATTACAAAAATCGAATATTCATATAACTTTATTAAGAACTTATTAGCGCGATGGGGTCAATGAAACTTTTTATTTAATTTTATTTGATGAGTCAATACAAGTTCAGTAGATGTAAACATGACAGCGTCCTCCGATTTATTCTAAATTCAAATGTATTTTTGTTTTCCAATACTATAATACTACAACAGGCAAAGTTCTATTTTTTTCATAACGTAAAGCAACGTCCGAATTATTCCTTTTTGGAATTCCAAGTTTGAATTTATTTTATAATACGACTAAGTTTTATTCTTTCCATCACAAGATAAAGCATCGTCTAAATTATACCTTTTAGAAACACCAAATTTAAAATTATTACAAAAATATAAATTAACAAATATAATATTTTTATTTATACTTTTAAAAGCTGTTTATAAAATTTACATAAATCCATAAAACGGTTTTGTTTTAACTGTAAGGTAATAAAGACAAATATAGTGACAAACAAAATTTAAGTTAAAAATAATAATAATAATGCATATTACACATACATAATTTGCTCGAAAATAAAAAATATATCCGAATTTATTCATTATATTAAGAGTTTATTTCTGAAGACAAAAGGGTCTGTTATTTTACTACATTTTTGTACAGTATCGTTGATTTTATTTTTTATTAGATACCATCAGAACTTATTTGCCGTGTACCTGCTCGTGAATTTGGGGATTTAAGTAATACGATTGTTTATAGCGTGGACTAATATTTAATTAAGGTTTACCTTCCCTTGCTTACCTCAGGTCAAAAACTTTTTACCAGGCCGCTTTATGAGACCCATTAAACCCAGGTTCGGTCTTTATTGAAAAATACATTTATTTCATATAATTCACATTTCTTGACCCAGTAATTAGCATAAACATAAATTTAAGTAAACATCTCCAACCCTTACCTCCTAAAGAACAAGTTTACTATTACTATACGACTGCATATAAGCTTAGGTATATGCATGTAAATGATAAATATAGGGAAGAATAATTATAAAACTTTGAAAATTCCTAGCAATTCTGACAATTAATATTGCATGTTGGGTGAACTGACGATTTCCTATCCGCATACCGCGTGCATCTCTCCGCTTTCCATTCACGTACACTGATAAATTCTTTTGTATGTGTATTATAAAAACTATAATTAAGAATCATAATATATATTATAATATTATTATAATAAAAAGAGCATTCATTTCCTTGTTACGATCGTTTGTTATACGAAATAAAAAAATGTTAGTGACTAGATAGATTTATAGATTTGATTTTATTTGATAGTAGTAACACAAATTTCAAATTTGATTAATTGTTCACCGGATATAAAAAAAAATATATAAAAATTATATTATATATGGCATTATTTTGTTAAACTATATTATCTTATAAATAAATAATACTCTTAAGTTAATAAATGTGGATTTATTTTTTTATTATTTCTGCTAATATTCGAATGGTTTGTATGAATGTGTGTGATGACAGTTAAAGCAGCGCTGACATGACAGGAGTTTTAAAAAAACAACTCCCGACCTCTACTATAATGGGTTAAGGGTAGGCTAATGATTATTAATACCTCGTTTAAATAATTTAATATTTATACGTTACGTTATAGGTTTTAAATAACAGAAAGACAACAGATGTTATAGTAGTTCCATGTCTCGACTTGATATAGTACCTATAGAAAAATGAGATCAAGGTCGTTCGTTATTGTTCTGAACTACAAATGCTAAATACTACTAATAAATGCTACCTATCGGTCAGTACATTCGGTTCTCTGACCTTAGTATACCACTACGAGATGTGCCTTCTTAGTTGGTAGTCTGTGTAAATTAGAGGTTGTTTTGAACTTATTATTTCAATGAACCCAATGAAGGACACAAAAGGAATGTGTGATAAAAAATGTCTTAGACGTTGCATATTTTGCATCTTAGATTAATTGGCAATTCACATTATTCAAGCGCCCTTTTCAAATCTTGGCATCCCTCTCGCACTCGTTATTAAAATCATATGTGATTGCTGTGTTCTGTACCGCCGAAATGTCAATGTCGACCTACGCTCTGGTACAGGAAGAGAAGCAGAGCGTATTAACACGATGCCGCTTCGTCTGGGTACTTGTCTTGACATACGTATATGTAACAAGGACGCTGCGCCGCGCGAGACAAGGATAGCTATTGGTAATTGTTTATGCTTTATCGAATATTATTTTAATGGCCGTTAGTAATTGCCATTGCTATTTAAAGTTCAAAATAATATATACTTAATCGCAAAATTGATATTAAATAGGTTTTATATAATTTGCGTCTGTGATTATTACAGCACAGATAAGGTACCAGTACAGAGCTTGCACTTAATTCATGACTGCGGGTTGACTTGAAGCAATACTACATGAAGTTTGCGCAATTTAACCCGATTGCAGGCGGAAGCTTGGCTATGTTAATATATACCTGAATGCAGTTGTTTTCCATTGAAACGTAACGCTCTATAGCCAGGTTAAATAGGAATGGGATCGCTTGCGACATCATTGACAAGGTGAAAGGAATAATTTATATGTTAGCAACAATTGATAGGACAACCTACGAATAAAAAAAACAAAAACTCTTTGAAGACATGTGAATATTTCAGATTTACGTTCACTGTGGAAGAGCATTTTTAAACTGATTTTAATTGATAATTGTGAACAATGATGGAAAGGAATGATTTGAATAGTCAGTAATTGAGTACATTCCACTCATAAATATCTTGATAGACATCTTTTTAACCAGACAATTCTTTGCTTTCCATAACTGCTATTGTTTTAGCTGTAAGATAGTTTGGGTTAATGACGTGATGACTTTCTATTGGTCTTAAATTGTTGATAGTTTTATCTCAGTTACAGAACAATCCAAAATAAATTATTAATATTATTTTACAATAAATACATTTACAAAATATTTATATTTGAAAAAGTAAACGTGAAATACGATAACACTGTAAAATTTCGTCAGGAATACATATTGATATCTACTTAATTCATATTTCTAATTTTAAATACTCTTAGTTACGAGTCAGCAGTCCACTGTCGAAACGACATCGAATTTAATTTTAAATTGCGTCCGACGAAAGGTGATTTCGACACAGCTAGTGCTCGGAGTAACTTAACCGTGTTTTAAAAACATGTTTATATCATAAACTGTGTTACCAAAATACAAATAACTTTAATATCACACGTATAAAACTTAATACTCTATCATCTAATTTGATGTGTCATTTATAATCTTTAACCGAACTTGAAACCTTGTGAAACAGTATTCATTTTCTATACACGTAACAATAATATATTTGTAGTTCGTTATCTGTGGTCGATAGTCGAGCGCCAAACAAAAAGCTTGACGAGGATTAAATTTCATAACAACGACCTTCAAACATCAGATTATATGAACTTTTACAATCCGAACAGACACTGAATTGTGGCCGGCCGAGCAAATTAAGTTGACATTGTTTGACTAACAAGTTTGTACATATTGATGAGTTCTTTTACTTGTGGTCACGTTCGCGTTCATATCGTTAATAATAAAAATACCGTTTCTTTTTTTAAACAACAACTATCCGTAAAGATTCCGTGGTGTCATCAACCCAATATAAATATATTCAAATTTTATTTAATTGTCGTTACATCTATTTTACTGTTATAATAATGGGGAAAGAAATTTAAATATAGATATTTTTTTATTTATTATCAAACACTTCGACTACTATTTAGTTATTTATAAGTGACAATCTTTTTAGTTGGTTTAGTAACTATATATATTTACTTTACTTACATTATTTTACTTACATTGGTTACAATTGGTCTTTCTGTTATTACCTTACTTACATTGGTTTACTTACTTTAGTTTACTTACATCTGCCGATAATCTCAATGGACAAAATTATCATCGATTTAAGTTAATCTTAAAATATAAATAGAGGAAATATTACACAATTTGTATTAATGTTTTTTTGTTAAAAATAAAAATAAAAAATTCATTCAATGGCTGTTAGTGAAGAGAATAACAGAAGATATGATTGGAGTCCGCAAAAAAAAAATATGGCGAAGAAACATTTCTCCACTGAGATGACGTCTGATAAAAGAAACGAAGAAATGTATATATCGCTCCGATCACAAATAATTGATATTTTTTTCTTTGGGGTGTATTAATATGTTATTATTCAATTAAAAATCTGGACTTGTTTGATAGATTATATAACATTTATATGTAATTTTTTATTGTATGGTAAAATCAGTATCTTTATGCGATATTGGGAAAGTGTTAACAGCTTTTACGACTATACTGTCATGTAAGAGCACTTTCGCAGTAAGAGAGGTTTAGAATTTTTAAATGTTACTAAAACATGGCCTACTGTAACTGATAATATTACATAGTAACTCTAAACGAATAACTCGCCCTTGACCTGACAAAGTTCTGTTCTTCACGTTTTGAACACAATTATGTCTCTATTATATAAAAAATTTCGTAATTCGAAGTAAAAATAATGTTTTATTCATAAAATAGTTTATATTGACTTCATTAAAAAATACAGTTGTATATAAATAATATATATAAGAGTACTGATTTGTAACTTCAATTATCTCAATTGGTAATGATCGATCTAACAACAACATCCAAAACCCGAGACCAGGAAAAGATATCTATTTTCAATTTTGAAACGCCAGTGCACAGCTACTCACTCAAACCAGCTCCACGTCCGTTATTTAAGTATTTAAATTAGATTACCCATATTAAATCAATCTGTCAGTGTGAAATACAATCTGAACCAGATCGACTTCGAAGTAAATAATATTCATATATCACAAACTGTAGTCCTAATTAGATTTTAAATAATATTGACCATATCTGTAATACAATTTATAAATCGAAGTAGATTAGTATATAAATTAAAACAATTTATCACCTGAATAATGTGCCCTTGAGGTTGCACTTGTGTTAGACAACATTCACACACACACACACACACAAAGTGCTATATGTATATATATAATTACGATTGTGTCCGGTTCTACTTTATAATTAGGTCGTACAAATGTTAACTTATAATATAAATTAATATATTATATTTACTAACAATATTTACTAACCTATTTGAAAAATATTAAAAAAATATGTTTGTTCTTAGTTTACTTTCGCGATATACTATTAAAAGTACTTAACATATATAAAATTATATTTCAATAGATTAATCAGGATATTATGATTTATGGAAATATTGTTATTACGAATATTATTGACATTTAAATTCGTTTAATATTTCAATAGATAAAAAAATTGAAACTTGTCAGCTGCTGCCAGCGACTTTATCTGCTATTTCATGAACTATTTTACATCAATTACATCGTTAACACCGCCATCTATTGGAAACTTATAGAACTTAGAAGTGAATTAAACCTTTTATGTACAAAAATAAATAATTCGTAATAAATACAAATTTAAGATTATTAATTGAGATAAAAACTATAGAAAAACACTATTTTATTGCAATAAGAATATAATAAAAAAAATACAAATATATTTACCCCGTGTTCACTATTGAGGTTATACAGCCTGGTTAGGATTCCGCCAAATAAACATAATATGGTTATATTATGTTTATTTGGCGGAATCCCCATTTTCTCACCTTAAGAGAGGGAGATAGAGGAAGAGGCTCTGCCTCTTAAAGACAGAGAGGAAGCATAACATGTTTCCTTACGCTACGATATGTACATTCTTTCGAAAAAGCGGATATTTTTTTAAATGTATATGGGAAATAAGGTTTTAAAGATAACGGCGACAAAGATTACCTTTACTCACTCTCTTGTAAATCACAGAAAAGATATTCTCTGGGGGAAATTGAACCTATGACCTTTGGGCTCAGCAGGCAAGACCACTAACCACTAGACCCTAAGACTGTCAATGTAAACTCTGTAAATTGTGTAATAAGGGACATATTGTTTACACCAAAAAAAAAAAACTAAATGTGGCTAAACTAAATACGGCCTTAAATTTTTTAAGTCAATAAGGATTTCCGATGTTATGCACAGTTGAGTGCTAAGTACTATTATTAAAACTTAATTACATAATAATATTTACTTACACAAATACGAATACTCACCTATTTATTTATAGAATAATGAGTTTGACCTGTTTGAATAAACTTTTATTATATTATTTTAATTGTAATCTTTCTATTTCAATCTCATAATAGTTTCCAGCGGAAATAATCATAAGAACAAATAATATGTAAAATGTTTTAAAATGATGAATCAATAGTACAAACTCAAGTTTCCGAATATGGGAAGACGCGATGTCTATTTAAAATTAACCTTGGATCAACAAACTAAATGTTGTTTGAGATACTTAAACATTGAATTCGAGTATTTTACTTCAATCAGGTATAATTTATCTATAGAAAAGGTTATTAAAGTTGCACGTCAGTGTCACGGCGGCCATGTTTTTCACTATATTTACAAGTTTTATGATTATCGGTTACGATTACACTTACCGATTTTTTAAAACTTTTTCATTATTTAAATTGAAAAGTTTTAATTGCGTTATGTTGTTTTATTTTAATTAAGTCAGATAAAAATTGTTTTTATTACTGTAAGGTTCGTAAGTTATTGTCTGGTTCAGTTCAAGAAAGACGTTTATTAGCTTTGAATTTGTTGCCATAATCATTTATGTCATAATAATATCGGATTGGGCAAAACGGCGTGCGTTGCTGCGTGAAAGGTATTTTTTGTACCGGCTTTTATTCCTGAATATTTTTATTTATCCGGCCATTACATTATCCAATCTACCAAGCAAACGCATAGTGAAAAATTAGTGAGCTGTTAGCGAGCTTCTGATCGGTAGACACTTGTCGTTATTTGGGGTCAAACAGGCGCACTATTTCGGGTCAAATAGGCACATTATTTGGATTAAAGGAAGATAATGAAATGGACCCATTAATGCTTTTTTTACAAAACACTAAACTGTACCTATAACAAATTTTCCAAACATTTGAATTGTTCTGTAATAATAGGTGTCATTAAGTCTCTATTATATTAATATTTCGAAAATAATATCGATTTGTCATATTTCTGTGTACACAATATTAAGTTTATCGAACAATAGAATATTTCGATGGAATGACAACCGTAACAGTCGCTCGACGCGCCGCAGCCAACTTAATTACGCGACCGGATTTTTTTGTCCCGCAAAAAAATAATATTTGCAACACTGCAAGACGGAATACGAACTAAAGTAATAATTTAAAAAATTATTTACACAATCAAGGATATAGTGAATGTTGGGGACATTTTGTTTTACTTTATTAACAAAACTTGCTTTTAACTACAGTTTTTAACTAAAAAATAATTCGTAGGATGTACTTATATTGAAAACAATTTATATTAACCCAATTAATTTTTAATGCGTAATAAATTGTAACATTCGTTTTTATATCACATTCACTTGTGAGCGGATTTAATGAATCATATATTATTAAATAATAAAATATAAGGAAGTTAGGTATCGGATATGAGTTAACCTAATTCTGGATATTGTTGAGTTTCTATCGCCTTGATTTTTTACATTTCAAATGAATTATCTGAAGAATGACATTTAAAAATACGATTTTGTACCTTTTTAATCTATTTATTTATACAATGATTGCAAATTATTAGGATTTATTTAGGGTCGAATGTATCATAAGACGTCCATTTTACTCTTACTTATTGACAAAATACATTTGCTATTAAAGATTGTATTATTGACATTCAATCAAATTTTTCTATCCAAATTTAACCCAAGGACGATTACGATGACTTATTAAAAAAAATGAAACTCCATTACGATCGTATTTATTTTAATTATATAAGTATAAATCAATTTTGTAACTCTATGAGGCTGTCTAATATTATACAAAATTCCATTTAATTATAAATTGCTCCTTTTTTATTATATGAAATTTCCGTTTATAGACGAACCTACTTACAATCTATACATTACATATGTTTAATATTTTTTTATATATTTTTTATACATCTTTTAGACCTCCGCGATTATAGATAAATACTTCTTAAGGGCATAACCGGCCGCCCAAGTAGGAGTATATATATTTTAAATTCGTTTGATTGATTAAATATGATTTGAAACTGGAGCCAGGTAACACGTTTATACCATATACAGTATTGGTTACCAAAGTGAGATAATTTATAAATAAGCTTTAGCTTTACCGAGAAATATTAATTTACACTGTTATAGATATTAACCGCAATAACAGGTGCCTTCATGAAAAATTCATTACGCGCTTACCCTAAATTAGATTGAAATCATTCCATATATATTATATCAATTTATTATAACTAATATCTTCTCTATAACACCTAGTTTTATTTACAATGTTTTTCTTAAGTTAATGTTTAGAATGATTTCCCTGCACGTTCAATAGAAGGTCGCTAAAACTGACGCGTGACCTCGTGACCTTTCGAAATCTCTCGTTCGTGTCTACTAGCATCGTTCCTCAGTACATGCAATACAAATATCAAAATAAAAAAACTATAACATCAATGTTGAAAGAAAGAATTACACCGGCCGATCATAATACGTATAATATAATAAAAAAAAAACATTCCGACACTTATTTTATTTTCCATCTATATAATTACAGAATCAATGAGTGTCTATTTAAATTGGTAACCTATGTTTCAATTCTATAATTACGTCATAATCATAATAATTATTACGTGTGACGTGCGGGACCGAGATGTAACTGAGTCTTGCGTCACTAGTTTGACAACAATAATTTTAAACGTTTTTTATTTGAAGTACTCAAATATATATTATATTATACTCATATACATCTTTACTGTTTGTGTATAAATATAAATACAATCAGTACATTGGACACTTTTTGGTCAATAATCTCAACTTTCAAAGTATATTTGTAAAATATTTTAATTAATTATTTATTTATCAAACTTAAACATTTACTTTTATAATATGTATATATATATATATATATATATATATATATATATATATATATATATATATATATATATATATATAATATTATATATTACAATATACTATAAGTACGTCATATAGAATTTAGAAAAAATAACATTTTCTAGAATCTTTCATAGTTTAAACGTTTGATACAGTTTTATAATAAATCCGATAAAGAATTCACTGAATGGGACCTTGTATTACACTCATTGCATTGGATTTAGATCAATAAAAATAACGTATTAGTGTAAGTAATGTGTTTCAATCCAGTTATTATAAAATGAAATACAAGGTCAGATATGGATGTATCTGGTAATACATATTGAATTATAATATAATAATATTTATAACTGTAAGTGATTACTTAATAACCGTAAGCCGGTTTCGTTTAATCCGTAACCCGTTACTTACATAACACCATGTCTAATTGTATGATAACAAAACCATTGGACCTCGAACAACCTCGTAATCCAATTTTTATTATATTTCTCTTATAATTTTGTCCTGATCATTGACAGCATCGTATTTATAATATTTTCATACTTCTAATCAAGTCTCAATATCATAATTTATTATAATATAATATATTTATAAACGTAAAACTATAAATTTGATTGAGTTTGACAACTTTACGACGATGCATCGAAATTATAATTTTAACATATTTAATTATGAGATTTTTGTTTTAAATGTTTTAGAGTTATTTAATCAAAACTTAAGTTCCTTGTGTAGTATATTTTTTCTAATAAAATATAATGTTGATTTAAATGTATAACAAATTAAAGTTAAAATGTCCCCTAATTATTTGGACCATACAAAAAACAGACAGGCGCATTTGTAAATATCTGTACCTCACCTAATGTGCATTAAAAAAAATCATATATCACTGTTTCATATTATTATCATATTAAAGAAAGAAAGGGAAAATAATTTTAATATCCAAACCAAGTTTGAATACAAATTGCGATATAGTTTATGCAATGAACAATATAATTTTATTACATTATGTATTGAATGACTTGCAGGACTCCATTCATAATACTTATTACAATCAATGAGGCGAAAAGGAAAGTAACATACTTTCATTTGTACAATTACAGATAAGGTTGGATTTACCTCGTTTAATTGTACATATATGTAGATTAGATAAGATTAGATTGGTTTAAAATAACATCTGTTATATATCTGAATCCAATTCATTTGATTCTATTATATACGGTTTATCGACTGTTGAGTTGATTTAATTTAGTACAAATATATTTGTATTTACAATATTTTCATAAGTAATCAAAAATTACACAAGAGGTATAATAAAATATTACGACTACTATTTTGTATATTGCGTTTAAATTACCTAAATGGTCACTCGGACTGTTAAGATCGGGGTCAAAAAGTAAGCTAAAATGAACGAACAATTGACGAAATAATTTTATTACTTTAATCATGTTTTAATTACACCTCTCTAATTGGTTTGTACTTATATTAATTATTTAAATAAACATGATAACTGGTTGGGTGAAACGTGCTCTACATCAGGGATTCCCGAAGTGCTCGATCCCTTGGTAGGAATTATTGTTATACTTTTAATATCCTAAAAAGCGTGCAGCGAAAAAACAAGATATAGGATTTTAAAGTAATTTGGCTATCAGGATCTGAAGTATCAGTTAATTTTGAAAAAGGTATCTGATGGCCAAAATAGTTTGGGAACCCCTGCAATATATATATATAGACAAAGAAAAATACAATAATAAATATAAAAATATATAATACAATATAATAATTAATTAATAAATATAAGTCTCATCTATTCTCGTAATTAAATATTGTAACATGGACAAAAAAATGTATTATTAAGATGTTAAAATTTTATTATATTTTACTAACTATTCGATAATTAGTTACCAGTTACTCATACACGTAATATGTAACTTTTTTGTTATAAATAATACGTAATAAGCCTTCCAGTCAGTTTGTGGATACGCATGAAATAGATAAATGTTTTAACATTGATTCAAGCGGATAACAATATATTTAAAGTGGTAATGGTTTCTCTAGATGAGGCAAGTAATGAGTTCTCTTTATTGTGAGACATAATGAACTTTCTCTTTGCCTTCCGTCCACATGGTGTCCGATTCTGTGAGAATTACTTCAATAGATACTTTAATACACCGAACAAGTTAAACAACTTATCAATAAACAACAATAATAATAATAAATTATAACATTAATGTAGCAAGTAATTGTATACATTTAATTACATATATAGGTCACACGGTACGGCGTTGCAGAATGTTAATACAATTACATAAAACATTTATATATTATTAACGTTATGTTTCAAGATAACAATAGTGTGTAATATGACAAAATATTTTACGAGTTATCGATTTATATTTATAATTTTTTCATGAATAATCCCATATATTATATTACTTTGACTTTGGAAAGTTGGTTATGTTTCTGACAATCAATGGACGGAACCTGTCATAGGAAACAATAACACTAAATCGGAACATGATTTTCACTCTTCAAGTGCGTAGGTACAGCTTTTAGAATTGTTAAATATCATCATCTGTCGGTCAGTTGTAATTTAAAAGCGAGAGATTAGCAGGTATATATATATATATATATATATATATATATATATATATATATAAATAGAAGTTATTTTTTACAAAATAGCTATTAAAAATGTTACACTGTAGGGACATTCCGTATAGATCACGTCTTATTTTTTTATTTGAATAGCAAATCTTATTTTTTTGGTCTATTTTCAAGAAGCCTGATTTGCAATGCGACGTGGTGTTAGGTGTTTTATTTCTTTTTGCGCAATGTTACCATGGGCCATTTGCTATTGCAAACGGTATTTATAATCCTTAATAACGATGCATATTTATGTATTTTACGTAATTCTGCAGTTTCACCCACACTTCCAATTATTATCACTGGTTTTGTGATATGGGAGATCAATTTATCAACAGATACTTTATAACCAAGTAACGCCCTTGCCCTGTCCAGAAGACAAGTGAAGTCACCAGGCTTCTTACTTCATGCTTTTCAGTTTCCAGTCAAATTCTTCTGTATATGTGTTTGTCACTGAACTGGAACGATTTTGCTGATGTTTTGAGTGTGTTAGAAGTTGTAAAATATGTATCTCCTTAGATTAAACTTGATTTGCACATTATCTTATATTTATTATATTTTCTAATAAGAAAATAGGTAATAACCTATTTATAATTATAAATAAAATACTTTTTTCTAACTTATTCATAAAATATATTTAATTATACATATAATATATGTTATATTTTATACATTTGTCCTTGATGGCCGTCACTATTACATCTAGCGTGCCGCGTTATCTAAAGGAAGTTATAAGTGTTTGTTTTGAAAGTTTTTTAAACTGTATTGTATAGATCTATACCATTCACGGCAGTGAACAGTTAAATAGAACTTTCATTCATAAAATATATATACAAACTAAACATTATGTACTCATGTAAAGAAACGGAAGACGTAAAAAAATATATAGGAATATTATAGTTTTTAATAAAATTAAAGATTTTCTTCCTCACACATATTCTAAGATACATTATTCACCTATACTAATATATTTTTTAATAAAGTAACGCGGTGATCCACTCAAAATACGTTAATATTTAAATCATTTATATATTATATTAGGGTTCAAGGTTGTATTGATATCTTAATTTTGTTACTATTTAAATGTTCCATAGAATCATTTTAGCATTATTGATTGCGTAGATTGTGTTTCTAGAATTAACATAAGTATATACCTTAAGTGTCAATCGTCAGCGACGCTCGAGGTTGTTACTATACTTAACTGTAACGAGGTGGTCGACCGTCGTTCTAATCTTTCTATTTTCGGAGCACGCCGTCGCATACAGATCATTAAATTGGAACAAACGAATAAATAATCATGAATGTCGGTAAACGTACACAGATAATCTGTATTTTGATGTCAATCAATCAGCCCGTGCGCCCGGTGTGCCCATTGCGTTTTGTTTATTTATCGCCAACTGGTTATATTGCGCACAAATTTTATTATATTATTGTATTATGTCACTATTTTAAAAGATAGAGATCAAAGTCAAAACTAATGACTTTTATCTTGTCATAAGCGAGTTGCTAAATACTGTCAAATTTATTAAGTATTAAGTACTAACGGTGTGGTCAGTGTGAATAAAACATTGTCGTAATGTGTATAGTACATGTGTTCTGTGAAACACATGACTGTAATACTAAAAAGGTTAAACCTTGACATAACATAAAACACATATTACTTTAATTACATATATATAAAAACTGAACACAATTTATTGTATTCATATTGTTAATTGTAGAAAAAAATCCTGAATATAATAAAAAAAGAATTTGGTGAGAAAAAATATTTTTATTCTATGTTATCTTCAGACATGAAGAGCCTTGGCAGTAAATATTACAATGTAATTAACAGTTATGTTATCGTTCGCTAACTTTAATTTTAATTACAGATTTGTACCTTCCGCCCTTGTTCTGTGAAAAAATGTTAACAATAGATGATTCTGTTATTGTTAATGTTCTTTGAGATAGCGAGGACCGTGGGGTCGCGTACTTTAAAGTATGAAAGGTTAGGATGAGGACATTTAAAATAGGAAAAAAGCACTCTTCGCGGGATTATCGTGTTACATTCCTAACTACAACAAAAACCTAATAAATACTTAAACTTATCCTAAATAAATATTACGTGTAAATACACTTCAATGAATAGTGGACGACATATGATAATATTTAACTTTCACATAGGTGAAATAATAGTAATTAAATATTTAAATAGACATTCTTTTAACATATAAGATTATTCTATTCCTGCTACCTTCATACCATCTTTCGATTACTTAAATAAAAATCTCAAAAGTAAAGTTCTTTGTTTTTCATCTACTCTAACATAACATAGGTTCAAATAAAATTTAAAAAAAAAAGTATAAAATATTTATTAAAAAGTACAACTAAGAGTTAATCTCATTTAAGAAGCAATTTATTTTTTACCTTTTACCGACAATCAAGGCGTGCACTTAAGTATTGCTTTACATACCTTAATGTTATTACGTAATCGACATTTCGGCTTTTCTTTTCGAATAGCTTTAAATTAAACGTTACATGTTATAATATTAAGTTTTAATAAATATCATTTATGTAATACGCTTTAATTAATTTTACGGTTATAATTAGAATTACGTATTCACCAATAATATATGAGATACATAAAAGTACATACAAATGTAATAAACCTTGGGCGAGGTGCGCATGGTGCCTGATTGCCCTGATCTGTTACACTTACTAATCTCTATCAGACACGCACTATCATGATTATACTAATGATGTGTAATATACAAGCAATAATTCGTCATAGACAGGAACAGTAACATATAATTAATCAAATACGTTACTTACGCTGACCGCATTTATTTTCATATTGTAACAGAGGCTCTTTAGACTGAACAACTTTGATTACTTATGCAATGTCCATGTCTGTTTGTATATATAAATACTTATTTGAAATATGATGACAATCAATTAAATTTGGATAATAATACCAGGTCTGAAGAAGATAATTTCTTGTTTATTGTGATCCTGGAAACTTTACAATCTAATATATTACTAATGTTTAATTAGTAATAAATACTACAACCACATTGTAATATCTTAGTACAATAATAAAAGTAATACAATAATAAGTGCAGGTCAAATATAAGTAATATGAGCAAATAGGTACAACAATAATTGTGTTAATTTTGTATTCTGCTTGTCCAAAGATCAAGTTAAGGAACCGGTTTTAAAAAGTGGTTTTCATATTAAATAGGACGTTGAACTTTTTGTATGAGAGTAGTTATTATGTAATATATCTGCTTAATTTGTTTTCACTTCACTAAACGTATATATATATATATATAAAAATAATAGACGTAATTTACATATATTTGTAATAGTGTCCATTGTTATTGTTATTGCGAAACAAGAAAAACTATGTTTCAATGACAATACTTGAATGCGATTAGTTTTGTTTTAAAGCGAGCGGCGAGCACAGTTATACTTATATAATTTATATTTTTTCTTATCTATACATTATCTATAATATCTTTCGTAGTCTACTAATTACTGTTCCTGATCATCACCTGTCAAAGTCAAAAGATTTCTCTACTTCATTAATATTATTAATTATCATATTCACAAAACTGTCAGTCATTATGTACTTCTATAATATAAATTTATTGCTTCTGTCCTTACGTTTGATTATTTTAATCAATATTGTAGTAAACGATCGTCTTATTACTTACGATTGACTTATACTATTCGGTCGAATTGTATTAATTTGTCATTTTTGTCTGTCTCTCTCTGTATGTCTTTCTATAAGTCAAGTACCGTTTGACCGGTTTTGATTAAAATTTGTATATATTAATATATATGCAAATATTAGGGCTTAATATATATATAAGAGAGAGAGAGAGAGATGAATTTCAGAATTGGCTAAAAAATAAACCCATAAATCGCTGGTTAAGTTCGAACTTACTAACCAATATCGAACGAAATGCAAACGGAGCAAGACCCTAAAACTAGTTCAATAAAAATATGAAAAATAAGAAAATTCATTCAAAATTTAGAGTATTCGATAAACATTTATATATAAGGGTATGATGGCTTTTATTCCATATTCACTTTCCGCTATTTCATAAAAGAAAATATATATTAAAGTCTGGTGATCCGAGACGCAATAGGCTAATTATTACAAATTATTCCCTTAAGTAAATATCTTAACTGTGATTATCAGCTACAAAGACATTTTATTAGTTACTTAAAAGAATTATAGTATTGTAAGAATTTTATAAGTAATTTATAATGTTACTGATAAATTTTTATCATATCCTTCGATATGGATATTTATGTTATTGCGTAGTTCCTATGAGATCTATTAGATTCGTTCAATAAATCAAATTAATCATAATAATGTATATACATTATTTATTTATAGTTTAAAAATACATATTTTCGTTACTCTCTTCTTAACAAAATATTAAAATAATTAAATGAAATATAATTCTTTATTACAAATTATTATCTGAAACTTAATATATACGAGCTGTTGCCAGCGACTTTTGCTATTTCATAAACTATTTTATATAATTATTTTTGACATGCAACCTGTTGGACACAGAACTTATAAGTGAATTAAATCACTTATATATAAAAAACTTAAAATTCGTGATAAAAAATTAAAGACTGTCTACATATAAAAGTATCCTATCTTCTAACTTTGACCAAACAATACATACCTACAAAAAATCATTGAAATCGGTTCAGTGGTGGAGATTATTTTAAACGAACATCGTGAGACGGGAATTCTATATATAAATATTATTCGATATACTCATTTTGTTGGTATTAATAAAATAATACACGAGAAAGTTTAACTTATATACTTCTGTTTTTTAATTATTGGCATTACTCTATAACATTATAAATATATAATAATAATAACAGTCTAAATCCGTTAAGAAAAAATTAAAACATTTTAATTTAAAATTAATAGATATGTAAATTGTTCCAAAGTTAATCAAAATCTGACCATAAATCTAATTTTGCTCGAAAAGTAAAAAAAAATAATTGACAAACGTAATACTATTTATTTTACATTCGGTATTTTATTTTGGATGAATAAATTTTAACATAAGTTTTAAATATAAACAACTAAACAAGAACCATGCAGTACTTTCTATTCCAAATATTCAGTATTTTTTTTAATTATGCATTACTCTATTAAACCTCACCTTTACTTATATCAAGGCTACTGAAACAATCGCGAGCGATTTTCTGATTTCAATATCTTATACATTTAATAACTTTGACAAATAATCGACTATTTTTTTTATTAAGTTTTATTGAAATATTATTTTAAAATACTTTTATACTAAAAATATAATTATATGTGTAATATGACAATAAGATATTTAGAGGTGCTGGTAAATATAAGACCTTGCAACGTTGATAAGCGACCCATAAACAACGCTCGCTCTGACCTCCAAGAGAGTTCCGCTCCGGACCACGAAGGTACAACATTACATTATTATTTATTTCTTGCAATAATTTTAGATATGTCCTTTATTTTAAAAACTATAAATAAATAAAAAAATTACACATATTTATTGAATTGTTAAATTCAATCTGTTTATATATATATATATATCTGTCGTTCTCTGTTATGTGATAAAATACTTCTTAGTACAGATGAAAACCTAAGCCTTGTTATGGTTATAAAAAAAACTATATTATAAAGAATAGACATTTCAACCATACTTTTTTTGGCGGTCAATGAGACGCCCAAACAGCTGAGACTACATTGTGTCAGCTTGTTGCAATAGACATTACAGACACGCAACGTAAATGAGAATAATATATAAATATAACTATTTAGTACAATCATATGAGCTCGTATTGATAATGTAAGATGTATTAATATTAAAGACATTTTGTTACCGATTCAAAACAGTTGGTTCATGTACCTATTACGTGGTATCACATAACAAGAACGAGCTGTTCACACGATATGTTCACACGTTGGTTATATTACTTAATTTAAACAATCTTCTTTATTACAAGGTATTAAATAATTAGGCGATTTATTTTGAGGTTACGCGTTTGGTAAAAATATCTATTAAAATAAAAAAAATAAAAAATAAGATATGGATTGCCAGTAACAATTATTAATATGTTACGATAATAAAAGTGAAATAAGTGAATTGAAAATATTATATATATATAAGTTATTGAAAATATTTATGTGCAAAGCATTTCTTATGTAATATGAAGTCATGATGCATAATATATACTTACGCGTAAGTTATGTTACGTCTATCTACTTATCTATAATTGGAACATATTACAAGCTTGCTTGAACATTTACTATTTATTTTTAACTATAAATATGTTTTACTAAGCCTCGTATTCGTATAAAATGGATACCTTACAAACTTTGCTTTAACAAAATATATGCGGTCATTTGTATCTCAGATTATAAATAATCGCGAAAATAAATTAAGTTTATAATATTGAAATAAATACATAAAATAAAAGATGGCTGAGACATTACAGTCTTTGCTCTAAAAAACATATGCTGTCATTTATAAATGATCACAGATAAATAACCGCGAAAATAAAATAAGTTTTTAATATTGATACATATACATGTATGAACAGCTAAATCATATTATGGTATGGTTGATTAACATTCAACGTCAACAAGTAACTCGTTGAACTGTAATTACGACCTCAATAACGTTTCTGACGATTTTAAACATATTAACTCGAAATTATTCACCTTATAATACTATATATATATATATATAAATGTTAATTTTACATAACACCACATAAAGAATTTATAATTCATTATAAATAAATATTTTTCTAGGGATTTATATTCCTTCGATCTTAAGAAAATATTTAAAAAATCACAGATAAAAGATATTTTAGAACGTAATACAAAATATTTATTAATCTGTTTTGTGGAATCCGATTACTTCAATTATATATATAATCTACATTCCTAGCAATAAGTATCCAATAAATACGTAGTTTTAAATTATATGTAATGGTTAAAATTGACTCAAACACCTTCAAGGTCCAAGGAGTCGAGATCATACTAGCAGTAATTATAACTTGACAGCTGTTTCTGTAAATCTTGCAAAATATTATTATATTAAGATTGTCGCAAAATTTTAATAACTATTAGATGTATATATTCAAACACTTGCCACTTGTTTTTTTTTAATCTATTTTTTTTTGACACAATATTTTTAACCTATATTGTAATAAATAAATTAATATATATTGTGATGGAAAGTTCTTAGCAAGGTTACAAGCGGACTGATATAAAGTAAGTGAGGTAAACGACTTGGCAGTGATGGATAATAAACATTAATAGATTGATCTCAGATGCTGACGATATCACCCTATTGTTGGACGCCACTCACCGGATAAATACCGATTTCAAGAGCCTCCACCAAGGCCATTATAATTATGAAATTCTTAGATTTATATAAAATTACTAAAACTAGAAAATGGTAAGACCGTGACGGCTGTTAAAAAAAAAAGCTGGCAACTTTTTTCTGAACTATTTAAACCTTTAACTTTAACTTATACTTTTTTATGCTTAAAAAAATATCTTTTAGTAAAAATAAAATATATTTTATTTCATAATTTTGAAATAAATTATGTAATTAAATACATATTAACATTATGTATATAAATATAATACTAAATGTTCAGTTAAAATCATGTCATAAATATAATATTACGTAGTTCCTTTCCCCGTCACCGCTCGAAATGCCATATTCCGATACTAGCAAGACAGTTCGGAGACCTACCGGGTCAAAAAACTGATTATCTAAACAACATATTAATATTGTTTCTACAGTTACTAAAAGAAATAAAAAATCTAAATAATGGGTTCATTCTTGGACCTAAGTCGTAAACATTAATAACCTGTATTTTGTTTATATTTCTTTATATTGGCGTCTCCAAATAGATGAATACAGTTTTTATTTTACAATAAATTTATAATATAAATTAGCAAGTATAAATACTATATCGTTTACGGTTAATGAACCTTTAGTTTGTATTATACATTTGTATTATAATTTACTTATTTATTACACAAATATAACCGTTAAAACTATTGATTAACATAACGTTATTTATACCGAATTAGTAATATAAATGAGATGCTTATCAATGAAATTGTAAATTTAATACTGGCTAGGTTATGCATTCTACATTCAAATTATTTTGACATATAGCTTGTACGACTATGAGAGACTTATTTAATACTGGCTAGCAGTGTAACTCTTTACCTTCAACATCGAATTCTAAATTCAAATTATTTTGACATAAATCATGTACGACAATGAAAAAAGTATTTAATACTGGGTATCTGTTTGACGTTGCTTTGCATTCAACTTGGAATTCTAAATTCAAATTATTTCAACATATAGCTTGTATGACAATGAAAAAAGTATCTAATACTGGCTACCTGTGTAACATTGTCTTGTATTCAACATCGAATTCTAAATTTAAATTATTTTGACATATTGTTTGTACGATTAAAAAAACGCAACAGCGTTGCCTCAGTTTATCCAAAGCAGTCAACCAAATATCTTTCAAACTTAGTACCTACTTGTGGTGGGTCGGTGTAGGAATTATTTAACACAGCACGTCGAGACCTGCACAGCATATATTATAGCAAAAGTGTATATAAAGGGTTATGAATGATGATTAACTAGCTGAAAACCGTTGAGAATTGTAAATTAAGTAATTTCACTCCTTTTATAAGCTTCAGTTGTTTGTGTCTTGAATTTTTTTACAAATTAAACCTTTACTATTTTTCTCACTCTAATTGTTTTTGAAGGTTGGAATCTTAGTTGGTGTATTTGATTAATCCTTCTGAAAAATAACGATTTGAATTTTAAAATGTTCAAAATATAAAATGTCCTGCTATAGGTATATCCTGTTATTGAGATCTGTAATCTGTTATTTGTTCAAATAACAACGGCTAGTGTAGTAATAATGTATTTTTAGTACAAGTACATTAAAGAGGATATCAAAACCTTGACTGGAAGATGTGTTTATAGTTTGTAAAATTACTGTACGTTTATGATATTGGCAATTGATATCAGTAACCCTTTGAGCATTCACATACTAGAGGCGGCATTGCTTGCATTTGACGTACTTTTGAAATCAACATTGATTTCGTGTTTTGCCTGAAAGGGACGTCACGGTTTAAGCCAAAGCCAAATACCACTTTTATTTATTTATTATAGTATATCGTGCTAAAACCAATCAGTATAGTATAAACGGCCCATCGTTACCTTTTTGCCTGAACATGACGTCACAAAACTTAATGTATGTGAATGCTCTAACAACAATTCCGATTATTGTTGTCAATTGTCCTCTACTAGCATGTAAATTGATCAAATTAATTGTCAATCGTCTGTGAATGTGAATTGCGATATCTTTAATTTATTTAGTTCTTTACATGCTTGAGCAATCAATGCGCTTTAATTAAAAACATGTAAGCGTTTTGAATTTAAATACGTTCCTAATACAGCGTACCACGTTGATTGATTAGATCACTCCACTTCCATTTAAAGTTTCTAATAAATGACGTAAAGGGTCCAAAGGTACACTAATTTGAATATTTTAACATTTTTAAACCAATAATCCAATTGCTAGTTACATTCCCACTATGCACGACTCGTTTAAAAATCCCGTATATAAAAGAAAATTTTAACATATGCTTGCCAAAGTCGTCAACGCATTTCATTTCTGACATATGTATATAATACAACAAAGCGTTACGAAAAGATCGTAAAAAAAATAGTCAAGATCTTATATAAAACTAAAAAGGTTTTACTGACATAAAAAAAAACAAATATCTTAAAAAAAAACAAACTTCACATATAATCTGTATTAACACGTTAACACAGAGCTATAAAAGATTACACTTGGACTAAAAATTTAATAACAAGTTACGGTTATTACGTCCATTAAAATAATATTTGTTATCTGTGATGCGTGTTATTAACATTACGTATGTTTTTTTTAAAGTCCAAAACGAAGCGCGCTTGAGTAACCAATTAAGACACCAAAGAGTTTTACAATCATAAGGTTTTATTAAGTTTTGTTACATATCGCAAATGCAAAGTGGGCTCTCTTTTTGTTTACATAATTTGTACGATATGTAGTTCATTTTTATTGTAATAATATAATTATTATAATAAAAATTTAACTTAATGTTCACATTACATATTATTCATACAAAGTGAAAATAATATATAGATATATATATTTATGCGTTTTTACTGTCAAAGCAAATTATCACGAAATATCTAATAATATTTAAACTAAATATCAATTTATGTTAGTGAATTGTCAATGATATTGACAATTTAATTATATTTATTTAATAAATTATTAGTGGGACCTTAAAGTTTCGACATGTCGCTCTAACAGCTTCAATATATTTGCAAAATAATTAAAATATCTTGATTTAGTTTATATCAGGATAATTTCTGTGTCCCACTTTTCACTAAGCAAGTGTCTTGTGTAAGAGACGCGAGTTCTATTGGTCTATGCTGTGGCACTACGCCTTTCAATACGGTATATACATACATACAATAAATCTATATATATATAACAATTGATATAGATATTAAAACCATTATTAAATTAAATTAAACTTTCTAATAAGTTGTTCGTGTTCGTTATCTATTTGGCTTTTGAAAAACTTTTTATATTGTGAAGCCATTTCATTGAAAAGATTATAGACTGTAATATGCAAATAAAGTTCCTCATCGTTGATATGCCCACTAATGTTGCCCACTAGTATTGGAAAAAAACTTAAAAATAAAACAAAGAATTAGAAACACATTCTAGAAAAATATAGCAATGCCCTTATTATTAGCTTTCGATTGAATCTATAAATTAATATGAAAACTGGAATTACATTATATTTATTTATTATAACATCAACAAATTAAAGATGAGAAGTATGAAGAATGGCAGGAATTGCGCAGACGCAATCGGAATGATGGCGATACAATACAAGACCATGAACCACATACAGATCGTTAGGGGCCATAGCCACAATACAATATCGCCACACTATTCACAGTTTTCGCCACACTCGCCACAAAGCATAATCAATATATAAATTATTAAATATTAAGTAAATTGAAATTAATCGAACTATTATTATTTTTGTTCTAAATAAATTTTTAATTTGTTCCTTTTATGAGCACTACACTATTGAGAAATATTTTGACAAACACATGACGTGTTTAATTTGTATTTATGAACATGAAATATTATATACAGTTAATATGTAAATAAACTTTATATTATACATTTTTTACTATTTATCACGAATAATTAATTGAATATATATACCGAATCCAGTAATAGACATTACCAAATTAAAGCGTAGGAAGAGAATGGCCGATCATGAATAAATTTTGTATTTCTGCATTGAAATAGGTTTAATATTGCAAAACGTACAAATAACTTACACACCACCTGCCGGGTTATTGCTCTAGGACTAATAATTGTATTCGAGAAGAAATGTAACTAAACGAATTGTAGATATAAGTTGCAGTGAGAGGTCCGCTAAATGAAATAACTTTAGGGCGCCCTACTTTACGGCGGCCATAATTTTAAAACAGTTTTGCGTAACCAAGCGCACTGAACCTTCCAGTTATTCACCTCGCACCTAAATGCACTTGCTCTCTTGATATATTTATCTCATAGCAATAAATTTAATGGTTAATCTATAGATACAATGTATTTACTTTAAGATATTTGGTCAGAACCGATACAAGTAGAGGTATTTTACAAGATAAACATATTTTGATTACATTTTACAAACTACTCCATAATTTGCAAATGATTTGCATTCATATATGACATATGTTTTATATATGTTTTTTGTTTCAGGGAACAATACATTTTCAATGTATTTGAGGTTATTGTTAGTACACTGGAAACAAAACTACAAAGGATTGAGAATCTCGACAAGGCAGTGGAACACCTCATGAGAAGAGTAGAAGCGTTGGACTCGCGTGTTAACGACAATATACATAAAACTGACGCTATTATATCTAAATTAGGAAATCTTGATTTTAAACTATTTAGTCGAATTAATCAAGGCGAAGATGAGACCAACACTGAGAGGATAAACAAACAGCACGAGCTCTCCGACGCTAAAATATTAGATAAAAAATTAGAATCGCTAGATCAAAAAGTTTCAGGTATTGATACGAAGTTAGTTGGACTTAAAACACAGATTGATAATAATTTCTTGCCGGTCGATGATATTAACGCGGAAGCGAGCGAAAGAAAACCTATTAATCTAAACGTAATTGAAATCGCAAAGGGCCTGAATACAGAAGTAATCAATGAAATAACAAAGGAAGTTGATCAATTAAGAACGTCGATGTCAACTGTTGATAGAAAATTACAGTTTCACATAAATCTTGTTTCTGAAAATTTGGGTAAAGTGCTATACATGATGGCCGACGTCCACGCCGCTATAGTAGAACCAGAGTCAGCATCTATAAATATTAACAGCTTGTTCAAAAATCGGACAACAACGAGTACTCCATCACCAGCAACAAAAGCTAGTAAGATAGATACTCTCGTGAATAAAATCATTCCTATGATGAGCGTTTCTGAAAAAATGGATGAAGTTTGGGACGTGGTGGTTGGAACGAAGAGTTCTGTTGACGATTTAGTACCAAAATCAGATGAACTGCTAACACAAACCCAGAGACAGGAACGCGCCATAGGTCAGATACACAATGACCTACGTTTGAAGACTAACTTGATCATAGAAAATCTGGACATGGTGGAGAAGCGTCTTAAAAAACAAGAAGATGACGTCGCCACTTTAGCACAGCGCCCGGTTCCTGCAGAACTTCTCTTGGACCCAACAGTAGATAGGTTGCAAGAATACACTCCCACCAGATACAAACTCGACGAACCCTTAACAGATCCCAGCACTTCTACTCCAGCAGTCACAACCCCTGTTCCTTCAGCTAACATCAGGTGATAAAATATTTTTTATTATAGCGAATGTCATTTATATTTGCGACTGTGACAATTGCGAGATGCTTTGCGAATGTATCTATATTTTTATCAAGTGTCCTGTAGCATAATATAAATTAAAATATCCTAGACTAGATACAATGTTATCCTTGATCGGATAACTAAATATTTCGGGCTTACAAATTTGTTACCCGGAAACTCCCGGGATATGTAATGTTAAAGGCAATGGCAGGCAGCAGTGGTCTATAGTGGAGTAAAGTGGTCTAATTGTGATGTCGCCTACAGCCCCACCAATGTGAGTGCAAGCCCTACGAGCGCCACGGTGGCGGAGACTCCGACGAGCATCACCGGCCCCACGAGCCCTCGCCCCACCAGCCGCAAGGGAGGCATTATATTCCCCAGTGTCAAGAACAAACCCTTAATCGCCAACAACACCTTCGCGTCAGAGATCGTCGCCAACTATAAAGACGTTAAAGTGAGTTAAATCACGCTCTTGCTAGCGACTGCGAATAATAATATATATAATAAAATGCTGCGCGTTTCATTTGTTTTTAATATTGCTCGCTTAGAAATAAAACTAATGACATTATTACTAATTACATTTATTGTCTAAAAGTATTTTCATAATATATTAATGTGCTTACTAGATATATATAAGTGTAAACTATTTTCAGTTTGTCTCCGTAATACATACTTGTATACTATTATATCTCCACTATAATTAGGTCCCTCGATTTGGCAATAAGGAACTTAGCGTAATAATCTAAATAAGATATCCATTCACTTAACCACATCCCACGACCGCTAAGTGAAGGTGTAATTAAAAACAATATACATTTATTTCTATAACCACACATTACTAGATTTAATTTCATAATTTTAAAGTAACTTGACGTTACAAAGTCTTAAAGTATATATAGTTTAGCACCGACCAGCAGACTTCTTAAGAAAATATTATCATAAATATATTTAATACTAGCTCTTGCTTGCGACTTCGTCTACTATTTCATCAACTATATTACATCGACAATATGAAATTGTATTAATAACACCGCTATCTATGGGAAACTTACAGAACTTAGAAGTGAATTAAATCGTTTTTTAATTAAATTAAAGACTATTAATACAGATAAAACTTTCCTATCCTTTAAGTCAGACCAAACAGATAGATATCTAGAAAATTTCATTGAAATCGGTTCAGTGGGTTCGGAGATTAGCGCAAACGGACATCGTGACACGGGATTTTTATATAGATACATTAAATTTCTAGAAACTTTCTAATTGTATGAAAATTTCTTTTTATTATTTGGCACGGGCTAAATATAAATCAATATTCAAACTAGTTTTCATTAATGATAGAGAAACATGAGAATTATATTAATTAATAATATTATTTACACATAATTTTATCTGATTAGAGTTGTTTACACAAATAGTAAGTTCATGTAGCGTAATATAATAATTGTAATTACATTGCCGAGATGCAATTTAATATTTTGTTTTTTAATACAAAAACATCACAACTATGTATAATTATGAAATGGTGAGCTGTTCGTTATTAAATGCGATATAACCGGGTGGTAATATTAAAACAATGCCGTAATCATTGGTAATCAACTCGGTGGGAATAGCTGGTTTTTGTGTACAAAGTCGCGGAAAGCGCCAGTATGTATTGTATGAACTAGATACACGTAATAACAACTTTCCTTGTTCAGAACTACCAATAATCTCACTCGTACTTTATAGATACGCGTATTTAGTATAGATGTATAGATATAGTAAATTATTTGGGTTGAAGGTATATAACCATACACACATACGAGTATATCTAGATTTATCTTACACGAAACGTGTTCATATAAAAGTTATATCAATATCTGTTCAGTAATACGCGGTCACCGATCCACATGTTAAACTATCCAAAATTGTCCACAATTAAATATTTAAAGCCAGCGAAGTTTACACATTACTCGATGGTATAACAAGTTACATAACACACATGTAACAATATACTTTAAAACAATAATGTGATCATAATACTGTATTGTCTTCATTTTTATTCTCTTTATACTGTTTTATTGTTTAAAGTTTGTATAAAGTTATTTATTATTTGTACCTTAATACGTTAAAATAGTCTTTTATTTCTTCTACGACATTATGTATTTAAATTTTTCTTTTACTTTCTACAAATAATTTTTAAAGTTCGGTTTGCACAATGATCGAAAAGAAAAATGATCTCTCAAAGCTATAGCCGATGCACTAAATGGATGGCTGTAGTAATATTAATGAGGTATCGTGACAATATATATAATTAGCTTTCAAAAGGTCCGTCTGTCACACAATTATGCAATTAGATAATTATAATATATGAATTGCACAAGATTTTAAAAAGGTATCTATATCGTATAAACGTTTTACTGTCTTGGGGAACAGACGATACGGAAAAGAAAGTTATATTAATATTAACAGTCGTCATTAATACGATCGATCGATTATCGTTTTTGCTCGAAACTCTCATATATATACTATCTGTTTCCAGCGACTTTTTCTGCTGTTCATAAATTATTTAACATAAATTAAAATTTTATGAACACCGCCATCTATTGGAAACTTATACAACTTAGAAGTGGAAATTCTTTATGTATGGATTATTAATCGATATAAGAAGTACCCAAATCAAACAGCAGATGTCTACAAAATTTTGTTTAAATCTGTTCCGGGGTTACAAAAATTTGCGCAAACAAACATCGTGACGCGGGATTTTTATATATAAAAACATGTATAATGTGTTGGAACTTTTTTGATTATTGCGATGTAAACCTAGCGAATATTACCAGCGTTTTCTACGCATGCAGTGTTAATAAAAGGTATAATTTTTAGGGTTATTCTTGTGTGGACCTCCTGAACGCTGGTATGCGGGAGTCTGGTGTATACTACCTCCAGATAAGAGGCACTACGTACTGGTTCTTAAAGGTGTTCTGCGAGCAGAATGTAGCTGACGGCGGATGGACGGTATAATACAATAGATTATAAATAAAATTAGTAATATAAATGAAAACCTCATGTTTAATAAATACTATAGGTGATACATCGTCGCGATGACTTCGGTATTCCGGCGGAGAATTTCAATCGCGACTGGAGCGATTATAAAAACGGCTTCGGCGATCCCAACAAGGAGTTCTGGCTTGGAAACGAGAATATATACATGTTGACTAACAATGACGATTACATGCTAAGAGTTGAACTGGAAGATTTTGATGGCAATAAAAGGTATTACATACACACACACACACACGCACATACATGTGTGTGTTGCTCATACACCATACAACACACACATGTATACTTTTATTTATATTGTAATTTCTATTAACACCCACATGGTAACCAATACATTAAACATTATAGATACGCTCAGTATTCGCATTTCAAAATATATTCCGAAGCCGAATATTACAAGCTGGAAATAGATGGCTACGAGGGCAACGCGGGTGATTCTCTGAACGACCCGTGGTACGGATCTAACAACAGTCCCTTCTCCACTTACAACAGGTAATTAAAGTATAAATATTGTAAATTTAATTGTTATGCACCCATTACATTATCCAATTTACAGCGCTCTAACTCAACTAGCACACTAACATAGCACAATGAAAAAACTGTTAGAGAACTGTTAAACCCCATTTTTGGGGTCAAATAGTGCGCTAGAAATTGTATATTGTATAAAGTCATAATTCATTAGTAATTCCATTTTGTTACCGATTTCACCTAATAAATTCCCAGACGCCCTTTCAATGCAATTAAAGGCCTCTATGACTTATGCAATGCCCCCAGGCTTAAACCAGTTAATGCAACATCTGATATAGAATTGTATAATATATCATTTATCGATTGTCTTAGCGCATTAATACCACATCTTGCCCAACATTTAATACCTATTACTGTCAAAGGATTGCCTTATTAATTAATTTGTTCTCGTATCAATATTAATTGATTCATAGTCAATACTATAAAATAATATGTTAAAAATTCACGGAGTTTCTTATAAGTTCTCATCCTATTCCAACCATTTTGAAGCATTTATAAGCATAGATATCGAAATAAACTACGATTTTTACTTTAATTATAGAAAAATAACCAATAAAATATGTCATTACAGAGACAATGATCGGTCATCGTTGAACTGCGCGTCCATGTTGAAGGGCGGGTGGTGGTGGAAGTCGTGTGGTCGTGGTCTCAATGGTCTTTATCTCCACGATCCCCAGGACCTCACCGCCAGGCAGGGTACGTTTCACATATAGTTTTTCCTGCGACTTCGCTTGCGTTTGGATCGACATTGGTTCCAACTTCATTCGCAAGTTTATTTTATATATAATCCAGAGTAATATATTTAATGTATAATAGTTTTGATTTAATTACCTGGTGTAGGTATACTGTTCATTATCGAAATCGATCTAACGTTGCAGACAAACAGAAAAAAAAAGAAAAAAAAATACGAATCAGTTCATAAGATTGTTTAAAAAACAATTTAAAAAGAAATTTGATGTACAGACGAATCAATATATTTATATAGTAGTAAAGAATATAAGATGATAATAATAGAATAATATAATTAAAAGTAATATAATAATATAATAATAATTTAACATTATATATATATATATATTTATTAACGTTAAGTTATATTTCCAGGTATAGTGTGGTTCCGTTGGCGCGGGTGGGACTACACCCTGAAGCGGGCCTCCATGATGATCAAACCAAAAGGCCTACAACCAAACACATGAACACAACACTCAATAATATAAAACATATTTCATACATTCAATTGTTATGTGGATTCTAAAATCTCCAATCACGTTTATTAGAAATTCTATAATATTAATATATATGTAGTTGTAAGGACAGTTTATATATAGCGGGGGTTGTATATAGAATCTACATAACGACAACGCGGGAGGTATAACAAGAAACAAATCAAGGTCATCTCTGTAAATAATTTCCTTAAAATCATTCATACGGCGGCTCCGTAGTGTATATAAAGGAAACATTCATTCAATGGACCACGGCTTTACCCAATTCATTAATTTATTATTCATTTTTTGTAATATCGATCTTTCTTTCATTATTAGATAGGATTAGATTAAAATTTAATTAAGTTGTAAATAATTATAATGTATTAAATTGATTGTACTCGAATAATTCGAACTATTAGTTGACGTTTTGTTCGATGTGTGTATATTATTATCAAATACAGACTCACTCTCTATAAAATATATGTATTATTTGTACCTGATGTGTGAAATACAATATTGATTGACTTAATTTGATATTACAGGTTAAATGTTTTTTTATTTAGATAAAACTGGAAAAAACTTTTTATGCCCAGTTATCCTATTAAATATTAACTTGTAGCTAAATTCTTTAGTGATCCGTTTTCATTCGTCCAAATATATATGGTTAATATTATTTGTTGCAAGAAGTTATTGTCAATTCAAACGTGCTTTGATCAATTATTAAGTTACTCCCAACCAGGGGAGGATTAGGAGAGGGCAGGCGGAGCTACTAATAGATAAAAAATATCAAAATTTTCGACGGGTCAGCAACTTTTACGTATATGTTATCTGAAAGCAGTGATTTTAAGTTCCCATTTACTATCAAATTTTTGTTTGAATTGATCGAGCATTTCAGTGGCAATACTTTTTTATTGTGTTATTTGTAATTTGTACCCATGAGTTAAAGAGAAATAAAATAAGTAAAAAAAAAAAAACAAAAACCATCTTTCATTTGGAAAATAATGTATCCTCCAGACTTCCAAATCCGGCCCTGCTCCCAACGCAAAAAAATTATGCAGCAATTATAAATTTTTAACATATGTAAATTAGGTATAATCTCATCCAATTTAAAAAATGGCATATATGTTAAAATTTGTATTGTCAATTATTTAAATATATATATATATATATATATATATATATATATATATAATAAAATGTGCAAATCTTACGGACACATTCTAAGCATTACTTCAATTACTTAATATTGCATTTACTTTTCTTTATTCGACCAAAATAAAACTATTATAAAAATGAAACATTATATAAAAAATATAATTATATTTAAAAAAATTATTGATTTCAATTTACAATCTGTTAAAATCCATTTTCATATGTATTATACACAGTGGGAAACATATTTAATATACAAAAATTTTAATTAATTCATTTGTAATCAAATAAAGAAAAAAATTGTATTATCAGATATGGTCTAACAGTCAAGTATCAAAATGGATTTTAAATAACATTAGTATGAAAAGGCATTCCTTATTTAATATAAAAATGTATTTATATTTAATATAAAACTATTTTAACGAATACAATTAACACTAATCTCGAGATATAACGATATTAGGATTATAATATAAGGAAATACCTGTAATGTCATCTATACATATAAATAAAATGCATATTAAAGTATATACGGTACTTACATTAAAAAAATGTAGTCTATCTGTCTGATTGTTATGACTAATACCGACACGACTGGATCGATTTTAAAAGAACTCTCTGGATAGTTGATGTTATAAAAAATATCTTAGGCTACTTTTATTTTAAAAAAACATATTCGAGCGAAGTCGTGTGCACAGCTAGTATGGAATAAAAAAACTTAATCGTGTGTTAAATTTTACATTACGTTAACAATGTACTGGTACTAAAAGTTTCCTCATATTCCTATCTCTATCAAAATATTAATTTATTTATAATAATAATCCGTTAAGAATAGTTTTTATTAAATAATTACATTAAAATATATTTAAAAAAAAATGCTATAATGTACTCTCCTTAATATACTTAACACCAAACCTTACATATTATTAAGCTAGTTATTGCGTGTGTATTTTTATGTTATAAAAAAAGAAACAATAAAAAAAATTGCTCAAATTTAATTCTATCATGAAATGCAAATAATAATATAAAATATAAAACAAATTGATCGATGGCGGGTATTTTAAAATTTATAAATATATATAATAAACATTTTAATGTGGATTTACAACAGATCATTAAAATTACATTACGATATAGTTTTGAATCATTATTAAGTCAAGTATCTGACTTTATAATGATACAAAAATTACATACTTAATTGTGACGTTTGGAATAAGTGACAATATGGCACATTGTATAATAGTGAATTACAAAATACTTCATTGAATCAACTTTATATGTAATTGAGCGAAGAGAGCGGAGCGCTCTACTGGAGACTTTTTTCACATTCTTTGTCACGAATCGGCTCGAAAACTAGTTGACGGAAAATTGTCATTTTGCAATCAAAAAGACACACATTAGGTGATGGTCTTAAAAAAAGTTTTTGAAATATGTCATGTCGTTGAGGAGTAATCGTCAAAAATCTGATATCCCATTGAAGTCAATGGGAAACGATGAGTCATTACACTGGGCTCGCTTCGCTCAATATGTATAACGGCACCCGTGATATCGCGAGCGCAGCGAGTCGAAATTGAGGGTCTGTTGGCACCCCTAGTTAATTAATAAAACTGATGTTACAAGTAATCGGGTATTGTCACTTTTGATATTTTTATAAACATTAAAACAAATTAAAATTATCAAAATATACATTCCTAAAATAAAATATCTTAAACAAAAGTTACGTGTTTTAACCAATAGATGATTTACTCAAGGAATTATTAAAATGTGTATGATTTTTTTAAACTAACCAGTTTAATGAAGCAACAAACAAACATTCAAACACATTATTACATTCAACGTCTAATTGAGATCTATTTAATATAACTCTGCGAATTACATTCAAAATATCGTCACACAAATAAAATAATACCTATTGATAATATTACATTACATTACTTACAACATAATTATACCATTCATATCATTAGGTACATTCTTTTCGATAATATTAATGAAGGCCACTTAAAAGTTCTTAATATTTGGCTACAAATTGACTACAGATCTTAAGCACACGCACCGGGGCCAGATTGCACTTTCAGTCATTACACATACATACATGTTGTGTAATCGTTATTGATAGTAATAGTATGGAGACGGGTATCGCTCAACTGCATAGGGAGGTGCGGGAGCCCGGCTAGTGGAGGGTCTTGGTTCGGTCATATGGGGAGGAGGGTAGTAAGCGCGTGGGGGTGGGTAGTGCGGGTATGGTGCTGGGGGAGGGGGCGGCTGGGAGGGGACAGACGGCGGTGGAAGTGGCGCGGGCGGCGGAGGCGCGCGCGGCTCTACTCTTTGCCCGTTGGAGTACCGTCGGTAGCTATTCACTCCGTTGGAGATAGGGCTGTGTACGGGATCTGCAGTCAGCTCGCTGGACCCAAGACGCTCAGACGAACTCACTGTAGATTAAATGTATCATTAAATAATATTGTTTATGCAACCGATAAATTTGAAATTATACATACATCTATCTTCATTATGCAGTATCTCCTGCAAGGTCTGTAGGAGATCAGGTGAAGATCGACGGATGGGAGATCTAGCCATCGTAGATAATGTTTGTCGCAAAGAGTCCTCCACACTCGATGTTGGCGATGACTGGAAAAAAAATATTTTATTCATAAATCATGTTATACGGGTTGCCGGCTAGTGAAGCTCTGTAGCTATGAACTTTATTAATTACATCGCAATCTACTTCCTTTCCTCAAAAGATAATTTTTAATCAAAACACCTATCGCACAATTTCTAATTTCATTGTTTTATAGACCAACTTTTTGTGTTCTCGCTCAGTCAATAAGCCATAACAACAGTGCATCTTATTTAAACAATCAAATCACTGTTAATATAGCTATGACATACATATATATTGTTAAAATATTATATGTACTGATTTGGACTGGTTAGTATACCCACAAACAGTTGCCAGACAATAAAACATAATATTCTAAATCTATTGTTTATAACATTGTTTTATACAACGCAGTAAAAACGAAATTACATGTCGAACGGGCTTTCGTCAAATATTCATACAAAAGTGTGTATTGCACATGAGAAACAAACGACACATCTTTGTGTAGATTTCTATTACACACATATTGTGTGAGTCGCATCGGTGTTACATTAAAGATTATACAAATGTGAGGCCTTAGTGAATGTTAACACTTGACTTAACAGTCGTGTAAAAAAAGTATACAGAACAATTTTCGAATATTTTGGATAGCATATAATGCAATGGACTAAATAATTCACTATTTTTTAAACTACTATAGAAACAGAGTTGATTAATATTAACTATTATTATTATACCGAGTCTCATAAAATAGACATTTCTAAATTATCAAATTACGTTGTTAAATTCCTTCCAGATAAATTGAATATAATAATCGTGATCACCGATATAAAAAATAGTTTTGCTGTACTTAATTCCAAAGAAATTTATACTTAATTGCCGCACTTCTAACTAAATTATATTAATTATGTCTTAAAATTATTTAAAAAATCTATTACTACCCCTACTCCCAAAAATTTCACAAGAACATAGGAAGTTTTACAAACTACAGACCTATCTCGGTTTTCTCATCCTACTCTAATTTTTTTAAAAAAGGAATAAAATAATGTCCAGTGGATAATTTGGTTTCACATCAGGAAATAAATGCTGTATTTAAGCAAATGGAACAATCTCTAATCTAGACAAGGGCAAAAAATATCTAGTCATTTTCTTGGACCTGGCTAAGGTCTAAGACACTGTCTCTTTCCCTATCCTTTTTCAAAAAATGACGACATATGTATAAGAATTTTCAAGAATTTTTATTGGACAGGTCACAGCAAGTTAGTCAATAATATCTTCGGTTCAGATTCAGTCATAACATCTGGACTTCCCTAAGACGGTATACAGGGACCCGGTCTCTTTTTACTTGATGTCAATGACCGTTGAAATGAAGTTTTAGGTAATTGAAAAAAATCTTATGCAGAGGCTCTGAAACAGGAATCTCTTAGCACTCTATTTAAATAAAACTTATTTCCTTTATTTTTTTAGTATATAATACCTATACAAATAAACCGTACAGCCCAATTTACAATTGTGAAATAAACGCATCTCGACGTGCGTGGCACGTCTTTTTTCAGCGCAAGTGGTTAATAATATTGTCCAAACTTTTATCTCCTTTATTAAATCTTTTATCCAAATATAACATTCAATTACCGAAAAAAGAAACTAAATCTATTTTATAATTATTAATAATACCTCTCCCCCTACCACTTAAGTCGGAAATTACTTTATTGGAGGACGTTCTCTCAAAAAAAAATCTGATTTATGCCTCATTTCCTTCTTTTAATAATAATCTTTCTAATGCAGCGAAAATTGTAAATATTTTTACATTATTATTTCTCATCTCTTAAATCTCCATTATTGTTGGTAATTATAATTCACATTACACAGTTTGGGGTTGTCATGAAATTGATCTTTTACCAGTTTTCTTCTTGAGCTATTTGCTAATTGTAATATATATATTAAATGATTTACCAACAAAGAGATTCCCACCGCAACAGTTTACTTAATATATCTACTGTCAAGTTTTTATAATGTTATTCTGATTTTCCGTCAATTCTTCTATATGCCGCTGATAACGATTTCTTTAAAGAATGTGGCCAAAATTCGTATGTCTGCTTCTCCCCCACCAGGGAGAATTTACAATATACGTTTACTACAATTTAAGAAAAAAAAGAATGGATAATTATTTTGTGAAATTCTATGCCCGCGATCACAATCTTTTTTTGTCTGGATATTTTTTTAGCATACTTGCTCGTCTTTGGGTTCCTTCGAAAGAAGAAGCAGAAGAGTTTTAGAGATTTATCCCCGTCTAGATGTGTCCTCAAATAGTTATTTTATTAATAATAAATTTTCTTTGTGTGAGGAGACACTGGCCTTTTTAGGAATTCCTATATGGTTAACAAAATTTATTTCATATTATTAGCAAGGTTATCCCTTAGCATACTCTGCAGTAACTATTATTCTACTTTTAGACTTTTTTGGAAAGGTCTCTCTCAAGGCTCTGTGTTGAAACTTATTCTTTATAAGTTATATACTGTTGCTTTAGATAGTTTTTGCGATTATCTTCAATACCACGATAAGTTTCTTTTTTATGTATCGGATAAATCATTCGAACAAAATAATTGGGCTGAGCGTAAACAAACCTCTTAACCGTTTGGGAGACCTATTTTTGTGTTTAGTTGTTTCCAGAATGCGACGAGATAATTAGCTAAAAATGTTCTCATGTATGTTTGAGCCGAACGCAGATGTTATAGCGAAAGCAGATTGAAAAAATGTTTAGCCATTCAAAAGTTATCAAGAAAAGAAGAAAGGAGAGGGGCTCAGCTCAACGCCCGCTGCGCACGGTTGGCGGATCCTAGTTTAAAATAGTCTAAAGTTTATTTAAATTCTTGATTATTAAATTATTTAAATAAAGGTTTTTCATTGGCAACATCAGAAAGCACTTTTGTATTCCTAATGTTAATATTTTAATTTAAGATAAAGTTATTCCGAATGATAGCAGTATAATTCATTGGGAGTTCTTCTTGACTCAAAATTGTCTTCAACTTTCTTATATTGCAAAAAAGTGTGAGAAGAATATCAACATTAAGCGTTCCCTTTTGGAGTTTGTTGGGGTTTCCACCCTTATTGCCAAAAACATTTTATAATGCTATCACATTGTTAGTCGTGCAACTTATTTATTTATTTATTTATATATTTTCCACTTTGAATCCATACCAGTGATCACTTGTGTACGTCAAATGGAATTGACAGGAGGGCCTATTTTGATAACGTATGTATTAAAAAAAGCCCTTCTGTAAAGACACTTTCCAACTTAAAATAAGGCTACGAGGGTTCCAAACGCGCCCTGGTCTGAGAAGAAACCACACAACAAACTCAGCCGGGTTTTTTTTTTATTATTGTGATCACTGTTTCACAAACGTCAATATATTTAGTGAGCAATGTACGAACGACTAGAACCATCGCAATCAAATCGATAAGCCGTAATAATAATAATTAATAATAAAAAAAAGGGAAATCCGTGGCTAGCAATACGACCAGTCACCGCAAGCAGCACCCGTTTACGAGCATAGCTCAAGGGTCAGCCATCACCCCCTTCGCCAGAATTGAGGGAAGGGGGCAACCCGGCCCCCATCGTTACCGCAAGTAGTGACTTCTAAGGGAGCGGTGTGATGCAGCCAGTAGATTGAACGAGATTAACAAGCAGCGTCAGAAAAAATTGCGTAGGCACTAAATATTCGCTAAAATACAATTTATTCCCAGGCCATACCGTCGTTGATGTATTCCTTTAGACTATAATAACTTTTTTCTATCAAATTCCTTTTAATGAATATTTAGAATTTATTTAGAGACAAATTTAAAGCTTCACTGGGGAATTTATTGTAAAAACGTATACAATTAACCATAACAGAATTACCTATTTTATGGAGCCTAGTGATAGGCATAGCAAGTTTATTTTTAAATCTAGTATTAATTTTGTGTACATCACAATTTTTACTGAATTTTGAAATATTTTTGTGTACATAAACTACATAAATAAATACTTCTTCACTTCTCATACTTCATAAATATATTGATTGAACAGTCATAATTTTTAATTCTTTGAATTTATTTTATAATTATTCAAGGCCTCAGATAATGTTAAGAACATCAACTTTTTATAAGAAGACTTTCTAGCTGATATATTTCTTTTTAGGGCTGGCCAGTAATCTTCTCATTGTCTTTTGTCAACACTGATAACAACACTGTCTGTACGACAGATAAGATTATTAACATGGATTTTCCGTTCAAAGATTAATTCCTGATTTGAATCTCTTTTTGATGCTCTAATATATGTTTTTTTTTTTAGATATTGCAATTTTTTTAATACTAGAAAAGCTAATTCTGAAATTTTGTCAAGTGTTAGACAAGAACTGGCCAGAGTGAAGATGAGAATATTCAATAACGCTTTTCAATATACAGAAAATAAATATGTCGGTGGTGCTTTTTGAATACCCAAAGTTCAAATTATTTAAAATTTAAGATGCCCATCTCCCTCCACAGTACTTACTGCAGAGTATAGTTTTATATGAAACTATTTTGTTGGCTTTACAGATAAAAAAAACAATTATTTTTACAGATTCTAAAAGCTATTAAACAAACAATCCTTTCCATTATAGATATTTCCCTATGATACTTAAAATTAAAGAAGGTCTTAAAATATTAAACTTATTGTGGCCTGGATTCCAGGTCATTTAGAAAATAAAGGTTCTGTATATTGAGTTAGTTAGAGGCTTCTTTCATTGGTTATTCAAAATTCTCCCAGGTTCCCAATTTCAAAGTGATAAATGGTAGGTGATATCAACATCCATAATAATATAACGGACAAGCAAGTAACCTCTAAGCTTGTAGGCCTGTTCAACTCGCTAAACTTCATATCAGCTCTTGTGAATGTGGCTTTGATAAAAGTAGCCTTCAAAACATTCTTTAGTTGTCCTAACATACATTTTTTACTCTACTGTCTTATAACTTATAATCTCTAAACTAGTAATCTCAAAATTGCCATATTATTAAAAGAAAAAGTTTAAAAGATTGCCAATTTAATGTTTCTTTACCTCAAACTTTGATGATTCTGAGAATAAGTAGTCCATAAATTGAAGGCGCATCTGGTTGGTGATTGATGTTGTAGGTCCCTGAAATGGTTATAATAAATACAATTAGTTCTGACAAAGTTTTAAATATAATATATAACATACATTTATATATTATGTAATTATATTTACTTACTGTTAGAAACGAATCGTTTAAATTGTTTGAGCCAATACGGAAGTTATATGGAGGCACATCCTGTAATCAAATCATTATATATAGTATTTAATATACTTTTATATTCTTATATACTATACTCTATACTAATATAATAAGGAACCTTATGTTTTTTGTATTCTGGTTTCTAAGAAAGAGTCACAATAGCTAAAAATTTTAAAAAATCTATACTGAATAATATAAATGCTTTTTTTATCGATAACAATATTTTCAAGAATATACATAAAATGATTCTTAAACACTCAGTATCATCCTTAGTATATATACAGTTATTCTATACAACCGTGATACGACAAATGGCGTTTTCTTAGTGGTAAACGCGCAAACTTGTGTCTTTAGGGGATTGAACTGAACGTGGTTCAGTTCACCCCACTCAGAGACCATCCCCAGGGAGGTCTATATAGAAGATACAAATTTCTTTCGGCACTCGTCAACGCTTTCCCGAGAGAGACCTGCACGGCCGGAAAATACCGTATCCCCATAAACTCTCTTAAAGCCCATAGGAAGGTAGCTTCGAAAGAAGCCTCTTGTGCCATACACAATCGAAGGCTTCCGCCATATCCAGGCTAACTGCCACACCCTTACTTTCAATAACAGCTGCCAAGCGGTGCGTAAGATAGAACAGAAGATCACCAGCCGATCGACCATGGCGAAAAACCATATTGCCGGTCATTGACCAACTGGTGATTCTCGAGGTACATTAGAGAAATAGACGCGTTAGCACTGGTGTCAACTCAGGGACACTTGTCCGTAGCACAATTGGAAATATACCATTTGGCCCACTCGACTTATGAACTTTTCTGATGATTTTTTGCCGAAAAACTATTTCCGGCATTAAAATCTGACACCGTGGGATGATAGGCGGTGTCATCCCCTAGTCGTCCAAAGTCGAATTTGAGGCAAAAAGAGTGCCCAAGAGATCGACTTTCTTTTTTGCCGTGAGGGCCAGAGAGTCGTTCCCAGTGTGCAGTGGCGGTAGGGATGGCTGGCGAAAGTTACCCAGAGTGGCTTTGGAAAGCGCCCCGACATTGCGCGTGCCAGGCGGTTACCTTGCCAGCTGATCCCCAATTTTGACGACATGCTTGAACTTTGCTCTAGCAATTTGCCGTTTGAAGAATCTGGAAGCACGATTATATTTCCTCTTCAGAACTCTAGAGTTCGCATGCTAAGTAACTAACGCATTAGCCCAAGCTTGATAAGCCTGACGTTTGCCAGCTGTTGCAACCCTGACAGACGCATCAAACTAAGTGTTACCACTGAGTTTGGCACGAATAATTCCATCCTCTGCAGTATCACATCAGCTGCAGCCGGCAACCGCAGCGCATTCACTGGGATCATTGGAAGGGAAACAAACCGGTCCCCATAGGTAGGATGCAAGAAAGGACCGCATTCCATCCCAAGTCAGCGGACTTGTAGTGCCAAACGCGTCGAGTCGCAGATCTTGTGCGAGCCGGATGTTGAATGGGCACTACACTCCGTACCAAGCAGTGATCAGAGGACCCTAGGGAAGCCTCGACAGTGTCCTGGTACTTTCCGAAATGTGTAGTCAGCAGAAGATCCAACAAAGAGGGCATATGACTGTCCACGTTCGGTAGACGAGTGTGTGTCTTGACCAACTGGGACAGACCATTTGCCAGAGCAAAATTAAACACAGATCTCACCGCATAGTCGGTGGCACGTGACCCTAGTCAATCGGTATTGTGCGCATTGAAGTCCCCGAAGACTACGACTTCGGCGGAGGGGTTCTGGGAAAGCACATCGTCAATCTTCGTCTAGACATGGCCCAAGAGTTGAGCCGTTTCTGCATTACCACTATGGGACCTGTAGAAGCATGAATAGACTCTGACATGGTCGTCCATGTCCACGCGCAGCCAGAGTACAGACTTCCCCGGTCGAGGCAGCCCAATACGAGCTGCAGTCAAATAACTACATCTAGGCTCTATCATCTATGAATGCTATCATTGTCAAAGAATTGGAAAAGATTCAATCAACTATTCAACAAGTATTTAGGCACTTTCTCATAAGTATTGTTTATTAATATTATCAATATGTCTTAGTGTACAATACGATGAAGAAATATCAAATCATTTACATAATAGGTGTAGAAAAATCTCTTTGTAATAGAATCTTCCTTAAAAGTTAAATTGACTATATAAGAAGTAACATAAAAGTTAACTACATATATGTGTATAAATGTGTATGTGCGTGTTTGTGTATCTATATATAAATAAATAAAAATTAACATGTGACTCCTTAGAAAGAATTATATATATACTTCCACAAATACAATAACCATTTGGTCTATTTTCCATTTTAGTCATTAAGTACAACATAATTTCTTCATAAATATGGATAAGTCACTCACTTCCCCAAACTCTTCAGCCTTCCTAAATATATCGCCATCCACTAATGAGCGCAAAATATCCTTTTGTCTCTGATATTCCGTCAGTTTTTTTTTAAACAACAATGTCTGGCATTCAGCTTCGGTACTTATTTTTTCCATTTTTATTCTATAATTTTCAATGCTGAAATAAGATAAAAACTATTTTTAAAATACAATTTAATTTATATAACTATTTATTTAAAATAAAATCAAATAAGGTACACGAAGGATTATGTTTGAAGGTTTAACTAGTGGATATCGCTTATTTGTCAGAGCACTTAATAAAGTAGTAGTTAGAAATAATAAAATGAAAGCGATCCATAATCATAACGATAGTAGTAAAATACTCGCGGAATGCACCTTATGTTGCATGTTGTCACTTTAATTATATATAAATGTATGCTTGCATTAGACAAAATTTGGCAGAATTTCTAGCACTATTTAACTACCAATTTATGTACTAAATGGAGTACTAATTTATAATGTATTTACGAATTATAATATAAAATTATTAAGGACCATTATTATTAAATCTGTGCTTCATAACAATGATTTCTTTATTATTTCGCTTGGCTTTGAAAGATTTAGTTACAAATCGAAATATTTAGACACTGTATTAATTGTAATTGTTACATCTACTATTAAACAGGCAAAAAAACTTATGTTAATTTAATAATATCTTTTTTTTTATGTTCAATTAAATTCGCTACAAGGATCTGATTACCGCATGTTGCATACAAACTTTCTTCAATGTACTATAAAATATGTATATATCACGGTAGACTCGTAGGACATGATAGTTAAGTGCGGACCTGATCTCGCGTTGCACGCACGCGTCGCAGAGCGCCTCCTCCGCCTTGGGCTCCGTCCTGCGCGACTTGCTCGGTACTGCGGGCAGACAGGTCGCGGAGCCATACACAGTACTCATTAACAAATACACTATGTCAGCACGCACAATCATACAATACAAATTTGTATTGATTTCAATACACAAATTTGTAATGAGCAACGGCAGTAATAAACTTGTTCTTATATAAACTAGATTGTCTTATTAAATGTTTGTTGAGATTCAATATTGTGTAACACAATCTCATTTTTTTTTCTAGTTTCGCTTCAGCTAACTATTGTTTTTTTTTCTTTTAATATTGAACAAGTCGCACAGCTCAAACCATGTCATGCAAGTAATATAAAAATAATATACATAAAAAAATAAGCCCTTTTTAAAAATTGTATTATACTAATTACTTTCAATAGTGAACAATTCTATTTTTAGAATATTATTACTTTGTTATATGCATTGTTTTACTTAATAATAATACATGTAATATTTAACACAAAGAAATTTCTTTATTTCTTTGCAAAACCTTGAAGTGAATAAGCTTTAGTAGTTTATGATATTGTACATATTATAACCAAACTATAAGCAAATTAAATATATAATAATGTTATAATATTATTTTAAATTGAATAGATACTTCTTCGTAAAAATATTTAATTATAAATTTTTTGTTTACCTGTACAGTTATTAGATATTGATCGTTTTAAGGCATTATTAGTTCGTTGTACGTGAGTGGGTATGGGTGGTGGAGGTCTCCTGGCATCAAACCTGAAATTTAAACAAACATTCTTTTAACTAAAAAACTTTATAATCACAATAAAGGTATGACATATTTCATGTAGTAAATAAAGTATTTTACTTTTATAAAAAAATATATACTTGTTAATTGTTATCTTTAGGAGGCTTCATGAAATACCAGACAACTTTATTGTATAACTAAATATACTCACTCAGGAACTGCTGGTGGAGGATTACATATCGCAAATGAAGTAGATGGCTGAGGGGATTGAGCTGCAACACAACAATCATCAAATTATTTTAAGAAATAATGTGTACTAAACAGTTTCATTTACTTATTAAATGGCAGAAAAATGTGCTTATGTTTCACATACCATGATAAACTGTATTATGTATCTGTGAAGTGCTAGTTGAAGGCACTACAGGTGGCGGGGGTGGTGGAGGCGGTAGTAAATGCGGCAACGGTAAGATCATAGGTCTTGGAGCCCGTGCCGATGCTCGAGGTACTGAGCTTAAAGCAGCATGCGGCCGCGGTGGGGGTCTTACTGAAGATTCTTGTATAAATAATGCTATTTGAGGTATTGTTTCGTCGGAACCGGCAGACATTTTGAGTCATTCGTCGAGTACACGTGGCAAAATAGCGCTCGGGAAATCAGTTTTTTCTTCTTAACTTGTATGAAGGTAACTACGATGGTCATGAGCGCAAACAAACGGGGTCTGATATTCGCAACATAGCTTTCGTTTTCTTCACTGCTTCGAATTCAAATTCGTGTCGATGTTTGCATTGCGTAACTTTATCACACTACCCGCAAATAAAATAATACAGATGGTATTTTTTTATTTTCAGGAAATCTTATTTTATTTTTTTCGTGTTCAGAAAAGAGAAATTATTGTCGGATTAATTTGCCTTGCGATGACTTTCGGACTCATCGACTCTGAACTAAGCAATTAACTTACTGTTCCAAAAGTATACATATATTTACGAAGATCTATTCCAAAACATACGAATAACAAAGATAAAAATCTTTACGTCGTAGAAGACACAACTTTGAACCATAATATTTCAACAATACCTATACCTCTGTATTAAGTTATATGACAGAATATTTAAATATAATATTTTGTGCTAAAATAACTTCACTATTAAATTACACCACATGTTTTTGTCTCGAATAAAGGCGAGTCGATTTAAGAATTAAGTTTTAACAAAGTGCTGCCAGCCATCATGCATCAGGTATGTTGCAACCTTAAAATTAATTGACCTACTAAAACTTATTTAAAATCTACTAACAGGAAAAACTACTACAACTTTGATCATATTGTCAATAGCAAAAAAACATCTATTTCTTTACAGATATTGACAAAATACCAAATTAATACAAAAAATCACAATATAATCACATTGTAGAGAGAAAATTCTAAAGACGAATGGCTAACGTACCCGCTGATATCACAAAATGATTGTGTTGCCCTAAATAACTTTAATGATCAAAGAACAAATCTACATGACCAATTGTATATTTTAACCAGCTGTTTATAATGAGTTCATAGATCAGTCAATTGAACGAGTTTTTTCACATGTATGTTATGTTTTATTCGTAAAAAGAAACATAAGAGATCACTCAAATTGCAAGACTAATGTATAATAAATAAATATATATTTAAGCTGCTTAAGTTAACTAAGTGTAATTTAGTGTACATTAGACTACGTTCTGGCGCGTATATGGTTTCGTTTAAGAGTGATAGTGGCATCATTTTCCTGAGGGGCCTTATCACCTTCCACGTTTTTATGTACTTTTCTTCCATCTCGCTCTATCAAGAGCAAGATGGACAGACAAACTAAAGGAGCTCCTTCGAACACCGAATACTCAGTCGTCAGACATGACAAACACGCGCGTAGAAATTTTTCAATGCTATCGCCACCATTTTTCCGCACTAACAGTTACCGCCCGCAATCAAGGTGTTAGCAACACGGCCAGGTGCTTGTTCCAAATAGCCCCCGAATCTTAATGAAATACTGTAAAAAGAAAATGAAATTAAATACTCGCTTATTGTTATAATTTACAAGGGGCGCCAACAGACCCTCAATATCGACTCGCTGCGCTCGCGAGCCGTTTGCATATTGAGCGAAGCGAGCCCAGTGTAATGACTCACCGTTGCCCATTGTCTTTAATGGGATATCAGTTTTTGGACATTTTTTTTTGCCGATAATTTATTATAATTTTTTTAAAAACCATCAACTTATGTGTGCCTCCTTGATTGCAAAATTTCATAATTTTCCGTCAAGTAGTTTTCGAGCCTATTAGTGACAAAGAATGTGAAATAGTCTCCAGTACAACGCTCCGCTCGCTTCTCTCAATTGATTCATCATTTTACTACAAAATATTGTAAGCTCACTCAAAAGCAATCTTGTAGTAGCATATTAAACATTGATGTCCTCTTACAATAATATTATAAAACTGCACCAAAAATCTGCATACACTAATTTTTTTTTAATTATATGCCCTTAAAAAAGATTTCGTTCTCTTAAACGTTTCTATCTTGGCCAATTATTTTGACTATCGCTTAATTGTAGCACAACATTTATTTCATTGAAAATATATTAAATCATATTTTAAATAATAATAATAAAGGGATACATAAAATATATTCATTTTAAAATGAGTAATAATATAGCTTTAACGTGCCTTGCCAACAAAGTGGTGGTAATAAATTAATTAATTTACAAATTAAAATTCCGACTTTCCTCGAAAATCTTAGGGAAGTGAGAGAAAAATTTCCAGTTATTAAAAAATGCTCCCTTTTACAAATTATTATTATTGTTGATTGATATTAAATGTTTATTCAAATTTTAAGATTACTTAGCACTCAGGTCGTCGCCAGAATTAAAAGTGTCTCTGGCTTATTAAACACCAACAAAACTTCAGTTATTGGACTTAACGTTCGTACCAAGTTGCACAGCTTCGCCAACTTCAACCGTCACTAATCAAGGTACTCCTTGATTGCTATTGGCAGCAGCCAACAATTCATTCTCAAATGTCTTATCTGTAAAAATTCAATGAAATAAATGAATTTATAGTCCCTTTCTTGCCAAATAAAATAAATTAGGAATTATTTTCGTTTTGGTAGCAAAATTAAACACTTTTAGTTTATACAATATATAACAACATGCAAAAAGTAATGTCTTTGTACAGAGCCATGTAATTAGCCAGTACATATATTTTTTTTATAAAATAAAAATTATTTTTTATAAATTATATTAAAAAATTATTTGACGCCACCAAATTATGGTAGTGGTATATCGTACAGTAGCAGTAAAAACGGCCTGTAAATACTAGGTATTATTATAAATATTTACATGTAAGATAATATTTTAATATTAAGCTATTTTTAAGATTAAACTCTATTGTTATTAGAATAACATAATTGTTATTTAGTTAATACCACAGACAACTATAAAGTTCTTACCATAGAGGTACTTTGTGCTTACTCTGTGGTTACGCGTACTGTACTCAATACATAATTCTCAAAACAGTACTGTGTCAATGCAAAAAATAATTAACTTATTACTTAACTTTCACCAGTAATCGAGAATTTTACTTATCACCGACCAGATTTAAAGATCAATACATATAAATTTAGAATTATATAATTTAAAAACTATTATTGTGAAGTGATTGTTAGTAACATTTAAGTAGATGAGCAATAAAAATGATCAAAATTCCCTTCAGCCATCGGTTTCGGGGCAACTTGATGCTGCCCCAGGTAATGGTGTAAATAACGAAAATTGTAAACAAATATGCAGAGATTTTATTTGGGGATTGTGTAATAAAGGATCACAATGCAAATATCGACACGAACTTGATTTCGAGGCTATGAAAAAGACTCTTAAATTCTGTCACGACTACCAAAATCCCTCTGGATGTACGCGCGAACATTGCACTTATCTTCATACTAGTAAGGAAGAAGAAAGTTTGTTCTTTGCGACAGGGACTTTGCCACGTGTACTAGCTGAACGACATGCAAATATAACTGTAGCTACAGCCGAGACAATACCACAGATAGCATTATTTATACAAGAGTCTCTGGTTGGAGGTCCTCCACCGCCGCCCTCTGCTTCTGTCGCTGCATCTTCAGCGCCGATAAATCCGCGACCAGTCAGCATGCCCTTGCAGCCCCCACCACCACCTCCTCCACCGCCACCCAACACCACAGCAGCAACCACTATTCAAACAACTCCACTTTTTAAAGGTACATTCAGAAACATTTGTGTATATTTTGCTTTAGGTTTTAATGTTATTAAATAATGTTTCTAAAGTAAGTAAGTAATAAGTAAATTTGTAAAAAAGGTGGAATCATAATGATAAGGCTGTTTAGGTTCACTTAATATTTTTCTTAGGTTTTGGTATTCAGATATAATACTTATCAAAAAAGTATAATTTAATATTATTTCATATATTTGAAAACATTTTATTACAGTTCCTCCACCACCGCCTACACCAGCATTTTCAATAACTCAACCTCCACCACCACTACCAGTGTAAGTGCTTATAGCAGTACCACAGTATTATACTGATAGTATAGTATTATATATAAAACCTTCATGTATATAAACTTTATGACTTGGTTTCACTGTTTAATTTTATTATACAATAATATTTTAAATTGAATAATATTAAAGGTTTGACGCAAGTAGACCACCACCGCCTATTCCAGGAATGGTTCAAACGAAAAATACTAATCAAAAGCGACAGGCTCCCAATGAAGCAAGTGGTAAGATAATGTTTTTAAATTTTATATGTACTATTCATTATAACGAAAAGAGGTAATGTTTTTGTATTTATTGAGATGCACATATGCTGTAACTGTTTTGCTTAAGCGACTAATATATATTATTTTATTATTATATTCTTATGTAAAAAATTATTGATTTTATTTTTATTTAAATTTATATTAAAAAAAAAAAAAAAACAAATTGGCCATTCTATATTGTCTGTGAAGAGTGTTTAATTTATTTTATACTAGCTGTGCCCACATGTTTTTTCTAAAGGTAGCCTAAGATAATCTATAATATCAGCTATTTGTAGTGAAAGTCCTGTTTAAACCAGGTGCAACTGTTTTAGAGATCAGTCTGAACATTTATTCAGATCCATTTGGATGGACAGACAAAAATTAATAAAAAAAGTTTTTTTTTTTGTGCAATTATATACACATTTAATGTAAAGCTAGCAATTTGGAAAAACAAACAAACACTTCAATATTATTTATATGTATATATATATATATATATATATATTAAAGTGATTTCCATGTGAATTTAACGAGTATTGTGTATGGCTCCGCGACCTGTGTCCGCAGTACCGAGCAAGTCGCGCAGGACGGAGCCCAAGGCGGAGGAGGCGCTCTGCGACGCGTGCGTGCAGCGCGAGATCAGGTCCGGACATATGTCATTTATATGCAATGCGCAAATACTTAATGTAGCGAATTAATTTCCATATATGTTAGTATTAAGCTTTAGGACATTTATATTTTGTTGTGAATAATAAAAAACTGTGATAGTACCGTAACAAGACTGCTTAATATTGCCACTGATGTATTTAGAATTAGAGGTAATAAGTCACGATAGACGTGATTATAGAATAAAGTGAGCATACATATTTATCATTGTTCCTACATTTTTATTTCTTATGTAAATTCTTTGTAATGTACCCACGGTTTTATTGTTTTTCTTATTTGATAACAGATAACTTGTTATCTTGCTGTTCTAACATACTCGGGTTAAGTTAGATAATTCAAATCTATTCTATTGATATAGAAGTCATTATAACTATTTGTTAATACATTAAGTAAATTGTTCGTTTAATTAATATATTAAATGAATACTGAGCTTAATTTTATGAAAATAACTCCGGATTGTAAAATACATATTTCAGATTAATGATAAGCAATCGTTACATAAGAATTATAACAATAAAATGAATATTCAAAAAATATTCTAGTGATTATAGTAAAGATAATTCCACATACCCAAAGTTCCCAGTTAACTTAATCCTGCTCGCTTCATATAAGATAGTTAACTTGTAACCAAATCTCATCGCTAAGCTGCTGGCGTAACATATCATAATGCATTTGGCTCATATCAGGGCTGCACCTGTAAGTTAGTTCACTTTCATATTAGTTATGAACTTGAATAAACGCAATTCTGTCGAATAATAATGCATATATTTCAACTATTTTATTGTATTGATAAATAAAATTAACCTACATAATAGATTATATTAATTATAACTTAATTACAAACCGGATATGGCAAAGCTTTTATTTAATTTCATTCTAAATAAAATTGAATGCGGCCAAGGTTTATTTATTATATAATAAAATATATTCAATAGACTATTGTCTATTAGAAAAAAAATATATACTTATATAAAAATATTTAGACAGTAAAAATATTAATAAAATAATTTGAAACAAATAAAATAAGTTTTCAAAACAAGGCCTGAAAATATTATTTTGTTATCAAATTAATGCTCTTAGCTTAATGATAATTACTTCATCGAATTAATAATTAATTTAAACATTATTATGTAGACTTTAAACATACAATTTCGTGTTTAGTTTTTATGCCAGCGACTTCTTGCTAAATATAAATATATGTTTTTATTTATATTAGCAAAAAAATCCTCAATGTCTCTCCACACTCCTAACTATTGTTTTAGTTTTTGAATCAAATTAAAAAATCAATGTACGCTAGTACATTGAAAAATAATTCATAAAACTCAAAAAATTTGTAAAAATAGAGTAAATAATTTATATGTACACTTTTTAAGATAATTCTTTTTAAAGATTTTAGTAAAAAAAAAGGTTTTATAGATTCATATAAGAATTTAGTTTGTTATTAGTGTATTCAATACAAATGTTATTAGTTTTTTATCTCTAAACTAAAACTAACAATCCTTAGTTTTAGTGTAGATCGCTAGTTTTTTAATGATATTTCAAAAATGAAGACTACCTACTTTCTTAATATCATTCCCTTTAATTTCTAATTAAAAATATATATAAAAATGTCTATTTCCCAATTCCACATTGACGTTTGATAGTAAATTTATTGATTAATACCCAAATATAAGAGAAACTTTGGTTAATATTTACAATTAAAGATAAATCTCCATAGAATTTAGATTTATATGCAAGTTACACTTAATGAATAAAAATTTACACTTCACTACTCCATGAAAACGTAATATATTCTTCGATATTTAATATAAAAATAAACTCATTTACAATAAATTAGTTATAGTTTAATTCAGAAGTAAAGTAAAGTGGAATTAAATATGGATTCTTATAGATATCCCATTACCTTTGTTTATAACCTCTTCCACTTAACTTCGATATCCATATAATTTGACTATTTGACTCCATACTGAAAAATCTGAATAGTAATAATGCGAAACACATTTGATATTTACAAATGATTTTAAAATGAACTTTTAACGATTTAGTTAGCTTTGTCATGAAAAATGCCAATACATAACGCTATGGTACATAGACATCATATACCTGAAAAAAGTATCACAGTAAATAAAATTATTTTTTTTATTTTGTACCAAATACAAAGCTCGTCGAAATAATAAATAATATATAACTTGACAAATTATATTAATAATGACATAATATATAAATAAATAAAATTTCAAATAACATTACATATACAAGATATAACAAAATGTCATTTTTTATATATTTATTTAAATATTTCTTATTAAGAGAAGAAGAAAGAGCTTATAAATCTGTATTATTTATTTTGAATAATTTTAATATTTGATTCGTTTTATTATTAATTTTTAGACTTTCACGGATAACAAGGATTTATGAATAACATAATATATTTTCTATTCATTATTATGTTATTTCATTATTAAATATTTTTTTCCAATTTGTTTATTTCTTTAGAATATTTTTTTTCTTGAAACAAGCGAGCAATAATTTTATTAAAATCTTTCGATTCTATATTTTTTTAATATTAGTATTATTTAGGTATTTAAATTATTATTAATAAAACTAATAAGTAGAGCAGTAAAAGTAAAGAATAATTTTTTTTATATAAAATAATTGTTTCTTGTCGTAATTATTTACAATTCTAACACATTTAGGAAATATTAATAAAAAATAAAATGTAGAGTTGTAGAGGTAGAGTTACCATTAATATATAATAATTAAAATGATCACAAATATTTGTAATTGCAACACGGAAACTTTTACATTAAAATTAGAACGCTATTATTATACGATTATGCGTTTGATGTATTTTAACGAGGATACTAAATTATAATATGAAATAGTGGTAAAAACATGAATTGAATTGATTGCGTTACACAAAGTGGATGTGGTCTACATTCAAGAACTTTCGAAAGCTTGGTGTCGGCCATTTTTGTTACATGACATTTCGTCTGTTGACAATATAAAGTCTATGGAAGTTAGAATTTGCAGAAACTAAAGAGAAAAAGTTTTATGAAGCGAAATGAAGTTTCCCACCATGATTGATATGTGTATAAGATCCTTATCTGACGCTTATCAGGGATATAATCAATTAATCCCTGTAAGGTAATGGCCCAAAACGCTTTCTGTTCCGATAAAATGGTAAAGGCTATCGCCTTTTCTAAGGCTATTTCGCCTCTCTACTGATACAAGAAAGACACACTTGAACAGCATTGCAAGAAGTAAATTGAAAAAGTTTTCTATCACAACTATCAGAAAATGTAGAAGTCGCCACAAAAGGGTGATCAAATCCCGCGTCAATGGTTTAGTGGGATAGAACAAGTCACAAAGTGGTTTTAAGAAAAAGAAACCGTTTCAAACCATTGGTTAAGCCTCTAAAAATATACAATTAACTTATCAACGAGCCTCTGCACCTGGTCTCAAGACACGAACCTCTCAAACCTGGCTCAAAGTCAACGTTCCGGACTAAGACTGAAGACTGACATTAAGCTACCTGAATATCGTCGTCTGATCCTCTCAACTCAAAATTTGATTGAAATCTCTGATTGAAGCTGCGCTAAACTTCCTATGAGTGCATAAATTCATTTGTGTCATACACATGAAAGATCTTTATTAAAACAAAATGATATTTCGATCAAAAATCAATACTGAGATTGCAATAAATATGTACAAATAAGTTTGATTTGCATTTTTATTTGAAGCCGAAATGTGTCGGGTCTAGGTATATGTTACATATATATTATAATATACGCGCTATAAGTACATAAATTTTTTTATTGGCCCGTATCTGAACGTTTGTCCAATATGGCCCAAGATCTGAAAAGCCGTTAATAAAAATGCGTTAAACAAAGTTCTGACTTTTATATTACGATTTCTTTTTCTAAATGTTTTCATACTGCGTACGATCTAGTATCGTACTTATCTAACGCTATAGTTCAGTTAGCGAAGTCAAAATTATTATTAATAATAGAAACATCAAACCGCGAATTTCCCGTTATCTTATTCGTTACCATTTATATTAATAATTCAACTGAGTCAATTTTTTTATGAAATTCATTGCATCCATTGCACTTACAATGCCTTAATTATATTTTATGTTTTCAGAATAGAGAATTACAGACAAGATATGGAGAAAATAAGCACAGAGAACGACTACCAGAAAATACTGTATAAAAAAAAACTAATGGAATATCAGAAACAGAGAGATATTTTACAAAAGTTAATAAACAGTGACTATAGATTTGTTCAAGAATTTGCAGAAGTAATTTATTTATATTTCAGTGAATTAAACTAATTTGAATATTTTAATATAATAATGAGTGTGATGTTTTTACAGGATATTCCACAATTTTCCTTTCGGGAGCCTTTGAGCGATTTAAATCCATCATTTCTGTCGGTAAGTTTTTGACAAGCTTTTATATGAATAAACGGTAATTTATATGGTGTATTCTTTATCTTTTTAGGGTTCCCTAGTCCACTAGGAACCAATATAGTTTCGTAATACCAGTCTTGCTACGAGACTTACTACTACTATTTAATTCGACATGAATATTAGCCAACAAAATGGTAGTATAAAAATTTTAAGCTTTAAAGTCGATCTGCGAAACGTGAATAAAGTCACGACAGTCGCACAAATAGGGAATTTAAAAATAAAACTACCACAACCAAGTAGGCTTTATAAGTTTACGAGTAATTACGAACACTGGCTAAATCTTAGATTAATATAATGTACAATAAAATTGAATATATTAAAAAGAACTACAAAACGTCCGCGAGTGTCGATCTCCTAAGTAAAAGTAACCATTTTTTATATTTTACCTATAAGAAATAATTGGTTATTTACAAATCATTTTTAAGCAATACGTTATGACTTAAGCATGTTTAATTTAGATTAAAATACCCTTAAATAATTAAAACTAACATCTTAGTAAATATACTTAAAAAGCGGAGACAGTGCGAGGGAGTGATTCTGCAATTAGTATTATATGTAGACCCGTTTTCAGTTTTATAAACAGCTGCTGAAACCGTTAAAAATAATTAAGTCATACGTCATGTGCAACTACGGAACCCTACTTCGAGTGATACATACTTGTCTTACCTTTTTAATCATGTTACTTACAATTTACCGGATTCAACAAAAACGAATGCCAAGTTTAAAAGCAATGGCAATGAATGCCAAGTTTAGAAGCAATGGTAGCGAATGCCATGTTTAAATTAACTTGTCTTCCATAGCAAAAAGGAAAATTTTTCTTAATATTCCACACTAACAATATTAATCATTGCTCTTGTTATCTTATTCCAGGGAATGTCACCGAATGGTTCGAAGCATAATCATCAACAGTTCCTATTGCAATTCATGGAATACATGTTTTCAAATACAAGAAGCTTCGAGGTAAGTAGCTATCTACTATTTAACTGAAGTCAGTTAGGACAAGTATTAAAAATACATACAACCAAAAACTATAACCATTACAGTCAAAAGTAATGCTTCATCGTATAATTTTAACTGGTATTATTACTTTCAATTATTGTTTTTTTTATACACTATACCAATTATTTTCATTTTTATGTGGACGAATTGATCCGATCCGATTAAATACAAATACCACCACAGATAATTGTATTTGTCTTAGATTCAATGTTTCATTATTCTGTAGTCATTTTTGATTCCCTAGGAGGGTTGGCCTCAGGCAGGCGGCTGGCAATAAAAAAAAGCCAAATCTTTTATCAGTATGGTAATACCGGTGCCACGCAAGCTAGCTCGGAAACAAAAGGATGTAAGACTGAGGTTTGGATGTTGGAATGTTGGTACGATGACTGGAATAGAAAGAGAAATTGCGGACTTGTTGAAGAGGACACGAATAAATGTAGCATGTTTACAGGAGACGAAATGGACGGGATCAAAAGCGAGAGAAATTGGTGAAGGATACAAGTTTTATTATTCCGGGAACGATGGAGAAAGATGGAAAAGAGAATGGTGTTGGAGTTATGATTGATGAGGCAATAAAAGAGTGGGTGACGGGGGTGAAGAGAGCGAGTGATAAAATCATTGATATGAAAATTATCGTTGAAGGTTTAATCCTTAACGTATTTAGGTGTGTATGCTCAAACCTAAACTGAGTGTGATGATAGGATAAAAGAGAAGTTTTGGAAAATTTTGATTTTGTGATGATGAGCAGATATATGTGGGGGGTGATTTTAATGGGCATATGGGATGTATGAGTGATGGTTATGAAATCATATGAAATGAAATGAATCATCGTAATGATGAGGGTGAGACCTTGCTGGAGGCCGTCTAGCCGGCTAGCCTTCGATTTTGCTATATCCAATACTTGGTTTAAAAAGAGAGATGAACACTTAATCACATACAAATGTGGCCGCCATATGACGCAGATTTATTATTTCTTAATAAGAAGAAATAAAATCAATTGCGTCAAAACCTGCAAGGTACTGCCGGCCGAAAGTTTAGTCTCACAGCATAGGCTCCTAATCATGGAAATTAAACAACTAGTGCGTACAAATATGTTCATAAAACGACCCCCACCTAAAATAAAATGGTGTTTGTTATAGAAGGAAGAATGTGTAAGTAAAATAAAAAAAAGAGTGGTAGATAAAATTTTAAATATGGGTAGTGTAGAAGAAAAATCTTTGAACGATAGTTAGAACGAAATGGCAAGATAGAATAGAACTGTGGCAAAGGATGTATTAGGCGAAACGAAAGGAAAAGGTATGATAAGTAAGGAAACGTGGTGGTAGAATTGAGATGTGCAAAAGGTTCTGAAAGAGAAGAAAGATGCGTTTAAGCAATGGCTGGAAGTATCGAATGTTAATGAAAATATGAAAGAGGCGATGAAAATGCTATATAAAAGATGTAAGAAGCGAGCGAAAGTAACTGTAGTCATCGCTAGAGCTGAGACGTAAGATGAGTTATATAGGTCGCTAGAGTTTCCTGAAGGTCAAAAGGAACTCTACTGTATAACGTAGGGAGAAGAGATGTCATACATGTAAAATGTATAAAAGATGATACTGGAAAGGTGTTGATGGGAGATGAGGACATAAAAGAGAGATGAAAGGTATATTTTGAAATATTAATGAATTAGAGTGGAGTTTTGAAAAACCGACCAATAAATAAAAGGAGTAATGAAAGACATGACCGATGATGAAGTGAAAGCGGCTGTGCAAGGTATGAAGAGTGGATAAAACTGTAGGGCCGGTTGCGATACCAGTGGAGGCATGGAAGGTGTTAAATGAATATGTATATAAGTGGCTGGCTATGTTTTTCAATAAGTTGTATGAAAAAGTGATTCCCGATGAATGGTGCAATAGTGACCTAGTGCTCATTTATAAAAATAAGGGTGTTGTACAAGATTGCAACAGTTATCATGGTAAAAGCTCATGTCACATACTATAAAAGTGTGGGAGAAAATGACAGAGAAAGTATGCGAGACGAGAGTGAGAGTGTCTCGGAGAATAAGTTCGGCTTTAAGTCTGGTCGGAGTACGACAGATGCTGTATTCGGTCTCCGCCAGTTCTGTGAGAAGTACAGATGAGCACCCAAGAACCTACACATGGTGTTCGTTGAAGTCGAGAAAACATACGACCAGGTTCCCTGTTATGTGATATTGTGGGCTTTGAAAGAGAAGGGTATACCTAGGAAGTATATAGAGTCCGGTCGGTTGCTGGAAACACAGACAAGTTCAATGTGGCAGTAAGTTTGCATCAAGGGTCGGCTCTGAGTCCCTACCTCTCCGTGTTGATAATGGATGCTCTGACATTGCACATATAGGAAAAGGCACATTTATGATACTGTTCTTGGTGGCGAGGATGAACTTGAGGTGAGACTGGAAAAATGCCAACAAAAGCTGGAGAGTGTCGACCTGAAAATAAGCAGAACCAAAACAAATCACATGTTCTGTGATTATGGCAGTGTCTCTTGTTCTGTTCTTATTTTGTTGACCAGTCTGCTTGGATTTTCGCTACCTTAGTTCTCTGATACAAAGTGATGGTAATATTGAACGGGACGCAAAGCATAGAATCAACATGGGATGGATGGAATGGCGACAAGTCACCGGAACAACATGTGATGCCCGAATTCCCCTTAAACTAAAGGGGAGAATCTATAAAAACATAATTAGACCTGTCGTTACTTATGGATCTGAGGGCTGGACGATGAAGGTGACAAATGAAAAGCGTTTGCATGTAACAGAGATGCGAATGTTAAGATGGATGTGTGGGGTGACAAAAAGGGATAAAATAAGAAATGAGTATATTAGGGGAAGCTTGGGAGTAGCGCAAGTGACCAAAAAAAATAGAGGTAGCCGTCTGTCATCGTATGGGCAAGTCATGAGGAGAGATGAAAGGAATGTGACCAAAAGAGTGCTGGGTATATTAGTGGAAGGATAGACAGGTAGAGGACGGTCGAAGAAAAGATGGATGGATTGCGTGAAAGACTATATGGAGAAGGAGAAGTGTGTACAGATATGATGAATAACAGGAAAGTATGAAAAAAAAAACAAACTGCGCCGACCCCAAAATTGCAAGAAGATGACCATATCTTTTCCCCTCTGAAGCAATTCTAACGATAGCTTATGTACGTCAAATGGGAGTGAAGGAGAATTTTGATGCCATACTTATCGAAATAAACCCTTCTGTAAACTCTCTCCAACTTAAAATTAATCAACGAGTATTCTTAACCCGCGCTGGTCAGAGAAGAACCACTCAACAAACTCAACCGGGTTTTTTTACTGTGTGTAAATTTTTCACAAACATCAATATATTGAAAATATCTTTTTATTTTAATAAAATTCCGTTAATTATTTCAGTCATCGTCAGTTCGCGTCCAGGAATCTCTCCGGACTCTATCTACGACGCCGAGAAGAAACAGCCACCAGACCCCTGATATCCTGCAGACGTTAAAAGACATTTTGGGTCATTGTAAGTTAAACTTTTTGTATTGATAGCCGTTGAAAAAAGTAATACTAATAAAAATTCGCCAAAATTATCTACGTATTCATATCATAAATAATAATGCTTAATTTAAGATATTACTTTTTTAAAAGCTTTTTTAATTTACAATAATAGTATATAAGAAGTTTGTTTTTGCTATTCCGACAAAGGATGATGGGCAAAAATGTATGGGATGTGTACCCACGACCAATAACGACCAGACATATGTTGTTAGAAAGCTCTTTTCATGACTATCATTTGTTATTATGGGGGCTAGTCTCAATTCATTGTGGGAAAAATGTTATAGTTACTTAAATGATATCTATAAAAATAAAAGTTGTTAGTTCTAGATATATAAAAAAACAGTTTTTGTGTAGACTCCATGTACTTTCAGCGTTAACTTAACATGAGTTAAATATTAGGACAGTCAAATTGTGAAAAAGATACCTTTTTTGCCCGTTTTCCTTTAGGATCGGTATCATTCAGTTATACAACGCCAAAACGTATTGAAATCAACAATCATTATGAAAACCACCATGACTTCAGCAGAAGTAAATAAATATCTATAGATAACTCCATCCATATCTAGTAAAGAATTATATTATAATTCAGTAAACATAATAATATAAGATTACATTATAATTATATTTGTTTTACAACGCTCTTTTGACTATATATTGACGGCCCTGAAAGGAACAGATATTGTAACTATATTTCTCGTACATGAGACATGGTACTTTCATCCTTAGTAATCTTATAATACTAGTGGCGCCACCAAACCCTCAATTTCAACTGGCTGCGCTTGCGAAATCTCCCGGGCCGTTTGCATATTGAGCGAAGCGAGCCCAGTGTAATTAACTCATGGACTTCAATGTGATTTTTTTTTAAACCATCACCTAATGTGTGTCTTTTTGATTGCAAAGTTTCATTATTTTCCGTCAAGTAGTTTTCGAGCCAATTCGTGACAAAGAATGTAAAAAGTGTCTAGTAAAACGCTCCACTTACTTCGTTCGCTTCGCTCAAATATAATTACTATAAGATCAAAATCAATAATCGATCTGATTTAGCTTATGTTGGTTATACTTTCATAGCAGCATCGTTCGAACGGTCAGTGCCCAGTGATCTGACCGCGGAAAGTGCTCAGGGTCCCGTCGCCAACGGAGGATCTGGTTATCGTCCGTACCCCAACGGACACAGAGTGGAGGCGCGGGCAGCTCCGCCCCCCACGCCTCTGCCACCCCCTGCGCCCCTCCCGCCGCCCGTGTCCGCCCCCGCTCCCCCGCCTGCCCCGGTCACACAACCCGCACCACCTCCTTACCCGCACTACCCTCCTCCAACCCTGGCTGCACCACGCCCCCCGGTCAACCGGGCTTCGCTGCCGTGTCCATCCTACACGCTCGAGCGGTATCCGTCTCCATCAGCAGCATCGCCGTACTACCATTATCAGTAGGTGCCAACTTATACATAGCAAAAGTCACATGTAAAATTTTCCACGCTAGTAATTACGAATATTTTTGGTTGACAACAGGATGTTTTCCATTTATTACACTCTGATGCGATCTCAACTGACTTCATCCTTGGTACATAAGTTACTTATTGCTTTTTAATTATAATAAATTTATAGGTTTTTTATTTAAGATGTCATTAATAATCATATTAATTAGATGTTTCTGAATTAGACTTGACTGTATTGAACTGAATGAGTACTGAGCGATTGTTTTGTCTAAATATAGTGTAGGTGATAATTGTTTAAAAAGATCTAACACCAAATGTTTACAGTAAAGTTAGAGGACTTGAAGTAAATAATGAATTACAGGTAACAAAAGTAGGCTAGACGATGCACTGATTTGTAAATAATATGAGAATAATGAACATGTTCGTATTTTGGCTCGATCTTATCGATAGCTTTTCGGTCATTAAGTGGTCTAGATTTATTGTTTCATGAAAATAAGGGTAGTCAGCTTAGACATTTATCTGAGTTTTGCACTGGTTTTAGTTTTATATCTACATTCATTTAAGTTACCGATGATATTAATTCGGAAGGATAAAAAGTATTGTTAGTTAGTCTTGATCGTTTTTAGCTTTTAATAATGTCGACTTTTGGTATCATTCGCAATTGGTAGCTTCTTAAAAAAAGTATCAACATATCTCTATCAGTAATTAAATGGACTTATGAATCTTTTTCCTTTTGGCGTAAAGTAAGTAAGCAAGTCCGGTGTTCCTCAGGGAGGCGTGTTGTCACCGTTACTCTTTTCCATCTACAATACAATAATTCTCACCAATAAACAAAATTTTAGATCTTCATGTATAAAAAAATCTTCAAGCAGGAATTATACTTAAAGATCAAAAACCAAGACTTTTGGTAGTGTGTAATTCCTACTCACTTGGTCAACTTACTACCGATTTTATTTAATCATATCATTTTACTCCACACCCATAATGTTAAGAATCTCTGCCTACAATTAAACAATAGCCTGTCATGATCCTAAGATATGAGTTCAGCACAAAAACGTTTTGCTATAAGTTTTCGAAGTTTCCTCCCATTCCCACCATATTTGCACAATTTTTTCCACTTTCTATTCTTTTTTCATGTAAGTAACGAATAGTTTTTCCTTAATTCATCATAGTATTATGTTTTTTAATACAGTGTATATGTATTTTAGCGATAAGACGCGCCTTGTGGCATATTCATATTAATTTTTGATACTGTTTTTATTAGTTAAGTGGTTGTTAGATAGTTTTACTTACAGATTGAAAATAACACAAATTCTGTAATAGTAATTGTATTATTTTATATGCAGCTTTTGTCACATGGATACTTGTCATATTACTATTTAATTTGTGAATTATTTTAATATAAAACTATTTTTAATTCATTTGATTCTTTGTCTACCTTTATAGGATGTACAGTTGGGACATCCATGAATTAATTTTTGAATTAATGTATGAATACAAATTTAATAAATAATAAAAATATTTTAATGGAAAAAAGTACTTTTATTAACGGATTATCCTGTTTACATTTAATTATTTTTATAGCAGTGTTAATCTTCTATGATGTTCCAACAAATTAATTATTATTATTTATATAAATTCAAACACTAATTATAGAATATTACAGCATATAAGAAGTTGAATAATATTAAAGTATATAATATAAAGCCTTTATTATAACTTTTTGTTAAAGGCAATGATGCCCAAAATTATTTTACTTATAATTCTTAAGATTTCAGTACGGAGACAGTGATTTGGATATGTCTATGTACGGACTCCAAAATTTACATGTTACTCCAAAGGCATGTGTTGCGTTACTAAGATATAAAAAATTCAGTTTCTTAAAAAAGTTTTAATAATGACAGAGTAATAACTCATATTTTGGGTAATACATAGAATATAAAAACAAATTTAAAAGGAAATAAAATGTTTAAGAACTTTGTATTAAAATAATATAATTAAAACAATCAATATATATTAAAGAGTGATATTTATTGAAATTTGTAGGTTAATAATATTTTAAAAGCATTGATATTTGTTACTTAAAAGCCTTGACGGTACTACTATATAGTGTAACTACTCATATATTGCTCATTATAACTGAAGTAGTCTGTAACATTGTAATAATCTATTATTATTATCCATATTAATACATAATAAAGCATTTACTTAATTTATCAATTAATATATATTTTTTAAAATCATCTCAATGTAAAAAATCTTATGTTATTGCTTGTGATATAGTACATGTTACTAGATATATGTATATATATTATGTGTATGTTAATAATTTTACAGTAGTAAAATTAAAATGAAAGTTAAACCTAATCCAAGAAGCTATACTACTAGAAATGCAATTCACAAATGTTTGTTTACTCCCTTAGTTTAAAAACAAGTACACAATCACTGACTCCCGAAATAATAAGACTTCATTACTTTAATACACTATGTATATGTAAGCAGTACATTCCATTAATTATCTCATATCCGAATTATACAATTGTTATTGCTATGATTCAGATCTGTTATATGTTCATTACAGTATAAGGAAATCTTAATTTTTTCCATCAGATTATATCAGGCAACTAAAACTGAATCTAATATATCAATGCTTAAGTCAATCTCTTGCTCTTATTTAATGGAATTTTCTTTATATAAAAATATAACTCAAAAGTAACTTCTTGGCATTAATCGATTTCAACTTCATATTTCAAAAGAAATTCCCGAAATACTTGTTCAATTAAATGTTACTAATAAATATTGTTTGTATATTTAATTAAAATATTATTAATACATATTTGAAATTTATTAGAAAAATAAAAAAAAATTCGTTCTTATATGTATTTAATTTAGTCTCAGAATTAAGTGAAAATAAAAATTGTACATCGTAGCATCTAGGTTAAGTATTGTTACAATCAAATATTAATCCTTTTTAAGGTCCCACGCCATTTATCTCAATTCCCTATGCGTGTTTCATACTATACATACAAATCTCTGGTAGCAACATAAAAATAAAATATTGTTGTATTATTTAGCAAAAGGTTATATATATTTACATTGTATTATAAGCAATCCTAAAATTCCAATTATCCCAAGAGCCTACAATTTCTACCCTTTTAATCTACTTATATTATTTAACACAATAGCTACAGAACCCAAGTCAAAGAATGCTAGCAGCTAGTAACTTATAAAATAAAACTGATTAGAATTACAAAGATCGCTTGTTATTATAAATTCAATGTACAAATGGAAAACTATTTATTATTTGTACAAATTTATTTAATAATTAACAACTGTCATATTTATATACATATTGTTTAGAAATGAAGCTAATAATTAAAACCCCTTGGTATTTATTACATACTTTTAAAATTTTTAAGTCTAGCGTTCAATACTTTAAGAAGAACATTTTGTAGAGAAGTGCAATAAGTTCGATCATTACTCTGCATCGCGTTCCTCTTCTGGTCCTGGATTGCGCATAAAGTCACTTATCAGTAGATCATCCGGGTTTAAAATATCATCATGAGGAAAATTTTCTGTTGGTATTAAATTTTCATCAAATATATCTTGAACATCAATTAAATCTGGATCGAAGCTCGTTTCTAGCATGACGTCCTTGAGGAAGTCGTCTGGGGCCAGCATGTCTATGTCGCTTGGCGGCTCCATCAAGCTCTGCTGAAGCATGTCTTGCGGCTCTATGTGTTGAGTTTGAGGCTCTTGGGGTTCTCTGAATATAGAATCTAAATCAGCTAAGGAATATTGCATGTGCTCCGAGGGAGGCAGCACCCGCGAGGGGCTGGACTGCGAGACACGGCGCGGGGGACGCGGTCGCGAGACCCTGCGTCCTCCCGAGGCTTCCTGTTATACTTTTACTTTCTTCGGCCCCTTCTTTAGTGCGCGCTCCTTCGCCTTTTCCAGCAGTGGAGTCAGTTTCTTCTCCTCCGCTAATATCTTGAGCAGCGTGATAATGAATGGTAAGTAATTGTGCCGTCTTCTTATCATCTCCTGATTGTACCGCAACATCTTGGCGTCCTCGTATTCTATTAACATTCTTAATCTCCTGATTTCAGTGTCTGCATCGTCAGTTTCCATCCCAAGCATTCTAGTTCCACTTGTAAGTGTCTGTATTTGTCTTTCATATATCATTTTTCTATCAGACACTAGAGCCATTAGATTAAAATGTATTTCACCTTCAGTATATCTAAAACAAACATTACCTAAAGTTTCTGTTCATAATTGTTACAATTCATATGAAATTAATATGTTAAATAGCAATTATTTACAATAATACTTACACGTTGATGCGCGACAAAATAATCGGACGCACAACATCTAACCAATCTTGTTCCGGAGCTATAGGTCCATGATCAATGGGGCCTTCACGAAGCCCATCAAGTTCATACAGACGGCCCTCAAATGGTATGTATCCAATGAAATGGTAAGCATCCTCATCCTGCACAAGTTTTATTTAAAATTAATTTACTAATAATTGTATGTTTTTGTCTGTAAAGTCTACAAAGTTTTGTGAAATAAAATTACTTACTTTAGTTGGTACTTTTGGATCAAATTCAAAAAGAGTCTGTTGAGACATTGAGTTGTGAGCAGTTCTTATTGTCTGTGAGTTACTCAGAGTGAGACCACGCATACGAGGATCAAATGACATACTGAATTCCTTTAGTTTTGTCAACTCTGAACCCAAAATGACATCTGGATGATTGCAGTTAAGAAGCAGACTTATAACAGCTTGAGTTGCACATGCATTATTTATTACCTGTAACCAAATTACTTCATTTATAAAAAAAATATTACCAGTTTTGAGTTATAGTTTGTTACTTATGGTAGTGTTCAGATATGAGTGTAATTTACATTTCTCACATATATAAATAAAATATAACAACTAGAGACATACCTGTTTGGCAAAATATATTTTCTCAAGACGACTGTCCTTTACAACTGGATGAGGAGGTTCATCATGTTGTAAATATTTGAAGAGAAATATAAGTCCATGAACAGGTCTAAGATATAAAAAATAATAAGATTATTCTAGTCAATGTTAAAGTTTAGTCAATATATTGACTGTAAAATAATATTTTAATACTAAATTCTAACGAGTATTTAATATTGGGAGCATGAATTTATTAGACCTAGATTGTCTTCTGACTATGGTTTTTTATATAATATAGTTCATATTGTTCTGTCATGTATTTATCTGTATATCTGTGAATTTTAGTCCTTAACAGATGTACAAAAAATGAATATTCTTGGTGAACCAAGACAATGCGTAAATAAAAAATTAATGTAAATTTGTTTGTTTTCATTTAAGAAGACTTATCCAGGCCCATCGTTTCTATATCGAAGGTCTTGTGTATCCATCTTGCTATAATGAATACAAGAGTTGATTTTGAGAAATTGTATTATACTGTCTTTCAATGTATAGTTGACTGTTGGAGTCACTATTTACATTCTTATTAAGATAAGGTAAATTAGAATAATGTTGTACCTTAAGTTATCAAAGATTCCATCCTCAAAAGTCCACAGTTCTTCTACTTGGACACCTTTGACACCTGAAAATAATAATTTTTCTTTTATCTCTATTTACATAACAAATACACACATACATTTTGGTATTTAATTTTACAAAATATATATTACTGTCTATTGCTCTTAATTAAGACTAAGCTATTTAAGTTTTTTATTTAGACAAGACAATTATATGTTTGTTCATAACATTGTTATATTTGGAGCAATAATTTGTGTAAATTTCATATATAATTAGCCATTAATTTGACTTTATAATCTTACCAAATTTTCTAATTAATTGGGTGAAAACTCCAGGATCACTCTCAATCAGACACCAATCTCCTGCAGACTCCATCTTGAAGTTACTTCTATAACAATAAAATCGTTAATTATGGTGACCAACATTTTTTTAAAGCTTCTTAACAATGAAAATGGGGGACCAATTGATACATTATTCTCAAATAATTTTATTAATATTTCACTCTCGATTGATAATTTGTAATTAAAGACTCAAATGTCTCCTAAGTTTGCGTTGAATTAGCAGTCACATTAAAACATCTACAAAGTAAAGCCTTCAAGATCGTAGTCCAAATTTACTTTCACGTCTTATAGTTTCATTCAGGGATATTTTTGATCGAGTTTGCTAGTTGACTTAAGCGTATTTACATTAGAATTAATTGTTTATTACCAAAACTAAAACTTAATAAAAAAATGCAAAACCGCAGCCATTCAAAACTACAAAAAGTAATTTATATTCAAAACTAAACAAAGTGCAATGCAATTTCAGTCGCTAAACCATATATTACTTACTCTTCTGACTTCAACAAGGTTCAATTATGATATCCGGCACAAAAAGGCGGAATCAAAGTCAAAAGTCGCCATCTTGAAACATTTTACATCAAATTTTGAGAAATTAGAAATGAGAATCCAGAATTAAGATTTGAAGACAAAAGTCAAAACTTGTCAAAGGTAATATCATTCTACATTACCAAAATGGTTGTCTACACTCTATGGACGTTGTGTTCAAAGGTAAGAACACATTAATTGTGTACAAAAATTTTATGACATTTAAATAAAAATTTTGAATGATATAAATTAAACCAATAAAAGATAACAAAATAAGAAAAATATTGACATTACATATATTACATTACAGAATCACAGCTAGTCTTTTAATTATTATATTTATATATATATATATATATATATATATATAATAATTAAAAATTGTACGTAACATTTTGATATATTTGAAAACTCTCAACAGTTAACATTTTGTCGTATATGCGTACGGCTTACACCAATATTATGGTACAATTATTATCACTTATTTTGCTTATTGTTTCAACTTTGAAACAATAACTTATGAGATTAGAAACAACATATGTAAATATTAGATATGAAAACCATCTTTTCATTTTGAAATACTGCCGTGCAAATATCAGAGTTGCATATAAAAATGATAAAATTTATGGTGGCAGTTGCGATCTGGCCGCAATGTAATTGCACTTGAACACAAGAAATAAACATATTATGTTATATATATTGGTAATACTATTTTATATCTATCTCTCTTTAATGCACTCAGTGCTACATTTTTCGCTTGCGAATTCTTTCGAATCTCATTATTATGTATTTTTGCAAAACTATTACTTTACACCGGTTTCAATTATTAAGATTAAGCATAACAGATATAGGTACAAGAAAATAAACTGTAGCTTTATGTACTCAGTGCTTAAGATTTTTAAGCTGTTTCTTATACAACCATAACTTTTTTTTACCTGACAGCCCTAGTCACTTTTATAATAATAATAGTTTAGTTGTTAATATTTTTATTTTACGGACTGCGGTGTTCGTGGTTCTCTATCTTAATTTTTAATTTACTAATTTCTCATTATATTGTTTCATTGCTATCTGTAAGTATCCTTAAAATCGTGCTATATTTTTTCTTCAATGAACTTTTATTACGTTCGAATCCATTCGAAAAGATCTTCACTTGTATATGTTAGTGAATACTCTCTCGCTGCTAGATGTTATATCACATAAGATAACCCAAAAAAATATTAACTGTTGTTAATGAAATATTTAACACAAAAATAATAGAAGCAACTAGAAAATTTGAAAATATTATTTTTTACTATAAATTCAGTAAAATTAGATTAATTTATAATAACATTATTAATAATTTTACTAAAGAATTTTATCTTAATTTTATTAAGGATTCTTATTCACTATAATAATTAAATTTTCTAATAATACACATACAATAATAATTAAACTTTCTAGACAAACCTATATTCAAATATGTCTAGCTATATTCAAATATAAATATATACCAACAAATTTTGTTGATGTACAATTTCTACAAGTAGGTAGAAAGTTAGCATATAAATTTTGATGAACAAGTAATTATTGATTCAGACAAGTATAAAATTATTTATAAATGCAGACAGATAAGAACTATCTTTATTATGAAATAAATTCAAAGATACAATTTTATTGTTGTTACATTATGTAAGTTTTATTTTAAAAGTTAACTGTTATATAACATATTGTTGTTTTAGATAAATCACAATGATCGGCCTATTTCTATCCCTTTTGGGCTGGATAGGCCTCAGCCCAGTGCCATATGCAGCCTACCTCATTGGTACAACAGAACCTGCCTTAAAACTCTTGATCTCAATTTTATTAGGATATCCATTAGGGATGATATATAACAAGCATGTTAAAGTGCATAAGGAATATAGAAATATATTCTTTATTGCTACCGGCCTTGATATTGCTCTTTATAACTTTGGTCTGTCATTCTATCACAATGCTATTCCGGCACTTGTTATTTATATCACCACAAAATACTTTGGCCCTGGAAAAGTGAATGCTATAATAACATTTATTTTTAATATGACATATCTCTTAGTTGGATATGTTAAAACTGAATCTGAAGATTATGATATCACTTGGACAATGCCACATTGTGTCCTAACCTTAAAGCTTATTGCACTGTCGTTTGATTTATGGGATGGCCACAAAATGAAAAAAGGAGAGAACCTTTCTGAGAACAGCAAGAAAACAGCGTTATTAAATCCCCCTACCTTCTTAGAACTGATTGGTTTTGTTTACTTCCCTGCTTGTTTCCTGGTGGGTCCTATTTTTTCATTCAGACGATACATTGACTTTGTATCTGATAAATACCCTGTTGACAAAGAAGCACCCATAATGGAAAGCCAGGCATTAAAGAGATTCATTCAGGGTATGATTTATTTGATTGCATTTCAAGTTGGAAGTAAGTATATTTAATAATTAACTTATGTACATATAAATTGTGTTAAAATGAATTTGTATGAACCAAATTTATTGTTTCAGTATCTGTCTTTAGCATGAATTACATGCTCTCTGATGAATTTTATGAAACATCAATAATATATCGTCATTTCTATAGCGGATTATGGGCTCACTTTGCACTTTACAAATATATTTCATGTTGGCTGCTTACTGAAGGTAACTTTTGATATTATGATAATTCATAACAATAAGACTCTTGTGGCAAACAACAAGAGTCTTATTGTTCTCAAAAGGCTCAAAAGTCTCATACTTTATTTAAGGTTTTAAATACACAATGCATTTTAAAAGTTTATGGACCTCAATATTATATTTAAAATAATTGAAAAAATATTATTTATATATTAAATAATACCCAAATAATTAATAATTCATAGATATAATGTATGCAAATCTATAGTTACTGTTTTTGTTGTAGCATCGTGTATAAGATTTGGTCTCTCATACAATGGAAACAAGAAGACTGAATATGGGGAGGTGTCTCAATGGGACGGTTGTAATAACATAAAATTGATGCGCTTTGAAGGTGCTACCAAGTTCCAACACTACATTGACAGCTTCAACTGCAATACCAATCACTTTGCCGCTGAATATATTTACAAACGGCTGAAGTTTCTTGGGAACCGTAATCTTAGTCAATTCTTCACTCTAGTGTTTTTGGCTCTATGGCATGGAACTCGTTCTGGTTATTACATGACGTTCTTTAATGAATTCATTATTATATTTATGGAAAAGGAGTTGGAGAGCATAATAACAAAATCTGAATTATATCACAAGCTTTGGGCTTCTAACGCTAAATATCTATTATATGGTATCCTTAAAACTTACACTATTGTTTTTATGGGATGGAGTTTAATACCATTTGATCTTAAAGTATTTTCAAAGTGGTGGCAGATATATTCCAGTCTTTATTTCTCGGGCTTTATTCTTTTCCTTCCTTGGGCGTTTGTGTACAAACCGGCTCTAATAAAGGGAATGAAACTATTACATTCACACATGCAATAAAGCCAAATCTACTTAGGTTTTAGTATTAATAGGTAAAGTAAGTAATAGATATTAGATATGCAATTAAATAGAATACTTCAGCAACCATCTCAAGTAATCGTCAATTTAAAGTATATCATTATTTATTCACTTTTTACTATTTACTTTTACATACAATTTGTTCAAATGAGGAAATAGTATTTATTTCCATTTTATAACCATAGCTAGAGGCTAGACTTCATTGGATTACTTAAAATTTCTTTTTAAGTAATCATGTATTGGAAAAGTATGTATTTATGTGTAATTTGATGTAACTCAACCTAACTTAATACTCTGAACCCGTATATATACAGTTGTTTGTTGGCCTGTAAATGTATTTTTTTTTATATGAAATTTGTCAATAACTATGTAAGGATACTTCCAAAAGAATATAACGAATGAAATAAATTGGATATTTTAAATTATGAAACAAAAAACATGTTAGATATATTGTAAAAAATGTTTTTATATAGGTTAATAGATAATAATCTATAACACTTTTATTGGCACTATTCAGTTGTATGTTGCTTGTCTGCATGTGCTTGTTGTGTTAGGGCATTACATAAGTTTAGGTAGACTGTTGTTTGGGATAAAAAATTAAGGATTTTGGTTTCTTTTTATACTATTGTTTTTTAATATTAATGTGTTGGTATTAAATAAATTTTACATTATTATTATAGTGGCGTTACAAGCCTTAAAATAATAGTGCCTCAATTTTGAGTGATCATAATGAAATCATTCATCTACATTGTATATATTTATATATATAGTGTGTTTAATATCTTATTACATAATTAAATATTGCTTTGAAAAACTTGCAAAATGTTATTTCAATTTCAATGTAGTGAAATCAATAATTATTGATTTGATAATTAAATTAAATTTATAAGACCAATAAAATATTGATTTGTTTGTTAGTCACGAAGAAATAGCATAAATACATATACGAATAAAGCAATTTTATTACAGTTTTTATTTGAAAATCTTGTTTTAAAGTACATTTTATCTAAGCAATAAATCGCTTTAAAATTTCTATTCTTTCCTTTTAATGTTATTTTACCAGTTAACACTTTGATTGCGGCCTCACGACAGTTGTGTAGTTTTGTAATGTAACACGGGTGCGGCTCACACAATATTGTGTGTATTATGGAAATATACGATTATAATTAATAGAAAATATACGAGTCATCCTAATGTTTACATACAAGAATACACAATTAACATACTCAATACAAAATTGACCTACTTAAAATACAAACAATAGATAAATTACTAATACGCACATAGTAATCAATTATACGATTACTGATTACTTAAGTGAATTTGCCCCACAATAATACACAATGAACAGTAATAATCTAAACTAGCTATCGGCCTCGGTTTTGCCTGTTTCAGTAGTTTTGACAACAATTACTAATATTACACTAAGTACCTTAATAAATAAAAGATCCAAACCTTCGTCGTCTATAACAAAAAGAGCATGATAAATGGTACAATATTTTGCTCGATTTTTTATATCATTATATAAATAATGAAAGTGTTGGGCTGATTTTAATTACTCAATCATTAGAAAGCTGTATTTTTTTTTTAAACTAATCTGCAACGTTGTCGGCTTCTCATTTCTGAATAATAAGCCGTCTAGTAACATTTAAAAATTTTAAACCCAACCACTCAAACCTCTGAAAATGAAAGAAATAAAAAGTTAATATTTTAACACACACACCTAATTTAATTAAAATCTGTCTGTCAAATATACTATCTTCAAAAATACGCACTAGAGTTGTGTATCTTGTTATGTTATCTTTTTATAAAATTTTTAGTTAACTAATTTCGAATCTTGTTAGTCACATCAGTTGCTAAATAGCTGTTTATGTTTTCCAGTGTGTGTATATAATGTTAAAAAAAAATCTTGCTATCCACTTGGCACTGTGCTCAAATTATTAACACTATATATTAGTTGGCCGCCGGCACAGCAACGGACAGAAGTTGGTACTGTTTCAATCAATATTTGTATTTATAACGGTATTTGGTAATATTAACAAAAACATATTAATAACATTTAAACAATGAATTGAGTTTTTCTGTCATATCGTTATAAATGGATTAACTGTAAGATATTGATTAAAGCAAGCATGTTGGTTATAGAAAAATGATAAAAGGTAAATATTAAGGATAAATATATACCATTTAATTATATGCATAAAATATATCAATAGTACACCTAACTAACCCGATCTAAATAATCTGTGTTACAATATAAATTGAACTGTTTAATGTAAGCTGGGGAGTTTTCCGCTATAGTCATGGTGGTACGAGGAGGCGCTGGGAACCAACACCTGCAACCAATCCGTATCTTGTCGTCATATTGATCCAGTATCCAGTGACGCCCAAAGCCTAAATTTATTACTTCGCTCAGAAGCTTCAGTTTTCGTTCTCGGATTATTTCACGTCTTGTGTATGTCAACTATTTCAAATGGAAGGTAGGTAAAATATATTGAACGTTCTCTTTCAATAAAATAGGTAGTATAGTCAAAATATAAGTAGCGAAAGCAATACATACAGATAAATTATATTTATATTTTTAGCTCTTATCAAGTCATATTATAGATAATTTTTGTTTATAGTTTTCGCTTTAGATATTAAAGATAAAAATGGAGATTGTGAAATATACAAATCAGAAATAAATTTAAATAACGAAAGTTGCCAGTGCGTTACCACCATTTAAGAATGCGGAGAAAGGTGATTTGGGAATACTACTTTCTCAGTCATCTTACCAAACGTGGCTATAGTGTATACTTCATATTTATATTACGTGAATGTATGAAACTACACCGATCGAACCACCCCGTTTAGTAGCCGCATTTAATAATGCTTTTCTTCTACATACAAATTGAGACATATATTAGTGTATATATAATAACAACTATTTTCTTTTATTTTTTATTGTATTACTTTTTATCTTATTATAAATTTTATCAAGAAACACTTACAATTCTATAATATTCTAATAAAACAATAAAGATGAAGAGTTCTTATTTTATTGATGACGATAATAACTGACAGTCGGTTTTAAAAAATCCCAATATCGATACGATCGTTTGCCAATAAAAAATTTCAATGATTTATTTCATGAACTTATAATAGGTACTGCCTATCTACAATAGGCCCAAAGAGTTGTCCGTCGGCCGGCAATAAATTCAAATCGTGTGCGGTAATATTTATAAATTTATATACTATGTTGTAAATAAGTAATTAAAAAATCTCAATGTCGTTATGAATTTATTATATCTATAAATTAAAATTTTAGTAGGTTAAATTAAATATTTATAAATATTTGGTAGGTCTGTGTTACCGTCACCCATTCAATAAATGCGTTAGAGCACGAACAGTCAATCACTGAATTATAATGAATTTATTAATTATTAATATAGTTTCTAAGACAAGGTCAGTAGTTTAAAACTAGCTAGTAAAAAATAAATAATAAACACAATAGATAAACGATATGATCACAAATGAGGTAATACGAGTACACATACATAAATATATTTACATATTCATTAACATTGTTGTCTTCATTACGTACTTAGTTGTAAGATCGTGTTTTAATAGCACATTATTACAAATTAATATTAGGTATATATCTCATAGAGCAGTAAAATATCTTTATGAAAAAATTTAAGTGTTTATATTTTAATATATTAATAACATTATCTTTTTTTATACTTAACAATCTTTCTAGCCTTGTTTGGAAAACGTTCAGGAACCACTTAATGCTTAAATGCTGATAAAATTGGCAACTAGAAAAATGATTTGATAATTTGATATGAAAATTTAAAAAAATAATAAATATTTCGTTTTAGCAACTTCAAATTTCATAAACTTTTAGATGCTGTTAAATACTTTGATTTTCATATTAGATGCCGAAGATTAAGTAGATCATGAAGAATGTTAGATATGTGAATGTGGAAGTCTATTAGAAAAGAGGAAGTCCGTGAGGAATATGAATAGTTAGTATGGAAGATGATATATTTAGATGGAGTGGGAGTTGTTAAATGACGTAAGTGTAACGTATGAAGGAAATTGAAATGTTGCACCTGCATCTTAAGTTGATGAGAAGATAATAACGATTTAAAGACAAGGTTTGAAATTTTAAAATCGAAACATGCTTTTATACGTTATAAAGCTTTTTCCTAAAAATAATTGTTTATTACCTCACAATGTATAGTATACCAGGATAGTATTTTCATAGCAAATCTTTTCTGTTTCTGTTGCATTTGTTACTTACAAATTTTATTAAACGCATTTCGATTCTTATTCATTTGAAAATGATTGACGAGAATGTCAAACAAAAATTATATACGATGCCTCTCTTATTTTCGTAGAAAGAAAATTTTAGCGTAGCATTCTCTATCTAAAAAAATAGACATATAAGTAATCATACCTGACCTAATGACTCTTAAATATTTGGGTTGTCAGAAATAAATACTCTACTACATATAGATAGTGATAGCTGATTTGTTGTGCTTTTATTTATAATCAGAATCTGTAAGAATATGTTATATTATATATTTTTTTGTGTTTGGGAGGTAGAACGCTTTTTCATAATACCGGTTAAATTATATTATAGACAAAGAATTGTCTTGAATATTATTAATATATTACTATAATTCTTTTAAGGGATCATTTATTAAATACGAGTTGGTATATTTATTGAAAACAAAGTGACGTAATAAAAATATGAAACGTTCAAAAAAAAAATACCTAACTACAAATTAACTGAAACATTACAAAATCATGAATGTACATCTGTTTTAAAATAAAGCTTATATCTTCTAAAGGCACTTAAACATTAAATTACAATATATTTTGTATAACCAGTATGGAAAATGTTTTGATTATTAGTATATCAAGAAGACTGACGCAATATATATAACTTATCAAAATAAAAACCTAAACGTAAGAAATACAATTACGTCAATAAATAATCGCGATAAGTACTTATTTTATTAGAATTGTGACTGCCGACAGTTCGTCCAAAATGGCGTCGTAAAAAGTGAACTTTGCGCCATCTTTCCATTGCAACATTATGTGATATTATAATAAATATACATTTACAGAATTAGGTAATTAATATTTTTTCCACTTAAATATTCTGAAAAATACTACTTACTAATTTTATGCAAGCTACATTTATTCTAAATATCTTATTATTATTAAAATAATATTTCGTTTATAAAAATGTGTAATTAAACATTACTTACTGTTGTCAGCATTATCGTCTCCTCCCCTCTTGAATGGATAAGCCATGAATTATAATTTGAAATTTATAAAAATAAATACATTTTTAGTTTTATTTTTCTGTTTTTTTGTATATTTTTTGTTTCTTTCAATGAAAATTAAAAGACAAAAAAAAATCTGGAAGTAACTGGAACAAAAATCTAAATTTGTTAAGAAGTTTTCGTATATTGAGGGAATAAACCTAAGACAGAGAAAAAAATAAGTACACCTTTTTAAGTTTAAAAGTAGGCAGCAAATATTTTTTTCTAATGATGTATATTTACTGAATTTTAATTAATTTCTCGACCGAATATTGGCAAATTGGCAATTATATGGAATTTATGTATAATTCTTCTACGGTTCTACAGTATTAGCTAATATGTAAATGTTTTTGAGTCAATCTTAAGCCATATGAAAGAGATATTCAGCCAAAAAAAAATACAAAACTACACTTTTTCGATATAATTTTTATTACTCAGTTAAATATAATCTACTTTTGTATATACATATATATTAAATTTTTAAAAATGTTGTGCCGTGGTGCATATTTCAACGTTAAATAAAATTATTACATTCCTATGGAGTATGTAAATTTAAAGTTTCTTCAAAGTTATACATATATTAATTTAATATAAATAATTGATTATTGCTAAATAAATATAAAGCTATCATCATGACTAGTAAAATTTGGTAACTCTGTTATATTTTATTTTAGTTTTGCATTTTACCAACTTCGTTACCAGATAATGTTAAACTAAAAATAAGCCCTATCTTTAAGAGCAGTTCATTGCCTACATTATATTATATTACAAAAAGAAAATCATGAGAGTCAACTGACAGTAATGCAGGTCGCATTATTGCTGGTGGATTTTTGGATGTTCTAATCAATTTTATCTTAAAGAAATCATACATTATTTCAAATGTAGTATCCCGTACTCATCTAACAAAGAAATAACAATATTTTCACTTAACGTAAAGTATTAGCTTGAGATCAGCTGAATTATATATACAATTGTTTCCATTTTATCTCAGCTCTTCCTTTTCTGTAATATTCGTGGGTGCAGTGAAATACCTAGGGTCTTCTGGCATCCATATCTTGGCATGTAAGGTTCCTCCTGGTTGCCGCTCGCCGCGTCGCGACCATGACAGAGAGTGCGCTTGGAAATTGCTGCCTGTAACAATTACCTATGTAATTATTTGTTTGGTAGCTTTCATACTAAGAAATTTAAAGTTCTTTTACCTTACAGACAATGTTCCTGTTAAAACGTTAGTATTAATGATCAAAAGGTAGGCGCCTAATAAGGGCCGGTTCCAAATAACGTCCATGTTTTCAAACTTTCTGAACTTAATATTTATATTAAAACGGGCATCGGGCCTTCACCCGTAACTTAACAGAAAATTTCGTTATAGCCATTTTTTCAGTGGCTCTTTATATAACCTCACAAGTGTCAATTTATAAAATATACTTATTGAATTTTGCTTGTGTTTATTAATAAAACCCGTTTATTATTTAATAGTTCTGATATAGTATTGTTAAAACACTTTTAGAAAGTTCATAGATTGTCTTTACTAAAGGTAATAAAAATTACCACAAAACTGTAATTCGTTTCATTTAAAACAAGAAAATAGATTAACTATAACTTAGATACATTTTCTAAGACTTTATGAGGCCCACGATACTAATTTCTATGAATTTATGTTTTATTATTCAAAAGCTGCAAATTTAGTAGTAATTTAAAAGTGTTACTTTTTTAGATATGATTTTTCTGATATAAAAAGTCAAAAAGCTTGTAGTTTAATTATGGACTTTATTAAGAACCCTGACGCTCAATAAGAATCAGATAAACACTTTTAAAAAACTCTTTATGGGTAACTGGTCATTAGTGCCTTGTTTTTGTACAATATTTTCTCTTTAATTATAAATAGTTTATCCGATAATGATGTCTTATTAATTAACACACATCCCAAAAATTATTTATAGGGATTTCCAAAAACACGGCCCTTATTAAATGTCTTCATTTTATTCTACCTACCCACACCTACTTATATTATGAGCTCAACCTGAAGATTATTGATTTAATACTATTATATTATTTTATTGATAAGATAAATAACGACATGAATAAGCGTAGTTATTATGAGGAATTAATCGTTGCAGTTACAATAATTATTATCCAATAAATAAATACTTTTGCACATTGTTGTATTGGGATTAGTTAAAGAATAGTGCTAATTATGAACGCTCAACGCTTTCATAATACTCCCTAAGCGAGTGTAAACTAAGTAGTATTTATCTACAATTATTTAGAAGAGAGTAAGCACACCCGGGGGGCTAACTAAACTTTTGCGAATGTGGTAAAGTGGGGTGCATTTATGAAGGGTAGTGCACGTGCGAGCTGTTATGGCCCTTAGCCTCAGTTATACATACACAGATAGGGATGACCTGCTCCACTCGATTATTTCGTGATACTTTTTATACTCAATTTCAATTGGTGTTTCTTTAACAATTCTTTAAAACAAATGATTATACATACACCACTTTTTGAATAAGTAAATATTTATTGAGCGAGCGTAGCGAGCGGAGCGTTCTACTAGAGACTTTTTCACATTCTTTGTCACGAATAGGCTCGAAAACTGCTTGACGGAAAATTATGAAATTTTGCAATAAAAAAGACGCACATTAGGTGATGGTTTAAAAAAAAAAATGAAAAATGTCGTCAAAAACTGACATCCCATTGAAGTCAATGGAAAACGATGAATCATTACACTGGACTCGCTTCGCTCAATATGCAAACGGCACCCGAGATTTCGCGAGCGAAGCGACTCAAAATTGAAGGTCTGTTGGTGCCCCTAGTTAAATAGGTGTGTGATATATTTTTTAAATAGGATTTATTTAGTTATAAAAAATCGAGTTTTTCATTTAATATATTTTTTAATCGAGTATTATCGTGTCTGTTTCAACTCTATTTGGATAGTTTTGAATAATAAATGTCAATTATAGTGGACACACTATTTCCGGCGATTTGACCACTTGTCGCAGTAATATTATTGATGGGGCACATTTACATGTGGGGACTGTATAAGCAGTACTAGACGATAATATATGTTAAGTTGAAGAATTAAAATGTTCTTCAGTATAGGTAAAATAAATATATATTATAATAAAATAAATGTCAAACTACATTTGACCACGATAATTTTTCCCTGCGTATTTAGACAAGGCGCCCAGTTCTTCTTCAATTCTAATGATCTGGTTATACTTGCCGACGCGTTCGCATCGAGCTGGAGCACCGCATTTCATCTGTCCTGCTGACAAACCCACTACTAAATCTGCTAGAAACAAATCATCCGTGTCTCTCCATCTATCACATACGACTATGCCAAATCCATTTGACTTCAACAATTTGAAAGCTTCAATAAGTTCAGTAAGTGTGCCTGCTTGATTAAGTCTCAGACCAATGGCATTACCCGCTTTCTTTTCTACAGCTAAACCGACTCTACGCAAGTTTGTCTGTGTTAGATCATTGCCAAAGATCTGAAATTGAGTACGCGATGTTAAAGTAGACCAAGCAGCCCAATCGTCAAACTCGAAAGCGTCTTCAATTGAACAAACTGGAAACTCTTTTATATTATCTAAATATACTTCAGCGAGCTTGTCTGATGACATATAATCTTGAGGGTTCGAATTAGGATTCTTGAACTCGAGGTCGTAAGCACCATCTTTAAAAAGATCAGTGGCGGCTGCATTAATAGATATCTCCGCTTTACCGAAATAGCCACATTGTTTGATGGCATCTGTAAGTAATACTAATGCATCCCTGTGACTTTCTAGTGGTATTGCAAAACCACCAGTGTCGCTCACGTATGAGGCTTCGACTCCATATTTCCCTGTTATTGTATTTTTTACAAATTGATAGATTTCAGTTCCTATTCGCATCGCTTCAATAAATGACGAAGCACCCGTTGGCATAATACAATATTCTTGAAACGGTAGTCCGTTGGCACTTAATTTACCGCCAGTCAATATTGTAAAATGGGGAACCGGTAGAATAATACTCGCTACGCCAGCCATATCAGAGATATGTCTATACAGAGGTACTCCTTTCTTAGCTGCACCTGCTTTAGCAATTACTAACGAAACACACATTATAGCATTTGCGCCCAGTCTAGACTTATTCTCAGTACCATCAAGGGCGATCATGAATTGGTCTATTTCTTTTTGCAAAGTAACTTCGAGATTTTGTTTTATGAGTTCCGGGGCGATGATTGTATTAATATTTTTAACAGCATTCGCTACACCCATGCCAAAATATTCTGCAGGGTTATTGTCACGTAATTGAATAGCTTCAGCTATCTTCTTATTATCCGTAGACGGTACTCCGACTCGGAAAAGACCGAGTTCAGTGACCATATCCACTTCTACCGTTGGTATACCAGTCGCATCGAAAATTTGTCGAGCCAATAAAATCTTTATAGGCATTTTTAAAATAAATTAACAATTTCAAAATATAAATATAAATAAAAAATTACATAAATCTTTTTTATGAAATACAATTAAATGTCAATAATATGTTCTAAAAGAACATATTATTGACTTGACTTGAATTTAAAAATAAGTAAAACAAATTCCAGCCAGTCTTTTGAATGAATGTTTATCAAACCTTTTTGTATTAGTTGAACAACATAGTAAACAAAAGTTGAAGAGGTAGAGGGGAGGGGGCCACACGTGCGCGATTATCTCGGTATTTGTATGTAAATCCTACATTACACTTTGATAAGGTGTTTTATTAATTGAAAAAGAGATTACGAACTCAAAATGATGATGTGGTTTCATAATATCCTGTATATTAAAAATAAGTAAAGTAGTATCAAAAAATATTATTGTCGCGAATACATTAAATAGGAACATTATAATTTTTGAATTTTTCTATTTTTATTGTGGATAGACTGAAATGTTTTGGTTTATTAATTTAATAAACAAAGAAATTATAATAAATACTTAAAACAAGTTTATTCACTTGCTTGAATTCATTGTGGAGATAATATTAATAGTATTACGAATCATGTGTTAAGTGCACATTGAGAAGGGTGAGGGTTTAATGGTTTTCTAATACACTCCGCCTCCCCGTTTACAGAGACCTCTCAATTTGCTATGGTGTGATTCTCAAATGCAATACAGCTGACACCCTTGTTTATATTTCTCTCGCTTCCATTCAGGATTTGAAACATAACAGTATATTATTTAAAAATAATTACAACATGATAATAGAGGACTTGTTGCAAAAAATATGAAATATTATAGAAATTATATCACTTAAATTGATGTGATAAATATCTTAAAATTATCTCTAACTAGTCTGGTCTATATTATTAAAAAGTTATATTTTGATTCGAGATGTTGTACCACGTAAATATGAACCTCAGCTTTCTGCTCAGAATAAACTTTAACTATGCTACATCTTATATCCTTCATAATTAAAAGAGATACCAAGTTGTACCTTCACGTATTAATATATAAATTCAATGTCTATGTTACAGTAAGGGTTTGTTTAAGTTGATTAATGTGACTAAATCTATTTAGAGCCGAATACACCCTTAATTGTCGACAAGTAAACATAGAATCGATATCGATATATTTTATATATACACATACATATATGTTATTTATATTTTAAGAACCTAAAAGGAACTGATTGGCATATGGGAAGTACATGAAAGAAGATGCGATTTGACCATGTACAAAAGGGGATCATTATGAAAAACGTTTTCAATTAATATGACAATTATTTCCGTAGTGTTTCTGGGATCCACTGTTCTGGTCACGCAATGTGGGTCCGTGGGAACACGGGCGGGATGACACCTGGACCATCCATTGATAACAACTAATAGAATACACGCGATGTTTATTTAGATTTTTGTTTGAAATAGAAAATTAATAACATATTTATTTTTAATACATGTTTTTTTTAATAAATATAAATATTTAAATTATGCAATTAATTTGTCATCTTGATATATTGATTGCTTCAGGTATAGATTAATATCCGTATTTCAAGATATTATAAATTCATAAGAGTATAAGGACGAACTTCAACAAAGGTATTAGGATAAGATGATGATTATTAATTTAATGATTATGCTATATATATAATTGTTTAATAAGGTACATGATAAAGTTAACTGCGAAATCAAAGTAAATATTACATAAAAGGAAAAAAAAAATATAATATAAAAACTTAATATAAACGATCTCGCCACTGTTCCTTACAGAATAGAAACAACAAACACATAACTACACAATTTGACTAAATAAAGATTTTTATTTAGGATTAAAGAATTACGAATATCCTAAGATACATTCGCCCGTGTGTACTCATGTTAATAGGGCCGAAATTTTACCGAGTCATGAACATATTCGGGCACCTCACTGATGATCCCGGAGGATGAAGCGTTGCTGACCGTATACCCTTAACATGAGTACAGTCTCTAAGGTTTAATTTCAAAAAATGTAATACAGCGTGTACACACAAGTGAGTTAAATGATTAATTTATTGGTGTTCCGCAAGATCGCAACTAAGTATTGATCGTCAAAAGGTGCACAAATAAACGCATCGGAGGGGTCGCGCCCTGGCACTGTTTGACCCAACAGGGGTTAGAGGTGCATTCGGGAATTAATGATAAAAATAAAAAACAAGTGGTTAAACAAATTAGGACAATGATATTATTAAAAATTATTACATAAAAAGTATTTATAAATTTCATAAAATAGTAATAAGACGAAGTCTGTAACATTTTTGTGGATTACAAAATGTGTATGTTGCTTGTAGTTAGTTATATGGGCTGGAGAAGAAATTATAATAATGCATTATTTAGAACTTTCTAATAATATTACTTTATGGTTGAAATTGCTATTTAGCCTTAAAAACTCATGTTTTCATAATAATACGAATAACATGAATATATAAGTAATTAATAGTATATCTAAATGTACCTATTTCATATCGCTGTTATTGAGCTGAGCGTAAGCGAAGCTCTTAACCGTTTGGGAGTTTAGGAGTTTGTGTTTAGTTGTCTGCAGAATGCGACGAGATAATTAGCTAAAATTTTTCTCATGTATATTTGAGCCGAACGCTGATGTTATAGCGAAAATAGATTGAAAAAATGTTTAGCCATTCAAAACTTATCAAGAAAAGAAGAAGGGAGGGGGGCTCAGCTCAACACCCGCCGCGCACGGTTGGCGGATCCTAGTATTATAATTATATACAATATGCTTATATTTGAGTATTTAATTTATTATATATAAATTAAATTTGTAATATTTATTTCTTTTACTTTTGTGCAGTGAAACTTTTAAGAAACTTCGCATTTAAACTATATTATTTATAAAAACCCTACTGGATACAAGGGTGTAATATTATATAACATGTTATACCTATAGCGTTACCTTCTTCAATAAATGGTGTAATATAAAATATTTATATTATTTTTATAAACCCAGTACCTTAGTTCCGGAGATTAGCGCACACAAATAAACTCTTTAATTTTTTATACAAGTGTAGATTATGTTATCTTTTATAGAAAATTTGAATAAAGGGTTTCAATACATCACTCTGTGGTAAGTGCTACCAAGATTTAACACCCAACTAGAATTATTCAACCAGGATGCCAGAAGATTTCCAGATGGTCCAGATGAATGTAATTCCAATGTAAGTGAAGTGAGTGAAACTAATTCTTAGACTGAAAATCAAATCTAACTTTCGGGAATAATTATGCATTTATTCTATTATTACCAATTACATTGACATTCTTTAGAGTTCCGTAATTCACTGGAAACTTTATAGTCATATCTGTCCATTTGTCCGCAGCCTATCTCAGAAACGCTTGGTACTAGAAAGCTGTAATTTAACACGAACACACATATTAGATACGCGGACAAAGTGGGAGAATAAAATATAGATTTTTTTTTAGGGTAGTTATACGCATTTAGTGGGTTTGTTCTCAAGGTCCCCATGAAGTGGGCTATAGTTAGATAAGTCTCTAAACAGTGGAAATATTAAGCTTTAAACTGCAATGTTTTATTACAAGTGTCCCCCTCCGCTAGCAAAATGACTGAATTTGGAGGTGTGAAAACTTCACGATAGTAGTACGTGTAACGAATTTTAAAGGAAAAATACTACAACTAATCAGGCTTTTTACGAGTATAATCGGATAACTAATATATATTTTGTGCGCTCATATTGCAAACTGGTTAAATCTTATAAAATGGATCAAAATGTTGTACTAAAGAATTATATATATTAAAAATATCTACAAGAAATCCGCGGGTGTGTGTCTACTACGGGCAACTACGGGACTCTATTTTTGTCGTGGCTCGACTGTTTTTTTTTATATTAGTCCTTATCAAGAGATACGAAAGTATTTCTTTTAATTTATGTTTACAAAATATTTCTTATGCTCTGATTTGAAAAATATAGCCCTATTATTATATTAAACAAGTCTATTGTTTATCCGTGGTAGCCACAAAGAGACTCATCAAATCGTTCTCTCGGTACAGGAACAAGAGTACAGAAAAAATACAAAAAATATTATGTGTTTCCTTAGGAGAAGTTGTGTTATAAAGTATTTCATATATGTAATTCATTACTACTTGTATATTTAAGTATTAAGCACTATTACATCTTATTTAGTATAGACTGCAGACGTATTACTATTGCAATCGGAAATACCTACTCTAACATATAAAATAAAATATATATATATATATATTATGTATACCTGTGTTGTATCATCTGAATTTCCCTATTTTGACAGTTACTTATCTTTTGTTGTTTATACTTTTCATCATATGCTGTCACTGTATGTATTATGTCTATAACATAATACATACATACATACAGAGAGAATGCTACAGTCTTTATATAAGTACCTTATATCATGTTATATATAAGTACGTTATATTAAAAATAGTTCTATAATCGAGATAGAAATATAATTGATATCCAATACATTTGCTTCTCTTATTTTAGATATTAACTAAAATTACCTCTTATGATGATTTTCTTTTGCTCCTGGCCTGTGTTCTGAATATTTGACACACCCGAAAGCATAGACTCCGGGGTGCTCCTGTCCGCTCGAACCTGTACACGTAAAGAAGCACATAAGAATATAAAGAATAACAAAAAAAGATATATAATATAACCTTCTTATTTAGGTCAGTTATATTATATTATACAGAAAACTCTATTTATTTTTATTTATTGTTCTTTTGATGTATGAAAAACTTATTCAATTGATTTTAGTTCTATGTTTAAAGCTAAAACATCCAGATTCGTCAAACCGAATATTTCTTAATAATTTGACTTTTTCATATAATTTTACAAAGGTACCATATGATTAACTAAACGAAGAAATACTTATAAGGAGCGCTCAGGATATCTAAATTTATTATCCTATCCTAATGATTCTGATCTTGGATCGGTGGGAAATAAATTAATTTAGAAAATAATTGCAATATGCTTACCAGTTCTCCCAAAAAACTAATATATCCAATAGCGAGTTTGAGAGTATCGACTTTGGATAGTCGTTTCTCGTATGGTAGTGTGGGTATGTGGGCTCGGAGGCCCTCGAAGGCGTCGTTTATGGACTGCATGCGACGGCGCTCACGAAGGTTTGCTGCTTGTCGCTGCTGGATTTGCTGTTGAGGACAGCGCGAGCGGCGTTTGTGACGACGGCATGTCAACCTGATTCGAAGAAAATCATACCATTCATATATATCGAACATGTTATATTATGTTATTAATGGGATAATTATTTGACAATTTGCAATGCTTTACATTCGAATCATTTTCGCATAATTTAGGCGTATAACATAGTGTTATTTAAATGTCATTACAAAGCGAATGTATACTTTTTTAAATAGTATTTTTGCAGTATACATATCAGTTTTGGAACATACCTAGATAATATATATAAATTCGCCTGTCATTAAATAAATGGTATATTTAAGCCCTAATTAATTTTACACATAATATTCTAATAACTTATAATTAAGTACAGTTACAAATACCTTTTTCTCGGCACAGAATGATTTTCTTGATCGCTCGCGTACAGGCTGCCGTCGGACATAGAAGAATCATCATAAAGAAAAATATCCGAACTGTTCCCAGAAGTTGGAGACACACTAAGAGACAGAGACAAATTATTAGTATCCAAAGACGAACAGTGGTTGTCATTAGCATTCTCCATGGTTGTTGTCGAATTGATTAATATTATTTTTGTGGTTTTATCACTTATAATATCACTGATTATTGCACTCCGGTCATGTTTGTGTTGTTGGACTGATATTCTACAACGTAATGAACTCTAAGTAGGGGGTTGTTTGGAGGGCTGAGGTAGACGTAAGGACCCGCCCACTCGGTGCATCCCCGCCCCTTTTCCAACCTCGTTCAATAGAGCACTTTTCTATTTGCAAACTGTACGTCTTTATATTCAGTTTCAAGTTACTTGAATTATACTGAAGATTGTTATTATATGAAGTGTAAATCTTAATCAGTGATCAGTGTTTCATACTTTGAAGACTATGAAGTTTGCGGAATTATTTGCTCTCAATACTAAGATCGTGTAGAAAAAAAATATTTTGTTTCATTTTAAATATGTGAGTGATCTTCATGTCAATAAATATATATATATTAAATACTAGCAGCAGCTGGTGACTTTGTCTTCCAACATAAAAAGGCTTACTTTTTGGCCATTTAGTACAGAATTATTGATCAATCTCCAAGTTTGGGAACAAAAACATTGTCAATACAATATAAGTGACTTACATTTATATCATAAATGTATATACTTATGTGCAAATAGCAACAAACGAGGTAATCGTCACATTTTTGGAAAGGGTACTTTCAATGCTTTACTATGTTTTATAAATAATTTTTAATAATATTTTTTGTATTATTGTATAGATCCTATAATTTTCATGAGCCCAGAAAAGTAAATAAACTTTAAACAAAAATCGAACCAACAAACAAAACTTGTCAGTACTAAACCTTTGAAGTGCCTATATTTAAATACAATAAATAAAAGTGTGAATATATTTATAATTAGTAACGCATATTTATGTAAATTTATTTATATATATATATATATTTATTTATAAATTAAAAATCAAAATGTTGGGTTAAGAGAGTGTTTTAAAAAAATTCTACCAATAAAATTATTTGATAAATGTAAAATACTTATAAGAATTGTATAAATAATAAGTATTTCATTGAAATTACGAAATTTTATTTAAATAAAACATAATATTATATTTATACATATAAGTATAATATTATTATATTACAGTCTCCATCCCCGGATTTAGATATGTACTTAATTAAATGTAGTCACACAATAAAATAATAGTGTCACAATATGTGCAAAAAATATAAACATTAAAGCTATACGTGACCAGTACACGACCGAATTGAAAACAAATGTTCAATTGTTTTTTAATTCAAGCAATATGTAATCTACTGGACGAATTTTAATTAAATTTGGTATTATATATATTATTATAGGTTATTGCAAGTCAACATATAGAATACTTTCATTTTTACGGAAAATAGTTAAATTTCTACTATAATAAGTATACGAGTATGTTAGCGCTTCCCATATTTATTACGAAAATGTATTCACCTGAAGGTTGTCAGAGATTGCAATATTTTGTTTAAACTCCACTTGTGAAATAAAAAATATGAATTAAAGTGCTTATAAATATTGTCTTATTATCGAGTTAATATAAAATATACTTTTACTTTTACCCGGAAACTTTACTAATTTTAAAAGGAAAACACAGATTGTTTTGAATTACAATTACAGTAGAACTAAAAATAAGTTTGTATAAATAAGTTAAGTATCAACATTTGGTATATCATGACTTGATTTTGATTTCGTGTATGTGTGTGTTTTATGTTTATAATACTTATATGTATGTGTGTATGTATATAATGTGTTGTCAATAATTATAATATTGGACTTATAGTATATCTAGTTTCATTGCTACCTGTAATAAATTTTGGACCGTTTTTTTAAACATTTGATAAAATCAATAAATATTGGTCAAATTTAACGTAATACCTATCGATTACATGTTGCTTTGATAGTTGATTTTTATATACATGAATTATAATTATAAATTGACAAACTTCAATCATACAATTATTATTATTTAATAAAATATTTTTTTAGTTACATATATTTATGTAGGTAAGAATCTTTTTCGTATTTATATATTATAACACTTCTGCACGCGTGGCTATCGTTTTCCCAAGCAACTAGACCAGTCTCCAATGCAGAGAAATGCAATGTTTGTCCTCCATATATTATACCTTTTTTGCAAACCGACATTATCCAGATCTATCTTATGGAACGGACGAAGTTGTTGACAAAAGCGAGTCTAAAATAAAAATTAGTAGAACAGTATTAATTTTAATTTGACAACAGCGTAAGTTTTGTTTAGTTATGTTATATTTTTACATACAAAAAATGTATTTTAGAGATACTTTCTACCTGTCTATTAGTAACTATTTATTTCTTAATTTATTTACATATTTTTTCTTTTTTTTTATTCACTTATTGGCTCATAGTTTAAAAATATTTGTGCATAAAGTATATAAACTTTTTTACGATCAATAAAATGAAATAAGTAATTGGAATGTTACATTTATATACAATTTTAAAGTTGAGTATTTGAACAACCTGTTAACGAAATGTTAAGAATAAATCAATTTTTAGTTTCTTGCAGTTTTCAGTTAGTTTTGTAAGTATGTTATGGATATTATGCTTGTTAATATAATAAGTATTTCAATTACACAAATTAACACGTATAAATGAAAAATAGAAAATTTTATAAAAATACCACGCTAAAATTACATTGTGAATTTTGCTATTAGTGAGTCTTTAAGTGATACTTTTAACCCCTATTTCTTGATGTCAAAATCTGCGTGCGTGGAGAGTGAAATGGGCCCATTTGACACAATACCTATGATAAATAAACTATGCTGTGTTGTTTTATATTCTTCTGTAACACAACAAATACTTAAGCTGTAATAGTGTAGGATAATGTAAGTGTAGAACTGAAATGATCTTAGATACAACTGATAAATAAAATTATTACAAGAAAATTATAGAAGACAAAATAGGTTATTAAAGTTTGTAAGTTAAGCTTGTAACTTCTCGTATTAGCAATATCTATTATTAATACGAAAAATGTACAACATTGTAAAGTATTTATTTAAAAGTAACATGAAATGTTTAATAGTATTTAAAAGTAAAATTTAAGATGTATAGACGAATGTCGCTGTAAGATAACGCTACGCTGTAGGTATTATTAATATTAATGGATCCTTTTAAATAGTATTATTAAAACACTTGGTATAGTAAAAATGCTCTCTACTCTTATTTTAAGCAATTATCATCATACTTTAGCATTTAGAAACATCTAGTTGTACCTAAATCTATTTATGTTTTCTACTTCGCTTTATGTTTAATCATAAAAAGTATTTTGTTCATCATATAGAAGACATTTAAATAAGACATCATATCATTTTATATCTATAGGGAGAAAAATTCAATAACTCAATCCAGGGATCTCCAGGAGCTGTCACCGAATTGTAATTTTTTAATAATGAATATTAAACTGTAAAAAATTAAATAATATTCCAAACGGATTTGATTTTATAATTTATTCAAGTGTGTACTGCCGCTCTGAAGTTACGGCGAAAAGTCACGCGCTGTTTCGCCGTAGCATTTTTATTACACATGGTTTGTGTGAGCCGCATCTGTGTTACATTATTACACAAATGTGTGTGTGTGTGTGTATTAAGTCCATAAAAACAGGTTTATAATCAAATTATCCAAAAAAAGGTGAATAGAGCTAATGTTTGTTTTACTTTTAATTATCTTATTATGTTTTTTATATTTCAGTTTTTGCAACATGGGCGCAGCACGTCATCCGAAACTGCCTCGTTATGTGATTGAGGCTGATATAAAACCGTAGTCACATCTGTTATAACTTTATTATTACTGTCCTTATATTAGCTCTTAAATAATAATCTAAATATAATTTTATTTTAGGGCAATATTTGGATCCTACAGTTATGATATGATAAGGGGAGAATTCATTATAAATAACGATAACAGCTCCACAACCGAAATAAATTTGACGGACATAATATTCAACAATACTTCCCCGACCACCAACCTCGATGAGAGCTACAGGAAGCATGTCGGTGTGTCAGTAACCGAAACACTGAAGACGTTCAATTGGTGGACCCAGGCGCGGGAGTTACTCAAAAATTCAACTTTTTATAAACACCACATCAATCAAAATAAAACTATGAATCCTATTAAAATAAAAAGTATACCAATAAAGAATACCTTGTAGTCTAAACTGAGGTTATTTTAAATATCATTAATATATATTAATTTATATATTTTACATTTACATGTAGATATATTTATACAAAAATAATATATACTTATATAAGTTTTTAATTATTTTATTTAATATAATGAAACTAAAATCCACTTGTACTTATAACTTTTATTGAACATTGCTTTGTTGATAAAAATTTAATTATTTATTAAGAATATATAATAAATTAATCCAACAATTGAGCTTTGATATTTTATATTGATTATCTTTAGCTAAATTATAGCATATTTGTAACTATATGTGTACATCCAAAAACAAAAGACAGAAAAGTTATTAAAAGTATTGCCCGGAAGTACCTGAAATTAAAAAAACATATATTTGAAACATTAAAAATACACCATGTAAGAGCTTTAAACTCTGGAACTATTTACTGGTAATAAAGGAAAATTTTGTAGATTATTTTTTAATAAAAATAATACATTTAATTACCAAGTGAATTTAGACCGCCTCAGCACTCTTATTATGCTCTCAGTTTGTGTTTTTGTATTGTTTTTATCACCGGAGTTGTCTATCACGAAATGTGAATTAGCAACTTTTTGTTCCAACGGCATTTGACTATTTATTCTCTTTGTAGCAATTTTTTCTGAGAAGTCGTTTCTTTTGCATAGTCTCTCCAGTTGTTGATGATCTTCACTAAAATTAATTTAATTAACATAAATAAAAACTTTATACTATTTTTAGTTAGAATAATAAAACTCAGCTTACCAAACCACAGTTATAATTTTATGCATAAAATTTAACATTTTTCCAGTTTCAAATAGCAGTGGCACTTCCATCACTACATATTTATGGCCAGAAAAAAAGAATTTGAATGCCATTTTTATCATGGCACTTTGTATCCTTGGGTGGGTTATGGCGTTTAATTTACGCCGCTTCTCTTTGTCGTCGAATATTAACTCTCCTAGTTTTAATCTGTTAACTTTTCCATCCGGTAACAAAACCTCTTCACCAAAGTAACCTTTTAATTCCTGCCATCCTTTAGTACCGGGTTCTAAAACTGTTAAAGGAAAGAATATAAGCAGAGAGCTCTGCTTTTATGCAAAGGTTAGTAATTTCTTATTTCATAATGTAATGAAGATAATTGATGTCCGGCGATACTAATGTATGGTTTAGAAAAGTATTCTGAATAAATAAAGTAACTAACTTTTAACCATCTATATAGTTTGAAATTGTGTATAAATATATTTACCCCTGTTAAGCTTATTTCATTTCAAGATGTCATTTTATTTAGTATTAAAATGAGTTTATCATGCCGTTAATGAGGCATTAGTTATGTAAATGTTAAAACACTTAACTACACTAAATTATTTATATATATGAGACAATTTACAGTCATTAAATGTAATTAAAATAAAATTTGAAAAAATAATTTTAAATCTGGCTGGTATTGTTAATTTTTGTAGTTTTTTTTCAATATTGTTTGTTATACTGTATCATTAGAGGTACAGCCTGTCTCTATGTGAAAAGGGAAGAAAAACAAAAATTATTGAATTACAATATTTAAGTAAGAACATAATTTTAACTCATTCATAATTAAAAGGTCTTATTACAATGCTACATGAACAAGATGCTGTGTGTAGATGCATTATAGACATCTAATAACCAAAGAATTTCATCAAGAATTACTTTATTGAAGAGTTAGTGTTATTAACATAATAATATTTCAAATAATGTAACTCTGGTAATAAAGACAAAAGCCCAAATTGATAAATCAAAACCAACAAAAGTATTTCATTTAAAAATCAATAATATGATGTCGCGACACTAGCATGAAATAAATTTATTTCTAATTCTAAACATGTTTTATAAACCTCACACAAAACACAACATATCTTATTTTAATATTGTGTAAAGTTTAATGTATATGTTGAAAAAAACATGTTAAAAACCGTTTTGATAGATAGTAGTTAAATCAATGTAAATGTAATTATTTATTACCTTTCCTGGCTACTTCATCAGCATCTATAACAGCAACACCATTGTTGCGGAATATTTCTAGTACAGTGCTTTTTCCAGTAGCGAGCCCTCCGGTAAGGCCAACAATAAACATTGTATGCTCTGTAACCTGGTAATTGTGAAACTATTAATTTCCCTTTTAATGTTCTTTGAAATTTTATAGTCTTACCTTATAGTTTCATAATTTAATAACTGTCTACGAATAAATATTAACTAAATAAATACTGAATCGTTTCCCAAAGTTAAGTTTGAACTTTGAACTATAAATTAATAATGTTTTGTTGATCGGTTAAATATTGAAACTTATTATTATCAATTACTAGATATATAAAATAAATTAAAGAAAATAAATTAAGGCATTATATAAATAATTAACATCATATATCAATCCTAAAAGAATATCCTAATAATAACAAATGAATAATATATATTCAAATAATATAATAAATGTCAACAGCCGACAAATGGCAATAATTTGTTAGAGTATTATATTGCTTATTGAATGTTCCTTGATTTTCTTGCCCCCTAAATAATTCGACATTCAGTCTGTGAAAACTGAAAACTAATTGACTATCGATTTTCATCGGTATACATGTATATTATGTACTATTTATAATATAAAATACTTACCACAAAGTATAATGTATACCTATTATATGTGAAGGGTAGAGATAAGGGGTACCAATTCTAAGTACAAAATGCCACCATAAAGTACAAAATTGGAAGCGCTACTCTTCCATCTAGGTCTAAACATAAAAAGCGCTTCACATATTCTGAAAAAAAAAGGTATATATTGTAAATCGACATTGATTGATTGCGCACTCAAAATATTATATTATTATTATATTATATATAATATTTATAATTATATAATATTTTTATTTTATAAATATTTTTATATCGTAATTAATTATTTTGAATGAGATTATTTAGAATTAATTATTTCTGTTTATGTGTATGTAGAAATTAATAATTAGAAAAATTATATATTATATATATAAAAACTAATTCCTCAATCTAAAGCAATAATATAAAACCGTTTTTATATTAAACCTCTATACATACATAAAAATAAAATATTTAAATATATTATACGAAGTATTTCGATAACAACAAAATTCTTTTTAAGGTTATAAAATGCTATACAGATTACTAGAAAAGCAGGGTAATTACTGTCCAAATTATGTTTAATACATTTATTAAATTGAATTTTAGGATATTTTAAGATAAAAAGAGAGAAAAAAAAATCTATCATTATAGTGAGAAACTGGCTTAAAATATTTCAAATTTTAATCTCAATTCTGCGTACAATGAATTGTTTTTGTTTGCACAAAACTGTCATCCCGTGTTGGTTTATTTTCGACATTTAGATTGTGAAGTGTATCTTTGATACTTATTGATTTAGTCTTACAAAATTTTCTTTGTATCCTTGAACCATTCAGTCTATTATTTTTTATTTTTTTTTGTTCCAAATGAATTTTAATAAGTTGTAATTTTGATGTGAAAATTCTTTGTTACAAATTTACATAGTCATTTGTATCGTAATTTTTTTGTTTCTGGGCCAAAGTCAAGAATGTGTATAAAATAAGCAGCCCTCATAAAGAAATATAAGGCGTAGAAACGATATCGGATATTAAGAAGATTGTTTGAAAATGGCACATTTTAGAAGGGATATTACGTATAGCGCCTTAGACAACGAATTGACTCCTCCGATGGCAAGATCTGCAGAAAACACCACAACTCCAACATTGATTACCCTGGACCAAGAGCATGACGATGCTACTAATGTTATTATTCACAAAGTACCTCAAACTAAAAGTAAATATATACTTATAACATATAAAGTCTTCTTGTCTTTGTTTCGTTCAAAATAAATCACCTTAATTTAATATAATTTAATTGATCAAATTATATTTAAAGTACAAGGTGAAATTTTAAATAGATAGGTAGCTAAAGCTTTGCTTTGCTTTTAGTGTTTAAGTAAATCAATTACATTGTAATATATAGTTATTATTATTTATATTCACCTTTTGAAGTTTCTAAACTTTTATTCTTGTATTAATTTATTTTTACATAATTAAGTACTTTTTGTTACAGGCAGATGGAATCATATAAATGATCTAGATTCATTCTTCACTAGAATGTACCGATATTATGTCAGGGGTGGTTTTTATCCAATGATAATGTCAGATCTATTCTATTTGCTACAATTCATGTTTATAGTTTGGTTTTCAACATTTCTTGTACACTGTGTAGATTATCCAAGACTATTTAGGAATGATCCTCAAGCAAATAGGAGTGAAAAGTTGAGTTTAAATGATGTTATATTTCCTACCTCAGTCTGTGTGAGCAGCATTTCATGGTCCTGGTGAGTACATAGCAATTTTTTTTAAAATATTTGTGCTAGGGTCAATCTCAACAAACATTATTTTTATGTTATAATGTTATATAAAAAGTATATTTTACTGGCTAGCAAGGTTCCTTTAAAAAACTTAACTACTTATAATATTCTAGTATTAACATTACATGTACTTAAAAGACTGGCTTTTTACCACTAAATAAATTAAACACGTCTATTTTAATAATTGTATTTACATACTAGTTATAATTAAACCACAGCATTGTTAATTTGCAATTGTTGTATTGTTCTAAACAAAAATATTAATATATTTTAATGTTTTCTAGGTGGTGCCTAATAACATTGTGTTCAATAATTTGGTTAATGAGATTATTTATATCCATGTACCATTTGTATTATGCGTATGATACAAAATTATTTTACAACAATGCCTTAAAAATTAGGGAGGTAACTATAATATTGATATATCATAATATATAACAAAACATTGATGTTTTATATAGATAATATATTTTTAGAGTGAACTATCCTGGGTGAGCTGGTCAACTATACAGGATAGAGTCAGAGAAGCCCAGCCCGAGCACCAGATGTGTGTGCACAAACAGGAGATCAACGAATTAGATATATATCACAGAATACTCAGGTAATGCAGTCATAATTAATTATATCAACATATTAAAATACATTATTTGGTTTTATTATTATTTTTATAATTTATACAAATGGTCCATTGTGTTTTTTCTTGTGATAATACATTATTGTAGCATTGCAATTGTCGTATTTAGCATTTTAGATATGTTAAAACATGCAAAGCAGCCATTATTATCTAACTTTAAAACACTGTTTTTGTATATTTTTCTTTGTGTTTATATTCTAATTAAAATATTTTTTTAATAACCCGTATAACTGAGATTGCGCTGGGTTATGTGACATTGTATTAAATATGAATTGACAACGTAAGAAGAAATAAATAAGTAGAAGCATTTAAATATATCTTTAAGATATGAGGGTAGCCGTTATTTATAGAATTATTTTTTCAGCAGTTACTTAGTATTTTTTCAGATTAACTAACATATGTCCTAATAAATATTACTTTAGTATTTTCTACTGTGATGAATGTTAAATAAAGAACTTGACAAATCTGTACTAAAACATTATTAAATGTAAAAATTGTATGGATATTTTGTAGCATTTAATGAAGATTGCAATACATAATTCATCATAGAAAGACCAATTAAAGTATTGCTTTCTAGTATTATAATTTATAACTTGGTACAATTATGGTACACTAACAAATAGAACTGGAGCAATTAGCGAAATGATTTTCATTATTACACTTGCAAATAACTACGTTTGTAATTACAAATGCAAGGGCAAAAAACACAAAGTTCTTTATGTGAATGTGTTTTTTTGTGATGGTTTGAAGTCTCAATCAATTTGAAACTATTTATTGCATTCATAATGTAAAATAATGTCTCATAAGTGAAACCTCAATCAAAAGCTAGTTTAAAATTAGAAAAAAAACAAGTATTATAATATTATTAATTAATAAATCATAGATGAAACAATAGGAATTAAATAAGTTACTGAGCAGGACATCACCATAACCAAGTTGGTATCCACTCAATACGACCCTCGACACAAAACAGGACACATAAACCGGTGTGTCCCAGGAAGTATAATCTAAAACTTGTGTATCCAACTACAGATAATTAATATTAAACCTATCTGTTTGATGAAATATCTTATTAGCAAGAATCTTCATCTTTTGTAATATATATATATATAATTCTAGGTGTCACGTCAGCTCTGGAAATCTTCCATCATGAGAGTATTTTATAGGGGTGTCTTTAATATAGTTTTTTATGTCCATATATTTGTTATAATTGATATATGCTGTATGTCCTTTGTTATATGTATGTTAAAAACTGTTTGTCAATTTAATTATTTGCAAAGGCGAATACTTTGGTACATATTTGTACAATAACTAGTGTTTTAATTTATATTTTTACAAGCAGTAAATAAATGAGTACTATTCCAGGTTTAACAATTATATGGTGGCGATGGTTAATAAGAATCTTCTTCCTCTACAAATTCACGTGCCTTGCGTCGGGGACTTCCATTACTTATCACGAGGTTTAAAATGGAATTTGGAATTTCTTTTATTTTGTAAGTATTATCTAGATTTTAATTATTTATAAATATGTTTAGCCATGTTAAATTATTTATAATAAAAAAAAAGAAATTATATTGTTTTTTAATATTGTTATATACCATCAAGATAGAATAATTGTTTGGAATTTAAAATCCTATATATTTGGAATAATAAATATTGCCTTTACATATATAGTGTTAGATTCATGAAAACTCTTAGCATCACAGTATCTCAATTGTAAAAAGTAATTTGACGCTTTAAAGGGTCGCGAGTCGAAACCTATCCGAATTAAAATTTTCATTATATATTTATTTTTAATTTTTCACATTATATTTATATAATAACAAAATATAATATGATTTAATAATAATTAATCTTGTGTAATATTGCACAAGTGTTGCTCAGGAAAATTATACATATTATATTATTATGACATTGATTATCTAATAAGTTAGTTTGATTATATTTTAAACGTCCGCACAGAATATCTTATACAGTATACATATATACATACATATGTACTCAAAGTGTGTACGTATAACCATCAAAATGTGAAACCTTTAAACGTTGGTCCAGAATAGTGTTGAAATTAAATTTTTTCTTAAATATTTATTGTTATTACATACAAGTTGACCCTTTTTATTATAATCCATAATTGTTTAAGCTCTTGTCTTTTTGTAATTCTAAATTAAATACTTTTCACTAAATGCATATAAAAGTATATACATACTTTTTTTTTTACATTTTTCACCATCTGCCTGTCTATTTAATCCTGCTAATCTCTGAAACCGTTGAAATCATTTTAATAGGACTTTCACTAGCGGATAACTGTTGCTATAAGAAGTAACTTAGACTACTAAAAAATCATTACATTATACATTTAAAGGTAGTATGTTACATAATTTAAATGCAACAGTCAGTCAGTGATAATTAAAAGTTATTTTCGCATTATCTATATATTAAATTTACTTTACATAACATATATACGTTATATAAAAGAAAATAATCTGTGAAATATATGTATGTATAGTTGGTAAAATTAGACGTGAAAAAGGTTTTTTTTCCCGTTATCTTATAAATTGTTTAAAAGATCGCTTATAATAAATTGTTTTATTTTTTTATATACTTAATTTCTCATTTTATTAAAATTCGTTTCAAACTTCATTTGTGAATATCTAATACTTTTTTATAGTCATTATTTTTAACATTCGTCCTGGTTGCACTTGTAACAAAATTTATTTTTTCTATTAAACTAATACAGGTATCTATTTGATATTTTTTTTATCCATTCTATAAATTCTCAAGAAAAAATATACCAATTAATAGTCCTATAACACAGTTAATTACTCATTGTTTTTTTAAAAAAAGTTTAAAAATTCATATATTTTTTCATTAATATTTGTAAATATTTACAGATAGTCCTTGGGAAAGTCATTGGCAACTACGATCCGCTTACAAGGATCACACAAAGCGAATGGTCCTCGCTAGACAGCTCGAGAGACAGATTGTCCTCTTGGCGTTAGTGAACTTAATACTGGCACCCCTCATCCAGGCCTGGCAGATATTGTACTTCTTCTTTAACTATGCAGAGGTTTTTGAAATTGATTTTTTTATTAATAATATTAATCTCGGGACTCGAACTTGCGTCCTCTGGAATCTGTCTACTCTATCTATAAATCTACCGTTAAAGTTACAGGATTTCTAAGAGATCGCAGATTCGAGTCCTGTCCATGTAGAATTTTCTTATTCAACATTAAAAAAAAAAAAAAACTAACATGGCTAAACATATTGACAGACAACTGCAAAAAGTATCAAAATGTATACTTTTTAGACTTTTATATATATATTTTTTTTCAATAACATTTTAATGCTTGTTTTCTTTAGCAGTAGTAAAATAACTTAAGTGGTATGCCATTGCATGCATGCATTGTCGATATAATTACATATATTTCCAGTTAATAAAGCGGTCCCCGGGGTCGCTAGGGCTGCGGACGTGGTCGCTGTACGCACGCGTCACCCTCAGACACTTCAACGAGCTGGAACACGAGCTGCGGGATCGTTTGAACCGCGCACACAAACCGGCCACTAAATATCTCGCCAGCTTCACGTCACCCATCACCACTGTGATAGCCAAGTTAGTGATGACTAATTATATCATCCTTATATAATCTGTGTTTTGTTGATAGCGAACGTTATATATATTTTAAGACTGATTTTAATTTTAATATCTATATTGCTGTTGTAAATGGTAATAATGAAATGGTGAATGTGTATATATAGAAAATTTATAAAGCTTTAATTGTGTAAATCGATTTATCTAGGGAGAGGTAGAAAATGCGTCAATCGATCAGTCAATCAATCGAGCAATCAGTCAATCAGTCAATCAATCAGTCAATCAATCAATCAGTTTTGAACTGATTTAACTATTTACTGATTTGAAGACGTACTATTTCAAAACAACTTTTAGTGTTTATAACTAATTATTTATTTTTTAATTGTTTTTATTTTTCGTATATAAATACTCTGACCTGAATGATAGGGCTTCAAACACTTTATCCTCGTATAAGTTTATTAGAGATTCCATTCTTTCACATCACATTCAGTATGCGGTTAGTCTACAGAATAATGACGCCTCAAACGACGTAAACAATTCATTTTGTATGTTAGATATTGTAGCAGTATGGCTTCTTGATATTTGATATTTGTAGTTTAAGAGAAAATTGCTACAGTGATTTTATTTATATAAGTATATAATATATATAATACTATACACTTTTAAAGACACTCGTGTTCTAAGATAATATAACAATATTTGTATTTTTTTAAAATGATTATTGCAGTAGGTAAATGTATATGGAATGAATAAAAAAGTACGGAATCGCAATATTTCAGAAACTATCCTTATGTCTCATTACGAAAAACTAACTACAGTTTGAGAAAATGCAGACACTTATTGATTCTTCTCTTAGAATGTAAAGAAATATTCTAAAAATAATCGTAACAGAATAAAAAAATCTGTAACATTTCCAAAATGGTTGCATTATCTGTAATTTACAATGTAAGCGTGCGTCATCGTTTATTTTTGGCGCTATTTATAAAACTATTATTAGGATTTCATTTGATATCCGTTTCCGTTTCTAATTAAAGAATACAATATTATTCCTTTCTAGTAGTTTTTATTGTGAATTGAACAAAGGATTATTTTGTATTGCGAGTATTGATTTAGCCTTGGTTATAATAGCTAGAACAGTGTTGGCGATTTGCCCTAATTCTTATTTAGATTTAGTGTAGCAGAGTTTTAATGTTTTAAAATGTTTTCATAGTTAAATTTGACTAAATTGACATATTAGACAACCTTGATCTATGGTTTTTATTAATCATTATACTTTTTCAAACGAAACAAAACAAATTATTAATGAAAAACCTTTTAAATTAATGTTCTCCTAATCCTCGAGAGTTTCATTTTTCTTACGCTTTAGTTCACTTCTGATCTTTAAATGGTACAGCTGCGCTATCACAACGCTATCCAGGATCTGGTCTATGTAGGAGGGAGACTTTTTGGTCCAAGGGCACAGGGGATTCCCAATATTTATCAGGAAATTAATTTTATAATATAAAAATATAATTAAATAAAACTCCTGACTGTGCAAATTATAATAATATTTTATAGCAGCGATGCGAATGAAGTAGTTTTTATGGCGATAGAAACATATATGGGTCAATCAATTGGTTCTTGAGATTGGAGGGAAGGGCAATAGCTCAATTACTCCCTTCTCCTACTTGGATCGTCTTCAAATTCTTTGAGGAATTTTTTTGACTGCTTCTACTTTCAACCCGTAATTTTGTGATCCATACTTGGTATACAATAAGTGTATTTAATTGTTTTAATCCTCAAAAACATTTTGGTTTGGTGTCGTGCCATTGTTTTATGTATAACTTCGCTTATTATATCGTTTCCAACTTAATCTATAAGAAATAGACTAATATGATAAGAGCTATTATTAATTATGTTATATTATTAAGATACTTATTATAAATGACTTTATTATCGTTCATTGTTACTAGTGTTAACTATTATTGTTATATTATTTAATTAACTGACAGACTGACTGATTGAAGTAATAATAAATTGTAATACATTACAGTATACGTGTCTAGTGTACGAGCACCTTTACCTTTATTCAATATCGCATTGTTGTATTGTATGAAGTCTAAAGTTAATTTGGCGATTTTTTTTCACTTATTAAGTATATAATATATATATAGGAGCGCAGTATTTGTATCGGCGAGCGTGTTGGGAGTGCTGGTGATGCTGTCCGTGTACGACGAGGACGTGCTCACAGTGGAACACGTCTTGACCATCATAACCATACTGGGATGCGTGCTCGCTGGAGCAAGGTTAGCGTTTTTTATCTTTGCAGTAGAGATATACAAAATGTGTGAAGAAAATAAAATACTACCATGTTTATTATATAGTTAAACATCAAACTTAAGCTAGCAATTAATTTTGATACATATTTTTTTATGAAATTTGCCTAAAACCTAATATTTCACCTATGGTTATAACCTATAGATATATTCTTTAATTTTGTAAGACAGTATTTTTTGTTGTTAAATTTATTTTAGTCTTATATGTTACGAAAAAAAATTTTGCACATATTGATCATATTTCTTTTCTACTCTTAAACATTTGTTGATTATACATCTAAGAAATATAATAGTCATTATAATTAAATTTATAGAAGGAAAAAATATCGTAAACTATCATGCAATTGCCTATGAATATATAGATATGACATTGCAGAGCATTAATCGGTGAGGAGGATCGTCTGGGGGGAGCGTGTGGGCCGGCGAGGGGGGAGGAGCTGCTGGTGCAGGTGCTGGGGCACGTGCACTACCTGCCGGCCGCCTGGAGGGGTCGCGCGCACACCAGGCACGTTGCGGCCCACCTGCAGCATATGTTCCAGTTCAGAGCGGTACATACCGGATTTAGTTTTACTCCTTGACAATTTCCAGTGGATTATTTGACGCAAACTTAACCATGAAAATGTATTTCAGGTGTACATAATTTTTGAGCTTCTGAGTCCTCTTCTGTGCCCGCTTGTGTTGTTCCAATTACGTACTCGTGCCTTAGACATCGTGGATTTTTACAGAAACTTTACTGTTAGCGTCTTAGGTATTGGAGACGTGTGCTCCTTCGCTCAGGTGAGATATAAAAATAATATTACAATGGAAGTTAAAGTAAATTTATTTTACTTTTGTTAACAAATTTCTTTCAGCTTGACATCCGACGTCATGGTCACCCCGACTGGCAAACGCCCGGCAAGTTTGGAGAGAAAGGTATGAATGTATATACTGGAACACTTGATAACTATGTTACGAAAATGGTACCTAACTATATGGCTAATAAAATAACCATGTGTAGGGTCCAACGCGCAGTACAACCAAGGTGAGTGCGGTAAGACGGAGTTGTCGCTGGTGGCGTTCTCGTGCCGCCACCCGGGCTGGCACCCCAGCGAGCCCACACAGCGACACTTCCTGCGCTCCCTGCGGCAGACCATGACGCAAGCCATACCCACTAACAACGCCCTGGTGGGTACCACTACAAATAACAAATTCAGAACTATTGATTTAATTTGAGAAACACTGACAATAGCAGACGCGACTTTGCTACATTTTTAATAGCCTTTAATTATCCTAAATAAATATATACAAATAAAATTTTAAAACAACTTCCTACATTTGCGTTGAGAAACATAGAAAGCTCTTGTGAAAAAAACTCATCAGATTTATAATTTGACATACTTCGACGCTGCCTAATATGATGATAATTTTCAGAATAAAACAATGCTCGGGTCGTACATCCAACAGAGCATATTCGGTACAAACACTCCGCTGCCAGCGGTTTTATCATACTACCAGCAACAGAGACAGCATTACAGACTGCCGGTATGTATTTAAAATGTATGTATGTATGTATGTACGTATGGAGATGGTAAGACGCAGTTCAGTGTTTGACTGCGGCGTACTGAGTAGTAGTACTTTCTCGCAGAAGATTAGTTTAAAGCAGTTATTATAATTACATTTTGTATGGTGAGTGGAAAAACTTAAGCAAAATTATCCATTTGAATAGTCTTTATCCCACCTAGGGTGGCAATGCTCGTATATTTCACAGTTTATGAGCGCCAAGCCCATTTTTTTTTTAATAACCAACAGTAATTCTGTTTCTATACAACTATTACTAATAAATGATAGGACATGGATGAGACCAGTGACGAGGAGGACGGGGCGGGGCCGGCGGGGAGTCGCGGGGGCGCGGGGTTGGCGGGCGTCAGCGCCATGGGGCTCCCAGACGTGCCCGAGGTGCCTGATGAGACGAGAGACATGTCCGTCAGCACGCTCCATCTGTACGACTTGCATCTGTCGCAGGTAATTTATATCTCTGTGGTCCTTTTCTTAGTTATGTATCTTTCTTTTAGTTGCTTTTTGTTGCTGTCTTTCTATTAGCTGTTAGTGAGAAAATCAATATACAATACCTGATATAAAAAAATTAAGGCTTCGTTATTTTATAATAGCTGATTCTTTTTCATTATAATTATCCCCTTTAATAAATTCACTTTCTTCCAGGTGGGGAGGAGTGTATCAGCGTGCTGTACGAACAACTGCAGCGAGCGAGCCCGCGAGTACCGGTCGTCGACGGGCGAGCAAACGCCTCTACTGCACCGCCCATAACACTGGCATAACACGGCCCGCACACGCTCAGACCCCGTCTGGGTGTAGCGGTCGGCGGCGCGTGCTTATATACTCACGCACACACACACACACTTGTACATATATATAGACTGTACAACTAACCCTCTGATGTTTACACTATCTCAGATAATCATGAATTCAGATATTTTTATACATCTTGTTAGCTGTACCAGCTATTGTTTGTTGTAAACTTTGACATTAAAAGTAAGATGTAGACAAATGGATCTGTCGCACACACCGTGACTATTACGATATTCTTATTATAATAATAACAAAAGTTTAATGTCCCGCTAGAAAGGAATGGGAGCTCATAATAATTGTGGTGCAATATTAAAAATTTGTTATTAAAATAATACTACATCATATAAGTAACATGTCGATATAATAGTGAGGTTTAAGTGAATAAATGATTGAATCTTATTAATATTTTCTTAATATATACTTGTGTGCGTAGAATACAAGAATTGTATGCTGTGATAACGTTTAAAATAATTTCCACTATAATTGTATGAGTACAAAATATGTATGTTTAAAATGAGTAAAAAAACAGTAATATTTAACGTGCCTATATGTAATTGTGAGATATGTTATTCTTATATATAATCTGTGGTATGTTGTAGTGGTAGTTATTTCAAATTAGATAATGCTACATAAAGGGAATTACGCTAACTTTAACAAATGTATGAAGAACTTTACAATATCAGCATAATGTTCCTTTCCAATGTATCTATATTATATCGGACTATACTATAACTATAGGACAAATTGACGACACGAAGTGAGATATATTTAAAAAACATTTGTGCGCTTTCTATAAAAATCACATGGTCTGTAAAATTCAGATCTCCTGACTGTTCATTTAGAAGAAATATACTTCCAATGCATACTACAAATCTTATCTCTACCAAAGTCTTGTAACTATTATCTCTAAATGTTGAATCATTTATTCAGTGATAATAGTAAATGTAATTTTATTGACAGTCTGGAAAGATTAATGGATTTTTCAAATAAAAAGCGCACACATGATAAATTATGGATTTGACCATTTGACGAGAAAAGGCAAACTAAGGTCTTAAGATAAGTGCCAACTGATACATCCTAAAACGAAATTGTGACTCGATTAATAATCAATATTTTTATACCTAATATTTATAATATACTTAATTGTTATAGTTTTAATATCAACATTCATCAAACTATAACAACTATTTTCTTTGGATCCATTCTAACAATGACTATATATGATTATAAATTGTAAGAAAAAATATTTATATTGAAAAGAATGTGTAAAATGTATAAAAGCCTTAGAATTGTCTCGTCAACCTTAACCGATACTGAATACTGGATTGTGGTTGCTTGAGGAGGGAGTTGGGAGTAATATTGTGATATTAAATTACTTTTAGTATAATTAGTTTTACAGTCAGTTCCTGTGAACACAGTGCATTGAACTGTCGCTTTAGTATAAACCTGTAACTTTGTGGATATTTAAAAATAAATTGTGAAAGTGGAAAATTTTTAACATAGGCTCGAAACGACGATTTGAATGTTGTTGAATTTGCGTAATCATTTTAAGCTAACCGCTTTTTGTTGTGTTATAGTAATTAGTTTAATAATTTCAAGTTTAGTTAAATTTGAATGTATATAGCGTTTGAAACAAAGTTTGTTAAGTGCGGAAAGTCTAAAGCCAAATACTAAACGCACACAAACTGGGGGTTTGGTTATTGTTAATAACGACATTGTGATTTGTGTTTGTGTTTGTGTTTGTATATCTTATTTATTATATAAAATTAATCAGTGGCTCTATAACATAAATAATATGTATGATGATGATTTAAACGTATATTTCTATTTATTTTAAATTAATTGATCTTGTGTTATTATTATTAGTGTACATTAAGACATCGACGCATATACATATATATAAAATGAGAGCGAAGTAGCTCTCATAATGTCCAATTATGTATATTATTATAAATTTACATAGAAGTTATTTTATTTAAGGACAACTTTCTTATGATGTAATCGGTTGCGTTCGCTATTTTATTACTATTATTATGTATTAATTTTACAAAACTGATATAAACAAATAATGTTTGCGCAAATGCTGTCGTCATAGGTTTAGGTCACCTAATAATGGAAATTAGAGTCATTAGGTACATAATAAATATTCAGTACAATCATTAAATAATATTAACATTTTCAGTAGTGACAAAAGTTTCTGGAGGGCTAATTATAAATGTTTTGACAGCTGTCAAAAGTTATGATTGAACATTGAAGAATTATTATGTCCAGAGAGGTTAACACGAGAATTATCATTAAATATTTTTATATCAATCAGCCTTTGAAAAAGCAGGTGTAATGTTGTATTAATGTATTAATTTTTTCTTCTACAAATACTAGTGATATGCCATTCAGGTAATCAGTGCATACAAGTTTGTTGTTGTGTTAAGCTTATACACGCATACTGCTAAATATATATCGAAACTATATGCTAAATAACTATCGAAAATTAATGGAAATCTTAAATAATTAATGAGTTTAAGTACAAATTGTAATTCCATAGCATTTAAGACAATCCTTCTGAAACCCGGGATAATTTGGTCTATTAAAAATATATGAACAAAACAGCAAAAATACTTGAAAAATAAATGATTCTAAAGCGAAGTGATTTATAAATAATCTCGTATTATATTAATTTTGCAACGGTATTGCATATCTGTTTGACATTAGTGAATTGAATTATAATAATCCGGTTTTAAAAATTAATATAGTTTTTGACCTTTATCTTATTTACCAATTCTAATTTACGAGAAGAATAATAAAGTCCATGATTGATATCATCTAAATAGCGGTATAATTGTTAATTATGACATATAAATGCAGACCATTAATATCAGGTTAGTCGACCTTCACGTTTTAAGTGTCCGAGTATCTTCATATATAAATGAGCAGTTTCCACTGCTTAAAGTTGAATAATAATTTTCATAAATTTGTTATTTAATATGTATACTTTTATAATACTTGTGATGCCTATTTGTATTCAGTGCCTCAATCGTGACGTAATGTCTTGATAACTACATGAACCACATGTAAATTATAATGCAATAAATACAGTTCAAATTGTTGTTAACTTTATAGATGTGACACTATTTCAGTGTTCTTGAGACATCAGAAAGATGCCGGTCGAATGTTCACATTAGGTTTAGATTACATGATGTATTATCCATATGTGCCCTCTTATATATATAATAAAATTTGTGTGTAATTTAGTTTCTTGTAATGTATGTCATATTATACCTCAAATCAACAGCAATTAAACTTAATATGTAACTTGCAATAGTTTTGCTAAATATAAGTACATATGTATTTATTCTAAACAAATGTAAAGAGTGGAAATTTTTATTGTAATCATTTTAAATTTATATATGATGTATAGATATTTTTCATATATTCATAATACTCGCCTCAAGTCTTTTTAGTGTAGAATTTTGTTAGATTACGTAAGAATGTAGTAAATTAGTAGTTTCTAAACATTAAAATTAAGGATGCACTTTTTTTTCACCAGTAAGTACTTTGTTGAATGAAGAATGAATTGATGAACGATTGAATGATTGATTGCTTGCTTGAGAAATGAAGTCGAATAAAATAAATGTAATAGGTTCTTAATTTACTATTTACTTATTGGTTATTGTGAATCTAACAAAAAGTTACGTTTTATTGAAGAATCATGTTTTTATATATATATATTATAAACTAATCCATACTTCAACTATTGCCAGCTGTAGTCAGTAAAGAAAATATAAAAAAAAAATTGTATCAATATTCATAAAACTACATTCACTCACCGACTCATTTCACATTTCACAAACTAAAATTATATCACCTAAGAATTTTTTATTGATCTTGTTGTCTAAGGTCAAAAAACGCTGAAATAATTTTATAAATTCTATTTCGCTAACAACAAAATTATACTTAAAATTTGTTAATAGAAAGTAATTGAATAATACAAAAACATATTTATCGTAAACAAATTACAAGGAACGAATAATATTTTTATTTATGTAACATGTAACCATACAATATTTTTGGGTGTATCTTGCTTTCAAGAAAATATACCAATCAAATGATTAAAGTAATATTAATACAATTTTAACGCCAATCCATAGAACATGTTGTTAGAAGTACAATTATATGATAGGCTTCTTATGTTAGCAATAATATAAATAAACCACAAATAGCAATATACCAACTCCATGTTAATATAATAGCTGTAACTTAGAACTTCTCTAATAATATTTTGTATTTTTTATAATCGTTGTAAAATTAACATTTACATTATTCCCTTTTTTTACATTTTAACACATATATTTAAATATAGCAAGCTAAAGAAAAAATAATGAAAAGTATAAAAAAAGCTTTATATATCATAGTATAATTGATAAATAAAATGAAAAAAAAAAAAACAACGCGAAATAATCTCTAGTATTAATTAAGGGTTCAAGTGGAAAATAATTTTTTGAAATGTTATGCTATTTATAATAATATTTTTGTATTTTATATACAAGTTGACAAGCAATTATTTGAACACCTTGACTAGTAATATTTTTTAATTACCTTTGAATTCATTAATTAAATGATACTATAAAAATATAATTGATACATTATTGCATAAAACATTCATTTCGAAGTTATTGTTCCATAAAAGATATTTTTCACTTATTCGTCATGTACTTTAGGTCACAGGTTAATTTTAATTTTGTAGTTTTAAATCATCTACTCAATATGTGTTAGATATTTTATTAGACCATCTAATAAACAACGGAAACTGATATTTATACTGTATTAGTTTATATCATATCGCATGCAGTCTCGTTTGATTAAACTAGAATGACATTTGAATGATTTGAGGTCTTGTATATAATTGTAATGGAGGTAAATTGTTGAATGTGTTTGTTCATATACTCTGGGTAGCTATACTCAATTCATTAAAATATTATCATTCTAGCTCAATTTTCTTGTTGAAGTTGTAAAATAATATTAAGGCATACTGTTCACAACTAATATGACGTGTCCGCCATTTTTTAGATTCAAATTCGTGGGAATAAAGTGTTCTCATAAAAACTGATTTGAACTGGTTTATTCATTAACCAAATTTGTAAATATTTAGTTCAATTTATATTTAGGAAACTTTTTGATTTAAGTATATTGTGATATCATTTTATTTTTTTTCCTTATGTTTTACTCAAATTAGTTTTTTTTTATAAATGGATGTCGAAGTTTTTCAAAATAATTTTTATGTTACACAAGGTTATATTTTTTTAAAAATTACATTATAAATAATTATATGATTATATGCAATAAAATTTGTAAAACAATATGTTTTTTTATTTTATAAACATACTTTAACCAAGAGAAGGAATGAAAAGAACCAGTGAAGATGCAAATACCCAGGGTATTTCCCGAAGGAACTTTGACGAAATTATAAATGATTTTTAAATAAATTGATTATGAAAATAAATGTTTAAAAATAAACATTAAAGATAACATAGACTACACACAAAAATAAATTGTACAAAAAATTACATAAATTTTTATACACACTGATAAAAATTTTACAAAAAAAAAAAAATTATTAAACTCAGCAAGACCCAATAGATGTTTTTCGATTATATAAAAAAAATTGCCTACAAATTTTCAGGACTTTCCTGTCCACAGACATCCATCCATCCATCCATCCATCCATCCATCCATCCATCCATCCATCCATCCATCCATCCATCCATCGATACATCCATACATCGATCCATCCATCCATCCATCCATCGATACATCCATACATCGATCCATCCATCCATCCATCCATTCATCCATACATCCATCCATACATCCATCCGTCCATACATCCATCCATACATCCATACATTCGTCCATCCATACATCTATCCATCCATACATCTATCCATCCATACATCCATCCATCTATCAAGTTCGTTCGTGGAAACTAAATTATGACTACCTAATGTTATTTAATATCCAAATGAAACATAAGGTTGTAAAACTAAGTGTTATTTGTATTATATCGTGAAGTGACTAGAATATGTTTACGATCTATATTTTTAATATATGAACAAGGTGCCGTTTTTTTAATGAGATTATTATTTGAGTTTCCTAAAAAGAATTTTGCAATTGTAATGATAAAAATGTTCTTGTAATGCTTAGCCTCTCGGCGGCCCTGTTCCAGTGTAATATATTATCTAAGGGTTAAAGAGCCAAAGGTGCTTCTCTATAATTTAAAATGAAATCAAATACACAATACATTTTTACGAGCAAAATATTAAAAACCGATAAAATGCAATAAATATACGATTTTTACGTCAGTTACTTATAAATGTGCCGAAAAAAGCAAAATTTTTTTCAACAAGGGTTTTATGGACACCAAATCTAAACAATATATATAATATATCTGAGTTATTAAATATTACTGATTATTTTGACTATTTTCCAGATACAAGTATGTGTAAATGTTAATTAAAGATGCCATCACCTTTGACTGCAAGAAATTCGCAATACCTTAATAGTTCACGCATCATACTGTAACTATTTTTGTAATAAAAACGCAATTGATTTTCCCCCAACAGAATACTATTGCAATACGAGCATGGTACGCCGTCAAAACTATTGGACATAAGGTAAAAACTTCAGCACAATATTAGAGTTAATGTTTTTTACAATATTACGGGAGATATTTATAATATGTAATAAATATATATTTGACATTAGCTTCATGAGTCATGGAATTTGACTACATTTTTTGATGATTAAGTATTCATCTGTCGCAATGATGGGGAACAAAACCAGTTGAATTCGACATGGCGTGGCGATGGCACACAACACAACCTTGACATTTAGTGCACCCGTTTCATTTGAATGGTCTGACTGACGATATTATAAATATAACTGTTTATTTACAAAGTTGCTGTTATTATTGCAAATCTAAATTAATAAAAAAAAAATATGTACTTTATTATCTTGATTGATAAATTTGATTGATGAAACAATTCAAATATTACCATTCTTAGTCGTATTCCATTGTAGTTGCGACAGCAGAACATCAAAAGGTACAACCTTTTCATTTACCTTTATCTCACCAGTTCAACCGCTAATCTTAATCACTCATCCACCTTATAGTCTACATCTGTATGCTTATTCATGTCACTCCTAGTCACAATATTTTCATCCCTCTTCTCTATAGTTACAGGCTTGTCCACTCCCAATATACTCATTTCTTATCATATTTCTTATAGTTACTAGTATCTCATGTTATTTAAAAGTACTTATTTTAAGTAATTGCTTAATATTCTAGTAAAAATGTTGTCTCATTAACTTTTAAAGGTAAATCAATAAATAAAAAATGACAACAAAAAAATAGTAAACCAAACCAGAAAGAAATGTTGTAACAGCTAAAATGTATATTTAAAATAATTTGAAAAGTACAGCAAAATAAATATGTAGATCAAATTGGATTCAGCGTATTTTGAAGACAATAGTTCACACACGTATTCTGTAAGTGCCACTTTCGGTGTTACGTCGCGTAGAACGAAAACAAAATTGCAAATATATGTGTTAAGGATATGAATAAAATATAATCATATAAAAAGAAACACCAAATCCTATAACTATATAGAAATAAGTTAATTAATACGAAGATATAAGTATCTTTATAGTTCACCGAGTAAATTATAAATGCTGTGGACAAAACGATTTATGAGTATTAGCTAATGACTATGGTAAGTTAATGTTGAAGCATAAACGAACACGCATTTTTATCAACCTACAGGCGGTTTGCACTGATAAGGTGTCGACGTAAATTATTGTACTTTATACAATTAGAATTAGGTTGTTATAGTAATTCATTGCAAATATGAGACATAATATAAAGACGATACTATATTCTACACCCGTCTCTGCCATTCTGCTACCTTTGCGATGCGTCCTGTAACCCGCATATGGTTTTGAAATTCGACAATTTTAGATTGAATGCTAGATCACATAAGTTTAAATTCAAGTATAAATATTTATTCTCTATTAAAATTTATCTCATACATCCTCATTAGTCGTCAAAATCTTTTCTTCGTTATCTTTAATTTATTTTTCTTTAATTTATATAACTTTCTCATTCCTCTTTTTCAGTTTCTATACGATATAAATGTATTTGCCTCTGGTGGTTTTCTGTATATAATCCAGGAGAGTTCTCGATCAGTATTATTCAGCAATTTTAAACTAATATTCGACACATTTAAAACATCTCTGTAGAATTAAAATAAATTAATTTAAAAAGATATATTTTTCCTTGTCTTCATATTTTTTCCTTAATAAACCTTGATTTGGAATTATCAAAATGGAGCCATTAAAATATCTTCTAAGAATCGGAGTTGGAAAAGTACCTTGAAGAAAATAAACCATTTATTTGTTTCTAACCACAGACAAAGCTACGGCGCCTTTTACATCTTAGGTAACAAAGTTTCTTTCTGAAATAGTATATATACTATTTACTATTCAGTATTCTTGTACATTGAAGATATTAACAAAATAAATGATTGGTAAATTTAGGTAATATAATAAGTATAGGTTTTAGATTTTTTTGCCTGTTTATTTGAAAGTCTTTTTATCTATTTGTCTATGTGTGTTTTGAGTGAAAATTACTAAACGATTTTTGGTATCGTTAAGAGTTATTGCCATACTCCGTACCCCGGATACTTACAACAAAACTAGTTTACAGATTTTGATTAGTTTTAGCTTATTGTCTGAATTATGTAGGTCTTTTTTCACTCCTGAAAATTCACTCACAATTACGGGAACTCAAAACTGGGTTCAGACTACCCGTATGAGAATAAAACTAATAATATTTTTGTTTCAACGAATGATGGAAGGAGAGGAGAGGGGGAATACCAGCTAGTATACACAATAAATTTAAAGTTACCCAGCTAAACAGAACAAACACGTTATTTTTAAAATAGTTATGATTTTAATGTTGCAACCCTTGGGATGCAGTATGCTAGGACACGCATAGAGAAAGGGAATCCGGTTTTTTCACTCACCGTACTCCCCGTGGTCATAATAGCTACTTGACGTCGATCTCCGTGGAAGGTTCTTCCTGGCTCATTACGAGTAGTAAAATGACAATCATAAGTCAATGAACAATAGTAATAAGATTCAACATTTACCACTATATTATTATACCTATATATCAATAAATTACTTAGATGTAAAGCCACGTGTTGTTTCATTTTCATTTCAAACATGAACGGTATTGTAATTTAAAAATAAGTTTGTGTCAATAATTGGAAATCAATCATGGACGACTCAATGTATGATTTGAAAAGAAGTTCTATAAATATAAAACTTTTATAAATGAATACATTTTTGTGAATTTTATAACATCCGTCCAGAAAGTTTTGCTTGGCACATACAGATAGACATATACTTAAAGTAAATATACTTAAAGTAAAAATTATAATAAGTTTAAATAATATCTTTCAATCTTTCGTTTTCAATATCTCTCGATATCCATGTGACATGAAGTACATCAAATAGTTTATATAATGAAAAATTCATATACACGAGCAGGAATCGAACTTACCACCTCCGAATCAGGAAGGATTCAAGCACGTGTCAATGAATTAATCGATCTAAGTGTTTGTTTATATAATAAATGTAATATAACTACGAAACTATGTTAATATGGTTAGGTAACGGTACGCATCCTTTATTATATCAGTATAACATTATATTATTAATAAATATATATGTTCTTAATAAAAACATTTTTAATTGTTTCTTAGTTTAAATGTAAATTATTATCATAGTGTTCACATGTTTCATGGATATGACTGTTCCTTACTTCGTTTAGGTTTGCAAAAGTTTAGTAAAATTTTCAAAAATCTTATTCATCTTTTAAAAAAAACTTAAAATAAGTATTTTTTAAATAGATTCTTTTTTTTGTTCAGATGATATTTTTATTAAAACACACATACATAAAGTATGTTAGTAACATCCGTTCAGGTGGTCTATAAATCAATAACAGACGATCAGTAATCCTAATAGAGAAGTAACATTCTGTTTGTTTGTTTGTATGTTACATCATAATCTCAGAACTTATATTTATTCGATTGATTCGGTACATTATTTGATAAGACCATTTTATATTTCAATAAAAATATACTTTCAAATAGATTAAATATCAGTGGAAAATATATTAAAAACTAATTTTTGATTTTTAATGTAAAATAAAAAGGAAGTTTCTCCTCGATTGTATCGTATTTAATATTATATTTAAATTAATTATAATAGTAGTTATATATAATTACATATAGAACTAGTTTTTGTAAAACAGATAGTGTACCCATCTGATGATGAAAAGTTCTTGCTCATTTTTTCATAAGAAACTTAATATTCCTGGATAAAATAGGCATGTTCTAGGTGTCACTATATCCATGTTAAAAATTTCTTACAAATACATCCAGTACTTTTTCGTGATTGGACAAAAATCGAAACATACATTTATATATACGTATATATACTCGTATACATATATATATATATATATATAATTATGGTATAGCGTTATTTTTGTTAATATATGTTTAATTTTGATGACGTAAGCATTAAGGAAACAAGTCGACTTTAGTGTCGCGCGTTGATGTCTTTTATTCCATTGAATTGATTTCATTATTAAGCTTATTAACGATGAAAATGTTTATGAATCGTATTTTTAATTTATTTATAATTAAATAACCTTCACAAGAAACAACTTAAAGGAAAGAACAAAAACATGTATGTAAATGTATTTTCAATTATATAAATTATTAAAATTTAAGAACATTCCTTTATATATATATATATATATGAGTATAATAGTAGGTTGTGTCTGTACATTTGAGAAGGTAACCATTTAAATGACCTATAATATAATGTATCACGGGTCAAAGCTACCTAAACCAGCGCAGTGGGCCACGGGCACTTATATCATAATACAATCTCATATTGATATTGTTTCAATAATTTAAGAGTTATTTTTACTCGTATGTATTCCGAAGAGTTAAAAAATTTAGAAATCGTAACGCCGGTAGTTACTCCGGTTTCATCGTAGAAGCCGTCTCCGGCTTTTCGTTACATTAAAAATTCACAACATTTGAATATGCTATGAGCAGTATCACTCTAATTGAGTTTGGTTTGATAAAAAATATATTATTGTTGTAAAATGTGAAGATATTTAAAATGATGAGATTCTGCTCTTATCGGAATACCTAACTCCCATGTTCTAACATGGTCTGTGCCATGATGCTAAGAGGAGGTGTTGAGGAGCTCGTGCTGCAAGTGCTGATATTGAGCGGTCGGCAGTCGAGCGCGTGGGCACGCGGCTATAAGTAAGAGGTGCGCACGCGGCGACGAGGTTAGTCGCCGTTTGGTATCGCGTCGCCAGCGGTGTTGCCTCCTCCGAACTGGTGCGTTGAGTCCCCTTCCTCCTCACGAGCCTTTCTCACACGACCGTCCATCCTCACTTGCGCAACTCAGTTCAAAACCGAAAGGTCGCCTCTATTGGCATTTAAACGATCTCTGACATTAACGTTGCATTTAAATGTGCGATGCAGCTTCCTCGTTGAGCTTCACTGTCGCAACTGTGTGTCGTTTGGGAAAGGCGTGCTGACTAGAGGTTTCTGTTGCAGCCAGCAGCCCACTGAGCCGGGCCGAGTACGCACTTACACGCAACGCGCTGCAGCACTGCAGCATTTTCGCCATGGATTCCAAAATAGCGCTGTAAGTACTTTTATTTATTTATATGCATAAAATGTTACATAAATATATAATATAATTTAAAGTGTCGCGATTTTAAATTTTATTATAATAAAATTTTAATAATTATGTGACTGTTTCGTAATAGGGTGTTGTAATTTTTAGTATTTAATAACTTTCTAATGTCCAATAATTATTCATAAATATAGCGGATCAAAACCTGTCTGCGTACTTTGTCACTTTCATATGATGTTTGCGTGTGGACCGATTATCGGGTAGAGCTTTACGTAACGTCGCTAGGAGTATGTTCACTCATCTTCCCTATCCAGGTAGATAATACCTAAATATGATCTGGTTTCTCGTGTGGTAATCAAGTGCTTGCTCAACGACAGGCAACTGACATCACGAATGAGGGCGCGTGTTTCTCAATGAAGGCTGCGAAATATTGCTTTTAAAATATGCACGACTAAACGCGTACATTACTTCCCCGCGCCCGCCCAGCGGTTATCTTACAACAATATAGAAAGCACTAAGCAGAGCATTACTCGATTCAAAAGTATTAATTTAACCTTGTAGTCACCGCAGTTCTGCGTCAAACCGTCTAAATAGAAACTTTCTTTAACTTAAAGCTTCCTAGCCTTGATATGGTTTTCCCTGATTAAGAATACGACATAAATTCCTTTAGCCACCTCGTATACAGCGACAAGGTTACACATAATTATGTGTTAAGTGTGTCAGATGCATAAAAAACACTTTAATGAGAAAATAAGTATGTGATTTCGAAATCCACGCTTATATTAATTATATTTGTTGGAATGTAGTGAATGGCTGTAACATCATTCCTCATTGTCTATTGACATTGTTGAAATGTTACTTAATATTTATATAATTGCACATATTTGTACGTTATTACTAAGTATAAGATTTAATTAAATAAATTATATATACAGAGCGTTAAAGATCAACGAGAATAGAAATATATTTATGATAAATTAATTGAAAGGTTTCATAAATACAATGTTCGTGTACTGACATTGATGTAATGTAAATAAAATATTACATTTTTAATATAATTCAATACTATAATTAAATGATTAAAAGTATTTAATGAATTATAAATTAGCACTCGTTAACAACATAAGCGTTAATGGAACGTCACTTAATTTTAGACAAAATTTTGTAATAATCTAATATTTATTTAATATATTGTATAAGCTTTGTGAAGTTATTTGTATAACGTTAGACTTTCCGGTTACTTTTCCCGCTATAGTGAATTAGTATTCATAGTTACTCTCAATTCCGGTAAGGATGTTATCAATCAAAGCCAGTTTATTCACAATACAATACAACTCTGAATCGTAATTCAAAGTCAATTAAAATATACTATTTCATTGTTAAATTCATAAAATATATTAATAAAGAATGCTTTCTACATATCGTGTAAGAAATAAATTATGTTTTTCTTACACGAAAATTTTTGTTTACGGATTTATTAAATTATTTTTCCTTGTCATATATAATTTTAATAATATCGAATAGACTTCATAACACAAACTTGTATGTAATTATAATGTGGTAAAGTAACTTAATTCGCGTAATTGTATTATCTTTTCGTTTCCTCGCATTGAAGATAATAGACTATTCGGAGTGGCCATCACACGTCGTCATCACTATTGTTTCACTTTCGCTGTTAAAAGGAAATTTATTTTTAACATTTTGTCATCACGTGATTTGGTATCTCTTATGGAATACAAATCAGTAAAAATTGAAATTTCTCCGCGATACAGATGTACGTAACATCAACAGGTAAAAAGAAAGTTGTAATAGATATTTATAGCACGTTTACAATCGAACCCACGGCGTAATAGTTGTCACTTGAAGCACACTGCATAATATCATTCATAATTTAATCAATAAACTTAAATAATATCACATAACATCACTACTAGTATAGAAATTATTAATTAAAAACAAGGAAAGTGATTCGTTATTTTAATTATTCATATTAATTTAAACATACTTTCTCATACGTAACAAAAATTGAGATTAAAAACAAAATACTCTGTATAAACAAGGTTCTCTGTCTGATTATTGACAGAGGATGTTTGAAATAAGCTTTGCAAGCAACTATTTTTTTTTTAAATAAAATTACTTTCACATTAATTTTCTTAATGGAAAACTATAATATTTATATAGCGAAATAATAGGTGTAATCTGTCCATTTATTTACGGATATCCCACGACGAGTTTCCCCGGACAGCACCGGTGTCGCAAGCTTGTCCATTTTAGAGACGTAAGAGCCGGCTGAGACCGGTCCGGTCCACTCTCGCATAACCACATCTCGTCTTCATCTGACCTTCACTTTCGTTTTTAACACGTACCCACATTCGAAACTAAAATTTATCTATTGTAAATAGTTTTCATAATAAATAAACACAAAATAATATTTACTAATAACACCCACATACACTTATATTGTGTTTCGCAATTTACTGTATAAAAGCTATTGTATAATATTATGTCAAACGCTATCGAACAATAAACGTTGTGGGTACGCCTTTTTCGGCACATCTTTGGATCCGTCAGCGCTTTAACAACTTCAGCCTCTCAACCCACTGTCGCTTTCGCCTACCGCATTGCATTCAACGTGAAGTCATCACCAATCTATTCCAACTGTGACTAATTTTACTTTGCATTATACATACCATATATAATTGCAAATAGTAGGAATGATCTAAGTAACATCGACGTTTACAAGTAGAATATTTGTTATGGAACTGTTAAAGTAAATAATTGTTTCACATTATTTAATAATCTAATGTAATGTTAATGTCTGACCAGTAATACCTAGAATTCCGGCGTGTTTGATTCTTTGCACTTTCTATCTTGTGGAACGATATGTCAAGGGCATCCAGTGGCGCGACATCGGCGGCTCGCACCCGCCGCCACAACACATCGCCTTCCTTCCACAGTTACGCAAAATACCTAAGCCTATATACAGACATACACATATATATACATATATATATATATATAAGCTTTCGACTAGTTCAGCGTTAAGATTGCGAAAAGAGAAAAAAAGAAGCACTCTATAAAAGTGTTGCTATCATACTTTCAATATTTGTGGAGGTTGAAATTATTTATAGTAGCCTAGTAACAAGATGAGTGTACAGATAGTCCATAGGTATGTGTAGGCCATTAGAGGATGTAATTAATTAGTATATCATTCCATAATTATGTCGCTATTCAACCTCAGTGACCTTCCGTAAACGTCAAATACAGACCGACTTCTTTATTTATCGTTATCTGAAGGTCGGTTGGTATTTTAATGTATTATAATATAAATTTACTGAATCTGTAGCTATTTATTATTCACATTAAGGTATTTTAAACATTTGAATATTATTTAAGTCCGTAAGTGTTTTGTAATATAAGAATTTTGCTGTTAATAATAAATTTATCGGTACTTTTCGATTGTATAACAAATTTACCCCAAATTCTTAAATGGTAACCTGAGCAATAATATTATTGTCAAATTTCAAATCATGACCTTTTATTTTATGTATGTATAATTTCATCATATAGGATGTGTAATAAAACTGACATTGGATTAAGATTGTTGCAATAAACAAGTCCGGGTTCATCCCGACGCTGTTTGAGAACAATCCGTTATACTCGTACGTGTACATCTTCACACTTTATAAGCTTATAGCTTCGAGAAGTTTCACTTTCAAGACGCTGACCTTTTGTGGAATGTGTTATGAGATAACAGATGAATAAAACATAATATATTTGATTTTTTTTACAGTCGTTCTCTCCATATGTAATAGTGTACGGTATTTGTATTTTATACTTTCTATAAATAACATATTATATATGTTGAACTTAAATATGAATGAAAGAATTACCGACACTGACGGGTATCGAATCTACGACCTTCTTGACACTGTCCCCGGACTTCCTGTAATATATTTTTTTATTTATTAAAAATAATAAGCATAACTTGACTAAACATGTTAATAGATTTCTAACATTTAACAATTTTATGTTCAAGATTGTGGTTTAGACATTTATTTTTATAATGACGCCAATGATTTCTTCTACGAGTAGTACCATACGTTTATGATATCCGATAGTTATGCAATCCTTTGTGATGAAGGATTCTAATTAAATATTTTTAAAGCTTTCACTTTAGTCTTTTCAAAAGTCTATATTGTTGTACTTTTTGTACTAATAAGCTAATTCTTGTCTTGAAGACTGACATTGGCGATTTTATTTTATACAAATATATTGTCTAAGTTCCGAGAATGGTTTTTTAACTATTTTATTTTGTAGCTAATCTATAACGTAGGATAGTTAGCCATATTTGATGTAGTTACAAGGGTGCGGTAGGTTGTCTGGTTGTCACAGTTCTTACGCATGAAAAGTTCCTGTTTACGAAACATGTTTTATGTCGGCATTGTGGTAAAAGTTGAATTTCTGCTCAGGGAAGCGTAGGTATTTGGCAATAACTCGAACCTTGATCGCCTATTTGGCAGTTGGTTCAGGGTGTAGGGAAAACATGAGTACGTATTTATTTGTTATCACTCGACTACCTCTCACCAAGGTCGGGTTTCAACAGCTGTATCTTAATCTCAATCTAGATAATACAATAATGTATGTTTGATAAGCTGTTTGTTAATTAAATATACAATTTGTTTCACAATTTATTTTAATTGTGATTTATAACGTATTCTTGAATAATAACAATGTTATAATCATATTTGGGCACCATTTTATGTTTTATTATAATGCAATGAGTAATAACATTATCTATTTATTCTAAATAGCTGTAATGTACATAATGAATATAATATGTATTCTACGTTGGTCCCGTAACAATAATTTTGTGTCCGATGTGAACGTCGCTTGGTTGTCGAGTGTCATGTCTTTGGAATTCCGCTCGTGTCCTGATGCGACGTGGGACAGAGCCTCAGTAATCACTTCTGTCTGTATAAATGATGTTTTTTAAATATAGAGTCAATGACTTCATAAAATATTGTTTGTTATGTTCCCTTATGATTTGTAAGCAATATTTATAAATATGGTATAAGGTTTTTGGTGTGTCCTCTTAACTTGTTATTAGTATATTACATTTCTGGAGAAAATTTAAATACAAGCGTGACAAAGAACTATATTCACTAATAGCATAAAATCAATTAATTAATTATACAAACAACAATATTGTGTAAGTGTTGCTTTAACTACAACAACACTGAAACAACAATTTGAAAGATTTAAATTCTCACTTGTTTTGACAGACAGTTGTAATAATAGAAATTACTTTAATTAATCAAACTTCTATTGTTAATGTAATCTTTGTTAGATCTTATTCATTCTGAAATATTACCATTGTGTGCAATTATACAGTCTTGTTGTGTGTATATTTTAGGTAATAAGTGAGAATCGCTATTAATTTAGGATTTTTATTTATTGACAAATTGTAATAAGTGATATTTAGATATTGCTTATAAAAAAACCAAATAAATAATTTAATATCATTAATATAATCCTTCCCTTTCTGTATCTACTTTCCGCTGCTACTTATTATAAAGAACTGTTCCGTATTTTTTTAACTCATTCGAATTCGCATCACGCCTGGCGTGTTAATTACGTGACAACAATTTCCTCGATCACTTTAGGGTTGATGAACTGAAATACTGTACCGTGACTAATCGGTCCTTGTGAGTTATCGTTTATCTATCACCTTTACTAATGAATACGTGACTATTACCATCCATTACGTTTTAAAAGACCAGTTACAAAAATTGTTATGTATTTTATATGCTTTAGGATTGTTTCATCAGCACTCACAAGAAGGGCGTTTTATTTTTATTTCCTCTCAATATCTGTTCGCAATAATGAATTGTGAAAATTAAATCCAATTTCTTAGGAAACTACTATCTCCATTTATCTGTCTGGCTCGCACGCATGTAAGACTGAATGAGACAAAAAGCTCGGGCTTACATATTTGCCCCCGTACGTTCACTGTCGACCTCGGAGCTCCGGCTATGACAGAGCAGACCTTGTCTCACGATACAGATTTACAATATCTACATTTACTGTCACCAATGTACTGATTGCTTAAATCACGTGAACAGATGATGCTATTATGTATAATACTTTACTATACTCGAAACAAGGATATTTATACGCTACCATTTCTTCAGACACGAGCAAAGTTAAATGAAATTTTTAGACTTTAATATCGCCAATTGAGAAACCAAATATTCTATAACAATATTTGTATATACGGTGTGTTGTTATTTAAATTATATAATTGTTCTCTTAACAACTTACGACACTTTCTCTTTCAACAGTTTCTAAAAAAAAAACAAACATATATATATTGTATTTTTAAAACTACGTTTATTTGACTAAGAAACACATATATTATTTAGAAATTATATAAAGAACGATAATGAAGTATTTTTGAAAGTCGTAAGCGATGGTAAATGTAATTACCCACCGGTTGTAGCACATAGGTTATAGTCTATTGAAAGCGGATATTTTCTACTTAATAGATAATAATTACGCGTGTTTGATCTCACATATGTATAAAATTAAGATATAATATATATATGAAATTAGTTTCATTTATTTGTTTGTGGTTTATTTTCTAATTGGTTGAGTGAACACAAAATGAGTACAACGAAACGGTTACGATAATAATCTTTAACCACGACAAGTACAAAAACAGCAATCCATTGTTATATTTTAAAGTAAGATTTGATAATATATTATAGTGATATAAATATATAATCATATAGACAGTAATATACTTTTTACGTAAGCACTTTAGAGTCGTGTTTTACCGATTTTTTTTCTATTCAGTTGTAACATAACATCAAAAATAGATATAATTAGATCAAAATAGATTGAGGTGGTGATGTTAATATCTGTAAGAGATATTAAGTAGTATGCAGAAAATCGCTTATATAAGCCCGACATCCGGATGGCTAGGTATAAGTACGTATCCGGGTTTCTCTGACTCAGATGTTTTATTTTGTCGTCAATGTGATAAAATCTTTTAAAGCTGCATCATGCACTTGTTTAACTCGTTTAATTCAATGACAAACGACTTATCGCCAGTCAGCACAAACTATACCTTTTATACCTACTATTGAAAATGATTCACTGACCCTGTGTTTATAAAATATTTGAATAACATTTTAGTATAAATATATTATAAATATAAAATTTAAGGTGCGTCCTAAAAACCAAATACAGACATATCTATGTAAATCTTGAGAATAATATCTCAAGATTTTTATCTACTAAGCTAACATTTCCTTTAAAGACTAAACTATAAGGATACAAAGTCATGAACAAAGGCGTTTAACGTACGAAGTAAAGATAAGTGATAAGTAAAATCACGAATGTGGTAGGATCCGTAATGTTGAGTCAGAGTGAGGACGTTGACCGTTAAAAATGAAAACATTATATTACGTCAAGTGAAATCGGTGACATCTAACAATAAACCGGTAACTGAAGAAGGCAAAATATTTATTGTTATTCAGTATTTATCATATTAATAAATATTTCTTTAATTGTCAATGACACAGCAGTAAGTGACGGAGAGTGGCGGATGTTGGAAGCGTTTTCTTGAGGAACACGACTTTTTATTGTTATCAGAGTCTAGATTAAATACAATTAATATGAGAGAATATTAATTTCATATTTATCAAACACACGCGTTTGATGTTTTTATGTTTTTAATTAAGACATTACATATATTGTTATTTTATTATTATTATTATTACAGCTATTTACCCGCGATTTCGTTTATACGGTTGTCCAGAATAATATTGTAGCAAGTAGAACTATGAAATATAAAATTATTAAATATATAGCAATTGCTTTTTCAATATTTGGCTTCGTTACTTTTTAATTATGTCTATGTTATGATTTATTATATATTCAAGTAATAGTTGTTTCCAGCGAGCATCTGCGCTCCCTCTTCCTTACCAATGTAACATAAATTTTGATGGTTTGGAGAGAAATTTTTCGGAAATGAAATCACCCTATATATTATCTTATGTATCAAAGTGACACGAATAAATTTCAACAATATTCATCCAGTAGTATTATTGTACTGTAATTATTACAAATACCTATATAGAAATAGAAAGTGTTAAACATGTTGACTGGGGCGACAAGCCATCATCTTACCAAAAATAATGAAAATCCGCTCAATAGCATTAATTTAATATTAATTTGTTCTAATATTAATATTGTATTAAATTGTTTGAAATCACTTAACCATTCCTATACATGAAGATTTTTTATTAATGTTATTTTCTTAAAGACTATTATTTGTCTTAATCATAAACAAATGAATATGTTTTAATAATATTGCAATATATTAAAAAATGTTGCAAATGATGTTCATAGGACAAAGTATAAGCCGATCGTTCGAAGATTATAGTTATGATATTCAATATAACTTAAAACATTTATTCTTAAAGCAAACGATTTCTTATATAATCTTCAAACTTCAACCCGAAGTCGATATCATTATACCTATAATTTTAGACACCATGTTATTTAGTTGATATAAAATAATAAAAACATTAAATATAAAATGTACATAATATGTTTATTATAATGTAAACAATACACCTTTTAATTTGCATACATAATACCTCACATATTGTTTGAACATTGTATTAAGTTATCATACAATCAGGTGTTAAATTAAGATAATGATAGCATTATATAAGTGTGGGAAATGTTTAGTCCTTGACCTAATAGCAGGTGCCCGAGACGGAATCCCACGAGTACAATTGCTATTTTTGACAAAACACGCCACCAACCTTTAGCTAACACCTCGTGTAACCATTAAACCTGTTCTTGGGTTTTATGTCACAAATCTAAAGGTCAACTACGCATATGAATGTCGTTTCTATTAGGTCAAAGGTTATTCTATCAAACTCCAGTTATTTTAGATGTTTTTTTTGCACGTCTTCATTCCGAAACATTTATAATCGGTAATAAAATATTCAAATGTTATACCTAACAGCGCTTGTAAAATTAAATCATTATTTTTTTTTAGCTCTGACATTGCTGTTACGAATAATAAAACTAAATTAGATAAAAAATATAACTGTTACCGTTCAATGATATTATTTGTTTAAATATTTTCACATCTTAAATTAGTTTTTTCATGGTCTAATTTGACAAAAGCTGCCAATGTCTCCATCATTGTTATAGTTATTATTTAAATAAATAAATAAATAAATTAGACTTGTTAAATTATTTGCTATTTTATACTTGCGTTTATATGAACTGAAACCAAATAAAATACCACGATATTAGACAAACCGCTAAGTGATAAAGGTAATGATTTCCTGTCGGAATTCAGTTTCCTTACAGTTAAAAATAATTACTTTATTAAAAACTACATTTTTTCTTAGAAAATATGAAGTAGTAACCCTTTGATTATTCAATAATCAGGTTTATCTTGATTATTGAATAATAATAATAATAGGTTGATAAATTCTTGACATATAGTAGGAGGTGATGTAAGCCTATAAAACTATGATAGTTAAATATTTTTAAAGTGTGGTTATAAAATTATTGAAACTAATTTATTTATTAACTAATTTATTAAACACTTAATTGGTTAATATATTTTTATATCCTTTGTATATAAAGTAGTTACAAATAATCCAAACAGTTTGATACTTATTTTTGATTAATAATATTATACGAGTATCTATGATGTTTTCAATCAGACCACCAAATATGATTAAATTATCAAAGCCTAGTCATTACCTTCCCCTATATCAATTACTTGGGGTCAGAGCAATATGTCACATTCTTCCACGCTCTTCGATCACGGCATCTGTGGTGATTTGCTTCTTTGCCATATCATGTTCACGCACTCTAATAATGTATTTTTCCGGCTTCACTTATAACCTTTATAATATGAACATTAACATTTAAGACTCTTCACGCTACATGATTTTCCTCCTCCCTCGTTACGTGAAATACTATAAGAATTCATAGCAGATCGTAACCGAAAACTCACTTCAATGTACAAATAGGTTTTATATTAACGAATTGATTATTAAATATAGATTTTTACATATATTGTCAAAAAACTGTCACATAATTTTAGTACTTTTAAAAATACTTTAAGATGTCGTTAAGTATTTTTCAGCGCTTTATTGACAAAAAAATAATGAATAGTTGTTACAAGGATTTGTTTAAAATAAATAATGCAACATTTTCCATGAATACAGTCCTGAGATCAGAATGCAAAATATTTGTTCTGACTCCATCAAGATGGCAGTGGCATAAAAGTAAAGATATGTTCCATTATTATTTAATGGTTGGTTTAATACCCGTAGGTGCGATTATATTTTATACAAACGTATTTATCGGTCCTGCGCAGTTAACTCCAATTCCTCCCGGATACGTCCCTAAGCACTGGGAGTACCATCGCCATCCTATCACCAGGTTTATTGCTCAATACATCCATAACAGTCCACAACAGGAATATGAAAAATTCATGCATTTTATTGACGAGGAACATCAGAAATGCAAGCTACGCAGACTAGAAAAGCAAGTACTGAGAAATATGTCTGAAAAACACGATTACAAATCATATTTCTACAGACCTCTTTATAATAAATATTTACGAATCAATAAACTTAATGGTGAAGAGTTATATAACAGAATTGGTGAGGACTATAAGGACTAGATATCGAACATAATATGTTCATACTTATGTATTTAATGTATTAATATAGTGTTGTTAAAACTAAGAATGTGATTTTGTTTTTTTATTATAATTTAATATATATCGTACAATGTTGTATATGGTACAGGACAGGAATCATTAATACGTCTTTAACTTAACGACCTTCTGATAATCATAATATGGTCATGAATAGGATAGTAACCTGGTAATGGAAAATGTATAAAGCAGTAAATAGATAGTTCTATATCATAGGTTACAAAGTTGTGGCAATATAAGCAAGAGCGTTTATCGCTTCTCTAAGGACATCTGTTACCTGAAGACCACGGTACTAAGTCAGATATCTACAGGTCTAGCTAGATTGGTCTTATTTATAGTTATAATGGATACGCTCACCTAGCCTTGCTCTCGGTGCGACCTTACAACTAGTGAAATTGAACCGGTACTTATTGTATACCAGTCTAGTTGTACTCGTGTACGGAATTGTTGAGGCTGAGTTACTTGATATAACATTACGGAGTTCATTTTAACTCAATTCTCTTAAAATAAATATGCATAAAGACATATTTTTCGAATATGTCGTCTTGTTTTACCATAATTGTACAGGAAATATGATACCGAAAAAAAAGTAATAAATTAAAAGAAGTCCTTGATGATTAAAATAAAATAACAGAATAATCATTTCTGACAATAATTCGCAGATTATTATTGATTTTTTATAAAAAAAAAAAACAAACAGGCGGAAGAAAAAATATTAAGCACAAGCCTTAGGTACTTATGAAGTCGTGTTTGATCGCGTGAGAGTAATTTGCAGCGAAAGTGATTGTAATATTGTTACCCCATCGATCTGCTCAAGAGTAGAATCATAGTGCGTAATATTTACACCCACGCTCCGATTTTCGATTTCACACGACCATATCATACATTCCTTTTGATATTCTATGAACAACGAGTTGTTTTGCATACCACAATTTTGTCACACATTATATCGTACATAACTTAATTTAATGTAGTCAATTTTTTTTGTTTCATAAAAAAAGATCTTTAAAAGCATCGAAATAGATAATCGAAAGAAAGTAGTTTATAAATATTAATAGGTTTAGAAATGTGCATGTTTACATAGATTTTGATATCGGTCATATAATGGCGAATTTGAATATTTTTTAAGTAAATTCGATTAATATTTAATAAAAAATTTGACTTCAATATATTTTTATTGTTTCAGATGTTTTCTTTTCTGCATTTTCTACACGTCCTACGGGGAGGTAGATATAATAACAGAACCACGACCTGGAGAAGAATACGTATTGGTGAGTTCTGGACATCAGACACCACTAAGAAACTTTGAAACATCACATAAGATACCTGAAAAACACCCGAATCATAGAATTATTAAATCAGAAGAAACTGATATAAAGATATTTAAGAAGTTAAATAGTGGCAAACTGAAACATCCAACAGAAGGAATAATATCTATCGAAGAAGATAAAAAAGCTCTTTTCAAAAAGGGACAAAAAAATAAGGCTTCGGAATCAATAGAGGTCGATATTCCCACATCAAAGCTGGAGGACATTAAAATAAAGGAAAATCTTAAAAACAAGGATTATAACTCCAAAATGGCGGTTGATTTAGAAGCAATATCAGAATCCGGTAAATTAAGAAATAAAGATGTTATAACCACACAAAAACCTGTTCTGACAACCTCAGCATCATCATCGACTAAAGCATACGACTATATTCCAATCAATTTTGACACTATTGATGAAGTAAACAGTGGTTTATTATCATCAAATGTTAAACTCGAATCAGCTGGATCTGAACAAAAACAGCACTCAAGAATTCAAATAAAGAAGGGTCCAAATGGGCAAGATTATGAATACGAGTACATATACTATTATTATGACGAAGAAGACGAAGCGAAAAAGGAAGCCAAAGACAAGGTTGTAAGTACTACTACTACTACTACGTCTACAACTACTACAGCACCAGTTCAGAAATTAGAAAATGAGAACAGGATATTCAAAGAAGCGAAATCAAGATCCAAATATACGACACTCGATAGATCAAGTACTACTACTACGTCAGCTGCTCCAGAAGCGCATAATGAAATTCTCCCAGCAGTAGGGAGAACACGTAGCAGAGGTCGTAACATTGCCCCAGCACCAGTTGAAGAGGAATCTCACGAAGAGAGGTAAGTTTCGCTTTCTCTTTTATGATGCACTTTGTAACAATATCACGGATAGCAGCAATGGCTTAATTACGCGCTGGTAGATATATGTATGTAGCTGTAAACGTAAAATTAGCACGGGTTGTAGTATAGCAGGGGCGTAGAAATAGATTAATAACATATAACTTTAAGCACTTAATTACCATCCTCCCAACATCACCCACTACCTTTTGATGCACGAGTCCATGTGAGATCACTGCACCAAGAAGAAAGCACTCGGATGGGGAAATAAGTGTACGTACAATTCTTCATTCTTTTTTACCAGGCTGCCGTCGAGTACACGTTTTCCTCCACGTGGACGTAGTTTTGCCGCTGCAAGCTCAACTACTTATGTTCCTGAAGTAACCTCCGAAACTCGGAGACACCGTGGTCGTTCTCAGGTTGACAGTGTGGCCGACGAATCAATCGGTCAAACTAGAAGCAGAACGCGTGGCCACATCAGGTACTTAACTAACATTTTCTTGTCATTCTCCTAACAGTACCTCACATGTTATATAGTCTGCACTTTGCTTTGAAAATATAATGCTTGTTTATTTATTATTTTCTTTTAACAAACTGCACAATCTCGTTATTATAAGCTCTAGTTATGGTGATGAGGTTAGACCTAGCCTAATATTACTTTAGTTGTAAAACTTCCATATCTTATATGTCGTCCAATATTGTATAACTTTGTATTTTATTTTATTTTATTTTACAAAAAATAATCTGAACTTCAAGCTTTTATTTATTTTCTAAACTACTATTTTCTACCATTTTATAAAAGGGATTATTATTTTCAAACAAGGTACTTACTAAGTATACATATATATAACTCTTTCACACCCTGTCGTAAATTATTGATAATAACTTAACTTGTTTAAAGGAAGTTTTAACTCCTATTTTAAAGTAACTGATTTATTTTTCCTAAAAGCTAATTCATATTATTGAATTGTTAGTTCTAAAAGGAATAATAACTTGATTTACGTCTTCAATTTATTATTACAGGCGTCCGAGCTCAGAATTAGTAGATCTTGACAGTTTCAAAGTTCATTCCGGTGACATACCCGCCTCTTACAAGGAGCAGCCTTCAAGATATTCATCAGAGAGCAGAACCACCACCGAGTTCGTAGAACTCTTACCAACTGTAAAAGAACCGTCACACACGAAAGAAACTCAAAGAGAAGGTCACAGCCTTCTCAGTGGTGTAAAACTTCAGGAAATAATTGATGATTCTAAACTTCCATCCGATTACAAACAAACCACAACATACGAGCAAGACACTACCGAATACACAACAATGACAGCTATGGAAAAGGTAGCTTTAGATCTGTATGCATACTTGGCTGGAGAGAATTTAAATAACGAAATTAGTTCATCCAGTGATTTAATGAGTTTCGATGAATCAACTACAATTGACGATGACGCTTGGACAACGGAACCAATTAGCACCACCGAAGAGGAGACGACGCCTACCACTACCACAACAACTACAACGACAACCACCACGACAACTACTACCACTACTCCTGAACCTACCACGACTACAACCACTGCTCCTACTCGCCCATCAAGGTTCAAGGGACGCGCAGGAGCTAGGTCTCGTTCCTCTGCATCCACCAGTGCCGCAACCGAAGCACCACAAGAAACTTCTACACGAGCCAGAGGTAAACAGTCTAAAAAACATCTTATATTTTATACGATGTTAATGTAAGTCTGTTTGTCCAAAATTTTATATCGTACGATATCTAAATTCATATTTAATAATGTGTATTTTTATTTATATTTATGCAATTGCGAAAATATTAATATTATATGTCGCTGTGCGATTACTGAGCGAAATTAAATAATAAAATATTATATTACACCAGCGTGTGTGATGTATATTACAGCCTTACCATATATACTATTACTTGCTGGCGTTAATAATAATGGCTGTACTAATGTCGTTATGTAGTATTAATATGTATCGATACTACATCATTGCATTGGTTATTATATTTCACAATATTTTGTAATGTACCAATATAATTGTATAGATAAAGTAAGTGAGTGTTTGTTATTAGGTCGTTTCGGTAAGCCCAATGGAATCCGGAAGACCACAGCAGCTGCTGTAGCTGTTGAATCATCCTCCACTACCCCAGTTGAGAAACCGGCGCAACTTAAGGTATGCACTTACATTATAACTATATAGTAGTTTGTTAAAAAGCGACATGCTTTACAACATTGTAATATGCTTCAGCGAGCGCCCGCAATGCGAAAGTAATTACTATTAATAAACTTCCTTTATACATATTTGATGGCTCACTTATCATAATGTCATTTACCAACATGCAACAAACATTATCGCATATTACGACATTTACATAAGTAAAATTACAATGCTCCATTGTATTATTTTTTATTCCATCTTTGGAATACTTTTACTCGTGATGTTAGATCATGGCCTCTATTCCACTCGTAATCTAGTTCAAATATTACAACACTCTGTTCAATAAACATACATAGTCTTTGTACATTGTATATATCACACATTATAGCACAAAGAATAGAAAGAGCGATATATAGGTATAATTTGTATAACTTTTAAGTATTCGTTCTTGTTATGTAGTATTAACAACATAAATAATTATCAAAATATATTTATTAAATCGACTCTCTATTTATACCTACAATGTTTTGTCAGTCTAATATTTACGAGTATGTAGCAGTTTTAAAACTGTCTGGTTTTAGTGTGGTTATTTATAATAAAGGGTAGTTACAGCTCAATTCACTAAAGTATCGCCTACGCCTTCCGCTGGTGTTACCGAGCCATTGCATATTTATATTATATTGCGAAACAAACTTAGTATAAATTATATTTTTTAAACATATATCACCAATAACAGTATTTCCAATATGGTGGGGTCGATGAAATTGATGATACTTGACATTGCGTGGCTTCATCGCCTTGTTTAAAATTTATTAAAGTCAAAACTGTTGATTATTTATTACAAATTAATAACCAGCTTCACATAAGTGGAATTGCTAATGAAAAAAAACGAGATGCGGTGTTTTGAATAACCTAAGAAATATATCACAAAATATTATTATACTTCACATTTGTCGTATTAATTAATTTTATATCCTTATTTCAGATGATTTTATAAAAAATCTAGTTTTATACAAAACTGTTTTTCTTATAATGAACACAACAAAAAACAGTAAAATCGCTCGCTGGGTAAAGTTCTATTATACATGACATTTATTTATATCTATTCAGTCATTGATCCCATGGGTCATTAAACATATAATAATAAGACGTGGAAATGACTAACATACAATAAAATATTATCAAAATGAGTAGTCGTTAGTTCAACGCTTTCGCGTTCATTTGGAGTGATAAACATGTCACAATGTCTCTCGAAAAGCTTCCTCTTCAAATACTACTCTCCAATGTTAGAATGTAAAATTCGAAAGGGTTTAGATCCATACATAAAACAAATGTCAGATTGACCGAGAACATTGATACTGTCTGTGAAAGTGAGCAGATTCCGACACTGAGATTTGAAACTTCATCTTTACAAAGACTAACTGGCTCTAGAGCTTAGATTGAATTATCGTAGACATAGCTATTTGAGATACTTTATAATATTTTCATTAATTACTTTACATTCTGATAATCTCTTCGTAATATGTCGTGTGGAATAACTAGAATTTAGCATAGTAATTATGAACGACCCTTGACCTTGCCTACGTTTATCATAATTATTGACACTAATTCAAAGTTGATCAAATTATATTTGTTTTTTGCTCAAAATATAAAAATATGTTTTAAATAAAGCAATATAATATTCTATTATAACAAAGCAGTTTTGGGTAATAGGCCCATTTAATTATCCAATTATAAGCGCACTATTTGACCCCAAAACTAGGGAGTAAATAGTGCACACAGATACAATCTCGCTAACAGTTCAAGGTTATTAGTAATAGTCTTTTTACAATCCGTTAATAACTGAATGCAGAATGACCTAGCGTTCAGTAAGTTGGATAATTAAATGGCCGCTTAAAGCTTTACAATCCTTTCATAATTAGACAATAGTTTGCAATTTACTTTACTTTTACTTCACTTTCTCACATTTATTACACACTATTTCAATTTTTTAAATATGTTTACATTTTGTAATTGTCATATATTATAGTATATGTGTACCAAGGTATTAATAACTGTGTGTGCAACTGTTTTGTAATTATCTTTTTGCCGGTGTGTGTAGAAAATATTACCTATTATTACCAAAGGTAGACGACATTTTGTTCTACTACTTTTACAACACACGTCATGTGATTGAACTGTTAAGTAATATGAAACGTTTTGTCTAGCCGTTCGGTCGTCGCGGTCTGTTCGGTGGCCGCACGCGCCCGAGCTCTACGACAGCTGCCCCCAGCGAAGCACCATCAAGCAGCGTTGCCAGTGAAGCACCAGTTGCTAGGTTTGTTTTCGTAATTTACGTTTATGATATATGTTATTAAAACATCTCAACTGAAATGTGTATATATGTTAGATTAAAGCATTTATCTATCTTTATAGTATTTGATTGACCACTCGTTTTGTCTAAATACAATGAAAAAATATATTTGCATTTGATAACTTATTTATGAGGAAACATTACATAACTACTATTATTAGGAAGTGATATGAAAATATAGATATTCCGAATGATTTTAAATTCAATATCGTATATATAGATCTCGTCTACGTCCTGCATTGAGGAAGTTACCGTCGTCAACTGCTGCACCATCCTCTGCTGAAGTGTCAGAGAGCACCTCCCCAGTTAGCGCTGGCACAGCTGCTGGTGAATCAGAAACCACACCCACGCCTGTCAGGACTATTGGGTATACTTTTGTTTTATTACGTGTTTAATATTGAAATGTTTAATTGTTCACGATGACAACACTGTAGAAAGGAAGGATATTGGGTGTGGTAAGCGAAAAATAAAGCGAACCGTGACTTTTAATTATTAATTATCTTTAAACCTTCACTGAAGTCTATATTTCAATTATTGATGTCGCAATTTTGTTACATAAAGTCGCAAACCTGGTTTGAGGCCGGTTTCTTTACGTCCTGGACCCAGACTAAACATAAGACCAAGCATAAGAGTTAGACCTGGAGTGTCCAGCGTTGCGACTACAGAGGCCGCCTCCGAAGCCCCGGCAGAGATTTCAGTTTCCGAATCCCCAGTTACTGAAGCTGAACCAGAGGTAAAATAAATATGTAAAGTAAAAGTTTTAGCCAATGCTACTTTAAACTCGAACCTTACTCATTTACAATTGAAAGTATATCAAGGTTGCCAACTTTTAAAGTTATTGTGTCAGTTAATATCGCTATGAACCTGTATCAGGGAATGTTGAAATATTAAACGGACCATAAAAGTTAGTTATTATTTTATAATTGTATGTAGATCCTAAATGTATTTAGGTCTGTAATTAAATAGAAACACAAAATTATATTAAGTTATTGTTGTTTATAAGACCAATCTTATAAACAATAACTTGAAGTAAAACTGTAAGACATATATATATAAATTAATCTATCTATATCTATAAATGAATGAAAAAAATGTGTTCCGCAGAGTTCATCACCGTCTCCAGCGCCCGAACAACCCCGGGGGTTGTTGAAAATTCGCAATCGTCTCCAAGTTTCTCCGAGTCCCAAGCCCAGAGCGGCCGTCACCGTGCCCCTCCGACGTCCCAATCCGCTGCTAAAAAAGAGGTTGCCTACCACTGAGGTAATTAAAACTATTAAGAAATAAAAACAACAATAAAATACTAGCATATTATCAAATTTTACCTATTGTCTGACTTTTAATCACTTCTGCAGCAATTCTTAGGATTGTGTCACCAATCTTCAACTAAATTATGTCTCGAAAACGTTAATATTTCTTCTTTTAATGATAGTTAAAAATGCATTTCATGCTAATCTCATTGATATAGGCCACTACGGAGGCTGCTAAAAAGTCAACTGAGTCAACAGAAGAGGTAACTAGCGCGGAGAAGAGTGAGGCGGAGATTGAGACCGAAGCTCCAGTACCAGAGACGACAGCTGCACCACCATTGCGAGGTCTGGACGCGCTCATTGCGAGGCGACGTGCCGCCGGCATAGGGGGCCGCCCCGCCCGCCCCGTTAGACGCGCCCTCTCCCCCAAATAACATCCCTTCCAAGTAATACTCGTACGTTTATGATGACGCTTTGGAAATAGAAAATACCTATTTCCTTTAATTTAGCGTCAATCATAAATTTTAGTCAAATTACTCCCCTATTTAGAGATTAACATTATTTCTCAGTTTTTATATAATAGTAATAGCAATACGATACTCTATAACTAAATATATAGTTTATTATTATTATGACGTAACTGTTCATATTGTTCTTAAAACTTTTTTCTCGATATCCATTTATATCTTTAATATTTGTGTAATGTACATATTAGTAATAAATGTTGTTTGGTGTAAGCATGTATTCAGGATTACCCTTTGGTAACGCCACGCCCAAGGCCTTAGTTATCTCGTTAACCAAATTAATAACAATCTAAATTCATTGTAAGTGGTCATATCCTCATCGCCAAAGTGCTTAGATACCCATAAGTCTAGCGACCTGGGCGCTATCTTTGTTAAGCTTTCATATAGATATTCCTCTATTTGTTAAACCCAGGCAACAAATATAGCACCGATGATTCTCCGAAATTATGAAATAAATTTTATAAAAATATAACGGTATCCGTCGGTGCTAATAGAATTCAGCAGGCGGCTTGTCATTACAGATTAAATAATCTTTAATATCTCCCAATATCATTATTTTAATACAAAAATGTCTTTATTATCTTGACATATGTGTTTAGGTTTTGTAGATATTCGAAAACATTATGTATTTATGAAATTATATAATACAAATGTCAAATTATTATATTCAAATGTTTATTTATTATATTAAGTGGACAACATTTATAGGGCTTAGGTTGTCAATAAATTGTACCGGACCATTCATAGATTTGATTAAAAACGTCTGCTGAAGCACTGATAGTTAGTGCCATCGTGATATGTTTTGTATCTTTCGTAAGTGTGATAATAAAATAAATAATAAGATGAAGTTTGCAGCTGTTTTATTTATCCTCTATACTTTTTTCCTGTTTACTATATGTGTTATTACATGACTATGACTTATATAATATAGTTAATTTGCACTAGTCTCATCAACTTGGAAAAGTGTCTAATAATAGAATTTATTGTTACACAAACTATATGTTTATAATTAATTTTTATAGTAATATATTCATTATCTCCTACAATTTAATAACAATGTACCAATAATAACATTCACCGCTTATTATGGCATAAGAAAATTAAAACAGTCTGGGTTAAACAGAGGTCAAACCAACAAAACGTAATTACATTATCGAGTTAGTAGAACAAAATATTCATCAATTTAATCAAACAATAATACTCTTTAAAGTACTATTAGTATAATTAAAAAAATAGATGCTATGATATAAACAAGTAAAATTGTAAATAAATTTCGTAATATTAAAAAAAACTGACGCAATTGAAGACGGATAACAAATAAGCAATCGTCTCGTGATTGTCTCTAGGCGTATGTAGTCTATATCGAATAAGTTGTCTGACGACTCCACCGGTCACAGATTGTAATGACATCGTCAGACCTCAGTCATCAGTGATCAGTCGTAATAGAACCGCGCTTCAATACACGTTATACTGTGTCATAAAATATAAAGTAAGTTATTTTTAAACATTTATTATTACTTATCATTGCTATATTGAAATATTTTATACCTATTGCGATAACAACTTACATTTAGGTCCCTCGTGATCATTAGATTTACATATATTAATAATTCTACCTAACAACACGCGAAGAGTACTTTTTCCTTCTCTGATATCTTGCTTTAACCTGGATTAAGTCAATTATTATACAAATAGGATACTATAGCATAGTATTATACACATTAATTAATAAAATTATTGATAATCTCTACCCACCTCTAAGAATTCCAAATTAGTTGTAATTATATCTAATAGCGAAAATTTTATCGAAAATATATTATTTTAATATTTCTTAACTGGATTTATGATATTCCTGTTGCGGGTTGGTATAAAAAAACTAGAACCTGTTTGAGGGAACTCGCTAAGGAATTCAAAAGCAGATTATGAATAAAAATATTCTTGTATACTAATTACTTAATTTATATCCAATATATATATTGGATATAAATTAATCCAATATATATATATATATATATATATATATATATATATACTATTTAGCTTAGATTTTTAATTGTACTTTCGTTCCGATCAGCCAGAGGTAGTAATTATTTAGGAAAACGTCTTTTATGAGAACTTAAATATTTATAGACAAACAAACATTTATATTTAAAAAAAAGGTTTTTTTTATTTTCTTAAAAAACCTCTCCTCGTGAAGTATCATGAAAAAGAAAGAATAAAAACAATAGAATTTAATAACACTTACAATTAATACTATTTTCCATCATTCGTGCAAGGACAAAATGACATTTAAATAAATTATTATAGATATAGAAGATAATTACTCTATTCAATATTTGATAATTAACTAATAGGATCTCATTACAATAGAATTTTTATCTGAAAAATAATAGGAATTTTAAAATTGTTACTTTACATCGAGTAGAATAGTCTGTATGTAAGGGAATGAGGGTTTTGAGTTATTTGTTTCTTGCAGTATTCAATATGGGTGTGGATATTAAGTCTGTTCTGGTTGTGGATGGCGTTGGTGCGAACTGTGCAGAAATCCTAAACTTACATAATATTCAAGTCACAACTAAAGCGAAGATAACTAAAGAAGAACTTCTGAAAGAAATTCCCGTAAGTAACTCATTTATGAGCTAGCAATAAATTGTGAATTTGAGTCTCTTTTAAAACTGTTACATATGAAACATACTATGAAATACATATTTTTATAGAACCACGACGCCCTGGTGGTACGTTCCGCGAGTCAAGTAACAAAAGAGGTGCTGGAGGCAGGCACCAAGCTCAAAGTAGTTGGAAGAGCTGGTGCTGGTGTTGACAACATTGATGTAACAGCCGCTGGAAGTAAAAATATTGGAGTTATTAAGTAAGTTATTTACTTATTTATTTATATATATGCCACATTCTGTTATTTATTATCTTTGCTGTAATGATATGTAAGCTGCGAATACATACAAATACTGCCAAGCAATTTTATATTGTGCGACTTTATTTTAACCTTAGTAAACCGTATTGAATGTGTCTCAGGAAGTCAATGTACTCTTATCTACACTACCACGTGTTATTGATTTGATATCTTATGTATGTTGTATTTTAAAACATTTGTTAATTAAATATTTTTAGCTACATTTTTAATACCATTGTCAAAACATGAAACCTATTTGATTATGGATTTATACTTAAATTATTATAAAATAATTTGTTATTTATTCGTATGAAAATTGATATTATATATCTTAGCACATTAAACAAAAAATAAGATATTAACCAACATAAAAACTCAATATCTGATCATATTTAATAAACTTTTGCTTCAGTCAACAAAAAACTATATAGTAAACGCTAATTCTATTCTTTGTTACATTAATGTTAATTTTATCTGTTGACTGTATTTTTAGTGCACCCGGTGCAAACGCAATGAGTGCCTGCGAGCTGACATGCGGACTGATATTGGCCTTAGCTCGTCACGTGGTTCCCGCAGCAGCCGCTCTCAGAGCCGGTCGTTGGGAACGCACCCAGCACACCGGCACTGAACTCAATGGAAAGACTTTAGCTATCTTAGGTCTAGGACGAGTCGGTCGGGAGGTTGCTGTCCGAATGAACGCTTTTGGAATGAAAGTAATTCTTTTTGGGGTTTATTCTAAACAAATTTTATTTTTAGTGGACACTCTCAAAAATAGTTTAGGTGCCCTTAGGTTATTTTTAGCGAGACATCACTATCTAGTGACATTTACGTTTCCTTCATACCCATGCTACTACTGATGCTATTCAATTTAGTGTATCTTTTTAACAATTGTTTGTATCAGATAATTGGCTTCGACCCCTTCGTGACAGCGGAGCAATGTGCTCAGTTCCACACGACAAAGATGGAGTTAGATGAAATCTGGCCTCTCGCAGACTACATCACTCTCCACACACCTCTTATTGAATCAACACGCAGTAAGTTTAAAATATAAAAATAAACAGACAGAAAGACAGAAACAGATAAAATCAGACACAACGTATATTTCTGAAGAGTGTAACAAAATATTATACTATATATTAAATGAATTAAATATTTAATTAAGTGCACCAATGATGTATTTACATATGTTATTATTATTATTTTTTATAGTCGAAGTCTTTGTTTTTGAGTTTGTTTTATTTTATGTCTTATCAATTTTTTTACCTTTATCGGTTACTAAGAACCAACGATTAGAGATAAAGTCGTGTAAATTGAATTTAATTGAATGAATTTATTACTCGACTTCTTTTATGATAGAAATATATTTAAATTTATATAAGAATACGAATGTTATAGTTTATTTTCCTGTAAATAGTTGACGAGGATACTCAGAAACAATACATCATTAGATTATGCTGATAAAAATCATATAATAACTCTGTAATTATACATAAATAACTATGTATATACTATAGTAGTGAAGATAAAATTTCATATATTTATATATTTTCTTACAGATTTTATAAACGCAAATACATTGAAACAATGCAGGAAGGGTGTTAAAATTATTAATGTTGGTAGAGGGGGACTCATTAATGAACGAGATTTTCTAGAAGCTCTTCAAACCCAACAGGTAATATTAACTTTTCTGTAATAATAAAAAATAAAACTGAGTAATATTTATTAAAATCCAAATACTCGTATTATAAGAATTTTAAGTAAATTCGCTTTTTATTTTTACAATGTAGTATTTGAATGTTTTTGCAATATATACTTGAATGATACATCTCAAAGATATACAACGAACACGCAATAAATAATAAGTGTTTTTGTTTTCAATAAGATGACTCGCACAATGATAAAGGAATTATTGTCTTTGTTATAAACAAAAATATTTTTGTCAATGCTTAGTATTATTCAAAACAGATAATATTGTTTTTATGATAAATGACGTTATCGTTAATATGAAAATACTAGTGGCTCGCTCCGGCTTTGCCCGTGATACATACAGCCTATATTAAACGCTGGTAATGTGCCTTTCTATTGGAGAAAGAATAGTTTTTGGAGTTTATCCAAACAAACAAACCTTTCGTGTTTATAATATTAATACAGAAAATACAAAAAAACAAATACAATTCCAGGTTTTGGTTTTCTTATAAAAAATAGATTTAAAATCCTAAATATATTTCACTAAATAATACTCAGTTAGATTGTTATGTGAGAAATTGTATTCTTATAAGAAGCTAAAACTAATTGTAATATTTATTATCTTAACATAACAATGTAAGATACTTCATATCAACTTAGTTAGTAATAAGTAATATTAATTATATGAAAGTAATAATGATTTTATGAAAATAATATCTCGTTGCGGTAACAGATAGCACACACAAAATAACTATGAAATAATAAAACTGAATGCAATAAAACATAAAAAAATAAAAAATAAATAACAATTACATCCAAGTTGAAACCAAAAAAGAACCTTTCTTATTACTTAGATTTTATATTTTCAACATATTATTTACAAGGTCATATGATTCTTGGTATTCTTACAATGGAGTCACTTTTAAGATTATGTATATTTTTATTGTGCTACTTTGGCAGCCGATAATTTTTGTTAACTTCTTAACCCAGCGCAATCACAGCTTTAACAGCTTCTTAATAACTCCTAAAAATTTTTAAGAGCTCACATGTATGGTATAGCAATAATATGTGTTGCTATAACATATATGCCACATATTTTGTTCTATAAATAATTAAGAAATATTCTTTTTAATAATAAAAAGTATTAAGTCAAAAATATAATATAATATAATTTAACCAAATATATTTAATTTCAACATTGAATTTGTTTTTAAATAAAATAATATACTATAATATCTTATTATGACTACATTTTTTATTATAGTTAGTTTACTATAACAATATTAATAATATTTTTAATATAATAAATGAAAGAGAAATTTGTTTATTTGATTGAATGGGCCTCACGAAACAGAACAGTTTACGCCATTTTGAATTGTTGTTTTGTAACAAAAAAAACATTCAGCAATAACTTTAATAACACCATAGGAAACAGTAATAATTGTTTATTAGCCAATGAATGCAAAATAAAAACTATAGTACACAATCGTATGAATATGAATTTATATTTTGGGTCAAAGCCGACCAGTTCTCGCGTGACATTGTTATATAAATGAATAAATTTCAGACGAGTTTTCTAAGTAATTACATAACTATTGAATATATTGTAATGTAAATTTCACAAGTGGACGTGTAATTGGTGAAAAAAAATAGTTATTTAACAGTATCAGTATAAAAAGAGGCTGTTTTGAGATACTATTTCAACGATAAATCTTAAGATATATTCGTTATTGAAGACTTACTTTTATAGCTTTGTCTGATTTTCATATTTTATTCTTCAAAGGTTGGAGGTGCAGCTCTAGACGTATTTGAACAAGAACCACCAACGGATCCTCTCACTTTGGAGATCATTCAACATCCGGCTGTGATTGCTACACCACATTTGGGTAATTTATATTTATAAGGAAACAAAAAAGTACATTTTATTTTTTGCTTGAATTTGTTTCAAATAACATTGTAGAGAGCGATGTCATTATTGCAATAAATACATATATAAATAAGACAAAAATTCGCAATCGTGTTTATATATTCATTTATATTATAAAGCAAATATAATTCATAAATTTTTTCAGGGGCTTCTACAAAAGAAGCTCAAGTACGTGTGGGTCAAGAAATCGCAGAACAGTTGGTTAATTTAGTGAAACCAGGCACATATGACACTCCTCTTGCAGAGGTTACGCGTGTACTTTCTAAGTAATGATATATGAAATATTGAAATAAAAATATAAAATCCTCCATTTTTGTACCCTTACATTTTTTTCTCTAATTACTATCAGTAGAAATTAAATAATATCATTAATTTATTTAAACAATAAATATATAAAAATTATAGTAATAACTTGATATTACTGACTTTATAAATTTAAAATATAAAATCTTTAAGTGTAATTTATTTCTATTGTTTTACTTTTGGCATACTTTTGTATTCAGTATCGTTACTTACCTAAATTATTATATTATAAAAGCATTTTAGCTCTATATTTTTTATAAACAACAAATTTGTTTATTATTTTATTTTTTATATATTTTTTGTATTGATATTTTTTTTTGCTTATATACTTGAATTATATTATATTTAAGCAAACAATGCCTATATATTTTTTATATTTCTCTTTATCAATGTCGTTTACTGTTTTTTCTTTTCATTAAAAAAGTTTTTTATTTTAAATTTGGTTTTTATTTTTATAGCGTCATTTATCGTATATGAAAATTGTGGTCGATGAATCCCGAATTCTAGAATACGTAAAGGATAGAATAGACATAAAATAAGACAATTAAAATTAAAATTATTTATTAAAATTACTTATATATAATTTACAAATAGTATATAAAAAATTTCTAATTCGTCGGATCTATTGAGTTCAGACCAGAATATCTGATGGCAGTGACGTCATCCTTTTTGAAAGTGGACGGAATATTTGTGGAGGGAGAAGTTGTATGTAGGAATGGGGAGGGGGAGATTTATTGACCTCCTCTCCTTGAAAATGTTCTTCCAGACCTCGCTGGGGGAGGGGCATCATTCTGTGCTTCATTATCTGCCTCCTGGAATGACCGTGATGAGGCTGTAAAAGTAATAGTATTAATTTAAGTCTGCCTTTAAGTAAGTAGTAATAAGTAGAAAGTTATAAATTTATATTCAGTTAAGTTATCATATGATAAGAAAGAAGAGAGGCTGACAATATAAAAAATTTAATATTTCAATAGGATTGCCTAATTCTATTTATAAAATGTATTTCAATAACATGAGTCAGCGAAAACATATTTAATTTATAATTTAATTATAGTAATATGATGTATTTATTACGTTTTGAAAATCTTCCTCTTGTTGGTTTGGAGGGTGCTGGGGCGTCTTCGGTATTGGTCTCCCGCGTCGCCGAGTTGAAACGCTTTTTACCTACAAAAGAACAAGGCATTAGGCAATTATCCCATAGAAGTTTCTTAACCATAACAATTTTCTGAATTGAACATTTTGCAACAAGAGATTTCAATCATTTTACAAAACTATACAATTAGATGAAGTGAATTGTAATGTTATGGTTTCTCGTGTTTAGAAATGTGTATTAAAAAAAACATACTGAAGCTAGATTTTGCTGGGGCTTCTGGTTGGCTCTCTGTTTGTTGAGCAGCGCCTGAATTTCCTTGTTGCTTAGCTATAACAGTAATAATTAAATTAGTTTTAGCAATGATATTAATTAGGCCACAGCCTAGGAACAAAAAAATATAGTCCTTAAAACGACAATATTTCATTAAATACTTCCTTATACCTTCAGCGGCTTGAGCTCGCCGTCTCTTCAAAGCCTCCAAAAAGTCAGTATTGCTTCTGAAGGGGCGCACTCCTCCTGATACAAGTTTCTTTCCCTCAGTGGAGGAGACCGGTGCCTCAGTGGACGGCTCCTGAGCCTCGGCCTCTGCTGGGTAATCTCCTTCCTCTTCGTAATCTCCTTCCTCCTGTAATTCATAGCAGATATGAATAATTTCTTAAATGTATTATTTTTTAAACATACAATGTTTCTTAAGCTACATATTATGTAAAACGACACGAAAACAATAATTTAAATTTAAAATAATATTATAATTAGATAAAAACTTACAAATTTTAGTTAATTAATTATAATTTTGTTTTAGTAGATAAATATTTATAAATGTTTTCGTTATGTAAAACATTATAAATTTGTGATGTTTAAAATGAATTTATTTTAAATCAACAAATATGCAACCAACATTAAGAGGCCTTCAGATTTTAAATGTTATTGGCGGTATTATGTTTCGCTCGGCGTTTACGTCACGAGCTGCAAAGTATTGCAGTCATACATTCCGACGGCGCAATATCACCATTAAGAACCAGTTCAATTATTCAAGTGCGGCAAGACGCAAGTAGAAATGATAGCGAGGAAAGGGAACCCATGTTGAGGTCGCCGTGAAGGTGACTCGTCCATCATACATGGACAAGTCTTATGCGAAACTTATGCTGTGCCCTTGAGCGTAATAATCTTGGGTTTTTCATTTGTACAATTTATTTCAAAAAGCTTTATAACACTTCAGCTTATATTATCCTTAATTCCAATTTGTTCTTGTTACAATATATTATCTAATAATTTGACTCATTTGTGCTCACATACATGATAAGAAATTTTAATAAATTTATAACTTGTATATTGAATATTATATTATACACTTGTATAATATAATATGCAACATATTATACAAGTGATTTTTTCTTATTTTTTCAGCTAAGTTAAAATAATATTATTGTTAAAAAAATATCTTGCTGACATTATATATTGGTCGTGATATTACGGATTTTCCGTAAACGTGATGGACAGACTTAGTCACAATTACAGATTAAATGAAAGGAATGTGGATTAAGTCCTTGAGGACAGAAACAGTACCTGGTCCATTCATTTTCCCGAAAGCAATGTCAAGTTAAAAGGCATATATGGGCAATAATTAAAACACTTGAGAGAAAACACAACTCACAAACATGTAATAGGATACCTTTATTTATTCTTCCGCCACTGTTTATATCAAACCGCACACATATGACGAAACCCAAAGATATGTAATGCTATACTGTATATTTGCGTAAAATTTATGTTATGAGGTTAAATGAAGGCTTGTATTTCAGATTGATACTAAAATTAATTGCACATTGTTTCCATTCATAATATTTTATAACAATTTCATATTAGTTAGACAATTCATCTTAAGGTCCAGTATTAAGATACATGAATCTTATGTTTTTATTTCATTCATTCATTCTTTCTTGATAAACAATCAACTGTTCAATCTAACCTGTGCTGGTGGTGGTGGTGTTGTGGTAGTTGTTTTTGCTTTGCCAACGAGGCCTCTCTTCAGGAGTCCCCGGTTCGGCGCTGCCCTGGGCTCGTCGTCTTGCGGCCGAGCGGACGCCTCCCACGCCACGCAAGCCAACAGAACGATACTGAAATTATTTTATTAAAAAGTTTATATCAAATATAATTTATCTGAGATACAAGGGATGTGAAATAATTAAAATCGATTGCTTTTTATTATTCGACGAGTATGAATGTCTTTTGATTAAAAATTAATTTATTATTCATTCAATGCAACCACAGTGATTTTGAAATTTAGCAATTTAAGCAAGTCTATGAATTGTTGTTTAAATAATATTATTTTTTTTGGTCTTTTGTACACAGATAGGAAAAGCCCGAATTGATTAACTTAAGTTACATAAAGTTTTCGAGATCTTAATTAATTACTAAACATACTTTAAAAGATACAAAATGTTGATGTTCTTTCGTTATTTTCGAAATAAAAATAAAAATCTTTTGGTCACCACTTACTAAAAGTAGACCACAAATTTTTATTACTTATATATAAAATAATAATAATATATATATATCTCTTATTAGCAAGTATTAAATAATGTTTAAATAAGAGGTTTGGTTTATACAACGATGACTGTCAAACTCGGATAGAAAGTAAAAGTTAATCTTGAGCTTAGCTAATGTTAGGATGTAACCATTATATGTAACCGTGTGTTAGCGTCTTTATTTTGTAAAGCTTTCAAATTCGTATTTAATATGCATTATGCATAACGTAATGTATGTTAATTTATATTAATGAGAAAACATATATGTAATATTGAAACAATTGATAAATATTAAAGGATTTCAAAATCATCCACATATCCCTATCCTAATAATTTCAGAGGTCAAAGCAGTGTGTCATCTTCGATCTGCTACTATCGTCATATAAAAGTCAATACTATCAAATCTTCACATTAAAACATTGATTTATTACATGAATCAATTGATCGATATGTATTATTCATAGTTTTATAATAATTTGCATTAATATATTGAATTAACAATGTAAAAATTATTTAAATTCAACATGCAAATGTGAACCAATTACATATTTTTTTGAATATATTTTTGTTTATTGTATAAAAAATCATAATTAAACTTAATAAAACGATTTAGATACCAGTGACATTATTATAAGTAACATTTAAAGGTCAAAAAACATAATGCAAATTTTTTTATTGTAATGTAAAGATGAATGGTTAATTTGCTTCCTATTTAATAATATAGGCAAGGCTATATAAAGATGTGTGCTAAATAACTGAATAATTTAAATGTCAAACACTATTAGTTACGAGGTTGGGTGAATGTCGCCAAGAGGTGATACTTGGTATGTCAGTGTTCCCAGTCAGTGCGTAAGAACCTCCGCTGGGTCCCTCTTAAAGGTCAACATGTTACTTTATATATAGTTGAGTAACAGGTCTCCTCGCAGGGTCTTTCCGATAGATGTATTTCCGCATCCGCTTCCGATTATATTAATTCCTAGCTTTCTCTATCTTCGTGTTATTCTTGTTGGTATATTAAATGCTTCAATTCCAACCATGTGTTCGCATTTCAACAACATACTTTGTATAAGAAATCAGCGCAGTAAAAATCTATTCACGGCCTTTTGAGTCATTCCGTGCTTTCGAAAATGGATTTATTATAGACTCACTGTGTGCGTTACAATATTCATTGTTAGTTTGGAAATCGCAAAATTTCAGATTCGAGTCACGCAAGAAACAGTTCAGCTTTCTTTGTCTTTATCATTTGCTGTATGAGCGGTGCTTCGAATGTGTAATGACAGCCTAAAATTTGAGTCAAGGTCAGTCGGTCAAAAACCAGAAATGGTAGGAATTGGGGTGACCTCGCAGTGCAATGCGGCAGCCAAGCCGACTGGTGCACGGTGCCCCTGAGCGTAACGAATTAGCTACATTACGCACATTTCACAAAGAACAATTTTCCAATTTTCTAAATAATATGCACCTTGCGAAATACGTTGCGTAAGAAATCTATTCTCAAGCTTCTCAAGCTTCTAATGTTCCATGATACACGGAACGCTGTTATCAGATATATTGAGACATCCGTGTGAATTATTTTGTACGTGAACCTTCCCACAGAGTTGCGCTTGTTGAATTTCTATGTTATGAAAATAATGCTACACTAATAATGACGAATCATTAAATACTTGTGAGCAAAAACACAAAGCTCTATCTTAATGATTAAATAATGTTGCGTAATAATTCATTATGTGTATATTAAATTATTATGTTGAAGAACCGAAGGTATAAAACACACCGTCATCTCATGCGTCAATATAATTTATCTTAGACATGTTGTGAAGGACCTTTGTTTATTTCTTACTTTACAATTAAAGTTATAATATTCCAATGATAATAACAAATTTGTTAATATTTATATAGCAAGTCCTCGAAAAGCAACAAAAGTGAACTGAAGTGGAATTTTAATACTCAATCTTTATTAATTGAGGCCAGCAACTGGAAGTAACTGCATTAATTGTCTACAACTAGCGGTTACTATAACTATAATATAAGTATGAATTAAGTATTGCTTACAAAATGTAAAAAATATATCATTTATTTGATATTTATAATCTACTAACATCAAAATGCAATAAAAACAGAATAATTCATGAATTAAATTGCATTTTAATATTTTTATAAGATATTATAAATTAAAATTACATTATATTATATAACGGAATATGTTATTTATTAATATACATATCGAAAAGATGAGATAATGAGACTAATTATCATTTTATTATTGATTGATAACGACGCCATTTTTTTACCCACAAGTGGCACATGGTATGATATACGAGTAATTCAAGAAGTCGTCTGCTATATACTATAAAACAAAAGATTCACGTTTTACCTACTTAATAGTTTTATTTCTCAATAGAACAAGATAATAATCAGCATTGCGTTACATCTAAACAATTTAAAAGGCATACTTTCGAACAAATCAAGCGTTTACATAAGCTTCGTATTCGTGAACTCTGATATCTGAACATAATCAACCTCTCTTTTAAAAGTCAATACTGTATTTATTGATGAGATGTACCTACAAATAATATTACGTCATATTTAAAGCCCTCATCATAATTTTAAAATGTGAAACCAACGAGTTGATAGCAGTTAAAATTAAGATATCTAAATATATACATATATATACATATATAAACCGTTAAATGCATCCATCCATTGACACTCGTCACTTTCCATTGCTTTAACCTTTTATGGACACTAGGATATTCAGGTTACCAGTTTTATATAAATGGCAAATAAGACTGATGGAATAATACTTGTAATATGCTTATATTTTTGTTACTCGTACTCATCCCATTACAATTACCTAATCATAGGTCGTGACTTTCCGAACCTAACTTTCGACTTCGAATTGAACCATTCGCAACCGGTTCTAAGTTTCGTTCAATTAATTTGTAATCTAATTGGTCTGTACGTCTTCATTATTAGGCATAAAACACGCAATGTGAAACTAATTAAATATTATTTTAATTTATATATTAATTTTACCGTTTTCCTGTCAAATGATATAATTTAGTATCCTTTCATTAATTTTTCAAATTTACTTTATCAAACTGTTTAAATTAATGTTTGTATTCTTTAATTTAAGTGACATTTACCGATAATTTCTACAAAGATAAATTCTCTTTTATATCTGTTTCTTATGAACAATAAGCTATAAGATATCTCACCTTTAGCTATTTAGTAACAAGACCCTTGTACTCAGACTTGTCATTAGAAAGGCAAAAATACTTATACACGATCGATATAATATATCGATTGTATGTATGCCTTTTCATAGCAGGTACTTGTTTTGCATGTTATATAGTTGCCTACAATAAACAGACCTTCGTCTGAATACCTCTCACTAAGTATTCAATAATTAAACTTAGTCTAAGTTGCATTGCTAAGGACTGTAACGCTCTATTAAATTTATGTTTCGTTTATATCAAATTACGAAAAACAAAAGAAACATCCAAATATTTTAAAGTAACTTACTACTTTTCTATATATTTATAAAATATAATATATATATATATATATCGCAAAAGCAAGCGCATAGCGAATTTGAATTGTATATATAAATAAAATAAATCGTACTCACAGTAATATCCTCATGTTTATGACGTTGTCAGGGATGTCGCAAGACGCACTGGTCGTTCCTTTCGCTTCAAGCAGGTCTACAACGGTCGGAGGCTACGCTTGATCTGCCGTTGGAAAAGCAACACGTCCAATACACTCCGGTGTGGTGCTGCGTCCGTCCGCCTCCCCGACACCAAGCTTGATTTATATTCTATACGTACGAAGCTGACATACCTATCATTCAACACGCCTAAACGAGCTTTTCTCTCTTTGCCTCATAGATACGTTTGTCTCTTCCAATAACGAAACAAACATCTCATTATTATTCGAACTTCAAATTAACTTATTATATTGTTTAAGTTTATTCAATTATTGCTTAATATTATTTATTATAAATTTTAAAAATATAGGTCTCCAGACGAATATAAGTGAATATTTTACATAATGTTACATAGAGATATGTTAGTGTTATGTAAATATGAATGCGGTGCAATCGCTACTTAGCAACCAGATTTACGTATGTTTTGCCAACTTTTCTATTTGGGCAATACATCGGTGACAGGCGGGTTTCGAATAAATGATTAAAGAAAACGAACAACGGCATAACTTAGACTAAATTTACAGGTTAAATAAATAGTAAAAAATTTAACAATCCAACCGAGCCTTATTACGTAGATATTAAACAAAATTTCTATAATTGAAAACTGTATAATTGAACTTGAATTGAAGGTTGTAATAGATAGGACTATGAACTTAACAATTATTTGAAAAGTTTTGAAACAAAAGTACATTCCCTACATTTGAGGACTCGCATACTTCTGCAGTAATTCATTGTTATATAAATGTTCTACAAAATAAATATAACGTTATTTCATATCTATACGAACACTATACTAAATATTAGCGGCGACTTCATCTGCCCCCTCCCCCTATCAAATAAGTTATGTATCATCACTTAATATGTCTAGAAATATTTAAGGTTTTAATTGCTACACATTATTACACAAACACACAGACATACACACTGTTCTAGTTTTGTCTGTTTATCTGTTTGTTTGTTAGCGTAATATGCAAGAACTGTTGAACTTCGATAAAATTGAATTGGTTAAAGAATATTGTTACATTTAACCGATAGGGTACTTTTTACTGTATATTTTCTCATTTTTAAAATAAAACGAATAGTCTTAATTAAGCAGTAATAATTTGGTAATTATTTTACGAAAATCAACTGCATGCATTTCGATAAAATTTTACGCTATCATAGCTTATTATCATCTAGTATACGTCTTACTGTGGAAAAATACGCAATTACTACGTTAAACACAAAAGGAATTAAATCTCAGTATAGTAAAACATATGTACGTTGTTTATATAAAATTAAGATTTCTTAAAATTTGAAACAAAGGAAGGAATCACGTGCAATCGCTAGCTATAGGTAATAAACAAGTTCATTGATTTTCATAAACCGCCTTCGCCTTTTTGAAGTACACGTTTAATGTTTGTGTATTAGTTTTAACAACAATTTACAATTGAAACTACATAACAAGAAATAAATAACAAATTAAATATATATTTTTGACATATTTGTAAATTTTGGGATGGCCATTATAGAGTATTTCCTTTCAAATGACCTCGGTAATTTTTATTCTGCATTTAGATTTGTTTTAACAAATATATAAAAATATATTTAAATAAATAAATATATAAAATATTTATGTTTACAATCATAGGTTATTCGATTTTTTTTAATATATTAATAAATAATTATATTTATTCTTGTAATAAAATAGTAACAAGAAAACTGCATATTAAATATTGTTTAAAAAATTCTACTACCTGTTAAATATATGTTAAAAAAAAAAATCTTTGTGTTTGTAAATCTGTTTACCTGATTGTTTGTAATAATTACTGAGCTGATATTAATGAAATTTAGAGTAGATTTAATTCCAGTCAAAATATAATAATATTCACACCGAAAGACATCTATTAATTGGCGATAATAAATACAATTAAACTAAAAATGTATTATTTATGAAACAAATACCTCATTTTATTAATTTTATATAACATATTCTAATATTAATTTGTGCAGAGCTTTTAAGGTTACCTAATTCCCATATAATTACGATGATTTAATACTTCTGTTGCAATAAGCTGTAAAGGTCACAGTTACGAGTTTTTTATAAAAATCGTCGCTGTCTCCGAGTAGGTGAGTGTATGGATCGGTATATTTATATATTATATAAAAAGACAGGTCCTGACTCACTGACTCATCAACGTTCAGTTCAAACACTACTAAAGAACTTACAAACAACATTTTGGATACTGTTATTTTTTATGTTAACCGAGAATAATTACTAATTTTGTTGGATTATATTAGGAGATTTAAGTAAATATTTCGAGTAGGTATAATTACTAAATCTTGAATAGTAAAAGATTCGGAATCAGGAGACTTTATCTATTGCCTATTAATTGTTGAGTTTCAAAAACAGACCTTTACACTAGTAGTGTTATTTAAAATTAGTGACGACATGTTTTATTGCACGTACTAGGTATATTTACTAAGTTTTTGTCTTTTAGTGCTTAAACCTGCGGGAACAGTGAAATGACAAATTATATGGGCCGCTTCTAATTTACCATATTAGGGTTACAATAAGCATAAACATCTAAATTCAATATAAAATATATATAATATATATAACTTAAATTAGGCTTTTTTAAAAAATGAAGATCGTGTCTCAATGTTTAATCATTTCTATCTATGAATAAAAATGGATATCAAAACTCAAATATAATATTTATTTTTTATAGCTATGAACTAAAACGAGCATGTTCATGTTCATAAGCATAATCACAAAACCTGTGCTCTATTACGTTTTTATAATAGAAATAATGGTATTGCTTTGTTAATAATAATGAATATTATATCAAGTTATCTTAAAGCTAAATCATAGATAAAAAAAACATTGTTCACTAGAGGTAGTTTATTACAAGCACAAAACGAAAATTAACATTCTAAAAAATAATTATTAACTAATTTCATGTTTTACGCTCCACTATATGAATGCTTCCAAATTCAATGATACCTACATTTGATTAATTGGTCAGTAAGACAAGATAAGTCTTTCTAAATATATATTTACAAAGATATTCCTATAGATAGATTAAATAAAACAATAGGCTGCAGTTCTTTTACGGAGTAGTTCAACAGCGGTAGTACTATCATCTTTCAGGAGATGGGCGTTAAATTGACCATTAGAAAGAGCATCTCAAAGTAAAAGAGAGTGACAGATAAAGAATTTCCTACCCTTCCTGTTTCATCATCTCCTTCACGCTTAAATTTTGCAGATATCACTAGGTTAGGTAATCACCATTTACGATGAGATGGATTGAAATAAATTAGTTATTTTATTATTTATACAGGATAGAAATAGATAAAGTTATAGATTTCAATTTATTGTACCTAAAGGAACATAATATACCAATAAAGTAATTAAATCTTAAATTGAATATATGCAACAACAAAGAGAACTACCACCAGGTTGGGAATAATTTACAAATTATGTCAATATTTAAAAAAAAATTATATCATTTCGAAGTTGTACTATATTTAGTTTGATATATAAAACTCTTTAATGGAATGTTTTAACTATAATTTGCAACAAATTAACAAAGTAACGGAATTTTTTTTTTCACCAAGCGGTCATTCTTTGCCAAGCTGTCAAGAAGTTATTCGCACTTCTTCTTCTCTATGGATTTTTGGTCTCTCGCGGATTGCGTTCGGACCACGACACAAACGTATTGTTAATTTTTTCATTAATTAAGACAGGAATGTTAGGGAAATGTAAGTATTTTATTCGCACTTAAATATGTGCAATAAAAAAAAACGTCTTTCTACGAATTTGAATATTCTGTGTATTGCCATATTATAAAACTCAGATAGAATTGATCCAGCAAACTAAGAATGCTATCTCTATCTAGGGTTGATTGCCTGTTAAAGAGTAGCAGAGACAGAGAATTTTGTACTGCGGGGGAAGTAGATTTCATGGTATTGATCGTTTTTTTTAATTTAACGCTGACAGCACCGAACAAATCATTATCTAGAAGATGGCTGGAATGGGAAGTAGTTTTCTAAATATACAATATTTTTAATTATACAAACTGTTTGAAATTGTTGTCAGTGTAACAAAACTTGTGTTCTCATTATAATTTGTGAAGTGATCCTTGATTTTACAGTTATACTAAAAAAAATCTCATGACTTGTAATTAAAATGAAAATGCTTTTACCTACGATATTTTTAATTTCGGTTACTGCAATTTGCGCTGAAAAGACTGTAAAGTATGCTGCTATTATATATAGGCACGGTGATCGAACTCCGGTAGGTCTATATCCGACAGATCCTTATAATAATCAATCGTTGTGGCCGGTTAAATTTGGCGAACTTACGAACATAGGTAAAAAACAACATTATGCGCTAGGACAATGGCTAAGAAAACGTTATTCGGTAAGTAAAAATATTGTTGATTTTTGCAAGCCATGCTATTGTATTTCCTTTGTCTATCTAAAATAATCAATATTATACTCTGCGAATATGTTTTGTATCACAAAGCTGCATTGGTGATCCGTAAATAATCCAAATAAAAAATATAATAACTATTATTTTTATATTTAATGTTTTTTTTATATTGCCCACTACTTCAAGGCTTCTATAAATAATTTATATCAACATATTTCATAAAAGGTTTGCAGTAGAACCCTATATAACAAAAAAATATTTCTTAGTAAATATCCATAATATTATCTCTTTGTCACTTTGCTTTTTTAAAACAATTGCAATGCAACATATTTAATAATAATCTGTTTGTATAATGTGCAAAAGGCTTATTTTGTAACAGTTTTTTTAATAAAAATTTTGTTTTCCTTTTAGCATTTGATCTCTGAGCAATTTGATCCTACGGAAGTTTACATCAGATCTACAGATGTTGACCGCACCTTAATGTCGGCACAAGCTAACTTAGCAGGTGAGATTGTGAATGTGAAATATCACATATAAATTTGGTTACATATAATATAAGGGGTGTACATGGTACATATTAATTTGAAACAACAATCGGTAATATATTATCAAGTTAAACCTATATCCAAGCAATACTTAAATTGAACATCATATTTAATTCCAATTTTGAGGTGTAGAATATTAAGCATGGCATGAAGAGTATTTTACATTTGTATTTATTAGCAACTCATTTCATAAACTCATGGACTTCTCTAAAGCTAAATAGAGAAAGCTTCTTAGCATTCCATGGATTCACTGTGGGGGTGCCGGGCCCATCGCATTACGAGAAGAGGAGCGCAAACAATGCCTGGAACTTGCGAACCAGGTGTAGGTTTAAGAGGCCCCTATATGCGCATATACATGCTCACCTTCACTGTTCACGCTCCTCCCCTACCTGAGATTTATTAATTAATTGATTACCTATTGCAGAGATCAATCCATAAGATCTGTCCATTCTATTAAGATGAGATTTTATAATAGGAAAAAACCTTTGAGAAAACAAAAAAGATCATATATGCCTTATATAACCTTTTTTGTAGGAATGTTCCTACAAAATAACATTCTAGGGTAAGGGGGGAGCACATTAAAAATAAAGAGCTCTCAAATAAGTTTTTAAATGATTTAGGTTACAAAATCATCTCTTTTGATGTCAATCAATCGCTTTTACTGTGCTTTTGTTACCAATGATATATAGATGATGTATTTAAATATCATGAAAATAAAAAAAAAAACTCTTTGTTGGTGATATAAAAAGTAGAGGTTTTATTGAATTTTAGCTATTTGTATATTTCTACGTTCATCAATTAGTCTTGTAAAAATTTCGGGCGTGTCAGTTTATCTATTATGTTTATTTTTGGTAAGTGGGGCACTGTTCTACAATTTGGGAACGCGCAGGCGCGCATCTCGTGTTATTGATCCCGTTGATCAGCGGCCAGCGCTTCTTTGTTAATAGTTGTCACAAAATGGCTGCTTCATTAACGCTTTTAATATATTTACTTTAGCGTGGGAAAGTATATAACATTAAGTACGTAATTAAATCGTTTTTATAAGAAAACGTAAATTAGCGTTTACCCAATAATTTTTAGGACACTTAACTATTTAATCTAGATTTTTTTTAGATGTCTAAATTTATTTTATATAAAGATTATTAATAAGGTTGTAGATTTGTAAATTCGCCGAGGCATTAGTGGAAGGCTCATAGTAAATTACTAAACCACAAGTAGGTTAATTATTTATTTAATTAATAAGACTTTTAATTATATTGAAAAATGTAGAAGAATATATAATCAAAATTTAATTCAAAAACAAATATATCAAGAAAAAATAACTACATTGAAAACACGCTAGGCTCAAAAGGGGCATAGTTAGATAGGTGTTTGGGCTTCAAACTTTTTTATTAAAAAATAAACTTTTTGTCATATGGGCATATGTTTTTTTTTATTAGAAAAAAAAACAATAAAGACTATTCACCTATCGATTTCTAATACTATTCAATCACTCAAGTTTAATGTTTTGAAAAATTATAAACTTGATAGTATCTAATATGGTGTGAATATTTTTAGGATTATATCCACCTGTTAGCAACTCTGTGTGGGATAAAGATTTAATGTGGCAGCCAATTCCTGTGCACACAAAACCAGAAAAAGATGATGAATTATTGGCCATGAAAAAGAAATGTATTCCTTATACCAAAGAGAAAGAAAAATATGAACATTCCACCCCTTATAAGGACAGGCTGAACAAATATGCAGGACTAATGGAGTGAGTGCTTCATTTGATTTAATTATGTAGTTCTTACGGTTCTTGATTGCTGAAGTAAAAATTACCATTTAATGGTGAACAAAATTAAATTGTTTTATATATTACAGTTACCTCACAGCCTATACAGGAAAGAAAATTAAGGACTATGCCGATATTAATGATGTTTATAGTGTCTTGTATATTGAGTCCTTATATAATTTCACTTTGCCCAACTGGACTCAAACTGTTTATCCAGATAAAATGAAAGAACCTGCATGTTATTGGTGAAGTATAACGTCATATATTATATAACAATTGCTATTTATGTGTATTTACTATGTTCATACTTGGTTTAGTTTCTTCACTTCTGCGGCTACACCTCTCATGGCCCGTCTGATGGTTGGTCCCCTCGTAAAAGAAATTGTTACAACAATGGATACTGTTATTCAAGATCATAATCCAAATCCCTCCAAGCTCTCCATTTATAGTGGCCATGATTTAACAATTGGTAATATCCTGACTGCCCTTGATCTTTTTGACGGAATATGCCCTGTATACACTTCAACTATATTTTTTGAGCTTTTGGAAGGTAATTATACATTACATAATAATGCAAGTTTGCTTATTTTGATAAATTTATCATTTTAAGAGTAATTTTCCTTGTTGCTATATAATGTAGCTTTACACAAATGTTATGATAATAATACATATATGTTTCAGACAATACGACCAAAGAATACTTTGTTAAGATTTCCTATAGAAATTCGGTGGACATAGTTGAGCCGAAGGTTTTGAACATACCTCACTGTGGTCAAATTTGCCCATTCAATAGATTTGTTACCTTGTATGATAATCTGGTTACTGTTGATTGGAACTATGAATGCAACAAGCAGGTAAAATATAATTCCTATATTAATTAAATTTTATTTTACTAATGACCAATGTTGTTCAAACTTGTATGATTGAGAATAAATTATACATATGATATATAAGTATTACATATCATCGTGATTAAAAACTGTTTTATTCAACTGCTTGAGACAATAGTAACATGATTTGTGTTATTACTTATTTTTATGTACTCGTATATGCAGTGAAACAATATTTAAAAAATAACATGCTGTGGTTATTTGAATCAAGATATTATTAATGTATAAAATATTACCCATTGTACCAGATGTAAGTTATTTTTAAAAATATCTGAATTACAATTACTATTTTGTAGTTTTTTATTTTTGGTAATAAATTCACATAGAATATATTTTTATTCCTCATAAATATTTCACTCTAACATTAGAGTTATATAGCAATAGTTAATATATTAGTGACATGGGTGATAAAATTATTTCCAGATGTCAATCCTGTTTGCTGTTGGCTTCTTTGGAATTGTATTCACAATATTGTTTTGCGTACATAAGGCACACTTTGATAAAATTAACAACCAGCAACGGTAAGTTAAAAAATACTATATAATATATAAATAATTCTCAAATGTTTAATAAGGCTGTCCATTGCAGGATTCAATTTGCCTACTCAAGTGTCTTCCCCAATGAAGGGCTGGATAAGAACTCGGGCATATGACTGTTCATGTTGGTGAATAGTCTTGTTCTCAGCGGCTATTCACTGCTCCTTGCATACAAAATGTTCAACAAGCTTCATATCAGATTCTTTGATGCTGAAGGATTCAGTGAAGAGTTCTAAATCGATTCCATAATTAATGATTGTATTTACCATCAGTATGTTAAAAAGAATCGCTAGACTTGGCTACATCTTTAATGTTAATTGTTTGTTCAAGTTTATTCTATTTTTTGTTGCTCTTCTGTTCTATGTTTTAGGACTATGAGACTGATATAAACATTGTGATATGAAATTTTTACAGTTTTACTAAAATTATTGTTACAAAATTAGAATGAATCTTATTCAGAAGAAATAGTTAAGCACAAACACATTCTTCAATTGAATTTACTATGTATATTTCACAATTTGTTTTGTAATAAATATGTAGCAAAGTCTCGACAAGGTGCGAGGTACTATGATTATAATAAAATCGATTTTAAGCAACTTTATGTGACATTAACTTTCAAATGGCAAGGTATTCAGGAAATTGGAATTTTTAAATGAAACATTCTATCTATTTTAATCTTTACTAGTATATCATTACTAACAATTTCTAATATTACATAAAATAATCATTGAATAATAGAAAAAAAATACAAAAAAATATGTTGTCTCAATGTTGTAAACCTTTTATAGTAAGTAATAATATTTAAATGCTTACAATGTCATTGTGGAAATTTTTGACCAAATAGTCAGTCAAAAATTCATGATGATGCCGGATACATAATATTAAGTTTGTTATTTGATGGTGAAAACCCTTTTTCCTATTACTGTCATGTTTAGAATAATTGTAATTTAGTACATAACTGTATCATAAGATTGAATAGCTTTCAATGTCTATCTTGTCTTGATACACATGCCACATAAAAGGCGAATTACTAGACTACTTAATATATTTTAGAATTCTGAATTGTGTCAATGTCTAAATAATATTTTCATGTAATTTTTAAAACCTATTTAAATCAATATTGTATTAGATGAAGGGTAATTTATATAGCCGTATATTATTATTTCTATAATAGTGTTAGATGGAATACGTATCAAAATTGTACTGATACCGGACTTTAGGGTTCACTGAAAGTGACTTTTACTCTTTTCTGTGCATGTAGTAACATTGTCCTTATAAGGCATTACCAACTGTAGTCATAATTAACTTTAAATAATTAAGTCTTTCTGCATTTATTCTATTAATTTAATAAAAGTTTAAGTAATTTTACAATACCGATGAACTGAAAACTGATATCTTATATTATGTAAGTTTTTATCTATATTATATTTGAGGCTGACTATACTCATTTTCTTAAATTATACACTTTTGAAAAGTGGAAAGTTGAATTGAGATGTTTTTGCTATTCCTCCCTCACCTAGCAGAGAATGTTAACCTGTTTCAGACATTATCATAAAACTTGATAATAGCTGATTCATTTAATTTTAATGTAGAGTAGATTAAATCTAACTTAACGGGTTTATCCAAAATGCGTTTAGAATGCGTGTGGTACCAACAATATGAAGAAGGTAATCCACTAACATCAAACAATCTAGATATAAACTAGACTAACATCAAACAATTTAGATTTAGAATAGACTAGTAAATAGTCGTCTAGGAACTAGGTATTATCTAGATTGTTCATGAAAAAGGATGCTCTTAGTAATGTAAGACTGATGAAAGATTGATGACTGGGTCTCATTTAAAAAATTTAACGTAAATTTCTTTATAATTAATATTAAAATTACGAATTACTTTTTAATAACATTTTATTTTAATATATTTTGACGTAAATAAATTGGCATGTTATACTTATTATGATTGTGGCATTATGCTATGTATAATTAAAATGGAAAATCTAAAAAAAATTAAGATTTTTTATATTTGATTAATATACACCATTTTGTGATTTAGTAACTTATTTGCTCATTATAGTTCCATGTTCTATAATTCCTAATTTGTATTAAGTCTGAAGGATTTCTTCATCTTGACATTTTAATAAAATGTTTTATCCTTTTTTTAGGTATTTGTCGGGATGAAATAGTTTTTTTTATATCGAAGGAACAGAAGAAAGTACTTAGAATGCTGTTGATTTTAAATTTAAAATGTATTCTAAAATATTTTTGATTGTTATACATGTTTTATTGAAACTATTTCTACTGTTTGTTTAAATTGTTTAATGTTTCTGTAATTATTAATATTAGTAAAAAAAATATGCTGTTTCATTTAAGTAATGAATTTTTATTTCCATAATTTTAATTATATACCATTACAGTGAACATTTCTGAGAAATATATTTTAATTAATATTTATTCATGTATACATATATGTATACAATTTTACATAAATTAAAATTTTATTATTAACACCGACATCTATTGGACACTTATAAAACTTAGTAGTAAATTAAACTATTACCTTAATTAAAAATGTATAAATTTTAATATATAATATTTAAAAATAATATAGTATTAATTAAATATGTATTTTTTAAGTTGGAGCAAACAATAGATATTTAAAAAATTAAATTGGAATCGGTTTAGTTAATTCAGAAACAATATGGTGTCAGGGTTTTTATACATAAAGATTAGTAATTTAATTTTGATACACATTATAATATATATATTAAACGTACAATGTTTTTACCAAATAATTAAATAAGCTATACAGCGACAGACAGATGATATAATTAATTAGACATATGGTAAACTTCACACTTCTCACATTGACTACATAAGATATCAAACAGTGGCATCCATGACTCTATATAAGTTAACTCTAAAATCATGTAGTCCTTCAAGCGTCCAAGAAAGAACTTTGCAAACAAAGTACTTCGTTAGCCGTCAAGACAATAAAAAATATATATATAAGAACTGCAAACATCCTCAAAGGTAACGTGTATAACTACCTTTACATTAGCTGTAGCCTGTCTTACCAATGCCAACATTTAAGAAATAGGATGCAGTAAACATGAAAACAAAAAAAGTTTGTTACTGTTAATAATGTTATGCAATAAATACATAAAAACTATATAGGTAAGAGATAATAATATAGTTTGTAATATTTTATTTTACAATATTAACTATAATATAATACGTATTTCATATTGCTTATTACAAATAAGCTAAAAATTTGTAATAATATCCTAAGATATAATTAACTGGAATAAACAAGAAAAAGTAATATTATCGTTCATCTCTATTTGTATTTAACCATACAATGATAATGTTATAGTTTTGAGTCCATAGTTGAAAAATACATTTAAAAATTAAGTTTTATCTTAATAATATTGATCATAAGTTATTTTTTACATTGTTGTAAATCGATTAATATTGTTTCTACCTTTCTTTTTCATCTTAAATTTTTCGCTGTTTTAATTTAAATATTTGGCGTGATTCAGAACTCAGTTATATTTAAATATAAAAGATCTCTGGATATGTAATATTTTGTACAATAAAACTATAGTGTTAGTAAGTTGGTAACACCGATGACAGACTTTATTATTCACCAGTCGTAATTCGTAAATCGTAACTCGTAACTTTGTAGCTGTCAAGTGAAGTGTGTCGATTCGAATGATTTCGGAAAAGTGAATATAGAAAATTAAGTTTTGTAGATAATCAACGAACTAATAAAAAAGTTAAGTGTGTTTTATTAGTGAGCAAAAATGACAAAAAATGAACTTTGTCCACTTCGTTGACGAGCTTAGTGCGTGATATTAATGTTTTTACGGTTTGTTCTACAATAATTTGGTCACGTCTTCTTTGTTATTGCTTAAGTCCTCAATAAATAAACTCCGTAATCAAGTAGTTTCATCCAAATATGATATTTTAAGAGTTATTTTATTTCTAAATCAATATTCTGATTTATTACGGGTAGATTCTAATCATGTTATGATTCAATGTTTCCCAATATATCCTAAAAATGTCATATGCACCTATAGGACCACTTGGCATTACCACTCGACAGGTTAGTTATAACAAATTTATGTTACCTTTTAAAACTACCCTGCTTTAATTAAAACACAAAATGGCAGAATCAGAGCATTTGAGTGAAATTTTAAAAATGGTTTGTGACAACAGTATTGTACATATTTTCCCATTTCAGGACTGTATCTAATATTTTTTTGTTGTTTTTCATTTGTATATAGATGTAGTTTATAGCTTAACTAGTCCTGTAATAGGAAATTGTAATAACATTAGTTGAAAAATAAACAAAATCTAAGTGTTTGTGTAAACATGAACTCTAGAGGATGCTGTGAGTATTTCTTATCAAAGTTCTGATTACTTTGAATTACCAATTTGTTTCAGAGAGAAATGATTGAATTCTAGTTGAACCAAGAGAAATCTTGGTTTAACTAAGATTAGATCTCAGAACTAACAAACATTTATGTATTTTTAATACTTTATTTTATAAAATCAAAATTAAATGGTAGAAGCGTTTGTGACAAATTTGGATTTAATTTTTTAAACAACTCGCTCTTCAATCTGTCATAACTGATTTGTAAATAGATGTTGGTTATCATTGTGGCTCATATAGATAAAATAATTTACTAGAAATATCTGGTTTTTATATTACATATACATGTTCACATTAAATATATTTTAAAATGACAAGCAAATTATGTTGATGTGGATTGTCGACTTTAATAATTTTTTAAGCAATAGTAGATTAGTAAAATGCTTTATTTTTGATTTTATTGCTTTTTAGCATTTTGTTTAAATCTTATAGAAATATTATTATATGAAGCCTGTTTTATTTCTGTGGGTATACAAATATTTTGTGTGGTTAATTTTCTTTTTGAAGGTATCTTGATATAATGCCTTCAAAATTGTTAATTTTATAAAAGTGATAAGTGATCTGTTAAGGATAGGTGTCATATGTTTAAATTTTTTACAAACATTAGTACACCTTTATTATATATGTCATAAAGATTTATTGTCATAAAACATTTTGTTGTTAATAATGCTCTGTTCATTAATCATAATTCATGTACCTTATAACAAATGTAATTATATACACGTTTATAATATTTCTGTCATCTCTATCTTCAATAGTACAAGGCAACATGACTTATACTAAATAGCTTACTTAAGAATTACTGAAATAGCTTTCGAAAACTTGTGTAGGTGTACAATTTCCTGGGAAGTTACCATCACAATGGAAATCATGGGAAAATTGTTTTAAAATCCCAATGAAAGGCATGGACAAATGTCTATGGATATTAATTTATAACAAAAAAAAAAAGGCTTTTTGATTGTCCTTCTTTTAAATTTTAATGATACTAATCATTCTTTAAACTCCAATTACTATTTGATTAGTTGTAACTTATAGCATTACCAAGTTTTTAATGCATATATTAATGAAAAATTATTGCTACCAAAATTATATTGACTTTACATTATAACAAAGGTTCCCAAACTTAGTTCGTCTAACACCTTTGAAAATTAGTTGTTTTGTAGCACCTTCCATTTTTTTCACCTTAACCTCAATAACATATTAGTCTCACGGAGTTTAATTGAACTTATATTCTAAAAGAGACTTTTCTTACCAGAGACAGCATAATATAATGCAACTTTACAATATTAAGAGCATCTTTTGTTGAAAATTAACCATAATTGACATCACATCGTAACCCCCTTTTCCTGGGCCCCATACCGTCCCCTTGTAACTCCAGCGCCCACAAAAGCGTTATCACCCATTTTGGTAAAGAATGCAGTTTAATGTTGATGATAACTATCTTATTTAAAATTTACTTAAAGATTATTTAAAAAAGTACTTTAATTATATAAAATAAAGTAAATCATTATTCTTTAAATCCTATTCTTAATATTATTTAATAAATAAAAAAATATATATATTCTTAACACATAACATATTTAATATCATAGCCTAATTTACAAAAGATTCTAATATGTTCGGGTTTCTGTATCTCAGTCATTTTAAATATTTACTTAAATTAAATCTTGAGTTTTTTACCATTCTTATTATGACACATTCATCGAATAACTATAAATAACATCGTAAAATATTATAGTTCTATATTATAATGTACGATAAGTGTTTTCTTTTATAGTAGTTTAAAAAAATAAACATTACGTTGTGATGTAGGTTATTTTCTTAGGTTTTGTTTTCATTTATATATATATATATATATATATATATATATATATATATATATATATATATATATATATGGTAATATAATGAAGAAAATGCCATAATCAAGAGAAGATAAATAAAGGAGAGTAAAAAATATTAGAAATATATGTTGTTAGGTTTTGAATTGCAATATCATTTCACGAAAGTTATTTAAGAATCTAATGAACATAACGGTTAATATAAACAAAATAATATTTTTGTATGTTAATTTAGTGAATCTGTTATAAATATTATATAAATATGAAGATTTCAAGGTTGGCTTATTTTGGAATTATCAAGGCATGAAGACGGACATGCTATTTATATTATAATATATAAGCGGTAGAGTGTGAGAGAGAATCATGTGAATTGGTTTAACCATTCCATTGAGTGGGTCCGAGCAAACAAACTACGTCACACATTAATCGCTACGGGTTACGGCGTCGCGTACTTTGGATGTTTAGACGTTAGGTACTGGAACAAACGAGAACAATTTGATAATATTAAACTCAATCATCTGATATGGAGCTATTTTACTCGTAATTATAAAAAAAAGAAATTGTACAAATTTAACCAATTACGTCTAGTTTTGAATACTATTTAGTATATTTGATATAAAAAAAAATTTATAGTTTATAGTATTTTCCGAAGATTAATTCCTTTAATATATTAAATAATAATTCAGCAAAGCATCAAGAAAGTGACAAATTATCAACGGATATAAATTAATGTTATCAAAATATTCTTATCTTTGTTAATTATAATATTGGGTTAACTATTTTTAACACAATCTTTTTAACAATAGATAAAGCGCTGAACCGTTATGTAAAATGAAATTTTATATTATTCATCAAACATAAAGATATATGATGAAAATAATTAAGTTCAAAATTCAAATGACGTGATTCTAGCACTTTAAAAATTCTGTGACAAGATTTATTTTATTTATAAAGTATAATTAAGGAAATATAATGATTAATTATCTCAAAAAGGGTCTGTTTCTATTTATTATAAACATATTAGTAATCAAACTCCAAATCTTATTCAACAAGTTGGGATCAGTGAAACCACTTATAGAATGAAGTTTGAGTATTTAAACAAGATATCTCGGATTATGATAAATATATCAAAATATCGGATTTATAGACGTTTATCATCCATTCGAATACCAATTTGAGTGGTTCGTAAGCTGAGCCGTTGATTACAACTTCAGTAATATACAAGTTAATCATAATTTGCCGCTGAATATTATTACTTCAAATTGTATATCCATAGTGCTTACACCAAAACCCGTATCTTTAGTTTGACTATAGATAGCGCAGTTGTAATGCAAAGATTCTGGTGATAAGGAACGTAATACAAATTGACCTACGGGTAGTGTCAACCAAACCACACTTTTATTGACAAATACTTGATTTTTGTTTATATAAAATTATGTTTTAAGTATTATATTAAATAGTATCGGTCAATTGATTGTCAAATAGGGACTTTAAAGATATTAGTTTTGCAAATTTATATATGTATATAAAAATATTCTATTTGAGTCTTTGCTAATATATTTAAATACATATGTACAATGTACATCATATAAACAATTAGAAAAAAAAAACAGTAGTACGTAAAAAAATTATACATTCTCGTTTAGATCTCGTTGACGAAAATGACTTTTGGCTTCTGGATTTTGGCAAATAATTATACATTGCTAATTTTTATACTCTGCCTCCTATGTGCTTTACTTAAAGCACATACTATTTAATGATAAGTGTATGAAAGAATTCCAATAAAATTTAAAGGCTATGGAAGAACATCCTCTAGAGATATAAATGTAAAATTGTAATAAAAATGTTTTTTTTTAATAAAATAAATATTTAATTGGGAAAGTGGTTTGTAAACATTGTAAAGACATGCACTAGGCTATATATATAAGTTAATAATCGATCTACAACTCGAGATTGAAATAAGCATGAGACGGCTATAAACTCAGTCATATAAACCAGCTCGATTATTGGGAATAGTAAATCCAGAAGTGTTATTTCCATCTTTAGTATCGATAATTCAGTACTTAATATCGATGATTAGATTTCTTTTGCATACCTTTATATTTGTCCCACTTGATAAATAATTTATTTTATATACAACATTATGTTTTTGATTTAATAATTATAAGCATATAATCGATTAAAGTATATAAATTAGTATATAAATTTTTCTGATAATACATTTTTGTTTTATTATATATACATTATATAAGATGAATTTATTTAAACTATAAATAAATAATATCATATTTATTTTATTATTTCGTAGTAGTTTAGTCTTAAATCTATTTACGATGTGACTATTGTTGGAGGATGATGTCATTTGTACTTTGGCAGTGAATGTTTCTATGCTACCCTCATTTCATAATATTATTATATATATAAAAGATTTTCACCTATGTACTGATTCATCACGTCTCGAACTGTACCTTTGAAAATGGTAACAATATTATTTCCGTATAGTGGATTGCTTGAAACGAATCACATTTTCAATTCGATTTATATACTTTTCTTTCATATCTGTTAAAGAATAATGTTATAAATAGATTATCTAATCGCTTGAAATAAGATCCAGACGAGTTATTAACATAATTAAATTAATACATATATCGTTTGTTATATCGTAATTAATTATGTAGTAATTGTTTGGTTATATAATTAAAATATCGGCAAACTTATTTCTTTACGCAATATTTGGAACATTTTGATATATTAATATAAAGCAATTAACTTTATATTTAGTTTTAGAATTAAACGCTATCTACACTCTCATCTCAATACATCCTTATAGTAACAAAACTATAATAATGTAGTGTCAATGACACTTAACAAAGGTCTAAAAGAATCACAGAAAATTATGAGTACAGTTAACTGTGATAATAATTTAAGTATATTTATACACTATGTGTTTAGAAAGTTGTTTTTATCTTATCGGCTCCTTGCCTATAATATTTAATTTTTTTTTTATTTTTCATTATTATATAAAATTATATAAATACCAAGACGTACAAAATAACACAGCGTGGTAAGAACAATAGAAACGTTTAATTTAACACGCTTATTATAACTCGCTTATGTTATAAGATAAAGGTGTTATGAAAAGACGCGGGTAGGTTATAAAAGATAGATAGAAAGTGAAACAGCTGAATATAACTCGCATTCATTGCTTAAACACATTGCACACCATCTTTTTTCTATATTTTATAGCATTTTTAATATCGTACGCGTCTGTATTTTAATTTTAAAAAGGGTTACGTAATCTTTATTAAAGTTTGAATAAAAAATAATTAACTTACTATGTATATATAAAGTTAAGTTACTCACTATATATATATATATATAAGGTTAATGTAGTTACCTCAAGAGAAAAGTCTTAATTTTCTTCCCTATTATGTTACTGGTAGTAGACAAACCTGTTTCGTTTAGTTATCTAAAGCTGGAAAGTCGGCTACTTTATTTAGGTTTGCTATTTCTATGAAAATATTTTCATCCATCGATAATTAGACTGGTATTCATATATAATATACGTCATACTATTTTGAAAATACTTCGTAATTTGTGTTAGAGTAAGTGTTGGAGGATAGTGTTGGTATCCATTTTATAGCAGTTTAAATCGTAGTATAGTTGTTTTTAAACAATTTAGTGAAGAACACACTTTTAAGTAAGACAATAGATGTATGGATTGGGAAAGATAAGTTTGGGATATCTTTATTTTGTTATACTTTTGGGAACAGCCCAACGGTTACGATTATTTTTCAATATTTATAAATATAATATATATTATATTAGTGGTAAGTGAGCATTCGTATTCGTTTATATTCAATTAAGAATAGAGCATCGTGATATGAATATTATGGAGGTGACGTTTACTGTATAAATAAAACCCATAGAGTTCATGTTCAGTAAAAATAACAAATAATAATAATAATAATGTTAAATCCTGATCAGTTATTATTATAATAATAAATAAAAAAAATATTCTTTAAAGTTTGCTACAATTACACTTTATTTTCATTAAAAGCACATGTATGTAATGAAAAATGTATGAGGTCGCTGGAAATAATTAGTTAATAATTAAGCTGTTTTGATTTTATCAACATTGTCACATAAAATGATAGAATGATAGCTTATGACTGGGGTTAATGGGCAGACGAAGCCTCGGCCCACGTTTATATTAAAGACTAGCTGTGCCTACGACTTCGTTCACGTTTATGTTTTTAAAATAAAAGTAGCTTAAGTTGTTCCTTAAAAAGTCAGCTACCCGCCCGTCAAAGTCCTGTTAAAATCGGTGCAGCCGTTTCAGAAATTAGCCGGAAAAAACAGAAGACACACAGATTTGGAGTTACAAACAGACTTCAATCTTATTTATATGTATAGATTACTATATAAGATATATATTGTGTGTTAAAGTCCCCTTTCTGCAATTACCATTACGTGTTAAATTTTTTCATTATAATAGGAGGTTAAATTAAATGGAAGTTCTTTATTGTACTCGCACTCCTCGCACTCGCATATATATGCATGTATATATGAATACACAAAAATATTTGTTATAATTACTCGTATGTGATCAGAATAACAAGTTTGTCCATTACATAAATCGTTCTCTGACAGCTCCCACACAGAAATGTATACTATAAAAACAATATTTTATTTCGTGTTTCTCCGTACAAGGTTATCCGTAATTTTATAAATGTCACACATGTAAATATATATATATATATATATGTTTATATATTGATTTTCAGTAGCTTATATGTTTTTCCCCTTTTTCCTATTTGTGGTTCGCGGAATAATCCAATATCCTCTTCCATCTTGCAATATAGTAGAAAATAAACAAACATATTAACTGATTATTTTAATTATGAGTAGATGTAAGAAAAGAAAGCTACCGAAGGACAGGGATGGATCGCGTGTTAAATGATACGGCAAAGAAGCAAGTCTCTTTTAAGATGATGTAGGATAGAAGATCATAGACACAATGGGGATAAGGCATGGATGATTAACTGATTATTTTTTTAATAATGTCATTAATCATAACCTCACTTTCACGTAATAATGAATAAAATTAACGAAACATGCTTTAAAGTTAAGAATAAGAAAAAGTATGTTTTATTCTTCTCACACAGGCACAGTACATGGTTTTACAGTATATGTACTATATACTATGTGTGTGTGTGTGACGAGAATAAAATATTACTTACATATATAAAATAAAAGTAATTGCTATAAAATAACAATGAAATCTCAATTATCAATTCAATAATAATTATAACATTAGGTACAGTCGATACAATAATGTGATTTGTTTGCTTTGGACTGTTTTCAAGCTAAATCTACGAATACCATTCGTAATTTCGTAATTAGATTATGAGTAAATTACTGTAACATAAATTATTGGGTAATTTTATTTTTGCGATCCTTGTTTGAGAGGATACACAAAGGTAAATAAGAACATTTGCTCTGTGACCTAAAATGGCCACTGAGACAGCCTTATCTATAAGTTATAAGAGTCAGTCTAAAGGTAACTATAGCAGTTGACAATTTTTTGTAATCACATTCATTAGGCAATGGGGACTAAAAGTTGGTTTAAGTTGGTGGAAGGTGGCAAAGGTGATGAAAATAACAAGCTTGGTTGGTCGCATTTATTACATACTATGATCTCTTATAAATTTTAATCGTAATCAAAATTTAATACTTTTATTCATTAAAATTTTAATAAATTGCATATTATTATATTCTATTTTGGGCACTTCAATAAACTTTTATATTTTGACTTATTGTGTTGTGTAATTTCAGTCTGAAATGCATTTCTAACTAGTATTAATTGCACTCAGGCAATCTTTAAATAAGGCAATTTTCTATTATTATAATCAACGTATCGATTCTTTATTAATCTCGATCACTTAATACTTGATAATAGATATTAATAACATTGTATACACAAACGATAATTGACGTAGATACTTAAATTATATTTCAATATAAACTCACTTCTATGACTTAATTAATACTAATTCCGTTTGTCGCGAAGACGAATAAAATTACTATAGTTTACTTTAGTTATTTGTAGATTTTATAAAATTTAGGTCAACCCTGTTAGTTATCAACGGTCTCGGATAACGATCCTTATCAATCAATAACGATTATGTAGAAATTATGAAGTACCGAGCGCTTAAATTGTTATTTAATTTACCTTGTTATGACCAATTCTGGCCTAATCTTCAAACATTTGTTTTAAATAATATATAATTATAAAAACATTAACTTAAACCTCATCAGTAATTACTCACCATGCTTTATATCATACTACCTGTGTTCACGACTTCGCGCGGAATATGTTTAAATTAAAAGTAGTATAAGTTACATCTTATAATAATAGTTATCCGCCACTGAAAGTCCTGTTAAAATCGGTCCAGCCGTTTCAGAGATTAGTCGGAACTAACAAATAGACAGAGAAATGTTTTAAAATTATTATTTTGATATTTATACTTTCATATGTATCTAGTGAAAAGTTGTTAATTTGGAATTACAAACAGACACTTGCAATTTATTTATATGTATAGATAACATGCTTTTAAACCACCATGGGTTGTTCACGTGTTGTTTCTGTTAACTCATGCATGTTGAATACCCATGAGGTCCTAATTACGTAACATTGTTTATTTGCGTTTGCTGTTTAACTAATTTTATCAGCTGATCTAATTGTGTTCAGTGCTAACTCGTGAATTCTTAAGTTCTCACAAGAGTCAGCCCTCTTACACATATATCGCAATTTATTTGTAGTTAAACTAAACTAGCTAACCAACTAAACTCATAATGTTGAATTCATTATATTTACATTTAGTTGTTATTTCGATCGTAATCGCAATGACTATTAGCAATATGTGAATTTAAATGTACGTAGATAAAATCTTTAGGTCGGATGTGTTCCAGTCACCAGGTCATGACGGTCACATGATGTCATTATGACCTCTAGTGATACAAAATATACTCAGAAAATGTAATTAATTCGGTGTTTTATTGTTGCTTGTGTTTAATGTCCTAAAGTTAAAGTGAAGCGAACAAATGCGCAAAATGTAGTTTCAGGCTTCCGCTATTTTGATAAGATTTAACAGTTTCGCGATGATATCATAAATTAATCAGACCCATTTAAGGTTATCCGAGCCATTCACTTGTATACGAAATCATCCGTCTCTAACTCTCGAACAACAATATACGAATTGTAATATATTAAATTAACAATATTGACTCGTTTATTATTAGATATAAGATAATTGGCAAGTACCGACAAGAAAGTAGTAGATATTTGGTAACTACGTGACTACGGAGTTGTCAATTATAGAAATAGCTAAGAAATTACGTTAGTTTATGATTGCGTCAGACATTATTTAAAGGAGATCGGTGACCAATATTATATATTTTTTTTAGAACCGTGAAATGTTTTTGGAAAGATATTTGTGTTTCGTTAATATTATGTCATCTGTTCGGTGACGCGAACTGTGATCGCTGTTATGAGATCACCTAAATCGTCTCAGGAAAATTTACCATGTGACTGTATGTGATATATTGTACTTAAAAGATTAGTGTTACTCTATTAAATTTGGTTTTGCTCAATGGATTCAAAAACAAAGAAGAAAATACGTAAAAATGAAAAGGAGACGGAAATGGAAAAAGATAACGCAAACATGAATCCCGATGAGGAATGTCGAAATGCAAATATAGAAGCTAATGTGAGCGATTCGGCGAGTTCAACGGATAGCGAAGATTTAGTTAATGCTATGAATTACAATACTATAACATCACTGGCCGCCCTCAAAGATATCATTCAGGGCGACAACAACGATACACCAGAAACTGATAGTTTCTTCCAACATTATTTTATGAATCATTGTAATAATTTATCAAGTAATAACTCAAATTCAGCATCACCATTTCCGTTTGCGGAAAGACGCAGACTATCACAATGTAGGGAGGAAGACGAAGACGATGAAAGAAAAGATTATTATCATCAACAATATGCGAACGGCTCCTTTGAAACGACATCACAAACAAGCAAATCTACTACACCTAAAGAACAAGATATGAGTATTGGTAGCTACACTCAGAATGTAACACAGGATCAGTCCACTGATAATAAAGACGACGCTGGCGAGATTGATCCTTCAAAACGCACAGTTATGGGGGCAAAGCACAAATTTTTAGTTACTAAGGCCGAACAGGTGCCAGCGAATGTTCTCGAGCGTGCACTACGATCACAAGTTAATAATTCTCATACTGTACACTTCGGCACAAAGGGTGCTGAGGAGTTAAGACCAAATTTACGGTCAATATTTACAGGACAGAATCTCCACCGTGATAAAAAGTATTTTGATAGTAGCTTAATTGAGATAAGATCGACAGTTGATGAAGCTCTGACCAGCCCTGAAGATATATGGGTTAAAAGAAACGACGATAAGAAAGTAAGTGAAGACATTAGACAAAATTTTAAATTATTATATGTTTATAGGGTCATTTTAAGAGCTATATCGTTATATGATATATAAATATTTTATTTCAGGTGAATAAAGACGAAACAGCAGTTGCCGGGACAAGTGTTAAGAAAGAAGGAAAAGTTACAGTTGATCAAACAACACACCGCGAACGATCGGGGACATGGGGTTCGCAATCAACGCCAAAAGAAAAAGAAATAACAAAAAAAGTTACAAAGGAAAAGGACGTCCGTCGGAGCAGTGACGATAGAAGGCAGAAACGAGGTTAGTATTATTTAGTATAGCTATATAACTGTATATATCGTATGATCGTACATGCTACCTATGGGTAATAGATGCACTAACATAGTTAATAATGATTAATACATTGAAGCTTATGCGGCATTGACCTAGTATTAATAAATATTAATAAATTGCCTTATTATAGCAGTTTTTAATGCGTTTGTTTTTAATAAATTTTGTCTATTTAACAGATATTGTCTATTATATTTTATATCAAGTAATATGTTGTAAAGTAAGATCTTAATCTAGTACTTGACGATTTGCGATGTGGATGCATAATGCATAGCATTTCTGTGAATAAATAAACAGCAGACATTACATCAGAGCATTTAATTTATTTTGGTATTCGCTTTGTTGTTTCTGTGTTATTTTAATTTCGTTTTATGTTACCAAAAATGTGTCGTTAAATTTTTATTGCTTAATTTATAAGTTAACGAATTGATCACAAAATATGAAGCATTAAAACTAAGTTTGCTTAATGGTATGTTAATAATAGTAAATGTGTGTGTGTATGTGTGCAATGTACACACATATTAATGTGTGTTCAAAAAGGATAGATTTAAATTACTAAGAATGTTATCTGGACATGAATATTGTCATCTAATATATTGTTATTATTTTCTGTAATAGAAGTCATACAAGATCCATTCGAATTAAAGTAGTAAAGTTGGCAAAGTAAATTAATTATCTCGTATGGTATCGATGCACACATGTAACTATATATTTTCTGTACATATAACTACTCAAAGCGTGTAGGTACCTATGTGCCCGGCTGTCTAACAGGTAGTAAATAATCTTACACAAATAGCCGAATAGTTTCAACCATTGAAACGAGTTGTTTACGATTTGCTGAATTTCACCACTTAATAATGTACACCTCACAGATTGGTAATATATTTATCATATTTATTATTATTATATTAATTATTGGTATACAGTAATTATATATATTAGTATTAATTCCCTCAGAACAACGGTTGGATGCAGCGATCACGAGAAGTTCTCAGTCCGTCGGAGAGAGGAAGCGGCGTAACTCGGTTGACGATGGCCACGCTCACCCAATGTACCAACAGACGATACATGGCAAGATATTTATATATATATACTTGAAACTATCATTCATCTAAGTTCGAAAATATTTTTTATTATATTATAAATATCGCAATGTAGGTTGATCAGTAGTTTGTCACGCGTTTCGTACATGTAACAAAAATGTTAAACTGACTAGGTCATAGTTTTATAAAATGTTTTATAAATAATTGTCTGTGATATTGTTTATTAATTGATTGGACGGACACCTTCATTACGGGGATCATCTCAATTTAGCTATTATTATAGTTTTAAAATTTTATTATATGTTTGTTAGATTTAATATTAAATAATAGTGTGAAATCCAGGAACCTCCGGGGTGAGTCGCAGACCCGCCCTGTTTGACATGTTCAAGTCCAGACCACGTGGGGACGTTAAGAAACAACCCTCCATCATACAACAAGTTAGAGCAGCTGTGCAGGTGACTTACATATATATATATATTATTATATGGACAATTCCTATTTTTCATATTTTTAATAACACTAAATATTGACTACGTTTTTGGATTATATTTTTTCTATGTTCCTTTACTTTTTCGAGTTGCTATAATAGAATTATAGAATAGACTATTTCATGTTTTTTTTTATAGATATAGATTGTAGATGTACTTTGTAGACAAAATATAGTAATGCCAGGTTTTAATTTTATTATTGATAACTTTGCCAATAAACGCTTGCGCGCGTATCGTGTAACGCCATCTTGTTTTGAAGCCAAAACAGGGTCCATACAAAATGACAATACCGATAATTGTATGGATTTTAAACTATTGTAAGTTGTATTATCTTAAACTATTTTAGTTTAATATATCTTTGATTATTTCACCATGTGTATGTTATTTCAGTACTGGGTCTTACAAAACAACAATCGTTGGATACTACACCATATAGTTTCATTTATTACATTTCAAAATCACTATGCACTGTATAAAGCTTTGCTATTTTGTAATTTCATTTTATTTTTCAAGGTCTTACGGAGGAAAGTGAGTTTGAATCATTCGTGCTAGATTATTTTTAATTTTATTTTATTTATGATTTTATATTTTTTTTACTTTATTCACAGTCGTATATATCTTACTTTGTATTCATATCGAAAATAACTCTTTTATTCATATCGAAAATAGCTCTCGATTAAATTATCACAATCCGCAGTCGTCTTTTCTAACATGAAACACGAAATAGAAGATAAATGAAATACTAAAAATGAAATAAGAAAAAAGTTAACAATTGATGAAAAAAAATCCTTAAAAGATTCTTTAAAGAATATCATTCTTTTGATATAGACATAATATTGTTACTTTTAGAATATGACGAAGTCAGGGACACCGAAGGAGCCGGTTAAGCCTGAAGTGGCAGCGAGTCCCCCCGTCAAGACCAGAGACGGCTCCGCGCATCGACACCCCGGGAGCGACACACGGGTAACATTTATATTATATTATTAATCGATAAACAACCTGAGATTAAATGTTTACAAACTCTATACACCTGTATTTGCGTTAATAAAAACAGTGATCACAAAAAAAAAACTGTTGTGTGGTTCTTCTCAGAGTAACGCGTTTGGAAACTTCGTAGACTTAATTTTAAGTTGGAGAGTGTTTTACAGAGGATTTATTTCCATAATTATGGTATAGAAATAGGTCCTAGGCAAATGGGAAAAGATGTAAATATATTAATAACTCGGGATAATTATATATTTGAACTATCATTATCTGTGATTAATATTATGTATCCGGATATATAATATTAAATCATTGAATAGTAATAAATTTTAATATATATTAATATTTCTATATATATAATTTATCTATATCACGTACAAAATAGCCTCAATAAGACATAAGTTAGTAACATTTGGTTTATTTTTCATTATAATAAATAACAAGAATAACAATTTTCTATGCAATATAAATATCAAATTAGTAAGTTTTAATACAGAAATATATCTTACGTCACTCAACGGTGGTTATGATGATATATAGAGGCGCAATTATTATTAGAACTCTGAATTCTATACGCCCTCAAACAAATAAGAGGTCAAGCGAACTCACGATATTTCTACTCGGCATGTAATAAATTATTTAAAATGTCTCACTGTATGGCCTACATACCGTTAAATGTATTGGCAAACTGTCTTCATTATAGATTGATAGGTTGAAATTAGTTTATCCTTTTTAATATTAAGGTATTTTTATACGTCTACTTTATATTTATGTAATAAATGACGGAGAATTTTATCGAAAAAGTTCCTAAACTCTGAAGTAACATCCATAAATGTAATTAGTCTTAGTCTATTTTTTTTTATCTAGAATACCATGACCCTAAAAGTTTCAATATCACAAGCAATGTTTACAGATTAAAGAAACACTTGTGATAATTGAGCGATTAAACATCTGCTGCCACAATACCTATAACATTAACGGGAAAATTAAATTTTATATTACAATAATGCATAGTTGGATAGAGTGAACATGTTTTAATATTATCTAGGACGCTATATATAAAACATTACGTACAATTATGGTGTATGTTCTCTATAAATGGTAATTAATTGTTCATTTTGTAGTACTATCACACGGTTACCGCGTCGACGTCGCGTCGGCCGAGCGCTATGGCCAAGGTCATGGATATATTCCGCGGACGCGCCTCCGTTCCCGGACAGGCGATGCCGACAGATGGCGCTGAACGAAGACGAGCGGTAAGTTGCCTATTTTATCAAGTAGTTCCAATAATTTCCACTAGATGGTGCTAATATAAAAATTAAGGTTATTTTCATTTTACAATTATGATTTAATTTTTGAGATATGCATACTAAACTTATTTTCAATTTATTTTTGCATAAACATAAACTTGAATAAAAATAATATTGAGTAATTACAGTTCTATTGTGACTATGGCACAGCTGTAATAAACTTTTAGTTTACCGTTAAGTTAGACCTTGTTGTAATGATTGATTGATGATTATGATATACTTTATATCTTTTACATGTTAAAGTACCTTCGCATTGCTATGTATTAGAAAAAAAATAAGATTTCTGCTAACTAAATAATAATTTTGCAGAGTTCACTTAAATAATAAAATCCTAAGTGATATTATATATGCAACTGTTAGTTTGATTTTCACATCATAGTGAATCAAACTTCATGAAATTTTACATATACATACATTGGTATAGGATACTTTTATTCTTCGGGATTCTGGAATATTCTGACAGTAAAGTAACTATTTATACATATTTCACTTAAGCAGCTGTCAAAAAATATGAATATATTTAAAAAATAAACCTGAGATTTGTAATTTAGTTGTATGTGTTTATTATTATATTGTCTTTAGAATAGATTCTCTATCACTCAGCCTCGTCTGAAGTACACTTGTCATTAATAACTCTTGACAAATTATTTCCCTTTTAAAGATATAGGTCAATGATTTTGCCAGTTATTTTGATACATTTATATATTATTTACATTGTTTACAAATAATGATTATACTTAATATCAAGTATATATTTTAATTATTAAGTAAGTTGTTTAACTTAGAGTGCTGTGACCATTAATGTTATAAAATGTTAGTTTTAGTTCTCACTTTATAAAGTGCTAGTTATAATAGAAAATATCTTATGTAAATAATTAATGTAATTAGTAATTTGAGACTAATAGTAAATGAGTAGTGTTTCAAATATCCAATAATAGTATTTTAATCTTATTATATTATTATTATTATTAATAAATAATGTGTTTTTTTTAATTAAATATTACAGAGAAATATATCGTTGTCGTGTCGTGGTCGTGGTCGTTAAAGTAATAGTGGTATATGTATTTATGTAATTTAAAGTAGCACAATATTAATCTAAATAAAAATAGTAATTAAAAAAATAATAATTCAAATGTGCATTACTTTAACAATAAATAATTAAATAATATATATAATCAATTTCATATTCAAATACAAATCCAAAATATCTTTATTCAAGTAGGCATTTACACGCACTTTTGAATCGTCAATTATTACAATACAAAAAAAGGTCAGTGTAGTCAGTCCATAAGTAAGCTACCACCGGATCGGAATGCTGCTCTGTTGAGAAGAGCCGGACAGAAGCTCAACAGTTGCTCTTATTATAAGATAAAATAAAATGGAACATACGAACTGTAAAAAAAGTATTGATTTAATATATATTAAAAACAATTTTTTAAAACTATGTATATATTGATGTAATATTTTTTAATTCCTTTCCTAAGGAGATGGCAATTGTCGTTGCAGAAATCAATGTTTATGCCAACTATTACTATAAAATTTGTTTTGGAGAAAACATTTTTGAAAGTTTTGGGGGACGGTTATTCGTAGATTCTAGGATCAAATCCTAGCCGTGTCGATGTATTTTTTGTCTACATTTATTTAATATTAAATAATCTCAACATTTCTATGTCTATAAATGATTAAAAAGTATTAGAATTTTAGAAATTTTCAGATAAAACTCGAAGACATTCGTTAATAAATAAGTACTTATCGTCTGACTTATTCCTATGTAATAAACCTATTCCTAAGTCTAACATTTGTCTTAGACTACAAAATAGCAGTGTATCGTCATTATGATTTTCTAACATCAGGATTGTGATTCTTTAACAAGTGATAAATAATAACTAGTAGGTAGTCTTATTCATTTTCACTTTCAACTAAGGAGAGGTAATATTTTTTAATCAACGAAAAAAATAACATCGGTAAAGTTTTTTTTATTACGTAAAGTAATAAACAAGCAAAGGAAATAAAGAATATATGTTTAAAAAATATAACTTTTTTTATATTAAAAAAAATAATTATATTATATATTTCAATGTTGACTTGGAAACCAATATTTTTTTAAAGTAGGTGAGATGTAAATAATTATTATTAATTATTATTAATTTTTATTATTTTATGTATTGTTATAAGCGTTCTAACGTTTTAGGTAGTTGTCGGGTTTTCGTTCTTACGCAGGCAGTTGTTTTTTGTTGAAATCTTTTTTCACTTAATACACATAGTAACAATATGAGGAGACGTAAAAAATACCAGACTGTGAGGTCACTTTTTATCTTTTATCACGTTATATAATAATATAATATTAATCTCGACCGTGTTCATGTTGTTATCAATCAATTATCAATGTTCCCACAAATCGTATTTATCGATAATAATTTCCATTGTAAATACATTTAGTTAATAAGAAAAGTAATAATTTTTATTAAAAAAAACATTGTATTCCCTATTTTACTATCGCAAAACAAGTCTGAAGTTAAAAAATACTCTCTATTAATATTTTGGAATAAAAAATTGTAAATTTTTTTTTATTAATTTATTAATTAAGTAGTAATGTAGTTAATGTAAAGGTATTTTTTGTATTAACTTCCATTGGTAGTTCTTGATGATTTCGAAAAAAAATCGTTATCTTGAGGTTCATAATATTAAGGTTTAATTACTAGGTTTCTTTATTTATTGAAATTTTCCGTGGTATATCTACAAACTTCAAAGTCAGATGCAAATAAATTTTTAATAATTAAATAAAATAAATATATTCATATACATTTTGAAAGAGAAGGATTCTTTTTATGCTTACTCATTTAATATATTAAATACTCAAAAAAAATGTTTTTATAGAAATAACAAGTAGAGAGTTCGTCATATTGTATTACGTATTAGTACAATATGTTACGAAACATAACTAAAGATTGTGTATTAAAATTATTCTTATCAATACACTTATAGTAACAGAATGAAAGATTAGTTAAAAGATAAAAATGTGTATCACTTGTCTTTGATGATGAAATAAAAGTGTGACGTCATTGGCTCATTTGTTCAAGAACTGACCAAGTTTCAGATATACTAAATAAATATACTGGCTTTGTTCTATAACACAATAAAAAGTTACGTTTAAGTTTCAGTAAGTATTTGCAATGAAATGATGGTCTTATGGTTCAATGTCAACTTGGTTTGACTGTTCAAACCGTGGTTGTCGGTTAGACTTCCACAGATATTTTTTGCGTGATACACCATTTTTGTTCTGAGTGTAGGTGTATTTTGTGTTCCTTATTTATATATTGAAATCATAGACTTAAAATAAAATATATGCTCATCGAATTTTTTGCTTACATATAGAAAGCAGTTTTTTTACTATGTTGACAAATCTATGCAATAAAATAATCTAAACCTTATATTAACATGCTTCTAACTAATAATTAACTACTAACTAACTAAGAGACTAAAAAATAACTTGCTTATCTAAGTAAATAAATGATTTCGTTTTCTTGTTTCCCTTTAGAGGGTTAAGGTAATTTTGTTATACTGATGGTTATTTTTACACCGGCTGCTGATCTCTCAGTTAGTCAGAGTGGAATAATTTGGATAGCGTAACAAAGAAACGACGTTATCCGTCACGCTGTGACGTAGTAGAGATGAGCTCTGATATATTATACACATATATCATTTTTATCAATGTCACTTATGATAATTAGAAAAGGGATATTTTCCATTTAATAAAGTATACGATGAATGGAAGCCAATCTACTGATTTATAAAGATTCTTACTATAGTAGTTTAGAATTATAACCAGTAAATAAAATGCTTAAGAAATAAGGACTAAATTGCAAAACAGGAGATTTGGTAAGTATACTTACTTCATTTAATTCTACCGACTTAGGAGTTTTTAAACAATGCTCCATTGTTTTTTGACCATTCCAATATAACAGTATGAATTTTGTATGTCACATGTAAATTTTCATTCGTTAGGAGCGAAGGGTTAATTAAGGATTTTATAAGCCAATATTACGGAAATGTTACAGAACCTTTGTGTTGTCTTACAAAAGGCCAATGCCAAAGCAATTCAGTTAAATTGCATTATATTTGAAATCCATATACATATAGACAATAAGGACATGTACACAATTGCGAGTTCAATTTCACGGAACGCTCGTGCCAATGATGATAAAATGGATGCGGATAAATTCTTCCGATACCTTCTGAAGGATGCATCCACATGGGTTCCGCTTCAGAACTTGGTGGGTTTAGGTCTCGGTGGGTGTGGGTGCGTGTGCGCAGACGTGTTGCATAACAAAGCACCGTCTCGTGACACCGACCTTATCTCGCAGTACTGAAAGAGATGTCTTCGCGTCCTGACCTCGTCAGTTCAAATAAAATGTGTGAATTACATAAAAAATATTAATAGTTTACGTAAAAAATGTGTTGAGTGCTCGCATGGAATGAGATGGCAAATTATTTTAGATGGAAGAAGGGAAAGAGGGATGAGGATGTTTTTTATTCAGAAAAACCTCGGAGTAGGTCCCTCGATCCGCGTTCATTGGAACTGAGCGGCATACGAGTGGTTGCTCATTATCATCAGCAGAATCAGCAGCAGGTATTATTATCATACATTATATATAAAAAGAAATAATTGAAATACATAACCTTTATATTAAATTTCGCATTTTTAACGCTTATGATTTTATATTAACCAATTATTATAACGTTTATACAAATATGTGAACGTGACCAAACCGCAATGGTCTTAAAACAAATACGGTAAAATATTATAACCGCAGTATCTTTGTTGTTATGTTTATTAACATGTAAATATAATAATTAAACGGCACCTCGTATATCATATCAGTTATTAATATACATTGCAATTTAATTTATATAATACACTTTAAAATTTCATAATACTAACAAACCTCAATAGGACGCTCTAATTTATTATTAGTATTATTGAAAACAATATTATCTAAGATTAACACATTGATATATTATGATAAACTTTCCACATTATTCTATATAAATAGCATTAAAAGTAATAATTATACGCAGTGTATCTAGAAAATGTTACTATTAGTATATGTATGTTTTAGATTACTTTAAAATTTTATACCACTTTATATTTTAGCTATTGATTTTGTCGTCTTGATTATATCTTTGTACTATATTTCAAAATATTTTGTATTCAGGCTTATCTTTTATCTTGATTGATGATTTCCTACGATATATCTAATACGACAACTTTCTAACAATAAGACTATAATATATTAAATAATAAAACAAGGGTTATTCGGTCATAAAACACGTATGAGAATAACAATTAATTTATTTCTATTCAGTAATCAAGAGAGCGTAAGACGTATTGATTTTGTTTATAATCTCTATGACATAACTTAAATATTAACATAGAAGAATATAATTCTTTTTTTAATTATTATATGAAATTAAAAATGACAAGCTGTGCGTTCGTTTCTCAAATTTATAAAATTTTTCATCAAATTAAAAACTCACAAATTATGTCTTTCATTGTGATTTTATTGTAAAAAACCATAGCAGCGCAAATATTTAATTGCATAAAATGCATTTAAACTTTGCAGGATAATTGCAATATTATAATTATATATTGTACGTTTGTATATAACAAAAATATGGTATGAGATCTTGAGTCTCGAGATAAAACGTGTTTTAACCGTTCCGTTCTTAAAGATACTCATATGCAAAGTACACTAGACTAGTTTTGTATATACAACAATGCAATGTGTACTTAGTGTGGAACAATAGTAGTCACAAAGCATATTTGTCATTAGCTTATATATTTTATATTAATGGGTTAAATATATTAAGCGAGACCTTCAAAATATATTAGCATATTGTCACGTTTGCTCTAAGTTCATTATCGTTATATATCTCCGCGTTACAATTTATGTTGACAGCAGCGAGTGATGAAAATAGTGTCATATTACTGGTACTGTTCTGTTTTTTTATTGTGTGTTATTAAAGGAAACCAATATTTTTATCCTAATGTATAAGACCGTTAAATAATACATTTTTAGCGTAGATACTATTTGACCCCATAGTTAAGACCAATCATAATCTCGCTAACAGCCGACTATGTAATATTTGTATGTCAGTTGATCTAACACTTGGTAGATTGGATAATGTAAGTGTAGTCTTATTATCCTTTTGAAATAACCAACGATATGTAATAGCAGTATTAAGTTTGCTAGCGGTAGCATTTAAACAATATATGTTTGGTTCATATTAATATCTAGTTAAAGCAAACAATTTACATCTTCCCTCTATATATATCTTCTAACCATATAAATTTATGTACGCAATGGTGACTTACGGTCGTAAATCAGAATTTAGAATGGTTACTTTATAGTTTATATTTAGTTTCAACCGGAGCTTAATTTATATTGAAATATATTATAATTTAATTCGAACTTTATACAACGAATGTTGAACAATTCAAAACTTAATTATCCAAAAAGAACCTTGGACAAAGTGTCCTGCGATTAGTTTTATGATAGTTCACTTTTAAGACAATCATTGTTAACAATACGTAATAACCCTCTACGAATACATACGACTTTATTAAATACTTTATCATTAAGGACTACAATTTTATTTACATTACATTCTCTATGTTTAGAAATATTAAGAATGAGTCTCTTCTCTCTCTCTCTTTCTCTCTTTCTTTATATGACATCAATATAAAAAATCAACACGTTTAAATGTTTTGAATTGAATAACCACCTCAATATTTGTATCAGTGCCTGAGTTGGCTCACTTCAGTTCTGTAATATCATAAATATAATTCAAGACCTATAAATAGTTTTATGATTAGAATTTCACCTTCAGCCAATAGTGCGATTCTTTGTCGTATCTTGACCCTGTGTTTAAAGATTGTTTGTAAACATTTTATGAACAAGTATGTTGTTTACTTTATTATTAATTTACGAAGATATATTGTATTTTTCGGTAGTATATATGGTATGTATACTAGTGTGGTATTGTTTGACCCAAGCTCTAGTCATCTAGCTACTGTTTCTTATTAGTTTTTAATAAAGAATCTATGATATCTATATTCTGTTAGATGGATAACTAAGCTGTCTTTCTAAACCTTACCCTGTGTCTCGGTTTGTCCTAGTTTCCTGTATATGTCTGAGATGCCAAAGACTTTAAAAAATTACAGATTTTAAGATATTCTGACATATAAACGCATCACCACCTAACACCTGTTAAGTGGTGCGACCGTTAAGGGTTTCTGGGTCGTCGGCTTGTTTGACACTCCCATATAAGACGTAACCTTCCTAATCTATAATATTACAAATGATTTAGTTTTTAATTAAAGTTCTCCGGGTCCTTAAAATTCTATTAGTTCAAAATGCGGTGAATGTATTGTAAGAGATTTTAACTAATCTAATGTAATAACATATCTGGGAACAATCAATAATCCATCAATCGTAACTAAAAACTTACCTGAATTAATTCAATTAAAATGTTGCTTACATTTTAATCGAATCATCGCGATATTTCCTAGCGGCTAAAGGAAAGAAGTTTAAACTTATCGTTTTCTAATATGAGTAGAATTTGTACATTTTGTGATTGTATAAAAAATACAATTAGTCGTATTTGCATACAAGGAAGTTTAGGTATTCAAATTGAAGTACTTAATGGCGATGTTTCAAATTAAATCTATACCTAAGTAAAGAATTTGAAACGTTAGAAACAAATTTCGTTAATTCATGAAGAGAAAAATGTTAGCAATTTTGAATTACCTCCAGCGCTGTAATTACATTCATGTGGTCTTCATGATTCGAATGAGTGAGATGAAAATTTCTCTTCTCATGCTTTCTAAACGGCATTTTGAAATGAATCTCATATAAAACAGTTTTAACCTGTGCAAATGTTTTCTTTAAATGCGTTATTAGCATTCATATTAAAGTATATATTTAATGTAGCATATGCTAAGTTTTCACCACTGTCTCAAATGGTCAAAGTAAGTGTTGCTTAATTTGTTACTGTAGATTTATATTTTATTGTAATATACAAATGTTCTGTTTCATTTGTAAATGATATTCGAACATTATTTCATTATAATTTGTCTCTAATAATAATATTAAGTATTTGTTTGTCGGTCTCTTTGTAACGATACTAACTTAATAATAATTGAACCTATTTGACAAATCAATTCGCCAACGAAAGTTAACTACAACGTACGTATTTTGTATAAAATATAGGCTATTACTTGAAGCATGGAGTCCCATCCGTCTTGGAGCAGACAAAGTCGCTGTCAACAACTAGATAAGTTTAGCAATGTTTACTATAAGATTAATTTTATAGAATATAAATATATGTATTGAACACAAGGCTGACCTTCGTATCTGATATGTACAATATAATAACAATTTCACGTACATTTAGTAAGTGCGTAATACAGACACAATGTTAACTTACCTTATTAACAACTTCACCGATAAATTTGTTACTTAATATTATATTTTAAAACAGTTTTTTTCATATAATTTTTGGATTGATTTATTTAAGTTTAAGATAATTTCACCTATAATGTAAAGTGTTATTCGATTTAATATTTTATGTCTTGTATCGTAATAAAATAGAAGTTCTATAGCGTGTATATTTTTGTCCCATAACTCTCTAGATTGCTTTCTTAGTAGGATATTGCATTTTAATTAGTTTGATGGAAGGAACCGAAGACAGAGGGAAGTGATGCTGGAAATGTCTTTTGATAGGGAAGCGGTATCTGTTTATTATTTTGTTGATGGAAAACCATATATAAATATATATATAGTTTTATGGTTTTTTGTGTTTAGACTTATAAACGGATTGAGACTACAAATATGCCATAAAAATAATCTAATCAAATCTAATGAATTTGAAAATCATATTTTATCATTTTTTTTTCTTGCTAACATACGTATAATTAATATAAATTACTAATTACATTTTTTTTCAACTCGTTGAATAAATTTAAGTTAATTGAAATGTCTCATTTCTTACTTTTTTTTTACAGCTGTATGTGAAATGATTGTTCAATTAAAAAGTTCATAATAGATTTTGGAACTACTCTTACGAGCGAAATTAAGAATCGATCCCTTTACAATTTCTACTACCGAACATTTCATTACGTTCTATTGATACATTTTCTTTGAAGATTTTTTAAATTATCCATCCAATTAGAGAGTCTTAGAGGATTTATAATCATTAAGGATTGAGTTAAGTCTACTCAGCAACGACAGTAAACGGATAGCGTTATAAATTTATAGCTTAAAGCTACAACATTATAAATACTTTAGTTTTAATTATAATGTAATCAAGTTTTAAGTAATTATTATTTTCATTGAAATTATGTTTTCGAAGCACAAAATTATAGTTATAATGAAAACGTAACAAGGAAATTATTTTTCCCATTTTTTGTCACATTTTTGCTATTTAATTTTTTTATATATTTTTTTCATTTATTTGCAAAATTATTTATTTTTATTTTTTTCTTCGTTTCAGAGGGCGATAGCTCAACAACAACACTATGGTGCAGGTAAGTTTTTATTTTTTTGTAACAAATTATATACACATATAAGTAAAGGTTTACCTATTACGTACAAATATCAAGGTATTCGTACGATTTATCAATTCATTCAGATAGAGCAATTTCGGAATGTAGTTTAATTTGGATGAATACATTTGAATGCTTTGATTACATTTCCATCTTCGTATTGAATAATGTAACGAGAAATATATCTCTAATATTTTATTCATGTACATTTATGTATATAGGTGTAATATAATTTACATATACATATTATTTTATACTAATATTCGAATATGAGATCAGTGAAGTAACGAATATGATATTGTAGTTATGTGACAAGAGTGAGTTGATCTTTGTAATTTTAATCTTTGGGTTAGCAATCTACATTGTAAATGTCTCCTTGAGTCGCGAGTATGTGTCTAAATCAGATAGCTATGCTTATTATCTCGTTAAACTAAAATAAAACGCATTTCAACACAAACTTTAGGTAACTTAATCCTCATAACGAATGTTTTATATTAAGTTAATAGTAAATATCTTTAAAGATTCAGGACTCGTTATACAAATTATTACTTTATTCTAAAACTGTTGTGAAAATGTAATAATACTGAAGTGCTTAATAAGTACTCAAATCATACGTTTTATAAGAAATTTTGAAATTCGTTGTTAAAAATTGTACGAGAAGTTATTTTCTTAAACTTCAAGCTTCCTTTCACTGTTACGTCTATCTTTAAGCGCGAGCTAAAATTTAAATATACTTACAACTCATTCTCAACTTTTTATTTTATTTAAGTAAGCACTTTCATAACATAACGTATTTATAATCAGGCTCAAGTTACACGGTCCAAAATGTATGTCTATAGGTAGGAAAAAAAGGGCAAGAACTCCATTAGTACTCTTGTAATTATTCGTTTACAATACTTTATAGTATGAACATTTGAGTCATAATAGATGTGTTAGAACAAATTAGTTTAACTTTAAGTGTTCAAATAATAATAATTATACAATGTGTTATGTTTGAACTTGGATTGCTATACAACAACTTGAAAGTGGAGCACCATGTACAAAATTGTTAGCAAGTTGTTTATCGTCCAGTCTCTAACGTCAAAATAGTTTTACGTCGCATAATAAGTTTTGGATCCAATCACGCGTTTAATGTGAGCTTTAAGTCTTTTATCCGATACTTTGATACCACTACTAATAATGTTAAAATAGAAAGAAAATCACATATAAACGTTATATATATTTTGTATTTAACTAGAAATATATAAAATTATCCATTTAATAAAGTATTTCTAACGTACTTTATCCTGAGTAATTTATATTTATTTATTTACCGGACACATCTAATACTTTGCAGCAATTATGTTCACGGGAAACCGAGATGTAGGTCTGTCAGTGAGTCAGGTAATTCTGCTCAGGGGCCGGATACAGCGTTCAGGATATATACATAACACTATCTGTACCTGTACTGTTCCTAGACGTCTAACTGTGTTCACAGAGATGATATAGTATTTTTCATCTATTAGTTCCAGGTTAGATGAGTTTTATATAACTTTTCATTTTATATACGATGTTTTCTATTTCAGTAACCACCTTGGTCCTTATATATATAAGATCTCTGAACTATAAAATTAAAAGAATAGCTTTTTTTATGTTTCTGAATATGATTTCGAGGCAGGCCTGTTATACATACGTATAGCTCGCGTCTTAAATCCATGGTTCCAGTAACAATGCTTCTCTGCCTTTGTTCGAAACAAAAGTCGATTATATATAAATCTGCTCCTTTTAAAGAAAAGAAATGAGTAATGGTCTCATCAACCGGCTCATTCTTCTTTGTGGTTTATAAAATGTCCTTAGAGAAATCTTGCTTATTATATAAATAACTTCTTTCTCAGTAATCTCACGTATATTATAGATTCTGTATTTGTTTGTTTGTTTGTTTGTTTTTGTTTTTTTTTATCTACTATAAGTTGCTTAGGTTATTAAAAATTAATAAACAATATGTATTTATTTTATTATATTTAAATGTTATGGTTATTATGGTTGAAGTTTATGAGCCGGTCGTTAATGTAAATAGTATGTTGTAGTAGTATGATTGGTATTGTTTACTTGAAACGATAATTAACTATTATTTTGGTATTAATTTCTGATTTGACATGATTAAATTATTAAAATAATTGTGAACAATTTAATTAAAGGTAAATATAACAATTCATTTTTTGATTTATAAGTGCAGAGAACGGAACTGTTGATTTAATTAGCAGGAAGCCATGGATAATTGAAACGGATTATTGAGATATTATTAATAGCGGACGTAAAGCTCATAGCCTACCGGTAGCTTATTGGTTTTGGCAGCGTTGTTTGTAACCGCAACCCCCTTTGATGGCGCTACCTAACGGCTTTGATACCGTCAAAGTTGGGACTTTGAAATCGTCGGGATACGGACAGCGTCATCGGCTTTCCCGTCGTTTTATTTTATATTTTGTTTAACTACCAATATTGTTCAAAGTAATATTATCAGTATCCCCCTGGATTGGTTCGTTAACGAAATAAAAAAGCCCTTTATATTTCGGTGTTTATTCGACAAATTATTGCGTGTCCTTATAAAGTTTGTGTTTGTTAAACGTAATTGAAGGTGATACTATCTATACAATATATTTACTCTACTGTAAGACATATCTTGTTGACTATAATATAATATTTACTGCAAATGATTTAAATAATTGAAAGTGAATGTTATTTGAATTGTAAAGAAGATACTTAATAGTGACCTACTTTAATAATAAATATGTTGTAGATAAAATACTATCTACTATAGTTATCAAGAAGCTTAATTTGCAGACGTCTGGATCCCCTTAGGCAAAACAATGTAATTTGATTACCTTTTGATTTGATTAAATTCTTGTGATATGATGATATATAATCATGTCTTCAGAGGATATAAAAGTAATGTTTAGAATATTAATATAATAATAAGTAATAGTATAAAAATATTCTGTCTTAATTTTATCTAAAACTTTATTAACTCACCTACATTTATATAGTAAGTTTGAACAGCTATTATAAACCTCGATATCTGATTCTATTATTTTGCAGCGATCGTGTTCTCGGAGAGACGTGATGTGCTTTTCATTGAGTTACCTAATTTACTTCATTTACCTGTTCCCCCGGGATGATGATACTTGACACTGACATATCATTGGGTTAAAGAGATAACGGGCACACAAATCTCACTAACTATTTCATATGTCTCTCAAAGTGGTTAGATTTGGCATTAAATGTGTCATCTTAATTCTATTGTCGAGTGAAGCTTTCAGTATTCAAAATTTAAAAAATCTGTGCCATCTTGAACAGTAAAATATAAATAGTTTTATTATATACGATACGTTTTTAATTATATTATATTGTTTTAAAAATGGGTGAAGATATGTATAATTGTCTATATAACTCCTATTTAATTGTCTAATCCATAATAGTAATCTGGTATAATTATATAAAAAGATATAAACGTTATATAAAAGTATATACTTCTATATTTAAGAAATGTAAGTTGTTGTATCGTGAACACGTGTCTTAAGACGGTCCCAAAAACGAATTTCTTATTTACTGCGTACTAACACGGTAAATTAATTCATTAATAATTCTCTAGATACGAGCTTGATAAAATAACAGTCAATGAGTCGACTACCAGACCACTGCCACGTACCACACTGTATCTAATTAAAATTATCAATAAAGTAATTTATTCCAGTTTCCGTGTTCGTGTCTTTCGACCTTTTACTATATTTGAATTCAATGCTTTTATAGACTAATTAAAAAAAAAGCGAATCACTTAACACACACACACACATACATACATATAAATATATAAATATAAAAAAAGATAAGAATTAATTGTATTATTCTGTAATAAAAGCTTTTATTATGAATATATAAGTATTATAAACAATAGAATATAATTTGTTTCAGTATTATTACAATTTAAAACCTCTTACAAAAACATATACAATCAATCTAATAAATAATTCTTTTTTGTTTCAATTATGTTGCAACCATTTCGTCAGCATTTATTTTTTTTACAAACAGTAAATTCGTCAACTTAAGTCATTGATACATAAAATATTCTTTAATTTAAATATTTTACTGTAAAATAATCCAAGCCGTTATTTAAATTGAGCACTATTGCATAAGGTTTTATGTCGACTTATCACTCTTATGACATCCTTTGTCTCTAAGGGGTGTAAAGTATAGTCTCGACTTTGAAGTATTATAGTTGTGTAGTGTAAATCTGGGGGTAACATTGTGTAATACCATAGTGTATAAACAGTATAAGCCTACGTTTACAATATAAGCGTATAACTCAAACTCAGAAGTCGCGATGTCGTGTTCCCCGCTCTCTGCCTTATTTTGCTCTAAGTTAGTGTATCCACGGACGCCGCGGGAGAGTGACGTGTCGTGAACATTTTGCACACGATAATAAAAATGATATATCAATATGATATATAGAATACGGTAATTTTGAGCCGGCGGTGTGACACTGTGAATTGTATTGTACTTACATTAAGGGACAACGAATGCTCCGTATGTTATAGTCCGGTAGTGTTTACGTTTTGGCAAGGAGCACATGTGCACCTACGTTTCTGTGATCATTTGGCGCAATGCTGCAGTAAACAAATATACCTTTGTTATTAATCGGCCACAATCATTACTTATCAAATCATTATTATTATTTTCTCATTGTTCATTTTATGTCACTTCCATAATATTTATTGAACTACTTATTTATATTTTTTTATGTTCTTATTTTTCTCTGAATAGAAATTGAGACTGATTATTTTTATGTGTATAAAAAATTCTCAATTCTATGAAATGTTTCCCTTTTTCTCTAAACAATGTTCATAGTACATTTTCGTGACATTGTAATACTTATATAAATAATATAAATCTTATATAAATAATACTATTTTGTTCATTCACTAATAAGTTTTTAAAGAGAGATTATCCTTATTTTTGTTATCAAATCCATAATACACAATTGAAATAACCATTGTTATATTATCATTAAAATCAATTATAATCAGTAACATTAACATTAACTTTCCTTATTATTTGTTATTCAAAAATATTTCAAGACGCCGCATTATTTGAAGCCGTTTTCCTTGTTATTCAACTTACACATAAACAACGCTGATAGCATTCTATTAATATGAAATTCATGAAACTCGTTGTGACCAAATAACGAAAACTATTCAAAAGATATACACACTATTAATGCATTGGTCTTGAATCCTTTCAATATTTATCGTAAAAGCGTTTAGGAATCTTTATATCGGGAATATAAGATTATTTAACGTGAATATATAATATATATATATATATATAAATTATTTTATTTTATAATAATGCATTTCAAACAGGTAAAGAACCCGTCCATTGCCTAACTTTTAACCTTTAAATTAATACTATGATAAGCGCCCTTGGTATAAATGACTTATATTGACCTCTTGATGGCTGACCTTCAATTAACAGTAGAAGGGAAGGAAGCTTTAACTAACATTCTTTGGTTTACATCCGATAATTAGTTTTATTTAATTTGTATATCATTTTAAAGTATACACATACAAAGTATAATTTTAAATACATTTTTCTTATCAATAAGGCTACTACAAACTGGAGAAATAAAAAGGAAAAAACTCTTAACCGCGATTACACACGCAGAGCTTTAATGATTTTAAGGTCAGAAGTATAATTCTGTATAATTTTTTTGATATAATTTAATTATTTCTAAAGAGTTTCAGCTTCCCTTAATTATTATACGTTAATAATGTTAATTTTAGATCAATAACCACTTATATGGAAGACTTATCTATTATGGACTTGATTATAATAAGGAAAGTAACGTACTTCCCTATATATATAGATATATATATATCTTCATATTTTCATCTTTACTTGTTCTCTTTTATATACGAGATGTCGGCTATTATATATTTGATACGCCTATTATGCAATAAACCAACCACGTGGTAACTTTTTACGTGTGATAAAATTATCTCAAAGAACAAATCTTATCTAAGGATTTATTATCTAACTATAAAAAAGAGTGTTATTTTTATCATAGTTTTACGTTGACACATTGTTAGGTATATCTCGAAGATCGATCATTTAATTGTGCCTATAATAAATGAGATATTCAATAATGTTTATACTCTAAAGTAACATATATTCGTAAATTTTTTGTAAGTCCTTTCGGCCTTTGCCCACGAAAACAAATGCGGATATAGCATTTACTAAGATTTAAAACTAACATTTGCTACATGCTTAATAATGTTATTTACTTAGACTTTGCGTTGAATGTCTTTCGGTATTAATATTTTTACTGCACGTAAATTGTATTTGTAATACACTTAGTGTTAAATAAGCTGAAATACGTAAATTTAATCCAACGCAAATAGGCCATTTATATCTTTACATTGTATCGAGTTTAAAAAAGTTCATGGAAAAATTAACTTGAGCAAAGAGCAATGATTCAAATATAGGTATATATACTATATATAATATATACGCGTATATTTTTTTAACTGGTGGACTGAACTTTTAAAAAGACTATAAATTTTTTATACTCTTAAAACCGGTTTTATACAGTCTCACTAGATTTAGGACACTATTATACATTTACATTACTCGAGCCAATATACAGGTCAGCAGTTGCTCGGGAATCAAAATGGTTAATCTCATATTTTATGAATGAATTAGTTGCTCCAATTCTCACTATCCTTTTCTTCATGATCTAATTTTAGAACTGTTAACCTATATATCTCGTATTAATAATTAATTTTAAACGATAAAATGAAACTTTTCCTAAATTATGTATTTCACAGAGCCACTTTTTCTTGATCTGTGTTCAAGGTGACCTTATACGCGCATGCGTCTTGTCTTATAAACTGCTCTATGCCCATTTCTGATTCAAGGCCAATCATCGTTTCCCCTTTTGTCATATGAATGCATTCCCTAAATACAAAGACCTCCAACCTCCCAGTTAAAATATTATATGCCTTTAGAAACAGCAATTTGCAATTTGGTTAACGAGATAAGGGTTAGATAATATTTAAATACGATATTCAACTATGAAATTATAAAATCAATGCAGGTTATATATTAGCTATAGCTTTCTAGTTAGCGCTCTGTACATTATAACATTTTTATATAATTTATTATCAAGCATTCAAATTAAGATTGGAAAGCATTTAAAGACATGTGATTAATAGTGTTGTGTTAAGTTTATAATCAAACAAAGAGTGTAAAGTGACATTCAAAAATGCATGGTATATCACATTTGCTTCATAAACATCACTCGAGGGAAACAACGCCTCCATTGGTGAAAGATGACAGCTCCGAGAGTGGCTGTTCTACTCTAAGTTCTACTGATTCTAGAACATCTGTACGAAATGATACTCCATCTAAAGCGATTCCTATTAATCGTCGCGGATGTTGCACACATAGAAGTCTACGAGGAAGTCCTCTCGAATTTGCTTCAAGTCCTCGGGATCGTTATCCAAATTTTTCGAGTTATTTTCGAGATGTTATCGAAGGCCATGGTTCTCCATCGCCACATCAGTACAACTCTCATAACATGGATATTAAATCAAGGCGGACGGACGAGGAACGATATCTCAGTAGTACAAACGCCTATCACGTATCAAGACAGGATTATCGTCAATTTATTTCACCTCTTTATAATGAAGTAATGGATGACATTCAAGAAAATGAATATAGTAAATGTGAAAAATACGGTGAAATAAGTAGCACGAAGTTGAGTCATGGAACATATAAAAACCGTTTCGATAACAAAAGTTTTGTCCAAAAGCTAACCGATAGTGCAAATAGTGCTAAAGATGGTCAGACTCATTCTACAGAAAGGCGAGGTTCCGGATCTAGTGCTAGTAGTCATCGTCACAAACATTCTATACAGGATCTCATTAGAACGTTCAGCAAAAAAGTGGGACATTGGCGTCATGATTCAAGTGAAGGTCGTCGGGGGTCGTGCGCTGTTCCAGTAGCCACCACCACCCAAAGCGAAGAATTTAGATCCCGATCCAAATCGCTGGATGGAGACAATATTCAAAAAGAACTAAGGAGATCAGTTCTTGATGACTGTGGTGCAACATACCAAATTTTTGAAACAATTCTCCAAGAAGGTAATTCAAAAAGCTTTATTTTCCTCTTTTGGGTTTTGTTACAAAAATTAATGCAACTTTGAATGCAGTTTGTTCATTTAAAAAGTAATTTATAAAGGTAGATGCCTCCTTAGTGCGTGTTAGCAGAATTTTTCATTGAAGTAACTAGCATCGTCTACATCATTTCCTATTTGGTGATATAAGGTCATATTTATTGAGATATCAATTTATACCGCTATATCCCTACTTTGTGACTGTACAAATATAAATATACTGTCTTCAGGATTAGTAATCTGATACTAAAAACGTTTAACAAGACAATTTTCTGCGGAACAGTTGTTTTGGTATCTAGTTATTTGAAGTAAAGTAAAAATGTTCCTTTTAGCATCATCGATTTTGTGATATCATTGACGGTTTACCGATTTTCGACAACTAATTTCCGCTCGATCGCGATATTGAAAGTCGTTTTTGCGACTGCATCAATTCTACATCACAACTGGAAGAGTTTCGTATTATAGTATAGTTATCTCCAGTATATAGTACTTGCCTCAGTTTGATTTATTGAGCTGCTATCTCAAAAGACACTGAAATAAAGTTACTGGAGACAAAAATAATATATAATATAATAAAGTATAACAAACTTCGATGACTATTAGCTTTAAATCAAAAATATTAAACATATTTATCTCTTATACTCGTCACAAATTTTCGTTATAGTATAACTAGTAGAAACCATCGTAGAAAAATTTTTCTGGGTTGCCTGTCATTTAATTTTTTATTCCATAATAAATTATTATGTAAGTTAAATATATAAAATGTCTATAAAATTTTCCACACATATGGGCAACCTTCGTACTTTGAGGCAACACTGAATTCTATGACATGACTTTTTAAACAGTTTATGTATTTACGATATAAACAAAGAAATATTTAATTTGGTGTGAATGATAAATTAGGTTTTTTTTATGAGAGTTTGTTTGAAAATCGCATTCTTTCCTCTTAAATACTCTAATTTGTTCTTGTAATAATCTGTCAATGTCAGGATGAAACTGAAGAGTTGTATGGCTCTTATCATAAATCGCTAGACGAGCTGACAGTTATAATTTGTAACTATAGTATATAAATAGCATATTATGTATTGTCACTATTTGAATAATGATATGGTTCACTCGGGGTCAATGTCGATATAACTTAACGATGAAATTAAAATATTGTACATTACCTATATAAAAAAATTAACATTCCATGAAATGTGAAACAATAAAATAATGTATACCTGGAGTTGAAAACTAATTTTGACTTTGTTAGCATATTAATACTGCAGCGTGCAGTCGCTGCTCCGAGTTGCCAAAAAGCAATTAACTCACAGATTTTGTAATAACGTGGGTACTTTACTCTGTGTTCGCTGCACGAGTACATAGAAGATGGGAAATTTTACATAATTTAGTTCAATTTAATTCCACCATTCAAATATTATCAGTGCCATCGGTTCATAGGAAAATATGATTAATACAATTTTTAGTATACTTAAAACAATATCAATGTCTATTCATTAATATCAGTTTAAATCTACTATAAAGTTACACCTGTTAATGGAATTAAAATATAGCAACAAATTTAAATTTACAAAGCTTATTACTAAAAACAAATTTTAGTTACATATAAATTCGGATTATTTGAATAAATTCACACATGCCCATCGACGGAAGTCAAAGTTTAATACAACCGCCAGATACCAGATATTATACAGATATTATACAGTAAATATAGCCTGACTTTCATCATTGAGTTTTGACAACTATTTATGTCATGTACACGATTAAAACGTCAAGATTGAAACAGAAATGTTCTAACGTGATAGTATAAAGGCTAATCTTTACATATTTATACACTATTACCTTTGGAAATTACCGTACCCTAGGATTTTCATAAAGGAATATTTTTTATATAACTCTCCTTCTACCGACACCAAGATAAAAATTGTGTACATTTATTTTATAAAGAGAAAATATTAAATTAAATCTTCATTTGCACAATACTTGTATTTAGTTGTAGCTTTGTCTACATATCGGAGTACATTGTAAAGTCGGTCAAACATCAGCTTTAACGGATTCAAACTATCAAAACCAATCCTCGAAGTGGTTACGCTGTGACAATTTGTAACACGTCTGTTTCCGGTCGTTGACACTAATTGACGCCGCGACCTGACTTCGTAACAAACACCTTTTCTTTAATTAATAAAGTACTTGTGACCAAAACCAACCCTGATAAGAGCGATTGGCTGCCGTCGTTTATTGTTTCATTATGAACAGAGATTGATGATATTATTTTGGCACGGTTAGCAGAACGTATTCACGAACGTCCCAAGCTGTTAAAACTCATTAGAGTCTGTGATAATCTGATCATTAGTACGATGAAATATCGCCCACTCTTGTTGAGATCAATGTTTTTTTTTATAATTTTTCAATTCTACAATGCGTTACTAATGTATGATCTATTATGAATATAAATAAAAAATATTTGTTTAATAATTTATTAAAATATTGGTAGAAAATTAATATTCCATCATATAAAAATAGTAATTATCAATGCTTTGATATATTTTTGATATAGTATATAGTGTATTAATGTTGTAAATAGGATTAGTAGTAGTAGTTTAATAATAAATTGAATTTGACTTGATATATGATAGAGGCCAAGTGTACATAATGATTGATTATTTTATAATATATAATTATTTAATTATATAAAAAATTAAGGTTTGTGTTGTTCACGATTCTTTAATATCGTGCAGATTTTTATTTGGATATTGTCAAATTATAAAAAGTACAATAGTTTTTAGATAACATACTACTACTTGGTTCAGTATATTTTAATTTACAACCGTACTGTATTACATATTATAATATATAGTTATATATTATATACATATAAATAGTTTTAATGTTTTGTTGACAGGAGCGTATTTACGTCGCGCAGCATCCCAGGAGGCGGAGAAACGACGCTCTTCTCTCGGCAACGTGCCCAGAGAGCGGCATCGCATGTCGGACGCCTTCCTTGATCCACACCATGCGGCTATGCTCTTCAGAGATTCCAGAGGGGTGAGTTGATGTCGGATATTGAAAAGTTACAAAGTTATAAAAACGGATATACAACTTTTAGTTTAATTTTAGTTATGGGTTAAAATATACGTAACAATGATAACATGTCAATAGTACAAAATATATATTTTTTTATTATTATCGTATACTATATCCAGTTGAATGTTTAGTTATAATTAAGAGGCAGTAAATACCAACAGTGTATTTATAATATTGTTAGTTTAAGTTGATGAATCATTCCGTCTTATCGTTATGTTTACATGTATTGTATATGTACTCGTATATGTAGGACATTGGACACTACTGCTACAAGTAAGTTAATTGTTATAAAATAAAAATACGACTTACTTTTGAGCGTATAATTGATAATTTAATTATTTTACTTTATGGTAACTTCCAAGGGGTTTGAAATAATATAAAAATATAGCTAATAACTTCTGAAGACCTAGTCAAGTCTGAGAATGAATATCTAAATTAATCTAACTACGTCTTTTAACGAAAATAAATAGAAATAGATATGGAAATCTTATTTTCAAAGAAATTACCAAAATAAATGTGAAAAATTATTTTTAAGATTCCATCTCTAAGACAATCGTACATAGTTTAACATATGTATGAATATCGATTATACTCGATGTAAATTATGAAAAACATATTCCAATGTTTATAGCATATCATAACTTAAACAGTTAAATTTGGTACAAATAAAAATAACAGTAATAAAGAAACTGTTTTAGTATTTTGAATTCACTAAAACAATAAAACAATATGTTTATTTACGAGAGACGCCGCTGACAAGAGCTAGTATATCATAAACCTAATAAAATATAATAATCAAAGTAATTAATTGTATCCTATGTTTGTAAATAACATGCAAGAAAGTATTACATGATATGTCGAGTTATAACCGGCTGGAGGAAACTAACAATAAATAATTATATTATTACATGTAATATATATTGTAATAATCGATATATAAATAATATTTTTAATATTTCGTTCGTTACAGTTGCCGGTCGCCGATCCGTTTTTGGAAAAAGTCAGCCTCTCAGACTTGGGTGAGTAATAATTAATTTATATGAAATCATTTAAATGATCTGGTTATGATTTATTATTTGGACTATTCGCTGTATCTAATGGCCGTCCGATTAGATATGCTCTGACGGAAATATGGTTATAAATAGCTGTTAGTCGTTGAAATGCTATGAAATAGTTTGTTATTAAGATGTAAGATATACTATAAATTCATCAATAATTCTGAATTATCACATATAATATCGATTACGACCGGGTTATTTACAATTCTAATTTTTTCCAAATATCTCAAGATTATTGATCTGAACCAATCGATTGTAAATTGCCATATAAACGTTCATCAAAACAATGTCGGACATTTCTTAACAAATGCAGTATAATTATTTCAACCCTCATATTTGATATATATTTTTTTAATATATTATTTTATAAACTAAATACCATATAAGTTATTATAATACTTTTTCAACATGGCAACATTTTTTAAACGCAACTAAACAAGTCCGGTTTTTCCTGTAGATTAAAGAAATATACACAGCATAATTAGTTAAAGAACTAATTTTGTTTTAAAATTATTTGTCATAATATTGTTTTTTTATATTTAAATAGACAAACTATAATAATAAGTTAATTCTAAGTTATGAAAAGATCGGAATGACGAGGCAATTTTTATTATCTGTTGTAAAATATAATGTCGGCGATCTGATTGTGTTCAACGTTTACGAGTTGTGTGATACGATAAAGATAATTTATCATTTGGTGATTCATTTTTTAGTTTACTGTTAGTTTAAAGTGATCTTGTTAAAAGTTCATAGTGATTTTTATTTGATCCTCACCTTGAAATGTATTATTTAACACAGAGTAAGTTGAATATTTTAATGGTATGTTTTTTTATTACAGTCAATGTCATATTCTTGTTTACATGTGTGTGTGAGCGAGAAGGAGATAGCGATACATCTCTCAATACCAAATATGTAATCTGATTTTCTACTGATTTGAATTAAAAAGTTACAATTATTAATGTTTTTTTTAATAAAAATTCTGTTGAAGAAAATATAAGATGCATCTAATCACATCTTATATGTTTGTGTGTTTAGATACAAACACTAATGTGTGTACAATGTACTTTAATGGTATATTTATGTATTGCTCACTTATGTACACATGTATGTATACATTATGTACATTAGAGGCTGCACTAACTGACTAGTGACAAAGGTCTAGATTTGTTTAGAGCCGTTTCATTAAGACACGTTGAATCTTTTATGACTATAAATAGCTTCACAAGATTCAGTAAGCAAACTTTTATTATTTACTATTAAATGTTTAAAATATGACGAGGATGACATTGCTACTGTATATCGCGGTTAATATAATTTATGTATGTATTTTTGTAGATTATGTTACTGACAGTGAGTTTGTGATATAAATGGATCAGGTGGCGTCTATATTTAGAGTATATAAATATACACGTAAGAGTAGTGGAACATCGGCGATCGGGTGCGTTGTAGTCTGGTCGCCCCAGCACCGCGGGGTGGGCGTGGGCCTTATATCGTGTCGGTGTCGAGTCCGTCACTCGTGTATAATTAGCAGTGAGCCGTGGGAGGCGCGGCGGGCCGCACCGAGTGGCGGGCGATGCTCCGCCGGGGCACCGCGCATGCTGCGCCTACACTACTTCTCGGACAATCCAGCCCTCTCGGTCGAAGGCGACGAGGAGTCCGTCTACTCAATAGAACTTATCAAGGAATTCGAGGAGGTCGGACGAGCGTGGAAAGCTTTCCTCGCCGACTGGCTACTGCAAGGTGTCGGATTGTTTATGTCACCCACGCCGGTCTTACGTCACCGAAGCGACGCGTGGGGTTTGACATTTTTTCGTCTCGCTTTTACAGTCTCCCTGTTGATGTGTTGTATAAACAATAAATTCTTAAATGTTTATAGGTTGTCTCGTGTTCGTAATAAATTAATATATCACTTCGTTTGAGATAAATAGTTTCGTGGTAGTGTTCTTTATTAATGCTCCGTCAGTATATTGCGGATAATTTTAAAAAGATGCACATTTTTAATTAATATCTTAATTTTTTTTTAAGTCGAATCCAGAGCCAAGCACCTATTAATAATTCTAGCCCGAACTATTTCATCTCCTCGGATGTGTATCACCTAGATTTATTCTTACGTCATGCGAGGCTCGAGATGACGTCACCACGCGACCTTAACACCTATGTGGTTAGTGTGGAACGTAAATATACAAACAACCGACGCTCGCGCAGAATCCGCATTTAGTTTGGATTTCATTGAACTAAGAAAATTAAACGTTTTGTTAGACTGTTGCAGAACATTTTTTTGCAAAACTTATTTTATTGTGTTTTACTGTATTTAAAAAAGGATTTTTGTATTTTGAAGTTTAGAATTGTTTTAATAGTATTAAATAAACATGCCTGTTATTAGATACGTAAACTAATTCAAAATATGGATAAAACTAAAACTAGACTCCAATTAGATATATATTACTAATTCTATAAAGCCATAATAAAATTAATACATATAGGGGAAATTACTAAGTGAACCAAAAGTATATAATAATGTCTGTATGTGTTTAATTGGACGCCTCTACTTTTAAACAACTATTTTGTTAGAAGGTGATAATGAAGTAGGATACGATATTATTAAACACATATCGAATAAGGAATGTATTTGAAATAATTTAATAAAAATAAACAAAAGTATTCAGCATATACTATAACTAAAAAACTTAAAACACCAAAAAAACTTTGGCTTAAAAATAGTATGAACTATGTATGAGACGTATTTTTTCTTTGATGGCAAATATAATTTTATTTGGAAGAAAAGATATGTCAATAGCAATAGTTCGTTTATTTGTTAGAGTTATAATATTCTTATAAGTACATAACAATATTATAAATATAATAAAAAATATATTTTTATAAATGTCTATATAAAACGTGGAATGTTTGGTGACCCGTGTCACATTACGCTCGATTACCCTTACCTTTTCATTTGATATTTAAAATTTTATTATTAATATTGTATGAAGCGATTTCATGACTTTAATAATACTTCTTATATACTTTATTAATGTATTAATTTCTTTACAAGTACTCAGTACTTACTATAAATATCCCTCGCCTATTAATTAAGAAGAAACTCTTAAATTAAGTGTTATTTTAGGCTTCATTCCCTTTTAATTTGTGATCCAAAAATATACGTTTCCAATAAAACGGAGGTTCGGTTTTATTGTCCAGAATAATAAATACGAATGGAATATTCTTTTGAAAAATTTAGCACACCTAGAGTAGATTAGACTCTCAACTATAGATTTATTTTCATAACTCATATAATTTAAACAAATAAATATTACGATAACATATAAATTAATTGTAATGAATAATTTTGCGAGTTACAGAATTAAAGTTTAAATTAGTATTATTTAAATTATAAAAATAATGTATGTTTTATTAAAGAAAATTGCTATATTATTATTTTCGATTTTACTTTAATCTGTACATTGTTCTTCTTGGCTATTACCTTATCATGTACTTGAAGGTTGTTAATGATTACTTAATAATTCATATTTTCTTTTCCCTTCAGATCAGGGTAAAGGTTTAAATATAGACAATTATTACTATGAGCAATGGAGTTAACACTAATCATGTTAGGACTAAAATAAATTATTAATTCGCTTATATATCGTATGTTTTGTTATTTAAAATAAGCTTAATATCATAAAAGGACAGCTTTTGGTGTTACAATGAACCAATGGTTTGATTGTAATTTTATACTATGTATACACTACATAGTGTACTGTATATAGTGTGCTATATGTAGTGCACTGCTCGTAGTATATATATGTATATATATATATATATATAGGTACATACAAGAATACATAGCAAAATCTATTGCAGCTTCAAGAAAAAGTCATGCGAATATCAATATGTATTAAGTTGTAACTGTTCCAAAGTTCCCGTTTGTAACGACAAATGATTAATCCTATTTGTATCTATACAAGTGTTTTTCTTTTCAATATAGTTATATTATTTAACAACTATATTAGATTGGGATATATAGTTCTGTCTTGATATTTTCCCAGCCTTCTCTATTTTCCGGAAGACATTTTAATCTATTTACGCTTAATAAGTAAAGAAAACCTGTTGATAAAACTTCAATACTGTAAATATTATTCAGATATAATAATATTGTTAAAGCAGGACTTTTTAAATGTAGTTTTTAATCTCTACAACCACACCACGTTATTACGTAAGAGACTATTACAAAGAGGAAAATCTCTGTAATAGTTGCTTCATCCTTATCTCTTTGTATACATTATTAAGGACGTTCATAATATTTGTCTTTGGAGGTTTCATAATGATGGTTTATTTATTTACAATACTTAGTTGTAGTGCAGTAGCAGTTAGTAGCTGTATGTAGAGTGATTTGAAATATTAATTTCGATGTTATATTGTTTTCTGCTACCCAAAATTTAAAATAAGTATTTTGATTGTTCAAAAGTTAGTATAATATTAATTATAATGTATTTTTAATTTAAAATATATCAATTACAATTTACCGAATATCATGATTTCATTATTATAACGTAATAACTCTGATTAACCGGAACTCTTAAAAATAATTTAAAAAATTGTCCTACGTAACAAAAAATCTTACATAAATCACGTTTTATTAAAACTTTATTTTTCTTTCTCTCTCACTCTCTCACTCTCTCTCTTTCTCTCAGTTTTAAGGTATAATCATAGCTAGTTTATTATGAAGCTCCTACACGACGGTTAACAATGGAACGTACACCACAAAAATAACAAAACTCTTTTTAATAGCACGTAAAAAAGTCATAAAGTACGAGTTTGTTGATACTATCATTTTTCAAAATTATATTTAAATAAAATTTAATACATAATTTTCGTTATAAAATTCTACAGGATGTCAAAATTTTTAAACTGAATTTACTTTATCGAAAGGGTCAATAATTGCTAGGTCTCAACAAAAATAATTAAAAATACATATCATAATAATTTATAAAAAAATATTTAAATCGACATATATTTTAATGTTAAACAAATGTCTATTGTAAAGACAAAAGAAATAAACATAAGGGATACAAAACTTCAATTTCCTCTGAACGCTACTTCATGTTGAGTGTGATTACTTTTTTAATACGACGGTATACAATATAATATAGAAAAATACTTACAACTATTATTATTATTATTATATCCACAGTAGAGTCAGTGAGTGAATATCATCCTTAAGATGAAATGAAATAAAAAAATCCTAAAATTTTTTCTCTACCCATTCTTATTATTTTTTTGGTATTCAACTTTCTACAACGTATATCTAGAATTATTAATTAATATAATGTTGAATATTTTGTATTTAGGTTTTATTATTTTTATAAATTTTATTACTTATAACCAGATTCATTAAATTATACATTTAAGATTCAGTAACTTACTATACAGGGTGCCTCAGAAGGAATTGATAATCTAAAAATCTGGAGCGTCTAATAGTACGGCTAAAAACTACCCGAAAATGCCACTCAGCTTTTCATACATTTTGTTTCACGAACGACTCTCAAACTTTTCTCATAATTAATTTTATATCAAATTTCGTTTTAAAAATTTAAGTTGACGTATTTATTAAAAAAAAGTACAAAGTATTCATAATATTTACTGCACTTCTAATAATGTCTGTGGAGAAGATAACACTAAAAACGCAACAAATTTCATTTTTTTGCGGTCAGGGTCTACATGAAAGTATAGTAAGGTGAATAATGTTTTGTTTTTTTTTATTGAGCTGTATTGTTAGGCTTTTCAGGATTATCCATTCTTTCTGAGGCACCCTGTATATTATTGAACAATTTTAATTACTAAGATATCGTTTTAAAGGTAAAATTTAAAATTATTAAATGTAACGGACGTGTGATTCTAAAATCAACTCTTTTAAAAACATAACCAGATCAAATTAATAATATTAAATATAAAGTCAATATTATTTTTGATAAAATCATATAATATTAATAATGAATACTTTTATTTACAGAGGAAGATGAGTCACAGATATTCGTGAAGTTCTTCAAGTTTCACAAATGTTACGATCTGATTCCAACTTCAGCCAAGCTGGTGGTGTTTGATACGCAGCTGCTCGTCAAGAAGGCATTCTTTGCACTTGTCTATAATGGTACGTAGATCAGATAATATTATATATATATAATTTATGTGGATTTTATATATTGAACATATTAAATATATGGGTCTGTTGTGAAGGATTTTACTACAGGATTTATCTTTTATTATACGTATCGAATGTCCAACAACTATGAAGACGAAGTAAAATAGCATTAAAAGTAAGGAATGCAGAAATTATACGCCACAATATTTTATTAAAATAGCTGTTTGTTTATCGAATTTCTCTTGTATGACGTAATGTGTTTTATATTTTGTATCATGTGCCATAGGTATTGCGATAGGTTATACTGTTACAGAATATGACAATATTTACACAAATACCTAAGGTATTTCAAGAATGATGGTTATCAATAAATCTGACACTTGTTTATTGTTAAATTACTTTAAAGTTCAAATGTCAAATGTTCAAATAACAAAACTGAATACTAACAAATGTCTTACTTACAGTGTTGTTGTTTTTTACAGCGCGGTCGTAATAAAATATTGGAATGCATACAGAATGAAAATTTGTATTAATTTTAATGAATTGTGTTTTATTAAAGAATAGCAGACTCGGGGTCAAATTCTGCCCATTTGTTATATTTTCTATGTTAATCTTGATAGTAATAAATCAATTGTAACGTGATAGCCGGGTCGCGAGTGTGTAATTTATTTTCGAATTACGTTCGTTACTTTGCGTCTTCTTTCAATTTCATTATGACATTATTAGATAGGATTACATTATTTTTCTGTATGGTATAAATTAATCTTACATTCATACTATTTGTCAGGTATTGTCATAATTGGGGCAAATTCACAAGATTAATATAATTAGTTTACAGGATGTGTAATTAATGATAATTTAACATAACATATGGTATATGAACTATATCAAATAAAGGTTTAAGATATTAAACCTTTGGTTATGTATTGTCGTGATTATATTTCTTTTATATAAAGTACAGCGAATGTTTATTCATTGTTATCCAATAACTGATGTAAATGTGATATTATTTTTTTTCATAGCAATTGCGAAAAATGTATTCTTATTGTATTGTGTTTCTGTTATTGTTTTGTTTTCATTGTTTTGCTACAGCGACAGCGATTTACAAACGGCCTGCTCAGCGGTAAAGCGATATATTGATTATATGATTACATAAAAACAATTATATATATTTATATATATATATATGATTTATTTATCGCAGCTCACGCTTGACACCGTAAGCAGCCGTAAGAAACAATACTCCAGATGCCGCGGATACTAAGGTGTTTGTCAATACCGTGATTATCATTATTAGATTATTATTTTGGAGGCTAAGTATCTAGACTTTTTTATATTATTAATATGATCAAATTTAATGTGGATACTGAAAAGCCGTAAATCAATTATATGTATCATTTTGAAAGAGCTTTTTTTCGTAAGTATCAAGATTTTCGAATTTATTAAAAGGAAATTAATATATATTATTAATTAATATGATTATTTAAATTGCATTCTCCACTGCATTTGGGTGTGGTGTATGTATTGTTTCTTGCGGTTTGTCGTATGTATGTTTGTTGCGTAATCGATGACGCACTACTAATATCGTGAACTCAATATTGTATTTATAAGTTCCATTTTATATACATATATATATACATTTTCTTATATATATAAAAATAAAAATTAATTTCAAAACAAATTTGAATATAATATTGAGGTATTACTTTCATGATAATATTTTTTTATGACCTATGTTTTGTCTTTACAGTGGAGATTTGCAATGGCGGACACTTGAAAAACTATTATTTTAATATTCATTACGCAAATATATATATAATTATAATAATCGGTAATTATTTTTATTGCAAGGGACTCATCAGGGATCAGTAATACTTCATGCTTTGATATTGCTTCCTGTTTTTATATTTTTTCTTGAAGACAGACAGACAAACCAAACAACTTCGAAATATGCAATTAAAATAATATATGTTTTTATGTCCATTATTACATATCTTAATTATAAAATTTCCTCTTATTGTGAGTTTAAAACTAATTAAAAATCGTTTTCAGAACTTATTGCGTCCTAAAACTAGGACGATGCGGTCAAAAGCGTAAATAATAATGTGTATCGCAAAACGTAGACATCAGACGGTAATTACAATTTAGTATAATCAAATACGAGGTCCGAGGTCTGTAAGTATAAATATTTAAAACTGACCCGGTCACGTAATGCGGTGGCTTCGTTTGTCATATATTAAAGAGAAAACTATAACAAAAACCAATTCTTTGAGTTAATTAGAAAGAATAACACAAATTTTGCACTTTTCTACAAAAATCTGATCCAGTAGTCACGAAATTCAGAAGGGAGATTTATATGCATAGACAGACGATAGATTTATGTATAATTTAGAATAGGACTTGGAAAGTCTTGTGCTTATTCTATAATACGTACTTGTACATGTGCACGTCACGCGAACGTCATGGGAATGTCACCGGAAACCCAGTTCCCTAATAATGACCGCTAAGCACAAAAAATACTATTACCAGACTGGATTGCAATATCACCGTGATTTATTGATTTTGATTCGCTGATAAGGGAAGTTTCGATGTTTACAAAACACATTTCAATAACATAAATTTCCATATAATATGTTACGTTTGTTGTTTACTATTGGCTTTTTGTAAGTCGTCGATTTTTATAAATTTTGATATAATCTTTATGCTCCAAATTCACATAAATAATACCTGTTGTAATACCTACTACTAATATTATATAAATAAGAGTTTATTTGAAGGCAGGATTTAGTTCTGAACTAATATTTCGAATATGTATGGTCTTTCTGTTTTCGAAGACATGGATTTGTGGGTTACAACTATTGTTAAATGAATATAATATCGTTTATATATTAAAGCTTAAAAATAATTTTCAACTCTCTAAAAGGTTAAAAGAGAATGAAGAAATTTGGTACGAAAGCTAAAGTTTATAAATACTTATGAAATCTTATAAAACTCATTAACAATGTTTATTTCACCATTGGCGCTAAATATTGCAAATAAGTTAAAGATAGGGACCGAAAATAAACTGACTCAAATGTGATAAAAATAACTTTCATTATTCATTGTAATCCGTGTCTAATTCATTAAACCCACTGCGGTCCACTCTGACCCACTGGAGTGTGGAGTTAACCTGTTGTGTAGATAATTAATCCAATTTACACTTTAAGTGCCCAGTCCTTGGTGAGGTTTAAGAATCGCAACCTATTTAATATTTAGGACGAGTTATTGTATTTACCTCTGTCATTGTATATTTAATTAATATTGTCGAAATAATTCAATTATGAATATATCCATTATACACGGCCAAAGTTATTCATTATAATTATTATCGTAAAAATCTGTAACTCGAAACGCCAGCGATCCAAAAATATCTCTCAATAAACATAAATTACTCATAAAAGCGTTTCGTTGAACCGAAAATGCATTGAAATTTATTGTTCACTAAAGCTCTTTGTTCATTGAATACCGTATTTAAATTATGTTCATAATAATATATAAAAAAATGAAAGACATTTAATATTTTTGATATTGTTTTTATTTCTATTCACTTGTCTTTGTTCTTTTACAATAGTAGGTATTCTTTGTATTATTTGTATTCTCACAATAATGATCGTATACTCGGGATTTATCCGATGAAACGAACTGCGGTACTAGATTGTGTTTTGGATTTAGCTCCCGGGTTCGACTCCCAGGAACTATAACATAAAGGAAAGACTTGTAAGACAAGTTAGAAATATTGTTATTTTTGAACTTAGGAAATCGATATTATAAATAATAAATGTAATATTTTCAACAACTAAATACTGAATATGTGTAAAGATTTTTTCATTTTGATTTATTTTTTTTAAATGATTAATTCAAATAAAAATATAAAGCAATACTTCCTTTGTAAATTGTAGTTATGAACTATCAATATTGTTGAGGTTTGTAAATGCAAATTTTATTTTATAACGATATATATATATATAGTTAAATGTGAGTATCTGTTTGTCCTCAGGCGTCCGCGCGGCTCCGCTATGGGACTCTCAACGGCAGAGGTTTGTCGGCATGCTGACTATCACTGACTTCATCAAGATATTGCAAATGTATTACACGAGCCCCAACGTGACGATGGACGAACTGGAGGAGCATCGCCTCGAGACTTGGCGACGTAAGTTAATTAATTAACTTAATTTATAATATATATATATATTAAAATATTGTTTCTATTTCTATATTTAACATTTCACGAGTCTTTGTTTTCTTTGACAATAGTAGGTTTTCATTGTTGTCAAAGTAATGATCGTTAACTCGACCTTATCCGATGAAACGAACTGCGGTACTATTTTGTGTTTTGTATATTTCCCGGGTTCGACTCCCAGCTGTATTTTGATCTTAAAAATATAGAAAAATCTCGTAAGAAAAGATTGAAATAAAAACGATTATAAGACGATTAAATGATTATATCAACGAATATCCGTATGTGATAAGCGAAATTAATAACCTATCCTTAACCAATTATTTGAAATCTTTATATTTCTTGAACTATCAGACCCTTCAATCAACAAGCCATGTGAAGTTTCAATCTTGGATTGTAGATCGATTGTTAACTTTATCCTTTAGTCATTTAATACATATCTTATATTTTTTTTGCTTCTATTATTATTCTTATTATATATATATATATATATATATATATATATATATATATATATATATATATATATACTTGTTTTGTTGTGTAACAATGTGTTTTCCTTATTATGTTTCATTATTGTTTATAATAGCTATCCTAAAGAGGCGTTGACCTTTTTTTTTCCAATAAAATCATAATTTTTGCGATTAAATATCTTTTAATAATTAATGTGTTTGCAGAAATATGTGTATTGTTACGTAAATTATTAGTTCGATGTTTTAATTTCATATCCGTTATAGTTATTTACAGTGGTTTCTCTTATTTTAATTTCTATATTTATATATATATACTAGTTGTTCCCAGCGACTTCGTCTGCTTTTTCATAAATTTCTTTACATCAATGAAAATATTATTAACACCGCCATCTATTGGAAACTTATGGGATTTAGATGTGAATTAAACCCTTAATGTATAAAAACCCATCAAAACTCAATATAAAAAATAAATATCAAAGTATCTTATTTTTTAAGTTGGACTAAACAATAGATTTTTACAAAATTACATTGATATTGGTTCGACGATTAGCGCAGACGAACATCGCGACGAGATTTTAATATATATATAAAGATAATTCGTTATATATCGCACATAATTAAAATAAAATTATTAAATTCCAATTTAATAAATCAAATGTTAGTATTTTTTAGCTCTTATAAATATGTTTTAAGTATTTTTTAATGTATAAGTTATAATTATTTTCAATATACGCTCAATTTATAACATTTTGCTTTATAATAAGATTAACAACTGAGTGTGTACAAATAATTAACTTTTGTTTTTACCTACGTAAATTGTTCGTAGCGACGGCTGTGTAAATAAACAAAGGTGCAGCCACATGGAGTTGTTTTTTGATCGTTTTTAGTGATACTTATTTTAAAGATCTCATCGCCTAACAAAATTGTATATTATATATATATATATATATATATATGACTTTGTGGATTTGGCTTTAACAATTATTTTCAATGTTATTATTTAATATTATTTATTGATGTTCATTGAAAACATTAAAAGTAATATCACTTTGTCTGAGTGACGAGTGAGTGTTTGAGGCCGCACCCTAATGCGGTTAAATTGAGTTTTAATGTATGTTCAGGTTTTGTAAACAATTATTATTACAAACTAAACTATTACTTTAAATAATAGTTTTATAGTACCTAATATATAATTTAAAATACTACAAGGCAATATTTGTTGTACTTGATTTCGACTCAATTGGATACATTTTTTGAAAATGTTTTAAACAAATGTTGTTGTTTCAATTGTTATTTAGAAAATAAAATAAAATGATTTATTTTTGTACATAATATATATATATTTAAACTTAAATTCAATCATTATTTTTACGAGTCGTTTCTCATTTCGCACTCTCAATTATATTACAGAGGTGCTGAAGGGTTCAGTAATGCCGCTGGTCTCCATCGGTCCTGATGCGTCACTCTTCGATGCTATCAAGATGCTCATTACAAACCGCATCCATCGTCTCCCGGTCATCGACCAGGACACCGGCAACGTGCTCTACATACTCACCCATAAAAGAATACTACGGTTTCTTTTCTTATATGTAAGTAACATTGAAAAAGATTATTATATAGGTATTATAGGTCTGGCAGGCTGGCAGGCATGTCTTTTCGTGTTTACGCGTAAAAAGTTGTAATAAAATCTTTCTGATTATTAACACGTTTTACTTAGCTCGTCTTCGTCACGTCTGTCTGTTTGTGGCGATCAAATCTTGCAATCGAAATTTCACCCACTTTGCAGCTAGCTAGAGCGCTGAAATTTTCAAGATCGCTTAGAAGTCGATGACAATGCAATATTCAAGCATAAAAAATTCTAAAAAATAGAAAATAATTAAAAAAAAATAAAAACCCACGTTTTACAAATGCACTCAAAAGAAGAAAATAATTTTGCCCTATGGCAGCTCTGAGCTCCACGTCTGCCTCACTCCATCACCCCTCCTGCAGCTGTTGCCTTAATATGTGTCACTCGTAATCTTGTACTAAGCTGAAGACTGAAAACTTGGGGCGCATCATTTGGTGATTTGGCTTATACAAGTGTATTGATTAGTTCTAGGTGGTTTTAATTTTTTAGTCAATTGAGAGTGAATTTCTATGTATGCGTTCGATAGCAAGGCTGTTAGAGTTAGAGAGTTAAGTTTTTTAATTACCTTTTTGTGCAAATTTACTGGTCAGAGCAATTGAAATGTGTTAATATTTTGTGAATAATCTTCAATAACTATGCTTGTAAAAATAAACATTGTATATGTGATTTAATTAAATAAACATGAATACTTGTTCTTAAAAAATCCTTGTTTTTCACTAATTTTAATAGGTTTTAGAGATTAGGAACCAATCACCTATTTTTGCATACGATCAATGTCTTTTTTTACACGGTTTTTTCTGGAACCAATTTCCTTGTAAAAACAGACTTAGGTGTACATTGATATTTGGGTGACACATGATTTCACTGAAAGAAACCATGAACACATTTACCGTTCTCTCTTAAGACTCAATGAAGTCGAGCCCTTTTTTAAAACATTAATTATTAGCGATGAAAAGTAGATCAGAAGTAGATAAGAAAAAGGTCAAAGGTCGGTCAGGTTGCGTAGACTGTCGTGAACCCGGGTTGACACGCAAGATGGGACGGACATCATTTTCTATGATGTTTTACCGATGGGCAAAACTATCGATTCGGATTTCTACCGTCAACAGCTGATGAGGCTTAAGCTAAGACAAAAGCTGCTACAGTTGATCGACAGAAAAGGTGTGGTCTTTCATCACAACAATCATGTGGTTGGGTCATTTTTAGACATTCTGCGAAAGATTTAGAGTTTGACTGGGAAGTCTTAATGCAGATTTCCATCTGTTTCGGTCTGTTTAGAAATATTTAAGTAGTATTAATGTTATAGTTAACATCACGAGACTGTCCAAAATGTCTTTCCGCGATGTTTTAACAATAAATCCTAAAATGCCTACAGTAACGGAAACATATCATTATCTACGAGATGGCAGCAAGTTATTGAACAAAATTATACATATATATTATAATTAAATGTCAATAAATTTTGTAAAACTTTCCTTGAATTTTTTATATAAAATGTCGAAAAATTCTGCCTCGATCTATTATGTATTATTACGTATTATATAAATAAAGAATTGTCAATATAAAAAAAATATTACTTAATAGATCACGGCGATAACACAATATATATATATATATATATATATATATATATATATATATATAAGAATTATTATTAGTTAATGAAATTAAAATAGACAATGATTAAAACTACAAACCTCTTTATAATAATTTTACGGCATATAAATATATCAAAAAATTATTTATAATTTAAATAAACATTCCTGGCCTACAACATTTGAAAAAGAGAAATTTGTAAATGAGAAAAAAATTGCAGATAAACGAGCTGCCCAAGCCGTCGTACCTGCAGTGTAAGCTGCGCGACCTGCGCATCGGCACGCTGAACGACATCGAGACAGCCACGGAGGAGACCTCCATCATACAGGCGCTACGGAAGTTCGTCAACAGGCGCGTCTCCGCACTGCCGCTGATCGACTCCGAGGGTCGCCTCAAGGACATATACGCCAAGTTTGACGTCATTGTGAGTACTGGTGTCGTAGATTAATAATCGATCTACAATCTGAGGTTGAAATCTAGCTTGGTTTGTTTCTATAAATTCAATTATAAATTGCATGTAACCCTGGCAACAACTTTTTTTTAAATGTTAGGATCAATTATTATTAATATCGAACGATAATGGACTAAAGGAATCTTGCGGGACATAAAAAAAAAAGTTTTATGCCGCTATATCCCATAAGTTTTGGTTTTAGTTATTTTGGTTTTGTGTAAGTCGTACATTAGGTATAAGTACACATGGGACGCTTTTAAAATTGCAATTATCATTGTAGAATTTGGCCGCGGAGAAAACCTACAACAATCTAGACGTATCCCTCAAGAAGGCAAACGAACACCGCAATGAATGGTTCGAAGGAGTACAGAAATGCAATCTCGATGAAACATTATACGAAGTTATGGAGAGGATTGTCCGCGCTGAGGTATAGTTAAATTATACTTAACTAAAAACTAATATATATTATACAGTTTTTCAATCTCAAAATGAAGTGTTTTTGTGATAATGGATTTTTTTATTAATCGTTTGAAATGAACACTTTACAGGTGCATCGTCTCGTGGTAGTGAACGAGGAGGACAAAGTAACAGGAATCATATCTCTATCTGATCTCCTGATGTACCTCGTGTTGCGTCCAACCGGTGACTGCGGGGGAGGCAGTCTGAGAAACGAGCACGGACCCATAGAGGAAAAGGACGAAACCCCCAACACAGAAGACAAACCCACACACGAGAACCCCCCTCACACAAGAGAACCCACTATCGATGTAACACCTCTCTCAAATGACTAAAAATTAAATAGTTTTATTTGGGTGATTTTATTCTCATAACAAGTCAGTATGTTTGTGATCTTTGTGGGATATATTGACACTGTAATATTATAAAACGTAATAAATTTACATTAAATAAAATATTATTGTACCATTTACCATATGTGTTTGGTGTCATGACGAGCTGACTCACAGCGGACCTGACATTATATATTCCAATAAAATATTATATTTATTATATACTATAATATATATATACATATATATGATATCTGTATGTTTGTTAGGTGTAGTTATAAAATGATAATTTAATAATGTTTTAATAAAATCCAAAGTGAAACTTCCTCAATGTAAATGGATATATATTTTATGATTAGTTTTTTTTTATATATAGTATTCAGTTTTTTAGAATGTATATTTATATTTTCTACTAATATTACTTACAACGTATATTTTAGTGTAAGTTAATTTTTTTAATAATATGTATTTTTAGATAGCTTCGTAGATAGTTTTGGACGAATTTAAAATCTTCAAACATTTTTAATATTAATAACATTCTTGATTACCTTTTCAATATCTTCAAAGGTGAAATAGACATTTTGGTACTTTGTAAATGTTTATAATAATACCATATTAAATTGTAGTTAAGTTTTATGTATATTAAGACAGATTACGGTTTTGAACTAATAATTGTACTGTTTTGAATGTAATATTGTCTGTTCGTTATGTCTTAAACATAAGTTTAAGGATAACATTACAAATATATAATTTGAGATTTTATATTAGATCTTTTAAAATCTTACTATAAAATGAGTGGACGCGGACGTACAGTTAGATATTGATCTAAATGTTTCCCGTACTATTTAACTGAACGTAAGCGTCGTCTCACTGTACTTATAATAATTAACTATCATTTCAAACATATCCGCATGTAACTAAGCGAGGGGTGTCAGCTGTCAGTTAGTGCGTTGAAAGTATTATAAAATGTGTTATTAATTTATGTGTAGATTACTGTTTAGTGATAAATTTAATGAATGTTGATAGCGTTATTCCGTACGTGGTATCACCACAATGTAATGGGATAGTAAAACGCACACCTTATGGAGACTTCAAATTAAATCTTGGTACCATGTCGAAATGTTTTTTTTTCCTTATGCTCGTTTTTTTCCTTATCCTTATCCTCATTTTTTCCCTATCCTTATTTTTTTTTATGTTAAATAAAAATCACGGTAATTTATTAAACTTTCTATTACAGTTTTAAACTTACATTAGTCGTTATATATCACAAAAATAAGTTCCGAATCATAGCAGCTTAACATACATACATTTTCTCATTGGTCCGAAAACGTTACAATAACTTACCGAAATACCTTAGATTTTACAAAATTCAATACTTTAATACTTGACCTTCTCAACTTTTTACAAAATAACTTCAGGTGTATTGTTAGCTTTATCTCAGAATAAAACACTTCGCAATAAAACTATTCTATTAGTTGTTCTGTGATTTTAGTTTCCAAACGAATTCGGTACTATAGTAAGATGATAAGAGTGGAATACCAACTGGTATCTCTTGTTAATTCTTTAACAAAGTGTTTTACATTAACAAAAGGTCATAGTTCTTTTCGCTTTACAAATTAATTTTCACACGCATATACCATTACAAAAGTAGCAAACCGCTCTAAGCACAAACACACGCCTAATAAAGAGTTGGCAAAGATATGTTATGTTCATAATATATTTTATATAATAATAAAAGATTGTTAAGATATGTTTGTGTTGTATATGTATTAAGATTAAGATTGCCAAGATATGTTCAATACATCTTTCCTATGCCAATAAGAAGATATTTTTTTACTGATACTGATAACAATATTTAAAAAAGGGTAAAGTAATTATCATATATAATTACTTTACTCTTTTTTAAATATTGTTACAGTATTTTGTATTCATATTTGAGTAATTACTAGAATTAGTTTAAATTTTTTATTCGTCTATGTATGCAGGTATGAATATTGCATTGCTATTTAATAATTTTTCACATAACTTCGCCAACATCTTTATCTTAACACCATATGATACCAGCGCAAATACTGCTTGTTTTAAAACTGGGTTATAAGCTTCATTTATTCTCGTTCAGGTAAAGATTAACCTGTGATGTTTTAACTATATTTTCTTTTACAAGTTAAGAGAAGTAACCATAATATGAGCGTTCACGTTTTTGCGCTGATAACACTAAATCGCTGCAGTGATTCGGAACGTAGAAACAGCGAGCAGACAACTGCAAGAAGGTACGACGTACCGGGAACAATAGGATAGCTTTAACAGTGACTTATACTAACACATCAATAATACATTATTAGGTATGGAACCTATTGTAAAGAGACTGCCTTCTGTAACATTTATTCAAAGTAATTTTTTTAATTGTTAATTTGAAGATATTTTTTCGATCTCAAGTTCTGTTTTACATTTTTTGCGTAAATGTAGTTATCATTGGTAGATTTGGTTACATTATATTATATATCGTGAAATTTATAAGCATTTAACAGAATTACTATTCAAAGATTGATTAATAATACTATTTGTTAATATGAGATAACAAAAATATTGCACCTATTTATGAAATATTGTAATACTAGAAATATATAAATGTTACAGAAAGGCTGTGTTGGATGCGGTAATGTATTCATGGCCACGAGCCAATTAATTCAATGTTAGTTTGTTGAATAATAGATGATTGGTTCATTGTCAGTATAATTTTGAATGGAAGGATACTACAACTCGAACATCTTTGTCGGTATATTATCCAAGATGGTGTCAATTTTACTTAAATTTCTATTAATTACTTAAATGTTGGTAACTTTGAAACTGAAAAAGTCTTAAGATTTAGGATAAAATTTGTTGTCGTGGTCATAAACAATTTATGCATCTTGGAAACATGAATAAGATTCATATCTACCTATCGGTTATATTCCGTGATGTATAATTAGACATTCAATTGATTATATGCTTATATCTAAATAGTACATAAATAACAACAGTGGAATAAGTCTAACTATAATATCTTAAGGCAATAACAATATAAAATAATATTAATTGAGTGTAAAGTGAAAAATAAAAAATGATATTAAATTAAACATTAAAGCATATTGCAAAATACTTAAAATAATTACGTAAAAAATATCACGGACACAGACCAAGTCTTAATGACTAGACAATTTGCGCTTATATGTATATTATTGAATTAAGATACATCATAAATACATTTTGATTATATCTATTGCGTATAAAATTTATTTCATTTTAATTATGATTATTTTTGGTGTTATTATGAAGAGCTGTGATTGCTTCAAATTAATTTATTACGAGTTTATTTTCTCTTCTGAACGTTTCTTAATGCTTAATTTAAACTGGTGGCTTTTCGAATCTCACTATGAAGTGTTAATGACTGAAACCGCTAACTTTACCGTAGAGCAGGTTTAGAATTTCGTTATTTTTCTATTTCTTTTTTAATCATTTTTTCCGAATAACTATATAGTTTTCAAATGTTATCTTTTTAAATGTGTGAATGTGTTTGTTGTTTTATAATGTATCCTAACCCTAATATGTACGATACTAGTAACATCCAAAACTACACTGGTTACTTGATATCGACATTAAGAAATTACAATAAGATTATATATTTGAATCTATAGACTAACATGAATACATAACTAGTAAACAGCTGGAGAGCTGATACAGTCGCTATTTGGAGACTGAAAATACGTTTATGACAAAACGCACAACAGTCTCCCTTCACTTGAAATGAAGTGCAATCCGTACGAATTAACCAACTTCATTTATCCTGATTCTTTAGTTGCGAGAAACCACAAATCTGTTTTTCTTAGTCTTTAAGTAAGACAAAATGTAGAGGCTAAGTTAGTTATTTCGTATTATTTCTTCGCATTGGCGACGCACGTCACATTTGATGTACGAGTATGTTCATGTGGCCACGTTGAACCAATAGTTCAGTGTTAGGGTGTTCATAGTTCAGATGTTACCTCTTGTCTGGTATTTGTCTTACGTACGCGTTTAATCTCCGTTATTTTTAAGGCCTTTTCCTATTCTTTAAATAGATACCGAAGGGAAACTTTAAATAATTCCTTTCGGTTTTAAATTCTTTGTTCAACATACCTACTCTTTTCATCTAACCTTACAAGATATTTATCAAACATCAACAACGTTTCACGAATAAGGCCTATGTAATATGTTTTATCTTAATGAGAATTATAATCTGCCGAGGAGATCTCAGACAAAATGTGTATAGGTTTAAAAGAACCCAGTTATATTGTACTTTTTATTAAAAAAAAAAATGATATGTTTATAGAGTTTCTAAAACTGTAGATGAGATCATTATTGATGTTATAACTATAATGATATAGTTAACACTAAGTGTATTTGAGCCATGACATTATAAAACTGCGTTTTTTGCAGTTATTTATCCAATTAATTTATCTAAAACCTAAACATAAATTACTATGTAACCAATATTTTAAAGGTTACATAGAAATTTATATATAAGCGATAAATCTTCGTGTCATATTAATAAAATACTAATATATTTAAGTGCAACATCAACTACATTAACCCGGTACTTTTCGAGTAAAAATGCTAAATTTTGTTTTAATCGTGTGTCCAATACTATACCTATCAGTGTAATAAAAAAAAATACAAGATCAATGTTTCTGATAAATGTTTGATAGGATTTTTATATAATTTTTTAACTTTCTAAAACGCAAGGTTTATAACCATATAACTGCTTCTAACTGCTACTGCTAACAGTTAAGCCGTTTCATAAATATTATGTTAAGAATTGTATAAATATTACATAAAATATCACATGTCAGAAAATATAGTAGAGATAAAATAAGTATCTAACAAATATAATTTGATAATTAATAATAACATAATTCTATTTAAAATCAGTAAAGTTATATAAAATGAGTATAATATTTATATAATTTTGATTTTTCTGATATTTAAGTTTATAGAAGGACTAACAAATTGTTTTTAAGAAATTCATTTGATATGTTTCGAAGTTGCGTATGTTTTAATTTTTAAAATATCCTCTTGAAATGAAGCCAGTTACGTAACTCGGGTTTTTAAAATTTTAAAAAATTTAGAGGATTTTAGAAGAATCATAAAACTTTAAAAGGTTTTGGTTGTAAATGGTAAATATCTTTTAATTACAAAGAAGTCTAGTATTGTATATTTCATAAATAACTGTTATACCGAACGAGAGTAAACTATTTGAAAATATGTCATTTGGCAATTTGGTAAATAGGATTTTAGGTAAATACATAATTTTATATTTATAATAAAAATAAAATTATCTTTTATGAATACGACAAAAGTAAAGGGGTAAAACATAATAAGCTATTCCAACAAAATAAAAATGTAAAAAAGTAATAAATATTAACCTAAATTTATATACTAAAACTAACAGTTGTCGTTCTGCCATTTGCATAAAAAAACTATAAAAAATCAACCTATCCACGCTTTGTGCAATACACGTAAAGTGGAGTTATAATAGTTGTAATAACTAAATGAACTAAAGATAAGAAGCAGACGTCGGAGCCAAGAGATTTAATTGTCCCATGAGTCATATGTAACATCAGGGTAAGCCCACGGTGGGCGACGAGAAGTGTGGGAGCTGGTACTATTCGTGCGTTCATTGTACCTGTGAATTTATTCAAGTTAAGTAGGATTGTAACTCATTATATCTTTATTATATATTCGATAACTTACCGAGTTTCAACCTGGATGTAGCTAGATCCTCCGGCACCGCTGCGGCTAGTGGACTGTACGGGCTCCAGATCAGCAACATGCCAGGCGAGGAGAGGGTCCGAGAACCTGTAACATCATCAAAACGAATAAATTATAATCTAGATATTTGAGCTAGTTCATAAAGATTAGAGTCAAATTAATACAATGTATAAATATAATACACTAACGTGTCGTGGTTTCCATACAACCCAGCGCCATCACCCTCAAAGATATTCCTATCGCCGGTGGTGGTGGGTTGGTTGGAGGCCGGCGGGATGGTGGTGCGGTCTAGGGGGTTGGGGGGCGGAGGCGTGGCGGCGCGGGGCTGAGGCGGATTCATCTCCAGGGTCGAGTTCTTGATGCCGTATTTGAAGTACATGATCATGCCTAGAATGTGAAAGTGGAAAAGGCATGTAGGGATTTAAAGGAATAAATACAGTTACAGAACTTTTTTAATTATATAATTATTATCAACCATCTATTGTAAAATTTAAGTTGCTTGAAGAATAAAACAAAAAAGCTAGATTGATACCTCTCTGCTGCCCTAATAAAATCCAATGTTTAAGATAATAACAAATTGTATATTCAATAAGATTTTAAATAATGTGTCATTTTATCCCTAATATTACCGAAAATCATCCAGATGGTGAATCGCACGAGAGTCAGGATTGAGAGGTTCAGGATCAGGTAGATGTTAACGATGATAGCGATCGCCGGGACGAAGGGCAGGCCGGGAGTCGCGTAGATTAGGTTAGACCTATAAGCATATAAATTATATTGTAACATTGGGCATATTCAAAATGGTGTAGCGTTGCTAACAACGAAATTACCATTAATTAACCAAATTAACGTATCACGATGTACACACATATATAACACACGAATTGTTTGGATATAACTTTATATATAATAAAAAGTAAAATTTCATCTTAATTACATCTCACAACACAATAAAACCTGGAACGAAAATATTTTATTCAATTTGAAATACAATGTAAAATCTCTGAATAGTTTTCAACAAAAATTGGTTACATCATTACCGGTTCTGTGGTTTCCTGGAGATAGCCAGCAGGGTGAAAAGGATTCCAAGCATCAGCAGCATCATGACCACAAAGGTGAAGGTGCACTCCCCGGGGCTGCCGTAGGCGGCGAAGATGTCGAAGATGATCACCAGTACATACAATATTCCTACAGCCTTGATGACGAACAAGCCTAATAACAATCATGTTAACATATTACAGATATATAATAATTTAAAGAAAGCGACATATATTTTTATGCAAAGAAAAGCTTAACAAATCTTTCCCCTCTGATTTGATAGTTGTGGATAATTATAATAACAATATTGTTAGTTAGAACAAATCATATTATGTTAACAATATATAAAGTTATTATTACCATAATAGGATAACCAACACACGGATGTAATCTGATCAACTAAATTATTAACCAAATATTAAGCAAAGGCAGATGTCATCGCATTGCAATGTAATTGTAATTTATATGTACCTAGGTATATGGTAAATAAATTCAAATTATATATAATTCAACTAATCATACAAAATATCATATCCCATCGAGTAATCTGACGACGTAGTATGAGTATTAATTATATTAATTAAACTTTGATATAATATAGATGTTTGTTTAGTCCTAGATTAAAAAGTATTACCACGACCTGACATAATGAACATATATTAATTTTTATTTATTATTCGACCTTGAGAGTAAAACGTATTTATAAACATATAAGAATTATAAACTAAAAAAAGTTGTAATCTTAGCTAAAACTACATATTTTGTATATCTATAATAAAACTGCAATCAGCATCTACCATATTTTCATAGAGCAGAAGAGAAAATATAACAAATTAAGAAAGTATGCGAATTACTATGAATAAGAAAACTTGGAGATACTATATGCGATTCAACATTTTTTATATTTTTATGTTTGGGAAGATTATTTCCTAAAAACATTTTGCAATATATAATACCAGAAGCCTCAGTAGCTGGGCCGCAGTCAACCCAGGGTAGGAGACCAGGGCAGAGATACGACATCGCGAAAATCTGGCGGTAGATGGCATTGAAGAAGCGAGCACAGCGAGAGGTAGCCACCGAACATCCTCCAGGTACCGCTCCTTTTGCCAACATCATTTAATTAAAGAAAGCAGAAACTAATATTGTTGTTACGTAATATGTGTTCAGAGTGGTTAATTTTATTAACACCTTATCATTTAATATTCATATTACCGTAAAACTTGTTCTCAGTATTGGAGTTAACTAGAAAAGCATCATCACGTCCATCCTCGCTCTCATCACCAGGTAGAGTGTCATCAGAATCAGGTGAACTGCGGATGGACTAATTGTTTAAACATAGTAGAAACATTCAAATAAAATGGTCGACCGGTCTTTCGCTAGGCAGATTTCGCTTATAATTCGCAAAGCATCGCATTATGCAGTTACCTGCGGGTCACTCGGCGCACCATAACTCGCTGACTGTTCATCATACCACCCTGAAAGATACCAAGTAACTTAGGAAATAGTCTACATATTGAATATATACAACTACTATTTTATTTTAGAGAATGTAAATCTTCATACAACCTTGTATTTACCTGTCAATTGTAATATATATAAGTAACCTATTAATTGTACTTTATATTATCTAAAAAGTTTTCGCTCTCAAATAGCATATTTTTATAATATTTACAAGTTCTAGTCACATTTATATTAGAATAGCTAAGATAATTGAACGAAGCATAAGCCAAAGCTAAATTCTGGGAAGAGAAAAGACGTGAGAACTTTATATAATATATCTTCTCTTGAACTTCAAATCTATTTCTGTTCTTGTACCTTTGTGAAAATTAAATAACAAGTTAGGTATAACAAGCTCCATAGTAACCATGTTATTGCACTAAACAATTAAAAATGATTATAGTTGAAAATTATATTTTCTTGTCTGAAATACTTCTTAAATAAGAGTAAAATCCAAACTTAAGATGTTTTAATCCGTGTAAGGGAACACAATACACATTCATTAGGTGCATCTGTCCATTTAGATCCATTAGAGTAAGAATGGTACCTAGTTTGTTAAGTTTATTTCTCGCAGACCAGATGGAATAAAGGTAGTCAATGTATGTTAACTAATAACAATGAAAGAACAGGTTGTTCCCCACAATTGGATGCAAAAGAAATAGGATTTTATCGAAAGGAATATCTTAATCTATTCTATTCTATTATCTATTAATGCTATAAACATATTTAATAATAATAGAAATATATTTCTAAAGGTCATGAAATAGGCACTAATTTTCTATTTGGATCATTTTAATAAATTTACCCAAAGTTAATACTTAAAAGTTTAGAGTGCACGAACATACTCAATAAAATTTTTCTGAGTATTTCATAATAACATTTTTCATCAGTTTCATTGTTTACAGAGGTTCCTGTTTAAAATTTTTATCATTTCAAATTGTAATTACCAAGACCTAAACATCTGATATGTAGGTCAAAGATAAAACAAAATATACTAAATTATCAAACAAAACAAAAACACTATGCTTATGTTGTGACACATACCTGAACTGAAACATAAAATATACTATAACAGCATTAAAATCATGGAGTTAAAAATCAGCTGACTGAATAAAAAAATACCAATCCAATTTTTATTTACATTAGATTCTCATCGGTTGGCTTCCAATAGCTTTTCACGCAGGAACGAACGTGTTATTTACTCTGTAAGTACAGAGACAGTAACAACAGAGGGTGGGAAGAGAGGGGAGATGATGGTGATATGGGGTAACCGCACCATGCCTCCCTTATATCCAGTTTTTATAAAATATGTATTCATATAAGTATCAATTAAGGTGAGACCACGGTTTTAATAATAACCCATGTAGTTCAGATTGATCATTTGCTCGAACTATAATGGATAGTTTTAGAATTTATTATTGTAAAGCTTAGTATAGTGCAATAAAACTAATGACTACTCTCATTAATGTATAAGTGTTATTTCTTGTAAATAGTTTCTAAAGCTGCCTTGATAAATTATGAGAAACGAGAGGGACAATAGTTGCTAGTATTAGTTGTTTTATCGTGAATAATTTGCGACCGATTTGAGAAACTGGGTCAGGGGAGTCGTCTGGTGGAGAGACGAACGCCTTTTATAAAGTTTATATTCATTCATTCATCTGTTAACGATTTGTATGTAACCCATTACGAAAACCAATGGAAATGAGTTTATTATAAAATATCAATAAATGAAATGAATAAAAAGATTCGGTTTTTAAGCTCTGGAGCTCAGATTTGAATAATGTTGTTTTTGATATTAATATTTTTAGCTCGGAGGCAGTATTTTAATGGTATTACTGTGGCTTGTGGTTTTGTCTTGTATACATTTATATGTAAATGAATATTTCTTAAATATAAATACAATTTGCAGATGCTTATCAGAATATTAAATAATTTTCGTCCTCTGCAGAATAATTGAGATATAATTACTAAAGATAATGACATTTAATTCTTAAACATTGTCTGAAACAAAGGAAAGGAATATTGTATAAAGGGAGACCCTTTATACAATATTTTGTTAAAATCGAATAAGAATTATAACTTGTTAATAAAGAATGTGATATGGAATTATTGTAACAATATTAACCTTTAAAATGCCTAAGATGACGATGGAAGTTTAATTATATAATATTTTAAATGTTAAGCTAATTTGAATAAATTAATTGTTGTGTATCACATTTTTATTTGGAGATGAAGTCTTTAGATTATTAAGTTTTATTTAAGTTAGGTTACTTAGCTAATTAGATATAATTAAATGGTTACATATAATTTTATTAGAATTATTTATACATTTTTATCTATTTTCTAAATGATTCACCACCTGGCAAAAGGCGGAATGGAACCACAAGATATAAAACTTCAAATTAAAGATAAAACTGCTTAAGACACACGATTTTTATGAACACTTAGAGTAATTGAGGCTAAAACAATAATAGTTTTAAGACCTTTATTGTGTTGAGTTGTTCAGTTAGTACATATTACTTGAGAAAATTGCTTTTTATAATTTATTTTCAGGCAACACAAGGCGTGTCTTATTTCTTGATCTCCGGCCTTTTACACGGTTATACAGTATTGATCTTTCATACGAATGCATATGGGCTTAACACTCAGTAATCGATATTTTTTTTATGTAAACACTTTAAAGTATTACAATAGTTCATAAGTGAAATACAAACAAACATGTTGTGGTTCTTTGAATATTTCATATTGTTTACTTGCACAAGGATTGGGCATTTCCACATAATTCAATTTGATGTGCACAAATTTAGTTTAATCTGAACAGTATCTGTTTTGATTAAAATTAACTGATTGAAATTAACTTACTAACACTGAAATATTTGAAAAATCGATAGCTTTTGTAACGTAAATATATCTATATCAGTACCTACATAGAAAATCTACTCTAATAGTATATATTATATTGTAATCTGCAGTATATTAAACATTAGAAAATAAATCTTTTCTTGTAAGCCTGTTTTATGCCATACAACTAGTTTTATTATAAATATATCAACATCACAGAAGAAGAATAAGTTAGCGTAGCAAGGCTTAGGAGAAGGAAATAATTTCTTCTTAATTAAACAAGAAATATGACAATATTACATACGATCTCAGCTTTAGGTTCTTACGTAAAGGGCTACTTTTATCAATTAGTATGAAATTGACCAGACAAAATAATTATAAGTAATAAATTTACCATTTTTATATTATAATACAATTTCATTAATTTACCCTTTACTTCTGTCATTAATATGTGGTCGACATTTCGTAATTAATATTATATTGTTAATATCATATTATTATAATCATTTAAATTAAATTTTAATTGTTCTCTGATATTTTAATTATTAATATAAAATAAATAACATTTCTAATTTAAGGTAACCTATTTTGTCGTTACAGGTATTTTAATGTGGTTTATTTTGCTTTGTAACTGTTATTTGACAGACCACTGTTCATTTTATTCCCAAATACAACATTTTATTCTGTTTTAGTTCAGATATTTGCATTTATCTATTTGTGTTATTTATCCGTCCGTTCACAATCAAGTCGTTTAAAATTTAATCACAACAGACTTAAATTCCTGGTTAGTGGTCTACTTATTTCTATTTATATATCCTCCTCTATATCATCGATCCAAGTATCCATTACAGTCAAGGGTGTTGAGGTTTCGATATTGTGAATGAATTTTACTATTTCAATGCGACGAAAATTTATAGAAAAACAAGTAAATAAATTCTACATTTATACATTATTTTAATTGGTTAAAGTATTTATATATTTTATGTTAAAGTAACATTTAATTGGCAATAATATATATTATAAATATAGAGAGAAGGATAAATATTCGTCCATTGAAACATAAAAAAGTACGAAATTAATACACAAAAAAATATTCATACTATAAGATATTTTAAAGGTATGAGGGAATATAATGTTATCCAATACTATTAATTAATTTCTTCTTCAAATATTTATGTTAAGATCGTCATTCGAGCAGTAGTGCTGTATTTATGCTGCTGCTGCTCAACTATACCAATAATCGATAAGTTTGATAATCTCTCTAATCCTTGCAACTCCAATAAGATTAGTCTTTACTGCGATTCATAAGAAAACTCTTTATTTAATATCAATTACGACCCTGCGAATATCAAGAGTAAATAAGTACATTTTTCTAAACTAATTATATCGTAATTACACTGGTGTGGTGGAATTGCGGGGCGTGGCTGGTTAGTGTAAAACAATTATAATAAATAAAAATAAAAAAATAAACAATGATAGAAGAGTGTACAGGTTTTTTTTAAAAGATAGTCAATGTATACATATTATTTCAATCAATACTTGTGTGGTTAACCAAAACACAATAAGTTACATAAAATTGATGCGGTCCATAAACCTCAAACCGCTAATGGTCTGTCGAAGAGTTATTGCTGATATTAGTGGAGAAATATTAATATGAATGCATAGGAAAATAGTTATTTTTACAATTTACAACTCAATATAACTTTATGTATTAAAGTCGATATTTTAACTTTTTGTATTTTCGCAACAAAGATGTCTTACAAATAAAGTTTTATACAAACGTACACATCTATAATGTACCTATAATGAATGTTATATAATAAAACCGAATTTATAACAGTCAGATAAAAATGTAACTCAATTTTCTTGCACGCTGACAGACATTTCGCAGGTGAAAATTGAATGCAAATAGAATTAAATCCTGCTCACGTACGAACTGTTACTATTTTAAAAATTAGTCTATAATTTTTCAAGTACATAATGGTTGTACTTATACTTAATAATATTATTTGTCTGACTTATACTTAATAATATTCATATGAAGCTACTGCTTTGTGGTTATCGACAAAGCACCTCCAATCCTTTATTGCCATTGATTAGGAATTATGTAACAAAAGTACAAAACTTGTAGAGCTTAATGGAAGTTAGGCCTATTGAGAAGATATATTCTGATAAGCCAATATGCCAAAGAAACAAAGGATACGATGAGTTTAATTCTTTAAGTGCTTTGTCTACCACATAATTAGCTTATTATATTCCTATAGTTAGTACTTTATAAAAATATAGACATAAAAATAATAATTTTGTATTCAATATATATATATATATATATATTATAATTCCATAAGCTGGCTCCATACATAAATACATTAGGAAGATTGTTTAGTTACGAAATAAAAATAATACAATTTATTCAACGACTTAAAAGGGTATGAAAACATCGTATAACGGATATTATATTTATGTTTATACAAGATTAAAGGGAAATACGTTTAACGAGTTATGGACCTGGGTTGGTGTTTCCTTTCATAATATGTTACTTCCTATCAAAGTAACGGTAACCGTATACAGTTGATATTTAATAAAAATCGATAATGTTTGCATAAAGGCATATTATATTATACATCCTACCTAAATATGTTCTTTGTTGTTGTAAAAATATGAAATAGAATATTACTATTAGAAAAAATATTAAAATAGGATAGTTTGATTATTAAATGAGTGTTAATCTTCAATTGTTATTACTCAGTAAGTGTTATTACTCTAATGATTCTATTGACAGACCTCGTCACCCAGAACACGGAGCAGCCAGAGCAATTAGCCTAGAAACCTATTATTTCCTTTTTTGTTCGACCTATCTGCATATACGCGCCCCGTTAATTGTTCTATCACTAGTGACCGGCTAAAAGACAATTTCAAAATCGATAAATTATGAAAAATATGATAAAGCGATTTTTTAACAAACTTTCATTTATAAATTATCTGTAAATCCTGAATGTTGTTTTAGAGAAACCAATAATAAGAACTGTTTAATAATATCACATTTTTGTTATCAATTATACATATTTCATTGTTTTGTGAATAAATTGCTCAGCCTAATACGCCTAGAGTTGGTTTAAAAATTATAAAATTACTTACAGCAAACGTGGTTTCACGTTGGGCAGAAGCAGTTCCTTCCGGATCGATAGGGGTGCGAAGACTTTCAGGCAGTAGCTCGATGAGAGTGGTTGAATGGGGCTGGTAGCGCAACACCAGCACACAGGTAGACACCAGGGTGTAAGCCAGAAGCGTACCTTAGGAAAATTAAAACTATTGATAAATTTTGTTAGGAATTTAATTCTCGTTTAAAGTCTTAAAACTGCTTAACATTCTCAACTATTTCCTAGTATATTATTAGGTTAGCCAAGCCTTTGTACATCTGTGGTATAAGGAAGTGGATTGTACTTAGTTAGAATTGTTCTAGACTACAATTAAATTGCTCGTGATTGCATCCTAGTGCATTCCTAGTCTCTGCGGTAAATCTTTGCTGACTCCTGTTCATGTTATTTCCTAAGGTTAATGAAGATAGTGAATGAACAAGAATATTGCCTGTCTCTTATAATCTTTATATAAAATATTTTATGATTTCTAACTCAGAATATAATAATTTATTATATTAATATAAATAATAGTGCGCTGTAAATAACATTAAAAATATACATTATACCCGAAACAATTTAAAAAATTACCACACGCAATTATTAAGCACGCATACTTTAATATTTTATTAAGTTAAACTGAATAAAGCAATGAAAAAAATCAATAAACCAAAAACATTATCTTTACTTAAATTCATAAACAAAATTAAAACAAAATTGTTTTGTTTAAATTCTCATTTATTAAAAAATCCGCTTGATAGATGATATAGAAGTTAAAGGCAATTTAATCTAAATATAAAAAGGTTTAGTTTAATACGAGTAAAAAATAATACAAACAAGTTAATAAAGGAAGATTTGAAAATCAGCCTAACATACACGTTTTATAGTTAGTACAGATAAAAGTTTTGGTATAATAGAGCTGTGATTGGTAGACCATTTTTCTACAATTTGACTAAAATAACTGTAGTTATAATTGATTGAAAGTTGAACAACCTAGTCGCCACTGAGCCCTAGAAATAAAATATTTAGAAATTCTATTTGAAGATTGTAGAAAGCGTTAGCGCTGATATTTCACTAGTAGAGAATTTTTCTCGGGTCCATTTGTAAGTGGTAATGTCCGGTTGAGTATCCGGCAAAATCAATATCCGTTTTAAAACGACAGCACTTTAATTAAATAAAGTTAGATAACTTAAATTTTAAATTTATTGTATTAATGTACAAGTAAAAAATACAATAATGCTGTGTATACATTTTCATTTCTAAATAAATAATATAAATGTTACATTTTTAGTTATATGTACTTTTATATATTTTATGGATAAAGACGATCCACAAAATATATAAAATGACATTACCATATGAGGTAAAAAGTGTATTAAAGATCATTGTTAACAAAATAATGGTCAAACGTAGGTAACTAGTTTAATACAGTTCTGATAGTCCTCACGGTAACCCTATCAGTTCTAAATTGTTTGCCGAACACTCGACCAAAAAGCCACTTGCTGAAAATAGACTACATGTTGAAATAGTTTGACGTCACCTATATAGAAGTTTGCGAATTTTATTTATTTTAGATATTTTTGTAAGAATACTATACATTTTTTTCAATAAAATAAATGTTCTTCGTTGTTTATCGCTAATATTTGTCAAGCGTTTCTTATTTGTCTTTAAACATTCTTTAAGTAAGGAATTCTTGTGAGAGAGATTCCATCCGCGTTCCATTATAAATTACATCTTAGAACAGAAAGGTTAATGTCGTCTCGTGGCCATTACAAATATGTTTAATAGATTTCTGTATGTTTCGACTTGGAAATAGGAACGTAACACAACTTCAAGTACATATATTCTGTATATCTATATATTATTTCTATATCTATATAGGTATATGATAAAAACCGCTTATACATCAGAAATACAACAGAAAATGTGTCAAATCGGTAGAAATGTATTGACGATCTTTCATATATGCGGCAATTGATTTTTATTTTGATATTTTTTTCTTTCATTCACGATCCTAATAGACCGTTATTGCTACATACGACAAGGACTGCGACCGATGTTAAAATAATATTGAACGGGCCGGATATAAGATAGTTACTTTATTGCCTTCTATCTCTAGTAAAAATCATACTGTACCAATAAAAGCGACTATTTTTTAATACAAGACCCAAATCTTCTACAAAAACTTATTAATAAACCTTTAAAAGAAGGAAAAAATCAATTGCGATGTTGAATATCGAACATTAAATATCTAAAATTATATGAAACAGTTTCTCTTTTAGATGTTGATTATCGTAAGCAAAATATTATTAGGTTCGATATATTTATATATATTAACATATGCTTAATACCTCAAATATCAAATTATGAAAGATACTGTGTATAAAGTAATTCTACACTAATGATTGTTTTTTGAAACCATAATATCAAACATATATAAGGTTATTAGTATCAATACTTTCACATCAATATATACTTATGAACTATTCATATCTATATGAGGTGGTTGCGACAACGAATCACTGCGTTTCATACGATTTATCGATTTAGTTAATGATCAATTTCTACTTAGTTAAAATATACATATTAAATTATAATAAAGGTTTATTAGAAAATTGATATTTCTACATGAATAGCATGAAAGCGTTGTTTAAAACATGATATAAACAAAATCATAATATTGTGTTTTTGATATATCGCCTTGTATTTAAAATTTACTTTTGGTAGACGGAAGATTTAAGGCTTGCCAGAGTAAAGTGGTGTCTGATTCCTTATAATTACACTGAGGTATTCTCAGTAAATCCCTCTCTTCGAAGTAAATAACGCTACTTAAATATTATTAAATTATAGACCTATTTTATTATATAACGTTGTATCAATTATTTATACTGTTGATTTTTATATACGGTTTTTAGGAATATCTTTACAAAACTATTTAATTTCGACAAGTAAGCACATGTAATTAGCAAAATTGTACGAAATTTAGTTCTTAAATGAATGAACGACAGTAAGAATACCGGACAGATGCAGACAGCCATCTGCTGGAGAAATACGAAAACATTTGCTAAACTGAAACGGAGATGATACGCTCGTGCTTCACGCTTTCTTGGTCATATTAAATACATATTAGATGTTGAAGTAAATATGAAAATAATCTTGCAAGGTTTGTGTTAAAAATAAAACTTTGAGATAGATTATATATACTAAGTTTATTTACTATTTAAAGTAGAGTATTTTTAATTTTTATGTTAAAAGACCTTGGTCATATTTCATAAATGATTAATTATTATAATAATGCAAGGTATGTTATAAACTAGCTAATGCTTTGTATAAAATTATTTCTTTGAAGTAAGAAACAATACTGACATTTATTTGAAATAAAAAGGAGTGAAGTGTACAATACGTCAATGAAGTATCTTATAAGCTACTTCTAGCTGTCAATTCCAGAATTTTAAAAGTGTATTGTTTGTGTTTTACATTTTTTTATTGGTAATATATTTTTCAACTCTTTATCCATTTATTGGTTTATTTTCGAAAGAGTGCTAAAACACATTATTACGAAGTGAATTTAAATAAATTAAATTATCAAGTTATGAAACCCAACGGCTTAGTAATGAGTTGTATAAGAAAAAAAATTACGTACCAATGCTCATCATTTCCACCAGGACCTCCAGCTGTATTAGGAGGGAGACCACGGAAGCTGCGAAGCCTCCGCAGACGGTTGCCAGCGCGGGCGTGCCGGACGCTTCCGAAACAGTCGACAGTTGTCTGGAAATAGTTTACTTTGTAGTTTTGAACAAAGAGATTGTATTGTTTTATAGAGTCCATTGGGGATAGAAATCCATATTAGATAGCTATCCGTCTTCCTTAGCAATCATTTATTAGTTAAACAATAGAAACGATTCTCAATAAGATGAAACAAGAGGAATGTTATTATCAATGATAATATGAGTTAAAATCTTTGAAGAGATTGCTATTAATTTAATTATTAACTTTATTAACTCTAATCTAACCTAACTTTAAATTATAAAAAATAAACTTTCAATAATTTGGTGACAATTATATTTGAACATTTACGGATATATTTTTAATAGTATAGTCACAGCTTAGTAACCAAGTTGAATCAATTTGTCTTTCCCTAGAAACTGTTCTCAATTCGGTTTATTTATTTTGAGATATGAAAGCTCTCAGCCTCTTTAATCGGATCAAAGCAGAGCCAATGCAGAAAAACTCCTTTTAATCCGATTCGGTTTTAGGATCTTTATCAAGGTTTTTTTTTTTACATAAAATAGGACTTAACTTTAAAATGAAAAGGGAACACTTGACTTCAGTACTGACAAATATATTAATTTATATAAACGTTCAGTATATATACTGAACGTTACGCATATATGAAAAAATACATTACGCATTATATATATATATATATATATATATATATATATATATATAATAAATACTATATATTTAATATCAAAAACAAATACTGAGTTCATTTCATTATCTATGCTTTTATAAGCGCATTGTTAGCCCCAAAAATAACTAGTTAAAGGTGTCCATCAATCACGGATCGCTAACAGCCTTTTTCACAATGCAATGCCAGTATGCTAGTTGACTTAGCTTTATTGGATTGGACATAAAAATGGCAGGAACTTTTGTTTTTAAATTACAAAAACGTAATCTTTTTAGACTCACCGAAATATCAAGCCATCTTGTGCCATAGCGTACACTATCCGCGGCATAGGAAACATCGATCCAAACATAGAAACAGTCAGGCCAGCCAACGCGCCAATAGCAACAATGTACTTGCAAGTTGGAGCATTAACGTATCCGAACATCTGCACTAATGCCGATTCAGTTTCCACTTCATCATAGGGCACTAAAAAAATAATATTCAATAGAATTCCGAAACATTTTCAATGGTATATTTTTTGTTATAATTTTTTTATGTCACTTTTTTAACATTAGATCTTTATTATACTGACTATTATTTTAAAATATACATATTTAGCTTTACTAAAGTATGTTAATTATTAGGTCTTGGGTACGATAATTATGGTAATATTATGCAAGCCGCCCATACAGTTTGTAAAGGTCTTTTCTGTATTTTTTTAAGGAAATTCTCTGTTTAATTTTATTTTCCTGCATATGATTTATATTAATATTATAAGGAATGAGACTTACTCTTTTCTTAAAAAAATCTTTAAAAACTCTAACATTTTTCTAATGTTCATTTAGTAGATTTCAATTCAATTTCTAACTTCTGTGGGATGTTATTATAAAACAATATATTAATAATTGATACAAACGCTATCAATACTTATTTCTCAAAAAATAGTCCTTAAGAGGAGCAAAATATTTTTATGTATTATAAATTGAGAACTCAGAATTTCGATTTCAGCGACTATAAGATAAAGAATTTCATCTTTTGTTCAATTTCAATTGAAATCCTAATAATCTTTCCTTTCATTGCAAAATATATTATATTCTGTGTATATTTTTAGATATGCTGCATCATACCTGGACAATGAGAACAATAATATCAACACAACTTGTTGTTTGTTTTCCTTTGTTATTGTAAATTAACAAAATAAGTCATATATTATGATTTAGGATAGTTTAGATTTCAGTCATTATGAAAATAAATTCATGCTACAATAGAATGACTATCTGAAGATTATAACAGACAACTTGTTAAATTATGTTAATATGATTACATAATGTTATTATAAGACAATAAGTAAAATACAATCAACATACTTAAGGAAAACTTAATTCATGTAAACTTGACCAAGCCTCTTATATAAGCTAAAGGCCTTACCTCTACCAAAGTTTACAGATCGATCGAAAACAACAGGTAAGTTAGTTGAATCCTATTAACATTTAAGTAACAATGTAAATTTAACATAAAATCACTTAATAATATTTCAATTTATAGTTTCCGATCGAATTGCGTTGCTCAAATTGATTTGATTAAATATTTTAATAAAAGATACTCTTGATAAATCGGTTTTTGATAAATAACATTATAACGTTGATTTAATTATAAGAATCGGATGTATCAGTTAATTTATTACGTTCAAAATGAATTGATACGGAATAAATTTTTAATAAAGTTTCATTACGTAAATTCAAATCCACCTTTTGATACGAAGCGTGCTGTTTCACTATTCAGTGTATTGCATCAAAGTACTTACCATGTCAAAGTAAACCATCTCTATCGATATCAAACAAGAGCTTAAACGTTCACAGCGGATAGAGGAATCAAATATCAAAGTAATATTGGTTACGTTGAGATAAACAGAATCAATAAACCAGAATTCTATGCCTTACAAGTACCTAGATCTAAACGCGTATCGAACACATAACAGAAGATATTACTTTGTATATTACCGGTTAACTTTAACAGTGATTTTATTTGTATGTTACTTTTACTAACTTAAAATATCTTTAACGCGAATACGGTCTTAACTCTGTGAATTGATAGTCTATTAATGCTTCTTCTTTGAAACTTTGCGGGTTTGTGGTTTATGACGCTTAAGATTTATTCTAAGATATAGATATATCGAACTTTTCTTGTGAAGCTTTATTTAAAATAAATTATCCCTAATATGTTAACAAATAGTCAAAGAAATTAATCAGCAATCTGAGATTAAAGACCTAAATTGTTTATTGAACCACTTACCTACAAGGGTGAGCATGACCGAAGTACTGACATAGGCGATGAGAATGATTGCCAGACTCAGGACGATAGCCAAAGGAATAGAGCGTTTAGGATTGTTGGCCTCTTCACCAGTTGTTGCTATAATATCGAAACCAATAAAAGCGTAGAAGCAAGTTGCAGCGCCGCTGAATACCTAAAAAAATATTATTATACTATATGTTGAAAAAAATATATTTATATTGTCACTTCACATTTTACAATTCTATACATATTGTAGAATTTTTATAAAACATTTTTATTGAAAATTGATTTTGTATAATATTTTGTAATAACTAATATGAAATGATGCGACGGAAATTATCATTTTAGATTTTACTATTCGATTTGCAATTTAACTTTGAATGTGCAATCGTGAAACTAGTTTTATAATAATATTCCATGTATGTAATATTTATAACATAATATCTGGTAATTAAGATGTATTTCAAATATATATTAATAATTACTAGATATCACCTAAAAAATTGCATAAATAATATTTTCTTAAGAGAAGATTAAATATATAATATTTTCCACATTTTCCACATCCGAATACGTCATCAATACTTAATGTGAAATCCTCTATATCTGGTAGATTAGTTAATGGCTTATATTACTCGACAAATCTCTTTTGAGCAAGAAATCTATTTATTATCACGGAAATAAGCAGATTTTTTCTTAATATCTCTAATAGCTTAACACCCATGTATAAAAGAATATAATAAAAATAAGTTAAAAATCTATTAAAGTGAGTCTTGAGTGCAATGCGATAAATATGGAATGATATAGTAATAGCCCCCAGGGACGCGGGTTAATGTAGAATAGATACTCGTATATTCCGTTTTTACCGTGATTTCCGTCTTACTATACGGAGTTTTCCAGAAAGATTTTTATATTATACAGCAATTGACTTTATATATTATTATATTATGGTTTAAATTAATATTTAATTACAATGTAAATATTTATATACTTAAATCATTATCCGTTATAAAATCCCTATCAAAATCTGTTTAGGAATTTTGATGATAATGCGAATTTATCTAATTTTAAAGTACTTCATTAGTGCATATTGTGTTATTGTTGCAAAAACAACTAAATAATTTATTGCCAGAATAATACAATACAATATTAATTGCTAAAACGCGATGATATATTTTCTTTATTATATGTGCAATTAGTTATTGTCAAATTCCGATATTTGATTAATTGTGTGTGTATAATATGTAATTATCTATGTTCATAGGATTATTTATTATCGTTTGACTCAAAAATATTAAGTAGATATATGATGAAACCAAATATTTTTGATATATTTAATTACTTATATTATTATTACTATTCAAAAAACTTTGTTGATATAAACATATCTTGACATTGTTGTAATCATATATGCAATTTACCCCAGACCATCCATTTGGTAGGAAACCCTTATGATTCTTCCAGTTGTTCGTATCCGCGTAGAAGACCCCAGCAGCCATGATGAATACCCACACGACCAAGTTGATAGCGTTAAGTAGGTTGTTGAAGAAGAGAGACTTCCTGACACCAGCCACAAGCACCACGGTCATCAGGAGACAGATTCCACAGGCAATTACGTCAGGGGGCTTTCCTATGAGGAAATAATCAAAAATGCTTAAATAGACCTAGATGCATAATCACTGCCGATATCTAGTATACTTAAATAATAATAATTATATATTTATAAGTAAAACCATTCATTTACTTCTTGTATTAAGGCACAACAATCCAGAGGCTTTAGGATCTTATTATAATTAATACTTGTAATAATACTTACGAAGAATAAATATTTAGGACGGAAAAATAAATTCAACATTGTACAAATTCTCTTCGAACACAGTCTTTATAATATAATACTATTGTTATTTGTTATTATATACAAAATGGAATCATAATTAAATTAAGCTCTCGAATATTGCAAAAACAAATGATACGTACATTATATTAAAATACTTGTTTTCTGGAAAATATGATATTTATTTAAGTATTAAGTTAATATCAAAGTATTTGTAACTCATGCCTTAAATCTATTTAGATAAGGGAATTATTTAAAATAAAAACTCATTTTGTAATTATAGATATAACTTTAAGTGAAATTTATATAAAATTAAGTCAGTTTTAAGTTAGTATTAGACCTCATTTTAGGATTCTTAATAGCCAAGTCATAATGAAATAATGACACTAATGTTTAAATGTCGATCATTTCATTCGGTTCCTAAATGTGGATTGCAATTTACACTTTTAAAAATTTTATGAAATATTTAGTGTATAATATATACGAGAAATACTAAAAAACATTTTTAAAATATATGTTAGCCATATTTGTTACCAGGAAATATACATTTATAATAGAAAGAAAGCCTTCAAGCACATTTCTAGATAGAATTCCTTTCTGCATTGTGTAAATTCAAATTCAATTTTCTATCTTCCGCCTCTTTGAGTGTCAATAAGTGTGAAGTAAAATAACGAGATATTTATTTAGCATTAATTTGAAATGGAAATGTATAGGAATAATTAAATACCTCAAAGTGATAAATAGTGTACATGCGAGTATATGTATTATATTATAATATATATTCAAAATGTAATTAAAATAGAATTAAGTTTATAATTATTTCTGTATGGTGCTTCTTGTTTTAGTTTTTCAATTATGCACCTCAGCACTTTTGCATTCTGTATGTCAAGGATGCAATTTGTTTAGACATTTATATTTAATTAAGCAAAAGCTGATTCACTTTAATGACGGTAGGACTTGGATTTGCTCCGCTCTGAACTGTCCAGTAGAGATTTTATTGTGTTTTGAATAACTATATCTATTAATAGTGAACGTTTTATATACGTTTCTATTAAAAACTATAAACCTGTGGTTATTATAAATATCTGAAGCCCCTAAACCTCAGCACGCCCATCGCATACTATAATTTACGAAGCGCATTCTGATTGAGGGACTTTGCCACATCATGCCATCCGCATTGCTGATATTGTTAAAATAGTTTACAATAGTGCGGAGCAGTTCTTGGTTACCAAGCCTAACAAAGAGCTTGTCGGTTGAACGGCTCTGTTTTATGTATACCCTTCACTTTCACTGTTGAAATGTGCTTTGCTTTATGAATTTTACAAACTGCATATGACAGCTTTGATCAGGATTTTCATCGTTTTTCCTTTAAAGTGTCATGTCAAAATACTTTTAATCCGTTTGGAAATAAATACATAATTTGTTGCACATTGTACAATACAAACTGTTTCAAAAATAAAAACTGTTAAATAACTGTATATTCTTGTCTGTTGGTTTCATGTCGTGTTTACTCGTAAGTTTTAAATACGCAGGATGACCGTTTGCTCAACTGACGTTATAGGAATGCCTAATACGTACTGGGGTGATCAACATAGCTAAGCCTCCAGTATATGAATATTACTCTTCATTTATTTATTCCATTTAGCCCAGTGTATAGCGATAGAGGTATTTGGTCAGATACAAGATATGACTTTAAGAGAAACTGATTAATAAATATCTCTCAATTTTGTTTATTTTAAATATAGTTTTATATTTAAATTGACATGTACGAGTATAATAAAGAGGAAAAGGATATGCCAGTTATATCAATGAAGATTTTAAGAATTGTGGTTACTTTTGTAATAAGATAAAGAAATATATTTTAACGATAATTATGATACTCCGATTTATTGTTTTATAACGTTATGTCTGTATAAAATGAATATTATATATATGATTTTAGTATTAGAGTAACATCCCATCTATGCTTTCCAGACTGATTCCCAAAAAGACGATTAACTATTATAGCTCTGATGATAATTCAAATTCAAATTCAAAATATCTTTATTCAAGTAGCTTTTTAAACGCACTTTTGAATCGTAAATTATATTATAAAGGTAAGTGTAGTCGGTTCGTGAGTAAGCTACCACCAGCTTGTAGTGCTACTCTGCTGAGAAGAGCCAGCAAGAAACTTAACAGTTGCTCTTTTTCAATGAAGTTTAACAATGTCTATACATTATACATTACACATTATAATATCAATCCTGCAAAATGAGTCAATAACCTAAGTTCCACTCATTTTGATCAACTAACTCTTGAATGTAATAATAAGACTTATTTACTGTAATAATATTTTTTTTATTTTTGATTTACAACTAAGAAAAGGAAGGTCTAAGATATCTTGTAGATATTTTAAATATATGCTTACACTAAAGCTCATGAATGACTTGTTAACTTTTCGAAGACGAAATTTAATGTTAATAAACTCGTAACCTAAATTTCTTGTATTTATCGTGTGTTTGTCACTGTGTTTTATACAAGTTTTTAAATTTTGATATATAAATAATACTTTATTAAAATATATTGAGAAGCAACCGTAAGAAAATGCAATTTCTTTAAAAATAATTCTCAAAAATCTTTACCCTTTAAGTTATAAATCGATTTTTTTAAAAGTAAATAAAGTATTAATTTTGGCAGCACTGCCTCACAATAAAACAACGTAAGATAAGACTGTGGAAAATAACTAAAATAAACGAGTCAAGCCGTATTAACGTCAGTTAATTGTCTTATTTTTTAATTGCAAAGAGGTTGAGCTGACTTTGCAAGAGTTGAGAGATGGGGGTTCCACTGCAGCTTTTAACCTAGAGTTATATTTAAGAAATTTGTTGACTCGGTCAGTTCTAACACTTCATTCTTAAGAAGTAAGCTACATTTTGACTTTTTACATTAGGAAGTGTAAATTCTATATATAAAGTTTTTTTAGTCAAATCAATAAAGAATACTGGCAGACCACTCTTTACTTTGTCCTAATTAGTTATGTTAGGCTCAAATTAAAGAATAAGCGAAGTATCATCAGCAAAAAAATACAAGGTCACATAGACCTTTCACTAAAAAGAGCAAGTCATTAATGTAAAGCAAAAAAAAGGGGCCAAGAATAAATCTTAGTGGAACACACGTCTTTAGGTGAGACCCAGTGGATTTAGAATTATTCACATCAACCATCTAGACTCTTTGATTTAGGTAAGCGGTAATAAGATAAAACACAGCACCACTCACGCCATAGTTAACTTAGCTTAGTAATGTATGATGGTCTACGCAATTGAAGGCTTTGGCTAAACCAAAACACATTCTGCGATATTGATATATTGTTACCAGCATTAGATGTTGCTTTACTTTTGGTGAAACCATATTGTTCAGTATGCATGATGTTATTAGTGCTGTAAATAAAAACTGTTATTCGGTCTAGAATACTTTTTCCAAAGATCTTAATAATCATAAGGTTGGTAAAACAGAAATAGGCTTAAAATTTTCGAGTTCAAGTACATCTGCATTTTTTAATAAAGTAGTTCTTTACTTTACTATTTTTCATAAAATCTGGGAATGTACCGGTTTCAAAACATTTGTTAAACGTTAAAGATACCTGTAGGACAACATTTACAACAATTATTTATAACAGTGTTAATTTTTTTTGACTGATATCCCAAAGATCGCCGGTTTTTTTTCAGATTTATGTTTAAAATATTTTAACAATGTCATCTGATGAAACCGGTTAAAAACAAAACATTTATTACTGACTCAATTACAAATTATTAGCCAATTCGGCGATTGCATCAGAGAATGAAGAATGAAATAACGCAGACTTGGAATTACAATAAAAACAAGTCTGAGAAATAGCTGCCATAATTATATCTGAATTTATTTCAATATTCTCAATTTTTTACTGTATAGGGCCGTTAGCAGCCCTAGTTTTCTCAGTAACACTAGATAAAATATCCCAAGTTGAATTTGTTTTATATTCTCTATTTAAGAATTTATTTCTAATATAAATCGATTTGTATGCGAAATTCCTAACTATTTTTAAAAGCACTGGATAAAGATTCCACTGCTCTTCACCATATAAATCTTTACCAAATAACCTTCACCAAATATAATAACTTTTCTCTATTTCTATAAATACACACAGTTGTTCAATCTCTAAATGAAACTTTAAGTATTTTGTTATTAAATTCATATAACAAAAATCTAAAACTTTATTGTATAAATAATTTGATTATCATCTTTAATCACTTTTAAAAGTAAGGATTTTACTGTTTGTTATTAGTCTGCAAGTAAATGTTTGGAATCTTTTAATTTCATGATTAATTAATAAAGAAAATTGTTGACCACAGTGGTCTAAACCTAATTTCGTCATTATTATCTCCTCATCAAAGTTACAAAGACTGAACACATTATCAGTGGCGAAAACACTAGTAAAGCGAGTAAATTCCGAAAAGACGTTCAACAAGTTCAAAGATTTAAAAACAAATTTAAAAAACGTACACAAGGCGAAGTTATTTGTAATATTATCCATATTTATTCTCCATTCTATTTTCAAATTCATCAAAGTCACCATAAAAGGATGAGTACGCATAAAATAATATATTCATTGGGCTTAATGCGGCGCCATTATGTATGATTGAGACTTTAAAACTACATCATTACAAGCTAAGACGAGTGAGTCACTGCGAACAGCTTTCTGTCTGTAGCACGAACTTGACTTATAATATTCTTCCTCGTTGACAACCAGTGTTTTGTAATGCATAATAAACTATTGTTATATTTTTTAACAGACATTTCCATTTTCAATTCCTTGCCTAAGCCTTATACATTTTGATGGACATTATTAAACTTTGTCTTATTATTCAGTTTAAGGTGGACTGATTATTATTTGTCACCATTACAATATTTAGAAAACTTTTATTTTTCGTTAAACACTAAACTAGCTACTACTACTAACTACTAAACTAGCAATTTGTATTTTTATGATTCAGAGGTAGGTACACGGTACCTTTTGTCATTATAAAATTAAATATATATATATATATATATATATATAAATCGTAAATCATATATATATATATATATATATATATGATTTACGATTTACCACTCACTGACTCATCACGAAATCTCCGAAACTATTTGTCCGATTAACTTAAGATTTTACAAAGTTACTTCTTTTGTGGCGTAGACTTCCACTAAGAACGGATTTTACGGAATTCCTATCCGGACAGATTTCAACAAATTTCACGTTAATCGGCCTTATAGCTACAGACGTTTCATGATGAGTGTGTACATAGATGGAAGTAAGAGTTACTATAGGCTACCATACCAATGTTTATCATAGCAACGGTTACCATGGCAATCACAGTTTAGAAAAGGTTGGGTTAGGTTAGGGGGGGGTGTAAAAAGTTATTTTGAAAATTAAAAATTATCATAAATAGAAAATCAAGGACTTGAAAATATAATTGATTATAATAATTGAATTTGATATATTTGAAAAATAAAAAAATATTATTGAAAAAAGATTTTTTTTCAAAACTTGTCCTTAGTAATATGCTGTCAATTTTTTCGTGGTGTAGGCCTACTGGGGATCTCGCCAGTTTACATAACAGGAATGCATCCCAATACACGGTACCTTATAGGCGATGTGGAAATTTATGTATTCACTGACTGGCATTATATTTCTCTATTTAAAATAAAAAAAAATACACTAAATATAAAATAGAAATTAAACAATTTGTCAAATCAAGAAGTCTAAGTTCACATTAAAATTAATAGTGTACCCAGAAAAGCGGGCGGAAATCAGCTAGTTATATATAAATTTATTTATGGTGAAATAAAAGAATGCGTCGTGATGACGGTATTTTAAATTATATAATGACAAATTAGGAGTGTGTTGTAGATGATGAAATGAAATCCATTTCATTATCGGGATTAACCTCATGTTGGGTATTTACTTCAGAAAACTAAATATAGTTGTATAAATTTCTTCTGTAAATGTTTTACATTGAACGTTGGTGAATTCAAAGACGTTGAAAATATGTGTATCGGAGAGAACTTGGAATAAACAGAAATATATCAAATAACCTGAAAAGCATACATTCTCAATGCATCGAAAAGTGGATATAGATGTTGACTATAAATACCATGAATAACTTACTATAACTTTTGAGTATTCAATAGCTTGGAAGGTTTTACAAATAAATTCATCTTTAAAGCAGAGTAAATTGTGCTTCAAAAATGGAAATTTATTACGTAGTTTTTTATTACATAGATTTGTTTAAATATGAAGTTGTTGAAAAAAAGTTAAAACTATGTTGAAAAGTAAAGTAATGTCCCTATGTCTACTTAATCAACATACATTTTTTTTAACCTTTCGAACCACAACTGTTATTGCAGTCACTAATCTTTCTACTAATTGATTATGCTGAGGTATGTTACTTTAAATTTCTTGAAGATAATTTGACTTATATGATGTATTACTATTTTCAGTGTCCGTTCAGTAAATTTGATCACATCTCCCAACATTGCTCTGAATCGACATGGTGATCCATCCGCGTAATAATATAGTCTAGAACTGTGTTTATATATTTCCTATTCTTATATTTTACGTGTTTACAGGATTGTGATGTTCCTATCTTTATTTATTTTTTAGCTTTTTAAATATATATTTTATTCTCACATTATTGTACTTGTATTTACTATATTCCTAAATATGTGTATATACATATATATCTATATTTATTATATCTGTACTAAATCTTATACCTTACACCATACACTATTCCCCTTAAACCTAATTCCTCACACCCTACTTTAGACATTACGCGGTATGTATTATTTTTACTACTACAATACTTAAAAAATATGGCCTCAAAATTTTACGTAAAGTAACTCGTTAGCCACTTGCATAATAGTATTGCCTTTTATTGAATATTATATTCTATTATATTATCTTATATTCTATTGAATTAGTTCATACTCGTACATAGTGTAGGTGGTGATAATAACTGATTATTTTATTTTTTTACACTTTCTATATACTTTGTTAAATCATTTAGATTGAACATTATTTATACTAGTAAATGTCAGTAAAATACTTATAGTAATAATGCCGTATCCTTCTGTTACCCTGTTATCCTGTAATTTACCCAGCTATATATTTTTTAAATACATACAGTTACCTTATCTACTGGTATGAGTGTATATTAAAAAATATATTTTAAAAAACTTTTTTTGAAATCAATCGTTTAACCTTTAAGATTTCAGTAATATTTTAACAATAGGTAAAATTCATTCTTAGTATATTCATATGTATTTTTAACTTCAGTTTATATTGATATGTCGGTCAGTTGACCGTATAATTTATTCCTGACCACGGGTAGTGGACTGACAGGTGGTATTTTGCATAGAATTGATTTTTTAAACTAAAAGCAGAATGATCCATTTTGATTGCCTTTTTGTGATGAACCTAAACGATAAAAACAAGACATAGACCTTATTAGAGTACAATGTTAAGCCTTTATTTTTATTATTTCGGTGGATTGTCTCAGTTATGTTATTAATTCAGTAAAATTTTTATTAATTAAGCTTTTTGACATATTAATTTTGTTATTACTTGTTATAAATTATACTTAATAATTTTTTTTTATTAAGAGGTTGCCTAAAGATATTTATAATAAAAGAATATTTTCTAATTTTCCTATAATAAATAAATAATAGGTAAAGTAAAAAATATTCAGGTTTAACACCCATCTTACTTAATAGTAGAAGAATGCAGATATTTTAAAGTTGTAATAGTTAATCTGTTAGCTGTCATAGTGAAAATAACACAGACTATTAATCCAGTTATAACGTATATGTCAAGGTGGTTTAGAATAATAGTATAAAATATATATATGTTTTTACTACCTGATTTAAAATAAAAGTTACTTATTTTTAAAGCGAAATTATCACTCTACTTGAAATGAGGTGCATTATGTACATTTTATTTCGCATGACATTGTCTTGGCAAATTAAATTTATATAATGTATTACAAATCTAATACAATTACTATTATATAAAATTATAAATGATAAGATTATAAGAAATGTTTTTCGAAAGAGGAGTATCATAATATAAATAGTACACTTTAAACTTTTCTATCCTTTGTTTTTTTTTAATCTTTACGTAACGATAATCTCAGCTGAGAGTCCCTCGAAGGGTGTGCTTATTACGTCGGTTATAGATTCCTACAGGAATTTGGCTTTATCTCCCGTCGATCCTTTAAACGGTTTCATAAAATTCAAAAGTATTTTATGCAGCAAATTGCAAAGCGATAAAAACAACACCATTCGTATTAATTATATATTAACATGCGATGTGTAAAACGGTTGAGTCAATTTTATTGTCAATTTTATTATTTTTTTACTGCATAATGTTGGGAATATTTAAATTAACATTAAGCGATGTAAATTTATACTTGATTTCTTGAAGACTAAACTTCCTGTATGTTATTTGTTTACCTAGTCAAAGTACGGTGCACTTAGTCGGTTGTAAACAAGTATTGAGAAGTGTATCGATGTGTTTAAGGAAAATATATTCAGGACACTTCACTACTTCACTTGAACTTAATGATGATATAGAAGAGTTTTCAGTTAATGTTTAATATCGTAAAAAAATGCTAAAACAACTTTAATATGAAATATCTTTCTATTTGTTAATGTAGAATGTAATTAATTAAAATATTAATTGAAACTAGAAAACATTTAATTAATAAAATAACAGCGAATTTTTTTTGCTTTAAGCATTTTTGTCTTTTTAGTTTAGAGCCAATGTTTAATTAATTTTGTATTACGACGAAAATAGTGTTTAAAAGATAAAATTGAATAGATGTTTAAGTTTAATAAAATATTGTCGACTTTAGCCGTTACACCGTACCTATTCTTTTTACATTATCTGTAAAAAATTACGGCTTCAAAATTCTACATAAGGTAACTGGTTAGCCACTCGCGTTGTGTTTCCTATTGCAATAATTTCTTGCCCAAGGGATATTCTTGTTTATTATGAATCTGTAAATTAAATGTTACATAGTGTTTTATTATCTCATATGTGTATCATTCACATATCTTATACACCCCTATTATCAAGATTTAGGAGTCAATAAAGTTCACATAAATAATACTACCAGTTAACTTTTTAACATCATAAAGCGAAATGGTGTAAAAAGATTTTGTAATATAAATTTAAACTTTTAATTTAACGAATATAATTTTGTCTACCATGATTAAGCTAAAGGAACGTAAAAATATTTATTAAAATTGAATCATAAACGGCGCAAGCGCATGAATAAATTTATTTACTAATAGTGTAGGTGATTATGGTTTATTAATTTTGTTTCTATTTAGGTTATTAAGTATTCTAAAGAGAAAATTTTATATACCAGTAATGTTAATCAGTAGAATTGGTTAGTAAAAAAATATTAATACTAACGATAATGCTTTTATATTTACCAGGATCTGCTATGTACTCGTATGTATGAACATACTCTATAAAATATATATTTTTTAATTTTTCTGAAATCAATCGTTTAATATATAAGATTTCAGTAATATTCTAACACTAAAATCCATCTCTTACTGTATTTCATTTCTATTTTTAACGTCTTTTTATATTCACATGTCCGCCAGTTGATAATTTATTTCTGGCCATGACTAGTGGACTAAAAGGTGATATTTTGCATAGAATTGATTTTTTAAACTAAAATCGAAATGGTCCGTTTTGATTGCTTTTTTCATGATGAAAAATATAACAATAATAGCAAAACATAAACCTTATTAGAGTACAATATAAACATAAAAAAAAAATTGAATTTTCACCGTCATGTTTCTTATAAACTTGAATTTCTATTATTTTAGCATTAAAATATAACCTTTGAAAATTTTATTTGATTTTTACTTTCCATAAATGATACTTAATAAAAAAGTGAAATTAAGGGAATGTCTAAAGATATTTTGTTTTTTTTTCTCTGGAATGATGCGACAAATAACTTCTATGAGATAAAAATATTTTACCAAGTATTCATTATCGGTGAGGAGTTTACGGCTACTACCAAGCGTACCTTTGCATTTATTTATTTATTATCACTGCATGTCTTAAGTTCTTATATCAATAACATAATGAGCGAAATTATATTCTTAAATAACTACTGCTCCAAAGGCTATTTTTGAAACTCAATTTTGATTTTGTAGTTCTTATTTCTGACAATGAAAAGAAAAGATGCACTTATTATGTTAAAGGAGGGCAAACAAGCGTCCGAGTCGCCGAGGAATCACAAGAACGTTGCCGGGTTTGGAGGAGACTATGCATGATTTTATTTCAACAATCGAAGGCCTGATTATAGAAAAGAACATTTCAAGTATAGATTCTCAAACGTTAAATTGTGAATAATATACAAAAACTAGTATCATCTTCATTTTACAACATTTTGGTGACATTTAATTTATCAAAAATTTATCTCATACTCAGTGTGGCATACATGTATAATTGCAATTATCTATCTCCGTAACTAATAAAGATCGCATTATAAATTTATTATTTGTTAAAGGTCCATGACTTGAAAAATAAACATCATTATCTATTATATTTACTAGAAAAATCCAAATATGATAAATTCGTCAGCTTCATATGAAACGTCACAGCTGTCATATCATACACTAATAATCCAGTTATAACGCATATGTGAGGAGGTATTTTTGGGTAGACCTCGAAGAATTCGGTCTGCCCATTCATTTGTACCCGATTTTCGAATTTTGGAAAAATTTCTTCACAAGAGGTCTTCTTATGACCCCCTGAGTCCGAAATGACCGTTGGTCAAAATGTTTATATATATATATATATATATATATATATATATATATATATATATATATATATATATATATATATATATATATATATGCGTGCGTGCGTCCAGATTCGACTTTTGTCAGCACGATACCGGCCGCAATTTCGCTCGGATTGCTTTCAAACTTTGCACAAAAATCAACCATCCAAATAAAGGTCAAGTTCGTTAACCAGAGAAATCCGGCCACAGGGGGCGCAAGGGCCTCACTTTTTCTGATTTCAGTTTTTCGACCATAACTTTTTCCCTATACAAAGTAGATCAATCGCGTTCATATTATATGATGTCTTTGATGAATACCTATAATTAATGTAGATAAACCGAAAACCTAACTTCAATAACTTAGGGGTGGGGTAAAAAAACCGAAAATTTTTGGAAAAAAAATCATAACTTTTTTCTGGTAAACATTCTTACATCACAAGTATTTTTAATAGAAAGTTTATTTTTTACTCTAAATTTAGGTACCAAAAGTTTTTCCGTAAAAGGTACCGTTTCCGAGAAAAAAAATAAAAAACACCTTTAGCTTGAAAATTTAAGGTAGGTAAAACCACGGCAACTTTTTTCTGGTAAACATTCCCTCCTCGCAAATATTGTTAATAGAAAGGTTATTTTTTACTCTAAATTTTAGTATCAAAAGTATTTCGAAAAAAGATACCTTTTCCGAGAAAAAAAATAAAAACCGCTTTTTGCTTGAAAATTTTTGATGTCAACAACGGCATCATGTGTTATTCTTAGGTAGTGAGTTATATTTTAAACGAGTTACACACGAGGTCTACCCACGCGTGTCCCCCTGCGGGCACGGATTTTTTATATGTTTTTAAATACCTAATTTATAATGAAAAGCTAGTTATGTGTAAAGTAATGTTACTTTACTTTCGGTAATGTATACCTTATATTCGTTTTTGTATAGAAAATATTGTATACTCGTGTATAATATATTTTCTTTAGAATTGTATACCAACCTACACAATACAGTGTACTTTTTATTAGTGTGTATATTAAAATTACTTAATGTGTTAAAAAGTACAATATATTGTATATATATTACTATAAAAAATTGTAAATGATTCTATTACATGTTTACAATTCGAGATACGAGTACCGGAATATAAGCCCTCAGTATTATCTTCACGTAATGACAATCTCAACTGAGAGTCCCTCGAAGAGTGTGCTTATAACGCCGCTTAAGACTCCTACAGGAATTTCGCTATATTTCGCATTGACCCGTTCAAACAATTTTATAAAATTTAAAAGTTTTTTATGCAGCGAATTGCTAGCATTATATATTAACTGCCAATAAAAACAACACCATTCATTCAATAAATTTTTATTGAATAATGTTGGGAATATTTAAATTAACATTAAGTGAACACTTACACAATACTTGATTTCTTTAAGACCAATCTCCCTGTATGTTAGTTGTTTAAATAGTCAAGGTACGGTGCACTTGTAAGCACGTATTGAGAGGTGTATCGATGTGTTCAAGGAATAGATATTCAGGTCACATTTCGCTTCACTTGAGCTTTATGATGATATAGAAGAATTTTCGTTTAATAGTTGTTGTATAGATTTGTGATATAAATATTTCATATTGAATGATGAATTTAAAAGCCTTTAATATACGTATCGGATGGAACTTCCAAAAAAACAGAAATATATGAAATAACCTGCATGCAATCTGTAGACATTTTGAATTCATCGAAAAGTGGATACAGATGTTGACTGCAAATACCATGAATAATTCAAACTGTGATATTATTTAGAAAATATGCCTATTACATTTTTTAAGGCTTAGAAGCCAGATAAAATTGTGTTTTAGTAATAGATAATTTATTCATTACATAGTTTTGATTCACTATGAAGTTGGTATTAAACAAAATTAAAATGATAAAAGTAACGTTAGTAGGTTCGCTTTATCGGCATAATAACTTTTTATCCATTCGGATCAAAACGCTGTTATTACAGTTACTAATACTTTTACTAATTGACTATGCTGATGTATGCCGCTTAAAACAATCTGACGCGTATTTGTCTTATATTATTTTCAGTCTCCGTAAATTTGATATCTCTCAGGACCGTTTTAAGCTTCAATGTATATATTTTTTATCCTTGTTATGTTGTATTTTACGTGATTGTGGTATTCTTACATTTTTGCATTTTAAACATATATTTTGTTCTCATGTTATTCTATTACTATCGCCCTAACTATATGTACTCGTGTATACGAGTACATATGCAGCATGTGTGTAAAAGTATTGTATAGTATCTTGTATGTACATATCTTCAGAGTACTTTAGCAAATAAAGATGAAAAGAAATATATTGTATATTAATCTAATTTTCTATCAAGAATATTAAAATTTTATTATTTGTCCGGGAATTTGTAGAATTATATTAAATCTGTATTAAACTACTTTTTTTATGTTCTTTTTTAACAGTTCATTCATTATTAACTTTCGAATTTATTGGATATTTAAGTGAAAAGTTTTAGTTAACAGAAGTATAATTCTATGAAAATTAATGAGCCATTTGTAAAATCAGTAAAAACTTATTAAAATATGCATTTACTATTCCTGAATACAGATATTATGGAGCAGAAGATGAATAAATTCTTTGTAACACGAACATTTTACGGACAAGTTCACTTGGTGTAAAGCTTTTTGAATGAAAAAACTATTTGTACAAAAATACAATGATAAACTGTTCGCTGCAATTTATAAAATAAAATTACCCTATAAAGCTAAACTTTTTCAATCTATTATTTCAAATGGCAGCATTAGTAGATAATAGCAAAATTTTATAATAATAATCACCTTCTTGGTTTCTTACGACAACTATTATATTGCGCACGTATTTCGTTACATCATACACCGTACATCTTGCTTCTTACACCTTACTTCCTAGTTCTTACACTTTATATCCCACACCATACGATTTTTAATAAACAACAATTAATGACAATTTTTTATAACGGCAACGCTCTTGTAAACCTGTCATCGGTGACCCGCAGGCTCGTTTGCTCTATTCTTCAATAAAAAAAAATAGTTTCCATTTACTTTGTTAAATCTTCTATAATAAAAATGATATATATCAGTAATGTAAATCCGCAGGACGGATTAATCAAAAATATTTAAAGTAACAATGCCGTTATATTTACCCAGCACAACTTGAAATAAACCTTGTTACCTTTTCTATGAGCATATTTTTAAATGAAGATTTTCTTTTATTTTTTTCTTAAATCAATCGTTTAATCTTTACAGTTTCATTAATTTTTAACACTAAAATCCATATGTCGTATATTACTTCATATCTATGTATTCCTTACTTTTATTTTCACGTCTATCTGTTGAGCGTATAATTTATTTCTGACCATTTCTAGTGAAATGGAATGACTGGTGATATTGTGCATAGCATTGATTTTTTTAAGTAAAAGTCGAAGGGTTTTGTAGATCTATTAATTGAGATGTATTGTGTACATTTTATTTGGTAATAAAATTATCTTGACATTGATATTCAAATAATTTAATGTATTATAAAATACAATACAATTACTCCTTTATAAAATTATAAATGGTACAATTATGTAAAGGTTTAGAAAGACGAGCATCATAATATAAATAGTGTAACACTTTTCTGTCTTACTTCTTTCTATCTTTAAGTAATGACAACTTCACCTGATTGTCCCTCGAAGAGTATGCTTATAACATACGCTGGCTATAACATACTCTTCGCTGGGACACCTAGAGGAATTTCGCTATATCTCGCGTCGATTCTATCACAATATTTTATACAATAAATTATGAACAATTTATAGTAAGTTTCTAAGATAAAGAGAACACTATTAGTATTAATTATAAATTAGCAGGCGATATACAAAATGGGTGAGTCAATATAATTTTATAGCATAAAGTTGAGTAGGGAATATTTAATTTTAATTTAAATAATAATATTAAAACATCGAATATATATTTAATTATATATTGGAGTGTTATGGTCTTATCTACGAACATACCTTAAACTATAGATTTTTTCACCCATGTAATTTCAGTAATGTTTTAACAAAAAGTAAAAGATAGGATGAATAATATAAATCATAGGAGAAGCAAAGGTTGGGATGTATAAATTCTCTTTTATTAATTTTATATAACTTCATTTTGTATTCACATGTCTGTCAGTTGAGCGTATATTTTTATTCCTGCCCATAGGTAGTGGATACAAAAGTGAAGTTTTGCATACAATTGATTATTTTAATTAATATCAAAATGGTCCGTCCTTTAGATTGCTTTTTCTTATAAACACAAACTACAATAGCAAAACATAAACCTTATTAGAGTACAATGTTAAATATTTAGTTGAGTTTTCACCCTCATCTTTCTCATTCAGTAGAATTTCTATAATTTAAGTATTGAAATATACTCTTTACCAATTTTATTTCGATTTTTACTTTTTATAAATGATACTAAATAAAAAAAGAGAAACAAAAAATTGCCTGAATATATTTTTTTCTTTCATGATGCAAATAATTTCTTCTGTGATATGATATGATATGATAATTTTTTTTTAACAATTTTGGTTGGGAGTTTGCGGTTACCACCACGAGTTTCGATGAAGACAAAATACCAAACTGCACTAAAAGTTATTTTGCTTTTATTTACTTTATGGCTTAAATGTCATTTAATGACAATATTATAATAAGTCATCTTTTAAACAAACAGTAAATGACAACTCCTTCAAAGGCGATTTTTGCAACTCAATTTTGATTCTGTAGTCACTATTTCCGGAACCAAAAAGATGCATTTTTTAAAGTTAAAGGAGGTCGATTGTATCTCTCCTCTTTTGGGGAGCCATGGTGAAAACCTCCTAGTGTGCCCGTCCGTTATCAATGTCACTCGGACTTGTCCGGTGGGATTGAAAGCGGTACGGACCAGTGCTCCCTGGGGAACGGTTAATTTGGTCTTTCGGGATTGTGTTAGCCGTCTGCTCATGTCCAGCGCGGGGTTGTCAGCCACGAGGTGCCCGAGTCTGGCTCATGGCTGACAGGGGTAGTGTACGCGGCGGTCTGCCCTTAGGGGTGTCCCGTCTGCGGCGGCAGGCTCAAACTTCTTCCGTTCGGCCTCAGCCGTTGGAGAGTGGGTCTGAAAAATTCGATGAGCACAGGCCCTCTTTTCCGCGGGTAGCCGCAGGGTCATTCCGGGTAATTTCCTGATTGCAGAGTTGACCTTGGGGTGGCCTGGTGGTTGCGGGATTTTAGGGGGAGCTTACGGTTTGAGGTTCTTCCTGCCGAGTCGCTCTCTACGAAGCGGTTCGAGGGGGACCTCCTTCAAGCAACAGACGGTGCCCGGATTAATCTTCGTGGAGCGTGACACCACGGCTCTTGCACCACGGCACTTGCTCCGCGATCGTTAGTCCCGGCTTGGAGGGTTCCCGACTTATGCCTCTTTCTTGCTGGACTCTGCTGACAACCGTATCCGGCGGTAAAGGTTTGTCGGGTTCGAGGTCGGGCCCCCTTTTTGAGTGGTAATCTCGCGCGGTAGCAGTGCATTGGTAGTTCACCCCTGCCGACCCGCTGGGTCGTCCTTGGCTGTCCGCTCATGTGGGGCCTGAACGGTGGTCTTTCTTCGGGAAGATCACCGCTGAGCGCATTGGTCCTGGATGAGGTTCTCAGGCGTTTTGGTGTTAAACCTAAACTCCCTCGGACGTCTGGGTACCGGACCGGGTCTGGCTAGAATAGGGCTTCGGCTCTCTTCTTAGGGTGGCCTTGGATGGGGGAAGGGGATCCCCCCGCGATCTAACAAGCCTGCCGACTATGTAGGGGGCGTCTCGTTGCAGAGTACCCTCTATTGTGTAGTGGTGTTCCATTATGACGGCGACGGCAACCGTCTGGTTTAGTGAGTAGGAGTCTCACATAACCACCGCCTTCCTCCCCTGGAATGCGGTGTGTACTCATGATGAGTTCCAGACGCTAAAAAAAGAAAACGAAAGGCCAAACGACTGTTCGACCCACAGATGACACGTCATGACAATGCCAAACTTGGAGGAAAGAGTATGCATGCTTTTATTCCAACAACCGAAGACGTATTTAAAAAAAACAAAAGTTCTAGTATAGATTCTCAATTGTAAAATAGTAAACTTTATAAAAAACTAGTATCATCTTATTTTACAATTTGGTGACAATAAGCCAATATGTTACCTCATAATCAGTGCAACATGCATCTACAGGGTGGTTCACGGGAACGTCCCCAAAATCAAATAGTCATAGAAACGAAAGTTTTATTCGTATAACCATTTTATTTCGGTTTTCCTGTAGGGAAATACATGCAATTTTATGTTCTGAAGATAACGTCCGTCAAATGTTGCCCATCTTGCTCGTAGCACGAAGCAAGTCGATTCAAGAAGTTTTGGTGTACGCGCTCCAGCAAGGCTTCTTTAATGGACGCAACTTCCCTTCTGATAGCATCTTTTAAATCGTCCAAGGTCCGAGGTTTCGAAGCATAAACCCGTGACTTGAGGTATCCACATAGAAAAAAGTCGCATGTTGTTAAGTCTGGTGAACGAGGGGGCCAAAGGACGTCCCCAAAATGTGAGACAAGGCGGCCAGGGAACATCTCCCGTACCAGGCCCATCGAGTTGGTGGAAGTGTGAGGAGGGGCCCCATCTTGCTGGAACCAAAGATCCATTTGGTTGATAATTCGCCTTCTCCTGCGTAGTTCTGGCCTCAAAAAGTTGTTTAACATGTCCATGTAGCGGGTGGAATTAACTGTGACAGTGTTCCCCCCTTCCTCAAAAAAATAGGGACCGATGATGAATTTGCGTGAAACTGCACACCACGCTGTGACTTTAGGGCTGTGCAGTGGTCGTTCATGCAAAATTTGAGGATTTTGATCTGAATAATACCGGCAATTTTGCTTGTTAAGAAATCCGTTGAGGTGAAAGTGTGCCTCATCACTCATCATCAACAGCAAATCGTTATAGGCTTCGAACCGTGAGAGCATCTCCACAGCAAATGCTGAACGCTGCTGGTAATCTCCAGGTTTCAATTGTTGCACTATTGACAGCTTATAGGGATGGAAATGCAACTCACTCTTTATGATCCGTCGAACAGAAGAGCGATTAATTCGCAGGGCCTGAGCGTGGTGGCGTGAGGAACGACCTGGGCTCTGGAGAACAGCTGCTCTCACCCTCTCCACGTTCTCTGAGGTCCTTGCCGTCCGTAGTGGGCCAGGTGGTTTTTGTTTTGTAATTGTACCCGTAGTACGAAATACATTCACCCATTTCATAATGGTTTTCCGATCAGGAATAGCCCCGTGTCGAGAAACATTGAACTTAACTCTGAATGCACGTTGAACAGCCACCACAGATTCATTGTTTTTTACATACGCGTCGTACACGAACACACGATGCTCTACACTCCATCGCTCCATGATGGCAACTAAACTGCAAAGACTGACGGTTCCAACCAGCCCTCCCCCCCCTCCCTACTCCCTTCCTATTCGGAGGAACACCCCTCTACTTTTACGGACGTTCCCGTGAACCACTCTGTATATTAATTAACCAATCTCCGTAACTACTGAAAATCCTATTATAAAAATAAACTACTTCTAGTTCTTAAAAAAATGTACGTATTTGTTTTACATAATAAAAGAAAAGTACGAAGTTTGAAAAACTATTTTGAAAATGTCACTTCAAATTTTTTGCATGTATTTTTCCAGTTCGTATATTTTGTTAATGCATTAACAAATAAATAAAAAAACAGTGATTTATTTGATAATGCAAAAACAAACTATACGAATTTGTACATTTCATATTTAATGTTTTTTTTTTCTATTGCAAATCTACTTTGAATATCGAATTCCAATTATTAAAGGCACATAACTCCAAAAATAAACATCGTTAAGCAAATATATTTCGTATTTGATTTTGTACTTGCTAGAGATATAATAAATCCAAATATGAATAAATTTCAAAACTTAACTTTTGTATTCCTGTTTTCTTCATATGAAATGCTCCAGCTGTCATAGTGAAGAAATCACAGGCTTTGATAATCCAGTTATAACGAATATATGAACGCGAATTAGAATAAATGTTAAAAAAGTATATGTTTTTAAATACCTAATTTAAAATAAAAAGCGTTTCCTACCTATATCTACTAGTTACTAAATGTAAAGTAAAATTGTTACCCTACTTTCGATGGTTTAGTGTTACACATATATATCATATTTTCTGCTTTATGTTCTAACGAATTGAGATGTATTGTATACATATTATCACTGTGTATATGTAAATATTATTTCAGTGTATATTAAATGCAGTATAATTATTAGTATATAAAATGATAAATGATACTATTGATGATGATGATATTATATAAAACGTTTGTTCGAAAGATGGGTATCACAATATAAATAACCTAAGTATTATTTTCCACCCTACTTTTCCTTATTTTCACGTAATGACAATCTCAGCTGAGAGTCTCCTGAAGAGTGTGCTCATAACGCCGCTTAAGACTTCTACAGGAATGTCGCTATATTTCGCGTCGATATTTTCAAACAATTTTATAAAATTCAAAATTACTTTACTCAGTAAATTGCTAGCAATTTATATTAACTTCCGATAAAAACAACACTATTGGTATAAATTATACACTGGCATGCGATATATAAAATGGTTGAGTCAATATAATTTTATTGCGTGAAGTTGGGAATATTTAAATGAACATTAAGCGATGTAAATATATATTTGATTTCTTGGAGACCAAACTCCCTGTATGTTAGTTGTTTACATAGTCAAAGTACGGTGCACTTGGTCGGTTGTAAACACATATTGAGAGGTGTATCGATGTATTCAAGGAATATATATTCAGGTCACATCATGATTCACTTGAGTTTACTGATGATATGGAAGGGCTTTCAGTTAATGATTAAGATCTTAAAGATAAAATAATGGTCTTCTTTATCATTAAGTAACTTTATATCAATCTAAAATGTAATTAATTGAAAATATAAATAGAAACTAAAAAATCTTATTAATAAAATAACAGCGACGAAAGTTTTTACATTAAGTATTTTGTCTCTTTTATTTAAAATCCAGTGTTTAATGTCTAAATGTTTAATTACTTTTGTATTACGACGATAATTTTGTTTAAAAAGTTAATTTGAATGGAGGTTTTTGTTTAGTAAAATATTTATGTTACTTTTAATGATATTTATAACGAGAAATTTTTAAAATGCCGTTTACATTATATAATAAATATGTATAAATTTAATTAATTAATGATATATATAAAAGTTGTGTAGGTGTATACATAAAATAAAATAATTAACAATGATGTTAATATAATAATTTATTAAATTTAATCATTATAGTATTCAATGTTCTAGTTTATTGTACTTTGTAATTTATAAACTCCAAAAGCTTATGTGAGTAAATAAATTTTATAAAACGATTACTCAAAAACACTATTTCAATAGAAACAAAACAAGAACAATATTTTAATATCCATATACATAAATATATATTAATGTTATTTTTTTGCTTAAATTCAAAACGAAAGAGAAAATCATATATGAGAGAATTCTTATCAACAATATTCTTTGCCTTCCAGTCATGTCACACGATATTAACACACCATTGTAATAATGAAAACCAATACATTTGTATTGATAACTTTTAATTAAATCTCGTCTAAAATACAGCTTATAAATACATGTCTTCATGATTAAAAATACATAACTTTAGTATTTGTAACAGTAGTAAGACTTTAATGTCGCGTTTTCAATGAAAAAATAATTAGATTGCTTCGGAAATAAGGTATTATTGATATATAATTGACATTCCTTATTTTACAATTCAACACAGCATTTTAATAAATAATAATTCATTAACCTGACAATGACAATAACAAATAAATAGAATAGAAGTGATATTGGAAAAGATTTATTATATTAAAAGACATTTAGTATTAAATAACGTGTTAGAAGTCTGTTATTTGTGTGGTACTCTGTCCCGTTGTTACAACCTCAGCTGTGTCTGGGAAAAGTATGCTCATAAAAGTTCTACTGACTCCAGCAAAAATATCTAACACAGTTTCTGTTCTCTCGCTATTGTATAACCTAAATGAGATATTACTTTGACGTTAATTATATTACTTTCGAAAAATCTTATCAGATATACGTTGTATTTTGTTTTGTTATTGTCATACCATAAGGGAGTAAAAAAAGATTAAATCATATTGCCTAAGGTATCACTTCAGATAAATTTTGATCGATTCTAAAACTAGCTTCGAGTTAATTTTAATCGATGTATATGCATTATACGTTGTGACAGGTCAATAATCATGCGATAGGCTCTTCATGTTCATAATGACATGTCATTTGCTTTGAATAAAAATATACTATTCAATAACTACCTGTTGACTGAACCGAAGACAGTAGTGAAGTATGCATTTTATGTTTATGAGCATAAAAGGTTTAATAATGTATGTAATAAAAAATATATTTAGAATTTATTTTACATTCGTAATCTTATATATAATTAAATCAATTTTAATGTTATCTCTTGTAAAGAATCATTGTGTTACAAACGCTTTTGCTCCAAGCTTGAAAACAGATGTCAATAATTAGCTCACACCTATTATGTTCCTATAATTAACAATTGTAATTTAAATAATATTTAGTCTCATAAAACAATTTGAACACTATTTATTTATATTTGCAGTTTAAAAGAAACAAAGATTAAGCAGAAGTGATAAATTTCTTGTAAATTTAATTTTCTCTGAACGATCAATACGATTATTTATGCAATGCGGGAAACTCGTTTGCTTACTTGGAATTGTTTTCCTTATAAACTAGGTGGCAAGATGTTAGTATAAATAATAATACTATACTCTACAGTTTTTATGGGTTTTCCTTTATATTTCTTACTTTAATGAAATAACTTATGAAATATTATTATAATAACATTTTGTTTCTTTATTTTTTTTATTTCATTTTAACATTCTTATAACTTGGATTATATTTTTCTACTCGCAATATTAATTTGACTTATTTAATATATAAATGATGCGTAGTAATTTCCTCATTCATAACATAACTAGGGGCGCCAACGGATCTTCAATTTCGACTCGCTGCGCTCGCGAAATCTCGGGTGCCGTTTACACATTGAACGAAGTGAGCCCAGTGTAATGACTCATCGTTTCCCATTGACTACAATGAGATATCAGTTTTTTGACGATTACTCCTCAACGACGTGACGTTTTTCAAATTTTTTTTAAAACTATCTAATGGGTGTCTTTTTGATTGCAGGATCACAATTTTCCCTCAAGTAGTTTTCGAGCCTATTCGTGACAAAGAATGTGAAAAAGTCTCCAGTACAACGCTTCGCTCAATAACTTTAAATCCATGCTAAAACGTAATTTGTTATCTTTAAAATATTTCCTTGTAATTTAAAACAGTAAATAGCGATTGTTCAATGTTCTAAATATTTCAGATACCTCCTGCCGCCCATGTCTAATATTAAAAGTCAAGGTTGCACTGGAGCCGATTTAACCTCTGTATTCGGGTTTTAAAATATAGTATAACATATGAAATCTTTGATGTAAGTCTATTTAAGTTAAGTATCCATTTAGTCTTGGTTCAACACTTCTAATTTGAATCTAGTCTAGTTTAGACCTCTGGGACTAGGTTAGTGGCGGATGTATTAATGTGAGCAATGATAAAGATATTAGTTCTTGCCGATTCATTCTCAATATATTATGTGATCGTTTATTTCTGATCTCATAATAATATAACTTGGAACCACTGATATAAATAATTCAGTATATTATTAAAAATTTATATATATATACGAGCTGTTGCAATGTGAAGATGTGAAGAAGTTAGTAGCTTTTTATACATAAAACATTATCCTTTATGTATAAAAAGCCTCAAATACGCAATATAAAACAAATAATAATTGAGATAGAAACCATCCTATCTTTCTATAAATAATGTGGAAATCTCTTATGCGATCCTATAATCTTTTATGAAATTCTATGCGATCTTACGAAATATTAACATGTTTAAGCCATAACGAATCTTGTATTTATAATAACTAAGAACAAATTATACACATTTTAGTTAATCAAGTTTTACTTTGTTAGTTGTTTAATTTTTTTGTGTATTTTTATAAGAAATATTAAATTTTGCAACTTTTGTATTATGCAAAAATACTATAAATGAAAGGGGTAAATTTAGCAGAAATATTATTCAGCTCGTTAGTTTCTTTCATAACGGATGCTTAACTAAGTGTGTCGCATAAACCTAAGAATTAGAAGTGTTGCAAATATTATATATGTACATCATATTATAAAAATATAATAATTTTTTCCGTATTTTGTTCTACCACTTAATAAAACAATATTATTTTTTAATTATTTAAGTAATTATTTAGTTCAGTTTTATTTTTTTTTGAACATATCAATATAGTTATAGTTACTTCGGACTGTCTTCTTCTCTGTTCTATTCTTGTAGCGACGTAAAAATTTGTATTGTTTATCTAAAGAGGCAAGACTTGATGAAATCTTTTGTACGACAATATTATATTCGAAGTTACTATGCATATTTTATAATAATAAAAAAATACGCTAAATTTATAAAAAATAATCTTGTTTTACTAATTTTGTATATACATTGTATAGCTCGTCTTTAACACGTATTGTGTTCTTTACAATTATACGTTTCATAAATGACATAAATCAACCAATAACTGAATCATATAACATAATATTAGCAAGCTATTTTACTTACCAAAGAAGGTTCCGATTTTGTCACCAAGGTGTCGACCGATGGCTCCGTCGAAAAGCGAATCCAGACATGCACTGAGAGCCCGGGCACAAGCGCTGGTTCCTATCTGTTATACAGGAACAAATAAATATATATATTTATATATTTATACAAGAACATATAAATATATATATATATATATATATATATATATATATATGTTAGTTCGTTTTGAAATATGTTCGAATTTATTGGTTAAAATACTTAAAACATTGAAAATTTGCTTCCATTATATGAAAACATTAGACGTATTTCTTTTTATAGGAATTTACAGTAGGTATTAATATTTGCCGCATTGTTTCATGCTAGACATTTTAATTTTTCCACGGCTCACTGCCATGAATCAAGGTTTGCGATTTATAGTATTTATTAGGCAATTACAATATTTTTTGGAACATTTGGAGAATTGTATATACTTTTATTGTTTAGGCTATTTTACATAGTAAAATTAAAGATTGCTTTCAACTAGATTTTTTTATAATAAATACAAAGATGGATATGCCTTAAAAACAATTAATCACGTTGATACAAACGAAACGGGAATACCTATTCTTAAACTAAAGAGACAATAAATACATTTTCAATCCAATATCTTGATGCTTAAATAATATGTATCCGTAATGGTATAGTATCAATATATATATATAATATAATTATAGTCCTAACTGGACAAAGATTCGTCTGACAATTTGCACTTAATTTATTGGTTCGATTTCTCGTTAGCCGAACAAGGTCGTGTAGCCTGTCTGTCCGGTAAATACTTGTATTTTTTTACAAACCTCGTGTTTTAAGAAAGATTAAGATGTTAAACCTCTTTTAATTTGATAAAGATATAATTTTAATTTAATAAATTTGTATATAAATTAATTTTTATTTATTATTTAACTAATTGTTAATTATTATTTATTATCATCGTGAATAATAATAAATATGATTATTTAATCATTAGGTATATGTAAATATGTTATTCGAAAAATGTGTTTGGGAAATTTAACACCAACAGAGCTTTTAATTAAAATTCATCCAAATATCGACTAGCAGCGTTCAAACAAAATATGTTTTTAAATGATAAACAAAGCAATAAAGTTTTATACAGTTAACAGTTTTATACGTAAATATAACTGTTTCATACGGATTTATAATATTCGTAAAACATTCTCTTTGTACTCAAAAAGTTAGCAAACTGCAGTCACACGTTAACAGCTCAGAACAATTAGACAGGTTTCAGCAACTTGTTGGCGTGTTTTGTGACTTTTAATATCTAGACTTATTAAGAATTCATTATACATTTATTTTCTGAACCATAAAAGAACTTTTGCAGTTGAAAACCAAATATAAAATAAAAGTTAGACCTGTTTTTAGTTAAGCTTGCTAAAAACATTTTAAAAAGTATATTCTTGGCAAAATATCTACAATTATTTTATGTTACTAGAAAATGGAATATAATATTAGGTTGGTTTATTAAAAAATATTAATTATATTTTGTTATTTATCAATGGGTAAAATTAAGAAGAATGAAAAATGATACATATATAATATATATTAGAATAGTGCTATATATTTATATGTATATACAATATATAAAACACGCTAGAGCTAATTAATGTAACTTCATAACTAAATTAAGCAAATCCCAAGTATGAGACCGCATATGATGAAGTAATTGAACGTCAACCTTTTATTTACTCTTAAGTAATGGAAGCTCTTAAGACACTGAAGCGGATTTGTTTAGTTTGTTCATCCATTAACTATTATATATGGACGTCATACTATTTTACACAAATGTAAACTAAAATATCCAATGTTTATTTAAATAAAATTATATTTCTATCTTACCAAGTATTCCAAAACCATATTCCAGCCAATGACGAAAGCGATGAATTCTCCAACGGTCACATAAGAGTATGTATAAGCTGATCCAGTAGTATTCGGTACTCGCACACCGAATTCAGCATAGCAAGCCCCTAGAAAATAAGATGCTGTTATTATTTGTGCAAATTTACATTTTATAACATTTTCGTAAAATTGTGTTTCATAATATTATTGCAAAATTGCATCCGCCAGACAGAATCAGAGTAAAATTTGAATAATATTTATAGGATTAATTATTATATTTTTGGATGCAATATTAACTTAACTTTTATAAAAATACATTTATTATTATCAGCCATAATAATCTTTGAAGCAATTTAAATGACAATTCAATTTATGTCCGTTCAATTATATCGTTAAAGTAATTAAATTAAGAACAAAAGTCAATTTACCTGTACAATATATCCAATACTTTTACAAAAATGAAGGTGTAAATAAAATATTTTATACGAATGGCTTTTCGGTAAAAGTGCAAACTGAACACTATCAAAATTATTAATAATTTACGGGTAAAATAAATTCGTAAACATTGGCACAACTTGTTCATCAACTTCATTCGGTTTAAACATATTCATTAAAGCCTTGTTCAGTTCAATTTAAAATTCTTTTTTATTTAGAAATGCAGTAAAGCTATAGAAAATTATTTATTTTTCAATATAACATCAATGGACTCTTTATAATTAATTAATGTTACCATATTTGTAAAAATGAAACCTTATTATATTGATTTTGACAGAATAAACAGTATTTATGTATCAATGACGCTCATTGATTTGGGTTGACGTATTAATCAAATCGCTTATCGCTTTGTCCACATGATAATAGTCATAAATAACAGGAATATATTGATATAATAAATCTCAATTAAATATTGAAAGCCCACCCAAGCATTACATTACTAAAAATAAACGGTACGCTCGCAGTATACGCGTACATTATTTTGATCTATCTGCTAAGACTATACGATTATTACGCGTAAATTAGTAAACCCTACTTATTTGTAAGACTTTTTTTTTAGATTCGGTATAAATAACACTTTTTTACACGTACAAAATCAATCATTTAACTGGCATGGGTCGACAGACTTGAATTTAATGAAATATGTACTTTAAAGCTTTATATGTCCCTTACTCATATTTTCGTTTTTTGCAAATCCAACTTATTTTTTTTTTAAAGATCTATCAATCTGTACCCCACATCATTGAGTTCTCGAGAAATATAAAATACAATTCCACTATACGTGTAGAGAAGCTACAATAAAAAAAAAGTAGTATTCAAAAAAACTACAAAAATTTCTAGTCGTAATGAAAAATGCGCTTAGTACGAAAATATTAAGTTTATTTTATAACATGTTTTTGTCTCAAATTATTTACGGTTTGCTTTGTCTGTCAGTTAGTTTACTGTCAAACGGACAACTGTCGAATTGAACGACACATTTGGGATTTTTATAGAGAATTACTATGCAACACTTCGACTTTTTCGAGGATGGATATTTGAATGATTTTCTTTCATAAGCGTCCTCTTTCATCCTGACAAAAAAATTACAAAAACAAAGAGCTAAGTCTAAATGTTATATTTTTGTATGTATCAATTGTTTTATATGATATAGATTAGTTAAAACAATTTTCATTTAACTAAAATGATTTCTTGAAAATTGTGACATTACTTTTGACAAGGTAAGAAAATCTACTTTTCTTTCTATTCTCATCTTTAAGCGAAATCTTAGAGCAGACTGCTTTTTAATTGCATTTCTTCATAAACGAGCTATGCATGAAAAGTGCTCACCTTTAGGAAGACTTTATTTTACAAGTAATAAAAAAATTATACAATATGACGACTTACGTCGGTGTTAGAGCTCATTTTTAAAAATATATAAGTAATTCGTTTATTTTGAATTTTACTCAACAATGGACTAAACATCGATTAAACCTTTATGAATGTCAGTTCTTGTTATCTTTAGAATGGAAAACAAGGGACGGACAGCCCGATTATAAAAGTTAAAAATATCTCCAAAGGGATTTCATTAATCAAAGATGAAATATGTAAAAGCCCATATAAAGTAATTACCAGAGAAAATGCTGGCTATAGCGGCTATGATGAAGCTCAGTGCGACGCCGGGACCCGCGAAGTTGCGAGCTACCATCCCAGCAACCAGATACATCCCAGTGCCGACACAGGAACCCACTCCCAAAGATGTCAGGTCGAGCGTACTAAGGCATCGCTGTTGAATAAATAATTAGCTTTAGTCAAATTGAAAATCCCATAACCTTTTCTATATACATTATGTCAGGTCAATAATTATATAATTATTTACATATTATTTGGTTTATCTATTTCAAAGTTTATTTAGTTACAATCTTTTTTTTATATTCTATATATTTTCCTAAATAAAAAAATGAATACTATATAAAAACAAATTATATAAATAAACCAATTATCACGATTCGTTGGCGGAACGTAAATATCAATAAAACTTTTTAAATAAAACAATACAATACTGATATTTAAGGATAATACAATATTTTAGGTGTATATGTAATTAGCAAACGTTGAATATTTATTTATTTCATTTATTTATTTACTCGTTTATTTTTCTCAGATATTATTTTAAATTCAGATACACAAAATATACAATGAAATATTTATCTTGCATTGTTGCTGCTCTTTATCATGAAAGTATTTTGTTTAAATAAAACTGCAACATTCTATTAACATAAAATAAAACTATAAATTTACAATAAACTTAAGAAGCTATGCAAATTACGCGCTGTGTAAATCAGACACCTACCTCGTCTTTCTGTAAAGACGATATCTACAAAGCATTCCAATTGTCGGATTAAAATTTTTAAAAAGTAATTTAACACTTCATTGTGAATAAAATTCAAAACTTAATTATTGTATAACTGATTACAAAAACTTTAGCGTCTGAAAACTTTTTAATTTTTAAGCGAAAATCTTTCCTAAAAACAGTGCTTGTGTAAGAGCTTGTGTATAATTATTTTGAAAGAAACCACGTCATAATTTTAAATATTTAAATTTACAAAATTTAATATTCACTTTAATACCATACGTCTAATCGTTATATGAGGCATATCTGATTGACGTGATCACGGTAATGGGACTTCTGCCATTTATGTAACTTATCCAATGGGACTTTTGACACTAAAATGTCGGTCTCAATTGTCCCATGGGACTAATGGTACGAAATAATACCAGTTTTCTCTACTGTTGCGTAGTTCATCAAAACATAAACCCGATGTTTCGTTACAACGGTAGATAATTGACAAACATCTTTCTAATGACGTCATTAGGTCAATATATATTTTTATATACTTGTATTAGCGATTAAAAAGAAAATTTGCAAATTTGTTTCTCAAAACAATAGCGTTATTACATTAGTTTACTTAATAATGAAAATTTGGTGGAGATATTTTTTTCTGAGATGGGTTAAAATACTTAAGCGAGAAAGACCTCTGCGGGTGACAGAATAAACTTACTATCTTTTCCTCAATGTCCCGGTATTCTAATGTACTACTATTAAGAAAAAGAAGTAACAAAGATTTATTAACCATCCTATATTAGGTAATTCATTTAAAATTGTTATGCGATACACAAACTCGCATTTTATAACCCGACCGATATCAAATTAGTTCGCCTGTAGTTCAGCCCCAGTTTAAGTTATGGAGTGGAATGGAATAAAGTTTGTCTGGGCAGTATGAGTTTGTTAATTAATCTAATTTGAGACGGCCTGCATCTTATGACTGTCCTACTTTGTATGGTTTGAATCCCTGTGGAACACAACTTCCAACTTCACCTAAGTTTGCAAGATGGCATCACAAATGAACAATATCAATGTTCCGATCTATTTGAAATGTTTATTTAGATTGTTTATTATTGAATCAATAACAAACTGGAATTATGTGATTTGCTTGCTTGTAACCGTTAATTTTGTATGTCCCATCTGTCATACCTTTCAAATAAATAATTGTAAATGTTTGACAATTCCTAAGTTATCTGTGGCTATGAATCAATTGGGAATGTATATTTTAAGGATATTATTGGTTAAAACAATTTTATTGACTAATACTCTTTAATTTGTAACGAAAAGTATATAAAATATAAAGTTTAAACATTGCTAAATAATAGGTCTGGATTTGTGTATTAGTGTAAGTAAAATTTTAATTGCAGTTTCTGTTAATCAAATTCCACGTTATATTATCATCCACAGTCTATATTAGAAGCCGCATGATTACAATCAGAATGATATTAAAATGTTTCAACAAATTATAACAAGCGGGTTGAAAGACACTTAACCCCCAAACACGTTTAACATTCTGTTTCAGAAATCATTTAAGATAACTTGTAACTTATTTATATTCACGTTTAAATAATGGATACGCAAAATGTATTTTCATTATTCATTAATTTATGATTAATAAAGTTAAAAGATTTTCTGTTACAAAAAGAAAAACCTTTACACACATACATTTATTGTGAATTAAATTTGAAGGATCATTCGTATTGAAATATATTATAAGTTACGTGTTTTGAATTTTGAATCTTCATAGCTGATATGGAAATAGTACGTTTCAATTTATTTGTATTAAAATATATCTAAACATTTCTTTATGTTGCATATCGCCAATTCAATGATAGAAGTCTCAATGGAGGCGATATTATTAATTTCTTTATAGCAATATTGTTATTTGTTGAGTTTGTTTGATTTAGTGAATATTTTGTATTATAAAAACATATATATTTTGATAAAAAATAAATGTCTATTTACAATTAACCAACTAAACAAATAAAATAGTATTCCATGCTTTGCAAACATAATAAAATTGCTATGAATATTTCACCTGTCCGTCTTCGTGGACCTACTGTTTGGAAGTGTGGAACTATAGTCTGATGATTCATAAGTGCAACGTACTTTTAATTTAAATGAAAACCTTTTATTTTGTCGTGTAATATAGAACATTTTCTTTGAATCCTTCTAGAAATATGATTTATCTTTTATAAGACGTCTAAAATAAAAACAATTCGGCACTTATTTGAATAAGATATTATATTGCTGTATATATACATTCACATAATTGCTATATAAGTGGAATTGACGCTAATAAGATAGATAAATGTGTGTAAGGTATGACTTTAACGTAAGATAATATAACCAACAATGAATGTTTAGTTTGGTTAGAGATTAGAAAGAGTAATCTTATCCAGAACGTCGTTTTTTCTAATACATAATATTTTACCGTTCCGTTTACCGAGTTCCGAGTTCAAACTGGTAAATGGCCAAGTAACATTAAGTTTGATAGTATTCATTCCAACAGATAAAAGAACATTCAGTCGATAGTATTGGAGGAAATTTCCTCGGATGCTGGATAGACGTACTAGGAAAGCTGCTTACATACTCATCTTTAAGGAAAAGTAAAGATGATACAAAATCAAACATTAACTTATGAACATTAGGATTTATGAAGGTATTATATATATTTTTATTCTAAGCAGATTTAATTAATAATACAATATCAATTATTTAACTCCAACGTGTGTGAAATATAAGCGATAAAATATACAGAGAGTGAACAAATGGAATTAATTCGTTTGTCGGATTAAAATATTTTCAGTATACATATTATGTTATGTTTTTTTTAATTTAAATACATATATGGAGATTTGATTGTCTTTAAACATTCTTTCCAAGAGAGTTTTACATTGATTTGTATTTCATAGCTTTGGAAATAGTATGAATTTATGTAATTGCTTAAAAATTTAGTGATTTCAAAATTCACATTTTTAAAGTAATATGTATTACTGTTATGACAACAGGATATATGTAAAGATTTATAACTAGAAATAAAATGAAACTGTAAGAAGTTGATACATATTTCAATATAGCATTTGTATATATATATATACCTCATTATATATAATTATACTTATGCCTTAAGTATAATTATATATAATGAGGTTTACAATTTGCCAAATGTCTAACCGACAAGCGCTGCCTGGACGGCACATTGACATCCTGTTCTGCATCTCTAGGATCGCGGGTTCGAATCAGCTTGGTAAATACGACGTGGCTGTCACGACGAACCGCCGCCCAGTCGATGCCGCGGAGACGCTCCATCGTTCTGAACCAAAAAACATTATACAATTAAAAAAAACATCTTTACTTAATACTGTTAAGCCATTCGCTTTGAAAAGTAATGAAAAGAAAAGGAGCTACCATACTACTTATATACTTTATACTATGTTTAAAGTGTTTGTATAGATTTATAAAAATATCCTATATTATATATATAAATTAATTGCTTCCTAAATATATATTAGATATTAATAAACCATATATGGAACATAAGAATTAAAAGTATGTTCTGAAATCATGTGTGGAGTTTGTATCACTAAAATACGAGTACAGAGCTAACATGTGGGTTCCATTTTCACCTCCTCAATTATACAAGAACTGGCCCTCGCAATGGCTCCAATTACCTCAGCATTTCGTGTTAAGATTGTATCTTTTTTGTACTTTTGCTCTCATAACGTTGTAAGATAAAACCATTTTAACAATAGGGGAACAATAGTCTTCGTGTTGCTGTTTTAGACGTTAATAAAGGTTGCGGTTTTGTAAGAAATTAATTATTATGATTTGTTGAAAGATCAATTTAAAGTATATTCTGTTATTTTATGTTTATGTACATATGAAAAAAAACTATTACATCGTGAGCTTTAGTTTGACACTTAAGATATTTTAAGCGCTTTAACATAATTAAATTAAAAATGGAGTAAGTAATAATTACAAGTGCAATTATTACGTTCTGTCTCAGAGACAATGGCATTCAGTAGTACTTTCAGTTTAATTGCATGAAAATAAAGGTTCAGGATTCAGAATAGATTAAAGTTTTGATAGAACTTACTTCAACTAAGTGATGAAAATAGATTAAACGAAGAGTTTTATAAGCAAAACAAGGTATTTAAATTATAATTACTTATTAACTTTTAACTTGTGGATCTAAAATAAATGTGGTAATAAGATGAATGGGTAAGAAATGATTTGAAATAATTAATTTATTTTAATTATAACACAGTATATACAATATACATATTGACATCAGAATTCTGTTATTGGAGTAACAGTAATTATGCCGTTTTCAATAAATAAGGACGTGTTCTGGTGAATAAGCTCTTTATTTTCGTAATGTAGCAAACAGTTACTAGTTTTGTCAAAAATGCTCGAGGTGCAGACAAAACGTGTTTATCGTAACAGACGGAGTCCTTATTCTGGAAAATCAAGTATATTACATACATTTTTTATATCTAGGGCTGCATATATAATATGTACATATATCTTTTGTATATCTAACGATACTACAAAAGAAAGAGCTATGTCCAGCATTTATGAATAAAATGTTTTAGATCAGGACGATCACATTCCAGTAAAGATATATTTTTTTAATTTACAATATTTTTCCAATATATATATATATATAAAGTTATAAAGATTTATTTAGTTTTATACTAGATTTTACATTTTTGTAATGCAAAGAGTGGTTTCGCCATGGCAATGTTATAATATTTTAGTGACTTTGTTTTAGGAAACTTTGTTACGAGATAAAATCATTCCGCTCCACTGCTACATTTACAAACGATCCATTTTAATATAACCTTCATTTACAAGACAACCACTTATAGGTATTTTAATATTTTATCATATTTTTGCTTTATAAACAGTCCCTGTGAAATAGCAACCGTGCCATTTACATAATTTAAATTTATGTTCGGTCTCACTGTAAATAACAGCGTATTTCATCTAACAAAAAACACCTTCAGTACGTTTTCAACATAAAATAATCGTTAACGAGAATGATACATTAAGAATTTACTAATAAGAGTGAAAGTAAATCTATACATGTAATAAATCTCTAACTGATCGCTATTTGTACATAGAAGATATTTGAGAGCGATCATTTCTGGGGTTCTTTAGTGACGAATGGAATCCAAAACAATGAATTTACCTTAATTTTTGTCTGTTTGTCGGTGCGTTTGTGAGCGCTAATCTCAGTAACGAATAATCTGATTTGAATTATTCGGCGTTTTTTACGGATGTATTTTATACGGATGTTTTTAAAAAAAACTTCTACCTTTGTTTCACGTTTTATAAAAATATTATTAATAAACTGTTTTGTTGAATTGCTTCAAAACTTTTACAACTCTGTACACGAGCGGAGTCCTGGCGACAGCTAGAAAAAAAAAGTTTTTACTAATATGAATATTGTGATCTAATATCTTATGTAAATGTAAATAAACTTAATTATAAGCATCTAAATATTGAAGCTTAGGAGTTACTAAAATAAATTTATATTGAGTGGCATCACCATATCAGTTGATTATAAAATATATGAATATCGAGAGCATAGAAGACGACGTCTTTTGCCAGCATCCTTGTAGAAGTAGTTGTTAAATTAACTAAAGTTTAAATATAAAGTTAAGAAAATTCAAAGAGCGCACAACTTTCTTAATGTTAGTAGATGTAGCGATACTCTAGCAATGGATGGAAACTTAGAAAACACTTTGTAAGATATGAAAATATGTTTTATTTAAAATTTATATATTTTTACTGTTACTGTGATAAAAATACTTAATGTACTAAAATAAAAAATGAAAATTAAATCATTATTTTTGGATTGCATAATACTTTATACTTATCATTGCATGTGACAAAAATAAGATACCATAAAAAAGGTAATTTCTAAACACTAGTTTTATCTAGCTGGACTTTAAATTTTTTAAATTATCATAGAAAATATTATTAATTATTATCTACCATTTCTTCTTCATAACGAGTTTTTATAATGGTTGACACAACAAAATAAATGAAATGTCATAATTACGAAATACGCAGTTCTTTCAGTCTCGCACATTTGGCCTCATTAGAATAAATGGCAACAGACGGCAAAGCCTAGTTTTAAGACAACAAGACCTTATTACTTACCTATTTTATTATTTAAATATTAAATTTATCATATAATACATGTAAAATAAATTTACTCTTATACATAATAATATAAAGGAAAATTATAAGTATGTTTTTTTTAAAGTCACTCCACTTTGGTACTTGTAACGGTATAAAATTAATAATTCAACATAAAGCGTAAGTAAACAGACTTTGTAATCAAATATGTATAAGCCTTATCAGTATTATACGTAATGTATTGATGTAGCGGATAATTACGAGATGAAACTTAGTTCTGAATAAGAATATTAGTAAATGAAAATAAAATATTAGACTAATAGATTTTATAATAAGTTTAATATATATATACATATTATATTTGATCTTTTCATACCTAATATAAAAGGCACAAGATAAATTAGAAGTTATATATTGAAGCAACTATGTGGACTCATAATTAATGTTTCTTAGATGCAAACGGTACAAGTTATACACAAATTTGTAAACCACTTTGTCTATTACATTGTTAAATAAATAGAAACCACTACCTTGCTTTAATGATTTAAAATTCTAGCCATACGTTAAACAAACTTTAGAAACACTGAAATGGTATTGATCTAACTTTAATTATAGCAACCTTGTTCGAATATTACACACTTTGCACACACAGTTTGCTCTCATACCGACTATTCAGGGTCTGCGCAATTAATCAATTCATCTCAGTGCGTTTTTGCTATATCATTTTTCACATACTTCATTCGTGTCGTCTTCCGTCACTCTCTTTTCTTGGAACCAATCAGCCATGTACACTTAAGACTTTTCTCGTTATATGTCATTCGACCGCATTACATGATAATAACACGACAAATTATTAGTTCTATTTATTATTTATCTTTTCTATAACTGGTGTTACTTCCAAATTACATTACATATTTTGTAGTATTAACGAGATTGATATCTCAATATATGCATTTCAGTAGCCTGCATTTTATTTATTATTTTCTTTAACACACGGTAGCTCGTATTACAAATTTTATAATTTTTTTCCTTTAGTCAAAGGATGAAATGCGAGTTGGATATTATCCTCATGACCTGTCGCCACTTCATTTCCTCTGCTTTGATCCTATGTTTGGGAATTGGGTCTATTTCGCCATCACCTAGGCCGACTAAAGGTCGGAATATTCTAGTAAAAGATCCTCTTAAATTGCTTTTGGCTCAAATCTGAAGAAGTGGCCTAAATCGCAAAATGTATTTAATTTCAATGCTGATTGTCAAGGCCCCTTTCTAAAATTTTTGTTGTTACAGTTCCACTCTACTTTGGACCTCAAAGTTGTTCTCACCAACAAGGACAATTACGTAAACAAACAGCATATACGGTATATTTTAACAACTCGAAGCGGTAAGGTTTAAAGGCAACCCCTGATGCGGGCTCAATGATTTACTAGAAGTACCGGTATTACTGGAAGCCATTCTGCCATGGGTACTATTACTATTATGGAACGACCTTACATAACGTGATTTAACTCCACATACTTACCGAGCACAACTTTTTCTATATTTTTTATCGCAATAGTTGCATTTACTTACTCCCATACTTTCATACTGTGTGACATGTGCTTTATTACTTTTTATGTATTGTAATCTTGTGTATCACTCTTACTTTCAAGGATAGTCCCTAGCGTAGTAGTGCTTATTCCTGAGGGATCCTTCAACAACTTATTGAAGAACAAAATAAACCACTTATATCAAACATCTTCAAGTGATTCGATATTTCCACTGGTATATAATCTCAGCATTGAGCAGAAACTATCTACTAAACTATTGAATATTAATATAAAACAAAAAATAAAGAGATTTTTATTTAATAATAGTTAATATATTCATAGGATTGACTCGATAAGTTATTAAATTCTTATACTGTTTTAAACATAATATTTAAATAGCATTCACATTAATTAAAATATTTTTTATTCAAATAACAAACACACAAGACGGATACTAATAGGCATTAGCGCCGGCAGTACTGATTACGCTCGGGAAAAATGTTTCACGATAATATATTTTATAAATGTAGAACACTCATTTAACAAAACAACCATAAAATGCAACTACTTTTTTTTATTAATTTATTAATCACTTTTATTTTAAAATCACATACTTAAATACAATTATTTTTATAATTGTATTCATTAGAATATAAAATTCAACAAAATATATATAACCTTACAAAAAATATTACAAACTGAAATCATATTTTGATAAGAATTTCAATAAATAATAACTGGAATAAAGTATGAGAAAAGTAAATAAATAAACAAGAGAAAAAAATTTATAATAAATTAAAGAATTTATATTTTCATTAAATGTAATCATTTTATTAATAAATACATTTTATAATCTACTGATGAAATAACTGCTTTAATTATTCAAAGTGATTCAATTATTACGTAACAGGTGAGAGGAGTTAAAGTAAATTTGATAAATTATTTTTTTACTTGTTTAAATAAATAAGGCTTTATCTCGTCATCAATTTAGGTAAAACTCACAAATTAACATTTCACGTTAGATACATTGAGTTATCCTTTACTAACTTTTGCCAGCTTCAACTGAATATAAATGTATGTTATTTTACTATCAATCGTTTTTTTTCTGAATGAAAGGTATCTTATGTAATCTTTTATATCCTTAATTATGTGTGCAAAATTTCAAGAGTTAATTGAAACCATAATAAACAAACTCACATTTGACTGCATAGCAATGGTAGCTTAATTTGGAAACATTATAAATACATATATATTTCACAATTAGAACATTATACGACTCTTTTCAATTTCTCTCTCTTGTCTCCGTCTCTTTTATACTCTACTCTAACAGATAACCTTTCCACCCAGCGCATACTTCAAAGAGCTCATGTACTGATTGATGTAGGATTATACAATTCTTTAACATGGCTACAATACTATCTAAATTATCATGGACTGAGGAGAAGACATTATTATTATTATTATTATTATTATTATTATTATTATTATTATTATTATTATTATTATTATTATTATTATTATTATTATTATACTCAATCTCAATCAATGATTTTGTTTCTGGCATTCAATAAATATTCCAGCTTAAGAAGTTATAATATATATTTTATTTATAATATATATTTTATTAGAAAGAAAAAACGTTGATAGTTTAATATAATCTATATTAAATTACCTTTAACAAAATATGAAAATTAACAAATATATTTCTTAATTCTTAAAAATTTGTTTCACCGACGTATAAATTTAATATCTCAATAATACGTAAATACGTACAAATACAATTTATAACAGTTAATTGTTAACAGATTTGAATTGGTGGATAAAATAATATTAAGAGAAAGAGATAATAATTGTTATTTTATTCTTGTTTCCACGTTATAAAATTGAGTCTCCACATAAGGAGGAGATTCACTATAACGAGTTCAAAAATTGATAGCAAAATCTTAAAAGAGCTCGTTGCTATTTATGTAATCTTTAGTGCAAGGCCTGATATTGGTAAGATCAAGTTACAGCTCCACGAGAGTATTCCATTGCCTAGTGTGAGCTTAGGATTCATAACATACCACTGCGGATATCGATTTCCGCGTACAGCGTGGGTTTGTACTTATATTTTAACGCTGAGGTGCAAATTTCTTTTCAGTAGTCAGAAGAGATCGTACTTTTATGTCGAATTTCTAACGATGATAAATTAGATCGCAGAAAAATAATTAAAGTGCCCTAAAAATGGCCGAAAACATTAGGAAGAAGATTTCGTTTCAATTTTATCTTACTAAAGAAGAGATATCAAATTCTTATATTTTGAAATTGTTCGACGCTGAAGAATAGTTAAAATAATACATTTATAAATAATCCTTCTTGCTTTATTAAAATAATATGAAAAGTTATATCTGGGATTAATTAACCGTAATTAATTAAATTTGAACTAAAGCTTCATTCATATCTTCTACTTTAGTGATGGTATAATTTATCTTTTTGTATCTATAACAGCAGAGAGAGTATAAAATACTATTATGTATTTATTCAGCCCGACAAGATGACATACTGTGAATATGTTATAACATGTAACCGATATTAACATTTGCACCAATACAGTAAAGGCAATTATGTTGAAAGTTAGCCGAGAAGCCGAGAAATTAAACTAATTTTCTGGCAATATCATTACACGTACAATGGGAAGAACACTTATGTTGAATGTGGGATGAATTATGCTTACAGCCCACGCCGCCTTTGTGTTAAAAACAACTCGCCTTATAAACTGGTAATAGCATTTTACATGCTTATTTTAAACGTTCATAAAGTAAACATAATAATATAATCTCTAATAATTACCTCTAGAAAGGATAGTGACATTTAATTAAAACTTATTGTCAACACAATGTTATCCAGCTATATAATTTAAATTCGGAATAAAAATCCTGTCTTTGAATCTGAATATCTCTCTAATAAATTTCATAAAAATGGAGTAATAAGAAAGCAGTTACTTTTGCATTTATAATATTAATAATATAGTCTTTTGCCGTGTACGTTTGCCAAGAGATAGATAGATAAGTAGATACTGAATTAACCGAATTTGTTTAGATTGGATTTCATAACTTTTTGAGAGACTTGGTAATTTTTTACATGTTACGAGTATGTTTGTGATGGAATACTAATTCTTACATAGTTAACATAACTTATTTATTTATTATTATATGCCTTATTTTACAGAAAGAGTTAAGTCAATGAAAATGTAACGGGTGCATCTATTTTTTGTAGTGATATACATTTTACGTGTTGTGGATTAGAGATGCTATAACATAATAAATAGGTTATAAGCGAGCAATCGTTAAAATTACCTGAAGATTCAATAATCAGCAACGTACAAAATGCAAAAAACGTAGTATTACAAAATGTACTGCAATAAAGAAAAATAAATAATAATATATTTATGGTGGTAGGAGAGAGAATGAAAAATTAAGAACGTTGTGTGTACTTTGGAAGAACAAGGCAAGTATCATCAATTTAGACTCAAACGTTATTAATTTGTAATCCAAGCCGAGATACTAGCCGGTAAAGATGATCACAATAGCAATATAAATGGCTCTTTGATTTAAGTTAAAATAGTGAAACTCTCACACATACATACATGCTAGCAGTAAAATAAAAAAGCAGTAACAATAACAACATGACATTATAAAAACAAATGGGATGAGATAAGGATATTTTAAATCCAGGAAAATGAAACAATGCACCAAAATTATACGAAGAAATCATGTGACGTGGTTACATCTTTATTATTAATATTCCTTTAAAGTGTGTTAGCTTCGTTTTACCTCTGCTTCATAAAAAGTATAAACGTTTATTTATCATTTAGAACAAAATCTGTGTCATTATTCTCGTAGTTATCTGAGAGCAACCATGGGAAGATGACCTATTGCTTATATACTGTACTTTCCGTTGCAGAGTTCTTCATTTCCCATGATATCTGAGACCAAGATAGCCTATACAAACAAACAGACAATAAAAAAGCAGAACTCGTCTAGGCATGGTCTAAATAACCTGTGCTTAATTAGACATATATAATGAAATGAACATAATCATTTAAATTCCTTTTAATTTATATTAATAGATGTTTGCTTTCACTTAGCTTTGATATTGAAGTACAAATAACTTATTATTAAGTTGGCCAAAGTGGCTGTACAGTTTTACATAGTTCAGAGATTCAAGCGCTCCAATGCCTTTGAAACTACAATCATCTAAGAACAATAACATCGTGATATTCTTTAGTCTATATGCATTAAAAAAAATATAAATTTTACTGTTGTACTGTGTACATAATTAATATACCAGAAACTTGTAACTTAGTGAATTGGTTAACATAATTCATAATATGAAAAAATTGTTTTATGGTTTGAAAAATACAGAAATTATTTCATATTTTATTACACGTGTTGTATGTGCTCTTTTAATAAAAGAAAATATTGTCTATTTTATGATTCGTAACATGTTTAATATAACAGAAATAATACATAGTTACAAAATAACGGACGTGTATAAATATGTAGGAGTTGTTCGTAATATCACGCTGTCACCTTTCGATAGAACTGTCTTAACAGCAATACACTAGTAGAAAATACAAAATTCAACATGAGAATTACAGAAACGGTAATTAAAATGAACGAGTTTCCCCTAATAGCAATTTAGGAATGCAATAAATTTTACTGAAGTCTAAAATTACATTCACGTACTCCATACATGTAAAGGATGGTTAAATTATAATTTTTATAATACTTTAGATATTAATTTAACAATGTTTGAATGCAGTGACATCAAGGGCATATTTATTGCTGTTATACTCCAGTGTGACAGTTGTACGAGTTGTACAATATCGTGTTGATTATATTTGACCCAGTTTATTAGAAGTTAGGAACCACACACACAGCAGGCGTGTGAGGCTACGCTTATATTATATTATATTATTTAATATTTTCTTATTAATTTTAGCTAACTCACATTGTGATATCTAAAAAGCAATTATCCTTTCGACATACAAAAAATAGAAAACAGGGAGAGCTGAACTTTTCGATATACACCGAAAATAAACAGCTATGAAGTTGGAGTTTTAATAGAAAAAGAATGTAACAGTCTACAATGTTACACTCAGAAACGCAAAATATATTTGACTCAACCATTCAAATTGTCAAAGGATAGAACATGGTTCCTTTTTGTGAACTTTGTTTCTATACAGTTCAAAGAGCAACATTACATGGAAAAAAAATAATTTTGCTTTGGTCTAGGACTTTTTTATGAAGTTAAAAGTAATATGAGAGTTTTATTTAATATCAAACAATTTTATTTCTTTTCCTTTTTATAAAACTATGGTAGCTCAAAACAATATTATGTATTAATATAATTCACATTAATTAAATTAAAAATATGGATACATAATAAAAACATATTATCATACTTTTAATTACTCGTAGAATATGTTATAGTATTAGGTAAAAAAATAAATATAAAATAAAAAAATAGTATCATATGTATATATTTAAGTTATTATAATAACATCGTAAAGTTAAAAGTTTCTGAAATTCTGTTAACCTCTATTCTCTCTCTCTCTCTATTTTAATATATTATGTAAGGAACCGTAAAGTTTCTGAATAGAGCAGGGATTCCATGATACATATAAGTTTTGTAATGAAAAAAAAGGGGAACCATAACTTAACCGTAACTTGTGATTATTTTGCAAGATCTTGTGGTATTTGAGACATTAATCTGAGAAAATACTTATTAGTATAATGTCTACTTCTGATACATTTTCATACTACAAGTATGGACATTGAAAATGAAGTTGTTATATATCCAGATAAAATTACTATGTATATAGTAGTGTATATATTGTACATAGTGTCACAATGAAATACAAAATGAATAACAGAACATTCAATGTTTTTTGACTCCAAACTGAAGGCATTCGATCTGATAGGAGATTTTTCGTACTGTTTCAGTAGACATTCCGTTTTGATACGTCCAAGCTGTCACTGTAGGTAGTGCACAGAGCTCTTTCACAGAAAAAAAACAATAAACGTTGTATACGATTGAAAAACCACATTGAAATGCCTCGGGGATAAAAACAATAAATGTTCATTTTCTCTTATTATCAAAAAAGAATCTATCTATCTACGGAAGTGGACGTCTACTCTTTTTTGTACTAATACACAGTTACTTATATATATTATATAAGCTATAAAGTAAAATAAACATTCATTATATAAAGTTCACCCCTAATATTATTTCGAAAGAAAAAGTCAAAAGTTATATATATATATATCTATTTTACTACCATAAAATTTCATTACAATACTCAAAGGACTGTATAAAAAATTGCGAAATTTTCATCAAAAGAAATAAACATCAAAAGGGAATTCATATTACTTCTCTAAATATAAACTTGAAACTTTTAAAAAGTGTCATTGTAGGGTTAAAACAAACAGATGGAGGCTTTCATTCCGTGAAGTGCACCTGTTGAGTGAGCCCTAATGACTTGTGTGAAATTCACTCCTACCTTTCGCAGTGAATATTACTCTCTCTTTTTGTAAAATAAAATTAAATATTAATATCATTAAATATTAAGTTTCAAGTTATATAACATTTAATCTAAATTTGTGTTATCGTAAAAAATATAATGTTATAACGTTTAGCAATACAGTCATATAAATAAAATTTAAATGTCTATTTCTGATTCCAAATTAACATCTTTTCACTAAATGCTTATGAAAGTATATACATACACTTACATAAAAAAAACAACTGAGATTCTGTTTGTACCGATTAATCTCTGAAACGGCTAAATCTATTTTGACAGGACTTTCAGTGGCGGATGGGTGAGGTTAGAAGGAATAATTTAAGCTAGGAATATTTAAAAAAATATTCAGCGCAAACGAAGTTATGAGCAGAGCTAGTACATATAGTATGTATATGAAATCATCAAAAAAGCAGTTTAATTAAACCCGACAATAGGATTCGTATTTCACTTAAACTCGTTATCCTAAGTTCTTTAATTTGAATCCGCCTAATTGGGAACAATTTCGGATCGATACAGTCGCGTTGTGTAGGAACTCACAGCGCATGGTAATGAAAGCAGTTTAATTATTTAAAAGTCTGTTTAGTTACTTTTCGGTGATTATTTATACTGTTATTTAAAAGCTTTATACATTCCTCAATTATAGAATGTTCAATTTTATTGTACACTTTGAATGACATTACAAATTTTATTTATAGAGAAAATAGTAACGAATCAAAAGTTTTTACATTAAATATAAATATATTTTAATTAATTAATACGTGTTCAGTACATTACATAGAAATCAACACCGTTATTATTATTTTTTGTTTTGTTTGTTAATGTAATCGTGCATCACGGCAAATATAATGGACGGATTTTAATAAAATATATAGTGTGTTAATTACTTATAGACAACTTTTTACTTCGCTTTTTTTCATTTTCACGAAAAAAATGACAAAAAAATACGAAGTAACAAGTTGTCGATATGAAAATGATTTTAATAAAATTTGGTGTTTTATTAGCTTATTTTTAAAATCAACATCCACGATGCTTTACACCTCTAAAAATTTTCTGACTTTAATATATTAAGATATTTTTGTATTAAAACATAAAAGGAGAATAAATAGCTTCGTTATACTTTTTTCGATTTAGGTAAATAGCTCATGCAATGCCTACTAGAGGAATTTTATTTGTGTAAATATTCCAAGGACTGTAAGTTTATTCAAAGAAATGATTTCAAAGATTTTTAATATTTCACGTTAGCTGTAGTTTCCGTTAAATATTTATTTCTTTTCACTGTCACAACAGTTAACAAAAATACATACGTTTAAATACGCTACATTTAAAAATATAATTAAATTAATTTAAATCTGAAAATTATTTGAAAAAAATATTCTTAAATGTTTTGCGGTTTATGTAAAATATGGTTTACATTGTCTTCTTCATCCGGATAGTAGAACCTCTTGTAGCACAAGTAATCAATATGTAAATTAGATTTCATTTCAAAATTGTAACTGCGAAACAAATTGCCTTTTTATCAAACATTACATAACACAACTTTAAAGATTTTTAAAGGTATATATTTAGTGCTACCGTATAAAAAGACTAAAAGGTCTCTAATGAAGTATACCAAATAAATTAATGGTTTTCAAAATACACCAAAAACAAATCTGTTAATTTAAATTCAAAGTAAACTCAATTAAACTATGATAGAATATTCCCAGGGAACTAATACCAAGCTATGCCAATTAATATAATTAATTGTAGAATCAGTTTTCTATAAATAACAACTAAAAATGTGTTATTTATATTTTATATAAGTAAAGTTTGAATTTTATCGAAGCTAAATACGCGTTTCATTGCAAAATAATTAAAAAGGCTAATTAGGATAACCTGAGACATGCTTCATCGTAGCGCAGACGACCGGATACCAGAACTTTCTATATCTTGTAAATAGATTCTATAGCTTCGTCTAACTATCGGTAATACAGAATTCTAGTAAAAATACTAACATTATTAATTTGTGCTTAAAAATGCTTACAAAATTAAAGTATTTTCGTTTTACAAAAATCTGCTAACCGTTCTCATAAAATGTCTCTTGACTCCTTAATTATCATAAACAAAGCCTTCGAGAATAAAAGTTGTGACCCGTTGTTCACTAAATATGTTGAAGTAGATTGTACAAGTTACAGCCAGAGCTGAAATGAAACGAGTTTTAACATTATTATTATAAAATAAATCATATTTTTCTTACCGCCGCAGCGGCGTCACGACGTGATTTACTGCCTTTTTGATATTTTAGCTAAGTATAATTATCCATTGTCCTAAATTTTATTATATATACATAAAACCCGTATATGTGTAGTTTATATATTTGAGTGGAAGATACTAGCTCTAGCCAATTGATTACACTCATACTCGGGAAGGTTCCGCCCTCACAGAGAAGTAGCTGTTATAAACACGTTTCGCCCAATCTATTCTTAAGATTTCTTCTAAGCGATAGTGAAAATCAAAACAATATTCAATAAAAAACTAACAAATGTTATAAATCTATGATAATTGTGACTTATCGGTACTTTTTATAGCTTTTTATTCTAGTTAAGTATTTGTATATATATCTTCTGTAAACGCCTGTATTGCTTTGATGTCTCGTCGGTATCGTGTGACCCCAATTGCTCAGCCAAAATTCATGGATTCGATTTCCACACGGGATTTGTGTGATCCATAGATTGATGTATCGAGTTTGGATGAACTTTGTTTCTGTTATTTATATATTTATAATTATACTCTCTTATTTATTATTATACTACTGGAGTTAATTATACAGATGTATAATATTTTATCATATTTTAAATAGATTTTTGGAGTTATAATACTATTGTTATTTTTGACAATTCCTTAAAATATATACTTTTTTAATCAATTCCAGATTTTAACCCGTATTGTAACTTTTTATGCTAACAGATTTTCTTTCTCACGGTAGAAAAATCTTGAACACCGTCTTTGTAAAACGTCCAACGTCAAAGTTTTAAAAACTGTTTTACTGTTAAAACTAACATTTTTACATATTTTAACCAAAATTAATTAATAATATTTAAAATATAAATATCATTAAATTAATATTTATATTACATGTATATATAAATGTTTTACTTAGCAATTTTATTTTTATATTTCAATATTGTATTTAATAATAAATAGCGGTGTGATTTTAGGATAAAATATTGTATTTGTGTGTGTTTTTGACATTCTTTTCAATTTAGTATGAGATAACATAACAATTATTATATTATTTATTCGAAACATAAAACTTTTAATTGAAAATTTTAATTCAATTCTGCTAGAATTGTCTTGTCATATATATGTAAGTTTGTAGTTTTACAAAGTAATAATAATAATTTAAATGGTTGTTTTGCGTGTATTTTGCTTATCACGCACGAAATGTTCAAAATAATATTATAATTGTCATAATATATTGCAGTTTATAAATTCAGTATATGCGGTAATTAAGTAGTGCTTAAATTAACTTGAGTTGGTTGATTTACAAGTCATGTTTAAGCCAATAAACTGTATAGGTTTAAGCATGACTTTGGAACTGCATTAAGAATGACGTATTAAAATTAATATTTTTGATTTTGATTAATCTGTCTGATCTAAATATATGACAAAAATAAATTGACTACAAAAAAAATAAACAAGAACTTGACACAAAAGTGTTTTGTTAAGAAAATAATAAATCCAAATTGAAAACTACAACTGAATATTATTTTAAAAGTAATATATATAAAATTATACATATATTATAAATATAATAATATCAGTACCATGTATTTAATATCCGAGCGCCATCTTTGTAATGTCATGGCCGAAGAATTAAATCTAATATAAACGATTCGTTTGAAAATCTGAGCAATTTATCTTTATTCAATTCACTTGTAACAAATATAAATTGCTAACTTACAGATGTGATTTAATACTATTATAGGACTTTAATATATATAATCTATCTTAGTATGTATTTACAATAATATTCCTGTGTACTACATGATACGTGTAATCTTTTAAAAGTGTTAAAATTTACACTTTCATGATGTGCGTGTGTGAAAAAATAACTTGAATTTAGTGTTTCAGTGTAAGTGTCATTAGCTTATCTTTTTATTTTCTTTTCTCTCGAAATAATAATATACATATTCATGTTCACGTAAAACGTGAAAGCTCACTGGACTTCGGATTAAGGTTACAGGAGAGTTTTCGTTTTTACGTAATAAATTAAATATATATATATATGTATATGTATCTCTGTAACATATATTATATACACTTTTTTAAGCCTAAACATAGTTTAAAGTTATCAGATTATATACTTCAGAAGGTTTATAATAACAGGTTAAGTTAATGGCACCTCGCGTTTTTAATTACTATTGAATTCGTCGTATTGTGAATATTTATTATATTTATATTAATAACTGTCGCATATTACATCGGTTTGCATAAAATTAAAAGTTATTTTCGCAAATTATCTTGTTTGATCTCGTATCTTGTAACGTTTACTTTACTTTATCATAATTATGTTATGTATATTATTAATTTATTTAACGAATATGTATGACATACAAGTAATGTTGAAAATCTTAACATATTACGGTCGGTAGCTATTTCCCGAAACCGAATCTACTTACAACTTGAAATTTCAGTCATTACCTTTATTTAGTTTATTTAATTATGCAATATAATATTGTAAAATCACATAATATATTATAAAAAACCTTCAACACATATTGTACTTTACAGAACCTGTGACAGGTTCATATTATGCCTGTTGATTTATTTTTTATTAAATATATTTAAAAATATTATATTAAATAAACTTAATGGATTTTGGTCAATTTAAAAGACAAATATTATAATCAATGAAAATCTTTTTGATGTAAAATAATGTAATATCAGATTCATATATTTTTCCTGAGAGAACGTTTTTTAGGAATTGAGATGATGACAACACTTGATAGACTCCCGTGCAAAATCTGTGGCAAACTTTGGAGTAAATATAGATTTGAGGGTATTAAAACTTAAGGTTCAGTTTAGTCCATGTTCATGGTGTTCCCGCAATCCCAATTTGATCCCTAGATCCTTATTAAGACACAAATGACACAAGATACACAAGTTAAAGCTGGTTAAAATTTGTTAAATCATAAGAAGACTTTTCTATCTTAACTCTTAGTATTTTTGAAAACTTTACTTTAAAAAGGCTTAAATAAAAGAAAACTTTCAAATTTATATTTTTAATTATACTATGGAGTTAATAGGACGATAAAATTACCATAAGATCCAAATTAGGGCCACGGTTGGTAGCGAGCATAAAATCCATAAAAAATTCTGTACAAACCACGCTGTTTTAATAATTAGAAGAGGTAAAGGTTCTTTCTATTATAGACAATATATGCTTATCCATATATAATTATAATATTGAGTAAACAAGGAACAAACAGACAATTATTATAGGCAAGTTAATTCTTCCTTTATAATTTTTAAAGTTTAATGATTCGCAAAAGAACATTTTGATGTATATATTTTTTTAATTTATTTAATAGATCTATAGTTTAAATTAAAAATACTTTTATTACATTAAATTGAAAATATTAGTCATATTTTAGTAGTAGTAGTTTTTTTTTGTAATGTTCACTTGTTCATGACGGTATAAGTTTCATGTATCTTTATTAATGTTACATTTCTATTCAGGTAAAATCAGAACACCGTACTTGGTATTTATTTATTTCCTTAAAAAATTATTTCACTACTACTTATTACTCTTAATGATAATTTAGTTAAGTATTATTATTGATAACTTAAATTAATATTTTTGCTATATTTATTTATGTTTGTAACTCGAAAATTAACAAATAATAAAATAATTTAAAATAATATAATATAATGTAATATTTAAGATTAATACTTTATATTAATTATTACTGTTGCTACCGCGAATGTATAATAACTTTATTTTAATATATCATCTTAGATTTATATTTTATTCTCTATCAAATCCGATTATCTAAAATAACATATTACATGAATCACACGAGTATACATTTATAATTAATGACAGTAAAAGCATTTAATGTTATTAATAGATAATTAAATGAAGGAATAATTGTTGAAATAATTGAACGTGAATGTATTTGATTTTGATACATTTCTATGTAACAATGTTAATTATATTCAACTATGAGCCATGGCTGTGGGTGAAATGGTTTAGCTCTTGATACTATATACCAGACAGAGGAATGCTTTATGTAATTATTCTATATTATTGTGTGGTTCTATCATATGCAGTAATTACAGGTTGCAAATAGTGTATCAGGCTATGATACTGCTGATTTTCGTTTATTAAATTGTTAGAACAGAATTGTTAGCTACATTTGATAATGGCAAATAAAGCCAAGCGTGTAATGTTTTTGTATTTAAAATATTGTGTTATGTTGGAAATGTTGCAATCCACTTTAAGGAAATTGTTTTAATGTTTGTGGCTGAATCTGTGTCTTTCTGTGGGTGTATATGCCAGGGATTTTATGGTTTCTTCTATAACATATTTAGTTAAGTTGAAGTCGATCTAAAATACTTTGTATTATATGAGTGACTTGCATATAGGAGCAAAACTCGAAGCTAGTGTATACGATGATGTAGAACTAATTATACTAAAATATTTTCCCTTCAGCCGTCGCAACTCGCAAGTATGCTCAAGCTCGTCTATTTCTTGGAAAGTTTTCATCTAGTTGTTTACCAACTAATTAGTTATAATCAATATCAATTTATTTTGTACGGTAAACAACAACAACAAATATTAATTTTAAGTTGAAAGTAGTTTTCAGCACATTACACTGAATAAAAACAAAAATAAAAAAGTTTTAAGAGCTTTTTACCGCAAGGAGTGATTTCTTAAATATCACGGAAACAATTTAGTTAGGTAAGTAGCATATTCTTGAAATGTTTTAATCGTAATGAAGTTCTCGTAATTTACGAAATAAAATATCATAAGCAACCGATATGTTCTTTTAAGTGGGACATTAGGAAATAAAATGTAAAAATAAATAAATTATTATATAATTTTTAAGAAGTCCATATAATTTAGAATGGTACATTTTTAACAGTAATTAGTAAAAAAAAATGGTCCATGTATAATTTGACATGGACTGGAGATATTTGATAAACAAAAAATATTTTAAGAGATATAATTTAATTTCTTAAATCAAATTAAAAAATATATATATCATTATCATTCGTGATAACTTGCTAATGAGTTTTATTTCATGTTTTTACTATTTCAATTGTCTTTATCGTTTTTAATTTACTTTAAAATTATTTATTTTTATAGTTACTTTCATAAAAATCAATGAAGAATTCTAATTACGAAGAAATGGAATGAAGGAAATATCGGTATAAATTCCATGAACTAAAATATATAATAACATTTAACAATAGCATTCTCATTATAAATATATAATTCTAACTGGAAAGCTCTAATTCGATTTAGAATTAAGCTTATTGAGTGCTATCTTACATTATTTAGATGACATAAATGTCAGACAGGAATAGATGCCTAAACCCTTTGAGTATACACATACTAGTCTCTATCGCGTGCATTCAACGTAGTGTCCTTTGAAATCAACGTTGATTTTGTGTTTTGTTGACGTCACAGTTCAAACAAACAGATCCTAATACTGCGTATACGTATTTATACTCAAGGAAATTGTAATTGCACTGTTAATATAAAAAGTTTTTTCTATTCAATTTGAATGAATATATTTTTTAAATAAAATAGATCCGATATAATTCATAATAATTAACAATATTATTAAATTATTGTACTAAAAATCCGTGAATAAATATTTTAAAATTATCATAGTGTGTCGCGTATAATTATAAATTATTTTGTATACTATAAAAAACAGCTATCATTTCGACTTTTTGAGTGAAGGTGAAGTCACAAATGCCACTTATGTTGGTTTTACGTATTTTCATTATGGCATCTCTAATATGTGCATGCCAAGGCGAAGACTACTTATTTAAAATGAAATACAATCTAATATTTTCCGATAATTTACTTCCGGGAAATAGTAAGTGAAATATGTCCAAATGTTTTATTTATAGAAATAGCGAACAAATATATAGATATTCCATAATTTACTAACAAATAGATATTATTCAGTATCAGTAACTACTTTATTAATTTAATAAAAAAACATGTTTAAAATCAAATCTTAAAACATAATATTAGCTATTGAGACACTTGACAACTAGACTGTTGAAGTGTCAGTTCTGTGACATCACATGCTCTGCAGCAGGATCATTAACTTGGTCACGCTATCTGCGTTAATTACTAATGTATTAACCGATGCATTAGCCTATAAAGAATCCATAGTTGTCACAATTCACACTTAATATATTTTAGGTAATACCTAAATTACCTAAATATATACTAAATATACTTTTAAACAAATGTTACATTTAATAAAACCTTTAACTTTTCAATTAAACAAATTCATCTTATTACTCATATTGTTTGTTTACGTACATATATATATACTCAGAGTACAACTACACTCAATGTCAAACATTTTGAATTGCATGTTGAAGTAGAAACAAATATTAGCGAATTGCAATTTCAAATGTAGAAATCAACTTCAAAGTTTCGTAAAACGTTGTCAACTAAAAATAAATTATTAATAAGTGAACCCTTGAAAGGAGCAACATACTGTTTAATGGAAAACAAAACCGCCTCCGTTATCTAAATTGTTTATTAGGCGTCGCAATTAACAAAATCGTTCGGCAACCGGTTTAGGTAAAGCATTCTAAAATTCATATTCAGGATCAATGTTTGGTTGTCCTAAATGCATTTTTAATAAGCTCGACGGATTGAAACCTTTTGTGACCTACCCTATAAACCTCTGACTTAGAACGACTATTTGAAAACAGATGGTGCGAGCGCTCACAGGTGGTTTAGGGACAGTTCTTTATTTATGTATATTTGAAAGAATAAATATTCAAATATTTATTTTCCAATAATAGCGTTGCGTTACGTACTAGTTCACAGAATATAAGTATAATGAATACAGTTTAAATATGAATCCTCCACGGGAAATATGCTTTACCAAAGTTAAGATTTTTAGAATGTCTTAATTCGATACTAACCTTTGCCGGCAAGTTTATATACCATTAACCTTCTCCCTAAGTAGTGAAATATTTAAAGGACAAAAATATATATAAAAATTTTCGTAAATTCCTTGTATTTTTTATGAGTGTTTTTCTGTAACTATAACAGATATATTAAATATTAACAATAACATGTATATTAAATGAATTTAAATGAAAACCTAATATCACATCAAATTTAATCAAAATCTGTTTATTAATATAGTATTTGCATGATCAGCAAAGAAGCAGACCAACCCGATGCAGACAAAGATACAAATCTATTGTTTTGAGATGTATCATAAAAGCATATGGAGATATTATATTTTATTATATATATTTCAGTATCCACAGTTAAAAACCTCTTCTATGTATGTGACAAAAACTTGTAAAGAAAGTTATGAAATGAACCAAATTTCTTTAACTTTTACATTTAACTGCTTATTTTTTTAAAATATAGTCCCTCACCTGCATGTTTAGAAATTAAGACTACTTATTATAAGTTAAATTGAAGAAAATAATGCGGTTTTATTAAGATTAGGACAATAAATACTTTACAATAAAATCAAGTAAACAGAAAATTAATATAAACAATAACCAAGGCAGAGTAGACATCCAACTCTGTTTAGTTTGTATATGTTAATTGACGATTTAGGATTTGATTGGACGATTTGTGGTTTGACCAGCATCATCGTTATATGTTAATTGATGATGAAATGATTAACAATATTCGCTATCCAGATACAGGCAGACTGATGAACTGGGTGGTAACCCACTTGATCTGTAGTCTGAAGAAACTTCGAATCTTATAAGCCTTCAAGGAATCTTATGAAATTTACAAGCCTTTGAGAGTCCGCACCTGCTTTAGCAAAAGTTATTGATTCCGTGAATTTCTATGTGGTCGATAGAATCTCAATGATGACCCCAGAATTGGCCGACCGACAACTGCAGTTATATACGAAAACCAGGGTGGAATAGTTATTGAGAGAAAATAAAACATTACTCATTTGGAGATTGAGAATGCACCAGAAAGATCACAGGTAGTTTCCACAATTCTGCATAAGCATCAGAAAGGAAAATTGCTTTGAGATGGATACCTCATTTTCTCAGAGAGGATAAAAGTCTTGTCGTATTGATTTGGTTCAAATTATTTATTAATTTAAATTATACTATTAAGAACATTATAATTATTAATAAATTAAGTTTATTCACCTAAAAAAACTAAAATCATAAGTCTGTTATTAAGCCAGGAAACCTAATTATGTTCTAAATACTTAAAGATGCTGAACTCTTGAACCGGATACGTACCAATTATTGGAGTTCAATGAAAAAACTATTTGGTTTATTAGACCTTCTATTCTATCAATATATTTTACTATTATTTCAAGATATTTACTTTAATACTGCCTATTAAAGTAAATATCTCAAAAATAATTTAATCCCGATAATATAAAAATATAAAGAAGAATCATATTTATCTGATAATTTAACTTTGTCAAATTTATATTAAAACTTTTTACACCGCCATGAATTTGTATTATGTACAATAAATAAGTTTCAAAAAGTTAACGTCAAGAAAAACGAAAAATAGCCCCAGTCCCAAATACCACACCCTTATAAACTCTAAGACACTCCATACAAACAATGACAGCAAATTAAATATTTTGAACAATATAAATAATACAATAATTACAAATAGATTTTTTTCTCCAGGACACTAAGTGTAACTCAACTGTGACATAAATTGAACCTTTAAAATAGAAATAATACATCAATTAAATATCGAACAGAATAGAATATCGCATTTATTATGTATTGGTTCCGAATTTAAACTGCTTTTAAAAAGTTAAGGCAATATAAAATGAAATCTTTAAATAGTTTATACAAAAATGTTGATAATCGAGTACTTCAATATAATATTGTAAAATTCTATCAAAAAGGCAAGTTTCTTTATAAAACTTACATATCTTTAAAGCATAGCTAAGGACTACTTTATTTTCGTATATTTAAAATTCATTTTACCACAAATCAATTGTTCCATATTTAATATAATTGACCCAGTTGCCTTCTCTAATTATATATTGTATATTTATATGAGTCGAGTGTTATATATTTATACGAGTCGAGATAACTGTTATTTTTTTTTATAAAACCTAAGAAAAACTAAATTTAATTGGTTTAACCGAATCAATGAATAACTCGTAATCTTACATAGTTTTAATTATATAATTCAAGAAATTTTTAATTATATATTTCATAAGAATGAATTATTATAGACGAGATAAAATATGATAAACGTAAAGGCATTCCCTCATTAGATTATCATAATATTATATCGTTAGTGAAAGAAATTTCGCAGTTTGGACGAAAGATATGTAATTTCTTATAATAAGTCTTACATTTTTGAATAAATATTAAAATTGAAGAACATGGTACCGTACTTTATCATTTAATAATAATACAAACATAAATTTTAATACTTAAAATGTATTACGTCAGAAAGAAAAGTCCATTATACTTTAAAAAGAAAATAAAGGAACCAAGTTCTTTATAAGGGAACTCAAAAATTATGTAATACTCGTAAATACTTGACAGAGAAATATTATTGTAGCCGTAACCGAGATGTAGACCCGTGTAGGTGCTTGTAGCCAATTCGTAGCACACTTGTAGCTAACAAAA